>JAWHQI010000346.1:0-2678814 GCA_033032865.1 Dactylorhiza incarnata
GACCATCATCGGCCTATACCGACCCAGGCATCGTGATGATCGCCCTAGAGATTGGCATCGGTCGCCGCCCCCACGGCGTCGAGACTATCGTGATCCTTACGATGATGATTACGACTATCCTCCCTGGGATAGGAGACCGGATCTCACACGAGTGGTGAAACTTGATCCACCACTTTATGATGGTTCTATGGATCCCAAAATCTTTTCGGATTGGGTTATTGACATAGAGACTTATTTGAGTGGTATCGTATGACGGAGGACCAAAAGGTTCAGTTCGCCAAAATGAGATTGACTGGGCGAGCGAAGATCTTTTGGATAGGTGAAGAGCGTAGTCTAGAGAGGAATGGACGCCCTCCCATTACACTTTGGCCCCACATGAAGGCCATATTAGAGGAGCAGTACATTCCCCAGCATTACCAGTCCCGTCTACGAGACGAGCTGACGTCTCTATGTCAAGGGTCCAAATCAGTTTCTGATTACTTAGCCGAGATGAAGGATCTTACGATTAGGTGCAACGTAGTAGAACACCCATGTTTACCCAAAAGACCGCTTCCGAATGGTACTACTCCCAGACTGGGCGGTCTAAAGGCTAAGATCGCCCGGTTCAGTTTCAACAAAGGTCATTCAGCACCAACTAACACAGACCGGGCGGTCTGAGCACTCAGGTCGCCTCCGAAGACTGAGGATCATCAAGGCCAGGTTTCCGAAAGCATGCCGCGGTCTCAGGTCGGCGACCGCCCGGGTTGCATCATGATGAAGATCAGCCAAGAACAAGTCCCAAAGGTAAATCGTGGTTTCTGGCATGAGACCGCCCGGGTTGGACAGTCGTCTCGGTCACTACATCCTCAGGCCAAGACAAAAGAAGACCGGGAGCCCAAGCCGCCAAAACCGCGCGGCTTCTCCTCTTTCTCCCTTCTGTATCCCGTCACCGCCTGCCCGTTTCTCCTGTACCCGGGCAGGCGGTTATTCTATCCCTGCCCATTCGGGCAAGCCCCCAAGCCTATAAATAGGAGGCGGCAACGTTCCCAAGGCACGCACACTCGAATCCAGGAGCTCGCTTGTTTGAGCTGCGGTCTCGAGTTTCCCGTCTTGCGGACTGTCTGACCGGCCGACTTCTTCTTTCCTGCATTTGTAACCGCTGTAACCGCTTCTTTTTAATCAAAGGAAAGCCCGTCACAGGAGTGACATTCGCCGTGACGGGCGAAGTCTGGCCTTGACCGCTGCTAGCGGTCTCGTTTTCTCCACCCAAAAAGTAACCGGCAACCCGCAGCCTCTGATTTCCTTCGGAGTGCGATTTCGGACTCAACAGAAAACACGACCTTCAGATCGCGGATTGTCGGTGAAATCTTCACTACAATGTCAGACCGTCAGTTCCCCCTTGGAGACCGCTCCGACCACAGCAAAGACTCCCTGTGGGAGGCCTTCGAGCAGTCGAAGCGAGAGGCCGAGCGGGCTCAGAGGGCCACTGATCAGCGACTTGAAGCGATCAGTCAGGCTTTAGCAATACTAACCGAGCGGTTAGTTCCACAACAAGCCACGACTAATCAGGCGGTGACTCCGGTTCTTCCTCCGCCTCCACCTTACCCGCTACCACAAGCCGCCAACCTCCAACCCCAGCAAGAAGGTTTTGCGGCTAGGCAAAACTTCTACCAGGAAGCCGCGCAAAGCATGCCGGCTCGAATCCTCGACTTCCAGGGGGCGGCTTCTCATGCTGCCCGCCTTTCTTACCCGCAGGAGGGCGCAACCCGTTTCTCCTACCCGCCTGAAGTTCCTATCCGTCACTCCTACCCGCCAGAAGCTGCTGCCCGATCCTCTTACCAGGCGGCTTGTCCGTGAGTAGCCGCGGCTTCGGCGGCTTGCCACCTTGCTCCTCTATACGAAGATATGGAAGAAACTTCTCCCTTCGTGGACGAAGTCCGGGGGGAGCCAGCCCCTAACAATTTCAGAGAGCCTCGTCTGCCAGCTTTCGGTGGGGAGACTGATCCCACTGTTCATCTGCAAGCCTTTGAATCAGCCATCGCTCTCAGGACCTTGACTGATGCGACTAAGTGCAAACTCCTTGTGACCTCCTTTGAAGGATAAGCAAGGGAGTGGTTTTATGGGCTGCACCCCAGATCCATCAGCTGCTTTGCCGAGCTACGTAGAGAATTTCTGCTAAGATTCTCTACTTCAAAGAAGAGGAAAAGTGGCCCTGCAGCCCTTTTCGATATAAAGCAGCGGGAAGACGAGACGTGGGCTCATTTCGTAGACCGCTTCCAAAAGGAGATAATGGAAGTTCAAAATGTGGATCCAGAGTTGTATAGGGTTGCCCTCATTCATGGTTTGAGAGAGGGCCCCCTAAAATTTGAAGCAAATATAAGGGAGCCTAGGACTTATCAGGAAATGATAAGTTTGGCAAATATGTTTATCAGAGGAGAGAAGAGCAATCCAGGCTACGTCGCAAAGCTGGTAAGCGACAAGGAGCAGTCAAATCCGTCCTCCATCATCCGCCATCAAATCAGTCCCACTTCGAACCCCGTTCCCAAAGGGGGAGGAACTACAAAAATAAGCAACCATTCATGGGCCATCAGCGGTTTCAAGATCAGAAACCATCGTTGTCCATCGCTCCCGCTCCATCTGCTCCTCTTCCGCAAATCATGTCGGTATACCTGCCACAGTATACCGCGCAACCACCTCCAGTCATTCCATCCACTCAATATGATGACTCACAAGAGTCATTCACTCCCTTAAACGTCACCATGGACGAAGTAGTCCAGATTTTGCAGAAAAGGCCAGATTTCAGGAGACCGGCTCCTCCGAGATCGGATGTTCAAAATCGGAATCCGAACCTCTTCTGTGAATACCAGAAGGAGGGAGGGCATCTGACTGAAAACTGTCGGGCCCTCCGCTTTCTGATAGAGAAGCTCCTGGGAGAAGGAAAGCTCCGGGGCTTAGTTCGGAAAGACCCAATTGCTGAGCCAGCAGTTGAAAAGAAAAAAGAGAAAGAAATAGTGGAGGTGACCTGGGAATGCACCGACGTCGAAGACGCCGGCTGCTATGGAAACATCCATCCTTCCGTCGAATGCATCGAAGTTAATGATGTAGGTCCCTTGGGGGACATCTATTGTATCCATGGGGGAGCTGGAGTAGAATCATCTCGCAAATCCAGCATCGCGAGGGTTCTGAAGCAGGAAGTAGCAGCCACTACAAGTTCTCCCCCCGAAAGCACTATTGTCACCTTTGGTCAGGATGACCTTCCCCCCAATGCCAATCCTTTCGACGATGCGGTAGTCATCAAAGCCATCATCGAAAATTATACAGTCCATAAGATTCTGATTGATACAGGCAGCTCCGTCAATCTCCTTTTCCGCCCGACTTTCGAAGCCCTGAAGACCGGAAAGCCTTTGCTTTCCACCGACGGGCCCCTCTACGGTTTTTCCGGGGAGAAGAAAGAAGTAGAGGGTTCGGTAAAGCTCCTAGTCTCTCTTGGAGGAGTGATAAAACTAATCAACTTCGTGGTGGTGGATGCCCCGAGCAATTACTGCGCCATCTTCGGGAGGCCAATTCTTAATGCATACAGGGAAGTAGTGTCTACCTTTCACCTTGCTCTTAAGTTTCGCTGCCGAAGGAAAGCAGTATCGGGTCAGAAGCAATCAAAGGTGGCTCGGGAGTGCTACGTCCGAACTGTCAATATGATCACCTACGTTCCACTTCCCGAGGCCGTGGCTGAAGTTTTGGAGATCGTTGAGTCTTCAGGGGCTGCCAAGGAAGGAAAAGATCGAGAAGGGGCTCACTTGGAACCTGCCCAAGCGACCAAGAAGTTCCTATTGCTGAAGGGGAAGAAAAGAAGCTGGTTATCAACGCTGAGTTGCCGGAGGAGGAGAATGTGGAGCTAATCTCCTGCCTGTTGAAGAATCTGGATATCTTCGCTTGGTCAGCGGAGGATATGCCAGGAGTGGATCCAGACGTGGCTTGTCATCATCTAAACGTATCTCCTGAGTTCAAGCCCGTCCAGCAAAAGAAGAGAGAAGTGGCGACCAAGTTGGCGTTGCCCATCAGAGAGGAGGTTTCCAAACTCCTGAAAGCGGGTTTTATTTCTGAAATTCAATATCCCACGTGGATGTCGAATGTTGTAATGGTTAAGAAATCTGGTGGGAAGTGGCGCATGTGCGTGGACTTCACCAAACTTAATAAAGCGTGCCCTAAAGATTGCTACCCTCTGCCTCGGATAGATGTCTTAGTTGATTCTGCGGTTGGGTATGGTTTTATGAGTTTTCTGGATGCTTTTTCGGGGTATCATCAAATTAAAATGCACGAACCGGACGTCCCGCATCCCTCATTTATCACAAACAATGGGTGTTACTTCTATCTCGTAATGCCCTTCGGTCTCAAAAACGCGGGCGCAACATACCAAAGAATGATGGATACCGTCTTTAAGCACCAAAAAGGCAGGAATCTTGAAGTTTACGTTGATGACCTCCTTCTGAAAAGTAAAACATTCTCATTGCACTTGAAAGACCTCGCGAGAGACGTTCGCTACCTACGGAGGTTCAAGTTAAAATAAACCCGTTGAAATGTGTGTTTGGGGCAAACAAGAGAAAGTTTCTTGGGCTCTCTTAACTCCTAACGGCCTTGCACCAAATCCAGACAAGGTGAAGGCCATCCTTGATATGGCCCCTCCTCGAAATACTAAAGAAGTTCAGCAACTTGGGGAAGATTGACAGGATTGAGTAGGTTTATCTCCAAATCCGGAGATAAAAGCGCCCATTCTTTAAAACACTGCGAGGGGATCAAAGTTTGAATGGAGCGATGAGTGTAACAAGGCTTTTGAACAGCTGAAAGTACAGTTAACTTCGACTCCACTACTCCAAAGTCCCCGTGAGGGAGAAATGCTATTCTTATATCTGGGAGTCGGACCAGATGCGGTGAGTTCTGTCCTCGTTCGGGAAGAAAAGAAGAGAAAATTTCCAATATACTATGTCAGCCACATTCTTAAAGATGCAGAAACCAGATATTCAATCTTGGAGAAACTGGCCTTGGCCTTGGTTATGTCTGCGCGAAGGCTTCGTCCTTATTTTCAGGCTCATTCCGTCCAAGTTCTTACAGATCATCCTTTAAAAAATATTCTTGAAAAGCCAGACCATTCAGGGAGGTTAGCAAAATGGGCTATTGAGCTAAGCGAATTTGAGATATCATACATCCCCCGAGCAGCGATCAAGGCACAAATCTTGGCAGACTTCTTGGTAGATACAACAGAACCTAGTCCTGAACAGGTGGTACAATCTCCTCTGGCTTGGGTCATTTATGTAGATGGGGCTTCTGGCAGAAACTCCGTGGGAGCCGGAGTAGTGTTGATCAGTCCAAATGGCATCAGGCTGGAGCAAGCTATCAAGTTCTTCTTTCCAGTTACGAACAACAAGCAGAATATGAAGCACTTCTAGCTGGGCTGAGGCTTGCGAGAGAGCTGGGCATAGAATATGTACATGTTAGAACTGATTCACTGGTGATGGCCTCCCAGGTCTTGGGGAATTATGAGACAAGGGAGCCGATTCTGAGGAAATACCTGCTATTAGCCAAAAGGGAAATCGGAAGATTCAAGTCATTCATCATCGAGCATATTCCAAGGACACAAAATAAGGAGGCAGATGAGTTGTCGAAGTTCGGTCTTCCATCCGGGGGAGTGACCTCTGAACTTTTTCATCCGGCAACAGATGAGGCAGAACTCATGCAAATTGATCATAATCCTTCGTGGAAGGATCCTTACGAGCTATTCCTATCAAAAGGGGAGTTCCATCATTCCATCAAAGATCAGAGAAGGTTCAAAAGGAAGGTAGCGTACTATTATCTGATAGCGGGAGTTCTCTACAGAAAGACTTTGATCTCTCCCTCAGCACGATGTGTTTCGGAGGATGAAATCCCAACCATACTTCAGGAAATTCATTCCGGGGAGTGTGGTAGTCATTCAGGAGCGAAGACTCTGGAAAAAGAATCTTAAGGCAAGGGATATTTTTGGCCAACTATGAGGAAGGATGCTGAAACATTTGCCAAACGATGTGTTCAATGTCAGAAGTTTGCTCCGCTTCAACATTTGCCAGCTCAGTCACTCAGATCAGTAACTGCGTCATGGCCCTTTGTAGTATGGGGAATGGATCTTGTCGGACCCTTCCCAATAGCCAGCGGCCAGCGTCGCTTTATCATCGTGATGATTGATTACTTCAACAAATGGATTGAGGCGAAGGCATTAGCAAGAACTACAACCCAAATTATCAGAAACTTCATCTGGGGAGAGATAGTCTGTCGGCATGGAATTCCGCTAGCAATTGTCACTGACAATGGTCCGCAATTTAATAATCCGGAGATGATAAACTTTTGTGATCAGGTGGGAATCGATCTTCGGTTTGCCTCGGTACATCATCCAAGGACAAATGGCCAGGTGGAAGCAGCAAACAGACGGATCAAACAGCTTCTAATGAAGAGGGTCTTAAATCAAAGAGGAAATTGGGCAGACCAACTTCCTTCTATCCTTTGGACTCTTCGTACCACCATCTTAGGCCACAGGGGAGACACCATTCAAATTATCCCATGGCTCAGAAGTCGTTGTTCCTGTAGAATTTGAGGTGGTCACTCCAAGAGTTGTATATGCAAAGGAGGGAGGAGAATCATGGATAGATGAAAATGATGAGGCTATCAAGTACAGTTTGGATCTGATCGAAGAACTTCAGGACGAGGCAACTATCAGACAGGAAGAAGTTAAAAGAAGAATGGCGAAATATTTCGACAAGAATGTCAGGGTAAAACATTTTGCAGTCGGAGACGTTGTGCTAAAGAAAGTTGATGCAGCAGCCAGGACAGGCAACGTCGGAAAGCTGAATCCTAATTGGGCTGGACCTTTCATCAGGAAGTATTAAAAAGTGAGGCTTGCCGCCTCCAGACGAATGAAGGAGAAGACATCTCACGCACCTGGAGCGGTGACGATCTCAAACAGTTCTATCCTTAGAATGTCTTCTTTACTCTCCTGCATTTTTTGGATATTTCAATAAGAAGCCCCATACTGACACCTCTCCATGTCTGATGTTTCCCTTTTACACTCTCTTATATATCAACCTCACCGAACCGCGGAGACATCGCCAAGTTCTGCTTGAACCCCCTCAGATTGTAGTCATTAGCGTAAAACCATGAAGATCATGTGTAGCGGGAGTTTTCGCACACGTGTAGTGGTAGCTTGCCAATTTCCATGCGGTGGTCTTCAGAACCTTGGATCCCGGCTGATATCTAACGCACCCCTGCATCAAGGGAGGTCCGGGTGAATATTGGCTCTGTCATGCCCCGATAGGGATATAGTTACAGCTTTGATGATCTTTCTGAGGAAAGCAATGTCGGTATAGCCTTCGCGGCATAACCACGCCTGCCCAACTGATAATCCTAGTCTGTGACCATCGAATACTCCTAGGTACTCTCAAGCGATGCCTAAGTGGGACCCACAACTGGGTTGATCTCTCTGAGGAAAGCAATGTCGGTATAGCCTCCGCGGCATAACCACACCTGCCCAATTGATCAACTCGGCTTGTAGCCCTAGGCAAGAGAGCAGCTGAGTCGCTTACAGCCTTCATGACCACTTGAGAAAAGCAATGGTCGCCGCCTAGGCCCACCTGCCCACTTGGTCATCTAGGTCTGTACCTATCTTCTTTCTTTTTCTCTACAACTCTTATGACCATCTGAGGAAAGCAATGGTTGCCACCTAGGCCCACCAGCCCATTTGGTCATCTGAGTTTGTAGCTACTCTTTTTCCACATTACAGGGAGTTATGTCATCTCATAAGGTCTTCTAGACCATATGGGGAAGAAACAGGTTTTTTAACAGGCATATCGCAGACCGGGCGGTTTGCGTTTAAATATTGCGGTTTGAAAGCCTGATGATGAAACCAACCGATCGGATTTGGCAAAATGGCATATCAGACGACCAGGCATAACGGCCTGTCGGTCTCATCATCTGTTTTGCAAACCTGTTATCATTAAGTATTGGTTCAATCCGTTCGGCTAAATAACGGGCTCTTCACAATCGAGCAACAGAATCCGCCCAGAGTATATAAAGATCGTTCGGGTTTATCTGCTGATGATATCAATTACGTGACTTACTGACTGTTTTCTAATAGTCTGATTTTTTATCTTGCAAAATAATTTTGGAGGGATTGAGTCATGATCGCACGCCTTGATTACGTCAATTTCCTATCCGGAATTCTGTCCGCCCGAGTTATATATATATCATACGGATATAGCAGTTAACTAATCACGTTCGTGGGGATCGCGTGGCTTGTTGATTATTTACCTATTACTTGGCCTTCTCAATCTGGTGGAACAATTATGAAAAAGCCAGGCTATGATCGCGCGCCTTGGTCATGGTCAATTTCCCGATTGGGTTTCTATCCGCCCGGGTTATTCATATAAATCGCATGGGTGTATTTGTTAATTATATTCACAAGCAACGTCTTTCAAATTGCAAGTTATCTGAATCAAAGTATTAACCACTCAAACCGGTCGACTACTTCTTATGATTGGGCATGTTTCATAAAAGTAATTGTATAAAGCCGGATAATGGCCGCGCGGTTTACAATCGAATACAAGGAGTCATCAAATCAAGCAAGGCATGATCAAAGCCACACAAACATGATCTCATGGCTACTATGAAATACTTACACTAGGTTAAAGAGTTCTTCGGTATCTGGATTGAAGATGTAAGCCGCACTACTTAATTAAGAAAAAGGAGATCGCAGTGAACGCAAGTAAGTAAAGGCAAAACAGCTGGACAGGTAAAAGCTTTCCATTTCATTTCCAGAATATCTTTACATTGATTCATGACCGACCGGTTAACAAAATCAAACCGTCGGTCGTGCAAAAATAAAAGACAAAATTCAAAAAATTACAAAAGGAACTACTCGTCCGGCTTGAGTTTCTTGGTTACAGGAGAACTTGAATCTTCATCACCGGTAATGTTCATGTCAGGCGAATATCCTTCGTTGGAAGTAGAGGAACCCGAGGAGCTACTACTCGAACTTCTCAAACTACCTGAGCCGCCCGACTTGTGAGTCCGAGACTGCCCGGTCTCTTCAGAATCGCTGGATCCTACATTTGAGCCATCTTCTTCTCCTCCGACAACCGTGGCGGGCTCTTTTTCGGCTTCTTCATCACTGCTCTCTTCCTCGCTGCCACTGGACTCGACCTTGTCCTTCCCTTTAGCTCGGCGGGTGATCTCGTCTAATTTATCCTTCAGGCCAGGATAGAGATCCGGAAAGGTTGTATCTTCAAAACCCGCGGCCAAGCCGTCCCGATCTCGCAAGCGATTCAGAGCACCATCAATCCCTTTGGCTACATGTGGGAAGACCTCGTCTTGGAAATCTGGGTTACCCACATCGTATTGATGCTATAAAAAGAAGGAAAAAGTAAGGTCGCGCGGTCTGTGAGTGATAAGCCCGAATTGTTTATCGGAAACTTACCGCAATAATCTCCTTAAGTTTGGCATTCTCATCGGCTTGGTCGGCGAACTTCTTCTCCAGATAAGTATGGGCTGATACCAGTCGTTTATACGAGAGTGCCATAAGATGATTGGCCGCAAAACCCCAGGCGCCAGCCTGCGCCGCTACTCTGGAAAGCTCCTTTTATGGAACCTTCTTCAGTCTCTTCAGGGTTTTTTGGCCATACATGGCAGCCCCGGCGGCCAATGCATGCCGGCTAATCTTCTCGCTCCCCCAGAAGGGAAGGGCGATAGAAACTTGTACGCAGCCACCGTCCTTATGCCAAAGGACCGTCGGCTTGCCCCTAAGATCGCGCGGATTGCTGCAAGAGCGAAGGAACTCTAACTCGCCCGAAGAAGCCGGGCTCTCCTCTTCAGACCACTGCGGGTCGGACTTCTTTTGCCTTTTCTCCCTCTGGGTCAGAACTGGAGCGGCCGGAATAACCGACTTGTTTAAGGGAACGACTGTGGCAGCTGCAGGAATTTAAGACTTAAGAGAGCAGTCCGCGCGGTTATAAAATGACGAGTTGAGGAGAAACTTACTATCCTCCGGCGGACATCCGCCAGCTCCGCGAACAATGGATTGTAATAGTTCACATCAAGTCGCTCGTTCTCCAGGGATTCGAAGATCTTCTGCTTAGCTTCTCCGAGCTTAACCGACTTGAAGTCCGCCGCACTCTTTGCTTGCGGGTTGACCTGCAACAGACCTAGGGGGCCTTCAAACATAGCATACCTCTCAGACCAACTCGCAACCTTGTTCGCGAGGTTCACAACTTTCATTCCTCGGCATCCAAAATAAATATGACCTCTAAAAACAGAAGTTCCGGCGTCCGGAGTAGACCGCACGGAAAAGAAGTTTCGAAACAAAGAAATCGAAAATGTAACTCGCTCTGATCGCAGATACGAGATAAAGCTATAAATAGAGGCAATGGAATTCGGCGGAAGCTGTCCGGGCACAACCCCGTAGTGATCAAGAATAGTGATGACTTCAAGAGGAGGGGGAAATCTGAAGCCATACTTAAAATGATCAACGGGAATGTCGATTTTAGTAGAAGACGAAGAATTTATCCGCTCGTCACGTAACGGAAGCCGGGCGGTTACATTGCTTCCAACCATATATTCTGCAATAAAATCATCTAACTCGCTTTGAGTTAAGAGACATTCTTTATGATTGGCCGATCGAAAAGCAGAAGAAGCCGCGTCAGTTCAGACCGCGTGAACTTTCTCAGACCGCGACGACTGCTGCTTAGTTCGCGCCATTTCAGAAAGTGTGGAATGAATCGCCGTAATGCTTACTACTTATAGAGAATGATCTGCAAATAACAAAACTATAGCGCGGATATGGCGTCAAACCGCGCGAATTATAACACAAAGTGGCACAGATAACAAGAAAGAGCAGTGACTTGTGCATAGGCAAGCCAGGCCGATTGAGCAGAAACTTGTAATCAGCGTATAAATAAAGTTCGACAAAAATCACAAGCATCCAGCGCTAGTCGCGCGACCTGTACATCAATTCGGCATAAACTATACACATTATAAGCGCAACAGAAGGCGCTAAAAGAAAATATTATCAAAAGTAGACCAGATCATCAGTTCATCCCAGGAAGCAAATAAGAAAAAATTGCAAGCATAATTCATGAAAGTTAAAAGCCGCTTATGGCTGATGCGGCTCTTGGGGGTTATCCTCACGATGAAGCCGCGCGACCTGGTCGCCGGTCTGAATAAGAAGGCCATAGATTTGACTCGAATGATAGTGGATGTGATTAAGCGTGCTGTGAAGCCGCGCGGCGTCCCTTTCTACCCGTGCAGCGAGGATCATACGAGCAGAAGGGGACCCGGTGGGCTCATTCGCGGCAGGGTCGGACGCCCTAATGGGTAGGGGGTTAGAGCTCGCCCCTACAGCCGGGCGGTTCAACATCCGAGATCTTTCATCAGTGGACAAGCGCCGGCTCTCGCCAATTTCCCTGGTCATACGAAGATATTTGTTTTGATAATATTTACAGTCCTCCTCAAACTTCGAGGACATCCTCTTCTCTCTATCAAAGCGCGCGGTTATTGTAGCAATCTGATCTATCAGTATTTTTTCCTTTTCAAGTCGCGCTTTCTTCTCAGACTCCAGTCGAGCCTCCAATGCTCTCTCGCTCTCCGGCCTCCTTTTCTTCTCGGCTTCCAGGTCAGCTCGCGCAGCCTCTAGGTCAGCCCGCGCCGTCTCTAACTGAGCCATGATCATCAGATGCTCATCTCGTCTTTCTTTCCTCTCAACCTCTAGCGCAACCCGGGCGGCCTCCTCTTTCTTCTCCATCTCTTTTATCTTCACTTCCAAGTTGCTCAGAAGAAACTGAAGGTTGGCCAGTTCCTCCTGTCCGGAATTTAATATCGGCATAAGATTCGGCATCTGAGGCAGAGGTGGAAGGCTAGAGATCAGGTCGACCGGTCTCACCATGTCCTCCGGTTTGTCTACAAGAAAAAATTGTAATTAGCACAGCCAAAGACGTATAGAATAATTAAGGGATTATAAAGTTGAAATGCCTGAATGAACAGGCCGCTTCAACTGTTCCGAATCCACTCTCCGACGTTGTTCTCGCCATATCCGTTCATTGTTCCTTGGTCTGGCGGCCAGCGTTTGAGTCAGAGGGGGGAAGAAGCTCGGCGGCGGATTCAACAACAATTTGTTTTGCTTTTTCCGAGGTCGCGGAATGAAGAAGCGGACAGTTTCATAACCCGCATCGGGCTTACCTGGAGCGAATGGGTCGGGCAGCTGCGACTTGCCCTGCGACCGTATCTTCTCGCCCTTTACACCTATTAAGCGCAGACCGGCTAGGGTCCGGTCTTTCTCTTCTAGTGCGGTCTTCTCAGAATCACCAGTATTTTCATCAGGAGAAACAATTCGGCTCGAGGTCACGGGGTTATCAAGTAACATATCTTTGTTCAGAAAATCGTCCATTCCTCTGAGGATGCCCCCGATCGACATACTAGTCGCAGAATCTGGGATAAGATCGCCCGACTTGGCAAGAGGGGTATTGGGCGGATCGACTTCCTCTTTCACACGCGGATTATATTGAAGGCAGCCCGCCGTCGGCTTCCTAAAGGCTCTATTCTTAGCCTTCAACTTTTGGAGCTTCTTAGCAATTCGCTCGGCTGACGAATGGCCCCTCTTTCTCTTCTTCTTCTTCCCCGACTCCGGGATGGTCTGCCTTGTAGGGCTGGAATCGTCAATAATTAGGACCGGTGAGATAGAGGACCCATCCGGTCTGGAAGAAACCACTTCTCCTTCTTCTCCAACATTCAGTTTCATGAGAGGAGTTCCTGATTGAGTAAAATCTATGTCAAAGGAAGGTGTAGGATGGTCCACTTCGGGTTCTACCGACTTCTTTTCTGAGGCTTTCTCCTCAGATAGCGAGATCTCCGCGGCTTTAACTCTAGCCGCCTCCTCTACAGCTGCTTTGGCCTTGATCGCTTCCTCTTCAACGGCTTTAGCTTTAGCCTCCTCTTCTTCAGCGGCTTTAGCTTTAGCCGCCTCTTCTTCAGCGGCTTTAGCTTTAGCCGCCTCTTCTTCAGCAGCTTTAGCTTTAGCTGCTTCCTCTTCAGCGGCTTTAGCTCTAGCCGCTTCCTCTTCAGCGGCTTTAGCTCTAGCCGCTTCCTCTTCAGCGGCTTTAGCTCTAGCCGCTTCTTCTTCAGCTTCGGCCTTTGCCACTATTTCTCTTGCGGCTTTTATCTTGGCCGCCTCCTTCTCTATATCTCTTTCCTTAGCCAGCAATTCTTCGGCGGCTTTCCTTTCCTCCGCAGTTCTTTCCCCGGTTTTCTTCTTGGACCCGGAAGGTTCTGTCTTCGGAGATCGCCCGGCCTTGTCAGACCGATGACTCTTTTTCTTCCGAGCATCCTTATCTTTCCGTTCTTCGACCTTCTTCCGGTCACCCCCTTATCAACGCGGGTCTGAAGGGAATCAAGGAAATCCATTCTAACTGAAGGGGTGCCGATCTGAAAAATTCTAACCGCAATCGGCGAGTAGCGACCCGTGATCTCTGGAAAATTATGAAAAGGAAGAGCTCTCAGGCAATTTTATAGATATAAGTGCAAGTCGGGTGCGGTCTTGCGGGTAGAACTGATATTTTCGAAATCCCCTCGGAGTTTGAAAATATGCGGGGATTATGTTTACCCAAAAGACCGTTTCCGAATGGTACTACTCCCAGACTGGGCGGTCTAAAGGCTAAGATCGCCCGGTTCAGTTTCAGCAAAGGTCATTCAGCACCAACCAACACAGACCGGGCGGTCTGAGCACTCAGGTCGCCTCCGAAGACTGAGGATCATCAAGGCCAGGTTTCCGAAAGCATGCCGCGGTCTCAGGTCGGCGACCGCCCGGGTTGCATCATGAAGATCAGCCAAGAACAAGTCCCAAAGGCAAATCGTGGTTTCTGGCATGAGACCGCCCGGGTTGGACAGTCGCCTCGGTCACTACATCCTCAGGCCAAGACAAAAGAAGACCGGGAGCCCAAGCCGCCAAAACCGCGCGGCTTCTCCTCTTTCTCCCTTCTGTATCCCGTCACCGCCTGCCCGTTTCTCCTGTACCAGGGCAGGCGGTTATTCTATCCCTGCCGATTCGGGTAGGCCCCCAAGCCTATAAATAGGAGGCGGCAACGTTCCCAAGGCACGCACACTCGAATCCAGGAGCTCGCTTGTTTGAGCTGCGGTCTCGAGTTTCCCGTCTTGCGGACTGTCTGACCGGCCAGCTTCTTCTTTCCTGCATTTGTAACCGTTGTAACCGCTTATTTTTAATCAAAGGAAAGCCCGTCACAGGAGTGGAATTCGCCGTGACGGGCGAAGGCTGGCCTTGACCGCTGCTAGCGGTCTCGTTTTCTCCACCCAAAAAGTAACCGACAACCCGCAGCCTCCGATTTCCTTCGGAGGTGCGATTTTGGACTCAACAACCCACGTGATACATTATGCAAATTTAAGCGTGGGCTGCGATCTGAGATCCGAGATGAGTTGATTTGATATGACCACTATTCTCTCCCTGAGATCATATCTATCGCCATCGATATCGAAGAGCACCAGAAGAGAACCTCCAGGTTCAAATCTCAACCTAAAACGAATACTTCTTACAAAAAGAAGAACAGAAAGGTAAGGAGAGTGTGTCGAAGCCTACCTCGACCTACACCAGAGATCCGAACAGGAAGTCCCCCATGGGAACTGTGACCCCTTCACAGATTCGATGTTATGAGTGCCAGCAGATGGGCCATATTTCGAGAGATTGCCCCAAGAGGAAAAGCACGTTGGTTATTCATGAGGTGACTGAGGAGGATGAGCAGGTAGAAGAAGCTGGAGTCGAGAGGGACTCACACGTTTTGAACGACGAAGTGTACGGTACGCCTAGTGATGAGGAGATAGATCCCGACATTCTAGTGGTGAGATGCATGCTATCTACACCACAAGAGTCAGCCGATTATTGGCGGACGAACATCTTCCAGGCCTACTTTAAGGCTGGGGAGAAAGTGTGTCGTTTAGTAGTGGATAGCGGGTGTTGTATGAATGTGATAGCTGAGAAAGCTCTAGCCCACATGGGACTCACTGCTGAGCCGCACCCATCCCCATTTCAGGTAGCTTGGGTTACCAAGACTACATTATCGGTGACTAGGAGATGTTTAGTGCCCATCACTATCGGTATGTATTCCGATAAAACCTGGTGTGACGTTATGCCTATGGATGTGTGCCACGTATTACTTGGGCGACCCTAGTTATACGACCGAGATGTCACCATACATGGCAGGTCCAACACTTGCTCCTTTCTACTGGATGGGAAGAGATTAGTGTTGACCCCGGTGCGACCCAATGCACCGCCATTCCGCGCGAGTAGTAGTGCGAAAGAAGCTCTTCCTCCCACTGAAAGGAAGAGGACTCTTAGCATTATACGAGGTACTGAGTTCTATCGAGAGAGTTTTGACGGTGGATTTATTTAAGCCTTAGTGGTTTTACAGGCATCTGATTTATCAGAGGTATATGAGTCTACTCCTATACCTGCTAGGAGACTCTTAGAGGAGTTCCACGATCTACACCCTGATGAGCTTCCGGCTGAGTTACCTCCCATGAGGTGTATTCAGTATGCGATATACCTTGTTCCTGGAGCTTCCCTCCCTCATCTGCCGCATTACCGTTTGAATCCTGCCGCCCACGAGAAGCTGCAGAAGCAGATTGGAGAGTTATTAGATAGGGGTTTTATTCGTCATAGCCTTAGCCCTTGTGCGGTGCCTGCCCTCCTTGCCCCGAAAAAGGATGGTACATGGCGTATGTGCGTTGATAGTCGTGCTGTTAACAAGATCACAGTGAAATACCGATTCCCGATACCCCGACTAGATGACATGTTGGACATGTTGACTGGGGCTACGGTCTTCTCTAAGATCGACCTTCGTAGTGGTTATCATCAGATCCGCATACGCGAAGGAGACGAGTGGAAGACTGCCTTCAAGTCGAAGGATGGACTTTATGAGTGGCTTGTGATGCCCTTTGGGTTGTCCAATGCCCTAGTACTTTCGCTCGGATGATGACCCATGTCTTCAGGCCTTACATTGGGAAGTTCGTAGTAGTCTATTTCGACGACATGTTGATATATAGTCAGACTGAGAGTGAGCATTTGACTCACCTACGCACTATTTTCGAGCTCCTGCGAGCCGAGCGACTATACATCAATTTGAAGAAATGCGTTTTTATGGCTGAGTCTGTTATCTTTTTGGGATATATAGTGAGCTCCGCTGGCATCACTATGGATCCCGAGAAAGTCCGAGCGATTCGTGAGTGGCCTACACCCCAGAACATTCACGATGTTCATAGTTTTCATGGGCTAGCCACCTTTTATCGTCGTTTCATTAAGAACTTCAGTACTATTATGACGCTCGTCACTGAGTGTACGAAGAAGGGAAATTTTCAGTGGACGTCATCGGCATCTAGAGCCTTTGAGATCATCAAAGATAAGAAGTCCACTGCACCTGTTTTGAGACTTCCTGATTTTAGTCACGTGTTCGATGTATCCTGCGATGCCTCTGGGGTTGGGATAGGAGGAGTACTTAGTCAAGAGGGTCATCCCGTTGGACTTTTTAGTGAAAAGCTTTCAGGCCCGAAGCTGAATTATTCCAACTACGAGCGAGAGTTCTATGCGATTGTGCAGACGTTGCGTCATTGCAGGCATTATTTGTTGCCCAAGGAGTTTGTCCTCCACTCCGATCATCAGGCGTTACGTTACATCAATTCGCAGCAAAAACTGAACCCTCGACAGACTAAGTGGGTATCATAATTTTGCAGGAGTACACCTTCGTTCTCAAGCACTGTAAAGGAACGGAGAATCGGGTTGCCGACGCCCTTAGTCGAGTCACCCTCGTATTATCACAGATGCGTACTCAGGTGATCGGATTTGAGCGCTATCAAGGATGACTATTCTAGTTGTCCCAATTTTAGCGGAATTTATGATGCGATACGCTCTAATCCATTTCACGATGAGACAGATTATCTCATTCGAGATGGATATTTGTTTCGTGGAACCCGTCTGTGTATTCCCCGCACCTCATTGCGAAATTTCATTGTGTGGGAATTACCATGGCGGAGGCATAGGTGGGTACTTTGGACGAGATAAGATGGTAGCCTTAGTAGAAGAGCGATTCTATTGGCCCGGGATGAAGCGGGTTATCGCACAGATTGTCAGTAGCCGCTGCACTTGTCAGGTAGCGAAGGGCAATAAACAGCCCGCTGGATTATACACACCTTACCGGTGCCCAGTATTTCCTTTGGATGAGGTTAGCATGGATTTTTGTGCTTGGATTGCCACGCACCTTTTTAGGAAACACGATTCCATTCTTGTGCTGGTCGGTCGGTTTTCTAAAATGACGTATTGCAATCCCTGCAACAAAACCGATGATGCCTCTCCTATATTGCCCGAATTTATTATAAAGAGGTTGTCGCGCACCGAGGGATACCTAAGGTACTATCGTTACCGATCTGAGATGTCAAGTTCACCAGTTATTTTTGGAAGTCACTCTGGAGACTATATGGTACTAAACTTCTATTTTCAACCGCCTATCCTCCGCAGACCGACGGTCAAACTGAGGTTGTTAATAGGAGTTAGGAAATTTACTGCGATGTTTGGTAGGAGATCACCAGGGGAATTGGGATCTAATTCTTCCTCATGCTCAATTGGCCTATAATAATTCGAAGAATAGATCGACGGGTTTATCTCCCCAATGAGGTTGTTCATGGTCACACTGCACGAGTGCCGCTAGATTTAGCCCCACTACCACCCCACTTTTAGGGACTAGGCAGTTTGCACACGACTATGCATTGCATTTGCATGACTTGCATAAAAAAATTGAGCGGAAATTGCATAGTACTTATGATTTATACGCAACTCAAGCTAACAAGCATAAAAGAGCTATTTGTTTCAAAGTGGATGACTTGGTGATGGTTCGGCTAAATCCGGATACGGTTACCTCGGGTACCGTAAAGAAGTTAGCTGACCGGAGAACTGGACCCTTTAGAAGTGGTCAAGCGGATTGGGCAAAATGCGTTATGAACTTGAGATGCCTTCCCAATTGGGGTGCAAATCCGGTTTTCAACGTAGCCGATCTGACTTTATTCCACGATTACCCGCATGAATCTTTAGATTTTCCATTGTCTTCTCCTCCATTGTTGCTTCTGGGTTGGGGAGTGCTAGTGAGGAGCCAATCTCGGACATACCGACACTCATTCAGTTACTGACACACCATCTGCAGTTCTCTACCCTTTTTCCACTGACAGTTTTAGGATTGAGTATGAGACACCAGGTGATTCCTTCATTCCAGTTCCCAGAGCCGCTGACAGACTCCCGCGACAGATATTGGTTCCCGAGCAGATATTGGATTGACGAAACGGTGACCACTACTGATGGTGGTTTTCAGAGATACTTGGTCGTTGGCATGGCAGACCAGAGACCGAAACCAGCTGGGTCTTGGCCGAGGAGTTACAGCGCATGGATGCTGACCTTCTACAACACTACCGCTCGGAGCACTCACCAATGATGAGTGATTTCGAGAGGGGGAGAGATGGTGGAGACCAGCCCAGATTCAGGTCGATGAAAAAGTGCCCGACGCCTCACCCGTCCGGACCACTACCGGCCCTGAATTATTACATTTAATTTTGTTATTTTGCAATTTATTTTTAGTTTGCGTTTTATTTTGCACGCGTGCCGTGCGTAGCCATATATTTGGAGTTATTGTATTTCCCATTATTATATATATATATAATTAACTGAATATATATATATATATATATATATTTACTTCCCTGTTAAACAAACCTACAACCGATCTGCTCCTTCGTTCGACCAGAAGAAAGCCCGCACTGTGAAATCCCGCCATTGGCGCTGCTCAGGAGACGACCCGCAACCACCCTAACCTCCATGCCACGATCCCCTCTCCGTCGGTTGAAGCCAACTTCCCAAGCCGCTCCTTCACGACGCCATCAGGTACGCTGGAAGGGGAATTGATTTTCGGGGGGGTGCTCTATAAGGAGGGAAGGAGGAAGAGATGCGGAAGCAGGGAATGAGAGAAGAAGAATGATGTTATTGACTACCGTTTGGAGTCTTGGCTCGGTGAGGGAGAGAGGCGATGAGCAGTGGGCTGACGTCCTGTTGTTTTTTTAATTCCCTTGAAGTCCTGTAGGTTTGATGATTGGCATTTGTTTTGTCTACTGGATGTCGAAGGAGAAGATGATGAACAATGTCTTTTTATTTATTTAAATGTGTGCTGAATGTTACTCCCGTGAACAGTTGAATAGTGAAGAAATTTTATTTCTTGTTGAGATTTCGTGGATCCTCTTGAGTGTGAGATAGTGAGGGATTTAGGTTGTTTTAATTTGTGGCTTCCTTACACTAGTGAGTATTCGAGTTTCCGCGGAACCATTTTCGTGTGAGAGTGAGTGAAATTTCTCCTTGGGTCGTGTGCGATAGCGGCCGACTTCGGAGCGGGACGATCGAAGGTGACGAGGAATTCCTCGCGGGATCGCCGTCGACTTCGATTGCGGAAAGACGCCTCTTTCCGTGGGTAACTTGTTTCTCTCTCTCTCCTTTGTGTGTATCTAAATCTTCTCTTTAGGATATTAGGTTTATTGTGGGTTTTTCGCCCGGGATTTTGTCAGCGAATGCTACGTCGAAAATTCCAAACGGAAACGTATTTGGAGTTCCACGATTTTCCGTTTGCTACAACAAGGGGAACAGAACGAAAGTTGCGAACTTCCTTCCCCGAATTTAGAATTGAACCGAATTTCAAGAAAATTCATTTTTAAACAAAAATAGTAATTTTATGCTTTACAAACAATCTAGTTGCTTAATTTTCTTAAAGTTCGTGCATGTCCGCTGAAATCTCAATTTTTAAATTGCATGCACTTTGTGATTCCTAGAAATAGCTGACAGTGCGCGCAAACCCTACGCGTCGTCCTGCATCAGAAAATCTTCAAGTCCGCGAAGGAGATCTTCAAGCGCCGAAAGAGAATTCCGTGGAAATCTTCAAAGAAGCTCTCTCGGGTGCAGAAGGCAAGGTCCCCCTCAAATGAAGGTTCTGGGCTCCTTTTATAGCTTTGGCCGGGGGTATAGTCCAGTAATTTTATCGTCGTAACCACCGTAACCACCTGACGGGCGAATCACGCTGGCCGATTTGGAGCACACAAATCGTCCATTTTTCGTAAATGGACCGTTTCGCCCTTCGGACAGTTCGGGCAGTTCAGGCGGTTCTGGCAGTTCAGGCAACTTTGTTGAAGGTGAAAAAGGCGACAAGCGAGTCTGTAATCTGAGAAATTAGAAAGACAAAAAGGTGAGCGTGCCCAGAATGTGGAAGTGTTCTGAGCGCGCTTAGAAGCGTTCTGATGCGCGCAACGAACACGGAAGTGTTCTGGGTGCGCTGCGAGCGCGGAGCGTTCTGATGCGAATGGTGGAATGAGGAGTCGCGCCCCCAAAGAGGAATTGGGCTCCGGTCGCACCCGACGAGGGGCGCGACTTCGGCCGAGCCCTCTACGAGCCCCCCTACGAAGAAAAAAGGGGGGAGGGGGCTTGGCCGCACCCCATTCCGGAGAGGGGTGCGGCTTGGCCGCACCCCACGTGGGGTGCGGTTTAGGCTGCACCCCGCGACGGGCCTGTGCTGGCCTGCGCGATACCGCGCGCGATACTGTGCGCCGCTACCGCGCGGTAGCGCCGCGCGGGTAGTACTACCGCGCGCGTCTAGCGCGTTGTGGTTGCGGGCGTCAAAGCTGCGCGCGGTCCGCTCTGCGCGTACTCTCGCACTGACGTGTTGGCAGCGGAAATGGCGGGTTTGGTTTGCTCTACCACTCACCCCCTTACCTTAGTGAGGGAGTGGGTTGTGTGAGTAACCGTCACCCGGTCATCCTTTTATAGACGACAGCCTATGTATGAATTCCTATCATAAGCCCCCCAAACCTTCGGAGTCTGAATTACTGCGCGGAGGAGTTCGGAGGTTGTGATTTTTTCTGTGACGACTTTGATCATTGCTATCTTCGTGGTGCCTTAGGTAGGAATTGCTGTCGAAGAATGAGTGTGTGACTGCTTTTGTTTCCTTGTTCCGTTTAGTCGTTTCTCGCTCTGCACAGCGTTGCGATAGTACTCTCGTGGCTCCGTTGTCCTGGTTATTGTCGAAGTGTCGATTGAGGGGAGATGCTTCAAGATGGCCGGCGAAGGATGTTCGCACTTTGGAGATTGTTGCGGGTTTGCTATTTAGCGTTGATACCTGAATAGCTTGATGGTCTTTCACAATATACCGGATGAGTCTGCGCGGGTCTGAGCCTGCAGCTTTTACATAATAATAAGAAATTAGTTTGCGTAAGTCCGAGCTCGCGGCTTTTACATAATAAAACAGAAGTTTGGCCGGTGAATAGCGGGGGTATTCAACCGAGGGCAAACATAAGAGGGGCATGCCCTTACAACGCCGGTACACGACGACGGAGGAGAAGGGCGAACCTTCAATCGACAGCGGTGCGGAGTCCCCGGGGCAGGGCCCCAAAGTGACGGTGAATAGTGGGTGTATTTAAATCGAGGGCGAACGTAAGAGTGGCAGACCCTTACGACGTCGGGACCCGACGAAGGAGGAGAAGGGCGAACCTTCAATCGACGGCGGTGCGAAGTCTCTGGGGCAGGGCCCCAAAGTGCCCGGTGAATAGCGGGTGTATTCAAACCGAGGGCGGACGTAAGAAGGGCAGACCCTTACGACGCCGGGACCCGACGGCGGAGGAGAAGGGCGAACCTTCAATCGACGACGGTGCGAAGTCCCCGGGGCAGGGCCCCGAAATTGCCGGTGAATAGCGGGTGTATTCAAACCGTGGGCGAACGTAAGAGGGGCAGGCCCTTACGATGCTGGGACCCGACGGCGGAGGAGAAGGGCGAACCTTCAATCGACGGCAGTGCGAAGTCCCCAGTGCAGGGCCCCGAAATGGCCGATGAATAACAGGTGTATTCAAACCGTGAGCGAACGTAAGAGGGGCGGCCCCTTACGACTTCGGGACCCGACGACGGAGGAGAAGGGCGAACCTTCAATCGACGACAATGCGAAGTCCCCAGGGCAGGGCCTCGTGATGTTCCCGTAGTAGAATAGTGAAGAACAGGTAAAACCTAATTAGAAAATGAACATTGATACATGCGCAAGTGCAATCTTGCATCTTCTGAGCTAATAAGTTTCTGATACAAGTTTGACGAGAGAAAAGGTAACGTCGAGTTCCCTTTGCGTTACGCTTGCTCGAGCTCTTTTGGTCGTTCAGTGTGGTGGGCAGCGGTGATCCAGCGACTCCGACCTTCGGTGGCATCCTTCTGTGTTTCTTTGCGGGAAAGCCTCAAGGTGTCCTGACTAGACGAGGCGTTCAATTTCTTCTTTCAATCTGGCACAATGCTCCGTACGATTCCCTCGGCCTTTGTGGAAATTGCAAAACTGGGATTGGTCACCCATATGCTGGGAGAGCGCTCTAGGCCAGTTGATGACTTTGCTGTTGTAGATTACGGACAGTATATGCTCGCGAGGAGTGTTTAACAGGGTGTAGACCCGAGAGCTTTGATTCGCTAGCCCTCGGGAGCGGGCTGCTTGGCTCTGAATGTGCGGTACGTCCTTCTCGAGCTGTTGTTGATGTCCCTTTCTCTTTCGACATGTATCCCCAAGTCGTAGTGGGTCTGCCGGGGTACCGGAAGATTAGCTTTTTTTGCCAATGTAGGGGTTGCGCGACCCTCCTGCACGCCTTGCTTCTCAGAGTTTGAATTTGGTGATGGGCCGTAGTTGATCCAAGGGAGCTCGGTTGTGGCCGTGTCGAGACCACAAATTGAATCCCTGAGGATTCTCCCTTTGTTGGTCATGCGTCCAGACATGGAAACGTCGTGGTTCAGGGTGTCGAGTAGGAGGCTCCCAAATATTGCGTCGTAGGGGGAGTCTGCCTCTGCGATGACGAACTGAACGTCATATTGGACTGGTTCTGAGCGCATCCCTACTTGAACGGGGAGGGTGACGACTCCTATGGTGGGTACCATAGTTCCATCTGGGAGCTCTGCATCGCTTGGCCCTGAGCTTGAGGTTCCCGCTTAGGAGTTTGAGCCGCACCACGGCTGTCACGAACATATATTGAACGAGAGGCGATGGGTTATCAATGCCCTCCTTAGTTCACAGGCTGGATTGCCTATGTTTGCGTCTAAGGCGAAGTCCAACCATCCACGGGGACGCCCCTGGTGAAAACTTGTGCAGAACTTTTCTTGCTGCTTACTCCGCTCCGCTTCCCCTAGGTGGGGCGACTCATCCGTCTCGGGATCTTCTCGCTCTTCTTCTTGGATCCTCGTCGCGCATGCTTCGTGCCATTCAACGAACAATTGGGACAACTCGGTGAAGTTGTGAATCGCTCCGTTTGGCAGAGTTCGATACCAGCGGAGGGCATCTCCGCGCAGTGTCTTGGTGAAGATTTTGCAGCTGATTTGGTCGAGAAGTCTGAACGTCCGCATCGTTATCAAGAAGTGATTACGTGCCCATACGAGTCCTCTGCTCTGTGAAACTCCTTGTAGTGCGGGAGGTTTAGCCATGACAGAACTGGATATGCCAAGATTGACTTTGACAGGGGGGATCGCCTTTGCTGGTACGTGACATCGTTCGAATCCTGTCCCGCCGCGAGAGGGGGCCGGCTTGCTAGTTGATCCAAGCCACTGGGCAGGATGTGTGCAGCGATGAGCGCTCTTTTCGCCGGGCTTTCAAGGATTGAGGAACTGCATGCGTCAGATAGCTCGGGGGAGGTGTCTACTCTTTCTGGTTCCGTGAACTTGGGCGAAGTGGGCGCTGCGTTCGGAAATCCTTTGCTCGGTATTGGGGATCCATTTCCCACAGACGGTGCCAAACAGTTGCGGGTCGCTTGGGTGCTCTTGGTAGACAGGTCGACTTGAACCGTCTTAGCTCTGAAGCGAACCAAACGCGCCAACAGTCAATTTGAGATTTGTTGAGTATACTGAGACTTTTTTAACGTGGAAAACCCGGAAAGGGTAAAAAACCACGCGGCCGGAGCTTGTGCCGACCAAACTTCACTATCTTCTTAGGGGTTACAGTCAGGTATTTAGAATTCGAGTGCGACAGGCTGTCGCTCGTTACAATGATAGAGAGAGGGAGAGAGAGAGTTCCGAAGGTGACAGACCACCTCTCGGAAAACTAAGTCTTTTTCCTTCTGAGAACGGTGGAGAACAAAAGTGAGAGTGCTGAGTCGCCTTTCGGGAGAACGAAAGTGAGAATGCTGGGTTGCCTTTCGGGAGAAAGGAAATCTTCAAGTCCGCGAAGGAGATCTTCAGCGCCGAAGGAGAATTCCGTGGAAATCTTCAAAGGAGCTCTCCCGGGTGCAGAAGGCATGGTCCCCTCAAATGAAGGTTTTTGAGCTCCTTTTATAGCTTTGGCCGGGGGTAGCCCGGCAATTTTGTCGTCGTAAACCACCGTAATCACCTGACGGCGAATCACGTTGGTCGATTTGGAGCACACTGATCGCCATTTTTCATAAATGATCGTTTCGCCCTTCGGGCAGTTCGGGCGGTTCGGGCAGCTTTGTTGAAGGTGAAAAGGGCGACAAGCATGTCCTGTAATCTGAGAAATTAGAAAGACAAAAAGTGAGCGTGCCCGGAATGTGGAAGTGTTTTGAGCGCGCTCAGAAGCATTCTGACAGCGCGCAACGAACACGGAAGTATTCTGGGTGCGCTGCTAGCGCGGAGCGTTGCGATGCGAACGGTGGAATGCGGAGTCGCGCCCCAAAGAGGAATTGGGCTCCGGTCGCATCCGACGAGGGGCGTGACTTCTGCTGAGCCCTCTACGAGCCCCCCTACGAAGAAAAAAGGGGGGAGGGGGCTTGGCCGCACCCCATTGCGGAGAGGGGTGCGACTTGGCCGCACCCCACAAGGGGAGCGGTTAGGCCGCACCCCATGTGGGGTGCGTTTTAGGCCGCACCCCACGTGGGGTGCGGTTAGGCTGCACCCCGCGACGGGGGTGCTGCCTGTGCGCTACCGCGTGGTAGCGCCGCGCGGTAGTACTACCGCGCACGGTAGCGCGTGTGGTTGCGGGCGTCAAGGCTGCGCGCGGTCCGCTCCGCACGTACTCTCGCACTGGCGGTTGGCGTCGGAAATGGCGGGTTCGGTTTGCTCTACCACTCACCCACCCTCCCCCCCCCCCCCCCCCCCCCCCCCCCCCCCCCCCCCCCCCCCCCCCCCCCCCCCCCCCCCCCCCCCCCCCCCCCCCCCCCCCCCCCCCCCCCCCCCCCCCCCCCCCCCCCCCCCCCCCCCCCCCCCCCCCCTTATCTTAGTGGGGGAGCGGGTTGTGTGAGTAACCGTCACCCGGTCATCCTTTATAGATGAGATCCTATGTATGAATTCCTATCAACCCTCATATCTTGGATGATACCTCAGGGAATCTCAATGGGGGAAAATTTTTCACTCAAAATTTCCATCAGCAACAGTTTTTTTAAAACTCCGTTTTAAAAATTCAAAACTCCGTTTTACAAATTCTATTTCACCCAAACATTTTTTTTAACAAAACTCCATTTTTCCAGAATCAGGACTTTTCCTATCAACAACTTTCCATCAGCAACAACCCAACCAAACAGAGCCTTAGACTCCATTTGGTAAAGCATTTTTGCTCCGGCGAGTTTGGACAAAACGCCATCGTCATAGAATGTATTTTTGGCTTGAAAACGATTTTCGGACGTTCACAAACGACGGTTCATAACCACCGCGCTCATGACCGCCACCCCCGTGCCAAAAGGAGCCTTAATTTCCATGTGTTCATGAAAAAAATGTTATGTTTAGGAATACATTTATCTATTGGTAACAATATAGAATATAGACAAACCACACTTATTTTCATTTAATTTACCATTTAATGGGAAAATAGAGATGATTTTTTCCACTAAATATGGTTTGTTTGACTTAAATTTTATTTTCATTTTGAGCTGATAATATCCATCGGGCTGTCAATATCACTTTATTGGACTGCTATTATTATTGGGCTGCCAATAGTCATTCGTGGACTACCAATATAAACACACACAAAAAAGGGAATTGTTAAAGACAAACCAAATTTGGCTATCCGCAAACCATTGTTAACAACAAACCATATATTTTGAAAAATACTTGATACAAATCAAAATGTTAACCACAAACCAATGTTGTTAACACCAAACCAATAATATAAGCTACTTAAACAAATTTTTTAGACAAAAAAAATAAATTCATGACATTTTCAGCACAACAGTTCAACAAAATAACACGTTTATAACATATAAACACCAAAATGTAAAAACATATATAAATATGAAATGGAAAACCAAAAAAAAATCTGAAATAAAAAAGCATATATAATTTTGAAATGAAATAGCATATACAAATCTGAAATGAAAAATCAAATAAAAATCTAAAATATTAAAGGCGGTGGGAGAATTAGTTTTTTTTTTGTCTAAAAAATTTGTCTATGTAGTTTATATTATTGGTTTGTTTTTAACAATATTGATTTAATTTATGATTAACATTTTAATTTGCATTAAGTATTTTTCAAAATGTATAATTTGATCTTAACAATAATTTACAGAGTCAAATTTTATTTGACTTTAACAATTCCCAAAAAAAATGATCGGACAATTCTCATCGTAACTTCTTCGTATACTTCCAAATTCAATTTTATTTTTCAGTTGACATCATTTAATGTAGCCTGTGCACACCCACGTGGTCGTGTACGAGACATCATATAATTCATGTAACGTTTACCACGTGTTTTATTGAAAATATAATAAATGATTAAAAAAATGATGCGCACGTGTTGCAACTTGCAAGCCAATTATACCTCACGGTCCCCACGTACGTACTCCACACCACGCCATAATAGTTGACTCTCAAATCAAATATAAAACATACTATACTTATACCCGGCACTAAGATTGTAAGAAAACTCTATAATATTGATATTTTAAGTAAAAAATATCATTTTTGAAACAATACATATCAGTTTTTATTTGATATATCGGGCAATAATATTTTGTTTCGTGCTTCATTTCGTATATCTCTCTGAGTTTAGTTTCAACAACTTTCACTTTTCACTATTTCTCTGCTGTTTTTTGACCGCTTGCAACTAAGTTTCTATCTTATGTTTTGTCATGAAACTATTGGACGAATGTCATTGATCCTTAAATGATCACACAAGTATAGATAAATCACTTGCTTCGATATTTGATTATCATATATAGAATTGTGTTTGATGTATTCGTTATTTCATTATAATCACATATATTATTATATGTTTATTATATCAATTATAAATATACATTATCTATACAATTGTATATTTTTACAAAAAAAATTTTGTAAATATATTTATTTAAATATTAAAATTTTACATTGTAAAATGAACCGATATATCCCTGCAAGCCGGTATCCAACATTTCAAACTCAAACCGACATACACTCGAAATCTTCATCCTTGATACTTAGTGAAGGTGACATGTGTTAATGTATATTTTGATAAATAACATTGTTCGGAGGCTAAACGGGTCGGTCGAGTACACGGATACCCGATACCCGTAGACACTCCTAGGGATTTGCCTATATATACCCGCTAGGGGCAACGGGGAGTACATTCCACCTTGATGGACCTCCGGATGCTTCGAGCAACCCTATCAATCTCGAAGTAGCGCCCCTAGGGTTTGCTCTCCCCCGTCCGGTTCCTGTTCACGAGCGAGAGAAGAGTTCACGGATCTCCCGTAGCCGCCGCTTGCTGCCGGTCGATCGCGAGGCCCCCGATCGCCTCCTTCCAGTGCGTCTCTCGACGATCCCGCTCCCGTGCGCCATGAGGCTTCTTCTCTTCCGCTTGTCGCCGGCCTCCGATCTCGTGTGCTGCTGCAACGTTCGCGATCTGTCGCCGTTCGCAAAAGAGAAGGAGATCTAGGTCCTCCGAGCGACCGCCGTTTGCGAAGGAGGAGTTCGCCCGAAGCCCAGCCGCTCACCGTTCGCTGGGGCTCTCCTAGAATTTTTTGAAAGTTTCAATTGACTAAGCACTATTTAGAAAACTTTTGATCAAATGATTAACTTACAGCATACAAAAATAAAGAGGTCATTTGGGAAAAGCACCACTCAAATTAACAAAGAATTCAGCACTTTGTTGTACTCTGATTTAGTGGGGCGTATTTCATTTGAAGCTTTATATTTCATTAAAAGGAGGAACTTTTAGCAAGGTCGAGAAAAACATTAATTGAATAGTGCAAACATGAAACAAAATAAACCCTTGTGCACACGATTGTTGCCATACATACCACAATATAATTCGTTTTCATTATGAATGATACATGATCATTAGAAGCAGCTTACCTTAAATGAAATGAAAGAAGATCTAGTATTAAAGTTGAAGAAGATGCGGCTAATTAAATTGATGTAGAATTTGATGGCTTCCTAAGAAGATATAATAACACCTATGAACTTCAAAAATTAGATATAAAGAGAAAGCTTCATGAACTTATGGATCCCACTTTCAGCTAAACATTGGAACCTTCAATACCAACTAAATCAAAGGGTTCGCCGAGAGGAAACTACAAGAACTTCACAAATGAAGCTTCGTCAATAAAGTGAGATCCCTCCCTATTTGAACATATTTTGATGAGTGAGCAATTGACCTTGACAATGAGTGCAGAACATCCCACAAAAAGGGTAACAAGGATTAAAAAAGAATACTTAAAGTCGTTCGTAAGGAGATGCCTCCATACATATCAAACTATATTATTGGTGTTGTAGATGTCTTGGGAGATGGGGATTGTGATTACCGAATATTCAGTAATGGATTGAAAATGAGGGATAATTGGTTAAAAGTCTGTAATGAACTTTTACAAGAACATCAACAAAAAGAGGAGTTATATGATGATATTTTGGGATGAAAAGAATATTAGAATCATTAGATTCACTAGATTGTGCGGTTATTCCCGCTCCTTTGGATAAGTGGAAGTCAATGTTTGATATGAGACTGATCATTGCTTCTTGCTACAATATTATATTAGTACATTCCAGCATGTTTTAATCTTTCACATTCTTGCCATTGCATTTACCACCACCGACATTTCGAAGAACAATATTCATGGGATTTATTCCCGGAAATCATTTTGTACAATCGGTATGCGTGATGACTGCCCCACTACCTCCAACTATCTCGATTTGGAGGAGATATCGTACAGAAATTGTTGCAGAATGGTACACATATTTTTTTTTACTAAATTTGTATTTTTGATTAATCCATATATTATGTTAACGCTTCATAATGCATACTAATGCATATGCCAAAATAGTTAATGTTGCAATCAAAGAGGTTTCCTGAACAATATGTTGGACCTACAAGTACTATAAAGTAGACACATTGATATTTGACTTACAATACATAAACGTATATGTTTTCAATCTTTAACACTCTTTTTTTGTCAGGTGCAACAATGGAAGCCAAAAATTATCACTTAAATTAAGAGGATTTTCGTGATGAATTAAAGCTTTTGTTCTATGTTAAAATTTATAATATTGATGCAAACAATTGGTTAATATTTTGTTAAAGAATTTAAAATGATTTTTTTGGTTGCACGTAACAATTTGGTCTGCATATATAACATTTTGGTCTGCACGCTTAATTGATTTGCACCTACCCAAAATAGATTTGCACATATCAATCACCTTTTTAATATACACACACACACACACACACACACACACACACACACACACACACACACTACAACCTTTGCATTAGAATCAAAGAATTTTAAATTTAACGAACTAAAAAAGATAGTTTCTTCAATCAATTTGATCAAAGCTTCTCGAGTGAACTCGACAAATGAATCAAGTCTTCTCGAGTGAACTCGACACACACACACACACACACACACACACACACACACACACACACACACACACACACACACACACACACACACACACACACACACACACACTACAACCTTTGCATTAGAATCAAAGAACTTTAAATTTAACGAACTAAAAAAGATAGTTTCTTCAATCAATTTGATCAAAGCTTCTCGAGTGAACTCGACGAATGAATCAAGTCTTCTCGAGTGAACTCGACAAATTGACTTGGACAAATTTTCTTCCAACCCAGAAAAACAGCAACAACTCCTTCTTGTCTTTTTCAGCACTTTGCATAAGAAGTACACCTCAATAGAGAGGTTTCACACGAGTCAACACCTTGGTCTACACAATGAGGGATTACATTGCATAGGCCTGTGTTTATGACTCATTGAAACCTGATATTGGTTTGTATTTAGAAATTAAGATCCCGCATTATCGCAGCTAGAATACCTTATCAAATTCAGATTCAATTCATCTTTGTTTAAAGGGGACGTCTTCAAATCAAGGCCATTGTAACTACAATACCCAACAACGACCTTAGGTGTTCAACTGTTTAGTGGGGCGGCCTCAGGTGTTCAGCTCGACGGCCTCAGGTGTTCAACTCGGTGAAATCATGTGTTCAGCTCGGCGGCCTCAGGTGTTCAGCTCGGTGAGCCCATGTGTTCAGCTCGACGACCACTCTTTGACCTCCTTGGGTCCTCATCGGGGAGGGGGTGGTAAGATCCCCCCCCCCCCCAAGCAAACTGGGTCAGGGGGGAACCTTATTGCCCAAGATGACCACCCTACGTTTTTCCAAATGGGTAGCATGCCCGTTTCTTGACCATAAAGTGATCGCCTTGTAAGGATATGGAACATCATCACATTAGATCTATTCATTTGCGGAAGCAACTCAGAAAATCACACACACACACACACACACACACACACACACACACACACACACACACACACATATATATATATATATATATATATATATGAGTTTGTACATATTTCCCGACTAGGCTACAACAAAAGTATAAAATCTCCCGCTCTCATTATGCTCTAATATCTCACATCTCTAAAGTCAGGTGGCAAGGTCGTCGCATCTGCTCGTGTAGGCCCTATAGCGTGAACTCTTTCATGCTAAAGACGGGCCTCGCGCTGCTCCATCTCCTATAAAGGGTGTACAATGATACGTTAGTCATAACACTAGTGAATTCCCACCCCCACCTCATGATCCCTAAGACTTGGAATGAGAGTGAGCCTCTGCAAAATATCAATAGTCGAAACAACATAATTAAAACAGTTACGCAACATAAGTGAAAGGAGTTTTCTGCTTCTTCTTTTTGCCCTCTGTTTTCTTTTCCTGGTTTTTCTTATTTCCTTCTCTTTTTCTTTCTGTCTCTTAATTTCTTCTCTGTTCTTCTCTTTGAATATATAATCTGGAGATCTTGTGGCTGATTTGATTTCTTGCCGACAAGATAGGAAAGAGATAATCTCTCTTTTAATTCCTGGATTCCTCGAGCAGACAAATTGCCGCCTTTGGCTTGCTGTAACGGCTATATTATTTAATGTCCTGCAACGACTATTTCAAACAAAGGAAAGGCAGCAATATATATATAGCAATATATAAATAGAAATGATAAAATATTGCTTTAATAAATCTGACAACATATATATAATTTTAGTCAAACTGAGAATGATATTAAAATAATGCTGCAGATATTTCGTCGAGCTCAGCTTCAAGTTCGTCGACCTGATCATTTGATTCGTCGACCTGAACATTTGATTCGCTGTTCTGAACATCTGATGTGTAATATCCCGTGTTTATCTAATCCAAATTAGAGTAATTAATAAAGATGTTCGAGCACTAAATTATCCAACTAAGCTGATTTTCAAAAAATAGGGTCCACAGTTAGGTTCAGAAGGTCGAAAAACCTTAGAATCGACATATTATTTGCCAAAATTGTGGGAGATCTTTAGGAGAAGTTCTAGAGCTAGAGTTCGACTTTGGATTCTATTTAATTATTGCGGAAGCGCCGTCAAAACCCCGCCAAACAAATAGTCGTGGTGCAGAGTACTGTGAAAGCGCTGCTAAAATCCTGAGCCGAGGAGCAAGAAGGCTGAGGTAGGTGGAAAATAATGCAATATGTATATGTCACGTAGTATTCCGTAATGCGATAATTAGCAGTTATTATGTTGAAATAATGCCGAAGTTATGACATAAATCGGTTATACAGAAATAATGCTGAACTTCTGATAAACGTAACGAGGGGTGGAATTACGTGTATTCACATAACAATGATGTCCCGAGTTCTCGTGCATGCATATTAACAATATGAAATTTTGTATTCTGGAAATATGAAATTCTGAAAAATATCATATACAAGTACTTTTGATGTCAAAATTTAACTTGCTCAATTGATGTCTAGGAAAGTGATTAGGGGTGAGCCAGTATCCCCCAAAAGGAAGGTGGTGTATAACGGTACATTGTGCGACCACTGACCTTACACTTACCTGGCCAATATGCTAGTTAAATGAGAATAACGCGTTACTTAAATATGATATACAAATAAATGACGTGTATGATTATGTTAGCCTAGTGTTTGGCTCACCCTATACCCGGGTCCCCTGTTTTTGTGAGGGGAACATCTCGGGAGTAGCGCTCCCAATCCGGCAAAATTAGCCACTTGCAATCCGCCTGTTGAGTATCGAGCCCACAGTGTTTTGTCCGAGGACCCTTATATCATGGGAGTGGCGCTCCTTCTGGGCTTAGCTAGCCAAAAATTTGTATTGTGTGGCGTACCGCCTGCAATTGAACGAGCCCTCCGGTTTGGCCGACCGGCGTACTGTAAGTGCTAACTAGTAAATCAAATATTTTTGATATAAAAATAAATGAGTTTTACAAACAAATTAACTGAATATCTAGTGATGTGATACTCTTCTGTTGTACTTGCATTTTGCTTAAAACTTGTGCATCCATATATATGTTGTGTTATTCTTTCAGGGTGAGTCAGAATATGCTCACCAGCCTACTTACATTTTTTAGGTACCAATGCTGATATGGGCGCCAGTGGGCAGTGAGGAAGACTACTATGTTTTGAGTTTACTATGTAAATTCAAATGTTATATCCAATCTGATGATGTACATGTAAACTTTTGGAATATAAATAAAATATGTTGGTTTTGTTGATTTCGCTCTAGCAATGTGTAACCATAAAAAGATCCTTACCTCACATTTACTGTTCCCGCCTCGTTAACTCGAGCTTACCGGGCCAGGGTGTGACAAGTTGGTATCAGAGCTAGGTTACACATAAAAGAGCGGAACCAGTAAACTAGCAAAATACTTGAACAGTAGGGTTAGTCCCACTGAACATATGTTAGTAAACCTGAGTGGGGTAGACACAAGTAGGAACGAAACAAGATCGACGTTTAAGTTGTCTAATTGGTGTCTAGGAAAGTGGTTAGGGGTGAGCCAGTATCCCCCGAAAGGAAAGTGGTGTATAACGGTACATAGTGCGACCACGGACCTTACACTTACCTGGCCAATGGGCACCTTAAACTAGAAATTGTGAGTTAATTATGCAAGTAAAAGTATATGAGGTTTCATCTTCGCGTTCTAAGACGCTTATTTCCTTTTCAGGAAATGACCAATAATGATTTGCAAGCGTATATTCATACTAACAGAGGTAGTGACCAGGATAGTCATCCTCCGAGGATGCCCGTAGTACCCCACAATATGGATGCTGTTACTCAACTGGCAACAGTCCTAGCCGAAGCTCTGCAAAGAGGACCAGTCCCATCTCTGAGATCTGGATCTGATTCCACCCATGCTGAAAGATGGTTGGACATCTTCATGCGGACAGGTCCCCCAAAGTTTGCAGGCTTAACAAACTCACTCGTAGCTGAAGAGTGGCTTCGCCAAGTAGAGAGAATATTCGAAGGAATTGAGTGCCCAGAAGAAAAGCGGGTGACTCTTGTTGAATTCATTCTGCAAAAGGATGCTGCAGCCTGGTGGAACAATCACAGACGCATCCACTTGAAGGGAAGGAAGGCGGCTGACATCTCTTGGAGTGAATTCGTAAATGGATTCCGCAAGTGGTATTGGCCTGTGTCAGCACAACAGAGGATGAAGGAGCAACTTGCCCAGTTAACTCAGGGTACCCTTTCTGTTACGGAGTATGAATCGAAATTTTCCTAAATGCTTGAGCATGTCCCTGATGTTTCTGGATAATTAGACCAGCAAATATTTATGTTGCGACGAGGATTAAGAGAATCAATCCAAGATGCTCTAGCCCCTTTTGACTTCTCCGACTATGAAGCATTAATTGAGGCGGCTCGTCGAGTCGAAGAAAGGCAACGAATAGTGCGACCACCTCAGTCAGGAGAGAAACGGAAGAATCAAGACCTCGACCGTCAAAATCAATCAAAGCGCCGGAACAATCCAACTCAGCCTACCCCGATATGCCCTAAATGCAACAAACAATATTGGGGCATCTGCACTTCAGACAAGAGGGACAACACTTGTTTCTACTGTCATCAGTCAGGCCATATCATTAGAAATTGTCCAAAGAAGAAGGAGGTCGAAGGGCAGTCAACCGAAAGATCGAGGCAACATGCACCAACTCAACCTCGCATTTATGGGATGACTCGAGAAGAAGCTCGGGAAGCAACCGATGTCATATCAGGTACAATAATGTTTGAAAGTACCTCTTCAACTGCATTATTTGATTCTGGTGCAACGCATTCTGTCATATCTAATACAATAGCTAGTAAGTTGTCAATACCGAAACAAAAACTAGAAGAAGAAATTCGTATAAGCTTACCCAATGGTGAGAGGGTCAAAGTTGATAACTATGTCCATGACAACATAAGAATTGGGGAACGAAAGTTCGAGGCCAATCTTATTATTTTCCCTCTTGATCATTTCGATATAATTTTGGGTATGGATTGGTTAGCAAAACATCGAGCCACAATCGATTGTGCTAAGAAGGAAATCACTTTCCATCAACCATTCCAACCCATTCTCAAGTTCCTAGGAGAGGGCGGAATTATCCCAATAATATCCGCTCTGAAAGCATGTAAATTTATGAAGCAAGGATGCACGACTTATCTAGCCAGTGTATCTGAAGTCGAAGAAGTGAAGCAAAATGTAACGCCCCAGGTTTTCATTTATAATTATTCTAAGCGGGGATACGAAATGATAATGTCTTAACTATGAAATCATCGTTGCGTAGTGTTTATGCGAGAGGGCTTTACTATTTCGTGTGCGTCGCCGTCCGTTGAGTTTGATGCTAGCTTATTACGTATACGTGCGTATAGACAATTTTTATCAATTATACAGAAATATATACATATATATATACATATATATATACGAGCATCTTCGCACGGGCTACGCCCGTGCTCGATGCTCTCGGGCGGCCTTCGGCCGCATCAATGCGGGCTTCGCCCGCTTGGCATTCAAGGCGGGCTTCGCCCGCCCCCTCGGCGTCGGCGGGCTTCGCCCGCCCCTCGCCGGTCTTTGCCCCCGTCACCTATTTAAAATTTTAAATCATTTTACATTCATTAAATTTTAAATAATCTTCGCCCCCTCATCGGTCTTCGCCCTCCCGACACGGCCTCTGGCCGTCGTGCCCCGCTCGGCAGTACTCAGCTGCTTGCGGCGGGCTTCGGGGGCGGGCGAAAGTTTTTAAAAACAAAATTTAAAAAAATTAAACAATATAAGTTTTTTTAAAAAAACAAAACTTTTAAAAAATTAAAATTAAACAATATAAGTTTTTAAAACAAAAAAATTTAACAAAATTTTGTAAAAAAATTAAACGGCGGATGAACAGTGCGCCTGTTCATCCGCCTGAAGTTAAAAAACTTTTGAAAAAATTTGTTTTTAAAAACAAATTTTAAAAAAATTAAACATTATACGTTTTTCTAAAAAAAGATTTTAAAAACATTTTGATTTTTCTTTTTAAAAAATCACAGGCGGGGCCCACAGGCGGGCCCCGCCCGCTTAATGGCGATGTGGGATTTTTAGTCCCACATCGCCAAATACACTGGCTTCCCGCTGTTTATATAGCGGGAAGCCGGTGTATGCTCAAATATTACAGTAGGCGGGCACAGCCGGCTGGCACGCTCCCGCCTAGCCCGCGTGAGCCCGCCCGCTCCCCCGTGAGGCCGCCCTGGCTTGCCCCTTCCCGCCCCGCGTGAGCCTGCCCGCCCCCGCCTGAGCTCGCCCGCCCCCTTGAGCCGGCGTGACCGAACCGAGCCGCAGCTGGCCCAGTTTTTTTGGTTCCTGCAGGGGCAAAACGGTCATTTCGCCGTGTGGCCAGATTTTGATCATGCTTGGATTGGACGGTTCAGATTGATTCCATGGTGTTAGCATTGAGATATGCATACTTCCTTTATAGTATAGATATACATATATATATATATATATGCATATATATATATGCATATATATATAAATGCATATAGACATATATGTATATTTAGAGATTCGAGCAGAGCTTCAATTCCACTCCCCTTCCCGTGCTTTTCTTTCGCCGTCTTGGAGTGGTAGGGTTCCGTCGGACGGGAGTCGCAAGGCGCCGGAGACGTCGGTGAAGGAAGGGGCCCAGTTTTTTTGGTTCCTGCAGGGGCAAAATGGTCATTTCGCCGTGTGGCCAGATTTTGATCATGCTTGGATTGGACGGTTCAGATTGATTCCATGGTGTTAGCATTGAGATATGCATACTTCCTTTATAGTATAGATATACATATATATATGCATATATATATATGCATATATATATATATATAAATGCATATAGACATATATGTATATTTAGAGATTCGAGCAGAGCTTCAATTCCACTCCCCTTCCCGTGCTTTTCTTTCGCCGTCTTGGAGTGGTAGGGTTCCGTCGGACGGGAGTCGCAAGGCGCCGGAGACGTCGGTGAAGGAAGGTTTGAGATCGCCGGGGGCTTGTTTCGTCGCCGGAGCGGGGTTGCGGGGAGTTCTCGTCGGAGTCGGCGGCGGTGGTGAGGTCTTTCCGTCGTGGTTTCGCTTCGTCGTGTGGTGTCGTTCCCGATCCAGGCAAGAAAACCGCCCCTCCTTCTTCCCCCTTCGTTTTTTTGTTGAGATGGCTTATGATTCGTCATTCTTGCGCTGTTGTTCATGGCTTTCTTGTTAAAAAATTTTCCCCTGTTTATGCTAGCAGCTGTTGTTGATTTTGTGGGGAGTATGGGTGAACTTCCTTGGCTTTATGTTAGTTGTTATATGTTTAACTTGGGGCTTAATTTTTGTCTAATTGGAGGGGGGGGGGGGGGGGGGGGGGGGGGCTGCTGTTACAAAACCTGATTGGGGGCTGCTTATATGAATTTATTTTGGGCTGCTTCTTTTACCTGCTAAATGGGGGGAAGGCTGCTGCTATGCTTAAATCCAGTTGGAATTTTAATTAGGGGCTGCTTTTATAAATTCATTTGGGGCCGCTCTACATTCTTTCCTTGTTAATTGGGGGCTGCTCCTTGTTATTAGTGGCTGCAGTTTTGATGCTCTAAATGGGGGGCTGTTCCTTGAGTTTTGTCTAATTGGGGCTGCTGTACATAGATTCCCAAGTTGGGATCTGCTTATATATATATTCTAATTAGGATTATTTAGGGGTGGTCTTACAGCTCCATTTCTAAATTTCGTTGGGCTGTTTCTTACGTTTGTTATTGGGGGGCTGCCTTTCATGCTGCTTTGTTGGGGGGCTGCTCCTTATCCTTGTTAATATAGGGGTTGCTATTATGAAATAAATTTGGGGGTTGTTGCTTATTAGTTAACTTGAGGAGGCTGCCTTATAAAGCTTTGTTTGGGGTGGCGGCAGTTGGATCCTTTGGATATATAATTTCTTTAGGGCTCATATCTTTATATATATAAGTGTGTGTGCTGATAGCAAATCTTGGACCTCTCTTGCTATTGAACCATGGGCTCCTACTTTTGGTGGGGCTGTTTGCTGGGTTCATTTTGGGCCCTTCTGATTATGTCTCGGCTAAATCTTGTGCTGCCATACTCTGCCCTTGTTATTCTCTGCACTTGTCGTTGTTGGAAATTTGATCGGGGTCCCGGATAGGTATTCATTCCAATAATTAGAAGACGGATAGTTTGCCGGATCCTAGTTAAACAAAGGACTAATTCTGATCGACTAAAGTTTAGATAGCTCCGTTTCTACATATTATGGCCTGGCTCGGCTCTAGTTGGTTTTAATTCTGGATATATATTAATACACTTGTTAGAAGGTGCGGATGGTTTTGCGGCTAAGTTTCATGGAGCCTTGTTTGCAAATCCTAATCGGTGTGAGGAACCCGATCAAATTTCCATCAATTTAAAGTGAACTACAGTACAGCTGGTAACATCTATGGTATTTAAATTCTCTTTATACTTTAAAAGCATTTCCACCATTTTAAAGTCACCTATTATAACTGCCTCATGGGTTGGTGTTTGACCAGTTACATCTTGTACATCTACCTCCGCCCCAATATATCCGAGAGTTTCAGATTCTTCAGTTTGGTGTAAGTTTGTTGGCTGCCTCTTATGTGCTTATCTCTATTTGGGGGCTGCTGTTTATATATCCTATTTGGGACGCCTTATAGCATTTGGGTTGGGGCTGCTTTATAAAAATTTATTATGTTGGGGGCTGACTTATAGAATCCTGTTCGGGGAGGGGGGGGGGGGGGGGGGCTGCTTTATAAAATGTATTTATCAGTTTGGAGTTTTAAACCTTTATATGGGGGGCTGCTATGTTCATATGGTCTTTCTTATAGGAGTTAGGATGATATTATATTAACCGTTGGGTCTTGTTCAGGTGTTTGGCCTTCGTGTTATGTTTTTCTTCGTCTTGTTCCGACCCCAGACCTGGCATGGTGTCGGCTTTCTGAAATCTTCGACCTTGTCGTAAGTTGAATGTCGTTGTATTGATTTATTGCTGAACCTGGTGCTGACTAATCCTCTCGTTTTGAGTTGTGATTACAACTATCTGAAATCATGTTCCCCCGCCGGGCACTCCTCTGTTTGCTATGTTGGATATATGAGCTAAGTATGCTTTGTTGTCTAATCCTCCGGGATAGTTGTGGAGAGTGGTTCTTGATCTCTATGATCTTCGTTGTCTAATGTCCTGAGTGTTCTCGGGTTACGCCCCGTGTCTTGATTGAAATTAAATTTAATTATTTAGAACCTTTGTCTTAAGCCTTGTGTAGTGGGTAGTTTTTGGGTGGCAGTGGATAAAGGACCACCACCCGGTATGGGCTGTTTGGGTGGCAGTGGATAAAGGACCACCACCCGGTTTTGGTTTTTGGGTGGCAGTGGATAAAGGACCACCACCCGGTTTTGGGCTGCGGGCGTTAGTGGAAGATACCACCGTCGCAGTGCCTTCTTTTGGGGGACGCTTTTTCCCTCGAGCTGATCAGTCTCAAGTTCTTATAAACATATATGCTTATATATGTGTATTATGATATTATATATATGACCATCACCTCTGAGCCGCAATGGCGGACACGTGGTGGGTTTTGATTGTTTTGGCTAATACCGTCTGGTGCAGGCTTTTCCTCTTACCGAGTGCACTCGTTTGAGCTGGCTCGAGTTGTAGTAAGATTATTGATGTTTATCCGCTTAGTTTCCTTTCTGCACTCTTTTACTTCTGATGCTGCTAATCTTGGTTTTCTTGCACCCTTTGGGCTGAGGCATTCTTTTCTTATGAATGTCTCAGGTTCAGGTCTTTAGCTGCCGCAGGAGTTAGAGCGGCGTTGTTCCGGTCTCCTGTCGAGGCCCTTCCTCTCTTCTAGGTAAGAGGCAGTTTCTTTTTGTTGTTTTTCTTCTTTCTTGTTGGTTCGTGTCAGTTGTTGGCGCCCGTATGGCTTCTATCTTTAGATTACTTGCTAGTAGTTTTGCTGTTACTTTTGGGTTGTTTACCTACTTGTTCTCTAGGAAGCTTTATGCTAGGATGCATTAGTTACTTTATCGGTATAAAAATGTCATTCTTGTATATCATGATTTTAAATAAATGTCGCATACTTTGAAGATCGTAGAAATTCCTTTCTTACTGTATTAAACATAGATTAACGCATATCATTTTTGGATGTTGATCTTCATGCTCATGTAGGCTAAAATGAACCTATTTTCCGCTGCGTGTGTATAGTTTTCTACTTGTGGACTAGATGATCCACCGGACCGAGGGACACGATCTTATGCTAAAATGTAAAATTCTCTTTTTAATCCAAGCACATTTTTGTCTTTTATAAAATAATCGTAAGGAGTGTTTGTCTGAGCGTCGGTAGTTGTCCCTGCTTGACGTGGCGTCATAGCGCATATTTTCCCTTTGCTCTGATAATATTTATTAAATTCGTGGGAAAATGCGGGTTGTGACAGTTGGTATCAGAGCCAGGTTAGCCGGGTTGCTGGGATAGTCTGGTTGGCCCGGTTAACCGCCTGGTGAGAATCGTCATTCATCGCATACACACACCGAAGGGTCATCAATATGTCTTGGCTGAAGCATGAACACTACACTCATAACATGATAAGAAGTATACAGGGCATATTATGTAGTATGTGATGCATAATATGTGTTTGTATATGGATCCTCATAGGTCACAACATACGACTGTTATGTAGTATGAGATGCATAACGTAGGTCGCATGCGTGTCCATTAGATTTTCTTTTTCGTTGCATGTGATAATATGTAGTATGGGATGCATAAGATCGCATGTGTACGCCGCTCATAACATGCATTAAGGTTTTTTTTAGATTGCGTAGCACTGCATATACATCATAACATAGCATAACACACGTGCCAAGCTAAAGACATACATGATGACGCTCATACACACATGATTTAAAATAAAATTTGGCATTCATGCATTTATATTATATGCACATAAGTTGATATGATGATGATATATCATTCTAAGTTAAGCATAACATCATTTTATGAATCCCCAGAGCAAGGTAACAGCAAGAGCAAGTATCTACTCTTTTCTGATCTGTATCGGATTAGGAAATCCTAGTTCTTAGCTGTTGTGTCTTAAGCTAGGTGTATTGAGGTGTTCGTTCGTAATTGCAGTCGATGACCCCAGAGCGTCGTGCGTCGGAGTCGTCCCTTCAGTCAGAGGGTGAGTCTTTGGGTGCGCGCAGTAAAGCGGTAATTGAGGAGTTGCGTCAGAGTATCGAGGCGTTGTTGAGGCAAGTGGTTGTGAAACAAGCGCAGTTTTTCTGCCCAGGTGTTTTCAGGTTAAGGTTTTGACCTAGTTTATTCGTTGGCTTGCGAATGTGGATTTGGATTTTTGTTATCTCAATTTTGTGCGAGTTAAGGTAGAGGATGTTGAGCGTGCCTTCTTTTTTATTTAAGTTTTACTCGATGTTTTGTCTATAGAGCTTCGCAGGCGGTCATAGTTAGGTTATCGATTGGAGAGCAGTTTTCCCCCTCGGTAATTCCAGGTTAGATTCTATTCTAATTCTTAACCTTCAGCTTTGGTTCTAGTTGTTTTCGCTTGTTTAGTTGCGTATCCAACCTTATAGGAGAGTTTAAGGTATATAACCCTTAGGCGCACGTTCCTTTCGGTTCGGGTGTTACCCACTCGTGCGTGGCTAGGATTTTAGTAGAGCGTCGTAGATTGACCCTCGTTTTGGTTGGCGATCAGCTTAATGTTAATTTCCCCTCTGGCGGCTCCGTGGTGTCGAGTCAGGGTATCTAGGGTTGTCCTACCCTCTTTCTTAGCTTATGCCAATCTAAAGGTGCTAGACCTGGAGTTTTCGTTGTGATTTTGGGTTTGGGCTGGTTGTCCAGGTTTGATGTTGTTATCCAACGCAAGGTAAAGCATTTGGTCTTTAAGCTGGTCATCAGTCAACCCTCGAGCGTGTTTGGCTTTCCGCGCTATATTTTTCACGATTATTTCCGCGGTGTGTGCTAGGAGCCTTTCGTTTTCAATGGTGTTGCTTACCTTGTTTCTATGTTAGAAACTGGTAGTAGTTTGTGGTGTATCGAGGATTTACTTCCCTGTGGTGCGAGATCTCGCTGATGTCTTCGCCGTTAGTCTCCCTGGTTTTCTACCTGTGAGAGTTGAGGAGTTTGTTTCTAACCTTGAGCCGGGTACTTGTCCTATTGATAAGGCACCGTACCCTTTGGCCCTGCGTGTGTTGCGAGAGTTGTGCACTCAGATAGATGAGTGGTTGCAGTGTGGTTTTTTCTGGCCTAGTTCCTCGCCCTGGGGTGCTCTCGTCTTATTCGTAAAGAAGAAAGTTAGTTCCATGGTTTCGAAGGCTGATCTTCGTTTAGGCTTCCTTTAGTTTGGGATCCGCAAGTCAGATGTTCCGCGATCTACTTTCTGTTCTCGGCTTGGACATTTCGAGTTCTTGGTAATGTCCTTTTTCCTGTTGGGTAATCTTATCCACATCTGTCTTCCTAGCTCTTTTCGGTTAGCGTTTCTATCTAGCGAGTGTGAGCTTACCTCTCCCTTCGTACCTTTCATTCGATGTCTTCTAAGTTTCGGTTCTAAGTTTCGGGACAAAACTTCCTCCTTGGTGGGGTGACTGTAACGCCCCAGGTTTTCATTTATAATTATTCTAAGCGGGGATACGAAATGATAATGTCTTAACTATGAAATCATCGTTGTGTAGTGTTTATGCGAGAGGGAGTTACTGTTTCGTGTGCGTCGCCGTCCGTTGAGTTTGATGCTAGCTTATTACGTATACGTGCGTATAGGCAATTTTTATCATTTATAAAGAAATATATACATATATATACACATATATATATATACATATATATATGCATATATATATATGCATATAGACATATATGTATATTTAGAGATTCGAGCAGAGCTTCAATTCAACTCCCCTTCCCGTGCTTTTCTTTCGCTGTCTTGGAGTGGTAGGGTTCCGTCGGGCGGGAGTCGCAAGGCACCAGAGCCGTCGGTGAAGGAAGGATTGAGATCGCCGGGGGCTTGTTTCGTCGCCGGAGCGGGGTTGCGGGGAGTTCTCGTCGGAGTCGGCGGCGGTGGTGAGGTCTTTCCGTCGTGGTTTCGCTTCGTCGTGAGGTGTCGTTCCCGATCCAGGAAAGAAAACCGCCCCTCCTTCCCCCTTTGTTATTTTGTTGAGATGGCTTATGATTCGTCATTCTTGCGCTGTTGTTCATTGCTTTCTTGTTAAAACTTTTTCTCCTGTTTATGCTAGCGGCTGTTGTTGATTTTGTGGGGAGTATGGGTGAACATCCTTGGCTTTATGTTAGCTATTATATGTTTAACTTGGGGCTTAATTTTTGTCTAATTGGAGGGGGTGGGGGTGGGGGGGGGGGGGGGGGGGGGGCTGCTTATATGAATTTATTTTGGGCTGCTTCTTTTACCAGCTAAATGGGGGGAAGGCTGCTGCTATGCTTAAATCCAGTTGGAATTTTAATTAGGGACTGCTTTTATAAATTCATTTGGGGCCGCTCTACCTTCTTTCCTTGTTAATTGGGGGCTGCTCCTTATTATTAGGGGCTGAGGTTTTGATGCTCTGAATGGGGGTCTGTTCCTTTAGTTTTGTCTAATTGGGGCTGCTGTATATAGATTCCCGAGTTGGGGCATGCTTATATATATTCTAATTAGGATTATTTAGGGGTGGTCTTACAGCTCCATTTCTGAATTTCGTTGGGCTGTCTCTTATGTTTGTTATTGGGGGGCTGCCTTTCATGCTACTTTGTTGGGGGGCTGCTCCTTATCCTTGTTAATATAGGGGTTGCTATTATGAAATAAATTTGGGGGTTGTTGCTTATTAGTTAACTTGAGGAGGCTGCCTTATAAAGCTTTGTTTGGGGTGGCGGCAGTTGGATCCTTTGGATATATAATTTCTTTAGGGCTCATATCTTTATATATATAAGTGTGTGTGTGCTGATAGCAAATCTTGGACCTCTCTTTCTATTGAACCATGGGCTCCTACTTTTGGTGGGGCTGCTTGCTGGGTTCATTTTGGGCCCTTCTGATTATGTCTCGGCTAAATCTTGTGCTGCCATACTCTGCTCTTGTTATTCTCTGCACATGTCGTTGTTGGAAATTTGATCGGGGTCCCAGATAGGTATTCATTCCAATAATTAGAAGACAGATAGTTTGTCGGATCCTAGTTAAACAAAGGACTAATTCTGATCGACTAAAGTTTAGATAGCTCCGTTTCTACATATTATGGCCTGGCTCGGCTCTAGTTGGTTTTAATTCTGGATATATATTAATACACTTGTTAGAAGGCGCGGTTGGTTTTGCGGCTAAGTTTCATGGAGCCTTGTTTGCAAATCCTTATCGGTGTGAGGAACCAAATCTTAATTCCCCGGGAATTTCGTTTCTAATTCCTGGCGAGTCAGGGGAATTAGAGGCCAAGCTCCCTGGGAATTTCCCTTGCTAGTTCTCGACGACTTTGCGAGGCTAGCAAATTGTTAAATTTGAAGGATAAGTGGATGGAATTCGGTTTTCGGTTTTACTTGTTCCAGTGACCGACAGCTTTGTAGTCATAGTAACAAAAAGTATCGAATACTATTATTTAATTTTTAAGCCTTTTCCATCAATAGCTGAGCTAGCTTTTCATCTTTTCCGATAATTGTCCAGTGAACTACAGTACAGCTGGTAACATCTATGGTATTTAAATTCTCTTTATACTTTAAAAGCATTTCCACCACTTTAAAGTCACCTATTATAACTGCCTCATGGGTTGGTGTTTGACCAGTTACATCTTGTACATCTACCTCCGCCCCAATAGATCCAAGAGTTTCGACTTCTTCAGTTTGGTGTAAGTTTGTTGGCTGCCTCTTATGTGCTTATCTCTATTTGGGGAATGCTGTTTATATATCCTATTTGGGCTGCCTTATAGCATTTGGGTTGGGGCTGCTTTATAAAAATTTATTATGTTGGGGGCTGACTTATAGAATCCTGTTCAGGGGGGCTGCTTTATAAAATGTATTTATCAGTTGGGAGTTTTAAACCTTTATATGGGGGGCTGCTATGTTCATATGGTCTTTCTTATAGGAGTTAGGATGATATTATATTAACCGTTGGGTTTTGTTCAGGTATTTGGCCTTCGTGTTATGTTTTTCTTCGTCTTGTTCCGACCCCAGACCTGGCATGGTGTCGGCTTTCTGAAATCTTCGACCTTGTCGTAAGTTGAATGTCGTTGTATTGATTTATTGTTGAACCTGGTGCTGACAAATCCTCTCGTCTTGAGTTGTGATTACAACTATCTTAAATCATGTTCCCCCGCCGGGCACTCCTCTGTTTGCTATGTTGGATATATGAGCTAAGTATGCTTTGTTGTCTAATCCTCCGGGATAGTTGTGGAGAGTGGTTCTTGATCTCTATGATCTTCGTTGTCTAATGTCCTGAGTGTTCTCGGGTTACGCCCCGTGTCTTGATTGAAATTAAATTTAATTATTTAGAACCTTTGTCTTAAGCCTTGTGTGGTGGGTAGTTTTTGGGTGGCAGTGGATAAAGGACCACCACCCGGTATGGGCTGTTTGGGTGTCAGTGGATAAAGGACCACCACCCATTTTTGGTTTTTGGGTGGCAGTGGATAAAGGACCACCACCCGGTTTTGGGCTGCGGGCGTTAGTGGAAGATACCACCGTCGCAGTGCCTTCTTTTGGGGGATGCTTTTCCCTCGAGCTGATCAGTCTCAAGTTCTTATAAACATATATGCTTATATATGTGTATTATGATATTATATATATGACCATCACCTCTGAGCCGCAATGGCGGACACGTGGTGGGCTTTGATTGTTTTGGCTAATACCGTCTGGTGCAGGCTTTTCCTCTTACCGAGTGCACTCGTTTGAGCTGGCTCGAGTTGTAGTAAGATTATTGATGTTTATCTGCTTAGTTTCCTTTCTGCACTCTTTTACTTCTGATGCTGCTAATCTTGGTTTTCTTGCACCCTTTGGGCTGAGACATTCTTTTCTTATGAATGTCTCAGGTTCAGGTCTTTAGTTGCCGCAGGAGTTAGAGCGGCATTGTTCGGGTCTCCTGTCGAGGCCCTTCCTCTCTTCTAGGTAAGAGACAGTTTTTTGTTGTTGTTTTCCTTCTTTCCTGCGGGTTCGTGTCAGTTGTTGGCGCCCGTATGGCTTCTATCTTTAGATTACTTGCTAGTAGTTTTGTTATTACTTTTGGGTTGTTTACCTACTTGCTCTCTGGGAAGCTTTATGCTAGGATGCATTAGTTACTTTATCGGTATAAAAATGTCATTTTTGCATATCATGATTTTAAATAAATGTCGCATACTTTGAAGATTTTTGAAATTCCTTTCTTACTGTACTAAACATAGATTTATGCATATCATTTTTGGATGTTGATCTTCATGCTCATGTAGGCTAAAATGAACCTATTTTCCGCTGCGTGTGTATAGTTTTTTACTTGTGGACTAGATGATCCACCGGACCGAGGGACACAGTCTTAAGCTAAAATGTAAAATTCTCTTTTTAATCCAAGTACGTTTATGTCTTTTATAAAATAATCGTAAGGAATGTTTGCCTGAACGTCGGTAGTTGTCCCCTGCTTGACGTGGCATCATAACGCGTATTTTCCCTTTGCTCTGATAATATTTATTAAATTCGTGGGAAAATGCGGGTTGTGACACAAAATGTCAAAGATATACCCATAGTCCGAGAATATCCAGACGTTTTTCACGAAGACTTATCTGAACTTCCTCCATGTAGGGAGATTGATTTCTTAATTAACCTACTTCCAGGAGCAGAGCCCGCCTCTAAAACTCCTTATCGCCTAGCGATACCTGAACTGCAAGAATTGAAAGAGCAGTTACAGGATCTGTTGAACAAAGGATTCATCCGTCCAAGTACTTCTCCGTGGGGAGCCCCAATTCTATTTGTGAAGAAAAAGGATGGTAGTATGCGGATGTGCATTGATTACCGCAGATTGAACAAAGTCACTATCTAGAATCGGTATCCATTACCGGGGATTGACGACTTGTTCGACCAGCTTCAAGGCGCGGCGGTTTTCTCGAAGATTGATTTGCGATCTGATTATCATCAATTGCGAGTGAAGGATGAAGATATCCAAAAGACGACATTCCGCATAAGATACGGTCATTATGAATTTCTTGTGATGCCCTTTGGAGTTACCAATGCTCCAGCGGTATTCATGGACATGATGAACCGAGTCATGAACCCCTTTCTTGATCGGTTTGTCATAGTTTTCATTGACGATATCTTGGTGTATTCAAGGACTGAGAAGGAGCATGAAAATCATCTGCGTCAAGTACTTCAAACACTAAGAGAACATCAATTATTTGCAAAATTCTCAAAGTGTCAGTTCTGGTTAAAAGAAGTAACCTTCTTGGCCACATCATTAGTGTTAAAGGAATCTCCGTAGACCCTGCCAAGATCTCTGCCATTATTGAATGGTCTCGTCCGACTAATGTTACTGAAATTCAAAGTTTCATGGGGTTAGCAGGATACTATCGAAAGTTTGTAAAAGATTTTTCAAAAATCACAACCCCAATAAATCGATTAACTCAGAAGGCGGTAAAGTTCGAATGGAGTGATAAGTGCGAAGAAAGCTTCCAAAAGCTTAAGCAATTATTGGTATCTGCACCAATCTTATCCCTTCCTGATGGCTATGAAGGTTTTCAAATCTATAGCGACGCATCCTATCAAGGGTTAGGGTGTGTACTGATGCAACAAGGAAAGGTCATATCCTATGCTTCGCGACAGTTGAAAGGATCCGAGAAGAATTATCCTGTTCAAGATTTAGAGCTAGCCGCGGTAGTATTTGCCCTAAAGATTTGGAGGCACTATCTTTTAGGGACAAAATGTCAAGTGTTCACAGATCATAAGAGCTTGAAATATTTTCTGGACCAGAAGGATCTGAACATGCGACAAAGAAGGTGGCTAGAACTCATCAAAGACTACGACTTGGAGATTCTCTATCATCCGGGCAAAGCAAATGTAGTAGCAGATGCATTAAGTCGTAGATCTGAAGCAAAGCTAATGGCTTACTCTCTGATAGACGATTTAGAAAGGTTAAAGTTGAGCTTGGGATCATCAATCTGCAAATCAACTCTAGCGCAACTGATCATCTCCCCCGATTGGTTGCGGAAGATTCAAGAAGGGCAGCAAAATGAAGAATGGAGAAAGATGGTGAAGTCGTTGGTGGAGAAACCACAATCCAAATTTCATATTGATGATCATAATGTCTTGCGATGTGGGAATCGATATGGGATTCCCCCTATTGATGATATTCGAAGACAACTACTGAAGGAATCACATCAGTCCAAACTCTCTATTCATCCCGGTGCCACAAAAATGTATCATGATTTAAAGAAAAATTTTTGGTGGCCGGGCATGAAAGTGGATGTTGCAAGGTTTGTACAACAGTGCCTAACATGTCAACAGGTAAAGACTGATCACCATCAACCAGGAGGCATACTTCAACCACTACCAATCCCTACTTGGAAATGGGAAGACATCTCAATGGATTTGGTAGTAGGACTTCCGAGAACGTCGATCGAAAATGATGCAATCTGGGTAATCGTCGATAGACTCACCAAATCAGCCCACTTTTTACCAATAAGAGTAAGCGAATCCATGTCAAGATTAGCCCAGAAATACATTTATCGCATTGTAGCCTTGCATGGAGTTCTAGTAACAATTGTATCTGACCGAGATCCGAGATTCACTTCAAGATTCTGGAAAGCATTTCAGGAAGCTCTGGGAACACAACTCAATTTCAGCACTGCTTATCACCCTCAAACAGATAGACAGACTGAAAGAACGATCCAAACGCTTGAGGATTTATTGAGAATGTGTGTCCTAGAATTTGGCGGAAACTGGGAGCAACACCTTCCTATGGTCCAATTCACTTATAACAATAGTTAGCATTCGAGTATTCAAATGGCACCATATGAAGCTCTATACGGAAGAAGATGTCGAACTCCTATATGTTGGTTTGAAGTTGGAGAGAAGACTATGCTAGGGCCACAACTGATAGAAGACTCTCAGAAGGTTATCAAATTAGTCAGAGATCGACTTCGGATCGCTCAAGATAGGCAAAAGAAGTACTACGATAAGAAGCATCGTGATGTGGACTTTCAGATTGGAGAACATGTATTCTTGAAGGTAAAGCCAGGACCAGGCATCAAAAGATTTGGGAGCAGTGACAAACTAAAACCAAGATATATTGGCCCATTTGAGATACTGGACAGAATTGGACCAGTTGCCTATCGACTAGCATTACCCCCGATTATGAGTGGAATACATAATGTATTCCATGTATCAATGCTAAGATGATACATTTATGATCTATCTCATATCATTCAATTTGATACAGAGATGTTAGAAGTACATCCAGGCCTCTCATACGAAACTATCCCAGATCAAGTCATAGACCGCAAGGAAAAACAATTAAGGAGCAAAACAATACCAATTGTCAAAGTTACTTGGAAAGGACGGTCAGCAGAAGAAGCGACCTGGGAGCTCGAAGAAGACATGCAGAAGAAATACCCTGACCTATTTTGAGGTAACAAATTTCGAGGACGAAATTTTTGTAAGGGGGGAAGATTGTAATATCCCGTGTTTATCTAATCCGAATTAGAGTAATTAATAAAGATGTTCGAGCACTAAATTATCCAACTAAGCTGATTTTCAAAAAATAGGGTCCACAGTTAGGTTCAGAAGGTCGAAAAACCTTAGAATCGACATATTATTTGCCAAAATTGTGGGAGATCTTTAGGAGAAATTCTAGAGCTAGAGTTCGACTTTGGATTCTATTTAGTTGCTGCGGAAGCGCCGTCAAAACCCCGCCAAAGAAATAGTCGTGGTGCAGAGTACTACGAAAGCGCTGCTAAAATCCTGAGTCGAGGAGCAAGAAGGCTGAGGTAGGTGGAAAATAATGCAATATGTATATGTCACGTAGTATTCTGTAATGCGATAATTAGCAGTTATTATGTTGAAATAATGCCGAAGTTATGACATAAATCGGTTATACAGAAATAATGCTGAACTTCTGATAAACGTAACGAGGGGGTGAAATTACGTGTATTCACGTAATAATGATGTCCCGAGTTCTCGTGCATGCATATTAACAATATGAAATTTTGTATTCTGGAAATATGAAATTCTGAAAAATATCATATACAAGTACTTTTGATGTCAAAATTTAACTTGCTCAATTGATGTCTAGGAAAGTGGTTAGGGGTGAGCCAGTATCCCCCGAAAGTAAGGTGGTGTATAACGGTACATTGTGCGACCACTGAACTTACACTTACCTGGCCAATATGCTAGTTAAATGAGAATAACGCGTTACTTAAATATGATATACAAATAAATGATGTGTATGATTATGTTAGCCCAGTGTTTGGCTCACCCTACCCGGGTCACCTGTCTATGTGAGGGGAACATCTCGGGAGTAGCGCTCCCAATCCGGCAAAATTAGCCACTTGCAATCTGCCTGTGGAGTATCGAGCCTACAGTGTTTTGTCCGAGGACCCTTATATCATGGGAGTGGCGCTCCTTCTGGGCTTAGCTAGCCAAAAATTTGTATTGTGTGGCGTACCGCCTGCAAGTGAACGAGCCCTCCCGTTTGGCCGACCGGCGTACTGTAAGTGCTAACTAGTAAATCAAATATTTTTGATATAAAAATAATTGAGTTTTACAAACAAATTAACTGAATATCTAGTGATGTGATACTCTTCTGTTGTACTTGCATTTTGCTTAAAACTTGTGCATCCATATATATGTTGTGTTATTCTTTCAGGGTGAGTCAGAATACTCACCAGCCTACTTACATTTTTAGGTACCAATGCTGATATGGGCGCCAGTGGGCAGTGAGGAAGACTACTATGTTTTGAGTTTACTATGTAAATTCAAATGTTATATCCAATCTGATGATGTACATGTAAACTTTTGGAATATAAATAAAAATATGTTGGTTTTGTTGATTTCGCTCTAGCAATGTGTAACCATAAAAAGATCCTTACCTCACATTTACTGTTCCCGCCTCGTTAACTCGAGCTTACCGGGCCAGGGTGTGACATGCTGAATATTCGTCGAACGCAGACTGGAGATCGTCGAATGGAAGGATTCGTCGACCGCTGAGATGGGCTGGATCGTCGACCGCTGAATATTGAGCTGTTCATCGAACGCAGACTTGAGTTCGTCGAACGCACGATTTCGTCGACCGCTGAGCTGGGGTCTGTTCGTCGACCGCTGAACCAATCTGTTCGTCGGCCGCTGAGCTGAGGCGGGATCGTCAGGCGCTGAGATAGGTGTTCTTCGTCGACCGCTGAGATGGTTGGATTTCGTCGAGCGCAGAATGAATACCATTCGTCGAGCGCAGAGCGCCGTTCATCGAACGCAGGTAGCCGTTCGTCGAACGCAGAGAACATATGTAATTTTTATCTTTCTCTTATTATTTCAGCCTATTAATTATATCTCTTTTCAGTCTTCTTTCTTAATGGGATTTGTTCTAAGTTATAAGATATGTTATGAAAGAAACTTAGACATTAAAGGTGGATCCTAACTCAAATCAAAACTAAGGTTCCAACAATCTCCCCTATTTGAGTTGGGATCCTAATCCAAATTAAGACTAGGTTCTAACAATCTCCCCCTATTTGGTTTAGGATACCTAAGCATAAAAAGTCTTTGAATAACTTAAGGCTTAAGGGTCAGAGATTATTTCTAAATTTCTTCTTTAAAACCAAGCAATTTCTAATTTCCTAGATTTTATTTAAATGGGATTTTAATGATGAATTGCTAGCTGTTATTGGATTCTAAGAATTTTAAAATCAGAAAGATATTGCCTGATAGCTTCTTTCTATAGAATACCCTTAATCAGAAGAGACTCACACTCAGTGCTCTGATCATTTCTGATCTATGCAATTTGAGTAGAATGCTCAACATGATTTTGGAGAAAATCTGTAAGAATATGAAGTTATCTGACTTGTTTTTGAGATAGAAAATTCAAAAGAATCATTTAACTGCTGTTTAATTATAAATGTTTTAAAATAGGTAAAAACAAATGCTTTATCATTAGATATATTGGCCTTTTTATCTCATTGAAATATAAAATTGAAAAATTTCTTTGATGTTGCTGATCATAAAATATTTCTTTTTCTTTAAAGGTTTGTTTAAACTTATCAGCCTTAATTAACTTATTTTCTAAAGAATGAATTTGTTCTTCTGATGATTTTAAATCTTCTTTAATTTTATCAGAAGTTAATTTGTTTATTATTAGCTCTTTTCTGATTCTATTTTCAGATTTTATTAATTCTGTACATGGTGATTTGAGAACAGATTTGAAATTTTCAGAGGTAGAGTTGGGATTTGATATTACCTCATTTACCTTTTCTGCATCTGAGATGTAGTTTGAGCCATATATGACCAACATGCAGAAATCTCTTGCTTTTTGCTCTTCTTCTTCTTTACTTAGATTGAATGATGGTTCTGCATCAAAAGTATAGTTAGTTGAAGATGTAGAAGAGGATTCATTTACCATCCTTGAGAGGGAGTTCCAGATGGCCTTTTGATGAATAACAAATTATACATATTTTTAGTATAATTTTTAGCCTAATTTTGGGTAATTTTGTTCATATTGCATGTAAATTATTGAATAAATCTCTTGTTTTATCTAATGTATATAAATATTTATCTTTTTGAAAAAAAAAAGAGTTATTTAATTATGAAACAAATCAGAATTTATGTAAAAATAAGTAAATATACTTATATAAGAATAAAATTTTGAAATATTATTGTATAATAAATTTATTATAAATATAATAAATACATATATATAATATAAAATATAAATAATATAGTTATATGTATGTAAATAATAAGCAAAATAAATAATGATATATTTATATGTAAATATGATTATTAAAAATATGATAATACATATATATATAATATAGTAGTATAGTAATAAATGTAAAATTATAATAGTATATAAAATAATATATATATATAAATAATAAATAATAACAGAGTATATATATTAAATATAATCATAGAAATAAATTATGTAAATTAAAAGAAAATTAAATAAAAAAAATTAAAATAAAATAAAATAATATATAAACTCAGCTGGAAATTCGTCGAACGCTGCTCGCGTTCGTCGAACGCTGCTAGGCGTTCGACGAATGCGCGGCGCCAGCGTTCGACGTTCTCCATATATTTTATTATATATTATATATATTATATATTATATATACAATATATATATATCTGCGGCCGGTCGACGAAATCAAGGCGTTCGACGAATGCGCGGCGCCTGGCATTCGACGTTCTCCATATATTATATTATATATTATATATACTATATATATCTGCAGTCGGTCGACGAAATCCAGGCGTTCGACAAATTCTCTTCCTCTCCCGTTCGACGAATTCATCACAACCATCCCTGTTCGACGAAATCGCTCCCAGCAAGCTCTCCCGCCAGCTCTCTTCTTCTAGAACCAAGCCAGCTTCTATCCGCACCCCAGCTCAAGTCAAATTTGCCTACCTCTCGGTCAACAGCCAGCTGCTATTTTCTTATCTTTTTTTACTAATTGCAGCCCACCTTTGCCTATAAATAAAGGGGCTCCTCCCTTGTTTTGAGGGTTCATATATTTTAGAACCTAAGTAAGTTTTCTTTTTTTGAGTGTTCTGTGAGTTTTGTTTGAGTGTTTGTGAGTTTTGTTTGTGTGTTTCCTAAGCCCTAGTTTGGGCTCTTTTTGTCCTCTAAGTTTAGACTTTCTTGCAAAAAGTTGTCATATATATATATAATAATTATATTGTTCTTGTTCTTCTTTTGTTCATGTTGAGTGTGTGAATGTATGAGTGTAAATTTTAATGTTTTTGTATTTATTTTAGTTTTTTATTTATTTATGAAAGTGTGTGTGTGTGTGTGTGTATGAGATTAATTTTATTGCTTTCATAATTTAGATTTAATGCTTTAATTTTAATGCTTTCATAACTTAGATTTTAATGCTTTCATAATTAGATTTTAAGGCTTTCATAGCTTAGCTTTATTGCTTTCTTTAATTTCCGTAGAGTGCGTGCGTATATGAGATAGCTTTTCTGCTTTATTTCAATTAAGTCATTTAAATTTCCGTAGAGTGCGTGAGTCTTTCATTTAGTGTGTTCTTTCCTTTTCTATCATTTTTCTTGGTTTTTGCTACATGCACACCAAGCCCGCGATTATCGTCATTTTTGCTTTCTAAATTATTGCAAACATAAAAATCAATCGATCTTTTCGATAAAATAATAACGTATTTCTAAAGTAACAATAATCGACACGACCTTGGAAAATACGACCTTGATAATTTTCTAAAAATTTATCCTATACTATACGCGATAAGGTATACTTGCCTTTTCGAATGATTAGTTTGGATAATAACGATACGAAAACTTCGCAAAAACTCTTCATTTCTATATAAATTTTAATTGAATTCGGCGCCGCCGCCGCGACGTGGTCGTCGATATTCCGAAAGAAGGAAAGACTATTACTTCTATCATCTCGATAGGTAGGATAATGGTTAGTTCCTCGAAGTAGGAGTACCCGGGAGACGCCTCGAACGCGCTCGCCGAATTCTACCCGCACCCCGGAAAGCTTTTGCGGCGCTCTCAAATAAATTTTAATCATCACCTTTGCTGAAGTGCAATCAGCCACTCTTTGAAGAATGTCTTTTGACATTAATTTAGCCAATATGCTCATGACCATGACATCATCACTTTTCAGCTTTTCTTGATCATCTGTTAAAGAGATTGAAGATGGAAGTCCTGTCTGTGAGAATTTGAAAAAAACAGAATTTTATTTCCAAAAAACTAACTATTACAATAGTATTGCCTCCTTTATATAGACCAGGAGAGAAAGAGATAAATACAAATACACAATGTGAGACTAAATATAAAAGTACTATACAATAAGAAACTGGGCGGTCAGGCGGTCACGAAGAACCAGACCGCAGCGACCTCGCCGGTCTGGAGCGGAGACTAGCGGTCACACAACAGGAAGTTGGTCGTGTGAAAGATGAGACCGCCAGTAGACAATTCTGTTGGTGGTGAGCAAGCTGACCGCGAGACCGTGCCGATGAACACTCCCCCGTAAAGGGGAGAACGAGGCGACCAGATCGCTTTTCATCCCAAGAAGCGATCTAGTACGTTTGAGGAAACGTGGCGGTCTGCTGCTGGGAGACCGCAGAGACTGAGGTTAACGATCTGTTGTTTGATGGAGCTAGAGACCGCTGAACTTCACTAGAAGCGGACTGGCATATCTGAGATGAAGTGGATGACTACAAATCGGAGATCGCTGAGACCGCAGATACAAGACCGCTGTTCGACAGAGTTTGAGACCGCAGAGACCGCGGACTTGAGACCGCCAAGGGGAGACCGCTTGGTTTCAACACTCCCCCGCAAGCTGGAGCATATATATCAATCATGCCTAGCTTGTTACACACATCGGAGAAGGATGAGGATATGGGTTTGGTGAAGATATTAGCCAGCTCTTTGTCAGAAGTCACGAAGGGAGTACAGATTTGTTTCTTCAAGATTTCTTCCCTGATGAAGTGACAGTCCACTTCAATGTGTTTGGTTCTCTCATGAAAGACTGGATTTTGAGATATGTATATTGCAGCTTTGTTGTCACAGAACATTGGTAAGGGATGGTTGTAAGCTTCTCCTAAGTCTAGTAGGAGAGTTCGTAACCACTTTAATTCACATGTAGTTTGGGCCATGCTTCTGTACTCGGCCTCCGCACTTGATCTAGATACCACTGCTTGTTTCTTGCTCTTCCAGCTCACCAGATTTCCTCCCACAAAGGTACAAAAGCCAGATGTGGACTTCTTATCTCCTTTATCATCAGCATATCTAGCATCTGAATAGGCTTCTATGTTGAGATGATTGTTTCTTTGGAATAGAAGTCCCTTCCCTGGGGACCCCTTAATGTATTCCAATATTGTTAGAGCAGCATGAAGATGACATTCCCTTGGAGCTTGCATGAATTGGCTAACCTTTCCAACCGCATAGCAGATGTCAGGTCTTGTTACAGTTAGGTAGATGAGCTTGCCTACAAGACGACGATATCTAGTACTATCAGGCAGAGGAGGGGAGTTGTCATTCCAAAGTTTGTCGTCTCCTACTGCCATTGGGTACTTAGCAGGTTTAGCACCAAGAAGACCTGTTTCCTTCAGAATGTCAATAGCATACTTACGTTGTGAGAGAACCAAGGAGTTATGTTTCCTTGAGATCTCAATGACCAGAAAGTACTTGAGAGTTCCCATATCTTTGGTCACAAAGTGTTGAAGAAGATGTTTCTTTGTAAGGGTGATACCTTCAATATCATCACCAGTGAGAAGGATGTCATCAACATAGACAGCCAGTGTAACATCCCGACTTTGAAAAAGGGGTCTAGCCGGTTCAGTTGAACCCTTGGAAGAATCTAGGCCGGGTCATCAGGCAATCACGACCCGACCTTCACCACATAGAGGTGGTCATTTAGAGAAATGACTGTTTTGGGTAGCATCGTGCTTCGCCACGACGTCAAAGTTATTTATTGAACATACGTACTCTGAATCGACTTCCGTCAGTTACGTTAGACTCGTATAGTTGACACGAGTGCAACGGAACTCGTTTCGTTTCAATCAAAGGTCATTGGGTGAAAGTGACCGTTTTGAGTATCGCAGCGCGTCACGACGACACAGTTTTAGAATATGGAGCATACGTGCTCCGAATCGACTTCCGTCAGTTACGTTAGACTCGTATAGTTGACACGAGTGCAACGGAACTCGTTTCGTTTCAATCAGAGGTCATTTGGTGAAAGTGACCGTTTTGAGTATCGCAGCGCGTCACGACGACGCAGTTTTAGAATATGGAGCATACGTGCTCCGAATCGACTTCCGTCAGTTACATTAGACTCGTATAGTTGACACGAGTGCAACGGAACTCGTTTCGTTTCAATCAGAGGTCATTTAGTGAAAGTGACCGTTTTGAGTATCGCAGCGCGTCACGACAACGCAGTTCTAGAATATGGAGCATACATGCTCCGAATCGACTTCCGTCAGTTGCGTTAGACTCGTATAGTTGATACGAGTGCAACGGAACTCGTTTCGTTTCGATCCGAGGTCATATGCAGAATATGACTATTTTGAGTGTAGTAGCGCGTCACGGCGATGCAATTTTAGAATATGGAGCATACGTGCTCCGAATCGACTTCCGTCAGTTACGTTAGACTCGTATGGTCTATACGAGTGCAACAAAGTTCATTTCGTTCCAATATGAGGTCGTTTAGTAAAAATGAACATTTTGAGTAATATCGAGCGTCGCAACAAACGTCATTTTAGAATATAGGGTAAATGAGCCTCAATTTCACCCTAATCAGTTACAACGGACTCGTGTGATTAATTCGAGCGTGATGAAATTCGTTTCAACCAAATCCGATGAGATTGGAGAAAGTTAGCCAAAATAACCTATTTTGAGCTATGTACTGATTTGAGTGAATAATTATGAATGAACGGACTCGGAATCAACTTCAAGTAATCCCGTTAGCATTGTATGATTGACACGAATACAACGATACCTTCCGCGCATTTTTCCCGCGCTTATTTTGGGAGTTAAGTTATATGTACATATAGTTATATATATATGATTATAAATATAATTATATATATATATGTATATATATAATAGAACTTTTAAAGGGGTGGGGGCTGTAAATCCCAAAACCGGCGAGCAAACGATGGGCGGAAAACCAGGGGCAGAATCCACTGTCTTCGCTCCTTCTTATACGCAGCGCCGGGACCTCTTAAGGGGGAGACGGGGGAAGATCGAGCTGGAGGGGGAGCTTCACCTCTTCTTCTCTCATGGCTCACGACAAGGTATGGCAGTAAGGAAACTCTTCTTTCCCCCTCCTTCACCTCCTCCCCTTGTTCTATAATAGCTGCTGTTGGTGGTTGGATTGTGATAATCGGCTTGGTTATGTGCTATTCCTGTGGTGATTCCTTGCTATGAGCCCCCTTGTGCCTTCAGCTTCTTTCCTCTTTGTTCTGGAGATAATTCTGTTGATTTCTTTTTTTTCTGATTTATGTTGGGAGAATTTAGGGGTTATGGTACCCCCCCCCCCCTTCTTGATTTGGAAATCTGTGTTGGGGGACCTATGGGCTGCGGCTACATCCTTATATTTACAGAAATTTCATTGGGGCTTGCATGTCTTCCTTGGGGGATCTATGGCTGCAGCTACTCCTTTATATCCCCAGAAATTATAAATTTGTAGCCCCTTTGGAAATCTGAGCAGGGCATTTCGGGTTGCCCCCCCCCCCCTTCAGGTTTGGTACTTCTTTGAAATTTTGGGCTTGTGGCTGCTCCCTTGTGTTTCCAGAAGCTATAAATTTGGGAGTTTTTCTTTCCCTTTGTTTTTAAAAATTTAGGATATATTGTTGTTTTGGGCATTGAATAAGTTCCCTTGGCTCCATACTAGCTTCGACTTGGATGTGTACTGAAATTTAGCGTCCTCCCCATGGTTTTCTCCTAGTTTAAATGCTTGATTTGTTTATGAAATTTCGCTCTTTATACGCTAGAAAATTTCATAGTATATGCTTAGGTAAATTGCCCCGTTTATGATATCACCGGATTTAAACGCTAGAAATTTACCCCGGTATATGCCAAATTAAATTTTCGGCGCTATAGGCTTGAGATTTCGTTCCCTTGGGAGGGGTCGAGGCCGTCAGTTATGTTTGTTTTTATGTGCTGAGGATGCCCTTGGAGTTCTCTATTAAGGGGGGGGGGGCTGTTTACTTTCCTGTTGGGTTAGTAGGGGGCTGCCTTGTGCTTAGTAGGGGGCTGCCTTGTGCTTAGTAGGGGGCTGCCTTGTGAGCTGATTTTGGTGGCTGCTCCTTGTTAAGTTGGACTGCAGGTTGTTGTTTTGGGGGCTGCACCTTTCCTTGTTAGTTTGGGGGCTGCTCCTTGTTGATTTGGGGGCTACTCCTTGCTGATAATGGGGGCTGCCTTGTGAGCTATTAATGGGTGCTGTTTACTTTCCTGTTGGGTTAGTAGGGGGCTGCCTTGTGCTTAGTAGGGGGCTGCCTTGTGCTTAGTAGGGGGCTGCCTTGTGAGCTGATTTTGGTGGCTGCTCCTTGTTAAGTTGGACTGCAGGTTGTTGTTTTGGGGGCTGCACCTTTCCTTGTTAGTTTGGGGGCTGCTCCTTGTTGATTTGGGGGCTACTCCTTGCTGATAATGGGGGCTGCCTTGTGAGCTATTAATGGGGGCTGTTTACTTTCCTGTTGGGTTAGTAGGGGGCTGCCTTGTGCTTAGTAGGGGGCTGCCTTGTGAGCTGATTTTGGGGGCTGCTCCTTGCTGATAATGGGGGCTGCCTTGTGAGCTATTAAGGGGGGCTGCTTACTTTCCTGTTGTGTTAATAAGGGGGTTGCCCTTCATAGCTCACAACAAGGTATGGTAGCTCCACTTCCTCTTCCTCCTCCTCCTCGAAGCTTTGTCACAGCGAAGGTCTCATGGCAAGGTATAGATTGGAGTGAACTACTCCAAATCAGATGGAGGTTTAATTACTCTACCTCTCACTCTATATATATATGACAAGAAAGTTGACTCTCTCTCCCTCTACATAGGGCAAGAAGGTTAACTCTCACTCCCCCACTAACACTTGCCTCCTTTTTAGCTTGTCTACAAATTACAGTTCCAAATTAATTAAATTAGTGGGTTGGCTGTGAATAGACATGGAGAAAATTGTTGAAGAGAGGAATAGGCTCTCGGGGGTGATGCAACACGTACCCGCCAATGGATGATTTCGTTTATGGGGTGCCTATTAAGAGCTCGAATTAGAAGCCATAAGGAAAATATGGGAAGTCCCTAATGATGGTTGTCGGCCCGCATTGGTTCAGTGTCTAGTGGCGCACTTTGATGGGTTTTGTGAAAATAATTTCTATATGAAGTGAGATTGTTGGCATGACCATGTGAGCTCCATTCTTATACAGCAATCTCTATATGGAATGAGATTGATGGCATGACCATGTGAGCTCCATCTTATGCGGCAATCCCTATGTGGAATTAGATTGTTGACATGACCGTATGGGCTCCATTTTCATACGGCAAACGTTAAATGAATTTTCATAATTTACTCTTCCAGGAGCCTCACTATTAGAGGTTGAGTCGGTTATACATAAAAGTGGCGCCTTGTATGAGGTAACGAATTCATGTGAGAATGGAATGACTATGGGAGTTGACCACTCATGGTCTACTATGATATACACCTCATCTCTCTTCATCTTATTTCTCTCTTTCACACTACTGTGCTACTTCTTGTGCCTATAAAGCTTATGGGTGTCTTGGGCTTGATTACCAAGCATTCAAGTGATTGACGGAAGTTTACATAAATACAAGCGTGTCTTATGTGGATGACTTGGGATTGATCGCCAAGCACCGAAATGATCGACGAAAGTCTACATGAATGCAATTGTACCCTATGTGGGCAGGTTGGATTTGATTGCCAGCCGAGTTAAATTAGTGGTACCTTCTCGGATAGAGATATGCTAAGCTTATAAAGAGTTCGTCTTCTCTCCATCTACAAAACTGCGGGTGGATATTTTGTTAAGCTTTAAAAGAGTTTTCTTTTCTCCTCTACGGGAATGAAATGTTGCCTTCGAGAAAGTAATTCCTACGGGAATGAAATGTTGCCTTCGAGAAAGTAATTCCTACGGGAAGGAAATGTTGCCTTCGAGAAAGTAATTCCTACGGGAATGAAATGTTGCCTTCGAGAAAGTAATTCCTACGGGAATGAAATGTTGCCTTCGAGAAAGTAATTCCTACGGGAATGTTGCCTTCGAGAAAGTAATTCCTACGGGAATGAAATGTTGCCTTCAAGAAAGTAATTCCTACGGGAATGAAATGTTGCCTTCGAGAAAGTAATTCCTACGGGAATGAAATGTTGCCTTCGAGGAATGTGACAAGGGATAAAATCGGATGGCCTATGAGTTTTACTCTAAGGCAACCCGCACGATGGACGGTCTGGGATGGCAACCCGTGCGAAACTAATAGAACTACGTGGGTCTGAGGCCGTATGCAGGATGATACGGAGTACGTAGGCGGTGGTCGCGGGAAGACTGCCTCGGCCCAATAAGAGTCCAGATATCCCCTCCCTTATAAATGTTATGTTATGTTTGTTTGATAGAAAGGGTTGGACTCTCTTTGTGGTTCTAATAACTTGTCTTTAGCACAAGTGACAGGTGCAGATGAGGGACAGCACCCATGTGTGGATGAAGCTATGGAGCGAACTACGTCAGGTATAAGTTTGTTAAGCCGCATCTCCTTTTACTGTGCCCTATCTCAGGGTATATATATATATATAATGGCAATAAAGCCTTGAAGGATAGGATTTAATGCGGCGGCGAAATCGATATTATTCATACAGGTTTTGAAATTGTGGTTTCTGTGATATTTAATCTTCCGCTATAAACCATGTCTTCCGCTAAGGGTAACAAAGCGCACTCTTTAATAATGTCTTCCGCTAAGGGTAACAAAGCGCACTCTTTAATAATGTCTTCCGCTAAGGGTAACAAAGCACACTCTTTAATAATGTCTTCCGCTAAATTACTGCTTCCTTACTCTGTTGGTGTGTAGTGACTTTCGCTTAACACCACCCCTAGGCGTGACATCGGAGTGTTCAAGGAAAAGGGGTTGGAGAAGCTAGTGCCTTCACCCTTCGGAGTCGCTTCGGCGTCGTGCTAAAGGGTGGTGTGCGATAAGATCCCCCGGCCGAACCGTCGATTGGGGAGGGGGGGTCTTACAAATGGATCAGAGCATAACCGATCTTTCGACCTATTCATGATCACAGAAACACTTATTGCTCCGCTAATCGCTGTAGCGTGGTTCGGGACGAACCACTGCAGCGGAAGCGGTGGTGGACCTAAAAGGTAAAAGTTGGCAACAAACTTGGCATATATATGAACATTTTCACTCGAACTTATCAAATTCAGTTTTAGTCATGCAAAATATTTTTTTTAAAATGTCTTTTACTACATCTGATCTCGAACAATCATCTATCTTATTTCCATAAAATACTCTCTTTAAACTCTACAAATGATCATTTCAAATTTTGAACCCAGGGTTTAAGCCTCTTTGTTTTATTGGGGTTAAATTTTCGTTTTCAAAATTCCATTCGAGGTAAACTAATCGTATGAAATTATGTGTACAATGTAAGGATTCTATTACTAATTTCAATCCCAAGTTTAAGCCTATTTGTTTTATTGGGATTAAAATTCTCGTTTTCAAAATTTCATTTGAGGTGAGCTAATCAAATGAAATTTTGCGTATATATAGAGAATTGCTCTAACAATTGCAAATATGAAGTATGATTTGACTTGATCAATTTGACGATCTGTTGAAAATAAAGTCGTGCAATCGTAAAAGAGCTATGATAAAATGTTAGTCTTTTCAATAACGTTAATATTTCAGGAAATGATTACTGAGGCGACGTACTGGATTGAAGTAAACTTGTGGCAAATTTATAAAAGCTTGTATATAAACCATCCTAAAAAGGTACATTGTTAGCATTCGCAGGACTTGCGATGGTTGCATACTCAGCCAGCCGGGAAGCCTCGTTAAAAAAGGGTAAGCCACTGAGGACCCGAAGGTGATGGTTACCTATTTTATTGCTTGCTTGCTTTGGGAAAAGTGGCGGGTCGGTCATGCCCGTAGACCGTACGTACCGGTGCGGGAAGGTTGACGACTCTAGGCGACAGGGAGGTGTGCACCCCGGGAGCTCGGTTGTATCTTATATGCCCCGTTGGGTCCCTCCGCTGGTTGGCCAAATTCAGTTATTACCGGATGTCTCCTACGTCCGAGGGTACACGGGGTTGTACGTTGGGGCCTGGGTAGTGCGGTACATCCACACCCAGAAGTGGCAGGACCGGCCACTGTCACCGACGGCCACATCGGTGAGGCCCGCGGGGTTCGCTACCCTGCAAAAAGAAGCGGTCAAAATATTTCAACGTAAAGAGCAAACTGGTAAAACATTATATGTGATTACCGTGGCGGGTCAGTCGTGCCCAAGGACCGTTCATACAGGAATGAGAAGGTTGACGACTCATGAGGTACTAGGGAGTGTGTGAACCCCGGGAGGTTATTTATTATTTTCCCGCAGGGTCCCTCTGCTGGATAGCCGAATTTTGTAATTGACGGATGTGGCTCACATCCAGGAGTACACTGGGTTGTACATTAGGGCCTGGGTAGTGCGGTACATCCACACCCAGAAGTGGCAGGACCGGCCACTGTCACCGACGGCCACATCGGTGAGGCCCGCGGGGGTCGCAACCCTGCTGGAAGAAAAGCGGTCAAACTGTTTCAACATTGTGTGTTGTGATTGAATCGTGAGTACTCGTTATGCATGGCTTGTATATGCATCAAAACATACATATTTGCATATGCATCATTTGCATCAAAACATACATATCTGCATATACCATTAACATATAACCTTCGTATGGGAGTTGGTTATATGTTTATGGATTTTTACTGCTTATTTGCAATTTTATCTGTACCATTGACATATAACCTTCGTATGGGAGTTGGTGATATGTTCATGGATTTACTCTACTTATTTACAATTTTCATCTGTTCCGTCAACATTTAACCTTCGCATGGGAGTCAGTTATATGTATGGGCTTTACAAAAAGCTTATGCAAGTTATAACTTTTATATGTTCCCCTAACACGTAGCCCCGTGAGAGAATTAGCTATATGCGGATGGATTTTTACTATGTGCCTTTCAGACACAACTTATAAACGTTGCGTTTCAGATATGCAAACCTTGGAAGGGGTTGAGTTGCCTTCGTCTCCCGTTAAGCTCGGTTCACGGGAGGGGTATCAAGTGATGAAGGGTTTCTTGTTTCTCACGATTAGATCAGTTTGAATCGTTCAAGCTACCCCGTAGTTCATGTAAGCTACTTGTATAGTACACGGCGGGAGCCGTCTACATAGCTCGTTAGGTAAAACCAAACCTAGAGACCCTTAAAATTAGGGATCATTCGACACCTCTAGTGGTCTGCAATACGTCCTATTTTGAATCTCCATGACCCACTCGTATTTTCGGGGACGAAAATTTTCTTTGTTTTATTGGATTGTAACATCCCGACTTTGAAAAAGGGGTCTAGCCAGTTCAGTTGAACCCTTGGAGGAATCTAGGCCGGGTCATCAGGCAATCACGACCCGACCTTCACCACATAGAGGTGGTCATTTAGAGAAATGACTGTTTTGGGTAGCATCGTGCTTCGCCACGACGTCAAAGTTATTTATTGAACATACGTACTCTGAATCGACTTCCGTCAGTTACGTTAGACTCGTATAGTTGACACGAGTGCAACGGAACTCGTTTCGTTTCAATCAAAGGTCATTGGGTGAAAGTGACCGTTTTGAGTATCGCAGCGCGTCACGACGACACAGTTTTAGAATATGGAGCATACGTGCTCCGAATCGACTTCCGTCAGTTACGTTAGACTCGTATAGTTGACACGAGTGCAACGGAACTCGTTTCGTTTCAATCAGAGGTCATTTGGTGAAAGTGACCGTTTTGAGTATCGCAGCGCGTCACGACGACGCAGTTTTAGAATATGGAGCATACGTGCTCCGAATCGACTTCCGTCAGTTACATTAGACTCGTATAGTTGACACGAGTGCAACGGAACTCGTTTCGTTTCAATCAGAGGTCATTTAGTGAAAGTGACCGTTTTGAGTATCGCAGCGCGTCACGACAACGCAGTTCTAGAATATGGAGCATACATGCTCCGAATCGACTTCCGTCAGTTGCGTTAGACTCGTATAGTTGATACGAGTGCAACGGAACTCGTTTCGTTTCGATCCGAGGTCATATGCAGAATATGACTATTTTGAGTGTAGTAGCGCGTCACGGCGATGCAATTTTAGAATATGGAGCATACGTGCTCCGAATCGACTTCCGTCAGTTACGTTAGACTCGTATGGTCTATACGAGTGCAACAAAGTTCATTTCGTTCCAATATGAGGTCGTTTAGTAAAAATGAACATTTTGAGTAATATCGAGCGTCGCAACAAACGTCATTTTAGAATATAGGGTAAATGAGCCTCAATTTCACCCTAGTCAGTTACAACGGACTCGTGTGATTAATTCGAGCGTGATGAAATTCGTTTCAACCAAATCCGATGAGATTGGAGAAAGTTAGCCAAAATAACCTATTTTGAGCTATGTACTGATTTGAGTGAATAATTATGAATGAACGGACTCGGAATCAACTTCAAGTAATCCCGTTAGCATTGTATGATTGACACGAATACAACGATACCTTCCGCGCATTTTTCCCGCGCTTATTTTGGGAGTTAAGTTATATGTACATATAGTTATATATATATGATTATAAATATAATTATATATATATGTATATATATAATAGAACTTTTAAAGGGGTGGGGGCTGTAAATCCCAAAACCGGCGAGCAAACGATGGGCGGAAAACCAGGGGCAGAATCCACTGTCTTCGCTCCTTCTTATACGCAGCGCCGGGACCTCTTAAGGGGGAGACGGGGGAAGATCGAGCTGGAGGGGGAGCTTCACCTCTTCTTCTCTCATGGATCACGACAAGGTATGGCAGTAAGGAAACTCTTCTTTCCCCCTCCTTCACCTCCTCCCCTTGTTCTATAATAGCTGCTGTTGGTGGTTGGATTGTGATAATCGGCTTGGTTATGTGCTATTCCTGTGGTGATTCCTTGCTATGAGCCCCCTTGTGCCTTCAGCTTCTTTCCTCTTTGTTCTGGAGATAATTCTGTTGATTTCTTTTTTTTCTGATTTATGTTGGGAGAATTTAGGGGTTATGGTACCCCCCCCCCCCCCCCCTTCTTGATTTGGAAATCTGTGTTGGGGGACCTATGGGCTGCGGCTACATCCTTATATTTACAGAAATTTCATTGGGGCTTGCATGTCTTCCTTGGGGGATCTATGGCTGCAGCTACTCCTTTATATCCCCAGAAATTATAAATTTGTAGCCCCTTTGGAAATCTGAGCAGGGCATTTCGGGTTGCCCCCCCCCCCCTTCAGGTTTGGTACTTCTTTGAAATTTTGGGCTTGTGGCTGCTCCCTTGTGTTTCCAGAAGCTATAAATTTGGGAGTTTTTCTTTCCCTTTGTTTTTAAAAATTTAGGATATATTGTTGTTTTGGGCATTGAATAAGTTCCCTTGGCTCCATACTAGCTTCGACTTGGATGTGTACTGAAATTTAGCGTCCTCCCCATGGTTTTCTCCTAGTTTAAATGCTTGATTTGTTTATGAAATTTCGCTCTTTATACGCTAGAAAATTTCATAGTATATGCTTAGGTAAATTGCCCCGTTTATGATATCACCGGATTTAAACGCTAGAAATTTACCCCGGTATATGCCAAATTAAATTTTCGGCGCTATAGGCTTGAGATTTCGTTCCCTTGGGAGGGGTCGAGGCCGTCAGTTATGTTTGTTTTTATGTGCTGAGGATGCCCTTGGAGTTCTCTATTAAGGGGGGCTGTTTACTTTCCTGTTGGGTTAGTAGGGGGCTGCCTTGTGCTTAGTAGGGGGCTGCCTTGTGCTTAGTAGGGGGCTGCCTTGTGAGCTGATTTTGGTGGCTGCTCCTTGTTAAGTTGGACTGCAGGTTGTTGTTTTGGGGGCTGCACCTTTCCTTGTTAGTTTGGGGGCTGCTCCTTGTTGATTTGGGGGCTACTCCTTGCTGATAATGGGGGCTGCCTTGTGAGCTATTAATGGGGGCTGTTTACTTTCCTGTTGGGTTAGTAGGGGGCTGCCTTGTGCTTAGTAGGGGGCTGCCTTGTGCTTAGTAGGGGGCTGCCTTGTGAGCTGATTTTGGTGGCTGCTCCTTGTTAAGTTGGACTGCAGGTTGTTGTTTTGGGGGCTGCACCTTTCCTTGTTAGTTTGGGGGCTGCTCCTTGTTGATTTGGGGGCTACTCCTTGCTGATAATGGGGGCTGCCTTGTGAGCTATTAATGGGGGCTGTTTACTTTCCTGTTGGGTTAGTAGGGGGCTGCCTTGTGCTTAGTAGGGGGCTGCCTTGTGAGCTGATTTTGGGGGCTGCTCCTTGCTGATAATGGGGGCTGCCTTGTGAGCTATTAAGGGGGGCTGCTTACTTTCCTGTTGTGTTAATAAGGGGGTTGCCCTTCATAGCTCACAACAAGGTATGGTAGCTCCACTTCCTCTTCCTCCTCCTCCTCGAAGCTTTGTCACAGCGAAGGTCTCATGGCAAGGTATAGATTGGAGTGAACTACTCCAAATCAGATGGAGGTTTAATTACTCTACCTCTCACTCTATATATATATGACAAGAAAGTTGACTCTCTCTCCCTCTACATAGGGCAAGAAGGTTAACTCTCACTCCCCCACTAACACTTGCCTCCTTTTTAGCTTGTCTACAAATTACAGTTCCAAATTAATTAAATTAGTGGGTTGGCTGTGAATAGACATGGAGAAAATTGTTGAAGAGAGGAATAGGCTCTCGGGGGTGATGCAACACGTACCCGCCAATGGATGATTTCGTTTATGGGGTGCCTATTAAGAGCTCGAATTAGAAGCCATAAGGAAAATATGGGAAGTCCCTAATGATGGTTGTCGGCCCGCATTGGTTCAGTGTCTAGTGGCGCACTTTGATGGGTTTTGTGAAAATAATTTCTATATGAAGTGAGATTGTTGGCATGACCATGTGAGCTCCATTCTTATACAGCAATCTCTATATGGAATGAGATTGATGGCATGACCATGTGAGCTCCATCTTATGCGGCAATCCCTATGTGGAATTAGATTGTTGACATGACCGTATGGGCTCCATTTTCATACGGCAAACGTTAAATGAATTTTCATAATTTACTCTTCCAGGAGCCTCACTATTAGAGGTTGAGTCGGTTATACATAAAAGTGGCGCCTTGTATGAGGTAACGAATTCATGTGAGAATGGAATGACTATGGGAGTTGACCACTCATGGTCTACTATGATATACACCTCATCTCTCTTCATCTTATTTCTCTCTTTCACACTACTGTGCTACTTCTTGTGCCTATAAAGCTTATGGGTGTCTTGGGCTTGATTACCAAGCATTCAAGTGATTGACGGAAGTTTACATAAATACAAGCGTGTCTTATGTGGATGACTTGGGATTGATCGCCAAGCACCGAAATGATCGACGAAAGTCTACATGAATGCAATTGTACCCTATGTGGGCAGGTTGGATTTGATTGCCAGCCGAGTTAAATTAGTGGTACCTTCTCGGATAGAGATATGCTAAGCTTATAAAGAGTTCGTCTTCTCTCCTTCTACAAAACTGCGGGTGGATATTTTGTTAAGCTTTAAAAGAGTTTTCTTTTCTCCTCTACGGGAATGAAATGTTGCCTTCGAGAAAGTAATTCCTACGGGAATGAAATGTTGCCTTCGAGAAAGTAATTCCTACGGGAAGGAAATGTTGCCTTCGAGAAAGTAATTCCTACGGGAATGAAATGTTGCCTTCGAGAAAGTAATTCCTACGGGAATGAAATGTTGCCTTCGAGAAAGTAATTCCTACGGGAATGTTGCCTTCGAGAAAGTAATTCCTACGGGAATGAAATGTTGCCTTCAAGAAAGTAATTCCTACGGGAATGAAATGTTGCCTTCGAGAAAGTAATTCCTACGGGAATGAAATGTTGCCTTCGAGGAATGTGACAAGGGATAAAATCGGATGGCCTATGAGTTTTACTCTAAGGCAACCCGCACGATGGACGGTCTGGGATGGCAACCCGTGCGAAACTAATAGAACTACGTGGGTCTGAGGCCGTATGCAGGATGATACGGAGTACGTAGGCGGTGGTCGCGGGAAGACTGCCTCGGCCCAATAAGAGTCCAGATATCCCCTCCCTTATAAATGTTATGTTATGTTTGTTTGATAGAAAGGGCTGGACTCTCTTTGTGGTTCTAATAACTTGTCTTTAGCACAAGTGACAGGTGCAGATGAGGGACAGCACCCATGTGTGGATGAAGCTATGGAGCGAACTACGTCAGGTATAAGTTTGTTAAGCCGCATCTCCTTTTACTGTGCCCTATCTCAGGGTATATATATATATATATATATATAATGGCAATAAAGCCTTGAAGGATAGGATTTAATGCGGCGGCGAAATCGATATTATTCATACAGGTTTTGAAATTGTGGTTTCTGTGATATTTAATCTTCCGCTATAAACCATGTCTTCCGCTAAGGGTAACAAAGCGCACTCTTTAATAATGTCTTCCGCTAAGGGTAACAAAGCGCACTCTTTAATAATGTCTTCCGCTAAGGGTAACAAAGCACACTCTTTAATAATGTCTTCCGCTAAATTACTGCTTCCTTACTCTGTTGGTGTGTAGTGACTTTCGCTTAACACCACCCCTAGGCGTGACATCGGAGTGTTCAAGGAAAAGGGGTTGGAGAAGCTAGTGCCTTCACCCTTCGGAGTCGCTTCGGCGTCGTGCTAAAGGGTGGTGTGCGATAAGATCCCCCGGCCGAACCGTCGATTGGGGAGGGGGGGTCTTACAGCCAGAACCACCAGTCCATGTGGAGTCTTGCGTATGAAGAGAGAGTGATCTGCAGAGCTGCGGATGAAGCCAATGATCTTGATTACTTCGTTAAACTTTTCAAACCATGCGCGAGGACTTTGTTTGAGACCATAGATAACCTTCTTTAGCTTACATACACGAGTCTCCCTCGGAGCAACATACCCTGGAGGTTGCTCCATGAAAACAACCTCTTGAAGGTCACCATAGAGGAAGGCATTCTTGACGTCTAATTGAGAAAGTTGCCAACCTTTATTGATGGCTACAGAGAGTAGAACTTGGATGGTGGTAAGACGAGCAACAGGTGAGAAAGTGTCAAAGAAGTCAACTTCATATGTATGAGTAAATCCTTTGGCAACTAAGCGAGCTTTGTAGCGGTCGATAGATCCATCGACATGATATTTGATCACAAAGACCCACCTACATCCAACAACATCTATTCCAAGAGGAGGAGGAACAAGAGTCCAAGTGCCACGTTCTTGAAGGGTGGATATTTCTTCATCCATGGCAGCCTTCCACTGAGGTATAGCAAGAGTTTCCTGATAATTAGCTGGAGTGATCGTATCTGAAATAGCAATAGCAAAAGCCCTAGCAGAAGGAGTGAGTTGCGCATAGGTCACAACATCATGAATAGAGTGTTGGGTACAAGAGCGAACTCCCTTTCGAAGGGCAATAGGGAGATCATCTGTGGTGTCTGTATTTGCAGGAGATTCCACATCTGAAGAAGATAGAGCTGGCCCAAGAGCTGGGAGAAGAGGCCCCGGAGTAGGAGGAGAGGTGGTAGGAGACTCCGTAGGTGGTGGAGATAACGGAAGAGGAAGAGGAGTTTGGATGGGTAGGTGAGTTATAGTACAGGTTGGTGGAGGTGGTGGGGGGGGGGGGGGCAAAAATGAGAGGTGGTGAAGATTGAGGTTCAGGAGTCAGAGAATTGGAGGAGTTAGATAAATATGGAACAGTCTCAAAGAAGGTGACATCAGCTGAGACATATTGTTTGCGAAGAAGAGGATCATAACACCTATAACCTTTCTGAGTTGGAGAGTAACCAACAAAGATACACTTAACTGCCCTAGGTGAGAGTTTGTCCTGACCTGGTGAAGGAGTATGGACAAAGGCAGTACAACCGAAGACCTTGAGAGGTAGGGAGAAAGGTTTTGAGGTTGGGTATAGGAGAGAGAATGGTGTGGAGCCGTGAAGGATGGTGGAGGGAATGCGGTTGATGAGATAGTAGGAGATGAGGACGGCATGACCCCAATAGGTTTTAGGCATATTCATCTGGAAGAGTAAGGTGCGAGCCATGTCGAGGAGATGACGATTCTTACGTTCAGCTATTTCATTTTGTTGAGAGGTATAAGGACAACTAGTTTGATGTACAAGACCATGATTCATGTAAGACTCAGAAAACTGATAAGAAACATATTATTTAGCATTATCAGTGCGAATAGCTTTGATAGACACTCCAAACTGAGTGTAAATCTCATTATAGAAGGTTGAAAAAACAGAAAAAAGTTCAGAGCGTTCTTTTAAAAGATACACCCACGTACATCTAGAAAAGTCATCAATGAAAGTAACAAAATACAAACTGCTCCCACCAACAATCTTGGTAGGAGAAGGTCCCCAGATATCAGAGGGAACAAGATCAAAAAGACTGGTGGAGCTGCGACCATGCTTGGCAGGATAGGAAGCTCGATGATGTTTTCCCAATTGACAGGCTTCATAGTTGAGAGGAGAGGTATCTGTGGAGAGGTGCGGTAGGAGTTGATAGAGCAGCCGAGGTGGTGGGTGACCAAGCCGGAGGTGCCATTTATGGAGAGAATCAGATGTTGTGGAAGCAGAATGAGCAGCAAGTGCGTCAAGGAAGTAGAGGCCTCCACTCTCAATCCCAGTAGCAACCGTCTCCTTCGTGTGAAGATCCTGAAAATAACAATTAGTCGAAGTAAACATAATAGAGCATTGTAACTATTGAGATAGTGCCTTGACAGATAGTAAGTTGCAAGGAAAAGCAGGCACATAAAGAGTGTTCTCCAGAGAGATAGTTGGAGTGACTTGAACTACCCCAGTCCCACACACATGTGAGGGAGAACCATCAGCTGTCAGGACTGGAGCAGAATTCTCGTGCTCTAGTAACTTTGAGAAAAGTTTTGGGTTTCCTGTCATATGACTGGTTGCGCCGGAATCAATAAGCCACTTACCTTCAGTAACCAAGTGCACACTACCTGAGGAGGTAGCAACGGAGGCAGACAGTGGTGTAGTAGTAGCCAGCGGGCGAAGGTGAGGATGTTTGAGATAACAACGATCAATGCTGTGACCCTTTCGACCACAGTAAGAACAAATGTATCGGGGAGGTCCCCGACCACCAAGAGATCCACCACGGCCACCTATGTGACCACAATCAGCTCGGTGAGCAAAGCTTTCTGGAGGAGGAGACAACAGTGGTCGTTGGAGAAGAGATGACACTGCGGAGACATGGGCAGCGGTGGCATCAAGAGTAAGAGAGTCAGCTTCCCCAAGAATTTGCTGTCGGATCATATCATAAGAATCAGGAAGACGAAGAAGGTAACACACAACTAGGAGATCTTGGAAGTGTTTATGCTGCTCCGCGAGATCAGCAGAGAATGGGTGATGCTGAAGACGTTCATCCCCAAGTGCCTGAACTTCTTGATATGCGGTGGTGGGATTCATGATTGGGCGGGCAAAGAGGTCAGCATGCAAGGTGTAGATGCGGGAGGTTTTGGCACCTTTGGAGTAAAGGGCAGTTAGATGGTTCCAAGCAGCTTTAACGGTCTCATCATGACGGATGATAGGAAGACACTCATCAGAGAGGCTGTTAGCTAGCCAGGTGTGAACCAGAGCATCGCTCGCATCCCAATCATCAAAGGTAGCAGACCCTTTGGGAGGAGGATCATCGGTGAGGTGGTGGCGTTTGCGTTGAGACCGTAAGAGTAAGGTGAAGGAGACACTCCAATCAGGATAATTTAGGCCAGTGAGCTTGGAGGCAGTGCCAAGGTTGCCAGAAACAGTGGTAGAAGTAGAGGTAGAAACAGCCACAGGAGTGGAGACAGGGACACTCACAGACGGTGTACCCATGATATAGAATCAGGAGGAAAAAAAGGAGCAGATCGCGCGGTCTCACGGACAGAGACCGAAAGAGAAAGAGAAAGAGAAGGAGATCACGCGGTCTGGAGAAAGGGAGACCGGCCGAGGAGGAGGAGCTCACAACAAAAGGACCGAACCTCCCTCTGATACCATGTGAGAATTTGAAAATAACAGAATTTCATTTCCAAAAAACTAACTATTACAATAGTATTGCCTCCTTTATATAGACCAGGAGAGAAAGAGATAAATACAAATACACAATGTGGGACTAAATACAAAAATACTATACGATAAGAAACTGGGCGGTCAGGCAGTCACGAAGAACCAGACCGCAGCGACCTCGCCGGTCTGGAGCGGAGACTAGCGGTCACACAACAGGAAGTCGGTCGTGTGAAAGATGAGACCGCCAGTAGACAATTCTGTTGGTGGTGAGCAAGCTGACCGCGAGACCATGCCGACGAACACTCCCCCGTAAAGGGGAGATCGAGGCTACCAGATCGCTTATCATCCCAAGAAGCGATCTGGTGCGTTTGAGGAGACGTGGCGGTCTGCTGCTGGGAGACTGCAGAGACCGAGGTTAACGATCTGTTGTTTGATGGAGCTAGAGACCGCTGAACTTCCCTAGAAGCGGACTGGCATATCTGAGATGAAGTGGATGACCGCAAATCGGAGATCGCTGAGACCGCATATACAAGACCGATGTTCGACAGAGTTTGAGACCGCAGAGACCGCGGACTTGAGACCGCAAAGGGGAGACCGCTTGGTTTCAACACTGTCAAAATGGATTTGTAAATATCTTCATCTATTGCATTCATCTATAATCTGATTCTAACTTGCCATAAAAGAAAACTATCCAAATTACAAATTGGTGGATCTAAAAATGAAAAACCTGCTTGTGCCATTAGATACAAAAAAGAATATTTTTAAGAACTGAGTGATCTTTATGATTTCAGGTGTTAGCCTGTATGAAAAATCAACCTGGCTCTGATACCAATTGAAAGGAGTTTTAGTTCTTAAATATTAAAGCTCTTGTTTAAGTTTATTTCAAAATAATTATATATATATATATAGGTGCTGAGTGAGTAATAAAATCAAACACTAAGAAAGCATAATAAACATAGCACAGCAAAACAGAAATAAAAATAACAAGCAAACCAGATGACAGAAGATATATAGTAGTTCCCCAATCAACCTGGGTACACCTACTCTTCTACCACCCTTGGTAGGAATCCACTAGGAGGTTGTTGATCAGGTGCCCTCACACCAAGGTGTTTTTGATCAGGTGTCCACACACCATAGAGCTTTTGATCAGGTGCTCAAAACCAAGATGCAGGTTTTTGCTAAGGTCCCCTGTCACTGAGAGTTAACTTTTGAAGGGAGTTATAACCCTACACAAGGTGGGAAGGAATAAAAGAAAACAAAAAGGTTGAAGGTGTTCTTCTCTTTCTAAGAAGACTCTTGGTGATGACGTTGAAGAAAGCTCCCACTGTCTGATTTAGATTGATGACAGCTTGTGGATGGAGCTCCTTCTCTAGAATGTGATACTCCTCTTTTCTTCTTGCAGTTTAGATCCCTGAGCAATTGATATATATTGGTGTCTCAGGATATAGATGATCTGCAAGGAAGAGTTTAGCAAAAAGAAGATATAATATATTTTGATCTGCTTCTTCTTTTTGCCCTCTGTTTTCTTTTCCTGGTTCTTCTTATTTCCTTTTCTCTTTTTCTTTCTGCCTCTTAATTTCTTCTCTATTCTTCTCTCTGAATATATAATCTGGAGATCTTGTGGTTGATTTGAATTCTGACCGACAAGATAGGAAAGAGATAATATCTCTTTTATTTCCTGGATTCCTCGAGCAGACAAATTGCCGTCTTTGGCTTGCTGTAACGGCTATATTATTTAATGTCCTGCAACGGCTATTTCAAACAAAGGAAAGGCAGCAATATATATAGCAATATATAAATAGAAATGATAAAATATTGCTTTAATAAATCTGACATCATATATATATATATAATTATAGTCGAACTGAGAATGATATTAAAATAATGCTGCAGATATTTCGTCGAGCTCAGCTTCAAGTTCGTCGACCTGATCATTTGATTCGTCGACCTGAACATTTGATTCGTTGTTCTGAACATCTGCTGAATATTCGTCGAACGCAGACTGGAGATCGTCGAAAGGAAGGATTCGTCGACCGCTGAGACGGGCTGGATCGTCGACCGCTGAATATTGAGTTGTTCGTCGAACGCAGACTTGAGTTCGTCGAATGCAGGATTTCGTCGACCGCTGAGCCGGGGTCTGTTCGTCGACCGCTGAGATAATCTGTTCGTCGACCGCTGAACCAATCTGTTCGTCGACCGCTGAGCTGAGGCGGGATCGTCGAGCGCTGAGATAGGTGTTCTTCGTCGACCGCTGAGATGGCTGGATTTCGTCGAGCGTAGAATGAATACCATTCGTCGAGCGTACAACGCCGTTCGTCGAACGTAGGTAGCCATTCGTCGAACGCAGAGAACATATGTAATTTTTATCTTTATCTTATTATTTCAGTCTATTAATTATATCTCTTTTCAGCCTTCTTTCTTAATGAGATTTGTTCTAAGTTATAAGATATGTTATGAAAGAAACTTAGACATTAAAGGTGGATCCTAACTCAAATCAAAACTAAGGTTCCAACAATAAGCTTGAAACAAGTGCTGTAATAAATGTTGTCAATTAAATAGCTCAAAATCACATAAATAAGCATTTATATAACGAAAGTACTTCTAGCTAGCTCATAAACCAACAAGTGTTCACAACCTGTAACAACACCCTATGTCGACATAGTTTAGTTTTTTTTACTTATAGCGGGGAAGTTAACCTTGCGTGCCTTATCATTGTGGCAAACAATAATAGTAGCCGTTTTTGCCACTTTTTAGTGTGTTCGTACCTCACCACCTATGCCCTGGTGTACAACATGGTGTACTCAAGGATGTGAGTGATATTCGGCGATAATGAAAATCTGGCTAACTAGTGGAGGGACCCAGCGAGGCATTTATGAAATAAAGACAAGCTCCCTGGGTTTTGCGCACTCCTTAGTGCCAAGAGCTGTCAACACTCTCCCTGGGTTTCTGTTGAGTCCGAAATCGCACCTCCGAAGGAAATCGGAGGCTGCGGGTTGCCGGTTACTTTTTAGGTTGGGAAAATGAGACCGCTAGCAGCGGTCAAGGCCAGACTTCGCCAGTCACGGCGAATGCCACTCCTATGACGGCCTTTCCTTTGATTAAAATGAGGCGGTTACAGCGGTTACAAGTGCAGGAAAAGAGAAGCCGGGTGGTCAGACAGTCCGCAAGACGGGAAACTCGAGACCGCAGCTCAAACAAGCGAGCTCCTGGATTCGAGTGTGCGTGTCTTGGGAACAGTGCTGCCCCCTATTTGTAGGTTTAGGGGCCTGCCCGAACGGGTAGGGAAAAAATAACCGCTTGCCCGGGTATAGGAGAAACGGGCAGGCGGTGACGGGATACATAAAGAAGGAAGGAAAGAAGCCGCGCGGCTTGGCGGCTTGCCCTTTCGACCTGTCTGACCAGAGGCTGAGGATGACGCGACCAAGGTGATGATGCAATCCGAGCGGTCTCCGTCTTGAGACCGTGGCTTGTTCTTTGATCTCGAACCTTGGCTTGTCTCTATGGTACAATCTGCACGGTCTCCGACTTGAGACCGCGACTTGCCCTGTTGGACTTGGGCCTGGATTATCTTTGGTACTTGGAGGCGATCTGAATTATGTCAGACCGCCCGACCTGTGCTAGTTGGTGTTGATGGACCTTGTAAAACCTGAGCCGATCGACTTTTATCTTCAAACCGCCCGGTCTGCGAATCATTCTATTGGAAGCGGTCTTCTGGGTAAACATAATCCCCGCATATTTTTAAATTTCCGAGAAGATTTCGAAAATATCAGTTCTAGCCGGAGACCGCGCCGATTTCACCCTGTGGGTTATAAATGTTCCAGGAGCTCCTATTCTGGCATAACTCCATTGCTATCATAAGTCACTACTCGCCTCTTGCGGTTAGGACTTTCAGGCTGAACAGTCCGGAAAAGATGGTGGATCTAATGGCCCAGCTCGAAGTTCTTGAGAAGCCCGGAAAAAACCGCAAGAGAGACCGTTCGAAGGATAGGAAGAAGAAGAAGAAGAAGACGACGCGACCTGATAATACAGTAACGATCGCTTCTACAAGTAAGCCAGCTGACCGGCTTCCCGAGCTAACAGTCGACTTATCGACTAAAAAGGAGGCGAGTAAGCCAACCGACCTGCTTCCCGAGCTGACAGTCGACTTATCGACTAAAAAGGAGGCGAGTTGTCCGAATCCACCCCCAGCTGATCCCCCAGCCCTCTCTGACAAAGGAAACAACCCGCCTCCTCCGTCGGATAAGGCAGACTCGGAGACCGTTATCCCGAAGGGCGATGGGGATTAGTCTTTCAAAGTGGAGGTCACCCCATCCGGGGTTTTCCATCTAAAAATAAGAGACGAAGGGGGAGAGGCGGTTGACTCCCCCAAGCCGAGCGACCAGCAAGCCTCAGTAGTGAACATCGAGGATAGCCCGGAAACACCAACCGCTCTGAAGTCGAAGAAAAGGAAGAAGGAGGAGTCCGCGGCGGACAGGCTTGAAGAGGCTAAAAGCCAAGAACAAGGCAGCGTCCGGGAAACCGAGAGCGGACAGCCTGCAAGGCAAGTCACGCGAGAAGGATGTCTCGGAGGGCGTGATTACTCCCTCCCCCCAGTCGAACGACCAGGCTCCCGTCGACGCTCACAGCATTTCCATAAGTGACATCCTCAGGGATTTTGATTCTCTTCAGAAGCAAGATGATCAGCTGAGAACTTCTTCCGAACTGCAGGCTGCCAACCCGCCATGAGAGAAAGGAGACGCCCTGTCCGAGGATGCGACCAGCACTAAGGAGGTCATCCTCCCTGAGGTTGCGACTAACACTAAGGAGGCCGTCCTCCCTGAGGTTGCGACTAGAACCGAGAAAACCGTACCGGCTCCCGAAGATACTGTAATGACCGGTCTCCGACTTATGTAGGTGAAGACGGAGAGAGTAAGGGATCAGCTTACCAGGCCGCCACCGCCGCCACCCAATCTTCTGCTGCAAGGTAAAAAGGGAGCGGATTACCACCCCGTTCGTTTTTTCAAGCCGCGGCCTCGAAACAAGTCGCGCGTTTCGTTGTTGAACCCGTCACCCAACTTCTTTCCCTCTGCTGCTCAACTTTCTGCTGCTAAGCGGAGGCAAAGCGAGAGATCGTGGAGAGAACAATGCCGAAAGTTTGATACCGAGCAAGCAAGGCGATCTATCCACCCGAATTCAACCCAAACCGCCGCGGCTTGTAAGCGAGGAAGATTTGAAGAGAGCGATCTCTTTTTGAACACTCTTTGACTATTTTTTCTCATTGCAGACGATCATGACTCCATTCCGAAGCCAGGCGAACTGGTGACCTATCTTCCCCCTCTCGATCCACCCTTGCTGCATTCTCTGCTGCCGGATACCCGGATGGAGGACGAGGTGTCCCGGCTTCAAAGGAACTTTGAAACCCTTACAAAACAGTTGAGGGCTATGGAGGAGAGGGAGAAGGCCGCCCAAGATGAAAAAGCTGCTCTGCGGGCTGAGTTGGAAACCGAACGGAAGGAGAACCGAACAGCGCTGGAGGCCGAGTGGAGAGAGCGCCGAGAGAAGGAAAAGGCGCAGCAAGACCAGGTGGCTGCCCTGACCGCCTGGGTTGATCGCGGAAAGAAAGAAATCCGCAAGCTCGAAGAGGACTGCACCTATTATAGGGACAGATACCTTCAATTGACAAGGGAAGCCGGCGTCCTATTAATGCGGTTGACGAAGGTCGGCGTGGGTCACGCCGCCCGGATGCAGGGACGAGCTCGTCTCTTCCTGTAGCCGGGACGATCCACCCAGTTGCTAGTGTTCATGAGCCCGCATCGGCCTTACCTACTCGCGTGATCCCAGCGGCGCGAGTAGAGAGGGATGCCGCGCGGCTTCATAGCATGATCAACAACCTTAATCACAGCATTAATCAAATGCAAGGGACTGTCCTTCAGATCGGCGATCACGTCGCGCGACTTCACAGGGAGGATGCACCGAGTGATACCCGCCAGTGATGAGTGGTTTTAAGACATCAATTTTGTAATAATATTTCTATTCGATCCTTTGGACAACTGTTTGAACTTGATTTCATAATATTCGGTCTGTCTTCCAGGCCGCGCGGTCTAAGTATTCGAATTTATTTTTGCATTCTTGTTGTGTGCTGATTGATGCCTGCGGATTACTTTATATAAACCGATCGGCTTGTTTCTGTGCTTTTTTAATTCGCCTGCTTGAATTATACTTATGTCTTTGTGGTTGTCTTTTGTGGTGATGCACCCGTGCGGGTTGATTGGTCTAGCCTCGATTTGACCCTTGCTAAATGCAGATCAGCCATTCCTATAAGTAGCGCCCTTCCGAAAGTTTTCTTACCAAAATTTCAAGATGGGAGCAAAGCGCCAGCCGAAGCGACCTGCGAAAACCTCTGCTACCCGCTCCGAAGCCGCTGTGGCCTTTCACTTAGCAGGCCTCGAGGAGTGCCGTTTGACAAAGGCCGAATTGGACTAATTCGTTGAGAAGCATATGACTGACAGTCCGCTGCTCGCGCGGCTTCCGCTCCGTGATGAGCGGATGAATTCTTCTGGCCCAAACCAAATCCCGATCCCAATCGACCATTTCGATTGTGGATTCAAGTTCTCTATTTCGATTGAGCTCGCCATGGTCTTTGACCATTATGGAGTTGTACCCGGCCAAATTTCTCCTAACTCGATGGCCGGGATTTGCAGCTTCATCTCCTACCTGCGGTCTGAGAGAGTTCGCTTCTCTATGGACCTTTTCAGGAAGATATTCTCGGTGCGGGCTATCCCGGACTCTGAGTCGAATGTCTTCAAAGGCCATCTCTACTTTGGTTGCCGCGGGTTGAAGATGGTCAACCTTGCAAACAAGGTCATAGCCTGGTCGGAGAGGTACTTGATTTTCGAAGGCCGACTTGGCCAGTTGAACCCGAATCCGCAAGTGCGGCCTGAGGAGGCCTTTCAACAGGTCCCAATAAGCGAGGTCGAGAAGAAAACCTACAAGCTTCTCGAGGATGAGCGGCTTAACGTAAGCTACTACATCCCGCTACTTGCCGAGCTAGAGAATGTTCGGCCTGAAGATAGTAAGCTTTCCTTTAACCCGCTTCCGACTTCAATGTTGACCGCTCGATCTTTTATGCTGACTCTTTTCTCTTTTTTGTAGCCGAAGCCGTTGTCCCTGCTAACAAGCCGGTCAGCCCGGCCGATTTAGTCTTAACTCAGACGGAGAAGAGAAAAAGACAAGTCAGGAACAAGCCGCTGCCATTCGATGGGGAGGATTCAGCCTCCTCGGGCGACTTCTCCGCCCTTCGTTCCTTCAGCAAGGTGAAGGATTTAAAAGGCTGCACGGTCTTGACCTGCCATCCGGACGGCGACGGTGTTCAGGTCTCTACCGCGCTCCCCCACTGGGCGAATGAGAAGTCGGGACGGCATGCTGAGGCCGCCAGCATTGCCATGTTCGGCCGACGGAACTTCAGGAGGTTGAGAAAGATTCCCGAGGAAGAGCTCGCCCGGGAGGCCGCGCGGGTTGGTGCCGAGAGCCTCATCACCAATGTCTTCATGGGAATGACCTTCAAAAGGTTGATTAAAGCGAATGATCACCTAGAGAAGGAAATTGCCGAATTGAAGAAGGAAAATGCGCGGCTAAAGGAAGCCGAGTCGGTAAGTTATCACCTGGCCAGCCATCCTTCTGAATTTTCCAGACCGCACGGTCTCTTACCTTACTCTTTCTTGCAGGCAAAGTATGATGAGACCGACCCGGTCTATCAAGAGGAACTTTTCCCTCATGTCGCCGAGGGAATCGACAATGCTTTTAACCGTTTGCGGGAACTCAAAGGGTTCGCGCCTGGTTTCGAGCATTTCACCTTCTCGGACGCCTACCCGATCTTGCAAAAGAAGTTAGAGAAGATCAGGCGGAAAGCCAAAGGAAAGAACAAAGTCGACGGATCCAGCTCAGAGGAGAGCGACGACGAGGATGATGAGGCCGAAGAACCCGCAGCGGCTAAGAGTGGTGAGAGTGGCTCGGAGTCCGAATCCAGCGATTCCGAAGAAGAGGCTGGGCGCAAGTCGGGCGAATTGAGTAGCTCATCCTCGTCGTGTAGCGAGGGTTATTCCCCTGACGTTTCAATTGATGGCAGCGAACACTCAAGTGCTCCTGCGTCTAAGAAACTTAAGTCGGATAATCAGTAGCTGTATTTTGCTTCTTGTTTTGAATAGCCGACGGCTTGATTTTGTTAGCCAATCGGTTTAAAGTATAATGTAAAAAATGTTTTGATAATGGAATGGAAAGCTTTTACCTGTCTATCTGTCTACTTTCTGCGACTTACTTGTGATTGTTTGCGATCTCTTTCTGTGTTAGATAATTGGCCCTTCTAACCAAGTCGTGCGACTTAATATTAACTCATCCGGTTAGGATAATGATCTTCATAGGATTCCGGTAAAGTAGCTATTAGTAAAAACCCATTCGCATAGCTTGCTTTCTTCAATCCTGATCAAATTGATTCGATTCATCCCGAGAAGGTGCTAACTTATTATGAATGCATAACGATATCCAGGAAGCCGAACATAATCAAGCCGCGCGGTTGTTACTAGACCCTGCATACTTGCTTTTCAGGATAAAGAATACCAAGTCATAAGAACAATCAACAGACCGAGCGGCCAGTATTTTAACTTAAGCGACTTGCAACTAAGATTGCTGCAAGTCCCACCCCCGTGAATGTAACTGATAACCAATCAGAAAACTCAAATAATCAAGTCGTGCGACCATAACCTGACTTTACATAATTGCCTTGCAAGACAGAATAGCAAGTCGCCAGAAAATCAGTTGACAGACCGTGCGATTAATATTTAATCCGAATGATTTATATGATAGCTTTGTATAGTATTAGCTGACAACCCGCACTGACTGTATATAATTTGTCTGATTAGTAGCTTTGACACTTGCAATGAGAATCATAATTGCCTTGTGACATTTTAATGATACCCTATTTATTTCAAACCGTCCGGTCTGAAAACCAGACCGCATGACATCTTTGGAACCTGCTTATTTTAGATCGCCCGGTTTAATAACCACACCGCCGGATAATCCTGGTACCTGCTTATTTCAAACCGCCCGGTTTGAATATCAGGTCGGCCGGTTTGTGATATACATAAGAGTCCTGCTTTTTCTCCAAATAGTCTATAATGACCATATAAGATGAAATAATTCCCTGTAACGTAATAAAAGATGACTACAGACTCAGATGACCAAGTGGGCAGGTGGGCCTAGGCGGCGAACATTGCTTTCCTCAAGTGGTCATAAGAGCTGTAGAAATAAAGAAAAAGACAAGTACAGACCCAGATGACCAAGTGGGCAGGTGGGCCTAGGCGACGAACATTGCTTTCCTCAAGTGGTCATAAGGGTTGTAAGCGACTCGACTTCTCTCTTGCTTAGGGCTACAAGCCGAGTTGATCAATTGGGCAGGTGGGCCTAGGCGGCGAACATTGCTTTCCTCAGAGAGATCAACTCAGTTGTGGGTCCCGCTTAGGCATCGCTTGAGAGTTCCTAGGAGTATTCGATGGTCACAGACTAAGATGATCAGTTGGGCAGGTGTGGTTGTGCCGCGGGGGCTATACCGACATTGCTTTCCTCAGAAAGATCATCAAAGCTGTAACTATATCCCTCTCAGGGCATGATAGAGACAACATTCACCTAGACCTCCCTTGATGCAGGGGTGTGTTGGATATCAGCCGGGATCCAAGGTTCTGAATACCACCGCACGGGAATTGGCAAGCTACCACTACACGTGTGCGCAAACTCCCCGCTACACATGATCTTCGTGGTTTTACGCTAATGACTACAATCCGAGAGGGTTCGAGCAGAACTTGGCGATGTCTCCGCGGTTCAGTGAGGTTGATATATAAGAAAAATGTAAAAAAGAAACATCAGACAGGGAGAAGTGTCAGTATGGGGCTTCTTATTGAAATATCTAAAAAAATTGCAGGAAAGTGAAGAAGACATTTTAAGGATAGAACCGTTTAAGATCGTCACCGCTCCAGGTGCGTGAGATGTCTTCTCCTTCGCTTGTTTGGAGGCGGTAAGCCCCACTTTTTAGTACCTCCTTGATGATGAAAGGTCCAGCCCAATTAGGATTTAGCTTCCCGACATTGCCTGTTCGGGCTGCTGCATCAACCTTTTTTAGCACAACGTCGCCGACCGCAAAATGCTTTACCCTGACATTTTTGTCAAAGTACTTTGTCATCCTCCTTTTAACTTCTTCTTGTCTGATTGTCGCCTCATCCTGAAGTTCTTCGATCAGATCCAGACTATACTTGATAGCCTCATCATTGTCTTCTATCCACGCTTCTCCTCCCTCTTTTGCATACACAACTCTTGGAGTGACCACCTCAAATTCTATAGGAACAACAGCTTCCGAGCCATGAGATAATTTGAATGGTGTATCCCCGGTAGCTGAAGATGGGGTAGACGAAGAGTCCAGAGGATGGAAGGAAGCTGATCTGCCAAACTTCTCCTTTGATTCAAAACTCTTTTCATCAGGAGCTGCTGGATTTGCCTGTTTGCCGCTTCTACTTGGCCATTTGTTCTTGGATGATGTACTGAGGCAAATCGAAGATCAATTCCCACCTGATCACAAAAGTTTATCATCTCCGAATTATTGAACTGTGGACCATTATCAGTGACAATTGCAAGCGGAATTCCATGCCGGCAGACTATTTCTCCCCAGATGAAGTTTCTGATAATTTGGGTTGTAGTTCTTGCCAACGCTTTTGCCTCAATCCACTTGCTGAAGTAGTCGATCATCACAACGATAAAACAACGCTGGCCGCTGGCTATTGGGAAGGGTCCGATAAGATCCATCCCCCATACTGCGAAGGGCCATGGCGCAGTTATGAATCTGAGTGACTGAGCAGGCAAATGCTGAAGAGGAGCGAACTTTTGGCACTGAACACACCGCTTGGCAAATGCTTCAGCATCCTTTCTCATGGTTGGCCAAAAATACCCTTGTCTTAAGATTCTTTTCTCCAGAGTCTTTGCTCCTGAATGGCTACCGCATTCCCCGAAATGAACTTGCTGAAGTATGGTTGGGATTTCATCCTCCGAAACACATCGTGCTGAGGGAGAGATCAAAGTTTTTTTGTAGAGAATTCCCGCTATCAGATAATAATACGTCGCCTTCCTTTTGAATCTTCTCCGATCTTTGATGGAATGATGGAACTCCCCCTTTGATAGAAATAGCTCGTAAGGGTCCTTCCACGAAGGATTATGATCAATTTGCATGAGTTCTGCTTCATCTGTTGCCGGATGAAAAAGTTCAGAGGTCACTCCCCTGGATGGAAGACCGAACTTTGACAACTCATCCGCCTCCTCATTTTGTGTTCTTGGAATATGCTCGATGATGAATGACTTGAATCTTCCAATTTCCCTTTTGGCTAACAGCAGGTATTTCCTCAGAATTGGCTCCCTTGTCTCGTAATTTCCCAAGACCTGAGAGGCCATCACCAGTGAATCAGTCCTAACATGTACATATTCTATGCCCAGCTCTTTCGCAAGCCTCAGCCCAGCCAAAAGTGCTTCATATTCTGCCTGATTATTTGTCACTGGAAAGAAGAATTTGATAGCTTGTTCCAGCCTGATGCCATTTGGACTGATTAGAACTACTCCGGCTCCCATGGAGTTTCTGCCAGAAGCTCCATCCACATAGATGACCCAAGCTAAAGGAGATTGAACCACCTGCTCGGAACTAGGTTCTGCTGTATCTACCAAGAAATCTGCCAAGATTTGCGCTTTGATGGCTGTTCGGGGGATGTATGATATCTCAAATTCGCTTAGTTCGATAGCCCATTTTGCTAACCTCCCTGAATGGTCTGGCTTTTCAAGAATATTTTTTAAAGGGTGATCCGTAATAACTTGGACGGAATGAGCCTGAAAATAAGGACGAAGCCTTCGCGCAGACATAACCAAGGCCAAGGCCAGTTTCTCCAAGATCGAATATCTGATTTCTGCATCTTTAAGAATGTGGCTGACATAGTATATTGGAAACTGCCTCTTCTTTTCTTCCCGAACGAGGACAGAGCTTACCGCATCTGGGCCGACTCCCAGATATAAGAATAGCATTTCTCCCTCACAGGGACTTTGGAGTAGTGGAGTCGAGGTTAACTGTTCTTTCAGCTGCTCAAAAGCCTTGTTACACTCCTCGCTCCATTCAAACTTTGATCCCCCTCGTAGTGTTTTAAAGAATAGGGCACTTTTATCTCCGGATTTGGAGATAAACCTGCTCAATCCTGCCAATCTTCCCCCAAGCTGCTGAACTTCTTTAGTATTTCGAGGAGGGGTCATATCAAGGATGGCCTTCACCTTGTCTGGATTCGGTGCAAGGCCGTTAGGAGTTAAGAGATGCCCAAGAAACTTTCCCTTGCCTGCCCCAAACATACATTTCAACGGGTTTAGTTTTAACTTGAACCTCCGTAGAGTAGCGAACGTCTCTACGAGGTCTTTCAAGTGCAATGAGAATGTTTCACTTTTTAGAAGGAGGTCATCAACGTAGACTTCAAGATTCCTGCCTTTTTAATGCTTAAAGACGGTATCCATCATTCTTTGGTATGTTGCGCCCGCATTTTTAAGACCGAAGGGCATTACGAGATAGCAGTAACACCCATCGTTCGTGATAAATGAAGTATGCGGGATGTCAGGTTTGTGCATTCTAATTTGATGATACCCTGAGAAAGCATCGAGAAAGCTCATAAAGCCATACCCAACCGCGGAATCAACTAAGACATCTATCCGAGGCAAAGGGTAGCAATCTTTAGGGCACGCTTTATTAAGTTTGGTGAAGTCCACGCACATGCGCCACTTCCCACCGGATTTCTTAACCATTACAACATTCGACATACACGTGGGATATTGAATTTCAGAAATAAAACCCGCTTTCAGGAGTTTGGAAACCTCCTCTCTGATGGGCAACGCCAGCTTGGTCGCCACTTCTCTCTTCTTTTGCTGGACGGGCTTGAACTCAGGAGATATGTTTAGATGATGACAAGCCACGTCTGGATCCACTCCTGGCATATCCTCCGCTGACCAAGCGAAGATATCCAGATTCTCCAACAGGCAGGAGATTAGCTCCACTTTCTCCTCCTCTGGCAACTCAGCGTTGATGACCGGCTTCTTTTCTGCCCCTTCAGCAATAGGAACTTCTTGGGTCGCTTGGGCAGGTTCCAAGTGAGCCCCTTCTCGATCTTTTCCTTCCTCGGCAGTCCCTGAAGACTCAGCAATCTCCAAAACCTCAGCCACGGCCTCGAGAAGTGGAACGTCGGTGATCTTGTTGACAGTTCGGACGTAGCACTCCCGAGCCACCTTTGGGTTGCTTCTGACCCGATACTGCTTTCCTTCGGCAGCGAACTTGAGGGAAAGGTGAAAGGTAGACACTACTGCCCTATATGCATTGAGAATCGGCCTCCGGAAGATGGCACAGTAGTTGCTCGGGGCATCCACTACCACGAAATTGATTAACTTTATTACTCCTCCAAGAGAGACCAGGAGCTTTACGGAACCCTCTACTTCCTTCTTCTCCCCAGAAAAACCGTAGAGGGGCCCGTCGGTGGAAAGCAAAGGCTTTCCGGTCTTCAGGGCCTCGAAAGTCGGGCGGAAAAGGAGATTGACGGAGCTGCCGGTATCAATCAGAATCTTGTGGACTGTATAGTTTTCGATGACGACCTTGATGACCACCGCATCGTTGAAAGGATTGGCATTGGGGGGAAGGTCATCCTGACCAAAGGTGACAATAGTGCTTTCGGGAGGAGAACTTGTAGTGGTTGCTACTTCCTGCTTTAAAACTCTCGCGATGCTGGATTTCCGAGATGATTCCGCTCCAGCTCCTCCATGAATACAATAGATGTCCCCTAAGGGGCCCACATCATTGACTTCGACGCATTCGGTAGAAGGATGGATGTCACCATAGCAGTCGGCGTCTTCGACGTCGGCGCATTCCCAGGTTACTTCTACTGTTTCTTTCTCTTTTCTCTTCTCGGCAATTGGCTCGGCAATTGCATCTTTCCGAACTAGACCCCTGAGCTTTCCTTCTCCAAGGAGTCTCTCTATAAGCAAACGAATGGCCCGACAGTCTTCGGTTAGATGCCCCCCTTCTTTATGATATTCACAATAAAGGTTCGGATTTCGACTGCGGATATCCGACTTCAGAGGAGCAGGCCTTTTGAAATCTGGCCTCTTTTGCAGAATCTGGACCACTTCGTCCATGGTGACGTTTAAGGGAGTGAATGACTCTTGCGAGTCATCATATTGAGTGGATGGAATGACTGGAGGTGGCTGCGTGGTATACTGTTGTAAGTATACCGGCATGATTTGCGGAAGAGGAGCGGATGGAGCGGGAGCGACGGCCAACGGTGGTTTCTGATCTTGAAACCGCTGATGGCCCATGAATGGTTGCTTATTTTTGTAGTTTCTCCCCCTTTGGGAACGGGGTTCAAAGTGGGACTGATTCGATGGCGGATGATGGAAGGACGGATTTGACTGCTCCTTGTCGCTTACCAGCTTTGCGACGTAGCCCGGATTGCTCTTCTCTCCTCTGATAAACATATTTGCCAAACTTATCATTTCCTGATAAGTCCTAGGCTCCCTTATATTTGCTTCAAATTTTAGGGGGCCCTCTCTTAGGCCATGGATGAGGGCGACCCTATACAGCTCCAGATCCACATTTTGGACCTCCATGATCTCTTTCTGGAAGCGGTCTACGAAACGAGCCCACGTCTCGTCTTCCCGATGTTTTATATCGAAAAGGGCCGCCGGGCCACTTTTTCTCTTCTTTGAGGTAGAGAATCTCAGCAGGAATTCCCTTCGTAGCTCAGCGAAACAACGGATTGACCTGGGGTGCAACCCGTAAAACCACTCCCTTGCTTGTCCTTCAAAGGAGGTTACAAGAAGCTTGCACTTAGTTGTTTCAGTTAAGGTTCTAAGAGCGATGGCTGACTCGAAGGCTTGTAAATGAACCGTGGGATCAGTCTCCCCATTGAAAGCTGGCAGGCGAGGCTCTCTGAAATTATTAGGGGTTGGTTCCCCTCGGACTTCGTTCACAAAGGGAGAAGTTTCTTCCATATCTTCATATAGAGGAGCAGGATAATAAGTCGCCGGAACTGCGGCTAATCGCGTGCAAGCCGCTTGGTAAGAGGATCGGGCCGCAGCTTCTGGCGGGTAGGAATGACGGGCCGCGCCTTCTTGCGGGTAGGAAACGTGGGCAGCATGAGAAGACGCCCCCTAGAAGTCGAGGACCCGAGCCGGCATGCTGTGCGCGTCTTCCTGATAGAAGTTTTGCCTAGCCGCAAAGCCTTCTTGCTGGGGCTGGAAGTTAGCGGCTTGTGGTAGCGGGTAAGGAGGAGGTGGAGGAGGGACCGGGGTCACCGCCTGATTAGCCGCGGCTTGCTGTGGAACTAGCCGCTCGGTTAGCATTGCTAAAGTCTGACTGATCGCTTCAAGTCGCTGATCAGTGGCCCTCTGAGCCCGCTCAGCTTCTCTCCTTGATTGCTCCAGGGCTTCCCACAAAGAGTCCTCGCTGTGATCGGAGCGGTCTCCAAGGGGGAACTGACGGTCTGACATTGTAGTGAGGATTTCACCGACAATCCGCGATCTGAAGGTCGCGTGTTTCTGTTGAGTCCGAAATCGCACCTCCGAAGGAAATCGGAGGCTGCGGGTTGCCGGTTACTTTTTAGGTGGGGAAAATGAGACCGCTAGCAGCGGTCAAGGCCAGACTTCGCCCGTCACGGCGAATGCCACTCCTGTGACGGGCTTTCCTTTGATTAAAATGAGGCGGTTACAACGGTTACAAGTGCAGGAAAAGAGAAGCCGGCCGGTCAGACAGTCCGCAAGACGGGAAACTCGAGACCGCAGCTCAAACAAGCGAGCTCCTGGATTCGAGTGTGCGTGTCTTGGGAATAGTGCCGCCCCCTATTTATAGGCTTGGGGGCCTGCCCGAACGGGCAGGGATAAAATAACCGCCTGCCCGGGTACAGAAGAAACGGGCAGGCGGTGACGGGATACATAAAGAAGGAAGGAAAGAAGCCGCGCGGCTTGGCGGCTTGCCCTTTCGACCTGTCTGACCAGAGGCTGAGGATGACGCGACCAAGGTGACGATGCAATCCGAGCGGTCTCCGTCTTGAGACCGCGGCTTGTTCTTTGATCTCGAACCTTGGCTTGTCTCTATGGTACAATCCGCACGGTCTCCGACTTGAGACCGCGACTTGCCCTGTTGGACTTGGGCCTGGATTATCTTTAGTACTTGGAGGCGATCTGAATTATGTCAGACCGTCCGGCCTGTGCTAGTTGGTGTTGATGGACCTTGTAAAACCTGAGCCGGTCGACTTGTATCTTCAAACCGCCCGGTCTGCGAATCATTCTATTGGAAGCGGTCTTCTGGGTAAACACCTTTTTTATTTATTAAATACAAAAAATAATCACAAATTTATGAAATTAGATGAAGAGGTTAGGGTTACCCTAACTTACTTCTCATAATTTCCTCAAGCCATTTTAAGATCTTATTTATCCTCTAATAAATCATTTACCCCAAATAACTCATTATTTTTTTATTTGAAAATACCTAAAATAATCCAAAAATTCTCAAGTTATTACAGAGGGTTTACAGTACCTTTACCAATCCCCAATAATTTTTTTCGATATTTTGATCAATAGAAATCCCTTTGAAAAATCAAAATCAGGTAATCTCAACCTATTTAAATTACTTAAAATAGTTAGTTATTACCAAATATCATAAAAAATTAACATTGGGTTTCAAATGACATTTGGCTATTCTCAAATTTATTTCATCTATTAATTTATTAAATAAATTCCTAAAATATCATGAATATCTCAAAAATTCTCAAACATTTTTCAGTGGTTGTATCCATCCTTTAGGGATCAATCATAAACATTTCATGAGTTTTGATTGAAATATTTGCCATCTGTTAATTCTAAACATAAAACATAGCTTATTTATAATTTTTTAAAATACCAAAATAATACCAAAAGAAAAGCTCATGGGGTTTTGCGCACACCCTAGTGCCAAGAGCCATCAACACTCTCATGCCGGTACGAACGGCTAATGGGCATGACTGATCCGCCACTATAAATGCAATCAATTTACAAGCATTACATAAAGGAAACATGTCGGCACCTTTTGGGTTAGCGATGGCTTGCCCTACTTGACATAAAATAATTCGGGCACTTGACTTTCTCATAAGGCTTGATTGTACCTAGGGTTGTTCACAAATAGTATAGTTCGTGAATAGTTCGAGATTCGATTCATGAAGATTCGATTAAAATTTGTATTTTTCGAATTCGAATTCGGATTCGAATCCGAATTCAGATTCGAATAGTTATAAAATTATATAAAACATTATAAAATTATATTTAAACATTATAATTTAAATTTAATATATTTAAACATTATTAAATTATATTTAAGCATTATAAATATTAAATATAATTATAATTAAACATTATAAAATTAGAATTCGAATTCAAATCCATGTTCAAATTCGAATCGATTCGATTGAATAGTTATTCGATTAGTTATTCGATTCGATTCAATTTCGGTTCGAATTCGAATTGATTGGATTCGATTGAATAGTTATTCGATTCGATTCGGTTCGTGAACACCCCTAATCGTACCGCTCAGGCTTTAATTAAAAACATGACGATCAAGATCCCCCATTATTTAGGGCTACTCTTGGAGGAATGCTCCGTCTTAAAGTCAACTCTATTGAATGTTCATATTAAGCTAAACTGCTTAATATGGCTAGACCCTTAAAAGAAAGTGCAAAAATAAATAATTTAGTAAATTGCAGTAAATAAAATGTTGTAAGTGATGTGCGATAAGTAAAATGCCGAAATAAAGTACACTGAATAAAATGCTGAAATAAAAGGCAGTAAATATAATAATGAATTAAAGTGCAGTAAAATAAAGTACAGAAATAAGAAAAATAGAATAAAAAACAATTCAGGGCTGGCTCGAAATCGACTCGAAATCAGATTCAAGTCAAATTGAATCGACTCAAATTGAGTCGAATCAATTGTAACCGATTCCGATTCGGCTCAATATTCGAGCGATTTTCGAGCGACTTTCGAGTTTCGAATAATATGCTCAGCCTTAATCTGTAGTTCCTTCTCCGTCTGAGAAGACTAATTCTCATCTCCGTTCTGAGGAGGCATATCCGTTCATAAGAGACATCTCTGTTCATAAGAGACATCTCCGTTCATAAGACGCATCTCCGTTTTGAGGAGACATCTCCATTCTGAGGAGGCGTGTTTTAGAATTCCGCGGCGGGTTTTACGTGTTATTAATTGGCTTAGGGCCCGCCAGATTCTAGTTATTCGAACCTGATAATTACTTCAGTTGCATCTTTTAAGGTAATTATCTATTTGCGATTCTTTTCAGGGTTTTGACAATTTGTTCGAGTCTCATTTCTATATACTTAATTCCGAGATTTTTCATTTATAAACCATTATATATAATCAATTTAGACAGAAAAATCCCAAGTCGCAGTAGGAGGTTCAATATGAAACCATTAACCTCAACCATTTTTATCGAGCATTCCTAGTTAGTCCTAGTCATAAAGCCCGATCAGACCGGGCTGGGACCGGGCCGATCGATCCTGGGCTTCTTGCCAATCGGGCTTGGGCCCTCTCTCAAAGAGGGGGCCTGATAAGGCCCTCCAGGCCGGGCCGGGCCGGGCCCGAGCCTGCCTGATTTCCCGATAGGCGGGATTTTAATCCCGCCTAGATAAGGCAGGATTTTAATCCCGCCTAATAGGAGGGATTAAAATCCCGCCTAATAGGAGGGATTAAAATCCCGCCTAAATCAAGCCAGTGGCGGGATTTCAATGAAAATTTCGCCAGGAGGCGGGATTTCCCACCGGCCCGGGTGTCAGGCCCAGGCTAGGCCCGACGCCCGGGCTTTGCCCGGCCCGGGCAACCGGCTGATATGGGGGCCCTGTAAGGCCCCCAAGCCCGGCCTTGGCCCGGGCCGGGCTTTTCCCGGGTCGGGCCTAGCCGGGCTTTTTCTGGGTCGGGCCCGGGCGGGATACTTGGGCCCAGTCTTTTTGAACGCAGCTATTCCTAGTTCATAGTTTTTACCCGATTTTATTTTTTTCCCTATTATTTAGCTCCCTTTTTATTTATTAAATACCAAAAATAATCAGAAAATTATGAAATTAGTTTCAGAGGTTAGAGTTACCCTAACTTACTTCTCATAATTTCCTCAAGCCATTTTAAGTTCTTATTTATCCTCTAATAAATCATTAATCCCAAATAACTCATTATTTTTTATATTTAAAAAAACCTAAGATAATCCAAAAATTCTTAAGTTTTTTACAAAGGGTTTACAACAGCTTTACCAATCCCCAATAATTTTTTGTTGATATTTTGATCAATATAAATCCCTCTGAAAAATCAAAATCAGGTAAACTAAACCTATTTAAATTACTTAAAATAGTTAGTTATTACCAAATATCATAAAAACTTAACAGTGAGTTTCAAATAACATTTGACTATTCTCAAATTTATTTTTTCTATTCATTTATTAATATTCTTGAGTCACCAAATAAATTCCTAAAATGCCAGAAATATCTCAAAAATTCTCAAACATTTATCAGTGAATGTATCCATCCTTTAGGGATCAATCATAAATGTACAACCCGTATTCGCTGAGTTGGCCCCTCAAGCCCACCGGCGAGATCTGGGTCAGCCAGACCATTCATCCAGGCTGAGGCAGGTGGAAGGACCCCCAGGTAAGTAGGTGGTGAACCATAGGGCGAGAAGAGGAAATCGGCGAGTGGTACCCTTCCGGACCACTCGCCTCTAGGCGTAAGCATTCGCCCAGTCACCCGAGAGTTTGGCGAGTGGTCCCCTCATGGACCATTCGCCCCCCAAGGGCTTTAGGGGGAAATGACTTTGATGCCCCTTATGGGCTGCAAATAGCCCTTCAGAACAGCGGAGTTAGGTTATTAGCAGACCAATTTAGGGTGCGGTTAGTAAAATTAAAAGGAGGATTCATGCTATTTGCAGACCGGCCTAGAAAAATCTATAAATAGACCCTTATGGGCACCTTGGAGGGGATCTGATTCGTGAGAGTCCTCTCCTCCATGCTAGTTTTAGTTGACAGCCAGTGCCCTCCAAGGTGCCCGACTGAGCTTTGGTTTGGGAGGGGAAGCTCTCTAAGATCTTCCGGGTGTGTGGCGGGACCTCCTCGCTACGGACTTGGGTCTATTCCAAGTTTCTCATCCACCGGTCAGAGAGTTTAGGAAGGGAGAAGTAAGCGTCGGCTGCACCCCCCAGAGGGTACGAACTCAGGAGACCAGTTGCTGGTTTCAACATTTTTGGTGCGGTGAGCGTGGACCGTAGCCGGCGAAGGAAAATCCCAAGCTAGGCTGGATGACAGGATATGGGGAACATGGTTCTGACTCGGGCCACTCGCAGCCACCAGCGACAGGGGAGTGGCTGGAGATGTTCGAGAAATTCAAGCGAGAAGTCCTGCAGACGGTTCTCGCAGGAAGAAGCGAATGCGAGACGCCAGCAGTCCCCGTGGTCCCGCCCCAGCAGATCGGCGAGAACTCCCCGGGGCAGCGACTTGGGAAGGAAGTACCTGCGGAAGGAAGCGCGCGAGATCTCCCTGGGCGGCAGCTGTTCAACAGCCCGGCGAGTGCTGAGGTCTGCGAGCTGGTTCCGCGCGAGAGGACCACTCGCCGAGCAGGGGAAGGAAGCCCTTTTTGCGAGATGATCCTCTCGGCCACAGTGCCGGAGGGGTTCCGAGGACCGGAGATGTCCTATTATACTGGCAAGGACGACCCGGTCGTGCACCTGCAGTGGTTTGAGGACATGGTTTCAATTCTGCCCATGACGGATGCCTTTCAGTGCCGACTCTTCGCGACCAATTTGAAGGAGAAAGCTAGGGACTGGTTCCACCAGCTCCCCGTAGGTTCCATCTACGCGTTCGACGATCTGCGCTGGAGCTTCCGGCTGCGCTTCTCGACGTCAAAGAAGAGAAAGAAGGATGCGGAGGCTCTCTTCAAGATCAGGCAAAGGGAGGGGAAATCGCTGGCACACTATGTGGACAGATTTCATGAGGAGATACACCTCGTGCAGGAGGTGCCAGGGTTCGCCCTCAAGATGGCATTCATCGTGGGGTTGCGAGATGGGTTTTTCAAGATGGACCTGAAGAGAAGGGATCCTTTCTCCGTTGAGGAGTTGATGGAGCGGGCAGCGGAGGAGATAGAAGGGGAGGCGGCCAACCCAGAATTCTACAAAAGGTTGGCGAAGATGAGCGAGCCTGAGGTGAGGCAGCAAGAAGGAAGAAGGCGAGAAGAACCTAGGGGTCAGGGGTTCGAAAGACCGCCTCGGAATTGGAGGAATCAAGAGCCCAACAACAGGTTGGGCTGGAGGCACCAGGAAGGACCAGCGAGAGGTCAGGAAGGGGGGTACCAAGGAAGAGAGGCGGGAGGAATGAATCCGGGGTGGAGGCAAGGCCCCAGACCCCCTCACCCCCCAAGGGAGCAAGCTATGGAAGTAGGCCGAGGAAGAGGAGGTAGAGGAGAAAGAAGAGGGAGAGGAAGAGCAGGAAGAGGGGACACGGTGGTGTTGCCCTATTGTGACTTTCACCAGGAAGAAGGTCACGCGACCGCCACCTGCCCAGAGTTCTTGGAGATGAGAGGGAGAGGTCAGCCACGGCGGCAGCAGGCCAGGATCGAGGAAGTGCTCCCAGAGGCGGAAGAGAACCAATGCGAGGACAGGGCGGATACAGGAGCCAGGGGGAATCGGGGTGATTCATGGTGGGGTTGGGATAGAGGCCTCTCGCAAAAGGAGCTTCCAGGCGATGTTCCGGAGAGACGTCGCATCAACTTCCCAGACCCCACCCCCACAGAGAAGCTCACCTTCTCCTCGGAAGATATGCCCGATTATGAGGATCCGTTCTGCAACGCCCTGGTGATCCAGACGGCGATAGAAAACTTCACGGTCTTCCGGATCCTGGTGGACAATGGGAGCTCGGTGAATGTTATCTTCAAGAAGGATTTCGATGCGATGGAGGTGGAGAAGAAGAGGGTGCAGGCCTCTGATGGGCCGCTGTTCGGTTTCTTAGGAGAAAGAAAGGAGGTTAAGGGAGGCGTCGGCCTCCAGGTAACGTTAGGGGGAGTCCCAAGGAACTGCCGGTTCGTCATCGTTGACGCTCCGAGCAGCTACAATGCCATATTTAGGCGCCCCCTCATCAGTGTCTTCCGATGTGTGCCCTCATCATACCACCAGTGCTTGAAGTTCCACAGTGGAGGAGTCCAGGTCCGAATCCGAGGAGATGCAAAGGTGGCCAGGTAGTGCTATGTGACTGCCGTCAACACCATCTCTTGGATGGCAGAGGGTGAGAAGATGGATGAAGAGATGAGGAGGCCAGAGGGGTCAGGAGAAGGAGTGGAGAAGAGGGGAGAAGAGGAAGAGGGCAGTGCCCGAGGAAAGGAGATGGAGGAGGAGCAGGTCGAACCGATGGTGGAGGAAGGCGCGGCAGAGAAGAAGGCCAGGGTAGAGGGGCGAGAAGCAAGGGGAAGATGGGAAGAGCCGGCCCGGCTTGAGGTGGCAGAGGAAGTAGTGGAGATGGAGATTATCACCCAGGGAGGAAGGGTGGAGAAGGTGCGTGTCAGCGGGGGCCTCAGCCCGGAGGACAGGGTAAGGATGCTGGAGTGCATCCAGAAGAACATGGACATCTTCGCATGGAGCGCGGCAGACATACCCGACATCGAAGCGGACGTGGCTTGCCATCGTCTCAAACTTGAGCCAGGGGCCCGCCCCATCCGACAGAAAAGGAGGGCCTTCGCCGACAAGCTCGAAGAACCGATCCGCGAGGAGGTAGCCAAGCTCCTTGAAGCAGGTTTTGTATCGGAGATCCAGTATCCAGGATGGGTCTCCAATGTCGTCATGGTAAAAAAGGGCGATGGACGCTGGCGTATGTGTATTGACTTTTCTTTATTAAACAAAGCCTTCCCTAAGGATTGTTATCCCCTGCCTCGGATCGACGCGCTGGTTGACTCAGCCGTCGGTTTTTCTGTGATGAGTTTTTTGGATGCTTTTTCAGGTTATCACCAGATCAGGATGCACCCCCGGATATCAAAGATGTCTCTTTTATCACCCGGGAGGGGTGCTACTGCTATAAGATGATGCCCTTTGGGCTGAAAAATGCAGGAGCAACATACCAGAAGATGATGAACCGGGTCTTTAAGGAACAAAGGGGAAGGAACTTGGAGGTCTACGTGGATGACCTCATGGTGAAAAGCAAGAACGTGAGCTCTTACATCCAGGACCTCGAGGACACCTTCGCTACCCTGCACAAGTACAAGATGCACCTGAACCCCCTGAAGTGTGTGTTCGGGGCCAGCAAGGGGAAGTTCCTGGGACACCTTCTCACCCCTTTGGGGGTAGAACCTAACCCGGACAAGGTCAAAGCCATCATGGAGTTGGGATCGCCTCGGAATGCCAAGGAGGTCCAGCGCTTGACGGGAAAGCTCGCGGGGTTGAGCAGGTTTCTCTCCCGAGCCGGGGAGAAATGCTCCCCCTTTTTCAAAACGTTACGAGGGAACCAGAAATTCGAGTGGACAAAGGAATGCGAGGAAGCCTTCCAGGCCTTGAAGAGGCAGCTCACCCAGGCTCCGCTGCTCCAGGGCCCCAAGGAGGGGAAGAACCTAGCCTTGTACCTCGGAGTCGGGACTGAGGCCGTAAGCTCCGTCCTGGTCTGGGAAGAAGGCAAGAAGCAGCTGCCCATCTACTACGTAAGTAGGGTCTTGAGGGAGGCGGAACTCAGGTATCCAATTTTAGAGAAGCTGGCCTTCGCTCTGGTCGTCGCGACAAGAAAGCTCAGGCCATATTTCCAGGCCCATTCAATCTAAGTGGTGACTGATCACCCCCTTCGCCAGATCTTCGAAGGAGTAGAGCACTCGGGGAGGCTCGCGAAGTGGTCAATAGAGTTAAGTGAGTTCAATATCACCTTCGTCCCTCGACTATCCATGAAGGCACAGGTAGTGGCAGATTTCATGGCAGATTATGTGGTCGGGATGGAGGAGGGTCAAGCCCCTCGTCATGTTCCATGGAAGCTGCTGGTTGATGGGGCCTCGGGTAAAAATTCTCTCGGAGGAGGAGTGGTGCTGGAGAGCCCCCACGGGATGAAGATCGAGCAGACACTCGTTATACATTTCCCAATCACCAACAACCAGGCGGAGTATGAGGTGGTGATCGCCGGCCTGCGTCTGGCTCAGGAACTGGGAGTCCATGACGTGGAGGTCCTCACCGACTCGATGGTAATAGCCTCTCAGATCAAGGGAGAGTTCGAGGCAAGGGAACCTACACTCATAAGATACTTAGCCAAAGTGAGAAGCCTCATTGGAGCGTTCAAGACTTTCACCATCAGGCACATCCCTCGGGAGGAGAGCACCCAGGTGGATCGCTTGGCCAAGGCCGGTCCACGAGCCGGAGGAACCCTGACAGATCTTTTCCGTCCTTCGATCGAAGAAGGGGAACTCATGGAAATAGAGCAGCGGCCCTCTTGGAAGGATCCCTTCGTTACCTTCCTTGCAACAGGGAAATTCCCGGAGAATGTTCCAGACCAAAGGCGCTTCCGGTACAAGTCCGCCTACTACGTGCTCCATGAGGGGGATCTGTTTTGGAAGACCCTCTCGGCCTCTTGGCCCGATGCATCTCGGAAGATGAAGTCCCGAGGATCTTGGAAGAAGTTCACTCCGGCGAGTGTGGCAGCCACTCGGGGAGCAGGATGTTGGAGGCGAGAATAATGAGGCAGGGGTACTTTTGGCCGACCTTGAGTAGAGATGCGACGGCCTTCGCTAAGAAATGCCAGAAGTGTCAGATGTTCGCCCCGCTTCAACTCATGCCTTCTCAGAGTCTAAGGAGTATCACGGCGCCCTGGCCGTTCGCCATATGGGGGATGGATCTGGTGGGACCCTTTCCCCAGGCCAGTGGGCAGAGGAGATTCCTATTGGTCATGATCGACTACTTCTCGAAGTGGTTAGAAGTCAAGGCGCTGGCCAAGGTCACCTCCTAGGTGATCCGCAACTTCATATGGGGGGAGATCATCTGTCGACATGGGCTTCCGCAAGCCATAGTCACAGATAATAGCCCGCAATTCGCCAGCGAGGAGTTCATCAGTTTTTGTGGCCAGCTGGGGATATACCTCAGGTTTGCATCCGTCCACCATCCCAGGAGCAACGGGTAGGTGGAGGCGGCAAACAAGATTATCGTGAACTTGCTCACAAAGAAGGTGGAAAATCTTAAGGGCAATTGGGTGGAGCAGCTCCCCTCGGTCCTGTGGGCTTTAAGGACTACCCCCAACATCGCCACGGGAGAGACCACTTTCAAGCTCTCCCACAGCTGCGAGGCCGTCATCCCCATAGAGTTCGAGTTCATGACACCACGAGTAAAGGCCGCCACGAATGGAGAGGAAGATTGGAGAGCTGGGAACGAAGAGGAGTTGCGACTCTCCCTCGACCTCATCGAAGAAGCCCGGGACCTAGCAGCCATTCGCCAAGAAGAGGTGAAACGGTGGATGGCCAAGTACTTCGACAAGCACATCAGGGTCAAGCAATTCGAAAAGGGGGACCTAGTACTCAAAAAGGTCGACGCGGCGGGAAGGTCTGCCGTAGTGGGGAAGCTTAACCCCAACTGGGAAGGTCCCTATGTCGTGGAAGAGGCACTAAAATCTGGGGGATACCGCCTTCAGAATGTGGAGGGCCAATCCCTCAGTCACACATGGAGTGGTGACGATCTCAAACGCTTCTACCCCTAAAAACTATGTAATGCTAATGTTTTTGAAATGAGAATATTCTGTTTATCCTGTGTGTGTGAAAGTAATGTTGCAGCTTGTGGGGAAACCTCGAAAGTTCCAGAAGATGGCCCCGAGCAGACCCGCTGTCCAGGCTCTCATCTAGCTGACAGGTCCGAAGGCTCACTCGGTGGCAGGTTCTATGTTGTTGGAAAGATGGCCCCGAGCAGACCCGCTGTCCAGGCTCTCATCTAGCTGGCAGGTCTGAAGGCTCACTCGGTGGCAGGTTCTATGTTGTTGGAAAGATGGCCCCGAGCAGACCCGCTGTCCAGGCTCTCATCTAGCTGGCAGGTCCGAAGGCTCACTCGGTGGAAGGTTCTATGTTGTTGGAAAGATGGCCCCGAGCATACCCGCTGTCCAGGCTCTCATCTAGCTGGCAGGTCCGAAGGCTCACTCGGTGGCAGGTTCTATGTTGTTGGAAATATGGCCCCGAGTAGACCCGCTGTCCAGGCTCTCATCTAGCTGGCAGGTCTGAAGGCTCACTCGGTGGCAGGTTCTAAGTTGTTGGGAAGAAGGCCCCGAGCAGACCCGCTGTCCAGGCTCTCATCTAGCTGGCAGGTCCGAAGGCTCACTCGGTGGCAGGTTCTATGTTGTTGGAAAGATGGCCCCGAGCAGACCCGCTGTCCAGGCTCGCATCTAGCTGGCAGGTCTGAAGGCTCACTCGGTGGCAGGTTCTATTTTGTTGGAAAGATGGCCCCGAGCAGACCCGCTGTCCAGGCTCTCATCTAGCTGGCAGGTCCGAAGGCTCACTCGGTGGCAAGTTCTATGTTGTTGGAAAGATGGCCCCGAGCAGACCCGCTGTCCAGGCTCTCATCTAGCTGGCAGGTCCGAAGGCTCACTCGGTGGCAGGTTCTAAGTTGTTGGGAAGAAGGCCCCGAGCAGACCCGCTGTCCAGGCTCTCATCTAGCTGGCAGGTCCGAAGGCTCACTCGGTGGCAGGTTCTATGTTGTTGGAAAGATGGCCCCGAGCAGACCCGCTGTCCAGACTCTCATCTAGCTGGCAGGTCTGAAGGCTCACTCGGTGGCAGGTTCTATGTTGTTGAAAAGATGGCCCCGAGCAGACCCGGTGTCCAGGCTCTCATCTAACTGGCAGGTCCGAAGGCTCACTCGGTGGCAGGTTCTAAGTTGTTGGGAAGACGGCCCCGAGCAGACCCGCTGTCCAGGCTCTCATCTTGCTGACAGGTCCGAAGACTCACTCGGTGGCAGGTCCTAGATTCTCAAAGATCGACCTCGGGAGCACTCGCGAGGGCTGCACACCAGTAAGGCACTTTCTCCCCTCTCCCATGTAACCTATCCAAGCGAGACCACTGACATAGGAGAATGGTCAGAGGTGGCGAGTGGAGCGAATAACGGAGTATCGAAAAGAGCAGGACATCCTAGGTCACCTCCGAGCACCCGGCGAGTGGCCAAGACAGTTACACTGCGACCTAGCGTCCTAATGAGCCTAGCGAGATACAGTAGCGAATGAGGAAAATTGAGAGCACAAAAATTGTAACCAATATATATATTATGCCAAGAGGACTCGCCCCAGTTCATGATTACATCCAAAAATGAAGAATAAAAAGAGAACAAAGAAAAATACAAAGGGCCCATCTCATGGGTCGGCGGGCTTCTCGCCAGAAGATCCATCGCTTTCGCTCAAATCCGGTAGGAGGGCGTCTTCTCGCGGCTCGCCGTCCTCATCTTCCGGAAAGGGGATCAGAATATAGAGCTCGGGGACGACCTGTCGGGCAGAGAGGCATTCGGCCTCCTCCTTCAGGTACCCAGCCTGCCGCAGCACCTGCAGCGCGTGCTTCACGGCGCTTTGAGCATTCTCCTGCATCAGCTGCTCTAGCTCATGGTGGGGATAAAAGTGCCCCTGCTTCCTGAGGCGAGTGCCAAGGCCTCGGCTTCTCACGCCTGCTGGACCTCGGCCTTAGCCATCCAGACTTCCTCCTCAAGGTTGCCCACTCACGCGCGAAGCATCTCGGCGATCATAGCGTCCTGAGAAAACGAAGATGGTGAGAAGAAAGTGCGGCAATCATCAACGGTCATTCGCGGGGAGAGGGGGATATACCTCTTTGACGGGGCGGCTGGCGAGGAGGGCCTCCGCAGCTTCCAGTTTCACCCTGAGGTCGCGCGCCTCGGCGGAAACGACAGCCATGGTCTCCTCAACCTCCGCCAAACTCCGCGCCAGATTGATCCTGGAGTACGTCCTGAGAAAACGAAGATGGCGAGAACCTGAGTCTTCTCGGCATCAAAGACCTCGGCATCTTCCCGACCATAGAGGGCATACGCAATGGCGTAAGCCTCACCACTGGCGAGGTCACTCTCTACCCATGATGGATGAAGGGTAGAGAGCGAGACCCTGTTCAAATTCCTGTCCCATTTCACCAGGGGAGCGCCTGAAGGGTCCACATACTTCTCGCCCTGAGGGAAGTTCCGGTGGTTCCTGGGCAATGGCGGCGGCGGCAACGACGATCCCGCCTGGAGAACACCCCCTTCCGACGCACCCGCCTCCAGGGTCTGGGCCGGAGCTTTCGCCCCTGGGGTCTCGTCCAAGGCCCCCTTCCCTTTGGCGGAGGGGGGGGGGGGGGGGGGGGGGGCATTTCGGCTTCTTAGAAGAGGAGGAAAGAAGCGCCCCGGTTTTTCATTTCTGGCTACTGGGCTTGGAGGTGGAGGGTTCTTCCCGACAGGCATCCGCAGCGGCTTGCGCTAGAGACACGGAAACCCCAGAGGGGCGCGGCGGGTGAAGAGGGAAGTCTCGCACGCCTGTTTTTGAACACGAACGGCTCAGCGAATGGTATGAAATCAAGAAAATCGAGCGAATGAAGAGGGTTTAGAAAACTCACCTTCACCCTGCGGAATGGGCGGAAGCGAGTTGACATTTCGCCGGAGGTAGACGAGGTCCATCCCGTGCTCCAGGATGTACTGGTGCAACTTGGCCTCATGCCCCCCCAGAGTCGGGGGCCGGAAGGTCGATTCTTCCTCCTGCACTGGGCGAGAAGGGTGTTTCCGAGGCTCCCGCTGACGAAGATGAAGCGGCAAACCCAGTCGTGGTTCTTGTTCGGGAGACCCTGGTGTTTGAGTGGGCTCTGACCTGAGAAGAAGGAGATACCATGTGAGCAGCGGAAGGTATAGAGCTTGCGAAAGACGGGCATCGAGAATTCGATCCCCTCCTCTCGCAGGTAGCACGCGTACCCGACCAGCATGGAGATAGAGTTAGGGTTGAGCTGGGCGGGCACGACGCCGTAGTATCGGAAAGTCTGGTGGAGTTCCGGCCAGATGGGGAGGCGAAATCCCACCTCGAAGTGCTCCAGCGGGATCGCGAGAGCACACGGCGAGATGGAATTTAAGCGATCATCCGGCCCGGGCTTTCGCGCTTCGAATCCCGGCGGGACATAATCCGCGACAGCGGTTAAGTAAGCTTCCTCGGCGAGATCACAAGAATCGAAGACGTGGTTGACGAATGCACTGGCGCACCTGGCCCTGCCTTCGTTCTCGCCACCCATTTTGCGAATACCAAAGAAGACGGGAATTGCAGAGAAGAGAGAAGCGCGAGTGCTAGCGCAGGGAGAGAGAGGGAGCGGATGGTGAGGTAATCAATACGGTAGTTGAGCGGCCTATTTATAGAGGGAACAAAACACGCTTGGGCTTTCGAGGCAACGGGTGTGCGGATAGCCATCGCGCCTTCCCGGCGCCTCGGAATCCGGGTCGGCCCCTCTCGCCCATTGATGACGAATGCCCTATGGCTACTCGTTCGACGGCTACGCAACAAGGTTGGAGAGGCATTCTGCTGTAAGACATCATTCTGCATACCCAAGCAAGTTGCGAGAAATATAAGCGGAAAACGCACTCGCAAAGCACATAATAAATTATTACAGACATAAAATAAGTCCAACCTCCACGGCACCATAAATTTAATAAGAAAAAAGAAAATGCAAAGAGAGGCGAATGAGGACCAGACTAGCGTTCCTCCCAATACCACCGGCCATGCCCTCGCGGCCCAGCCTCCGGGGGCATTCGCGGGCGATAGTACGCGAGCATGGAGGTGATCTCTTGAGACGTCAGTTGAAGCTGGTCTCGGGCTCGCGCAGCATGCCTCCCGGGAGACAGCTCCCCCCCTTCACCTCCCAGACGCTCCACCACTGCAAGGAGGCGCTAATAGTCCTTCCGAAGGTCCTTCAGCTTGCGCGTGACCTCCATCCGCACATCATCCACCTGGCCGGCGATGTTTCGCTGAATATGGATAAGCTTCCCCAAGACCTCCGTGAGTCGCTCCTTCAGGGTCGCATGATCTGAGGGATCGCCCAGAAAGTCAGAGAGGTCCCCGGGAGAGGGGAGAGGCGAGAGCATCCCGTCTCCCCCCTCGTGGTAGGACCCAAAGGGAGAGGCTTCCCGATAGCCTGCGAGATCACAGACAGGTCAGTCGCGTTAAACAAAGCGAATGCGTTAAATGCGGATAAGGACACCGACCTAGTGTGGGGTCCCCATGACCTGGGGGACGCGACGAATGGGGGTGCGATTTAAACAATCCGGCGGGAGGTAGTACTTTTCCTTTCCCTGGGCGGTAGGGCTGTGAAGAAGGAACCGAAGCATTCACATGGTCATCTACACGGTCTTGCTGACCGAGTTCCCTTTCAGGGGAGATCCTCTGTTCATTCGCGGGCACGGAGGGGTTCTGTTGAAAGAGGGAACCCGGTGGAACGGTGTCCCGCGGCGGAAGGTCAGGGTTGAGGGCTAGAAAAGAGAAAACAATGGTCAGTAACGCACAACGTGCAGGACAAGAATTCATAACTTACCAGATTGCTGTGTGGTCCCGCCCGGAGGGGGTGGAGGAGCAAGATCCAGATTTGGAGGAGGCCTCGCATCCGCAAGAGGTGGCACCACAACACTGTTCGTCCCCATGCCCATCCTCAATCACCGAGATCCCCTGCGAATGGTTGGAATAATTGCAGGATGAGGGGGCAGGAACTAAACAGAAAGACGGGAGGAATTCCCATACCTGCGTTCCGGGGTCCGGAGGAGCATTCGCCGGAGACTTCGAGACAGTCTCGCCTCCCTGACGATTCAGCCGAATCGCCTTGGCTCGACGCGAGACGTAAGGGATGCTCGGGTCACGCTTGGACGTAAGCCAGGGAGCAAACCTGGCCGTCTTGGGGGCGGTTGCGCTCTGGGCCGCAGCCAGGCGCTCAATCATTCCCTGCGAGAGGGGTCTCGCAGAAGGCTTGTGAAGAGACATTAAAATCGGCGAAAGGTCAAGGGAGAGAAGGATCTCCAAGCCGAGGAATGGAAGCGTTCCAGAGAAATCTGACACTGAGAAGTATATATATAGGGTGACGGTGGGACCCACCGAATCTTATGGGTCCAGTCAGCAAGCACTCACCGAATACCAGGTTGGACTGTTCTTTCCGAGCGTAGGAACCACTCGCAAAGAGCGGGGATTGTGTACAACCCGTATTCGCTGAGTTGGCCCCTCAAGCCCACCGGCGAGATCTGGGTCAGCCAGACCATTCATCCAGGCTGAGGCAGGTGGAAGGACCCCCAGGTAAGTAGGTGGTGAACCATAGGGCGAGAAGAGGAAATCGGCGAGTGGTACCCTTCCGGACCACTCGCCCCTAGGCGTAAGCATTCGCCCAGTCACCCGAGAGTTCGGCGAGTGGTCCCCTCATGGACCATTCGCCCCCCAAGGGCTTTAGGAGGAAATGACTGTGATGCCCCTTATGGGCTGCAAATATCCCTTCAGAACAGCGGAGTTAGGTTATTAGCAGACCAATTTGGGGTGCGGTTAGTAAAATTAAAAGGCGGATTCATGTTATTTGCAGACCGGCCTAGAAAAATCTATAAATAGACCCTTATGGGCACCTTGGAGGGGATCCGATTCGTGAGAGTCCTCTCCTCCAGGCTAGTTTTGGTTGGCAGCCAGTGCCCTCCAAGGTGCCCGACTGAGTTTTGGTTTGGGAGGGGAAGCTCTCTAAGATCTTCCGGGTGTGTGGCGGGACCTCCTCGCTACGACCTTGGGTCTATTCCAAGTTTCTCATCCACCGGTCAGAGAGTTTAGGAAGGGAGAAGTAAGCGTCGGCTGCACCCCCCAGAGGGTCCGAACTCAGGAGACCAGTTGCTGGTTTCAACAATAAACATTTCATGAGTTTTGATTGAAATATTTGCCCTCTATTAATTTTAAATTTGCCCTCTATTAATTTTAAACATAAAATATAGATTATTTATAATTTCTTAAAATACCAAAATAATACCAAAATAATACCAAAAATTCTGATATAATCAGAGAAGGTGTAAATGACCTCTTCCTCTCTGCCCAAATGTTTCCAGAATTCCCTCATTTATTTTAAGTTCTCCGTTAATTCAAAAACAGAAAATGACGGCCTATTTTAATTATTAAAAATACTAATTACTGTCAGAAAAATCTCATAATTTTACTGAAGGTGGCTCTTGATGTGCTCTAAAACTTCTGTGTTCAAAGGTTTCTCATTAGAGTTGGGGATTTGACCCAATAATTTGAAAACCCCTCTATTATTTATCATGAAACACCTAGCACGAATCTTGGCGTGCTTGTCTGGCTGAGATTGTGTCAGACCGCGCGGATCTGTGGCCCCACAGCGGATTAAGCTTGGATCCGCTGTGGGAGCCAATGATTGGCTTGCCGAAATTAAGGAAATCAGCAACGTCAGATCCTTGATCTTGATCAGACGGTAGCTGTAGCTTCCCGACGGCAGAGGGCTTGTGGGGTCTCTCCACCGCCGGCCGGCCGCCGGCTTGCCGCGCCACCGCCCCCGGCCGGCTCGCTGAGGGCCGACGCCCCTTCCGGCTGCGGTCCGTCGGCCTAGCGCCACCGGTGGCCGCCGAAAATCGGACTTGAGCTAGACTACGGGCACCGCCGGAGCTCTGCCCTCCGGCGGTGCCACCTCCATTTCCGCTCCTGAAAAGGATTGTCGACCGCTCTCCGTCGATTCCAAGTGTTTAAGCTCATGATATACTTCTTTTGAAGTAAACAGTCATTAGTTCCACGCTGATGCGTAAGCAGGAGAGCTAAGTTAGGGAGGTCAATAATTAAGCTAAACTTAGTGGATGAATATGTATTAATTGAAAGTATAATTTATAGAGTGAAATATTCCGCGTCCCCTCTCGACATAGCACGCTAATCAATGCCCTAGCATATAAAATGCCCACCTAAACCTAGAACAGAGATTTCGCGCAGTGGTGACGGTCGTGAACGCCGCAGTCATGAACCGTCGTTCGTGAACGCCCGACCTCACCTAAAAAATTCATGCATTTTATGCGCAAAACTAGTTTATTTTTTTATAGCGGTCATAACCTCTGTCTTGTCAAACATACATTCTATGATATTGACGTTTTTGGTCAAACTAACCAGAGTAAATAAGCAGCGCCAAACGAAGCCTTGATAAAGATCAAATCTTTAGCTATCTAAAATGCAAAATATTTTTTTGTATATACGAAAAAAAAGTATGATTATTTAACCCGTTGGATGAAGGGCGATTGGATATTGACCATGAAATGTATCCCATCCACATGGTAGATGGGCAGGCGTGCATTTTTTCGCCAAGATGTTATTGTCAGACGAACGTATAAAATATTTTCTTATATAAAACTCAACCGTGTTTCTCTCTCCGTGTAGAACTATTCTTCCACCCACATAATCAAGTTGACATTGGGACACGCGAGAGCTCTCACTGCAATAATCCAACCCTAAGAATCAAGAGCATGGAATCTTTTTGTACGCTCTACACACCCTCCACACCGTGCACATATGAATACCTTTTTCGCATCAACTCCATTTCTTGACCTCAGAACGAAGAAGAGAACCATCGTTGATTACGCAGCCCTCCGAGAAATCTGTCGATAATTTTGGCAATATAAATTGTCAATCTCATGTAGTTGTGTAGACATTACGTGTGTGCGTATTTCTTGTTTGGATGAAGAAGACCCCTATCAATTTTCATCTCCAAGTAATAGAACTATCACTTGCGTTTCCAAACTTATTTTTCAATTACAACTCGATTTACAGTAGGCAAACCTTTATTCTAGGTTATGTTTCCAATCATATTTTCCAATTACAACAAGATAGACTTCTATTCGGTTGTGTTCGTTTCGTGGGTTTTGAGAGAGGAATTGGTTTTGGGCATATCAAAACCAATTTTTTTGTTCGTTTGATGTTTTTTAGGAAGGAATTGACATTCACAGAAAACCTATGAATTTTGGAGGAAAGTGTTTGACCAAAACCAATTCTAATGTTCGTTTGCTTATTTTTAAAGAGGGGGTTTAATTTTGGCCCAAAACCAATGAGTTTTGCTTTTTGAAAAACTCTTCTATGCCCAAAACTTACCTATTTAGATGGATTTTGGGACAGTTTTGAAACTGCTCATCATCATTGTAGCCGGAGTTCATCATCATTTTAGCCGAAGTTCATCATCATTTTGACACCATTCATCATCATTTTCTCTCAAAACCTTCTCCAAACGAACACAAGAATTTGTTTTTGCCAATTTTCAAAACTTCTGCGTCATAGATTTTCGGCCAAAACCAATTCCTATCACTCAAAACCTACCAAACGAACGAAACCTTCTTTGTTTTGTTTCCAACCTTATTATCCCAGCCAACTAGTTTTTTTAAAAATAAAACCTAAAATAATTTAACAAAGCTACTGCTACATCATGAATTCTTCTATACTTTCACCTTCAATATATTACAATTATTAACACTAATACATCTTCCAACGTGAGTATATAAGATAATATTCATATAAATTATTGAACACAGCCTAAAAAGGAAGGAAAATAGTAAAATACTTCTTCCACACCTTCTTTAACCTCTCCTCACAACGCCAAACTAAGAACAGAGAGACAACAAAACTTCAACTCTCCTTCTAATATTTACATTTACATTAACACTTGTAAAGCTTCAACACGGCCTAATCCTGAAGGAATTCAGTGAGATCAAAACTGAACAAGTCTTCGAAATTCACAACATCCATGCCATAATTGAAGAAAGAGTGCGACGACGATTCATTGTAACCCCCCGCAATTCCAGCCCCCATCTGCTCCTTCGCAGATTCCACGGCTGAAGCGAAATACTCCGAAGGAGAATCGGCGGAGCTGATGTTGCTAACAGCTTCTTCTTCGCTCTCCTGCTTGAGGGGTTGGAGAGAAGAGGGATTCTCCTGCTCCCAGTTTCCGCCGTTTCTAGGCTCAAAGCTGATGATGCAGGGCTCCCTGAGAGAAGCCATGGCGGCCGCCTTCGTTGCGTCGGCGCAGGTGTGCTCGCCGAAGTAGGTGATGACGAACATGGCGGGGTCTTCCTCCGATCTCTGCACCTGCTTTGAAGCTCTGCAGCCTTGAGCGAACTTGTGCGTGCATCTGAAGTAGCTTCTGCGCATGAACACAGCGTTAATTTGACGAATCATAGTGCTAAAAAACAAGCGTTGCTGGAAAGATTTGAATTTGAATCCTCTTTTTGATTGATTTTAGATAGAAAACATGGCTCACAAATTCTCAAACTTTATGGTTTGTATCTGCCTATGGCAATAAAAATCATTAATTTTTAAATTATAGTTTGAGAAAATTAACCCTTTTAACAGATATTTGAAGTGCTGAAACCAGTGATCAAGCTCGAGTATAACCTTGGGTATGTGGCACTGTAGATCTCCTTTTGCCCATACTTCCTCCATGTATGCTGATCATCAATTGTGGTTGAAGTAATCCTTGTCCATGAATAGGGATTTCCTCTGAAAGTTATAAGGAAAAATAAAATTTCAACAATAATTGAAGCAAATGTAATGCCAAAAAATTATAGGCATGTAATTACTGTAATTAAGGCTCTGTTTGGGGAGGTATCTGCGGTGAAAAAAGCCGGGGTGAGAAATTAATGATGAAGAATCGCAAATGGGAGAAGAAAAAATTTACAACGGGGAGAAGTAAGACACACAGATTGTGAACAGTAGAGAAAAAGATAGAGAAAAAGCTCGAATACCCCTCGAATAAAAGAGGTAAAGCTAAAAGCAGAGAAAAAGACTTGTTGGATTGGCTACTCAAAAAGCCCCCAAAACACCTCTTTTGAGAAATTAAGCTCTTTTGAAAAAAACTACTCATCCAAATATCTTAAAAAGGGCGGTGGCGTTGGGAATAGAGTTTTTCTCACCGCCGCCCCAAACGGAGCCTAAATTCCCATAAAATGTTCAGTAGTGTAACTAGATTTGAAGCTCAGAGGGTAAAGTCACACATTTAGCCCTACTAAGGCCTGGTTTGGCGGCGATTCCGCCGCCGGTGGATTCGGCGAACGTGCAGGAACCCGTTAACTGCCGGGATGCGCGCACGCTGGGCTGGAGCCCCGGGCTCCAACCAGAACGGCGACCCGTTACACGGTTTTGGGCTGGTGTGCGTGTTTGGCGAGAACTCTGGTGGCCGCTGTGCCGAAGCCGGGACGCTCCGCCAAACCCGCCCTTAGTGGGGCTGTCCAGCGTTCGCCCCCGCAGAGGATTTGCTGCGGGTTTTTCGCCTACGGGCGGCAGGGAATTTGGGGGCGATTTCCCCACACCAAACCAGGCCTAAATTGAGAGAAGAGCATTATTAAAAAATGGATTTTGCAAAATTACCTTTTCCGGTACCCTGCCGTTCTTGTGCCCTGCGTCTTCCTCTTCCCTCCCGTACACTGCTTGTTACTGGTAACACAAGAAGAAGGAGAATCCACCTGATTAGCCGCCATCACGTTCCCTGCATCCAACGCGGCCATTGCTTTAGTGATTGAGCCCATGATCTCTTCAACAAGAAGCGCGGCCGTCGCCGTCCCCGGACGTTGATTCTCCGGCGAGCCAAGTTGCAGCAAAGATGCGAGCTTGGCGACGGAATCCCGCCCATGTGCCAGATCTTTCATGGCGGCGCTCCAGCCCGGCGGCCGCAGACTCTCTTCCTCCCGGAAATTCATCTCTGCCTGCGCAAATCCCTTTTTCTAAGCGCGCGAGTTCTGAAAGTCACCCCTGTATCTGAATTTCAGCTGCCGAGGAGTGGATTTATTGAGGCAGGAAGAATGGCGAGTGGGTGTAGAAAATAAATAGCGGTGACAGAGGAAGCAACTTGGAAACAATAATATGATATAAAGGTATTGTCGAAGTGCGTCATCGCGGTGACGTCAGCTGCTGACGAACCATTATCCGTGTTTTCATCTAGAATCAATGGCTGTTTCTTGCTAGCTCACATTTTCAGGAGAGATTTTTCTGCAAGCATATATAGGATCTCAAGGAATTTTTTTTTGTCCAAAAATAGTTAAAATAGTTCAAACATTGACTTTTTTTTGCGATTGTATTTTTACCCCAAAATATATACATGGGTACTTAAAATCTCTATAAAAATACATGTATCAATATTCCGTGACTTATTTTGTGAAAAAATAAAAAATATAGCAGAAATTTGAATTTTGCGCATGGTTCTCCATTTTCAGGGAGAAAAATGACGGTGTGTGTAACGTGCGTGATTTTCAATCATGTAGTATATTTTCGTCAACATGGATTTTTCGAACGATTGATCTAAAATATGTTCACTTTTCAATACGTATTATACAAATACGATCATATATTTTCACAAATAATAAACACCATTGAAATTATGAATCATACGGCTCTATATGCTTCCGCACGGTGATCTATTATGATCAACGTGTGTTACCCGTACCTAAATATCTCTCCGTTTTCAGAGCTCATGAGATATGAATATGTTTCTTGCTTGGATTTATTGTGAGTTGCCAAGTTATTTTTGGGATATTGCTTAATCATTGGTTGATATTTTTCATAATATGGGCACAAAGATTAATTTGGTATAAAAATATTAAGCAACTGCATTCGACCCGGATTCGGACCCACTGTTGAAACCGGCAATCGGTCTCTTGAGTTCGGACCCACTGTGGGGTGTAGCCTACACCTACTTGCCCCTCACTTGCACTCGTGACTGTGGATGAAGAATTAGGAACAGACCCAAAGTTGTAGCGAGGAGGTCCCGCCACAAACCCGGAAGATCTTAGAGAGCTTCCCCTCTCAAACCAATGCTCAGTCGGGCACCATGGAGGGCACTAACAGCCAACCCAAAACTAGCCTGGAGGAGAGAGCTCAAAAGATCTGATCTCCTTCAAGGTGCCCTTAAGAGTTTATTTATAGATTCTCTAGTTCGGTCTGCAAATAACATAAATCGGTCTTTTGGTTTTAATAATCGCACCCCAAATTGGTCTGCTAACAGCCAAACTCTGCTGTTCTGAAAGGCTATTGGCAGCCCACGAAGGGTATCGAGGTCATTTTCCCCCTAAAGCCTTCTGGGCGAGTGGTCCGTGGAGGCACCACTCTCCAGACTCCCCGCACACTAGATTCCACCGGGCGAGTGGTCTGTGGGGGCACCACTCGCCTAACATCTGGCTCGCTTGGCGAGTGGGGTTCCGCCCTCACTCGCCTGGCCTTCCACGCACTCGCCCTCCTAAGCGAGCGAATGCCTTCAGATGGGGCTCACACTCGCCCGGAGGCTCCCCTGCCTCTCCTGACATGGGCGAGTGCTCTTCTTGACCTATATCTTGCCTTTTGACCCTTTAGGATCTGATGTCCTTCAAGGTGCCTCTCCTGACCGGGCGAGTGCTCTTTGCGGGCATGTCCCACGTTCGGAAAGAACAGTCCAACCCCCCTAATATTCGGCGAGTGCCTTGCTGACCTGGAGGGAATCTTTTTGGTGGGCCCATCCCTTCTGCTATAAATATATTCCAGGTCGTTGCATTGAGAGTACCTGTCCTCCTGTTACTGTTTCTCTTCTTCACCTTTGAGCTTTCGTCGCACAAAATGACGTTCGTGAGGCCGACACCGAGACCGCTCTTGCAAGGATTGATGGAGCGCCTTATCGCCGCTCAGGGGGAGAGTACTTCCAGGTCCACTCGATACGCCCTTTGGCTCTCGTCAAAGAGGGATACTTCTAAGCCTTAAGAGCGAAAGAAGGCCAGGGTGGTCCGACGAGACCTGACGGCGAGGTAGTTTGCGTCAGAGACTCCCCCCATCTCCATCATCCCTCCGACAACACCGTCGAGGTAATATAATCCATCTCACTTTAAATCCTACCACGGTGACGCGACATCCTAATAATTTAAATCACTCGCAGAACTTGCAGGTAGCGGGAGGCGGCCTCGGGATCAACCCGGCGGATGCCGACATCCCCCCACCTGCCTTCGGAGGCGGTCCACCGGCCCAGGAGCCCGCCCCTCTAGATACTCCTGGCGGAATCGCACCAGTGCCAGGTAAGCTCCTTATTGCTCTTTCGCATGCCTTTGATTTTTCGTTAACTTATCTATCCCGCTTCTTTCCTGCAGCCTCCACCTTCGGGACTATAGGGCTTTCCACGACACCGCATGATCCTCCCCTGACACCGCGAGATCCTCCTCCGACACTGCGTGTCTCTCCCACTCCCGAGACTACCACCCTCGTGCTCGAGCCGGAGCGCCCGGACAAGAGGACTATTGGCCACAACCCCCCGAGTACTGGCCACGCCACCACCTATGCCGCTAACCAGGCATCGCATCGCCCTGGGATGGGGAAATCTCTTCATCCATCTAGCCAGCCATTCACAGGGCAACCTAGCCGCTCTCGACGGCGTCAAGATAAAGAACGTGTGCCAGGTTAGTCACTTCACTCGCTGTAACTTTCTTTTACTGAGGTCACCACACCATATTTATCTATCGTTTTCTCTCACAGACTTCCAAGAGCCCTCGCCGATGGACCCTAAATACGAGGGTGGAGAGGTAATGTTCTCGCCTCCTCCCTCCCCTAGCGATCTTTCAGACTTCCTGGGCGATCCCGCCGACTCTAGGACGATGAAGGCGCGAATGACGGATGTTCTTGACAAGCTCATCTGGATACACCGAGACCTCGCCAACCAGATCGATGGGCAATGAGCGACCTTTGAGCGTCGGCTGGGCGTCCTCGAACGAGATTACACGCACCTCATCGGGGAGATGGAGTGCCAGGGAGGTGGGTGCGAGTAGACTTCTCCTGGGAGGCACATCGCGCGGGCTAGGGACCAGATGCGCCTGGTCAACCAAGAGCTTACAACAGTAAGCGCGTACTACTACCCGCGAGTGCCCCCGAGAATGGGGAGGCGAGGCTGGGGTCGATGGAAATGGGTTCAATACTGAGCCTACCGGTGCTCGCCCCCTGTGTCCCCTTACCTCCCGCAATAAACTTATGTAATGTATGTTGAGATAGTCTCTGTAACATAAACACTTATGTGCTTTATATAATCTAGCTTCCATCTCGCGTAATTTTCTTTCCGCTTAGCCGAGTGTGAGTTTAATGCCTTGATTTAGCTTTGTTTCGTATTGCTTTCGCCCTTCAACAGGATTAAGCGCGCAGCCATTGCTGCTTGACGGCGAGTGGGACGAAGGTGTGGAAAAGCTCATAAAGGCCAATGTTTAGTTTGCAGCAACATGTGTTATTTATGTCGGCAACCTGGGCACCGTCAATGGGAATGTCCGAAAAGGAAAGAAGGCGAAAGCAGTATCAGACGATTCCCAACTCCTCAAGGTCAGAAAGTCTTTCAGATGTGTGTGTCAAAGGAAAGTGAATCTCTTGCTTCATCATCTGCCCCAGTGGGAACAATGGTGGAAGAACGCCGTGTGCAGCCTCGTGTATTCAATCTAAACCAGCAAGAGGCTACTGCAGATGACACTGTCGTGACATGTATGATTTATGTAAATGGTCACTTGGTTCGAGTTTTTTTCGATACTGGTGCTAGTCATTCTTTCATTGCAACTGCTATACTAAGCACAATATCGGCAAAACCATATGCTACACAAGAAGTTCTTCACGTCACCTTGCCAAATAATCAATTAGTGCCTACACAACAAAGAGTAATAGTATCCTTCGAACTCAATGATAAAAAGTTTATGACGAATTTAGTGGTTCTACCACTTACTGAATTTGATTTGATCTTGGGAATGGACTGGTTAGTCCAGCACGAAGCAATAATTAATTGTAAAAGAAAAGAAGTTACAGTGACATGTGCAGATCAAAGTATAACTGTCTTCCGAGGGTTAGGTGAAGTGTCTAAAATGTTAATCTCAACATTAAAAGCCTCCAAGAAAATCAGAAAAGGACGTGACTCTATTTTAGTAATGGTTAAGGCCACTACGAAACAAAAGAAAGATATTACAGCTGGCCCAGTTGTACGTGATTTCCAAGAACTTTTCCCGAGGAATTGCCAGGACTCCCTCCTAAAAGAGAAGTTGAATTTGAAATTAACTTGGAAGAAGGAGCGCGACCAATTGCAAAAACACTGTATCGTATGGCTCCAAAAGAGTTAGAGGAATTGAAATGTCAACTACAAGAATTAATAGATAAAAAATTTATTCGGCCAAGTTCATCTCCACAGGGAGCCCCAGTATTATTTGTCAAGAAGAAAGAATGAACTTTACGTTTATGCGTGGATTATCGAGAATTGAATAAATTAACGGTGAAAAATAAGTACCTACTACCACGCATAGATGACCTGTTTGATCAACTGGTGAACGCAAAGGTATTCTCAAAAATGGATTTGAGATCAGGTTACCATCAGTTACGAATTAAAGAGAAGGATATTTTCAAAACTGCCTTTAGTACAAGGTATGGACATTATGAGTTTGTAGTAATGCCGTTTGGGCTAATGAATGCTCCTGCTGCATTTATGGACATGATGAATTGAATTTTTAAGGATTATCTGGATAAGTTTATCATCGTGTTTATCGACGATATTTTAATTTATTCGACTTCTGAAGAAGAACATGCTCAGCATTTACGGCTAGCATTACAGAGATTAGCGGAGAATCAGCTATATGCGAAGTTTTCAAAATGTGAATTCTGGTTGAAGGAAATATCGTTTTTGGGGCATGTAATATCAGAACATGGTTTATCTGTTGATCCTGCGAAGATTGAAGCAGTTCTTAATTGGTCACAACCCACTAGTGTGACAGAAGTACGGAGTTTCTTAGGATTGGCAGGATATTATCGAAGATTCGTCAAAGATTTTTCAAAGATTTCATTACCGTTGAAACAATTAACGCGGAAGAATGTTCTTTTCTAGTGGAAAGAAAACTGTCAGCTTGCTTTTGAAGCATTAAAAGAAAGATTAACTACTGCTCATGTATTAGTACTGCCCTCTGGCTCGGATGGATTTCAAATTTACAGTGACGCATCATACAAAGGTTTAGGCTGCGTGTTAATGCAGCACAGAAGAGTAATTTCTTATGCTTCGCGTCAACTGAAGGATGCTGCAAAGAATTATCCAACGCATGATCTGGAGTTAGCGGCGGTAATCTTTGCGTTGAAAATATGGCGTCACTATTTGTATGGTGTGAGATGTGAAATCTTCACAGATCACAAACGTTTGAAATATATTTTTACGCAGAAAGAACTGAACCTTCGACAACGGCGATGGTTAGAATTTATGAAAGACTATGATGTGGATATTCAATATCATCCGGGAAAGGCAAATGTTGTTGCAGATGCATTGAGCCGGAAGAGTGTTGCTGAGTTAGCAACTTTAAAATTGTATAATATGCAGCTCTTGCGTGAACTAGAGAAGATGGGAATAGTTCCTATTTTTAGAGCAGAAGATAAACAATCACAATTATTCCAGATGCAGATTAGGTATACGCTCAAAGATAGAATTTTAGAGGCCATACCAAAAGATGAGTATTTACTAGAGGCGATGGAAAAGGTAAAACAAGAGGACATGCCAAACTTCACAGAACAAAATGGTTGTTGTTGATGAATGGAAGATTGTGCGTTCCGGATGTGGACACTTTGCGAAAGGATATATTATATGAGGCTCATAATACGCCTTATTCAATTCATCCGGTGAAAGTGAGGTTAGATCTTAGATTTACCCTAAACCCTATTAAAAAGTTTTTTAACTTATTTTATAGCAGAATTAAAATACTGATATATATATGTGTATAACAGAGTGAGTATAAAAACAAAACAAAATCACACAACACAGTACAGAAAGAAAAACACAATCACAGAAGACACAAGGATCTATAGTAGTTCCCCAATCAAACTGGGTACATCTACTATTCTACCACCCTTGGTAGGAATCCACTAGGTTTTTGATCAGGTGCCCTATCACCAATGGATTTTTGATCAGGTGCCCAAACACCACTGAGCTTTTGATTAGGTGCTCAAACAAATCACAGGTTTTTGATTAGGTGCCCTGCCACCAAAGGGTTAACTTTTGAAGGGAGTTAGAACCCTATACAAGATGGGATAAAAAGGGTAAACAAAAAGGTTTATGAAGTTCTTCTCTGTCAACAAGCTGAGAGAAGACTAGTGGATTGTTGTTGTGAAGCTCCCCCTGTCTGATAGAATTTCTTAACAGATAATGGATGGAGCTTCCTCTTGGATGTAGAAAATCTTCCGTGATAGCAGATGAATCTGAGAGACAAAGAGTTCCTCAGATTATTGTTGCTCTTTGAAGATTAGAACCAGCAGCTGAAAACTGAGTGAAGAATGTTGATGTTCTCAGAGAATGAGAATGCTGCTGTTGAGGATGAACTCTGTAATTCTTTTTGACATTTTTGTTTTTATTTCTCTCTCGGCTGATACTTCTCGATTAATTCTTTCATTATCTTCTTACTGATCTTTCTTTTCCTTAGACAATATATCACTGATTTGAAATTCAAATCTTCTGGATAAGGAATATAATATTCTACAAAGATATTTCTTCGAACTGCAATCTGATTCAGCAATAATAATTAATTTCTTTTCATTTTCCATAAGAGTATCCTTTTCCAATGTCAAACAGCTACTTTCTCGAGAGAAGAGAATAGAAATGAATAATAAAAGGAAAAATCAAATCTTGACTTATCTGACACTACAACAAACTGCACTTATAGTAAGGACCTAATTCGTTACAATAAGTGCCAAAATTCGTTACAAAAACTCTTTGGTAATGAAAAAAACTTTAAGTAACGGTCCTCCTCTAAAGCTCGACGCTAAAGGTTATTGTAATGAATGTATGCATGTCGTTACAAATAAATTAATTGTAACAAACGATACTTTCTCACCAAAAAAAGATTCTTCCTCACAATAAATTGGTCACAATAAATATTATTTCGTTACGAATATTTTTTTTCCTCACAAAAAAACAGTTACGATTAAAACTATTTCGTTACAAATATTTTTTTTTCCTCACTAAACATAAACTAACTTCGTTACAATAAAGTATAATAAATATTATTTCGTTACAATAGATTAAACAATAGTAACGAAAAAATCGTTACATTTGTTTTCCATTTTTCTTACTACAGCCAATTCATTTATATATCAAAAATATTCCATTTCTATTTTTTGTGTACCTAAGATTTTTTTACAAATAATAATCTTGAAAACACACATTTAATATTTCGTAACAAGATCAACATGTATTTATTCATACAAAAAAGTATTACATAGAGTACAAGTTATTATCATCTCTTCTAAAATAATACAATATTACATTACAAGATCAACATGTTTCTAATAAATCTTCCGTCATTTTTCGGAAAATGAATCGTCCATCACTTTCTGACTAATAAATCTTTCGTCACTTGCCGGTCAATACTCGAGCACCCTACAAATAAAAGAGAGCAATTAAGATCACCCTACAAATAAAAGAGAGCAATACCGACTCCAATCCAGAAGATCATTTCAAACAAAAAAAAGGAAAAACATTATGTCATTCGAACATATAGTTGCTTGCCCCGTAGCTCAAAATTTGAGCATAAGCCCTTCTCGTGTATTCTTACAGATGATCAAGAGAGACAATAAAAAACCAATAGTAAACAGGTCAAAAACTAAATGACAAGATTACAGGAAATGGCAAGATTTTATTAAATTGTAATATATAGAACACTAAACAAAGGCATGATATCAGTTTACATATTGTTTTATATGCATGATAAGAAAATCTCAGGATAGTCTTAATCATATAGTAACTGAATCATATAGTATATAACTGAATCATATAATAACTGAATCCAAGACATGTTGGTAGCAAACCATCTGTGTAGCAGACCATCTCAGAACAAACACTGTCACCATACAATAACAGGTCACTAGTACCACTTGAATTATATGTGCGCATGTGCAAAATTGGGAAAAAATCAAGCTGGAACAAACATCTTATATGCAAACACTTTAACTCAATCTTGATACATGCAAGTACAAATTCATGTAGAAGTAATACACACAAAAAACATATATACATTGCCCATCTATACAATTAGTTAACCATATTGCCTATTATAGTATGGATAGAAGTCCTCTTTCTCATAAATTTAACTCATAATGCAAAGTAAAGTGAAGCTTTCTTACAAGCATCCTCATGAGTTGAACCCTGAATAATGATCTTCACAGGCAACCTGCGAAAATAGAAAAACGGTATGATAAATTGATGACAAGCAACGTCCTGAGAAGTAAAAAAAACTGAAAGTAATAGATCAAAAATATTAGCAAGCAGAAGTTCATGACAACCAAAAGATGAAAGCATCCAACTAGAGCAAGAAAAAACAATGCTCAAGTTTAATAAAACAATTTAGTAATTCCACTTTGTCATGTGCATGCACGACTTGAAACCAGATTCATTTTATACATAATTGCACATCTTCAATCGTAATATGAACAAAATAGGTAACAAATCGCAATGCAACAAATTTTAATGTGCAGGCACACAAACAAGAAAAAATATCTACATTCCTAATTAAGTTGCCTAAACTTTGTTGAATTAACCATAAGTTTTCGTTCTTCTTTCTACAACTTCCATTTTGTTCCATAAGAGTGAACTGCCTATTTAATTAGAAAAGAATGTGCACTTAAAAATAGCTTAAAGACTGGGAATGGAAACCCACTTCTCCTTCCTAAATCATCATAAGTCAAAATTTATCCATTTTCACAAAAGGGGAAGTGGATTATCATAATTCATAAAATAAATTGGTTAAAGTTTTAGTAATAGTACTCTATGAAGCTCATGAATAAATCACCAGGAGTTTGGAATAAAATACAACATGCTGCATACCAAAATTATTAATGTTATAGTTTAATTTGCTCAAAATTACTACTAAATCATTCCATCAACATCAAATTAGGCAACATATGAAATAGTTGAAAGAACTGCATGATTACTGGAAGGGACCAAATATTGGATCATGTAGCAACCTTAAGAATATAATCATCAAATCAAAACCCAAACACATGCCCCCAAAGAACAAAGCAAATCACACCCAATCGAAACCCTATAAAAAAAAAGCAAATCACCGAGTGAAGACCAATGATCCCGCAGAGCCATACCCATGATGTCCCCGGTGACACGGTGATGCGACTATAGTTGGAAAATGGTTCCGAGCATGCCGCCTTAGTTGCAGGCTTATCAACTCCTGGATTCCCAAACGCATTCCAAAATCTCAACATCTCATCTCTGGCGGCTGTGGCCACTGTACATCCATCCAGGTTCTACAATTCCCAAAACAAACAACATCCTAATCAACCCACCTCATATCATCATTACTTGAAGAACTTAATTAGAATAATGCTTACCTGAGCCATATTCCAACATGCATTTTTTTAAGGTTGGTTGACAATTCAATTGAACGCAACTAAATTCCAGGAATTACTAAAAAAAAGTAAACCTATAATAGTCACCCAGAACCCATAAAATACCAACTTGTGCATAGTGGCTCTTATAAGTGCTGCAGAAAGATGCATGGGATAAGTGTTGCAGAAAGATGTATGGGATAAGTGACGCAGAATTCTGTCTACCTCAATCATATAGGTGAACAACTGCAGGAAGAAGAAGAAAAATGTCATTTAAGATGTGCATTTTAAAAAAGCTATGCACAGTTATAATGGCAGGAACGCACCAAGAGGTTGCCATGGGATCAAGCAGCGAGAACAGCGAGCCATGTCAAAAGATCTGGCAGGGTACGGAATCCTCATCGACGCCATGACTCTGATCATGGCCGGAACTCCCCGTTCCAATGCAAACTGCACCTGGGCCTCGTGAGTATCCCTTGGAGCAAACGACATCACGAGTATATTCCTCTTCAAGAGATACGCCCCAACTCGCGACCTACAAATTTTGAAGCAGAATGAGAAACTCATAGGAATCCTTTTACATACAACCTGTCATAAATCCTTACTTCGCAGCCAGTATCAATGGCAGTTCTGATACTCCCATCAGTTAAAGGAATGAGTTCATTGATGTCGTCAGTATAAGCGTCGGGGCCTCGAGGAAACATTGTGCCGATGCCGGGGAATCGGAAGCGGTCGCCGTCGGCCTAGATCCAGTTCTGAACGGCCTTTTTGTGAATCTGCATCTCCTCCACGAAAAACAAAAACACTAGAAGAACTTTATCAACAGTCTCATACTGCACTATATGGTACTGTGCCATCAACATATGAAGAAGCCAAAGAAGAAAATGAAACAGAAACAACAGACATATTGGTAATATTGCATACCTGGAGAAACTGTTCTGGCCAAAGCAAGACCTGCAATACATACCCAGCAGCAAAATGCCAAAAAGTCTAACACCCCACTAACAAAACCTACTAATCAGTATATAATCGGCAAAACAGAATCATCCAAGCCAACAAACCAAGCAGATTCCCAAGCTTGGAACCAAAATACTAACAGTCATAAACCAAGAAAGTAATAAAATAGTCACAAAGCAGTAAACTAAAAAACTAACAGTCATAAACCATTTGACAACAAAAAAGTGCACCAAAAAGTAAATGGTGTGTGCATCAAAGTCAAGGAATTGCCCCAATTTTTTGCAGAACGAATGCCAGCTGCTCTTTCAGCTCATTTTGCCCCTCCTTTAATCCTGCAATCTCTGCATTGTGTGTTTGAATCAAAGCTTCCTGTTTATCTATAAGCTCTGTTTGTGCTGTTAGACGAGTCGTGGCATCGCACAATTCTTCTTCCGCTACATTCAACTTCTCTTTCAACTGAGTAGTCACATCCAATGTCTTCTTCATTCGTTTTGAAGGCACAACACCATAGCCTAGCCATTTGTCATAACCAGACTTGTTTCCAAGTGCAGTCTTTATAATTTCTCTCTCAGAGCTTATGAGATCACTGTCAGAATCTGTTGTTGTCCTCAGCCTTTCCATTTCACGCTGTAAAATATGGTGTTATAATAGAAATGTATGTTATCAATCAATTTTGCGAAAGTTTCAAATATATTTTGACTTACGTATGCCGCTTCTGCTTTCTCGCTGACAAACACCCCATTCTTCTTATGGGTGTTCGCAAAGTTCTCAACCGGGCTTTGATTAACCTGTATATCAAAAACATATTTGAGAATATGTCATAGTAATCAATAACTCACATGTATTTATTGCATTACCATTTCCAGCAGTCGGGAATGGTAGGATTTAGAACCCGACGTATGAGTAAACGGCATGTGTGATCTATTATCAGCATTTGTCTTGGACCTTTTCTGCAAGCAAACAAAAGTATTGGATTCTAGTCATTGAATGTGTGATTAATAACATATGTATTAAACAGAATTTACTTAAGTAGTCACATTCACCTTAAAAGTCTCACTTTCAAAGAGATCGCACAACTGACACCAATTCTCGATTGAGATCCACTCAAATGGGCTACTAGCTCTTGGATTCTTTCCTGCCACAATATAATCTCTATGCCTTGCAGATAATCTTCCTCTCCAATGTGTGTAGCTACGTTGAAACATCTCCTCCATGAACTCTTGCACACTTTTATCTGTTTCCCAATTCTTTATCACAAACCATTGCTACAAAAGAATAAATTATTTGGTTATCCCAAACAAATTCACATATATGGTATATAAATATTAATTACTTACACCTAATGCAGCATATAAAGTAAGTTTCAGCTCTTCCCCCAATTCACTCCATGGGTTCAAAAAATCCAAACCCGCACTGTGTCTTACAGTAACACCTATACCATTTGCAAGGTGCTTTGCATAGCGATGCGACTTCTTAAAACCTTCAGGAAACTCAATCTCAAGTAGTTTCTTGTCCTAACAAAACAAATAAAAGTATGTTAACATATAGTAAGTGTATGTAAGTTTTAATATACCTAAATAAAGCATACATTTTCTAGTATTGCTTTCTCAATCGACTTTCCGGTGGTCACCCCACGACCTCTTCTTATAGATGAGCTTCCCACTGCATAATTAAAAATCCTTAATAAATATATGATTCAAGTAAATGATACAAACTTGTGAAATAAAATAAGGTATACTTACTACTATTATCAGAACCCTGTATTGGACTTTCATCATTTCCTTCATTAATAGTGGTATCATCATCATTAATGGTGGCAAATGATCCACTTTGTGATTGCTGCAGATTAGGTGAAGGTGTATTTGGTAGAGGTGAAGGTGTATTTGGTGTAGGTGACATTTCAACAACCTCAGTATTTGTTGGTTTTTCAGCAACAAGCAGTTGTTTTCTGCTCCTTGTCGTAGGGCGCCGTAGAATAACATTTTTTGGAGGCATATTACTGCGAAGTAAATAAGATGCAAACGTTAAACATCACATTAAATTATTTAGAGATATCATAAAAAGGAAGAATTGCATTACAGTTTCGATCTAATGAATAAGAAAAAACTTAACGTAGCGTTTGGATTAGCTTTACATGTTATGATCACTGTCGTCACAATATTGCACTAGTGTTTCATCATCCTCATCTATTGACTCATCTCCATCAACAATATTATTAATTTCTTCCTCTTCTTGGATTCTAGTTAGAACTTCTATATTTATAATATCAGGTTCTATATCATCTCTTCCTAGGAATTGCAAGTTTTGATCTTCGGTAGCATATATTAATTCAGTTTCCGAGGACTCGTGTTGTTGAACTATGTTATCATGCATCTCCTCCACTTCTAGGTCAGCGTGTTCCTCTATGTCCCAAAGGTGTCTATGACATACAAGTTGTGCAATTTTCCAAGGATCGCCGAGTTTTGTGTCATCGACATAGAACACTTGTTGCACTTGGTTTGGAAGAACGAATGGATCATCTTCACACCAACGAGAAGTTATGTCGATGCTCAAAAAATATTTATCTTTATGCATAGTCTTCTTCCCACCAGTGTCAAACCACTCACACCAAAATAATACTACTTTATATCCATGAAGATAGGTCAATTCAACGACCCTACTTAATACTCCATAAAACTCTACCAAGATATTTTGATGTTCCCCCACAACAAGTAAACCACTATTATGTGTTGTTCGGCGATCATCTCGATCATGTGTATGAAATCGTACTTCATTAACAATACAACCAGAGTAAAATTTTGTTAAGTATGATTGTGGACCATTTGCCAATGCCCATAATTCATTGGAGACTTCGCCCGAGTTTGTGTGATGCACTCTATTTATCTATACAAAATACAATAGGAAGCTAATTAGATAGATGATACTATAAATTAACAATCTTCAAGGGTATCTTCGTATTTGGAGCTTACATGAGCTTGAAACCAATAATGAAACTGTTCTTGATGAGTTTTGTCAATGTTTCTTTCATTTTCGTCCCTTTTAAGCTCCTCCATGTGCTTACTATTTAAAAAAAAGTACATCAAAATTTATTACAAATTAAGTAAGGAAATTGAGCTCTTTCATGAATCGAACCTTCGAAAATCATCTACTTCGCTACAATTGTTTAATATGAAGTTATGAGCTGCATCTAGATCTTTTTTAGAAAGTGCTTTGCAACGGCGAAGAGGTCCAAAGGGTCTCACTTTTGATGCAAAAACCGACAATTCACACTCTTGTTGATGCTCCACTGAATCTTCATTTCTATTTTCTTTATTGAACCTTGTTTCTATTTCATTTAGGTACATTGACACAAATGTCAAAGACTCTTTTACAATATATCCTTCAGCTATAGAACCCTCTGGACGACCTTTATTACGTACGTATCCTTTAAGAGTTTTAAGAAACCTAAAGGGAAAACTCAATGATTATAATAACAAAATTGTTCATTTATGCTATGTAAGATAATAAAGTATAAATGCATAAAAAACAAGTACCTTTCAATCGGGTACATCCAACGTGAGTGAACTGGGCCAGCTATCTTTGCCTCTTTCGGAAGGTGAATAGCCAAGTGAATCATTACATCAAAAAATGCTGGAGGAAATATTCTCTCCAATTTGCACAAAATAATTGGGATATTACTCTCCAACTTCTCGATATGTTCTACCTTTAGTGTCTTTGAGCATAAAATTTAAAAAAAATCTCCTAGCTCGTAAAGTGCCTCAACGACATCTACGCGTAGAAACCCACGAATGCCAATAGGAATTAACCGTTGTAGTAGAACATGACAATCATGAGATTTAAGTCCATAAATCTTCTCATCCTTTACGCATCTTGAAATATTTGACGCATAGCCATCTGGAAACTTGACATTTTTTAAAAAATTGCAAAACCTTTTTTTCTCATCGTAAGATAGATTATAACATGCTTGAGGTTTTATTATAGTACTTCCATTTCTAATCAAGTGTAACTCCTTCCGGATGTTAAGGTCTCGCAAATCTTCTCGCGCTTTTTCCGTATCTTTGTTTTTTCCATCAATGTTCATCAATGTGCCCAAAACACTATCACAAATATTTTTTCAACATGCATTACATCAATGTTGTGTCGTATCAAAAGTTTATGCCAGTAAGGTAGTTCAAAGAAGATGCTTCTCTTTACCCAATTCCCTTCTTCATTGTTGCACTTCCTCTTCCGCTTGCTTGGGTGTTTTCCAAATTTATCAAAGTTATGTTCGAGTTTGGTTAAATCTAAAAGCAATTGTGCGCCACTCCACTCCCTTGGTTTTGAACGTCTTTCTGACTTTCCATCGAACAATTTACTCCTTCGATAAGGGTGATCATTATGTAGATAACGACGATGTCCCATGTAGCATATCTTACTTCGAATTCTTTTAGAATCTATATCATATAAACAAGTTGGGCATGCCCCGTAACCCTTTGTGGTCCACCCAAATAAATTACTAAGAGCTGGAAAATCATTGATTGTCCATATAAGAGCATCATGCATTTTAAAAGTCTCTTTGGTGTATGTGTCATAAGTCTCAACACCATTCCATAATTCTTTTAATTCTTCTATCAGTGGTCTAAGATAAACATCAATATCTTTTCCAGGCGCACGTGGGCCAGGAATTAATAATGACATCATAAGAAACTCATCTTTCATACCTTTGTATAATGGCATATTATATGGAATTAGCGCAACTTGCCACATACTATAAGAAGTACTCATATTTCCAAACGGATTGAACCCATCAGTAGCCAATCCAAGCCTAACATTGCGTGGATCTGCAGCAAAACTGGGATAATGTGCATCAAAACTCTTCCATGCAAGTGAATCTACCGGATGACTCAACGTACCTTCTATCTCTATATGCTTCTCAGTATGCCACCTCATGTCAGCTGCTGTTTTAGAAGACAAATAAAGTCTTTGTAGCCTTTGTTTCAAGGGGAAATGCCACAAAACCTTTTGAGCAATTAATTTTCATTTTCCTTCGTTATATTTCCAACGTGGTTCTTCACACACAGGACACACATCTTTCTTCTCATTCTCTTTCCAAAATAGTGCACAATCATGTCTACACGCGTCTATCTTCTTATAGCCCAAACCTATACCAGAAAGAAGTTTCCTAGCCCAGTAAATAGATTTTGGAATAAGATTACCTTATGGCATCACGTCCTTTAGCAATTCAAGAAGCATGTTAACTGACTTATCTGACATCTTGTTCATTACTTTGATATGCAGCAGTTTAACAATGAATGCTAACAAAGAGTATTTTTTGCAACCTAGGTATAGTTCACGTCTGACATTACATAATAGACTTGAAAAAGTTCACGTACTATCTTCGTTAGAATGTTCTGGAAGTTCTGCATCTCTAATCTCATGTATCAAATCAACTAAATCATCGATGGCTTCAATATCATCGTTACTTTCATGACTTTGAGAAGGTCCACTATTGTTACTATTCGAACCGAACACAAAAGAACTAGTCAGTTTAGCTTCTCCATGATGTATCCACTCCTTATAATATTTGTAAAACCCTTTCAAATGCAAGTCTGCTTTAACTTCAATGAGGCTCTTTGTTTTAGTGTTTCGACATACATTGCATGGGCAAAGAATTTTATCTTCAAAGTAAATAGCATTTGCCCGTGCAAACTCTAAAAATAAATCCACGCCTCTAGTATAGGTAGAACTGAATCTATCTGGTTCATAAATCCAGCTTTTATCCATAGCTAACAAAAAAAGAATGGGATAAGACAATATCACACTCACAGTAAGCACGTGGTTAAAAAAAACTAGAAAAATAATATTGATTTTTAATTAACATATTTTTATAAACAATCTAAGATCTTATTTGCTTAAAAATATGATTTTTTTTAAAATCATCTGGCAGGAGCGTGATGTTGATTAATGATAGGTGTTTGCACTTGTAATGACCATCTTTGTTTGGTTTGAGGATTTGTTAAATTCAAATGAAATCAAATCAAAACACATTATATTATGCTTCATATAAACATAGGTTAAAATGTTTTAACTTAAACTTGTAATCTATTAAATTTTATTTTTATCACAAATTTATGTAGATTCAAATCAATACAAATTGATCCAATCAAACCAAACAACCAAAATCTCCCAATAAAATTAACCATATTAGATAAAATTAAGATTATCCCTCTTATAATAATTTATTTCTATTCTCAATGGGAGCCATGGAGCATTGTGCAGAAATCAGCGAAGTATGCTTTGCTAAATACACTGCACATATAAATTAGATTTTGAAAATTAATGATATTATTAATTACTCACTATTTTTTTAGATATTTTAAAAAGATTTTTTGACTTCTTATACATTAGTAAGATCTAATCACATCCAGCCAAGCAATAAATTTAACAAATTATATAAGCTTGTGTTACATATTTTCTAAGCCCTAAGATGGGATGCACATATTGATGTATGAATCACAATCTCAACACAATTTTGACAGGAATCACAGCAATAGTGAGTATGAATCAGAATGATTTTCTCTCATTACCCCCCCCCCCCCCCCCCCCCCACAACAATTCATTCTCTTTACAGCTTCAATCCCCCCATATAAAAAACCCCACCTCTCACTCCTCTTTAATTCATCATTCCCATCTGAGCAGCAGCACACTGATCATTTCCCCTCCCTCTACATACTTTTTCTAGTAAACCTCCTCTCTCCAGGTTTGGAAGCTTACCGCGTTATAGTTTCGTATTCTATACGGAAATGGCGACAGAGTTTTCCGATGAGTTCTACGGAGAAAGAAAAATGCATATTCGCACCCCTAATCCATATATCCGCACCCCTAATCCATGCGTTCAGTGACTGAAGAACGCTCACACACACTTACACAGACATTTTCACTCTACGAGTTTAGGTATACCTCAAGGAGATGATGAAGAACGCTGGATCAAGAACACTGCTGGATCAAGAAAAACGCATGAGAAGAGACGCCGGAGAGGGTATCGTGAGGAGTCGTGCCGATTCGCCGGAGGAAGAAGCGAGCCGCGATCAAGGACGGGATGGGGGTCGAGGGTTTCGAGAATATGCTTCAGGATGAAGGACGGGATGGGGGTTAGAAAATATATGTCGATTATGGAGGGAAATTTCCCTCCAAATAATTCATCTCATAGTTTTAGGGAATTGTTAAAGGCAAACCTTAAATGGCTATCCGCAAACCAATTTCTATGGGTTATTACGCGCCTTTTGAAAATACGTCTTGCACATGCATTTTTAGGAAAAGTGTTCAACACAAAAATTGTAGATCTCGTCGAGATCTACAACTTTCGTGTTGAACATTTTTTCCTTAAAATGCACGCACAAGTCGTATTGCCGCCCTGATCGTAACTATAGCGAATTTTTGAAGAATTTTTGAAAATACGCCTTGTCCATGCATTTTTACGAAAAGTGTTCAACACAAAAGTTGTAGATCTCGATGAGATCTACAATTTTCGTGTTGAACACTTTTCCTAAAAATGCATGTCCAAGGCGTATTTTCAAAAGGCGCGTAATAACTCATAGAAATTGGTTTGCGGATAGCCATATTGGGTTTGCCTTTAACAATTCCCTAGTTTTAAGATAAATATTTAAGTACGTATGCGCATCAAATTTGGGAGGTGCGGGGTCGTATGATTTCGCGATCAATGGTCGAGATGCATCTCCCGCAAAAACATCTGAAATACTTCTTTTATACTGCTTTATCCACCGTGGGATCTCGCAATCCTACGGTCGAATCTGCTCGCGCACCTCCGGGAGGTGCGCATATGTACCCAAATATTTGCGTAATTTTAAATGGGGTCATTTATGCAAGTTTATTACATAATTTGATATGTTGACTCAACATTCTATATGTGACTATTTTTTGCTCGATCTCGAGAGATGGCTCGCGCGCCATCATGATCAAAAATATCTGAGCTGAAGCTCGAGTAGTAATCGAGCTCCAGCTCAACGAACTCGAGCTCGACTCAAAATCGAGTTTGAGCTCATTGAACTCGAGTTCGAGATTGAGCTCATTGAACTCGATCTCGACTCGAAATCGAGATTGTGCATGTGTGTGTGTGTGTGTGTGCATGTTGCATGGGGGCTGTGTCTGTGTTTGTGCGTAATCTATATTTGCTTGTGCATGTGTGTGTCTGTATCTGTATGTATGTGTGTCTGTGTGTTTACGTGTATCTGCATGTGTCTGTGTCTGTGTGTGTCTTTGTTTGTGTGTTTATGTGTGTTTGTGTGTGTGTACACAAATGTCTGTGTGTGTCTATCTTTGGTGTTTGTGTGTGTGTGTGTCGTGGCGTAATTGTGTGTGTGTGTGTGTGTGTGTGTGTGTGTGTCTGCGTGTCTGTGTGTGTGTGTGTGTGTCTGTGACTGTCTGTGTATGTCTGTGTCTGTGTATTTGAATGTCTGTGTACGTATATGTGTCGGTCCATGTGTCTGTGTTTGTGTCCATGTGTTTGTGTCTGTATGTGTCTGTGTCTGTGTACGTACGTATGTGTGTCGGTCCATGTGTCTGTGTATGTGTCCATGTATCTATACAAGTCTGTGTCTGTGTCCATGTGTTTGTGTATATGTATCTATGTCTGTATGTACACGTTCTTGTCTGTGTCTGTGTATTTGGGTTGTGTGTGAGTGTTTGTCTGTCTATGCATGTTTGTCTGTGCTTGTGTGTGTCTGTGTTTGCGTATCTATGTGTGTTACACCCCAGTCTGTGTCTGTGTCATCTGTGTGTTTGTGCGTGTTTGTGTATTTAAAGCTCATGTGCACTGTCGGGCAATGTCGAGGCGGGGGTATTGTCGAGCGGGGAACATGGGCCTCATGTGCACTGTCAGTTGATCGAGCTCCCGAGAGCGGACAAAATTGAGCGGGGGTAATTCTTATTTAAAAAAAACATAAATCTTATGTAAAATGTAAATTTTATTGAACAACACGTTGTATTTATTAAGTGATTTGACATGTATTTATGAATTTCATTACACATTTATTTTTATTAAATTAAAGCGTGTGTCATCCATCAATCAAAAAGGCAATTGTTAACCGCACCCCAGTTTTGGCTATCCGCACAACTCATGATTTATATGAATTATTACGCGTTTTTTTGGATATACGCCTTGTACAAGCATTTTTAGGAAAAGTGTTCAACAGGAAAGTTGTAGATATCGTCGAGATCTACAACTTTTGTGTTGCACATTTTTCCTAAAAATGCATGCATAATGCGTATTTCCAAAAAATCGTTATATATATATAGTTACACCCATGTTTCAATTCGGGCGGCAATACGTGCGTGCATTTTTAGCAAAAGTGTTCAACACAAAAGTTGTAGATCTCGACGATATCTACAACTTTTGTGTTGAACACTTTTCCTAAAAATGCTTGTACAAGGCGTATTTCTAAAAAAACACGTAATAATTCATATAAAATGGTTGCGGATAGCCAAAACTGGGGTGCGGTTAACAATTGCCTATATATATATGACATATATTTTCATTAAAATGATAGCTCCCGAGCAAAAAACGTGTGCGCTGACAAATTTATTTATTCTCCCGAGCAAAAAAGATAGAGCTAGCTATATAATGCAATGCGCGCGACTGAAAAAAATGTGCGATCCTTATTTTTATTCAAAAATTATATTAATATATATGTTTTAAATTTTTTGATTTGTTTTGTGCACATGCAATTTTATGGAGGGAAATTTCCCTCCATATAATTCATTAATGTGAGCCCCGCACGAAACATGCAACACGCGCGGGGCTCAAGCACAGACACATGCACACACATGCGACACATGCACACACAACTGCACACACAACACAGACACATACACTCAACGCAGCTGCACATATATTTGCGTGCGCGCGAGAGTGCATTTGCGTGCGCGAGAGAGTGCATTTGCGTGCGCGCGAGAGTGCATTTGCGTGCACGCGGGTTCGTGCGTGATTTTATTTTAATTCCAAAATTATATTAAAAAATTAATGTTATATTAATTTGCATTCATTTTTACATTTAATATATTTTTAATTTTTAGTTTTGTTTTGTTCAAAATTTTATGGAGGGAAATTTTCATCCGTATATTTCATTCATTCATGTGAGAGAGAGATAGAGCTGCATGGGAGAGAGGCAGAAAAACTTTTATAAAAAGTTAAAGATTTATAAAAACCCTCGTACGCGCAAAAATACATGTCGCAATAGTACCACATATCTGCGACAGCCGCGCACGAATGTCTGCGAGCTGTAGGAGTACTGTCGTCGCGTTAGAGCACTATCGAGGCGGGGTAATGTCGCGCGCATACAAAAAAATTTTTTTCAAAAAAAAAATAATAATTCAAAACTTTGATAATAAAATTGTACAAAAATTGAAAATAAAATATGATATATTTTTTGTAACAAAACTTTAATAATAAAATATTACTATTAGTAAGGACAATGTCTTTGTCACAAAAAACTTTCATGATGTGGTTACAATTGATACTTATTGTGAGAAAAGTTTTCTATTTGTAACGTAACAGTAGTGTTGTTACAAATACTTATAGTTATAGTAACAAATTAATTATTATTGTAACAAAATTTAAAATATTTGTTACAAAAAAGTTATTTTTTGTAACAACAAAAAAACTTTGTTACTAAATATAACTATTAGTAACAAACTGTGTTTCAGTTACATTCCAGTCCTTACAACAGGTGCAGTTTGTTGTAGTGTGATAAGTGAATAAGTCCAAATAATTGAATAGATCTGTTGCTGAATAGTCGATCTGAGTTCAGAGAAATAGATAACTGATCCTTCAGAAATTTGTTAAGCTGGAGAATAAATTCGTCGAGCTGAGAGCTGAGTTCGTCGAACTGAAAGTTGAGTTTGTCGAACTGAATCTGGAGTTCGTCGAACTGAATTAATTCATCGAACACAATCTGGAGTTTGTCGAACTGAATCTGGAGTTCGTCGAACTGAGAGAAAATCTGCTGAACTGGCTGAAAGATTGAATTCGTCGAGCTGAGAAGCAATTTCGTCGAACTGAACATCTTGTTACTTATTCGTCGAACACAGAGCTGAGTTCATCGATCTCAAACTGGAGTTCGTCGAACTGAGAGATAATCTGATAAACTGGCTGGAGAACTGAATTCGTTGAGCTGAGAAGGGAGTTCGTCGAACTAAAACACGTCGTTCGTCAAACCCAGGAAGGAGTTCGTCGAACGCAGAGACTTGGATTTTTTCCTAAGTTCTAGCTACCCAGACACACTTAAACCTTGACCCTTAGACTATACAATGAGGTCAACATGAGTCCTAGTCACAGATAGTGATCCTAGACCAAATCAGTAATAGGGTTGTTCCAATAATCTCCCCCTATTTGGGTTAGGACACTATTTGATAAAATTAAAACAAACAAATAGCAAAACACAGAGCATATATATCTGACAGAATTTTAAATCATTTCAGCAGATAAAATATATAGAACTCTGAGTTTAGAAAATTTACACTGAAAGCAGAAATAATCAAAACCAAATAAATTGAAGCTTTACTCTTTCACTTTGAAGAAGGCTTGAAGATGATTTCTCTATTTGGATTCTCTGATTCCCTTTTACTCATATAAAGGTCATGAGCTCCCAGCAGGGTTTGAGATGATGCATGAGGAACCACTGCTGCTGGGTGCAACCTTAGATAATCTTCAACATTAAATAGGTGTCTTGAGTTGTACCTTTCAAATTCTTGTCTTCTGAAATCAGACAATGTAGAGTACTGATAGAATCCTTGCCTTCTGCTTTGGCCTTGTTGATTTGAGCTGTATAAGGAACTATAGCTTTTGAATAATTTTGAAACTTAAGTTGGAGGTGACTTCACCAAATCAACTTTATATGTTACTTCACCAAATCAACTTTATATGTTACTTCAACTGTAACTGGAATCTAAACTTGAGCTGGAACTGAAGCTTCTTCTATATCAACAACCATATCTGTATCTGCATTAACTGGAGCAAAAACTGCATCTGAAACTGCATCATATGAAGCTTCTTCATAAAGCATCTCCCCCTGCCTAGTTTCATGGAGACATGAAGCTAGGCCCCTAGAAGAAGGGACAGGTGTAGAGGAGGTAGGGAAGGATGCAATTTTGGAAGATAGATTGCCATTGTACCTGCAAAATGTCTCTGGTATAGGTGGTGTTCCTCTCCTCATTTGATATGTTAGTTTCATCAAAAGATACATGCATGGACTCTTCTATCTTAAGAGTTGATTTGTTATAAACTCTATATGCTTTACTAGAAAGAGAGTATCCAAGGAATATACCTTCAGCAGCTTTTGCTTCAAATTTCCTTAGATATTTCTTATCATTGTTATGCACATAACATTTACAGCCAAAAATCTTAAAATAGATAACCTTAGGCTTTTTATTCTTAAGTAATTCATAGGGTGTTTTACCCTTAAGTTTATGTATCAGACTTCTGTTCAACACATAATTTGCTGTGTTTACTGCCTCTGCCCAAAAAGAGAGTGGCAAGTGAGCATCAGTAAGCAATGTAGTTGTTGATTCAATTAATGTTCTATTTTTCCTTTCAGCTACCTCATTTTGTTGAGGAGTTCTAGAAGCAGAGAAACATTGCTGATCCCTTCTTTTCCATAGAATTCTCTCATCAGAAGAGATTCAAACTCAGTGTCATGATCACTTCTGATCAATGCAACTAGAGTAGAGTACTCAATTTTGATGGACCTGAGAAAGTCTGTCAGAACACTGAAGGTGACAGACTTGTTCCTAAGAAAGAACACCCAAGTGAATCTTGAGAAGTCATCTACAATAACTAAATTGTAATGCTTCCCTCCTAAGCTCTGTATTGCAGTGGGTCCAAAAAGATCCAAATACAGTAAGTACAGAATCCTAGGTGAATCAATCTTGGATAAAGATTTAAAACTACTCTTGGTTTGCTTTCCTAGTTGACAAGCCCTGCAGAGTCCTCCCTTCTTGTATGAACTAGAAGGCAGTCCTCTTACTAGACTATCCTTGGAGAGCTTAGAGATAGTTTTAAGGTTAATGTGTCCTAGCCTTTTATGTCATAATTCATTTGTTTTACTTATTGAGTTAAATAAACAAATATCTGAATTGGCAGAGTCAAAATTGACTAAATAAATATTTCCATGTCTAATACCAGATAACACATTAATGTTTTTATTATTGGTAATAAGACATAAGGAATGGTTAAAAGTTACCTGATAACCTTCATCACATAGCTGGCTTATGCTAATGAGGTTATGCTTGAGACCCTTGACATATGCTACCTCTTTGAAGGTAACTGCTCCAACTTTAATTTTTCCATATCCTTTGGTTTGTCCACAGTTGGAGTCTCCAAAAATCACTTTGGGTCCAAGCTTTGCCTTGTAGTTGCTTAAGTTGGCCTTGTTTCCTGACATGTGCTTGGAGCAACCACTATCCAAGTACCAATGTTCCTTTATGTGTGGATAGTTTTGTACCAGCACAACAGAAAATAAACTAGTTGTTCTTGACCCAGACTACCTTGGGTCCTTTTGTATTTCCAAAAAAATCAGAAATGTGAGAAATCTTAGGCTGATCCTTATATCTTTGTGGATGATATCTCCTTGGAGGAATTATCGACTCAGTGAAATGATTTTTAGTATGTTTAGAATGAGAATTCTTTTGAAATTCAGTATATTTTCCGTTCGATGAATTTTGGTGAGTTCGTCGATCGCCGTTCGACGAATTGACGTGGTTTCGTCGAGCACCGTTCGATGGATAGTTATACTGAAATTCTGAGTTCAGCTTTCGTCGATCGTCGTTCGACGAATTCTTGTGATTTCGTCGAGCTCCGTTCGACGAATTCTGTTGAATTCCTTTATTCTTAACATCCTTGCTTGAAATATTCTTACTTACTTCTACTGCCTCTTTGCTCTTGGCAGAGATGAACTTTACTGGTGTAGATAGAATGTTCTTCTTAAGAAGATGTGGCTGACTTGGTGATGCACCCAAGCCCAGTTTGCCATTGAGTCTGGCATTCACTGTGCTTGTGATGTCCATCAGTTTGATACTTCTCCCATTGAGGGATTCTTCAAACTTCTTAGCCTCAGATAGTTTGTTCTCAATGAGAACAATGTGTTCTCTGGAGGCAGCCAGTTCTTTCTTAAGATTGGCATTATCTTCAGCCAGTTGATTCATTTCAACCAACTTATTTCTGAGGGAAATTATTTCCTTCTCAGATTTAATTAAATCCAAACAAAGAGTTTTAAATTCATTTTTGAAATCATTTGAATTAAAATCAAAGTTATATATTACTTGATCACAGTCAGTGTCAGATTCTGATTCTTCAGAATTGTTTCCTGAGGCATTGATAGCCATCATGCAGAAATTTCTTTCATCTTCATCATCACTGGAACTGGATGATGATGCATGTTCTGACTCACTGCATGAGTCATAAATAACCATCGAACATTCATCCTTTTCATTTGGATCATTTTCATCTTCAGAAGAGCTAGATGATTACTCTGACTCTGTATCACTCCATGATTCAGCTACAAAGCCTCTTCCCTTATGTTTGTGTTTGTGGGAGGATGTCTTGCTGGAGTGCCTCTTTTCTTCTTTCTCTTTTCTTTTGTCCTTCTTTTGGTTTTCTGGACACTCAGGTAGAATGTTTCCAGGTTTCCTGCATCCAAAGCAAATAATTTCTTTAGAATTTGATTTGTCATACCTTGGCTTTTCTTTGGATCTGGAATCCTTCTTTCAGATGTCCTTTCTAGCCATCTTGTAAAATCTCTTGGCTAGGAGGCTCATAAACTCCATTTCTCCTGGAGCTTTATTTTTCTCTTCTGTTGCTTGGAAAGCAATGCTTCTCTCCTTTTGGTGACTAGAGAGGAGGTAGATTGTTCAGCTTCTCTGGATTTGATAAGCTGCTCATAGGATTTTAGCTTGCCTAACAATGTCTCAGTAGAGATCTCATTAAGGCTTATGGCTTCCTTGATTGGCCAGATCCTTGAGTCCCATGTTCTGGGGAAGCACATTAGGATCTTATCATTGACTTCAGTTATTGAGATCACTTTGTCCAGAGTCTTCAGCTCATTGATTATGAGGCTGAGTCTGTTGTACATGTCAGCAACTGTCTCAGTTTCTCCCTTTTTGAAGTTCTCATATTGGGAGATGAGATGAGATCTTCTGTCTTTTCTCTCATCTGCAGAACCTTCAACTATGTTGTTGAGGGAGATCCAGATATCCCTGACTGAGGTGCATTCCACAACCATTTAAAAAATGTCATCAGACATTGTTTGTGCCAATATGTTCATTGCTTTGGCATCTGCACTTCTCTGTTTCTTCTGTGCATTTGTCCACTCAGGAGGTGGAACAACATTATTGTTGGTTGTTGCTTCAGTACTTGTTGTTGCTGTAGGAGTAGGGGGTCCTATCAAATAATATTGAAAATATCCTCATCAATAGAATTCATATATAATCTGATCCTTGCCTTCCATAATGCAAACTTATTAAGATTGCACATAGGAGGTCTTGTGCTTGAGTAATCTTTATTCTGTGCCATGAGTTTTTAGAAAGTGAAAACTCTAGAAAAAGTTAAGATCTAATTGATCTTTTGATTCAGGTGTTAGCCTGTGTAATCAATCAACCAACCTCTGATACCAATTGAAAGTGAGGTTAGATCTTAGATTTACTCTAGAGGGGGTGGGGGGTGAATAGAGTATTAAAAAGTTTTTTAACTTATTTTATAGCGGAATTAAAATACTGATATATATATATATATGTGTATAACAGAGTGAGTATAAAAACAAAACAAAATCACACAGCACAGTACAGAAAGAAAAACACAATCACAGAAGACACAAGGATCTATAGTAGTTCCCCAATTAAACTGGGTACATTTACTCTTCTACCACCCTTGGTAGGAATCCACTAGGTTTTTGATCAGGTGCCCTATCACCAATGGATTTTTGATCAGGTGCCCAAACACCACTAAGCTTTTGATCATGTGCTCAAACCAATCACATGTTTTTGATCAGGTGCCCTGCCACCAAAGGGTTAACTTTTGAAGGGAGTTACAACCATGTACAAGATGGGATAAAAAGGGTAAACAAAAAGGTTTATGAAGTTCTTCTCTGTCAATAAGCTGAGAGAAGACTAGTGGATTGTTGTTGTGAAGCTCCCCTTATCTGATAGAATTTCTTGACAAATAATGGATGGAGCTTTCTCTTGGATGTAGAAAATCTTCTTTGATAGCATATGAATCTGAGAGACAAAGAGTTCCTCAAATTATTGTTGCTCTTTGAAGATTAGAACCAGCAGCTGAAAATTGAGTGAAGAATGTTGATGTTCTCAGAGAATGAGAATGCTGCTGTTCAGGATGAACTCTGTAATTCTTTTTGACATTTTTTTAGTATTTCTCTCTCGACTGATACTTCTCTATTAATTCTTTCACTATCTTCTTACTGATCTTTCTTTTCCTTAGACAATATATCACTGATTTGAAATTCAAATCTTCTGGATAAGGAATATAATATTCTGAAAAGATATTTCTTGGAACTGCAATCTGATTCAGCAATAATAATTAATTCATTTTCTTTTTCCATTAGAGTATCCTTTTCCAATATGTCAAACGGCTACTTTCTCGAGAGAAGAGAATAGAAATGAATAATAAAAGGAAAGATCAAATCTTGACTTATCTTATAAGTGAATAAGTCCAAATAATTGAATAGATCCATTGCTGAATCTTCGATCTGAGTTCAGAGAAAATAGATAACTGATCCTTCAGAAATTTGTTAAGTTGGAGAAGAAATTCGTCGTGCTGGGAGCTGAGTTCGTCGAACTGAAAGTTGAGTTCGTCGAACTGAATATGGAGTTCGTCGAACTGAATTAATTCGTCGAATACAATCTGGAGTTCGTCGAACCGAATCTGGAGTTCGTCGAACTGAGAGAAAATCTGTTGAACTGGCTGGAAGATTGAATTTGTCGAGCTGAGAAGCAATTTCGTCGAACTGAATATTTTGTTACTTATTCGTCGAACACAGAGCTGAGCTCGTCGATCTGAAACTGGAGTTCGTCGAACTGAGAGATAATCTGATAAACTGGCTGGAGAACTGAATTTGTCGAGCTGAGAAGGGAGTTCGTCGAACTGAAACACGCCATTCATCGAACCCAGGAAGGAGTTCGTCGAACGCAGACTGGAGTTCGTCGAACGCAGAGACTTGGAATTTTTCCTAAGTTCTAGCTACTTAGACACACTTAAACCTTGACCCTTAGACTATACAATGAGGTCAACTTGAGTCCTAGTCAAAGATAGTGATCCTAGCCCAAATCAGTAATAGGGTTGTTCCAACCTCCGGGTAGAAGAAAAATGTATCATGATTTAAAAGAGGATTTCTGGTGGCCTGGAATGAAGAAGGATGTGACAAAATATATAGCATCTTGCCATACATGCCAAGTTGTAAAACCTGAACACCAAAAACCTGGAGGTTATTTGCACTCGTTGCCTATACCGGAATGGAAATGGGAAGATATCGCCATGGATTTTGTCTTTGGGTTACCGCGAAGTAAACAATGTCATGACGGTATATGGGTCATCATCGACCAACTTACGAAGAGTGCACATTTTATAGCAGTTCGACAAGATGGACCGCTTGAAAAATTGAACGAGTTATATATTGATGTAATTGTTAAAATACATGGAATTCCTCGAACAATTATATCTGACTGTGATGGACGATTTACATCGGCAAATTGGAGGCAAATTCATAAAAGACTGGGAACAAAATTATCGTTAAGCACGCCATTTCATCCCCAAACTGATGGTCAGTCAGAACGAACTATACAGTTTTTAGAGGATCTATTACGCATGGTAGTATTAGATTTCAAGGGCTCGTGGGAAAAATACTTAGCACTCGTGGAGTTTTCGTACAATAATAGCTACCAATCTTCTATTCAAATGGATCCGTTTGAAGCATTGTATGGTCGGCGATGTCGAACGCCGTTGAGCTGGGCAGAAGATGGTGAAAGACAGATATATAATAAAGAAAAAGTGGATAAGTGGAATGAGAAGATAGTGCTCATCCAAAAACGAATGAAGGTGGCTCAAGATCGACAACAAAAATATTTTAATGCTAGACACCGTCATGTGGAATTTGAAATCGGTGATCTTGTATGTCTAAAAATAAAACCCTTTAAAGGAGCTTCACGTTTGCGGCGACTTGGGAAATTGAGTCCACGATATGTATGGCCATTTCCTGTTATTGAACGAGTTGGTGAAGTAGCTTACCGCCTGGAGCTCTCAGAAGAATTGCAAAGGTTACACGATGTATTTCACGTTTCAGCACTTCGGAAGTATATACGGGACCCTGAAAAAGTTGTTTCAGCTGAGAGTGTGCAAATCGATGCAGACTTATCCAGCCCAACATAGCCGTATCAAATAATTGATCGTCAAAGTAAAAAACTACGAAATAGAGATGTAAATTTTGTACCCATATGGTGGAAAAATTATACACGAGATGAAGCGACTTGGGAACGAGAAGATACTATGAGAGATCTTTTTCCTCTACTATTTGCTGATAGCAAGAATTCAACAATTTTCGGGGACGAAAATCCCTAAGGAGGGAAGAATTGTGACGCACGACGTTTCCTCGTAAGTTATTTTCAATTTATTTATTGTTTTTCTTAAAATCAATTCTATTTATGTTATAACTAATATCCCCTATGATGATAACTTAAATCAGTGGAATGAAATTAGTGTGATATTAAAGGTTGCCCCCTAGTTAATGTAGTGTGCTAATAAGGGTTTCCTTATACCTGAAATGGGGTGTTATTAGAGGTTAATGTGGGCTTAATGTTGGCTGATATGTGAACTGAACTGTAGGACTAATGTGAGTTTATGTTGAGCTGCCAATAGGGTGTAGTTGGCATGATATTAGGCGGTGGATTTTGTTTTATTCCGCCTCTAAACCTACCAGATATCATCGACTCTTTTCATTTCTCTCCCTTTCTCATCGGTGTCGCGCTAGGGCATATCACGATCTTCTCCTCCACTCTCCTTTTCTTCTCCCTTTCTCATCGGAGAAACTGTAGTATTTCGTGGCTGCTCAAGGAATAGTAGCTTGTGGCTTTGGTTGAGTTGGAGCTTTGCCGGGTTGTGGATTTTGTTGAAGAAAAGCTTTGTTTTTCTCTCTTACCTCATTGTGAGCTTTCTTGCTTCCTCTTCTCTTAATTCCTATTTTAATGATGGGGTTCTAGGGAGAAACGAGATATGTGTCAGCTGTAGCATTTTGGTATGTTTGGATTTAGGGTTGTCTTTTTTTGGATGATTCTTGGTGTTGTTAGCCTTCAGTTGGAGTTTTGGGGGAAAGCCCTGAAGCAGTTAACTGCTATTACTTTAGGAGATTCTGTTAGTTTTGATTTGGCTGACTGTTATAACTCTCTTATTTCAGTTATGTTTCACGTTTTGGGTGAAAGAAAGAACTGCTGCTTATGTCCTCCAGTTACTGTCGATCGGTTGGGATTTGTTTTGCTGCTTTGAGATCCTTATTCTACCTCCTGTTTCTGTAATGGTATAAAAAGGGAGGATTTATGGTATTTCCTTGATAGGGCCGACTGCTATTGTTCCTGTTTATCTTAGTGATTTCTATTTGAAATCAGAAGGGTGAATAAGTTTTGGGCTGTCATGGTAACTGTTTCAGCATTGGTAATTGTTGTTTGGCTGACTTCCTGCATTCCATAGTGCTATTTGGTTGTTTTGAGGCAGTCCAATAAATGTTGTTTTGAGTTGTTTATGATTGTGGGGGCACTCCTCTTGCAGCCTCCTTTGTATGTTGTTCTCCCTTGATGAAGCCTTGAAATATTTAGGTCACCCCTAGAGGTCAACGTCAACACTCTAACTGTGATGCAATCCCGAATAAAAACCAAGATGTCCTTTAATGATATGCTCCCTTAACAGATATCGCGGAGGATGGCATCCACCGGTAGAGGTGACGGTGACATGGGGCGTGACTTGGGGAAGGACAAAAGAACGGTGAGACTTATCTTCTTATTTTATGCTTATATCAAGTACTTTCCTTATTGCACTGTTCTAAAGATGAAATGAAACTTATGTGGCATGTATCATCATGAATATAGTATATATCATTGAATGATCACTGAATAAAAGTCTCGCTAAGATGTATGGCCTTGAAAAAGGCAAACAGGCGAAGAAATTCTGAGGGGAATATAAAATAAATAACTCATACATTTTATATACGAAAATATGTCGACACGAGGTAATATTAAGGGTGAATTGTATTGCATGCACATGATTGATATAATACTGATGATGTATCAAACCAGTCGGCCGAAAGACATAGACGCGTGTTGAACGTACTGGTTTGAGAAACGATGACTGATAAGTAGGATTTATGCTTATTTTAATTATAGTATTTAGGTTAAGTTTAATATAATTTTGTAAATATTATTTATATTTTAGTTAAAAATCACTTCTTTTATAATTTTAGTTCTAAATATAATTGTATTTTTGTTTTGCAGATTTTCTGGTGTTTTTGGACAAATTCCATAGTACACGCCCTAGGTCACGCCCGTGACCAAGGGCGTGTAACATTAAGATCAGTCAGAAGTGTTGCCGAGCAGATTGAGCTAGTCCACAGCAAGTCACGCCCCAGGTCACGCCCGTGACACCAGGTCACGCCCGTGACCAAGGGCGTGTAATCTTAGAATCTTCCCAGCTGGCTACCGGCGAGACGTGGAGATGCTGTCGAGGAGTTGACCCAAGTCACGCCCGTGACCAAAAGGTCACGCCCGTGACTTCCCGCGTGATCCCTGCTGTCTGCCGCGCCGAATTCAAGCCCATGCTGCATTGATTGAAGTCGTCCTGAGTCACGCCCGTGACCCAAATGTCACGCCCGTGACCCAAATGTCACGCCCGTGACATGTCTGATTTTCTCCCGCCGTCACGCAAGACCCACGCCGATGTCGCAGCCGTGCAGAACAAGTATTACACGCCCTAGGTCACGCCCGTGACCGAGGGCGTGTAACCTGGAATTTTTTCCTATAAATTCAGAGGTTCCCCTCCAGCATTCCGGCTCCCTCCCCCCTGCCCATTTGGGCTGTTCTTGTACAGTTTTCCTTATTTTTCATGTTTTAGTTAGTTTTTACTTAATGCAATTTTCTTTCTTAAGCTTAGTTTAATTTCTTGTAATTTTATTTCATGCAAGTAGTTAGCTTTAATTTCATGCAATGTAATGTAGGTTTTATTTCATGTAATCTCTTTCTTTTATGGCAATGAAAATTTAAGCTTTCTTTTCTTTTCGCAAGCTCTCTTTCTCTCTCTTTCTTGTTTTAATTTTTTTCCTTTAGCAATTATTTTGTAGTCTTGATTTTTAGCAAGCTTTGAATCAAAATCATCTCTTTCCTTATTATCGTATCTTCTCTCCTTCGATTTATTCTCGAAATATAACGATATCGGTTTCATATTCCGGTTATGAATTTCGGTATTTGTTTTCGTATTCTAGCTAGCCGAGAGGACGTGCGTACGAATCGATCACTCGAGAATAAAAAGAGTTGCACGCACCCCTCGAGAGAGGATGACGTAAATCTTCTGGATAGGAGTCAAATCCTATAGTGGGATTCACATCGTAAAGCAAGTCTTAGGTAATCAATTATAGGACGAGAGTCCGGTTGATTTTTCCTAAGCTTAGTTGGGCATTAACCTCGAGAGAGGCATGTTCGAGCATCGGGAATCCCCACGGTCAAGGTTTAGAGTTGAATGATAGTATTTTATCTTTTAATTTCATTTCAAAGCAAGTTTTAATCAAGTTTTATTTTCTTTCTTTAATTTCGTTCTCTTTTATTTAGTAGCAATTTAGTTCTCTTTTCCACTATCTTTCCGATAAAATAATAGTCCGCTTTCTCGAAGTAGAAGTACTCGACAAACCCGAGTTTAATACGACCTTGGTATTTTTATAAAATATCCTATATTATATACGATAAGGTACACTTGCCTTCATCGAATATAGTTTTGGAAAATATCATCAATCTTCTTCGCATAATCACAAATCATAAACCCTAAGAAGAAGTCTAAATTTTCTTATCAAGTTTTTGGCGCCGTTGCCGGGGACCTTTTGTCGATATTTTGAAAAGAGAAAGCACTATTACTTTTATCAAAAAAAAAATATATAATAATAATAATAAGTAACTTTTATGTTTTAATTTTGTGTTTTGTCTTATGGTTTTGAAAGAAAATTTTTGCAGGTAATCGTGATGGTCGTCCGTCTCCATCAGGGACGTACTTCTTTTCCTCTCCTTGTTCTTTTTCTTTCATAATCATGCTCTTGTATTTTCTATTTTATTATTCTCCATACTTAGCTTTCAACATTGGGGACAATGTTGAACTTTAAGTATGGGGGTGTATTTCCCTTTCTTTTAAATTATAAAATCGTAGAAAATTTCCCAAAAAAAAAAGAAATTTTTTTTGTTTGAAAATCACAAAATTCCAAAAATATTTGTGTACATAGTTTTGTAAATAGTTTATTTCCTTTTTATCATCTTTTACAAAAGAAAAATTAGCTTTTTCAAAAAAAAAAAATTTTTAGAAAACCCAAAAATATTCAAAAAAATTAGAAAATCAAAAATTTAAATTCTCGGAAAGGACGCTTTGGGCTTGAATTCCCATCATAGCCTCTAGTACCTTGCGAGCCCTTCACCTGGTAGACCTCGGGAAATCCAAGAATTAACAAAAAAAAAATTAGTTTTTTTTTTTTAGTTTATGTTTAGCATTTTTAGTATTTACTTCTTATCCTAAAAAAAAAAATTCCCCAAAAAAAAAAGATAATATTAAAAATTCCAAAAAAAGATAATATCAAAAAAAAAATTTTCCAAAAAAAAATTATTACATAAAACTTAGAAAAAATCCCAAAAATATAATAAGCCCTTACTTTGGTTTTTGTCATTTCCAAAATCATTTTGAGTTTATTTATAAGCATTTATACTTTTTTATTTGCTAATCATTTATTCTATCATGGTATGCTAAATCTAATTTTTGTTTAAGTGATTTAGTGTTAAGAAATATTTTATGATTTTAATTTGATTAGAGATATTTCTTTAGCACTTCTTCTCTTTTATTTTAAATAGTTACAAATTTTTAGTAATCTTGCTTAAACACCTTTAGATTTTAATTATTTCTACCTCAAGCTTTTAAAATCTTAGGAAAGTTTAAAGTACTAAAATTTGCTCTCAAAATAATTTAATTTATAAGCTAGAAGTCTTTTCTCTACCCTACCCCTTTGATGGCATAAAAAAAAGTATTTTAAAAGATCATATGTCATGGGAATAAGAGGATAAAATTCATTATTCCCTAAACATATGCACCCAAAATCATTTAAAAGATTATATGGCATGGAGTAAGAGGATAAAATTCATTACTCCTAAACCATATACATTTTGGGTTGTTGTTAGAAGAGAAAAAAAAAATATTTACTTAAAAAAAAAAAAACCACTTTGGTGAAATGGAAAATCCATCACCTTCATTCAAAGATCTCTTCTTATGCCAAAATTTATGAAACCCCCCCTAACCCAATATCTTTGATCTAGATTTAAATTATGTTATGGAGAGAGCAATACTTAGTAAGTTACATTTTCCCTTTAGATTTTTCAAAGTTATGGTTTTTATAAATTGTAAATCTAATTTTGTTTACTTATTACTCAATTTTGTTAACTAGTTAATATTTTTGAGAACTCTTGGCTAAATATTTTTCTCTTATTATTTTAATTTCATAATTTAGGACTTAATTCGTCAATCCTTAAATTTTCTTTTTAGCTTACTTGTGATTCAATAAATTTTTAGTCTTAATTAAAAATTTTATTAAATGTCTTATAAATATTTCTCATACTTTTGCTCTGGAATAGCAAAAGCTTAAGTATGGGGGTATTTGATAAGTAGGATTTATGCTTATTTTAATTATAGTATTTAGGTTAAGTTTAATATAATTTTGTAAATATTATTTATATTTTAGTTAAAAATCACTTCTTTTATAATTTTAGTTCTAAATATAATTGTATTTTTGTTTTGCAGATTTTCTGGTGTTTTTGGACAAATTCCATAGTACACGCCCTAGGTCATGCCCGTGACCAAGGGCGTGTAACATTAAGATCAGTCAGAAGTGTTGCCGAGCAGATTGAGCTAGTCCACAGCAAGTCACGCCCCAGGTCACGCCCGTGACACCAGGTCACGCCCGTGACCAAGGGCGTGTAATCTTAGAATCTTCCCAGCTGGCTACCGGCGAGACGTGGAGATGCTGTCGAGGAGTTGACCCAAGTCACGCCCGTGACCAAAAGGTCACGCCCGTGACTTCCCGCGTGATCCCTGCTGTCTGCCGCGCCGAATTCAAGCCCATGCTGCATTGATTGAAGTCGTCCTGAGTCACGCCCGTGACCCAAATGTCACGCCCGTGACCCAAATGTCACGCCCGTGACATGTCTGATTTTCTCCCGCCGTCACGCAAGACCCACGCCGATGTCGCAGCCGTGCAGAACAAGTATTACACGCCCTAGGTCACGCCCGTGACCGAGGGCGTGTAACCTGGAATTTTTTCCTATAAATTCAGAGGTTCCCCTCCAGCATTCCGGCTCCCTCCCCCCTGCCCATTTGGGCTGTTCTTGTACAGTTTTCCTTATTTTTCATGTTTTAGTTAGTTTTTACTTAATGCAATTTCCTTTCTTAAGCTTAGTTTAATTTCTTGTAATTTTATTTCATGCAAGTAGTTAGCTTTAATTTCATGCAATGTAATGTAGGTTTTATTTCATGTAATCTCTTTCTTTTATGGCAATGAAAATTTAAGCTTTCTTTTCTTTTCGCAAGCTCTCTTTCTCTCTCTTTCTTGTTTTAATTTTTTTCCTTTAGCAATTATTTTGTAGTCTTGATTTTTAGCAAGCTTTGAATCAAAATCATCTCTTTCCTTATTATCGTATCTTCTCTCCTTCGATTTATTCTCGAAATATAACGATATCGGTTTCATATTCCGGTTATGAATTTCGGTATTTGTTTTCGTATTCTAGCTAGCCGAGAGGACGTGCGTACGAATCGATCACTCGAGAATAAAAAGAGTTGCACGCACCCCTCGAGAGAGGATGACGTAAATCTTCTAGATAGGAGTCAAATCCTATAGTGGGATTCACATCGTAAAGCAAGTCTTAGGTAATCAATTATAGGACGAGAGTCCGGTTGATTTTTTCTAAGCTTAGTTGGGCATTAACCTCGAGAGAGGCATGTTCGAGCATCGGGAATCCCCACGGTCAAGGTTTAGAGTTGAATGATAGTATTTTATCTTATTATTTCATTTCAAAGTTTTGTTTTAAATCAAGTTTTGTTTTCTTCATTTTATTTTGGTTCTCTTTTTAATTAGCTTTTCTTTCCTTTCCAAATTATTTTCTTCGATAAAATAATAGTCCGCTTTCTCGAAGTAGAAGTACTCGACAAACCCGAGTTTAATACGACCTTGGTATTTTTATAAAATATCCTATATTATATACGATAAGGTACGCTTGCCTTCATCGAATATAGTTTTGGAAAATATCATCAATCTTCTTCGCATAATCACAAATCATAAACCCTAAGAAGAAGATTTAATTTTTCTTATCAATGACTCGAAAGGGTGGGCCCAAAGAATGAAATGAAATGAAATGATGAATGAGGAATAGATTCACTTGCCCTTAATATTTCCTAATGAATGAAACTCATATTGAATGATATAGTTGATTATTTCAATTGGCACTACTCCTGTATTTACATGAGGATATGTTCATTGTATAACACTGTATAATACTGTTCATAGGAATTTTTATATGGTTTTTATTGCATAAGCTTTATTACCTGCTTACAAATGACTATGCATATTGTTATACTTAACTTTTCATTGTTTGCGTGTACAACAAGGTAAAAAGGTAAAGTGTCACTTAGTCTTTTTATAAAGGCTAACAGTTTCAATTCAAAAATTTTAGATAAAGGGAAATCACACGCAGGCCAACGCTAATGATGTTTGCGGTGTATACGAAGGAGTATACTAAATAAATTAAAAGAAAGATGGGCTTTTCACTTGTTATATATATAGTTGTGACATATACAATGAGGTCAACTTGAGTCCTAGTCAGAGATAATGATCCTAGCCCAAATCAGTAATAGGGTTGTTCTAACCTCCGGGTAGAAGAAAAATGTATCATGATTTAAAAGAGGATTTCTGGTGGCCTGGGATGAAGAAGGATGTGACAAAATATGTAGCATCTTGCCATACATGCCAAGTTGTAAAACCTGAACACCAAAAACCTGGAGGTTATTTGCACTCGTTGCCTATACCAGAATGGAAATGGGAAGATATCGCCATGGATTTTGTCTTTGGGTTACCGCGAAGTAAACAATGTCATGACGGTATATGGGTCATCATCGACCAACTTACGAAGAGTGCACACTTTATAGCAGTTCGACAAGATGGACCGCCTGAAAAATTGAACGAGTTATATATTGATGTAATTGTTAAAATACATGGAATTCCTCGAACAATTATATCTGACTGTGATGGACGATTTACATCGGCAAATTGGAGGCAAATTCATAAAAGACTGGGAACAAAATTATCGTTCAGCACGGCATTTCATCCCCAAACTGATGGTCAGTCAGAACGAACTATACAATTTTTAGAGGATCTATTACGCATGGTAGTATTAGATTTCAAGGGCTCGTGGAAAAAAATACTTAGCACTCGTGGAGTTTTCGTACAATAATAGCTACCAATCTTCTATTCAAATGGCTCCGTTTGAAGCATTGTATGGTCGGCGATGTCGAACGCCGTTGAGCTGGGCAGAAGATGGTGAAAGACAGATATATAATAAAGAAAAAGTGGATAAGTGGCACGAGAAGATAGTGCTCATCCAAAAATGAATGAAGGTGGCTCAAGATCGACAACAAAAATATTTTAATGCTAGACACCGTCATGTGGAATTTGAAATCGGTGATCTTGTATGTCTAAAAATAAAACCCTTTAAAGGAGCTTCACGTTTGCGGCGACTTGGGAAATTGAGTCCACGATATGTAGGGCCATTTCCTGTTATTGAACGAGTTGGTGAAGTAGCTTACCGCCTAGAGCTCTCAGAAGAATTGCAAAGGTTACACGATGTGTTTCACGTTTCAGCACTTCGGAAGTATATACGGGACCCTGAAAAAGTTGTTTCAGCTGAGAGTGTGCAAATCAATGCAGACTTATCCAGCCCAACATAGCCGTATCAAATAATTGATCGTCAAAGTAAAAAACTATGAAATAGAGATGTAAATTTTGTACACATATGGTGGAAAAATTATACACGAGATGAAGCGACTTGGGAACGAGAAGATACTATGAGAGATCTTTTTCCTCTACTATTTGCTGATAGCAAGAATTCAACAATTTTTGGGGACGAAAATCCCTAAGGAGGGAAGAATTGTGACGCACGACGTTTCCTCGTAAGTTATTTTCAATTTATTTATTGTTTTTCTTAAAATCAATTCTATTTATGTTATAACTAATATCCCCTATGATGATAACTTAAATCAGTGGAATGAAATTAGTGTGCTATTAAAGGTTGCCCCCTAGTTAATGTAGTGTGCTAATAAGGGTTTCCTTATACCTGAAATGGGGTGTTATTAGAGGTTAATGTGGGCTTAATGTTGGCTGATATGTGAACTAAACTGTAGGACTAATGTGAGTTTATGTTGAGCTGCCAATAGGCTGTAGTTGGCATGATATTAGGCGGTGGATTTTGTTTTATTCCGCCTCTAAACCTACCAGATATCATCGACTCTTTTCATTTCTCTCCCTTTCTCATCGGTGTCGCGCTAGGGCATATCACGATCTTCTCCTCCACTCTCCTTTTCTTCTCATAATCGTACAGGAGAAACTGCAGTATTTCGTGGCTGCTCAAGGAATAGTAGCTTGTGGCTTTGGTTGAGCTGGAGCTTTGCCGGGTTGTGGATTTTGTTGAAGAAAAGCTTTGTTTTTCTCTCTTACCTCATTGTGAGCTTTCTTGCTTCCTCTTCTCTTAATTCCTGTTTTAATGATGGGGTTCTAGGGAGAAACGAGATATGTGTCAGTTGTAGCATTTTGGTATGTTTGGATTTAGGGTTGTCTTTTTTTGGTTGATTCATGGTGTTGTTAGCCTTCAGTTGGAGTTTTGGGGGAAAGCCCTGAAGCAGTTAACTGCTATTACTTTAGGAGATTCTGTTAGTTTTGATTTGGCCGACTGTTATAACTCTCTTATTTCAGTTATGTTTCACGTTTTGGGTAAAAGAAAGAACTGCTGCTTATGTCCTCCAGTTACTGTCGATCGGTTGGGATTTGTTTTGCTGCTTTGAGATCCGTATTCTACCTCCTGTTTCTGTAATGGTATAAAAAGGGAGGATTTATGGTATTTCCTTGATAGGGCCGGTTGCTATTGTTCCTGTTTATCTTAGTGATTTCTATTTGAAATCAGAAGGGTGAATGAGTTTTGGGCTGTTATGGTAACTGTTTCAGCATTGGTAATTGTTGTTTGGCTGACTTCCTGCATTCCATAGTGCTGTTTGGTTGTTCTGAGGCAGTCCAATAAATGTTGTTTTGAGTTGTTTATGATTGTGGGGGCACTCCTCTTGCAGCCTCCTTTGTATGTTGTTCTCCCTTGATCAAGCCTTGAAATGTTTAGGTCACCCCTAGAGGTCAACGTCAACACTCTAACTGTGATGCAACCCCGAATAAAAACCAAGATGTCCTTTAATGATATGCTCCCTTAACAGATATCACAGAGGATGGCATCCACTGGTAGAGGTGACGGTGACATGGGGCGTGACTTGGGGAAGGACAAAAGAACGGTGATACTTATCTTTTTATTTTATGCTTATATCAAGTACTTTCCTTATTGCACTGTTCTAAAGATGAAATGAAACTTATGTGGCATGTATCATCATGAATATAGTATATATCATTGAATGATCACTGAATAAAAGTCTCGCTAAGATGTATGACCTTGAAAAAGGCAAATAGGCGAAGAAATTCTGAGGGAAATATAAAATAAATAACTCATACATTTTATATACGAAAATGTGTCGACACGAGGTAATATTAAGGGCGAATTGAATTGCATGCACATGATTGATATAATACTGATGATGTATCAAACCAGTCGGCCGAAAGACATAGACGCGTGTTGAACGTACTGGTTTGAGAAACGATGACCCGAAAGGTTGGGCCCGAAGAATGAAATGAAATGAAATGATGAATGAGGAATAGATTCACTTGCCCTTAATATTTCCTAATGAATGAAACTCATATTGAATGATATAGTTGATTATTTCAATTGGCACTACTCCTGTATTTACATGAGGATATGTTCATTGTATAACACTGTATAATACTGTTCATAGGAATTTTATATGGTTTTTATTGCATAAGCTTTATTACCTGCTTACAAATGACTATGCATATTGTTATACTTAACTTTTCATTGTTTGCGTGTACAGCAAGGTAAAAAGGTAAAGTGTCACTTAGTCTTTTTATAAAGGCTAACAGTTTCAATTCAAAAATTTTAGATAAAGGGAAATCACACGCAGGTCAACGCTAATGATGTTTGCGGTGTATACGAAGGAGTATACTAAATAAATTAAAAGAAAGATGGGCTTTTCACTTGTTATATATATAGTTGTGACTTATGTAGAATGTTTATGAAATCATGTTTCGCATAAATAATTAAAGCCTTGTAATAATTAATAGGATCCGGTGTTAATATTTTTGATATGTTATGTATATATTTACTCATTGTGAAATGTTAAATGTTATGTGAATGCACGCTCAATGCTTATATGAATTCATGTTATGGTATTACTGAAACTTGTGACGGACTGCGGGCCGTTACACGAGTTGAGTCGGTCCTTCCGCTACTTCGGCGTAGTTCCCGCGCAGCTCAACCCCAACTCCATCGACATGCTGGTAGCATTCGCCTTCTTTTCCGTCCAGAACCCACTCAAGGTCAGCGGTACCGCCAATAAGAACCACGACTGGGTTTAGCGGTTCGTCTTCGTGATTGGAAGCTTCAGCAACACCCTCCTCGCGCCTGTGTAGGAGGACGAGTCGAGCTACCGGCCTCCAACATTGGGAGGTTACGAGGCCAATCCCCACGCGTTCATCCAGAACCATGGCATTGACGTCATGCATCTGCGGAAGCATGTCAGCTCGCTCCCGCCAGTCCAGCCAGGAGAGGGTAAGGCGAACCAATTCAACCCTAGCTCTCGCTTAACCACTTTATTCCTCCTTACTTGATTCTCTTGATGTAGGGATTTGAGACCTCCCCCTCCATCTGCCGAATGCAGACGGGGAGATCACCCCCGATGCCGCCCTCGCTCTCGCACGGTCCGCCACCGAGGCCTGCCACAAGGATCTGGCTCCCGCAAAGCCCAGCAGGCAAAAGCAGAAGCCCGATGCGGCCACCAGCTCCCCTTCCAAGTGGTCCAAGCCCTCTTCAGCCGCCAAGGGAAAGCGGTCGCGGATGAGACCCCTGGATTGAGTGCTCCTGCTGCGCCGGACGCAACGACTAAGACCGCCAGCGTGCCGGTGGAGTCCTCTTCGGGGCCGTTGCCGAGAGAACACTGAAACTTCCCCCTCGGCTAGAAGTACGTTGATGCATCTGATGAGCCCCAGCTCCAGTGGGATCGGAAGGACAACCGGGTATCTGTCTACACTCTTCTCCCATATTGGATGCAGAAGGATACCACCAGCGACGAGGCCTATGACCTTTCTTTTGCGCTTTACAGGCGAGAGGACGCCACCATCTACGATGTCGAATCCACCCAGACACTCGCGCATGAGGGTTCACAAGCTCTGTTGCGTGCCCTCGAGATGACTCACATGTCCTCGCGCCGTAGCATGACCCTGGCGCGGAACCTAGCCGAGGTTAAAAGGATGTGCGCTCTCACCTCTGCCGACGCCCTGGCCGTGAAGCAGCAGTTGACGACTGTTGAGGCCCTTCTCACCAGCCGTCCAGACCGAGATGTGAACAAAGCTCCCCATAGTAACTTGAGCTTTCGCGCCCCTTTGCTTCCTTCCCTTTGTGTTAATCTTCTTTCTCTTCTCGCAGGATGTTGCCAACTATGACACCTTGCTTGTGCGAGCGGGCATCCTTGAGGAACGGGTCAAGGAGCTGGAGGCCGAGAACAAAAGGTTGTGAGATACCGCTGTTCCGCCGCCTCCCGCGGAGAGGGACACTCGACATCTTTATTCTAACGCTGAGTTTGAAGGGATGATGCAGAGGTCCACCCAAGGGGCGGCGAAACACGCGCTTGAGGTGCTTCGAAGAGCCGAGCTCTTGAAGGAAGAGGGATAGAAGATTCTGGCCCACCACGTGTTACCTGAGCTCTTCACCCGGGAGAATGACCCAACGGATGAAGCTGGTCTTGGGCTGGAGTTCGACGACCTTCCTTCTCCTGACGGGAGCTGTGGATCTTCCAGCGAGAAGGCGGATGACCACCCCCGAAGTCCTACTTTCTTTTTTCTTCAGTTGTAATGCGAGAACCTTTTGTAATTTCTTTACAATGAAATGAAATGAAATACTTTGCCTCTGCTTGTGATTGTTGTTTTTATTACATATTTTTTCTTTTTCTGCATTTCTCGCTTTTATCAGCTGACAGTTCGCGCGCTCGTATGCCATTTCGTATGTTCTCGCACTTTCGCGCCTGTGCTTGCGTACCAATTGCCCTCTCTAGTATCGATGACCCTTAGTCCTAGGTCGTGATCGAGACGCTCTCGCCACACCGGCGTGCCACGCGGTCGCAACCCTTTCGCACTCGCTCATGCCTTTTTAGGACTTAGCCGGTTTTGTTGATTTCTGCCGGGAGCGTAACTGCGCCTAGAACCCACTTCGTCTTGATCAATTCTTGCCTCCCTTAGGCCTGGCTAACACCCCATTGCGCATTCGCCTGGCGAATGCCCTTCTTGATTGATATCATTCACCGGTGAGTGTCCTTTATGATGGACACCATTCGCCAACCTTATATTGAGACTTACCTTGTGGTAATCTTCCCCTTATTGGATTTTCCCTTCTTACCCTGCCTTCCTCATGGGTTGCTACCGAGCGAGCCTACTACCCTTCCAGCTAGGTGAGAGCCTGGTCAGTGGGTCTGCTCAGGGCTAACTTTTGAAACTTTCCTGCCACCGAGAGATCCTACGACCCTGCCAGCTTGGTGGGAGCCGGGTTAGCGGGTTTGCTTTGGGGCTCATGCCTTTTGAAACTTTCCTGCCACCGAGCGATCCAACGACCCTGCCAGATTGGTGGGAACCTGGTCAGTGGGTCGATTTCGGGGCTAACTTGTGAAACTTTCCTACCACCGAGCGATCCTACGTCCCTGCCAACTTGGTGGGAGCCTGGTCAGCGAGTCTGCTTCGGGCTTATGCTTTTTGAAACTTTCCTGCCACCAAGCGATCCTACGACCCTTCCAGCTTGGTGGGAGCCTGGTCAACGAGTCTGCTTCGGGGCTAATGCCTTTTGAAACTTTCCTACCACCGAGCGATCCTACGGCCCTGCTAGTTTGGTGGGAGCCTGGTCAGCGGGCCTGCTTCGGGGCTTATGCTTTTTGAAACTTTTCTGCCACCGAGAGATCCTACGGCCCTGCCAGCTTGGTGGGAGCCTGGTCAGCGGGCCTGCTTAGGGGCTATTGCCTTTTGAAACCTTCCTACCATCGAGCGATCATACGACCCTGCCAGCTTGGTGGGAGCTTGGTCAGTGGGTATGCTTCGGGGCTTATACCTTTTGAAACTTTCCTGCCACCGAGCGATCCTATGACCCTGCCAGCTTGGTGCGAGCCTGGTCACCAGGTCTGCTTTGGGGATTATGCCTTTTGAAACTTTCCTACAACCGAGTGATCCTACGGCCCTGCCAGCTTGGTGGGAGCCTGGTCAGTAGGTCTGCTTTGGAGCTTATACCTTTTGAAACTTTCCTGCCACCGAGCGATCCTATGGCCCTGCCAGCTTGGTGGGAGCCTGGTCAGCGGGTCTGCTTCGGGGCTTATACCTTTTGAAACTTTCCTACCACCGAGCGATCCTACGACCCTGCCAATTTGTGGGAGCCTGGTTAGTGGGTCTGCTTCGGGGCTTATGTGTATCGAGCATCGTCATCTTATAAATTGACACCATTCATTTGCAAAATAAGAACAAAGTTCGGGAGCATACATTTTTTACTGTTTGAAGTTTCGGGATGAAATATTTCAAGCTCTTACCGCTTAGCCCATCGCCTCTCCTCCGCCTTCTCACTCGTCTCCTCCTCCCGGGCGTGGATCTTCCTTCTATTCTTTTTCTCCCCCATCGCCTCGTCTAGTGCTGTCAACTCCTTCATCTCCATGTCTACTTCCTCAGCCTCCGCTATCCAGGAGATGGTGTTGACGGGAGTCACATAGCACTGCCTCGCAACCTTGGTGTCCCCTCAGATTCGGGCCTGAACTCCTCCGTTATGAAACTTGAGGCACTGATGGAAGGATGATGGAACGCATCGAAAAGCGCTGATGAGAGGGCGTCCGAAAATGGCGTTATAACTACTCGAAGCGTCGACTATGACGAACCATCAGTTTCTCGGGACCCCTCCCAACGTCACTTAGAGGCTGTCTCCTCGTTCGACCTCCTTTCTTGCCCCTGAAAAACCAAACAACGGCCCATTTGAGACCAGCACTCTCCTTGCTTCCACCTGCAATGCATCGAAAGCCTTTTAGAAGATCAAATTCATGGAACTCCCATTGTCGACTAAGATCCGGGAGACCGTGAAGTTTTCGATGGCCGTCTATATAACCAAGGCATCGCATACCGAATCCCCATAGTCCGACATGTCCTTTGTTGAGAAGGTAATCTTCTCCGTGGGGGCGGGGCTTGGGAGGTCAACACGACGCTCCTCCTGAACATTGCTTTGAGGCTCTTCTTGCGAGCGGCCTCAATCCCGACCCCGCCATGGATCACCCTGATCCCCCCTCGAGCTCCCACGTCTGCTCAATCCTCACACCTATCTTCCCCTTCTCTGAGTAGCACTTCTTCGATTATCACTAGCCGTGGTTGTTGCTGCGTCTGATCTCTTGTTCCCCTTATTTCCAAAAATTTCGGGCAGGAGGCCGTCGCGTGACCTTCCTCCTGGTGGAAATCACAGTAGGGTCGCGCCACCCTGCCTCTTCCCCTTCCTCTTCTCTCCGCTTTTCCAGCTCTCCTCCCCCTCTCCCGGCCAATCGCCAGGGCCTACCAATGCAGGAGTGGTAGTGGCCTCGGGCCTTGCCTCCATCCTAGGTGGTTGAGTCTTCCTTGACCTCCTTGGAGGTTGGCCCCTCCTTGGACAAATCCTCTGTCGGGGCCTTGCATGCCCCTCCCTGCTGCCTCCACCCCAGCTCTGGAGCCCTCAGCTTGTCCCTCCTTCAGGCTTCCTGTTGTCTCGTCTTCGGCTCACCCAAATTCGCCAACCTTTTTGCGAACTCCAAGTTGGTCGCCTCCCCTTCGAAATCCTCTGCCGCCCTTTCCATCAACTCTTTAAAGGACAAGGGGTCCTTCCGCTTCAGGTTCAACTTGAAGAACCCCTACCGCAGCCCCACTATGAAGGCCAGCTGGAGGGTGAACCCGGGCACCTCCTCGACGAGCAGGACCTCTTCCTGGAACCTATCGACATAATGGGCCAGCGACTCCCCTGGCCCCTTGCTTAATCTTGAAGAGCACCTCCGTGTCCTTCTTCCTCTTCTTTGACGTTGAGAAGTGCAGCCGAAAGCTCTGACGCAGATCCTCGAATGCGTAAATGGAACCCACGGGGAGCTGGTGGAACCAGTCCCTCTCCTTCTCCTTCAGGGTGGTGGCAAAGAGTCGGCACTAGAAGGCATCCTTCATAGGCAGGATTGAGACCATGTCCTCGAACCACTGCAGGTGTATGGCTGGGTCATCCTTTTCGGTATAGTAAGACATCCCCGGCCCTCTGAACCCCTCTGGAACCAGGGATGATAGGATCTGTTAACAAAAGGGACTTCCCTCCCCTGCTCGGCGATTGGCATGCTCTCGCGGAGTCAGCTCGTAGACCTTTACACTCGCCGGGATACTGAATAGCTGTCGCCCGGGGAGATCTCGCCCACTCGCTTCTGCCTCCACCTCCTTCCCAGGCCGCTGGCAGGGAGCGTTCTCGCCTATCTGCTGGGGCGGGACCATCAGAACTGCAGGGTGAGGTGAATGGCAGAGGTCTGTAGGACCTCTCGCTTAAAACTTCAAACATTCCCACCGTCACCCCACTCGCAGGCGGTTGCGAGTGGCCTGAGTCAGATCAATCTCCTCCATCCCCAGCCATGGAGCTCAGCTTGAGATTTTCTTGCACAAGCTACGGTCCACGCTCACCACACCAAAAATGTTGAAATCGGCAACCATTCTCTATAGTTCGGACCCACTGGGGTTGTAGCCTATACCTACTTTCCCCTCACTTGCACTCGTGACTGTGGATGAAGAATTAGGAATAGACCCAAAGCTATAGCGAGGAGGTCCCGCCATACACCCAGAAGATCTTAGAGACCTTCCCCTCCCAAACCAATGCTCAGCCGGGCACCTTGGAGGGCACTAATAGCCAACCCAAAACTAGCCTGGAGGAGAGAGCTCAAAAGATCTGATCTCCTCCAAAGTGCTCGTAAGGGTCTATTTATAGATTCTCTAGTCCAGTCTACAAATAGCATAAATCCACATTTTGGCTAATCACACCCCATATTGGTCTGCTAACAGCCTAACTCTGTTATTCTGAAGGGCTATTGGCAGCTCACGAAGGGTAACGAGGTCATTTCCCCCTTAAAGCCTTCTGGGCGAGTGGTCCGTGGAGGCACCACTCGCCAGGCTTCTCGCACACTAGATTCCACCGGGCGAGTGGTCTGTGGGGGCACCACTCGCCTGATATCTGGCTCTCTTGGCGAGTGGGGTTCCGCCCTCAATTGCCTGGCCTTCCACGCACTCGCCCTCTTAAGTGAGTGAATGCCTTCAGATGGGGCTCGCACTCGCCTGGAGGCTCCCCCGCCTCTCCTGACCTGGGTGAGTGCTCTTCTTGACCCACTTGGCGAAGATAGAGCTTACTACTTCGGCCCTGACCAAGATAGAGCTTACTACTTCGGCCCCCACCCCCAGGTACAGGGACAAGTCATCCCCCTACCTAGGTACCTGGAGCAGCGGGGTCTAGGTCAATTAATCCTTTAGCGCTTGGAACTCTCCTTCACACTCAGGCATCCATTCGAACTTCTGGCTCCCTCGGAGTACTTTGAAGAAAGACAAGCACTTCTCCCCTGCCCTGGAGAGTAACCTGCTCAGCCCGGCCAATTTCCCCGTAAGGCGTTGGACCTCCTTTACGTTCCTTGGTGACCCCAGCTCCAAGATTGCTTTTACTTTGTAGGGGTTAGGCTCTACCCCGACACAGTGAGTAAATGACCCAATAACTTCCCCCTACTGGCCCCAAAGACACGCTTCTGGGGGTTGAGCCTCATCTTGAACTTTCTCAAAGTACCGAAGGTCTCTTCAAGGTCCCGAAGGTGGGATTCGAGATCTCGGCTTTTGATCTTGAGGTCGTCCACATATACCTCAAGGTTCCTCCCCTTCTGCTCGCGAAAGACCTTGTCCATCATTCGCTGGTATGTTTCTCCTGCATTCATCAGCCCAAAGGTCATCATCTTGTAGCAGTAGCATCCATCCCCTGTAATGAACGAAACATCCTTGATGTCGGGGGGATGCATGCGAATCTGATGATAACCTGAAAAGGCATCTAGAAAACTCATTAGAGAAAAACCGACGTCTGAGTCAACCAGCGCGTCGATTTGAGGCAAAGGGTAGCAATCCTTAGGGCATGATTTATTCAACAAGGAAAATTCGACACACATCCTCCACCTCCCATCCCCCTTCTTTGCCATCACCACGTTGGAAACCCAACCTGGATATTAGATTTCAGATACAAAACCTGCTTTGAGGAGCTTGTTCACCTCCTCTCTGATGGGCTCCTCCAGTTTGTCGGCGATGGACCTCTTCTTCTGCTGAATGGGGCGAGTGCCAGGGTCAAGGTTGAGGCGGTGACAAGCCATATCCGCATCGATCCCTGGCATTTCTATCGCGCTCCAAGCGAAGACGTCTACGTTCTCTTGGACGCAGGCCAGGATCCTCCTCTAGTCCTTGGGGATGAGCTCCCCACTGATCTTCACCTTTTCTACTGCTCCTGCCCGGGAGACGACCTCCAGCTCCACGATCTTCTCCACGACCTCCAGCCTAGATTGTTCCCCCCAAGTACCTTCTTTCTTTCCTCCGCCACTGAATGCCTCGGCCTTCCCTCCTCCGTCTTCTCCTCCCGGACTTCCCGCAGCTCCCTCGCCCCTCGTTCCTGGGCTTGGTCTCCTTTCCCTCCTTCCTCTCTCATCTCCTCTGCCTCGGGCCCTTCAATGACCCCTTCCCCCATGCTCCTCCTCTCCAGCCCCGATCCATCTTTTCCTCCCCAGCCTGCCAGGTGTAGGTGTTGACCGCGGTGACCAAACACTGCCTCACCACCTTTGGATCGCCCTCACCCGAATTTGAACTCCACCCACGCTGAACTTGAGACACTGGTGGAATGAGGATGGAATGCATCAGAACGCTTTGATGAGGGGCCGTCCAAAGATAGCATTATAGATGCTCAGAGCGTCAACAATGACGGACTGGCAGTTGCGGGACTATCCCCCCCCCCCCCCCCCCCCCCGCCCAAGATGACATGAAGCCCCACTCCTCCTTCCACCTCCTTCCTTTCTCCCTAGAATCTGAACAGAGGGCCATCCGAGGTCAACACTCTCCTCGCCTCCACCTTCATCTCGTCGAATGCCTTATTGAAAATAACATTGACTGATCTCCCGTTGTCCATGAGGATCCGTGCGATGGTGAAGTTCTCGATGACTGTCTGGATAACCAGCGCATCGTAGAACGGGTCCCATGACCTGACATATCCTTTTGTGAGAAGGTGATCCTTTCCGCTGGGGGTGGGGATTGAGAAGTCGAGGTCATGCTCTGACGGTACATGGTATGGAGGCTCGCCTTCCGGGTTGCCTTAATCCCCACTCCCCCGTGGATCACCCTAATCCCTCCTCAGCTCCCCAAGTCCGTCCGATCCTCACACCTTTCTTCCTCACCCTCTCTAGGTAGTACTTCCTCGATCCTCACCAACCGTTGCTGCGTCGGGCCTCTCGTTGCTCTCATCTCCAAGAACTTCGGGCAGGTGGTCGTTGCGTAACCCCCCTCCTAGTGGAAATCACAATAGGGCAACACCACCTCCCTTCTCTTGGCCTCCACGACCCTGTTCCTTCTCCGAGCTCCTGTCCCTCCTGCTCCTGCTCCTCTTCCTCCTCTCCCTCATCCGATCAATGTGGCTTGTTGTGGCAGGGGAGGGGTGGCATAGGACCCTGCCTCCATCCTAACTTGTGGGGTCTTCCTTGGCCCCCATGGAAATTACCCCCTCCTAGGACGAAGCCTCTTTCCGGACCCTGCACACCTCCTCCCTGCTGTCTCCACCCCAACTTCGGGGCTCTCGGCTCCTCTATCCTCCTTATCTCCTGCTGCCTAACCTCCAGCTCACTCAGCTTTGCCAACCTTCTTGCGAACTCTGGGTTGGCCGCCTCCCCCTCGATCTCCTCCGTCGCCCTTTCCATCAACTCTTCGAAGGAAACGGGGGCCTTCCGCTTTAGACTCATCTTGAAGAATCCTTCTCGCAGCCCCACCGTGAAGGCGAGCTGGAGGGTGAACCTAGGCACTTCCTGGGTTAGCAGGACCTCCTCCTGGAATCGGTCCACACAGTGGGCCAGCGACTCCCCCGACCCCTGCTTGATTTTGAAGAGTGTCTCAGCATCCTTCTTCCTTTTCTTCGAGGTCGAGAAGCGTAGCAAAAAGCTACAACACAGATCCTCGAACGCATAGATCGATCCTCCCGGGAGCTGGTGAAACCAGTCCCGCGCCTTCTCCTTCATGGTGGTGGCGAAGAGTCGACACTTAAAAGCGTCTGACACCCGCCTTAGGGAGGCCATGTCCTCGAACCATTGCAGGTACTTGACAGGGTCATCCTAGCCAGTGTAGTATACCAAGTCTGACTCCCTAAAACCCTCAGGGAGTGGTACCGAGAGCACCAGCTCGCAAAACGGGCTTCCTCGGCTAGCTGCTCTCGCCTGCTCGACTCGCCCCACGAGCTCTTTGACCGGGCCTACTCTCGTCGGGCCAGCGCTCGCTGGACAGGCATTCGCCGAGCAAGCTCTCGAACGGCAAGCATTCGTCGGGCAAGCACTCGCCAGGCTGGGAAAGAGCTCTCGCCCAGCGAGATCTCGCACTGAAGCCTCCCCAACTGTCTCCTTACCTGCTCTCTGCCCCGGGGCGGCCTCACCTACCCCCGACTGTGGGACGACTTGCTGTACTAGGGTCGAGAACTTGCCTCGCATCATGGCAAAGGCGAGGTTGATTGTCTCGAGAACCTCCCTTCGGAGATCTGCCAGCATCCCTATTGTCATCGGCGATCCAAATGGTGGCGAACTGCCAAAGCCGGCCTCTCGCTCCTCCTCTCCAGCCATGTTGCTTCTCTGAGAATTTCTTGTACCAACAACACTCTACGCTCACTGCACCAAAAATGTTGGAACCGAGAATCGACCCAAGGAGCAGTTTGGACCCCTGAAAGGGGGCAGCTGGTACTTACTGATCCCACGGAAGAACGTGACCAAAGACTTAGAGCTAAACACTGACCCTTGGCTACAGTGTGGAGATCCCACCACACACCTGGAAGATCTTTAGAGTGCTTCCCCTCCTAAGCCAGAACTGAAGCTGGGCACTTTGGAGATCCTGAGGAGCTAACCAAGAATGTCCTAAGGAGGAAGAAGTCAAATAAGTGGATCCTCTCCAATGGTGCCCTTCATGGTCTATATATAGTTTTTCTCTTACGGTCTGCAAATAACGTAACTCCGCCTTTTGGTTTTACTAACCGCACTCCAAACGGGTTTGCTAACAGTCAAACTCCGATGTTCTTGAGGGCTATTGGCAGCCCACTAAGAGTATTTGGGTAAATTGACCCCTGGACCTTTGCTGGGCATGTGGCCCACGAAGGCGCCACTCGCCAGCCCTCTCGCGAGATCTCCCCATGCGAGCAGCTCGTGAGGGCGCCGCTCGCTCCCCCCTGGCACTATAAATACTGACCAGTGTCGCCTACGCGAGGCGGCGAGCCCTCGCTTGCCTTGCCCTCGCATAACTTTCCTCTCAGGGGGATAAGAATGGCCCACCCTCCCCTTACCTTAGCGGCTCGCTCGTCATGGGGCGACGACCACCTGCTCGCCTCGCCTACGCCCTACTCGCCCCTTTTCTCCCTTCGGCGAACACGGGGTTGTACAGTATAGACCTACATCTGGATGACATGACTCAAAATCCAAGTCTCTGAACTATTGGTCGAGATAAGATCTCCCATTTAAACATTGGTTGTCTATCCACGAAAGGTACAGTGATACACTCGTACCAAGATGATGTACCTCTCGAGTTTTGCCAAGATGGGTAAAATCCACATACCTCCTTGCAAACCTTAATTGTTTGGGTGTCGACACCCCGAGGTGCATGCCTCTAAATCCAAGCCTCTACATTGTCCATCAAAATAAGCTCCCATGCACATTGGTTGCATATCCCTCGAGTGCGCGTACCCTTCCACATGTTAACTGATTTCCAAGAGTTAGGAGGGAATACACCTCTAGTTGAGCTCCCCCTTAGCGTGAATGGACTGAGAGGGTCGATCTTATATGGTCTCATACCTACAATGGGGCTTACAAATCATCTATCCACATCCTATAGTCAAGCTCGCCCTCAACACAAATGACTAGGGAGTGTGTCAATCTTATCATGTCTCATACCGCCGAAGTGACTCAGAACTTGTCAAACCACCTCCTCAAGTTGAGCTCACCCTTAGCGGGAATGAGCCAAGAGTGTCAATCTTCTTCGGTCTTGGTGTAACATCTCATTTCCTACTAGACCCCTTGACTTCAACTAGGGTAGGTCATGTGGTGAGAAAAGTGAGTTTGAGCTAGGTAGTGACCTTAGGTCACCTTGAATTTAGAGAACTCAAGTGTAAGCCACTATAGGGGCAAGTCATTTTAGACCAAACTAGCTCAAATTGAACTTATAGATGTGAATTAACACCACCAACATGTCCCTAACCCTAAAGGAGGCATACTTGACCAAAAGTCTCATCAATTGGTCAACCAATTTAGCCAAGTGGACCAAAGTCAAATCTAGATCAATATAACCCAATTCAACTCAATAGGGTTCAATTCATATGCATATGACCAAATTGACCCTACCACAAGATGGTAAACCTTTTAAGGAGTACTATGGACCCAAAAGCCCCATCATGGGGTCACCAATTAGTCCAATTTGACCAAAGTCAAACTTAGGTCAACATAAGCCAATCCTTCTCCAATATGTTCAATTGACCCCCAAAGCATGAAATTGACTTCACCCCTAGTCTTAGAACATCATTGGGGACCTAATTGACTCAAAAGCCCCATCATTGGATCATCAAGTTGACCAAATTGATCAAAGTCAACTTTTCCCCAATTTTAGTCAAAATCACGCCTATTGGTTAAATTGGCCCAATTGGGGCATCACCATGACCCAATTAACATTGGGGGGTGTTAAGGAACTCAAGACCAACATTTGAGACCAGTCAACCCACCCAATTGACCAAGTCAACATCAAGGTCAACCATGGTCAATTTTTAGGCCTATAAGAAGAAATTGAAAGCCTAAGCCAAATTCAATTGGGCTAAGGCCTCAATCCAAGCCCACCCAGCAGCCCAAGTGTGTAATTACTGTCCATGCCCTCTGAAAATGGAGAAGGATGACATGTAATGGGGTAGAATGGTCTTGTTCCCCCAAATTCAAAGAGGAAACTGGGGAGAGCTTGCCATGTGGCCTTCCTCCCTTCTGCCCAAGGCCATATCTGAGCCCAACACCTCAATTCCAGTCATTTTCCACCAAGGGAGGTGCCACTTGGCAGCAAGGAGGGGCAACCAAGGGGAGGCCAACCACCACTTTTCAAATACTCCCTATACAGCCCTCCCCAGCTCCAATTGTTGCCACCACTAGCTTTAGAAGGGGGAAAGGAGTCGGGATGGAGCTTTACAGAGGAGAAAAAAAGTGGAGAATTAAGATTGGGAGCAAGCTCGCCGGAGGAGAGAAGGTCCATGGCCAACCGCCGCCGCCGCCAAGCCCCACTAAGGTCCGGTTTCTCCCCCTCTCCCTCTGTGCTAGCATCTAGGTCTAATTAGGAGAGAAATCAGTCTCAATTGAGCCCGATCCCATGCGAGCTTGAGGGAGATCTTCTGAGCTTTTGTCCTTGCTCGGGTTCGCCGGAGAAGTCGTCTCCGGCGGCCGTGTCGCCGCCTGGCGGCAGCCACCACCTCAAGGAAGGTGGTGGAGGTGGTGGCCGGCAGTGGTGGGCCGTGGATGGCCGGGAAATCACGGTGGAAGTTGGCCTAGGTCAGGCGAATCCAGGCCGTTGGCTGGAGGTAGGGGATGAAATCACAGCCCTTGATTTCTTGTATGTGATAAATGCAGACCAAATTAATTTAATGAAATAATCTGTCACAATTTCTTATGCATGTTCATACTAGAATTTGAGGCCCTTAGAGGCCGTTTCATGAAAAGTGACATGAGATATATGTTGTAGATCTTTATGTCTAATTTAATTAGAAACTTCAATCAGTCCATTTGGGGCAATGTAGAACCCTCAGCATCCAAATTGGTGAGGATGGTCCAATCTAGAGGTCAGAAATTATTGTGTGTATATATTCTAAAATATAGATCTGATTGACTTGAAATTTTTGTCATGCATGCATGAACCCTGTATCTAGCTTGCATCCAAAAATCAAATTTTTAGGAGATAATTTTCTTAAGGTTTTATTCAAAATTTGGTAAATCAAATAAGTGACCGTTTTGAAGTTGTATAGCTCCAACTGGCCCCAAATTTGGGTGTCGCCCTTATTTAAGCAATATTAGTCCATGGTTAAAATTTGAGACCAATTGGATCTGCATGTAGGGTAATTCCCTTTGCATGTCTCTGCTTAAAAGGTGATTTGGTGTACCAATAGCCAAAAGAGGTATTTTGTGTATTTAGCCCAAATAGCTTAGAGTTAGCTTCTGAAACTTTGCACACACCTCCTTTATGATATAATACAACACCTTAGAAAATCTTAGGATTTCTAGGATCAAGAATCTTGTGAATATGATCAAATTGACCTATGTCACAATTTTGTATTTATGAAATGTTTATGGTTAGTACCTTGAGAAAAATTGTGAAACTCTGGAGAATCACTTACCATTTCATTTAGAATCCCTGTAAATTTTAGTAGAAAATTCAGAGTTCATTTCCTCTAGGATTTATCAAATTTGCTCTATGTCAAAATTTTGACTAATTGAGAATTCACTAGGCCAAATGTCTGATTAATGGTTGAAACTCTGGAAATTGATTAGGAGTATAATTATGAGCCTCTGTAATTTTTGGTAGAATTTTTGGAGATATTATTTTTTTGTAAAATTTCATTTATTCAGTTTGTCACTCTTAATTGTTTGTGAAGTAATTATGGTGAAGCATTCCTAAAAAATTATGATATTCTGGAATTGATGTTTTTATGTCATTATAGCGTCACTATAAATTTCACAGAATTTTTGGAAGTCAAAATCTAGTACTTAATGTGTAAAGTCATCTTGTCACCCTTCTTATGATAAATAGAAATTATGTATATAAATCATCTGGAAAATTATGAAATTCTGGAATTAGTGTTTTTATGTCATTATAGTGTTACTGTAATTTTCTCAGAATTTTTGGAAGTAAAAATCTAGTACTTTATGTGTAAAGTCACCTTGTCACCTTTTTTATGATAAATAGAAATTATGATCATAAACCTTCTGAAAAATTATGAGATTGTGGAATCCATGTATTTATGTCATAAGTCACCTCTGGAAATTTACTTAGCAAGATTGGAACTACTGATATGATATTTCCTTTACATTCTAGAAGATGACATTTGATTAATGAATTTTAAATAGAGGTCAAATCAATATGAAATGTATCAAAATTCTGGTCAACCCTTAGATTGTCCATTATGAATCTTTGGTAAAAATTAGAGCTCATATGGACATGTTATGGTTAAAATTGCATCATTGGAATCAAATCTAGTTCAATCTCATTGTTGGTCTGCGAATAGTAAAAACCTCATGTGATGATTTGACCAACAAGACTACATAGAAAATCAGTAAGATTTGGATTATAATAGTAACATATCATTATATATCAGCCCCCAGAAGTTATGGAATCCTTGGAGTACATTCGTACTATGGTTTAGGGAATAATTAAGAATCATGTCGCACTATACATAAAAGGGGCAATTATCACCTTAGGAGATCATGAAGATTATTCAACATGATAAAGTGTCCATTATGTATCACTGGGGTACGATTAGAAACATTTAAGAATCATTTAAGAGCTACACCACTTAGAGTATTGGAAATCTTAAATGTTGAGCATCATTCAAGAAAACATTAGCTTAAGGGTAGAGTTGGAGATAATTTATAAAGCATCAAGTAATAAAGAGTAATAAGTAGAGTGGGTCTTCAGAAAGGGGTAGCCACCAATAAAAGTAATTGTCTTATAAAGGGGAATTTGGGCTTCAGCCCATCGCATTCCCTAGTACCGATGCGAGCCCTTCACCCGATAAACCTCGGGAAGTCCAGGATTCACACTAAACTTCTAAGTATACAATAATTAGACAAGATTAGTCTGACTAAATGAATAAGAGATATAGTAAACTTCATCTCGATCGAGTTAAGGGATGAGAAGTTATATAGCAGGACGGGTTAGTCCTGTGAGCTGGAGGCTCGGGAAATAGTATATATCAGGACGAGTTAGTCCTGCTAGCTGGAGGCTCGAGAGGTTGTATGCCAGGACGGGATGGTCCTGTGAGTTGAAGGCTCTGATGGTGATAACTTGCATGTGCATAAGAACAAATTAGTGGCGGGTCTTCGGTACTGGACCGGTCGTCACACCGACGGTAGTACGTTGGCTTAGGCGGGTGTGAGGGTTTGAGGGGCCAGTAGGTTGTTTATACTGCGGTCTGGAGTACGATCCCCGAAAATGCACACATGACCTCAAAGACTGGTGGATACCAGCAAAGAGTACGCAAGACTCTAGAGTGCACCTAGGACGTGTACAGAGGCGTACGAAGGGTCTAGTCCTGGTAGTGTGCATACCCTCCTAGGAAGTGGAGTTGCTCGCTCCACTAGTGCCGTAGACACAACGGTGGTACCAGAGAGTGAAGTGTAGCATCCCAACTTTTATTGGGCCACTAGACCCTAGTGAGCCCAATAAAAGTAGGCCCGAGCAGTAGAAAACTACCATCTTAAGTAACGTTGCGTGCCGCAACTAAATCATTGGGGTACAGTGACCAAACAAACCCCGATTGGACTTCCGTCAGTTCCGTTAGACTCGTATGGACAATACAAGCGCAACGGAATTCATTGCACTTCGATCCGAGGACGTTTGGAGAAAACGACCATTTCGGGTGTCGTAGCGCGTCACTACCTCATTATTATGAATAGTGACCGTGCGAGCCCCGAATTAACTTCTGTCAGTTCTGGAAAACTCGTACGAACAATACGAGCGCAACATAATTAGTTGGGCCTCGATTCAAGGTCGTATGGAGAGTATGCCATTTTACGACTATGCAGATCGCCTCAGTGCAACGCACGAGATATAAGGCATACGAACCCGGCATCGGCCCCGGCAACTCTTGTTGGACCCCGGGGGCCAAGGAGGACCCCGCCCTAAGTTGACTTGGTCAACCCCCCCCCCCCCCCCCCCCCCCCGATCTGAAATTAGTTGGAAGAAAGACAAAAAGAAAGGGGGGAGAGAGAGAAGCCCCTCCCCAAAAGGAGGGGTTGCCCATGAATGGGCAGCCCCCCCTATTTGGGCAAAGGGGGCAGGAGAGAAAGGAGGGAGGGGAGGGGGAGAAATATCTCCCCCTCCCTTATCCCCACGTGGAGGAAAAGGAGGGGGGGGGAGAGCTCCCCCCCTTTCCTATAAAAGGAGGGGCAGCCCCTATCAAACCCCTACCCCACTCTCTCCCTCTCAGCCTCTCCCTGCCGGCAGCCCAGCCCTCCTCCTCCTCCACCTTGCCGGAGCAAGCCAACCCCAAGCCGCCACCTCCTCCTCCCTCCTCATGGCCGGCCACCGCCCCTCCACCTCTCGAGCCCCACCTCACCTCCAGGTAGAATCGCCCCCCCTCCTCCTTCTTACCTCCTGGAGCCAAGCCGCCCCCTCCCGGTCGCCGGAGCGCCACCAGCGCCACCCCGAGCTTGCTCGGGTGGCGGCGCTGGCCGTGGAAACCAACCCCCCCCCCCCAGCGCCGGTGGTGGCGCTGGGGGAGCAGGTCCCCACTCGGGGACCTCGGCGCCGACGAAGGGGAGGCGGCTGGGCCACCGGAGGACGCAGCCCCGGCGGCGCCCGAGTCCTCCCCCCCCCCCCCCCCCCCTACTCTTTTCCTGTAGGGGAAACCACGCCAACCCCAGCGGCAGCCGGCGGCGCCAGGCCGCCAGACCCCCGCCGGAAGTCTGCCCCCTCCCCGGCGCCCCGACCTGGGGTGGCAGGGAGGGCCCTCCCCGAGGAGGCGGCGGCGCGGCCAGCTTGCATGGCCCATGCAAGCTGTGCCGCGCCTTCCCGCCGCCTCCTGCCCTAATTTCCGGTGGGGTCCGGCGGCGCCAAGCCGCCGGACCACCACCGGAGTGGTCGCCGTCCCCCGGCGCACCGTCCGGGGGCGGCACCAGCCCCTCTCCCCTCGGGGGCGGTGGCGCGGCGGCATGCATGGTGCATGCAGGCCTCCGCCTCCCGCCCCGCCCCTTCTTTCGCTCTAATTCCGGCGGTGGCCGGCGGCGCCAGGCCGCCAGACCACCACCGGAATGGTCGCCGACCCCCGGCGTATCATTCGGAGGCGGTGCCGGCCCAAGCCGGCCGCTGCCCGGCGGCGGCTGTGGCAGCCACCCGAGATCAATCGGGTGTCGCACGATCTCCCCCAGGAGATCAAGCGGCCCCCGTTTTCTTAACTCCTGCCTTCCTCCTCAGCATTCGTGCCCCCCACAGCGGATCCATCGCAGATCCGCTGCGGGGGCCGCGGGAAGGCGCAGGGTGCAAGACCCTTGCGCCCCCTCCCTTTCTCTAATCGCACCCCAGCCCGCCCCCTTCCTTTTCCTAACCGCACCCCAATTCCCCTTTCCCCTTCCCCAATTTTTTGAGGAAAAAATGGGGTAGTTTCAGAAAAAGTTTTCTAAATAGAAAATGTGCCCCACCCTAAGGGACACCTACTGTATTTTTTTTGGGATTTTTAGGAGGAATTTTACTATTTTTAAAACCCTTTATAGAGTTTATTTTGAGAAAATAAACGTCCGAACAAGTTCGCAAAAATCACCAAAAATTAGGGGCTCTATCTAAAGGTGTTTTACAACTACTATAAAAATTGGGAGGTGTGGTTTCTTATTTTGGTCCTCCAAAAGTATTTTACAAGCGAAATAAACGCCCGAAAAAGAGCGAAACTCATCGAAATAAATCGGCGCCCCCTCGACGCATATTTCTAAATGCCTATTAAAAATTGTGCGTATCTATCCAAGGAATCGACTAAGCTCGAAATATCGACGCGAGAATCGGAACGAAAGCGCGGCGCGGCGCCGAAATTTAACCCCCGCCGCGACAATAATAAAGGAGTGATTGGACTACTAACCCTTTCCTTAAGCTGCTACTGTTTTTCTGTACTTCCCTTTAAATCTAGTCTCGCACTGGTCCCCCGCATTTACTTTCGGTACTTTCATTTAAATCCAGTCTCGCACTGGTCCTGTCATTATGGCCTCTGCTTTCGGCCTACTTTTCTGTTTATTACCATGGCCTCTGCTTTCGGCCTACTTTTCTGTTTATTACCATGACCTATGCTTTCGGCCTACTTTTCTGTTTATTACCATGGCCTCTGCTTTCGGCCTACTTTTCTGTTTATTACCATGGCCTCTGCTTTCGGCCTACTTTTCTGTTTATTACCATGGCCTCTGCTTTCGGCCTACTTTTCTGTTTATTACCATGGCCTCCGCTTTCGGCCTACTTTTCTGTTTATTACCATGGCCTCTGCTTTCGGCCTACTTTTCTGTTTATTACCATGGCCTCTGCTTTCAGCCTACTTTTTACCATGGCCTCTACTTTCGGCCTACTTTTCTGTTTATTACCATGACCTCTGCTTTCGGCCTACTTTTCTGTTTATTACCATGGCCTCTGCTTTCGGCCTACTTTTCAGCTTATTATTATGGCCTCTGCTTTCGGCCTACATTTCTGCTTAGTATTATGGCCCCTACTTTCGGCCTAATTTGTTTGCTAATGCAGAGCTGTCATGGCAACCATGCGGTGCTTATCCTCCCTTCTGCGAGGCCTTAATTGGGGAAAACCCAAAGTTGAGTCCCTCCTCCCAAGTTAGCCCCAAGAAAGGAGCCCTCATACCGCTAATCCTCCCGGGCAGAGGTTGTGCGACCGGTCGAGTAGAATTGCCACGACACTTATGTGCTTGTTTTATATAAAGCGGGTGAAGATTGTTTGGGAGTGGCGGGTTGGTCACGCTCGCAGACCGTTCGTACCGGTGCGGGGGGGGGGGGGGGGGGGGGGGGGGGGGTTGACGACTCATGGCGACAGGGAGATGTGCACAACGGGTTATCACCCTCCGAGCCTGCAGTTTTACCTCCTCTGGTCGGCCTACAAATCGGCTCGTCGGATGTCGCTCACATCCAGTTAGTACACCAAGTTGTACAGGAGGGCCTGAATGATACGGTACGACTACATTCAGAAGTGGCAAGACTGGCCACTGTCACCGACGGCCACATCGGTGAGGCCCGCGGGGTTAGCTCCCCTGCTTGAAATAAAGCGGTCTAAACTATGTCGACACAGGGTCTTTTGTATGCGTACAGGTTTGAATACCTGTGTGTGCGTGTCTGCATGTTTTAGTGTTGTGTACTTACTATACGGCGCAGTTACGAGCTTTAGGGAGGGAAGCCCTATATATATAGAGAGAGATATATGTTTACCTGCTGCTAACCCACTACCTTGCTTCGACTATTTCATTTCTGTTCTTTAACCGCCCCCTGGATATGGATCCGGGGAGGGGATGTATTTTCTACTTAGCTCTGTGACTAACGGTTATTTCTTATAACCAATCACAGGAGATGGGACAGCAAGGAGCCCCCGCACCGCAGGATGAGTTACGAGCCTTGGAGATGGCCCGTTCGATTACCCCAGCCTCGCCCCCTATCTTCAGAGACGTGAGTTCGAGAGTATAAGGACTAGCCTAGGTCTCCCTTTTGTTTTAGACTATGTAGCCTTCGAGGCAGTATTTTGTAAAACGATAGGCCCCGACCATATTTAAATATGTAATATAATCAGCATGCTTAGCTTCTCTTATTTCGATTGCTTCTGCTGTGCGTTCTGATGTGTTGTAATGATTCTTGTGCCTGACAAAGAGACCGCTCAGCGCTTAAGAGGATGGGACGTCGCCACCCGAAAAGCGCTGGGTAGTCCTCTTTGGGCAGTAAGATCCCCCCTCCCTGAACCCGGTTCAGTCTGGGGAGGGGGGGGGGGTCTTACAAATGGATCAGAGCCACCACGATCCGACCACATGGGGCAGTCTTTCAATCCTCCCTTCCCCCAGTTCCGTTTCTTGGTTCGGGACGAACCACGCAGCGGAAGCCTGGTGGACCCTTTAGGTTTAAGGTTAAGGATTCGAGACTGCACGGTAGTACACCCACACGCTTTCCGCTTCTTTTCTTTCAGTCCTGCAAAATTCCCTTATTTTTGCAAGTACTGATGCTCGTTTTGTTACTTCTCCAGATACCCGAGTCGAGTAACGGGAGGTCTTCCTCTCGGGACCAGTACCACCCTACCACTCCACCACCAGCCCCGGCCACTCCAGCCACAGTTCCGTTCGGAGAGACAGAGCTCGGACAGACCCTGGTAGCCCTGTTAGCAGCCTTCCAGACAGCCACCTTACGGCCACCCCAGCAGGCCACCGCACCCACCGATCTGCTGACAACATTCCGGGGACTAAGGCCCCCCACCTTCCGAGGTACCGAGTCAGCCATCCAGGCCGAGGAATGGGTGGAGAGGGTAGAGGAGCTTCTAGTAGGGATGATGTGCCCCGCAGTAGCCGTAGTGTCCCTGATGGTGACCATGCTGGAGGGCTATGCCCGGGACTGGTGGAGGGCCGCCAGCCGCTCTACCTTCAGAGGATGACCACTCAGCACGATCCTCTATGGGGAGTTCTCAGAGGCCTTCTTAGAGCATTTCATTTCGGATGCAGACCGGATGGCACTCCAGGAGCGGTTCCTGCAGATCAGGCAGGGAGATAGGACTGTTCCAGACTACCAGAGAGAGTTTATCCACCTGGCCCACTTCGCCGGGACCTTAGCAGGTACGGATAAGGACAGGGCGGCCAAATTTTTCCGGGGATTACGAGACGACCTCCGTCAAGCCCTGATCATGATTTCCCAGGCATCCTTCCACACGATCGCCTCACATGCCACCGCTCTAGAGATGGATCAGCGGATGGTAGCCCAGCAGCGGAGGGGACACGTAGGTGTTCCCCGGACTCAGGGCCGAGAGAGAGGAGTAGGTCCTCGCAGGCAGGGCCGAGACGGGAGACAGCGTCAGCATCACCAGCCATATAGGCAGGCACCCCAGCCCCGACCAGCACCCCAGCCCCGACCAGCACCCCCAGCCCCAGCACCTCAGGTTGTCCCAGCCGCACGACGAGATGTTCCCTTCGCAGGGAACTGCTACCTGTGCCAGCAGCCCGGGCACATACAAGCCTTTTGCCCACAGGCGGTAGGTAGGACCGGCCTAGGAGCAGTACAGGGAGCCGCAGAGAGAGGACGAGGACGAGGTGGGCGCAGAGGACAGCCTGCAGGAAGGAGAGGCCAGGCCAGGCAGGGCAGAGCAGCACCACTCGAGGCATACGCCTTGGACCTCCAGCACGGTCCTGCTCCTGATGTAGTGATAGGTATCTACTTCCGATAGTACGATATCCTAAGAGATGTTATAGTTTTATATATTGGGACTTTGGTATATGTCATCCCTACTCCCGTATATCTGTGAAAAGCTTATGATCATGATATATATATATTATCAGGTTTACTTTTGGTAGAAGATCATCCCGCTAAAACACTATTCGATACCGGCGCCACACATTCTTTCGTTGCACAAAACTTCATCGCTGACAAGGAGAACACGATGCGATCATCCGGGATGTCAATCCGAATACGATTCCCGGATGGATCAGATATGACTTCCACCGAAAAGTGTTCCTTCCAGGCCATGCTAGGAGGCATAGAATTCGAAGTCAACGCAACCGTTTTGGCAATAACCGGATTCGACATCATTCTGGGGATGGATTGGTTGGCCAAGCACAGCGCCCAAATCAATTGTTCAACTCGAGAAATCCGCCTCTAGAATCCGAATGGGCAATTTATCACGCTAGCAGGTATACCCTCTGTCACCCGCATTATCTTAACATCTGCACAAACCGTCAAGGCAGTTCGGCGGAAGGACGAGGTGTACCTAATCTACTTTGAGATGGAAGACACGACACAAGTACTCGCTAAAGTGCCTGTAATCAGGGACTTCCCAGATATCTTCCCAGAGTCCCTTCCCGGGTTGCCCCCGCAACGGGAAGTGGACTTCCGAATCGAACTTACTCAAGGAGCCCGACCAGTATCCCGAGCACCGTACCGGATGGTCCCGAGGGAACTGGCCGAGCTCAAGATTCAACTACAAGAGTTAGTCGACGCAGGATTCGTACGTCCTAGTACTTCGCCCTGGGGAGCCCCAGTACTGTTTGTTAAGAAGAAGGATGGATCTCTGCGTCTCTGCATTGACTATAGAGAATTGAATAAACTCACTGTCCGGAATACATATCCCCTACCCCGGATAGATGAATTGTTCGATCAGCTGCAAGGCGCGTCCGTCTTTTCCAAGATGGATTTAAGATCCGGCTACTATCAACTCAGAGTGCGAGAAAAGGACATTCCCAAGACCGCCTTCAGCTCCCGCTACGGACTGTACGAGTTCATGGTATTGCCATTTGGGTTAACCAATGCCCCGTCCGCCTTCATGGCTTTAATGAATACCGTATTTAAACCCTTCCTGGATCTTTTCGTAATAGTCTTCATAGATGATATCCTCATCTACTCGAGGAACAAAACCAATCACTCCAGGCACCTCCAAATGGTTCTGCTTAAGCTAAGAGAGCACTCGCTGTTCGCCAAGTTTAGCAAATGCGAGTTCTGGATGGAAGAAGTCGGTTTTCTGGGACACACAGTTAATAAGAACGAGGTAGCAGTGGATCAAGCCAAAGTACAAGCGGTACGAGATTGGCCGCCACTTAAGACAGCGGCAGACATCCGAAGTTTCCTTGGCCTCGCCGGCTACTACCGTAAGTTCGTCGAAGGATTCTCCAAGATTGCGTTACCGCTTACCTCCCTCACCAAAAAAGATGTGACATTCCATTGGTCTCCCGAGTGCGAAGCAGCGTTCATCGAACTGAAGAACCGGCTGATATCGGCCCCGATCCTGACTCTTCCCTCAGGAACTGAGGGCTTCCAGATCTATGCTGATGCCTCTCTGAAAGGATTGGGAGCCGTGCTTATGCAACATGGCAAGGTAGTTGCCTACGCCTCACGTCAACTCAAGCCGCACGAACTAAACTACGCCACCCACGATCTAGAACTAGGGGCGGTAGTTTTCGCATTAAAGGTTTGGAGACACTACCTCTACGGGGTACGATGCGAGATTTTCTCCTATCATAAGAGTCTCAAGTATGTCTTCACCCAGAAGGAGCTGAACCTCCGACAACGCCGGTGGTTAGAATTTCTCTGCGATTACGACTTCGCCCTTCAGTACCACCCCGGCAAGGCTAATAAGGTTGCAGATGCCCTGAGTCGGCAGCCTCCGAGGACCGGGAGTTGGTTAGAAATGGTACCGGAGGAATTAGTCGAATCTTTGGCGAGACTGGATGTCATCCTCGTTACCCGCAGGGACCCGATGGAGTATCAGGCCCACCTCTATTGGATGGAGATACAGTGTGACATCAGGGATAGAATACGAGAAGCCCAGAAGACCGACGTTGAAGCAGCACTGATCATTCAGGCCTTGCAACACGGTGCACAAAAAGACTACAACTTGTACGATGGCATCCTGCAATACAGACACCGCATATTCATTCCCGCGGCAGAGGGGATCCGGGAAGAGATACTCCGTGAAGCACATCAAACAAGGTATTCAATACACCCAGGGGTAGTGAAGATGTATACAGACCTACGAAGGACTTTATACTGGCCAGGAATGAAGAGGGACGTCACCAACTATATTGCGCACTGCCAGACCTGTCAACTAGTCAAGGCAGAGTGTCAAAGCCCAGGGGGCCTACTACAACCCCTGCCCATACCAGAATGGAAGTTCGAAGATATTTCCATGGACTTTGTCCATGGCTTACCCCGATCTCGTGCAGGTAACGACTCCATATGGGTCGTAGTAGACCGCCTTACCAAGGTAGCCCGATTCATCCCGAACCGGCAAGGCGACGGTGTCGACATTTTAGCCCGACTATTTATTGAGCAGGTAGTCCGATTTCATGGAATACCCAAATCAATCATCTCGGACCGCGAAGGGCGCTTCACATCGAAGGAATGGAGAAGAGTGCAAGCTTATCTAGGAACCAGATTGGCATTTAGCACCGCCTTCCACCCCCAGACCGATGGGCAGACGGAAAGAACAAACCGAACGATGGAAGATCTTCTCTGATTATGCATAGTAGAACACAACGAGCCATGTGAGCAATTACTACCTCTGGTGGAATTTTCATATAACAACAGCTTCCAGGCAAGCATCAAGATGGCACCTTACGAAGCCCTCTACGGAAGACGCTGTCGGACCCCGCTATCTTGGGCACAGGATGAGGACCCCGAAGCCTTAGGGGTCACCTACATAGACGATACCACTGCTGCAATAAGGTTAATCCGGGAACGTATGCTAGAAGCACAGAGCCGGCAAGCCAAATATTATGATGCGCGTCATCGGATGGTGGAATTCAACGTGGGAGATATGGTTTTCTTGAAAATTAAGCCAATGCACGGCATATCCCGAATAAAGAAGCAGAAAAAGTTGGACCCCCGCTACTTAGGCCCATATCAAGTCATCGAAAGAGTTGGCCCGGTGGCTTATAGGTTAGCTTTGCCAGCCGAGCTGGGAAACCTCCATGACGTGTTTCACGTCTCCTCGCTGAGACGCGTACTCCGCCAACCCGAGCAACATCTCCCCGTGTCACCGACATCAGTACAATCCGACCGATCCGTCCAACTCGAACCAGTGAAGATAGTGGACTCCAAGATCAAAGAACTGCAGAACAAAACCATCACGATGGTCAAGATCTTGTGGTCAAACTGTGGACGCGAAGAGTTTACTTGGGAACCAGAGACGCTCGTTCGAGAAAAATACCCGGCACGCTTTCCCCCAGGTATATCCTTTACACCCCTACTTTAGCCAATTTTCAGGGACGAAAATCTCTTTATTTTTATTGGATTGTAACATCCCAACTTTTATTGGGCCACTAGACCCTAGTGAGCCCAATAAAAGTAGGCCTGAACAGTAGAAAACTACCATCTTAAGTAACGTTGCGTGCCGCAACTAAATCATTGGGGTACAGTGACCAAACAAACCCCGATTGGACTTCCGTCAGTTCCGTTAGACTCGTATGGACAATACAAGCGCAACGGAATTCGTTGCACTTCGATCCGAGGACGTTAGGAGAAAACGACCATTTCGGGTGTCGTAGCGCGCCACTACCTCATTATTATGAATAGTGACCGTGCGAGCCCCGAATTAACTTCTGTCAGTTCTGGAAAACTCGTACGAACAATACGAGCGCAACGGAATTAGTTGGGCCTCGATTCAAGGTCGTATGGAGAGTATGCCATTTTATGACTATGCAGATCGCCTCAGTGCAACGCACGAGATATAAGGCATACGAACCCGGCATCGGCCCCGGCAACTCTTGTTAGACCCCGGGGGCCAAGGAGGACCCCGCCCTAAGTTGACTTGGTCAAACCCCCCCCCCCCCCCCCCCCCCCCCCCCCCCCGCGGTCTGAAATTAGTTGGAAGAAAGACGAAAAGAAAGGGGGGAGAGAGAGAGAGAAGCCCCTCCCCAAAAGGAGGGGCTGCCCATGAATGGGCAGCCCCCTCTATTTGGGCAAAGGGGGCAGGAGAGAGAGGAGGGAGGGAGGGGGAGAAATATCTCCCCCTCCCTTATCCCCACGTGGAGGAAAAGGAGGGGGGGAGAGATCCCCCCCTTTCCTATAAAAGGAGGGGCAGCCCCTCTCAAACCCCCACCCCACTCTCTCCCTCTCAGCCTCTCCCTGCCGGCAGCCCAGCCCTCCTCCTCCTCCACCTTGCCGGAGCAAGCCAACCCCAAGCCGCCACCTCCTCCTCCTTCCTCATGGCTGACCACCGCCCCTCCACCTCTCGAGCCCCACCTCACCTCCAGGTAGAATCCCCCCCCCCTCCTCCTTCTTACCTCCTGGAGCCAAGCCGCCCCCTCCCCGTCGCCGGAGCGCCACCAGCGCCACCCCGAGCTTGCTCGGGTGGCGGCGCTGGCCGTGGAAACCAACCCCCCCCCCCCCCCCCAGCGCCGGTGGTGGCGCTGGGGGAGCAGGTCCCCACTCGGGGACCTCGGCGCCGACGAAGGGGAGGCGGCTGGGCCGCCGGAGGACGCAGCCCCGGCGGCGCCCGAGTCCTCCCCCCCCCCCTACTCTTTTCCTGTAGGGGAAACCACGCCAACCCCGGCGGCGGCCGGCGGCGCCAGGCCGCCGGACCCCCGCCGGAAGTCTGCCCCCTCCCCGGCGCCCCGACCTGGGGTGGCAGGGAGGGCCCTCCCCGAGGAGGCGGCGGTGCAGTCAGCTTGCATGGCTCATGCAAGCTGTGTCGCACCTTCCCGCCGCCTCCTGCCCTAATTTCCGGTGGGGTCCGGCGGCGCCAAGCCGCCAGACCACCACCGGAGTGGTCGCCGGCCCCCGGCGCACCATCCGGGGGCGGCACCAGCCCCTCTCCCCTCGGGGGCGGCGGCGCGGCGGTATGCATGGTGCATGCAGGCCTCCGCCTCCCTCCCCCCCCCTTCTTTCGCTCTAATTTCGGCGGTGGCCGGCGGCGCCAGGCCGCCGGACCACCACCGGAATGGTCGCCGACCCCCGGCGTATCATCCGGAGGCGGTGACGGCCCCAGCCGGCCGCTGCCCGGCGGCGGCTGCGGCAGCCACCCGAGATCAATCGGGGGCCGCACGATCTCCCCCAAGAGATCAAGCGGCCCCCGTTTTCTTAACTCCCGCCTTCCGCCTCAGCATTCGTGCCCCCCACAGCGGATCTGTCGCAGATCCGCTGCGGGGACCGCGGGAAGGCGCAGGGTGCAAGACCCCTGCGCCCCCTCCCTTTCTCTAATCGCACCCCAGCCCGCCCCCTTCCTTTTCCTAACCGCACCCCAATTCCCCTTTCCCCTTCCCCAATTTTTTGAGGAAAAAATGGGGTAGTTTCAGAAAAAGTTTTCTAAATAGAAAATGTGCCCCACCCTAAGGGGCACCTACTGTATTTTTTTTGGATTTTTAGGATGAATTTTACTATTTTTAAAACCCTTTATAGAGTTTATTTTGAGAAAATAAACGTCCGAACAAGTTCGCAAAAATCACCAAAAATTAGGGGCTCTATCTAAAGGTGTTTTACAACTACTATAAAAATTGGGAGGTGTGGTTTCTTATTTTGGTCCTCCAAAAGTATTTTACAAGCGAAATACACGCCCGAAAAAGAGCGAAATTCATCGAAATAAATCTGCGCCCCCTCGACGCATATTTCTAAATGCCTATTAAAAATTGTGCGTATCTATCCAAAGAATCGACTAAGCTCGAAATATCGACGCGAGAATCGGAACGAAAGCGCGGCGCGGCGCCGAAATTTAACCCCCGCCGCGACAATAATAAAGGAGCGATTGGACTACTAACCCTTTCCTTATGTTGCTACTATTTTTCTGTACTTCCCTTTAAATCCAGTCTCGCACTGGTCCCCCGCATTTACTTTCGGTACTTTCATTTAAATCCAGTCTCGCACTGGTCCTGTCATTATGGCCTCTGCTTTCGGCCTACTTTTCTGTTTATTACAATGGCCTCTGCTTTCGGCCTACTTTTCTGTTTATTACCATGGCCTCTGCTTTCGGCCTACTTTTCTGTTTATTACCATGGCCTCTGCTTTCGGCCTACTTTTCTGTTTATTACCATGGCCTCTGCTTTCGGCCTACTTTTCTGTTTATTACCATGACCTCCGCTTTCGGCCTACTTTTCTGTTTATTACCATGACCTCCGCTTTCGGCCTACTTTTCTGTTTATTACCATGGCCTCTGCTTTCGGCCTACTTTTTACCATGACCTCTGCTTTCGGCCTACTTTTCTGTTTATTACCATGACCTCTGCTTTCGGCCTACTTTTCTGTTTATTACCATGGCCTCTGCTTTCGGCCTACTTTTCAGCTTATTATTATGGCCTCTGCTTTCGGCCTACATTTCTGCTTAGTATTATGGCCCCTGCTTTCAGCCTAATTTGTTTGCTAATGCAGAGCTGTCATGGCAACCATGCGGTGCTTATCCTCCCTTCTGCGAGGCCTTAGTTGAGGAAAACCCGGAGTTGAGTCCCTCCTCCCAAGTTAGCCCCAAGCAAGGAGCCCTCATACCGCTAATCCTCCCGGGTAGAGGTTGTGCGACCGGTCGAGTAGAATTGCCACGACACTTATGTGCTTGTTTTATATAAAGCGGGTGAAGATTGTTTGGGAGTGGCGGGTTGGTCACGCTCGCAGACCGTTCATACCGGTGCGGGGGGGTTGACGACTCATGGCGACAGTGAGATGTGCACAACGGGTTATCACCCTCCGAGCCTGTAGTTTTACCTCCTCTGGTCGGCCTACAAATCGGCTCGTCGGATGTCGCTCACATCCAGTTAGTACACCAAGTTGTACAGGAGGGCCTGAATGATACGGTACGACTACATTCAGAAGTGGCAAGACTGGCCACTGTCACCGACGGCCACATCGGTGAGGCCCGCGGGGTTAGCTCCCCTGCTTGAAATAAAGCGGTCTAAACTGTGTCGACACAGGGTCTTTTGTATGCGTACAGGTTTGAATACCTGTGTGTGCGTGTCTGCATGTTATAGTGTTGTGTACTTACTATACGGCGCGGTTACGAGCTTTAGGGAGGGAAGCCCTATATATATAGAGAGATATATATGTTTACCTGCTGCTAACTCACTACCTTGCTTCGGCTATTTCATTTCTGTTCTTTAACCGCCCCCTGGATATGGATCCGGGGAGGGGATGTATTTTCTACTTAGCTCTGTGACTAACGGTTATTTCTTATAACCAATCACAGGAGATGGGACAGCAAGGAGCCCCCGCACCGCAGGATGAGTTACGAGCCTTGGAGATGGCCCGTTCGATTACCCCAGCCTCGCCCCCTATCTTCAGAGACGTGAGTTCGAGAGTATAAGGACTAGCCTAGGGCTCCCTTTTGTTTTAGACTATGTAGCCTTCGAGGCAGTATTTTGTAAAACGATAGGCCCCGACCATATTTAAATATGTAATATAATCAGCATGCTTAGCTTCTCTTATTTCGATTGCTTCCGCTGTGCGTTCTGATGTGTTGTAATGATTCTTGTGCCTGACAAAGAGACCGCTCAGCGCTTAAGAGGATGGGACGTCGCCACCCGAAAAGCGCTGGGTAGTCCTCTTTGGGCAGTAAGATCCCCCCTCCCTGAACCCGGTTCAGTCTGGGGAGGGGGGGGGGGTCTTACATGAAGCTAGCTCCAAAAATTGGGAACTAAAAGTCTGTGATCACAGAGTCGTGTGGGTGAGTTGCACTTGTATGAATCATATCATAGCATGCATATCATATCATACGTAAACCTTAGAACATAATTTGCAGACTCTTATCATATAAATTAATATGAGCTCTTTTATATGATAAGTTATAATTTCAAAAATCTTAACTTATAAATGTGTATGAGGATTTATATAAGTTAAGATACTTATGTGATGTTGGTATACTTTACTTGTTTACTGTACTCGCGTGCACTTATTTACCTTACTTATTGCTTTACTTACAATTTTACTTATTGCCTTACTTTCTGCTCATATATATACTGCTTGTTAGGTATTTTACGTGTTTTGCTTTATATACCTGCTAGCGTAGAATCCTTTGTCACCTGCATTTTCTATTACTCCTTGTTGTCCTCCGCTTCCTTCCTCCCGCCCGGTGCCTAGGAGTCGCAGGGGGAGGCGGGGACAAAACTGGCTTAGTCTTTATGACTAACGGTCGGTTGTGACCGTAGGAGTTCGAGGTGCTGGAGCAGCCGCACAACCAGCAGGACGAGATGGAAAGACTTGAGGAGCAGTGTCGACATTACTTCTACCACGAGACAGGTGTCAGATGATGAGAGTGTTTAGCTTCCGCATATATATGTAGAGAGAGAGAGAGAGAGAGTTTATTTTGTGCCTTTTTCATTCGGGCATGTACTGGGCATAAGCACTTACTGTTTATTTTGTACTCGTTGATGGACTTGTATACTATTTTGGCATATGTATATGTGTGTGATTGTGGACTTAGTTTATTTTATCTAGTTTTTCTTCTTATCTCTTGTTGGCTTGGTTGATCGTTCTTGCCGACAGGATCGGCGTCTTGCGAAGGTGGCTAACTTGTGTGTGTTAGCATCACCGTAAGGCGGCGGTTCTGGGCATAAGATCCGGGAACTCTCTTGGTGCGGGAGAGGGATCTTACACTTGGACCGCCGACACGACTAACAACTCGCTTATCCACCTTCTTCACTTGAGCTCTCCCTTAGCGTGAATGACATGGGAGTATGTCAATGTTATCTGGTCTCCGAATGCCGACACAACTAACAAGTCTCCTCTCCACCTCCTTCAGTTGAGCTCGCTCACACAGTGAATGACTGCATGAGTGTGATGTTGTTTTCTGGTTTCAATATCGTCGATGCGAGCTCAGTTTTCCAATTCCACCTTCTTCCATTGAGCTCGCTCGCATAGTGAATGGCTTAGGAGTGTCACGGTCTTTTTTGATTTGCATATCATCGACGCTCGCATAGTGTAAAGCGTGTGAGGCATCACAAAGTCAGGTCAATTCATTTACTTGAAAACTTCAAATTATTTGCATATTTTTTCTCATGTTCCCTGTCTTGATAGGGACCACGTCGATGCCAGCTAAAACCTAAAAAATGTTGATGTCATTCTCACATTACGACCCAGCTCGCGACTCCTATAAAGCTCCATGTTAAGCCATTACGTCGTTCTCAACCCTGCGACAGACCAAAAACGCCAGTACACAGCTTGGCACCTTGTCACGACCATCTACAAGGATTATGTATTACCGTTATTTGTAGAGATCAAAAAAATACGTGGAGGATACAATATATCACCTCGGTGACCTCGGTGGCGCGGAGCTCAGTAGATCCCATCAATGAGCTCTGAAGATCACCTCCAAGAGCTCGTCAGATCACCTCACCAACCTCAATAGATCACCTCAGCAAGCTCATCAGATCACCACGCTGAGCTCAGCAGACCACTTCAGTGACCTCAACAGATTACCTCGTCGAGCTCAGCAGATAACCTTGTCGAGCCCAACAGATTACCTCGTCGAGCTCAGCAGATTACCTCGGTGAGCTCGCATTAACCTTGCATGGGGGTGGGGTCCACCTTCTGACAATAAGGTCCCCACTTTTTTTGCCTATAAATATGACATCATTGTAACAGGTGAGAGACAGTTCATACTCTGTGAAGTTCGCTGATTTGAAGATTTGACGATCTCTCATATTTTTCCTACAACTCGCACAACACTTATTCGAGAGAGAGAGAGAGAGAGAGGGAGGGAGAGAGTTCATACACTCCTGGGTATACGACATGACCTCCACAATGTAATACAACCACCTTGTGAAGCGATAAAATATTCTTTTGTTCTCTTCTTTGTCTCTTGCTTTCCTATTGTTCGCGAACAAGTAACCTTCTATCATACCATATTCCGAACTTTGCGATCGAGAACCTTTACTCCTTGCGGGACGAACTCATTGCTCCAACATGTGTAAATTAGTTATTTTTATTGATGGAAGAGTGAGGTTTTATTAATGTATAATGAAATATTCAAAACTGGGAGTCAAAAGTTCTAAAATAGAGACAAATATAGAAGTAACATTAGTAATTAAATATAAACCAATCCTTTTTCCCACTACTTTTTTTACAGCAACAATATCACATTAACATTTTGTTTCTAGCATGAATATTTCTTCCATCGACATGTATCGAAATGATATTATTTTCCCAACCAACTTGTATCTTAATATAAAAATTAAAATATAATTAAGAATATGTGTTGGAAATAAAGAATGGGGATCAATGCGTTGGTATATATCGTACGGCAGAAATATTCTCGGGAGATATTAGAGCACAACTAGTGTAGGTTTCGCCCACCCGTTGACAAAAAGACAGCTACGACCAAAACAACTTATATAATCGACGCAAGAAGTGGCTATTCAATTCTTTGAAATATATATGAGTGACAGGAGCCCCTATCCAAGGCGATATTCGTCGTGGGCAAAGACAATCGTCGGGGGGCGGCGACAATCGTCGGGGGCGGCGACAATCGTCGGGGCGGCGACAATCTGCGCGGGGACGGCATTCGACTCCTTTCGTAGAGAGAGAGAGAGGAAGAAGGCATGCCGTGCACAAATGAGATGATTTGAACAAAGGCAATGATGCGAATTTGCCGATTTAAATAAATAATGTATATTGATCTAGACTCTCAACTACTCAACTTTGCACTTAAATAATGCCATATTTATGATAAACATGTTTTAAAATTATAATCAAAAACCAAAAGATCATTTGTATGATATAACGATCATATATAATTTCAAATTGTGCAAATGTTTACCTTCTTATTAATGAGAGATAAATATATATGTAATATGCTTTAACCTAATTCTGCACAGGCTCCGCACCTATTTTAGTGCAACTGCGGGCTACGCCCGCATACGACTGCGTACTTTCTCCTTAAGAATCGTCGCATGGAGAAAGCATACTGCATACCCCACTATTGGAAGGAAAAAAAACTCAATTAGAGATTGACAGAACAAACCCCAAAGATAATACTATGACAATAATGTAGCACTCAAAATCAATACACATGAAAAATATATGAAACATATAAGCATTTGAAGCAAAGAGAAAAAAATCATTGCTATATCCGGGATTTTTGGCACTTTGCACCCTTCAATTAGGGGGGTTTGATATTTTGCACCCTGATTATTTAGTTATGGCATTTTGCACCCCCTCTTCCCAAATACGTTAAGTGGGGCATATTGCACCCTCATCTAATTTTTTTAACTACTTTAATTCTATGAAAATAACTTGGTGATGGTGCAATATGTCACACTTAACCTATTTCGAGGGTGCAAAGTGCCAAAACTAAATAATTAGGATGCAAAATGCCAAACCCCCTAATTGGAGGTGCTTAGTGCCAAAAGTCGATATATCCGAGAATGTGATAAATTGAAAGTTTAGCCTATTCATTGCCAAGTCATGACATTTTCTGCATGCGAATGAAAGAATTAAAATATGAAAACAAATTCGAAGTTATAAAATAGAGTTAAAATATGAAGGAACTTCTGACAAAAATAATTAAAACAGATCTTAGGAAGAGGAAGGCCGGACAATGCTTGGCCTGATGCGGGGTTTCTGGGATCCCCTTCCTCCTTCGTCGTTAGCCATGGAGAGAAATTCCTAATCCACCTACAAAAAGTTGGAGGGTTTGTGAGGATGCTACACCGAGGTCGGAAGAACTTCTGAAGTTCGAAATGAAGAAAGCAAGCCGATCTGAAGTTGTTGGCAGCCTCGTACCTGGAAGTGTTGGTTTTTAATTGGTTGACCGTTTATTTTGAAAAAAGGAGGAGAGAGAGAACCGCATTTATTGCGGAGAGAGAAGTTGGTGTTTTTGCTTTGCCTATAAATAGGCCCCCCTTGTATTTGCTTTTTGTGCTGTGAATGAAAAGTTGTAGAGAAAAATTTCGGCAGAAATTTTAGAGAGAGAGAGAGGGAAGTAGTGAGAGAAGGAGAGGAGATATATTTTATTCCCGCAGGAATAGTATCATCTCGCTCGCCTAAACCTCTCGCTGGACATCTCGCATTCGTCGAGCTCGCACAAGAGCATGTCGACGTTCGTTGGGCTCTCTATTCTCGGCGGTCGAAGTTCGTCGAGCATAGCTGCATATCGCGTGCCCCCCGTAGGAGCCTCGCCGGAGCTGTCCACCTCGCTGAGCGGCAGGTCTCGCTAGCCAGCCCGCCAAGTTGATCTCGCCGGGACGGCGTGTTGAAGGGTGCGCCAGCCCGTGCTCGCCGGAGGCATCTTGCCGCGAGTTGCGGGAGCTCGCCGGAGTAGAAGTTGGAGCTCGCGAGTTGTAGGATCTCGTGTGGTTTGAAGGTGCTCGCCGAAAAGGGAGGTGGTCATCTCGCCGGGTTGACATCTCGCCGAAAGGAGTGGTGCGCGAGTAGAGTACTCGCCGGAGAGTGATCGCGAGGTCCAGTTGTAACGGCCCAAAACGTGAAGTGACCCAAAATGAATAATAAAATGTGATAAAAGTACGTCCCCTATGATGAAAATATAAAGCAGTGTCAACTCAGCATATCTTTGAACATGGAGTACGAATTTAAATGACGCTTTCCGGTGCTCGAAATGTTTTAACGGAATATGAATTTTTCCTATATGAGACTGTACATTTTAGTATACTTTGGCGTACCAATAGTGTTATTGGTGTGCTAATAGAGGCTTCATATGGGCATTTGTAATGATGGCTTAGAGTTGTATGTGCTTGGTCTACGTTGAGCTGCTAAGAAGGAAAGGATGATAAATGAAGGATGACAAATGGTGTGCAGATAGCAGTATTAAATTGATTTGGGAGTATATTAATATACGCGGTGGCTGTTTAGGTGTAAGTGGGGGGGGGGGGGGGGGGGGGGGGGTACAAGATTAAGCTAGGAACATATGAGTTCAGTAGCTCTGGGAGAATACCATTCAGAGTTGTTAGTACCACATATAAGTTAAGGTTATTTTTCATAGCTGCTCTAGTTGTTACCTTACTTTCTTACTGCTTTACTTATAGCCTTACTTACTGTCTTACTTCCTGCTCATATATACTGTTAGATAGGGGTTTTACGTGTTTTACTTTTATATACTCTGTTAGCATAGAATTGTTATCATTAAATGTTCAGTAATTATATACCCTGCTAGTCTAGCCACTTGTCACACCTACTTTTGATTTACCCTTTGATGTCCTCCGCTTCCTCCTCCCGCACGGTGCCTAGGAGTCGCGGGTGGAGGCGGTGAGGAATATGCTGAGTCTTATAGATGGACGGTCAGTGGACCTCATCGTTTTAAGGATGATGTGTCGGAACAGCAGGACCCCGTTCAGGAGACAGGTCAGGAGGACGGGATGAAGCAAAGCATCCACTAGCCGTTAATGCAGCAGCAACTATAGACGCGCGATGACAAAGTCTGATAGCTTCCGCATAGACGTAGAGACGTGAGACTTTTGTAGCAAGGATATCGATGTACTGGGCGTAAGCCCTTATTCTTTTAGTTCTTTCTCATCGTGAACTTTGTAATCTTGTATTATGATAATTATATATTGTGATTTTGTGAACTTGTTTCATTTAATACTTCAATTACTGTGATTATGGTTGACCTGGATGATGATGAATAGCCGGCAGGATCGGCGCATTGTGGCGGCGACCATTTGGTGTAATGGTGTCGCCGCAAGACGTCAGTTCTGGGCGGTAAGACCCGGGAAAGAATGCAAAAAAAGGGGGTCTTACAACTAGCTTAGTGAAGAAACAACCACATACAAGGCAAATAGAAATTAAATCAAGAATCTTTATTGCTCATGTTACTAAAGAATGATGGTGTGTCAGAGATCTCACTGCATACCCATGAATGTATAAAAACGCTATTGCGAACCAAACGATGTGGTAGGTGTAGGGGGAGGTACAAGATTAAGCTAGGAACATACGAGTTCAGTAACTCTGGGAGAATACCATTCGGAGTTGTTAGTACCACATATTCCTCTTGATAATACAACATATTTATAGGCTACTGAGGCATGGGCTACCATGCTATCAGAGAGTGTTTCCCACCCTAATGTGAGATTCTCAGAGACGTCATCGAAGTCTTATGAGATCCTATATATCGTGCCGACGAGATGATGTAGGACCCGTGTTTCGGTGCAAGATGAGCGTGAAGTTGTGTTGAAGCAAAAAACATTTGCTAATCTTATTAACATGCAATTTCAAAGAATTAAGAGGAAAGAAAATATAACGGCCCTATCAACACAGACTTAAACAAACGTATCAAGACCCATAAGTAAATTAATTTTATGTTGCATCATTTAAGAAAGAAGAAATTATATTAAATAGTGTGATGAAAATATTTGATCATTATTGCTGGAAGCATACAGTAGGCCCAAAATACCAACATGACCACCAGAGTAAATGTGCAAAACAAAACTTTATACAATATCACCAAAAGCTTACAATCCTCCTAGTTGCCACTAGGACTTGACACGCCAACTACTCATAAGCTTTGCCCATTACAAGCTTTGCCAATTACCAGTTCCAAAGGCACCGCGTGCTGCTACACTTTGTCTTCACGCACCGCTACAGCTTGCCAAGCTCGCAAACTCCAAGTGCCGAGTTCCAAAACCAATTTGGCTGCTCTTCCAAGACTTCACGTGAGCTCCTTCACTACTATCGCTCTTCAGAGCTTCCGACAAGCTCCTTCAGCTCGCATACTCGCAACAACTTCAACTTTTCATGCTTGCATCAACTTCTGCCTGTCCTGCCTTCAGCCAGCTTTTCTCTACCAAAAACTGTTCATCATCTTCTCCATACGGCTTTGATCTGTTTTCGACCAGAGGTGGATTTGCCTGTCACCAACAATTATAATATCACATTATAAAATGATCATTTGCTTCAACACATCACACAGACATATATATATTATTAATCCATTTTTTTTACGAAATTGAGTAATCAAAGAAATAATTTCCAAAGTAGAAAATAAAGAGCAAAATTCTATTAAATGAAACAAAATTAATAATAAAAAATGAAACTAAGTTAACAAAGGTAATAAAATAGTCAATGCTATTAATATATAATTTTATGCATTCCATAGCTTTTTAAGAAACCAAATAATTACAAGTCATTTCCTTACTCTGTGCATTGAAACTATGTTCGTCTCGACCTGCTTGCTCTCCACTTTTGAAGTAGATAGTCTATCACCTCACTTAATGAAGCCTTTTTGTCCTCCTTGAAATTCCAGAGCTCCGGAACAACGTACCTTCCACTAGAGTTGTATTCGTTCAACTCCAACAATGTGTTCGTCACAGTTTTGTAGATAACCTCACCCCATTGCTCCTTCAAAAAGACTAATTTTTCATCATCTTCTCTCAACATTTCCTGCACAATAATAAAATTTTAAAACAATTGGACAATGCGTTCGGCACGCAAAAATGAAAAGTATGAAATATAAGATGCACATATCACTTCTTTATCATCGACCTTAACAACTTTAAAGGAATGCCAGTTTGGGTTCCGCAAATGCTTTTCCCATTCCGAGCACAGCATTGCGGCTTTAATGTCAGCATCGTCATTTGAATACATTTCCCTGCATACAGATTGAAACGCCTTCACATCTATAGCTCCCATCCTCCTTATTCCAATTTTTGTCCGAGCACTTAACTTGTCATTCAATCCCTAAAAAAAAAATTAGATTAAAAAAAAGCACAAAAAATGAAATAAAATAAAATCATTACCTTCAAAAGCTGTCTCCGAGCATTCTGGAGCTTTGTATTGCTCTCAAAATGCCTGATCGTGAGGCTGAAATTAATGGACTTGAGGTATTGCTTTTCTTCAATTTTGTCTTTCATCTTTTTTTTTAGTTGACATTTCTAATTCCATTATCTGTTTCATGGAATCATCCTTATCGATCTATTAATTTAAAACAAAATGACAAGTTAATAATAATTAAAATAACTGTAAATTAAAATATCCGACGCAAAAACTTAATTAATTTATAAAATCTTTTGTTGTTGGAGCAGATTTGAGACTCTCTCTTCGGATTCTTTCAGCTTTTGGGTTGTAATTTCAAGCATAGTATTCTGCTAAAATAGTCAAATGAAAAACATAATTATGCAAATGTAATTAAAGATTATTCAAAACATTTTCCCTGCGGCTAAGTAACTGTACTCGGTCATATTCACGCGTTTCTTTACAACAATTGATTGAAAAGCTGTTTGCGATCATAATTACTGATGTTAAAAATGCATCACTATAATTAATTGCAGAACACACTTGCAATCAAGGGATATATATATTAGCCTTGCCCATAAAAACCGGGCCCGCCAGTCCGGCCCGGAAAAAGCCCGTTGAGGCCCGGGCCCGGGCTTGCCCGATCGGGCCCAGGCCGGGCTGTGGGGGCCTAACAAGGCCCCCACAATAAGCTTTTGTCCGGCCCGTTACCTGGCCCGGGCAAAGCTCGATTTTCTGGGCTTCGCCAAAACCGGGCCGGGCAAAGCCCGGCCCACCCTTTGCTGAAGCCCAACGGCTCTTAGAGTCGTTGGTTCCAACAGCTCTTAAGAGCGAACCAACGACTCTAAGAGCCGTTGGCATGGCAATGGCCTAGGGCCTAGGCTGGCAGCCTAGGCCCTAGGCTACAATAAAAAAAAATTTAAATTAAATTAAAAAATAAATAAATAAACCCCCCCTCTCCAACCGGCCACCCCCATTCTCTCTCTCTCTCTCTCTTCAATTCACTTTCTCTCTCCCAATCACTCTCCAATTCTCTCTCTTTCACACACACTCTCTTTCTCTCTAATCTCTCTCACGCACACACACCCACTCTCTTAAATCGAATATGACATCGTCGTCTTCGATGACGTCGACATCATCAACGGTTGCACATGAAGTGGTGGAGCACAAGCATAAGGTTCCAGTTTGGGAGCATTTTGACAAAGTTAAAGTCGGCGCTGAATTCAAAGCAAAGTGCAAATTATGCGGGAAGTTGTTGACCATGAGCGACAACTCGACTTTAGCAAGATATTTGTATATGTTACAAGGACCACTTGGATGCTATGAAGAGGAAGCAACACATTACAATGATTGAGAATAGCTCAACTGACGTAGACGACGAGATGAGTGTAATAAATTTAGGAGATGATTAAGCGCACGCGCACTCACAAGTCGCACCCGAGGAGCTGAAATTTTTTATAATGTTTTAAATTACTGAATTTGTAATTTTTTTTGTCATTCAAAATTTATAATAATAAAATTCATTTTTTGTAATTTTTATCTTTTTTAAAATTTGAATGTAAATATGTATTTATCATTTTTGAAGATTAATAAAATAAAAATTCTTGTAAATTTAGATATGAATTTATTATAATTTTTTATTTTTAGGTCTTTTTTTAATATTTAAAATATTTAAAAAATATAAATAAAAAATAAAAACCGGGCTCCCAATGCCCGGCCCGGCCTGACCCGGCCTTGGAGGCCTTATCAGGCTCCCCCGAGGGAGACCTGAGTTCAATTCTCACCATTGACAAATTTTGTGAGATTAAAAAATAAGTCACATGACACTCATTTTTCAATAAATTTAGGGGTAAAGTCGTAATTTCATGTTGTATGGCACTCTACAACTTCATAGTTTTAGGTCACCCCTAGTAGGTTTAAGAGACCTATGAAATAGTGGAGAGAGAGGGAGCGGTTTGATTCAACTGCTGATGAAATATATATATGGTAAAGATATATATATATATATATATATATATATATATATATATATTATCTAAAAAAATATGAGATGGCTTTTAAAAGCCATACATTTTAAAACCATCACACAAATCCACTTCGTTCATGTAACAGTACTAGCTAGCCTGACCCGGGCCCCTAGCCTAGTACTGCCGGCACCGACGGCCCACGCCCGTCAACACGGGACCCAGCTGGCACCGCCGGTTCAGCCTCACCCCGAAGGGTTAACCACAAGCCTGCAGGCTGTACACCCCAACGCCTCTCTGGCCTGTTTCATAGCGCAGCGCGTTGTTGGAGGGAGACCAGCTCAGTTGGTGATAGGAACTGTTGAAGGTTTCCTATCAAGGGAGGTTGTGGGTTCGAGACCCCACTCCAACAACGCGCTGCGCTGAGAAACAGGCCAGAGAGGCGTTAGGGTGTACGGTCTGCAGGCTTGTAGTTGATGGGCTTAACCGACGGTGCCAGGGGCCCGGGTCAGGCTGGACCGTCGGTGCCGGCAGTCGTCTGTAGCTGCGTGGCAGGCCAGGACTGTTACAAAAAGTACTGTTACAAAAAGTGCACTTTTTGTAACAGTCCTGGCCTGCCACGCAGCTACAGACGACTGCCGGCACCGACGGTCCAGCCTGACCCGGGCCCCTGGCACCGTCGGTTAAGCCCATCAACTACAAGCCTGCAGGCCATGCACACCAACGCCTCTCTGGCCTGTTTCTCAGCACAGCGCGTTGTTGGAGGGGGGTCTCGAACCCACAACCTCCCTTGATGAGAAACCTTCAACAGTTCTCATCACCAACTGAGCTGAGAACTGTTGAAGGTTTCTCATCAAGGGAGGTTGTGGGTTCGAGACCCCCCTCCAACAACGCGCTGCGCTGAGAAACAGGCCAGAGAGGCGTTGGGGTGCATGGCATGCAGGCTTGTAGTTGATGGGCTTAACCGACGGTGCCAGGGGCCCGGGTCAGGCTGGACCGTCGGTGCCGGCAGTCGTCTGTAGCTGCGTGGCAGGCCAGGACTGTTACAGTTCATTTCAAAATCAAATCATGATTTTTAACTGCGAATATGAGACGGCGACTGCGAAGCCCGCCGTCGCCGGCGTAGTACTGTCGCGCTTGGCCGTAGGGGCGGAACCCTGTGTCGAGCACTCGTTATTCTAAAACGAAATATATGATGGCTTTTTAACGCCGTAAATTAAAAAATTATCGAAACAATCTGAACCGTCCGATTATTAGATTACTCCCCCCTCTTCCTGATTAAAAAACAAACGTGCTACAACCCTCGCATTCGGCTCATTTCGGCCCCGCCCCTTCACGCGATCTCCCCCGAGCGCCTCCACTTCGCCCTTATTCCCTCTCCTCTCCACGCAGAACTCCGGCGACCGAAGATCTCCTCCGGCGACCGCAGATCTCCTCCGGCGGACTCACTGGTCTCATCTCTGCGACTCTCCGGCCATCACAATGCTCATCTTCCTTCTTATGCGCAATCTGGATCTCCTCTTGAAAAATGACCATCTCTTCCTCCCTCAACTCTCACGGCAGGAAATCTCTTACGACAGGAAACTTCCCCTCCTCTCGATCGAGCAACTCGCATATATAGTAGGGATCGGCTTCAAAGGTGTCAGACCACCGCCTCCACATCTCCACGCCTCCTCACCGACAATATCTCGCACGCAGGGATCGGCTACTCAGGGATCTCCACGCCACTAGCACCATATCGCCAGATCCACACGAATCAGTTCTCTCAGGAAGAACCCTCTCCGCTTGGTATGTCTTCTTCCAGATCTACACCTTCACTGCTTTCTCACCCTCGCTGTAACCATCTCCGGCTAAGTTTTCTTTCACTCCCCCTTCATTGCAGTGTAACTCTCGCACGAGCCACCGATCAACGTTCTCCGCTCCATCTCCGGCAGCTACAGGTCACGGGAACCAGCTCTCGCAGGAAGAACTCTCTCGATATTTCTTCTGCCTGAACCCCCTCGGTATTTCTTCTTCCTGTTTAATATCGGAAAGCATCAGGGATTTATATTTCTTCTTCCTGTTTAAATCGGAGAGGAGGTTTGTTTCTCTGTTTTAATTGATTATAAAATGTTTAGCTCCTTTCTTTCCACGATAAACTTTCGATGGGCTGTTTCTATTTATCACAACAGAAAAAGTTGAGAATGAAACCTGCTAATGATGTGTACTCATTTACAGATGTTAACATTGTATGATCTTCTAAGTATTGTTTACAGATGTCCACTCATAAATGTTCTGACGTTCTCATTTACTGAGAAAAAAAGGAAACAAATGTTCAAAAGCTACAACTGTACTATATTCCAGTTGACAAAATTGTGACTGAAAAATAATTAAAAATTACTACGGGATTGAGGGTTCAGGCTATAACTGGGCCCGAGCCCGGTTCAGGAAAGCCCGGGCCCGGTAGGCCCGGTTCAGGCCCGGCCTATCGGGCTTTTTGGACAAAGATATATATATATACTATATTGAAAAGAAATATCAATTGTGAGGAATGACAAGATAAATAACACTACAATGACAAGGAAATTGAGACAAAATCTCATCGACACCGTCCATTTTACTCCGATCATAAAAATTGCGCTTTAATAACTCCTCCCTCTCCTCAATCCCGCTTGACATCTCCAAAAAATACTAGGGCACGCGGATCTCCCCCGCTCGACATCCTCTCTTCGCAACCCTCCTCTCCCGAGCACTCGCAAACAGCGTTGCTCTTTCCTCCCCGAGCGGCTTCTCCTCGGCGACTGTCCCGACCTCATCCTCCCTCTTCATCGCAGACATGCCTCTGCCGCAAACGCATCTACCCAGGTCGCCCCTCTCCTCTGCCGGCGACGCATCTACCCAGGTCGCCCCTCTCCTCTGCCGGCGACGCATCTACCCAGGTCGCCCCTCTCCTCTGCCGGCGAAGACATAAGCTCGCGCCGCAACCTCATCCTCCCTCTTCTTCGCAGGAATGCCTCTTCCGTAACCTCATCTACTTAGGTCGCCCCTCTCCTCTGCCGGTGAAGACATCAAAAACCGCTCATCCTCCTCAAACTTCATTTTCGAATCTGTGGACTTCACACCACCGCCGAAGAAATCAACTACCTAGGTCACACCACCGCCCCCAACCCTTCCTCTAGCCGCTCAAACATTCCTCTTGGCTTCAGGTATTTTCGAATCTCTTAATTTTTTATTATTGCTAGATTTCGATTATCAACATATAAACTTTTTCGAGATCTGTCATTCTAAACTCATTGAAAATTATAAATAACTTGCTTTTTTTATTTCAATTCACAGGTGCGGGGCAGAACAACCACGCATTCAATTTTTCGTTTATTGCTAGATCCGCTTCATGTTTATTCTGAATGCTCTTGCTATCATTCTCTTAGGCATAAGAGGAATCAGTTGTTGATGCTTTTAGCTGGATTCGAGGTCAAAGTGGTTGGATTTAACCTCTACTTTTTTCAACCTTCTGGATTTGATCCGCTTCGTGGTTGGATTTATTTGCACCTGGTCATATTAAGAGGAGTACATTTAAGCTATTAGCAGTAATTTTGGTACAAAGTAATTGTTCTTCATCTGCAGGATTTCTTGCAATCCGTATTACATATATAACTGTAAATTGATCGTAAAAAGATAACTCATTATTAGGAATATTAGTTCTATTTTCTTATTTTTCTAACAGTACACTGAGATTATTCAATAAATGTCACGTCTTCTCTTTATTTGCTTTGGCAAATAAATTGTTATGTTTATTTGGAATACTTTTTTTGTTCACATGTCTTGGTTTATGATCTCTACATTTTGCAATCTAACTTTTCCATGATGATTTATGTATTCTGATTAATCTTAGATATCCAAATCAATGTTGGGTTTATGTTTCAGGGGACAAAAGAAGATCGTTCTCCAGGTTAGGTGTGATTTTTTTTTACATCAAATAGAGACTTCATGGGGCACAATAAAGAGGCAGGAGGAGGTGATCGGATGGAAGTGAGAACTAAGAAGGGAAAACCAATGATGGGTATGGTAGAAGCTGGAATTATCTTTTTCCTTCCATTGCTTAAAATCAATAATATTATCACCTTTTTTTTTGCTATTAAGATATTCTAATATATCAAATCAGTTGTCTAATTGGTACATACCTTCCCTTAAACATCATTAATTTGTCGTCAAGTGCATAAACTGCATTTGAAGTTTGGTTGGAATTTTTTGTTGGAATTGTTTGAGAAAATTGCTTCTGATGTATTTATAAGCAGCTCCAGGTTTCTTAAGACTTTCTCAACGTCACGACGTTCTTTCTGTAGATCCCCTCTGCCCATGCCTTTCCAAGCAACACGTCATTATTGCTATAATATGTTATCCCTATAATAGAATGAAATTGATGATGTTGTTCAATCCATTTTGCTGCATATTCTTTTACTTTTAATACTTCAGGTTAAACCCACAATTTGCTTGGATGTTGGTTTTACAAATTTAAGCTCACATGCCTCTGATTTCACTCGCCTTTGCCAAGTGCCGCTCCTCTGGCTTCTCATTCCATCAATTCCAGGTATTGCATTTCTGTATTGCTATTGTTTTTTTCTTTATTTTACTGCTTTTGTTTTTTTTACTTCAACCTAATATTATAATTCTTAGTGATGATGGTCTAACATCCTCTAATGTGCTACACCAATGCTCTGGATGCTGAAAGAAGGAAGCATGGTTATGTGCACATAAATCAAAATGGATTCTTGGGTCTGCCCTCTCTGATGTCTTTGGCTTTGATTTGAGGGCATGATTCCGCAGCAAACGCGACGACGGTATAGGGGGCCACTATTTCAGTGGTACTCTGTGAGCAGCCACTTTGTGCATTTATTGTCAAAGGTTAGGTCTTTCTCCTCTGAGAGAAGCCACTTTGTGCATAGTGCCAAAGGTTAGGCATGTTTCCAATCTCCCCCCGCCCATACCCCCAATGATTGGGGACTATATGGGTTCTGTTGTTGTTGTTGATGGTCTAACATCCTCTATTTTAAACCATGAGATGAAAGAATCCATTTTTTTAATTTTTTTTGTTTCAATTTGATAACCAAAATAAATTGTATTTGAGATATATGTCCTATGCTTTTAGATCTTTCATAAAATATGGGTCTGAATTACTGCACACCATCATAATATCATGCTTTCTGCACTTTTCCTATTCCACATTTATTGGTGGAAACTCACATCTGTAATGATTATGCAACAGCTACAAGAAAAGGAAAAGAGAGGTTGTGAATGAAAGCAGAGTCATAGCAATTGCAATGAACAACTACAATATTCTACATTTGATCTCTGTTCATCATTTTATTTTTTCTTCATGTGCAGGAATGACAACTGCGGATACCTGCGCAGGTATACTCCAACTACTAACGATTTAAACATCTCTTCTAAGTTTTCATTTCAGATAGCCATACTAAATTTTAAAAATCTCAATTTAAAATTATGATCAGGTGTCATGCTAAATTCACTTCTCCTTCACCAAAAAATTGCATACTTTATAATAATTATTAGATTATGTTACACAGTTCTTGGGTTCCGCTGAAAGTTTGCTTGAGATGATTCAAAATCTGCATAGTTCATTAAGGAAATTATCTAGGATGCTTTATTACACGTTCAATGATATAGCTTATTCAATCTTTTTCTATTTTAAGTAAGACTACTAAAGTGGAGTTCTCTACAACTCTGGATAAATAATTCCATCGCTATTAGATAACCTGAGAGGAATTGCATATATCATTCATTTGTGCAATCGTATTCTCAAATCCTCTTCCTCGCTGCCTTCGTTGAAAGTCTTTGTTCAAATACAATGACAAATGTCGCCCCCATGACAAATTTCGCCGACGACAAATGTCACTACCCACGATCAATGTCGCATACCACGACTGATATCGCCGCCCCAAACCAATGTCGCCACCCACGACCAATGTCGCCCTTATGACCAATGTCGCCCCCACGACGAATGTCACCGACCCCGACGAATGTCGCCGCCAATGATAAATGTCGTCTCCCACGACCAATGTCGCCGCCCACGATGAATGACACTGCTTACGATCAATGTCGCCGCCCACGACCAATGTCAGCGCCCCCGACCAATGTCTCCCCCACGACCAATGTCGCCCTCACGACAAATGTAGCCCCACGACAATTGTCGCCCCCACGACAATTATCGCCCCCACGAAAAATGTCATCTTGGATCGGGCCGGAGGCCCGTGCCTGTCACTCGTGTATATATATATATATATACTGCGCGGGGACATCAAGGTACATATAAATGACAGTTAAATGATAAACAAGCCACTATATAATGACCAAATTAAGTAAAAATTGGAGTGAGAAAATGATTATATTGAAAAAGAAATAGGTGAGAAAATATTATATTAAATAAATGAAAAGAATAACAGCTATGATAATTAATAAACAGGTATTACCATATTAGCTAGCTAGAAAATATATATATATATATATATATATATATATACACATGTATAATTAATTAACGAATTGCAGTCAAGTTCATATTACTCATGCAGATTTTCGTAGTCCGTTTTTTTGCAGAATATTTTCGGACGTGCATCTCTTAATTTGAGTACTTATTAATTTTATTGTGCTAATAAAACTGTGCAAAGTACGTATCTTCTTGTGATTCTGTATTTAGTTGTTCCTGGGGATTGTGCTTCCGCGACCGGAAATCCTAACAAGTGGTATCAGAGCGAGTTTCTGTAGGCGACTGATTGAACATTTGAGGAAAGATTTGACTGCGGTGGTGAACGACTAGGTCCTCTTCCCATCCTTTCAAATTCGACCTTGAATTAATCAGGTCTCCTAGTCATACCGGAGGGCAACTATGGCAGGGAAGAATGCGACTTTAGCTCGGTACTCGGTGGAGAAGTTCGATGGCAGCGAAAATTTTAGTCTGTGGCAGATTCGCATCAAAGATATGCTAGTTGAGCAGGGGCAGATGCGGGTTTTGCGGGGACGAGAAAAATTGGATGTTGAAGTGAAGGATGAGGAGTGGATTGACTTGGATGAGCGTGCCACTAGTGCTATCAGGATGTGCGTTGACGACAAGGTGCTCTTTAACATTGGCGTCGAGGAGTCTACAATCAAGCATTGGGATAAGCTTGAAAGATTATATCTGGCCAAGTCGTTGACCACAAGGTTGTTGTTGAAACAACGATTGTATGAGCTGAAGATGCAGGAGGGTGGCAACCTGCAGAAGCACTTTAATGTGTTCAACGACCTTCTAAATCAATTGCATGTGGTTGGTGTGAAGGTGGAGGAAGAAGATAAGGCCCTATTACATCTTACCTCGCTCCCACCGTCCTTTAAACACATGATGACCACGCTCCTGTATGGGAAGGATACAGTGGGGCTAGAGGAGGTCACATCGACATTACTGTCCAGTCAGATGTTGAAGGACCCCACTCCTGGGGGTGAGCATATTTTGGCGGTAGATGGACGGGGAAGAGCATTCGACAGGGGATCGAGGGGTGCACAACCTCGGTTGGTGTCGAAGAAGGGAGTTATTTGTTATCACTGTAGAGCAGTCACATCAGGAGAAATTGCCCGCAGCGTGCGCATAGTTCTGAAAACATCCAGGATGTGGGTATGGTGACGCTAGATCTGGGAGTGGAGAGTGATGGTCTTTATACCATCACTGAGAGTCATGACGACTCTGACAGCGGATGGATATTAGATTCTGGTGCATCGCAACACATGTGCTCGGATGCATCGATGTTCAGTTCTCTGGAGGAGACGGTTGGGTCGGTCTATTTAGGTGATGGCTCAGGTTGTGAGGTTACAGGCACAGGGACGGTGAACATACAGATGCATGATGGGGTGGTGCGTAGGCTTGAGAGGGTACATATGGTGCCCAAGCTGCGTAAGAATCTGATATCGTTGGGCAGTTTGGACTCGAGTGGCTGCAACTTTGCGGCAAGAAAAGGAGTTCTTACGGTGACACGTGGGTGTGTCGTGCTCATGAAGGCTGTGCAGTTCGGTAGTCTATACCGACTGATGGGGACCACGGTGCGAGGTGGTATGCCCATAATTTATGCGGTTGATATGGTCAATGGTCGAGGTGGTGCAGTGGATCGCCCTTCTGTGACTCGGGTTCAACGAGTCAGCTTTTGCGATCTGGGTGCGTTGGCATCCCACAAGTGAACAAGAGCAGAGATGAAGTTCGACTTGTGACAAGTCGGCTGACGCCTCAGACATGAGGTGGTGCTTCATGCAGATTGGTGTTTTGTGCAGATATTGTTTTGTGCAGACAACTTCATGCAAATAATGCTTCGTGCAAAATGTGGTGTTTGAAATTCAAACCAAGGTGGTGATTGTTAAATTGGTTTGGACTTTTCAAACTCACATGTTTTTTAAACTCCACCTAATCTCCCCACCTAATCCCCCCACCTAATCCCCCCACCTAATCACCCCACCTAAACATCCACTTAATTACCCATGTGATTCATGTCTTCCTTCATTTAATGGTTTCTTGGCACTATAAAAAGAGAGGGGGCAAGCCATGAATCACACACCAAAGCCAAACCAAAGAGAGGTAAAGTGATAGTTTATATAAGTGTAGTCAATAATACATAGAGGGGGGTGGGGTGAATAGGTTCTACTTATTTTCTTTATTTAAGCCTAAGGTTTCTAGCTGCAGAAAACACAAGCACAGAAAGCACACAAGGATGTATAGAGGTTCCTCAAGACAGGGTGTCTTGAGTAGTCCTCTTTTCCCCTTCACCTTTCTAACAGTGTGTTAGACAAGGCCCACAAACTTCAAACTCGGCTCCTTGAGCTTACACCACAAGTTCCTCAGAACTTCTTAGATCCAGAGTGATCCTACCTCAGGCACAGCAACCCTACACTCAGGCCCAACAACCCTACACCTCAGGCACAGCAGCCCTACACTCAGGCCCAACAGCCCTACACCTCAGGCACAGTAGCCCTACACTCAGAGTTATGAACTCCTACCACTCAAAAATCCCACAGATTTCCTACCTCAGACCTATCAAGAGGTCCTACCACTCAAGCTGTCAACGCAGCTTTACACACAGGCTCAACAGCCTTTTTCTCAGGCAACAATGCCTTACAAAGATATAATAGAGTTTGAGTTGAACACAGAGGACAAAATGATTACTCTTAGGTCTTCTGAGTCCTTTCTTCAGATCTGAAAACAGCAGCTTCAGATTTGTATCACTTTGATCTTCTTCTTTAGCCAAGCAAAAGATCAACTTGCCCTTCCTGAGTTGGTACATGAAGAACTATCTAATCTCCCTTTGAAGATTAACTTCAGCAGCAGAGAATGACTTCAACTGGCTGAATCGCGAATGCTCGATTGCGGCGTGTAGTGAAAGCTTCAATGGAACAGTTGTTGTTGTTGTGCCCTAGCATCTCCTTTTATACCTCCAGAATGCTTCAACGGCTATATCGATCCTCCTGACACGGTATGGGGATGATTGGACTTGCTTTTCCCTCTCAGAAGTCTTTTGCGCCGAAAGTAGATCCCGTCAAAACATTTGGGTCTGTCTCAGCGGTTGGGCTGAGACAGCATCCAGTCTCAGCGGTTGGGCTGAGATAGCTTTCAGTCTCAGCGGCAGCTCCAGTCCCCTTCTCAGCGGTTGTTCCAGTCTTCTTCTCAGTGGACCCGCTGAGACGGCTCCTCGTCTCAGCGGTTGTGACCCATCGTCTCAGCGGTTATGCTGAGACAGATCTTCATCTCCTTGTGGATGATTCCTTCTTGTCTAAGGCCATGTTTGGCCCTTCCTTTTGAGTTACCTGTGCCTGTATATTCTACACAAGTGTAGCTTTGTTAAATACAATATGTCCTTAGCATTAGGAGTGATGCCTCTTCAAATCAAGGTTATATTGAGGACAATATACCCAACAATCTCCCCCTATTTGAAGAAGGCAGAACATCCCCAATGCTAAGGTCCATTAACAATAAAAATCTTATCACAGGAAAATGATCTTATAGAAAGTGATCTGTGAACCCTAAACCCTAACACTCTAAGCATAAGCATAAGCATCAGCTCTTTCTTCCCTTTCTCCAGCATTGGTACTGGACCTATCTCCCCCTTTCTGCCTTGTTCAACCTTAATTTACTATCTCCCCCTTTAACTTGCTATGTATAGAGGGAGAACATCTATAGATCCCTTTGGATCAATTTATAGGCTAACCTGTACACTTTTAGCATGTGCTAGCAACCCCTCAACTAAGTAAGGAATTTACTCCCCCTTAATTGGAGAGCTATTTCCTGTAATAGCTGAGCCATTGCAATCTGAACACTCCATTTAATCTACTGAATACTAAAGATAAAAAGTACATATCAATAGTAACAAACACGATATTATGATCAGAATATGAAATGTCATTTCACTTGAAATGTTCAGTACAGATATATAAAAGAAAATTCAACTAGTATTTGTTCATTCAATCCAAAACAAGATGTCAAGTCTGTTGTTCTAGGATTAACCCTTGGAAGAGCTTCCTTTATTTCAGGTTCAGATCTGAGAACTCTTTCAGCTTTTGTGCTGTGCTCCCCTTCACTGACACACCCATCATTATTTCCAAAGCGAGAGCTATGCTCCCCCTTACTCAGAGCATCCTTTTGTGGGGAGTTCTGTTTGGAGGCATTAAGTACACTTGACAGACTTGGGGGGGGGGGGGGGGGGAAGATTCCATTTGTTGTTCCCCCTCATTAGCCTACCCACTACTGTCTTCATGGGTTGGCCTATGCTCCCCCTTTCTTTCTTCTTTCCTGCATCCTGCATAACCTGCAACTGAATTCTAGCTTGTGTTGCATTTTTCAAGCTAAGCACACAAGGTGCAGGACACGTTATCATCAGTTAAGAACATAATATGACAGTAATTGCATATATTAATAACACAGGCATATGCCTTATACGCATTCATATATAAAAGTTCTTATACTAGAATTGTTTGTAACTAGGATCCGTCATATGACTGGACAAATTGTCTTAACATAATTCAAAACAGCAAAGAAAAATAAATTCCTTTCAATCGAAGATAGGCGGGGTGTCTTTGCTGGAGCTAGCTTCCTTTGCTCCCTTCTTCCTCTTTCGCCCATAGAAGTTTAGTGGCTTCAGAATTTTCTTTGGTGGAGGAGGTGGACCGTGAGGAAAGGCCATCTTGTGTCTTGCTCTTTCTTCCATATCTTTCACGTGACGATTCCATTCGATAGATGAGTATGCTCTCTCATGGTCTTTCTGACCGTGTCCAAAAGCTATCCAAGATTCAGTGATTATTTTGGTTGAGCGAGGACTCCATTGGCTAGATTCCGGGTCCTGTTGAACCTCATTTACTCTTTTCTTCCTGTACTCTTCGCAAGATGCTTTCCTTTTCTTTCTAGTTGTTGCTGATTCATCCGATTCGGTCTCAGAGTCAGAGGTGGAGGAAGGATCAGTGGGTATGTATTCAGAGGGGGTTACTTGAAGCGCCTGCATTACCTGATTGCTTACCCATTTCGCTTGATGCGAGCAAGCAGCTATGCTTCCCTTGATTTCTTCCCGGATTTCTTCTCCAATTCTCCTTTCCCCGTCTTGGATTACTTCTTTTACTGACGCCTGCAGTTCAGATATTTGCTCCAGAATTTCCTGATCTCCGACATCTGTGACATTTCTTACTACCTGGAGATGAGTGTCTAGGGATTGCTCCAGGTTAGTGATTCTGTTCAGGATGAGAGTTGTGGACTGCGCATGTAGAGCTGTAAGTTGAGAGATGTCATCCTTCACTTCATCCTTCATTTTGGTTATAGCCTTTTCTACGAGAGTTTCTATTCGCTCCCACAGAGAGGTGAGCGTCACAATGGGGGGCATTTCACCGGTTCCTTTTTCAGGGGACATTTTTCCTGGGAGATGAAGGGTTGGAGACGAAGAGGTGGTTTGCTAACGGAAAGTCACAGGGCAAATTTCCATCCTAGGCATTCACTCTATTTATAGTGGGAGAAGGTGAAGAAGCGCGCACCCTTTTGCATTTATCGAGGATTCGATGACTACCGTGTCGAGCGCCTTTGATTTGTGGAGCTTAACAATATTTCAAATATTTAAGCGTTGTTCTGACGATACTTTTGTCGTTAAAGCACATCTAGGAAGTGCATTTTTTTATTTTTTTATTTGTATACCACCATTTTAGTTTTCAATTGTCACACTATTATATGTAGTGAGTTGAAGAACTGAAATCACAAGATGGTTAACATGAAGTTACATAGGTTAAAACAACTCATATTTAGCACTAGATAATGTTGAATTTACAACACCCGTGCACAGCAGCTCCCAACTGCTATTTATCCTGAATCAGCTGTGCAGATAACCACACTGGCCTACTTTTTGCTGCTCCATGAGATCAGCCTTCTTCCTGTTTTGTGCTTTTAGCACCCACTGTCCAAGTACCAATTTGGTTCAGGCTGGTACTTGAACTATCTTGCAAGAGGGATTTTAGTGATCCTTAGGAGCCCAAATAGCTTTGGGTCCTAGGTACTTGTTAGAGTCATAGAATGACCTTACATGAACTGCCCTCTTTGTAGGAAGGTTCATCTTTGCATATGACATATTAGGGTTGTGCCAACAGTCTATGGCAAAGTGTCCCACCTTACCACAACACCAGCACTCATGGATATTATATCTCCTTTTCTGATTCCTTGTAAAAGGGGCAGTGGTCTGCCTTGGTTCAAAGTAGGTGGCGTCCTTCTTCTTTGAATCTATAGCTGAAGGAGGTGTGACAGCTGGTTGCTGTTGAGTTGCATGAGAGTGTTTCCTCAAACTACTGACAAGTTTCAGCCTTTCAGCTTTCATGCTGTTGGTGGCCTCAGAAACATTCTGATGTTGGTCAACCCCATGACAGCAGCCTGCCTTTTTCACAGCTGGTGCAGCCTTGGAAGAGCTGGCCTCAATTCCCGTGAGTGAGGGTGCTAAGGCACCAAATACAAATGGTTCAGATTGAGCCATCAGTATTTCCTCATGGGGGTACTTTCAGAGTACTCGACTCAAATCTCCTTCTTCCACTGCTTGGAGTGTTCTCCTTGCATGGAACCTTGGCAATCTTCAATTGCCCACATATGCTGTTCTGGTCATACCCATTTGAGGGTAGCCACACCTTTTGGAAGGTGCTTTGCATCCTGGCTAGAGCTTTCCCTTTTCTATTGTTCCCAGTCCTAGCTGCCACATTATTGTTACATAATCCATTCTTACTAGCTTGAGAGGTGAAGGTCCTAATGATGGGTAGCTCAGATTTGGGTTTATTGAATTGGGCTACTATACTTTGTTCTATGAGAAGTTGACTGTGAAGCTTCCTAATGTACACCCACATCTTTTGTTTCTCATCAAGAAGGTTGTCAATTACCTTCTGGAGCTCTATGGACTTTTGTCCATCTTGATGAAGAATGTCCATCTTGCTTTGTAGCTCAGCCTTATGTGATCTTATCTCTTTGAGCTCATCAGTTTGTTCTTTAACAAGCTTTTTCTTTTTGTCCAGGACATCAAGAAGAGCATCATACCTCTCAACTGAATGACCAACATTTATCTCAGATTCAGATCCATCCTCAGTTCTAGTCCTTGAGGATGCATCACAATCTGGGCTTGTACTATATTCAGAATTTGAAAGAGCAAAATGTAGAGTAGGTACCTCATCATCATCAAATGCTTTGCTTGATGATCCTTCAGATATGGCCATGACACCGGTGAGTTCTTCCTCTTCTTCTTCATCCACCTCATTGTCACTCTCAGGGTGAGAAAGAGGGGCCCTGATGCCCACCTTTGCTGCAGGGAGGTCCTCATCTTCCATAGCAGCAAACAGCCCAATAAGGGCCTCTTCTTCATTATTTGAATCTGATGTTGAGGAATCAGATTCACTCCAGCTTCTTCCTTTCTTTGCTAGGAGGGATCTTTCTCCCTTCCTATTCTTATGGTGAGGATGCTTCTTATCACCACTTTCTTTTCTGTTACCCTTTGGGTGATGTCTTTCAGACCTCCTGCTATCTTTCTTGTAGTGTGATGATGAGGAGGGCATGTTCTCCCATTGCTTTCTCTTCATCATCTTCTTGAACTGCCTTGAAAAGACAGCAAACTCTTCCTCAGAGGAAGAGCTGTCAGAGGTGCTGACTTCAGGTTCATCACTTCTCCTTGGAGGAGATGCCATCCTGCTCTTGTTTCTCTTGGAGCTGTCAGCTTTGAGAGCTACAGAATTTTCCTTGGCCTGTGTCCTGGTTGAGGTGTCCTCTTCCTTTCTAGCAGACAGCTGCATCTCATAGGAGAGCAGCTTTCCAAACAGTATGTGAGTGGGGGTCTCACCAAGCCTGGCCACTTCCCTGATTGCACAGATTTTTGCGTCCCAGTCCCTTGTTAGTGATCTAAGCAACTTATCATTCAACTCATAGTTTGTGAATGCTCTCTCATAGGTTCTCAGCTCATTGACAGTTCTGAAGAACCTCTCATAGCATATGGAGATGCTTTCCCCACTGTGCTGTCTGAAGGCTTCATACTCCTGATTAAGGAGTGACTTTCTATCATCCCTTACTTCAGCTGTTCCCTCCATATATACAATCAGTGTGTCCCACATTTCCTTGGCAGTTGTGCAGTGTACCAAGTTCTGAAATGTGGAGTCATCAACAGTATTGACAATAATGTTCTGAGCCCTTTTATCCATGGTGTATATGACAATTTCATAATTGGTCAGTTCTGAGAATACCTTCACCACTTTCCTGGTGGGGTCAATAGTTGAGACTTTCTCAAATGTGTAAGGATCATTTTTCACTGTTATGAAGATCCTTGGGTCTGAGGCTTCCATGAACAGCCTCACCCTTTGCTTCCATATACCAAAGTTTTCCTTTGAGCATATGGGCAACTTCACTAACTCCTTCTTCATTCCACTAGAGGCCATTTAATTTAGTGTCAGCAATGTCTATTTGGGATCCAGTCAGACTGTTAAGTCCTTCTTGACCAACCTCGCTCTGATACCACTTGATAGTTTATATAAGTGTAATCAATAATACCTAGGGGGGGGGGGGTGAATAGGTTCTACTTATTTTCTTTATTTAAGCCTAAGGTTTCTAGCTGCAGAAAACACAAGCACAGAAAACACACAAGGATGTATAGAGGTTCCTCAAGACAGGGTGTCTTGATTTGTCCTCTTCCCCCCTTCACCTTTCTAACAGTGTGTTAGACAAGGCCCACAAACTTCAAACTCGGCTCCTTGAGCTTACACCACAAGTTCCTCAGAACTTCTCAGATCCAGAGTGATCCTACCTCAGGCACAGCAGCCTTACACTCAGGCCCAACAACCCTACACCTCAGGCACAACAGCCCTACACTCAGGCCCAACAACCCTGCACCTCAGGCACAGCAGCCCTACACCTCAGGCACAGCAGCCCTACACTCAGAGTTATGAACTCCTACCACTCAGAAATCCCACAGATTTCCTACCTCAGACCTATCAAGAGGTCCTACCACTCAAGCTGTCAACACAACTTTACACACAGGCTCAACAGCCTTTTTCTCAGGCAACATTGCCTTACAAAGATATAATAGAGTTTGAGTTGAACACAGAGGACAAAAGGAATACTCTTAGGTCTTCTGAGTCCTTTCTTCAGATCTGAAAACAGCAGCTTCAGATTTGTATCACTTTGATCTTCTTCTTTAGCCAAGCAAAAGATCAACTTGCCCTTCCTGAGTTGGTACAGGAAGAACTATCTAATCTCCCTTTGAAGATTAACTTCAGCAGCAGAGAATGACTTCAACTGGCTGAATCGTGAATGCTCAATTGCGGCGTATAGTGAAAGCTTCAATGGAACAGTTGTTGTTGTTGTTGTTGTGCCCTAGCATCTCCTTTTATACCTCCAGAAGGCTTCAACGGCTATATCGATCCTCCTAACACGGTATGGGGATGATTGGACTTGCTTTTCCCTCTCAGAAGTCTTTTGCGCCGAAAGTAGATCACGTCAAAACATTTGGGTCTGTCTCAGCGGTTGGGCTGAGACAGCATCCAGTCTCAGCGGTTGGGCTGAGATAGCTTTCAGTCTCAGCGGCAGCTCCAGTCCCCTTCTCAGCGGTTGTTCCAGTCTTCTTCTCAGTGGACCCGCTGAGACGGCTCCTCGTCTCAGCGGTTGTGACCCATCGTCTCAGCGGTTATGCTGAGACAGATCTTCATCTCCTTGTGGATGATTCCTTCTTGTCTAAGGCCATGTTTGGCCCTTCCTTTTGAGTTACATGTGCCTGTATATTCTACACATGTGTAGCTTTGTTAAATACAATATGTCTTTAGCATTAGGAGTGATGCCTCTTCAAATCAAGGTTATATTGAGGACAATATACCCAACATAAAGCTTGAAGAGGAGAGTGGTAGTGTACGGCCGAAGGCGACGGTGGGCGTCGACATCCGATTAAGGGCTGCATTGGCAACGATGAGCGAAAGCGTGCGGGTAGCGGCAAGACGTCAGATTCGCGAGCTGCAGCAAGGTGCTCTGTGGTTGCATGCCCGTAGGCCGTGGTGGTTGTGCACAAGTGGCGACATTGGCGGGCTGCGCGTTCGTGGCAAGGCCAAGTCCTGACTTGGATCTCTTCTCAGTGGTGGTGGCGGCAGTCGGTCGTCTGACGACGACGAAGATTCGGTCTGGTGCGAATCTTGTGCGTCCATTTTACGGATTGTAGTCAAGTTCATATTACTCCTGCGAATTTTCGTAGTCCGTTCTTCTGCAGTATATTTTTGGATGTGTATCTCTTAATTTGAGTACTTATTAATTTTATTGTGCTAATAAAATTGTGCAAAGTACATATCTTCTTGTGATTCTGTATTTAGTTGTTCCTGGGGATTGTGCTTCCGCGACCGAAAATCCTAACACAGCACACATGCACCAAAATATTTTATTCTGATGGCAGATAGCAACTACGACGTACCTCGCCTCTAATACCATGTTGAGGATTGAGAACATAGAACCAAGAAAAAGGGGGGAGGTGGAGAAAGTAGACGGTACTACTGATTTTGCATTTACTAAGGCAAAAGGTTTACAAAGTTTGCTTCTTGCAAAATGCAGGAACCACACACAAAATAGGACTTGCCGAAAAAGAGACTCATCCAAGCTTTATATGGCATCATTGGAGATGAAAAACAACAAGAAAAAACAAGCACAGAATAAGGCTTTGTCAGCAGCTTCTTGGGAACATGAGGGGCTTAGCAGCAGCAGCGCCATTACAGTGAGCAGGGCTGGAGCAAAAAACGGCACCACGACAAGATTAACTTCAACAAAGATAATAAGAATTATAACCCGAAGCAGTTATTCATAAATTTCTAACAATAAAGCTAAAAAATCATAAGTCATACTTTACCACTAAAAGCTGCTTAAACAAAAGATCATCCACCTTTATGAAGTGGCTGAGCTTAAGAACGCGCAACCTCAATGCAAGGTGAAGCAAAACACATTATAAAGCTAAATAAAATAAAATTGAGTTCAATAGTAGAGGTAAGAAATTTCATAAAACCTTCAAAGGAAAAATAAAAAAAGACACCATCAGAAATATAGCGAGACAGTAAAAAGGTGTTTTTTTCCGAAAGGAAATAAAACCGCTCAAACACAATTTTATTTTTCACATGGATTGTATATTTACATAAAAAAATGAATAGACAACATTGACAAAAAAGTACAACTTATGTTAATGTAATTAAACTCTACGCGACAACCAATCCTGAAACACAAAAATTCAACCAAGACCAACTGGTGAGGAGAAATAATAAAAGTTAAATTTAGAATGTAATGGTATCTTTAGAACTAACTCTCGTCCGATGCTTCCTACAACCAGACTTCTTGCGCCTAATAGGGAGCTTCCTCATTGGCGGAGATCTTGCAACCTCATCCTGGTGAGCCGGCTTATTCAATGACTCTTTTGTTTCTATTGATGAAGGAGGTGGTCTTGAAATGGAAATTGCATTCCGCTGCTCTAGTAAGTCTCTGTGATAAGCCTGCAACATACAATCATGGTAAGGAAAATTTCTACCAAAAAATTAGTTTTTAAGCATATTTTTTCCAGACTATGCTTTGATCCGATTCCATCTTTGACAAACTGGAATCATCATTGACAAACTGGAACCATCATTTAGCGACTTTAGGTATCAGAGAATTTATTACAGAATAAAACTTAATTGGACAAAACTGGTATGATAACAAAAAACGATTGCAAAGTTCTGATGCAATTTGTTTCACTTTGCTCACCAACGCTATACGGCATCAAAGATACAAATTAACATAATATTGGACACAACATCTTGCAAAGTTCACAAGCTTTGCCAATTACAAGTTCCAAAGTCACCGCTACAGGTTGCCTAGCTCGCCAAATCCAAATGCCGAGTTTCAAAATCTGCTTGCCTGCTCTTCAAGACTTCCGACAAGCTCCTTCAGCTCGCATACTTGCAACAACTTCAGCTTTTCGAGCCTGCATCAACCTCTGTCTGTTCTGCCTTCAGCCAGCTTTTCTCTACCAAAATCTGTTCATCATCTTCTCCAAACGGCTTTGTACTGTTTTCGACCAGATGTGGATTTGTCTGCCGCAAACAATTATAATATCACATTATAAAATGACCATTTGCTTCAACACAGCACACATACATATATATATTATTAATCCATTTTTTTACGAAATTGAGTAATCAAAGGAATTATTTCCAAAGTAGAAAATAAAGAGCAAAATTATGTTAAATGAAACAAAATTAATAATAAAAAATGAAACTAAATTAACAAAGGTAATAAAATAGTCAATGCTATTAATATATCTCTTGTTTTTGTCTGAGAAGAATGTTACATAAAACTCCAAAAATAAATCTTATGCATTCCATAGCTTTTTAAGAAACCAAATAATTACAAGTCATTTCCTTACTCTGTGCATTGAAATTATGTTCGTCTCGACCTGCTTGCTCTCCATTTTTGAAGTAGATAGTCTATCACCTCACTTAATGAAGCCTTTTTGTCCTCCTTGAAATTTCAGAGCTCCGGAACAACGTACCTTCCACTAGAGTTGTATTCGTTCAACTCCAACAATGCGTTCGTCACGGTTTTGTAGATAACCTCGCCCCATTGCTCTTTCAAAAAGACTAATTTTTCATCTTCTCTCAACATTTCCTGCACGTACAATAATACAATTTTAAAACAATTGGACAATGCGTTCGACACGCATAAATGAAAAGGATGAAATATAAGATGCACATACCACTTCTTTATCATCGACCTTAACAACTTTAAAGGGATGCCGGTTTTGGTTCCGCAAATGCTTTTCCCATTCCGAGCACAACATTGCGGCTTTAATGTCAGCATCGTCGTTTGAATACCTTTCCCTGCATACAGATTGAAACGCCTTCACAACTATGTTGGATCGGTAGGCGCCCTTAGATGGGGGGGGGGGGGGGGTGAATAAGGGTTCTTAAAATTTATATTGTATTTTGAAAAGCTTTGAAATAATGTGTGATTAAGACAATGAGAAATCAAGTAAAACAATTGAAATAAAGTAGAGACATGTTTTATTAATATGAAATAAGGTTTTACAAAAGTTGATTTCTATAATGCTAGAAATCCATGACGAATAATAGTAAACTCTTTTTGTTTTCTATCCCGACTCGCATCCTCACGAACCGGTGACCCTAGCCTATCCTTCCCGGATTCGGCCTCAAGCCGCTCTAGCCAACCCTTCCCCAGATATGGCCTCGAGCACCCCCTAGACCTAACCTAGATCTAGTCGTCAACACGAGGCGAATTTCTGCCCTAAGTCCTACCCAGACCTAGTCGCCAACACGAGGCGATTTCTCTAACCGTTTACAAGAAATATGAAATGAAAATAATTAAAACTCCCTCTTGAAGAACTTCTGAAGTTGGAGACGAAGATCCGCTGTAGAATAAGCGTTGTAGAAGCGGACTTCGTTTGAATCCGACGTGAAGAGTTTCTCCTTCAGAAGTTTGCAGAACTTTGGTAGGACATCAACTTTCGGCCAAGGCAGCCTCTGGAATTCTAGCACTCAATCTCTCTCTAATGTCCGAAACGAGAGAAGAGGGGTCCTTTTTATAGCCTCAGCGCTAGCGCCTGCGCTAGTGCTACCGCCGGCGCTATCCCATTTTAGGACATATTCTGCGCGGCAGAATCTTCAATCCGAGGAAACATTTCTCTCTTGCCTTCTGTGCTCCGCGCTACCGCCTGCGCTATCGGCTACCGCCAGGCACTATCCCCTTCTATATGTGCTCCCGGAATTGCGCAGATCATCGCTAGCGCCAGGCGCTAGGTGATACCGCCGGCGCTAGTAGGAGTGTTGGATTTGATGGCTCAAATTTGGGGGCAACCTTCTTATGTAATCCTGGAGTCATATGGACTTTGTTTTCCTGCACACTTAAACACACAAGATCAAATACATATAGAATTTGTTATTCTCAAACCTAGGAGATGCGGAAGACCATGTTCCAACAAACTCTCCCTTTTGATAATACAAATCTATTAATGATAAATCAGAGCATTAATATATAAGCATGATGAAACTTACTTGTGTGTGTGGGAGAGTGATGACTTAGAATAATTATCGATTTTAGCATTTAGAATTGCTCCCCCTAAATACATGCTCCCCCTAAGTGAATGCTCCCATAATATGTAAGCTATCATCTTAATTAAGCATGTTAGTTTTCTATTTTGATAGCTGATAGCATATTATATTTATCATGTTAGTTCTTCCCCTTTTGTTATTAGCAAAAGTGGGTAAGGAGACGCCACTTAAAAGTTTTGATAATAAGATAAAGGCATGATCGAGCTTGTAGAGAGAAGGAAATGATAAGGAGTTTTAGAATACTTTTCATTGAAATAGATCAGAGTTTTAGTATTACAATATTTTCATAAATCAGAGTTTGTAGCATATAAAGAATACAAGGTAAATGTAAAGTTGTGGAAGACTTAGAAAAATACAATCAAACATCTTTTGTAAGACATGATGATTCATAAAAAGATATATGAGTTAAATTTCATAAAGAATATGTTTTTGTAAATCATTGTTCAAGTAAAATCTTTAAATTCAATAATAAAGTAACCAAACATGAAATAATGTTACCAAAATGAGAGTACTACAATGCTATGTTAATTCACAATTTCAAAAATACTAAACATTGTAGAAAGCATGCTAGGTTATCTAGTGCATTTCATAAATAAAGAGTAGTATAGAATTTGCATTAGGATCCAATACTCATGAGAAGAAGTGTTATGGAAGATAATGATGTGCACAATAGTGTATTTTTGAGTAGAGTAAACAAATGTTTTAATCAAAAATACAAGAAATATGTAAAGTAAGATCCCAAATAATTTTACTTCCACACACTTCAATGCACAAACAAAATATACAACTACCAATGCTTTGCACACATAATGCTCATTAAAACTTATCAGGGTGCAAGGTAGTGCTTGGGGGATCACACAATTTTATTCTTCAATATTAATTTTTTTTTGTGATCCGGTGTACTTAAGAATTTGTGGTTTTTATTTTGAAAGAAAGATATGGTTTGCACAAGATACTTTACTATTCTTTCCAAGGTGCTCAACCTCACAACGCTTATTAAGACTTATCAGGAGGTTCAAGTAGTGCTTGATGGAGTTATCTTTGTCACTGCATTTTATGATTTTTGTTTTGTACAAAGTTCTCCGAATACACTTGTTTTGCAAACCAAAATAATTTATGAAAAACATAACCACTTTTCTTAACTTTAAAAAGTGCAAATAAAAGTAGTGTAGATAAGATACTTGTGTAATTTTAATTCATTGTACTAATACAAAATATACACAAGCATTCTTAGATTAAACACATATGTAGACAATGCCAAAATAAGTGAGTGAATAAAGATCATTATCAAACATAAAACATTTACTCATACTTAGAGGCATGCTAAACTTAGTTCTACACAACTTTTACAATATAGTTGATGCACATATTAATAGATAAATCAAAGCATGATGAAAACAATGTTCAAAGTAGTTTGAAAAGATAAATTGCAATATTATAGAAGTTCTAAATTGTAGATTAAATCATGCTTGATTTTCACAGGAAAGTCCATACAGTTTTTTTGATAGTTTTAATGTTTTATATTTTTGTATTGGATTTTTGCATAAAAAAGACTTTAAACAAATGACAAAAGCAAGAAGGCAAAACATAAATTTTTTTGTAATTTGGCTTTTGTATTTTTGTATTTGATTTTTCATAAAAAATAGACTTAAACAAATGTCAAAAAACAAAAAGCAAAACATATTTTTAGTAATTTGGCTTTTATATTTTTGTATTTGATTTTAAAAATGAAATAAAATCAGAAGTGCAAAAATAAATAGTACATATAGATTAATATATTTTTAAGAATTTTTCAAAATTTTAAAAATACAGAAAAACGAATAAGTGCGCTAGCGCTAGCGCGGGAAATAGTACACGATTTTTGATGATTTTGAAATTTTTAATTGTTGATCTTGATTAAGTGTCCCAATAGTAGTTTCATGCAGAAATTTCAGAATTTTAGAAGATGTTTTAGATGGTTAAACATTACAAAATTGCATTTATGAATGTGTTTTAACACGAAAGATCTAGGACACCTAACTCAAGTCGTAATAATCGAAATCTTGCATCGGGAAGAGGTTTAGTAAATATGTCAGCGAGTTGAGAGTCCGTGTCAATGAAACTTACTTTTACATGCTCTTTCTTAATGTGATCCATAATGAAATGATGACGAACATCGATGTGTTTGGATCTATAGTGGTGTACGAGATTATATATGAGGTCTATTGCACTTTTGTTGTCACATTTAAGATCAATGTTTTTGAGATAAAATCCAAAATCCTCTAGAGTAGCTCATCCATAACGCTTGTGCACAACAACTGCCAAGTGCGATGTATTCGGCCTCCGTGGTGGAGAGTGCAACTGAAGATTGTTTCCTACTAGACCAAGCAACTAATGAGGGTACTAAAAAGTGACAAGTACCGCTAGTACTTTTTCGATCTAGTGAACAACCGGCGTAATCCAAATCGGAATAGCCGTGGAGTGTGAATGAATAATTGTGTGGGTACCATAATTTTAATTTAGATGAACCTAATAGATAACGAAAAATACGTTTTACCGCTTTTAAATGAGATTCTTTTGGATTGGCTTGAAAGCGAGCACATAAACATACGGAAAACATTATATCTGGTCTAGATGCACTTAAGTAAAGAAGAGATCCTATCATTCCTCTATATAATGTTTGATCAATGGAAATTTCAGATTCATCTTTTCCTAGTTTTAAAGCACACATAGGAGTAGAAGCTTGTTTAAGATTTTCAAATCCAAATCGTTTAAGCATATCGTGAACATATTTTTTTGGCAAATAAAGATACCATCAGTTCGTTGTGAGATTTGAAAACCAAGAAAATATGATAGTTCTCCTACAAGACTCATTTCAAATTCATTTTTCATTACTAAGACTACTTCATTACACAACTCTTCATTAGTGGCTCCAAAAATGATATCATCAACATATATTTATAAAATAATTAGATCGTTATTATTATGTTTAATGAAGAGTGTGTTGTCGGCACTTCCCATAACATAATCGTGCTTTAACAAAAATGATGTAAGCCTATCATACCATGCGCGGGGCGCTTACTTTAAACCATAAAGCGCTTTTTCTAATTTGTAAACATGATTAGGAAATTTTTCATTTATAAAACCGGGGAGGGGGGGGGGGGGGGTGTGTTCTTCATAAACTTCTTCTTTTATAAACTCGTTTAGAAAGACACTTTTAACATCCATTTAAAATAATTTTATTCTTTTAAAACTCGCAAATGCCAAAAATATTCGTATAGATTCTAAGCGAGCTACGGGTGCAAAAGTTTCTTCAAAATCTACCCCCTCGATTTGAGAATAACCTTGAGCAACTAAGCGTGATTTATTTCTTACAATCCTAGATTAACCATCTAATTTGTTTTTAAAGATCCATTTTACGCCGATAACTAGATGATTAGATGGTCTATCTACTAGATTCCAAACTTTATTTCTTTCAAATTGATCTAACTCTTCATTCATAGCCAAAAACCAAAATTCATCATTTAAAGCGGTGAAAATGTTTTTAGGTTCGATTTTGGAAACAAAGCAAATATTTGAAAATGTTTCATGAAGAGAAGATCGAGTTCTTACCCCAGTAGAAGGTTCCCTAATGACTAGCTTTTTTGGATGATTTTTTGAGATGTTCAAAGCGCTTGGAGGTACATATTCATCTTCCTTGGACTTCTCCTCCTCTTCGTTAGAAGGTTCCTCTTCGTCGTGCTCCAAAGATGGCAAAGGTTCATCATTTGTACCTGTAGGAAGCTTTTCTGCACACGGAATAAATTCATCAAATTTAACATTAATAGACTCTTCAACCTTACTCGATCTTTTGTTAAACATTCTATAGGCTTTACTAGTTGAAGAATATCCAAGAAATATTCCTTCATCGCATTTTTCATCAAATTTTCCTAAAGAATCTTTTGTATTAAGAATAAAACATTACATTCAAATACTTTAAAATATGATACGTTAGGTTTTTTTTGATAATATAGTTCATACGGTATGAGATTTAGTGATGGGCGAAGCATGACTCTATTCATTACATAGCATGATGTGCTTACGACTTCAGCCCAAAAAGACTTAGGTAATTTATATTCGGATAACATGGTGCATGCTAGTTCTTGGATTCTCTTATTTTTCCTTTCTACAACACCGTTTTGTTGAGGTGTGCGTGGAGCGGAGAACTCATGCTTAATACCTAACATTTCACAACAAGATTTAAAATTTTCATTTTCAAAATCACCTTCATGATCTGAGCGAATGCATTTTATTTTTAAATTTAGTTCATTTTGAATACGAGTACATAATTTTGAGAATTCGCAAAACGCATCAGATTTGGAAGAGAGAAATAAAGTCCAACAATATCTTGAGAAATCATCTATTAGAACGAAAGTATATATTCTACCACCAAGACTTGCGGTGTTAACGGGTCCAAAGAGATCCATATGAATTAATTGCAATAGTTTTGAAGTAGAAATTTTGTTTTTGCTTTTAAAAGATGATTTGTAAATTTTCCTTTTTGGCATGGAGAACATAGTGAAGATAAATTTCCATTCAATTTAGGTAATCCTCTAATTAATTCCTTTTTTGCTAGTTTTAAAATAAGCTTTGTACTAGCGTGACCTAAACGTCTATGTCATAGTTCTAATTCATCATTTTTGGTTATAAAGCATTTTATAGATGATTTGGAAAGATCATGAAACGAAACTATGTAAACATTGTGAATTCTAGGTGCAGTTAGTAACACATCTTTTGTTTTAGGATTAAATATTTTGCAAAGATTAGTAGTTGATTCAAATAATACATCTAATCCTTTATCACATAGTTGACTTATAGATATTAAGTTATGTTTTAATCCTTTTACATAAAGAACATTTGAGATAAGAAAGGATTCGTTACCCACTGTACCTACTCCCATGATCCTTCCTTTATCGTTATCACCAAACATTACGATCCCTCCTTTCTTCTTTTCTAGGCTAAAGAATTTTGCTTTGTTGACTGTCATGTGCTTGGAGCAGCCTGAGTCCAAGTACCACACGTCCTCTTTTTCCTTAACCTTCCTGCAAATCTAGAGAGAAGATGAGAGTAAAGATCCAGATACCCAAAAGGTACCACCCATAGAGTAAGTGGATTTCTTAGGTACCAAGATTTGTTTTAACGATCATTGTTTTATATTCCTGCAAGAGCTAGACGTGTCCAAACTTAAGACAATTTGCACACGAAATACAGGGGGTTGAGACCCTTTTCTGAATTTCTACATTGCTCTTGCTGGATGATGTTTGAACATTAGAAAAAACATGAGATTTTTTAACTGTTGAGCCACCGCCAGCGTTAGTGGCTAGCGCCGGGCGGTAGGGCTCACTTTTATATCCGACCCCAAATTTTCCAGAACCATAACATTGGTTTCCCAAAATCATATCCAAGGATTTTTGACCAATCCCGAATTTTTTTATTGCTATATTGAGGTCATGATTTTGTTTTTTAAGAAATGTATTTTCTTGTACAATCATAACACATTTATTTTCAAAGCCCTTTTTGTTATTTTCAATTTATAAAAGAGAGGTTTTTAGTTTTTTCTCTAAGTCCCCCTTTTCTTTTGCAATAGTTTTGTTTTGTGAGAGGGCCTTAGAAAGAGAAACTTCAAGTTCTTTTGTCTTAAATAAAGAGTGCTCACACTCTTGACATGAAACCTTTCTCTTTTCAAGGGAAATCAATTTTTTTGTGAGCTTATGATTTTCTTTAATAATAGATACATTTTCACGATTTAATATAATATTATCTTTTATACTTTGATCATAGGATTTGCAAGTTAGAACAAATTCATCATAGAGTTCTTCGAAGGTAGGAGGAGATACCTCAGTGTCGCTAAGAATACTGGTGTCGTCATCGTTGCTTTTCGCAATTAAGCATAAATTTGCTTCCTCCTCGCTACTTGACTCAGACTCGTTTGACTCTTCAGAGGAAGAATCATCCCAAGTTGCGGCTTTCAATACTTTCTTTTTCTCTTTTGCTTTGTATTGTTCTTTTTGCTCCTTTTGATACTTCAGGCACTGACTCCGAATGTGCCCGGTCTTTCTGCAGTGGTAGCACTCCGGTGGTGGTCTTTCTTCTTCATCTTTGCTTCATTTTCCTTTCCTTGATGAAGAGGAAGATCCCTTTCGTCGAGCATCCTTTTGGAAGTATTTTCGGAACGTGTTCCTTCTTTCTGGATTCCTGATGAACTTCTTAAAGTTCTTCACCAGGAGACCTTCTTCATCTTCATCATCATCTTCGGTGCTCTCCTTCTTTGATTTAATTGCTAGCGCCTTTTTCTTTGGCTCTTTGTTGTATTCATCGTGTTGAATCTGGAGTTCTACCTCATGAGTTTTGAGATTCCCAATAAGGTTCTCGATCTGGAGCGTTCTTAAGTTGTGCGACTCTGATATGGCTGTCACCTTCGGATTGAACCTTGGAGGTAATGAGCGAAGAATTTTCCTCACCAAGTCCCCGTCTGAGTAGATCTTTCCAAGTGCCTTTGATGTGTTGACGATCTTGGTGAAGCGAGTGTACATCGAGTTGATGTCCTCTTCGGTATCCATCCTGAATTTTTCATATTCAGATTCCAGTTGGAATAGCTTTGCATCTTTCACCTGCGATGTACCTTCATGAGTAACTTCCAATTGATTCCAAATATCATAAGCAGTTATGCATGCATAAATTCTATTAAACTCAATCCTATTTAAGGCGCAATATGAAGCGTTCATTGCATTAGCATTATTTTTACACCTTAGTTTATCGTTACCATCCCATTTATCTTTTGATTTTAGTAATGTTGCCTCTCCCACTACAGTTGTAGGAGGAGAGTACCGAACTTCTACCATGTTCCATACTTCTACATCCATGGTCATAAGAGAACACATCATTCGATTTTTCCAATAGTTGAAATCTGACCCAGTAAAGAGAGGTGGTCGACTAACTCCTTGACCCTCCGGAAAAGCGAGATCATGAGACGCCATTATTCCCGGTTGTTAAGCCGATTGGAATAAAACCTGCTCTGATACCACTTGTTGGATCGATAGACGCCCTTAGAGGGGGGTGAATAAGGGTTTTTAAAATTTATATTATATTTTGAAAAGCTTTGAAATAATGCGTGATTAAGATAATGAGAAATCAAGTAAAACAATTGAAATAAAGTAGAAATATGTTTTATTAATATGAAATAAGGTTTTACAAAAGTTGATTTCTATAACGCTAGAAATCCATGTCGAATAATAGTAAACTCTTTTTGTTTTCTATCCCGACTCGCATCCCCACGAACCGGTGGCCCTAGCCTATCCTTCCCGGATTCGGCCTCAAGCCGCTCTAGCCAACCCTTCCCCGGATATGGCCTCGAGCACCCCCTAGACCTAACCTAGATCTAGTTGCTAACACGAGGCGAATTTCCGTCCTAAGTCCTACCCAGACCTAGTCGCCAAAACGAGGCGATTTCTTTAACCGTTTACAAGAAATATGAAATGAAAATAATTAAAACTCCCTCTTGAAGAACTTCTTAAGTTGGAGACGAAGATCCGCTGTAGAATAAGCGTTGTAGAAGCGGACTTCGTTTGGATCCGGCGTGAAGAGATTCTCCATCAGAAGTTTGCAGAACTTTGGTAGGACATCAACTTTCGGCCAAGGCAGCCTCTGGAATTCTAGCACTCAATCTCTCTCTCTCTCTAATGTCCGAAACGAGAGAAGAGGGGTCCTTTTTATAGCCTCAGCGCTAGCGCCTGCGCTAGTGCTACCGCTGACGCTATCCCATTTTAGGACATATTCTGCGCGGCAGAATCTTCAATCCGAGGAAACATTTCTCTCTTGCCTTCTGTGCTCCGCGCTACCGCCTGCGCTATCGGCTACCGCCAGACGCTATCCCCTTCTATATGTGCTCCCGGAATTGCGCAGATCATCGCTAGCGCCAGGCGCTAGGTGATACCGCCGGCGCTAGTAGGAGTGTTGGATTTGATTGCTCAAATTTGGGGGCAACTTTCTTATGTAATCCTTGAGTCATATGGACTTTGTTTTCCTGCACACTTAAACACACAAGATCAAATACACATAGAATTTGTTATTCTCAAACCTAGGAGATGCGGAAGACCATGTTCCAACAATCTATAGCTCCCATCCTCCTTATTCCATTTTTTGTTCGAGCACTTAACTTGTCATTCAATCCCTAAAAAAATTAGATAACAAAAAAAGCACAAAAAATAAAATAAAATAAAATCATTACCTTCAAAAGCTGTCTCCAAGCTTTCTGGAGCTCTGTATTGCTCTCAAAATGCTTGACTGTGAGGCTGGAATTAATGGACTCGAGGTATTGCTCTTCTTCAATTATGTCATCCAATATAGTTTGCATTTCTTCCATCTTTTTTTTAGTTGTCATTTCTAGTTCCATTATCCGTTTCATGGAATCTCATCTCTATCGATCTATTAATTTAAAACAAAATGGCAAGTTAATAATAATTAAAATAACTGTAAATTAAAATATCTGATGCAAAAACTTAATTAATTTATAAAACCTTTTGTTGTTGGAGCAGATTTGAGACTCTCTCTTCGGATTTTTTCAGCTTGTGTTATAATTTCAAGCATAGTTTTCTGCTAAAATAGTCAAATGAAAAACATAATTATGCAAATGTAATTAAAGATTATTGAAAACATTTTCTCTGCGGCTAAGCAACTGTACTCGATCATATTCACGCATTTCCTTACAACAATTGATTGAAAAGCTGTTTGTGATCTTAATTACTGATGTTAAAAATGCATCTCACTATAATTAATTGCAGAACACACTTGCAATCAGCCCTGTCCAAAAAGCCCGATCGGGTCGGGCCGGTACCGGGCCTGAAGGGCCCGAGCTTTTGCCAACCGGGACCGGGCCCGTGCCTTGCTTTATCCGGGCTCGGGCACCAGCCCCGGTAGGGGGCCTGTTAAGGCCCCCAGGGCCGGGCCAAGGCCGGGCTCGGCCTTTTACTTTTAATTTTTTTAAATAATATCTTTATTTACAAAAAAATTACAATAAATGAAATGAATTAATAATTTGAGATGGACAAAAAACTAATTTTTATTAATATTGGTGTTGCGGGTCGCTTAGGGCTCTTGGTAGACCGGTTTACTTGAACCACCTTAGCTCGGGAGCGAACCAAGCGCGCAAACAGTCAATTTGAGATTCGTTGAGTACACTGAGACTTTTTAACGTGGAAAACCCGGAAAGGGTAAAAAACCACGCGGTCGGAGCTGTGCCGACCAAACTTCCACTATCTTCTGGGGGGTTACAATTATGGACTTAGAACTCGAGCGCGACAGACCGCTGCTCGTTACAATAATAGAGGGAGAGAGAGAATTCCGAAGGTGACATGCCACCTTCAGAAAAACTAAGTCTTTTTCCTTCTGAGAATATTGGAGAACAAAAGTGAGAATGCTGAGTCGCCTTCTGGGAGAACAAAAGTGAGATGCTCCGAAGAACAAAAGTGAGAATGCTGGGTCGCCTTTCGGGATGAAGGAAATCTTCAAGTCCACGAAAGAGATCTTCAAGCGCCGAAGGAGAATTCCGTGAAAATCTTCAAGGAGCTCTCCCGGGTGCAGAAGGCAAGGTCCCCTCAAATGAAGGCTCTGGGCTCCTTTTATAGCTTTGGCCGGGGGTAGCCCGGTAATTTCGCCGTTGTAACCACCGTAACCACCTGGCAGACGAATCACGTTTTCCGGTTCGGAGCACACAGATTGCCATTTTTCGTAAATGACCGTCTCGCCCTCGGGCGGTTCGGGCAGTTCGGGCAGCTTTCTTGAAGGCGAAAAAGGCGACAAGCCGTTCCTGCAATATGATAAACTAGAAATACAAAATGTGAGCATGCTAGAAAGACAACATGTGAACGTGCCCGAAATGTGAAAGTGCTCTGAGCGCGCTCAGAAGCGTTCTGAGCACGCAACGAACGGAGAAGCAATCTTAGTGACTGGGAAGGCGTTCTGAGAATGCTCAGAAGCGCGCAACGAGCGCGGGAGCTCTGAGCGCGCAACGAACACGAGAGCGTTCTGAGCGAATGGAGAGGCGTTCTGAGCGCGCAACGAGCGCGGGAGCGCTCTGAGCGCGCAACGAAAACGAGAGCGTTCTGAGCAAATGGAGAGGCGTTCTGAGCGCGCAACGAGCGCGAGAGCTCTGAGCGCGCAACAAACACGAGAGCGTTCTGAGCGAACGGAGAGGCGTTCTGAGCGCGCAACGAGCGCGGGAGCTCTGAGCGCGCAACGAGCGCGGGAGCTCTGAGCGCGCAACGAACACGAGAGCGTTCTGAGCGAACGGAGAGGCGTTCTGACCGCGCAACGAGCGCGGGAGCTCTGAGCGCGCAACGAACATGAGAGCGTTCTGAGTGTGCTAGGAGGCGTTCTTGTTCTTGAGCGCACGGAGACGTGCTTGTTCTTGAGCGCACGGAGGCGTGCTTGAAGCGGAGTGCACGAAGGTGCGCTTGGAGCGGAGCGCACGAATACGCGCTTGAAGCGGAGCGCACGAAGGCGCGCTTGGAGCGGAGCACACAGGCGCGCGCTTGGAGTTGAGCGCACGGGGGCGCGCTTTGAGCGGAGCACACGGAGGCGCTTGTGAGCGCGCAAGGAGGAGACGCGCTTGTGAGCACACAAGGAGGACGCGCGCTTGTGAGCGCGCAAGGAGGAGGACGCGCGCTTGTGAGCGCGCAAGGAGGACGCGCGCTTGTGAGCGCGCAAGGAGGACGCGAGCTTGTGAGCGCGCAAGGAGGACGCGCGCTTGTGAGCGCGCAAGGAGGAGGCGCGCTTGTGAGCGCGCAAGGAGGAGGCGCGCTTGTGAGCGCGCAAGGAGGACGCGCGCTTGTGAGCGCGCAAGGAGGAGGCGCGCTTGTGAGCGCGCAAGGAGGAGACGCGCTTTTGAGCGCGCAAGGAGGAGGCGCGCTTGTGAGCGCGCAAGGAGGAGGTGCGCTTGTGAGCGCGCAAGGAGGAGGCACGCTTGTGAGCGCGCAAGGAGGACGCACGCTTGGGAGCGCGCAAGGAGGAGGCGCGCTTGTGAGCGCGCAAGGAGGACGCGCGCTTGTGAGCGCGCAAGGAGGACGCGCGCTTGTGTGCGCGCAAGGAGTCGCGCTTGTGAGCGCGCAATGAAGGAGGAGGAGAGAGAAAATCCGTAGGAGGATTTTCCCGGCCGGAGAGATAGAAAATCTCAAAAGGGGGGAGAGATGGAGGAGGAGAAGATGGAAAAAGGAGAAGCCTTGGGGTTCTATTTATAGTTTTTGAGGGTGGCACTTTCGTAATTAAATGGGTGGTTAGGGAGGTTATGGTAGTTATGCGGCTACCCGCACACCATAACCAATTTATGTGTTATACGCACACTTATCATGAATATAGCTATGCGCACACCAGTTTGTATAGTTTTGCGGTGATATGTAGTCATATGACGGATATGGTTATGCGCACACCATAACCATATTATCTGCTATACGCAGACCGTATTGAAGGATTTTACTATTTGCACCCCCATGTTGGAGGATTTTACTATTTGCACCTCATGATGCGAGATTTTACTATTTACACCCACATGTTGGAGGATTTTACTATTTACACCCACATGTTGGAGGGTTTTACTATTTGCACCCCATGATGTGAGATTTACTATTTACACCCATATGTTGGAGGATTTTACTATTTGCACCTCATGATGAGGGATTTTACTATTAGAACCCCATGATGAGGGATTTTACTATTTGCACCCCATGATGTGGGATTTTACTATTTGCACCCCATGAGGCGAGTGATGTTCATTAGCGCACTGCCCGAATGCACTGCCTGAACATTTTGTGAGTCCACATCACGTATCATCTTTACGAGTGCACATCAATTGGAAAAACATAAATTACACGTTTACGGTTTACATCAAATTTGAAAAAAAATTACTTGAAATAAAATATATTATTATTATTATTATTAATTTTAAATAAAGAAAATTAAAAAACTCACTAATTTAACAAAATACATATTTGATCGGTTGTGACTGGCGATTGTGGCTGAACGGCAACCCGCGTCTGATGACGTTCTTCATCTGCAGCTCCCGGTGCCGAAGTTGATCGTACGTCCAAATTTGTCCTGCTCCTGATATTTGTGCCTGACTGGACTCGGGAGCTTGTTTCGAAACGCAAGACTTGAAGTGTCTTGCTAGCGTCGAGTTGCCAGTAAGGGTCAGCAACTTCGAGCATAATTTGCACCTCGCCTTAAATTCGCCGCCGACTTTAACTTTATTGAAATGCTCCCAAATTTGCGCCGTACGCTTGTGCTTCATCACTTCATGCGCAGTTTGAGTAGACGACGCTGGCGCCGAGGATGACGATGCCATGTTCGACACGTGAGAGAGAGAGAATGAGTTGAGAGAGAGAGAGAGAGAGAGAGAGAGAGAGAGAGAGAGAGAGAGAGAGAGAGAGAGAGAGAGAGAGAGAGAGAGTGGCGAGAAGAGAGAGAGGGGGGGGGGGGGGGGGGGGGGGATTGGTTATGAGGGGGGGGGGTTTATAAAAAAAATTATTTTTAAATTTTATTCATTTTTTTAATAAGCCTAGGGCCTAGGCTAGGTGCTGCTGGCATGGCAGCAATAATGCTGCCATGCCAGCGGAGCCGTTGGGATCAACGGCTCCAACGACTCATAAGAGTATGCCAGGGCTGGGCTTTGCCTAGGCCCGCGCCGGGCTGGCCTGAAAAATCAATCTTTGCTCGGCCCGGGTCAGGCACCGGGCCGGGCATTTAAACTATATGGGGGCCCTGTAAGGCCCCCGAGCCCGACTTGGGCCCGGGGCGGGCTAGCCCGGTACCGGGCCTAGGCGGGCTTTTACCAGGCCGGGCCTGGCTTTTTTGGACACGAGTACTTGCAATCAAGGGATATATATATATATATGTAAGTTTTCTAGAAAAAATTTAAACTCAAAACTTGAGTTAACTATTAGGAAAGCTCTGCACATTTGAAGATAAATCTATTGTTTTTTAATGCAAATTTATGTTTCCATACAAATGAAAACCTACACATCAAGTTCGAAATCAAAATTTTAGCTCTGCATCCAATTTCGGTGCATATCAACCAAAATCAAAATCAAACGTTAAATAGTTTGGAGATTTTAACTCTGCATCTATTTTCGGTGCATATCAAGCAAAATCAAACATCAAAATTATATTCTAGTATTTATTTTGATGTGTATAAATGCTCTCCCAACATAAGAAAAAATGCGCTGAATCATTGCAACAATTCGCTAGGGTCAATGAATTGAGAAAAAAGATATTTATTTAATCAACCATGTCTGAGACAAAAAATGCGAAGAAATGCGTAAATGTATCAAAGAAAGAGGAAATAGATCATGGTAAACCTTAATACACATACATAAATGCTCTGCTATAGTGTTTATGATTCAGTGGAGCAAAGATATTGGACATCAATTATCTGTTGCAGTTGAAGCTATTGATGGGAAAAACCTGATAATGTACATAAATTGGAATTGGTCATCGAAGATGAAAAGAGCACATAAATCCAGTGGGCACGGATTTTGGATCTGCATTTGTTGTGGGGAGCGAAGCATTAGAAATTGGCGTGTTATCTTCTTGATGCAGAGCAGGAGCGAGCTGGGGAGACCTCTGCAGAGATACTCATACAGGTCCATCTAAAAAAGAAATAAAAAACGAAATGTAAAATACAAAAACGAAGTCAAAATCAGAAATCCGAGATAATTTTGCATTGTCGTCGTATGGCTACTCAAACTTTCTATTTAATTAGTAAGTTATTTTAATTAATCATATACTAATCATGACTAATTTATCATATTATATATTATAAAGTTTATATAGTAATATCTGCATGCTTCATCCATTCTTATTAACGCGACAGTAGTTATTTATTAAACAGTTGCCGGTCTTAAGCACTTTGGATAGTAGTAATCGTATTAAACAGTTAACAATTCGAATATATTCCTATTTACTTAGCTTGCTGCAACAGCACCGCGTAACTCAACTCAATAACGTCTAATATCTATACATATATATATAAATATAATATATAAGGGAACCTTGGATTGCTACAGCAGCAACTGTAGTATTTGCGCTTTTTTGAAAAATGCAATGGAGTAACAACTCCCAAACAAACAAATTGAGCCTAAATGTGGTAATAAATACTCTAACAAATGGAAATGGAGTTGTCATCAGGCAACTATGCATTTGCAAAAAGATATAAAATTTTAATTTTTGCGTCATTTTTGTACGAAATTGAGTAATCAACAAATTTAATAATAAAAAATGAAACTAAATTAACAAAGATAATAAAATAGTCAATGCAATTAATATATCTCTTATTTTCGTGTGAGAATAATGTCACATATTGACTCCAAAAATAAATCTTATGCATTCCATAACTTCTTGAGAAAACAAATAATTACAAGTCATTTTCTTACTCTGTGCATTGAAACTATGTTCGTTTCCACCTGCTTGCTCTCAACTTCTGAAGTAGATAGTCTATCACCTCACTTAACGAAGCCTTTTTGTCCTCCTTGAAATTCCAGAGCTCCGGAACAACGTACCTTCCACTAGAGTTGTATTCGTTCAACTCCAACAATGCGTTCGTCACGGTTTTGTAGATAACCTCGCCCCATTGCTCCTTCAAAAAGACTAATTTCTCATCATCTTCTCTCAACATTTCCTGCACAATAATACAATTTTAAGACAATTACAGTTATATATCATAAGGAATTAAAAATTTTGCACTGATATATATTGATTTTTTTTTGCAAATGAATAGTTGTTGGCGAATGTCAAATGACACGCAAAATTGAAAAAGTATGAAATAAAAGATGCACATACCACTTCTTTATCATCGACCTTGACAACTTTAAAGGGATGCCAGTTTGGGTTTCGCAAATGATTTTCCCATTCCGAGCACAACAATGCGGCTTTAATGTCAGCATCGTCATTTGAATACCTTTCCCTGCATACCGATTGAAAAGCCTTCACATCTATAGCTCCCATCCTCCTTATTCCAATTTTTGTCCGAGCACTTAACTTGTCATTCAATCCCTAAAAAAATGAAATAAAATAATTAGATAACAAAAAAAAAGCACAAAAAATGAAATAAATAAAATCATTACCTTCAAAAGCTGTCTCCGAGCATTCTGGAGCTCTGTATTGCTCTCAAAATGCTTGACTGTGAGGCTGGAATTAATGGACTCGAGGTATTGCTCTTCTTCAATTTTGTCATCCAATATAGTTTGCATTTCTTCCATCTTTTTTTTAGCTGACATTTCTAGTTCCATTATCCGTTTCATGGAATTATCTCTATCGATCTATTAATTTAAAACAAAATGACAAATTAATAATTAAAATAGGTAACTCTAAATTAAAATATTTGATCACGCAAAAACTTAATTAATTTATAAAACCTTTTGTTGTTGGAGCAGATTTGAGACTCTCTCTTCGGATTCTTTCAGCTTTTGGGTTGTAATTTCAAGCATAGTATTCTGCTAAAAATAGTCAAATGAAAGACATAATTACGCAAATGTTAAAGATAATTCAAAATATTTTCAAAAGATTTCGATGGCTAAAATACTCTTTATTAATGTATTTGATGGCTAAAATTTCGATGGTTAAAAATGCATCGCTATTAATTGCAGAATAAGAATTGATGCAGTCAATAATTAAGGGATATATGTAAATACTGCATGCGGGGACATCAAGGTGGGTATAAATGACAATTAAATGATAAACAAGCCACTATATAATTACCAAATTAAGTGAAAATGGGAGTGAGAAAATGGTTATATTGTAAAAGAAACAGGTGAGAAAATATTATATTAAATAAATAAAAAGAAAAACAACTATCATAATTAATAAACAGGTATTATCATATTAGCTAGAAAATACACAGGTATAATAAATTAACGAAAGCTGATTGAAAATAATTACCATTTGTGACGAGGATGTTTTAGGCTTCTTCTTGTCGTTCAATGCATCACAATTATTGAAGATTTTTCTCTTCTTCTTGCTGCTCAGAATGTCTGGCTTGCCCTGCAGCAGCAGCTGGTCCATCCTAATTGCATCATTTTTTAAGGTTTTTCTCTTCTTGCTGCTCTGAATAATGTTAGGCCCGCCCTTGTCCAACCAGCTTAATGCTTCAGTTTTTCTTCTCTTCCTGCTGCAGCTCTGAATGACAGGTTCGTCTTTCGCCATTCTTACTGCTTAATTCCTTTCTTTTAATCTTCAATGCTAGCTTGATGACGGCTTGGATTCCTCGGCAATGTAGAGTAGATTGCTGTGATCAGAGTCTCTCTTGCGGATGAATGAGAGGGAGAGAGAGCGGATGGATGATCGAGTTCACAGAGAGAGAGAGAGAGAGGTGAGTGCCGATAGAGAGAGAGAGAGAGAGAGAGAGAGAGAGAGAGAGAGAGAGAGAGAGAGAGAGAGAGAGAGAGAGAGAGAGAGAGAAAGAGAGAGAGAGATGAGGGTAGAGGGAGCTCCAGGGGACGGGTAAGTGAGACAGAGAGATGAGTGCCGAGCGAGAGAGAGAGAGAGAGGGACGGGCGTGAGTGCGGAGAGAGAGAGACAGAGAGATGATCAGTGCCGAGAGAGAGAGACGGGTGAGTGCAGAGAGAGAGAGAGAACGATGCGTGCCGATAGAGAGGGAGAGAGATGAGCGCAGAGATAGCGGACGAGTAAGTGAGAGAGAGAGAGAGAGAGAGAGGGAACGATGAGTGCCGAGCGAGAGCGAGAGAGAGATGAGTGCAGAGAGACCGGACGGGTAAGTGAGAGAGAGAGACAGAGAGATGAGTGCCGATAGAGAGAGAGAGAGAGAGAGAGAGAGAGAGAGAGAGAGAGAGAGAGAGAGAGAGTTTCATGGATTTGGGAGAGCGTATAGAGAGAGAAAGTTAGTTTCTGTATTTAAAATTGAAAAAAATTGATGGTTTAGGTACTTTGTTTGCATGAATTTAGGGAGAGAGAGAGACGGGAGAGAGAAAACCATCAAATATACTCGTTCATTTAAAATTTTAAACGGGAGAAACCGTTATTTTTTTTAAATATAAACCAAAAAGAATCGCTATTCCTGTATGCATTATTTTAATTAATGCATATATATAATTTATATTATGTTATAAAATTTAATTATATTAACATTTTCGTTTAATTATTTGTATAAATTGTTAATTTTGTTCAGGATAATATATATTACAAAAAAGTATCTATATCATATTAAATTATATTCAAGCTCGTTGCATTCATAATGATAGAACTTATGGAATATGAATATAGAGTTCTGAAATATTTATAAGATCATGGCATATAAGCCCGAATAGCACAATAAATAATTAGAAGTTGAATTATTTTTCTCCATGTTCTATTTTGTTGGCATCGCGTCTTCTTAAGATTTGCACTTTTTATGGTAGTGTGGAAGCCCTACACATGTTCACGAAATAATTTATAAAGATACAAAAGTTATGATTTGAGTACTTAATGCCTAACGATTATGGTTAGATTGTTTGGAAGAGCTGTGACAGGGTTACCTCGTGTGACCACCAGTACCTCAAGCACAAAGTATTGTCTACACATTGCATCAACGACATTGTGCACCATCAACGACATTGTCACGGATTCGAGTCCTGGAAGCAGTCTCTTACAAAAATGCAGGGTAAGGTTTGCCAACATTTCACCCTTGTGGTGGGACCCTTCCCCAGACCCTCGCTGCGCGGGGGCGGGGGCGGGGGCGGGGACATTCGGCGGAGGCGATGACATTGGCAGGGGCATTCATCGTGGGCGGGGCATTCGTCGTGGGCAGGGGCATTTGTCGTGGCGGGAGCGTTAGGCAGGTGCAGCGACATTCTGGGGGGCGGCGACATTCGGCGGGAGCGGCGACATTCAAACGGGGAGGTGACATTCGAAGGTGTGGGGCGACATTCAAAGGTGGCGACATTTATTGAGGGCGGCGACATTCAAAGGGGTTTGCATTTTTTCAATAATCTAAACCAAACACTTTACAAATATTTATTCATATATCTAAAAAATATAAGCATAGCAGGATATGAACTTCATTATAAAATTGTTAACGATTGTGTGTGAAGATCAACTGGCTTATAAGACAATCAAACTATGAATATAGACTATGATTTTCTTAATAATGATACATAAATTACAGTTATATACAATGCTGACATCAACCATATATGAATCAACCATATAACCATATATGAAATGGCAAAAACTTAGGTTAGAGCTTCTATTTTAAGACTTTTTTAGTACCTTCACTTTAACTACCGTCTATGAAAGTCAAATTGGGAATGAGCTTCCATGACCTGTATAAACTTCAGATGAAAGTGCATCCTCTTCCAGGTTAAAACATATAAAAGCTCCCATGTAATGGTTGGATATTTTAAGGGAATCAAGTCAAAATACAGAAATCTCGTTCTTTTAGAAGTATTGTTTCTGCCTTAATAATCAAACTCACTATTTTCTAAACAACATTGCTTTTGAACTCCACCAATAGAGAGATTTAAAAAGGCAAAAATGATTAATCCGAGGAAATCAAAATAAAGAGTAGTGAAGAATCAAAACAAAGAGCATACAAATTTTACCTTGTCTTCCAAAATAGAACGGAAGAAGCCCTCATTTAAGAAGATGACTAGATAAGTTTCCCTTTATTTCTCCCCCTGCTTGTGTAATCACTCACCTTCCTTCTGAGTTGGTCACTCATTTTCCTTTCTCTCTTCCCCGTTGGATTAGTATCCTTTCTATAAGTTAACCTCAAAATCAACTGCAATAATGACTCTTTTCAACTTACCCGACACGGGGCTCCACCCCTACGGCCAAGCGCGACAGTACCCGGCCTGCGACGGCGGTCTTCGCCCGCCTCCGGCGCGATGCTGTCGGGCGGCCTTCGGCTGCATCCAGGCGGGCTTGGCCCGCCTTAGCACGGGCTTGGCCCGTGCTCGATGCGTCTGCGGGCTGCGCCCGCAACATATACATATGAGTACTCAAAATGACCGTAAAAAAATATACATCAATATTTCAATATTTATTTTATAAAAAAAAATACGTATAAATTTTTTTTCATATCTATTTCCCTCTCTTCTCTCTATCTCTCTCTCCCACTCTCTCTCTCTCCTGGGAAGTTTTTTTATTTATTTTTAATATATTAAAGATGTTTGGGATAAAACATGTGAAAGATCCAACGGTGGAAAATGAAAGCACGGTAAGAGCATGGAGAATGCTATATTCCCTTATATAATAAAGATATATATATACAACAAGCAACAGAATGAGGATGAATTTATATTACAACAAGCAACAAAATATATATTCATGCAAATAATGTTTATAAATAGTCATTACATAAAAATATCAACCATTTCATTTCTACGTTAAAATACATTGCATAAACATGTATAAAGACAATGAGAACTGCAGATATATTAGATATATAGCATAGTCTTTCTGTATTAAAAAGAGGGTGATGTTATAAGCAGTCCTAAAACGACTATTCGCATCCCGAAGAAATCCTAAAATCTATCATTTAATTCAATATAATCGCAATCCAAGAAAATGCATTTGGGGTTCGCTTCTCCTTCCTCCTCGATACCACTGATGTCATCAAGAAGCAGAGTTGTATTGCACATAACAAGCAGATTCTCCAAGTGCTCCTCCCCGTGTCCTTCAACCCTTCTTCTCTTGTTCTCATGCTCAAGAACAACTCGAGTTAGAGGAAGGAAGCCATCTCCATCCTCAGCGCAGCTCGAGGAGTAGTTTTATTCGTCGTCGTGGGCATGGGGTGGACCAGAGGAAGCGTCAAGAGCAACGACAAGTCCTCTGCTTCATTATCTTCATCTTCTTCCTCCTGAAGAACAATGTAACGTTGTAATAAATATGTTCATCTTCGTCCCACTGAATTCTTCCTTCTTTTTTTGACTCTTTTAATCATGGAGACGAAGTCGATCTTATCCTTACATCCATCTGTTTTCATTATTTCCCTTATCATTATTATTAACCTCTATTTCTTTTCTTCCTCATGATTCGCTGTGTTGCATAGAATCAGGGGCGGACCCAGGAATTTCGACTAGGGGGGCCGGGTGTCCACATTTTAGGTGTAGTCAAAAGATAAATAAAAAAAATAAGCCAAAAAATACAAATAATTGCATAACCACATACATGTTAATACAATAAGCAAAAAAGATACAAATAATCACATACATGCTACTTTAATTGTGCACGGCGATTTTTTACTTCATAGAATTCATCTATGATACAATCCTTGTCAAATTTCTCCGCTATTTCTCGCTCAATGTATAAAGTCATGCAATTTGCAAGAAATTCGTCCTCCATTTTGTTGCGAAGTCTTGTTTTAACAAGTTTCATAGCAGAAAATGACCTTTCTGCGGTTGTTGTTGAGACCAGAAGAGTCAAAATAAGTCGAATCAATCTGTCAATAAGATAATAGGTCTTTGATTTTTTTGTTTCCACCAATTTTTCATAAAGCTTGGAAATTGTAGACAAAATTTTCAAATCTTTATGAGAAAGAACATCAAGCTGATAATGCTGTAACTGAGTACTCAACACATAAATTTCATGTTCACTGAAATCTTGAGAGTAGAAATTCCTTGCAAGAGCACATATATCATCAATATTGAAAGTTTTATATTCATCACTTGGATCTAATGCCATACTTAGACGAAGAAGTTCCATAGAATTTTCACTGAATCTAGAGTTCAGCTCCTGCATCACACAATCTATCGTGGCATTGAAAATATCAACTCGAAAATGATGCTCCATTGTAATGATATCACGTGGACTTCGAAAGCGACGATCACTATATCGAGCATTCATGTCAGAAACTTTGACTTCATTTTTCTCACAGAATATGTTAGCATCTTGTAAGAACTTTTCCCAGCCAGATTCCCGTAATTTCTGAATGAGAGCTTTTGTTGTTGAAACTAAACTTATAGCATTTAATATATCCTGAGATTGATGTTGCAGTGCTCTGGATAAAATGTCACTGATTCCCAAAATTTCTTTCATCAAATGCAAAATGAAAACAAATTCGAATACTCCCATTTTTGTAAATGCTGCTTCAGCATCCCCTCGTTGAGTAGATGTTCCTCCATTATCACTAATATCAAGTAGCACAGAACACATGGCATTATACATATTTATAACACTGCAAACAGAATTCAGATGAGACGACCATCTAGTGTCACCATGTCGTTGTAATGAACCGATTTGATTGACTCCCGTGCCAGTCTCAATTTCACCTAGAGCAATCATGTGATCGAAATATTCCTTTTGAGCAGCTCGCAATTGATCATTGCGTTTAGAGGAAGCACCAACAATATTAACAATATATATTAACTCATTAAAAAAATTATGTACTGCCTTCACTTCTTTTGATGTTGCAACAAGAACTAGCTGAAGCTTATGTGCAAAACAATGAACATAATAAGCTTGTGAACATTCATTAAAAAATAAAGTTTTCAAACCCTTCCATTCACCTCGCATATTACTTGCACCATCATATCCTTGACCCCGCATATCTTGAATACTCAAATTATGACGAGAGAGAACTGCAGAAATTTCATTCTTAAGAGTTAGTGCACTTGTATCTGTAACATGAACAAGATCTAAAAACCTTTCTTGAACAAAACCACGAACATCTACAAATCGAATGACGATAGCCATTTGCTCTCTTTTTGACTCATCTCTAGATTCATCAACTATTATGCAATATTTGGATTCGCCAATTTCCTTGCGAATTACATCATGCACCATTCCTGACATAATAGAAAGAAGATCCTTCTGAATATTAGACGATATGTACATAGCATTTCCCGGGGCATTTTCTAACACAACCTCATCAACTTCCTTGTTATAGGTTCGAATCAATTTAATTACTTCCACAAAATTTCCGCGATTAATAGATTCTGGAGTTTCATCATGACCTCGAAATGCAATTCCTTGAAAAGCGCAATATCGTAATGCATCAATTGAAGTTCCAACCCGTAATCGGTTCATAGCGATTTGTTGAGTAGTTTGCCTTTCCATCACTTTATCTATATGTTGAGTTTGAGCAATTAAATCTGCACAATTTTTAACTGCAAGGTTGTGTGGGGAACAATGATCCTTCCCTACATGAGTCAAAAATGCACAATTCTTTCCACTGACTTTCTTCCAGTTTCGAAATCCTTCGATTGTGAATGAACTTGTTCCAAACCGACCACAAGCTTGTTTGTTGAAAATATAGCAAGGTGAACAATATGCAGCATCTTTTGCCGGAGAATACTCTAACCATGGGAATTTCTCGAACCACGAATATTGAAATCTTCGATTATGTTCACCTGAGGATGGATACTCTTGAAGTTTGTGTTGATAAGGCCCAATTTTAATATAAGCTCGTCGCATTTAATCTTGTTGATTTACATGATATTCCCAAATTTGTGATCGTAATCCAGGATCACGCTCAAAAAAGAGTGGAAGACTCTCAATTAGAGAAGAGTCAACATTAACTATAGGAGATTCAACATTAACTATAAGAGATTCAACATTAACTGGTTCTATTGACGAATGTGTGTCAACTTCATTTGATGACTTCTTGTTGAAAAATGAGTCAATTGTTTTCAATTTTTTCATGATTGCCTAAGAATTATGAACAAAATTAAAATTAATTAAGAGAACTATAACCAATTAATTAAGGAATAAAGAGTTTTCTCAAAAATCAAAATTTCTATCGATCCAAAACATTCCAGTAAAACAAAATTAAAAAACCTAAGTGCTGTAAAAAATCAAAGAAAAAACATAACTACATTCTACATAAGCCTATTATAAATCTGTATAAGACAGAAAGAGATTTATCTCAATAATACACTATATTCCACAGTTCAAGATAACCAATAAATCAAGCTTAGAGAACACGATGCAAGATATATTCCACAGTTCAAGATAACCTATAAATCAAGCTTAAAGAATACGATGCAGGACAAAAATCAGATCGGAAAATAGTAACACTGAACACATTTTTCTACTGATATCGGGCAAGAATATGAATCGAATGCGAAGAATTGAAACAAAAAAGTGAACTCTGACGAAAGAGCAGCCGATCCTGGGTTGTAGCGAACTAGCGATAGTCTTAGGGCATAAAAAATCAGAAATCACTCACCGTGGAATTAGGGCGCAGGATTAGTCCGGAGAAATCGCAGGCTCGAAGTCGAAGAGGCACTGAGGCAGAGCCGCATTCACGCAGATTAGGGCGCAGGATGCGAACTTGCGAAGAGGCGAAGAGCAGAAAAGGCGAAGAGCAGAAGAGGCTCTGGAGAGGAGCAGGGTTGTTCTGACTTCTGCGGACTGCGGCTACAGGCTACAGCTTACTTGAAAAGAGGAGGAACAGGGAAGGTTGGGCACGCAACAGTCAACACCAGTTAAATCTATATTATAATATGTTTTTTTTAATAAATTCTTGGGGGGGCCCGGGCCCCCATGGGCCCCCCTTGTATCCGCCCTTGCATAGAATCTGATGTTTAATCTTTTGCCTAAATCTAAAGAAAGCAAGTCGGCTTTTGTTTGTATGTTGAAATCAATCCAATACAAATAGAATTATTATACCCTTGCATTATTGAATCTAAGCCACTTACCCTCGCTTGGATCAATACGGGCCATGAGCTTATCTGCTCGATCTCCCTTTCGACAGGGCCACTCTTACCATCCACCGATGCAGACATTATCTCTTCCCCTCGCCGAGATTTAAGATCCGATCCCAGTCATTATGCCTCCTTCGAACCAGTCGGCAGCGATCATGCAAGTTTAATGAGCCGTTTTAGGACTGCTTATAATATTGCCCTAAAAAACAGCAATGCAAATGTTAATGAAAGTACAACTTAATTGATTAAACTGACAAATACAACTTTTTGTTTTCAATCATATATTAATTCATCAATCCCTCAACACTATTCCACTTATCCTTGTTAGAATGGTGCTCGAAGCATCCGCGTGAGTGTCTAGTTTCGAACACTCTACTCGTTGCCCCTAGCAGGGTATTTATAGGCAAACCCTAATTCCCCGGCGGGTGCGTGGATCCCTAACGAGTCCTAACCTACCACTAGGTATCCGTTAACCCGATAGTTCAATATACTTCAACATTCCCCTCATATATTGTAAATATCGGGGTCACATCACATATTACTTTAAACAAGAGTTAATAACGACAAACATGAGTTTTCCAGAAAACATAAATATGAGTTTTAGAATACACAATATCTAAACTCAAACACAATGCTCCAAACAAGAAAACAGTAAGCAAAGTTGGAAAACACTCAAAGAACAGATAAATGAACAGTGATCTATGCAAACAATAGATCATCATCATCTGGGTCGAAATCAACTTTCTCTCCTCCAATATCTATGTGATCTGCAAACAGACATAATAAGAATGTCATGAGACAAATCTCTATGAATTCTAACATTTGCTAATCAAGAGTAAAGTGAATAGTTCTAGCAGTAAAAGAACGTAATACTCTAACCAGGAAGAAAAGAATTACATATCAGCATCTCTATCCAATTTACACAAAATTAGACAATTGATTTCAAAGAATCAAACCATGTTCCTTCGATTATTAAGATTATTACAAAACGTTTCACAATTGTATTATATCATCAAGTTTGGAATGATACAACAAGCTGTGACCAATATATCATCAAGTTTGGAATGATATAAGTAATGATCATAATATCAGGACGCATATCAGCAACTTCAGTATTCGTTTTTGGAATGATACCCAAATCAGCCTTTGAATTAAAAATAATTGCGTAAGTCATCAAGTTTGGAATGACTGACAACTATCCATCTCTGGCTTTCATCAGATAGCATCTGGAATACTTCCGTGTGCTCACTCTAGATGCTCGAATGTAAGCAGACTACGGTTCTAAGATTTAAAACAGAAGCAGGGTATTAAGTCATACTAAATGAACATTAATCTCATTTCCCCCGATGTTTTATGTGTTAGAACCTTATATAAGCCCTTGGTAAGGACATCTGCTACATTATCCTTCGATCTCACGTCAAATAGGGAGATTATCCCCTAACTGGTGAGATGGGTCAACCAGGCCTGTTTCATCCTTAGTTGCCTTCGCTTCCCATTGAACAACGTATTTGTTGCAATGGTCTTTGTGACTTGATTGTCACAATATAGCGAAATAAAGTTCATTTTTAGACTCGTCATTGGAATGTCGATAATCAGATCTCTTATCCACTCAGCTTCTTCTCCTGCTGAAGCGAGGGCGTAGAGTTCTGATTCCATAGAGGAAAGTGCAATGCACGTCTGCCTCTTTGACTTCCAAGCTACTGCTGCTCCTCCTAGGGTAAATACAAAACCGCTAGTGGATCTACTGTCAGCAATTTCTGAACACCAGGAGGCGTCAGAATATCCCCCAAGTACAGGAGGATGTCCACTGTAACATAAAGCATACGTTTCAGTGTGCTTTAAGTATCGCATAAGCCTTTCTAAGGCATTCCAGTGGTACTCCTGCCCAGGATTACTCGTAAATCTACTTAACATGTCGACCGTAAAGGCTATGTCAGGTCTAGTGCAGGTTGTAACATACATGAGACTACATATGAGTTTGGAGTAATCCAACTGTCTAATAGATGAACCTTCATTCAGTTTCAGTCTATTGTTATAATCGTATGGAGTCTCACTACCTTTGCTATGAACGTAACCCCACTTCTCAAGTAGATTTCTAATATAGTGACTCTTACTGAGGGTAATACCCTTGTCAGTGAAGTTCACTTCCATTCCTAGGATGGTTTTCATCACGCCTAAGTTAGTCATGCTAAATTGTGTCGTCAAGGCAGCTTTCACGTCTTTCACCTCAGACTGATCAGTGCCCAGAATTAGCATGTCATCAACATACAAGCATATAATTGCAACTTTATTTGAACGTGTACAAACGTATAGACATTTATCTGAAAAGCTGGATTTAAAACCCAAGGCTTTAACACAAGTGTCAAATTTTTTGTGCCACAATTTAGGTGCTTGCTTCAATCCGTATAGTGACTTAATCAACTTACAGACCTTATTTTCTAGACATTCTACCACAAACCCTTCAGGTTGGTGCATGTAGATCTCTTCGGTCATATCTCCATTAAGAAATGCAGTCTTGACGTCCATCTGATGAACTGTAAAGTGTTCAATAGATGCTATAGCGAGAAGTATCCTAATTGTCGCATAGTGACAAACAGGTGAGTATATATCAAAGTAGTCTATTCCACTCACCTGAGTGAAGCCTTTTGCAACTAGACGTGCTTTGTATTTGGTAATACTCCCATCAGGATTAAGCTTCTTCTTCAGAACTCATTTGTTTCCAATGGTCTTTAGCCCCTTTGGGCAAGTCAACCAATGTCCACGTGTTGTTCTGCATGAGAGAGTTTAACTCTTCATCGATGACTTCTTTCCATAATAGAGAACCTCGAGATCGCATCGCATCCTTATAGGTGGATGGATCAACTTCAACTTGGTAAGTCACGAAGTCTGTACCAAAATTTTTAGGCATTTTCTCTCTACTAGATAGCCTTCTGGTATCTAAACCACTCGTGTCTACAGGCTCAGTGTCAGAGTGACGTTGACTTGGCTCAGCAGGAGGCTCAAGACTAGTGGCTGGCAGACCTGGAAGCGTCAGGTTCTTATCCTTAAGGAATTTATCCTCAAAGAAGACATCGTCTCTAGATTCGATTACAGTGTTGGTTGATAGATCTAGAAATCTGTCTGCAGCACTATCCTCTGCACATCCTAAATAAACACACGTATTTGTCCTAGGTCCAATCTTAGCTCTTCTAAGGTCAGGTATCCTAACATAAGCGATACAGCCCCAGGTCTTAAGATTATTAAATCTAGGAGGTCGCTTAAACCAAAGCTCATAGGGTGTCTTAGTCAACTTGGCATGTGGAACTTTATTAAGAATGTGATTAGACGTGAGGGCAGCTTCACCCCAGTAGGCCGCAGGCATGCCAGCAGTCAACAACATGGAATTTAACATTTCTGTTAAAGCCCTATTTTTCCGCTCAGCAATACCGTTGGATTGGGGGGAATAAGGAGCAGTCGTTTCAGGGATAATGCCATTGCTGGCAAGGAAATCTCTGAACTCCCCAGACGTATTCTCCTCCTCTATCACTCCTTAACCGTTTGATTTTCATGTCAAGTTGATTCTCAACCCTATTTTTGAATATACGGAATTTTTCAAAAGCTTCATCTTTGGATTTAAGTAGATAAATGTGACTGAATCTAGAGTAGTCGTCGATAAATGTTATCAGATACTTCCGACCTCCACGTGTGACAAAACTTTTGTAGTCACATATGTCAGAGTGTATTAACTCTAGCAAATGTGTGCTCCTAGAAACCTGACTAAAAGGTGCTCTAGTTATCTTAGTTTGAGCACAGATTTCACATTTGTCAAATCTGGTTTTAGTGTTTAAGGGGATGTTGTGAGTTCTAGCTAGCAGGAGTAGTTTTCTATAATTGATGTGTCCTAGTCTTGCATGTAAAGTCTTAGGATCGATCAAATTAGAACTAACTTGATTTATTACTTCGTTAGCTAGACTCAACCTATACATTCCGTTGACGACATACGCACAACCAAAGTAGTGCGAGTGAACCATAAGCGTTACTCGACCACCACTAATGTTAAATGACATACCCGCATCGCATAACAAACTAATCGAAATTAAATTAGCAGCTAATGATGGTATAAATTTAACATTTTTCAAAGTAAGAGTTTTACCTGAGGAGAGCGTCAAGGTAGCATTGCCGACCTTCAGCACGTCAGCAACTCCTCCATCAGCAACAGTAACAGTTTCTTGGACTGCAGTGACATCCTCCAGAAGCGCAGAATTGTTGCAGACGTGACAAGTAGCACCTGAGTCTAGCCACCACTCTGTACTGGCCTGTCCGTTACCGACCATGGCAACAAAGTCGGTGGGCGCAGTCTGATGGACCATATTGGCCCTATTATCAGGCGTTGGTGTACTAGGATCTCCTCTCTTGGGCTGCTTGCACTCAGAAGCACAGTGACCCCACTTGTTACAATTGTAGCACTTGACTTTGAATTTCTTCACCTTCTTGCTCGTGTCCACAAATGCGGGTGCACTGGGTAACGGTCTAGTCTTGCCGGGCTTAAACTTCCGCTTAGGATGCGTGACCATGTTGGCAGCAGATGACTGCTTGCTAATAGTCTCCCTAGCGTGTCTAGTCCTGTTCTCATCCACAATGCAAATGAAGCGCTTGAGGTCTTTAAGACTGACCTGCGTTTTCTTCTGATACATCTCCGTTTTAAAGGAGTACCACGCCGACGGGAGCTTGAAGATAACAGCTCCTGCAACAAATCCATCTGGCAGTGGGATGTTCTCACTGTTCAGCTTGTCCACCAGATTCTCAAAATCCGCGACCTGTGGAAGGATTTCCCTTTCCTCAGTGAAGGTGAAAGTCATAAACTTGTCCACGAGGTGCGTCTTGGACATATTTTCCTCTTCCTTGAACTGCTCCTCCAGAGCATCCCAGATTTCTTTGGCGGTCTTCATTTTGTTGTACGTCTTAGCAAGCTTGTTGGAAAGGCAGTTCAACAAGTAGTCACGACAGAAATCTTCATCGACCACCCACTGGGTCTCTCCAGCTGTCCCAAGAATCTCAGCACGTACAGTCTGAATGGTGTAGAACACGTTCAGGTACTTCATGCCAAACTGAGTGCTCCTCTTCCAAGCAGAGAACTCAGAATTGGAGAATTTCTCCAATTTTATCATCGGAACAGGAGTAGAGCCCTTCGACATTGTGTGTCTCTTGCCAAATACGTGAATTCCACTAGCAAACGAATTACGAGCAGAAAACTAGAAAGAGAGCACCTGAGACGCGTAGAGTCGAGAAAATCTTTGGATCCAATCCAGAACAGACTGCTCCTCTGTGGTCTTGGCTCGATCTGGAGTTGACAGAGACGGCACCCACGGAGGCACGGAGCGGCTTCTAACAAGCGGCGCTAGCGCCGGCGCTAATGACTAGCGCCTGGCGGTAGTGGAGGCTAACGCTAACGCGCGCGTAAGCGTTGCTTCTTCCTCAGCGAGATGCGGCGGCTCTGGCGGGATCGGCTTTGCAGCGGCAGAGGCGGCACTTCACGGCACGGGAACCGGCGGTGGAAGAGGAGAGGACTGCGGCTGTGTCTTCACTGCACGAGAAGAAACGCGCAGTGGCTGCTTCCTTCTGGAGACGATCGGGAAGAGCCACACAGGAAATCGGCGACTGCCCTAGAACAGGTTGCGGCTTCTCGCGATCAGTGATGAAGAAAAATAGGCTCGGAGACTCCTTCTATCACGATCTCCTTCAACGACGGCGGACAAAGCAGCGATCGAACTGGGCTGGGCGTCGGCCAAACTGAAACTTCCGCCTGGAGTCGCGATCGGAAAGCGAAGGCAAGGCGGCGGATCGCGAGAGGGAGCGACGGGCGGTGATTACACTTGCAGGGATCTCCCTCCTTCGATCGACGATGAAGATCCGCCTGAAGACGCGAACGACTAGGACCGGCGGCCTTCCTCCTTTGATCGACAGGAACGACAGTGAGCAGTTACGGGATTTCTTCTTCCCTGCACTCGACCGACTGGAGAGAGGCGTCGGAGACGAGGATCACGCGAGAGGGCTATACGATCGGGGAGGACGACGGCAGTTCGCAAATCTTCCACCTTGCTCTCGATCGACTCTCACTACAGCAACTTCTTCCTCGATCGACGGACGGTTACCATCGGCAACGATGAAGAATCGCAAAGAGGGGCGGTTACGAGGGGAACGCACGGGAGAACGAAAAGATCTTCGAGAATGTTAGAATGGTGCTCGAAGCATCCGCGTGAGTGTCTAGTTTGGAACACTCTACTCGTTGCCTCTAGCAGGGTATTTATAGGCAAACCCTAATTCCCCGGCGGGTGCGTGGATCCCTAACGGGTCCTAACCTACCGCTAAGTATCCGTTAACCCGATAGTTCAATATACCTCAGCAATCCTTTACCTAGAGAAAGAGAAATATTTTTCAGACAAAACTAATCAATGCTTACTATCCACACTCAGAAAAAACGTTTAAGCATCTAAAACAAGTTATTACACGGCCTTGAGAAGACATCTACGTCAACATCAAAAGAGTGATTAAGTATTGGATAAGTTGTTTTCAGATCTTTCAAAGAAAGCGCCAGAAACTTGTGTTGTTGAACCAAAGCTCAAGAGATGTAATCCAATGACATCAAATGGATTGGAAACAGAATTGTAATTTGATCCAAACAACTGAGACAAAATTAGTGTTGTTGAACACACCCAGAATGGAGTAGAGCTCGATCCAACTCAACACAAATTTGATGAATCAACTGAGGATGCTCATAATTCACATGCAGAAGCCAACACTTTTTTCCTTCTATTGTCAATAAAATATCCCAAACATCGAAGACGAAGCTTCGATGATCCCTAGCTAGCGGTTGGTAGTGAAGTTGCATGCTCTTCTTCCTTTCTTCTAAAAATTTTCAAGCTCACATGGAGACTGAAGTCTTCTCAGGTCATACATATACAGACCTCGGATTAACACTACGTTTAATAACATCACTAGTCCTAAGGATGTTCTTTATATATTGTGGACAAAAAACTAATTCATATTGTAGGTAGTGGATCAACTTAATCAGCTTTTGTTAGCCAAGAATTCTATCTAAAATCCCGTATTGTCCATGAACCTTTCTCCTTAAGTGAGAAACCAAATGTGGAATCAGAAGTGTTTATCCTTTTTATGGATTGCAATGAAGGGTATTGAATCATTAAATCAATGAAAATAAAATGCCCATTTCCCCCAAATCAAAGCAAACAGAAAAACAGAAAACACAACAAATCAAGAATAATGCATATTAAGTTAATAACCATGACCAAAATCAGAGCAAACAAGAAAGAGAAACTTACAGAATAAATGTTACGTCCAGAATTCATCATCTCCAAGTGTGTTCCAGGTGACGACGTCACGTGTGCTTCCATCGGTCCTCATCTGATCGAAAGCGTTCATGGCGTGTTGAAGACAGTTGTGCTTTCCGAAAGAATCGATCATCGCATTGAAAAATGGCAGCGAAAGAGCTCTTCCACTCGCCATTGTCACGGAAACTTGCCAAGATCCTGCTGACCTGTATGCCACAGCAACGATGACGACCCTCCGGATCCCATCGTGTTCTGCGATGGATGCGACCAGATGGTCCACGCCTTATGCAACGGAAAACCTCTAATCCATTCCATAACGGAGGTGCGAGAGGAAGGCGAAGATAGTCGGACTACTCGTTCCCAGTTTCTGCGAGGAGCACGCGCAGCTACGGGCGGAACTATGGCATCAAGGCGAGTTCGTGAGGAGCGAGTGGAGTTTATTAGGGCTTCCGCAGTCCAGGGGAAATTTTCTGGTAAGGAGGAGGAGCGATTGGAGAAGGATGATTTCTGGTAAGGATGCGAACAGAGGGAGCAATGGGGGAGATCTGGGGCTTGCGGATGATGGCTTCTGGAGGGATGGCTCCGATGCTCGGACCGTCCGAGGCCAAGGTGGCGTTTGGCGCGGCTTATTGGGTGCGGTGCGAGGTGCATCTGCATTTGGCGCGGCTTATTTGCAAATCCCCGTTTAATTAGATCCGCTTTTTTCTTCCTCCCCCCAACCGCACGGAAAACTCACGTCTGGCCGCAAAAGCAAGCGCGCGATTCATTCTTCCCGATCACAGCGCATCGTTCTTCCTCCCGATACCATACCCTAACATCGACTGGATTTTCTCCTCTCCTCCGCCATCGACGCCGACGCTGAGCTTCTTCCCAGGCGATCTCCTCTCCTCCGACGGCGACGGCATCTTCTTCGACATCGAAGGTGACGCACCTGGATCTCCTCTCCTCCTCCGGCATCTTCTTCGACATCGACGGCGACGGCATCTTCTCCGACTTTGCCGCCCTTGGTTTCGCCGGCGTCGCCTCTTGCATTTGGCCACGATCTCGCCGGCTCGTCAATTTACCCTGTTTTCACTGTAGCTTCTGCAATTTCCCCTGTTTTTACTGTTTTGGAAGAAATCAGAGAGCAGCTCTTGGTGTTGGTGTTGGTGTTGATCTTGGAGGAGAATGATGGAATTACTCTACTGAATTGGATGGGAAGGAGGTTGATTTCTTCAAAGATTTCACCATCCTGACATCAGAAATCATTTCAAGGACTTCATTTGGGAGCAGCTACATTGAGGGGAAGGAAATATTTACCAATATAGATGAACTGGCTTTAATTGCAGCAAGAAATTTTGATACCGTCAGGCTTCCATTGTGCCCCTCATTTGCATTGAGCCCCTCATTTACACACATGTTAAATGATTATGTAGTGAATTTAGGTGTATATGTTTGCTCTAACATGAACATGAACTCCGTTTTGTATTCAAACAACTTTTTCAAAACTCTGTTTTGCAAACTCCATTTAACACAAACAGTTTTTTAACAAAACTCCATTTTCCAGAATCAGCGCTTTTCTTATCAGCAGCTTTCCATCAGCAGCTTTCCATCAGCAACAGCCCAACCAAACGGAGCCCAAGTAATGTTCCGCCACCTAAATCAGCGCAAAAATGTATTTTACTTTTCCCCATATTTTTTCCCTAATCTAATCTGACGGTTCCTAAGATCTCCCGGGCTGTGATTTCGGAACGGGCAGCGGAGCCAAATATTCCTCCCGGAGGGAACAGAGGGAAATATATATGATAAAATTACCAATTTATTTTCACAGTATATATTATAAAGTTGCAATTGTTTTCTTTTTTTAAACTAGTAGCATTAACTAATTAAGTAAAATAGGTAGGATAGAAAATTCTAATTATGTGATTTTGTCCAACTACAGTAATTATTTATTCTCGTAATCTGTTGTATTCAGCTTCTGTGGTTGATATTGTATAACCCCGTATTTGACAAGTTGAATCACGGGTATCGGCGAGTGCACCTGAATTGGAAGCGAGTGTAGTTCCCTGCGAAATACAGCACTCGCTCGGGTGCTTGGACTGAGGGGCGAGTCTCGTGCCTCATAAGGGACTCGCCGGTCTCAGGAAAGGAAGAAGGAACTATTCATCGTTATGAGATTATTTAGCCCATAGCAATAAGGGTGAGCGGGGGTGAGTGCCCAACTTTGTAGGAGCATTCGACCCCCCAGCGAATGCACCAAGGGAAAACACTCGCCCAATATCTTTTGTGGTCTGCCTCTAGTAATTTCAAATAGCGGGTTTTTGCTATCCACGGACCATTTTCGGTTGCAGTTAGGAGAAACCAAAAGGTGGAGACCATTATCTGCGGGCCATTTTCAGATTCCTATAAATAGACCTCCATATGCATCTTAGAAAAAGATCTGATTTCTGATTTCCAGAGAGAGCTTCTACTTTCCTACTCTCTGGTTTTCTGAGGTGCGAAGCTCAGTCTTGATTTGAGAGGGGGAGATCTTTGGATCTTTGGGTTTGTGGCAGGACCTCGTTGCTGCTCAGGGATCTGTTTGGTGGATAAGGGTGCCTTACGAGTGCTCTTGATTCCGAGTGCCCAATCGTTAATTCTCTCTCGTTAGAAGTAAGGGCGAGCATCACCTTCTTGGGGCACGAACTCCGTGAATCGAGTTCTCGATTCCAACATTTTTGGTGTGGTGATCGTGGACAGCAGCTCGCTCGGAAAATACTAGGCGAGAGCTATGACTGGAAGTGAAGACCTGGGGAACTTGCACCCTCTCGGCGACTACGTAAGGAAGAGCGACATCGACAAGTTTAAAAAGTCAATCTTGTAGACCCTGCGCTTCGCCCTCGCCCCCGTGGGCGAGTGCTCGACTCCATCAGTGCATGTTCTCTCCTCGCCTACTCTGGGTGAGGCGGCGCCAGCCGGGCGACCCGACAAGGAAGTGCGGGTGGAAGATGATCGAACCCTTCATGCACGGTTGCTGTTTCCTAGCCCGGTGAATGCTCATCATCTTGGCGAGGAGGTCGGGCGAGTGCTGCCGACTAGACAGGTAGGAAGGGGGATCCTTTTCTGCGAGTTAATCCTGTCTGCCCCAGTTTTGGAAGGGTTCAGAGAAACAGCTATGTCCCACTACACGGGAAAATATGACCCCTTGGCCTCCAGCATCTCTAATGGTTCGAGGACGTCATGTCCATCAGGCAAATGACTGACGCTTTCAAGTGCAAACTATTCGTCATCTCCTTCAGAGGAAAGGCGAGGGACTGGTTTCATCAACTCCCATCGGGGTCCATCTACAACTTCGAAGATTTGGGGCGAAGCTTTCTGTTGAGGTTCTCTACATCTAAGAAGAGGAGGAAAGGGGTAGAGGACTTTTTTGAGATCAAGCAAGGAGTAGAAGAGCCGCTGAGAAGTTATGTGGATCGGTTCCAAGAAGAGGTCCTTCTCATCAACGAGGTGCCTGAGCACACCTTGACCTTGCAGCTTGCGCTTACCATCGGGCTGCGACAAGGTTTGTTCTGAATGGGGTTGGCCCGAGACCCTCCTCTGTCTTTCAAGGAGTTGATGGAACGAGCAGGGCGAAAGATCGAGAGAGAGGCGACGAACCAAAAGTTCGTGGCCAAACTGACCAAATAGACAGAAGGTGGGGAGAAGGCAAGAGAAGATCAACAGTCGGAGTCGAAGAGGAGGGAGGAGTTGAGAAGGCAAGGTTTCCAAGGACCTCCGGGGGGCAAGAGCCGAGGTGGAGATTCCAACCACCGGCCAACCGACTGGCCTGGAGGCCAGCAGAAGGGCCATCCCAGGGCCAAGGAAGAGGATATTTTCAGGGAGGTGGAAACTTCCATGGAGGGCAAGGGAGTTTCAACCCTCTAGTATGACGTTCGTGCCTGAGGATGACGCAACCTCGACCTCAACATGCGATGGTGGTTGGCCAAGGAAAGAGAGGGAGAAGGAACCACGTTGGTGGTGGTCGTGGCAGAGTAAGAAGGGACGGGAGGGTGTTGCCCGTTTGTGACTTCCATCATGTGGAAGGTCACGCGACAGCCACCTGCCCCGAATTCTTGGAAGTTAGGGAAGGGAGAAGGGCCCCTACAGGGGGAGAGAAGTTGCTGATAGGAGATGGGAGAGAAGGAAAAGGAGAAGGAGGAGAGGAGTAAGCTATGATCGGTGCAAAGATAGGGTAGACTCGGGGGCACTGGGCAGGATCTGGGTGATTCATGGAAGGTTAGGGATCGAGACCACCCATAAGGGGAGCCTCCATGCTATCTACCGTCGAAGTGTTGCTTCAACCTCCAGAACCCCGCCCCCAGGGGAGAAGATCACCTTCTCATCAAAGGATATGCCGGCGCATGAAGATCCCTTCGGCGACGTGCTTGTGATCAAGGTCGCAGTTAAGAATTTCACAGTCTCCCGAGTCCTGGTAGATAACGGGAGTTCGGTGAACGTGGTTTTCAAGAAGGCCTTCGATGAAATGAAGGTGGAGGCAAGGAGGGTGGTCGCATCGGATGAGACGCTCTTCGGTTTTTCAGGAGAAGGGAAGGAAGTTGAGGGAGGAGTCGAGCTCCTGGGCACCTTAGGGGGGACGTCGAAGAACTGTCGGTTCATCATCGGGCTCCCCCTAATTAGCGCCTTCAAGTGTGTGCCATCCCCTACAATCAATGCTTTAAATACATCATAGGAGGACTGCAAGTCCGGGTTCGTGGAGACCCCAAGGTGGCCCGCCAATGCTATGTCACGACGGTCAACACTATCTCTTGGAAGGAGGAAGCAGAGGAGGTGGATAAGGTGATGGAGTGCCTGACCAGGCTAGAGGTGGACAAAGAGGTGGATTTGAAAGAATTCATCAACGGCAGGGGGAGGCGGGAGAAGGTGCAGATCAACGACGAGTTGAGCAAGGAAGATCAGGAGGAGGTCCGGAGGTGCATCCAGCAAAATGGGACATCCACACCTGGAGCGCTGCGAAGATGCCAGACATCGATGCGTATGTGACATGCCACCACCTCAACCTCGATCAAGGGGTCCGCCCCATCCGCTAGAAGAAGAGAGTTGTATCAACCACCCTTGTCGGGCTGATTTTGGCTTTGTTTTTTCCCTTTTCAGCATCAACTGTCTGGCTTTGAGCATACCCAGGATTGAGAGTTGGTTTAACAGTGCTTTCCAATCTCGTTTGGGCTTTAGAGTGATTTCACTTTGTATAACTTGTTCCACATGTTGCACATCTCTCAATAATCTATCTTCATGAGATTTGAGAGACCCAATAAGTTCAGTCAAGGACAATATGGTGAGATCTTTTGATTCTTCAATTTCCATTATCGCTGGACTAAACTAAGGCGTTAAACTTTTTAAGATCTTTGGTACAACCTTTTTATCCTCTTCTTCATCACCACAGCTGCGAATTTGATTGATCAATTTTATAGTTTTGATAGTAAAGGAATCTATATCTTCACCTGGTTTCATCCGTAGAAGCTCATAATCCATCCACAAGCGCTGTAATTTCATGGCAATTACCTTAGTACTGCCTTTATATTCGATTTTTAATATATCTCATGCCTCTTTTTTACAGTTTCTGCTGCAATAATTCTTGAGAAAACAACTTCAGAAACACCTTTATGGATTAAAGAAATTGCTGTCATCTTTTATTTTAATCTCATCAATCTGTTTTGTGTAGTAACAGTAGAAAGTGTTCCCAGTGTTGACATGAGTTTCCACGGGAAGTTGAGGTCCATTGACAACTAAATCCCATAGCCCTTGGGAGATAAACACAAACTTCGTGTAACATCTCATTTCCTTCTAGACCCCTTGGGTTAGGGTTAAGGTTGGAGTGGTGAGTAGAGTTCATGGTGTGACCCTAGGTCAACCTGAACTTAGGAAAATTGCTATAAGTACCCCAAAAGTGCAAAAGTCAATCTTGCCCAAATTACCTCAAATTGAACTCACCAACTCAAACTGGGCTTTCAAATAGGCTCCTAACCCTAAGAGAAACTCAAGTGACCCAAAATCCCCAACATAGGGTCACCAAGTTTGACCAATTTAACCAAATTGAACAAAGTCAAATTTAAGTCAATATAACCCAATTCAACTCAATAGGGTTCAATTCATACTCATATGGTCAAATTGACCCCAACCCTAGATGGTAAACCTTTAAAGGAGTGCTTTGGACTCAGAAGACCCATCATGGGGTCACCAATTGGTCCAATTTGACCAAAGGCAAACTCAGGTCAACATAAGCCAATCCTCCATCAATAGGTTCAATTGACCCCCAAAACATGAAATTGACTTCACCCCTAGTATTAGAACATCATGGGGGACCTAATAGACCCAAAAGCCCCATCATGAGATCATCAAATTGACCAAAGTCAACTTTTCCCCAATTTTGATCAAAATCACACATATTGGCTAAATTGGCCCAAATAGGGCACCACCATGACCCAACCAACATTGGGCGGTGTCAAGGGACTCAATAAAAACTCATTGGACCAACCAACTCATCAGTTGACCAAGTCAACCCCTAAAGTCAACCATGGTCAAAGTTGAGCCCTAAAGAAGAAATTAAGAGTCTGTACCAATTCCAATGGGCTAAGGCCCCCAATCTCAACCCATCCTGCATCCCAATAGCCTAATTACATCACTTGACTTCTGAAATTGAATGTGGGTGACATGCAAGAGGCTAATTTGGCCTTTCCCCTAAATTTAAGAGAGGACAAAGGAGGAAATCATGGATTAAAAGCCACTTGTCCCTCCGCCACTCTTCCCAAGCCTCCCACTGAGCTTTATCAGTAATTTCCAGCAGGAATTCAGGCATGGAGGAGACTTGGAGCCAAGGGGGGAGCATCCAAAGCTCATGGCCGAGCTCCCCATTAATGGCAACACCACTTAGAGCCAACCTCACCCCCAATACACCACTCCATCAGCTTCAGACGGTGCCAAGCAATTGAAATCAAGTTTTGGATCAAGACATTTGATGGAGAAATGAGGAATCGGCTTGGGAGAGCTTGGAGCATGGTCGGTAATGGCGATTCCGGGAAAAGTCCACCATCAAGCTCGATTGAGGCAAGTTTCCTTCCCCTCTCCACCTGTGCTAGCCTCCTAGATCTTCTAGGGTTGAGATCGAGCTCAAATGAGCTCGATTCATTCTTTCATTTTTGAAAAAATGAGGGCATTTTAGCCCAAGCTCAAAACCGCCGTACGGGCCGCCGTCGGTGACGGTGTCGTCGGGGATCCATAGACCCCACATCCATGATGGAGATGGTGGTATTTTCCAGCCGAAGGGGTGTTCGGGTGGCCGGGAAAAAGGGACTGAAATCAGCCATGTAAACTGGAATTTCGGGCTCAGGGAGGAAGATGATGAATAGTGATTTTAATAAATGTTGTATAGTTATAAAAATCTGTTACAAACGAACCCTGAACTTCAGTTAAATATTTAGGACCCTTAGAGACCTCTACAGAAATTGTTTTTTGAATAAAGTTGTAGATCTAGGTCTCTACTAAAATTAGAAATTTGTTTCATGTGACTAGGTCTTCTGGCACCTGTCGGCTGCATGCGGCTCTCCACGACTTCGCTCGCAGCCTCTGCTCGACAGTTCATTTCGACGGCGCAGGTCCGCAAGCAACAGTTAACTCCAAGATCTCTAGTGGCTTCTTCTTCTTCTTCCCACATTGGACCAGAGCTGAGATAAAGATCACGATCTTCGTCTTGTTCGATTGTTTTCTACGATTTTCCAGTGCAATTGTATTTCGACCTCCGATTTCTCCCCTTTTGAATCAAGCTCGTCATATTCTTCTAAATGCAGTTATCCGAAGGAGAACATACCAAATCCCGCCTAATTCCTGGCCCTCTACGCAACTAGCATCCCTTGCCGGCCCGCCCTAACTGATTTCAAGGTTTTCACCTAAATCCTAATCCGATTCAAAATATTTAAACTTTTCTTTTGTATTTCTTTAGGTCCCTCCTGCTCCCAAAATATCATCTTGGAGATTTTTTCCCCGTTTATTTTTATTGATGGATTATAACGAAGCATTGTCAAAATCTCTAATAAAAAAGGGAGAGAACAGTTAAGGTATATTTTATATTAGGAAACGGGTCCATAACGGGTCGTCGAGGATTTATGGTTTCACCCTATTAATACCCTTGCTAGGGGAAACGTGGAGATCGTTCCAAACTTGACGGTCATCCGGGATGTTTCGAACACCGTATCATTTTCGAAGTTGAGTCTCTTGCCTAGCCGCCCCCTTCTCTCTCCTGTCCGTCTCTCTCGTACGCCAAGCAAGTCAGTGTCGTTTCTCCTCTCCCTCTCGCCCGCTCTTCTCGCGGAAAGTCGGTGCCGCCGCCTCCCTCTCTCGTGCGATCCGCCACCGCCGCTCTTCTCACGGCTTGGCGATCACCAATAAAGGGAGCGCAGCCAGTGGAGTTCCTCTCCCTCGTCCGGTCGTGCGCCGCTCTTGCGACAAGGAGGAGCCCCTCTCTCCTGATCGTGCATTGCTCTCACGCAAAGGAGTCGTCGTTGCAGCCCTTTCCCTCTCTCAGCATCTTCTCGCGGCAAGGAGGACCCGTCGCCTCTGCATCTCGCCGCGATCCCATCGCCGGCCACCGCCTTCTCCCTGTCTTGACGGCTTTGCCTCTGTTTCGACAGAGGAAACTTTTCCCAGCGCTCGCCGGTAGTCGTCGACCTCTGCTCCAGATCCGGTAGTGTCGCTGCTGAAGTCGGAACAACCGCCGACTGCAAAGGAAGTAGACGAGCTACCGTCGGCGATATCATCTAGCGTCGGGTGATAACAGCCGTTCGTGACCTAGTAGAACTTCTTCACCGTCTTTCGTGGGTGGTGTCTCCGACAACTCCAGATCAAGGCGTAACCGTCGGAGAGACAAGATGTTGAAGGGAAACAATCTGTCTCTCCTGTGCCGATGATCAAACTGGAGAAATTCACAAATTTCGAATTCAACGCCTGGAAACGGAACACGCAGCTCGGTATGAAATATTTGAATATCTTCTATACACTGCAATCCGATTTTGCAGATTTCAAAGGAGGAGACGAGGCTCAGTGGATCAGCGACGAAGACTTCTATCGTGACTACCTCCTCAACTGTCTCTCCAATTCCATGGCAGAGACCTATGGAAAATTAAAGACTGCAAAGGAGATCTGGGTCGCTCTGGAAGACCAGTTCAAGGAAGAGGAGAATATGTCCAAGTTGCATCTGGTGGAAAAATTCATGGCGTTCACTTTCTCTGAAGAAAGAGAGATTCTACCTCAGATTGCAGATCTGGAGAATCTGGTGGCAAAGCTGAACAGTGAGAACATCCCTCTGCCAGATGGGTTTGTTGTCGGAGCAATTATCTTCAAGCTCCCCTCCGCGTGGTATTCTTTCAAGACTGAGATGTATCGGAAGAAATCTCAGGTCAGTCTCAAAGACCTGAAGCTGTTTATCTGTATTGAGGATGAGAACCGGATTAGGCACGCCTTAGAGACCGTTAGCAAGCACAACTCTGTTGCTAACATGATCACGCATCCTAAGCGCAAGCCTAAGCCTGAGAAGCTTAAACTTCCGCTGAGTGCACCCGTAGTTGCTGAAACCAGCAAGAAGGTCAAGAAGTTTAAAGGCAAGTGCTACAAATGCAATAAGTGGGGTCACTCTACTTCCGAGTGCAAGCAACCTAAGAAGGGAGAATCTAGCACACCCAGGGTTGAAAACAAAGCAAATATGCTTCATCAGACTGCGCCTACCCACTTTGTTGCCATGGTGGGGAAAGGTCAGACCAGTACAGAGTGGTGGCGAGATTCAGGTGCTACCCATCACTCCTGCAACAATCCATCTCTTCTAAAGGATCTCACTGTTGCGGATGAGACCGTCATTGTTGCAAATGGTGCCACTACAGAAGTTCTCCAGGCCGGGACTGCAGACATGCTACTTTCTTCAGGTACGCATTTAATTTTGAAAAATGTTAAATACAGACCCTCATTAGCTGCTAATTTAGTTTCAATTACTTTGTTATGCAATGCTAGAATGTCATTTAACATTAGTGGTGGTAGAGTAACTTTAATGGTTAACTCTCATTATTTTGGTTGCGCATATGTCTTAAATGAAATGTATAGACTGAATCTAGCAAATGAAGTAGTACACGCAGTTAGTTCAAACTTGATAGATCCTAAGTGTACAACCTCGTATTCATCGAGTGAGCCCCCATGCCCAAGATAGTCAAGGGGATGAACAAAGCATGCGGGTCCACATTCGTCCAGAGCATCACAGGGGTATTCGCCCAGGTCAGGGGAGGCGAGCGAGCTGGGATTTTGGAGGGATTTTTGGCCTATGCAGACTTGAAGGTGATCGATTTGGAGGATTTTGACGTGATTCTAGGAAAGGATTGGCTAGCCCGTTACAACGCTGTGATCATGTGCAGGGATAAGCGCCTGGATTTCCTGATGGATGATGGCCAACCCAGAAGCGTGTTTGATTTTCCGCGTCAAACTTTCTCAGTCATGTTGGTGGTCTGTGCCCAGGCCTTTGCGAAGCTTGATGGTCGTTTCTCTTTTGTCTCAGTTCTGCTTGCGGCTTGCGCGTCATCACCTTGTGTTGAAGACATTCCTGTGGTGCGGGAGTACCCAAACGTTTTTCCCGATAACCTTCCTGGTCTCCCTCCTGAGCGAGAAGTAGAGTTTGTGATAGATTTGGAGCCTGGAACTCGCCCTATTGCAAAGGCACCCTACCGTATGGCGCCGCGAGAGTTGGAGGAGCTGCGCACTCAGTTGGATGAGTTGCTGCAGTTTGGTTTTATTAGATCGAGTCGTCGCCTTGGGGTGCGCCAGTTTTGTTCGTGAAAAAGAAGGATGGGTCGATGGGGCTATGCATTGATTACGGGGAGTTGAACAAGGTTACGTTTAGGAACAGATATCCGTTGCCGCGGATTGATGATCTGTTCAACCAGTTGCAGGGTAGTTGCGTGTTCTCGAAGATTGACCTTCGGTCCGGTTATCATCAGTTGAGGATCCGTGACTCAGATGTTCCGCGAACTGCTTTCTGGTCGCGTTATGGGCATGTTGAGTTCCTGATGATGTCTTTTGGGCCGACGAATGCACCCTCTGCTTTTATGGATTTGATGAACAGAGTATTTAGAAACTATCTGGACCAGTTTGTGGTGGTGTTTATAGCTGACGTGTTAATTTATTCTTCAAGTGAAGAGGAGCATGCTCGACATTTGCGTTTGGTGATGTCTACCTTGAGAGCACACAAGCTGTATGCCAAGCTGAGCAAATGCGAGTTTTGGCTTTCACAAGTCTCCTTCTTAGGTCGCGTGGTGAGCAAGGGTGGCATCTCGGTGGACCCAACAAAGGTTGTTGTTGTTTTGGATTGGAAAAGACCGGCAATGCCTAAGGAAACCCGGAGTTTCTTGGGTTTGGCAGGCTATTTGTTGGAACAACCCTATTACTGATTTGGGCTAGGATCACTATATGTTGGCTAAGGATCAAGTTGACCCCATTGTATAGTTTAAGAGTCAAGTCTTTAAGCTGTTAGATTAGCTAGAACTTAAGGAAAAAATTTAAGTTCTCAGCGTTCGACAAATGGCTATCGGTGCTCGACAAATTCCAGCCAGCGCTCGACAAATTCCAGCCAGCGCTCGACAAATTCCAGCCAGCGCTCGACAAATTCCACCCAGAGCTCGACAAATTCTTTACTGAAGCTCAGATCGACAAATACAGACTCCAGATTATTTAATACTTAAATATCAGTTATTTGTCAGTTCTCTGAATACAGATGGACGACTTTAACGGATCTATTCAAATATCTTTGGACGTATTCAAGACAGATAAGTAAGGATATTATATTCAGTTATTATATTCCTTTCTTTCCTTATTCCAAGACAAAGATAACCGTTGACAATTAATGCAAAGGAATGTTTCACGGCTAAGGAATTAAAGGACCTGCAAAAGTCGTTTGGTCTTTGTTGCTATTCCAAGAAAGAATTAATTTTTGATTATTCTATTCCAAAGATAGAAGATATCAAGATAGAGATTATTCTCTTACACTCTCGACAGAATTCAAAATATTGATTCTTTCATTCTTTCAGAACACAGAAATTAGACACAGCAAGAACAAGGAAGAAGAAGAAAAATACACAGTAAAAAATACCCAGTCTTCTTCTTTCTCAAGCAGCATCTCCATTTCTCTGAGAACAACATCTTCAAGATCTCCCTCTCTCTCAGATCTCTGATTCAAAGTTCAAATCTCCTAAAGAGCAACAACAATCTGAAGAAGTCATTCTTCCAGATTAATCTGCTACAGGAAGATTTCTGTTTCAAGAGAAAGCTTCTCCACCAACTGTCAAATACTTCTATCAGATAGGGGGAGCTTTACATCAACATCCACTAGAGTCTTCTCTCAACATATTGACAGAGAAGAACTTCATAACCCCTCTCTATGCCATTCTGTACAGGATTCAAACTCCCTTCAAAAGTTTACCCTATTGGTGGCAAGACACCTGATCAAAAAATCTAGTTGGTTTTTGGGCACCTGAACAAAAGCTCATTGGTGTGAGGGCACCTGATCAAAAATCCTAGTGGATCCTACCAAGTGTGGTAGAAGAGTAGACGTACCCAGGTTTTTGGTGAACTACTATAAAATTTCCTTGTGTCCTCTGTGATTGCTTATTTCTTTGTGCTGTGCTGTGTGATTTTACTTATTCTGTTTTTATTTATTTTGTTTTATATCCCACACTGTTTACACATATATTTAACACTATTTTAATTCCGCTATAAAAACAAAGGGAAAAAGTTTTAAACTCTATTCACCCCCCCCCCCCCCTCTAGATTTAACTTAAGATCTAACCTCCACTTTCAATTGGTATCAGAGGAAGTTGATTCTTTACAGGCTAACACCTGAATCACAAAGATCAATTAGATCTTAAATTATTTCAGAGTTTTTATTTTATTTATTTCTGTTAAAAACTCATGACACAAAACAATGAGTATTCAAGCACAAGACCTCCTATGTGCAATCTTAGTAAGTTTGCACTGTGGAAAGCAAGGATTAGGCTTTATATGAACTCAATTGATGAAGAAATTTTTAATGTCATTTTGACAGGACCTCCTACTCCCTCAGCATCAACAAGCATTGAAGCAACAACAGACAACCATGCTGTCCCACCTCCTGAGTGGACAGAAGCACAAGAAGCAAAGGAGTGCAGATGCTAAAGCCATGAACATTATGGCTCAAACTATGTCTGATGACATATTTCAGAAAGTGGTTGAATGTACTTCAGCAAGAGAGATTTGGATCTCACTAAACAATATGGTTGCAGGTTCTGCAGATGAAAGGAAAGATAGAAGATCACACTTGATCTCTCAGTATGAAAACTTCAAGAAAGGAGAAACAGAGACAGTTGCAGACATGTATAACAGACTCAGTCTCATAATCAATGAGCTGAAATCTCTGGATAAAGTGATCTCTGTCCCTGAGGTCAATGATAAGATACTAATGTGCTTCCCTAGCACATGGTACTCTAGGATCTGGCCAATCAAGGAAGCCAGAGGCCTCAATGAGATCACCACTGAAAGCTTATTAGGATAGCTCAAATCCTATGAGCAACTCATTAAGACAAGAGAAGCTGAACAAGTGAGCACTTCCTCTTCAACAAAGAAGGACAGAAATATTGCCTTCCAAGCTACTGAAGAAGAAGAAAAGTCTCCAAAAGATGAGGAGCTCATGAGCCTCATAGCCAAGAGATTTTACAAAATGGCTAGGAAGGACTTCAGAAAGAAAGAGTCCAGAACAAGAGAAAAATCAAGGTATGACAAATTAAATCCTAAAGAAGTTATTTGTTATGGTTGCAGAAAACCTGGACAATACCTGACAAAATGTCCAGAAAATCAAAAGAAAGAAAAGAAAAAGGAAAAAAGAAGAGAAAAGAAGCTCCAACAAGTCTTCCTCCCACAAGCACAAAAAGAAGGGAAGAAGATTTATAGCAGAATCTTGGAGTGAAACTGAATCTGAATCATCATCCAGCTCATCTGATGATGATGAAGAAAAATCAAAGAAAAATGAACAATGTCTGATGGCAATATATGACTCGGGCAGTGAGTCAGAATATGCTTCCTCATCCAGCTCCAATGATGATGAAGAAGAAAGAACATTCTGCATGATGGCTATCAATGCCTCAGGACATAATTCTGAAGAAAAATCAGAATCAGAAGCAGAAGATGATGCAGATCAGGTATTATCTAACTTTGATTTTACTTCAGTTGAATTCAAAGCTAAATTCAAAGTTCTTTGCTTAGACTTACTACAATCTGAGAAAGAAATAATCTCACTCAGAAGTAAGCTAGCTGAAATGAAAATTATAAGTGAAGAAAATATAAATCTTAAGAAAGATTTTGAAAGTGGAGGTCAGATCTTAAATTACTCCAGAGGGGGGGTGAATAGAGTATTAAAATTTTTAATACGTTTTATAGCGGAAATTAAACTACTGTTTAAGTATATGTGTATTTAGTGTGAGTTATAGAAAACTACAGAAATAATAAAGGACACACAGCACAAACACACAGAGATAATCAAGCACAGAAGACACAAGGAGCTATAGTAGTTCCCCAATAAATCTGGGTACGTCTACTCTTCTACCACCTTTGGTAGGAATCAACTAGGAGGGTTGATAAGGTGCCCAGACACCAAGGGATTTTTGATAAGGTGTCCACACACCAATAAGCTTTTGATAAGGTGCTTAAAAACCACACTAGGATTTTTTGATAAGGTGTCTTGCCACCACTGGGTAAACTTTTGAAGGGAGTATTAACCATGTACAGGATGAGATAAAAAGGTATATAGTGTTCTTCTCTGTCAATGATCTGAGAGAATACAAAAGGTGTTGAAGCAGAAAGCTCCCCCTGTCTGATAAGAGTTGATGACAGCTTTGTGGACAGAGCGTTCTCAAATAGAAGTCTTTGTAGCAGATGATCTTGATGAAGAAGAATGTTGAAAAAGAATAGTGTATTTGCTTCTTCTTCTTCTTCTGAAAAACTTCTTCTATCCTCCTTGTTCTGTGATCACAGGAGAGAGAAAGTGATAGTGAAGTTTTTCTTTATTTCTCTCACCAAAAACGACTATCTCAGTTCTTGCTATTCTGTATTGTTTTCTTCTGATAACTGTATGTATATGTTTTCAAATTCAAATCTTCTGTCGCTTTAAGGAATGTCTTCTTCTGACTTAAATCCTTCTTGGAACCAGGTAGCCACCCAAAACAATTTTGGCAGGTCCTTTTAATTCCTTTTGTCGAGAAAGATGTCTTTGGCATTAAATGTCAACGGCTATTCTTCTTCTTGGAATAGAAGGAATATAAGGATATAATAAATGAGAAAGATATCATTACTTGGATGCCTGAATACGTCCAAGGAGAAATAAATATATCCGTTATTTTGTTGATTTGAGTTCAGAGAACTGACATCCACTGAGAATATAAGTCTGAACGTCAGAAAGCAATTTGTCGAGCGCTGGCTAGAATTTGTCGACCGCCGCTAGTCATTTGTCGAGCGCTGGCTTAGAATTTGTCGACCGCTGCTAGTCATTTGTCGAGCGCTGGCTTAGAATTTGTTGACCGCCGCTAGTCATTTGTCGAGCGCTGGCTTAGAATTTGTCGACCGCCGCTAGTCATTTGTCGAGCGCTGGAACTGTGAATTTCTTCAGTCTGCTGGAAGCAATTTGTCGAACGAATCTGGTCATTCGTCGAACACTACTTGCCATGTGTTGAGCTTGAATTTTCTTAAGTTCAGCTAATCTAATCAGCCTAAAACTTGACCCTAAGGCTATACATTGGGGTCAATACAGATCCTAATCAACATATAGTGATCCTAGCCCAAATTAGTAATAGGGTTGTTCCAACAATCTCCCCCTATTTGGGTTAGGATACTATTTGACAAATAATTAAATAGATACAGCAGAAAGTATAAACAACAGAGCAACAATGAAATGAAATATATCTGATAGATTAAAATAGATCATCAGATAAGAAAAAAAAATAAATGCTCTGAGTTTAGAAACTTTACATTCATAACCAAGCAATTTATTTAAGACTTTTTGTCCTGAGAAGGTGGCTTGAATATGATTTTCCTGTTGGGGTCTTCTGATTTCTTTTTGCTGATAAACAAATCTTGAGCTCCAATGATTTTCTATTCTTTGACATGAGGGATAAATGCTTCTGGGTGCATATCAATATATTCCTCAGCATTGAATGCTTTAACTATTTTGTATTTTTCAAGTTCTTTTCTTATGTATTCTGACATGGTTGAGAAACCTGAGAAGTCTTTGCCTTCTGCTTTAGCCTTTTTAATCTGTGCATATGCAATTGTTTCTCTCAGTCTTGCCATCTGACAGATTTTCTCTTCTTCTGGATCTGGAAAGTAATAAATATCTTCTGAATCATTTTTGTCTTGAGTGACCTTTTGAAGTACTCTATCTCTGTGAAGAGATCCATCAGATATGTGAAGTTTGTATTCTGAAGATATTTGAGAAGAGGAAAAGGTTTGACTTTCTAGAAGGATAGGTGCTGATTTCTTAGAGAAAGGAGCACTGGCTGATCCAGAGACTTGAGAACCACTAGAACTACCAGGTCTCCCAAAATGTTGAGAGCTTGGCTTCTGAGAGGAAGATGAAACACCTGATGATCCTGTTGCACCAGCTGCTGGGGAGGAGGAGGAGGATGATTGTGCTTGACTGGTTTGTCAGGGATGTAGCCAGTCTTCTTGAATTTCTTCCTCCTGTTGTTCTCATTTCTGGAGAGCTTCATCCAGTGAGGAGTTTTCTCATCAAGAGGAACATTATACAAAATGTACAAAGGAATGTCATTATTTGGATTTGGGGGCTTGAGAGCAGCCTTTGACTTAGCTGTTCTTTTCTTTCTTTTCTTTGAAAGTGTATCATCAGAATCACTGTTGTCATCATCATCATCCTCAGAAGATGAGATTGGCTTATTGTATAAATCATAAATTCTCTTGATTGCTTCACGAGCCTTTAATCTTTCTTCTTCAGCTTTGTCAAACTCTGCATCTGCTTCTTTCCAGATTTCATCAAAGCTTGGCATCGGTTCTTCATTCCATACAGGATTTGGAGGTGAAGAAGTAATTTGTGAGGCTGTTGTATCATCAAGGAATTCTGCAAGATCATCTTCATATTCTGCAGAGTGATCCATTATTTGAATGTCTTGAACAGTGAATGAAGGAATAGAGGAGATGTAATTTTGTATGATATCAGAATGAGTCTTCTGAGGAAGGCATATCAGAGCCTTTGATAGGTCCTCTATGTATACCTTTGGTGATACCCTTGAAGTATATGTGACATCAAATTTTGATAATAAGCTATATAGATCACAGGATGGATGAATGCATATATTATTTATTTCTTCTATAACTTGTGTAGCTGAATCAATTATATATGTATCAAAAATTGTAACTTCTGTATTTTCTTCTGGAGTTTCTTCTGTTTCTGGAGTTTCTTCATAGGACATCTCCCCCTGCCTAGCTTCAGGGCAGCCTGAATCTAGGCCCCTAGAAAAAGGGACAACAGTGGAGGAGGGAAGAGAAGCTATCTTAGCAGATAAAGTAGAAAGTGCCTGAAGAACTGGAGCAAGTTTTGCATCCAGGAGCTGGCTTATTTTAGGAAGGATAAGATCAAAAACTTGATCAATAATAAAGGAGAGGTTGAGGGATGGATAATCTGGTGGATGACTAGAGGATGGTTGTGAAGTGGATGGAGATGATATTGGAGGAATGATATTGCTGATGTTAGTGGTATGTGTGGGAATGTCTAGATGGATTGGACTAGGAGAATGAATAGGTGAATGATATTCATTGTGTATTGGAGAGGGAGGTGTGGTAGGTAGTGGTTCTGAAGATAGAGGAGGAGGTGGAGCATCACTGATATGGGCAGTTGAGAGTGGAATATCATTGATGGGTGATATTGCAGTTGAAGGAGGGGATGAAGAATGAGAATGTGCAGGAGAAAGTTGAGCAGGTGGAGAGAGAATATGAAAGGAAGGAGGAACTGAGGAAGGATCTTCTAGAAGGGTAGAGGGAGTGACTTGATCAGTCCTTGTGTCCTCAGAAGCTTTCCTTTTTCTGGAGGCCTCAGCTCCTGTATTCTTCTTGGGAATTACTCTATCCCATTTAACAAAGAGTGTTGAGGTCAGCCTCTTGCTGGCATTTATTGTTGCTTTTGGTGACACCAGAAGCTCTGGATGCCTTTCCTGAAGAAAAATCCCTAAAATTCTTCCAAAGCATACATTGTCTTTAAAGTTTTTCTTTTTAATCAATTCAAAAAGAATTGATCCCCAGTTGACTTTCTTCTTCTCCATTAAGGCCACCATTAACAGAAATTGGTGCCTACTGATATAGTCATGCCCAGAAGTCTTGCTCAGCAAGACTTTTCCAACAATATCTGCTAAGAACTTGTAGTCCTGAGACAGGTTCTTTTTCAGAAGGTGGCTAGGGTTTCCAGTCAAATGCCCTATTTTGACTAAAGCTTCATCAAATTCATTTGAGCTTATATCTAATTCATCTTCACCATTATCAAAACCAAAGATTTCAGAAAGGATGGTGGGAGAGAGAGAGACATGATGACCTGAGATTGTTCTCGACAAGCTTTCATCGACTGGTTTTGCAGTGTAAACCCATTCTTTTATCTCTGCAACAGCTATATTCTGCCTGGTGCTTAGAAGCTTCCTTAGATGTTGTTCATCCAGCGTTTGAAGAATGTTCTTGAAGATTTGGTCCGACTGTGCAAATGAGTCCATGTCAATGTCGAAACCTGCGTCAAACTTCATTAGGTGCAGAGAGGCCTGAGGAATCGCCATTGTTCCTGCAAAGAAAGTTGAAGATCAAGTGCAGAGGGGAACTGGAGGGAAAGACGATTTCTGTAGGCGCAAAGCTTAGAATAAGATAAAATAAGGCTTATATAGAAGGGTCGAAGAATGAGGGCGCATTCGTAAACCACTGTTCGACAAAACCTAATAAAATTAGAAGTCGAAAAGGCTTTATTTCTTTGTCTGAAAGCGTTCGACGAGAGCATCTTTTTCGTCGACCGTCGTTCGACAAATGAAATTGCCTTAACTGACTCTGCGTTTAAGAGGTTTCAGAGACCACCGTTCGACAAATGATTCAAATTTGTCGTTCTTCGTTCGACAAATTTGTGAGAAAAATAGAAATACTTAATTTTTAGCAGATTGAATCTCCATCTATCATTCCTAGTTGATTTATAAAGAAGATGTGCTTCTTTTCATCCAAGGGCTTGGTGAAAATGTCAGCTCTTTGCAAATCAGTAGAAATGAATTGTAGGCAAATTTTGTTTTTATCCACATTATCCCTGAGGAAGTGGTGCCTAATTTCTATGTGTTTAGTCCTACTATGGAGAACTGGATTTTGTGCTATAGATATTGCACTAGTATTGTCACAAAATATAACTGAATTATTTAAGTTGACACCATAGTCTAGGAGCTGATTTTGTATCCACAATATCTGTGAGCAGCAGCTGCCAGCAGCTAAGTATTCAGCTTCAGCTGTTGATGTAGACACAGATGTTTGTTTCTTACAAAACCAAGATACCAGCCTATCACCAAGAAACTGACAAGTTCCTGATGTGCTTTTCCTATCTACCCTGCATCCAGCATAATCTGAGTCTGAGAATCCAGTTAATTCAAATTCATATGTTGTTGGATACCAAAGTCCCAGATTAGGGCAACCTTTTATATATCTTAAAATTCTTTTTACAAAAGTAAGATGAGATTCTTTAGGATCAACTTGAAACCTAACACAAATGCATGTAGCAAACATTATGTCTGGCCTACTGGTTGTTAAATAGAGTAGAGAGCCAACAATTGCCCTGTACAGTTTCTGATCAACAGGTTTCCCTGATTCATCAGTATTAATAACAGCATTAGAGGCCATGGGTGTTTTCATAGTAGAAGAATCAGACATTCCAAATCTTTTCACTAATTCCTTAGCATACTTAGATTGGGAAATGAAGATTCCTGATGGGGTTTGCTTCACTTGAAGACCAAGGAAGTAAGATAATTCACCCATACTACTCATTTCAAATCTTGATTGCATTAGATTGGAAAATCTTTTGCACAAATTTTAATCAGTAGATCCAAAGATAATGTCATCTACATATATTTGAACTAGTAGAGTTTGATTTTTATGTACTTTGTAAAATAATGTTTTGTCTACCATGCCTCTACAGAAATTGTTTTCCAAGAGAAAGTTAGCTAAAGTCTCATACCATGCTCTGGGAGCTTGTTTGAGACCATAGAGAGCTTTATTAAGTTTGAATACATAGGTGGAATGAGTTGGAGAGATGAAACCTGGTGGTTGTTCCACATAGACTTCTTCTTTGATGTCTCCATTGAGAAAAGCACTTTTCACATCTATTTGATATACCTTAAACTTCTTGAATGCAGCAAAGGCCAAGAAAATCCTTATAGCTTCAAGCCTTGCAACAGGGGCAAATGTCTGATCATAATCTATGCCTTCTTCCTGTGAATATCCTTGAGCTACCAATCTTGCTTTATTTCTCACAATATTTCCTTGATCATCAAGCTTGTTCCTGAAGACCCACTTGGTACCAATAACTGGATGGCCTCTTGGTCTTGGAACCAAATCCCAAACCTTATTTCTTTCAAACTGGTTGAGTTCCTCTTGCATTGCAAGAATCCAATTTGGATTTTGTTCTGCATCTTTTATGGTTTGAGGTTCAACTTGTGATAGAAAGCAAGTATGCATCTGATTTTGGTGTAGTTGATGCCTTGTTTGAACACCTGCTGTGATATCACCAATCACTTGTGAAATTGGATGATCTCTGACTGTGATGTGGTCAGCAGTTAGAGTTGGTTCAGCAGTAATATCTTCATTGGGAATTTGTTCAGCTATTACATCCTGTGGAGAATGTTCTGTTATTGCTTGATTCAGGTAATTAACAAGATCTGGATGATCTTCTTCTTCAGTATCTTCAAGAGTTTGAGGTAATGGATGCAGTGAATCTCATGTCTGTAGATTTATCCCTTTAAGCTCTTCACATAGAGCTGGTACCTGCAAAGTGTTCTTGGTAGAAGAGTTCTTCTCCTTGTAAAACATGTTAGTTTCATCAAAGGAAACATGCATAGACTCTTCTATTTTAAGAGAGGATTTGTTAAATACCCTATATATTTTACTAACTATTGAATATCCTAAGAAGATTCCTTCTTCAGATTTTGGTTCAAATTTCTTAAGATATTTCTTATCATTGTTATGAACAAAACATCTACATCCAAAAGTTCTAAAATAATCAACTTTGGGTTTCTTCCCTTTAAGCAATTCATAGGGAGTTTTACCCTTAAGTTTGTGTATCAAACTTCTATTCAGAACATAATTTGCTGTGCTGACAGCCTTAGCCCAAAAGGATAGGGGCAAGTTAGCATCTGCAAGCAATGTTCTTGCTGATTCAATTAGAGTTCTATTCTTCCTTTCAACTACCCCATTTTGTTGAGGAGTTCTAGGAGCTGAGAAACAATGCCTGATACCTTCCATCTCACAGAATTCTTGCATGAGAAGAGACTCAAACTCAGTGCCATGATCACTTCTGATCAATGCAACTACATTAGAGTACTCAATCTGTATGCTCTTAAGAAAGTTTGTAAGAACTTTAAAGTTATCTGACTTTTCTCTCAAAAAGAACACCCAAGTGAATCTAGAGAAGTCATCCACAATAACTAGAGTGTAAGACTTCCCCCCTAAGCTCTTTAGTGCAATAGGTCCAAAAAGGTCCATATGTAGCAAGTATAAGATTTGAGGTGAATCACACCGAATGGGGTTGCCACCTTCTTCCTTGGAGTCGCACCGAAGGAAGCCACGCCGGAGTCGCACCGAAGCGGATGGAGGAAGTGGTCTTGGAGTCACACCAAGGGAGGGGGGCCGTCGGATTTGCGTCAGGATTCGTGCAAATGTTTTGATATATATATATATTATTATTCATGAATATTATATGAATTCTGTCACACTTTATTATGCTTTTTCATACTGGATTTTAAGGCCCTTAGAGTCATTTGTAGGAAAAATTGCCTGAGATAGCTTTTGTAGGTCTTGATGTCTACTTTCATATGAAATTTAAATCAGGTCATTTTGATCACTGTAGGACCCACAACACTCATTTTAGTGAGGCTAGTCAAAACATAAATAAGAAATTAATTAGTGTGCACACTCTAAAATATAAGTCTGATGGACTTAGGATTTTGACCATGCATGCATGTGCCTTATACCTAGCTTAGGCTTAAATATCAAAATTTATGGAGATAATTTTTCTATAGTTTTGTTCAAAACTTGGAAAATTAAATAAATGAAATAATTAGAGTTATATAACTCCAAATGACCCCAAACTTGGGTGTCACCTTCATTTAGACAATAGTAAACTATGGTTAAAATTTGGGACCAATTGGATCCATGCATGATTGGTGAATCCAACATTTGCATTGAAAGGGTGTAGGGAAAATTGGGTTGCATCTAGCAAAAATGGGAAAAAGGTAATTTTGGCCCATTTGCCCCATTAGATGCCCTTAAAACTCTGGTTCGAGTTGGTGTGGATGTAATACATCATCCTCTGAAGTTGTAGGATCTTTGGAGTTAAAATTTTAGGGTTTTATGTTTTAATTCAAAATTAGCCCCTTTCAAATTAATGAAATAAAAATGGGTAATTGAATCCAGAAAATTCTAGGTCTCTGGTCATAGGTCTATAATGTTGAGTTAGACCTCTGGTGAATTATTGGGAATTTATGAAATTTATTTCATACTAGTGTTAGCACCAATTACACTTTTGCCCTTTTGAAGTTTTTGTGAATTCAATGAGAATAGTTTTATGGAAAATTATGAAATTAAATGTGGCTCATTATTTCAGTATTTAGAACACCTATGATTATTGGTAGAATTTTTGGAGGAGAAAAAGTAGGCTTTTATGGCATAAGGGCTTTTTTGTAAATTCCTTATCTTATAACAAACATGCATAAAATCCACTGAGAAAATTATGAGATTCTGGATAGGCCCTTTTTAGATTATTATAACTACCTATTAATTTTCCTGTGATTTATAGTTTCATATAAATGGTAGTTGTAGTGTAAACCCTTATTGGCACACCAATTTTATTAAAGGGTAAATATGGATAAATACTCCTTGGAATATTATGAAACTTAGGCACTGAAATTTTTAGGTCAATATGTTACTACTGTAATTTTCTCAGAATTTATAAAGACCTGTAGATGGTAGTTGTAGTGTAATCCCTCATTGGCACACCTTTTGTATTAAATAGTAATTATGGATAAATACTCCTTGGTAAATTCTAAACCTTGGAATTGGTGTTTTTAGATGATTATTGTGCTAGGTTAATTTTCTCAGAATTTATAGAGGCATGTAGATGGTAGTTGTAGTGTAATCCCTTATTGGCACACCAATTTTATTAAAGGGTAAATATGGATAAATACTCCTTGGCATATTATGAAACTTAGGCACTGAAGTTTTTAGGTCAATATGGTACTACTGTAATTTTCTCAGAATTTATAGAGACCTGTAGATGGTAGTTGTAGTGTAATCCCTTATTGGCACACCTTTTGTATTAAATAGTAATTATGGATAAATACTCCCTGGTAAATTATGAAACCTTGGAATTGGTGTTTTTAGATTATTATTGTGCTATGTTAATTTTCTCAGAATTTATAGAGACATGTAGATGGCAGTTGTAGTGTAATCCCTTATTGGCACACCATTTGTATTTAATAGTAATTATGGATAAATACTCTCTGGTAAATTATGAAACCTTGGATTTGGTGTTTTTAGATGATTATTGTGCTAGGTTAATTTTATCAGAATTTATAGAGACCTGTAGATGGTAGTTGTAGTGTAATCCCTTATTGACACACCATTTGTATTAAATAGTAATTATGGATAAATACTGTCTGGTAAATTATGAAACCTTGGAGTTGGTGTTTGTAGATGATTATTGTGCTAGGTTAGTTTTCTCAGAATTTATAGAGACATGTAGATGGTAGTTGTAGTGTAATTCATTATTGACACACCATTTGTATTAAATAGTAATTATGGATAAATACTTCTTGGTAAATTATGAAACCTTGGATTTGGTGTTTTTAGATGATTATTGTGCTAGGTTAATTTTCTCAGAATTTATAGAGACCTATAAATGGTGGTTGTAGTGTAATCCCTTATTGGCACACCATTTATGTTAAATAGAAATCATGGTTAAATAATCCCTGGAAAAAATGTGAAACTTGGGGTTTGAGGTTTTTAGATCAATACTATGCTAGGGTGAATTCATCAGAATTTATAGAGATCCGTAGATGATACTTATTGCGTAAAACTTTACTTTCATCCCATCTATTTGAATAGAAACCATGATTAAGAATTCCCTGGAAGAGTATGAAATGTAGGATTTGAGGTTGTTAGATCATTACAAAATTTGAACCTATGGTAATAATTGGAACTCATTTGGATATGATATAATCAAGATTGCACCATAGGAGTCAAATCTAGCTCAATCTCATTTGGTCCGCGAATAGTAAAACTGATTTATATGATTTAGACCACCACTGACCTTCACACATAGAACTATTAACTCTTTGATTATTATGAAGGCTCAGATTATTTGGAAGAACACCTCTAAGGGCATCATGGGAAATAAGGGTTGGGGTGCGTTTAACAAAGCTATAAGTGCAGGAATTTATAATGATAAGAAAAGGAAGTTAGACCTCGTCAAGGGCCCCACAAACAACTCATCAATGTTAAACGATTATAGGGAAGAAAAACTACCCTTAGCCGGGTGAGCCATCTTAAGGTAAATACTCAAGGGCGAAGTCGAGAAGTATCTAAGGCAAACCCTGTATTAAGGATGACGAAGAATAGGAGTGTGGGTCCAAGTAAGGTTGAGAACGCTAATTGAATTTGTGCAGTTCCTCGGTGAAGAAGGGAACTCGAGCTTAGAATGTGACGACGGGAGAGTCAGCACCCGGTCACAATTGGTGGTGTTGGAGTTCAAAAGAACTCCCCCACTCCTAAGAGCCAAGTTTAACTCATCTTATAGATTTAATGTAATTGGAGAGGATAATGGGGATCAAGTAAAAAGGGGTAGATACCAACAAGATTAAGTGCCTTTGGAAGAGGAAGTTCTGGGTGTCATCCCGCCACACTTCCTAGTACCGCTGTGAGCCCATCACCGGGTAACCCTTCGGAAGTCCATGGCTAACCCTAAAGCTTCTAAACTCAACTAAATAATAAACAAGACTAGTTAAGTAGGAGAACTTGACAAGTTATCTTTCATCCCAAACTAGATCGGGTTATAAGAAGGACTGAAATAGTCCTGCGAGCGGTAGGCTCGGGTTATTTGAGAAGGACTGGGATAGTCCTGCGAGCGGTAAGCTCGAGATATATAAGGAAGGACTGGGATAGTCCTGCGAGCGGTAGGCTCGGGTTATAAGAAGGACTGAAATAGTCCTGCGAGCGGTAGGCTCGGGTTATATGAGAAGGACTGGGATAGTACTGCGAGCGGTAAGCTCGAGATATATAAGGAAGGACAGGGATAGTCCTACGAGCGGTAGGCTCGGGTTATATGAGAAGGACTGGGATAGTCTTGCAAGCGGTAGGCTCGAGATATAAGGAAGGACTGGAATAGTCCTACGAGCGGTAGGCTCGTAGTTTAAATATAAGACTAGTGTAGTCTAGCGAGCGGCAGACTCGTAGTTTAAATATAAGACTGATGTAGTGTAGCGCGCGGTAGACTCGTAATTTAAATATAAGACTGGTGTAGTCTAGCGAGCGGTAGGGTCGTAGTTTAAATATAAGACTGGTGTAGTCTAGCGAGCGGTAGGCTTGTAGTTTAAATATAAGACTGGTATAGTCTGGCGAGCGGTAGGCTCTACTTTATAGATGTTGATGTAGAATTGCGAGCTGGAGGCTCGGTAGTAAATGGCTAATACATGTTGCTTGTGTATAAAATGTGGTGGGTCTTCGGTTCTGTCTTAGTCGTCACACCGACAGCAGTTCGTTGACTCGACAGTGCTAGTGGTTTTATGGGGGCCAGGTTATCTTACTGCGCGTCCGACGGGACGGATTCCCTAAACCCTGCCTGGCCAATTCAGTTTAGTACGCAGGAGCTCGTGAGTACCAGATACCGGTATCACAACGTACGTTAGGGCCTAGGTCTGGTTGTGTGACTTACCCACCTAGGTGAGGAGACGCCTGCTCCTCTGTCACCGTTTGACCACGACGGGAGGTGCCCGAGAGGTTAGCTGCCTCCGAAAAGTGAGAACTAAAAGTCTGTACGTACATAGTCATGTGGGTGAGTTGCATGTGTATGAAATAATAATACAAACATTGCATCATTGCATTGCACATCATAGCATAGCATTTCTGCACAAACAGAGACCTCATCGTATAAATCTGTATGGGCTCTTTTATACGATGAGTTTACTTCTTGCCAGATCCCTTAGCTTATGTGCTTTTGTGTGTGCATATAAGTTAAGGTTACTTTCGTAGCTGCTCTTATTTCTTGTACCTGCTTCTTTATATTGCATTGTCTTTTACTATTTGCTGGCATACTTAATCTGGTTAGTGTAGAATTGTTACCTTTACTTGCTTAGTATTTATATACCCTGCTAGTCTAGACATTTGTCACCTGCCTTGTTTCTATTACCCCTTGTTTTTCCTCCGCTTCGTCCTCCCGCACGGTGCCTAGGAGTCGCGGGGGGAGGCGGGCACAAAATCGGCTTAGTCTTTATGACTAACGGTCGGTTGTGACCGTAGGTACCCGAGGTGATGGAGCCCCAACTAGAAGAGGAGACAGGACCTGAGGAGCTTATGTCGCGCATTACTTCTACTACAAGACAGGTGTTCGAGAATTGAGAGTTTGTTTAGCTTCCGCATAGATGTAGAGTGAGAGAGTTTTTGTACTTTGCTTGGATATGTACCGGGCTTAAGCCTTTTCTCTCCTTTACTGTTGTACTCATTGATGGACTTTTTATATTTGTTGTATAAATGTGTGATTGTGGACTTTGTTTTGTTTATTTTCCTTCTTACCTCTTGTTGGCCTGTTGATCGTTCTGCCGGCAGGATCGACGTCTTGCGGTGGCAGCTAACTCGGGTGTTAGTGTCACTGTAAGGAGGCGGTTCTGGGCATAAGATCCGGAGCTCTCCAGGTGCGGGAGAGGGATCTTACACAGGTGCTGCGGTAGGGAGGTCCCACCACGTACCCAGAAGCTCAGAAGAGACTTCTCCTCCAAAACCAAAGAGTGGTCGAGCTAGGTACGAGGAAGGCACTGACTTAGATAGGAATCTTGCCTGGGGGAGGGGGGTGGTCTCTGATTTTTCCAGTGCCCTCTCTGGTACCTCTGTGGGTCAATTTATAGACAAATCATGAGGGGGGGGGGGGGGGGGGGGGGGACATGCGACTATGCCTGACCTCCTGCGAGATAGGATAGTCAAACTTGAGGAGCAGGCGACTAGGCGAGGACGTCGACGACATCTGGCGAGTAGCAATTGATAGTCTCCCATATGCGAGTAGCTTTGAGGCCTCCTTCTAGTCGCCACCTTGGGGCGAGTAACTTCGATACTCGCACCTGGCTGTCCCATCCTCTAGTGAGCTACTTGTTGTCTTCAACTTGAACATTGACTTTAACTTTTATCCACGTGGCACTGATGGGCCCTACCCTCGAAGAATATGGGTTGTGCACCGCTGGATTTGGAGTCCCGCCCTCCGGCCACCCCCGACAGGATCCTCCCCGAACCAGGTAAGATGTCGTTGTTTTCTCGCACAATTCGACCTTTCGCCAACTTATCTATCACGCTTCCTCCCGACAGCCTCCACCTTCGGGACTACAAGACTTCCCATAACACCGCGTGATCCTCCTCTAACACCACGAGATCCTCCTTCGACACAACGAGTTTCTCCCGCTCCCGAGACAACTGCCCTCATCGTGCTAGAGCGGGAGCACCTGGACGAGAGGGTCGCTGACCACAACCCTCCAAGTGCTGACCACGCCACCACCTCTTCCGCCAACCAGGCACCGCACCGCCCCAGGATGGGGAAATCACTTCGTCCCCCTAGCCAACCATTCGCAGGGCAACCTAGACCCTCTCGCCGGCGTCAAGACAAGGAACCTGTGCTAGGTTAGTCACTTCACTCGCTGTAACTTTCTTTTACCGAGATCACTAAACCATGCTTATCTAGCGCTCTCTCTTGCAGACTTCCGCGAGGCCTCGCCGATGGACCCTCAATACGAGGATGGAGAAGGAATGTTCTCGCCCCCTCCCTCTCATGATAATCTTTCAGACTTCCTGGGCGACCCTGCTGATCCCGAGACGATGAAGGCGTTAATGACGGAGGTTCTCGGCAAGCTCATCTGGATACATCGAGACCTCGCCAACTAGATCGATGGGAAATGGGCAACCTTTGCGCGTCGGCTGAGCGTCCTCGAGCGCGACTACACGCACCTCATCGGGGAGATGGAGCGCCAGGGGGAGGGTGCGAGGAGACTTCTCCTGGGAGGCACATCGCGCGGGCCAGAGACCAGATGCGCCTGGTTAACCAAAAGCTTACAGCAGTAAGCACATATAACTACCCGCGGGTGCCTCTGAGGACAGGGAGGCGATGCCGGGGTCGATGGTAGTGGGTACAATACTAAGCCTACTGACTCTCGCTCCCTGTATTCTCCCGCACCTTTGCTATTTCTTTTCTTTTCTTTTCTTTTATGCATTGAATAAGTCGAGACCTGCTGCGTCTCACGGACAATTTATCTGATTGAATGTTATATATTCTGTGACCTCTATCACTTTGCCGAATGCTATCTTGCGGATGCTTTAACTTTCGATGTGCTTTAGTTTGCTTTCACCTGAAGAGTCTCGTGCGTTGCTTTCGGCACCTGCCAGCGACTAGGGCGTAAGCGGGCTATCTCGAATTCCGAGGCGCCGGAGTAGCACGGTCGTTACCCGCACTTGTGCCTAGAGAATTTCCCCAATTTTCTATTTTTTTCTATAAATAGCCAGCCCACCCACCGCCTTTATTATGCTTTATTCTCTTTCCTCCCTTGCTCTCGCGCCGACACTCGCCCTTCTCTCTAAAATTTTTGCGAGACCTTTGAAACTCTGTAATGTCGAAAGAAGCTGATGGTAGGGGCAAGTGCGCTCAGCTTTTCGCCCGCCATGACTTTGAGACCTGTGATTTATCAGAAGATGAATTCACCATGGCGATCGCTGACTATGTTCCTCCCGGATTCGTTGCGCGCCATTCGGGGAACCGCAACCACATCAATCAGTTCTCGTCGGAGACTCTCGTCATCCCCCTCGAACACTTCGAGGTGGGATTCCGCCTCCCTCTTTGGCCCGAGGTGCGCCAGACCCTGCGCTACTTTGGTGTCGTCCCTGCGCAGCTCAACCCCAACTCGATCGCCATGCTGGTGGCATTCAAGTGCTACCTGCGCGAGGAGGGGATAGAATTCTCGCTCCCCCGTCTTTCGCAAACTATTCAACTTTCGAGCGAAAGGCAAGGTAGCCTTCTTCTTCGGTCAGACCCCCCTGAAAGTCACCGACACAGTCAACAAGAACCACGACTGGGTCCGGCGATTTATCTTCGTTACCGGAAACTTCGGCAACATCCCTCTCGCGCCCGTGCAAGAGGATGAGTCGACCTATCAGCCACCAACGCTAGGAGGTTACGAGGCCAAGCTCCACGCATACATTCAGGAGCATGGCATGGACGTCATCTTCCTGCGGAAGCACGTCAATTCGCTTCCTCCCGTCCTTCCGGGAGAGGGTAAGGCAAACTGATCCCGCTTTACTTTCCGCTTACCTTTTCTACCTATCCTTTTCTTAACCATTATGATACATGTGTGCGAGATCTCCCTCTCCATCCGCCATACGGGGTTGTGGAGATCCCCAACGCTTCCTTGGCTCTCGTGAAGTCTGCCGCTGAGGCTTGCCGCGAAGATCCTGCTCCCTCCAAGTCCAGAGCCCAGAAGCAGGAGACAGCCCAGGGAGCGGCAAGGCATGTGATAGAAAGGTTGCGCCATGTCGGGATGTTGAAGGAAGGGAGCGAGGGGGTCACCGCTCACGACATTCTTCCTGAGCTCTTCAATCCAGTGGAGGTTCCAGAGGGCGAAGCCGATCTCTAGTGAGAGGATGACGCCGTCCATCCAACAAGCGAGATCATTGAATCCTCCAACGAGAAGTCTTACAACCTTCCTTGAAGAACTTGTAGTTTCTTTTCGCTTTTTCTCTTTACTGATTGTAACGTGTTCGGGGAGAGACCCCCTTTTGTAAACAGAACCTCTTGAAGATGTAATGAAATGAACTTTACACGTTTGTCTGAGTCTCTTGTGATTTTGTGTTTCTGTTTCTCATTTGCTAATTATTTGCTAACCATTCACATACTCGCCAACGATGTGTACTTATTGATTGCTTACACATTCGCACGCTTGCTTGCGCACTCGTGTATCGCTGGTCCTGGCTCACGACTTAGGACGTTACCGCTCCATAGGTGTGCCATGCGATTGTAGCCCACCCGTGCGTGTCCATTCCGCTTGAGACTTAGGTGGTCGCGTTTATTTTGTCGAGAGTTCAACCCCGTCGAGAGCACGCCCCTCCCGAATGACCCTTTCTTTTAAATGAGCGGATACTTCGGTGTACCCACCGAGCGAATACCTCCTCTGTCGAGATCACTCACATAATTGCCAAGCGAATGCCTCCTCTGTCGGGATCACTCGCATAATTGCCGAGCGAATGCCTCCTCTATCGGGATCACTCGCGAACTTTGACCCTTTGGATTTTCTCTTCCCATATTTTTCTTGTCTCCTTGCCACCGAGAGTCAGTTGCCCTGCCAGCTGGGTGAAAGCCTGGTCGTGTTACTCCCCGAGCCCAGCGTAACTTTTACCTAGTCAGCCTCTACGCGAGATCGACCTGATCCACCGGCTAGTGAGAGCCCGACATCGGGATCGCCCTGAGTAATCCAGCATAAAACTTTTCCTTGACAGCCTCTCCGCGAGATCGAACTGACCCACCGGCTAGTGAGAGACCGACAGCGGGATCGTCCAGGGCAATCCAACACAAAATTTTCTCTTGCCAGCCTCTCCGTGAGATCGACCTGACCCACCGGCTAGCTAGAGCCCGACAGCGGGATCGTCCGGGGCAATCCAACATAAAACTTTCCCTTGCCAGCCTCTCCGCGAGATCGACCTGACCCACCGGCTAGTGAGAGCCCGACAGCGGGATCGTCCGGGGCAACCCAGCATAAAACTTTCCTTTTCCAGCCTCTCCACGAGATCGACCTGACCCACCGGCTAGTGAGAGCCCGACAGCGGAATCGTCCGGGGCAATCCAGCATAAAACTTTCCCTTGGCAACCTCTCCGCGAGATCGACCTGACCCACCAGCTAGTGAGAGACCGATAGCGGGATTGTCCGGGGCAATCCAGCATAAACACATCATATCGACATGTGGTTAGGAGAGATCAATATAAGCTTATAACAAATTCACATAAAAGTTTTAAGGGTAGTGTTGAAACCTGGAAAATCCCGGCTCCAAAATTCGGACTAAAGCAGCCGGAGACTACTTGCCAAGCAGCTTGAAGAGACGGCTTGACGGGCGACTACGAGGAAGCTAGAAGAGCAACAAACAGGACCCCAAGTGCCACGACAGGGAGGTCCCACCATGTACCCAGAAGCTCAGAAGAGACTTCCACTCCGCAACCAAAAATGGCCGAGCAGGGTACGAGGAAGGCACCGACTTGGCTAGGAACTAGGAGTAGCGGCCAAGTGCAACAGGTTCCAGAATGCAAGAGCTGGGTTTTAAGAGCTCAAGTTCAGGTGCCAATCCAAGTACCCATGGGGTCCTATTTATAGGAAAACCAAGGGGTAGGGGGTTTATAGCCCAGACCCTGCCTGGCGACTATGGGATACTCGGCGAGCATTAATCCATAGTCGCCCATCTGGCGAGTATTGGGTGATGTTCGCACATGCCGGGCCAATACTCGCCCAAGTCTTCTACGGCTTCGGTGTTCGACGAACTCCTCTCGACTGACTTTGTCTTGGTGTCTTGATCTGTTGACTTCCGTGTTGACCTTTTGACTTTGACTTTTGCCTATGTGGCTTTTGAATGGGCCCACCCTCAGAGAAGGAAATGTCAAACTCGCTGAGTTCCACCGACCATTTCGCCAGCCTTCCCGAATGTTCCACCCCTTCCAAGATATTCCGGAGAGGATGGTCGGTTACGACCTGGATGGAGTGAGCTTGAAAATAAGGCTGGAGCTTTCGTACCGACACCACCAAGGCGAAAGCGAGCTTCTCCAAGATTGGATACTTCAGCTCCGCCTTCTTGAGCACCTGACTAACGTAATAAATGGGGAGTTGCTTCTTTCCTTCTTCCCGGACCAGTACGGAGCTTACCGCTTCCACCCCTACTCCCAAGTAGATGAGTAGGTCTTCACCTTCTTTCGGACTCTGAAGGAGAGGTGTTGGAGTCAACTGCTCCTTCAGCCTACCGAACGCCTTCTCGCATTCGTCGGACCATGCAAAGTTCTCGTTCTTACGAAGCGTCTTGAAAAGGGAGAGCACTTCTCTCCTGTCTTAGATAGAAAGCGGCTAAGACCTGCCAACCTTCCTGTCAGCCTTTGAACTTCTTTCATGGTCTTTGGCGAGGTCATCTCCAGGATTGCCTTGACCTTGTCAGGGTTCGGCTCCACTCCTCCCGGGGTGATGAGATGTCCCAGGAATTTGCCTCTTCCAGCCCCGAACACGCACTTTGCGGGATTGAGTCGCATCTTGAACTTCCTGAGCGTCGCGAAAGTCTCCACCAGATCGACCACATGCTATCGGGTGATCTTGCTTTTCACTAAGAGGTCGTCTACGTACACCTCCAGGTTCCTCCCCTTTTGCCCCTTGAACACGTGGTCTATCATTCGCTGGTAGGTGGCCCCAGCATTCTTCAAGCCGAAAGGCATCATCCTATAGCTGTAGCAGCCATCACCCGTGATGAAGGACACATTGCGACAATCAGAGGGATGCATCCAGATCTTGTGGTATCCTGAAAATGCATCAAGAAAGCTCATCATAGAAAAACCGATGGCTGAATCAACCGGCGCGTCGATCCGAGGCAAGGGATAACAATCTTTGGGGCAGCTTTTATTCATCAACTAAAAATCCACACACATTCTCCAGCCCCCTACACTCTTCTTAACCATTACTATATTTGAGACCCAGCCTGGATACTGGATCTAGGATACAAAACCGACATCAAGCAGTTTCTTCACTTCATCCCGGATAGGTCCAGCCAGCACGATGGCACTGGCCCTCTTCTTCTGGCGGGCGGGCTTAGCTGCCGGGTCCAGGTTGAGATGATGGCAGGCAACCTCTGGATCGATCCCTGGCATCTCAGCTGCACTCCAAGCGAAGATGTCGACGTTCTCCTGCAGGCACGTCGCCATCTCCACCTTCTCGCTGACTTTCAGCGATCCTCCGATCTTTAGCAACCCAGGTACTCCTGCAGCGGAGAGTACCTCGATTTCTTCTATCTCCTCGGATGCCTCCAGCCTGGCTATGCTCCCTGCATCTTCTCAAATTCCTCGGCTTCGTCCATCCAGCTAATAGTGCTGACCGCGTTGAGGTAACACTCGCGGGTGGCTCTTGGATCGCTCCTGATCCTCACCTGAACGTCTCCCTGGCAGTACTTCAAGCACTGATGGTAGGAGGATGGAACGGCCTTGAAAGTGTTCAGAAGCGGCCTCCCGAAGATGGCTTTGTAACAGCTTGGGGCATCCACAATGACGAAGCGGCAGGTAAGGGGAGTGCCACCGAGCGTTATGAGGAGATCTACTCCTCCCTCTACTGCCTACTTCTCTCCGGAGAAGCCAAAGAGAGGTCCATCCGATGCTCGAACTCTTTCTGCTCTGACTCCCAATCCATCGAACGTCTTCTTAAAGATGACGTTCACGGAGCTACCGTTATCGATGAGGATTCGATCTACGGTGAAGTCTTCCACGGCTGCTTGGACAACGAGGGCATCATGGAAGGGGTTCTCATTCCCTAACATGTCTTCTTCGGAGAAGGTGATCTCCTCCAACGGGGGCGGTGCTTGCGAGGTCGAGGCGACACTCTTCCGATAAATTTGATGGAGACTTCCTTTGCGGGAAGCTCCCAGCCCTGCACCCTCGTGGATCACTCCCACTCCTCTGCCTCCTTGAGCCACCTCTCCTCGACCTCCATGGTCGACTCGGTCCTCGTTCCTCCTTCGACCGACGGCTTGAACTACCGGCGGCTCGACAGGGGCTTCATTCCTCGGAAGCTCCCCTCCTGCCTCTCCTGCTGTCAACCTCCGACGGGCTTCCCAAAATTCTGGGCAAGCCATCGTCCCGTGACCAGCAGATCACAAAAGAGGGGGATATCCTCTTCCTGCTGCATCTTCTTCCGATTCTTCTTTCCTTGCCTGACGCCACACCTGGCTATCGCCATCGCCTCTTCCCTCCTTCTTCCCTGATGCCTTTTCGGTTGATCGTGACGCCTTCTCTCCGGGGATCTCTCTCGATCCCTGCGTTGAGGTCCCCTAGCCGGACTCCAAGGCGGTCGGTTAGCGGGAGCTTGGTATCGTCTTTCTTCCTCTCGACGCTCCGGTGCCACGATGGGTCTCTTCTCATTGTGCCTTTTTGGCTCCTTCTTTTTCTCCTCCCCCCCTTCTCTTCCGACTTCCTTTTCTCCGCCTTCTTGGGCTCTTCCTTTTTCTTCTTCTCGGGGGTCTTCTCTTCCTCCTCCTCTTCGTCCTCCTTGGTCACTCGGGTGAGCCTGGCCAGAAAGCTGCGGTTGGAAGCCTCACCCTGGACAAACTGGCTGTCCCTTTCAATGAGATTGTCGTAGGAGTACGGAGGAATCCTACCAATCTCCAACTTGAAGAGCCCTTCCTGAAGGCCGAAAGTCAGAGCTAGCTGCAAGGTGAGACCATCCACCTCCTGGATGTGTAACACCTCCTCCTGGAAGCGATCGATGTAGTCCCCCAACGTTTCTTTCGCTCCCTGCGTCAGATGAAAAAGGGTCGTGACCTCCTTCTTCAACTTCTTCGTCGTGGAGAACCGCATCGTCAGCCCCCGACAAAGGTCTTCAAAGCAGTAGATGGAACCCTCTGGTAACTGGTGGAACCAGTCCCTTGCCTTTCCTCGGAGGGAGATCGCGAATAGCCTACATTTAAAGGCGTCAGACATGGTCTGGATGGAGGCGACGTCCTCGAACCACTGAATGTGTCGGATAGGGTCCTCCCTCCCTGAGTAGTAATTCATCGAGGGATCCCTGAACCCCTCTGGCACTGGCGCGGCGATGATCTCCTCACAGAATGGGCTCCTCCCTCCAATCTGGCGACGGTCATCCATCTGGCGAGTATCGCTCCCATACTCGCTATAGGGGCGAGTACCGCCTCCATACTCGCTGTATGGGCGGGTATTGCCTCCATACTCGCTATAGGGGCGAGCACCATAATACCTCGTCTGCTCCTCCTCTCCTCGAAACCGGACCCCGCCAGCACCTTGCAAGTTTTGCGGGCAAAACCGCGACTTCCATGGTAGCTCGGTTTCTTTGACATGATCCTTCCCTGCTCGCCTGGAGGGAGCACCTTCTTCGATCTCCACCGGACGATGGGGTGAAGTCGTCGTTCCCTCCGTGTGAGTTTGAAGAATTGCTCGAAGAGTTCCTTCTATTCGCTTCGAGAACTCTTCAAAGGCCGCCAACATCACGAACCCGCCACCACCGGCCGAGTTGCCGACAACCTCCTCCTGGTCGCCTACTACCACCATCTTTTCTTCCCACTAAGCTTTCTTTCTCTGACTGCGGTCCACGCTCACCGCACCAAAGTGTTGAAACCTGGAAAATCCCGGCTCCAAAATTCGGACTAAAGCAGCCGGAGACTACTTGCCAAGCGGCTTGAAGAGACGGCTTGACGGGCGACTACGAGGAAGCTAGAAGAGCAACAAACAGGACCCCAGGTGACACGGCAGGGAGGTCCCACCACGTACCTAGATGCTCAGAAGAGACTTCCCCTCCGCAACCAAAAATGGTCGAGCAGGGTACGAGGAAGGCACTGACTTGGCTAGGAACTAGGAGTAGCGGTCAAGTGCAACAGGTTCCAGAATGCAAGAGCTGGGTTTCAAGAGCTCAAGTTCAGGTGCCAATCCAAGTACCCCTGGGGTCCTATTTATAGGAAAACCAAGGGGTAGGGGGGTTTATAGCCCAGCCCCTGCCTGGCGACTATGGGATACTCGGCGAGCATTAAGCCATAGTTGCCCATCTAGCGAGTATTGGGTGATGCTCGCACATGCCGGGCCAATACTCGCCCAGGTCTTCTACGGCTTCGGTGTTCGATGAACTCCTCTCGACTGACTTTGTCTTGGTGTCTTGATCTGTTGACTTCCGTGTTGACCTTTTGACTTTGACTTTTGCCTATGTGGCTTTTGAATGGGCCCACCCTCGGAGAATGAGGGTTGTACAGGTAGAATCATTTTAAGTCATCCCCGCTCCAAGCTCGGCTGAGAGGTATCCCTTCCATATCCCAGAGGTGGTACCCTCCCGACTTGAGTACTACATCTACAATATAAGGCCCCTCCCAATTGGGATGGAGCTTTCCCACGGCGGCGCCCCTGCCGGCCGCGTCGACCTATTTCAAGAGCAAGTCCCCTTTCTCAAACTGTTTCACCCGGATGTGCTTGTCGAAGTACCGAGCCATCCGTTGCTTGACCTCCTCCTGTCGGATGGCTACCAGGTCCCGGAGTTCTTCTTCCAGGTCCAAGGACAGCCTTTGCTCTTCTTCATTTTCCAATCGCCACTCTTCATCTCCTTCACCTGCGGCGATCACCCTAGGTGACTTTACCTCGAATTCTATTGGGAGGACGACCTCGGATCCGTAGGAGAGCTTGAACGGAGTCTCCCCTGTGGCCGTATTTGGTGTAGTCCTCAAGGCCCAGAGAACTGAGGGTAGCTGTTCTACCCAGTTGCCCCTCAGATTCTTGACCTTCTTCTTCAGCAAATTCACGATTATTTTATTCGCCGCCTCCACTTGCCCATTGCTCTTTGGGTGGTGGACCGACGTGAATTGAAGATCTACGCCTAGCTGGGTGCAGAAGCTAACAAACTCGTCGCTTGTAAATTGTGGCCCATTGTCTGTGACGATGGCTAGTGGAAGCCCATGCCGACAGATTATCCCCCCCCCCCCCCCCCCCCATATAAAATTTCTTACTACCTGAGAGGTTACCTTAGCCAGCGCTTTCACCTCCAGCCACTTTAAGAAGTAGTCAATCATCACGAGTAGGAACTTCCTTTGTCCACTAGCTTGAGGGAAAGGGCCCACCAGGTCCAACCCCCATATTGTGAATGGCCATGACACTGTAATGGTCTAGAGCCTCTGGGAGGGTAGGAGCTGGAGAGGAGCATACAACTGTCACTTAGATCACTTCTTTGCGAACTCCGCCGCATCCTTGTTGAGGGTAGGCCAGAAATAGCCTTGTTCTTGATCTGCTTTGCAGCGAACTCAGTTGATTAGATGACCTTCAGCGGTCAGGCGGTCTTGAGTTGCGGTCTTGCAACAGTGAGCAGTTCTTCTTCTTCTGTTCGCGAGTTACTTCTGTGATCTAGTGATCGTGCGGTCTGGGGCGATCAAGAAGTGCGGACAGGGTGTTATTTTCAGCAGTTCAATAAGCAGCAGATTGTGTGGTCTATGATTGGTGGTCTGGCAGATTGCAGGTCAGCGACCTGTGCTGTTCGCACGGTCTCAGGGAAGCCGATGATCTTGCTGAGTTCGAGCGGTCTGTGCGGTCTCAGATCTTCTACCCTCCAGAAGCTTGTTTTGTTGTTTGTGCTTCTCATCTAGGTTTTCTCTTATAAATCATGTCTCGCCATGTATGCAACGCATTGTAAGAAGATAGTCAATTTGAATAAAGATCTTCTTATCCTTCATTGTCACTGGTTAACTATTTTGAAATTGAATTGAAGTCTTCCGATGTATTGTCTTCGATCCTACTCCGAAATTTTAACTTGGTATCAGAGGAGGTTTCGAGCAGTGATCAGCTACAAAATCTTGCTTGAGTCTCTGAAAGTTTATTAACCAGTGTGATAGGAATAAAAGGAGGTTATACAAGAGGTCTTGGAATTGAGCTCCTTACACATACTAACTTCAAGAAGTGGAAGTCGTGCATTGAGAGCTATCTTCTTGGCGAAGATTTATGGGAGGTAGTCGGAGGAGATGATAGACAAGCGGTAGTAGCCGCTAAAGGGAATGTTGAGCAAGTGAAGGCTTGGAAGAGAGCAAATGCTAAGGCAGAGTTTACTCTCAAGCGTGCTATCATTCCGGAGCTGTTTGACCACATAATTGGATGTCGGCCAGCTGCTGAGATTTGGACACCATTGGATGGCTTGTTCAACAAGAAGAACGTAGCTCGGCTACAGTTTCTTGAAAATTAGTTGGCGAAAGCAACTCAGAGAGATTTGCCCATTTCAACTTTCTTCTCGAAAATGAAGAACTTGTGCGCGGAGATATCATCTTTGGACCCGGATGAACCTATTTCAGAAGCAAGGTTGAAGAGACACATTATCCGTGATTTGCGGAGGGAGTATGTGGCCTTTGTCACTTCTATTCAAGGTTGAAGGGGCTCATACTTCTAGTATAGTTTACCTTGTGATGTATATATCTGCTAGTATAGTTTACCTTGTTATGTATATACTTGCTAATATAGATTTTCTTGTCACCTGCATTTGTTATTCCACTTTGCTGTCCTCCGCTTCCTTCTTCCCACTCGGTGCCTAGGAGTCGCGGGGGGAGGCGGAGACAAAATTGGCTTAGTATTTATATCTAACGGTCGGTTGTGACCGTAGAAGCCCGAGGAGATGGAGCACCAACACGACCAGACAGACATGGTGGCAGGAACTGAGGAGCAGGTGCCGCACATTTCTTCCACTACGAGACAGGTGCTAGATGATAAGAGTATTTAGCTTACGCGTAGAGTTGTTGAGAGAGAGAGAGAGAGAGTTTATTTTGTTGTATTTCATTTGGTTATGTATCGGGCATAAGCCCTTACTCTCTTTTTGTACTCATTGCTGGACTATTATGTTTCTTTTATGAAATACTGTGATGTGGACTTGCTTATTACTATTTCTTATTCTACTCTCTATTGGCCTAAAAGTTAAATGAACGTGTTAGCCGACAGAATTGACGTCTTGCGGTGGCGACTAACCCGTACGTTGGTGTCATCCGTAAGGCGGCGGTTATGGGCATAAGACCCGGGTAACCCTCCTAGTAAGGGGGAGGGGGGCTTACAGTTCTAGCTAAGTGGACACCACACATTGCAAAACATTAGGATATTTCTCAGAATTATTAGATAACAAGAAATTGAAACACATATTGTACTCATGAACTGTATTTGAGTTTACCAAGCTTTGCCATTCCGACAGAAAGAGCTCACATTCTTTCCCGTTTTTAAAAAATTTCTTGCAATGTGCTAATATATTCCGGCTGATATGAACTTGAGATAATATAATTTTAGCTTGTGGGAACACAACTTTTATGACATTCATCAACGCAATTTCCCTGTCAACTATCAATACACTAGGTAAAGCAATAGAATCTAATACACTTTTAAAACAGTTCAAAGCTCACTTGTAGCTACTTTCAATTTCATTTGACATGAAAGCAAATGCGGTGAAGAATGTCAAATTGGTTGATGTAAGGACAACTACAGAGAGTTAAGGCAATCTGTACCGATTAGTCTTATACGTGCAATCCATAATGAAAACATCCAGAAATATACTGCTTAGTTGAATGGAAGTTGGATGAGCAAAAAACAAACTGTCCAAAACATCGGTAGCCGAATTGACTTGATTATAGCTTGTGTATGCCGCATCTCTAATGCATCTATACAAAAATTGAATTGGGGTGCTACCATCCAATTCTTTTTTGTACAATCTCATTTTTTCATTATAAATTGTTCTCAAGATGGAAGTGTTGGAAGGATTCATCTTCTTCAAAGTAAAAAGAATTTTTCTAGGTTTCACGCCCGATGCGTACATCTCTTCAACGATTTTTTGTTCATTTTCATTTAATTTACTTGCATAACTATGAGCCTCAAGATGAACAAAAACATGGTTATGCATTCCACATTTAACTTCTAATTTTCATTCATCAACACATACATCTTTTTGGCCTAACAAAGAGAATGGACATCCACACCGTTTAGAGCTACTTTTTTTTTAAATTCTGTTTCACCGTATTTAAATGGACACGAGGGGAGCCAGATCTATCACAACCTAGAAAAACCCTTGGTTTAGATCTTCCAACAAGTTTATCAGCTCTTTGAACTACAACCACAAAACTCAACCCTTTGGCTACATTGCGAGCCCATCCAATCAAATCATCTTTACTAGGGAATGTGGTATCAGTAGTGAAATGCATTCCAACATCTACATGACTGTCTTTACTTGATTCACTCACTACCAACAAATTTTGTTCTTCAGTCATTTAAATCTATACGAAAAATAAACAAACAAATAAATTACGATACCAATAAAAATACTATTACTCATTTATAATCATGATGCAAACAATCTCCAATAAAGAGAGGAAAAAGAAATCCAAAAGAATAAACAAAATATCATACTAAAATTAAGTAAAATAGGTTCAAAAGTGGATTAGCCACTTAAAAACTATGTGATAAGAGAATATCATAATTAAAACAAAATATACAAAATGGCAATAGCATGTCAGGATGCTCGTGAGCATGTTGAGTATAGCAGCATGAGAATTCTAAGGACATGTACAATCTCAAAGGAAAAAACAGTTAATAAGCAGCGTCCGAAAATAACAAAATCTAACAAAATCTGTAGACCTTATAATTACAAGGATGATGGGAAGAAAAACTGTAGTATAAACTAACAAAATCTAACAAAATCTGAAGCACGTCGGAAACAAACAATACCAATGAAAATCTGTAAACCTTATAATTACACCGCTCAAATCTAACAAAATCTAACACAATCTAACAAAATTTGGAAGGAAGAAGGCAGGGAGAAGACGAAGCATCAATCCATACTGAAACACGTCGGAAAATGGCACGTCGGTAAACTGAAGCACCCGGAAAATGCAACTAAAATCCTAAAAACATAACTCGCCAGCCACTGATGCACGCCGGAAATGGCAGGGAGAAGGAAAAAAAGAGTACCTACAAGCGGATCACGGTCTCAAGGAGGAGGAAGAAGGCGTTCTCCGACGCCGTTAGGGGTCGAAAGCAGCGTCCGGGAAGATAGGCGGCCACTGCAGCGAAAAAACCCTAAGGGCCCTTTCGGTTCGTCGGAAATGGACCTGGTTTTTGGTTTTGGCTATTAATAAAACCAGTTATGGTGTTCAGATCAATGGAATTCCTTTGGTTTTGGTTTTGCTGGAAAACCATGGGTTTTCAAATTGGCCTAGCCCCAAAAACCATGTATTCCCCCAGTTTTTGCTAGGTTTTGGACGGCGCAGAACCAGTCGCGAGATCCGCATCTTCCTCCCTCGCCGTTGAGCTCTGCCGCCGGAGATTTCGTCGCCACCGAGGTATCTCTCTGCCTTCTTCTTCCCCGTCAAAGTATTTCTCTGCGTCTTCGTCTTCTTCTTCGAGTGAACATTCCGGTCGTGATCGTCTTCTTTGCGGCGCTGCTTTGCTGCATGATCTGCCACTGGTGGCGCGCTGTGCCTGGCTCTGCCGCCTTCAAACAAAGGTCCCACCTGTCCGCTCACATAGATCCAGTCGCCTCCTCCACCTCCCCATCTTCGAAGTTTTCTCTCTCGCCTGAAGGTCGAGGACAATGAAAAACCTATTGGTTTTGGTTTTGTCATCTCGTAGTCGAACATCAAGATTGGTTTTCAGTCAAAACCAAAACCAACAGGTTTTGATTTTGTCTAAAAACCAATTCCTTATCTCCAAAAACCTTGAACCGAGGGTCCTTTCAGTTCAACTGTTTTGAACCCAGTTTTTGGTTTTCGTAATTAATAAAACAACTTCGGGCGTTCGGTTCACAGGTTTTGGACCCGGTTTTGGTTTTCGCTGAAAACCCTTTGTTTTCATAATAGGCTAATCCGAAAAAACAGGTCTTCTCCATGGTTTTCACTGGTTTTGGACGGCGCAAGCAAAGAAGTGCGATTTCCTCCTTCCTCCATCATTGTCGACCGCTGCCGCCGGAGATTTCCTCGCCGCCGACAAGTATTGCAGCTCCTTCTTCCTCACATCTCCATCTACGTGTTCCCCTCTACATGCCGTTTTTTTTGGAAAAGGACTAAACCTAGGTTTTCTGCTGCAACTTCCCCTTTCTCGCCGGCGTCCTTCTTCCTCTTTCTTGCCGACGTCCTTCCTCTTTCTCTCCCGCGGCGACGTCCATCCTCGTATAACAATTTCTGATATTCTGGCTGTTTTTGACTAATTTTCTGCTAAGTTTTTTACTAATTTTCTGGCGTTTTCCTCTTTCTGCAAGTTTTATTCCTATTTTGTTGTACTTTTTCTACCCGATTACAGCCCCCCTTTTATTATGTTTTTATCCACGGTACATTTTCTGCCATTTTTGCATTTTACAGGTGATTATTACAAGTGATTATTGCAATTTTCTGCATTTTCTACCTGATTACAGCCTTTTCTGCAATTTCTACCCGATTTTGCAATTATCACAGGTGGTTTTTGTTATGTTTTTTTACAATTTTCTGCATTTTCTCCATTTTTCTACCCGATTACAGATTTGGTCTTATGGTTGGGCTGTACATATAATAAGGACAAATATTAAAAATTAGGTATTTGAAGTTGATTTATTTTTAATTTAAGATGTGCCCATAGCCTTAATCGGTGTGTCCATAGCCTTAATGATGTAAACATTATTTTTTTCTTGCTCACAAGCTCCAGAAGCCATCAGGAGAGATTCTTGAGTCTGATCGGCGTTTTGAAATATCTGTCCGGGCTCGCTGTTCGCGTGTCGTGCAAGATCAAAAGGGAGGCAATCAAATCTAAAAAACTTTAGAAATTGATGAACCCGTTCAAATAGTGGAGCAAAGAAGAAATCGGGGTCTACTGGTCCGATTCAAAAATTTCGCCATCCGCAGACCCCAAGCCCCAGATTTCCCCCATTGTTCCCTCAGCTCGCATCCTTATCTCCAATCGCTACTCTTCCTTACCAGAAAATTTCGCCTGGACTGCGGAAGCCCTGCTCCAGTCGCTCCTCACGAACTCGCCTTGATGCCCTAGTTCCGCCCGTAGCTGCGTGTGCTCCTCGCAGAAACTGGGAACGAGGAGTCCGTCTGTCTTCGCCTTCCTCTCGCACCATGAACACAACCAATCCCCCTCCGGTGTGGAACGGATTAGAGGTTTTCCGTTGCATAAGGCGTGGACCATCTGGTCGCATCCATCGCAGAACACGATGGGATCCGCAGGGTCGTCATCGTTGCTGTGGCATACAGGTCAGCAGGATCTTGGCAAGTTTCCGTGACAATGGCGAGCGGCAGAGCTCTTTCGCTGCCATTTTTCAATGCGATGATCGATTCTTTAGGAAAGCACAATTGTCTTCAACATGCCATGAACGCTTTCGATCAGATGAGGACCGATGGCAGCACCCCTGACGTCGTAACCTGGAACACACTTGGAGATGATGAATTCTGGAGGGTTGAAACCTTCACCAACCATGTATCATGCCCTGGTGAAGCCGACGCATCATTTATTCTGTAAGTTTCTCTTTCTTGTTTGCTCTGATTTTGGTCATGGTTATTAACTTACTATGCATTATTCTTGATTTGTTGTGTTTTCTGTTTTTCTGTTTGCTTTGATTTGGGGAAATTGGCGTTTTCATTGATTTAATGATTCAATACCCTTCATTGCAATCCATAAAAAAGATAAACACTTGTGATTCCACATTTCGTTTCTCACTTAAGGAGAAAGGTTCATGGACAATATGGGATTGTCATATCTTAGCCGTTTTGTGGAGATTTTAGATAGCATTCTTGGCTAACAAAAACTGATTAAGTTGATCCACTGCCTACAATATGAATTAGTTTTTTGTCCACAATATATAAAGAACATCCTACAATAGGAATGCGATGACATCAACATCAGAAGCAGATGACAGCAAATCCAGCCTTGATGAAAGGAATCCGTTGAAGCACATTTAAGATGAGCAATCAATACTAGTTTCATAAGCTCTCATATTATGAAAAAGATCCTCAGGAATATAATCAATGTGACATGTTCTCCTATTCTGAGCGAATATTGCAGCTTTTGGCCATCCAGATCTCATCCTTGTTGTTTTATGATCAATGTGGGAGATTTTATGCCTCAGAAAAGAATGTTTTAGCCTGGTTGTGTTGAATAAATGTAGATCCACCACCTGCACAATTTGGATTTCTCTTCAATAGCCAATATGGGTTTGTAATCTGTTTCAAAACAAAATTCCTGACCCGACAGGGACTAGTTATCATGTATCGCTAAATTGAGAATCGACAGATTATCCATATAGAAAGGCCCCAGGAATAGATGCGTCATAGAGATCAGATATCCAAGATGATTACGTGTGATAACACCCAACTCAAATGTTCGCGGATTATCAACTGAGACAACACTAATATTAGATTTCCAGTTGCCAAGGAGGGACGAGACCATCGAGTAATTGCATGCATAAGACATAAATACACATCCTATTGGGCAGGTATAGTCATAATATTTCTGGATCGAGTCGTTATCAATTTTGGGTATCAATGTGATCGTCGTTGATGAAAAAAATTGGCAGACATTTTAACGTGAAGAATTCTTCACAACATCAGTTAGCAGTCCATTTGGCATGGCAGTGGGAGTCTTGAACACGGTGATTACGAACCGTTGATCGTAAACGCTCGACCTCACCTAAGGAATTGCATCCATTTTTATGTTTAAAATTAACTTTTTTCTTCGTAGCGGTCATAACCGTTGTTATGTCAAACATGTATTCACGAAGGTGGCGTTTTTGTCCAAACTCACCAGAGCAAAAATGCCGCGCCAAACGAATGATAGTTCATAACCATTGCGTTCACGATCACCATCTAAGAGTCTGTTTGGCACGGTGGTGGCGGTTGTGAATGCAGTGGTTACAAACTGCGTTCGTAAACGCTCAACCTCATCTAAGGAACTGCTTCCATTTTTATGTTTAAATTTTTTTTTCTTCATAGCGGTCATAGCTGTTATGTCAAACATGCATTCACTGCGGTAGCGTTTTTGTCCAAACTCACCAGAGCAAAAAACGTTGTCTGAAACAGATGACGGTTCGTAAAGGCCGCATTCACGACCACCACCACCGTGCCAAATGGACCCTAAATCTCCAGCTATGATGTTCCAGCAGGCTATGAAAAAATGCATTGAAAAACCATCAGGTCCCGTCGCAGAATCAACTTTCAGATTGAAGACAGTCAATTTGATTACCTCTCAATCTAAAGTTGTCCTCCCAATAACAATATTAGGAATAACATAACAAATGAACAATCCAATTCCGGAATGAGTGAAGTCATTATTGGCCATACTTAGACAAAAAAACTTCAATTGCACATTTGCACTGCTATTAATAGCTTCATGCGTATCCAGACAAGTATTAGTGGAGATTGAAAGATATTCTATTAAGTTGCAATAATATAAGGATAAGTATACATATATAGGACGATCCCCACGTGACATATCACGTGTAATACAATGAGGAAAAATTAAACTAAATACGTATATTCAACTTTCCCCCTCAAGTTGGGAGTATATATCAATCATTCTCAACTTGAAAGTATTGTCCGTAAAGTTGTCATGACTTAATCCTTTGGTGAAGACGTCGGCCAGTTGATCTTGAGAATTCACAAAGGGTGTACATAGTTTGCCCTTGTCTAGGTGATCTTTGCTGAAATGTCTATCCACTTCAACATGCTTCATCCTATCATGTTGAACCGGATTGTGAGCGATACTGATGGCAACTTCATTGTCGCAATAGATTGTAACAGGTTTGTTCACCAGGAATCCCACATCCTGGAGTATTGTTTTCAACCACAATCCCTCACATACTCCTTGTGCCATTGCCCTATATTTTGCTTTGGCACTTGAGCGAGCAACCACATTCTGTTTCTTGCTCTTCTAAGAGACAATATTTTCACCTACAAATGAGCAATATCCGGTAGTAGATTTCCTATCATCTTTGCTACCAGACCAGTCACCATCAGTAAACACTTCAATATTTAAAGATTGATTAGCAGAGAACAGAATCATAGGTCCTGGAGACTTCTTGAGGTATCATAAAACCCGATATGCAGCATGCTGATGGCGAATTGTGGGAGAGTTCATGAATCTACTTAGGACACCCACGACATAAGTAATATCAGGGCAAGTATTAGCTAAGTATATGCGTCTCCCAACCAATCTCTGGTATGTTGAGATGTTAACTTTCTTCACTTTGGTATCCACATCAATCTTGCGATTAACCTCAATTGGTGTATCCACGGGAACACACCCAAGCATACCCGTTTCCTCTAGAAGATCAAGAGTATACTAAGAGAGGAAGATTTCCCGATGAGACCTTACTACTTCAATCCCCAAGAAGTATTTCAGCTTTCCCAGATCTTTGACTTCAACTTCTTTGCCAATTGTTCTTTCAAGTGTATGATTTCCTCCAGGTCATTTCCTGTAATGATGATGTCATTCACGTATACAATAAGTATTGATAGTTGAGTTTCTCTCCTCTTGATAAAGAGAGTATGATCAACTTGTCCTTGAGTATAACCTAGTTGTAACATGATTTTGTGAAACTGTCCAAACAAGGCTCTAGGGGATTGTTTCAGGCCATATAGGAATTTCTGCAGACGGCAGACCTTTCCATTGGACCCTCCTTTGGTAAAGCCAGTTGGGATAGTCATGTAGACTTCTTCTTCCAGTTCACCATGCAAGAAGACATTTTTGATATCAAGTTGTTGTAACTCCCATCCAAGACAGTGCAACACATGAGAGGATCACACGACTATAGTTCATCTTTGCAACAGGGGCAAAAGTTTCTTGGTAGTCACTTCCTTGGGTTTGGGTGTACCCTTGAGCGACCAACCACACCTTGTATCGCTCCACCCCCCATCTTGATTCTACTTAACAGAGAAAATCCAGCGTCTAACTGTTCGCTTCCCAGGGGAAGACGCGCAAGTTGCCATGTTTCATTTTTTTTCTAAAACACACATTTCTTCTTTCATAGCCTGTTTCCACTCAGGTATCAGAATAGCCACCTTCCAAGTCTTATGTATCACAATAGAGGAAAGAGATGAGATAAAAGTTTTGCGTGCATGAAAGAAGTGATGATAAGAAATGTAATTGGCAATGAGGTGTTTGGTGTCACCGGTGTTACCTTTAAGATGAGCGAGGGGAACATATAGGTCTTCATCTGAATCTAGAGTAGAAGCGAACACTGACACAGGTTGAACATCCGGAGACGGTAATGCTCAGCGGTACGAGCTCAGGCGGAATTAAGTAGAGACACATGCCTGGGCACGTGCCCGGGCGTGATTTCTGAATATTTTTTGCAGCCTCTAGCTCCGTGCCTCTGTCCCTAAGCATAAAAACAAGTTTCAAAGAAAAAGACTAGTCATAGCTCTGTGCCTATTAGCCAAGCTCTGCACTGCTTTCCGCTTCCTTCTTTCCCCTTCCTTTTATACCCGTCACATAACATTTTTTGAAAGAGGAGATCGGAGCGTCATCTTCCATAAAAGAGTCTCTTTGGCAAGCGTCCTCTGATTAATTGGATTGCAGAGTTCTCCATGGCCGTGGGTAGAATTTTGTTCCTCTATTTTCATTTGCTTTTCTCTAGTTTCGTTCTATGCTTGCATTTAGATTTTTGTTCTGGTTTTGGGATCTACACTGCATAGGGGGAAATTTTCTTCACGATGGTTTTCTTTTGAAGAGAATTTTGAGGGAATTGTGATATGTTTCACATTGTTCTCTTCTCCATATAATGATATATGGAGAAGAAATAATTAGAAGTGTTTATTAATGGCAATATTGAAGTAGCTTGATGCCTCAAGATTAGGCTGGGAAGTGGGAAAGGCAACCCCGTACACCAAGTGCTGTGAGGAGGTGCTCTATAGTTATTATTTTTCAATTTTACATTTAATCCATCCACTATTTCTAAGTTCAGTTATTAGTTTTGTGTCTTTGGACTAGCTTTTTTTCTGTAATTGTTGGAATTTGGCCCCAATTTACTTCAAAAATTTTAAATGAAAAGTATTATTTTTTTATCTTAATTTTATATTGTTCTAATAACAATTTGTTCACTATTAAGTATTTATGTTTATTTATTAAGTGTGCCCGCACAGAGTAAAATTTCTAGTTCCGCCACTGGGCACGAGGCCTGCGAAAGTATGTATATAATATGGGAGGAATAATAGGAGCAGTACTGGGAGGAATAGAAGCAGTACTGGGAGAAATGGGAGCATGTGGTTGAGGAATGTGAGGGGAAGCAACTATCAGAAGAGGACAACAGAGGTCCCGTCAATATTACTATTCATCTCTCCCTGACGAGGACCAAAATACGACTCACCCTCGCGAAAAGTAACAACAGTGCAGTAGAAACGACGAGTAGGAGGGTGATAACACCGATAACCTTTGGTGGTAGGAGAGTACCCCAAAAAACACATTTAAGTGAACGTGCGCCCATTTTGTCTCGATAAGGGGTATGGACATGAACAAAACATACGGAACCGAATATGCGATGAGAGATGTGTGAAGTGTGGACATTATGTTTCCGGGATAAACGGGAAAGAGGCGTAACGCTGCAAAGGGAGCGAGGAGGAAGATGATTAATGAGATGAGCTGCAGTCAAAACATCATCACCCCAATAGGACTTGGGAAGGTGCATGTCAATCAACAAACACTGATGTGGAAGTGTGACACATGTGGTTTGGTGAAGAATGTAGTGTTCGGCAAGATAGACACCAAACGTCCCCCGATCATCATACTCCCCACCATTATCACTACGTAGCACACGAATTGCCCCATTAAACTGTGTCACACATGTTATGAAAGGAGCGAAAGCAAGTAAACACTTTCACTTTTCCGTTTAGCAAACAGAGTCACGTAGTACGAGAATAACAATCAATAAAAGTCACAAACCATTTATAGCCAGATAATGATAACACAGTGGAGGGACCCCAAACATCAGAGTGAATCAAATCAAACAGGCAAGAACTAGGAAAAGAAACATGAATGAGATTATGACAAACATGTTTTGACAGTTCACAAGTGTCACAAGTAAACGACTTAATTTAACAACTGAAAGCAGGAAATAGTTTGGTAAGATATAAAGTAGATGGGTGGCCAAGACGAAGATGCCATCGTCGGATGTCATAGAGAGTAGGAGCACGAGTGGTGGAGAGAGCACTGAGAGACAACTGCTGGTCCAACAAGTACAGTCCACCAACATTCCTACCACTGTCAAGCGTCCGCTTCATAGCCAGATCCTAAAACACACAAACATAAGGGAAAAAGGTTACAAAGCAATCTAAAGAATTAGTAAAATGACTAATGGATAGAAGATTACGAGGAAATGAAGGGACATGCAAGACAGAGGAAAGAGAATGGTCAGGAGAACAAGAGATGGTTCCTTGGCCAGCTATAGAGGAAATGGAACCATTGACAACAATAACCTTATCAAGACTAGAGAGAGGAGTATAGGAAAAAGCATGAGGCAGATCCGGTCATGTGATCAATGGCACCCGAGTCAATGATCCACTCATATTGGAAGGAAGATACAACATGGGCACTCAAGATACCTGAAATAGCAAAGACGACAACAAAATCAGTGGATGTAGAGTCGGAATGCGAACGTAACAGGCGACGGAAGGCCTATAGCTTCTCAACAGAAAGACCGCCAAAGAGGGGGTTGCCTCATAAACTTCAGTTGAATGGGCAGAATACTGTGAGCGGGCACCTATCAGACGACCACCAGCACGGTGACCGGCTCTCCCATGGGCACTAGTTCCCCGACCAGGTGGGGCAAGATGAGGATGCAGATGATAACATATATCTTTAGTATGTCCTTTCTTCCCACAGTGGGTTAGTAAGAGGACCACGACCCATCCCAACAAGAGCAGAGTGATCCGTAGAAGGAACAAGAGAGCGGCGATGATTCTCATCACTGAGGATCATACTGAAGGCCTCCCTAAGAGAGGGAAGAGGCCCACGGTGGAGGACATGCAGGCGAGCAATATCAAACTCCATGTTGAGCCACATAAGTAAGACGTGAACACAGAAGCGGTCTTTATCTTGCTGAAGAGTCAGATCATCTACAGTGCACGCGAGAGTAAAAGTGTTGGAGTAATCTAGTTCTTGATAAAGATGTTCGAACTCAGAGTAGTAAGCAGAGACATACAGGGGTCCCTGCTTCAGCTCCTCGATGAGTGAGCTCATAAATCTGCGTCGAACTCCCATCCTGAGAGTAGGTTTCATGTGCCCGAGTCCAAATCTCATTAGCAGAATCCATAAGCATATAACTGTGGTACACTTGATGTGACATAGAGTGAAGTAATCATGAGACAACTAAGGAATTGCCCGCATCCCATTTTCTCCATGAGGGATCGGCACGCGGTAGCTCAACAACGGTTTCATCAATATGCCCATATAGCTGATGACTCCGTATAGCATGTTGCCCTGCCCTGGACCACTCAAGATAATTCATGACATCCAAGACGACTGTAGCGATCTTTAATGAGCCAGATTGACCGTAGCTCAGAGTGGATCACCTGAAGGAACATGCTGTGGAGAGGATGAGAGAAGGAACATGCCGTAGAGAGGATGAGATGTCGGAGGAATCACCCATCGAGGTCCTCCCGAAAAAAACAATCAAAATGAAGCAATCAAGAAGGTATAAACCACATTCTACGCGCCTCCCTTAGATCACGCCGCCGGAGAAGACACCATAGGATGTGACCACGATGTCTTCGACAGCAGCCATGGAGGACAAAATGTCCGAAGACAAACAACTGCTTGCAGAATGGGCGGAGAGGACCGCTGGGTGCTGCGAACTGGCGGACGAAGCGGGGAAGCGACTGCTCTGGAGGAAGCGGCAACTCTGGAGGAAGCGACGGCTCTGGAGGAGCGGCAACTCTGGAGGAAGCGGCGGAGAGCTAGGAGCGGACCGGCGGAGCCCTAGGCTGGAGCGGCGGAGATGGAGGATTGGATCGGCGGAGATGGAGGATTGGAGCGGCGGAGATGGAGGATTGGAGCGGAGGCGATGACGTTTTGTGGAGGAGAGGCGGATCGATCGAGTTGCGCCTGCGAAGGAGCGGGGCGAGTAGATCAGACGAGAGGATCGGGATGAGCGGCTAGCTCTGATACCAAGTGGAGAATTGAATATATTCTATTAAGTTGCCCTAATACAAGGATAAACATGCATATATAGGACGATCCCCACGTGACGTATCACGTGTAATACAATGCGGAAAAATTAAACTAAATACATATATTCAACTGTATTATCATCCACCATAATTTTGTATATTTATTAGAACCCCCGCTTAATCTTCTAGGTAGAATTGAAGTATTTTGTATTTCCATCACCTTCTTTAATCCACTTTTGATTTGATTTTTGTCGCCAATATTCCTCTTCGAATGTCTGAATAAGAATAGCTTTAAATTTATATCTATATGTATGTATGTATATATCTATATGTATGTGTATATATCTATTTGCATGTTTGTGTGCGTGCGCGCGCGTGTGTGTGTACACATATGCAAGTATGTATATGTATGACCTGAGAAGACTTCTGTCTCCATGTGAGCTTGAAAATTTTTAGAAGAAAGGAAGAAGAGCATGCAACTTCACTACCAACCGCTAGCTAGGGATCATGGAAGCTGCGTCTTGGATGTTTGGGATATTTTATGCCTTCATTGACAATAGAAGGAAAAAAGTGTTGGCATCTGCATGTGAATTATGAGCATCCTCAGTTGATTCAAATTTGTGTTGATGGTTGGATCGAGCTCTACTCCATTCTGGGTGGGTTCAACAACACTAATTTTATCTCAGTTGTTTGGATCAAATTACAAATCTGTTTCCAATCCATTTGATGTCACTGGACATCTCTTGAGCTTTGGTTCAACAACACGAGTTTCTGGCGCTTTCTTTGAAAGATCTGAAAACAACTTATCAAATAAGTTCCAATACTTCATTAATCTTTTGATGTTGACGTAGATGTCTTCTCAAGGCCGTGTAATAACTTGTATTAGATGTTTAAACGTTTTTTTCTCTGAGTGTGTATAGTAAGCATTGATTAGTTGTCTGAAAAATATTTCTCTTTCTCTATGTAAAGGATAAGTGGAATAGTGTCGATGGATTGATGAATAGTGCATTATATTTGAAAAAAAAGATGTACTTGTAAGCTAATAAGTCCCAATACTAACATCTAAGGTAATAAGTCCCAATACTAACATCTAATCTAATAAGTCCCAATACTAACATCTAATCTAATAAGTCCAAATATTAACATCTAATCTAATAAGTCCCAATACTAACATTTTATCTAATACTTTATCACTCTTTTGGTGTTGACGTAGATGTTGAAATGTTTTTCTAAGTGCGAATACTAAGCATTGATTAGTCGCCTGAAAATGATTCTCTTTCTCTAGGAAAAGGATAAGTGGAATAGTGTTGAGGAATTGATGAATTAAGTATATGATTGAAAACAAAAAGTTGTATTTGTCAGTCTAATCAATTAAGTTTTACTTTCCTTAACATTTGCATTGCTGTTTTTTAGGGCAATATTATAAGCAGTCCTAAAACGGCTATTCACAATCCATTGATATTCGTAGTCCAAGCAATTTATTCGCAACCCAGTATGTTTATCCGTAGTCCAAAATTCATTCATTAAACTTGCATGACCGCTGCCGACTGGTTCGAAGGAGGCATAATGACTGGGATCTGATCTTAATTCTCGGCAAGGGGAAGAGATAATGTCTACATCCGTGGATGGTGCTAGGAGTGGCCCTGTCGAAAGGGATATCGAGCAGGTAAGCTCCTGGCCCGTATTGATCCAAGCGTGGGTAAGTGGCTTAGATTCAATATTGCAAGGGTATACTAATCCTGTTTGTATTGGATTGATTTCAACATACAAACAAAAGCTGACTTGCTTTATTTAGATTAGGCAAAAGATTAAACATCAGATTCTATGCAACACAACGAATGATGAGGAAGAAAAGAAATAGAGGCTAATAATAAAGAAGGAAAATAATGAAAACATATGGATGTAAGGATAAGATCAACTTCGTCTCCATGATTAAAGAGTCAAAAAAGAAGAAGAATTCAGTGGGACGAAGATAAACAGATTTATTACAGCGTTACGTTGTTCTTCAGGAGGAAGAAGATGAAGATAACAAAACAGAGGACTTTTCGTTGCTCTCCGACGCATCCTCTGGTCCACCTCATGCCCATGACGATGAATAAAACTACTCCTCGAGCTGCTCTGAGGACGGAGATGGCTTCCTTCCTCTAACTCGAGTTGTTCTTGAGCATGAAAACGAGAGAAGAAAGGTTGAAGGACACAGGGAGGAGCACTTGGAGAAGCTGCTTGTTATGTGCAATATAACTTTGCTTCTTAATGGCATCAGTGGTGTCGAGGAGGAAGGAGAAGCGAACCCCAAATTCATTTTCTTGGATTGCGATTATATTGAATTAATCCGTTTTAGTGAGCCGTTTTAGAACTGCTTATAACATCACGTTTTTTTAATGTAGAAAGACTATGCTATATACATAGTATATATCTGCAGTTCTCATTGTCTTTATACATGTTTATGCAATGTATTTTAACATAGAAATGGTTGATATTTTTACGTAATGACTATTTATAAACATTATTTGCATGAATAAATATTTTGTTGCTTGTTGTAATATAAATTCATCCTCGTTCTAGAGTTAGGGGATTCATAAATACGAAATCCGCCCATTTTCCTATAACCACCTCTGTGTGAAGAGAAGGAAATCTACCCATTTAATATGATGGCGACTGCTGCTTAGGATTCCTCATTAGCCTTTAATTGAAATGTATTAAATGTAGCACTTACCTGCATCTATTGAATGCTGCATCCAGAACATTCTATCTTGCTATTTAAATGTATCTCTTTTCCTTGTTATAATGAATTGAGCCTGCCTTTCTCCCTCCCACGATTCCTGTTGCTTCTGTCTATGTAGCACGGGGACGGAAACGGGATACGAGATACGGGATACGATACGAAACGGATACGGGAAACATGATTTTAAAAAAAATACGGATACGGGAAACGTTTTTATTTTATTTTTAATTATTTTAATATAAGTATTAAGTAATATAAAAAAATACAATTAACAAACTAAGGTACCATCCCAGTCACTACATTCAATAAAGAATAATTGATGCACAATCATGTTGTTTAGGCACAATGAGAAAGATTAGACTAGAAGAAGGTATTGGATATCACAGGAAGAGAAAATATGAATAATAGCCCATGCAATCTATTCCTTGAGGTATCCAAAAACACAAACATTATTTATAGTGACTACAAGTACACACATTTTAGTTTGATTTATTTATTATCAATACAGATTACTTAAGAGTCAAGATTGTGCCTACAAGTACACATTGAGAACTAATATCATAATATGTAATGATGATCATCAAACTCTTCACATAAACAAGATCTTCTTTGGCATTGAATTAATAAAATGATTTTGTAAGGAGAAGAAATTATTTCTAAGAGTTAGCCACTATTTAATATGAGACGTGACTGCGTGGCTGACACCGTGAATACAATTGCCGAAAACGCGTATCCCGCAAGGGGGATACGCGTTTCCCAATTATTTTTTTTATTTAATTTAAATATTGTGTTTCCTACGTTTCGGAAACGCGTTTCCGCGCGTTTCCGTGCGTTTCCCGTATCCGATACGCGTTCGAGCCGATACGCGAAGCATTTTTAAGTATCCGTGTTTCGTAGGCTTCTGTAATACAAAAATGGTCCACGTAAAACTTGTTAGCTTATTTACAACAGTGGTATCAGAGCCATTGCAATATCTGTTCAAGGACTTTGTTATGGGCGTGACGACGTCAGTTATCTTGTTGTCTTCAAATTTATGTTTTGTTATTTTGTTGTGTTATTTTTAGCAATATTGTGCCCATTGTGGTAAGCCCAAATGGGGGGCATGTGTGAACTTAAATATTAGCGGGCTAGGCTTTGTGGAGGATGAAATCAGAAATCAAGAAAATCTCTCTCTCCCTTAATTTCTTTTCCCTTATATCTCTCTCTCTCTAAACCCACGGATAATCCGTGAGTTTGCCCTAGCCGCCTCCTCGCTGTATTGCTCTCGATCGAAGCCGCCTCCCTCTCTCTCGCCCATTTCCGGTGCCCGACCATTGCTCCTCCTCCGCTCACAAGGTCCAAGGGGAAGGGATCTAACAGTTTGGTATCAGAGCTAGCCGCCGGCTCTTCTTCCGGCGTTCCCTCCGCCCGCCCAAATCAGCGACGCCGCTCCTGCGTGCCCGCCAGTTCATCTTCCGACAGTCCGTGCGCCCCTGACAACCACCCCAGCCCCGCCGCTACTACCCAGCAGCACGCGACCCCTGCTTCAGACGCTTCTACGGCCACCGTCCCCCGTCCCAACCCCGCAACAACAACTCTGCGGCTCCTCCCCTCAGTCGGCCTACTTCCAACACCGCCGGCTAGTTGTCCACCTCGATCACTGATGGCGGACGGTGCTCCCTCACTCGCAGAGATCATGACACTCTTCCAATCCATGTTTGCGACTCAGAATGCCAAAATGGACGCCCTCAACGCACGCTTGGATTCCCTACAGGGGACGCCTTCTCCTCCACCTATGCACCCGACCGACCACCCTTCGACAAGCCGCGTGGGCTCCACCGCTCTGCAGGCGCGGACTACCCCGCCAACGCTCGATCTCTCCGGATGGACTTTCCGATCTATGAAGGCCGCGAAGACCCTCTTCCTTGGCTCACCCGCTGCGATATTTTCTTCGCGAACCAATGCACGCTGGAGGCAGAACGCGTCAGCATCGCCTCCTTCCACTTACTTGGGCCAGCGCAATTGTGGTTCACTCAACTTATGCGCGAGCACCCCCACACTTCGTGGGCGGACTTCAGTGCGGCCTGCAACTTAAGGTTTGGTCCTCCCATACAGGGAAACCCACTCGGCGATCTGGTGAACCTCAAACAGGACGGCTCCATTGACACCTATCTCGAACAATTTCAACTTCTTCTGTCTAGGGCGACGTCAGTCCTACCGGAACAACAAGTGCACCTCTTCACTGCCGGCCTTCATGAACGTTTACGTTGGGATGTGGAATTTCTGCTGCCACATGATCTCAACACAGCTATGAGCCTCACCAGGGCTTGTGAACGGCGACTGCTATTAGATCGTCCGCCTTTGGGACGTCGGGACTATCTCTAGCCAATTTTCCAGCCAAGGCTCCACTCCGGGATGATCCACCGCGACCTACTGTCCGCCGCCGTTTGTCCAGCTCTGAGATGACCGCGCGTCGTGAGAAAGGCTTGTGCTACAATTGTGATGAACACTTTACACCGGGACATCGTTGCAAATGCTTATTCTGGCTCGAAGTAGATGATCCTCCCAGTGATGACGCGACAAAGGAAGAACACACCGCAATACCATTCGATCCAGCTTGAGGACAAGCTGTCTTCTGGCGAGGGCAGCGATGTTATGGGCGTGACGACGCCAGTTATCTTGTTGTCTTCAAATTTATGTTTTATTACTTTGTTGTGTTATTTTTAGCAATATTGTGCCCATTGTGGTAAGCCCAAATGGGGGGCATGTGTGAACTTAAATATTAGCGGGCTAGGCTTTGTGGAGGATGAAATCAGAAATCAAGAAAATCTCTCTCCCTTAATTTCTTTTCCCTCCTATCTCTCTCTCTCTAAACCCACAGATAACCGTGAGTTTGCCCTAGCCGCCTCCTCGCTGTATTGCTCTCGATCGAAGCCGCCTCCCTCTCTCTCGCGCATTTTCGGTGCCCGACCATTGCTCCTCCTCCACTCACAAGGTCCAAGGGGAAGGGCTCTAACAGACTTCCTCTTGTCCATGGCGTCATCATCTACCAACCATGCTCCATTGTATACCCATTCTACCATTCCCATTTTCAATGGAGATCTCTATGACTTTTGGAGTGACAAAATGAAGACGCTCCTACGTTCTCAGGATTTGTGGGTCATAGTAAAAAACGGCCCCCAACTAACTCAGAAATCAGGTGAAGGAGAACCTCTCAAATACAACAAAGAAGAACTAAAGACTGATGCTCTCGCACTGCATTTGATTTTGAATGGGATAGCCCCCTCCATCTATCCCAGAATTATGGGGTCGAAAACCGCTCAAGAAGCTTGGGTCATATTGGAGAACGAATACAAAGGATCAAAGAAGGTACTTAAAATCAAACTCTACACTCTTCGAGGTAATTTTGACTCTGTTCTCATGCATGGCGATGAATCTACCCTAGAATTCTTTGCTAAAGTCATTGGCCTTGTGAACCAAATTCGAAGTTTAGGAGGAGTTATTGAAGAACAACAGATTGTGGAAAAAATCCTTAGTTCTCTACCAAAAACACATGAACATATTGTGTCTGCCATTTTAGAAGCTCATGATCTTGAACAGCTTACTGTCATAGATCTTATGGCAACTTTACAAACTCATGAGGATTTGCTCAATCATGATGAACCCATCCTAGAAAAGGCCTTTCAAACTAAAATGTTTTTCCAAAAAGAAACCTTCAGAGAAAAAAGACATTTGAAGACACTAACACTCGACCAATGACTGACAACAGAAGCTTCAACAAAGCAGTACAAAAACAAAATAAATCCACTGGAAATGAAAACAAAAGCCCACCATAAAACCACTGGAAATGAAAATTACAGCATCACATGCAAGAAACAGAACCATGAATCCAATGACTGTTTCTTCAGATGCAGAAACTGCAGAATCCCCAATCATTCTGCAGATAAATGCTGTCACAGACACAAAGAAGAGGCTAAAATCACAGAAGTTGATTCTGACCAATTCTTATTCACCTGTAACACTCTTAACACAAATGAAGACTCCTCCACTTGGTTTGTTGACAGTGGTTGCTCAAACCATATGGTGAATAATAGGTCATACTTAGCCATTTTTGATGAAACATTAGTAGATGGAAACAAAGAAAAGATTGAAGGTAGAGGAACTATAACAGTTATTACACTTGATGGCACTACCAAATTGATCTCAAATATTCAATTTGTCCCTATACTCACACAGAATCTGCTAAGTGTAGGTCAGTTACTAAAAAGATGGTTTAAAGTTCTGTTCAAACACAAAATGTTTTATATTGTCAACCTAAAGAACAATGTTACTGTTGCCTCAGCTCACATCAACAATAGCAACATCTTTACACTCTGCCTAAAGCCAACTGGAATGCATGCCCTTTCCTGCTCTCAGGACTGCAATACCCTATCTGCTCAGCTGTGGCATAATCGGCTTGGGCACCTATCCTTCCCAGTTATCAATCAAATACAAAATGAAAAGCTTGTTGAAGGTCTGCCCAGTTTTAAAACCCCCTCACAGAATTGTGAATCATGTGCTCAAGCAAAGTCTCACCGAAAGCCTTTTCCCAAAACTGCTCACAGAAGAGCAAGTGGTCCTCTTGATCTTCTTCATATGGATCTTTGGGGACTTGCCAGTACACCCTCATTAGGTGGAAAAATGTACTACTTTCTCATTGTAGATAACTACAGCCGTTTTATGTGGATCCACCATCTTGCCCAAAAATCTGAAGCCTATGAGCAATTTCTCATCTTGAAGAGACAAGTAGAAAACTAGTTAGAAAGTAAGATAAAAGCTGTAAGAAGTGATAAAGAGGGAGAATTTATGTCATCTTGAAGAGACAAGTAGAAAACCAGTTAGAAAGGAAGATAAAAGCTGTAAGAAGTGATAAAGAGGGAGAATTTATGTCATCCCAATTCAATAATCTATATCAAGAAGCTGGAATACGCGGGGAACTTACTGCCCCTTTCTCTCCCCAACAGAATGGAGTTGTAGAAAGGCGTAACAGAACTGTAATGGAAATGGCAAGGACCATGATGCTTCATTCCTCACGGCCTAAATTTTTTTGGGTAGAAGCCACAGCCACTGCTGTGCACATCTTAAATAGGGTACCCACCAAAGCCCTGGTTAAAACTACACCATATGAAGCTCTCCACAAAGAGAAACCATCAATAACACACTTAAGAGTATTTGGTTGTGTTGCCTTTGCTCACTCAAACAAAGAAGGAAGAGACAAATTTGTTGGCAATGGAGAGAAGTGTGTTCTGCTAGGCTACAACAATGAGAGCAAAGGATATAGACTTCCAAAACCCCCAAACAATAAAATTATAGTGTCTAGAGATGTTACATTTCATGAATCAAGAAATTGGGATTGGGCATCAGATTCAGTCAATGGTAATTTGCCACCAACACTGCCGGTTGGACTAAACGTTACGCCAAGCCCCATCCATTGCAGTGAAGCCCCTCCATCATCTCCTCAAGGAGAGTATGACACAGAATCATCATCACCTATTAAAATGAGATCTCTACAAGATATTTACCAAGCCACAGAATCAACATTACTTATCTCAACACCATTCAATTACCAAGAAGCATCCACTGAAGAAGGTTGGAGAACTGCAATGCAGGATGAACTTACTGCTATAGAGAAAAATGAGACTTGGTCTCTAGCAGAAAACCCCCCAAACATAACTATAATTGGACTCAAATGGGTATTCAAGGTAAAACAGAATGAGGATGGTAGCCTACACAAGCAGAAGACTCGTCTTGTTGCAAAGGGCTTTGCTCAGAAACCTGGAGCAGACTACCATGAAACATTTGCTCCTGTTGCGCGGCTGACAACCATACGCCTCCTTCTTGCCGTTGCCGCTCAAAATCAACTATCAATTTTCCACCTTGATGTAAAATCCACATTTTTGAACGGTATACTTGAAGAAGAAGTATATGTTTGTCAACCACCTGGATTTGAAATCAAAGGAAGTGAAGACAAAGTCTACAAACTACACAAGCCCTCTATGGGTTGAAACAAGCGCCTCGCGCATGACACCAAAACATTGACTCGTTTTTCTTATCTGAAGGGTTCTCTCGCTGTCCTATTGAGCCAACACTCTATATCAAAGTGACAGAACCAGGAATCATCTATGTAAGTCTCTACGTAGATGGCATCATTGTAACTGGAACCAATCAAGAATTAATCAAAGAATTTAGAGAGAAGATGAAGGATAAATACGAAATGACTGATTTGGGAATCCTAAAGTTCTCACTGGGATTCCAGATCAAACACCTGCCAGGAGGCATATTTGTTTCACAGGAACTATATACACGATCATTACTAAAAAAATTTCAGATGGAGACCTCCAACCCAACAGTAACACCAATGTCAGCATCAGATAAATTCACCGCAAGAAAAGATGAAGAAGAGCCAACAAACAACGAAGAATTTAGGATCCTCATCGGCTCACTCATTTATCTCACAGACTCAAGGCCCGATATTGAAAATGCAGTCAACATCCTTGCCAGGTTTGTGAGCAATCCCTCTAAAACCCATTTTTGTGCTGCAAAAAGGATTCGTCGTTACCTGCAGGGAACCAAGTCCTATGGAATCTTGTTTAAGCATGAGAAGAATGCAAGATTGGTAGGCTATTCCGACTTCGACTGGGCCGGAAACCTCGACTATCGAAAGAGCACTAGTGGGTATGTATTTTTTCTGGGATCCAGCCATATATCCTAGAGTTCCAGAAAGCAGCATTCCGTGTCACTCTCTACAACCGAAGCTGAGTTCATGGCTCTCAACACAGCAGCCTGTGAAGCCATATGGCTGAAAAGTTTGATTAAAGAACTAAGCAAGAGTAAAAATGAAAAACTTGAAGACAATGGAGTAAAACTTCTGTGTGACAACACATCCGCCCTAGCCCTGGCGAAAAACCCAGTCTACCATGCGCGAAGCAAGCACATTGATATAAGATTCCACTTCATCAGAGAAGCAGTTAAGAAGATCCTAATAGAGCTTGAGTAATGTCATTCTGAAGTTCAGAAAGTTGATATAATGACGAAGCCGATGCACATAAATCGCTTCGTTGATCTGCGGGAGATGATCAGCTTAAAGAATGACGCAAATTTAGAGGGGGCGTGAAGAGAAGGAAATCTGCCATTTAATATGATGGCTGCTGCTGCTCAGGATTCCTCATTAGCCTTTAATTGAAATGTATTAAATGTAGCACTTACCTGCATCTATTGAATGCTGCATCCAGAACATTCTATCTCGCTATTTAAATGTATCTCTTTACCTTGTTATAATGAATTGAGCCTGCCTTTCTCCCTTCCAACGATTCTTGTAGCTTCTGTAATACAAAAAAGGTCCAAGTAAAACTTGTTAGCTTATTTACAACACTCTGTTCTTGATTTAATGAAAAACGGACTGTTGCTGCTTGTGTAACCTCATATTAAAGTGAATCATATAAATTCGTGTCTTTTGTGTTTCCATTTTCTATTATATATATATATCTTTATTATATAAGGGAAGAGGAAAGGGGGCTTGGTGTAACATTTTCTGGACAAGATTGCCCTCCAAACAATGCCTCCACACATTTTCTGGACTCGGTTTTTTGGTCATTCCAAACAACAATCAATAAAAATGAAATTAAAAAAATAACACTTGAGAAAAATCAAGCATTATTCCCGTGCTCTACTTCTCCAACGCCGCACGCCATCCCCTGTTCATCGATTGCCGCATGCCGAAAAGCTGCCCCTACTCATCTACCCGCAAGGCAAGCTTACCCGTGCCAAAGCCATGCTCCTCGACTGCCCTCGACAAAGCCATGCACCTCGACTGCCGCCCGCCGAAAGCAGCGCCACAGCCCTCGACAAAGCCTCCTCCAAGACGCCCTCGCCAGCCCTCGACAGAGCCTCCAAAACTTCTAAAAAACCCTCGCCAGGCCTCGACAGAGCCCTCTCCAGCCCTCGCCAGCACCTCGCCAGCTCCTCCAACTTCCTACGCTAAAACGTTGCTCCTCCATAGAGGATCCTCCGCAGAACCTCCGCAGCTCCTTCCCCGCTTCGAGAGTTCTCCTCTGCAAGGTATTTCCCATTTCTTCTTCCAAACCTCTTAATTTCTCCTTATAGAAGATTGTTGGCATCTGATTGCTCTGCTTTGGTATCATGAGAAAGGTTCATACATGGAGATTTTGATGGTAAGCTAATGAGAGGCTGCACTGTTAAGATTGTTGGCATCTGATTGCTCTGCTTTGTCATTCAGGGAATAGCTGCACCATTAGTTTTTATTCCTCAGATTTTCTTTTAATGTAGAGGCCGATCCGTGCTGAGATTAGAGCTGCATTCCCTGAACAGAAAATGCAGGGTACACCTTAATGTGATCCCTACAAATCTCACAGAACTTATTAACTGTATATATAAATCTCACTTGCAATGTATATATAAAGATGTGTGTGTGTATATATAAATCTCACTTGCAAAGTGTACTCACAGAACGTATTAATGTCTGTGGCTGTGTACTGTTGCTTGCTCAGGTTCTTCCCAAATGTTTTTCATTTCAATATCATGATTAACCAATGTTCTTCATTCCACCCCTATTTTTTTCTGTTTTTCATTTCACTTGCAAATGAAGCACCTATCAAATCATTGATTTAACAGATAAGCATCTAAATCTCACTTGCAAAGTGTACTCACTTGCACGTATATAAAATTGAAAGTAGAGTTCTTTTTTAGTCTTTTTCTAATCACCGTTATGCTTCAAAGGTTGATGGAGTTTTCATAATTTTTTTTTTGAGGGTACAAGGTATAGAGAGAAGGCGGGAGCAGAGACGGATGCATCGAAGAGGAGCTTCCGGGCGAGCAATGAGGTTTGTATTTACTGATTCTAATTTGAGGCCTACCATGAATGAGATGGTTATATGTATATTTCAGCCATTTATAGGTCTACTCTGGATTGAGATCCAAAATATGAGAAACAATCCTTTTTTTTTAATTTTAGCCATCTAGATGATCATGCTCTAACATTTAGACTGCTCGTATTACTATTATATAAAGTTCTTTACACCTACCTATAATGATGAATCTCCGTCGAAAACAAATATAACGATCAAGCAATAGTAACTGTCATCGCGTATGTCGCGGGCAGCAGGCGGAATGAATTCGTGATACATCTTGTAACATCCATAAATTAATATCCAAAGCTAAATTTTATCGCAGGGCCCGATCTTGAACTAGATTGACCAAGCCAGCTTTGGATCGAGGTACAATTTTTTTATGATCACTGGGTGCGCGTCGATAGATTTATTAACAAAAGTATTTGGAATTTTATTTGACGCATTTTAACATTTATACGGGAGCGTAGCGTGTGACATAACAACTCTTAAGGATTGACAAAATTGGTTTACGATTTTTTTATACGTTTAAAGTTTCCTAAAAAGAAACTCAGCCGTTTTTTTCCTTTCCTCCTTTAGTATTCCCACGAATCAAATCAGCGTAAAACCGCAAGCCACGAATTATTTTCCTTAACCGGCAGCCTAGACCCACGCGTCCCTTCAGTTTCCTCCCAGACGCGCACTATATCATTTCCGCCCACTTGCGTAACCGCATTTTCTTCCACAGCCGATCGACGCAACTGCCCGTATCTTCCTTCTCCTCGTGCCGACGCTCCAGACAACTCCCCATCGATCTTCCCCCTGGCCCTAGTCGTTGTTGTAGGCGAAATTATCAGCAGTCCAGTTCATTAGCAGGAGCCGGCGAGCATTCTACGACATCGACGCATGAGTTTCCTCTCGATTTCATCGACCTCGAAACCCAGTGCCGATCACGCCCTCTTCTCAGGAAACCCTTCATTGTCGCTTCCACTCGACAGTGCAGTTGTTCTCTTGTGCGGCCCGTCTACGGGATCAGGGATAGTAGCCTCTTGTCAGGGAACCTGGTCGTTGCCGCCTCGCTTCCAAGGAGACTGATAGATTTCTGTTCTGTTTCAACCGTCCAGATTTTCTGATCAGATCGGGTAGTCGACACACTCGCTCCCTTCCTCAACAGCCCTGCGTGGCAAAATGTTCTGGTTGTGATCTATCGACTTCCTCTAATGAGCCCTTAACAGGTACCGTCGATTCCTTCCTAGTTTTCAACGACGCTCTCAAATTATAGTTGTTCAGAAGTTCCAAATGAACCTTATCTCAATCCGTAAATTTTTTTTTGTGCGTCTATTAAGGGTGAATAGACTCTCTTCGTGCAATTTAGGTGCCACTAATCTCATATCAGGAATATCAATCCTTCACCAATAGAGACGTGGTAAATTATTCTTGACTTGCTCTTTCCTCCTTTATTATTATGTTATGCGTGGAGTTTAGGGGGAGTATATAAGTGTTGATGTTTTTCCTCGTTAGGGTCCGCAAGGTGATTTGGGGAAAGAGGAGTACGAGGTAAAGCAGAAGCGATCCTTGCGTTTTCTCCAGAGTAACGTGGACAAATATGCCGCCGCGTCTCGTGTACAACGTCGTAATCCAAATGCAAGAAATTCTATTCTTTTTTGGCTAGATATATCATAGTATTATGCACCAGTTAAAATATTAAGAAATGATTAAACCGTATGAAATACTTGAGTTTGTATAGTACTCTTAACCACATATTTCTTTAGACGTTCAATTATATATTAAGCTCCAGAAAATGTGTACTGGGCGATTCTTTAGCGTAAAATACGACTTGCATCTTTCAATTGAATGTATAAGAGAACCGACTGTTATTTAAAATAATTAGGAGGCATGATTGAGACTCTCTCCATCGTGATATATAGAGCCGCACTATCTTACTCATGGGGCGTAGTAGACCCTATGAGCCTCAAATACAGGGATACGTTTTCTCCATTGGAAATTCAGAAGATGCGAGTCTATGTCCGTGAGACACTAAAACCTCTGCGTTCTTTAGTTGGGACTCGAATCGTTAGATTGCGCATAAACGGATTCTCAACATAAGATATTAAGAAGGATAATCACTATACAAATAGAACTCAGCATACGTCAAAATTTAGAAATGGTAATATAGTTAACCTCTCCTTTCGAAGCTTGAATAATTATGCGTAACACGTTTAAAAACTAGAACAAATATTTATGTTAGGTATTTTTTTATTGAAAAGCATGCGTGGTATAACACTATATAAATAATGTACTTTGTAGCATATAAGCTTTTGTTTTTCCAAGAAAATAAGAAATTCATATTCTTTATAAATTATTTTTAGTGTCACTAAGAAGATTGGTCTTTCTTACTCTCCAGTTGGGCTGACCCATTTTTGGGCTTCTTATTACAGGAGTCACAGTTGGGGTGTTGCGCCTAGGATGAGCGCGGTTGCCGTTGTACCTTGTTTAGTTTGTTTTCTTTCAGTAGTTTATCCTTCCATCACTGTTTTGTAATATTGCACATGTATCCGGATTTCTCTAATGATTCTTGTATCAGACTATGTTTAAGATTACAGTTTTTCAAGTATTGTGACTCTTTCAATTTTTAGTGGCTCTGTGAATTCAAAATGCGAGGTACACTCTTACCCTTAGCTTCTTTTACTATTTCCGCTGTAAGTTCTCTCTTAACACTTTTTATATAAGCCTGCTATGTACCATTTTTATTACCGCTACTTAGTTTACTTCTTATCACGGGGCCCGTCCGGACAACTGATTTGTGGTAAAATTAGGTTGGGGTGTTACACATCTTCTCTTCTTCACTTCTTGCTTCCGTACCCTAGATGATTCTCTCGCTCGCTTCCTGCTCGCCCTTTTCTCGAAGTCGCAATCTCCGCTCTCTCATCTGCCAGTTTCTTCCCCTGCCCCAGGTCGGCCTTCACGTATGGAGCTGCCATCCACTCCTTCTTGCCGCCGCCGCCGACACGCCTTCTTCTGGCCGCCGACGACATCAACGCGCCTTCACATTTTTTCGAAGTCGGGGTTCTTCTCGCAGCCGACCTCTGTTTGGGCATCGCCGTTGATTCTTGAGCGAGAAGCTTTTCGAGCAGCTGTAGGTTAAAGAAAACAAGGGCATCTTGAATCAGGTGCCGATTGAGGGAGGAAAATCTGGGAGGTGCGGCTGTCGACCCTTAGTATGCACAATCCTGCGATACTATTCTGCTTCCTCCATTTCTTGGTATTTTAACTCCTCTTCTTCTTGGTTTTATTATCGGAGATCAAGAAATCCGAGTCAAGAAACCACTGATTTTCTCTTGTAGATCATTTTTTTCGTTTTCTCACGAAGGTACTCATTGATGTGATTTTTCTCCCACTTCGGAAACCACCAATTCTTCCAGGTTTTTTATAAGCTTTCTTCCATGTTTTTTAAGCTTTCTCTCTGGTTTTTTAAGGTTTCTTCCTGATTTACTTAGGATTTCTCTCTGGTTTTTTAGGTCTCTTCCACCTTTTTGTAATGCATTCTTCCATCTTTTTTAAAGCATTGTTCCCGTCTTTATTTCCACCGACAAACTATTTTTATTCTCATACTTTTAAATCCAGAAATTTCTTCCTGGAAGAAGACTAAATAAATTTCTACTACACTGCATTTGACAAGTTTGGAATTAAAGCATGCTTCAAATTTCTATCGCACTTAAAATTAAAGATGACTTTAATACCCACTGCTTATTATTTTATTGCTTGAAATCAGGATTTTGTTCTCTATTTTTTAATAATTTTTTGCGCTTATACTATATTGTATTTTCTTGATTTATAGTTGTTCGATACAATGTCTAAGAGAGTCTTGAGAGATATTGACATTGTAAATGCTAATTCATTTATATTTTACACTAGCATGTACTGAAGCAGGTAAGTTTGCGTGTATTTTGAGGTTTTTGTGAGCGAGATATCTTTCATTGCAAGGTATGAAACAATATAATATTAATTTTCGAGGTTTATAGATAATGTGTTTTCAGGAAAGGTCTCCTTTAGTCAGATTTTTTCATGAGTTTAATTTTCCGCTGAATGCTACTTCTTATCTTTGTCGATCGATTGCCAAATTAATCAGTTTTTTATTCTTCTTTGAAACTTCACTTACAACAGTCCATTCCCTTGCTTACAGAAGGTGACCTACTTTTTTTAATCCTTTAATTGGTCCAAATTACAAATGCTTCATATGCAGTAGATTATCATAAATGCTTGCAAACATTACATGAGTGGAGGATAAGGTACATATGTCATTTCATCATTTGTCGATAACGCGTTGTGGTGGGAATCAATGATTTTATATTTATATGATGTTTGGACAAATGTAAGGTGTGAAAATCCATATTGTCTTCTTTTTATTAAACAAATTTTGAAAATTGTTTTGTGGGATATGGTAAAAATGGTGCATAAATTGTTGGTTCCCCTTATTCGCCATGCTTGAAAAACCCTGCACAGTAAAATAAATTTCCATGTTTTCTCCTTCCAGCAGGTTTTATGCATTTGTTCTCTGAGGTTTGTAATTTTCATTCTTTATCAGATCATATATAAGCTATTTATAAAATCATATATAAGCTATATAAACTGCAACACATGATTTATATAGAGCATCTGTGAAGATACACTTGAATGAAGAGCTACCATGAAAGCCTAAATTTCATTTTGGATCCAATTGCGAAGGTATGCAATTCACCTTTATCCCCACAAAAACCTTTTTATCACTTTTGTTCCTATTATTTTATAGTTTTTTTCTTATTGCCTACAATTGAGAAGGTACGCAATTCATAAATTTTCACTATTATGTCATGTATTATTTAATTTACTTCATATGAGAACGCAAAGATCTTTGATCACGGGCGCACGCATCCAGCATGGAAGCGTGCGCAGGCCGTCCGCTTGGAGCTTTGTTGTTGTGTCATGACTGAGAATATTTAACTAACTGGATAGAACTTCAATTGATGTTTTTTTCCTAAGAGAGAAGAATTTATTAGATGTAACCTATGATTTCTTATCAAGATTTTATGTGTCTTTTCGGAGTCAATATTCATGTGCATTCCATATTTACTCAACATCGCATGTAGTTTCAGGAATTTATTGTTTTAGGAGTAATTCCAATATTTATCTACATTTTGTACTCATGATAAAATACTGCTTTAATTAGGTATGAAGGAAGTTATTTGAGTTTCAATGTTCCTTTTAATCTTTATTTACATTGAACTGTAGTTTATAGATGTTAAACTAGGGAACTTTCGCTATACGCTAGAATACTAGAATCTCATAAAAAAGTGGTGCTCTATCTATCTAACGCCTTGGCTTTTCCGCGGCCTCTTGGCTTCGTTATCGCTCGCCTTTCTCTCCGACGCCTCTGTGGACGATCTTTCCAGGCTAGGGCTCTCTTATCCCGTCAACCTCGGACAAAGATAGAACCTGTTAGGACCCACGTAGCGGTAAGGGCACGCGTTTCCGGCATCAATGAATATTTTCCTTGCCAGTTTCAGGAGATAAATTGGAATTGTAGTCCAACTTCTTTTCCACTGCATTTTCTGGTAAGATTCATTACATTTAGAGGCTTCCATTTTTATGATAACTCATATTTGCTAGATTGCGTTCTAATCCTCACGTTCTGTGTTATTTTTAATTGTAAATCTAAATACTTTGCTCTTAATCCTATGCAATCTACTTCATATAGCAGTTTGCACATACTTCAATTCTTACACTATCACACATGTGCCAACTTTATACTGATCTATTTGATAATTTCACCATTCCTTATTGTCTCAGCACTTTTGAATTTTTTGTCCAGTGATATTATCAATGCTCTTTATACTAATTTTAAATTTTCAATATTCTAGAAGATTCTGGGTCCGTTTGGCCTGGCGTTTTTGCTCCGGTGAGTTTAGACAAAAACGCCACTGTCATAAAATAATGGTTTGGCATGACAATGGATATGACCGCCATCAAGAAAAAAAACTAATTAACATAAAAGTGGATAAGTTCCTTAGGTGAGAAAAAAAAACTAATCACAAACGACTGTTCATATTCACCGCGTTCATGACTGCCATTGCTGTGCCAAATGGACTCTCAGTTTCAAGCAGTGCTTGATTGTTTTTTTCAGGTGAATTTTGCTTCATTAAGTTAATAAATCTTGAAATTACATGATAGCTTATTTATCACGCCCGATCGCTTAATCTAGGTATAACTTCAAGCCGCGCTGAAGGTTTCCTCATATCTTTTTTGGTAATTATTCTTGTAAGCCTATAATAATTATAGATATATGTACATGCTAATCCCTATGCTTTTAAAATCATATTGGTTTTCGATTGCATTGCAATACATATTGCATTTTATGTTAAATATTTATTGGTCCACTCATGTATTTTTTTCATCTTTGATGTTGGCATCTCTTTCCCATGTGATGGCATTGTATCCAGATCTATAGTTAGATGATCCTTTAGATGCTAATAGTATAAACTTCATTTGGTGGTCAGATTTGTATATAATCTGATAACAAATGTCTATCTGATAGCCATTTGGTTATAGCATTTGATATTAGAAGATCAGTTACAAATCTGAGAGCAATTATAGCTACCAATGCATTTATATATTGTTAAGTTTGTATATAACCAAATGGAGTAATAATTCTAATAGCAATAAATGCAGCAATGCATTTATATACTGCAAAACCATCTTATAATAAGCATCATTTGGTTATAGCAGTTATACAATCTGATAGCCATTTTCTGTCAACAATGCATTTATACACTTCTGAATGTGTATATAACCAAGTGGAGTAATAAATCTGATAGCAATTATAGCTACTACACTCCAGCTGAAATGGAAATAAATTCTACATCAAATGACAGGTAATTAATGCAATTCTATGCAATTCACATACGAGCTATCGCTGCCTGTATTTTTGAGTTTTTATGTTGGCGTTTAAGCAAATTTCGATCAAATTAGTGTATGAACCATTGCAGTTTTGATGTTTGTGCTTTCAGTTTGTGCATTAAATGCAATTCTTGATCAAATGACTACGTGAACCCTTGCACTTTTGAGATTTTATGTTTGTGTTTAAGCTTCTTTTTGAAATATAATATGTTTGCCTGCACTTCATCCATCCTGGAAATTCCTGTTTATCTGCACTGGTTGGCAGCTATCGTTGCCTGTAGCTGAGTTTATGTTGTAAATGCAATTCACATAGCCAACAAAGCCAAGAGTAAGGCACACCAGGCCATGGACCTCCACAGTCAAATTAACCAATCGAAGCAGTTATAGAGACCTGCATTCCAGTAGCAGCAAGCCTCACTTAGCTTAAGAAACTCAAAATCCTTCATTTTTATTCTATCTGAAGATAATTTGAGTTGGGTAATGATGGTTGCGGCATTTAAAGTCTATAATTTGAGTTTGGTGTTAAGATATATGTGCCACTAAATGCACAAGGTCCTTCATTTAAATGCTTGCGAACCCCGTGCGCGGTTCTCTCCACTGTCCTATGGTTATTGTGCTCAGATTCACGGAATCCTACGGTTCTTCTCTCCAGTCAATTTCAGCTTTTGCTTATCTGAGAAAGCAACCACCACTCATAAGTTCATCCAAAGTTTACGCCATCAATGCAGGTTCACCTCCCCAACACCTCATTTGATTTTGTGATTCATTTAAAATCTCAGCTTTGAAGCTTTTCATGGTTGCATTTTTTGGATGCAGGTATTTCATGACGTTTAAGAAAGGGGAATGGGCGGGCATCAACAATGGAGAAACCAGAGCACTAAGAGAGTCCCACACGGCTATAGTTAGTAGCTTCTCTTTGCAATGATTTTGGATTATTTCATTGTCAATCCCATGGCTATCGTAAATATCTTTTTACTTTTAAAATATGTTTATATTGCTGATATCATTTGCTTCCCATGCTGCTGAAATTATTTGCACTGTAAGTGATAATTATATTTTTGTTGTTATTATAGCTACAATTTTGTCTCATTTTCAAACGGGAGAACAGAACTCAGGCTTATTGCAAGATCCAAACAATCAGTTTTACATAAAATAATTGAAATTGGAGTCGAATGTGTGTTTCTAGATCAAGTTTTTTAATAATTTGATAGCATTTGATTGCTATCTTAATTTGCTATAACCAAATGAAGTAAATCTGATTTGCTATTAGCAGTTGTATTATATTAAAATTGGTCATTTGGTTATAGCATTTGATATTAGAAGATTAGGGATCTGAGGAATAAATCCATGCAGAGGGAATCATTCTCTCTGTTTTCAATGTGTGTGTGTGTGGGTGGGTGGGTGGGGGGGGGGGGGGTGAATGGGATTTTGGATGGGGCCATAGCAGGGTGGAAGAAGTTCACTTTTAATAGATACAAGCATCTTCACACGGTCTACCTCCCGTGCTTGATGCTCTTCGCTTCGACAGTACCCTAGCAACGACAGTACCTCCGCCCAAACTCGCCCACTTTAGGATGCTCGGTCAATTGACAGTGCATGGACAACCCCCGTGCCTCGCGCGGTAGTACTCCCGCCTCGACAGTGTCCCGACGCGACGACGCTCCCTCCGCCCCCGAACCCCCGTGCCCGGTGCTCTCCTCGTCCCGATTGTCGCGTGCACGCTTGCTCGGGGGTTCGCGAGCGGCGGGAGCGCTGTCGCGCCAAGACACTGTCGAGGCGGGGGTACTGCCGCGCGGGGAACGGGGGCTACACGCGCACACGCGCCTTGGTGAGATCTTTGTGAGGTGACTGTGAGATCGTTGCAACTAGGTGAGGTTCTTCCCATCTTTCCTCTTGAGAGATCAGATTCTGTGCTTAGCTTCTGTATAATAAATCTCGACACATAAGAGTATAACTTATTGTCTTCATGTGTTGACTACAAGTTGAAACACATAATAAACTTCTTTGCGTACGTCGACATCTTCTTGCATACTTGTCATCGTACGTCAACATCATCTCGAAGCATAAACTTCTAACTTAGCCTTATTCTGAGCTTCTGAATACACTGGTTCTTTGTTTGGCCTTTCTGAATAACTCTGAGCTTGAGAATATGCCATCCATACATAAAAGCATTTATCCCATGTCACTTTTAATAATCTGATATGTTAAATCACAAAGAAGTTTTTCCCAACAATCTCCCCCTATTTGATATATCAAGTTTTATAAGATTAAGTGATTTCAAATCAGAAAAGATCATAGACTTTTAAGATGGATATATGAATAAATGGACAAAAAGAGAATAGATGGACAAAAAGATCTATACAAACCCCAATTTTATTCCTTAATATATTTCCATCATAAAGCATTTACATTTGATCAGAAGAGAGAAAGAAGAAAAATACATTGAGAGAGAAAAGATAACTTCACTTGTGTTTCTTCAAGAAAGTAGAGATAAGTGATTTATGTGTATTCTCAACAAAATCATAATGTATCATTTTAGCAAGTTCTGGTTGCTCCTGAATTATTTGACATACATGATTGGAACGTTGAGAACTGGTCTAAGAGCAGTTGGCTCAGGAGAAGTTGACTCTTTAGGCACATTAGAAACAACAAGAGAATTAGGAGACCTTATGAAGACAACCAGTGGTGGTGGTGGTAGAGGTTTACCTTCCAGACCTTTTAATATCTTAACATAAGAAATATACATATGATTTGCATCCCAAACCCAAACTTTTATCTCTTTGAATTGCTTTCACAGCATAGACACTTGGATTTCTAGCTTTATATGCTTCTACATTAAATAACTTGCTTGGAATTTGATTTTCAATTCCTTTCGACTTCCCTTCCTGAAGTTGAGCAATAAACTCAGCTCTCTTTCTCAGTATCTCTTATTCAGTAGCATCAATTTTAGCTTGTCTGCAAGTAGCTATTATTTCCATGGTTTCTTCAAATACAGGATCAATAATGTTGGAACCACGAAAATGGGTTCCTAATGTTCAGACCCTGGGTTGACCAAATGCTACTGGTTTAGTGTTTGACCCCGATGAGACACGACGAGAAGATACTAGAAAACACAAAAAATAGCTCTGAACTGCCTACAAACAAGACCCGCGTGCTACAACGAGGAGGTCCCGCAACATACCCGTAAATCTATAAAAAATTCCCCTCCTAAAGCCAATGCTGAGTTTGACACAAGAGAGACGGGCACTGAACTCGCTCAGCCCTAGAGTGGAGGAGGGGGCCAAAAGGTGCCTTCTACTTGTGCCTTGGGGTCTTATTTATAGGCAAATCTAGGGGGTGATTTGCGAATAGCCGCTCCAGCCTTTTGAGATGTAGAGCGAATAACTCCCTCCGCCTTAAGCAAAATGCTATTCACAAGCCCAAATGGGGTGCATGAACTCTCCCGGAGGTCCCCGAGTACTCTCCCGAAGCCTGTTGAGTACTCTCCTTGAGGTCGCCGAGTACTCTCCTGGAGGTCGCCGAGTACTCTCCTGGAGGTCGCCGAGTAGTCTCCTGGAGCCTGCTGAGTAGTCTCCTGGAGCCTGCTGAGTACTCTCCTTGAGTGCGCCGAGTACGCTGCTGGAGGTCGTCGAGTACTCTCCTGGAGACTGCTGAGTATTCTCCTGGAGCCTGTCAAGTACTCTCCTGGAGGTCATCGAGTGCTCTCATGAAGCCAACCGAGTACTCTCCTTGAGTCCGCCAAGTACTCTCCTGGAGGTCGTCGAGTACTCTCTTGGATCCTGCCGAGTACTCTCCTAGAGGTCGTCGAGTACTCTTCTGGAGGTCGTCGAGTACTCTCCTGGAGCCTGCTGAGTAATCTCATGGAGGTCGCCGAGTACTCTCCTGGAGCTTGCCGAGTACTCTCCTGGAGGTCGCCGAGTACTTACCTGGATCCTGCCGATTACTCTTCTGGAGGTTCCTGAGTACTCTCCTGGAGCCTGCCGAGTAATCTCCTGGTGGTGGCCGAGTACTCTCCTTGAGGTCACCGAGTACTCTCCTGGAGCCTGCCGAGTACTCTTCTGGAGCCTACTGAGTACTCTCCTAGAGGTCGTCGAGTATTCTTCTGGATCCTTCCGTGTACACTTCTGGAGGTCGCTGTGTACTCTCTTTGAGCCTGCCGAGTACTCTTCTGGAGCCTACCGAGCACTCTCCTGGAGTCTGCCGAGTACTCTCCTAGAGGCACCGAGTGATCTCCTAGAGCCTGCCGAGTACTCTCCTTGAGTCTGTCGAGTACTCTCCTGGAGGTCAACGAGTACTCTCCTGAAGGTCGCCGAGTACTCTCCTGGAGCCTGCCGAGTACTCTCCTGGAGTCTGCCGAGTACTCTCCTGGAGTCTGCCGAGTACTCTCCTGGAGGTCGCCGAGTACTCTCCTGGAGCCTGCGGAGTGCTCTCCTAGAGCCTGCCGAGTTCTCTCCTTGAGTCTGCCGAGTACTCTCCTGGAGGTCGTCGAGTATTGTCCTGGAGGTCGCCGAGTACTCTCCTAGAGCTTGCCGAGTACTCTGCTTTAGTCTGTCGAGTACTCTCCTGGAGGTCGATGAGTACTCTCCTGGAGTTCGCCTAGTACTCTCCTGGAGTCTGCCGAGTACTCTCTTGGAGGTCGCCGAATACTCTCCTAGAGGTCACCGAGTACTCTCCTGGATCCTGCTGAGTACTCTCCTGGAGTCTGTCGAGTACTCTCCTGGAGGTCGCCGAGTATTCTTCTGTAGGTCGTCGAGTACTCTTCTGGAGCCTGCTGAGTACTCTCCTTGAGACTCCGAGTACTCTCCCGGAGGTCGCCGAGTACTCTCCTGGAGGTCGTTGAGTACTCTCCTTGAGTCTGTCGAGTACTCTCCTGGATGTCACAGACTAGTCCCCTTGACTATGTCGCGCGCGACCTTAGCTCCTCTTGCCACACCTCGCAACTAGCTAGGTCAGCCTCACTCTAAGGAAACTGTGGTGAAAATCGGAACGAGAACAAGAACACAAAAGCACAAGTGCACAAGAGAAGAAGTAAGCAAGAGAACTCGAATGCTTTATCCACACTTGGATGATTACAAATGAGTGGGCCTTCCCCTTTTATAGGCCCCAAAGAGGTTTCCCTCCAAACCAAAGAATATTCTAGATTCGTACCATTCTAGAGTATTCTATACAATTCTAGTATATACAAGAGTCATGTACTCTCTAGAATATTCCGCCATCTTCTTATGTACAAGATTCCGGATTCCTCTGGAATCTTCCCCTCTGTTAACCTGAAAAATGAGGAGATCGTAACATTCTCCCCCACCTATCCTTGCGTCGTCCTCGTCGTCTCATACTGCTGAATGAAGTCCTTGAACTGCCACAAGTCTTCTAATGTCTCCCAAGTAGCCTCGGACTCAGGCAATCCCTTCCACCAGACTAAGTATTGAGTACTGGGCGGGATTCCGCGTCGCCTTACCACCCTTTGAGATAACACCCGATCAATCTCCTTCTCGAATGATTTGGTCATGATCGGAGGTGCTCTATGTGATTCTCCTCACCTTGGGTCTTCCTGGTCTTCATGATAAGGCTTCAACATACTTACATGGAAGACCGGATGAATCTTCAACGAGTTGGGTAGATCAAGGCGATATGACACCTTTCATACCTTGCCGATCACCTCGAATGGCCCTTTATACCTCCTTATCAACCCCTTGTGCATGCTCCGCAACACTTTGAATTGTTGGGGTAGGAGCTTCACCATCACTTTGTCTCCTAGTCCAAACTCCCGCGGCCTTCTCTTTACGTCTGCCCACTTCTTCATGCGCTTCCTCGCTTTGTCTAGGCAGACTTTGACCAAGTCGTTTTGTTCCTCCCAGGACTTAGCCAACTGAAGTGCTCCTGGGCTCTTTCCTTCTCCTGGGTTGATGGCTAATGCATGCGGTGTGAGCGGTTGACGTCCGGTCGCTAGCTCGAAGGGACTCCTTCCTGTAGACTCGCTCCTCTGGAAGTTGTAGGAGAATTGAGCAACATCCAAGATCTTTGCCTAATCCCGCCGATTAGCACTCACAAAGTGCCGCAAATAGCACTCCAGCAAGCCATTTACTCTCTCCGTTTGCCCATCGGATTGCGGATGGAAACCAGTAGAGAAGTTTAATTGTGATCCCATCATCTTGAACAACTCCGTCCAAAGTTTCCCCGTGAAGTGAGGATCCCGATCGCTTATTATATTTTGCGGAAGCCCCCAATGTTTCACCACTTGTTTGAAATATGCTTGGGCCGCTTCTTCCGCAGTGCAATCCTTCGTACATGAGATGAACATCCCATATTTGGAGAATCTGTCTACGAACACCATGATCGATCCAAATCCCTCTGATTTGGGAAAAGCGCTGATGAAATCCAACGTCACAGTGTGCCATGGATGATCTGGAACTGGAAGAGGCTCTAGCAATCCCGCTGGTTGCCGATTCTCCACTTTGTCTTGTTGGCAGACAAGATATGTCTTCACATACACGTCCACGCTTTCCTTCATCTTTGGCCAATAGTACAAGATCTCCACTAGCGCCATGGTCCTCTTTTGGCCAGGATGTCCTGCCCATCGAGTGTCATGACACTCCTTGATCAATTCCCTCCGTAGGTTGTCCCACTTCGGGATGTATAGTCTCTTCCCCTTGGTGTAGAGGAGTTTATCCTCTACCCAAAATTGCTTGGCTCTTCCTTCCCTTGCCGCCCTCATCAGCTCAATCACCAACGGATCTTGTTGCAACCCTTCCTTGATCCGGGTTAGCAACTCCCCTTTCACTGTGGACATATCGGCAAGTTCAGCCTTGCGGCTCAAGGCATCCGCGACAACATTTGCCTTCCCTGGCTTGTACTCCATAGAATAGTCGAACTCTGCTAGAAAGTCTTGCCACCTCGCTTGCTTGGAAGACAGTTTCTTTTGCGTTTGGAAGTAACTCGTGGCCACATTGTCCGTCTTGACCACGAACTTCGCCCCGAGCAAGTAGTGTCTCCACACCCGTAAGCAATGTATGATAACAGTCATTTCCTTCTCCTGGACGGTCTATCGCCGCTCCGTCTCGTTCAGTTTTCGTCTTTCATAGGCAATAGGATGACCACCCTGCATCAAGACTCCACCAATGGCAAAGTCGGAAGCATCGGTCTGCACTTCGAACTCCTTTCCAAAGCCCGACAATGATAACACCGGCTCAGTGCTCACTGCTTGCTTTAGATCTTCGAAGGCTTGTTGACATCCATCATCCCAAGCCCACGATCTATCCTTCTTCAATAGATCCGTCAATGGACCCGCTCTCCTTGAGTAGCTCTAGGGATAAACCGCCGATAGTAATTTGCAATTCCAAGAAAAGATCTTAGCTCGGTTACCTTAGTTGGTGGCTCCCAATCTATGATCGCTTGGATCTTGGCTGCATCCATCTTCAGCTGGCCATGTCCAATGACATGTCCAAGAAATGAGACCTCCTCCGTGCCAAACGTACACTTTGACTTCTTCACATATAACTCGTTCTCCCGCAAGACTTGAAAGATAGTGCGAAGATGATCTGCATGTTCCTCCATAGAATTGTTGTAGATCACGATGTCATCGAGATAAACCACCACGAACCGATCCAGGTAAGGATGAAATATCCTGTTCATCAAAGTGCAAAATATGGCTGGTGCATTAGTCAAGCCAAATGGCATGACCAACCACTCATAAGACCCGTAACGAGTGATGCACGTCGTCTTCGGCTCATCTCCTTCAACAATGCGGACTTGGTAATATCCCTTCTGCAAGTCCATCTTCGTGTAGACCTTGGCTTTCCACATCCTATCAAACAAGTCAGCGATCAATGGAATATGATACTTATTCTTGACCGTTACCTTGTTGAGTGCACGATAGTCCACACACATCCGCAAAGATCCGCCTTTCTTCTTCTGAAAGAGCACCGGTGCGCCATATGGTGCCTTCGATGGATGAATCTTCCCCATGTCAAGTAGCTCCTTCATCTGCTTGCGGAGTTCCTCCAATTCGGGTGGAGCCATGCGATATGCCGCCATCGCAGGTGGCCTTCCCGTTTGTCTTTGCCTCCACAAACATCAATCCTTTTGTTGTTGCGGCTGGAGAGGGTTTAACATTCAACGCAGTAAGTAGTTGTAATGAACCCATATGAGTTGAGGTACCTTCTCCTTGAGTCACCGCGTCGTTGCCTTCCATAATTGTTGAAAGCGTTCCCATCTTCGGGCAACTGCTCATCGCATGTGGTCCTTTGCATAAGAAGCATCCTCCTTTTGGAATGAAGGTCTTCTTCTTCTCCTCGTACTCCTTCCGAGAGTCATGCCACTGGAAGTTGGTCTTCTTGAAGTCACGATTCTCTCCCCCACCTTTCCCTTGATCACCCTTGTCCTTCTTTGGCTTCGCTGCATCTGGGTGTCGTTGAAATTCGATAAGGGATTCAGCTGTGGCAATAGCTTCATCCAAGGTCTTGACATGTCGTCGTTGGAGTTCTTGCTTTGCCCAATGTTGAAGACCATCCACGAAGAAGAATAGTAGGTCTTCATCCGACATGTTAGGGATTTGTAGCATCAAGGTGGTGAATTCTTTGACGTACTCCGCGATGCTTCCTTTGTGCTTCAACTCCCTAAGCTTCTTCTTTGCTTCATAAACACATTTTCTAGATAGAAATGTCGTTTGAGTTCACGCCTGAACTCCTCCCAAGTATCAATACGATACAAGCCTTTCTCGATGTCGGTCTGCTTCCTTCGCCACCAAAGAGAAGCAACATCCGATAAGTAATAAGAGGCTTGTCGTACCTTAGCGGCTTCGTCGACGAGGTTACACCCCTCGAAGAACTGCTCCATTTGCCAAATGAAGTTTTCAACTTCTTTCGCGTCCCGCTTGCCCATAAATGGCCTGGGCCTTGGAACCTCTATCCTTGGATTGCCCATTGCCATGTTGCCTCCACCATTAGCCCGGCTCGGCGACAAACGGTGATTTCCTCCTTCATATCCTCAAAGCCGATCTGCATCGCTTGAATGGTATCTTCCAACCTAGCAAGGCATTCCTCCAACGCCGGATGAGCATCAAGACAAGTCTGGGTAGACTCCTTGATGGACTCAAATGCTTCTAGAACATGGACCTCATGAGTTTCGAAGTTACCTTCCACCTTCTCCACTCGGTCGGCCAGCATCATGGCGGCCTGATCCAAATGATTTCCTTCCCGCGCCCTGCTATGATCCCTCTTCTTCCTGTCTTGTTGATCTACGACCTCCCTGCCGCTCTCGTCAACAACGCTTGAGTTGTTTGCCTCATTCGCCATACCAGCACCACACGAACCAAACCTGCCTCTGATAACAACTGTCACGGACTATACCCCTTGACTATGTCGCGCGCGGCCTTAGCTCCTCTTGTCACCCCTCACAGCTAGCTAAGTCAGACTCACTCTAAGCAAACTGTGGTGGAAATGGGAACGAGAACAAGAACACAAGAGCACGTGCACAAGAGAAGAAGTAAGCAAGAGAACTCGAATGCTTTATCCACGCTTGGATGATTACAAATGAGGGGGCCTTCCCCTTTTATAGGCCCCAAAGAGGTTTCCCTCCAAATCAAAGAATATTCTAGATTCCTAACATTCTAGAGTATTCTATACAATTATAGTATATACAAGAGTCATGTACTCTCTAGAATATTCCGCCATCTTCTTATGTACAAGATTCCGGGTTTCTCTGAAATCTTTCCCTCTGTTAACCTCAAAAATGAGGAGATCGTAACATGGAGCCCTCCTGGAGGTCGCCGAGTACTCTCCTGGAGGTCGCCGAGTACTCTCCTGGAGCCTGTCGAGTACTCTTTCTGGAAGTCGTAGAGTACTCTCCTGGAGCCTGCCGAGTAATCTCCTGGTGGTGGCCGAGTACTCTCCTTGAGGTCACCGAGTACTCTCCTGGAGCCTGCCGAGTACTCTTCTGGAGCCTGCTGAGTACTCTCCTAGAGGTCGTCGATTATTCTTCTGGAGCCTTCCGTGTACACTTCTGGAGGCCGCTGAGTACTCTCTTTGAGCCTGCCGAGTACTCTCCTGGAGCCTACCGAGCACTCTCTTGGAGTCTGCCGAGTACTCTCCTAGAGGCACCGAGTGATCTCCTAGAGCCTGCCTAGTACTCTCCTTGAGTCTGTCGAGTACTCTCCTGGAGGTCAACGAGTACTCTCCTGAAGGTCGCCGAGTACTCTCCTGGAGCCTGCCGAGTACTCTCCTGGAGTCTGCCGAGTACTCTCCTGGAGGTCGCCGAGTACTCTCCTGGAGCCTGCTGAGTGCTCTCCTAGAGCCTGCCGAGTACTCTCCTTGAGTCTGCCGAGTACTCTCCCGGAGGTCGTCGAGTATTGTCCTGGAGGTCGCCGAGTACTCTCCTAGAGCCTGCCGAGTACTCTGCTTTAGTCTGTCGAGTACTCTCCTGGAGGTCAATGAGTACTCTCCTGGAGTTCGCCTAGTACTCTCCTGGAGTCTGCCGAGTACTCTCTTGGAGGTCGCCGAATACTCTCCTAGAGGTCACCGAGTACTCTCCTGGATCCTGCTTAGTACTCTCCTGGAGTCTGTCGAGTACTCTCCTTAAGTATGCCGAGTACTCTCCTGGAGGTCGCCGAGTATTCTTCTGTAGGTCGCCGAGTACTCTTCTGGAGCCTGCTGAGTACTCTCCTTTAGACTCCGAGTACTCTCCCAGAGGTCGCCGAGTACTCTCCTGGAGGTCGTTGAGTACTCTCCTTGAGTCTGTCGAGTACTCTCCTGGATGTCACAGACTAGTCCCCTTGACTATGTCGCGCGCGACCTTAGCTCCTCTTGCCACACCTCGCAACTAGCTAGGTCAGCCTCACTCTAAGGAAACTGTGGTGAAAATCGGAACGAGAACAAGAACACAAGAGCACAAGTGCACAAGAGAAGAAGTAAGCAAGAGAACTCGAATGCTTTATCCACACTTGGATGATTACAAATGAGGGGGCCTTCCCCTTTTATAGGCCCCAAATAGGTTTCCCTCCAAATCAAAGAATATTCTAGATTCCTACCATTCTAGAGTATTCTATACAATTCTAGTATATACAAGAGTCATGTACTCTCTAGAATATTCCACCATCTTCTTATGTACAAGATTCCGGGTTTCTCTGGAATCTTCCCCTCTGTTAACCTCAAAAATAAGGAGATCGTAACATGGAGCCCTCCTGGAGGTCGCCGAGTACTCTCCTGGAGCCTGTCGAGTACTCTTCTGGAAGTCGTAGAGTACTCTCTTAAGGTGTCTTCTTTAGGCATTTTGGATCTCGACGAATTAAGGGTTATACAAATAACAAGTTCTGTAAAGCTTCTATGGGATCCATTTTAATATGAGCATAAGGATTATGAACATTATAATAATTTTTTTTGGCCTTATTAAATTGCTGTCATTTAGGTCTAGAGTCAGAAACCCTTCCCCTCCTTCACCTTTTTCCTCTAATTTGAACAGTCTTAGAAGAGCCCTGGAAGCAGGAGTTCAAAGCAGGAGTTCAAAGAAGCTTCTGGTGGTGCCACCATATCAGCTTGAGAGTTTGATGCTCTTTGAAAGACAATAATCTTGTCAGTAGGATCAACAGAAACATCCTTATGAGTATCTAGTTGTGTATCATGATCATCTATACTTTCTTTAGGAGTAGGTGGGAGAGGAGATTCATGCCACATTTTAGGAAATCTAAAGTGTTCAACATTCTCCCCCTAAATGCGTGGCTCCCCCCGAGCCAATGTTTTTTTTCTCAGAATGAAGTAAGTTAATATCATGAAGAACATCTTGAATTGTAGCATCAATAGAGAAAATATTAACAGGTTCATCAAGAAGTTGATTTCCAATAATTTCATCCTCTTCATTTATTCTGTTTCCAACAACCTTATCTGGATCAAACCAATCATCATCAATTTGAGAGGCATGCTCATCAACAATGCTCACTGTTTGATATGCATAGTCTTCATTAACATTTCTCTCTCTCAGCACCATTAACCTCATCAACAACCTCAACATCTGCATCTTCTGAAGCTGCATTATCAGGCTCAAGCTCATTCATAGCCTCATCCTTATCCTCAACATGCGTATCATCATCCCTTATCCTCAACATGCGTATCCCGTATCATCATCAATTTGAGAGGCATGCTCATCAACAGCATCAATATCCTTTTCCCCTTCTTGGCTTCATTTAAGAGAGAAGTCAAGAAATCTTTGCATGCCCTCTGAAGTCAAGAAATCTTTGCAGATGTACCAACTTCACAATTGGATTGACAATAGTGTCAATTGGAGAGTCAGAAGCATCTCCATGGAGATGAGTAGATGGAAGTGGAGCAACAACATCTTGTTGACTGGAAGGAATTTTTCTTGGGATCTTCCTTGCCCATCTGCTAAAAAAGATGAATCGTCAATCTTTTCCTTGGAGGGATATTAGTGCGCCCTTAGATGTACAGACTTCAGGGAACCGAGTGCTTCAGCACCATACTCAATCCTTTCATAGGAAATCTCTGCATGCCCTCTGAATCTGGTATGTACCAACTTCACCATATACTCTCCCCAATTTATCTTCTTTCCCAAAATTAAAATGCCCATCACTTGAAGTTGTTCCCTTGGGATAGCATCATGGCATATATCTTACACATCAGAACTCTGCCATAGGTGTCAGCAAGAAACTGGAACTTTTTAGATACCTCTTTCTTCGTCATGCTTGATGGTTTAGCCCTATTATATTCCATTATCTATAGAACCTTAGCAATTTTCTCATTGGTAAGAACAACTTCTGGACCAGCTGACAGATTGAATGTTGCAGTCATTTCATAATCAATAATTATAATCTGAACTTCATTAATAATGCTTGATCAGAAACCATCTTCAGTGAGATCTGGTTGTACACAGTAGATCTTGGAACCAAGTTAGGTCGATCAGGAGGAGGATTGAAGGAGCTTGGAGCATCCTGACTCACACTACCAGTTCTTCCATCTAACTGGCTAATTATTTTATCTACAAAATAGAATTAGTGGAAGAGTTCTTCTCTTCACACAGTATGTTAGTTTCATTAAAAACATGCATTGTTTTTTTCTATTTTGAATGTTCTTTTATTATAACATCTATAAGCCTTGCTGGATGTTGAGTATCCTAAGAAGATACAATCATCAACCTTTTTGTCAAATTTGGCAAGGTGATTTTTACCATTGTTATTTATAAAACACATGCATCCAAATATCTTAAAATATGATATATTTGGAGTTTTTCTTTCAACAACTCATTAGGGGTCTTACCCTTAGTCTTATGTATGAGACTTCTATTGAGAGCATAGTTGGTTGTGTTAACTGTCTCTACCCAAAATGATATTGATAAGTCAGCCTCGAGTAGTAATGCTCTACCTGATTCAATCAGAGTTTTAGGTTAAAAACCATTTTTCATTATTCATTTTTCATGGATTTGAGAGAGAAGAGGATTTTTTAGAAGGAGAACTTGCACCATCGGAAATCTAGGAGTCTCATCGAAGATTCGATTGATTAGAGGACTTGGCGTTGCCGCGCTTCATTGAGAACTACCGATGCGTGGGATTGCAACCTCGACATAAATTGCATTAGGCGTTTGATGAATAATTTCTTATTAGGCATGGTGTGTGAAGTCTATTTGTGGACATAGTTGCGGATCGGTGATGTTTGATTTACGTTCAATTTAGGATTTGATACATAGAAATGTTCATGCGATCGTAGTGTCGTTGAGACACCGTCTTGACTTTGGTGTACAGAGATAAGGCTAGACTAGATGCCTACTTGGAAATTTCATATGATTTTGGGAGATATGATGTGATTGTGATTAGGGTGATAGAAGGGCATATTGGTATAATCGGTCACATTAATTGAAATTAATTGAGATGAAGGCTGGAAGAATGGTTGTCATTGTGGGTGCTATTGCGGGTCGCTTAGCGCTCTCCCAAACCGGATGAATCATACCGCCTTAGCTCGAGAGTAAGCTAATCGTCCAAATAGTCAAAAAGATAACCTGAAAAGGGAAACTAAGTCTTCAACGACATGACGCTTGGGGGAGCGGTCTCTAGAGCAGTCTCTATAGCTGGTGCAGAGCGAACACTGAGCAGGAGAGTCAGATTGGACGCTGAGCAGGAGAGTCAGAGTGAACGTTGAGCAGGAGAGTCAAAGTTAACACTAAGCATGAGAGTCAGAGCGCCAAGTCTTCGCCGGAAAACTTCAGGGCTATGTTTTCTCTCTTTGGTTGTGTGTCTTCAAATTAAGGTATGAGAGTATATTTATAGCTTTTCTGGAGGGACGTGTCGGTAATTGCGCCTTCTTGGAATTTGAACCGGCGAATAGGGATGTACGATTCTTGTCACTTGTATCACCAATTTTGAAAATTGACGAACATGCCCTCCGGGAGATCCGGGCAGCCTGGGCAGGTTCGCCGGTCGTGACTTCATGTCTTTGCGAGTTGATTACAAGATGATTTCATGTCTCTGCGAGGTGATTGCCAGATGACTTGCAAGTTCCCTGCAAGTTGATCGTGAGATAATTGTTGGTCTCTGCGATTTCCCTCAACTCCTGGGCGAGGTGATGTGAGTTGTCGGCTCAAAAATTTTAGGCTATAGAATGGCCTAAGGTTACTTGTTCGCGAGCGATCATTAAAGCATGAGGCATGGAAGCGAGTAAAATAATGTTTTATCACTTGAGAAAGTGGTTGTGTTACATTGTGGTGGTCCTTCCGCATACAAAAAAGTGTATAGAAGCTCCCCCTCCTGAACCAAATATTGTGCGGGTTTGGAGGAAGGTAGGCGAGATCGTCAAATCTTCAAATGGGCGTTCTTCGCGAGGTGTGAACTGCCTCACTCATTACGATGAGGTCATACTTATAGGTAAAAACAAAAGGGGGACTTTGTTGTCCGAAGGTGTACCCTACCCCTATGCATGTCTATTCAAGCTCGGTGAGGAGACCTGGTGAGCTCGCTAAAGTGATCTGACGAGGTCGCTGAGGTGATTTGTCGAGCAGCGTAATAATCTGTACTGAATGGCGGGGACCCCAATGTGAAGTGATGCTCCCATGATTTTTATTGTGACATGAAGGATGGTCGAGAAGGTGCAGTGGATTGTCGGATCGGCTTATCACCCTTCGGTGACTCGAGTTCATCTAGCCAAGTTTTGTGATCCTAGTGCATCGACGTTCCATGGGTGAGTCAAAGCAGGGATTAATTCGACTTGTGGCAAGGAGAGAGACGCCTTGGGCTTGAGCCTTGGGCTTGAGATGGTGCATAGTGTCGTTGATGCAATGTGTACACAATACTTTGTGCTTGAGGTACTGGCCACACGGGGTAACCCTGTCACAGTTCTTCCAAACCATCTAACCATAATAGTTGGGCATTAGCAGTGACGCATGTAGGAATTTTTTCTAGTGTGGGCGGACTTAAAATTTGCAAAAATAAATAAATAAAAAAATATGAAACCGTCTTCTTAATAATTTTATAACATTTTCTAAAATTTTAGCTATGCGGCCCCATGCTTTCACTAAGGTAAAAAGGATAATTGATAGCATCACGAGAGTGCAAGAATTAACCAAAACCTTCACAATAAAATCAGAAAAGGAATCTTGATAATCAAGTTGGGTATGGCTAACAATTTGACAGACTTGATTGAGAAAATTTGTTTCAAGTATTCATGATTTTTTTCTTCAGTCAAAAACTGATTGCTCTCTTGATATGCTAATAACACATTGCAACTTTTCAAGTCCTTTCATCTAAGAAAAAGAGACTTCGAGCAAGTTTTGATGCATTTCTTCACTTCGAGAGAAGTTGATTGTAATCAGATTCAGCTTCATTATCCAAAAAAGTTCTCAGCTAAAGTCGTTCTTGATACGGTGCTCGAAGCATCCCGTGTGGCCGTCAAGTTTGGAACGATCTCCCCGTTGCCTCCAGCAGGGGTATTAATAGGGTGAAACCCTAAATCCATGACGACCCGTTACCTAATATAAAATATACCTTAACATTCTCCTCCTATATTTTATATATGAAAGGTATCACATAACATGCTAAACTTTAATAAGCAGATAACGACAAAATTGAGTTTTCCAGAAACATAAATATGAGTTTTAGAAAAATTCTAAACTCAAACCAGAGTTCCAAACTTGAAAGAAAAGAACTGAAAAGCTCAAAACAGATAACTAATCTTCAGTCTATTCAAACATCAGATCGTCATTGTCAGGATCGAAATTCACTCTCTCATCTATACTCCTTTTGATCTACAAACAATTACAACAAGAATGTCATGAGATTAAACTCTATGAATTCAAATATTTGTTATCAAAGTAAAGTGGTTAGTTCTAACAAATAAGAACGTAATACTTTAACCAGGAAGAAAGAATCATTAATCAGCGTCTCTATCTAATTTACACAAAATTAGAATATTTGATTTTGTAAAATCAAAACTATGTTCCTTCGATTATTTAGATTATTATTAATCATTTCACAGTTGTGTTATATCATAAAATTTGGAATGATACAATAAGCTGCGACCACTATATCATCAAATTTGGAATGATATGATTAATAATCCTAATATCAGGACACAACCTTAGTATTCCTTTTTGGAATGATACCCAATTCAACTTTTGAATAAAAATAAGTGTGTAAATCATCAATTTTGGAATGACTGATAATTATTCAACCTCAGGTTTTCATCAAGTAGCATCTGAAATACTTTAGTGTGCTCATTCTAGATGCTTGAATGTATGCAGATTCCGGTTCTAAAATCTTAAACATAAAACAGGTATTAAGTTATGCTAGATAGACTTTAATCACACATCCCTCGATGTTTTAGGTATAAGAACCTTACATAAGCCCTTAGTAAAGACATCTGCTACATTATCTTTTGACCTCACGTCTAGTAGAGAAATTATTCTCTGACTAGTGAGATAGGTCAACCAGGCATGTTTCATCCGTAGTGGTCGTCGCTTTCCATTGAACAGGTATTAGTTGAAATGGCTTTTGTGGCTTGGTTATCACAAAATATTGATATAAATTTCATTTGCAGACTCGTCATTGGATTGTCCATTATCAGATCCCTGATGCACTCTGCTTCTTCTGCAGCTGAAGCTAGAGCATGGAGTTCTGATTTCATAGAGGGTAGTGCAATGCACGTCTGCCTCTTAAACTTCCAAGCTACGACAGCTCCTCCTAGTGTAAACACATAACCACTAGTGGATCTGCTATCACCAATGTCTGAGCACCAGGAGGCGTCAAAATACCCTTCAATTACAGGAGGATGTCCACTGTAACATAAACCATACTTTTCAGTGTACTTTAAGTATCACATTAGTCTTTCTAAGGCGTCTCAGTGGTCCTTTCCAGGGTTACTAGTGAATCTACTTAACACGACGACCGTAAATGCTATGTCAGGTCTAGTGCATGTAGTACCATACATGAGACTTCATATGAGTTTGGAGTAATCTAACTGTTTAATAGGTGAGTCGTCATTAGGTTTCAATCTATTATTATAATCGTTTGGAGACTCAATCATTTTGCTTTTATCATAACCTCACCTTTCCAGTAGATTTTTGATATAGTGACTCTGACTTAGGGTAATACCCTTGTCAATGAAGTTCACTTCCATACCTAGGATGGTTTTCACCACGCCTAAGTCTGTCATGCTAAATTGTTCCTTCAAGGTAACTTTGACGTCTTCCACCTCAGACTTATCAGTACTCAGAATTAACATGTCATCAACGTACAAGCATATAATGGTCACTGCATTTGAACTCGTTTTTATATGTAGACATTTATCTGATAGGCTTGATTGAAAACCAATGTCTTTAACACAAGTGTCAAATTTCTCGTGCCACAACTTTGGTGCTTGCTTCAATCCGTAAAGTGATTTAATCAACTTACAAACCTTATTTTCTAGACCTTCTATGACAAACCCTTCAGGTTGGTGCATGTTGATCTCCTCAGTCAAATTTTCACTTAGAAATGCAGTCTTGACATCCATCTGATGAACGGTAAGATGTTCAATAGATGTTATAGCGAGAAGAATCCTAATCGTCGCAATGTGACAAACAAGTGAGTATATATCAAAGTAGTCTATACCACTCACTTGAGTGTAGCCTTTGGCAACTAGACATGCTTTGTATTTATCGATACTCTCATCCAGATTTAGTTTCTTCTTCAGAACTCACTTGTTCCCTATGGTTATAGCCCCTCTTGGTAGGTCAACTAAAGTCCAAGTTTGGTTTTGCATGAGAGAGTTCATCTCATCATCGATGTCTTCTTTCCATAATAGATAATCCCTAGATCACATCGCTTTCTTGTAGGTAGATGGATCAGCTTCAACTTGGTAAGTCACAAAGTCTGTACCAAAGCTTTTGGACACTTTTTCTCTATTAGATAACATTGTTGGCTCCAAAATCCTAGTGTCTATCGGCTCAGTATCAGAGATTCTTGGTTCAGTCTCAACAAAAGTTTGAGTACTGGTGGCTGGCAGACCTGGAAGAGTCAGGTTTTTATCTTTAAGGAATTTGTCCTCAAAGAAAATACATCTCTAGATTCTATGACAGTATTGGTTGAGAGATCTAGAAATCTATCTAGAACACTATCCTCTGCACATCCTAGATAGACACAAATGATTGTTCTAGGTCCAATCTTGGATCTCCTCGAGTAAGGTATCTTAACATAAGCGATACATCTCCAAATCTTAAGATTATCATATCTAGGAGGTCTCTTAAACCAAAGCTCATAGGATGTTTGTTTCAACTTTGCATAAGGAACTTTATTAAGAATGTGATTTAAGGTGAGGAAAGCTTCACTCTAATAAGCCGCAGGCATGCCAGTAGTTAACAACACGGAGTTTAACATTTCTGTTAAAGTCATATTTTTCCGTTTAGTGATACCATTGGATTGAGGTGAATACGGGGTAGTAGTTCCAGAGATAATACCATTGCTGGCAAGAAAATCTCTAAATTCACTTGATAAATACTCTCCTCCTCTATCACTTCTTAGCATTTTAATTTTCATGTCAAGTTGATTTTCTACCATTTCTTTGAAAATACGAAATTTTTCAAAGGCTTCATCTTTGAATTTAAGGAGATAAATGTGATTGAATCTAGACTGATCATCGATAAAAGTTATCAGATACTTCCGTCCTCCTCAGGTGGTAAAACTTTTGTAATCACAAATGTCGAAATATATTAACTCTAGTAATTGTGTGCTCCTAGAAACCTGACTAAAAGGTGATCTAGTTATCTTGGTTTGAGCACAAATTTCACATTTGTCAAATTTGATTTTTGTGTCTAAAGGGATATTATGAGTCTTAGCTAGCAGAAGTAGTTTTCTATAGTTCACATGTCCTAGTTTTGCGTGTAAAGTCTTAGTGTTGAAACCGTCAACTAGTCTCTAGAGGAGTTCGGATCCACAAGGGGGTTGTAGCCTACACTTCTCCCTCACTGGCACACTTGACTATTGATGAAGAAAAATGAATAGACCTAAGGCTGCAGCGAGGATTTCTCTCCACACACCTGGAAGATCTTATTGAGCTTCCCCTCCCAAACCAATGCTGAACTGGGCACCTTGGAGGGCACTAGGAGCCAACCAAAACTAACCAGAGGAGGAGAAAGCCCAAATATCATCTCCCCTCCAAGGTGCCCTTAAGGGTCTATTTATAGTTTTTCTAGTTTGGTCTGCCAATAGCATAATTCCGCATTTTAGTTTTACTAAAGGCACCCCAAACTGATCTACTAACATCCAAACTCCGCTGTTCTGAAGGGCTATTGATAGTCCCCCAAGTGATCTAGGTAAATTCACCTTCAGATCCTACTGGGCGAGTGGTTCGTGAGGGCACCACTCGCCTAACTTCCCGCACACCTGACTCTCCAAACAATATTGGGCGAGTGGTTCGTGAAGGAACCACTCGCCAGATCCTTGGCCTTCTGGGCGAGTGGGATTCTGCCCCTCACTTGCCTGGCGGTCTGTGCATCAGAATACCTAAGTGGCGAGTGCTTAATGAATGAGGATTACACTCGCCCGGAAGCTTGCTCGCCTCCCTGACCTGGGCGAATGCCCCTCTGATGCTCTGGGTGAATGCGGACCCGCCTGCTTTGTTCATCCCTTTGACTGTCTTGGGCCTGGGGGCTCACTCGACGAATACGAGGTTGTACATAATCCCCGCTCTTTGCAAGCTAGTTCCACGCTCGGAAAGAAAAATCAAACCCCTAGTACTCTGTGAGTGCTTGCTCACCTGGAGGGAATCTTTTGGCGGGCCCCTCCAGTGTGCTATATATATCTCAAGCCACAACATCGGGAGTGCCTTATTTTTCCACACTATTTTTCTCCTTTTCCACCTGAGCTCTCGCCGTCTTAATTGCTTTCATGAGGCCGTCCCCGAGACCGCTCTCGCAGGGGCTGTTGGACCGTCTCGCTGCGGCGCAAGAGGAGAACACCTATAAGTCCGCTAGATATGCTCCTTGGCTTACGTCGAAGAGGGATCTAAGCTCGTCTTATCGGCCGAAGAAGGCCAAGGCGGTTCGGCGGGACCCGACGGTGACTGAGTCCGCGTCGAAGACTCCGCCCCCTTCTTGCGATCTTCCCGATGACCTGACGAAGGTAATCTGATCTTTCTTGTCTTGTCGCTAATTATGGCGACATGATACCCCAATGAATATGACCACTCCTAGGAGACGATGGGGATGGGGGATGGCCTCGAGACCAATCCGACGGGTACCGGCGCGCTCCTGCCTGTCGTTAAGGATGTCCCGCTGGCTCCGGAGTCCGGCCTTCCGACTATTCTTGGCGGAACCCTGCTTGAGCCTGGAAAGCTATTTATTGTCTTCTCGCATACCTCTTTATCTTTCACCGTCTCTTTCTTACCTTGCCTCCCGCACCCCCCACTCTTGGAACTACGAGACTATCCTCAATCCTGCGAAACTCTCCATCTCGCGCGACCACGACTCTCCTCGTGCCAGAGCCGGAGCACTCGGCCGGAAGGGACCCCGACCATACTTTTCTCATCGCCGGTCCAGCCACCGCTTCAGCTGCCAACCAGGTACCCTCCCGCCCTGGAAGGGGGAAATCGCTTCACCCCTCCTCCCGGTAGGCCGTTCGAAGGGTAGACTAGCCCATCTCGCCAGTGCCAAGGCAAAGAGCATGTACCAGGTTAGTCACTTCATTCGCTCTGACCCTATCACTTGAGCTACTAAATAAGACTAGCTAACTTCTGCTCCCGCAGGCTGCCAAGAGGCCTCGACGATGGAACCTCACTTCGAGGAGGGGGAGGAAGTGATCTCGCCGCCCCTTCTCCCAACGACCTTTCAGATTTCCCCAGCGACCCTGTAGACGCTAAGACGATGAAGGAGCGGGTGACGGAAGTCCTCAGGAAACTCATCTGGAAGCATTGAGATCTCTCCGGTCAGGCGGACGGACACCAGACAGCCTTTGAGTGCAGGCTGAGCGCTCTTGAGAGGGAGTACTCGCACCTTGTCCGGGAGATGGAGCGACAGGGAGCCGGGTGCGAGGAGACTTCTCCCGGGAGGCATATCGCGCGAGCAAGGGACCAAATCCGGTTGGTCAATCAAGAACTTACTATCGTAAGCGCATACTACTACCCGCGAGTGCCGCCGAGGATGGAGAGGCGAGGTCGGGGTCGATGACAATGGATACAATATTGAGCTTACCGACACTCGCCCCCCGCATCCTCACCCTAATTTTATTCTGTAATGAATGTCGAGGTCGGCCTTGTTTTGTGAACAATCCTGTTATTTTTGTTAACCATATTTCCGTTCCGCATGATTTCTTTTATGTTTTGTCGAATGCTGATGTCTCATCTAACGTTTTGGTTTCGCCTTGTGCTTTATCGTGCTCCTCCCGCCGTCCCACGGAGGACATTGTGTGCGGCACTCGCCACCTGCAGGCGAATGGGGCGATGGTGGGGCTGACTCGTGTCCCGAGGTGCCGGGGCAGCGTGGCCACTGCCCACACTCCCGCGCCTAGGAAACTTCTCGATTTCCTCATTTTTCTATAAATAGCCAGGCACATCCACTGCATTTATTACCGTTTCATTCCTGCTTTCTTTTTCTCCTTCCCGCACTCACACTTGCACTCACGCCTCACTCTAGACTTTTCACGCAACTCAACTTCAACCCCCACCCTTACGCGATGGTGGCCGAAGCCGATGGCAGGGCTAGGTGTGCCCAAGCATTCGCTAATCACGACTTTGCTTCCTGCGATTTATCGGAGGATGAGTTAACGATGGTGATCGTGGATTACGTCTCGCCTGGGTACGTCGCGCGCCGCCCTGGAAATCGTGACCGCCTCAACCAGTTCTCGCCTGACATGCTTGCTATTCCCCTGGAGCACTTCGAAGTTGGATTTCACCTTCCTCTCTGGCCGGAGGTGCGACGGACCTTCATCTACTTCAGAGTTGTTCCCGCGCAGCTCAACCCCAACTCCATAGCTATGCTGGTAGCATCCGCCTGCTATCTGCGTGAGAAGAGGATTGAGTTCAGCCTCCCCGTCTTCCGCAAACTATTCAATTTCCCGGCGAAAAGCAGGGTCGCCTTCTCTGGTCAGCACCCGCTTAAGGTTGCCGGTCTCGCCAACTAGAATCATGATTGGGTTCGGCGCTTCGTCTTCGTCACCGGTAATTTTGGCAACACGCTTCTCACGCCTGTGCAGGAGGATGAATCGACCTTCAGGCCTCCGTCGCTGGGAGGTCACGAGGCCAAGATCCACTAGTACATCATGGGGCACGACATGGACGTTGTCCACTTGCGGAAGAACGTCGACTCGCTCCCCCCAGTTCTACCGGGAGATGGTAAGGCGGACGGCTCATGCCCTAGCTCTAGCTTGTCTTTCTGTCTACCTTTCTTACTTAATCTTGATGCAGGAGCGCGAGATCTTCCCCTACACCCGCCACATGCGAATGAGGGAGCTCTCGGCACATCCCTAACTCTCGCGCGATCTGACACCGAAGCCTGCCGAAAAGATCTGGGTTCCTCCATGCCCAGCGGGCAGAAGCGGAAGTCCGAGGAGGCCCCCAGTTCGTCCCCCTGCAGGCGGTCCAAATCCTCGGCACTTGCCAAAGGTAAGGCGGTCGCCGCCGAGACCCCCCGGGCGAGTGCCCCGGCCGTGACGGAGTCGGCGGGTACCGCGGCGGATGGGGCCGTCGGGACCTCAAATGCGCCGACGGAGGCCTATGCGAGACCGGTGCCGAGAGAGCACCGAAATTTTCGCCTGGGCGAGAAGTACAACGACGAAGCAGGAGAGATCCTACTTCAGTGGGACTGAAAGGCCAACCAGGCCTCGATTTCAACACTCATCCCATCCTGGGTGGAGCATGACACAATTAGCGGCGAGGCCTACACCCTTTCTTTCGCGCTCTACAGCCGAGAGGACGCCGCAGTATTTGATGCTGAGACCACTTTGGCGTTTGCGCACGAGGCTGTGCGAGCCCAGCTGCGTGCTCTCGAGCTCACACACATGTCATCGCGCCGCAACATCAACCTCACGCGAAACCTTACCGAGGTTGAGAGAACGCGGGCCCTCGCTTCTTCTGAAGTCGTGTCTTTGACACACAAGATGGAGGCCTCCGAGACCCTTCTCGCTAACCGCCCGGTCAGAGTGGTAAGTGCGGCCCTTCATGGATGCTTACGCTTTCGCTTCATCTCGCCCTAACCTTATCATTTTCCTCCCTTCCAGGACACCTCGAACGCGGACATACTATGTGTGCGAGTAGCCGTCCTCGAGGACCAGATCAAGGAGCCGTGGGTCGAGAACCAACGCATGCGAGATGCCGCTGTCCCGCCACCTACTGGAGAGAAAAGCAATTGACATCACTACACCAACTATGAGATCGAAGTGATGATGCTGGAAAACGCCCAGGGGGCAGCGAGGCACGCGCTGTAGGTGTTGCAGGGCGCTGGGCTCCTGAACGAAGGCGGCGAGAGTCTCACTGCTCGCAACATTCTGCCATGGCTCTTCACCCCGCTAGATGTGCCGGAGAGCAATGCCGACCTTCAACACGAGAGCGGCGTCATCCGTCCTTCAGGCGAGAGCGACGGGTCCTCCAGCGATAAGTCCAGCGACTCCCCCTGAAAATTTCCCGCTTTCTTTTTCTAGTTTTCATTTCTTTTCCCTTCTTCCTTGTTGTAATACATGCTAGGGGGCGAGACCCCTTATTGTAGGCAGAAACTTTTTGTAATGAAAGGAAATATATTTACTTACTTTTTTGACGAAGCATTTCCCTTTTAATCTTCTTTCTCTACTTATTTATTGTCACTCGCACATAGTTTAAGCTCTTGCACGTCGCCGGCCCTTAATCTTGGGTCGTGATCAAGGCATTCTCGCCTCAAGGGTGTGCAACGAGGTTGTAGCCTATCCGCACGCGCCCATACACTTCTAGGATTTAGGTGGCGACCGCGACGATTTTGCCGGAAGCGCGATCTTGCCGAGAGCGCGCCTGTTCCAAATGATTCCCACGTCCCTTTAGGTAGGCAGACACCTTGGGTGCATCTGCCGGGTGAGTGCCCTCTCGTGGACCTCACTCGCGTACCTTGGCCTAGGATACTTCCCTCTCTTTTACAGACATTCCTTTCTCGGACTTTCTTCCCTTTTGTTCTCTCATTCCGAATCACTTTCCGCATTACCTTTCGAGCGCCTTACACCCCCCCCCCCCACCCCCTCCCCCATCGGTCGGTTGGAGCCCGACAGCGGGATCAACTCGAGCTATGATGTCAACCTTACCTCTGAGTGCCTCCCAACCCTGCCAGCTAGTGAGAGCCTGTTCAGCGGGTCTGCATCAAGCCAATCACATTTTGAAACCTTCTTTCTTTCCGTCCATCGAGTGAGCCTACGGCCCTGCCAGCTATGTGAGAGCCTGGTCAGCGGGTCTGCTCGGGGCCAGTCATTTTCACATACTACTTTTTTTCATCCTGCCACCGAGTGAGCCTACGACCCTGCTAGTTAGGTGAGAGCTTGGTCAGCGGGTCTGCTTGAGGCTATCACTTTCACATATTTTCTTTCTCATCCTGCCACCATGTGAGTCTACGACCCTGTCAGCTAGATGAGAGTCTGGTCAGCGAGTCTGCCCAGGGCTATCACTTTCACATATTTTCTTTCTCATCATGCCACCAAGTGAGCCTACTACCCTGCCAGCTAGGTGAGAGCCTAGTCAGCGGGTCTGCTCGGGGTCAATCACATATCAAACATCATCATCTTATAAGTTGACACAAACCGTGAATAAAAGAAAAACAAAGTTCAAAAGCAAGCATTTTTATTTCATGAATTCAAGTGTAGAAACGCTTCAGGTCTTCACCACTCCATGTGTGACCGATGAACTCACATTCCATATTTTGGAGGTGATATCCCCCCGATTTCAGGGCCTCTTTAACGACATAAGGGCCCTCCCAATTGTGATTGAGCTTCCCAACAGCGTCTGACCTTCCGGCCACATCGACTTTTTTTAAGACAAGGCCCCCCCTTCGCGAACTGCTTGACCCTGATATTTTTGTCGAAGTATTTTGCCATCCGGCGTTTGACTTCCTCTTGCCGAACAACGGCCAGGTCTCAGAGCTCTTCAACCAAATCTAAAGAGAAGCGCAGTTCCCCTTCATTCACAACTCTCCATTTTTCGTTGCCTCCTCCTGCGGCCCTTACCCGTGCCGTCTTGACCTCAAATTCTTCTGGGAGGACGGCCTCACAACCGTGAGAGAGTTTGAAGGGGGCCTCTCCAGTGGCAGTGTTGGGTGTAGTCCTTAGGGCCCATAGGACAGAGGGGAACTACTCCACCTAGTCCCCCTTTAGCTTTTCCACTTTCTTTTTCAGCAAGTTCACTATAATCTTGTTTGCCGCATTCACTTGCCCATTACTCCTGGGATGGTGGACAGACGCGAACCTGAGTTCTATCCCTAGTTGACTACAGAAGCTAACGAATTCTTCACTAGCAAACGGTGACCCATTATCTGTAACTATGGCTTGTGGGAGCCCGTGTCGACAGATGATCTCTCACATACAAAGTTACGGATTACCTGGGAGGTCACCTTGGCCAACGCCCTGACCTCCAACCACTTTGAGAAATAATCGATTATGACTAGGAGGAACCTCCTCTGCCCGCTTGCCTGGGGGAAAGATCCTACCAAGTCCATCCCCCAAATCGCAAAGGGCTATGGTGTCGTGATGCTCCTTAGCCTCTGAGACGGCAAAAGTTGAAGTGGAGCGAATAGCTGACACTTCTGGCATTTTTTGGCAAACTCTGCCGCATCTTTGCTCAAGATTGGCCAGAAATACCCTTGCCTCATTAGTCATTACCCTTGACTCCAACGTCCTGCTTCCCGAGTGACTGCTACACTCGCCATAGTGAACCTCCTATAGGACCCTCGGGACTTCCTCTTCAGATACACATCGTGCCAAGAGTCCCGAAAGGCTCTTTCGGTACAAGTCCTCTTCGTGCAACATGTAGTAGGCCGACTTGTGCTTAAGCGTTTTTGATCTGGGACCTCCTCTGGAAACTTGCTCATAGCTAGGAAGGTCACAAAAGGATCCCTCCACGAGGGCCGCTGCTCTATATCTATCAATTCACCTTCCTCAATTGTCGGGCGGAATAGGTCCGTCAAGGTCCCTCCGGCCCGAGGACAAGACTTGGCCAACTGATCTGTCGGTGCACTTTCTTCCCTCGGTACGTGCCTGATGGAGAAAGTTATGAGCGTCTCGATGAGGCCCCTCACCTTGGTTAAGTACCTCATGAGTGTGGGTTCCCTTGCCTCGAACTCGCCCTTGACCTGCGATGCTACTACCATCGAATCTGTGAGGACCTCCACATCATTAACCCCTAGCTCTCGGGCCAGACGTAAGCCAGCTATCACTGTTTCGTACTCCGTCTGGTTATTAGTGACGGGAAAATGTATCACTACAGCTTGCTCTATCATTGTCCCATGGAGGCTCTCCAATACCACCCCTCCTCCCAGGGAGTTTCTTCCTGAGGCCCCATCCATTAGTATCTTTCAGGGGACGTGTCGTGGGCCTCTCTCCTCTTCCGTCTCAACCACATAATCCGCCACTACCTGGGCCTTCATCGATAGCCGAGAGACAAAAGTGATGTCAAGCTCGCTCAACTCCACTGACCACTTCGCGATCCTCCCCGAATGTTCTACTCCCTCGAAGATTTTCCGGAGGGGGTGGTCGGTCACTACTTGAATCAAATGTGCTTGGAAGTACGACCTGAGCTTCCTAGTCGAAATAATCAAGGCGAACGCCAACTTCTCAAGAATCGGGTACCGAAGCTCTGCCTTCTTCAGGACCCTACTCACATAATAGATGGGCAGATGCTTCTTTCCCTCCTCCCGAACCAAGACGGAGCTCACGGCCTCCGCTCCGACTCCGAGGTACAAAGTTAAGCCTTCCCCCTCTTGGGGTCCTTGGAGAAGCGGAGCCTTCGTGAGTTGACTTTTTAGTGCCTGAAAAACTTCCTCGCACTCCTTTGACCATTCAAACTTTTGGTTGCCTCGCAATATTTTGAAGAAGGGTGAGCATTTCTCCCATGCCCGAGAGAGAAAGATACTCAACCCTGCGAGCTTCCCTGTTAAGCGTTGGACTTCCTTGGCATTTCGTGACGACTCCAACTCCATTATGGCTTTTACCTTATCTGGGTTGGGCTCCGCCCCTGCCGGGGTAAGGAGGTGACCCAGGAACTTCACTTTGTTGGCCCCGAAGACACATTTCAAGGGGTTCAACCTCATCTTGATCTTGCGCAGAGTGGCGAAGGTTTCCTCGAGGTCCAGGAGGTGAGAGCTCACGTCCTTGCTCTTCACCATGAGGTCGTTCATGTACACCTCCAAGTTCCTTCCCCATCTTCTCCCGAAATACTCTGTCCATCATCCTTTGATATGTTGCCCCTGCGTTCTTTAGCCAAAAGCATCATCTTATAACAGTAGCACCTCTCTCTCGTGATGAAGGAGACATCTTTGACGTCCGACGAGTGCATCCTGATTTGGTGATAACCTGAAAAGCATCTAAAAAATTTATTACAGAAAAACTGACGGCTGAGTCAACCAACGCGTCGATTCGAGGCGGAGGATTGCAATCCTTAGGGCATGCTTTGTTCACAAGAGAAAAGTCAATACACATCCTCCAGCGACCATCACCCTTTTTTACCATAACCACGTTGGAGACCTAGCATGTATACTGGATCTCTGATACAAAAACTTCTTTGAGGAGCTTCTCCACCTCCTCCCGGATTGTCTCCTCCAGCTTGTCAGCGATGGTCCTCCTCTTCTGGCAGATGGGATGGGTTCCTGGGTCGAGATTGAGACGGTGACAAGACACGTCCGCGTCGACGCCTGGCATGTCTGCCACGCTCCAAGCGAAGATATCCACGCTCTTCTGGATGCACTCCAGCATCTTTCCCCGATCTTCCGGGCTAAGACCTCTGCTAACCTGCACCTTCTCCGTCTTCCCTCCCTGAGTGATGACCTTCATCTCTACCGCTTCCTCCAGCCGGGACGGTTCTTCCCACTCACCTCCTACCTTTCTCTCTTCGGCTAGGGACTCCTCCTCCATCAGAACCTCTACCTCCCTCAGATCGGCATGTCCCTCCTCTATCTCCCCCGTCTCCTCTTCCCGGTCACGTACCTCCTCTTCTACTCCCCTTTCTCCCCCTCATCTCTTCTTCTACCATCGTTGGCTCCCTCATCTCCTTGTCCACCTCCTCAGCCTCCGCCATCTAGGAGATGGTGTTGACGACAGTCACATAGCACTGTCTCGCCACCTTGGTATCCCCTCAGATTCGGACCTGAACTCCTCCGCTATGGAACTTAAGGCACTGATGGAAGGAAGAGCGGACGCAACGGAAGGCACTGATGAACGGGCGTTCAAAAATGACATTGCAACTACTCGGAGCGTCGACTATGACGAACTGGCAGTTCCTCGGAACCCCTCCCAGCGTTACCTGGAGCCCTACTCCGCCATCGACCTCCTTCATCTCCCCCGAAAAACCAAACAACGGCCAGTCCGAAGCCAGCACCCTTTTCGCCTCCACCTGCATCGCATCGAAGGCCTTTTTGAAAATCACATTCACGGAGCTCCCATTGTCGACTAGAATCCGGGAGACTGTGAACTTTTCGATGGCCGTCTGGATCACCAAGGCATCACAGAATGGATCCTCATAGTCTGGCATGTCTTCCGATGAGAAGGTAATTTTCTCTAGAGGGGGTGGGGTTTGGGAGGTCGACGCGGCGCTCCTTCTAAACATCGTTTGGAGGCTCCTCTTGCGAGTGGCCTCAATCCCTACCCCACCATGGATCACTATGATCCCCCTTCGAGCTCCCACGTTAGCTCGATACTCGCACATGTCCTCCTCCCCTACTCCAGGTAGTACCTCTTCAATCCTCATCAGCTGCTGCCGCCGTTGCACCGGACCTCTCGTCCTCCTCATTTCCAAAAACTCTGGGCAGGTGGCCGTCGCGTCACCTTCCTCCTGGTGGAAGTCACAGTATGGAAACACCACCCTGCCCCCTCCTCTTCCTCCTCTTCCGTTTCCTCTCCCCTTCCTCTTCTTTGGCCGATCGCCATGGCTTGCTGCTGAGGGGTGATAGGTGGTCTCGGACCCTGTCTCCACCCCAGAGGGTTGAACCGCCCTTGCCCCCCCCCCCCCCCCCCCCCCCATGTAAATTCCTCCCTCCGTGATATCCTCTTCCTTGACCTTGCCCCGGTCCTTCATGGGGTCTCCAGGTTAGCTGGTTGTTGGGCTCTTGGTACCCCCAGCCCTACCTACTTGCCACTGCCCCTGAAACTTCTGACCTCTGGGTTCGTCTCTCCTTCTCACCTCTTGTTGTTTGCCTCCTCTTTGCTCCTTCGCGTCTCTGTCACCCAACCTAGCCAACTTCCTGGCAAACGTCGGGTTTGCCGCCTCCCCCTCAATCTCCTTCTCTGCCCTCTCCATCAGCTCTTCAAAGGACAGTGGAGGCACTCTCTTCAACTCTACTCTGAAGAACCCTTCGCGGAGCCTAAGGATGAAGGCAAGCATCAGGGTGTGCCCCGACACTTCCTGGACCAAGAGTATTTCCTCGTGGAACCTGTCCACATAACTCCTCAGCGTCTCCTCCGAACCCTGCTTGATTGCGAACAAGAACTCTGCTCCCTTCTTCCTCCTCTTGGACGTCGAGAACCTCAAAAGGAAGCACCGTCGCAGATCCTCAAAGCAGTAGATCGAGCTTAAGGGCAGCTGGTGAAACCAGTCTCGAGCCTTCTCCTTGAAGGTGATGACGAAGAGTCGTCACTTGAAAGCGTCCGACATCTGCCTGATGGAGACGGCGTCCAACATCTGCCTGATGGAGACGGCGTCCTCAAACCACTGGACATGCTGCATCGGGTCATCCCTACCTGTATAATAGGACATCTCCGGTTCTCTGAACTCCTCTGGAACCAGGGCAGAGATGATCAGTTTGCAAAAAGGACTTCCCTCCCCCACTCGACGAGTGGAATGATCTCGCGGAGTCAACTCGCACACCTCAGCACTCGCCGGGCTGGGGAATAGCTGCCGTCCGGGCAGATATCACACACTCCCTTCCGCCATTGCTTCCTTCCCGGGTCGCTGGTCGGGTGCGTTCTCTCCTAATAGCTGGGATGCGACCACCAGGACTGCGGGTGTCTCGAACTCGCTTCTGGCGGTGAATGCAAGATGCAAGGTCTGCATGACCTCTCGCTTGAAGTCCTCAAACATCCCTATTGTCACCCCACTCGTGAGTGGTGGTGAGCTGCCTGGGTCAGAGCTTTCCCCTTCACCTCCAGCCATGAAACTCAGCTTGAGATTTTCTTGTATATGCTACTGTCCATGCTCACCGCATCAAAAATATTTAAACCGTCAACCGGTCTCTAGAGGAGTTCAGACCCACAGGAGGTTGTAGCCTACATCTACTTCTCCCTCATTGGCACGCTTGACTATTGATGAAGAAAAATGACTTTCTTCAGAGAAAGTGAACGACATGAATTTTTCCACCAGATGCGTCTTGAACATATTCTCCTCTTCTTTGAACTGGTCTTCCAGAGCGACCCACATCTCATTTGCAGCCTTTAATTTTCCATGGGTGCCAGGGAATTGGAGAGACAGTTGAGGAGGTAATCACGACAGAAGTCTTCGTCGCTGATCCGCTGATCCACGTTGCCCCTAGCATGGTATTAATAGGGTGAAATCATAAATCCCCGACGACCCGTTATGAACCTGTTACCTAATATAAAATATACCTTAACAGTTCTCTCCATTTTTTATTAGAGATTTTGACAAAGCTTATGCATAATTCATCAATAGTAATAAATGGAAAAAAAATCTCCAAGATTATATTTTGGAGCAGGACCTAAAGAAATACAAAAGAAAAATTAAAATATTTTGAATCGGATTAGGATTTACGGGAAAACCCTGAAATCAGTTAGGGAAGGCCGGCATGGGATGATGTTGTGTAGAGCGCCAGGAATTAGGCGGGATTGGTATGCTCTCCTTCGGATAACTGCATTTAGAAGAAGATGACGAGCTTGATTCAAAAGGGAACCCTAGTTCTGGACGAAATCAGAGGACGAAATACAATCGCACGGGAAAATCGCAGAAAACAATCGAACAAGACGGAGATCGTGATCTTTTCTGGTCTGATGTGGGAAGTAGAAGAAGCCACTATATAGAGATCTTGGAGGCAGCGGTTGCTTGCGGGCCTGCGCTGTCGAGATGAACCGTCGAGCAGAGGCCGCGAGCGAAGTCGTGGAGAGTCGCGCACAGTCGACAGGTGCCGAAAGACCTAATCACGACTCGCGAGAATAAGATGTCGCATGTCGGCGTGACGGGAATAGGGTGAATCACAATAATACTAATATTTTTTTTTTAAAATTGAGTGTGGGTGGCGCCCACACTCGCCACAAGGTGAGTCTGCCCCTGGGCATTAATTAGTACTCAAATCATAATTTTTGTAATTCGTGAACACGGGTAGGTGTTCGACACTATCATGAAAATGCAAATCTTAGGAAGTCGCAAGCCAACAAAATAGAACATGGAGAAAAATAATTCAACTTTGAATTATTTATTGTGCGTGATTCGGGCTTATATGCCTTGATCTTAATTATAAATATTTCAGACCTCCATATTTATCTTCCTTAAGTACTATCATTAAGAATGATGCAATAAGCTTGAATATAATTTCATATGATCTAGATACTTTTTTTGTAATATATATTATCCTGAACAAAATTAACAATTTATAAAAATAATTAAACCAAAATGTTAATATAATTAAATTTTGTAACATAATATAAATTATATACATGCATTAATTAATAATGCTTACAGGAATTCTTTTTGGTTTATATTTTAAAAAAAAATAACGGTTTGTCCCGTTTATAATTTTAAATGAACGAGTCTAGTATATTTGATGGGTTTCTCTCTCCCGTCTCACACTCTCTCCCTAAATTCATGCAAACAAAGTAGCTAAACCATCAATTTTTTCTAATCCAGAAACTAACTTTCTCTCTCTATACGCTCTCCCAAATCCATGAAACTAACTTTCTCTCTCTCTCTCTCTCTCTCTCTCTCTCTCTCTCTCTCTCTCTCTCTCTCTCTCTCTCTATACTGGGCTGGCAAGCTTCCCTCCGCACCTACCTCGTACACTCTCTCTTTCTTTCTGCGCACTCATCTCTCTCTCTCTCTCTCTCTCTCTCTCACTCTCAACGCTCCTACCTCACACACACTCTCTCTATCGGCACTCCTCTCTCTCTCTCTCTCTCTCTCTCTCTCTCTCTCTCTCTCGGCACTCATCGTTCTCTCTCTCTCCGCACTTGCCCATCTCTCTCTCTTCTCTCTCTCTCTCTCTCTCTCTCTCTCTCTCACTTACCCGTCCGCTATCTCTGCGCTCATCTCTCTCGATCGGCACGCATCGTTCTCTCTCTCTCTGCACTCACACGTCTCTCTCTCTCTCTCTCTCGCTCGGCACTGATCATCTCTCTGTCTCTCTCTCTCCGCACTCACGCCCGTCCCTCTCTCTCTCTCGCTCGGCACTCATCTCTCTGTCTCCCATACCCGTCCCCTCCCTCTACCCTCATCTCTCTCTCCCTCTATCGGCACTCATCTTTCTCTCTCTCTCTCTCTCTCTGTGAACTCGATCATCCATTTGCTCTCTCTCCCTCTCATTCATCCGCAAGAGAGACTCTGATCGATCACAGCAATCTCTACATTGCCGAGGAATCCAAGCCGTCATCAAGCTAGCATTGAAGATTACAAGAAATTAGGAAGCAGTAGCAATGGCGAAAGACGAACCTGTCATTCAGAGCTACAGCAGGAAGAGAAGAAAAACTGAAGCATTAAGCTGTTCTGACAAGGGCGGGCCTAACAATATTATTCAGAGCAGCAAGAAGAAGAGAAAAACCTTAAAAAATGAAGCAATTAGGTTGGACCAGCTGCTGCTGCAGGGAAAGCCAGACATTCTGAGCAGCAAGAAGAAGAGAAAAATCTTCAATAATTGTGATGCATTGAACGACATTCAGAACAAGAAGAAGAAGCCTAAAACATCGTCGTCGTCGCAAATGGTAATTATTTTCGACTCTTTAATTACCATGAAATCTTAACTCGAGTACTACAAGTCCTTTTTACAGCTCGCTTATAATTACTCACAGTATCTTCAATCACCTTTAATTCGTTAATTAATTTTACCTGTGTATTTTCTAATATGCTAATATATACCTCTTTATAATTATGATAGCTAGCTGTTATTCTTTTCATTTATAATTATGATAGCTAGCTAGCTGCAATTAATAGCGCGCGATGCATTCTTAACCATCGAAATTTTAGCCATCAAAACATTAATAAACAGTATTTTAGCCATCGAAATCTTTTGAAAATATTTTGAATTATCTTTTAACATTTGCATAATTATGTCTTTCATTTGACTATTTTTAGCAGAATACTATGCTTGAAATTATAACCCAAAAGCTGAAAGAATCCGAAGAGAGAGTCTCAAATCTGCTCCAACAACAAGAGGTTTTATAAATTAATTAAGTTTTTGCGTGATCAGATATTTTAATTTAGAGTTACCTATTTTAATTATTAACTTGCCATTTTGTTTTAAATTAATAGATCGATAGGGATGATTCCATGAAACGGATAATGGAACTAGAAATGTCAGCTAAAAAAAAGATGGAAGAAATGCAAACTATATTGGATGACAAAATTGAAGAAGAGCAATACCTCGAGTCCATTAATTCCAGCCTCACGGTCAAGCATTTTGAGAGCAATACAGAGCTCCAGAATGCTCGGAGACAGCTTTTGAAGGTAATGATTTTATTTTATTTCATTTTTTGTGCATTTTTTTGTTATTTTATTTTTTTAGGGATTGAATGACAAGTTAAGTGCTCGGACAAAAATTGGAATAAGGAGGATGGGAGCTATAGATGTGAAGGCTTTTCAATCTGTATGCAGGGAAAGGTATTCAAATGACGATGCTGACATTAAAGCCGCATTGCTGTGCTCGGAATGGGAAAATCATTTGCGAAACCCAAGCTGGCATCCCTTTAAAGTTGTTAAGGTCGATGATAAAGAAGTGGTATGTGCATCTTATATTTCATGCTTTTCATTTTTGCGTGCCGAACGCATTGTCCAATTGTTTTAAAATTGTATTATTGTGCAGGAAATGTTGAGAGAAGATGATGAAAAATTAGTCTTTTTGAAGGAGCAATGGGGCGAGGTTATCTACAAAACCGTGACGAACGCATTGTTGGAGTTGAACGAATACAACTCTAGTGGAAGGTACGTTGTTCCGGAGCTCTGGAATTTCAAGGAGGACAAAAAGGCTTCGTTAAGTGAGGTGATAGACTATCTACTTCAGAAGTTGAGAGCAAGCAGGTGGAAACGAACATAGTTTCAATACACAGAGTAAGGAAATGACTTGTAATTATTTGGTTTTTTAAGAAGTTACGGAATGCATAAGATTTATTTTTGGAGTTATTATGTGACATTATTCTCAGATGAAAACAAGAGATATATTAACAACAAGAGGTTTTATAAATTAATTATGTTTTTGCGTGATCAGATATTTTAATTTAGAGTTATTTTAATTTTTAACTTGCTATTTTGTTTTAAATTAATAGATCGATAGGGATAATTCCATGAAACGGATAATGGAACTAGAAATGTCAGCTAAAGAAAAGATAGAAGAAATGCAAATTTTATTGGATGACAAAATTGAAGACGAGCAATACCTCGAGTCCATTAATTCCAGCCTCACAGTCATGCATTTTGAGAGCAATAAAGAGCTCCAGAATGCTCGGAGACAGCTTTTAAAGGTAATGATTTTATTTTATTTTATTTTTTGTGTTTTTTTTGTTATCTAATTATTTTATTTCATTTTATTTTTTTTAGGGATTGAATGACAAGTTAAGTGCTCGGACAAAAATTGGAATAAGGAGGATGGGAGCTATAGATGTGAAGGCGTTTCAATCTGTATGCATGGAAAGGTATTCAAATGACGATGCTGACATTAAAGCCACATTGCTGTGCTCGGAATGGGAAAAGCATTTGCGAAACCCAAGCTGGCATCCCTTTAAAGTTGTTAAGGTCGATGATAAAGAAGTGGTATGTGCATCTTATATTTCATGCTTTTCATTTTTGCGTGCCGAACGTATTGTCCAATTGTTTTAAAATTGTATTATTGTGCAGGAAATGTTGAGAGAAGATGATGAAAAATTAGTCTTTTTGAAGGAGCAATGGGGCGAGGTTATCTACAAAACCGTGACGAACGCATTATTGGAGTTGAACGAATACAACTCTAGTGGAAGGTACATTGTTCCGGAGCTCTGGAATTTCAAGGAGGACAAAAAGGCTTCATTAAGTGAGGTGATAGACTATCTACTTCAGAAGTGGAGAGCAAGCAGGTCGAGACGAACATAATTTCAATGCACAGAGTAAGGAAATGACTTGTAATTATTTGGTTTCTTAAGAAGTTGGAATGCATAAGATTTTTTTTTGGAGTTATTATGTGACATTCTTCTGACCAAAATAAGTGATATATTAATAACATTGACTATTTTAATACCTTTGTTAATTTAGGCTTCGTTTGGCTCGGCTTATTTGCTCCGGTGAGTTTGGACAAAATCGTCATTGTCATAGAATGTATGTTTGGTATGACAAATGTTACTACCATTATCAAAAAAAGAAACTAGTTATAAGCATAAAATGTTTGGTATGCCAATGAAGTTTTTGTCCAAACTCACCGGAGCAAATAAGCCGAACCAAATGAAGCCTTAGTTTCATTTTTTATTATTAATTTTGTTTCATTTTACAGAATTTTGCTCTTTATTTTCTACTTTGGAAATAATTCCTTTGATTACTCAATTTCGTAAAACAAAATGGATTAATAATATATATATGCCTGTGTGCTGTGTTGAAGCAAATTGTCATTTTATAATGATATATTATAATTGTTGGCGGCAGGCAAATCCACCTCTGGTCGAAAACAGTACAAAGCCGTTTGGAGAAGATGATGAACAGTTTTTGGTAGAGAAAAGCTGGTTGAAGGCAGCACTGGCAGAGGTTGATGCAGGCACGAAAAGTTGAAGCTGTTGCGAGTTTGCGAGCTGAAGGAGCTTGCCGGAAGTCTTGAAGAGCAGGCAAGCAGATTTTGGAACTCGGCACTTGGATTTGGCGAGCTTGGCAAGCTGTAGCAGTGCGTGAAGAAGAAGTGCAGCAACTACGCGGTGACTTTGGAGCTTGTAATGGGCAAAGCTTGTGAACTTTGCAAGATGTTGTGTCGAATATTATGTTAACTTTGCTGAGTGAACTTGTTTTGATGCCGCAGCAATTCGGGTGTTGTAAGTGTTGTTGTTGTGTAAACTTGTGCATGTGTATGTGTAGTTGGTGTGTCATGAAGTCCTAGTCTCAATTAGGAAAATTGTAAGCTTTTGGTGATATTGTATAAAAGTTTTGTTTTGCACATTTGATCTGGTGGTCGTGTTGGTATTTTCCAACAATAATTACCAAATATTCTCATAACGCTATTTAATATAATTTCTTCTTTCTTAAACGAAGAAGCATAAAATTATTTTACTTCTGGGTCTTGATACATTTATTTAAGTCTGTGTTAATAGGGCTGTAGTATTCACTACAACAAAACGACTCTACCGCGACGTTTTTTTGGGCCTTCTGTGGCACTTTTCGAGCGCCGTGAAAGTTGCCGCGAAAATTTTCACAGCGCTTTAAAAAATGCCGAGAAATCGCCCGATAGCGATCACCGCGGTTTTACTAGAGACAACATAAACTTGTTTCACCAAAAAAATCTCAATTTGAACAATAAAAACAATAGCTTTCTCCAACCACATCGAATCTTTGTGAAGAAAGCAGATGTTGGAAAAGTTAAGGTGCGTCACTACGAAAATTGTATTATCGAAAAATTTATGATAATTACAAAACACTGAATGTAACGACGAATGCAGTGCAAGATCGTCTTAATTATTCAAAATCTAGTGATCGATCTCTATTGGAGTGAGTAAATGAAAGATTAATATTCTCTAATTAACTGATTAAATCAAGAACACGCACATATGAAATGAAACTGAAGCGAACGATAAATTTACTGAAGTGCAGAAATTAATTTATACTGTTCTTGGCTTCAAGTTCGTATTTCATGATCGCGAATATCCTCAACAACTGTGATGTATGTTTCTGTATAAAATCCGAAGCCTTTGAAGAACCGCTAACATATGAATGTATCTATAAATTTAATCTCTACAAGGAGAGAGGATTAGCATAATACAAATGTGTGATTAAATTACTAACTCAAAAATAAAAAAATAAAAAGTGTAACTCCTCCAGGCATAAAGCAATCTAGCAAACCATGCTTTAACAATTATAGATCTAATAAACAAGATCATTAAATAAAACAATTGAATGAATGAAATCTGTAAATATGGGTTGATTGCATAAAATATATAGCATTAAAATACCTTAGTGTGATGAAAAGGGTGAGATAACTGCAGGCACCTGCGAATAAAATTAAAACTGAATAAACATTATTTGATTCAGGTGATCCAATTAAGAGCACCAGCGATCGAGGCTTCATTTGGGGGACTTATTTTCACTGGTCAAGCGGTTACGACCGCACGAACCGGATCTTAATTAAGGTCCAGTTCATGCGGTCGTGAACGCTTGACCGGTGAAAATAAGTCTCCCCAAACAGAGCCCAAGTCTCCAAGCAGGATAAGAGAAACGGATGGCCTATAGCTTGATTCAGGAATGTGGAAGCCAAATATTCACTTCTCCAAAGCATAAACGAGAAGGTTTTGGAGAAACCCAATATCCTAGAGAATATTGGGTTAACATCCCCTTAGAAATATTTTGTCAATCATAAATAACATATACTTAGATTATTTTTTGCACACCCTAATTAACATTCACTTTGTTTACCCAGAAGACCGCTATCAGTATAACCGTCATCTTAGACCGGGCGGCTTGCCCAATTGACTGCCTAGTTCCATCTAAGACAACCAACCGGGAGGCTTACCTAAGTCAGATCATCATCAGAGAATTGGGAGTCAAGGTTCAAATATATACAGCAAAGTTCGCGGCTTCTAATCACAGACCGCTCGGCTTGCCTCAACTCAAGCCTGTGATTCTCCATACCAGACTCAATGCAGACCAAGATCCAAGCCGCTCGGTCTTCACATTGTTAGATCGCCATCGAGGGTTGAAGACTACCAAGGCTTAAGCCCAGAAGGCAAGCTGCGGCTGTAACATCCCGATTCGAGCCAGACCCCTTGTGCGCGTTTTTGAGTCAAGCGAGTTGACTCGAGCTCGTGGTGTACTGAGGTCCAGGCTTGCACCTGAGCCGGAGAAGTGCACTCGAAGAATGCGGCGAGTACCAGTTCTATTCTTTGTCCCGATGGTTGCTGTATCGGGATCCGAGCCGTCCGGAGAGCATAACTTGAGCGATAAAACTCGAAGGAGGCGTACCGCCTTGAAGGAATTATAGTACGTACGTTAGCTCAAATGGTACGGTCTGCGAATAACATATTTATCCAAAATTGTGAAATTGACCAAACAATCTCGCAATTGACCTCAGTCAGTCTTGTTAGGCTCGTAATAATAGTACGAGTTCAACGAATCTATCCGTTCGCGATTCTGACGTCATTTGGACAGTTTTCACGTTTAAGTCAAATTTGGCCGCAAACGCTCCGGAGAGCGTAAAATGAGCAAACGAACTCAAAATTGATCTCGTATCGTCCCGGTGGATGTGTGTCAGCGAGACGGTCAAAAAGAGCCCGTCCAGGACAAATTCTGAGCATTCTAGAGCGATATACAGGCGTTGGAATGTTCTAAATTAATGTTTTCATATAATATTAATAATACTAATATTAATATATATTATATATATATACACGTAAAGTTTAGGTTAAAGATGAGACCCGAGCCCCCTCCTCCCTTGCGCCGTCAGCCACCAGGGTTCCCCCGATCCCCCTTCCTCTCCTCCGGCGCAGCTCCTCACGACGAGCCTTCTCCGGCGCATCCTCCTCCGGCGAGCCTTCTCCGGTGCATCCTCCTCCGGCGAGTCCGACCTCCGGCGCACTTCCTTTTTTCGGCAAGCTCCACCTCTCCCATGGCAGCCTGCTGCTCTCCTCCATGGCCGAGCTCCTCCTCTTCCATCTCCGGCCAACTCCACCTCCTTTCCAAGATCTGACCGAAACCTGCACTTGCCCGACTCCACCATTGTCGGCCGCCTCCAGCTTTGGCCGTCCCTCTCCATCGCCGAGCTTCCACCCCCTAGCAGCCCAAGATCTGTAGATCTCTTCCTCCTACGATCTCCAAACAGTCTATGTGATTCCACCTCTCCAAAATAGAGAGCAAACCTCGCTCTCCAAGCCAAAACCAGCCTTCCTCCTAAACTTCTGGAGAGTCAATCTCCTCCCATTTCAGATCCGGAAACCGACAAGCTCTGACCACCACAGGTCCATATCTCCAGTGAGCAGCCCTGTCTCTCCTCCATGGACGAAAGCTTCTCCAAACTTCAGATCTCTCCAAGCCCCATGGCCGAGTTACATCTCCAAACAACCCAGGAACTTCAGATATGGGCGTGTTCGCTACATTTCCGCAACTCGACCTCGCTCTTCAAGCCAAGGCAGCCCACTCAAGGTGTCGATTTCCATTCGGCGACATTACACAAGGTTCGGATCGGCGAGATCTGACCGGACCGGGAGCGGCGTGCAAATGTCGCATACGCGGCTATTGGGTAGCATGCATGGACACTCGGTGAGCTTCCTCCCCTCTCCCTTGGTGCTAGTTTCCTAGATCACACTAGGTGAGATATCGATCTCAATAGAGTCGATTGGGAGCAAGCCGTGAAGAGACGGCCTGAAATAAATGTTCCGGGTAAATGTTCCGGCCACTTACGACCGCTAACACGCCACCCGTCGATGTACCTCAAAGCGAGGAAGGTGGTGGCGGTGTTAGTCGGTCGGTTTGGGGTTTTTGGTGGCCGACGAAGAGATGTGTTATATTTCAGGTTGGGCAGATCGCAGCCCTAGGCTGGAGGTAGACGATGAGGTGATCGTCTGATGTGCTTAAGATGTGTGCTAGTAATTTTATTTTAATAACTGCAATTTTCTTTCACTCTTACATAGCTAAGTTTAAAAAGAATTTTATGTACCCTAGGCCTACCCTGTGCCCAAATATTTGTATGTTTAGGGCACTTTTGTTATAGTTTTGATCATAACTTAGAAAATTGACCTAAGAATAATTATTGGGTGTAATCACCCCTAATGGCCCCAAATTTTTTGGTGGCATGTAGATAGGTATATGAGTAGCCTCTGTTTCAAATTTGAGGACAATTGGAGTTCATCTTAATGGTGAACCCCCAAGGGACATTTTGATGCCCTAGGTTTGAAAACCACTTAGCTTTGGTGGCTCGTGGATTTTGGTGTTTAGCCTTAATGGCTTATCCAAATCCAGTGGTAATGGGGCTTAGGGATTGTGTGGGGACTTGCTCATCATCAATGGGTGATTGGAGCAATGGAGACCCAAAACCCTAGCCCATACATCTAAAATTACTTAATTGCCCTTTTGGGCCTTAATGAAGCAACTAGGACCTAAACACATATCTAGACAACCAAACTTCATCCCTAGGTGGAGAATAGTGTTATAGGGCTAGGATAATTATCATGAGATTTTTACTATTTAATTAGTATTTATTTTGATTTTTGGAGAAATTTGCTTAATTGATGGATCAAGTCAAATCAAGAACTTGGGGTTATCTTCACCTTGCCAAATTGAACAATGATGTCAATTGAAGTATTAGTACCCTCTGGATTTAATCTTATGATCCTTGATGATTTTTCCATGCCTCTTTGGTTGAATTTAAACATATGCCACTTTTGAAAATAAATTAATATTAAATGGCATTTGTCCTCGAAAAATTCTGAAATTTAGGCCAGACATTGACATTCATATTCTAAAGCATTGGAATCATTTGGGGTGCCATTTACTTAGGAACTTATCCATTTTATGATTTTTGTGAAAAACCTAGGTTTTGGGAATTTAATTATGATGTTTAGTAAAATCATACATAAGGCCCCCAAACTCTATAGGAAGGTTACTTATGGTGATATGTGGTATATGAAATTTTACTTGAAACACTTATAGTGAAAAAGTTTGTATTCATAAGGAAATTACCATTTATGCCCTTTAGATGACTTATACAAATACTTGAGCAAATCACCTTGAAACTCTATGAAATTTTTATATGAGGATCACATCAATGACAACAACTTATGGGAATTGTTCTGGATTTTACAATGCAATTTTGATATTTATTTAATTAATTGGGTGATTTTGGATTTATCTTCAATTATTTAATTAAGGGGCAAAACAGTAATTATGAACCTACATCCTTGGTGGTTATGCATTTGAATTCAGTATACATACATGATAATTATTTGGTAGGCATTGGACCAATATTTAGAGTACTCCATGAACAATTTAGGGTGTGTTACAATATTCAAGAAAAATAATTAAATATTAAACTAAGTTGGAAAATTATGAAAATTGAACCATGTTCTATTAGGTCAGTAGGAACCTTGGATAAAATTTGTGGAACCATAGGACCTGTGGTTAGGGTTTTCCCTTTGGGAAGGTGGATTACCCTTAGGTGGTCTGCGTTTAGCAAAACTGGTTTTTGTAATCTGACCCTCTAGACCTATGGGACTTGGAAGATGACTGATGTGTAGTGATAAGGAGCTCATGATTAATATGTCTACCCATGAGGGGTCACCACTTGAGGGATTCAGGTCAAGTTTAAGTCAGGAGAGAGAGGGAAAGCTACACTTGGCCCAATTGCGCCAAGAAGGTCTAGTGTCCAAATTCACTATCTATTTAAGAGCAATATAAAGAAGGAGCAATAAATCACCAACCAATTAAATGTATTGTGAAGGGAAAATTTGGGATTCAGCCCATTGCGTCCCCTAGTACCACCGGGAACCCTTCACCGGGTGGGCCGCGGGAAGTCCAGGACTTACCTTAAATCACGAAAGAAGTAACATGAGAAATAAGTAAGGAAACACGTCCACCAATCTAAATAAGTATCTGGTAAAAGGGAGTTTGGGATTCAGCCCATCGTGTTCCCTTGTACCGATGAGAGCCCTTCACCGGGTGTACCTCGGGAAGTCCAAGATCAACCCTAAATTGCAATAACAATTAAAGTAGGCAAGAGTAGCCATAGTAGGGTAAGATTGGATTTATGTATCTCCTCCCAGTTGCGGGAGTGGCAGGATTGTGGTGCCCGGTTAGACGAGCGGGAACCTCGAGGGGATGATTATCCCGGTAACATTCTCAGAAATGTGGCAGGTCTTCGGTACTAGGCAGGTCGTCACTCCGACCGCGGTACGTTGACTTAGCGGGTGTGTAGGGGTCTAAGGGGCCAGCTTGGCTACGTGTCGGGACGACAGTTCCCCGAAGACACCTCTCACTTGGCTCACAGTCTGGTGGACTCCAGCAAAGAGTACGCAGAGCTCCGCGGTTGTTTAGCGTCGAGGCGTACGTGCGGTCTAGGCCTGGTAGAGTGTATACCCGCCCAGGAGTGGACAGCCCGGTCTGCTACCACCGTGTGTCATAGCGGTTGGTACCCGAGAGGTTGGCTTCCTTTCAAACAGAGGGAACTACAAAGGTCTATGCGCATAGAGTCGTGTGTGTGAGTTTCATTGCATAAAACATTCATGGCATAACATAGCATACGCACTTGCAGATCCTCATCATATAAATTAGTATGGGCTCTTTTATATGATGCGTTATAATTCCTGGAAACCCTAAATTATAAGTTTGTATGGGCATTCATATAAGTTAGGGTACGAGATTGATTATTTGTAGCTACTGTTCTTACTGCCTTGCTTTACCTGCTTTACTTACTGTTTATTTACTGTTGTACACCTTATTATACTCCTGCTTATACATGATTAGATTAGCCCCTTTTACACTTGTGTAGCTTAGAATTTGTGTATATACTAGTTTACTTTCCCCGTCACCTGCTTTGTATATTACTGATATATTGCAACTTTTCTTCCTTTTCTTCCGCCCGGTGCCTTGGAGTCGCCGGGGGAGCGGATGGGAAGCCACTTAGTCTTTATGACTAACGGTTGTTACGTCCCTCTTTTTAGGAGCACATTCAGTGGTATAGCATCGTTCAACACCGGAGGCCAGCCAGGTCAGGTGTGCAGGGCTGGGGTTTATGGTACCTTAGCTGCCGTCAGTGAAAGAGGCGGGTGAGTGTTTTGAGATGTAGCCCTTGGGGCATTTAGCTGGTTACTCTGATGATTTGCAGGAGCTTGTGTAGCTTTCTGCTTTTCTCTGTTCTGGACTTTATTACTTATTGTGAACCTATGGATTTAATGATTTCTATTATTGATGGGTTGGCGCTGTTCAGTTGGTTTGGCTGGCAGGATAGGCGTCTTGTGGGGGAGGCTAGCTCGTGCGCTGGCGCTTCCGCAAGGCGGCTATCCTGGGCATAAGGCTCCCCTCGGTCGTGTTTTGTGTTCCGGGAGGGGGATCTTACAGCGGCCTCAGACAATAGACCGTGCGGTCTGCTATTCACCTCAAGACGGTCTCTCAATCCAAGTCCTACACGAGCTGAAGATCAAATCGCTAGGCCGCGCGACTTTTCTTTGTTTCTTCTTCTGTATCTCGTCACCCCCTGCCTGATTCTCGTGTACCCGGGCAGGCAGTTATTTTAGCACCTGCCCGTTCGGGAAGGTCCCCGATCCTATAAATAGGGGCGGACGACGTTCCCAAGACACGCACACTCGAATCCAGGAGCTCGCTTGTCAGAGTTGCGATCTCGAGTTTACTATCTTGCGGTTTGTCTGCCCGGCCAGCTTCTCTCTTGCTTAACAGTGTAACCCGTTGTAAAGCATTTCTTAAATCAAAGGAAAGCCCGTCACAGGAGTGGCATTCGCCGTGACGGGTGAAGTCCGGTCTCAACCGCTACTAGCGGTCTAACTTTTCTCTGTCAATAGTAACCGATAGCTTGCGGCCTCCTCTTTTCCTTCGCTTCCCTTGCGTCGAATGTGGAGGTGCAATTTTGGTATCAACAGAAACACGCGACCTTCAGATTGCGAGTTATCGGTGAATTCCTTGACAACATGTCAGACCGCCAGTTCCCTCAAAGAGACCGCTCCGACCACAGTGATGATTCTCTGTGGGAGGCATTAGAGCAGTCTAAGCGGGAAGCCGAGCGGGCTCAGAAGGCAACTGATCAACGACTAGAGGCGATTAGTCAGGCCCTTGTTATGCTAACCGAGTGGCTAGTTCCTCAACAGGCCGTGGTTAGCCAGGCGGTGACTCCGGTCCCTCCTCCTCCATACCCGCCACCTCAAGTCGCCAACTTCCAACCGTCTCAAGAAAGGTTTCATGGCACGGCAAACCTTCTATCAAAAAGCCGCCCAGAATATGTCGGCGCGGGTTCTAGATTTTCACGGGGCGACTTCTCATGCGGCCCGCCTCTCTTATCCGACGGCCTGTCCTCCAGAAGTCGCAACCCATCCTCCTTATCATTCGGCCTGTCCGAGACTAGACGCAGCTTCGACAGCTTATTATTCTGCCCCTCTTCTTTACGAAGACGTCGAGGAGACTTCTCCATTTGTGGATGAAATTCGGGGTGAGCCAGCTCCAAATAACTTCAGAGAACCCTGCTTGTCAGCATATAGTGGGGAAGCTGATCCAGCTATCCACCTTTAGGCCTTTGAGTCCCCCATTGCCTTAAGAACTCTCTCTGATGTCACCAGGTGCAAACTCCTTGTAACGTCCTTTGATGGACAAGCAAGGGAGTGGTTCTATGGGTTGCACTCTCGATCCATCAGTTGCTTCGCAAAATTGCATAGGGAATTTCTGCTTCGATTCTCTACCTCGAAGAAAAGCAAAAGTGACCCGGCGGCCCTCTTCGAAATAAGACAACGTGAAGACGAGACATGGGCTCATTTTGTCGACCATTTCCAAAAGGAGATCATGGAAATTCAGAATGTGGATCCGGAACTATATATGGTCGCTCTGATTCATGGCCTGAGAGAAGGCCCCCTAAAATTCGAAGCCAACATCAGAGAGCCGAAAACTTACTTGGAGATGATAAGTTTGCCGAATATGTTTATAAGGGGTGAAAAAAGTAACCCAGGCGCAAAGCTGCTTAACGACAAGGATCTGCCCAATTCTTCTTCCGCTCATCAACCACCATACCACCATCCACCTTGGCCCGATTTGAACCCCGTGCTCAGAGGGGGAGAAATTTTAGGCACAAACAACCATCTTTTGGCCATCAACGGTTTTAAGATCAGAAACCGTTGTTGGCCGCCGCACCCGCCCTATCCATGGCCGCTCCGCAAATAATGTCAGTATATCTTCCACAATACACTGCAATGCCACCTCCAGTTGCTCCGTCCATTCAATATGATGATTCGCAAGAATCATTCACCCCCCTTAACATCACTATGGATGAAGTCGTCCAAATCCTTCAAAAGAGGCCTGACTTTAAGAGACCTGCTCCCCTGAGGTCAGATGTTCGAAATCGCAATCCGAACCTCTTTCGTGAATACCATAAAGAGGGAGGGCACCTGACCGAGAATTGTCGGGCCCTATGCTTGTTGATAGAAAGGCTCTTGGGAGAAGGGAAAATTCGAGGTCTGGATAGGAAAGAAGTTCCTACTGAACCATCAATCGTTAAGGGGAAAGAAACAGCTGAGGTTACTTGGGAATGTGCCGATGTGGAGGATGTTGGTTGCTATGGGGACATTCATCCTACAACAGAATGCATCGAGGGGAATGACGAAGGTCCCCTTGACAACATCTACTGTATTCATGGGGGAGCTGGGCCTGTGTCTTCCAGAAAATCCAGCGTTGCGAGAGTTTTCAAGCAGGAGGTGGCAGCCACCTCTACTTCTGCCCCTGAAAGGTCGGTCGTTACCTTCGGCCAAGAGGACATACCTCCAAATGCAAATCCTTTTGATGATGCCGTGGTAATCAAAGCCATCATCGAGAATTACACGGAACATAAGATTTTGATTGACACGGGCAGTTCAGTCAACCTCCTCTTTCGCCCAACTTTTGAAGCCCTAAAGACCGGAAAGCCTCTGCTTTCCACTGAAGGGCCCCTCTACGGCTTCTCGGCAGAGAAGAAGGAAGTAGAAGGCTGCGTAAAACTTCTGGTATCTCTGGGAGGAATAACCAAGCTGGTGAACTTCGTGGTGGTGGATGCCCCGAGCAACTACTGCGCTATCTTTGGAAGGCCAATTATAAACACTTGTCGAGGAGTGGTGTCAACCTTCCACTTGGATCTCAAGTTTGCTGCCGAGGGAAGGCAATACCGGATCCGGAGCGATCCGAAAGTAGCTCGGGAGTGCTACGTAAAAACTGTCAATATGATCACTGACATTCCGCTTCCTGAGCTTCCAGTTGAAATCCTCGAAGTGGCCAAGCTTCCAGAAGTGTCTGAGGAAAACAAAGAATGAGAAGGGGCTTACCTGGAACCTGCCCAGGTAACCCAAGAGGTCCCCATTGCTGAAGGGGAAGAGAAGAAATTAATCGTTAATGCGGAGCTGTCTGAAGAGGAAAAAGTTCAACTAATCTCCCGTCTCTTGGAGAATTTGGACATCTTCGCCTGGTCGGCGAAAGATATGCCCGTAGTACATCCAGATGTCACTTGCCACCGTCTCAATGTCTCCCCCGATTTCTAGCCAATCCAGCAGAAGAAAAGGGAGGTGTTAACTAAGCTGGCGGTGCCAATTAGAGAAGAAGTTGCCAAGCTCCTTAAGGCAAATTTTATTTCTGAAATCCAATACTCCACCTGGATGTCCAATGTTGTAATGGAGAAAAAATTGGGGGGGGGGGGGGGGGAGTGGCGTACGTGTGTAGATCTTACAAAGCTCAATAAAGCGTGCCCCAAAGATTGCTACCCCTTGTCTCTGATAGATGTTTTAGTAGATTCCGCGGTTGGGTATAACTTCATGAGCTTTTTAGATGCATTTCTTGGGTACCACCAAATTAAAATGCATAAGCCCGACATCCCACATACATCTTTTATTACAAACGATGAGTGTTATTGTTATCTCGTAATGCCTTTTAGCCTTAAAAATGCTGGCGCTACATACCAAAGGATGATGAATACAGTTTTTAGACAACAAAATGGCAGGAATCTCGAAGTCTATGTCGATGATCTTCTCCTAAAAAGCAAAACCTTCTCAATACACTTGAAAGACCTCGTAGAGACGTTCGCTACTCTACGGAGGTTTAAACTAAAATTAAACTCGTTAAAATGCGTGTTCGGAGCCAACAAAGGGAATTTCTTGGGCATCTTCTCACTCTGGATGACCTTGCACCAAATCCTGATAAGGTGAAGGTTATTCTTGATATGGCCCCTCCTTGTAATCCGAAAGAAGTTCAGCAGTTGGGAGGAAGGCTAGCAGGCCTGAGCCGATTCATCTCCAAGTCCGGAGATAAAAGTGCTCCATTCTTTAAAATACTCTGAGGAGGGACTAAATTTGAATGGAATGAAGAATGTAATAATGTCTTCGAACAATTGAAAATACAGCTAACGTCAACCCCTCTGCTCCAAAGCCCTCGCGAAGGGGAAATATTGTTCTTATATTTGGGGGTTGGAGCAGATGCAGTAAGCTCTGTCCTTATCCGAGATGAGAAGAAGAAGCAATTCCCAATCTATTATGTCAGCCACATTCTCAAGGATGCGGAAACTAGATATTCAATTCTAGAAAAGCTAGCTCTAGCTTTGGTTATGTCCTCTCGAAGGCTTCGTCCTTACTTTCAAGCCCATCCAATTCAAGTGGTCTCAGATCATCCTCTGAGAAGCATATTAGAGAAGCCAGACCATTCAGGAAGATTAGCCAAATGGGTCATAGAGTTGAGTGAGTATGAAATATCCTATATCCCCAGGACAGCAATCAAGCTCAAGTTTTGGCAGATTTCCTGGTTGATACAATAGAAACTAATCCTGAGCAAATGAAAGGATCTCCTCTGGCCTGGATTATCTACGTAGATGGGGCATTGGGTAAAAACTCTGTAGGAGCTGGAGTCGTCCTAATCAGTCCAAATGGTATCAAATTGAAACAAGCCATCAAGTTCTTTTTTCCGGTCACAAACAATCACGCAGAGTATGAAGTACTCTTGTCCGGTCTAAGGCTTGCAAAGAATTGGGGATAGAACATGTGCATGTTAAAACATATTCCCTGGTAATGGCCTCACAAGTATTGAGAAACTTTGAAACAAGGGAGCCAATGTTGAGAAAGTACCTACTTCTGATAAAAGGAGAAATTGGGAAGTTCAAATCGTTCATCATTGAGCATATATCGAGAATACAGAATGGAGAAGCGGATGAGTTATCAAAGTTCGGTCTTTCGTCGGGGGAGGGGGGGGGGGGGGGGGGGGGGGGTGACCTCTGAACTTTTCCATCCCGCAACAGAAGAAGGAGAGCTAATTCAGATTGATCAACATACTTCTTGGAAGGATCCCTATGAGCTGTACTTATCAAAAGAGGAATTTCATCCCTCCATAAAAGATAGAAGGAAATTCAGTAGAAAAACAACTTATTATTGCTTGATGGCAGGAGACTTATACAGGAAGACTCTCATTTCACCCCTAGCAAGATGCGTCTTGGAAGAAGAAGTTCCGGTAATACTCCAAGAAGTACATTCAGGAGAATGCGGGAGCCATTCTGGGGCAAAGACCTTGGAAAAGAGAATCCTGAGGCAGGGGTACTTTTGGCCAACCATGCGGAAAGATGCAGAAGCATTCGCCAAACGATGTGTTCAGCGTCAGAAATTTTCTCCACTTCAACATTTGCCGGCTCAAACACTAAGATCAATAACAACACCTTGGTCATTTGCAGTTTGGGGAATGAATCTTATCAGACCCTTTCCGATGGCTAGCAGCCAACGTCGCTTCATATTCGTCATGATCTATTATTTTAGCAAATGGATTGAGGCGAAGGAGTTAGCCAAAACTATGACACAGGTTATTAGAAACTTCATCTGGGGAGAAATCGTTTGCCGGCATGGAATTCCGTTGGCAATTGTTACCGACAATGGTCCTCGGTTCAATAATTCAAAGATGATCAACTTCTGCGACCAGGTTGGGATTGAACTTTAATTCTCATCGGTACATCATCCCAGGAGTAACGGCCAGGTGGAGGCAGCAAATAAACAAATCCAATATCTTCTAAAGAAGAGGGTTTTAAATCAAAAATGAAACTAGGCAGACCAACTCCCTTCTATCCTCTGGACTCTCCGGACTACACCAACTTCGGTCATAGGGGAAACGCCATTCAAATTATCTCATGGTTCGGATGCAGTCGTTCCAATAGAATTTGAAGTGGTCAGTCCCAGAGTTATGTATGCAAAGCAAGGGGGCGAAGCATGGATAAATTACAATGATGAAGGGATTAAATTTAGCCTGGATTTAATTGAAGAGCTTCAAGATGAAGCTACTATCAGGCAAGAAGAGGTGAAAAGAAAAATGACAAAATACTTTGACAAGAATGTCTGAGTTAAACAATTCGCAGTTGGTGATATCGTGTTAAAGAAAGTAGATGCTGCAGCCAGGACAGGCATTGTTGGAAAACTAAATCCCAATTGGGTCGGGCCATTCATTATCAAGGAGGTATTGAAGAATGAGGCTTATCGCCTCCAGACAAGTGACGGAGAAGACATCTCGCGCACCTGGAGCGGTGACGATCTCAAATGATTCTATCCTTAAATGTTCTTTCATTGCTTATATTTTTTGATATTCAATGAGAAGCCCTATACTGACATTTTTCCTTGTCTGATGACTTTTTGCATTTTTTGTAGCCCTCACTGGACCTTGGAGACATCGCCAAGTTCTGCTTGAACCCCCTCAAATTGTAGTCATTAGCGTAAAACCACGAAGATCATGTGTAGCGAGGAGTTTTCGCACATGTGTAGTGGAAGCTTGCCAATTCTCGTGTGGTGGTCTTCAGAATTTTGGATCCTGACCGATATCTAACACACCTCTGCATCAAGGTAGGTCCAGGTGACTGTTAGCTCTATCGTGCCCCGAAAGGGATATAGTTACAGCTTTGATGATCTTTCTGAGGAAAGCAATATTGGTATAGCCCCCGCGACATAACCACACCTGCCCAACTGATCATCTTAGTCTGTGACCATCGAATACTCATAAAGGAACTCTCGAGCGGAGCTTACAGGGGACCCACAACTGAGTTGATCTCTCTGAGGAAAGCAATGTTCGCCGCCTAGGCCCACCTGCCCAATTGATCAACTCAGCTTGTAACCCTAGGCTAGAGAGCAGTTGAGTTATCAAAATCTCTACAGCTCTTATGACCACTTGAGGAAAGCAATGCTTGCTACCTAAGCGTACCTGCCCACTTGGTCATTTGAGTCTATAATCCTGTTACTTCTTTACATGAAATTATGTTTTCACTTATAGTCTTTAATGACCATTTGAGAGCTGTATTAAAACGTACAGGTACAAGCATTCATCTGTTGTTTAAGAAAATATGGTTTTAAGACCGGGCGGTCTGACTCATTAAGCCGATCGGCTTAAATATGAATGACAGGTGAAAATGGCAGCTTAATATACTAGTCGGGCGGTTAGAATAAATCTAACCGTAAAAGCTAGAAAGCAGGTTATTACAGGAAGCCGCAGAGCAATATTTCTAACAGGTTGTCAATTATAATATTGACCGATCGGTTTCCACAGTCGGCTTATAATTAATCTAAGTATGTTGCTATGAGCTGGTACTCTTTGACGGGTTTATAATTAATTATATCAGCTTGTGGTCATTCATCAGTTTATAAATATAATCCGCTCGGTTAGAATCAAGTCGTCCACAAGGAATAACCATGGGTTTTTCTTGCAGGGATGAATATTGCTCAACTATTGGTTATAGGTCGCCCGGATTGTATACTGACAGCGTGAATTTATTGGTTATTATTTATACTTGGGAGAATGTTTCAAACTTCAGAAAAAGGAATTCAAATTATTGGTCGCTCGGGCTGAGAACTGATCGCATATCTCAATAAATATTATTATGATAAATATTGCTCAACTATTGATTACTAGCCGCCCGTGATATATTCAAACTGCACAACTCACGATTGGGATTCATTTATTATGACTGGCGGTTTTTGAGTTATGATCGGTGTCGGCCTCTGGATAAAGACTGTAATCGAGAAATCATTCATTTGAGATTCTCAAGAACCTGAACTTCTATCCGCTCAAATTATATCTTAAGCCGCACAACTGATGATCGGAATTTATTATGACTAGCGGTTTCTGGCTACGATTGATTCACTGGGCCAGGATTGATCTCAGAGATAAACCGTCCAAGTGGCATTGATAACATTCGGGCAACTATTTATTTAAAATTCTCAGAGCTCAAACTTCTGACCGCTCGGGTTGATATTAAACCGCACGACTTAATTTCAAAGAACTTGTAGTTTAAAGGAAATAAAAGATCACAACAATCACAAGTAAGTCTCAAAGATAGACAGCCGAACAGGTAATGTTTTTCATTTGTTTTCAAAATATATATTTACATCATTCAGGCCGACCGACTAACAAAATCAAGTCGTCGGTTATGCAAAGAAAATTCCAAAAAATAACAAAACAACTAGTCGCCCGACTTGAGTCTTTTCGCCATGGGAGAGCTTGAATCTCCTCCACCTTCAATGTCCACGTCGGGCGAATAACCTCCGCTGGCCGATGAGGAACTCGATGAACTGCTGCTCGAGTCTTCATCTTTCAGGTCCCCAACCCGATCGGCCTCACCTTCGGAGGTATCGGTTTCAGAAGATGAACTATCTCCATCATCAGCAGCGACCTCATCATCGGCAGCGGCCTCTTGCTCTGCAGCAATTTCGTTAACCACATCGGCTTCATTGACCACGGCGGTCTCATCCTCATCGTCCTCCTCTTCCGAATTGCTGGGGTCCACCTTGTCTTTCCCCTTGTCCTTGCGGTTAATATTATCCAGCTTCTTCTTCAAGGAGGGGTAGATATCCGAGAAGCAGAAATCCTCGAAGCCCGTGGACAGACCGTCGCGCCCTCTCAAGATGTTTATGGCGGCATCAATCCCCTTGGCGACATGGGGAAAGACCTCGTCCTGAAAGACCGGATTATCTATATCATATTGCTTCTGAAAAAGAGAAAGGGGATTAGACCGCACGTTTTGAGAAAAACAGACAGCCCAAGTATTCATCGGATGATAACTTACCGACACAGATTCCTTTAACTGCGCGATATCTTGAGCCTGCTCGGCATTCTTCATCTCTAAGTAAGTATGGGTTGATATTAGCCGCTTGTATGATAAGCCCATAAAATGATTAGCCGCGAAGCTCCATGCACCCGCTTGTGCGGCCAGTCTGGAGAGCTCCTCCTCCGGAACTTCCTTTAGCTTTTTCAGTGTTTTCCGGCCATACATAGCAGCACCGGTGGCTAATGCATGGCGGCTAACTTTTTCGCTCCCCCAGTGCGGGAGCGCGATTGACACCTGCACACAGTCTCCATCTGGATGCCAGTGTATGGTCGGGTTGCCCCGCAGGTCTTTGGGATTACTACAGGAACGGAGAAGCTCGAACTCGCATGAAGAAGTCGAACCCTCCTCCTCAGATGTCTGCGGTTTGCTCTTCCTCCGCCGCTTTTCCCTTTGAGTCAGAACCAGGCTGGCCGGGCTGACTGGTTTGTTCTTCGGGACAACGACAGCGGATGCAAAATAGTCAAAGGTTAATATCAAGACAGGTCGCGCGGTCAAGCATGACAGGTTGTAAGAAACTTACTATCTTCGGGTCGAACATTCTCCAACTCTGAGAGCAGCGGGATATAGTGGTTTACATCAAGACGCTCGGTCTTGAGGAACTGGTAGATGTTCAGCTCGACTTATCCAATGTCAGTTGGCCGGAAATCCTCCTCATCCCGCACCTGCGGGTTGACCTACAAAAGCCCGAGCCGGCCCTCTGTAACAGTACTGGCTAGCCTGACCCGGGCCCCTAGCCCAGTACTGCCGGCACCGACGACCCAGGACCGTCAACAGACCTACTGGCACCGCCGGTTCAGCCTGACCCCAACAACTGGTCAACAACAAGCCTGCAGGCCGTACACCCCAACGCCTCTCTGGCCCTGTTTCTCAGGCGCAGCGCGTTGTTGGAGGGAGGTCTCGAACCCACAACCTCCCTTGATAAGAACCTCTTCAAACAAGTCTCATCACCAACTGAGCTGCAGCTCAGTTGGTGATGAGACTTGTTTGAAGAGGTTCTTATCAAGGGAGGTTGTGGGTTCGAGACCTCCCTCCAACAACGCGCTGCGCCTGAGAAACAGGGCCAGAGAGGCGTTGGGGTGTACGGCCTGCAGGCTTGTTGTTGACCAGTTGTTGGGGTCAGGCTAAACCGGCGGTGCCAGTAGGTCTGTTGACAGTCCTGGGTCGTCGGTGCCGGCAGTACTGGGCTAGGGGCCCGGGTCAGGCTAGCTAGTACTGTTACAAAAAGTGCAAGGTCGTACACCCCAACGCCTCTCTGGCCCTGTTTCTCAGGCGCAGCGCGTTGTTGGAGGGAGGTCTCGAACCCACAACCTCCCTTGATAAGAACCTCTTCAAACAGGTCTCATCACCAACTGAGCTGCAGCTCAGTTGGTGATGAGACCTATTTGAAGAGGTTCTTATCAAGGGAGGTTGTGGGTTCGAGACCTCCCTCCAACAACGCGCTGCGCCTGAGAAATAGGGCCAGAGAGGCGTTGGGGTGTACGGCCTGCAGGCTTGTTGTTGACCAGTTGTTGGGGTCAGGCTGAACCGGCGGTGCCAGTAGGTCTGTTGACGGTCCTAGGTCGTCGGTGCCGGCAGTACTGGGCTAGGGGCCCTGGTCAGGCTAGCCTGTTACAAAAAGTGCACTTTTTGTAACAGTACTGGCTAGCCTGACCCGGGCCCCTAGCCCAGTACTGTTACAAAAAGTGCACTTTTTGAAACAGTACTGGTTAGCCTGACCCGGGCCCCTAGCCCAGTACTGCCGGCACCGACGGCCCAGGACCGTCAACAGACCTACTGGCACCGCCGGTTCAGCCTGACCCCAACAACTAGTCAACAACAAGCCTGCAGGCCGTACACCCCAACGCCTCTCTGGCCCTGTTTCTCAGGCGCAACGTGTTGTTGGAGGGAGGTCTCGAACCCACAACCTCCCTTGATAAGAACCTCTTCAAATAGGTCTCATCACCAACGGAGTTGCAGCTCAGTTGGTGATGAGACCTGTTTGAAGAGGTTCTTATCAAGGGAGGTTGTGGGTTCGAGACCTCCCTCCAACAACGCGCTGCGCCTGAGAAACAGGGCCAGAGAGGCGTTGGGGTGTACGGCCTTCAGGCTTGTTGTTGACCAGTTGTTGGGGTTAGGCTGAACCGGCAGTGCCAGTAGGTCTGTTGACGGTCCTGGGTCGTCGGTGCCGGCAGTACTGGGCTAGGGGCCCGGGTCAGCTAGCCAGTACTGTTACACCCTCGAAGATCAAGTATCTCTCTGATCAGCTCGTGACCTTATTCGCCGTGACGTGCGAAGTCCGGTCTCGACCGCTACTAGCGGTCTAAATTTTCTCTGTCAATAGTAACTGATAGCTCGCGGCCTCCTCTTTTCCTTCGCTTCCCTAGCGTCGAACGTGGAGGTGCAATTTCGGCATCAACAGCTTTAATATAATGGACAATTAAATTATTTAAACTGACATATCTGGCTAATTAAATTAGTCGTGTAATATTTGGAATGTCCCACTGTTCTGCTACTTGTTCATGATATGCATGTTGTCCACACCGAAAATATAGGAGGTAGTGGGCATTCTTCTTTCATCCTCAATAAAACGAAGTGGTTGTCATTTATAAATCTCATATGAATTATCCTTCGAATAGCCGGTGGGTTGAATGAAGCGGTAGAAAGATGAATGATTGTTTGTTTGAAAAATGAACAAGTTGTATGTTGTAGCATGATGCAACAAGTAGACCCATATCGGGCATTGACATCCATCTATCAAGCAGGGCTGGCACCACCTAACAGTCATGAGATTTTAATAATTCTAATCTCCTTGTTGTTCCAAAAATTTTATTGTATAACAATTTCTTTTCATGAAGTTCTCCCGCGAGATCATGTCTCATAAGCATCCAATTATCCCTCATATTTAGAGCAATGTTAATGACTATATATCTGCAATATCCATCGTCCATAACATCAACAACATCAAGGAGATGTGATTGCTCACTCGGTGGCATTTGATTGAGCACATTATCTAGAAAACCGCTCATTGTACTTCTTAATTTCTTTCACCTTAGTTGTTTTAACATGTATCACTTCTTGTTCTTCCCTCAAAACGTGCTAGAAATGTGATGGGTCTCTTTTGGTGGATTTGTAATCTTCTATGAACTTCTTCAAACTCCCCCTTGGACGACCTCTCAATTTTGTGGGCATTTTTGGCTTGTTTGTTTAACTAGCATCCGGCTTGACGATTTCACACAATTTTCTTTTAATTTTCCTTCTTTGTAGATTACTTATCCTACTAAAAATTTTCAATATTCCTTCCAAATCATTCTCTATGTCCACTGAATTTTTTTGTTCTTCCTTAATGTTGAAATCAGGAATCTCAATCATTGTTAATTGTTTCCATTCTTTATGCACCATTCATAATGGTCATGTATTACACTCTTTCATGTAAGAAACTAGCTTATGCGCACAAGACAATCCAAATGTGTATTTGTTCTTAATTATGTGTACTCTACCCAAACTGAACGAATCCAGATTTTATGGATTTTTTTTATGCTCTCACACACACTAACAGAGAGATCAAACGACGTTCGTCGTCTTCCACTGGAGTTCTTCGTCACCCAGACTGCTTCTCCCTTGCTGTCCGCCTAAAACTGGAGTTCGCTCATGCTTGAACTCTGTCCGCAAAATCAGTCCGCTGGATGTTTACTTTTCTGTTCGCAGAAAAGTTGCAGCAACACTCTTGTCGCTTCCTATTCACGCGGGCTGCTTTGCTATGCTGCTGCATTTTTTATCCATTTTTTTTACTTCGGTTGTTTTGAGCTTCACAGATGGATGCCTATTTATAGGAACCGGATCCTCTGAATTTCGTGCGGAAACTTCAGGGGTGGAGTTCCCGCGATCTCGCCCGTTGGATTTCAATCCAACGGGTGAGAGCCCCCTTATTTTTATATTTTTTAGTTTTTTTTACTTTTTGTTTTTTTGTCTTCTAGTGAATAAATTTAAGTAGCCGTTGGATTGATGGAATTAAGAGGTCTCGCGCCGTTGGATTGATGGAATTAAGAGGTCTCGCGCCGTTGGATTGAACTTCACGCTGGAGTTCCTGCATGAAATCTAGAGGATCTGAATCCCTATTTATAGGCTTTTGATGTCACTAGCTTGTTGCCATGTGTCCCTATTCATTTATTAATTCTTTTCTTCCACCGTCATATTTCCAGCTAATATAAAACTTTATATATATAATACGAGCAGCTCTGCACGGGCTTCGCCCGTGCTCGCTGGCTTTTAGCGGGCTGTGCCCGCATTTGACAGTACCCGACAGGCGACGGCGGGCTTCGCCCGCAACATATACATATGAGTACTCAAAATGGTCGTAAAAAAATATACATCAATATTTTATAATTATTTTTTTCAAAAATATTTATATTTTAACAAAAAATTATTTTAAAGTAAGTTATTATATTTCGAAATTAGTTTTTATAAGGCCTAATGATAACCTATCATAGCAGGTCTAGGAGGACTACTACAAACTTTTGAATTTTATGAATTTTCATCATTATTTTCATTACAAGGATATGATATAATTGTTAGATTTGAAGTGAGCTAGCGCCGGCGCTAGCGCTAGTGCCGGCGTTAGCTCCTTCTCGCCCCCCCTGTTTTTGTCTATAAATAGAGGGGTAACCCCCCCAGTGCATGCATTCTGAAAGTGACGAGTATCCTCAACTTTGAGCGAGTTAGAGATACCAGAGCGCTACTTGGCGAGCATCGAACTTGGAGTAAGTTCGGCATGAGAGTTACCTACTCGCGAGATACCGCCCGACGCTAGTGCTAACGCTCGCAGTAGCGAGAAGTGGAGGAAGCGAAGCGCGGCGAACGTGTGAGTAGCTTGGAGTGCGAGCATCGAGCTTGCGAGTTGGAGAGCTAACGCTGGGCGTTAGCGTTAACGCCGGCGGTAGCGAGGAGCGAGTATCACCCTGCACGGTGTGCTCCGGAGAAGAAGCGGACCTTGTCCGTGAACAAGTTCTTTTCTACTATTGGCTGTTGTGATTCAAGTTGGATGCAACTTGTATTCAGCATTGTTCATTTGTAACTAACTGCCTGAGTTATTCAATTGTGATAGTATTGTTTCCTTCTTGGTGTCCTTTTTCTCCTATTGGTTGACGTGTTCTTCCGACTTCAAAATATTTCACATGGTATCAGAGGGAGGTTGGGAACAAGGACTGAGCAAGCAAGATGGACGGCGGAGGAGGGTATGCTAGGGGACTTGGCATTGAGCTGCTCACTCAGACCAACTACAAGAAGTGAAAGTCTTGCTTGGAGAGTTACCTGCTTGGAGAGGACCTATGGGAGGTCGTTGGAGGAGAAGAGCATGCAGAAGTTTTTCCAATCGAAGACAATGGTCAAGCTGTGAGATCTTGGAGGAAGACCAACGCCAATGCGGAGTTCACCTTGAAGAGAGCCATTTCACCTGACTTGTTAGACCATATCATAGGTTGCAAGTCAGCGTCTGAGATCTGGATAGCCCTCGATGGGTTATTCAACAAGAAGAATGTAGCGCGGCTACAATTCCTGGAGAATGAGTTGGCGAGGTCGACTCAAGGCGAGATGGCGATATCCACCTTCTTCCTGAAGGTGAAGAACCTGTGTGGGGAGATCTCGACCTTGGACCCTGAAGAGCCAATCTCAGAGGCGAAGTTGAAGCGGCACATACTCCGAGGCTTAAGGAAGGAGTATGTCCCCTTCATTACTTCCGTGCAAGGATGGGCTACTCAGCCCTCCTTACTGGAGCTAGAGAACCTGCTGTCGTCACAGGAGAGCTTGGCGAAGCAGATGGCGGGAGTATCCATCTCAGGAGGAGATGGCGAGGCTTTGTTCTTAGGAAAGAGGAGATCCTGGGACAAGAAAAAGAAGAACTCCGGAGATGGACCTTCAACGTCCTCTCAGGGAGATGGGAGGAAGTTCCTCCCTGCACGCGATGAGATGGGGAGATCCCTTTGCTTTGCCTGTAGGAAGTACGGGCACATGGCGAAGGACTGCCGGTCCAATCTGAAGGCCGGTCATGTTGCTAACAAGGAGGGAGATCACCAGAGAGGTGGAGGAAGAGGTGGAGGTCACCAGGGCGGTGAGAGGGGGGACAATTATTTCCTGGCAGAGATGACGACAACGTCAGTCGATGTCTTAGCCTCCATCAACCTCGAGAACGACTGGATAGTTGATTCCGGTTGAGGGCATCATCTCACCGGAGATATGTCCAAGTTCGACTCCTTGGAAGCATATGAAGGAACAGATGATATCATCAATGCGGATGATACGGTACATCCCGTGGAGCGAGAAGGGAAGGCGTCCCTTGGGAGTAGAGAGACGCCAGTGACACTGAAGAGTGTGTATCACGTGCCTTGCATGAAGAAGAATCTCTTCTCGGTTGCTAACGCAGTGGATGCTGGATACCACGTGCTGTTTGGACCGAAGGAGGTGAAATTCCTGACGAACCTATCGTCTGTCGATGCTGACGTCACGCTCATCGGGAGAAGGGTGAAGGATTTGTATGTTCTGTCTGCAAATGCTACGTGGATAAGCTGAAGACAAACGACATTGCAGTGATCTGGCATGAGAGGCTGGGTCATGTGGGGATGGACAAGCTGAAGATGATGGTGACAAAGGGCCTAGTGAGTGGCCTGCCTCATCTCTCTTCCTACGGCGACGGCCATGTGTGCGACGGATGCCAATATGGAAAGTCACATCGACTTTCATTTGACAAGTCGGAGACCAGGTGTAAGGAACCTCTTGAGTGCGTACATGCTGATGTTATGGGGCCGTGCACCACCCTTACTTATGGAGGCAATAAGTATGCGCTGGTTCTTGTGGATGACTACACCCGCTATACGTGGGTATACTTTCTGAGAGAGAAGTCAGAAGTATTCAACAAGTTTCTAGATTGGAAGGAACTTGTGGAGGGGAGGCTGAACCGCAGAGTGAAGAAGCTGAGAAGCGACAATGGAGGGGAGTTTACCTCCAATGAGTTTACTTCTTTCTGCAGGAGGTTCGGCATTCGGTGGGAGCTCTCCTGCGCTCACACCCCTCAGCAGAATGGGGTGGCAGATAGGAAGATCCGCCATCTGGTGGAGACTACCAGGAGTTGGCTACATGCCAAGAGCATTCCTAATGCCTTATGGGCGGAGGGAATGGCGTGTGCTACTCATGTGATCAACAGGCTACCTCTGAGTCCTAACAGGATGGTGTCTCCACACCATCTCATGTTCGGGGAGAAGCCCAATGTGGGTCACATGAAAGTGTTTGGTTCTACCTGCTTCGTGCACGTCCCAGACGCTCAGAGAACCAAGTTGGAGCCGAAAGCGAGGAATTGTATCTTCATCGGCTACGATGAGCGGAAGAAGGGGTGGAAGTGCATGGATCCGCAGACCCACAAGTTCGTCGTCTCGCGCGACGTAGTGTTTAACGAACTGGTCTCATACCAGGGAGTCTCTACTGTGGTGCTGCTAGAGAGTGGAGAATCTAGCAGGGAAGAGAGGGTCACTGAGGACCTTACTGTGGAGTTGGAGCTATCTCCCAGTGCTCCATCGCCATCTGGCTCAGGACGAGCATCTGGCTCAGGAGGAGCTTCTGGCTCAGGGGGAGCTTCGAACTCAAGAAGCAGGGAGAGCACCGCTTCAGGAGGAGTTCAGAGAGGAGCTCAAGCAGAGGAGTCTACCGGAGTGGTAGATAGTGGCCAAGCCTTGAGGAGGTCAAAGAGGACCATTGTTCCGCCTGCTCGCTATAAGGAGGGAAACTTCGTGAGTTTGGTTTCCTGCTTCTTCGCAGGACCACTCGATGAGAGGGAACCTGCCTGCTTTGAGGATGCAACTGACATCAAGGCGTGGAACGCGACCATGATCGAGGAGATGGAGGCCCTAGAGAAGAATGAGACATGGGACCAGGTTCCCATGGTGGAGGGCATCAAACCTGTCACCTGTAAATGGGTGTATAAGGTTAAGAAGAGAGCGGATGGAGAAGTGGAGCGGTACAAGGCGAGGCTTGTCGCTCAGGGCTTCTCGCAAACCTACGGAGAGGACTACGAGGAGACATTTAGTCCTGTCGCAAAGATGACGTCGGTGAGGATGATCATTGCTCTAGCGGCATACCGAGGTTGGAAGCTGTGGCAGGTTGATGTGAAGAACGCGTTCCTGTACGGAGAGATTGACAAATACATATTCATGGTGCAACCATCTGGATATGTGTCCAAGTCACTTCCACATCACGTCTGTAAGCTGAAGAAGGCCCTCTACGGGTTGAAACAGGCGCCGAGAGCCTGGTATGGAAAGATTGCGGAGTACTTGCAGTTCTGTGGCTACGATGCCTCAGACTCAGACTCCAGCATGTTCGTGAAGAAGAGTGGAAGTCTTCACGTGATGGTGATGTTATACGTCGATGACATGATCGTGACAGGGAACAACCCTGAGGAGGTCGTGGCGCTGAGACAACAGCTTTCCATACGATTCGAGATGAAGGATCTTGGTGAGCTGCACCATTTCCTTGGCCTCCAAGTTGAGAAGAGAAGAGGCGGGCTGTGTGTTTCCCAGAGGGCGTATGCCGAGAGGATCGTCGAAAGATTTGGCATGAAGGAGGGGAAGAGTAGTTCCGTTCCACTGGAGGCTGGGCTGAAGCTTCGGAAGGAAGAAGGGAGGATTCTTCCTGATCCGAAGATCTTTCGGGCACTAATGGGGAATCTTATCTACTTGACTATCACGAGGCCGGACATCGCCTTTGCTGTCGTCCGAGTTAGTCGGTATATACAGGAGCCGCGGAAGCCTCATCTGGAGGCAGCCAAGGGGATACTGAAGTACGTGAAGGGAACCCTTGAGATGGGGTTGTCCTATGAAGAGAAGTCTGACTTCAAGCTGCATGGGTACACGGATGCATACTACGGAGGTGACGCTGATGATCGCAAGTCGACATCAGGTTACGTATTTTTGTGTGGAGCTGCTGCTATCTCGTAGTGTAGCAAGAAGCAGGACTCTATTTCCCTTTCTACCACGGAGGCCGAGTACAAGGCGTCGTCCTTAGCAGCTCAGGAGTGTGTCTGGCTAAGGAGACTAGTGGAGGATGTGGACGAGGAGGTCAGCGGACCTACTGTGCTTCGCGGGGACAATGAGAGTGCATTGAAACTGGTAACCAGTCCAGTATGTCATGCAGGGACCAAGCACATTGAGATCGAGCATCACTTCATCAGAGAGAAGGTGCTGGGTGGCTTGATCATTATGGAGCATGTGCGGAGTGAAGACAACCTTGCGGATATATTCACGAAGCTCCTATCTGCGGGGCCGTTCCGGGGGCTTCGCTCATTGCTTGGAGTTGTTCCCGGAGCTCACTTCAAGGGGGAGTGTTAGATTTGAAGTGAGCTAGCGCCAGCGCTAACGCTAGCGTCAGCGCTCGCGCTAGCGCCGGCGTTAGCTCCTTCTCGCCCCCCTGTTTTTGTCTATAAATAGAGGGGTACCCCCCCCCCCCCCCCCCCCCAAAGTGCATGCATTCTGAAAGTGGCGAGTATCCTAAACTTTGAGCGAGTTAGAGATACTAGAGCGCTACTTTGCGAGCATCGAACTTGGAGTAAGTTCGGCAGGAGAATTACCTACTCGCGAGATACCTCCCGGCGCTAGTGCTAACGCTCGCGGTAGCGAGAAGTGGAGGAAGCAAAGCGCGGCGAGTGTGCGAGTAGCTTGGAGTGCGAGCAGCGAGCTTGCGAGTTGGAGAGCTAACGCTGGGCATTAGCGTTAACACTGGTGGTAGTGAGGAGCGAGTATCACCTGCGCGGTGTGCTCCGGAGAAGAAGCAGACCTTGTCCGTGACCAAGTTCTTTCCTACTATTGGCTGTTGTGATTCAAGTTGAATGCAACTTGTATTCAGCCTTGTTCATTTGTAACTAGCTGCCTGAGTTATTCAATTGTGATAGTATTGTTTCCTTCTTGGTGTCCTTTTTCTCCTGTTGGTTGACGTGCTCTTCTGACTTCAAAATATTTCACAATAATTACACAAATAGTCATTATATTTTATGAATTTCCATTTTTGTTATAATATATGTTAAGACATTGGAGTAAAAGAATGAGGATATATTTGACAATTTTGAATGTTGCATCAAAGGCAACTTCTTATATATAGTAGTTAAAGATTAAAGATATATATATATTCAAATAGGCCATCTCCACCTCATCTCCAGCAAATTTCCGGCCGTCCGCCGCCGGCCACCACCTCTTCGGAGAGTTTGCATCAAGCTTCTAACAATCTAAGGCAACATTAGAGACAATGTCTACAAGATCTGCATATAACATATTTTTGAAACCTGGAAAAACTTGAATTTTACTTTGTCCAAACAGTCGTTTGATTTCTGTATGCTGTAAATTGAACATGTTAACAAATTTTTTCCATACAGTTGTCTGGCCCAAAATCTGCAACATTTCACCCCTCACAGTCTAATATTGCTCAAATACGTTTGTTTGTAGTGCATATTGCTTAGTGTTGTTGATTTGATGAATGAAAATGAAAACTTAGTAAACAAACAAGAGTTAGAGAAAATTTTATTGATTGCTATAGAAGTTACATAATAGCTACTGCTTGGAGGTTTCGTACACACACAAGAGTATATAGGAACTCTCCCTCACAAATCAAAGATTGAGCTAGGCTGAAGGGGAGAAGAAGGTGCAAAATGAGAACTGGCGAGCACTTTGATTCCAGACGAAGCCGCTTGTGAGTTGTTAGCACTGCCTCTCTCCCCTCGATGATGGGTAGTATTTACATATAACGGCAAGAGGGTATATCTCTTAAACAGAGGTGAGTCTCACCCATTCTTGGTCGCTAGTGAGGTGGATCGAGCTGATATGGTCGCCCGACGAAGTGAACTTCTGTCCCATACTATGTAGCAAGGAGCCTCTCGTTATAGAGGCCTTTTAGTACTTATCATCTGACTGTCCTCTACTGATCTCGAGATGTACACCTGATCAAAAACCCCTTGGTGTTAGGGCACCTGATCAAAAACCTAGTGGATCCTACCAAGTGTGGTAGAAGAGTAGACGTACCCAAGTTTATTGGGGAACTACTATAAAAATCCTTGTGTCTCTGTGCTTGTGATTTTCTGTGTTGTTGTGTTGTGCTGATTTGCTTTTATTTAGTTTTATAAATCACTCTGCTATACACTTATATATATATCACTATTTTAATTCCGCAATAAAATTAAGAGAAAAGTTTTAATACTATATTCACCCCCCCCCCCCCCCCTCTAGAGTAAATCTAAGATCTTACCTCCACTTTCAATCGGTCCATTCCCTATCTTCTCAGATCTGATCCGTGAATTAATCAGATTACCTAGAGGTACTGCAGGCAGCTATGACAGCGAAGAATACTGTTTTGGCCAGGTATTCGGTGGAGAAATTTGACGGTAGTGGGAACTTTCGCCTATGGCAGATTCGGGTCAAGGATATGCTGGTTGAGCAGGGGTTAATCCAAGTGCTACAGAGGCGTGATTCTTTGCCCCCTCCGGTGAAGGATTCTGAGTGGACTGAGATGGATGAGCGCGCAACTAGCGCTATTCGGATGTGCATCGATGACAAGGTGTTGTTCAACATCGGTATTGAAGAGTCCGTTGTCACGTTGTGGGAGAAGCTTGAGGGACTCTACATGAGCAAGTCGTTGACCACGAGGCTGTTGCTGAAGCAGCGACTGTATGACATGAAAATGCAGGAGGGTGGTAACATGCAGGTACACTTCAACGTGTTCAGTGGACTTCTTAGCCAGCTGCATGTGGTTGGTGTGAAGGTGGAGGAAGAAGACAAGGCTTTATTGCTTCTTACCTCGCTCCCGGTGTCGTATAAGCACATGCAGACCACTCTGTTGTATGGGAAGGATACAGTAGACGTGGAGCAGATCACATCTGCGTTACTGTCCAGTCAGATGCTGTCGAACCTCGCTCCTGAGGGTGAGCATGCTTTGGCAGTAGGAGGACGACGAGGGAGGTAGTTCGAGAAGGGGTCTGGGAGTGCACGGTCCAGATCCGCATCGAGTAAGGCAGTGACGTGCTACCATTGCAGGCAGAGTGGCCATATTAGGAGACATTGTCCGCAGCGTGTGCAGATTTCCGGGGAAGTCCATGATGCGGGCAAGGCGGCGGTAGCTACGACAGATGATAGTGATGTTTCTCTCCTCATCACTAAGAGTCCATGTGACTCGGATAGCTGGATATTGGATTATGGTTCTTCGCAGCACATTTGCTCAGATGCAGGGATGTTCAGTTCAATGGAGGTGACGACTGGGTCGGTCTTTCTGGGTGACGGCTCAGCATGTGAGGTCATGGGGACAGGGATGGTGGTCATCAGGATGCATGACGGAGCAGTGCGTAGGCTTAAGCAGGTATGCCTGGTACCCAAGCTGCGCAGGAATTTGATATTGCTGGGCAAATTGGACTCCAGCGGATGCACTTTTGCGGCGAGAGGTGGAGTTCTGACGGTGACACGAGGGCGCACCGTGCTCATGCGAGCTGAGCAGCGCGGTAGTCTGTACCGGCTGATGGGGACCACTATGCGAGGTGGTGTGCCCATAATTTCTGCGGCCGATAGAGTGGATGGTCGAGGTGGTACAGGTGATCGCCCTTCTGTTAGTCTGACTAGGAAAGTTAGATTCAGCGATCCAGTTGCGTCGACATTCAGGGGTTGAGCCCGAGCAGGGATGAGTCGACTGGAGTAGGTCGGATGATGCCTCAGAATTTTGGGGTGGTGCTTCGTGCAGAGAGTGTTTCGTGCAGGTGGTGGCTCCGGATCCCGAACCAAGGTGGTGGATTGTTATATTTGGTTCGGATATTATATATATATATATATATATTATATATATTGAATTTCATACATAAGGATTATATATATATATATATATAAATATAATATATATATATATATATATAATGCGATTTTGTTTTAGGTTTATATAAAAACCAAGCTACCACCGTGAGAGAGATTAATAAGCCACCTGGGAGGAAAAGAACTGCACCGCCTGCTTGTATTGTGAGTGGATTAGCCCGTCTCCTTCTCTTCCGTCCCCTTTTTCTCTCGTGCGACGAGGAGACCGTCGGCCTCGTGGTGTTTCGCTGTTGGAAAGGGTGGTGTCGCCGGTCTTGGAGGTGAGCCTCCGGCGTTGGAGAGGGAGTCGTCGTCGGGCTTGGTGGAGATCGTCGTTGACGTTGAAGGCTTGCGTGTGTGCAGTTAGCCTTGACGGCGTTTGGTCTCCGGTGGTGGCGTTTAGTCTCCGGTGGTGGTTGCGGTTGAACGTCGGACCTCGACGTTGAAGTTTCCGGTGAACCTTGTGCGTCCGCTAGGCGGATTGCAGTCCAGATCTTCTACTTTTCTGCGGATCATGCGCGTCCGGCGCATCTGCGGTGTTTCACCGGACGGTCATTTCTTCTCTTATTATTTTCTTGTAACTGCATTTATATATTGTCTGATTTAATATATATTTGTGGTTGTGCGCCGGCGGGTTTTGTCGGGCGCAGACTTGGCCTGTTTTGTATTCTTGTTTTGTCTGCGGATTTTATAGTTGTGTCTGCATTTGTACCGAATTTTACAACAGGAGAAGCATGAAGAGTTTCTGAATGAAGAAAAAAAAAGTGCCGCACGATTTGGAGGGGTCACGGGGCTGGCTGAATATAAGGAATTAGAAAAGGGTATTTTTATTGGTACCTCATAAATGACTATTTGTAACTCGTGAATATTTGTTCCCAAACATGATATTTATACACATACATATACATGCATGTAATCGTACCCACACATGATAATCCTAAGAACAAATTTTTTTGATGTCATCTACCCAAATATTATAGTACTTTAACATATATAAATGACATCCACTTAGAAATTTTTTGTCAATCATAAATAACATCTACTTAGATTTTTTTTGCACACCCTAATTAACATTCACTTAAATAACATAAAAAAACATATCAAAAAAATACATAATGCTCCATATTGTTATAACATCAAAACAACATTTCAAAAAAGTACATAATGTCATTTGTAAGCTATATCTTTCTCTGCCAAAATGAACTCTGCATACAAGGAAAAATGATTTAAATTAATATTGTAAATTTAAAACAATAAATAACTAACTAAATCTCTTACATTTTTTGAATCTAATGCAGTGCGTTACTTGAAGAATCCAAGTGATAAAACAATTTGCACTCTGCAAAATACATAATAAATTAATTGATAAGTACTCAAAGCTTTAATACAATGAATCAAATTATTTAAACTGACATATTTGGCTAATTAAATTATATAGTCGTGTAATATTTGGAATGTCCCACTGTTTTGCTACTTGTTCATGATATGCATGTTGTCCACACCGGAAATATAGGAGGTAGTGGGCATTCTTCTTTCATCCTCAATAAAACGAAGTGGTTCTCATTTATAAATCTCATATGAATTATCCTTCGAATAGTCGGTGGGTTGAATGAAGTGGTAGAAAGATGAATGAATATTGTTTGCTTGAAAAATGAACAAGTTGTATGTTGTAGCATGATGCAACAAGTAGACCCATATCGGGCATTGACATCCATCTATCAAGCGGGGCTGGCACCACCCAACACTCATGAGATTTTAATAATTCTAATCTCCTTGTTGTTCCAAAAATTTTAGTGTATAACAATTTCTTTTCATGAAGTTCTCCCGCGAGATCATGTCTCATATGCATCCAATTATCCCTCATATTTAGAGCAATGCCAATGACTGTATAACTGCAATATCCATCGCCCATAACATCAACAACATCAAGGAGATGTGATTGCGCACTCGGTGGCATTTGATTGAGCACATTATCTTTAAAACCGCACCTTGTACTTCTTAATTTCTTTGTCACCTTAGTTGTTTTAACATTTACCGCTTCTTGTTCTTCCCTCAAAACATGCAAGAAATGTGATGGGTCTCTTTTGGTGGATTTGTAATCTTCTATGAACTTCTTCAAACTCCCCCTTGGACGACCTCTCAATTTTGTGGGCATTTTTGGCTTCTTTGTTTAACTAGCATCCGGCTTGACGATTTCATGCAATTTTCTTTTAATTTCCCTTCTTTGTTGATTACTTATCCGACTAAAATTTTTCAATATTCCCTCCACATCATTCTCTGTGTCCATTGAATCTTTTTGTTCTTCCTTAATGTTGAAATCAGGCTTCTTAATCAATGTTAATTGTTTCCAATCTTTATGCATCATCCATAATGTTAATGCATTACACTCTTTCATGTAAGAAACTAGCTCATGCGCACAAGGCAATTCAAGTGTGTATTTGTTCTTATGTGTACACTACCCAAACTGAACGAACCCGGATTTTATGGACTCTTTTTAATATATCTAAGGCATCATTAGAGAGAATGCCTACAAGATCTGCATATAACATACTTTTGAAACCTGAAAAAACTAGAATTTTACTTTTCCCAAACAATCATTTGATTTCTGTATGCCGTAAATTGATCATATTAACAAAAGTTTTCCATACAGTTGTCTGGCCCAAAATCTGCAACATTTCACCCCTCACATTCTAATATTGCTCATATACATTTGTTTGTAGTTCATATTGCTTAGTGTTGTTGATTTGATGAATGAAAATGAGAACTTAGTACTTATTCCACATCAACTGTAATATTCTGTCATTGGTATACATCTAACACGGAAACCAGGCGGAGGGAAAACCGATAGATGCATGTGACATAATACCGCGAAGGAGCAAGAAATCAGAAGAGACTAATTAGTTATGAATGAGGAGCACCTCCCTCAACTGTTGTAATTGTTCAGCTTTGATGCAATATATATTGCTAGATGACTTTGCTGAGTTGAGGAGACCTGCCCTAATTTCCCATCTCGCTTGCACCATTCCCACCATCGCCTAAAACCATAGCCCCGTTCGACCGCGCCTCGATCGCTATGAATAGAAGGATGCGGGAACGGTGCAACGTACTGGGAAGACAGGCACGGTCGAGGACAGGAATGTTGGATGGTGCACTGGTCGGCAGGATTGAAGAAGCTCCCTGGAGTGGTCGCCGACAAGTTTTCGGTCGATATTAGGTGCCGGCGATCTCGGGGGAGCGCACAGGAGGCGGAATTGAGAGACGGGATCAGGAGTGAACAAGAAGTGTTGAGCGGCTAGGGCAGACTGTTAGGGTTAGAGGCGCTCAAGATATTCTACGTAACCACTATCAAGTTTGGAATATGGTTATATAGTATCTCCAGCTTAGGGGCGGAGCCCTAGGTCGACACGCAACCCGTTAAGGCTTATCGTATCGGTTCAGACACGCGAACATATTAATTAAAATACGTTAACACAGAGCGTGCGTGGGGTAGGTTTAGAAAATAAATGAGTATTTTCTCATTTTTGGGTATATATATGGTCTGTATATAGTAGTAAAGAAGTCCTAAAAATACTAAAAAATTCTATTTGTATATAACGAAACACGATCTACCTATAAAAGTGCCCTTAAGTAAATAAGACGGGCTTTTCCTCTCCCAAAGTAGGTTGTTGACTTTCTTCTCCCTGAACAAAGAAATACTAGATGTAGATGGGGAGAGAGAGAGACTAGGCAGTTTTCCCTTCTTGTGATAAGAGTTTTTGTTCTCCAAAATTCAAAAGGGAAATAAAACCTAGAAGGGTCCGTTCGTTTGAACGGAATTGGCTTTCTGGAATTGGCATTGGCGATTAGAAATCCAATTCTAATATTCGGCGCAACGAAATTTACGAGAATATTGACATTTATATGAGAACTCATGGCTTTGACTTTGAACTAAAAAATCAAATCGTCAATTCTTACCTCCACCCATAAGTTTTCCGCATAATCGAGTGTTTTTGCCAGAGTTTTTCGACCCACGTGTGTGTTTCCTGTCGGGAGTGGGTTTTTCAGAAGGGCACGTGTTTTTCGGTCGGGCATTCATTTTTTGCCCAGACTTGCGCTTTTCGTCCGGGCGGGTGTTTTTCGGTCGGCCGTGGGTTTTTTGGCCAGCCGAGCAATTTTCACACGGGCGCGCGTTTGTTTTGCCCGGGCGCACTTTTTTCACCTGGGCGCGCTTTTTTCGCACGAACGCGATTTTTCTGACCGAACGCGGGTTTTCCGCTCGAACGCGATTTTTCCGGTCGGAAGCGAATTTTCAGGCCGGGCGCGATATATTTTGCCCGGACGCGATATTTTTTGCCAGACGTGATTTTTTCTCCAAAGCGCGTTTTTCCCGGCCGTGCGCGTTTTTTTCGGTCGGGCGCGCTTTTTCGCCCGGGCGTGATTTTTTCGCCCGGGTGATATTTTTTCCCCGAGCGAGTTTTTTCGCTCGGGCACAATTTTTTCGTAAAAAATCGCGCCCTGTCCCAAAAAATGGGCCCAGAAGAAAAAATCGCACCTGGGAGAAAAAATCGCGCCCGGGCGAAAAAAATACGTTGGGTCTCCCGGGCGAAAAAATCGCTCCCGGGAGAATAAAATGTGCCCGCTCGCCTGGGCGAGAAAATCACGACCACGCGAAAAAATCGCGTCAGGGCGAAAAAATCGCGCCCGGGCGAAAAAATCGCGCCCGGGCGAAAAAAACGCGTACGGGCGAAAAAATCTAGCCCGGGCAAAAAAATCGCTCCCGGGCGAATATAACGCGCCCGCTCGCCCGGGCGAGAAAATCGCGACCGGGCAAAAAAAACGCGACCAGGCGAAAAAAACGCGCCCGAGAGAAAAAAATGCGCACGGGAAAAAAAAATGCACCCGAGAGAAAAAAAACGCGCCCAAGCAAAAAAAATGCGCCCGGGCGAAAAAATCGTGCCCAGGCGAAAAAAAATGCGGCAGGGCAAAAAAAGCGCGCCCGGGCGAAAAATTCGCGCCCGGACGAAAAATTCGCGCCCGGGCGAAAAATTCGCGCCCGGGCGAAAAAAACGCGTCCCGGCGAAAATTCGCGGTCCGGTCGAAAAAAAACGTGCCCGGGCGAAAAAAACGCACCCGGCCGGGATTTTTTCCATCCATGCGCACGTTTTTCGACCAGTCGCGCAATTTTCGCCAGGGCGCGGGTTTTTTTGCTATGGCGCTCGTTTTTCACCCGGGCAAAAAATGCGCGCCCGGGAAAAAAATGCCCACCTGGGCAAAAAAATTGCGCTTGGGCGAAAAATGCACGTCTTAAAATATATTGTTGTTTAATGCGTTCGGCGCTGACGCCTATTTTGAGTTTTATAAAATATTGTATACTGTTAATTCAATAGCAATTCCATCATTCAGCTGAACAACTTTTGTGGCCCAATTCAAATTCTATTGACTGAATATAATCTTACCGACGAACAACAAAATTGGAATTATGTAAAAAACCAATTCATGTAGATATTGATTTTCGTCGAAAAGCCAATTCCAGAAAGTCAATTCCATTCAAACGAATGGACCCGAAGAGGTTTTCTCCTTTGACAGTACAGAAAAATAAAGTGTGGTGTTATTGGTAATGGTATCTCATATATGACTAATCATATCTAATAATTACAACTATTCTATGAATTTATAATTTCGTGAATCTTAATATTTGTACCCCACCTCCATGCCTGAAATCGACGTTAATGCGGCATCGGACGAGCAAAGCCTTCTAGACGCTCGGTGCGAACTCCTCCGGCATCTAGTCGGCGAACTTCTTCGCGCCGTCCAATCGGCCTGCGGGCAAATGCATGTCCTCGAGGCACACATAATTAATGCTCTCCTCTTGGACTGGTCCGCTTCTCCCTCATCTTCTCGAACACCAGCAGCCCGCACCTGCTCATCCACCATGTCGGAGTCGTTGCAAGCGTTCAAGACGTTCACAGTAGAAGACTAGCCGGAGGCAACACTCTTGTCGCTTTCTATTCACGCGGGCTGCTTTGCTATGCTGCTGCATTTTTTATCTTTTTTTTACTTCGATTGTTTTGAGCTTCACAGATGGATGCCTATTTATAGGCTTTTGGCGTCACTAGCTTGCTGTCATGTGTCCCAATTCATTTGTTTGATCACGCACATGATTTATTAATGCAAGAGAAATTATGATCAATTCAATAATCCATTTTTATACCTGCATTCATGATGATTAAAAGAAGGTGGTTGGAAGAATACTGAATCAGAGAAGCAGAAAATAGAATAGATGCGTAAAGAATTGTTGCGGAACGCTTAGGGCTCGTGGTAGACCGGTTCACTTGAACCACCTTAGCTCGTGAGCGAACTAAGCGCGCAAACAGTCAATTAGAGATTTGCTGAGTACACATGGACTTTTTAACGTGGAAAACCCGGAAAGGGTAAAAAACCACGCGGCCGGAGCTGTGTCGACCAAACTTCACTATCTTCTGGGGGTTACAACTTGGAAACTAGAATTTGAGCGCGACAGGCCGCTGCTCGTTACAATATTTGGAGAGAGAGAGAGAACGAGCTCCGAGGGTGACAGACCACCTCTCGGAAAAACTAAGTCTTTTTCCCTTCTGAGAATGCTAGTCGCCTTTCGGAAGTGAGACGGCTAGTCGCCTTTTCCTTCTGAGAATGCTAGTCGCCTTTCGGAAGTGAGAAGGCTAGTCGCCTTTTTCTTCTGAGAATGTTAGTCGCCTTTCGGAAGTGAGAAAGTTAGTCACCTTTCGGGATGATGAAGATCTTCAAGTCCACGAAGGAGATCTTCAAGCGCCGAAGGAGAATTCCGCAAAAGTATGCAAGGAGCTCTCCCGGGTCCAGAAGTCAAGGTGCTTTCAAATGAAGTCTTGGGGCTCCTTTTATAGCTTTGGCCGGGGGCGGTCCGGTAATTTTGCCGTTTGCAGTTTCCATAAATGTTTGGTGGACGAATCATATTTTCCGATTTGGGGCACACAGATCGCCATTTTTCGTAAATGACCACCTTGCCCTTCGGGCAGCCTGGGCGGCTCGGGCAGTTCGAGCAGTTCTGTTGGAGGCGAAAAAGGCGACTGGCCGTTCCTGAAAAGTGAGAAGCCTGAAAGATAAGAAGTGAGAAGCCTGAAAGACAAAAAGTGAGAAGCCTGAAAGACAAAAAGTGAGAAGCCTGAAAGACGAAAAGTGAGACAGTCGGAAAGACAAAAAAGTAAGAAGCCTGAAAGACAAAAAGTGAGAATGCTCCCGAATTTGTTCGGAAGCGTTCTGAGCGCGCGCGAGCGCTAAAGTGTTCTGAGCGTGCAACGAACATGGAAGTGCTTTGAACGCGCTTGGAGGCGTTCTGAGCGCGCGTAAGCGCGGAGGCGTTCTGAATGCGCTTAGAGGCGTTCTGAGCGCGCGCGAGCGTAGAGGCGCTCTGAGCGCGCCTAGAAGCGTTCTGAGCGCGCGTTAGCGCGGATGCGTTCTGAGCGAACGGTGGGGCGGGGAGTTGTCCCCCAAATAGAAATTGGGATCTGACGCACCTGACGAGGGGGCGCGACTGCGGCAGGGCCCCTTGCGAGCTCCCCTGCGGAAAAAGGCGAGGGGAGGGGGCCGGACCGCACCCTATGGGCGGTGCGGCGGAGCCGCACCCCGGGGGGGTGCGGCCGGGCCGCACCCTCAAGGGGGGTGCGGCTTGGCCGCACCCCCTGGAGGGGTGCGGCTGGACGCAACCCTTGAGGGGTGCGGCTGGACGCAACCCTTGAGGGGTGCGGCTGGGCCGCACCCTCAAGGGGGGTGCGGCTTGGCCGCACCCCCTGGAGGGGCGCGGCTGGGCCGCACCCCCTGGAGGGGTGCGGCTGGGCCGCACCCCCTTGAGGGGTGCGGCTGGGCCGCACCCCTTGAGGTGTGCGGCTCCGCGCGAGCCGCACCCCGAGTGAGGTGCGGCGGGGCCGTTCCCCCGCGACGGGGGGCGCTTCCCGCGCGCTACCGTGTGTGCGGTAGCGTACGCGCTTGCGGTTTGTTCTCCGCGCGCTCTGTTTCTGGCGGTTGTCGGCGGAAATGGCGGGCTCGGTTTCTTCGATTCGAGCGATTGCGTGTTGACTGCTGACCCCATATCTCTTTAGTGGAGCTTCCTTTAGACGCACCCCAAGGGGCCGCACCCCTTTGAGGGGTGCGGCTTGGCCGCACCCCTTGAGGTGTGCGGCTCCGCGCGAGCCGCACCCCGAGTGAGGTGCGGCGGGTCCGTTCCCCCGCGACGGGGGGCGCTTCCCGCGCGCTACCGTGTGTGCGGCAGCATACGCGCTTGCGGTTTGTTCTCCGCGCGCTCTGTTTCTGGCGGTTGTCGGCGGAAATGGCGGGCTCGGTTTCTTCGATTCGAGCGATTGCGTGTTGACTGCTGACCCCATATCTCTTTAGTGGAGCTTCCTTTAGACGCACCCCAAGGCCTTCACGGGTGGTATAACATAAGCCCCCCAAACCTTCGGAGTCCGAGTTTCGGTGCGAGAAGTTCGGAGGTTTTAATTTTTTTGGTGGTGCCTTGGGTAGGAGTTGTCGTCGGGGGTAAGCGTGGTTGACTCTGTTCCTTTGTTCTGGTCAGGCGTTCCTCGCCCTGTGCTGTGACCTGATAGTCCTCTGATGGTCCTGCTGCCCTGGTTGCCGACAAAGTGTTGATTGAGGGAAGACGCTTTAAGATGGCCGGCGAAGGGCGCTGGTTCTCTGAGATTGTTGCTGGCTTGCTGCCTAGCATCGATATTCGTATAGGTTGAGTGCTTTCTGCAAAATAACAGATGAACTTGCGCGGTTCTGAGCCCGCGGCTTTTATATAATGGAAATTCAGCTTGCACGAGTCTGTGCTCGCGGCTTTTACATAATAGAAAATTAGCCCGCGCGAGTCTGAGTTCGCGGCTTTTTACATAATAAAAGATAGGTTTGGGCGGTGAAGAGCATATGTATTCAAACAGTGGAAGAACGTAGGAGGGGCAGATACTTATGACGTCGGGACCTTACTGCGGTGGAGAACGGCGAACCTTCAATCGACGACAGTGAGAGATTGTTGTGAGCGCGCTGCCCGGAGGCAGTTGCTGTTCATTAGCGCACTGCCCGGAGGCATTTGCTGTTCATTAGCGCACTGCCCGGAGGCAATTGCTGTTCATTAGTGCACTGCCCGGTGGCAATTGGTGTTCATTAGCGCACCGCCCGGAGGCAATTGATGTTCATTAGCGCACTGCCCGGAGGCAATTGCTGTTCATTAGCGCACTGCCCGGAGGCAAGTGCTGTTCATTAGCGCACTGCCCGGAGGCAACTGCTGTTCATTAGCGCACTGCCGTGAGGCAATTGCTGTTCATTAGCGCACTGCCCGGAGGCAATTGCTGTTCATTAGCGCACTGCCCGGAGGCAATTGCTGTTCATTAGCGCACTGCCCGGAGGCAATTGCTGTTCATTAGCGCACTGCCCGGAGGCAACTGCTGTTCATTAGCGCACTGCCCGGAGACAACTGCTGTTCATTAGCGCACTGCCCGGAGGCAATTGATGTTCATTAGCGCACTGCCCGGAGGCAATTGCTGTTCATTAGCGCACTGCCCTGAGGCAATTGCTGTTCATTAGCGCACTGCCCGGAGGCAATTGTTGTTCATTAGCGCACTGCCCGGAGGCAATTGTTGTTCATTAGCGCACTGCCCGGAGGCAATTGCTGTTCATTAGCACACTGCCCGGAGGCAATTGCTGTTCATTAGCCCACTGCCCGGAGGCAATTGCTGTTCATTAGCGCACTGCCCAGAGGCAATTGCTGTTCATTAGCGCACTGCCTGGAGGCAGGTGCTGTTCATTAGCGAGTGGACGTCTTTACGTAGTTTCGATGGCGCAAGATATGACATGCGTGAAATAGAACTTTAAAAACTCTTAGTCGTAGTGATAATTTACGCAATTTCTTCAGAAACAAAGTTGATAGATGCAAATTAAGTTGACAGAATATTTCAGCGGCGCTGGTAGAGCCCCGCTGATGGGTATGAAGCTTTCTCCTGGGATGAATGCCTTAAGGTTGCTCCTGGTCCTTCCTGACAAGCCGCTAGCTGATCTCCTGCTAGCCGAATAGTCGCCTAGTCTCATAGGAATTTCCCCAGTAGGCCTTGTTTGACGAGTTGCTCGATTTCATCCATAAGCTTGGAGCAATTTTCCGTGTCATGTCCTTGTCCACGATGGAACTCACAATATTTTGTCTGGTCCCCTGAGTTTTTAGCGAGGGGTCTGGGCTTGCGGAGCGTCTGGTTGTCTTTGATTGCGTACAGTACGTTAGTGCTGGTAGTGTTCAGGGGAGTGTAGTCCTGATGTTGGCGAGATCCTCGGTCTCGGCTGGAGTTGTCGTAATGCTTGCTTTTCTTATTGGGAGTTGTCTGCGGCAGCGACTCCTCTTTCTTCCTCTTCGAGCTCCCCTCGAACTGCTGGCGGTGCGCTTCAATTGCCTCATCTGCTGCTATCTGGGCCTCGACTCGCTGAACGAGGTCATGGTAGCTTGGTACGGTCTCTCTCATTAGAGCTGAGTAAAAGCCACTTAGGCGGAGTCCTCCAAGGAAGACTCCCCGTAAGAGCTCGGGATCGACTCCTAGGATCTGTCGAGCCTCCGTAGTGAAGCGTCGGAAGAAATCTTTGAGTGTTTCTCCGTCGTTTTGGCGGATCCCTGAGAGATGGGAGGGATCTCGGACAATTCTGCGGTTGGCGATGAATTGGTCCACGAACTGCTGCGCCATTTCTGCGAAGTTGTTGATAGCCCCATTCGGCAGGGAGTGGAACCAAGTGCGCGCTTGCCCCTTCAAGGTTGCCGGGAACACCTGACAGAGGAGCTGATCAGGGGCGCTGTAAATCCTCATGATGGTGGTGAAGTGATTGACATGTTCCAATGGGTCGTCCGTCCCGTCAAATGTTTCGATGTTGGGAAGCTTGAACCCGTTTGGAACTGGATGGGCCAAGACTTGAGGCAATAGTGGGGAGCCCTGATGCGCGGGACGGCGGGCGAGTGTGGCGCGTCGCCCTGCCTGAGCGTATTCCTCCTCTATCATATCGCGTATTTCTTCTCGCGTAGTTCTTTCCGTTGCTCGCTCAGGGGCAGCTCTTCTGGGATGATGGCGACGGTGGGCATCCTCTGGGCCTCCAGCTGGTGGGGCAAGGTGAGCGGAACTCGTCGCGTTGGAGAATCCTTCTGAGGCCTCGTCCTCCTGAATGGCTTCTTGGTTCGGAGCATGATTCAGAACTGGGGGTGGTGGCGCGTTCGGAGCCAGTGGCTGATTCGGAGCTTGAGGAGCCCCGAGATTCCTCATGAGAGCCAACACCTCGGCTTGCTGTTCTTCAATCTGCCGCATGCGCCCTTCCAATCCTGCTGCGGGCGCAGGCACTGCGCCTTCCGCGGGAGGCGCATTGATAAGCGAGTGGGAGGGAGCTGGGTCGACGCGCCCTTCCGGGATTGATCCTTCAGTAGTGCGAGCACTCTTTCTTGCCATCGCAGTTGGCCTTCAAAGAGTTTTGGGAATGTTCCCACATACGGCGCCAAACTGTTGCGGAACGCTTAGGGCTCGTGGTAGACCGGTTCACTTGAACCACCTTAGCTCGTGAGCGAACTAAGCGCGCAAACAGTCAATTAGAGATTTGCTGAGTACACAGGGACTTTTTAATGTGAAAAACCCGGAAAGGGTAAAAAACCACGCGGCCGGAGCTGTGCCGACCAAACTTCACTATCTTCTGGGGGTTACAACTTGGAAACTAGAACTTGAGCGCGACAGGCCGCTGCTCGTTACAATATTTGGAGAGATAGAGAACGAGCTCCGAGGGTGACAGGCCACCTCTCGGAAAAACTAAGTCTTTTTCCCTTCTGAGAATGCTAGTCGCCTTTCGGAAGTGAGACGACTAGTCGCCTTTTCCTTCTGAGAATGTTAGTCGCCTTTCGGAAGTGAGAAGGCTAGTCGCCTTTTTCTTCTGAGAATGCTAGTCGCCTTTCAGAAGTGAGAAGGCTAGTCGCCTTTCGGGATGATGAAGATCTTCAAGTCCACGAAGGAGATCTTCAAGCGCCGAAGGAGAATTCCGCAAAAGTCTGCAAGGAGCTCTCCCGGGTCCAGAAGTCAAGGTGCTTTCAAATGAAGCCTTGGGGCTCCTTTTATAGCTTTGGCCGGGGGCGGTCCGGTAATTTTGCCGTTTGCAGTTTCCATAAATGCTTGGTGGACGAATCATATTTTCCGATTTGGGGCACACGGATCGCCATTTTTCGTAAATGACCACCTTGCCCTTCGGGCAGCCGGGGCGGCTCGGGCAGTTCGGGCAGTTCTGTTGGAGGCGAAAAAGGCGACTGGCCGTTCCTGAAAAGTGAGAAGCCTGGAAGACAAAAAGTGAGAAGCCTGAAAGACAAAAAGTGAGAAGCCTGAAAGACAAAAAGTGAGAAGCCTGAAAGACGAAAAGTGAGACAGTCGGAAAGACAAAAAGTGAGAAGCCTGAAAGACAAAAAGTGAGAACGCTCCCGAATGTGTTTGGAAGCGTTCTGAGCGCGCGCGAGCGCTAAAGTGTTCTGAGCGTGCAATGAACATGGAAGTGCATTGAACACGCTTGGAGGCGTTCTAAGCGCGCGTAAGCGCGGAGGCGTTCTGAATGCGCTTGGAGGCGTTCTGAGCGCGCGCGAGCGTAGAGGTGTTCTGAGCGCGCCTAGAAGCGTTCTGAGCGCGCGTTAGCACGGAGGCGTTCTGAGCGAACGGTGGGGCGGGGAGTTGTCCCCCAAATAGAAATTGGGATCTGACGCACCTGACGAGGGGGCGCGACTGCGGCAGGGCCCCTTGCGAGCTCCCCTGCGGAAAAAGGCGAGGGGAGGGGCCGGACCGCACCCTATGGGCGGTGCGGCGGAGCCGCACCCCGGGGCGGTGCGGCTGGGCCGGCCACACCCCTTGAGGGGTGCGGCTGGGCCGCACCCTCGTGGGGGTGCGGCTTGGCCGCACCCCCTGGAGGGGTGCGGCTGGGCCGCACCCCCTTGAGGGGTGCGGCTCCGCGCGAGCCGCACCCCGAGGGAGGTGCGGCGGGGCCGTTCCCCCGCGACGGGGGGCGCTTCCCGCGCGCTACCGTGTGTGCGGTAGTGTACGCGCTTGCGGTTTGTTCTCCGCGCGCTCTGTTTCTGGCGGTTGTCGGCGGAAATGGCGGGCTCGGTTTCTTCGATTCGAGCGATTGCGAGTTGACTGCTGACCCCATATCTCTTTAGTGGAGCTTCCTTTAGACGCACCCCAAGGCCTTCACGGGTGGCAGAAGAACACCTATCCTCTTTCATCGCCCACCCAATTATTCTTCAACTTGGGCACTGTAGGTGCCTTCCTCTCCATAAAGCTCAGCGAGAAGGGTAATATGTTTTTTCTATGTTCCTGAAAGTAAAAAGAAGAAGAAATCCAAAATTGAAACAAATACCAAAAAGCGAAAACGAAACTCACCGGGATCCGGTGAGGGAATGGAAGCGAGGAAGCAAATGGGCGATGGAATTGAAATGAGGAACCCCAAATCCTATTCTGATACTCGCATGGCCGATGCCCTAGGAGGGGACGGGATAGTTGACGATGGCACAAACCTTGAGTGGGTTTTTTCCGATTGGATCATAGACGGTGCAGGAGTTGGGATTCTTTAGTCTTAGCTTGCAGCAGTTTTGATGTCGGGCGTCGTTTGTGGAATCAAGGGGTGGATTAGTGGGAGGATCTCCTTTGGCGGCGAGCTGGTCAGCGGCGGAGGCAGGAGTATTCTCGGGCTTCATCTTCGAGAGTGGGGGAGTGTGTGAGCAAGAGGGGAGAGGCGAGCAGGATTGTCGGCGATGGGATTTGGGGAGGCGAGCAGGATTGTCGGCGATGGGATTTGTGGAGGCGAGAAGGATTGTCGGAGAGGAGGCGTTCCGGCGTGGGAGTGGCGAGAGGGACAGAGCGGGGCGCTGCGACGTCGATTTCGTGAGGGGTCGGGGAGTTGTCGCGATGAAGAGGGATGATGAGGTTGCGGCGATAAGGAGGTTGCGAGTTTATGGTAGGCTGTTTTAGGTTATTAGCTTTAGACAGACAATTCCCATTTTATGAAGCCATATCCGACGGTCCAAATTATTTGGGGGATTTTTGATCTCATGCTATTCGCAGACCACCATATTTCTTTTTTAGAATAGTATAGATATAGATATATATAAATATTTATATTTATATATATCTATACTATTATATAAAAATATAGAGTTATGGTGTAACCCGGTCCGCCAACAAATCTACGCCGTTCGATTCTCCTTATCGGTTCGATAAGGAGAGAGAGAGGGAGAGAGGGAGTGGGGCCCACAATTAAGAGAGAGAGGGAGGGGAGAGAGGGAGTGGGGCCCACAATTAAGAGAGAGAGGAGAGGGCGGCAGGGAGAGAGGGAGGGGAGCGAGGGTGGGGTTTGTTTTTTGGCTTTAATTTTTTTAAAAATTTAATATATATATATATAATACTAATATATAATTAATATATAAACAATTAAACATTATATATATAGAATTAATATATACATAATTAATATATATACAGAATTAATTATACATAATTAATATATATACATAATTATGACAGTGCCGGGGGCGGACGAAGCTCGCCGGGGGCGATCGAAGCAAGTCAGGGGCGGGCAAAGCCCGCCGGGACGGGCAGTGTACTGCCGCCCGGGGCACGGGGGTCCCCCGTGCACTGTCACTCGTATATATATATATATATATTCAAATAGGCCATCTCCACCTCATCTCCAACAAACTTCCGGTCGGCCGTCGCCGGCCACCATCTCTTCGGAGGGTTTGCATCAAGCTTCTAACAATCTAATGCAACATTAGAGACAATATCTACAAGATCTGCATATAACATACTTTTAAAATTTGAAAACAGCTTAAATTTTACTTTGCCCAAACAGTCGCTTGATTTCCGTATGCCGTAAATTGAACATGTTAACAATTTTTTTTCATACAGTTGTCTGGCCCAAAATCTGCAACATTTCACACCTCAAAGTCTAATATTGCTCATATACGTTTGTTTGTAGTGCATATTGCTTAGTGTTGTTGATTTGATGAATGAAAATGAGAACTTAGTAAACAAACAAGTGTGAGAGAAAAATTTATTGATTGCTATAGAAGTTACATAATAGCTACCGCTTGGAGGTTTCGCACACACACAAGAGTGTATAGGAACTCTCCCTCGCAAATCAAAGATTGAGCTAGGCTGAAGGGGAGAAGAAGGCCCAAAATGAGAACTAGCGAGCACGTTGATTTCAAACGAAGCCGCTTGTGAGTTGTTAGCACCGCCTCTCTCCCCTCGATGATGGGTAGTATTTACATATGACGTCAAGAGGGTATATCTCTTAAACAGAGGTGAGTCTCACCCATTCTTGGTCGCTAGTGAGCTGGATCGAGCTGATATGGTCGCCCGACGAAGTGAACTTCTGTCCCCTGCGATGTAGCAACGAGCCTCTCTTTATAGGGGCCTTTTAGTACTTACTCATAATCTGACGGTCCTCTACTGATCTCGACATGTACGAGTAGCACAACATGATCCCAATTTATATGATGTTGCCGATCTACCAAACCTTTAACCTCATACTATATATTGTACTTTATACACAAACAATAAGCATCTAGTGCAGCTCATCTTGAGTGATGGTTAACTTAAATATTTTACTAAAAAGAGAAAAAAAAGCAGGTAAAAAAAGAAGCCAATGATAAGAAATCAACGGACAAGATTAGTAGATATCAGGGGCTTTTCTGCGTTGAAATAGTTGGGAGATCTATTATTAGCTTTTTAACGTTGGGCATTATTGCACACTAAAAAATGACGCCTTTCTACATCAGTAATAACTATCACATTAATGAATCTACCTGCTTTGTAAACCCGCAACCCCTGCATTTCCCTCTATATAAACAGACCCCATGCCCGTATTAACCGCCACCAACAATCCTTACTCCTCTTCATTCACCATGGTGTCTCGTGCAGCGGCGGTGGCGCTCGTGGCGGCGTTGGTGGCGGCGGCGGTGATGTTGCCATCGAGCGAGGCTGCGCTGACATGCTCGACCGTGTACCAGTCACTCTACCCGTGCCTCAGCTACCTGCAGTCAGGCGGCTCCGTGGCGCCGCCGGAGCCGTGCTGCTCGGGGATTAGCAGCTTGATGGCGGCGGCGGGAACCACGGCGGATCGCCGCACGGCCTGTACCTGCCTGAAGGCTGCTGCTGCAAGTGTCTCCGGTGTTAACCTTAACCTCGCCGGAGCTCTGCCGAAGAAATGCGGTGTTAGCATCCCGTACAAGATCAGCCCCTCCACTGACTGCGCCAAGTGAGCATCTCTCTTCCCCCTAGCTCTCTCACAGTAAAGAAAAATGTGATTTTGGAAATTGTTTCAGTTTTGTTATTCTGAAATTAACCATTTTTGGTGGAAATTGCAGGGTGAAGTAAGTGATGTGGGAGAGGAGTTTTGCGGAGAATTGGCAGAATAATGTAAGGCAGAGAGTGGATGCTCAAATGAATCTCTATTGGATTCACGGGTCTGGCTATTATTATTATTTTATGTATGGATGCTCTGGAGGTGTCGGAGCTGTGGGTGTGCTTTTTAATTCGTTTTGAAAGGAGTTTTGGCTCTTAGTAATAAAGAAAGTGGTATCCCTGTTTATGTGCTTTTAATAGTGAAAGCAGTCTGTTATAATATTCTCAAGATACTCCACTAAAATTCATCGGTGTGGAATGGTCTTATATAGTATCTCCAGCGTAGAGCCTAACCCTAGTGACACGTAACCCGTCGGGTCGTTCCGAGTCGGTCCTGACACGCACGGACATATATATATTAATAAACCTAACAATCTCTTCCTATGTCCGCGGTAAACCAACGTCGGAAAAGAGGTTGGTGCGTGTAGTGTTCAACCAATTCGACTCAATTACACAACCGTGTCCGTAAGCACCTGTTATAACATATCAGACTGAAAAGAAACAGAAGTATGTATGCATGCATGAGAATATAACATAAACTAAGCAGCATCACATCGAAGTCAAAAGTACAATCAGAGAAATAGGTACCAGAAGACCTAATGTCTCATGACCAACAAAAGAGTAGGAAATAATCCAAACAAACCGGTAAAGGAAGAGAGCTAAAACAGTGCTCTAAGCCAAAGAAAGAAAAACCAAACAAATACTTTAGAAACCATCGTCCAGCAGATCATCCTCATCAGGATCCCAATCTGCACGTGCTCCTCCTGCAGCATCAGCTCCTGTAATTTTCAACAGAGAACTTCATTCAGAATGAATTCAACCATGGAAAATGTACATGTATCTAATTCTACAAATAAGAACGTAGTACTTTAGTTAAGCTAAGAGGACATTTTGAGTAGAGTATTTTAGGTTCAATCGCAAAATCTATTAACTATTTCCAACCGAAATGATTTTAGACTTCTGAACAACACAGCTATATTTGTGTTCATATATGTGATGTCATGGTTACTGTTCTTATAGGGTTAATTGGAACTCATCAAATGTGGAATGGAACCAATCAACAGGAGAAGGTCAAAAACAAGTCAGATCGTGTTATCAAATATGGAATAACACTCTCCTCCAAGTTAATGAAGACGAATCCGGATGAGGTTGTTAACATCAAATGTGGAATGAAATAACTCACCAGATTCGTACTCAGCAACCAAAAACATCAACGGAGCATAACATGCTAGATTTGAGAAAGGAAGGAATCAAAACATTCGGACTAAGGCTGTTCTCAAACCACCTTGAGTCCCATTTCCCCCATTATTTTGATCGAACGATCTCGGGGCATCCTTTCGTCAATGGATCAGCTAGATTATCCTTCGATCGCACATCGACCAAAGTAATAATGTCTTGTTCTTTAAAATAATTCAAAAGAGCGTGTCTCAGTCGTACATGTCGTCTCTTAGTATTAAAAAGGACAATCTTAACAACTTGGATTGCTGTCTGATTATCACAGTACAGGCTTAAAGAATTGACTTGAAGTCTAGACAATGGAATGTCTAAAATCAAAATCCTGGTCCAGTCCGCCTCTTCACCAGCTGAAGCTAAGACAAACAATTCGGCTTCCATAGACGACATGGCTATACATGTCTGTCTTTTGGACTTCCAAGTAACTGCAATGCCACCCAAGGTGAATATGAATCCACTTGTGGACTTGCTGTTTCCATCTTCTGAACACCATGAGGCATTAGAGTACCCTTCCAAAGTAGGAGTGTGACCAGTGTAGCATATGGCGTGATCTTTAGTACCTTTGAGGTACCTCATCAGCTGGTCTAAGGCATCCCAATGCTCTTTGCCTGGACTACTGGTAAAGTGACTCAGCATGCCTACGGAGAAGGCAATGTTTGGTCTCGTGCAACTTATGGCGTACATGAGACTTCCAATGATCTTTGAGTACTTGACTTGATCAATGTTTGTCCCTTCATTCAGACTCAACTTGACGTTCGGATTGATTGGTATTTCAACAGGCCTACAATCTTTATAACCCCAGGTATTAAGAATCTGCTCAATGTAGTGAGCTTGACTTAGAGTGACACGTCCCTTGTTTACTCTTACTTTCATACCTAGTAGGGTATCCACAGGACCAAGGTCCTTCATATCAAACGCATTTACGAGAGCGGATTTAGTATCCCTCACGACAGCAAGGTCTGACCCCAGAATCAACATGTCATCCACATATAGGCATATGATGACTGTTTGGTTTGACATCGAGCGGTAATAGTGACACTTGTCGGAGAGACTGCACTGAAATCCAATGCTCTTCACCACTTGATCAAACTTCATGTGCCATATCTTAGGCGCTTGTTTAAGCCCAAGATGGATTTATCTAGCTTGCACACTTTATCTTTTAGATCTGTACATACATAACCTTCATGTTGTGCCATGTAGATCTCTTCATTTAGCTCTCCATTTAAGAAGGCTGTTTTCATGTCCATCTGATGAACTATAAAGTTCTCGATAGAGGCTAAGGCAAGAAGAATCCTTATAGTGGATAGGTGATAGACAGGTGAATAGACATCAAAGTAGTCAATTCCCCCCTGTTGTTTATAACCCTTATCAACTAGTCGTGCTTCGTATCTTCCTATAGACCCATCACTATGCAATTTCTTCTTTAATACCCACTTGCATCCCATGACTTTAGCTCCTTTCGGTAGGTCCACTAGATGTCATGTATTATTTTGTATCAGCGAGTTCATCTCATCATCGATAGCTTCTGCCCATATTAACGCATCTCTCGATCTCATCGCTTCCTGGTAGGAGAATGGATCATCCTCTAAATGGTAGGTGACGAAATTCTCACCAAAATCCTTAGGGATTCTATCTCTTGTAAATACTCTAAGAGGAACAGATTCGACCTCTAGAGGTTGGGGAGCAGTGCCAGAGGGGCCAGCTTCAAGTTCTACAGTAGATTCTGAGATCATGTCAGTAGATCCAGGGACGGTTAGGCCATGATCTTGCAATGAATCAATTCCAGAAGTTGTGTGCTCCTAGAAACGATCTTGTAAGGGTTTCTAGTTATTTTGGTCTGGGCACAAACCTCGCACCTATCAAATCGAATCGAAAAATCTAACAGAATGTTGTGACTCTTAGCTAGATCGCGCATCTTCATATAGTGAACGTGTCCAAGTCTATTGTGAAGTAGCTTTGGACTTATCAGAGACGAACTCACTTGATTTATGCACTCATTTTCTAGGCTAAGTCTATACATTCCATTGATTAGGTAAGCGCAACCAAAGTAATGTGAATTAACAATTAGTGTTATTCTACCGCTTATAGTTTTGAAAGACATTCCGGACTTATCTAGCAAACTCATAGAAATTAAATTTTTAGTTAAATTTGGAACTAAATTAACATTTTGCAAAATTAAATGTTACCTAAAGAGAGGACTAGCTCTGCCGTCCCAGCATGAGTAACGACTTTCTCTCCTCCATTGCAGTTCTCAACTCTGTCCTGGACTGCTCTAACGTCTAACAGAAGACCTCTGTCATTCGTAACATGACAGGTAGCACCGCTGTCCATCCACCACTCAGAAGATGCACTGCGCTGACTACTCCCAATCATAGCCACCAAGGACTTGGGATCAGAGTTGTCGACCACCATATTCGCCACCTGTTGTGGAGCTTCATCCTTCTACTTCTTCGTACCCTTGCATTCAGCGGCTCAGTGACCCCACTTGCTGCAGTTGTGGCATTTACCCTTCTTCCTTTGGAGAGAAGGCTTCTGGACCGCCAACTGGGCATGAGTGTCACCCTTAGGTGTCGGGGGCTTCCGAGAAGGCCTGTTAGGTCGAGAAACGAAGTTGACAGCCTGTGAGGGCTGAACAACCTGCTCCACGCTCTTTCCAGCGATGTTCTGGTCCTCAATATGAATGAACCTTTTGAGTTCATCCAGAGTGATCTTCTCCTTCCGCTTGTGCATCTCGGTCTTGAAGGTCAGCCACTCCGTAGGTAGCTTGCTCAGAATCAGATACACAAAAAGGTTGTCGTCCATCTTCGACTGATCGTCCTCCAGCTTGTGACGCACGTTCTCTAGCTCTATGATCTGGGAAGTGATCGACAAGTTCGCTTTGAGGCGGAAATTGAAGAACTTCTCAGGAAAAGACCAGCTACAGATCCAGAAAAGTGCAATCTAGTATTTTTTTTGCATTTGGAAAAGAAAAAAGTTGCAGCCCCTGTGTCATTGTTCTGGCCTTATTTCAGTTTTGGAATCAATTTCAAAAAAGCTACGTGTTCTTTTCTTTATGATTTTGAGTTTTGATTAGATTTAATTATATCAGGATTTTTATTTTATTTTATTGATTTCATGTAATCAAAGATGATACTAGACCAACGAAGAGAAAGTAGTTTGGTTCTTTTGTATAAGAACAAATGATATATACAAACTTTGGTTAATTACATGAGAATTAAATTAATGAGTTACCATGAAACTATAAGAACGAGTAATAGAAATAAGAGTAAGGCAAGAGACTAGCTTCTCAGAGAATCAATTTGGATTCATGTCAGGACGGTCAACCATGGAAGCTATACATCTATTGAGGAGACTCATTGATAACTATCGAGAAAGAAAACAAGATTTGCATAGGTTGTTTATTATCTTGAGAAGGCTTATGATAGGTTTCCAAGAGATATCTAATGGGAGTCTTAGAAAAGAAAGATGTAAATGTGACACACGAGGGTATGAACACGAAACTTGAATCTTAGCAAGACACTTTAGAAAAGAAGGGTTTTAGGTTGAGCAGGGCAAATACAAAGTATATGTTGGGAAAATCTCTCTCTTGATTTACCTTACCAATTCTGTAAAAGAGATTTCATTCTCTAGGATTCATTACTCATGTTGTATAATGAGGGTAATATGGTCTTTCAATATCCTAGATTGTCATATCCACCTAGGTGTGTCAAAACCTAGTCAAAAGGAAGTCAAAAATCAGCTGAGTTAAACTTGCGTCTAATAGAAGTTGACGCAACTTCGATTAAAAGTCGAAGCAACTTCGAATAGAAGTAGAAGTAACTCCGACTAGCTGTCGACGCTTCACTTAATCAGTAGTTGACGCAACGATGACTAGAAATCGACGCAGAAGGCAGAAGTCGATGCATAGATTCTTTCAAGATGAAGTTGACGCAACATCGATTAGTATTCGAAGCAGAAGCCAGAAGTTGAAGTCCACAGATACGTCGATAACGAATCGACGCAACGTTGATAACAAAGTTCAATTCAAAGTTGGGGTTTTCTGAAGCAATTTTCTACGTAGCTTCTAATTGAACTCAACGACACATCGATATGATGTTAGAAGGAATTCGACACAACGTCGAATACAGTCAAAGAATTGGAAACTTCCTGGAATGGATTCTGAAGGTTATTCAGAATGTACATACATAGAAGATATTTGAATACTATCGGGTCGCAACAGGATATAAAGAGAAAGAAATGTATTAAAGATTCAAAGGTGATATAATTGGAAGATATATTAAAGATATTGACGGGCTGTCAACAGTTATAGATGGAAAACTACAATTATCATTCTATAATTTCCAATTGAAAGTCGATCAGAAGGGAAAGTAATTCGACAGAAGATTATATACATAAAGAATTCAAAATGGATTGATAATTATCTGTCTTGTCTCTCTCTCTGACTCTATCTGACATATCTCCGTACAACAGTTCTTCTTCCTCAAGCTGCAGAAAGCTTCTTCTCCCCCCTCTCTGAAAGAAGGTAACCAAAGATACAGAGATCAATCTGAAAAGGTTGGATCAGTGCTTATAATCCTTGCATCTTCTTCTAAGCAAAGATTCATCATCTTACAAAGGATCCAGAACGCTTAGTGCCTTAAATCCTTAATGGATGCTGAAAGAGGATTCAAATCAGAAGATTACACTTCATCTTCTTCTTCTCACTCTAATTCTCATTTCTATAAACTGAGTAAAGAGTTGTAAGAATCTATCTTCAAAGGATTCAGTCTTGGTTCAAGATCTCCTTATCATAAGATCTGGTTTGGTTCAAGATCTCCTTATCAAAAGTTCTGGTTTGGTTCTAAGAGTCTCATTATGAAAAGACTCAGTCTCTGGTTCTAAGAGTCTCCTTATTAAAAGACTCAGTGGTTTTAAGAGTCTCCTTATCAAAAGACTGAGTGGTTGTAAGAGTCTCCTTATCAAAAGTTCTGGTTTGGATCTAAGAGTCTCATTATCAAAAGACTCAGTCTCTAGTTCTAAGAGTCTCCTTATTAAAAGACTCAGTGGTTGTAAGAGTCTCCTTATCAAAAGACTCAGTGGTTGTAAGAGTCTCCTTATCAAAAGACTCAGGCACTGTGAGAGTGTATTCCTACCAAGGTGGTAGAAGAGTGGACTACCCAAAATTTGGGGAACCACTATAGCCTTTGTGTCTTCTGTGTTGTGAATTTTATGTAATTGTCTTTTGTCTACTTTTATTATTCTGTGATTGATTTAATTATGGTAGGAATCTTGGGTGCTTAGGAATTAGGATTATTTTTTTGTACTTCTTGGTAAAAAAATTAAATCTATATTCATCCCCTCTCCCCCCCCCCCCCCACTAAAGAATTCTCAGGGGAGCAACTGTGCACTTTCAATTGGTATCAGAGCGAGGTTGATCAGAAAAAGGTTAACACCTTGATCAAAAAATCATCTCACTCATATTTTTATATTTCAAAAGTATTTGAAGAAAATGAGTTCTAAGGACTATGCATTCACTCGACCACCAGTGTGTAACCTGGACAAGTTTACACCATGTAAGACCAGAATTAGACTTTATATGAATTCTATTGATGAGAACATTTTTTATATTGTGTTGATATGCCCTTAAATGTCTTACAAAAAGGATGCCAGTGGAGCCTCAACACAAGAACTGGTTCCCAGATCAGAGTAGACTGAAGCTGAGAAGAAAGTAAAAGCATGTGATGTTAAGGCTATGAATATACTAGTATCCACTATGTCAGTTGACATATTTCAAAAAGTGGCTGAATGTCAGTCTGCAAAAAAAATCTGGGATTCCCTATCCAATTTTGTTGATGGAAGTTCTGATGAAAGAAATGACAAGAGGTCCCTTCTCATATTCCAATATGAGAACTTTTAGAAAAAGTCTGAAGAATATGTTGCTGAAATGTATGAAAGGTCCAACATCATAATCAATGAGCTCAAAGGACTAGACAAGGAGATCTCATTGATTGAGATAAATGACAAGTTGCTCATGTGCTTCCCAAGCACTTGGGACTCAAGAATCAGAGACATCAGAGAGTGCAGATGCCACAGGGAGATCTCCTCAGATGCTCTACTAGGCAAGCTGAAGTCTTATGAAATGCTGCTAAGAAGCAGGGATGAAAAAGAAGCCAAAGAGAAAGCTTTAACTTCTTCAAGATAAAGAATCATTGTATTAAAGGCTTCTGAAACTGTACCCTCATCTTCAGAAGATGAAATATTTAATCTTCTAGCTAGAAGATTCAAAAAGTGGGTCAGAAGTAAAGACTCAAGGAGGAGAGACAGAAACTCCAGCAAGCCAAAGTTTAATCAGACTCCAAATAAGGAGATTACATGCTTTCATGTAGGAAGCCAGGGCACAATGCAACTGAGTACCTTGATCTTCAAAAGGAGAAATATTATAGAAAGGAGTACAAGAAGAAGTCCTTCAGAAATAAAGAAAAGAAGAAAAGAAGAGGTCTCATAGCTGAAACCTGGAGTGACTCAGAATTTGAGTCAAGTTCCTCTTCTGAAAATAAGGAAGAAACTGTTGTTGAAGAAGCCTGCCTGATGGCTTTGGAGACTTCCTCAGATGATAAAGAATATTAGGTATCATATTTTTGATGATTTTGATTTCTCATCAGATGAATTTAAAAATTGTCTTAAAGAATTCTGTAATGATCATCTAGAAGCTCAGACAGAAATTAAAATTCTTATAAGAGAATTAGAAAATCTTAAGGAAGAAGATAGATATCCTGATAAATCTGAATTATGAACTGAATTATCTCAGATGCAAAATGAAATAAATATGTTAAACGCTAAAAATCTAACACTAAAGGAAGAGATTATAAAGGCAAAAGAATTTGAAGATTCACTCAACGGGAGAAGTAAAAAGCTAACACATATCACAGAGAATCTTTATAAGAGATTTAGATATCTTGGATTAGGTGCAGATCCATCAACTAGTACATGAATCTTCAAGAAAATCTGCTTTGAAGTGTCCCATTATATTTGTAAGGGCAGATAGTCATCAACCTAATGAAGAACAACCATCTGATAACTCCAATAAAACCACAACCTTCAACATAGGTAGTGAAACAAACTATAAGGGTACTTTAGGTAGTTGTCCTAAAGATAAACATAAACTAAAACCAACATTTACAGAAAATAAGAAAGATGTGTCGATTTCTACTCAACGCAACCTCAAGGATGCATCGACTGCTTATCCACGCAGACATAAAATTGCATCTAAATTTTACTCGAAGCAATTACAAAGTTGCATTGACTAGCACTCAACGCAACCATGAATATGCGTCGACATCAACTCGATGCAGAAGTCAAAAATCTAAAATTAAAAGAAAGATTATCATGCATTCTACTGATCTATTGTACATAGATAAATTTTATGCAAATTTTCAGTATCAAATTAACATGTCTTGGTTTTATATTAATTCTCTTCCATCCAAAAGGATATAATGAAAGATCATCCTACTCTTTCATATCACCCTACAATGGTATAAGCAAAGGGCCCAAGTTAACCTGGGTTCCCTCTAATGTTTGAATTTCATGTGCAGGTAAACTTAGGGTCCCTTTCTCAGAGATAATGTAGAAAAAAGGGAAATTAACTCTTCAATGTGTAACTACTGATAATCAAAGAGTTGATATCTTCTCTAAGCCTCTTGATGTAGATTTCTAATTCACAAATATTATCTAGTAAATCCTATTTTCAATAAAAATCTATTGTTGGGAAAAACAACACAATTTTTTTAAGAAAATTCAAATGTTTATTCAGTGCTGCGTCAAATACAAATTGACGCACCGTTGATTTCTACTCAACGCCAACTTTGAGAGTTTTCAGGGATAGTTAATTCAAATAGAACTCAACACAAAGTCGAATTCATACTGAAGCATGTGTCGACTCAATAGTTGTTGTATTTATTCGAAGTCACGTCGATTGCCACTCGACGCAACGTCGACTTGCCGAGCGAGCTCAAATTTCTTCTAGAAGCTACTTATATTTATTTTGGTGCGCTGCATCTATTTCTTTTCGACGTTGCATTGAGTAAAACCCTAAGCTACGATGAATCACCTTTTTATAGCAACATAGTCGTTAGACCTTTTCACGCTTTCAAATTTTCTCTCTCTTGCTCTCTTATTCTCCATCTTTCTTCTTCTCTAGTTTTTGTTTGCATGTACTTTCAATGGCACGTCTGAAAGTCAATTCCGATTTTGATGTTGACATTGAATCATTCAATGTCGCTGCTGATATTTTCAAGATTATTCTGGCCACCAGAAGCAAGATCTATGACGTTGAAATAACAGAGCCAGAAGATAGTATTCATATTGACGAGGATGGGTCTCTTCGAGGGAGAATCTCTGATAATGACATACATGTCATAGAGAATACATTGAATCTCACATTTGATCTACCAACAGGCGAGGATTCATCAGAACTATTAACACAGGAAATATGACAAGCTCTGCCGGCTATGAACTTCAACAAGGACAAAACAATCAATCTGAAGAAGAATGGCTTTTCAGAAGAATATTGATTTTTGGCCAACATAGTAGGCAAAGTTTTACCATGCAAAGTCTCTGCGCATGATGTCATTCCAAAACAACAGCTACAAATAATGTGTATTCTGGTTCTGAACAAAAGAATCAACTGGGAAAATACCTTCTAAAACGGATTGGACATAAGTATGCCCATAAATAGAATGCTTATATGTGGATTATGAGTCAGGAGTTATATCACCACTATCCAGTGGTGTGCAGATCCAAAGAAGTGTCCATTCATCCTAGAAAAAGAATCAACATCGGGATTTTCTCAAAGTGGACTCGCCAAATTCTAAAGATAGGTCAAACTACTCTGCCTCCTCCCTCTTCTCTAGTTGTTGATGACAAAGGAGCATCCATACCTAATACGCCAACCGATGTTCAACCAGATCACACTCCTCTTCAACAACCACTATCAGACATTCCTATCCAACCTACTCTTGCAATAACCCTTCTTGATTCTACAGAACAAGCTTATCCTCCACCTTCTTCTTACCATAGAACCCCAACCTTTTATATTGATCAGAAAATAGTTAGAGCAGTGGAATTGGCCACTGGAACATTTTCTGAGCTGATACATATGCATTCCATGAAATTTCAAAGAAAGTATTCTCATATAGAAACTGAAATGAAAGAAACGAAAGAGTCAATGTAGGCATTCAAAACACTAATATCTTCCTCCAAAATAACAAGATCTTTTTAACATCACTAGCCAAAGGTTCAGAAGGGGGAGATTATTCAAGAGGAGGATGTTCCTGCCCCAAATGTTTCAGCTCCTGCCCCAGATGTTTCAGTTCCTGCCCAAATGTTTCAGTGCCTGCACACATCTAGGGAGAGATGCCTGCACAGACCCTGGGGAAGCTTCTCATAGTTGATGAACAAATTCAAGAGGAAATTATTACAATTTCTCATGAAGTTGTCCTCACTATTTAAAATGTTGCATCAACTTAGGGGGAGCATCAAAAGGATGCTGACAAGACTGTTGTTGTGGAGGAGGAGACACTCCAATTTCCACAAAGAAATGTGTCAATAAATTTCTTTTCTAGAAAAGGAAAAACTTCTCCTAAATACAAAGATCAATCACAGTAAGGTGAGAAGGAATTGTAAAACTACTCTTATGATCTTCGGTGCATAATGTGAGAAATAATTATGGTGAACACAATCTTTTATAATACTATCTCTGTTTATGATAATATCTTTCTCAACATATGTGATGAGCATACTTTATATAGTATTTCATGCTCTATTTTAGCCTGATTTTCATGAGGTTTCACTCTTCTTCTATTCGGTTCTAGTATAAAATCCTTTTTATTCTTACTTTGCATCATTTGAGCGAGTTTTGCCTAAGTATAGCATGTTTGTGGTCATTTCATACATTCCCTTTCTTTATTTAAGTCTATATACCTTTTTGATTGCACATAATGTGTCTATTATTGTGAATTCGGGTTGATATGACTATTTTTCAAGCAGGTACAAACTTGTGTAGAATTTTCGTGGAGTTTTAGCCTCATTTCGCATCGTTGGCCACTGATGGTGCGATTTTTTAAGGCACGATCAGTGGATCCTTCGCGCACGAGCAGTGGTTGTGCGGCTATTTGGCCAAAATTTTAGAGACGATCGAACGAGTACTGGTTGTTCTTCGTGCTCGATTATAGGATTTCTTCGCGCACGACTAGCTAGTGGTTGTGTCTTAAAAATCTTCTCGACGCTTTTGCCTTCCACTAGTTCTAGTTGATTCAGGTTACTTCGTGCACGAGTAAAGGACTTTCCTCCTCGCATGACTGTGGTCATGCGCTTACTCGTGTGCTCTTAATTTTCTAACAATTCTGCTACAGGTTCCTTCGCACACGAGTAGAGGACTTTCCTTCTCGCATGAACAGTGGTCGTGCACCTACTTGTGTGCGTTCATTATTTCTGTTGCCTATAAATATCTTGTTTCACGATTTCTTCCGCCAACCCTATTTTCTGTTTGGTTTTTCAGTGTCGTTTCGCTCATTTTCGCCCCTCCAAGCTAGGGTTCACCCCTAGGCTCCTCCCCATCACCAAAGCTTCAAAGATTAAAGTCTTCCTCCAAGGATTCAAGCTCTATTGAAGGTGATTTTGTGGATTTCGACGTGATCACTAGAAAATCACCGAGAAGACGGGCGAAAGGTAGTGATAACTTCATTGACCGCGAACGACAACCAAGGATCATTCTAGGAGTCTTGCTACCTCCTTCACTTCCGAGGAAGAGACTCGGGCAGCGTTTGCATTGCTTTCACTTTTTTTTATCCCATATAGGTTTGCCCCTTTTTGGATTTCTTCATATATGTGATGGTGGAGTTGTATGAACATAACATGCACTTGTATTTATTTATTTGTGTTTGCTTTTAATTAAAAATCATTAGTGTTATGTTCATGAGTCTTGACTTGGAGATGGTGTGGTGGTGAAGTGTTTGTGTTTTGTGTTGCTACGACAACAAGCGAAGCGGAGGCTTGCGACCCGCAGAGGTGCGAAGCGGAGGAAGGCGACCCGCGGATCGAAGTGCGAAGCGGAGGAAGGCGACCCACGGAAGTGCAAAGCGGAGGACGGTGACCCGCATAGTAAGTTAGTTAGTTTACTTTTATTGCAATTAGTTGTTAGTTCAAAATTAAATTCCCCTGCAAAACACCGACATAAAAAGACTTTTATCTCAAGTCTCGCCTCAATAGATTACTCCACCTTCCCGTGTTCCTCGAGAGATTTGATATTCGGGGATTTATTTCCCCAAATTTATTACTTGACAACGACTGGAGCAATGTCATTCGCACTACAGTCTCGCTCCCGCCTATAGCGGTGTGTCGGGAGTGCACATCAATATGCTTTTATGTATTTTCTTTTACTTTCAATATATTGAAATCACTTAAGAGTCTATAAAATTTGTTAAGATAAATATGTGGAGATTATTGGGAAAAACACCCTCTTGATTTACCTTACAAATTCTATAAAAATGATTTCATACTCTAGGATTCATTACCCATGTTGTATAGTGAGAGTAATATGGTCTTTAGATATCTTATATTGTCATATCCACTTAGGTTTGTCAAAACTTAGTCAAAAGGAAGTCAAAAATCATTTGAATTTAATTTGCATCAAATAGTAGTCGACGCAACTTCAATTAAAAGTTGAAGCAACTTCGAATAAAAGTAGAAGTAACTCAGAGTGGTTGTCGATGCTTCATTTAATCGGTAGTTGACGCAACAACGTCTACATATCGATGCAGAAGGCAGAAGTCGATGCATACATTCTTTCAAGATGAGGTTTGTAACATCTCATTTCCTAATAGACCCCTTGACTTCAACTCGGGTAGGTCATGTGGTGAGAAAAGTGAGTTTGAGATAGGTTGTGACCTTAGGTCACCTTGAATTGAGAGAACTCAAGTGTGAACCACTATATGGGCAAGTCATTTTAGACCAAATTAGCTCAAATTGAACTTATAAATGTGAATTAACACCACCAACATGTCCCTAACCCTAAATGAGACATGGTTGACCAAAAACCCCATCATCTGGTCAACCAATTTAGCCAAATTGACCAAAGTCAAACCGAGGTTAAAATAGCCCAATTCAACTCAATAGAGTTCAATTTAGACTCAAATGGACGAATTGACACCACCACTAGTTGGTAAACATCTAAAGGAATGCTTTGGACCCAAAAGCCCCAACATGGGGGTCTTCAATTAGTCCAATTTGACCAAAGTCAAACTTAGGTCAACATAAGTCAATCCTTCCTCTATAGATTCAATTCACCCCCAAAACATGAAATTGACTTCCCCCTAGTCTTATAACATCATAGGGGACCCAGTGGACCCAAAATCCCCATCAAGTGGTCAACAATTGGTCCAATTTGACCGAAGTCAACTTTTCCCTAATTTTGGTCAAAATCGCACATAATGACTAAATTGACCCAATTAGGGCATCACCATGACCCAATCAACATTGGGTGGTGTTATGAGACCCAAGGTCAACATTTTGGACCAGCCAACCCACCCAATTGACCAAGTCAACATCAAGGCCAACCTTGGTCAACCTTAGGCCAATATGAAGAAATTAAGAGCCCAAACCGAATCCAATTGGGCTAAGGCCTCAACCAAAGCCCACTCAGCAGCACAAGTGCACAATTACCTTGCTTGCCCCCTGAAATTTGAAGGAGTGACAGGGGGTAGAAAGGACTTTTCCCCAATTTCCATTAAAGAACAAGAGGAATTTTGGGAATGGAGGCCAAGTGACACTCCACACTTCTGCCCAAGGCCATACCTGACCTCCTCAGTGAATGTACATCCGAATTTGGACTGAATTGGTGCCACTTGGTGGCTGGGAGGAGCAAACAAAGCTTGGTCGAGCCATGCTTTAATGGGGAATACACCTAGAACCCTCCTCTCCTCCATTTGAACTCACCATCAGCTTCACAGGGTATGGAGGAGTCGGGCTGGAGCTTTACGAAGGAGAAAAAGGTGGAGAATCGAGGTTGGGAGCAAGCTCGTCGAAGGAGAGAAGATCCATGGCCAATCGCCGCCGCCGCCAAGCCCCACTAAGGTCCGGTTTCTCCCCCTCTCCCTCTGTGCTAGCCTCTTAGATCGAATAGGAGAGATATCCAGCTCAATTGAGCCGGATCCAAGTGAAGAAAATCGGAGAGATTCCATGATTTTGTCCATGTCGGGTTTGTCGGAAAACACCACCTCCGGCGGCCAAACCACCGCCAATCGGTAGCCCCTACCTCAACGGAGGTGATGGTGGTGGTGGCGGTGGCCGGCCAGAGAGGACGCTCAGCTGCCGGGAAATCGTGGCGGAAGATGGCTCAGGACGGGTTAATCTGGGCTATCGGTTAGAGGTAGGAGACGAAATCCTGGCCCTTGATTTTAGATGCGATGATAAACGCAAACCATATTATTTCATTTAAATGAATTTTCACATTATATCAGTGTTTTTGAATGATCAATTTAAGGCCCTTAAAGGCCGTTTCATGAAAAATGTCCTGAAATAGCTTTTGTATATCTGGATGTCTACTTTCACTAGAAATTTAAATCATCCCATTTGGAGCACTGTATAACCCTCGGCATCTAATTTGGTGAGACTGGTCCAACTAGAAGATAGAAATTAATTTTTGTATATATTCTAAACTATAGGTCCGAGGGACTTGAAATATTGTCCATACATGCATGTGCCCTGCATCTAGCTTGCATCCAAAAATCAGATTTTTAGGAGATGATTTTCCTAAGGTTTTATTCAAAATATGTAAAATCAAATAAGTGATGTTTTTGGAGTTGTTTAGCTCCAACTTACCCCAAATTTGTGTGTCACCCTTATTTAGGCATTATTAGTCCATGGTTAAAATTTGAGATCAATTGGATCTCTGCATGTAGGGTAATTCCCTTTGCATGTCTCTACTTAAAGGGTGATTTGGTGTGCCAATAGCCAAAAGGGGTATATTGTGTATTATCTCAAATGGCTTTAAGTTAGCCTCTAAAATTTTGCACACACCCTCCTCATGATATAATACACCACCTCATAAAAACTTAGGATCTCTAGGGTCAAGAACTTTAGGAATACGATCAATGTGATCCATGTCACACTTTTATATATTTGAAATATTTATGGTTAATACCTCGATGAAAATTGTGAAACTCTGGATAATCCCTTGTTGTGCCATCTGGAACCCATGTAAAATTTAGTAGAAAATTCAGAGATCATTTCCTCTAGGTTTTAGCAAATTTGCCCTATGTCATAATTATGAATAAGTGAGAATGCACTAGGCAAAGTGTCTTATTAATGGTTGAAACTCTGGAAAATGGTTAGGGATATAATTATGAGCCTCTGTAATTTTTGGTAAAAATTTTAGAGATGTTATTTATGGTAAATTTTCATTTATTCAGTTTGTCACTCTTCTTTATTTGAGAAATATTTATGGTGAAACTCCCATGGAAAATTATGAGACTTTGGGACTTATATTTTCTGTTCACTACAGTGCCACAATAATTTTCTCAGAATTTTTGGAAGAAAAAATTTAGTACTTTATGTGTAAAGTCATCTTGTCATCCCTTGTTATGTTAAATAAAAATTATGATTATAAATCTGCTGGAAAATTATGAAATTCTGGAATTGGTGTTTTTATATCATTATAGTGCCACTTTAATTTTCTCAGAATTTTTGAGAGTCATAATATAGTACTTAGTGTGTAAAGTTATGTTTTTCAACCTTTTCATGTTAAATAGAAATTATGATTATAAATTTGCTAAAAATTATGAAATTCTGAAAAATTGATGTTTTTATGCCATTATAGTGTCACTGTAATTTTCTCAGAATTTTTGGAAGTCTTGAACTAGTACTTGATGGGTAAAACCCTAATTGTACACCTTTGATATTAAATGGAAATTAGGATCATAAACCTTCTGAAAAACTATGAAAAATTTAGGAATCCATGTTTTTATGTCATAAGTCACCTCTGTAAATTTACTTAGCAAGATTGGAACTACTGATATGATACTTCCTTTACATTCTAGAAGATGACATTTGATTAATGAATTTTTAAATAGTAGTCAAACCAATATGAAATATATCAAAATCCTGGTCAACCCTTAAATTATCCATTATGAACCTCTGGTAAAAATTAGAACTCATATGAACATGATATGGTCAAGATTGCATCATAGGAATCAAATCTAGTTCAATCTCTTTTGGTCTGCGAATAGTAAAAACCTCATGTGATGATTTGACCAACAAGATCACATAGAAAATTCAGTAAGATTTGGATTATAACTGTAACATATCATTTATATTAGCCCCTAGAAGTTATGGAATCTTTGGAGTACATTTGTACTATGGTTTAGGGAATAATTAAGAATCATGTCGAACTATACATAAAAGGGGCAAATATCACCTTAGGAGATCATGATGATTATTCAACATGATAAAATGTCCATGATGTATCACCAGGGTGTGATTAGAGACATTTGAGAATCATTTAAGATCTACACCACTTAGAGTATTGGAAATCTTAAGTGTTGAACATCGTTCAAGAGAACGTTAGCTTAAGGGTAGAGTTGGAGATAATTTATAAAGCGTTGAGTAATAAAGAGTAATAAGTAGAGTGGGTCTTTATTAAGGGGTAGCCACCAATACAAGTAATTGTCTTGGAAAGGGGAATTTGGGCTTCAGCGCATCGCAATCCCTAGTACCGCTGTGAGCCCTTCACCGGGTAAACCTCGGGAAGTCCATGATTCACCCAACACTTCTAAGTATACAATAATTAGACAAGATTAGTCTAACTAAATGAATAAGAGATATGGTAAACTTCATCCCGAGTTAAGGGATGGGAAGTTGTATATTTGGAAGGGTTAGTCCTGCGAGCTGGAGGCTCGGGAAATAGTATATAGGGACGAGAAAGTCCTACGAGCTTGAGGCTCGGGAGGTTGTATATCAGGAAGGGTTGGTCCTGCGAGCTGAAGGCTCGGGTGGTGATAACTTGCATGTGCATAAGAACAAATTAGTGGAGGGTCTTCGGCACTGGACCGGTTATCACAATGACGGCAGTACGTTGACTTAGGCGGGTGTGAGGGTTTGAGGGGCCAGTAGGTTGTTTATACTGCAGTCTGGAGGACGATCCCCGAAAACGCACACCTGACCTCAAAGACTGGTGGATACCAGCAAAGAGTGCGCAAGACTCTAGAGTTCACCTAGGACGTGTACAGAGGCGTACGAAGGGTCTAGGCCTGGTAGTGTGTATACCCGCCTAGGAAGTGGAGTTGCCCGCTCCACTGCCGCCGTAGCCACAACGGTGGTACCAGAGAGTGAAGCTAGCTCCAAAAATCGGGAATTAAAGGTCTGTGATCACAGAGTCGTGTGGATGAGTTGCACTTGTATGAATCATATCATAGCATGCATACCATAACATACATATAAATTAGTATGGGCTCTTTTATATGATAAGTTATAGGCACCTAAGTTATAATTATGGAAATCTTAACTTATAAGTTTGTATGGGCATTCATATAAGTTAAGATACTTACGTACAGTAGATTACTTTACCTGCTTACTATACTTGTGTGCACTGCTTTACTACTTACTTCCTTACTACTCACTGCTTACCTGCTGTTTTACTTATTACTTGTTTACTACTTCACTTACTGCTTGTATTTATCTGCTAGTATGATTTACTTTGTTATATATACTTGCTAGTATAGAATCCCTTGTCACATGCATTTGTTCTTGCCCCTTGTTGTCCTCCGCTTCTTCCTCTCGCACGGTGCCTAGGAGTCGCGGGGGGAGGCGGGGACAAAACTGGCTTAGTCTTTATGACTAATGGTCGGTTGTGACCGTAGGAGTTCGAGGAGTTGGAGCAGCCGCACGACCAGTAGGACGAGATGGTAAGACTTGAGGAGCAGATTCCACACATTACTCCTACCAAAAGACAAGTGCCAGATGATGAGAGTGTTTAGCTTCGTATAGATATGTAGAGATAGTATAACATCCCCAGAACAACTAGACCCCTAGGATGCATTTTATCATGACAAGGTCATGACATTTCTCTAAGAGGCCAAAATGACCCTAAGAACCAAGGTGAATAGGTAAAGTCACCTTGGTGTGCAAATCCAAATTGAGCCCAAAGCTTAGGGCTTGATAATTGAGCTTCAAAATGACAAGTGGGCCCCACCAACTCTCCCTAAATCCCTTAGGGAGTCCCTTGGGTCATTTACGACCCATTGAGGTCAACCCAATTGATCAATTTGGCCAAACTCAACTCTACCCCCAAACAAGTCAAACCACTCAATTTAGGGTCAATTAGGATTCAAATGATCAAATTGATCAGACCCAAACTCTCCAAGCCACTAGGGGAGGTCACTAGGTCATTTTTGACCCATGGGGTTCAACAAAATGCATGATTTTGACCAAAGTCAAGTTTAGGTCAAACTAGCTCGAATTAGCCTATATAGGCTCAATTGACCCAATATGGGCCCCACCATTGCCCAGTCCATCATTTATGGTGTACACAGACCCATGGTCATCATGTGGGGCCAGCCTACCCATTAATTTGACCAAGTCAACCCAAAGGTCAACACTTGGTCAAACAGACCTAAATTGAGCTCAAAGTAAAATTAAACCCAATCCAATTGGGCTAAGACCTTGAACCACGGCCCATCCTACAACCCATGTGTCAATGACCTGGGTTTCCCTCTGAAATTGGATGGAGATGCCATGCAAGAGGGGTAAAAATGGAAATTCCCCAATTTTTGAATAGGACAAAGCTTGGATGCATGAATTCACCTCCATGTGTCACAAATTGGTCTTCTCAAGCTCTCAATTGAGCTCAAGAATTGAATTCCTGTATCCCACTGCCTTCCCAAGGCTGTGCATGCAACCTCATTGGTTGCCATGGGAGGTGCCATCCATGGCCGACCCCCTTCAATGGGGAACATGCATTAAAGCTGCACCTCTCCCTCTAGAACCCCTCATTACCTTCAGAGAGATGAGAGGAAGAGAACCCTTAGGTGAGTTGCTGGAATCGGGCACTGAGGAGAGAAATGGAGCATGGACTTGGAGCTTGGAAAATCGGCCATGGCACCAAGAGAAACCAGCCCCCAAAGCCCCAATCAGGCAAGATTCCTTCCCCTCTCCACCAGTGCTAGTATCATTTCTCTCCCCCCTTGCGATTCGTCACTTGTAATGGCAAAATCGAAGCTTGAAACCTTGCTCCTAGCCGAAAAAATGAAAACCACGGGAGGCCACCTCCGGTCGCCCCAGGCCAAATGGCCACCACCACTCGAAAGCCCTATGTCGAATGGTGGTAGTGGCTTGGCCGTTTCGCCGGAAACTGCCGGTAGGCGCCGGAAATTGGCCCGCAAGAAGGCCCAGCCGCGAGAAATCCTGGCCCTTAGCGCCATGAGGAAGTTGAAATCACAGCCGTCGATTGCGCGTGATTTCCTTATTCGCAGCCCAGAATCATTTAACAAAATTTCATTTAATTAAATGTCACATTATTATCCCTATTTTATAGGCTGATTTTGAGGCCCTTAGAGGTTGAAAAACGAAAAATGTCCAGAGACAAAACTTGTAGATCCCTGAGTCTACTTTATATAGAAATTAAAATCAGGCCAAATAGAGACTTGTAGACCCTTGTAGGTCCGATTTATTGAGACTGGTCCAAACCGTGAACCAGCCACATTTTTGTTAATTCCCATTGATTGGGACCTCACCGAGGCCTGAAATTTTGGGCATGCTTGAGATACATATAAAGGCATGTTCAGTTGAAATTTTAGATTTTTAGGACAAAAAGGTCCTATGGTTTTGGAAAAAATTTTACTTTTCCATGTGACACCTAGATCTAGGGTTATACAAGGTCAACTCCACTCAAATCTCTGGTGGATGGTAGATTAGATCAAAGATAGTCCCTGGACAAAATTTGAGGTCACTTGGACTCATGCATGTTGAGATATCTCATATGCAAGATCTTTAGTTATGGTGAATGTTGACCCCTTTAACCCAATGACCTATTTTGAGAAATTAATGGAGAAATTCTCCATGCATGCCTCTGAAACCTTGGGGCTTTTGTATGTCATGAGGATATACATCTTTGACACGAATCTCATGATTTTTGGAAATTAATTTCCTAAGGCTTCTAATTAAATTCAAATTGTCACACTACTAAATTAATAAAATAAATTGAGTCAAAACTTTAGGGATAAATTCAAAATTCTGGGGGTGGGGTCTTTGACTTGAATGACATATTTAGGAATTTATTTTGGAATTTTTGATCACATGGGTTTCTCTAAAAGTGATTCATTAGGTTAAGTCAAATTGTATTTAAGTAGGATGTCCATGTCTCCCATGCCACTGGAAAAATGTGAAACTTAGGGTTTGAGGTTTTTAGACCCTTATCATGTTATATAGAATTTCTCAGAATTTATGAAGATCATTAGTTGATACTTGATGTGTAAAACCTTATTTGCACACCATTCATTGTGAATAGAAATTATGATTAAATATTCTCTGAAAAATAGGAAACTTAGGGTTTGAGGTTTTTAGACCATTACTATGTTATATTGAATTTATCAGAATTTATGGAGATCATTAGTTGATACTTGATGTGTAAATCACTATTTGCACACCATCCTTTTTAAATAGAAATTATGATCAAATATTCCCTAGAAAAATGTGAAACTTAGGGTTTGAGGTTTTTAGACCATTATCATGTTATATTGAATTTATCAGAATTTATGGAGATCATTAGTTGATACTTGATGTGTAAATCACTATTTGCACACCATCCTTTTTAAATAGAAATTATGATCAAATATTCCCTGGAAAAATGTGAAACTTAGGGTTTGAGGTTTTTAGACCCTTATCATGTTATATTGAATTTCTCAGAATTTATGAAGACCATTAGTTGATACTTGATGTGTAAATCACTATTTGCACACCATCCTTTTTAAATAGAAATTATGAACAAATATTCCCTGAAAAAATATGAAACTTAGGGTTTGAGGTTTTTAGACCCTTATCATGTTATATTGAATTTCTCAGAATTTATGAAGATCATTAGTTAATACTTGATGTGTAAAACCTTATTTGCATACCATTTATTTTAAATAGAAATTATGATTAAATATTCCCTGGAAAAATATGAAACTTAAGGTTTGAGGTTTTTAGACCATTACTATGTTATATTGAATTTATCAGAATTTATGAAGATCATTAGTTGATACTTGATGTGTAAAACCTTATTTGCACACCATTCATTTTAAATAGAAATTATGTTTAAATATTCCCTGGAAAATTATGAAACTTAGGGTTTGAGGTTTTTAGACCATTAATATATTATATTGAATTTATCAGAATTTATGGAGATCATTAGTTGATACTTGATGTACAAAACCCAATTTGCACACCATTCATTTTAAATAGAAATTATGATTAAATATTCCCTAGAAAAATAAAAAACTTAGGGTTTGAGGTTTTTAGACCATTACCAGGTTATATTGAATTTATCAGAATTTATGGAGATCATTAGTTGATACTTGATGTACAAAACCATATTTGCACACCATTCATTTTAAATAGAAATTATGATTAAATATTCCCTGGAAAAATATAAAACTTAGGGTTTGAGGTTTTTAGACCATTATTATATTATATTGAATTTATCAGAATTTATGGAGATCATTAGTTGATACTTGATGTACAAAACCCTAATTGCACACCATTCATTTTAAATAGAAATTATGACTAAGTATTCCGTGGAAAAATTATGAAACTTAGGGTTTGAGATTTTTAGACCATTACAATATTATATTGAATTTATCAGAATTTATGGAGATCAATAGTTGATACTTGATGTACAAAACACTATTTGCACCCCACTCTTTTTAAATAGAAATTATGTTTAAATATCCCCTAGAAAATTATGAAATTTAGGATTTGAGGTTCTTAGATCGTTACTCATTGTGAACCTATGGTAAGAACTTGGAACTAATTAGGACATGATAGGGCCAAGGTTGCGTCTTAAGAGTCAAACCTAGTCCAATCCCACCTTGGTCTGCGAACTGTAGAAATCGTAAACATAGATTCAGACCCCTTCCTTATGGTCACCACCCCTAGAGTTATTAACTCTAAGAGATTTGCATATGCCCAATTAGGTTGGAGGATTAATAACCAAAGGCAGTCAACGGAAGTGAAGACGGGGGTGCGTTTAGTAAAACCATCAATTTAGGAATTTGACAAGGGCTTATTAGGTAAGGTGAAGAATGACTTAGCAGAAAGTGCAAGTTGTGATTGAGAGATAACACAAGAAATTAGTCGGTCATTAGGTATGACATGGTTCCATGTTCAATAGAACACCGACAAATGTCTGCCTGAGTCAAATGGCAATCCACCCTAGGATTTTAGAGCAATTGGAGAGTAAATGGGCATACAAGAATGAGTAGACACTAAATAAAATAAATATCCTGGAAAGGAAGATTTGGATTTCAGCCAATCACATTCCCTAGTACCGTTGCGAGCCCTTCACCGGGTAATCCACGGGAAGTACAGGATTCACCACAAGCTTCTAAGTTCAATTAACAATAGACAAGAGTAGTAAAATAGGAGAACTTGAAATATAATTCTCCTCCCTAATTTGGGATGGAATGAAATAAAGACTAGGATAGCCCTGCGAGCGGTAGGCTTGAGATATATGGAAGGACTGGGATAGTCCTGCGAGCGGTAGGCTCGAGATATAAGGAAGGACTGGATCTAGTCCTGCGAGCGGTAGGCTCGGGGTATAAGAAAGGACTGGGTTAGTCCTGCGAGCGGTAGACTCGGGATATAAGAAAGGACTGGGTTAGTCCTGCGAGCGGTAGGCTCGGGATATAAAAAGGACTGAGTTAGTCCTGTGAGTGGTAGGCTCGGGATATAAGAAAGGGACTGGGTTAGTCCTACGAGCGTTAGGCTCACTATGTATTGCTTTGGGTTAGGTCCTGCGAGTAGTAGGCTAGACATTTTTAATTAGAGGCATCGTTGTATCAAGTAGTGCGCGGATACCCTGGCGTGTTCTTTAGGGGCGTACAAAAGGTCTAGGCCGGGAGGTGTCAAACTAGCCTAGGAGTGGAGGACCCGATCCACTGCCCCTGTTTGCCTCAATGGGGTGTACCTGAGCGGAGACTCAAAAAATGGGATAGAGATGGTGCTTACCAGATAGTACGCGGATACCCTGGTGTGTTCTTCAGGGGCGTACGTAAGGTCTAGGTTGGGTGGTGTTACACAAGCCTAGAAGTGGACAGCCCGGTCCACTGCCCAGTTCACCTCAGCTGGGTACCTGAGTTGACACACTCGAATAGAGGGAACTACAAAAAGGTCTGTACGTATAGAGCTTGTGCGTGAGTTGCACAATTGCATTGCATATCATAGCATAGCATCCTTGCATAAGACAGAGACCTCATCGTATAAATTAGTATGAGCTCTTTTATACGATGAGTTGACTTCTTGTCAGATCCCTTAGCTTATGTGTTTTGTGTGTACGCATATAAGTTAAGGTTATCTTTCATAGTTGCTCTAGTTGTTATCTTACTTTCTTACTACTTTACTTATAGCCTTACTTACTGTCTTACTTCCCGCTCATATATAATGTTAGTTAGGGGTTTACGTGTTTTACTTTTATATACTCTGCTAGCATAGAATTGTTATCATTAAATGTTCAGTAACTATATACCATGCTAGTCTAGCCACTTGTCACCTGCTTTTGATTTACCCTTTGATGTCCTCCGCTTCCTCCTCCCACACGGTGCCTAGGAGTCGCGGGTGGTGGCGGTGAGGAATATGCCGAGTCTTATAGACTGACGGTCGGTGGACCTCATTTTTAGGGATGGTGTGTCAGAATAGCAGGACCCCATTCTGGAGATAGGTCAGGAGGACGGGATGAAGCAGAGCAACCACTCCCCGTTGTTGTAGTAGCAGCTATAGACACGTGATGACAAGTTCGATAGCTTCCGCATAGATGTAGAGTGAGAGAATTGTCTACCTTATTTTGGATTTGTACTGGGCATAAGCCCATATTTCTTTTAGTTCTTTCTCATCGTGGACAGTGTAATCTTCTAATTTATATATTTAATGTGATTTGTGGAATTGTTTCTTCTAATGCTTCTATTATAGTGAATTGTGGTTGGCCTGGATGATGTTGAATAACCGGCAAGATCGGCGTATTGTGGCGGAGACCATTTGGAGTAATGGTGCTGCCGCAAGACGATGGTTCTGGGCGTTAAGACCTGGGAAAGAATGCAAAAAAAGAGGGTCTTGTAGAGAGAGAGATAGTTTATTTTGTTGTCTTTTCATTCGGACATGTACTGGGAATAAGCCCTTACTCTTTCTTTTGTACTCATTGATGGACTTATATACTATTTTGGCATATTTATACGTGTGTGATTGTGGACTTGGTTTATTTTACCTAGTTTTCTTCTTATCTCTTGATGGCCTGGTTGATCGTTCTTGCCGGCAGGATCGGCGTCTTGCGGAGACGGCTAACTCGTGTGTTGGCGTCACCGTAAGGCGGCGGTTCTGGGCATAAGATCTGGGAACTCTCCTAGTGTGGGAGAGGGATCTTACAAGGTCAACGCAACATCGATTAGTATTCGAAGCAGAAGCCAGAAGTTGAAGTCCACGCATACGTCGATAAAGAATCGACGCAACATAGATAACATAGTTCAATTCAAAGTTGGGGTTTTCTAAAGCAGATTTCGACGTAGCTTCTAATAAAATTCAACGACAAGTCGATATGAAGGCAGAAGGAATTCGACGCAATGTTGAATACAGTCACAGATTTAGTAGCTTCCTGGAATGGATTCTGAAGGTTATTCAGAATGTATATATGAAAGATATTTGAATCCTAATTGTCACAACAAGATATAAAGAGAAATAAAGGTATTAAAGTTTCAGAGGTGATATAATTGGAAAATATATTAAAGATATTGACGGGCTGTCAACAGACATAGATGGAAAGCTATAATTCTCATTCTATATTTTCCAATTGAAGAGTCGATCATAAGGGAAAGTAATTCGACAGAAGATTATATACATAAAGAATTTGAAAGGGATTGATAATTATCTGTCTTGTTTGTCTCTCTCTCTCTCTCTCTCTGACTCTATCTGACAGATCTATGTACAGTGGTTCTTCTTCCTCAAACTACAGAAAGCTTCTTCTTCCTCCCTCTCTGAAAGGAGCTAATCAAAGATACAGAGATCAATCTGAAAAGGTTGGATCAGTGCTTACAATCCTTGCATCTTCTTCTAAGCAAGGATTCATCATCTTACAAAGGATCCATGCCACTTAGTGCTTAGAATCCTCAGTGACTGCTGAAAGAGGATGCAAATCAGAAGATTACACTTCATCATTTTCTTCTTCTTCCTACTATAATTCTCATTTCTGTAAACTAAGTAAGGAGATTTAAGAATCCCTCTTCAAAGGATTCAATCTTGGTTCAAGATCTCCTTATCAAAAGATCTGGTTTGGTTCAAGATATGTTTATCAAAAGATTTTTTTTTGGTTCTAAGAGTCTCCTTATCAAAAGACTCAGTCCCTGGTTCTAAGAGTCTTTTTATCAAAAGACTCAGTGATTTTAAGAGTCCCCTTATCAAAAGACTCATGCATTGTGAAAGTGTATTCATGTCAAGGTGGTACAAGAGTGGACTACCCAGATGTTGGGAAACCACTATAGCCTTTGTGTCTTCTGTGTTGTGAATTTTTTGTGATTGTCTCTTATCTACTTTTATTATTTAGTGATTGATTTAATTCTGGTAGGAATCTTGGGTGCTTAGGAGTTAGGATTATTTTTTGTGCACTTCTTAGTAAAAGTTTTTAAATCTCTATTGTCCCCCCCCCCCCCCCCCCCCCCAAGAATTCTCAAGGGACCAACTGTGAACTTTCAGTATATGGAGCTTAAATTTAGAGGTGCAAGAAGGACGGATGACTTCATTATTAAGTTGGGTGATCAAGATATTTCTCGCAGTTAGTGCTTTAAATATTTTGGATCGATAGTTCAAAAAGATGGAGGTGTTGATAAAGATGTGATACATAGAATCCAAGCAGGTTGGTTGAAGTGGAGAGGCGCGTAAGGGATCTTATGTGATCGTAAAATACAATTAAAACTTAAAGGCAAGTTTTACCGTATTAATTGCAATTAGACCAACGATGCTCTATGGTTCTGAGTGTTGGGCAGTGAATTGTGTACATGAGCAAAAAAAGGAGTTGTTGAGATGAAAATGCTTATGTGGATGTGTGGACACACGAGACTGTATAAAATTAGGAATGAATGTATCATGTATAAGACAGGAGTGGCACCAATTGCAGAGAAGATGCGAGAAGCTCGACTAAGATGGTTTGGACACGTACAAAGGAGACCATTAGAGGCACTTGTTAGGAGCTGTGAGAGTTTAGTCACTAGGCATGTTAATCGGGGGAGGGATAGACCAATAAAGATTTTGAATGAAACTATAATGAAAGCCATGATGTGCTTAGGCATTAATGCGATTATGACTAAAGATAGGGCACAATACGACAAAGGATCTATATAGCCGACCACACTATAGTGAGATAAAGGCTTGAGTATTGTTGTTATTGATTTCATGTGATCAATATACATGAACAAAAATAATAAATATGGTTGTATTAACCTTGTATGATGAAATCTAAAAGCTAGCATATATATATCTATCAATTTCGTCCTAGATCTTGATATTTTTTTATGTGTATGATTTAGATCATTTTATTTATAGATTTAATATCTTTTATATTGGATCTAAACCAACCAACATACATGTTTGCCCAGAAAGCCCGCGACCTCTTCTTGCAGGCCAAAGCTTTTTTGGTCTGAGCGGTCTCAACGTATGGTGATCGCGCAGACCGCCAAGTCTCTTCTCAGCCGCAGTTTTCCAAGTCCTAAACGGTCAAGGCAGTGCGAGATCGACAGCCTGTGCGGTCTCCTCCTTCTCTTCCTTTTTTGCTATTTGCACCCCTCATCTCTGCCCCGGCTCTCCTGTACCCCGGGCAGCCCGTAGTTCTTAGTTCTGCCCGTTTGGGCAGCCCCCTCGTCTATAAATAGAGGGGTAGGGGTACCCAGAAAGGGGACTTGATTCGGAGGCTCCAGCTTACAACCTGTGTAAGCGGTCTCATTTTTTCGTGATCGCCATTTTACGATCGCCTTCTCTTTTTTCCAGCATCTTCTGTCTTAGTAACCTGCACTTCGCAGTTTTCTCCCGTCCCCTTTAGTGTGAATTTTGGAGGTACCATTTTTGGCACCAACAGAACGAACACGCGACCTTCAGATTCGAAGTGTCAGGTGAATTTTAAGCTTCCAAGATGGCTGATCGCCGTAGAGGTCGTCCCTTGCGGTCTCCCAGTGTTCCCCCTTCCGATCACAACCCGTTAGAAGCGCTTGAGCGCCGCTTCGAGCTTCGTGTTGAGCAGGCTCTCCGCGAGGCCGCCCGAGCTAGGCAGGAGACCGCTTCTGTTCAGCAGGAGATCGCGCGGTCTCAGCAAGAGGCCGCTCGAGATCGGCAAGAAGTCGTCCGGACTCAGCAGGAGTCCGCAAGGCAGATTGAGGCTATGAACCAGGTTCTGGCCGCGATCTCCCAGAAAATCCTTCCCCAAGCCTCTCAGATCGCTACTCCTGACCGAGTGGCAAGCGGTCACCATAGCGATCATCCCGTTTTCCAGCCCGCAGCTCCTCAGCGATCTCAGCATGAGGAGTTCGCCGCTCATCATAATTCCTTCCGAGCCGCAGCCCAGGGGCCTCCGGCTCAGACCCTGAATTTTGAAGAAGGGTTTGCTTACCCTCAAGCTCCTCCTACTTCCATTTTCCCTCCTCTGGGGCCTTCTGAATTAGGGGAGCCCTCCCCCTTTACCGATGAAATTCGTCGGGATCCCATTCCTCACGGGTTCAGAGAACCTCGACTCCCAGTGTATACGGGAGAGACCGATCCCATGTGTCATCTTCAAGCCTTCGAGTCCGCTGTGGCTCTCAGGAACATTTCAGATGGGGTGAGGTGCAAGCTGATGGTCACCTCCTTCGATGGGTCAGCCATGGAATGGTTCTATAAGCTGCCTTGTCAGTCTATCCCAAGCTTTGCTGCCCTAAGGCAAGAGCTCCTCCTGAGGTTCGCCACTGCAAAGAAAAGGAAGAGTGGTCCTGCGACCCTCTTCAAGATCAGGCAAGGGGACAACGAAACTGCAGCGCATTTTGTTGACCGTTTTCAGAAAGAGATCCCGGGGGTCAGAGACATGGATCCCGAGCTCTATATGGTGGCTTTGATCAGCGGCCTGCAGGAGGGTCCTCTGAAGTTCAAAGTCACAACCAAAGAGCCTGGCTCCTATCAGGAGCTAATCAGCATTGCCAATCGCTATATAGAAGGGGAGATCAACAACCCCACCTATGTGAGCAATCTGACCAACAGAGCCACTCAGAAAGGCTCTGCGAGATTCTATCCTGCTCCATCTTCCTCGAAAACTAAACAAGAGCTTCCGCCTCCAACTCCGAGAGGTAAGAATTACCGCAACAACCGCTTCAACCGAGGTAATCAATTTTTCCCACCTCAAAATTCATTTCTTCAAACTCCTGCTACTCCTGCTCCGCAAGTCACCCCCATCCACCAGATCTAGTATACTCAACCTCCTCTTCTACCCATTCCTTCACTTTATAATGAATCCCAAGAGTCCTTCACGGACTTTGGTGTTTCTATGAATGAAGTGCTGCAAGTTCTTCAGAAACAGCCCTTTTTTAAGAGGCCAGCTCCGCTGAATTCTGATCCGAAAACCAGAAACCCAACCCTCTACTGTGAGTATCACAGAGATAGGGGGCATTTGACAGAAGATTGTAGAGCTCTCCGCCTATTTTTAGAGAAACTATTAAAGGAAGGAAAGCTCTGCGATCTCATTCAAAAGAATGACTCTGCCAAAGCTTCAACCTCCAAGGCCAAGGAGGTAGCAGAAGTTCACTGGGAGTGCGAGGAAGTAGATGATGTTGGCCATCTGGGCAACATCGGTTTTCCCAGCGAATGTGTAGACGCTAATGATGAGGGTGCCTTGGGCAACCTTTTCTGCATCCATGGGGGTGCAGGCCCGGAGTCCTCAAGAAAGGCAAGTCTGAAGAGAGTTTATCAGTCAGAGGTTGCCGCTACTTCTTCGGCTCCGATTCGAGGGACGGTCACTTTTGGAGATGAAGATCTTCCTCAGACCACGAATCCCTTTGATGATGCAGTCGTCATCAAAGCTGTGATCGAAAACTATACGGTGGAAAAAATTCTAATAGATACGGGGAGCTCAGTCAATGTGCTTTTCAAGCCTGCTTTTGAGGCGTTAAAGACAGGTAAACCCCTCCTATCAACTGAAGGACCTCTTTATGGTTTTTCAGGAGAGAAGAAAGAAGTCGAAGGGCTCGTCACCCTCTCCGTGATCCTTGGAGGGATAGTAAGGCTGGTCAAATTTATAGTCGTTGATGCTCCCAGTAGCTACAACGCAATTTTCGGGAGACCCTTTCTGAACGGGTATCAAGCCATTGTCTCCACTTATCATCAAGCGGTGAAGTTCGCCTTGAATGGCAAACAACATCGAATCAGGAGCGACCCCAGGAAAGCTATAGAATGCTATGTAAAGACGGTCAACATGATCGTGTCTTCTCCACCCCAGGAAGTTATGATGACTGAATCCATTGAAGTTCCTGAACAAATTCAAGTTGCAGAAGAAATGGAGGATGCGAGAGACGGAGTCCGCTTGGAACCTGCCCAAGCAACTCAAAATGTTCAGATCAGCGAGGAAGATGAGAGCAAGAGCCTCTCCATCAACGCTGAATTATCTGAAGCCGACAAGAGTCAGCTCATCTCTTGTCTCCTGCAAAATTTAGACATCTTCGCTTGGTCGGCAGACGACATGCCTGGAGTGAATCCGGATGTTGCTTGCCATCACCTCAACATTAGTCCAAACGTCATTCCGGTCCAGCAGAAGAAGAGAACTGTTGCAACTACTCTGGCTCAACCTATTCGTGAAGAGGTAGAGAAGCTTCTGAAGGCAAAGTTCATTCAACCAATCCAATATCCGGAGTGGGTGTCAAACGTTGTAATGGTAACCAAGTCGGGTGGAAAGTGGAGGATGTGTGTCGATTTTACCAAACTCAATAAAGCTTGCCCCAAGGATTGCTATCCCTTGCCTCAGATAGATTCTTTAGTGGATTCTGCGGTAGGTTATTCCTTTATGAGTTTTTTGGATGCTTTTTCAGGTTATCACCAAATCAGGATGCATAAACCGGATATGCCGCATACTTCGTTTATCACAAATGATGGTTGCTTCTGTTATCTCGTGATGCCTTTCGGGTTGAAAAATGCTGGAGCAACTTACCAAAAAATGATGGATACAGTTTTCAAAAGTCAGAAGGCAAGGAACCTTGAGGTGTATGTCGATGACCTCTTGGTGAAAAGCAAATCCTTCTCCTCTCATCTCAAAGATCTCTCAGAAACTTTTGCAACCTTACGAACCTTCAATATGAGGTTGAATCCATTGAAGTGCGTTTTCAGAGCAAACAAAGGTAAATTTTTGGGTCATCTCCTCACTCCAGAAGGGTTAGAGCCCAATCCAGACAAGGTAAAAGCTATTTTGGAAATGCCACCTCCCAAAACCCCAAAAAAAGTTCAACAGTTGGGAGGGAGAATGGCAGGCTTGAGTCGATTCATCTCCCGGTCAGGGGATAAAAGTGCACCTTTCTTTAAGACCCTCCGGGGAGGGGCCAAGTTTGAATGGACTCAAGAGTGTGATGATGCTTTCAGTCAGCTTAAAAAGCAGTTAACGTCAATTCCTCTACTCCAAAGCCCGCGAGAAGGGGAAGATCTTTTCCTGTATTTGGGAGTTGGCGTCGATGCTATAAGCTCTGTTTTGGTCCGAGAAGAGAAAAAGAAACAATTTCCAGTTTACTATGTAAGCCGAATTTTGAAGAATGCAGAGACTCGATATCCAATCCTAGAGAAGCTAGCCTTAATGCTCGTAATTTCAGCAAGAAGACTAAGACCGTATTTTCAAGCTCATTCGATTTTAGTCGTCACTGACCTTCCATTGAAAAGTGTCTTGGAAAAACCAGAACATTCAGGGAGGTTGGCAAAGTGGGCAATAGAGCTTAGTGAATTTGAAATATCTTATGTTCCAAGGGTAGCAATCAAAGCTCAAGTTTTAGCAGACTTCATGGTGGATGCCAAAGAAGCTAAGTCTCAGAAGAAGGTCGGAGCACCCCTTGCCTGGAAAATCTTCGTTGATGGAGCCTCCGGGAAAAATTCTTCCGGAGCCGGAATTGTCTTAATCAATCCAAACGGAGTAAGATTGGATCAGGCCCTGAAGTTCTACTTTCAAGTAACAAATAATCAGGCAGAATATGAAGCCTTATTAGCCGGCCTTAAGTTTGCAAGAGAGCTGGGAATTGATGATGTCAAAGTCTTCACAGATTCTTTGGTGATGGCTTCTCAAGTAAATGGAGCTTTCGAAACTAGAGATAGCATTCTAAAGCGGTATCTAACTCGGGTAAAAATCGAGGTAGGAAAATTCAAAAGTTTTGCTATCGAGCATATACCAAGAGGTGAGAACGTGGAAGCAGACGAGTTGGCAAAATTTGGGCTTCTCTCAGGAGGAACAGCTTCGGAGTTGTTTCGCCCGGCGATTGAAGAAGGAGAGGTCATGGAGATTGATCAACATCCGTCTTGGATGGATCCATTTGTTCTTTATCTTTCAACTGGAGAGCTCCATTCTTCAATAAAAGATAGAAAAAGGTTTAAGCGGAAAGCAGCTAACTATTATCTTGTTGCAGGAGTACTTTATAGGAGGACTTTCCTATCACCATTAGCACGGTGTGTTTCGGAAGGAGAGATTCCAGCGATCCTTCACGAGGTCCATTCTGGAGAATGTGGAAGTCACTCTGGAGCTAGAACTTTGGAGAAAAGAATTCTGAGGCAAGGCTATTTTTGGCCCCAGATAAGGAAGGATGCGGAAAAGTTTGCTAAGAAATGTGTAAAGTGCCAGAAGTTTGCTCCTCTCCAAAATCAGCCGGCTCAACAACTCAAGTCAATAGCAACTCCATGGCCATTTGCAGTTTGGGGAATGGATTTGATTGGACCTTTCCCTATGGCAAGTGGACAACGAAGATATATTATAGTCATGATTGACTATTTCAGCAAATGGATAGAAGCAAGAGCATTAGCCAAAATTACCACTCAAGCCGTGAAAAATTTTATTTGGGGAGAGATAGTGTGTCGACATGGGATTCCAATGGCAATCATCACAGATAATGGTTCTCAGTTCAATAATTCAACTCTTATTGATTTCTGTAAGCAAATTGGCATCGAACTACGTTTCGCTTCTGTACATCACCCTAGAAGCAATGGGCAGGTAGAGGCCGCCAACAAACTCATCATAAATCTCTTGAAAAAGAAGGTAGAAAATGTTAGGGGCAACTGGGCAGAACAACTACCTTCCGTCTTATGGGCCTTGAGGACAACTCCAAGTTCGGCTACTGGAGAAACTCCGTTCAAACTGTCACACGGTTCCGAAGCACTTATTCCGGTGGAATTTGAAGTGAAAAGCCCAAGAGTTTTATTGGCACAACAAAATCAAATTGATTGGATGGAAGGAAATGATGAAGAGCTAAAATGCAGCCTTGATTTAATTGAAGAATTGAGAGATACAGCAATCATCAGACAAGAAGAGGTGAAAAGAAGGATGGCGAGGCTGTTCAATAAAAACGTAAGAACCAAAGAATTCGCTGTTGGAGATCTAGTCTTGAAGAAGGTAGATGCAGCAGCAAGAGCCGGTTCAGTTGGAAAGCTTAACCCAAACTGGGCAGGGCCGTTCATGGTAAAGAATGTGCTTAAAAATGGTGCTTACCATCTCCAAACTTATGAAGGGAAAGAATTGCCTCATTCATGGAGCGGAGGTGATCTCAAACTCTTCTTTTCTTAAATGTTCGTATCCGATTCACTCATTCTTTTTCTCACTTTTTCCCTCTCAAATGTCATGCAGGTATTATCAAAGCATTCGCAATATGAGTGATGGGTGACAAGTTTTAAGCATGTTATTTTTTGAAAAGCCAAAAACCTGTCAAGTGAGACATCGACGGATCCTACTATCTTCCCCCTCGACTTGTCAGCTCGACGTGTAATTCTGCCAGGACCACAGATGTCGGGGAGATTTCGAATCTGTGTAGCAGTAGCTCGCCAAGCTCGAGCGGTGGAAGTTTAGGATACCGGGTCCTTGCTGACATCTGGCACACCTCAGCTTTTCAAGGAGGTCTGGGTGGCTGGCTCAGCTCTGTCATGCAATAGGAAGGACATTGTTACAATCTTAATGATCTTTCAGGGAAAGCAATGTCGGTATAGCCTCCGCGGCATGACCACACCTGCCCTACAGATCATTTTGGTTTGTAACTCTCGAATACTCGTTGAAGCGTGGTTAGGTAAGGGGCGGTCAGAAACATCCATGACCGTCGCCTGAACCTTGGATTGACATGTTTGCGGTAAACTCGGAAATTCTTTTAAAAAGGCAATGTCGGTATAGCCTCCGCGGCATGACCACACCATCCTTTTGGGTCATCTTTGAGATCCCTTTTTCCCATCTTCTTACTAAAAAAAAAAAAATCTCTCTTAATCCTTTTGTACTGAGATCGGGCGGTCAGCAGTTTATGAGACCGCCTATTTTTCTTTTCTACAAAGAGTGATGTCGCTTATGATCGTCAGATGAAATTTTTTCCAGGATAATTGAGGTCGCTATTCAGGAATCTTCTATGCCAGCCCGATAGAGGTCGGCCCGGTCTCAGTAAGAACGAGATTCCGATATTCCTTGTTATTCAAAGTTACATGAAATAATCATGATGTTCTGTTTCTTATCAAGAGAAAGTGGGGTTTTTTCTTCAAGGGCGGTCTGAATATAATGAGATCGCTGAACTGAATTCATGAAGAGTTATTTCCTTTTTTCAAGTAATAACCTTGACTATCAAGGGATCTTTATCAGATGGATTTACTGAAAGTCATTTGGGCGCCGATCACCCAGAGTTCAATAAGTTCAAATCTTCAAGTTAATTTCTTTGTATCGCGATCTGTGTAATTTGAGACCGCATAACTGTTGCAAATAAGTTGGTTATTTTTCTGATCACAGTTAAATTGCTAAATATTCTCAGTGGTTTGATTATCTCAAGACCGCAGAAGTAGTTCTATCTACGCAAAAGTATCAGTTTTTCCTTCAGTCCTTGATGTCTTTTTCAAGAGATCGCCATCTGTAGTTCCTTAATGTTGATATAAAAATTACGTGATAAACCTAAGGCATTGAGATCGAATGTCATTTCTAGCTCAGGAGAACAAATAGAATAAATACACCAGAAACAAATTCATTCAACAAATATAGATCTACCAAAAAATCAAATTTTATATATATTCAGAAATGTCTGTTACAACGAGATCGCCTGGTCTAAAGGAAAGTTACAGCTCAATCTTTTTTCGGTCTCTTGGAGGATCGCTCAGCAGAGAGAGAAGAATCGGTCTCTGCTGAGGATTCCTCCGATTTACTCACCGGAATTCTAGATCCAGAGCTTGAGCCTGAACTAGAATCCCGGCCTTGAGTATAGCGGCTCCCACTTTCATCTTCATCCTCAATCTCGACGTTCTCATCTTGATCGCCGGCTTCATCCGCGGTCTCTTCAGCGGTCTCTGACTGCTCTTCAATCCTTTGAGCCGCATCCGGGAAAAGCTTTGAGAATGTTATGTCTTTGAATTCTTCGGTGAAACCACCAAGACCGCGAACCTCATCCAGGACCTGGTCAGCGGTCTCCTTAATATGATGCATCATGGCCTTCTGGAAAGCTGGATTAGTTGGATCATAGGCCACCCGCTCAGATTGCTATCAAAAGGAAAAGGGAAAGATCAGATCGCACGATCACAGGTAATCATTCATATAATGCAATCAAACCTTTACCTTTTGAGCTTCACGCAGGGCAGTAATCTCATTTAAGGCGCTACGAAGAGACCGCCCCATATGATGATTTAGAATCGTGCTCCTAGCGGTCACCTGAGCACAAAGATCGGGGAGATCCTCGGTCTCGAGATTATAAGCCTCTACCGCGTTCTTTCTCCCATACAATGCAGAGGTGACCGCATAAGCGTGGCGGGTCACCTTTCCACTCCATAAGGGAAGATCAGTGGAAACTTTTAGAGACTTCCCTTTTGCGGCCCATTTGAGTAAGGGTTTTCCTTTAATATCCTTCATATTCTTTAAGAAACCATGCAGGGGGAAGTCTTGATCTGCGGTCTCAGCAGCGGTCCCGAACGCATCAGCCTCCCGCTTCAGCCTTCTCTCCCTTTGAGTAAGTACTTCAGCTGCTGGAGAGATTGGATCTCTTTCAGGGACCTTAAAGGTCGCTGAGGTAAGAAAAACATTAGGAGGAAGGATATGAAAAATGAACAAAAAGAGATCGCGGGAGAGACCGCAGGAAGGGCTTACTTTCATCAGGAGTAACCTCAGCGATCTCATCCCAGATCGCCAGGTAGTGAACAAGGTCAAGCCTCTTGCCCGCCAAGAAGGCTAAAATTTTTATCTCCTCAGCAGCAAGCACCTTTATCTTTTTGAAGGTACTGTCAGGTCGTGGAGACGGCGAACTCTTGAGACCGCCGAGGTCGCCCTCGAAGACAAGAAATCTTTCTGTCCAAAAAGTGATCTTGTTGGGAAGGTTTAAGATCTTTACTCCTTCCGCAGAGAAGTACATCAGTCCCTTGAATTCTTCTTTCTTCTGGCCTTCTTTCAGAACCTTCGCAGTAAAGGTTCCACGGAACAGGTTCATCGAAAACCTTATCCTCTCCGATCTCAAGTAATTGATGAATACATTAACCAGACCGACTGAGTTCGGGGGCAGCTGGGCGAGCACGAAACCGTAATATTCCAAAATTTCCATCCATTCCCAAGGAAGGGGAATTCTCAACCCATGATCAAAGTGATCGATAGGAATAACATATTTATTTTCCTCTCCGAAATTCAGCTTTTCCTGTTCGGTCGGCGGTCTCACGACAATCTGGTTTTGGATCATATACTTCTTTATAAAAGATATAAACTCATCTTTCGACAGACGTCCCTGTTTTTGATTAGCCGCCAAGAAGGTGATCGCAGAAGAAGCACGAGCGGACACCATTTTGAGATGTCGCTGAGATCGGTATTTATCGCGCATTCAAGAGAACATAAAGTGAAGGTTATGAAGGCAACTATTTATAGCGATCGAAGGATAATTTCGTAATCATTACTTTTTGGCAGACCGCCCAGCAAAAATCTCCAGACCGCTCGACCTGGGCTAGATTATATAGCTAATCTGCGGTCCCAATAAATAGAATACAGATGAATAAAAATACCAGCAACACACAATCCAGACATAAAAGAGATCGCAAATTATAACAATCAAGATCGCACAAAGCACAAAAATTGGAAGAAATCACAAAAATAACAGAAAATAGATGGAACATTAATAGTAAAAATATTACAAGGCAAAATGTTTAAAATTCAGAGACCGCTCGGTCTCAAAACAAATGATCATCTCCTAGAAGGCCTGTTTCTTCCTACATGAGCTGCGACATCTTGCATGTCATTCACTGCGGCCATAACTGACACCAAGCTGTGATTAGCCAGCATCGCAGACCGGTGAATTTTCGACATTTCCTTGTCCACCTGCTCCATGGGAATCAGCACAATTTCAGGCTGCGGTCTCTCCGCTGGATGATCGCTGGAGATGCCCGGTCGCATCAGCATTTTTCCGTGACCGCCCCTCAGCCTCTCATTCTCCGCAGACAGCGCCGCAGCCTTCCCCTTATAGTATTCAGCCTCCTTTTCAGCTTTCTTGAGAGCTCGAGCGATCTCTGCAACCCTCAGATCGCATTCTTCGCGAATCCGCTTCTCATTACAACGCAATTTTTCTTCAAGATTACGGATCTGATCGTTCTGAGTCCGCTCCCTCATCAGCATAGAACGAACATCCTCGAACATAGGGTTGAGGATGTTGGTCAACTGAGGGGAGATCTCGATATGCTGAGGAAGTTCTCCCTCCTCGATCTCAACATTTTTATTATCTGCGGTCACAAGAGATAGATTATTTCAGTCACGAGCATACAATCAAATAAGCTTTTTAGATGAACAAAAAGAGTACTTGGAAAGAAGTTAAGACCGCAGTCACTTAAAGCTCTTCTGGTATCTTTAGTGACCGCGGGATCTGCGGTCAGAGAAAGGCGATCTGATCCCCTTAAGCGCTCTAGATCCATTCTTTCTAAATCTCTTTTCTGCGATTTTTCTCCTTCTTTTCTTCTCCTTTTTAATTCTTCATTACTTAAGAGGGTATCATCGGTTTCAATAAAAACGATCTCATGTTTTCTTTCAGGAGAAGCAGAGCGAACCATAGGAAATAAAAGGAACTCGACCGGCTGAGGAATCATTTTATACTTACGAGCTCGCAAAACTGAGATCGCCGTCGCGTGATCTGCTGTAGCCTTGTCCAGGTCTCCTCGAGAAGAGTCATCTGGGAGACCGCTGGAAAGTGTACATTTTTCCGTGGCGATCTGAAGCTTCCTGGCGGTTTCTTCCTCAGCAGCCCTCTTTTCCGCAGTCTGTGAGACCGCCTGCCTTTTCTCCTCTTCGTCAAGAAGAGCCTGTTTCCTCTCCTCGGCGGTCCTGGCCGCCTCTTCTTTTTGTTTCTTCTCCTCCTCTTCTTTCTTCTTCTTTTCCTCCTCTTTCTTTTTTTCTTCTCCTCAGCGATCTTGGCCGCCTTTTTCTTCTTATCCTCTTCTTCCTTCTTCCTCCTCTCCTCTTCTTCCTTTTTCTCCTTCTCTTCTTCTTTCCTCTTCTTTTCCTCTTCTTCCTTCTTCTTCTCCTCTTCTTTCCTCTTCTTTTCCTCTTCTTCCTTCTTCTTCTCCTCTTCTTTCCTCTTCTTCTCCTCTTCTTCCTTCCTCTTCTTCTCCTCTTCTTCCTTCTTCTTCTCTTCCTCTTTCTTCTTCTTCTTCTCCTCAGTGATCTTGATCACCTCCTCCTTTTTCTTCTCCTCCCTCTCTTTTTTCTTTCTCTCTTCCTCTTCCATCGTCTTGACCGCCGCATCAACGGTCTCCTTCTCCCTGGCTGCGATCTCCATATCAACAGCAGCGTTTCGAAGAGATGAAGCCTCAAGGGGATCTAGCACCTGCATCGATGAAAAAGAGGAATTGTTAGAAGAAACTTCATCAAGATAAGCGATTAATTCGAAATCATCTTCCCCTAATGAAGTTGAGACCGCAGGATGAAGAAGGAGACCGCTTCCGGTATTCACCTTTTGAACCGCAGCGGAATCCTCCGGATCAGCGTCATCAAGAAGTGTGATCGTCTCAGGGGCGGTCACATCCTGTCCATCTCCATTTCTTTTTCTCTTATAAATCAAACTGGTTGGACGTAAGTTTTTCCTTTTCCTATTTTTCGCAGCGGCCTCCAGTTCGGCGATCTTTTGCCGAATAATTTCGGCCTCGGCCTTTTTCTGGTGTAGCCCAGCCAGAATGGTCTCAGTTGAGGCGATCTTAGGGGGCTGAGAAGTCTTTTGATCCAATACCTCCAGGGATTTCTGACAATTAAAATAGATAGAAAAGTCAGACATTTTCAATACAGGATCTGAAGAGGTGTTGGAAGGTTCAGAAACAACAGAGACCGGCGCAGCTGAACTTTCTAGTTCAGATTTCTTTTTGGGAGATCGGGCGGTCTCCTTTGAAGCGCTCGCTTTCGTTAATATTTTCTGCATCTTTTTTCCTCTTCTTGAACTAACGTCCTCCTTCTTCCCAGGAGAGTTTGCTTTTGGCGGAAGAGCTTTTATAAAATCAAGAATAGTCATCTCCGTAAGAGACCGCGCCTACCTAATTTTCAGAGACCGCTTGGAACTTGGTATTTCTCAATGTCTTGAAATCTGAAGATCTCAGCCAGTATTTATAGACCAAGCTGCATTTATGACGGTCGCGGTCTCAGCGGTCAAAGCTTACATTTTCGAAGTTTTTGGAGCAACTTAAAAATGTGCGGGGATTGTGTTTGCCCAGAAAGCCCGCGACCTCTTCTTGCAGGCCAAAGCTTTTTTGGTCTGAGCGGTCTCAACGTATGGTGATCGCGCAGACCGCCAAGTCTCTTCTCAGCCGCAGTTTTCCAAGTCCTAAACGGTCAAGGCGGTGCGAGATCGACAGCCTGTGCGGTCTCCTCCTTCTCTTCCTTTTTTGCTATTTGCACCCCTCATCTCTGCCCTGGCTCTCCTGTACCCCGGGCAGCCCGTAGTTCTTAGTTCTGCCCGTTTGGGCAGCCCCCTCGCTATAAATAGAGGGGTAGGGGTACCCAGAAAGGGGACTTGATTCGGAGGCTCCAGCTTACAACCTGTGTAAGCGGTCTCATTTTTTCGTGATCGCCATTTTACGATCGCCTTCTCTTTTTTCCAGCATCTTCTGTCTTAGTAACCTACACTTCGCAGTTTTCTCCCGTCCCCTTTAGTGTGAATTTTGGAGGTACCATTTTTGGCACCAACAATACACTTCATCAATTTCAGATTATTTGTTTAAACTATTTTTATAACTTGTAATTCGTCGAGATCAGAAATGTGTAAGGAGACGGCTATTCGCAAACCTCGTCATTAGAGTACTAGACATTCTCAAGGAAGAGAACATGGGCGGGGCGAGTATAAGCGAGTATGGGAGAGTATGGGGTGACTACCCATTGCAACTCGCGAGTATGGTCAAGTACCCCCCCCCCCCCCCCCCCCCCCCCCCCCCCCCCCCTCTTTGTCCATAAATAGACCTCCAGGGTTACTATGAATGGAACTTTGGAAGAGGTTGACCCCCCCCCCCCCCCCCCACCCACACACACACACAAGTTGGATATTCGCCAAGTCGGTGTCATCCTCGTACCTAGCACTTCTAGACTTCCGGGTATATGACGGGACCTCCATGCTGAAGCACATGGGGTGTATAGACATCTCGCTCTCTTGCTCTAGTCATTAGATCTGTGACGTTCGACCACATGATCAGTAGCCTTAAGCTATGCGTAGGTCCGAATATGTGGAGCTAGGATTTTCTCGGGTTCAACATTATTTACATGCATAATGATGATATGGCAAATCTCAATTAATTTTGGCATACACAATCCTACGGCAATTTTTCCCATATATTTGTTTTAAATTGCAAGCGCTAATTTGGATTCTCTTATTTGAGTTTACTTAGAGAAATCAAAGCCTTCTAGGGATTTGCTCGCATGCCAGCATCTTCTATTGCCTCAAATTTCATTCGGAAAAATTCCAGACCTTCTTAGAAAATGCAGCGATTGTGCGACATGAAACTGAATCAAAGAATGTTATGTGATATATATTTTGTACTTCATTTTTTAATTGCACATACTATCATTCGCGTCATTTTATTTGTGTTCTTAAATTTATTAGTGATTATTAATTTATAAAATTCTAATTATACTCCACTAGATGTTGTTCTTGACGATCATTTATTAAGCGTTATTATTTTATTGAAATTAAACTTAAATTAATTTTTAATTCTCATATAACGCTTTAAATCCTTCGTTAAATCTAACAAGTAGTTCTAGCTAGATCTCTCGGGAACACTGAGGCGCCTTCAAGTGAGCTTTATGACAATGCAATCTGAAGCATAAGCAAAAAGACGACAAAGTACATAACCCTGACGGAGAAGACGGATCTGCCTCTTGGTCTTAGGGACCTGCGATCAGGAACAAGATTGCACCCGATTTGGTACCGAATTGTACATACGTGAGGAACAGAATTGCACCCGATTTGGTACAGTTAGTCCTATACATTTATGTTCCTGATCGCAGGTCATATGTATAGTAAATGTTCCTGATCGCAGGTCATATGTAGGAATAGCTGGTTCTCCCCGAATTGTAATTTGTAATAATGTGTATTATACGAATCGCGTTCACACAATACAAAGTGTATTTGACATGATTAATCAAATCGCCTAAATTTGATCAATATAAATGAAAGTAGTGCCTATAATTAACATATTTGACCCATCCGTATTAGTTTTTTAACAAAACTATAGTAACAAATGTAATTTTTGCTCAAGCTCTAAGAAACAAAACCAACAGGCATGTTGCACGGGCAATAAATTTAGCAATGAACATGAATATTGTTGTGAGTCGCCCGCGCTCTCACTGACGCTCTCACGGAGGAGTCGAATCAGAACACAATAGCTGAATTCTAATGTGTCAATTATACGTTTAAAATTGCTCAATATATAAATATGAAACAGTATCAAATATCTACCGTAATCTGAATCGCGTCCACACAATACAAAATATATTTGACATGATTAGTCAAATCACCAAAATTTGATCAATATTAATGAAAGTTCAAGTAATGCTTATAATTAACATATTTGGCCCACCAATATTATTTTTTAAAAAATATATAATTACGAAATAATGTTTTTCTCACAATTATCCTAAGAAACAAAACCTACCGGCAAGTTGCACGAACACTAAGGGCATGTTTGGGACAACTTTTTTACTTCTTTTCATTTTATGAAAAACGCCACCGTGACATTTGTTCCGTTTGTTTTCCCTACCAGTGGAAAACGCCATTGGCCAAAAAGGAGGTATTCCGCCTTTTTAAAAAGTCAAGCCGGGGTTCCTTTTCGCAACTTCTCTGCCTCTCGCGATTCTTCCCCGATAGTATGTCGTGCTCCCCATTCGCCTAGCTGCGTTCTTCCCTTCTCCTTCCCGATCTCGTTCTTCCCTTCTTCCCGATCTCGTTCTTCCCTTCTCCTTCCCGATCTCGTTCTTCCCGGCAGATCTGGTAGGGCTCATCTTCTCGCCGACAGTAGCACTTGTTGCCGACAGAAGCGCTTGCGGGTAGGGCTCATCTTCTCGCCGACAGAGATCGAATCTGTTGTTAGAGAAGCTCGGATCTGGTAGGGTTCATCTTCTCGCTATCCGTCTCCTCTTGTTGCCGACAGAAGCTCTTGCTAGTAGGGCTCATCTTCTCTCCGTCAAAGCTCGAATCTGCTGTTCCAGAGCTGCTAGAGAAACCCCTGTTTCAGATCCAGTAGGTGCTCGATTCGTTCATCTTCAGAGGTATTCCAAAGCTCGATTTCAGAGGTATTCCATAGCTCGATTCATTCATCTTCTCCATTTTTGATTTCTCACAATTTCTGAATATCATTTTCTCATGTCCAGTATATTTCTACTTTCAGATATCTCGGCTTCTCCTTTCACTCCATGTATTTTAGGTTTTTTTGTGTGGTGTTTTGTTGTTTTTGTGTTGAATGGTGTATGTGGTGTATGTGTATGTGTATGTGGTGTATTGTGTATGTGGTGAATGTGTGTTGTGTTGTGTATGTGTTGAATGTGTGTTGTGTTGTGTATGTGGTGATTGTGTGATGTGTGTTTTGTTGTGTATGTGGTGAATGTGGTTTTGTGTGTTGTGTTGTGTATGTGTTGAATGTGTGTTGTGTTGTGTATGTGGTGATTATGTGATGTGTGTTTTGTTGTGTATGTGTTGAATGGTGTATGTGTTGAATGTGGTTTTGTGTTGTGTATTGTGTATGAGTTGAATGTGTGTTGTGTTGTGTATGTGGTGATTGTGTGATGTGTGTTTTGTTGTGTATGCGTTGAATGGTGTATGTGGTGAATGTGTTTTGCGTTGTGTTGTGTATGTGTTGAATGTGTGGTGTGTTGTGTATATGGTGATTGTGTGATGTGTGTTTTGTTGTGTATCTGTTGAATGGTGTATGTGTTGAATGTGGGTTTGTGTTGTGTATTGTGTATGTGGTGAATGTGAGTCGTGTATGTGGTGAATTGTGTATGCTATCTACTATCATTGTGATGATTTTAATAATTTTTCGTTATGTTCAGTCCTGCATAATGGATAAACATAGAGAATGAGGGAATTCTGCAACCTGGGAAATGAATGATGTGATGGTTTTTTGTGACTTATGCATAAAAGAAATTGAGTTGGGGAACAGACCAACAACTCATTTTAGCAAAGATGGATGGAATAATCTGGTGAATTAGTATCGTGAACGAACGAGAAAGTCATATAACCAAAAATAAATGAAAAATAAGTGGGACCAGCTAAAAAGAGAATGGAAAGTTTGGCGAGAGTTGAAACGGGGAGAAACTGGTTTGGGTTGGAATCCCTCACGAAAAACTATCGACGCTTCTGATGAATGGTGGGACGAAAGACTGAAGGTAATTTAATTCTTTTGACGTTTGTCTCGCTATTACTTTTTGAGTTAATTATATTATCATTAATTTGATATATATTCTTAGGTGGTCCCTACTGCAAAGAAGTTTCGGTACTCAGGTATAGCTCCAGAGTTGGAGGAAAAGATAGACAAGATGTTCAGCAAAGTAGTTGCTACGGGAGATCTTGCATGGGCACCAAGTTCACGAAACCTGGTGCATGAATCTATTGATGAACGTGATGTAAGATCTCTTTTCTCAAAATCCGTTTGGGTACATGAAAACTTGAACCTCTCCCGCATCGCACGGTTGAGGTGGATCTTCGCCCAGAATTGCTACCTTGCGGTGTCACCAACACTCAGGTTTTCTAACACCGCTCAACACCGACTCTGCCGGCTATACGATCATAAGTAAATATATGCCAAAAGTAAATACAGAGGTAAAGACATGTCCACATGTCACAACATCATATAGATATATAATGAAACAGAAATGTCCAAAAAGAGACAGCACAAGCAAAAAGGGCTTAAGCCCGATACATATCCAAAATGAGTACTCTTTCCCTCTCTACAACATGCGGAAACTACAACTCTCAAAGCTGAAATCTAACTATCTAGTCATCAACCTGTGGCGTCGTGGTAGTGCGCTGCATCCGCTGCTCAGGTCCTGTCATCTCGTCCAGCTGCGCGCGGGACAACTCCGTCTCCTCGGACTCCTGTTACGGCCACATCCGACCGTTAGTCATAAAGACTAAGTCGTTTTGTCCTCGCCTCCCTCCACGACTCCTAGGTACCGAGCGGGAGGAAGAAGCGGAGGATAACAAGGGGTAAACAAGGAAAGAGGTGACATGGCACTATTCTAGCAAGTAAAGGTAAAGCGGTAAAACTAGCTAGCAGTATAGTGCAAATAAATGACAGTAAAGTAGAGCATGAAGTAAACAGTAATAAAAAAAATGCGGTGCAGTAAGTAAAACTAATCTACCATCACAGATTCGAACCTTAACTTATATGAACGCCCATACGACATATAAGTTAAGATGTCCAGGTAACCCATCATATAAAAGAGCCCATACTAATTTATATGATAGGGGTATGCTAATGTGTATGGTATGCTATGCTATGCTTATGATGATTTAATTTGTTTATGCAATGTGACTCACCCACACGATTCTATGCGCACAGACCTTTATTGTTCCCACTTTGTTAGAAAGGAAGCCAACCTTTCGGGTACCGACCGTCGTGGCTCACGGTGGCAGTGGATCGGGCACTCCACATCCTAGGCGGATATGCTCACTACCAAGCCTAGATCTCACGTACGCCTCAACGCTAAGAACACAACAACGGAGCCCATGCGTACTCTTGCTGGAATCCACCAGACTTTAAGGTCGGGGTGGGTTATTAGGGATTGTCCTCCAGACCGCGGTACTCAATCTTACTGGCCCTCTAAACCTCACCCTCACCTGAGTCAACGTACTATCGTCGGTGACACGACTAGCCTAGTACCGAAGACTCGCCACTAATTGCATAAGTAACAAGTGTCATCAAGTCCACCCGAGCCTCCGGATCAGGGACTAACACACAAGTTGCTCCAACCCATCTCCTTCCCGAAGGAGATCCATACAAGTTCGCTGTCCTAATTAGGCTACTCTTTCCTACAATTAAGTTAGTATTATATTTAAAGTGAATCTTGGACTTCCCGCGGTATACCCCGTAAAGGGGCCCCCAACGGTACTAAGGATTCAATGGGCTCAACCCCACCATCCTCTTTCTCAAGACAATTACTTTAGTTGGTGATTAACATTTAGTTCACCCCTCATTATTTCATATAATTAAAGTGACTTAGCTCAACACCCGTCCCACCCAATTGGGTTGGACGTACCTCCTGTTGAAACTGATTTCTCGGTCTCTTGTGGAGCTCGGGGCCCTCAACGGATTGAGGGGCGACTAGCCCTTACCGGTCCCTCGGAAGAGATAGGCAGATAACCCGGACAAAGTACAAAGACCCTGGTCTCAACAAGGAGGTCCCTCCGCTAACCCGGAAGATCGTTGAGCGCTTCCCCTCCCAAGCCAAAGCTAAGACTCGGGCACCTTGGAGAGCTAGAGAGCCCAAACCAAAGCGACCTATGGAGAGAAGAAGGCTCAAAGATTTTGAAACCGGTCCTCTTCCAAGGTGCCCCTTAAGGTCTATTTATAGATTTTGGTTTTGTGGTCTGTCAATAGCCAACTCCCGCTGTCCCTTCTTACTATCCGCACCCCAAATTGGTCTGCTAACAGCCAAAATCCGCTATTCGGAGGGGCTACCCGCAGACCACCAGGGATTGTTTGGTAAAGGACCACCCCAGGCGCCGACGAACCAATGACCCCTGACCTGTTCAGCGAACACGGGGCTCGCCGAAGGATCTGGCTGGCTCGCCAAAGCCACCTAGCGAACTCCTCCGACCGGCTGGCTCGCCTGCCTCTATGGCTCGCCTGCCGAACCGCTCCTTAGCGGGCCGAGCTCGCCAAAATGGCTAACTGTACCCCAGAAATGGCTATTTGTACCCCAAGGTCCCGGACCTGCCTAGCGAGCTCCTCCGACCGGCAGGCTCGCCAAAGCCACCTAGCGAACTCCTCCGACCGGCTGGCTCGCCTGCCTCTATGGCTCGCCTGCCGAACCGCGCCTTAGCGGGCCGAGCTCGCCAAAATGGCTAACTGTACCCCAGAAATGGCTATTTGTACCCCAAGGTCCCAGACCTGCCTAACGAGCTCCTCCGACCGGTAGGCTCGCCAAAGCCACCTAGCAAACTCCTCCGACCGGCTGGCTCGCCTGCCTCTATGGCTCGCCTGCCGAACCGCTCCTTAGCGGGCCGAGCTCGCCAAAATGGCTAACTGTACCCCAGAAATGACTATTTGTACCCCAAGGTCCCGGACCTGCCTAGCGAGCTCCTCCGACCGGCAGGCTCGCCAAAGCCACCTAGCGAACTCCTCCGACCGGCTGGCTCGCCTGCCTCTATGGCTCGCCTGCCGAACCGCTCCTTAGCGGGCCGAGCTCGCCAAAATGGCTAACTGTACCCCAGAAATGGCTATTTGTACCCCAAGGTCCCGGACCTGCCTAGCGAGCTCCTCCGACCGGCTGGCTCGCCAAAGCCACCTAGCGAACTCCTCCGGCCGGCTGGCTCGCCTGCCTCTAGGGCTCGCCTGCCGAACCGCTCCTTAGTTCGCTCCCTAGGTTCTGCGAACCAGGGACCCTTCCTGGCGAACATCGGGGTTGTACACAATCCCCGCTCTTCGCGAGGTTGCTTCGAGCTCGCGAAGAAACGTCCAACCCCTGGTGTTCGCCGATTCGGCTGACGTGGCAGGAATCTTGTGGTGGGCCCCGCGCCCAAAACTATAAATACCGCCCACCGTGGCTAGTGATCAAGCTTTTCCTTCCCCTTCTTCCTCGCAGAAAACAACCTCTCAGAATGTCCTCCAAGCCGAGCGCGCGAGATCGACTGAAAGCTTCCAGAGAGATGGCGAAGGCCCAGGCCGCCGAGCGCAACGCCTGGATGTTCAACCCCGCCACACCCCCTTCCCCCTAGCCTAAAAAGGCCAAGACGGTTCAGAGGTCGCAGGGGGAGGACGTGTCGTCACCTCCTGCCTCGCCTCCGCCGCCGGATACCGGGCTCGCCTAACAAGTATTCTTATTCTAGGCATTTTATATCGACTACCCACTTACTCCTCTTCTCGCAGAACCCTCCGCCTGAGGAACGCATGGCGGGCCTCATGCTGACCTCTTCTCATGCTCCGTCCCCCGCGAAGCTGGGGTCGCTAGACGTTGGGGCCGGGACTTCGACCCAACAGGCGCCTCTCTCGCAACCCCGTAAGTCATACGTATCCTCCTTTATCTCTGCTTGAGTCCATGCGATATCCATGCGTTTGTGGCCTATGCAGATACCCCACCGCCGAGCCCCAAGAAGAAAGGCTCCACACCGGCGCGTTCGCCGATTTCGCCTAAGGTCAACTTGGAGACCCCCGACTTCGGTTTGGTGGGCAGGCGAAGTCCAGGCGGCTCGCTTCTCGATGGCTCCCAGGTCGCGGAGAGAGTGGTGTACCCCCCTGGTCTGGGGAAACCCCATGTCCCGGTGTTCCGCGGAAACTTCCAGGGTCGGCCGGAGTCTTCTCACAAGCAACGTCGCGAGTCCTCCTCCCAAGGTTAGTACATTTGTCCGGGCTCGCCTTTTTGCTCGCCCCCTGATCCTACTAGTTCGTCCTTCGCAGACATTTCGGAAGCCACGCCTGAGTCAGAACATGGGAGGGTGGAGATGTCACCGCCGCCCTCGCCAGGCCAGATGGAAGACTTCTTGGGCGACCCAGGCGACCCCGAGCGAATGAAGAGACGGGTATCAGAGGTGCTTCAGAAGCATGGTATGATGCTACGCGAGCTGGAGGAGCGATATGACGCGGACCGGGCTGTCTTCGACGAGAGATTCGCCGCGATGGAAGACGCGAATGCGCGCTTGATCGCCGAGGCGGAGCCGGTGACTCGCGCGGACGTCACCTCGCCCGGCGTGCACATTTCGCGGGGCGAGGATCAAGCACACCTAATCCCGCGCGAGTTTAAAGCACTTCGCGAATACCACTATCTGAGAGTGCCGCCGCGTGCGGGGAAGCGGGGTCGGGGTCGCTGGAAATGGCTTCCTTACCCCTGAGACTGCCGCGATTTTTTAATTCTACTATCCCCTTGCTTTTATTTTTCATGACGCTTCTGTTGAACAATATCTGGTGTGGTAATATTCGCGAGTCCATCGTGACTCGCCTCTTATCGTTTTTTATTTTTTCCTTCATTTCTGTGGTGTGCTTGTGGTTCATTTAGTTCGTTCGCTGTGTTTGATACGATCGCCCTCGTGGAGCGCTCGCGAGCTGTGCGACATTGTGCCCAAACCCCCTTTTCTCGCGGGCCGGCCTTGGGCGGGGTTTAATTACCGCGCAGCGGCGAGCCCGGGCTCGCAAGACTGCAGTCCTACCGAGTAGAAATCTACTTTATTTCCGCTATCCGCACTCCCGGTGCTTCGATTCCCGTGCCCATCCGATTTTCCTATAAATAGTTCGGATTCACTTTTCCATCCGTCGCATTTATTTCTCAAGTCCTCTCGCGTTTACGCTTATCTGTGTTCTCGCAAGTTCGTGCTCGCGTTCGCTGCTTGCAGGCTGCCTCTTTTTGACTCGATGCGAACAAATCAGTTAGTGGGGGCGGATGGCGAGAGCGAGGGGCGGTCAAGATGCGCCTCAGCGTTTCAAGCCCATGAATTCTACTGCGCGAACATCACGGCAGAGGAGTACAAACATGCCGTGGACCGTTATCTCCCGGAGGGTTACTCGGCTCGCTGTCCGAGCGAGAGATCTACACTAAACGAGACGGAGGCTGACGAGCTCGCGATCCCCATCACGCACTTCGAGAATGGGTTGCGACTCCCTTTTATGGCCTGAAATTCGTCAGGTACTTCGCTTAGCCTTCTTGCCGCTCCCTGTCCGCTATCGCGACTTTCTCACTGTCCTTTGTAGGTGCTGCGGTATTATGGGGTGTTGCCGAGCCAGTTGACCCCGAATGCGATCGCGAACATTGTCGCGTTCGCTAGTTACCTGCGGGAGGAGAGGATCGAGTTCAGTCTCCTCGTCTTCCGCAAAGTGTTTTCCTTCCGCGCCTTCCGAGACGGGACCACCTACTTCGCGAGTCAGCACGTCACCGTCTGCGAGACGGTGAACAAGAGTCACTACTGGACCCAGAAGTTCCTCCTGGTGAAGGGGTCCTTCGGCAATCTCCACTTCACCCCGCTCCAGCGGGATGACGCCACTTACCGCCCTCCGAGCTCGCTGAGCGGCGCCGACGCCAAACTTCTCCAATACCTCTCCGAAAAGAACTTCGAAGTCGCCTATCTGCGGCGCAACGTTGACTCGTTACTCGCCGTTCCTCAAGGGGAAGGTAGGGCTCGCTCTCGCCCCACTCTCCTTTCCTCTCTCTTCGCTGTGTAACGCTCTTACTCTACAGGCGAGCGCGAGATCCCGGTTAATCCTCCGCACGCACAAGGCATCACTCTTACGGCGGACACTCTCGCGACCGCGGCGGCAGAGGCTTGCCGCGATCTTCCTGCCATCGGGTCCGGCAAGAAGCGGCCCCCGTCTGCGAGTCAGCCGGGTTCGCGATCCTCCTCCAAGAAGTTGAAGGGGAAAACCCTCGCTGTCAAAGATAAGAGCGCGGTCGTCGATCTGAGCGAGACCGACGGCTCGCCCCCTTCTCCTGCGAAACAGCCGGACCCGTTGGCGAGCCAGGGCGCCGGGAGCTCTTCCACAACCCCCCAACCCAAGAGCCACAAGAACTTTGGTCTGGGTGAGAAGGTTTCTGATATCCTTGGCGAGCCCCTGCTCGCTTGGGATCCCGACGCCAACCGGATTTCTTGCTCCACCCTTCACCCCTCCTGGGTGGAGCTTGGTAAGGCCGGGGAGGAGGCGTTCTCTCTCTCCTTCGGCTTATATGGCCGCGAGGACGCCGCCGCCTATAAAGAGATGGGACCAAGGCAACTGGTCTATGAAGAAATGCGAGCCCAGTTCTGCTCGACGGAGCTCGCACATATGGCGGGGCGCCGCTATCTGCAGGCGGATAGGGATATCCGCGCGTACAGGGAGGAGCTTAAGAGAGCTCGCGAGGAGATCAAATGTCTTAAGGAGAAAGAGGATGTGTCGGAAAGAGTTCTCGCCGGGATGCAGGGCAAGATGGTAAGTGGCCCTTGGGCCTCTTTTCTTTGTTGTTTGCGACCTCTGACCTTTGCCTAACTCATTTGATGCTAACTCAGGATGCCGACGTAGCAACCAAGCTCCTCGCTCGCAACGGCAAGCTGGATTTGGAGAATACCATGCTGAAGGCTCGGGTGGACGAGCTGGTTCGCAGCGTGCTACCTCCTCCTGGGCGAGCCGGTTCTCAACAGAGGGCTGCCGAAAGCGAGGAACAGAGCCGGCGAGATGCACAGGAGGTCGCTAACCTCGTCTTCACGACACTTAAGGGCGCGAGTCTGCTTGCGGAAGACGCGATGGAGTTTACAGCCGAAGACGTCTGCCCGGACCTCTTCGACTTGGCGCCATGGTTGGGGGCTCGCAAGAATGGCGAGGGCCCCCCAGAATGAACCCCCTTTGCCTCTCTTCTCTCATTATTTTGAATGTATATTATTCTTTTTGGGCTGGCGAGATCGCCGCCGAACATAGAAAAATCTTGGGGAATGATAGTTATAATTTTTTCGTTAGTATTTATACGCATGCTCGCGTTTCTTTTTTCTCTCGCACTTGCTCTTTCTTTTGAATTCTCATGACCAGTTGTTATGCGGTAATACTTCTGGGGGGCTCGCGAATGCGTGTGTCTGGGCTCGCCTCGCCAAGGTTCTTCTCTTATGGATTTCGCTAACCCGGGCCGTCGCCGCCCACGGATACTGCCCGGCGAACCCAACCTTGGCGAACTCAGACATAGGCCTCTACCCTTTCAATTTTGCGAACCGAGCCCTTCTGGCTCTAACACCTCAACCTGTTACCCTAGGCCTTATCAGCCTCAACCTTTCCAATTTTGCGAACCAAGCCCTTCTGGCTCTAACACCTCAACCTGTTACCCTAGGCCTTATCAGCCTCAACCTTTCCAATTTTGCGAACCAAGCCCTTCTGGCTCTAACACCTCAACCTGTTACCTTAGGCCTTATCAGCCTCAACCTTTCCAATTTTGCGTACCAAGCCCTTCTGGCTCTAACACCTCAACCTGTTATCTTAGGACCTTGACCCCTATTGCCAGCCTCTCCAAAGATCCACCTGAATCCCCCGTCTAGGTGAGAGCCCGGGAGCGGAATCAATCTGGGGCATTCCAACACCAACATATCCAACATTGCCAGCCCCTCCAGAGATCAACGTGAACCCCCCGTCTAGGTGAGAGCCCGGGAGCGGAATCGATCTGGGGCATTCCAGCACCATCATATCCAACCTTGCCAGCCTCTCCAGAGATTAACCTGAACCCCCCATCTAGGTGAGAGCCCGGGAGCGGAATCGATCTGGGGCATTCCAGCACCAACATATCCAACATTGCCAGCCTCTCCAGAGATCAACCTGAACCCCCCGTCTAGGTGAGAGCCCGGGAGCGGAATCGATCTGGGGCATTCCAGCACCATCACATCCAACCTCGCCAGCCTCTCCAGAGATCAACCTGAACCCCCCGTCTAGGTGAGAGCCCGGGGGCGGAATCGATCTGGGGCATTCCAGCACCATCATATCCAACCTTGCCAGCCTCTCCAGAGATCAACCTGAACCCCCCGTCTAGGTGGGAGACCGGGAACGGAATCGATCTGGGGCATTCCAGCACCAACATATCCAACATTGCCAGACTCTCCAGAGATCAACCTGAACCCCCCGTCTAGGTGAGAGCCCGGGAGCGGAATCGATCTGGGGCATTCTAGCACCATCATATCCAACCTTGCCAGCCTATCTAGAGATCAACCTGAACCCCCCATCTAGGTGAGATCCCGGGAGCAGAATCGATCTGGGGCATTCCAACACTATCATATCCAACCTTGCCAGCCTCTCCAGAGATCAACCTGAACCCCCCGTCTAGGTGAGAGCCCGGGAGCGGAATCGATCTGGGGCATTCCAGCACCAACATATCCAACATTGACAGCCTCTCCAGAGATCAACCTAAACCCCCCGTCTAGGTGAGAGCCCGGGAGCGGAATCGATCTGGCGCATTCCAGCACCATCACATCCAACCTCGCCAGCCTCTCCAGAGATCAACCTGAACCCCCTGTCTAGGTGAGAGCCCGGGAGCGGAATCGATCTGGGGCATTCCAGCACCATCATATCCAACCTTGCCAGCCTCTCCAGAGATCAACCTGAACCCCCCGTCTAGGTGAGAGCCCGGGAGCGGAATCGATCTGGGGCATTCCAGCACCATCATATCCAGACTTTGTCATGTCGGCACGGCAGTAGTTATAAGCATTATAAAAAAGGAGTAAGACATCCAGTAAACAATATAGCAAAGCTTTTAAGGGTAAAATCGTTTCAAATCGTCCCCACTCCTGGCTCGGTCGAGGGGCACCCCCTCCACATCCTGGAGGTGATATCCCCCCAACTTGAGCACCCCTCTTACAATATATGGACCCTCCCAGTTGGGGTTAAGTTTACCCACCGCGGCCCCTCTGCCGGCCGCATCGACCTTCTTCAAGACCAGGTCCCCTTTCTGAAAGTGCCTGATCCGGATATGTTTGTCAAAATATCGAGCCATCCGTCGTTTGACCTCTTCCTGTCTAATGGTGGCCAAGTCCCGGAGTTCTTCCACCAGGTCCAAAGATAGCCTTTGCTCGGCATTGTTATCTTCTAGCCACTCTTCATCCCCCTCGCTTGCAGCGATCACCCGTGGGGTCTTTACCTCAAACTCTATGGGGAGAACGGCCTCGGACCCGTGAGAGAGCTTGAATGGGGTCTCCCCAGTGCCGGTATTCAGAGTAGTCCTCATGGCCCAAAGGACGGAGGGTAACTGTTCCACCCAATTTCCTCGAAGGTTCTCCACTTTCTTTTTCAGTAGGTTAACGATTATCTTGTTCGCCGCCTCCACCTGCCTATTGCTCCTCGGGTGGTGGACCGAAGCGAACCTGAGGTCAATGCCGAGCTGAGTGCAGAAGCCAACAAACTCTTCACTCGCAAACTGCGGCCCATTGTCCGTCACTATAGCTAGAGGGAGTCCATGCCTGCAAATTATTTCCCCCCACACAAAATTCCTTACAACCTGAGAGGTTACCTTAGCAAGTGCTTTCACCTCTACCCACTTGGAGAAGTAGTCGATCATGACCAGCAGGAACTTCCTCTGGCCGCTGGCTTGGGGAAAGGGACCGACCAGGTCCAGCCCCCATATGGCGAAGGGCCAGGGAGCCGTGATGGTCCGGAGTCTTTGAGCTGGGAGGAGCTGGAGCGGAGCATAGAGCTGGCATTTTGGACACTTTCTTGCGAACTCTGCCGCATCCTTGCTGAGAGTGGACCAGAAGTAGCCTTGCCTCAACACCATCCCTTCCAGGGTCCGACTCCCGGAGTGACTGCCGCACTCCCCGGAGTGGATTTCTTCCAGCACTCTCGGGACCTCCTCCTTGGAGACACAACGGGCCAGGAGTCCCGAGAGGGTCTTTCTATATAGCCCCCCTGCATGCAAGGAGTAATAGGCGGACTTATACCTGAAGCGTCTTTTGTCCACGTCCTCTCCAGGGAACTGCCCGGAGGATAGGTAGGTGATGAACGGATCCATCCATGAGGCTTGTTGATCCACCTCCATCAATTCTCCTTCCTCGATGGAGGGCCGGAAGAGTTCCGAAGTCGCCCCTCCCGCTCGAGGACCGAACTTGGCTAAGAGGTCCGCCTGGGTGCTCTCCTCCCTCGGCACGTGCTTGATGGAGAAGGTGCGGAACTGCCCGATGACTCCCTTAACCTTCTCCAGGTATAGCAGGAGGGTCGGGTCCTTTGCTTCAAACTCTCCCTTGATCTGGCATGCTACCACCATGGAGTCCGTGGAGACCTCCACGTCCTGCACTCCCAGTTCTCGGGCCAGCTGAAGGCCCGCTATCACCGCTTCGTACTCAGCCTGGTTTTTGGTAATTGGAAAATGGATGTTCAAGGCTTGCTCAATCCGAGTCCCCTGAGGACTTACCAGGACCATTCCCCCTCCATAGGAGTGTTTTCCCGACGCTCCGTCCACCAACATCTTCCATGCCTCTGGGGGAGGTGGCTCGTGCTCCCCCACTTCGGCTGCATAGTCGGCCATGAAGTCTGCCACCGCCTGAGCCCTGACGGACGTCCTGGGAACGAACGTGATATTGAATTCACTTAACTCCACGGACCACTTTGCTAACCTTCCCGAGTGCTCCACCCCTTCCATGATTTTTCGGAGCGGGTGGTCCGTCACTACCTTGATTGAATGGGCTTGAAAGTAAGGTCGGAGCCTCCGGGCCGACAACACCAATGCGAAGGCTAACTTTTCTAGGATCGGGTACCGGAGCTCTGCCTTCTTCAGCACTCGGCTGACGTAGTAGATAGGGAACTGTTTCTTTCCCTCCTCCCGGATTAGCACGGAACTTACCGCTTCGGATCCTACCCCTAGGTACAGAGATAGGTCTTCCCCTGGCCTCGGTCCCTGGAGCAGAGGGGTCTGGGTGAGTTGTTCCTTTAGAGCCTGGAAGGCTTTCTCGCACTCCGGGGTCCATTCAAACTTCTTGTTGCCCGCAGCACCTTGAAGAAAGGCGCACACTTTTCTCCCGCCTTGGAGAGGAACCTGCTGAGCCCAGCCAACTTCCCCGTAAGGCTCTGAACCTCTTTCGGATTTCTCGGCGACCCCAGCTCCATCACCGCTTTAACTTTGTCCGGGTTAGGTTCCACTCCCGCGGGGGTGAGCAAGTGGCCCAGGAACTTCCCTCGGCTCGCCCCGAAGACACACTTCAATGGATTGAGTTTCATCTTGTACCGTCGCAGGGTCCCGAATGTCTCTTCGAGGTCTCGGAGGTGAGACCTGAGGTCCCGGCTCTTCACCATGAGGTCATCTACATAAACCTCTAAGTTTCTTCCCTTCTGCTCGCGGAAGACTCTGTCCATCATCCTTTGGTATGTGGCACCTGCATTCTTGAGCCCGAAGGGCATCATCTTATAGCAATAACATCCATCCCCTGTGATGAAGGAAACATCCTTGATGTCCGGGGGGTGCATGCGGATTTGATGGTAACCTGAAAAAGCATCTAAGAAAGACATTACAGAAAAACCAACGGCTGAGTCAACCAGTGCGTCGATTCTGGGCAGGGGGTAGCAATCTTTCGGGCACAATTTATTAAGAAGCGAAAAGTCGATACACATACGCCACTTACCTCCTCCCTTTTTTACCCTAACTACGTTGGAGACCCAGCCTGGATACTGGATCTCCGATACAAAGCCTGCCTGCAGGAGCTTGCCCACCTCCTCGCGGATGGGCCCTTCCAGCTTGTCTGCGACGGCCCTCCTCTTCTGGCGGATGGGGCGGGCACTGGGGTCGAGGTTGAGGCGATGGCAAGCCACATCCACGTCGATCCCGGGCATTTCCGCGGCGCTCCAAGCGAAGACGTCCACGTTCTTCTGTACGCAAGCCAGAATCTCCGCTTGATCTTCCGGGCTGAGTTCTCCGCTGACCCGGACTTTTTCCACCACCCCCAGCCGGGTGGTGACCTCGAGCTCTACGACCTCGTCCACAGCCTCCAACCGGGACTGCTCTCCCCAAGCCCTCTCCTCTTCGGCACAAGTGGGAGCCTGGGTCTCCTCCTCGACTTCCTTCTCTACCACCATCAGCTCTTCCGCCCTTCCTTCCTGGGCCTTCTCTTCTTCTTCCTTTCCTTCCGCCCGGGGCACCTCAGCTACCCCTTCCTGGGCATGGACTTCATCTCCCTCCATCTTCTCCTCGGCTACCTCCATACTTCCGGCTTCGGCCGCCTCCTCCATCATCTTATCCCACTCCTCAGCTTCTCCCATCCAGGAAATGGTGTTGACAGCCGTTACGTAGCACTGTCTCGCCACCTTGGGATCCCCCCTGATCCGCTCCTGAACCCCTCCGTCGTTGAATTTAAGGCATTGATGAAAGGTGGAAGGGACACAGCGAAACGCGCTGATGAGTGGCCGTCCGAAGATAGCGATGTAACTGCTTGGGGCATCCACTATGACAAAATGACAGTTCCGGGACTGCCCACCCAGGGTCACATGAAGCCCTACTCCCCCTTCTACTTCCTTCCTCTCCCCCGAGAATCCGAACAGAGGGCCATCTGAGGCCAACACCCTCCTAGGCTCCACCTCCATCTTGTCGAACGCCTTCTTGAAGATGACGTTGACCGAACTTCCGTTGTCCACTAGGATCCGGGAGACGGTGAAGTTCTCGATCGTCGTCTGAATAACCAGCGCGTCGCAGAACGGGTCCTCATAGCCAGGCATGTCTTTCTGGGCGAAAATGATTTTTTCGGCCGGGGGCGGAGCGGTGGATGTCGAAGCCACGCTTCGGCGGTAGATGGTATGGAGGCTAGCCTTGCGGGTCGCCTCCACCCCTACCCCCCCATGGATCACCCCGATCCCTCCTCTACTTCCCATATCGGTTCTATCCTCACACCTTTCCTCATCTTCCTCTCGAGGTTCAACCTCCACGATCCTTACTGGCTGCTGTTGTGGTGGCGCGGGCGCTCTGCCCCTCTTCACTTCTAGGAACTCCGGGCAGGTGTCCGTCGAGTGACCTTCCACATCATGGAAGATACAATATGGCAATGCCACTTCCCTTGCCTCGGCCTCTGCCACCCGATTCCTTCTTCTCCTAGCGGCTGCCGTTTCCGCCTCTCCTCCCCTTCCTCTTCCTCATCCTCTTCCTCGTCCAATCGCCATGGCCTGTTGGGGAGGGGGAGGCCTTTGCATCAGACCTTGCCTCCACCCTAACTGGGGGGGCCTCCATTGTCCTCCGACATGGTTACCCCTTCCTGGGCCGTAACCCCTTCCCTGCCCACGCATTCCTCCACCTTGCGGCCTCCATTCCCCTTCCGGGGCCCGGGGCTCTTCCCTTCTCCTGACCTCCTGCTGCCTCACCTCCAGCTCACTGAGCTTTGCTAGCCTCTTGGTGAGCTCCGGATTGGCTTCCTCACTCGCGACTTCCTCCGACACCCTCTCCATCAGCTCTTCAAAGGAGACGGGGGCCTTTCTCTTCAACGCCATCTTGAAAAAACTCTCTTTCAACCCGACCATGAAGGCGAGTTGGAGTGCAAGCCCAGGCATCTCCTGAGTGAGCTGCACTTCCTCCTAGAACCGATCGGCATACTGAGCCAGCGACTCCCTGGGTCCCTGCTTCACTGCGAAGAGGGAATCAACGTCCTTCTTCCTCTTTTTTGAGGTCGAGAACCTCAGCAAAAAACTTCGGCGCAAATCCTCGAACGAGTAGATTGACCCTGCAGGGAGATGATGGAACCAGTCTCTGGCCTTCTCCTTGAGGGTGACGGCAAAGAGCCGACACTTGAAGGCATCTGACATCGGCCTGATGGAGACCGAGTCTTCGAAACTCTGTAGGTGCTAGACAGGATCATCTCTACCATTGTAGTACACCCGGTCCCATTATCCAAATCCCCCCGGGACGGGTGCGGAAAGCACCAACTCGCAAAAGGGGCTTGCCCCTCCTGTCACTCTTCCTGGCTCCACTCGACCCCCAAGCTCGCTCGCCAAACTTGAGCTCGCCGAGACTGTGCTCGCGAGGGCGGTGCTCGCCTGAACCACCCCGACAGTCGCCGCTTCCTCTTGGCGCGCACTCGCCAGTGTCGCGCTCGCTGGGACGGAGCTCGCCAGCACTGAGCTTGCAGGCACGGAGCTCGTCGGACTGGCGAACAGCACTCGCCCTTCCTGGCTCTGACCTAAGCCAACGACAACTTCCTTTCCATCCCTTCCTCCTGGTGCCTTCTCGCCGACTGCTATTGGGGGAGGGGTCGCCTGAGGTGCTGGGGTTGCAAACTCACTTCGCAGAGCTGTGACCGTGAACCCCAAGGTGTCGAGCACCTCCTTTCTGAAATCCGCGAGCATCCTAGCCATCGCCTCCTGAGGAGTCTCGCCGAACTCCTCGCCCTGCTCCTCATCTCCTGTCATAACCCTCCTCTGGAACTTTCTTGAACCAGCCACACTCCACGCTCACCGCACCAAAATGTTGAAACCGATTTCTCGGTCTCTTGTGGAGCTCGGGGCCCTCAACGGATTGAGGGGCGACTATCCCTTACTAGTCCCTCAGAAGAGATAGGCAGATAACCCGGACAAAGAACAAAGACCCTGGTCTCAACAAGGAGGTCCCTCCGCTAACCCGGAAGATCGTTGAGCGCTTCCCCTCCCAAGCCAAAGCAAAGACTCGGGCACCTTGGAGAGCTAGAGAGCCCAAACCAAAGCGACCTATGGAGAGAAGAAGGCTCAAAGATTTTGAAACCGGTCCTCTTCCAAGGTGCCCCTTAAGGTCGTCTATTTATAGATTTTGGTTTTGTGGTCTGTCAATAGCCAACTCCCGCTGTCCCTTCTTACTATCCGCACCCCAAATTGGTCTGCTAACAGCCAAACTCCGCTATTCGGAGGGGCTACCCGCAGACCACCAGGGATTTTTTGGTAAAGGACCACCCCAGGCGCCGGCGAACCAATGACCCCTGACCTGTTCAGCGAACACGGGGCTCGCCGAAGGATCTGGCTGGCTCGCCAAAGCCACCTAGCGAACTCCTCCGATCGGCTGGCTCGCCTGCCTCTATGGCTCGCCTGCCGAACCGCTCCTTAGCGGGCCGAGCTCGCCAAAATGGCTAACTGTACCCCAGAAATGGCTATTTATACCCCAAGGTCCCGGACCTGCCTAGCGAGCTCCTCCGACCGGCAGGCTCGCCAAAGCCACCTAGCGAACTCCTCCGATCGGCTGGCTCGCCTGCCTCTATGGCTCGCCTGCCGAACCGCTCCTTAGCGGGCCGAGCTCGCCAAAATGGCTAACTGTACCCCAGAAATGGCTATTTGTACCCCAAGGTCCCGGACCTGCCTAGCGAGCTCCTCCGACCGGCAGGCTCGCCAAAGCCACCTAGCGAACTCCTCCGACCGGCTGGCTCGCCTACCTCTATGGCTCGCCTGCCGAACCGCTCCTTAGCGGACCGAGCTCGCCAAAATGGCTAACTGTACCCCAGAAATGGCTATTTGTACCCCAAGGTCCCGGACCTGCCTAGCGAGCTCCTCCGACCGGCAGGCTCGCCAAAGCCACCTAGCGAACTCCTCCGACCGGCTGGCTCGCCTGCCTCTATGGCTCGCCTTCCGAACCGCTCCTTAGCGGGCCGAGCTCGCCAAAATGGCTAACTGTACCCCAGAAATGGCTATTTGTACCCCAAGGTCCTGGACCTGTCTAGCGAGCTCCTCCGACCGGCTGGCTCGCCAAAGCCACCTAGCGAACTCCTCCAGCCGGCTGGCTCGCCTGCCTCTAGGGATCGCCTGCCGAACCGCTCCTTAGCTCGCTCCCTAGGTTCTGCGAACCAGGGACCCTTCCTGGCGAACATCGGGGTTGTACACCTCCACACCTCATACACCAACCATAGCACAATCTCAATGTTAATCCTAGGTTTGACCCTCCTTGAATCATTGTAAACTATAACTCAAATACTGAATGGACATAACTTCTAAACACTACTTATGGGTCTGAATTGTCTTAAAATCAAAATTCTGGTTTTTACTAAACGCAGACCACTAAGTTGAACTAACCTCAAACCCCATAAGGGGATCCTTCTAAAAACTCATCACCGAGGTATGGTATAATTATACTAAACTCCCACTGACCTTAATAAGGTGTGTTCTAAATTCCATAGTTTTCCATATTAATTTGGTATTTATTATTAATTAAAGTAGTTAAGGCCTTAGGTCAAATTACACAAGATCTATCCTCAAAATGCTTCTACATGCTACCTGAAAATTATCAGTAAGGTAATATTCCATAAAAAGGTGTTTCACTGAGTTTCATGACCCTAGGATGTCATGTGGCCTACTATATCATCATAGTTGTATAATTACCAAAATGTCACTATAATTAGGAAAAATAATATTTCACATCTCAAAATTCTATAAAAATTACCATGAGTTCAAAGGGGGGTCTAGAGTCCTCTTCCAAATATTGATATCATTACCATATGATTTGACTAATTAAAATGATTTAACATCCAAGTGTAGTAAATACCAATTTCTACATGATGTACAGGAGATACAAATACACAGGCTTCCAAATATTTATCATGGGCATATATCAACATAAAATGACAGAGAACCAAGTTTCATAATTTTGCCCAGTGATTTGACATTTTTCATAATTAAATTCCTCTAAGCTAGTAAGCACTTAAAAATTCCTCCACAAAGAATAACACTTCAACAAATCATAATAAAATTACCATAGCCTATATTCATCCCAATTCAGCCACAGTTAAAATCTCAGAAACAGACAAGGTCATCTGACCATGCATTTCATTTATTTAAGGAAATAGTGGCAATTTCATTTAATAAGAGAAAAATACATAAATGACTCTAAATATTCCCATTAAATTATCTAAGCCATTTCTTGCTCCTAAAAACATGTCTACTGAGTTCTGAGCCAAGGCAAGGACATTTGGTCCTATGTCCTTCACAAACCCTAAATTGCAACCAAGGGTTTACCCTTAGGGTTTTAGGACACACAACCCTAATTGTTCCAAATGCTCCATTAGGGGGTGTCACATTTATCTATATATATCATTACCTACAAAGTCATCATGATTGGAGGAGGCCAACTCACTCAACTCCTCAAAGTAGCCTAACCATTAAGGGCCCTCATTAGTGTTTCCCATTTTCTATCTCAAATCAACTCCAAATGGAGTGAAAATTTAGGCAGACACTACTCATGAACTAAAGAGCATGCCACCAAAATTTGGTGTCATTTGGACTTCTTATGCTCCAAAAATCAACAATATTTAATTATCATAATTACCACAAAAACTATAGGAAAAAGTGCCCATCAAATACTGATCTTTGGGCAGAGGGTACCCCTAGGGTATACCTAACCATGGTTAAAATCTCAGCTTCCAAGCTTGAGAGATCTAGGCCAAAAAAAGTTTTAGTGGGCTGTCCTTGTGTAGGACCAGTCCTAGAAAAACAGCCCCCCAGGGAGCTGTGGGTCACCAAATGACCTGAACTCAAGCCCAAATGAAAGCTAAGGTCAAGGCCTACAACTTTTATGTTGGGCACTTTTGCTGATTCAGTCATAAAGTACCTCTAATTAATCATAGAAGGAGGCTGAACAAAAGAGGGCTATGATTCCTAAATATTAAATTAACTTAAAAAATATAGGAGCGCAGGAATCTTGACGCAGATCCTGCGTCCAGGGAGTCATCTTCCTCCTCCAGCCAACGGCTGAGATCGATCCGTGCTGGGCGAAGTTGCGACCGAGATTGACGGCGATCCAGCCACTACCACCGCCGACCAACACCACCGACACCTTCGTGGTGGTCGGGGCTACCATTTACCTGCGACTGGAGGCCGATGGCGGCGGTTCCCGGCGATCCCAGGTTTCACGTTTCGAGCGGAAAAGCTCGGTTTTAAGGAATGGATTCAGGCTCAATTGAGCCCGATCCTTCTTCGTTTTGTTATATAAAGCTAGCGTGGGGGGAGAGGAGGAGAAACGAACCGTGATAGGGGCATGGTGGCGGCTCCGGAGGTGGTTCACCATGGTTTAGCTTTGTTCCGGCAACCCTGCTCCCGAATTTGATTCTCCGGCTATGGCCTTGCTCTAGGTGTCGTTCCCGACTGCTCTCTCCCTTCTGAAGCTGATGGTGTGGCTGGAATGAGGTGGGGAGGCTTCTATTGCTGGTTTTGAATACAAGCCTTCTCGGATTGCTCCTTGCTGCCACCCTCCTGCACCCCTATCCTTGCTGGGCCTTCTGGTCTCCTTCTGAGGCTTAGTAATCAAGGGTGGAGTGTCCAACACTGATTGGAGATGGAGTGTTAGAGGGGGTTTGCTTTAACCTTTATCTTTTGCCTTTTTAATTACTTTTGGTCCCCCTCTCATTTGGTTAATCAAACCCATGGTTTGGGCTCAGTCCAAGGCTGATAAGGGTGTGTCCTAAGTCCATAAATATGTGATTAATTGATGGGTGTTGGGTTCCATTCAAATTAGGCTTAGAATTCACCTTAATGAGCTATGTTGACCATGGTTGACTTTGGTCAACAAGGTGAGTGGGTTGACCCCACATGGGGGTCATGGGTCCCTTGACATCACCCAACATTGGTTGGTCCATGGTGGGGCCCCAAATGGTTCAATTTAATCAAAGGGTGTAGATTTGACCAAAATTAGGTAAAGTTTGACTTTGGTCAATTTCATGCAATTGGGTCCCACCCAAGTGCAATTTCCATCCTATTGGTCTCCCTTAGTGGTTAGGGCAACATATGTGAGGTCAATTTGGACAATTGAGGGTCAATTGACCTAGTTGAGGGGCTTAGGGCTAGGTTGGTTTTTGAGCTTTGGTGTGCACTTAGCCATTTCTACCCTAGCCTAAGGCCCTAGTGGCCACTCATCTCACCACTATGCCCTAACATTTCCAATGGGTCTAGCAGGATTGGGGATGTTACACGTGACATGTCCGATGATGGTGACAGTCGAGCTGTTGAAGATTTATCTCCTAATACAACATACACGGAAGTGGACACTACCTCCACCCGACCCTCTAGCTCATCGGAAGTTAGGAAGAAGATAAAGGAAAAGGGCAAGAAGAAGATTGCTGGAAGAAAGCGAGCAATGAGTTCCACAATGGAGGGCATAGCAGAGACATCTCGTATAATAGGTCGTGTTATGATGGAACCTCCAAAAGTACAAATCACCTCTGCATTGTTTACCATTCTAGAAGCACTCAGAGAGCTTGAAAAATATCCAGAGATTACGGGGGACTTTAACTTCTATGACTACTGCACGATGTTTCTCATAGATAAGAGCAACAGGGAAACATTCATGAGTATTCCGGAGACGCTCAAAGTTAGGTGGCTAAAGGCGCGAAAGACACAAAATTCACAATAGGGGTCAGATGTTTGTAGTTATCTGCGGAACATGAATATGGTTGTATCTTTGTTTGTGGATCTGTTTATTTTATCATTATGTAGAACAACTTGAGAAAATGGTATTAATGTTGTCTGAATATTATTACTTCATGTGGTTGTATCTTTGTTTGTGGATACTGTTGCTGATTTTTTTTACTCCATGGGCTTCTAGTTCAAGAAAATGATATTAATGTTGTTATTAATACTCTTGTTTCTTTTTTGTACTGATGTTTGAAGTTATATAATTAATCTGTTACAATTTTATTTATCTATTTGCACAGTTATATAATGTCCTCCGATAATTCGGATAGCTCCAATGAGGAAATTCAAGAAAGAGTGATAGATTTGATCAATCAAACTCGAAACGTTTTAGCTAACCATCAACAGACATCAGCTGCATGTATGGTGCACAGTTGGTGTTCATCATCCAGCAATAATTCATGCATGACATCACACCAATCAGGTGATAAATGGATTGGAGAATTGCTAAATGGGCATCCCACTAGAATTTACAATAGCTTACAGATGTCAAAGCATATATTTCTTGATCTACTTCAGGTTCTTGAACAACGTTATGGGCTACGTGGTTCAACGAGAACTACCTCACGAGAAGTTCTTGCACTGACATTGTACATTTTAGCACAAAATGAATCAATGAGGCTAACAAAAGAAAGATTTCAACAATCAACAGAAACAATATGTAGATATTTTTCAGTGGGAATAGCCGCCCTGAAAAAACTATCATCTGATATTATAGTGCCAACAGATGAAAATTTTAGTGAAATTCCACATCAGATATTAAATGATGCTCGATACATGCCATATTTTGAGAACTGCATTGGAGCAATAGATGGAACACATATTGGTGCACGGGTTCCACCTGAAATACAAGCTGCGTACATTGGACGTCATGGTATGCCAACCCAAAATATTATGGCAGTATGCGACTTCAACATGTGTTTCACATTTGTGCTGGCTGGATGGGAGGGTTCGACTAATGACAGTCATATTTTTCAGCGTGCACTCATGGAACCAAGTTATAATTTTCCATTTCCGCATACAGGTATAATTTTAAATATGAAAATGTAGTTATTTAAAATAGAATACTAATTGTTGTTTTTAAATTTTAAGAAAATATTACTTGGTTGACGCTGGATATCCACTGCAACGAAGGTTCTTAAAGCCATATTCAGATACACGATATCATTTACCAGACTTTGCGCGTTGAAATCGTCTTATACAAGGAAGAAAAGAAATATTCAACCATGCACATTCATCACTGTGTGGCATCATAGAACGGATATTCGGTGTTTGGAAGAAAAAGTGGGCTATACTAAGGGACATGCCTCAATATAGTTTAGCAAAGCAACGTGATATTGTCATAGAAACCATGACTTTGCATAACTATATTCGTAGGCATGCATCTCGTTCTGATCCAGACTTCTTGGTCTGCGATGATGACAAAAACTTAATATATCCCGAGGCACATGTAATTAAAGAAAATCATACACCGACCACTAATGAAACATTAAATGCAGATCGTGTTAGAGGTGTGCGAGTGGGTGTTCAGGAAATGATTACATCGCGTGACCGCATTGCAGAACAGTTGTATCAAGCTAATACGTAGTTTGTCTGTTTTAGATTCTTGTCTTTCAATGTAATATCAACTTTTATTTCTAATGAATGAAGTACTATTATGGTTTTATAATTATTTCAAAAAATTGCTTTACAATAAATATTTCTACATTTTGCTAAAAAAGTCACCACAACGGAGATTTGCCAAACAGTTTATAAAATGTTTCTCCTTTCTGAAAAGCTCTGCAAAAGGAGTGCACCCAAACAGATCTCCTTTTGCAAAAGACATTTTCCAAAAGCACCTTTTCCTACCATCCTTTTTGCCACCACTCCTTCTCCTTTCTAAAAAGCCCTCCCAAACAGGCCCTAAGGCTCTATTTGGTTGGGTTGTTGCTGATGGAAAGTTGCTGATAGGAAAGCTGCTGATAGGAAAAGTGATGAATCTAATACAGTTTTGTTAAAAAAATGTTTGGGTTAAATGAAGTTTGTAAAAAGAAGTTTGGAAAAGTTGTTTGGAAACAAACGAAGTTTTGAGCGAATTTTTTTTACATAAAGTAATTACCACACATACACATATACACAATAAAAACACAAACAAAACTATTGAAAGAGGAGTATTAGTTCTCATTTATTAAAAGTCTTATTTAACTTTGTTTCAAATTAAGTGATATATATAAATATATATGAGTGCTGATTGAGAAAGTAAAAAAAATAAGCACATAACCAGATGACACAAGATATATAGTAGTTCCCCAAAACCTGGGTACATCTACTCTTCTACCCACTGGTAGGAATCCACTAGGAGGTTGTTGATAAGGCGCCCTCTCACCAAGGTGATTTTGATAAGGTGTCCACACACCAAGGTGATTTTGATAAGGTGTCCACACACCAATGGGAGTTTTGATCAGGTGCCCAATTCACCTATAAGCTTTTGATAAGGTGCTTATAAACCAAGCTGCAGGTTTTTGCTAAGGTGCCATGTCACCCGGAGTAAACTTTTGAAGGGAGTTTTAACCCTTTATAAGATGGGAAGGAGAAAGGGAAAAGATATATTGTTCTTCTCTTTTTGCTGAGAAGACACTTGAAAATCCTGATTGGATGTTGAGTTGGATCTTGATGAAGATGGTGAAGAGAGCTCCCTCTGTCTGATTTAATTGTGGATGCTCCTTTTCTTGGTTCCAAATCCTCTATTTCAAATGTATGGAGTGGATCACCTCTCATTGTTCTCTGTCGACCTTCTCCTTATTTATAGCTCTGTGTATTAAGATAACATTATAGGAGAGAAATCAATTAGTAGACAGAGTATTAGAAAGAGAGAAATATTTCCATAACTATTATATCTATAGAAGGAAAGAATTCATTTTGATTTCAAATAATATCCATAATCAACTTAATCAATTTAGCCAAGAATCAATTAGAGGGAAAGAATGATTCATAACGGCTATAAAAGAATAATATTATTCCATATAAATCAGATCTATAGAAAGAAGGAAAGAGATCTGGTGTTATTTGAATTTAACATAGTAATCGACGTACGTCGATTACAATTCGACGTAAGCGTCGAATTCATCCTGGCTGGACGTCGAGAGGAGAATAAGGAAGGTGCGTCGACTAAGGTGCGTAGACTAGAAGTCAGAGCTGCGTCGACATAGGATACGTTGAATTCTTATTAAAGTTACTTCGACTCATTCTGAAAGAAACGTCGACAACACTTCGACGTTGCGTCGAATACTATTCGACGCATATTTACTTAACCTTGATTTTTCTTTCTTAGAATTCATATTCAACTCATTTTGGGGGTTAAGACAAATCATTTTCCCAACAACTATACACAACTACACATACACATACACATACACATATAAATACACAATAAAAATACAAAACTACACACACCTACACACAATAAAAATAAACAAACACACAAACTGATTTGCTAGACAAGTTTAGGTACTGTTTTTTTTCTTATCTTTTGAACTACCACAAGCTACTAGATACATTAACATCAAAGCAAATGATTTGGGCAAACAATATTTTGCTTTACTCTCAAAACTTGGATCTTGTTCACGAGATGCATGCACAAACAGAGGGAACAACCTAGTTCTGTCAAAACTATTTGATAATTCAACTATAAAGCCTACTCAAAGGACCTTTTGTAGTAAAGGAGTTGTTCAAACATCCAAATAATTATCAACCAATTACTTCTTCTCCTGCTCAGCCACTTGCTTCCCAGACAGACAAATCACTTTTCCCTTCTAAAAATTCGGTCATTACTGTTGGGCTAGAGAGCACGCAATCCCGACCAGAGCACCTGCAAATTAGTTCGAGCAAGTACCTATACGACCGCTTAGCGGTATGCCGATACACAACCAAAAACACAGCACAAAATAACAACAATAAAGGTGACACGGATATAACGGGAAACCCAATTGGGTGAAAACCACGGGACGATCGGAGTCCAACCCGGAAAGCCGCCACTAAAAATGTGTAAAACAGATAGGCAATTACAAGGCTTTTCCTCCTCGATCCACACAGGATCTTCACCAACTTCGCACCACACAATATTACACAATAAACAGTAGCAAAAATTGCAAGTTACCGACAATGGAGGACGAGATGGATTACACAAATCCTCTCCAAGATGCCTCTTCGAATCCTTGCCTAAGTCTGCTGCAGATCCAATCCATGTAGGCGAAGTATTCCTCGTCAACGTCGCAGAGACGTTCAAAAGCTCTCCCCAAACTAAGACTATTGCCACAAATGCCTCTCTAGAAACTCTATCAATACTTGATATGAGAGAGAAGTGGATGACTTACCCATCCTCCTTCATGCTTGCTTATAAGGCTAAAACCATGGGGTAGATGGTGGTAGATAGCATGTGGAGGAAGCTTCCTTGAAGCTTCCATGAAGCTTCCCTCGGTCAAAGAACACATGTCAAATAATATGAAGCTTCCTTTGGCCACCTTCCTAGAAGCTTCCTTCAAGAGCACATGTTGATTTCATAGTCAACGACGGCTAACCCTTTTCACACTTGGCATGATACACATGCTTGAAAAGAATGGTCAAAAAGTGGCTAGCCTTTTTCACACTTAGGAGAAAGAAACTTGTCATTCTGACAATCTTCCTTCAAATCTCCAGTTTGCCTCCTGCTAGGGCCTCCATCAACATGTCTCCCATTTTGATCAGTAGATTCAACGCCATCAAATTCGAGTTACTAAAACTCGCATCCACAGTTTTCTCTACAAAGGACGGGAATTGTACCCAAAACTTTATCCCCTTTGCACTTATGTGAAAGAGATCGTCATGCCAGCGATCCTCACACAATGTTCGAACTTCTCCCTTGACACAGTCTTCGTAAGCATATCCACTCCATTATCATCTATGTGCACCTTCTGCAAATCCAGCTCTCTCTGCTCTAGAGTATCGCGTATCCAATGATACCGCATGTCAATATGCTTGGACCTCGAGTGAAAGGTGGGGTTCTTCCCTAAATGAATCGTGCTCTGACTATCGCATAGGAGTGTGTAGCGCTCTTAAGTGAAACTCGGCTCTTTGATGAATCTCTTCATCCAAAGAAGCTCTTTCCCTACCTTAGTGACTGTAATAAACTCTGCCTCCATAGTCGATAGTGAACGCACTTCTGTAGTCTCGACTGCCACGACACAGTTCCCCCCGCAAATAGGATCAGGTACCCAGAGGTCGATCTTCTGGAGTCCAAATCTCTAGCCATATCAGCATCAGTGTAGCCCAGAAGCTCTGGCTCACTATCTTTAAACCTTAACGTCAATTCTGATGTCCCATGTAGGTACCTTAGAATCCACTTCACAGCGCCCCAATGTTCTCTTTCAGGATTGGAGAGAAACCTACTAACAATACCTACATCATGCGCTATATCAGGTCGGGTGCAAACCATGGCATACATGAGACGGCCAACTGCAGAAGCATAAGGGACCTTCTGCATCTCCTCTTTCTCCTCAGGTTTGCTGGGGCACTGGTCAGCGGTAAGTCTGAAGTGAGCTGCAAGCGGCGTGCTCACCTTCTTCGCCTGATCCATACTAAATCTCTGTAGTACCTTCCTGATATATCTTTCCTGCGACAACCAAAGTAACTTCGAGTAGACTCTCCGAATATGCATCCCTAGGATGGTCCTCGCAGCTCCCAAGTCCTTCATCGCATATGTGGAGCTCAACTGCCGCTTTAGCTCGACAATGCGCGCAGTGCTCCTCCCGACAATCAGCATGTCGTCAACATAAAGGAGTAAAATAATGAAATCCTTTGGAGCGTACTGCTTCACAAACACGCAGTGATCAAGGGTGGTCCTCCTGAAGTCGATCTCCGCCATAAAAGTATCGAACTTCTTGTACCACTGTCGCGGGGCCTACTACAGGCCATATAAGCTCTTATTCAGGCGACAGACTAGGCTTTCCTTACATTTCACCTTGAAACCTTCAGGCTGCTCCATATTGATACGCCAAATATAGATTTACATTTTAACGCAAGTGCACGTGTCGAATCAAGTAATATAAAGTGAGAAAAGATCGTTCCCTCGGAGAAGTGATTAATTTAGTGCTCGCAAATACTAGCTCTACCTTTTCTTTAAATTCAAGCGGAATAATCAAAGTGAGTTTTTAATAATGAACAATTAACAATAACAACAAAACTAAACAAGAATTACTTATGAATACTTTTATCAACTTAATTGGAGAAATATCAGTTTGAGAAATAATCTTGTGTATTGTTTTCCTTTGCTTATGGTGATAATTTTTATGATGAATCTTTATGAAATGCTTGATTAATTACCTTGCAACGATTTAAAAGTGGATGTCATCATCTCTCGATCTCTGAAATCCAAATTCTTAATTCCCCTAGTTATCTCTAACTTAGGTGGAAAAGACTTTCATAAAGCACACAATCGATGTTGCTAGCAAAAGATGAAATCTCTTTCTACCTTTATGCTATATTAAAATTCATGATACTTTCACCGCTCCTCTCTCGAATCTCGCAGTGCAGTATAAAAACGGAAATTTTGGTTAAATATTTACGCGACTCCTCTCTCGAATCTTGCCGCATAAAATAAAGCAATCATCTAGCCTGACTCCTCTCTCGAATCTTGCCAAGCAAATTAAAGATGAACTTAAGCCAAACATTCCAAGAGTAAAATCATAAATTCAATAAAGATAATATTCCAAACATCCATAAGGAAATTAAAATCAAAACATCATAACAAACAAAGTACTAACAACACATAAGATCTATGAGATTAGTTCATGATGGAGGGATGAAACCAAATAAGAAAGATCTTACTAGACATGCTTAAGAGAGTCAAATGATGCAGGAAATTCCACTCAAGGATGTGCTCAATCCTATGCCGTTGAAGATCCGGTCCGGTCTCCTTCTTCTTCACTAGGATTTTCGCAAACCCTAGTTTTCCTCTTCTCCAAAACTCCTTTTCCCTCTCCAATTTTCGTCCCCTCTTGATGGTTATTTTCCTCCCATAAAAATGAGCAGCCCACTCCCAAGAGATGTGTCCTTTCATATTTGAAAATGGAGCGAATTCGGAATTTTAAATTTGAAATCCGTCCAGAAATGTTATAACATCCAAAATTGGATGTTATAACAATATTGTGCAGGCCAAAATATTTAAGTCCAGCTTTTCTTCTCCGAGTCGATTTCTTCGGCGTTTCTAATAAGAAAACAAATGATTTTAATCAAATGATCCATAATTGAAATAAACATGAATTTATTTATATTTTATATTCATTTAGATCATTTTTTTGGTTTATGATAAAATAGTTAGTCAAAATAAAGAGCTAGATAACTTCTTTTTAGGAAGTTATCACATATAAAGCTCCTCCTCAAGATCGCCATGCAGAAAGATGGTCTTGACATCCATCTGCTCAATCTCCAGGTCTAGCCTTGCAGCAAGGCCAAGAACAACCCGGATAGACGACATCATCACAACAAGAGAGAAGATCTCATCAAAATCAACTCCCTGTTTCTGACTGATACCCTTCACCACCAATATTTCCTTGTATCTGAGTGGTGTCGAGGGGTCTCCCTGGTTTACTCTGAAAATCCACCGATTCTTCAGAGCCTTCTTTCCCTTAAACACTCGTACCATCTCATAAGTATGGTTCTCATGCAGAGACTTCATCTCCTCCTGCATAGCAACCATCCACTCTTTCTTCTCCGAGCTCTGTACCGCCTCATCAAAGCACTCGGGCTCCCCCGCATCAGTCAATAAAATATACTCAATAGCAGAGTATCTCGAAGATGGTTGTCTGACTCGACCAGACCTCCGTTGAGCGAGCTCAGTTGCTGGTATGGGCACATCATCAATGATGTCCTCTGTAGGCTCGTCATCATTCATGTCCTCATGGCCTGGAAGTGGCTCAATGCCTGCACTGGATCAGGCTCTGCAGCCTCCTCAGTATCATCACCTCCAGTCATAGGAGACACTTCATCAGTGCGAGAGTCAGCCTTCTCAGTCTTTTCAGGATTAAGCATAGTCTGATTCTCACAAAATATGGCATCGCGACTGCATACAAGCTTCTTCTCAACCGGATCAAAGAACCTGTAGCCAAACTCGCTGTTGCGTCCATATCCAAAAAATATGCACTGACGGGTCTTGGAATCTAACTTTGACCTCTCGTCCTGAGGGATGTTGTAACATCCCGATTCGAGCTAGACCCCTTGTGCGCGTTTTTGAGTCACGCGAGTTGACTCGGGCCCGGGGTGTACTGAGGGCCAGGCTTGCAACTGAGCCGGGGAAGTGCACTCGACGAATGCGGCGAGTACCAGTTCTATTCTTTGTCCCGATGTTTGCTGTATCGGGATCCGAGCCGTCCGTAGAGCATAACTTGAGCGATAAAACTCGAAGGAGGCGTACCGCCTCGAAGGAATAATAGTACGTACGTTAGCTTAAATAACGTGGTCTGCGAATATCAGATTTATCCAAAAGGCGATATGCAGCAGACGGTCTCGGTATTCACCCCAGTCAGTTTTGTTAGACTCGTGAAGCCTATACGAGTTCAACAAAACTGTCCGCGCTCGATTCTGATGAGAATCGGCGAATTTATTAATGTGGTCTGCGAATAGCATATTTATCCAAAATGGTGAAATTGACCAAACAACCCCGCAATTGACCACAGTCAGTCTTGTTAGACTCGTCACAATAGTATGAGTTCAACGAATCTATCCGTTTGCGATTCCGACCCCGTTTGAAGGAGTTTTGACATTTACGTAAATTAGGCCGTAAACGCTCCGACAAGCGTAAAATGAGCAAACGAACTCGAAACTGATCGTGAATCATTTTGATGGGTGCGTATCGGCGAGACGGTCGTAACGAGCCCTTCCAGAACAATTTTCGAGTTCTCTAGGGCGTTGTGCGAGCGTTTGAATGCTAAACTTTTATATTATTATTATTATATTATTATTATTATTATTATTACTATAATTAATATATTATATATATATGTATACGTAACAGCTAGGTTAGAAAGCTTACCTGCCGAGCTCCTCCCTGCTACCCGACGGCGGAAACGACGACCCCCTCCAGATCTGATCTCACGCTTCTTCTCCAGATCCATGGGCGAGCCTCTCTTTCCGGCCATCTCTCCAAGCTCCGGCGAATTTCCTCCATGGCCGCCGCCCCTCCCTCCATTTTCGGTGAGCTCTCTCCAAACTCCAAATCCGACAAACTCTCCCCTCCCATGGCCGACCAAATAGATCTCCCTCCTCTTCCTCCGAGCTCTCTCCTCTACGAGATCTGCTCCCTCCGCCACTCCTCGCGGCAAGCCCTCTTCCTCCGAGCTCTCTCCTCTACGGCATCTCCTCCGGCGAACTCTCAGATCTGTTTATCTCCCAGATCAGCTCTCTTGGTCTCTCACAAATCCGAAACTCCAACTCTCCTCACCTCTTCCGGCCAGATCTCAAACCGCCGGCAACCACCGTCATTCGCCTCCACTGAAGCTTGAAGCCCTTCCCCTTTTTCCAGATCCAGTCTCTCTATCTTTGGCACCAACAATGTAAAAAGAATCGACTACATATTGAGGTATGTTCATGACATTTCGTGAGCGGTGGATGGAGCTCGTTGTAACTTTGAATATGGTGTAAAGTCAACTCGACGGTGTTCACTAAGAAGTGATCTGAGGCATCCGACGTGAACTGATTTTGGATCCGACAAGATCCCGATCGGCGAGATCTGAGCATGACCGGGAACAACGGACAAATGCCGCAAATGCGGCTATTGGGTTGCATGCATGGACACTCAGGTGACTTCCTCCCCTCTCCCTTGGTGCTAGTTTTCTAGATCACGCTAGGTGAGATGAGGGCTCAAAAGAGCTTCTCATGAGAGATTAATGGAGTTTTCTCTTAGGTCACCACATGGAACTTCCGATTTAGGGCACCGCTTGCCGCGAAGTTCCTTGGAATCATTTCTTCTCACCAAAAGGTGGAGATAGGATCTGATTTTGCGCATGGCCGTGGTCCATGGAGTGAGATCGATGAGGAAGGTGCTAAGGTTTGCTCCTATGACAAAAGACAATTTTGATTTGGTATTGTTTTTGGAAGAAATTGTGTTAGGGTTTGATTCTGGATGAGAAATATTTAGGGCCTTGTGAACCCTGATTTTTCTGGAGGAGGGTGGAGTTATGTTACTTCATGAAGGGTCATAATGATTTTGTATAAGTGCTAGGTGCACCCTTGTTAAGGTAAAACTGGTTACAGTCGGCTTCAAGCCCATTTATGGGCATGATCCCACTGAAATTGAGTCTCGGGCTCAACATGAAAGTTGTAGCCCTTGAAGAGAGCTTTCCAACGATAGGTTGCACGTTTTCTAGGGTGACCTTTAGCTCTCTAGATGTCCAGTCGAGTGGACTGTCCAGAGAATTAAATCAGGATTTTGTGCTCTGTTTTCTGTCCAGATTTGGGCTGTTGACTTCAATGAGGATTTTGGGTATGAAACACTAAGTTCTGGGTTTTGAGGTAAACATAAAAGTTGTAGCTCTTCTTCTTAGCTTTCCAGATCTGGGTTAATCATAATTTTTGGTTGAGTAGAGCTTTCTGAATGTCTGTTTTACTGAACAGTGTCGTATCACACTCGATTACGGTAATTTATGAATATCTCCCAAAATATTGTTTCGACGCTCATGAAAATTGGTGGAGTGATTATTATCAAATTATAATCATCCTTGTGAAGTTTTGTAATTTTTGGGTGCGTCATTTTTAAAGTTATTAATCTTCCGTTGAATGTCTTAACTGTGGTGTAAACACTAAGTCGGAAGCTCGGATAAATTAAAGTCATATACGAATCATGTTATAGATGATGAGGCACGGTGACAGTGATTTTAGAGATATTGATGTTGGGATAAATTCTTAAGGGAATGTGTATGATTGGAAATGCGCACTAGTAGTCCTGTAGAATCATGATAGTCTTCTGGTAATAATCTTGAGTCAATTGGATGAATATTTATAGTACCTCCCCTTATGTGGTTCATATAACTCATTTGGTCTGCGAATAGTAAAACGGTAGAATGGAGATAACTTGCAGACCATTAGGTGGGAATGGGAGGCAGTTGATGTACCTGATTTGGATGAAGAGGTTGAGGACACCAAAAAGGAGCTTAGGTGGTGAGAGAGTGCTTGGTGAGCTATGGGTAAGGCTGTGCTCGGGATTGACGAAAGATCGTCTTTCCCCTTAGAGGGTCATAAAGCACCGAGGTTTAATTCTAGTGAGGTGATAAGAGGGTAATCTTATGAGTAGATACCAATAATACTAAGTGTCTTGAGAAAGGGAACCTTGGGGTGTCATCCCATTGTAGTTCCTAGTACCGTAGCGAGCCCCTTACAGGGTAACCCTCGGGAAGCCCAAGATTAACCCTAAATTTTAATAACCTTTAAAGTAGGCAAGAGTAGCCATAGTAGGGTAAGATTGGATTTATGTATCTCCTCCCAGTGTGGGAGTGACAGGTGTGTGGTATACTGGGTTGGACGAGCTGGAGGCTCGAGGGGAGGATAGCCCCGTTAGTTCTTGGATAATTGTGGCAGGTCTTCGGTACTAGGCAGGTCGTCACACCGACCGCGGTACGTGGACTTAGCGGGTGTGATGGGGTCTGAGGGGCCAGCTTGTCTGCGTGTCGGGACGACAATTCCTCGAAGACACCTTCCACTTAGCTCAAAGCCTGGTGGACTCCAGCAAAGAATACGCAGAGCTCCGCGGTTGTTTAGCGTCGAGGCGTACGTGCGGTCTAGGCCTGGTAGTGTGCATACCCGCCTAGGAGTGGACGGCTCGGTCCGCTACCACCGTGTGTCACAGCGGTTGGTACCCGAGAGGTTGGCTTCCTTTCAAACAGAGGGAACTACAAAGGTCTGTGTGCACAGAGTCGTGTGAGTGAGTTCATTGCATAATCATTCATGGCATAGCATAGCATACGCACTTGCAGATCCTCATCATATAAATTAGTATGGGCTCTTTTACATGATGAGTTATAATTCCTGGAAATCCTAACTTATAAGTTTGTATGGGCATTCATATAAGTTAGGGTACGAGATTGATTACTTGTCGCTACTGTTCTTACTGTCTTGCTTTACTTGCTTTACTTACTGTTTATTTACTGCTGCACACCTTTATTATACTCCTGCTTATACATGATTAGATTAGCCCCTTTTACACTTGTGTAGCTTAGAATTTGTGTATATACTAGTTTACTTTCCTCGTCACCTGCTTTGTATATATTACTGTTATATTGCAGCTTTTCTTCCTTTCCTTCCGCCCGGTGCCTTGAGTCGTCGGGGGAGCGGATGAGAAGCCACTTAGTCTTTATGACTAACGGTTGCTACCTCCCTCTTTTTAGGAGAACATTCAGATGTGTAGCAGCGTTCAGCACCGGGGGCCAGCCGGGTCAGGTGTGCAGGGCTGGGGTTTATGGTACCTTAGCTGCCGTTAGTGACAGAGGCGGGTGAGTGTTTTGAGATGTAGCCCTTGGGGCATTTAGCTGATTACTCTGATTTGGACATTATTACTTATTGTGAATCCTTGGTTTTTAATACTTTCTTTCTTTGATGGGTTGGCGCTGTGTAGTTGCTTTAGCCGGCAGGATAGGCGTCTTGTGGGGGAGGCTAGCTCGTGTGTTAGCGCTTCCGCAAGGCGGCTGTCCTGGGCATAAGACTCCCCTCGACCGTGTTTTGTGTTCCGGGAGGGGGATCTTACAAATGGTATCAGCTTGCAACGATCCTGAGATAAAGAAGTCCATTAGAACACTAGGTCACCCCTGCTAGCTAGATCAGTTTGAGGACAAACTGATGCAGCGGAAGCGGTGGTGTGCCCATGTGTAATTCACAATAAGTATGTCCGCTTTTTCCTATAGATAGTGCCAACCTAAGCCAAACTCGTACCCTTACATACAAATGCTGGCTCTCTCCGAGACAGTAATGGGTATTCCCATTCCAACCATTAGAGTTAGTTTGGCATAGGATTGATGCCAACCTAACTAGGATACCATTTTAGTCGACTTAGCAGGATAGGTCGTGACGTATCCTAGACTTATACGGATCTTGGGGATGATTGGGCCAAGCAATAAGTGACCTTGAGTGACTAAGGGAAGATTTTAGCGTAAGTGTAAATGCTGGAGACTCACACCCTGAGATTTCTACCCTAGATATGGAGTAATATTATCACCTTACACAAAAATTAGGCCAATTTCAACGAGAGTGGTGCTTGTAGTCTATTACCAACTTAGTAAGAGACCACCAAGCATGTCTTTTATACTCTACGTGGATACCTCTCACTTCTATTTATGTAGAAGGTTTCATATGGAGGAGATATGATAAGAATTCGGATCCAGAGAAGACTCATTTTGGGACGAATGTGTTATATTGGTGATAGAAGAAACTCAGTCGAAGAGATACGGGGGCTTATCTCTTCGTTTATTGGGCTAGTTATGTACCGTCTTGGATCCCTTGAGGAGTTAGAATCTTTGTAATTTTTGACATTGAAAGTTTTGACCCCTGAGAGTTAATTCACCTTAAGCAAAGCAGACTGCTAAGGCCATGTTTGGGTTGATAGGAATTTTATTAGCGGAATAAGAGAGGAAAAACATTTTTGAAGATGATCATTTTCTTTATATTGTTCTAAGATTATGTGGATAAGTAACGAGAAGAGTAGTAAATTTACAATTTGGGGATACGCAGCTATGTTGCGATAACATTATAACTGGGAAGTTAATGAAATTTTGTGCATGCATTGCGGGTATGATGTTCAACTACCCCTGAGTTTGGAAATTCTCGGTGAACGTTTCCTTTAGTGTTGTAATTACTTGACATCGAAAAATTAATAAGTGTTAGGCGGTGGAGTCAACAATATTAATATGACTTGATTAATGATTTCAAGTCCTAAGAGTTTGTATAAAATAAACATGCATGCCATGGATGGTCGTTGGCAGGAATGGTAGGGCGCTTGTAATGGATTTGATTTAGTTTATCACATTGTGAAGTATGCCCTACTTTTGGTAGTCTGCATAACTCGTGTCGAAAGGAAATCATCCCGAGCCTTGCACATTGGTTCACGTTAAGTTCAAACATATATAAATATACCGGGTGATTGGATGTTCGTTGTGCATGCTCTCATTACAATGAGATGCAACTTGGTCGTCGCCGTAAAAAATTGAATTTCTACATCACGGCTGTTATATAAGTGCGTCGATTCGGGGATCTATAGGGAAAGAACTCTAAGTCGAGGAAGGTATGCCCCTAAGGTTTGTGTCCATATGTGAGATGAATGTACCATATGGGCGGTGGAAGAAATTTAGTCCAAAAACGTATGGGGGCTAATCCTATTTCTTCGTTTATTGGCCTAGCTAATGGACCAACTGAGGTTTCACCGGGAGTTAAAAATCTTTGCAGACTGTTTCACTTAGCCTTGCTATAATGAGGTTTTCTCATCTAAGTCGTTACAAGTCGACGATATTAGAATTAGGTACACCTTGATGAATGAGTCATTTTAAGCAAGGTGGATGGTTAAACACCAAGTTTTGGATTACGTTGAGTGCCCTACCAGAATAACATAGGTGAGTACCTAAAGGACGGTTATGTCTTTGCTCTGATCGAAGGTTATGCGGAGAAGTAGACCAAGGAGAAATGGTGATCTAAAACCTTTTGGGATATACACCGAGGTTGTCGGGTTTTCATACATGAACTCCTGGATAAATCATATAACTGGGTAATTGAGGATATGAGTACATCCTGCTGTGTGCCAATTAGGACCTTTGTGGGTGACGTTAAGTAAAATTTAGCATGGTTTTTGATGGATGTCAATATTATGTGAAGGATGCGATGATATCCTGATGTGATAGTAAGGACTAGAGATGGTTGTCCTTGAGTGCTGCTATGCACTAGTCGGATTCTGGCAAGTGCTTGGATGACATAAGGACTTGGTGGTAGTCCTTGGGTTCTGATAGCATGAGTTCCATCGTTAGAACCTTATGAGTGTAGTAAGTGAAATCTTGAATCCTCTTGATAGTGTTGTAGTGCCTCTCAGTGGTCAATGGTCGGTCCGATGACCGCGCGACAAATTTTGGGGGACGCCTTGAAATTTGTTGAGTTGGAGTTGTATTTGATTGTTGATCAAAGAGGTGTGTTTAAAAGTGACATATTTAGGGTAATTGGTTTAAATCATAGCACTCTTAGCGCCAAGATTTTGCAACGTAATTGTTAAGTTAACAAATTCACAATAGTGGTGTCTATGCACTGGTTTGCGTACATATGTAATGATATTGTAAATTAAATAAAATTACCGAGGATTTGTGTTGGAGACTCATGGCAGACAGGTATGATATTGGTGCAAGACAACTGTTGATGACACCTGCTATAGAGATATAGTGTTTTGAGATCCAGTCCTGCAAGGTGTAAACGAGCTGGTGGCTCGACAGTCTTGTTGGTTCATAGAACCTGGATAGCGATATAGGTGTTGGTAGTGGTGGCCGGTTGCATCGTAGTTTTATAAATGAGTAGCAGGCTTAAAGTCGTTCATACCAAGTCCTTGCTAAATGCACCCTTGTATGTTATGTGTTTGAGATTAAATCACAACATAATCAGTTAGACTGATGTAGCGATTATTGAAATAGTGTGTCACTATTAGTTCGTATGACTTCACAGGGCAAGAGTGTGCATGCAATCTAGTTCCTATGTATAAATCGCAACAAGTGAGAGTGCATACATACGCTTGAAATTATTAGGGATGAAGTGCCCACGAATGACTATGATGAGTATATTTTACTCTCATCCAGAATATCCTCATAGCCTCAACCTAAAATTTCGGGGACGAAATTATCTCTTCGTTTATTGGATTTGTAACATCCCGATTCGAGCTAGACCCCTTGTGCGCGTTTTTGAGTCACGCGAGTTGACTCGGGCTCGGGGTGTACTGAGGGCCAGGCTTGCAACTGAGCCGGGGAAGTGCACTCGACAAATGCGGCGAGTACCAGTTCTATTCTTTGTCCCGATGTTTGCTGTATCGGGATCCGAGCCGTCCGGAGAGCATAACTTGAGTGATAAAACTCGAAGGAGGCGTACCGCCTCGAAGGAATTATAGTACGTACGTTAGCTTAAATAACGTGGTCTGCGAATAACAGATTTATCCAAAAGGCGATATGCAGCAGACGGTCTCGGTATTCACCCCAGTCAGTTTTGTTAGACTCGTGAAGCCTATACGAGTTCAACAAAACTGTCCGCGCTCGATTCTGATGAGAATCGGCGAATTTATTAATGTGGTCTGCGAATAGCATATTTATCCAAAATGGTGAAATTGACCAAACAACCCCGCAATTGACCACAGTCAGTCTTGTTAGACTCGTCACAATAGTATGAGTTCAACAAATCTATCCGTTTGCGATTCCGACCCCGTTTGAAGGAGTTTTGACATTTACGTAAATTAGGCCGTAAACGCTCCGACAAGCGTAAAATGAGCAAACGAACTCGAAACTGATCGTGAATCATTTCAATGGGTGCGTATCGGCGAGACGGTCGTAACGAGCCCTTCCGGAACAATTTTTGAGTTCTCTAGGGAGTTGTGCGAGCGTTTGAATGCTAAACTTTTATATTATTATTATTATTATTATTATTATTATTACTATAATTAATATATTATATATATATGTATACGTAACAGCTAGGTTAGAAAGCTTACCTGCCGAGCTCCTCCCTGCTACCCGACGGCGGAAACGACGACCCCCTCCAGATCTGATCTCACGCTTCTTCTCCAGATCCATGGGCGAGCCTCTCTTTCCGGCCATCTCTCCAAGCTCCGGCGAATTTCCTCCATGGCCGCCGCCCCTCCCTCCATTTTCGGTGAGCTCTCTCCAAACTCCAAATCCGACAAACTCTCCCCTCCCATGGCCGACCAAATAGATCTCCCTCCTCTTCCTCCGAGCTCTCTCCTCTACGAGATCTGCTCCCTCCGCCACTCCTCGCGGCAAGCCCTCTTCCTCCGAGCTCTCTCCTCTACGGCATCTCCTCCGGCGAACTCTCAGATCTGTTTATCTCCCAGATCAGCTCTCTTGGTCTCTCACAAATCCGAAACTCCAACTCTCCTCACCTCTTCCGGCCAGATCTCAAACCGCCGGCAACCACCGTCATTCGCCTCCACTGAAGCTTGAAGCCCTTCCCCTTTTTCCAGATCCAGTCTCTCTATCTTTGGCACCAACAATGTAAAAAGAATCGACTACATATTGATGTATGTTCATGACATTTCGTGAGCGGTGGATGGAGCTCGTTGTAACTTTGAATATGGTGTAAAGTCAACTCGACGGTGTTCACTAAGAAGTGATCTGAGGCATCCGACGTGATCTGACTTTGGATCCGACAAGATCCCGATCGGCGAGATCTGAGCATGACCGGGAACAACGGACAAATGCCGCAAATGCGGCTATTGGGTTGCATGCATGGACACTCAGGTGACTTCCTCCCCTCTCCCTTAGTGCTAGTTTTCTAGATCACGCTAGGTGAGATGAGGGCTCAAAAGAGCTTCTCATGAGAGATTAATGGAGTTTTCTCTTAGGTCACCACATGAAACTTCCGATTTAGGGCACCGCTTGCCGCGAAGTTCCTTGGAATCATTTCTTCTCACCAAAAGGTGGAGATAGGATCTGATTTTGCGCATGGCCGTGGTCCATGGAGTGAGATCGATGAGGAAGGTGCTAAGGTTTGCTCCTATGACAAAAGACAATTTTGATTTGGTATTGTTTTTGGAAGAAATTGTGTTAGGGTTTGATTCTGGATGAGAAATATTTAGGGCCTTGTGAACCCTGATTTTTCTGGAGGAGGGTGGAGTTATGTTACTTCATGAAGGGTCATAATGATTTTGTATAAGTGCTAGGTGCACCCTTGTTAAGGTAAAACTGGTTACAGTCGGCTTCAAGCCCATTTATGGGCATGATGCCACTGAAATTGAGTCTCGGGCTCAACATGAAAGTTGTAGCCCTTGAAGAGAGCTTTCCAACGATAGGTTGCACATTTTCTAGGGTGACATTTAGCTCTCTAGATGTCCAGTCGAGTGGACTGTCCAGAGAATTAAATCAGGATTTTGTGCTCTGTTTTTTGTCCAGATTTGGGCTGTTGACTTCAATGAGGATTTTGGGTATGAAACACTAAGTTCTGGGTTTTGAGGTAAACATAAAAGTTGTAGCTCTTCTTCTTAGATTTCCATATCGCGGTTAATCATAATTTTTGGTTGAGTAGAGCTTTCTGAATGTCTGTTTTACTGAACAGTGTCGTATCACACTCGATTACGGTAATTTATGAATATCTCCCAAAATATTGTTTCGACGCTCATGAAAATTGGTGGAGTGATTATTATCAAATTATAATCATCCTTGTGAAGTTTTGTAATTTTTGGGTGCGTCATTTTTAAAGTTATTAATCTTCCGTTGAATGTCTTAACTGTGGTGTAAACGCTAAGTCGGAAGCTCGGATAAATTAAAGTCATATACGAATCATGTTATAGATGATGAGGCACGGTGACAGTGATTTTAGAGATATTGATGTTGGGATAAATTCTTAAGGGAATGTGTATGATTGGAAATGCGCACTAGTAGTCCCGTAGAATCATGATAGTCTTCTGGTAATAATCTTGAGTCAATTGGATGAATATTTGTAGTACCTCCCCTTATGTGGTTCATATAACTCATTTGGTCTGCGAATAGTAAAACGGTAGAATGGAGATAACTTGCAGACCATTAGGTGGGAATGGGAGGCAGTTGATGTACCTGATTTGGATGAAGAGGTTGAGGACACCAAAAAGGAGCTTAGGTGGTGAGAGAGTGATTGGTGAGCTATGGGTAAGGCTGTGCTCGGGATTGACGAAAGATCGTCTTTCCCCTTAGAGGGTCATAAAGCACCGAGGTTCAATTCTAGTGAGGTGATAAGAGGGTAATCTTATGAGTAGATACCAATAATACTAAGTGTCTTGAGAAAGGGAACCTTGGGGTGTCATCCCATTGTAGTTCTTAGTACCGTAGCGAGCCCCTTACAGGGTAACCCTCGGGAAGCCCAAGATTAACCCTAAATTGCAATAACCTTTAAAGTAGGCAAGAGTAGCCATAGTAGGGTAAGATTGGATTTATGTATCTCCTCCCAGTGTGAGAGTGACAGGTGTGTGGTATACTGGGTTGGACGAGCTGGAGGCTCGAGGGGAGGATAGCCCCGTTAGTTCTTGGATAATTGTGGCAGGTCTTCGGTACTAGGCAGGTCGTCACACCGACCGCGGTACGTGGACTTAGTGGGTGTGATGGGGTCTGAGGGGCCAGCTTGTCTGCGTGTCGGGACGACAATTCCTCGAAGACACCTTCCACTTAGCTCAAAGCCTGGTGGACTCCAGCAAAGAATATGCAGAGCTCCGCGGTTGTTTAGCGTCGAGGCGTACGTGCGGTCTAGGCCTGGTAGTGTGCATACCCGCCTAGGAGTGGACAGCCCGGTCCGCTACCACCTTGTGTCACAGCGGTTGGTACCCGAGAGGTTGGCTTCCTTTCAAACAGAGGGAACTACAAAGGTCTGTGTGCACAGAGTCGTGTGAGTGAGTTCATTGCATAATCATTCATGGCATAGCATAGCATACGCACTTGCAGATCCTCATCATATAAATTAGTATGGGCTCTTTTACATGATGAGTTATAATTCCTGGAAATCCTAACTTATAAGTTTGTATGGGCATTCATATAAGTTAGGTTACGAGATTGATTACTTATCGCTACTGTTCTTACTGCCTTGCTTTACCTGCTTTACTTACTGTTTATTTACTGCTGCACACCTTTCTTATACTCCTGCTTATACATGATTAGATTAGCCCCTTTTACACTTGTGTAGCTTAGAATTTGTGTATATACTAGTTTACTTTCCCCGTCACCTGCTTTGTATATATTACTGTTATATTGCAGCTTTTCTTCCTTTCCTTCCGCCCGGTGCCTTGGAGTCGTCGGGGGAGCGGATGGGAAGCCACTTAGTCTTTATGACTAACGGTTGCTACCTCCCTCTTTTTAGGAGAACATTCAGATGTGTAGCAGCGTTCAGCACCGGGGGCCAGCCGGGTCAGGTGTGCAGGGCTGGGGTTTATGGTACCTTAGCTGCCGTTAGTGACAGAGGCGGGTGAGTGTTTTGAGATGTATCCCTTGGGGCATTTAGCTGATTACTCTGATTTGGACATTATTACTTATTGTGAATCCTTGGTTTTTAATACTTTCTTTCATTGATGGGTTGGCGCTGTGTAGTTGCTTTAGCCGGCAGGATAGGCGTCTTGTGGGGGAGGCTAGCTCGTGTGCTAGCGCTTCCGCAAGGCGGCTGTCCTGGGCATAAGACTCCCCTCGACCGTGTTTTGTGTTCCGGGAGGGGGATCTTACAGATGTGCACAAAGGCTTTGCAGCTGAAGACCCTCAAGTGACTGTATGAAGGGTTCTTTCCGTACCAAACCCTATCAGGAATGTCCTCCTATAATGCATAACTGGGAGATAGGTTGATGACGTGTGCAGCTGTGTATAAAGGCTTACTCCAAAACATGCCAGGTAGCTTTGACTCAGATAGCATGCACCTCACCCTCTCCATCAAGGTCATGTTCATTCTTTCAGCTACGCCATTTAGCTGCGGCGTCTTGGGCAGAGTCTTTTCATGTCTGATCCCTTGCTCTTTGTAGTATTCATCAAAGGGACCAATATACTCTCCCCCATTGTCGGACCTGATGCACTTTAGCTTCTTCCCAGATTGCTTCTCCACCTTAGCGTGGAATCTCTGATATGTGTCGAGAACCTCACATTTGGTCTTAATAGCATAGACCCAAAGTTGTCTTGAATAGTCATCAATGAACGTCACGAAGTAAGACGCTCCTCCTTTCGTCTAGACCTTCAGTGGCTCGCAGACATCAGTATGTATGAGCTCTAGTGGCTCAGATCTTCTTGTGAAAGCGTGGCTTTGGAATGATACTCTATTCTTCTTTCCAGGAATGCAATGATCACATCTCTCTAACTGATCCACAGATAGATCAGATATTATCTTCTTTCAGGAGAGACATCCCAGAACCTTCTGGCTAATGTGACTCAGTCTCCTACGCCATAGGGATGTGGATGCCCCATCTCTAACGGTGTTTGCCTGAGCAGCTTCAGGTCTCCCCTTGTTGGAACAACCCTATTACTGATTTGGGCTAGGATCACTATATGTTGATTATGATCTGTATTGACCCCATTGTATAGTCTTAGGGTCAAGTTTTTAGGCTGATTAGATTAGTTAGAACTTAGGAAATTTCAAGCTCGATGAATGGCGAGTGGCGTTCGACGAATGACCAGATTCGTCCGACGAATTGTTTTCAGCAGACTGAAGAATAATCATAGCCAGTTCCAGCACTCGACATTTTCTGAACAGCGCTCTACAAATGGCTAGCAGCGCTCGACGAATTCCAGCCAGCGCTCGACAAATTCCCTTCGGAAGCTCAGATTAATATTTTCAGTTGGATATCAGTTCTCTGAACACAAATCGACAGAAAACGGATATATTTATTTCTTTTTGGACGTATTCAGTCAGCTATGTAAGGATATCTTTCTTATTTATTATATCCTTATATTCTTTCTATTCCAAGAAAAAGAATAGCCATTGACATTTAATGTCAAGGCATCTTTCACGAAAAAAGGAATTGAAAGGACCTGCCAAAACTGCTTTGGGTGGCTGCACAGTTCCAAGAAGGATTTAAGTCAGAATAATATATTCCTTAAAAGCAGATGATTTGAATTTGAAAAATATACAAGTCATCAGAGAAGAAAATATACAGTAGTCGATTTTCTCCTTCAGATAGTGCACAGAGATACATTCAACAATCCCTCTCAGTCTCTCCATCATTACAGAACAAGAAGAACAAAGAGTAGGATCAGAGAAAGAAGAAGAAGGATAGAACATTATGTTGGATCGTGTGACGCCCTTAGAGGGGGGGGGGGGTGAATAAGGGTGTGTTTAAAAATATAATTTTTACTTAACAATTTTTAGACAAATTTTACTTTACTAAAAAGGTTACTTATAAATAATTTTAAACCAATATAATTTTTGTATTTAACCAAACACAAATTTCTAAGATAAAGATTTAAGCAAACAAAATTGCAATTAGTGAAAAGAGCATAATTATATTAATCATGAAATTTGCATACAATAAAAATGATCTTAACAATGCTTAAGATCAAGGCACAATTATGATAATAAAAATACAATAATTTTGGTTTACCAATCCTTCTCCCAAGGATCGGAAGGCTATCGCTTGTCTCTCCCAAGACCAAGCCCAAGCCTATCCTCTAGATCTTCCCAAGATCTAGACGTAGCACACAAGGCCACGATTTCCCACCAAGCCTCGCAAGGACTTGGACGCTCCGCACAAGGAAGCGATTTTCCCCTAAGCCAAGCAAGGACTTAGACGCTCCGCACAAGGAAGCGATTTTCCCTACCAATACAAAATGAAAAAGTATGTGAATGAAAATACAATATGAAAAGAACAACTCCCTAGAAGATCAGATCTCTGAATGGATTGTTGAAGCCTCGAGATGATCGATGATGTAGAAGCACGCCCGATCTCGTCTTCAATCTTCAATCCTTCTTTGCACAAATGGGAGTTGAAGAGGTTCTGGAGCTCTCTGGTTCGTATGCACTCAGGAAGGGACTGGAATTCTTAAAAGCTTTTTAATGCACGAACCAAAGGAACCAATTTATAGAAATTCACTGTCGCCTGGGCGACAGTGACTGTCGGAATTTTCCGACAGTGCTAAACTGCCGCTGGAGTGGCGTTGTGGGTGGAGTCGTGGGCAGTTGGTGTAACCGTCGAGCTGTCGCCTGGGCGACATCGATGTCGGATTTCCGACAGTGCAAAACTGCCGGTCGTGGGTGGAGACGTGGGCAGTTGTTGTAACCGCCGAGCTGTCGCCTGGGCGACATCGCTGTCGGAATTCCGACAGCGCAAAACTGTCTTTCGTCGATCTGCCGTGGAGGGAAGTAGTTGTAACTTCTCTGCTGTCGCCTGGGCGACAGTGGCTGTCGGAATTTTCCGACAGTGAAATTTTCCCACATTCAATTTTAGCTCCAGCGGCAATGTGAACATCTCATACCTGTTATCTGCACACCATTAATGAAAATAGAATCAAATACAAAAGGGACTTTGTTATTATCAAACCGGAGGAGTGCGAAACGCATGCTCCAACAATCTCCCCCTTTTGATAATAACAAATCCGTATACAAAGAAATCATGTCTATTTAGATTGTTGATTTTAACCTTTGGTGTGTGCACAAAATTAACATAATATATATTTCTTGAAAATAAATGATCTACCTTTAGATGAAAACTCCCCCTAAAAGACAGCTCCCCCTAAATATATGCTCCCCCTAAATATATGATGTATTGTGTAGGTGGAATATTTAGGTGTGATAGATTTGTGACTTTTCTTTTTATACTTTAAATTCTCCCCCTTTTGGTATTAGCAAAAATGAATATTAGATAAAAGAGTAGCTTTTAAGGGAAAGGTAATAGAAAATAGAAGTGAAGAGTAAGCGGAAGCAATTTGTTGGTAATGATTGAAGTCCATGAAATAATAGGAATATGCTATAGTATGAATAAGTCCATGAAGTGACGGTATAGCCATATGAATTAATGAAAGAAAATAACTTAAACATGAGTAAGGTCATTTGAAAGTATCATAGAAAGACACAATATTGTATAGATATGGAATATTTTCGGTCCAATTCTCATGAGATGAATGTTTATATAACATAATGATGTGTACATGTGATACTTAGAGCAAACATATGAAGTTATTTAATTTACATGATCATTAAAATGTAGAACATAATAAAAGCATATAAAGGCAACTTTGACTTTGAAGATATAGCACAAGATGAATAGAAAACCATGTTTCTTTTGCACAAGACACTTTACAATTCTTTCCAAGGTGCTTAACCTCACAATGCTCATTAAGACTTATCAGGAGGGTAAGTAGTGCTTGGTGGAGTATCCTTGTCTTTATTTTTATAGTTTTGATCACAGACGTTGTGATATCTTAATTGTGATATATTGATATATTTTTTTAATTGACCAAGGATCTACGAATTCACTTGAATCGCAAAAGATGGTGTATATTTTGTTGTGCTAACAAATCAATGTTGAAAGTTGTATTTAAGATGTGCTATTTTATTATGTGAAAGCAAATATGATCCATGTATATATTAAATAAAAAGACATACGTATTGATCAAAAGAAGTGAATGTGATAGTTCATTATGATAGATAAACAATTTCTCATACTTAGAGGCATGCGGAAACAATTTCCAATGGTCTAAACAACTAAGTAGAAGTGTCAATACGATGATAGCTTTGAAATGAAATCATATAAACATGTAAGTCATTTTTTTTAAATAAATAGCACATGGTTTGTCATCAAGTCATGAGGTGAAGCATTAATAATGACATATAACTATTGTAGATCATCAAAGGGACCTAAAAATGGAGTTTTGTTAAAATGGGAGCTGTCGGAAATTTCCGACAGTCACTGTCGCCTGGGCGACAGTGAAAAATATAAATTGGGCTGGGGACCGAGTCAAACCCTATTGTGCATCATTTCCTGGAGTTAAAAACGAGAGGAAGGCTGTCGGAAGTCGGCGACATCCCTAGATCTAAGGTATGGGTTTTTGATTTTGGTGTTTTTAACTCAAAAATTTTTAGGGATTTGTGATTTTGATAGTAGAGAAGAAGGAAAATGTAGTTTTCATGTTGATTTTTGATGAATGGTGGAGGTTTTGAAATTTTTTGATTTGAAAAATGTAGATCTAGTTTAAAACATGTGGATCTTTGCTTAAATTTTTATCTTTGTTAAAGTTCTTTTTGATTTGTTGATGAAGGTTTCCATTTGTTCATTTTCTAAAGGATTTTTGTAGATCTAGTTTAGAGAAGAAGGTGGAAGATGATGAATAGTAAAGGATTTGTAGAATATGTTGATTTGAAAAAAAATATATATATATTTTTTTTTAAAAACTTGATGTTGAAATAACATTTATTTTGAGTAGATCTGGAAGTATATGTAAAAATTTTGAGAGAAAATCACTTGGAGGGCTGTCGGAAATTTCCGACAGCCACTGTCGCCTGGGCGACAGTGTTCCAGTGCACAATGTGATACCTTGTTTAATCAAAAAATTTTTTGTATGTTATTGCAGAATGGCTTCCAGTTCCAAAGCTCGAAAGAGTACTTCGGAAGATGCATATACTTCATATCAAGTTTTTCCGGGGGTGGAGAAGGCTATTGTTGGAATAGCAAAGTATATAGAATTTGAGTCGCCAAAGCACGATCATATCTATGATCGGCTTGCGAACGCAGGTATAATTTCAATAATCACACCAGAGGGGTTTTCTTCCTTTTTCATTCGTGAATTTTATAACCATTTGGAAGACCCAAACTTTACTGAATTGGATGGTGGTGTGAGATCAAAGATCCAAGGTCAACATGTGGAAATAACACATGTTGATCTGCGAGAGGAATTTGGACTAGTGATGAGTGAGAATATGCCTGATATAGTGGAAAATTATCGAAAGGATAGAGATTGGACCCTTGTAAACATGAGCTTACATGGGAATCAAAAAAAGACTCTTAGCACTGAAGTTACCTCACTTACTCCGGATGCGTTCTTAGTCCAAGATATATTAAGGAATTCAGTGATGTTGAAGAGTGGAGACACAAGAAGCATTACGGCTCAGTTGACCCTCTTTACATACTATATTATGGAGGATGAGCTTTTTGATGTGGCGGACTTCATACTCTCCCAGATTAGGTATACGTATAGATTAAAGCATCCAAGATGGGTGAAGGTTCATACGTTGCCAATGGGGGCGGTAATACAGCGTGTACTCTATAAGAAGTATGGATGGATAGTGCAAGATGCTTATTTGGATGATTGTTACCCGGAAATATATTATACGGGTTCAATGAAGGTGAAGAAGCCGCTGCGAAAAACTCATCCGGGGATTGAGATTAGAGAGCCAACCATTTCTAGGGCAGGATCACTACGAGAGTCCATTGATGATTTGCGTGATTCATTAGAGGATCACAAGAGGGAAGTGAAGAAGGACCGTAGTCGAATGCAGAAATTTATGAAGTTTCTCGTCAAAGGTCTGAAGTTGAAACCAACTCCGGAGGAAGAGGCCGAATGGCAAGTTCCGGACGAAGAACCGCCACGCCAATCGGTGAGGCGAACTCACCGTGGCAAAGCCGTGAGACGAGGACCTTCAGAAGATTGTCCAGAGAGCAGCGGGGCTGGTTATGAAGATTCAGAGTAGTTTTATGTTGCTGCTGCTGCTGGGCGATGTCGGAAAATTCCGACATCCACTGTCGCCTGGGCGACAGTGAACTTCTTTAGATTTCTGTTTTTATTTAAAGAACTTGATCCTTAATTTTGTTCTACTGTTTTTATGTGAACAATATTGATGTAATATTAATGATGTTGAATTTTTGTTAAGTCCTTTGAAATTTTATGTTTTGATTTTTAGAATTTTGGCTTTTTGTTTTTACATTGTTTATGTTTTGTGATAATAATTTTTTTTATTTTATAGGTTTTAAATTGTGATATATTCATTGTGAAATGTCTAGAATGCCCAATTCTAACCTAAGCATAGAAAAACGGGAATCCGGTAATGGCTTAGTGAATATATCCGCTAGTTGATTTTCTGTGCCTATAAAGTTGATTTTTATATTACCCTTCTTAATGCGATCCCTTATAAAATGATGTCGGACGTCTATATGCTTAGATCTAGAATGTAATACGGGATTGTTTGTTAAGTCTATAGCACTTTTATTATCACACTTTAATTCTACACTACTTTATTGTTTGCCAAAATCTTCTAACGTTTGGGACATCCAAAGTGCTTGGGCACAACAACTACCTAGTGTAATATATTCGGCCTCAGTAGTTGAGAGGGCAACAGAATTCTGTTTCCTACTCGACCATGAAATAAGTGAAGGGCCGATAAAGTGACAAGTGTCACTAGTGCTTTTCCTATCTAAGGAACATCCTGCATAATCCAAATCCGAAAAACCATGCAAAATAAAAGAATCATTATGTGGATACCATAAACCTAATTTTGATGTTCCAATGAGATATCTAAAAATACGTTTCACCGCTTTTAAATGTGACTCTTTAGGATTAGCTTGAAATCTAGCACATAAACAAACGGCAAACATAATATCAGGTCTAGATGCGGTTAAGTACAATAAAGACCCTATCATACTTCTATAAAGGGTTTGTTCAATTGAAACACCACTTTCATCTTTTCCTAATTTTAGTGAAGTACTCATAGGAGTGTTTGCATGCTTAAGGTTTTCAAATCCAAATCTTTTTAACATATCATGAATATATTTGGTTTGACATATAAAAATTCCATCATGTTTTTGTGTAATTTGGAAACCTAGAAAATATGAAAGTTCTCCAACCATACTTATTTCAAATTCATTTTTCATAATTTGAACTACTTCATTACACAACTCTTCATTAGTGGCTCCAAAAATAATATCATCAACATAAATTTGTAAAATAACTAAATCATGATTAATTTGCTTAATGAAGAGTGTAGAATCAGCACTTCCAATTTTATAATCGTGCTTTAACAAATATTGAGTTAATCGATCATACCAAGCACGAGGCGCTTGTTTTAATCCATAAAGCGCTTTATCTAACTTATAAACATAATTTGGATATTTCTCATTTATAAAGCCAGGGGGTTGTTCTACATAAACTTCTTCTTTTATATACCCGTTTAAAAATGCGGTTTTGACATCCATTTGATATAATTTAAATCTTTTAAAACAAGCAAATGCAAGAAATATTCTAACCGCTTCTAATCTTGCTACGGGTGCAAAAGTTTCATCAAAATCTACCCCTTCAATTTGTGCATAACCTTTTGCAACTAATCTGGCTTTATTTCTAACAATTCTAGATTCATTATTCATTTTATTTTTAAAAATCCACTTAACACCAACTACAGGACGATTTTTTGGTCGTTCTACAAGATTCCAAACCTTATTACGTTCAAATTGATTAAGTTCTTCATTCATAGCTAAAAACCAAAATTCATCATTTAAAGCGGTGGAAACATCTTTTGGTTCTATTTCAGAAACAAAACAAAGGTTTGAAAATAAAACATGTAGTGATGAACGAGTACTAACCCCTTTTTGCGGATCCCCAATGATAAGCTCCTTTGGATGATCCTTTGAGAATCTCAAATCACTTGGAGGCACATATCCTTCTCTTTCTTCTTCTTCTTCTCTATCTTCTTCTCCTCTTTCTTCTTCTCTTTCTTCTTCTTTTTCTTCTTCATTTTCTCCAAGTTCTTCTTCATCATTCTCCACCAATGGAAGGGGTTCATCTTCTTTTCCTGTAATTTTCTTTTCTACACATGAAGCAAACTCATCAAACCTAACATGAATCGATTCTTCAACTATTTTTGTTCTTTTATTAAAAATTCTATAAGCTTTACTAGTTGAAGAATAGCCAATAAAAATACCTTCATCACATTTTTCATCAAATTTTCCTAAGGAATCTTTAGAATTTAAAATAAAACATTTACAACCAAAAACTTTGAAATAAGAAACATTTGGTTTTTTACTAAATATTAATTCATAAGGAGTTAATTTTAAAATAGGGCGAAGCATTACTCTATTAATTACATAACATGCCGTGCTAACCGCTTCAGCCCAAAAAGATTTTGGTAATTTAAATTCAGATAACATCGTACGGGCTAACTCTTGAAGAGTTCTATTTTTCCTCTCTACTACACCATTTTGCTGTGGTGTGCGTGGAGCGGAAAATTCATGTTTAATTCCTAACTCCGTAAAAAAAGAAATAAACTTTTCATTTTCAAATTCTCCTCCATGATCCGATCGTATGCGTTTAATTTTCAACTCAAATTCATTTTGGATACGCAAACATAATTTTGAAAATTCTGAAAATGCATCGCATTTGGAGGTTAAAAATAAAGTCCAACAAAAACGAGAATAATCATCAATCAATACAAATGTGTATTTTCTACCTCCTAAGCTAGAAATTCCAATTGGCCCAAATAAATCCATATGAATTAATTGAAGTGGCCTAGTGGTAGAAATAATATTTTTACTTTTGAAAGATGATTTTGAAAATTTTCCTTTTTGGCAAGGCACACATAGTGAAGAAGATAAATTTCCATTTAGCAAAGGTAAACCTTTAATTGATTTATCTTTTGAAAGTTTTGAAATTAACTTGGCACTAGCATGTCCAAGTCGCCTATGCCATAAATCTAATTCATCATTTTTTGATAGAAAACATTTCAAAGTAGAATTTGAAAAATCAAGAAATTTAATCATATATACATTATGACATCTAGGTGCGGTAAAAACAATTTCATTTGTTTTGGAATTAATAATTTTGCATAAATTTGTAGAAGATTCAAATAAAACATTTAAACCCTTATCACATAATTGACTAATAGAAATCAAATTATGCTTTAATCCTTCTACAAATAAAACATTTGAAATTAAAAAATTTTCGTTACCCACAACACCGATGCCGATGATTTTTCCTTTTCCATTGTCACCGAATGTAACAACTCCTCCTTTCTTCATCTCCAGGCTAAGGAACTTCTCTTTATTGCCCGTCATGTGCTTTGAACAACCCGAGTCCAAGTACCACACGTCTTCTTTGTCCTTAGCCTGCCAACACACCTAGAAAGAAGAGGTGAGTAAAGATCTGGTTACCCAAGTGGTTCCACCCATAGTATAGGTAGAAGCCTTAGGCACCCAGATTTGTTTGATTTTGCTTTTTCCTTCTTTCCAGCAAGAGTCCGTAGTGTGACCAAATCTATTGCATTTGGCACATGTAATGTATTTAGAAGAGTATAATTTTTCTGGACTTTTACTGGATGAGGATGCAGTATTTGATATTTCATTAATTTTAGAATTTTTAAGAGTGAATTTTCTGGACTTTTCACTGTCGCCGGCGACAGTGGTTGTCGCCGGGCGACAGCTTCCAGATGTGTATCCGAGCCCAAACCTTCCAGATCCATGGCGTTGGTATCCTAAGATCATATCCAGTGATCTTCGGCCCATTCCAAATTTTTTCATGGCTAGTATTAAGTCATGAATCTGGTTTCTCATTTTTGTATTCTCGGATACTAGATTTACGCATCTACGTTCAAAACATTTCTTTCCCTCATGGACTTTTGAAATTGAAGATTTCAGATCTCTCTCTAAAATCTCATTCTTTTTAGTAAGTACTTTTATTGTAGAATGAGATTTGGAAAGAGATTCTTCAAGTTCATTAATTTTTCCCAAAAAGTGATCACACTCTTGGCAAGAAATATCTCTTTTTCCAATAGTCTTAATTTCATTTAACAATTTTTTGTTTTCTTTAAGTAAAATTCCATTTTCAGATTTTAGAAGATCATTATCTTTTAAACTTTTTTCAAAAAATTTGCAAGTCTTTAAAAATTCAGAAAATAATTCATCATAGGTTGGAGGAGTTACCTCAGTGTCGCTTTGGACACTGCAATCGTCATCAGATATGACGCTCTTTCCCATTAAGCATATGTTGGCCTCCTCTTCTTTACTTGAGTCGGAACTGCTTACATCCTCAGAAGTAGTATCATCCCAGGTTTCTGCCTTCAACACCTTCTTCGACCCTTTGTGCTTCTTTTCTTTAAGTTCTTTCAAGTACTTTGGACACTTGCTTCGAATGTGTCCTAACTTCTTGCAGTGGTAGCACTCCGGTGGCGGTCTCTCTTCCTCCTCATCGCCTTCCTTTCCTTTTTTCTTCCTAAAGGTCTCCTTCTTAAAATACTTCTTAAACGAATTCCTTCTCTCCGGATTTTTCATAAATTTTCTAAATTTTTTAACAAATAAACTTTCCTCATCTTCTTCATCCTCCTCAGAATCACTAGTTTCTTCCTTCTTTGATCTTAGAGCCAATCCCTTCTTCCTTGGCTCCATATACTCTTGTTGTTGAATTTTTAATTCAACTTCATGAGTTTTCAAGTTCCCAATGAGGCTCTCCAATTTTAAGGTCTTAAGATCATGTGACTCAGAAATTGCAGTCACTTTAGGATTGAACTTCGGGGGAAGTGATCTTAAGATTTTCCTTACCAAATCTCCATTTGAGAACACCTTTCCTAGCACCTTTGAGTCGTTCACGATTTTTGTAAATCGTGTGTACATCGTATCAATCTCTTCATCTACCTCCATTTTGAACCTTTCAAATTCAGATTCCAGTTGAAATAGCTTTGAATCCTTTACCTGCGAAGTACCTTCATGAGTGATTTCTAATAAATTCCAAATTTCAAATGCAGTATTACAAGCACAAACTCTATTAAATTCAGTGCGATCTAGTGCGCAAAATAAAGCATTCATGGCTTTTGCGTTGTTCTTACATTTTAATTTATCGTTGTCATCCCACTTGTCTTTGGGCTTATCCATGGTTACATCTCCTACAACAAATGTTGGAGAAGTGTAACTAGATTCTACCATATTCCAGACTTCTATATCTAGCGCAATTAGAAAACAACGCATACGTGTTTTCCAATAATTATAGTCTGTTCCCGTGAATAAAGGTGGTCTACTTATGCCTTGCCCCTCAACGAACGCATGATCGTTGTGCGCCATTACTCCCGGTGGTAAAACCATTTTGGAGTAACCTGGCTCTGATACCACTTGTTGGATCGTGTGACGCCCTTAGAGGGGGGGGGGGGTGAATAAGGGTGTGTTTAAAAATATAATTTTTACTTAACAATTTTTAGACAAATTTTACTTTACTAAAAAGGTTACTTATAAATAATTTTAAACCAATATAATTTTTGTATTTAACCAAACACAAATTTCTAAGATAAAGATTTAAGCAAACAAAATTGCAATTAGTGAAAAGAGCATAATTATATTAATCATGAAATTTGCATACAATAAAAATGATCTTAACAATGCTTAAGATCAAGACACAATTATGATAATAAAAATACAATAATTTTGGTTTACCAATCCTTCTCCCAAGGATCGGAAGGCTATCGCTTGTCTCTCCCAAGACCAAGCCCAAGCCTATCCTCTAGATCTTCCCAAGATCTAGACGTAGCACACAAGGCCACGATTTCCCACCAAGCCTCGCAAGGACTTGGACGCTCCGCACAAGGAAGCGATTTTCCCCTAAGCCACGCAAGGACTTAGACGCTCCGCACAAGGAAGCGATTTTCCCTACCAATACAAAATGAAAAAGTATGTGAATGAAAATACAATATGAAAAGAACAACTCCCTAGAAGATCAGATCTCTGAATGGATTGTTGAAGCCTCGAGATGATCGATGATGTAGAAGCACGCCCGATCTCGTTTTCAATCTTCAATCCTTCTTTGCACAAATGGGAGTTGAAGAGGTTCTGGAGCTCTCTGGTTCGTATGCACTCAGGAAGGGACTGGAATTCTCAAAAGCTTTTTAATGCACGAACCAAAGGAACCAATTTATAGAAATTCACTGTCGCCTGGGCGACAGTGACTGTCGGAATTTTCCGACAGTGCTAAACTGCCGCTGGAGTGGCGTCGTGGGTGGAGTCGTGGGCAGTTGGTGTAACCGTCGAGCTGTCGCCTGGGCGACATCGATGTCGGATTTCCGACAGTGCAAAACTGCCGGTCGTGGGTGGAGACGTGGGCAGTTGTTGTAACCGCCGAGCTGTCGCCTGGGCGACATCGCTGTCGGAATTCCGACAGCGCAAAACTGTCTTTCGTCGATCTGCCGTGGAGGGAAGTAGTTGTAACTTCTCTGCTGTCGCCTGGGCGACAGTGGCTGTCAGAATTTTCCGACAGTGAAATTTTCCCACATTCAATTTTAGCTCCAGCAGCAATGTGAACATCTCATACCTGTTATCTGCACACCATTAATGAAAATAGAATCAAATACAAAAGGGACTTTGTTATTATCAAACCGGAGGAGTGCGAAACGCATGCTCCAACACATTATTCATTTTTCCCAGTCTTCTTCTTACTCAGGGCAGCACCCACATCATTCTGAGAACAACAATCAACCTCTCAGAACTGCTGCAAGTTAAAGTCTTTCAAAGAGCAACAACAATCTGAAGATTCATTTCTTCCAGATAATCTGCTACAAGAGACTTGAGTTAGAGAAAGCTCTGTCCACAAACCGTCATCAACTTTCATCAGACAGGGGGGAGCTTTCAGTTTCAACACCATCTTGTCTTCTCTCAGATCATTGACAGAGAAGAACACTCTAAACCCCTTTATCTCATCTTGTACAGGGTTAATTCTCCCTCCAAAAGTTTACCCAGTGGTGGCAAGACACCTTATCAAAAAATCCTTGTGTGGTTTTTAAGCACCTTATCAAAAGCTTATTGGTGTGTGGACACCTTATCAAAAACCCCTTGGTGCTAGGGCACCTGATCAACCCTCCTAGTGGATTCCTACTAAGGGTGGTAGAAGAGTAGACGTACCCAGATTTATTGGGGAACTACTATAGCTCCTTGTGTCTTCTGTGCTTGCTTATTCTTTTGTGCTTGTGCTGTCTGTTTTTCTTTTTACTGTTTCAGTCTTTATCTTTAACTCTCACTGATTACACATATACTTAACAGTATTTTAAATTCTGCTATAAAACTAAACAAAAAGTTTTAATACTCTATTCACCCCCCCCCCCTCTAGAGTAACTTAAGATCTGACCTCCACTTTCAATTGGTATCAGAGGGAGGTTGATTCTTTACAGGCTAACACCTGAATCACAAAGATCAACCAGATCTTAAATTTCCTCAGAGTTTCTTTCTCTTTATTTTATTTAAAACTCATGGCACAAAACAAGGAATATTCCAGCACAAGACCTCCTATGTGCAATCTCAATAAGTTTGCACTATGGAAAGCAAGGATTAGGATGTATATGAACTCCATTGATGAAGAAATTTTCAATGTCATTTTGACAGGACCTCCAGCTGCCATAACATCAACAAGTACTGGTGCAGCAACAGACAATACTGCTGTTCCACCTCCTGAGTGGACTGATGCCCAGAAGAAACAAAGAAATGCAGATGCAAAGGCCATGAACATTCTGGCCCTAACTATGTCAGATGACATATTCCAGAAGGTTGTTGAGTGCACCTCAGCAAGAGAATTTTGGGAATCTCTCAACAACATGGTGGCAGGATCAGCAGATGAAAGAAAAGATAGAAGATCTCATCTGATTTCTCAATATGAGAACTTCAAGAAGGGAGAATCAGAAAGTGTTGCTGATATGTACAATAGGCTCAGCTTCATAATAAATGAGCTAAAGTCTCTGGACAAAGTGATCTCACTCACAGAGATCAATGACAAAATTCTTATGTGCTTCCCCAGCACATGGGACTCCAGAATCTGGCCAATCAAGGAAGCCAGAAGTCTCAATGAGATCACCACTGAAGCTTTGTTGGGCAAGCTCAAGTCTTATGAGCAGCTTATCAAAGCTAGGGAAGCTGAAGAATCTACTTCATCTCCAGCACCCAAGAGGAAAGAAGCATAGCCTTCAAGGCTGCAGAAGAAGAAAGAAAAGCTCCTGACAATGAGGAGCTTATGAGTCTGATAGACAAAAGATTCAATAAAATGGCTAGAAAAGACTTCAAAAAAAAGTTATCCAGAAGCCATGACAAGCCAAGGTATGACAAAAATCACTCTAATGAAATTATTTGTTTTGGTTGCAGAAAACCAGGACACATTGCTCCTGACTGTCCAGATAATCAGAACAAAAAGGACAAGAAGGACAGGAGAAGAGAAAAGGAAGAAAAGAAGAGCTCTAGCAAATCTTCCTCCCACTCTCACAAAAAGAAGGGAAGAGGATTTGTAGCAAAATCCTGGAGTGATACAGAGTCTGAGTCAGAATCTTCATCATGCTCATCTGATGAAGAGGAAACAAAAGACAATGACCAATGTCTGATAGCTATTTATGACTCAGACAGTGAGTCATAATCTGCATCATCATACAGCTCCAGTGATGATGAAGAAGAAAAAAATTTTTGCATGATGGCAATCAATGCCTCAACCAACAATTCTGATGAAGAGAAATCAGAATCAGAAACAGAAGATGATACTGATCAGGTACTGTCTAACTTTGATTTTACTTCTATAGAATTCAAAGATGATTTCAAAATTCTTTGCCAAGACTTAATAAAATCTGAGAAAGAAGTAATCTCTCTTAGAAATAAATTAGTTGAGATGAATAATATAAGTGAAGAGAATGCAAGTCTTAAGAAAGAGTTGGCTGCCTCAAAAGAACACATTATTCTCATTGAGAATAAGTTGTCTGAAGCCAAGCAATTTGAAGAATCTCTCAATGGAAAAGCATCAAACTGATGGACATCACAAGCACTGTCAATGCTAGATTTAACAATAGCAAACTGGGCTTGGGTGCTTCATCAAGTGAGCCATCTCTGATTAAGAGAAACATCCTCTCCACACCCATAAAATTCATTTCTGCTAAAAGCAAAGAGGCTGCAGAAAGAAATAATGATATTTCAAGCAAGTCTGTTAAGGATAAGAGAATTCAGAAGAATTCGTCGAACGAAGCTCGACAAAAAGATTCAAATCTGTCGAACGGGGATCGACGAAAACTGAGAACGGATTTTCAGTATAGTTATAATATGAACGACGCTCGACAAAAACATGCATATTCGTCGAACGACGGTCGACAAATTTACCCAAATTTGTCGAACAGACATTATACAGAAAACTCTAAGAATTCTAATCCTAAATATACTAAAAATCCTTTTACTGAGTGGACTATACCTCCAAGGAGATATCATCCACAAGGATATAAGGATCAGCCTGAAATTTCATTTATCTCTGAATTTTGTGGTAACATAAAAGGACCCAAGGTAGTCTGGGTCAAAAACAACTAGTTTATGTTTTTTGTATTTGCAGGTACACAGCTATCCAAGATTAAATCAAAAATGGTACTTGGATAGTGGCTGCTCAAAGCACATGACAGGAATCAAGGCCAACCTGAACAACTACAAGGCAAAGCTTGGACACAAGGTGATCTTTGGAGACTCCAACTGTGGACAAATATGGTCAAATTAAAATTGGAACAGTGACATTCAAGGAAGTAACCTATGTCAAGGGTCTGAAGCATAACCTCATCAGCATAAGTCAGTTATGTGATGAAGGTTATCAGGTAACATTTAATAAATCAGAATGCATTATTAAATCCTCTGATAATGTTATTGTTCTATCTGCTATTAGGCAAGGAAATATATATTTAGTAAATTTCAACTCATCCAAATCAGAAATTTGTTTATTTAATGAGCTAAGCAAACCTAGTGAATTATGGCATAAAAGACTAGGACATGTAAACCTTAGGACCATTGCTAAACTAGCTAAGGATAATCTTGTTAGAGGCTTACCATCAGGATCATATAAGAAAGAAGGTCTTTGTAGGGCATGTCAGTTAGGCAAGCAAACCAAGAACAGCTTTAAATCATTATCTAAAAGTGATTCACCTAGAATCTTGTATTTGCTACATATGGACCTTTTTGGACATATAGCAATAAAGAGTTTAGGGGGAGTCTTACACTCTATTTATTGTAGATGACTTCTCCAGATTCACTTGGGTGTTCTTTTTGAGAGAAAAGTCAGATAACTTTAAAGTTCTTACAGATTTTCTTAAGAGCATACAGATTGAATACTCTACTGTAGTTGCATTGATCAGAAGTGATCATGGCACTGAGTTTGAGTCTCTTCTAATGCAAGAATTCTGTGAGATGGAAGGTATCAGGCATTGCTTCTCAGCTCCTAGAACTCCTCAACAAAATGGGGTAGTTGAAAGGAAAAATAGAACTCTAATTGAATCAGCAAGAATATTGCTTGCAGATGCTAACTTGCCCCTATCTTTTTGGGCAGAGGCTGCCAGCACAGCAAATTATGTTCTGAATTGAAGTTTGATACATAAACTTAAGGGTAAAACTCCCTATGAATTACTTAAAGGGAAGAAACCTAAAGTTGATTATTTTAGAACTTTTGGTTGTAGATGTTTTGTTCATAACAATGATAAAAAGCACCTTAGAAAATTTGAACCAAAATCTGAAGTAGGAATCTTCTTAGGATATTCATTAGTTAGCAAAGCATATAGGGTATTTAATAAATCTTCTCTTAAAATAGAAGAGTCTATGCATGTTTCCTTTGATGAAACTAACATGTTTTACAAGGAGAAGAATTCTTCTACCAAAAACAATCTGCAGGTACCAACTCTATGTGAAGAGCTTGATGGATTAAATCTACAGACAGAAGATTCACTGCATCCATCACCTCAAATTCTTGAAGATAGTGAAGAAGAAGATCATCCAGATCTTGCTGTTAACCTAAATCAAGTAACAGCAAAACATCCTCCACAGGACACAACAGCTGAACAGATTCCCCAAATGGATACTGCTGCTGAACCAACTCCAACTGTTGACCACATCACAGTTAGAGATCATCCAATTTCACAAGTAATTGGTGATATCACAGCAGGTGTTCAAACAAGGCATCAACTACACCAAAATCAGATGCATACTTGCTTCCTATCACAAGTTGAACCTCAAACCATAAAAGATGCAGAACAAGATCCAAACTGGATCCTTGCAATGCAAGAGGAACTCAACCAGTTTGAAAGGAACAAGGTTTGGGATTTGGTTCCAAGACCAAAAGGCCATCCTGTTATTGGCACCAAGTGGGTCTTCAGGAATAAACTTGATGATCAAGGCAATATTGTGAGAAACAAAGCTAGGCTAGTAGCTCAAGGGTACTCACAGGAAGAAGGAATAGACTATGATCAAACTTTTGCACCAGTTGCAAGGTTAGAAGCAATCAGAATCTTCCTTGCATTTGCTGCATATAAAAAGTTCAAAGTATATCAAATGGATGTGAAGAGTGCACTTCTAAATGGAGGCATCAAAGAAGAAGTCTATGTGGAACAACCACCAGGTTTCATCTCTCCAACTCATTCCTCCCATGTATTTAAGCTTAATAAAGCTCTTTGTGGTCTCAAACAAGCTCCCAGAGCATGGTATGAGACTTTAGCTAATTTTCTTTTGGAAAATAATTTCTGTAGGGGCATAGTAGATAAAACATTATTTTTCAGGATACATAAAAATCAAACCTTACTAGTTCAAATATATGTAGATGATATTATCTTTGGCTTTACAGATTCAAATTTATGCAAAAAGTTCTCTAAACTAATGCAATCTAAATTTGAAATGAGTAGCATGGGTGAATTATCATACTTCCTTGGTCTTCAAGTGAAGCAAACCCCATCAGGAATCTTCATTTCCCAATCTAAGTATGCTAAGAAATTAGTGAAAAGATTTGGAATGTCTGATTCTTCTACCATGAAAACACCCATGGCCTCTAATGCTGTTGTTAATACTGATGAATCAGGGAAACCTGTTGATCAGAAAGTGTATAGGGCAATTGTTGGCTCTCTACTCTATTTAACAGCTAGTAGGACAGATATAATGTTTGCTACATGTATTTGTGCTAGGTTTCAAGTTAACCCTAAAGAATCTCATCTTATTTTACTAAAGAGAATTTTAAGATATATAAAGGGTTGCCCTAATCTAGGACTTTGGTATCCAACAACATCTGAATTTGAACTAACTGGATTCTCAGATTCAGATTATGCTGGATACAGAGTAGACAGGAAGAGCACATCAGGAACTTGTCAGTTTCTTGGTGATAGGCTTGTGTCTTGGTTTTGTAAGAAACAAACATCTGTGTCTACATCAACAGCTGAAGTTGAATACATAGCTGCTGGCAGTTGCTGCTCACAGATATTGTGGATACAAAATCAGCTCCTAGACTATGGTGTCAACTTAAATAATTCAATTATATTTTGTGATAACACTAGTGCAATATCTATAGCACAAAATCCAGTTCTCCATAGTAGGACTAAACACATAGAAATTAGGCACCACTTCCTTAGGGATAATGTGGATAAAAACAAAATTTGCCTACAATTCATTTCTACTGATTTGCAAAGAGCTGACATTTTTACCAAGCCCTTGGATGAAAAGAAGCACATCTTCTTTATAAATCAACTAAGAATGATATATGGAGACTCAATCTGTTAAAAATTAAATTTTTCTATTTATCCCATAAATTCGTCGAACGAAGAACGACGAATTTGAACCATTTGTCGAATGGCAGACGACAAAACCTGTTAACCTCAGAATCGATAAAGACAGTTTCATTTGTCGAACGGTGGTCGACAAAAAGGTGTTTTCGTACGCAGTCTGACGAAGAAATAAAGCCTTTTCAACTTCTAATTTTATTAGGTTTTGTCGAACAGCGGTTTACGAATGCGCCCTCATTCTTTGATCTTTCTATATAAGCTTTATTTTATCTCTTTCTAAGTTTGCGCCTACAGAAATCGTCTTTTCCCTCCAGTTCCCCTCTGCACTTGATCTTCGTTTTCTTTGCAGGAACAATGGCGATTTCTCAGGCCTCTCTGCACTCAATGAAGTTTGACGCAGGTTTTGATATCGACATAGATTCTTTTGCACAATCTGACCAAATCTTCAAGGTCGTTCTTCAACTACTGGAAGCACAACTTCTAAAGAAGTATTTGAGCACCAGGCAGAAAATACCAGTTGCAGAGATTAAAGAATGGGTTCATACTGTTCAGACAGAGGATGAGAAGATGTCTGGCACCATCTCAGGTCATCAAGTCTCTCTCTCTCCCACCATTCTTACTAAAATTTTTGGTTTTGAGAATGGTGATGATGACTTAGACATAAGCTCGGAACAATTTGATTAAGCTTTAGTCAAAATGGGTCACTTAACTGGAAACCCTAATCACTTACTGAAAAAGAACTTGTCTCAGGACTACAAGTTCTTAGCTAACATTGTTGGAAAATTCTTGCTGGGCAAGACTTCTGGGCATGACTATATCAACAGGCACCAATTTCTGTTAATGGTGGCCTTGATGGAGAAGAAGAAAATTAACTGGGTATCAATTCTCTTTGAATTGATTAAAAAGAAAAATTCTAAAGATAGTGTGAGTTTTGGAAGAGTTATAGGTATTTTCCTGCAGGAAAGGCATCCAGACCTTCTGGTGTCACCCAAGGTGACCATAAATGCCAGCAAGAGGCTGACCTCAGCACTCTTTGCTAAGTGGGATAGGGTAATCCCCAAGAAGAATACAAGAGCTGATGCTTCTAGGAAAAGGAAAACTTCTGAGGACACAAGGACTGACCAAGTCACTCCCTCTACCCTTCCAGTAGTTCCTCCCCCAGTTCCTTCTCCTTCTCATATCCTATCTCCACCTGCTCAACAGTCTCCTGAACAATTTCTACCTCCAAAATCTCCACCACTTCTTTCAATTGATATACCACCTATCAATGATATTTCACCTCTATCTCCAGAACCACTGTCTTCCCCTCCTCCATCTCCTATCAACACTAATCTCAATTCCTCAACTCTACCTTAATCACTTATTCCACCTCCATCTCCAATACATGATGAACCTCAGTCACCAATTCATCCCTCAAGTTCAAACCATCCAGATAGCATTTCCACACATTCTGAAACTGTCAGAAATATTCTTCTACCATCTTTCACCCCATCCACTTCACAACCATCTACATCACTTCCATCAGATTATCTATCTCTCAACCTCACCTCTATTGCTGATCAAATTTTTGATCACATTCTACCTAAAATAAACCAACTCCTGGATGCAAAATTTGCTCCAGTCCTCCAAGCTATTTCTACCTTATCTGCTAAGCTTTCTTCCCTTCCTTCCTCTTTTGCTGTCCCTTCTTCTAGGGGCCTAGATTCAGGTGTCCCTGAAGCTAGGCAGGGGGAGATGTCCTGTGAAGAAGCTCCAGAAGCAGAAGTTGCTCCAGAAGTAGCAGAAGTTACAGTTTTTGAATTAGATAATTCTGAGATAGTACAAAGTAAAGAAGATTCAATTATAGTTTATGATACAGATATGGTTGATTCTTGTATAGTATCAGATATACAAGTTGTAGAAGAAATAAATAATATCTGTATTTCCATTCATCCCTCTTGTGATCTGCATAGCTTATTATCAAAATTTGATACTAAATATACATCAAGGGTACTGTCACCAAAAGTATTCATAGAGGATTTATCAAAGGCTCTGATATGCCTTCCTCAGAAGACTCATTCTGACATCATAAAAAGTTTCATCTCTTCTATTCCTTCAATCTCTGATCAAGATATTCAGATGAAGGACACTTCTGCAGACTATGAGGATGATCTTGCAGAGTTTCTAGATGATATAGAAGATCCCCCTACTCCATCAGATGAAACAGCTTCAAGAATTGTTTCCTCACCTCCAATTCTTTCATGGAATGAAGAACCAATGCCAAGTTGTGAGGAAATCTGGAAAAAGACAGATGCAGAGTTTGACAAAGCTGAAGAAGAAAGATTAAAAGCTCTTGAAGTAATCAAAACAATTGATGACTTATATAATAAGCCAATTTCTTCTTCTGACTCTGAAGAAGAAGATGATGATGATAACAGTGATTCTGATGACACATTATCAAGGAAAAGAAAGAAAATAAAAGCTAAGTCAAAGGCTGTTCCCAAGCCTCCAAATCCTGAGAATGATATTCCATATTATGTTCTTCATAATATTACTCTTGACAAAAGTACACCTCATTGGATGAAATTCTCAAGAAATGAGAACAAAAGAAGGAAGAAGATGAGGAAAACTGGTTACTATTCTGACAAACCTGTCAAATATAACCATCCTCCTCCTCCAGCAGCAGGCTCAACAGCACCATCATCCTTCTCCCAGAAGCCCAGCTCTCAACAATCAGGAAGACCTGGTAGTTCTAGTGGTTCTCAAGCCTCTAGATCAGCCAGTGCTCGTTCTTCTAAGAAATTAGCACTTGTTTTACAAGAAATTCAAGCCATTATTTCACCTCAAATATCTTCAGAATACAAACTTCATATTTCTGATGGATCTTTCCATAAGATCAGAAATCCTCAAAGTGATCTTCAAGATCAAGTAGATAATTCAGAATATATTTATTATACTCCAGACCCTGAAGAAGAAAGATTATTTCAAATGGCAAGACTCAAGGAAACTATTGCTTGTGCCAAGATCAACAAAGCAAAATCAGAAGGTAAAGATTTCTCAGACATTTCTACCATGTCTGATTACAGAAGGAAAGAACTTGAAAAGTACCACTCCAAAGAATTATTCAATGCTGAAGAATATCTTAAAAAGCACCCAGAAGCTTTTGTTCCCCATGTCAAATCTCAAACTATACTGGGAGCTCAAGATCTCTACCTAAGCAAGAAGAAATCTCAAGATCCAAACAGGCAAATAATCTTCAAACCTCCATCAGCAAAGAAATAAAAGAGGTTCAAATTTAGTTATTTTTGTTATTGATTAAACTTTTTGATTACAATGAACTCAGAGCACTAGTTTTTATTCAATCTGCTGAAATGAATTTTTCATTCTGTCAGATACATATATTTTATGCTCTGCTGTTTATGTTTTCTATTGTATTTATTTGATAAATTGTCAAATAGTATCCTAACCCAAATAGGGGGAGATTGTTGGAACAACCCTATTACTGATTTGGGCTAGGATCACTATATGTTGATTAAGATCTGTATTGACCCTATTGTATAGTCTTAGGGTCAAGTTTTTAGGCTGATTAGATTAGTCAGAACTTAGGAAATTTCAAGCTCGACGAATGGCGAGTGGCGTTCGATGAATGACCAGCTTCGTCCGACGAATTGTTTTCAGCAGACTGAAGAATAATTATAGCCAGTTCCAGCACTCGATATTTTCTGAACAGCGCTCTACAAATGGCTAGCAGCGCTCGACGAATTCCAGCCAGCGCTCGACAAATTCCCTTATGAAGCTCATATTAATATTTTCAGTTGGATATCAGTTCTCTGAACACAAATTGACAGAAAAACGGATATATTTATTTCTTTTTGGACGTATTCAGTCAGCTATGTAAGGATATCTTTCTTATTTATTATATCCGTATATTCTTTCTATTCCAAGAAAAAGAATAGCCGTTGACATTTAATGCCAAGGCATCTTTCACGACAAAAGGAATTGAAAGGACCTGCCAAAACTGCTTTGGGTGGCTACACAGTTCCAAGAAGGATTTAAGTCAAAATAATATATTCCTTAAAAGCAGATGATTTGAATTTGAAAAATATACAAGTCATCAGAGAAGAAAATATACAGTAGTCGATTTTCTCCTTCAGATAGTGCACAGAGATACATTCATCCATCCCTCTCAGTCTCTCCATCATTACAGAACAAGAAGAACAAAGAGTAGGATCAGAGAAAGAAGAAGAAGGATAGAACATTATTCATTTTTCGCAGTCTTCTTCTTACTCAGGGCAGCACCCTCATCATTCTGAGAACAACACTCAACCTCTCAGAACTGCTGCAAGTTAAAGTCTTTCAAAGAGCAACAACAATCTGAAGATTCATTTCTTCCAGATAATCTGCTACAAGAGACTTGTGTTAGAGAAAGCTCTGTCCACAAACTGTCATCAACTTTCATCAGACAGTGGGAGCTTTCAGTTTCAAAACCATCTTGTCTTCTCTCAGATCATTGACAGAGAAGAACACTCTAAACCTCTTTATCTCATCTTGTACAGGGTTAATTCTCCCTCCAAAAGTTTACTCAGTGGTGGCAAGACACCTTATCAAAAAATCCTTGTGTGGTTTTAAGCACCTTATCAAAAGCTTATTGGCGTGTGGACACCTTATCAAAAACCCCTTGGTGCTAGGGCACCTGATCAACCCTCCTAGTGGATTCCTACCAAGGGTGGTAGAAGAGTAGACGTACCCATATTTATTGGGGAACTACTATAGCTCCTTGTGTCTTCTGTGCTTGCTTATTCTTTTGTGCTTGTGCTGTCTGATTTTCTTTTTACTGTTTCAGTCTTTATCTTTAACTCTCACTAATTACACATATACTTAACAGTATTTTAAATTCCGCTATAAAACTAAACAAAAAGTTTTAATACTTTATTCACCCCCCCCCCCCTCTAAAGTAACTTAAGATCTGACCTCCACTTTCACCCCTCCATATAGTATTGGTAAGTGTCTCTATAACCGCTGGCCACTACCAGCGACCCCTTGATTAACTTCCAAAAGTCTCCACCAAAGACACTTAAGTGTCCTTCATCACCTAGCTTCCCAACTGAAACTAGGTTGAAGCAGAATGTTAGGTACATGTCCCACATCTCTTAAGATCATCAATCCTCCAGTGCTCGTCTTCAGGTGCATATCTCCTCTTCCGATGATTTTAGACGTGTCACCATTGTCCATCCTAAGCACACCATAATCGTGAGTAGTGTAGGTGGCAAATAACTCTCTGTTGTGGGATATATGCGCAGAAGCACCCGAATCAACAATCCAACTTCGGTCATCACAAGAGAGTGCAACTGTGACGTCATCTCCAACAATGATGACATCTTCCTCTGTAGATATGATAAGTAGTTTTTGGTCATAATATTTTAGGTTAGTTTAGTATAAATTTCCCTAGTTTTAATTATATTTTCTTTGTATTTTATGTTTGTTATGTTATGTTGTTATTTTATGTTGTCATGTTGTGTTATGTTTGTTATTTTATGTTTATTATTGTTATTTTATGTTTGTTATTTTATATTGTTATGTTTGTTATTTTATATTGTTATTTTATGGTTGTTATTTTATATTGTTATGTTTGTTAATTTATGTTGTTATTTTATGTTTGTCATTTTATGTTGTTAAGTGTTAATCTCTTTTGTTTTATATAAAACTAATGTTTTGTTTTATGTTTGTTATATGTATTAACTAATTTACTGTTTTTATTTTGTTGTAGGTTGGTGCAGCCCTCCCTCTCCATTTGGTGCCACCCGAGCCCCCTTCATGTGCAAACCGAGCAGCCCCCTTCCATGGAGCAGCCCAAGCAAGCAGCCCGCCACATGTTGCAGCCCTCTACAAGTCAAAACTGGGCCATCCATGCTACATGCAGCCCGCCACCTTTGCATGGATCATGCATGGCCGAATTTCCCTTCTCTCCTCTCTCTTCTTTCTCTTAATTGAATCTCATTCCTCTCTCTCTCTCATTTAATCTCATTACTCACTCTTCTATTCCCCATACATTCCCCCCTTCTCCTCTTTATTTCCTCCTAAAGAACATGCATTGGATTTGGCCTCTCTTTTCCTTCCCTCTCTCCCCTCTTCTCTCCACACATTTATTTCATTCATGCACCCTATCAACCATGCATGGCCGGCCACCCTCTTCTCTCCCCTCTCATCTTCCTATTTATAGAACCTTCCCCTCCATCTATAAAAGGAGCCCATGTCTCATGCATTGGGAGAACTTTTGGCAAGAGAGAGATCACGAGATAGTTGTAGTTTTTAGTTCTTTTTATTGTAAGTTTTATTTCCATGCTTTGTATTTCTTTTTGAGAACATTATTGTCATTTTACTTTTATTATTGTACTCTTTTTATTCACTAATGAAAATGCAAGTTTTATTTTTCATCCTTGTCTCAATTTCTATTATGCGTAACTAATCTCCGTTAGCATTTGATCATGAGGATCCATGATTTGAGATGAGATTTTATTTTTCTTAGTTTTATTCTTGTTAAACTCTTCTCGATCCTTCTTTGATTTATCTCGTGTCGACTCCGTATTTCCGGTATACGGTAGTAGGCATTTGATCTCATTTCATAGAAGTCGAGAGACTCGTTGATTTGAAAGATCATTCAAAGAAGGAAGGAGTTGCACGCAATCCTAGAGATGGGACGACGTAAATCCTCCAGATTGGAGTCAAATCCAATAGTGCGGTTCATTTCGATAATGCGACTTTAGCCCTTTTGATTTGCAAAGAGATTTCGATCAAAACGTCTAATAGTTAGGAGATTTAATGCTCTAGCGAGTTTATTTCTTATTTTCGGATCCGTCACGGTCGAGTTTGGTTTGCAAATGTAAAACTATATTCTTATCCTTCTCGTTTCTTTTCATGGTGAATCATCGATCGAATGCTATCTTCTTAATCTGATTTTCTTAATTTACTTTTATCTTTAGTTTACTTAAAATTCTCAAAAATCCAATCAATCGTTCGGTAGGATAATAGAGTCGTTGTGAGTAATAGTACTTGCCAGACCCGAGTTTAAATACGACCTTGATATATTTTATATCTTATGCTATATTTCGATAGGTACACTTGCCTTAATCGAGTATAGATTGGAGAACACAAATTTCTCTATCAAGATACAATAGCTGCAGTGTGACTCTCCATCCTATCATCAGTAGCTTTTCCTTTTCTTCCTTTCTTCGTTCTTCAGAGAATAATAGAACTTCTGAATATGCCCCTTCTTATGACAATAGTGGCACTCCACGTTTTGATAACGTGACTTGGACTTCCCCCTGCTTTGTCCTCTCTCGCTCTTCCTTTCTCTACTCTTGCTTCTGCCTCTCCCCCTGGGCTCAGTGTAGAGGATGTCAGCTCGTGAAGAAGAGCCTGATATCCCTTGAGACTTTTTTCTCACCTCTTCGTTCAGGATGCCACTCTTGGCAATCTCCATAGTAATGATGCCCCCGGGAGAGGAGTTGATTAGAGAAACTCTAACCATCTCCCAAGAGTCTGGAAGAGACTTCAGCAGACATAATGCATTGACCTCGTCCTCGAAGGTCACCTTCATAGCAGTAAGTTGATCAATAATACCTTGGAACTCATTCACATGATCCAGGATAGGGGATCCTTCCCTGTATCTGAACTCACTCAGCTTCTTCAGTAGATATAGCTTGTTGATGCCAGTACTCTTGGCATATAACGTCTCGAGAGTCTTCCAAAGTATCTTTGCATCAACGATAATTGCAACATGGTTATAGACATTCGGCTCTATGAACCGTCTGATGAATCCACATAACTTTCGGTGCTCCACCTTCCACTTGTTTGGATCCATATCTTTAGGCTTCTCCTCAAAGATGGGAGCATGCCACCCCTTCACATAAATGAGATCCTCCATCAATAAGTGTCACTGGTGGTAGTTTGCGCCGTTTAATTTCACCATTTGCTCGGAGCCTGAACCCGATGTAGACTCCATCGTGCTCTGTCACTGTTCAGACTGACCTCGGTTCTTTGAGCCGACTATTTCCAATAAAGGAATCAAAGAGGATAGGGAGCGGACCAATGGTCGTCACCTACCGCACTCGATCACTAACTCGAAATATCCGATCGGCAAATCTCGAATCCCAAATAGGTCTGCCTGATACCAGCTCTGACAATGAACCTAGCTCTGATACCACTTGTTGGGCTAGATAGCACACAAGCCCGACCAGAGCACCTACAAATTAGTTCGAGCAAGTACCTACACGACCGCTTAGCGGTATGTCGATACACAACCAAAAATATAGAACAAAATAACAACAATAAAGGTGATACACAGATATAACGTGGAAACCCAATAGGGTGAAGACCACGGGACGATCGGAGTCCAACCCGGAAAGCCACTACTAAAAATGTGTAAAACAGATATGCAATTACAAGGTTTTTCCTCCCCGATCCACACAGGATCTTCACCAACTTCGCACTACACAATATTACACAATAAACAGTAGCAAAAATTGCAAGTTACCGACAGTGGAGGACGAGATGGATTACACAAATTCTCTCCAAGATGCCTCTTCGAATCCTTGCCCAAGTCTGCTCCAGATCCAATCCGTGTAGGCGAAGTATTCCTCGTCAATGTCGCAGAGACGTTCGAAAGCTCTCCCCAAACTAAGACTATTGCCACAAAAGCCTCTCTAGAAACTCTTTGAATGCTTGAGATGGGAGAGAAGTGGATGACTTACCCATCCTCCTTTATGCCTATTTATAAGGCTAAAACCAAGGGGTAGATGGTGGTAGATAGCATGTGGAGGAAGCTTCCATGAAGTTTCCTCCACATGTCAAAGAACACATGTCGAATAATATGAAGCTTCCGTTGACCACCTTCTTAGAAGCTTTCTTCAAGAGCACATGTTGATTTCATTGTCAACGACGGCTAACCCTTTTCACACTTGACATGAAACACATGCTTGAAAAGCATGGTCAAAAAGTGGTTAGCCTTTTTCACACTTAGGCTCTGTTTGGCTCAGCTGCAGCGACTGGAGAAGCCGTGGTGGGAAGCAGTGGTGGAATAATCAGCTGTTTTGCAGAGTGGTGACAGAATCTGTGAAACTGTTTGGAAGAACAACGTTTGTAGTGCTGTTTCAAACGGAGAATCTGCTTAAGTTTGGCAAAACAACTGTTTGGCAAAATAACCGTGTGGTGTGCAGTCCATTTTTTTAGAAATTTAGAGACAAAATAAAAATATAAAGCATACTAGTTTACTAAAAATGAGATCAATGCACTCTGATCATGTGTTCATATATGGACCACAATTTGCAGTGTAGTATAATTTTTTTTGACATCACATTACAGACATTAGGTGACCAAACAAGCCTAAAGTCATGAAGCAAGAACTTGCATAGTAAAGGGGATAATAATTCATAATTGCTGAAAAATCCAACTCATATATGCTACTATCCCTCAAATTCAGATTTTTCAAAAAAAAACAAATTAGGCATAACTTGCATCACTATTTGTATAATATAGACAAAAAAATGTTTGAAGAAACTATAATACAGATAAAAAAAAATTCTGGAACAAACAATAATACAGTTGGAATCAGCAAGCAATACCATGAGATCATGAAAATACTCAAGAAAAAATCTGATCGATCCCTAGATCTGAAACAGATCAGGACATGAATGCAGAAAACAGTACATAAACAGATCAGGACATAAGTAATACCAGGATTATATAGGTCAATCTCACGGAAGAAGGTAAATCAAGAGATCGTGGATGCCCACAGCTCTCCTGGCGGGAAAAAAATGCAGATGCGAGTGGCCATCTCACCTGGTTGCAGGATTGAAGAAGGTCAGTGAGGAGCTTGAGTAGTGGGAGTAGATGCCAAAGCAGTATCGGAGCCGCTCACGCTCTGGATTCCTATACTCGCCCCGGTCGGAGCAGGCGTCGGCGGATACAAGTCATTCGCCAGCAAGGGGGAGAGGATTTGCGATCCTTGCTCGGTGCAGAAGGTCGAAGAAGTAGCGGTTCTCCAGGCGGAAGAAGATGCTTTCCGTGAATCGCAGCCTGCGCGATTTGGAGTCGTGAAAATAATTCACGACTCCAAATCGCAGTATTTCCGCGACTACATGGCGGTGGCTGTTCGTGCAGGAGATGGCGGAAAGATTGTTTGGCGGAGCAGTGCGAAAAACAGCGGCATGCAGCTCCCAAATCGCGCAGCCAAACAGAGCCTTAGGAGAAAATTATCTCATCAATTACTGTTGTTGAGAGGAGTTGTTCTTTAATTTCTTCCAAAACAAGGAGAAATTGCAGAAGCTACAGTAAAAACAGTGGATCGCGGAATAGAGGTAGAAGCTCGTCGTCGACGTCGATGTCCCGTCGGAATGGAGGCAGACGCTCATCGTCGCAGTCGATCTCGCCTTCCGCCTTCGGCACGATGATCTCGCCTTCCGCCTTCTGCGCGTGCCTGGACGCACAAAAAGCATTTTTTGGGCGCGGCTGGGGTATAGGAGAAACGGCGGAATCAAAGAAACGAGGATTAGAAAAAAAACCGCACCAAACACGGATTATTACCAAAATTATGGTGCGTCCCAACCGCACAGCAGCCTAACAGCCGAACCAAACGCCGCCTAAAATCTTCCGTGATGTTCAAGTTATGAAATCTTTGATGCTACAGGAAAATCATTAAGTGGCAACAAAACTTATAAAGGAAAAATATTGTGTTGATAATAAGAAATAGATTTAGCGAGGAATATGAATATTGTTGTGAGTTGCTCGGCGCTTTTACGGACCGGTTGAATCATAATACTTTAGCTCGAGAATAAGGCGAAAGCGTAAACAATCAAAGAGAGGTGGCATCAAGATTCTTACGTGGAAAACCCCAAAGGGAAATTACACGGGGCCTGACACAGTTCAGACAATCTACTAGTTAATATTTGAGTTCACAATTGTTTCGACAAGGATGACAGACCACTGCTCACTTTACAATGGTTAAGCGAGTCTTCTACATCAAAGGTAACACTGGGGAACTATGCGCATTGGCGCGCTATTCATATCTACGCACATCCGTGATCTCTTTGTGGTCTTCTGCGCGCGCATTTGAGCTCTTTGCGGTCTTCTATCCGCGCCGGTGAGCTCTTCTACCCACGCTGGTGAGCTCTTTGCGGTCTTTTACGCTCCTGTCGTGTGCCGCTAGGCATAGGCGGACATACATACAAACACACCTAGGCACGTCCCCGGGTGTGTTTTTGTAAATTTACTGCCCAGTTGTGCCCTAATATCGCTAAGAGAGAGAGAGAGAGAGAGAGAGAGAGAGACGCGCCCTCAAGGATTCACGCATTCGCCGGTTCCGCAATCCACATTCAGGCTTCAACAAATGGTCGATGATCAACATCGATCTTCTTGGGTGATCTCCTCGTTGTTAAATATTTAGTCCACTGAAAATCTAGGGAAAACTTACATTTTCACTTTACATAACCATAATAATTTTAGTTTTGCACAGTACTGTATTAAATAAACCTATGGAAATTCGGAATTAAATCTTCATTTTATACAGCTAAGCAAAGGGAGTGGCAGAAAAGTTCCAGAACAAAAAAAACAACTAAAAACTCATACAGTGTACTGTCCTCTTTGTACACCAATTCGAGATCTCACAAAGGCAGATAGCTTAAAGAGGATGCTTATAGAGCAGCGAAGGAATAATGAGGGGCGCTCTCACGGAAAATACTAGGCGATAGACTCGGCAGGGAAGAAACACTCGCTGCGCACGGTAGTAGAGAGATCAACGAGTCGAGCAAGGCGAAACTCTGTTCAAGCACCGGCAAACTAGCAAACAAGGCGAAACTTTGTGCAAGCACCGGCGAACGAGATAATGAGGCGACACAAGGAGGAAGCTCACTGCAAGAAAATTGTGAAAGGAGAGGTGGAGTCGCGTGCGTGAGTCGGCTGAGTCTCAGAGTGAGTGTGGATAAGGTTTTTTAAAGCCCTAAAATACTTTTTAAATGAGTGCTAATAGCCAAAAATTGTATTCACGCCCTTTAATTTTAAGCTAAATTTGAATAATCTCCTAAATTTTTATTCTTTTTATATTGGTTTCAAAAATTATAGTTAAAGTTTGAAATAGATACATTTACTAATTTTTCTTAAATTTTTAATGATTTTAGATGATATCTTGGCCTAATTAGGCGATGATGTGGCGCTAACGTGGATATTAAGACTTATCATTATATAATAAAAATAATTTCATGTTTTTCTTTTTAATTTTATGCCATGTCTGATATTTCGTTCCTAATTCACAAAATATTAATAATTTTTTTTACCACTTTTAAACTAAAATAATAATATCAATATTCGCATTACGGTCAAATCATCTCCTTAAAACCGTCACATCATTTAAAACATACAACTTTCAAACATAAAATATTTGAGACCGATATGAGAAAAAACATACAACATTTCCTACTCCTCTCCTTTATTAGCCTCCTCCTCAAAGGCAGAAGTCGGAAAAGACCGGCCGATCCCCAGAGAAGTCTTGAAGTATATTCTTCGTCCATCGTTTAGGCTGCTCATTTCAACAATGGGCACCCAGAGTAGCATGTTCTTACTCTTCACACCTGTCATCTTCTTCATCCTACCTTTCTCAACACACGCGGTCACCTCTTTGGCGTAGCTGACCCTCGCACTAGTCCCCTTGAAAAAGTGCTCGTAGGGATTCTTCAAAATCATCCACACAAAGCCGGTGGACCGCACAAGCCCACACTCAACCAAGTCTTTAAGGGGCATCACACCCTTGGGGAAGCCGAGCTCCTCTAGCAGGTCCATGGTGTGTTGGTAGCACACATCTGCGCCTCTTACGATCTCACCTCCTTCTCGCTGCTTATCCCGACTTGTTCCTACGGACACGGTGATCGATTCCCCGCCGTTGATGGATGCAAGTGTAGCCATCGAGAGAGTTGCTGGGAGCTGTGAGTTGCCCGAGTTTATATGACGCCCGGAGGAAAGTTTGGTGGATGGGAGCTCAACTAACATCAGCTAATTAAGATGGGTGATCAGCCAAGTCATATAAATAATATAAAAACAATGAGCTCCTTGATTAGGTGATCAGGCAAGTCATATATAAATTATATAAAAATAATGAACTCCTAATTAACTAGGTGAATGATTAAATATAGTTACTTTTTTTTAATCTTAATATATATATTCAAATCAATAACTTTAGAGCGATGTTAAACGCAGGCCAGTTTTGGCTATATGCAGGCCACATCTTTTCAAAAAGAACGATGTTAAACGCAGGCCGATTTTGGCTATATGCAGGCCACATTTTTTTTTTTTAAAATATCATTTTTTTCTTTTAAAACTTTAGGAAAAATGATTCGAGTAGTTTAATACTTAATGTATTATGTGTTTTTTCCTTCCATGCAACCGTGTTCCCAAAGAGTTTACTCGTTTGTCCGAGTCCGATGTGTTTTTAAATTACAACTGACCTAAAGTTATTCATGAGTATTTGCTACGGCGATGGCGACGTCGTCGGCGATGGCGGCGATGACGGCGATGGCGGGGATGTCAACGATGGCGACGATCGGCGGCGATGGCGGCGATGGCGACATCGTCGGCGATGGCGGCGATATATGGAAGCGATGGCGGCGATCGCGACGTCGTCGGCGTCGTCGACGATGGCGGCGATGATGGCGATGACGGCGATGACGGCGATGGCGGCCATGGCGGCCATGGCGGCCATGGCGGCCATGGCGGCCATGGCGGCCATGGCGGCGATGGTGGCGATGGTTATACTTCGGGTAGTTACGTCGCTAGTGTGGGTTCTTTGGATAACCGCACCCCCATGGATGGAGTGCGGTTAGCTCCTTTAGGGATACTCCATTAATAGCTCTCCTAGATTTACTAACGAAACAGTGACATTCAACGTAACCTCGCACGCATGATATTTTACTTACTTATTTTATGAATGTTATTTTGATTGGTGATTTATTTAGAAAATTGTTAATTTGATTTTTGAATATGGTACGTAAATATGAAATTTGGCCTGCATGAATAATTTTTTGGCCTGCATATATCCGCGACCTGCATATAGCCAAAACCGACCTGCATTTAACATCGCTCTAACTTTATGGGAGTTCCATTTTTACTCAATTAATAAACAATTGAGGCTTCATTTGGTTTAGCGGTTGCGGTTGTAAAGGGAGTTGTTGTAAAGGGAGGTTTGTAAATGGAGCTGGTGGAAACTGGTTGCTGGAAACGGAGATCTGTTTGGGTAGTCAGCGTTTGTAGAGCTGTTCAGAACTGAGATCCATTTGGAAAAACTCCGATGACGTTTTATAATTTTTTTGTATTATAAAATACTATTTATTATCTATTTGTATATTATTATAGGCAAAACTACTAGATCAGCCCCTTAAGTTCTCATAAATTTTGAAATCAGTCCCCTAACTTAATATTGCATGATTTTAGTCCCTCAAGTTTCCATAGAATCTGATTTTAGTCCTATTTAACCTTTCCGTTTCATAATAAAGGCCAAGATAGTAATTTTGTTAAATTTTATTTTAAAAGTAACCTCTTTCTATTATTCTGCATTAATTATTTGGATCTTTCCTTCCTAAACAATCTCCCGTCCGCTGAACTTCCGCCCCAAGCCAAACCCCACCGGCGACGCCAAACCCCACCGGCGACGCCAAACCCCACCGGCGACGCCAAACCCCACCGGCGACGCCAAACCCCACCGGCGACGCCAAACCCCACCGGCGACGCCAAACCCCACCGGCGACGCCAAACCCCACCGGCGACGCCAAACCTCACCGGCGACGCCAAACCCCACCGGCGACGCGCTACTCTTCCTTTCTTCTCCGGCGATCTTCCAAGACAAGCGACGCGCTACTCCTCCCCGACATTTAGAATGTCTGCTCCTCTCTTCGACTTTTTTTCGGCGAACTCCTCCTCCCCGAACTCCTCCTCCCCGGGCCTTCAAGGTATATCTTTTCTCCCCATTTTTCTACTGTTTTTGCTCTAGCAGCTGCCTTATATTTTTTTTAGTTTTCCATTTTGGTTTTTTGCTAATTTATTAGGCATTTTTTTCTAAGTTTAGGGTTTAAAAATTTGATTGTAGTCACTATGGAATCAAACGACGAAGTTTTCAAAAATATTGACAATGATACTGAAGATAGCGCCCTAGACATCCAGTTTGAGAATGAAGAAGAATTGTTCGATGATGGGGATACTAGTATTGATACTTTAGGCCATAGTCATGGTTTCAAGGAGTCATCAGTCACTCTAAAGGGTATAAGTGATGAGGAATATGTAAGTGATTCCATTGAATCACTTAGTAGTGATGATGAAGGTGGTCCTTCCGTTAGTAAAAATCCGCGACAACCTATTTTTACAATGTTGAAGGATATGAAAGAAATGAAATGGGAACCTGGACTAGTTTTTAAATCAAAAGATCATTTTAAGGATGTAGTCACAACCTACTCAATTCATATGGGTGTAGGTTTGAAACTAATGAAAAATGATAATAGAAGAATCAGGTACAAATGCAAGCCTGGATGTAATTGGCAAATATATGCAGCGCCAATGAAGAACCAGGATACATGGGAAGTGAGAACTATAAAGGATAAACACTCTTGCAGTAGAGAATTCAACAATAAACTCTTGAGTGCTAAATGGTTGGGTAAACGTATAGAGTCAAAGGTTAGAGAAAACCCAAGCCTAGAAGTAAAACAAATTGTTGGAAAGGTAAAAGAGAAATGGGTGGTAGGGATTACTAAAGATAAGGCAGCTAGAGCAAAGGCCAAAGCAAGTTCAACTTTAGAAGGTAGTGTTGGGGACCAATACAACTATGTGAACCAATATTGTGCTGAACTATTAAGATCAAACCAAGGAAGTTCAGTGTTACTCAAATTTAGTTGGCCTCCAGAATTTTATAATGAATCTATGATACCCCCATCAAGATCTATTATACCACGGTTTGAGAGGTTGTATGTATGTCTTACCGGATGCCGAGAATCATTCAAACTATGTAGACCAATTTTGGGGTTGGATGGATGTTTCTTGAAAGGATATTATGGTGGACAACTATTGACAGCTATTGGCAGAGATCCCAACGATCAAATGTTACCTGTAGCATACGCAATTGTTGAGGCTGAGAATAAAGACTCTTGGAGTTGGTTTCTTGGCAATCTCATAAGAGATGTTGGATCGCACGGAATCACATATATATCAGATCAGCAAAAGGTATGAATTATATATTGCATTATTTAATATAATATAGTATTGGAGTTGGTTTTCTTTAACTAATTTAGTTATTCTTACTTGTAGGGATTAGTCCAAACTTTCAAAGAATTATTACCAGGTGTGGACCATCGTTTTTGCGTTCGTCATTTATACAATAACTTCCGAAAGAAATTTCCTAGTAAAAACTTGAAGTGCTTGTTATGGAAAGCCAGCAATACTACATATGAAGAAGATTAGGTAAGGACTATGAATGAGATTAAAAGTATATCAAAGCAGGCATATGATCATCTAAGTGCTTTAAATAAAAAGTTGTGGTGCAAGCATGCATTTAGTAAATATCCTATATGTGATGTGGTTGTAAACAACATGTCAGAGGCATTCAATCGAGTTATTTTAGATATGAGAGACAAACCCATACTTACAATGCTTGAGGATATTCGAGTATATTTAATGTGTAGGTGGGCTAACATTAGACAAAGAATTGAGAAACAAGTTGGTGAGGTGAATCCTAAAATTGCAAAGAAGATTGATGATGAGGCAAAACTAAGTGGGATGTGGATGCCAATATGGTCAAGTGATAGAATATTTGAAGTGGTACATGTTCCAATAAAATTTGTGGTTTCATTGGATAATTGCTTTTGTTCGTGTGGAAAATGGAGACTAAGTGGCCTACCTTGCCGTCATGCTATAAGTTGCATGAATTACTTGAATCTAGATATAGCCACATTTGTGCCTAATTGCTTTAAAAAATCTGCATACATAGCATGTTATAACCAATGTATATTGCCTACAAATGGACCAAATCTTTGGCCAACTATGCCAACGACAAAAGTTCTACCACCGATTCGGCGACGGGCTCCGGGTAGGCCAAAAAAGAAGAGAACTTTGGAAGTCAACGAAGAAAGAAACCCCACAAGGATGAGTCGAGCACATAACACTATTACATGTTCGAAATGTGGAGTCAAAGGACACAACAAGAGAAATTGCAAGCCAACTTGAGGTATATAAAATTTGTATTAATCATGTTTCTCATATTATTAATATCTGATTATTTTTCATGTTTACTTTCAGGTTATAATTGGAGCATTCAAAATTGAAGCTAAAGAATGAAATTAGTGATCATTATGTATTTTGTAACTCATAATTTTTTGGGCCAGATGAATGAACTCTTCGATGTTTACTTTTTTGTCACACGTTCTTGCGATCTTGATTTTCTGTTTGTGTATTATATATGGGCCAATTCTGGAATCCCATTGGAAGTTCTGATGTATGCATTTTGAAAATGGAACAACTGATAATGCAAGTTCTGGTGCAGTCTAATTGAAGAATTTCTGCTTCTGATATATACAAACTTCATCCATCATACGTTCATACTTAAAACTTTATACATATAAATAATGAATCATATGAAATTTCATCAAAGCATCCAAATCTATAAACTCAAATTTAAGTTTGACGGCAACAGTTTCTTAGAATGATGTTTTTTTTAAAAACTGGGCAACAGTTTCTTAGAATGATGTTTTTTTTAAAAACTGCGCTATTTTATTAATTTTTGAACCGATTTAATACCAATTAAATTGCATTCCGTTAGGAGATTCCGTTAAGTAGGACCAATTTCAGGTTTTCAATAAAGTTGGGGACTGTTTTCTTACTTTTATAACTATAGGGACCTATTTCATAAAGATAAAGGACTTTAGGGACTGATTTATGATTTTTGCCATTATTATATATATATATAATTTTTATTATTATATATAATAATGAATAGTACCTGTATAAATATATATATATATATTTATAATTGTTTTTTAATATGATTTACTATTCAAAACTATATAAATATATAGAATTTGTAATTTTAAATTTATTTTGCAAAAAAAGCAGCGGCTCCGCCACCCTCCGCCTCCCTCCGCCTGTCATATTCCATTCCTCCTGCTAGACGCCTGCACACGCGAGAAGCCGGACGGCGCCGGAGAATCAAAGCTGGCGGAGAACGATCGCAAAGCTAGGGCGGCGGAGAAGACAATCCCGACCCGCTGCGCAACTCCGTCTCCCTCCACCTGCAACGCTAATGGCGTGGAGGTCCGCCTGCCTCCGGCGTGGAGGTCCGCTGGCCTGACGCTCTCCGCAAATCGCAGTATTCTCCGCAAAACGCCGTGGAACTGGAGCTTGATGCTTGAGTTTCGACCCGCGTTGTTTTGAGCCCCGGAGAAACGCCATGCGGGTGGAATTGATGCGGAAAAACAAACAAAAAAAGCTAGGCGCGGTTGCATTTTTCTGAAACGGGCGGTTGCAAAAACTAAACCAAATGAAGCCTGAGTCAGACCAATCTCATTTAAAAAAGATATCATGACTAACATTAATCAAATAAATTCCGCCTCATCAAACAACAAACTAGGGTGTTGTCATGTTTTATTATTTTTCAATTATATTCATATTATTTTCCCCTCGTAAGAAAAATAATTACAGATTAAATAAGAGTAAATTATTGATAATCTCACTTATTTTTTTTCATCGTAGTCAATAACCCCCGTAATCTTTAAAAATAAGTTGATAACTCCTCTTAATTTTTTCATCATAATTAATAAACCTCTTTAAATCTTAGAAATAGGTTAATAACACCCTTTTATCTTTTTCACCATAGTTAATAACCCTCATTCCTTATCTTTTTCATCATAATCAATAACCCCCTTAATCTCCAGACAAAAATTAAGATGATTGTTATCCGCACTACAGTTTTGGCTATCCGCACTCTTTTCGTACGAGTTATTACGCGTCTTTTAGAAATACGTCTTGTACGTGCATTTTTAGGAAAATTGATCAACACGAAAGTTGTATATCTCATCATGATCTACAAGTTTAGTGTTGAACACTTTTCCGAAAAATGCATGCACAAGACGTATTGCCGCACTGATTGAAATATGTGCGTAACTATAGCGAATTTTTAAAAATATGTCTTGTACATGCATTTTCAGGAAACATGTTCAACACGAAAGTTGTATATCTCGACGAGATCTATAACTTTTGTGTTGAACATTTTTCCTAAAAATACATGTACAATGCGTATTTCCAAAAGATGCGTAATAACTCATACAAAAAGAGTGCGGATAGCCAAAACTGTAGTGCGGATAACAATTGCAAAAATTAAAGAACTGGTTTAAATATTTTACCAAATATTTATTACTACTTTAAATAGCTCTCCTATTAAAAATAAGGGTGGTGTTAAAGGCAAACCAGAATTGGCTATTGGCAAACCAATTTCTATGAGTTATTACACGCCTTTTGAAAATACGCTTTTTACATGCATTTTTAGGAAAAGTGTTCAACACGATAATTGTAGATTTCGTCGAGATCTACAACTTTCATGTTGAACACTTTTCCTAAAAATGCATGTACAAGGCGTATTTTCAAAAAATTCACTATAGTTACGATCAGGGCGACAATACGTCTTGTGCGTGCATTTTTAGGAAAAGTGTTCAACACGAAAGTTGTAGATCTCGACGAGATCTACAATTTTTGTGTTGAACACTTTTCGTAAAACTGCATGTATAAAGCGTATTTTCAAAAGGCGCGTAATAACTCATAGAAATTGGTTTGCCAATAGCCAATTCTGATTTGCCTTTAACACCAACCAAAAATAATCCCCGGGCTGTAAAACACATTGCTAGGGGACCTGACCCAACCCCATCGAGAACGATATGATGCCTTAAATGGTGAGCTTTAAACGTTAGTGGCTAAATATAATTGCCAAATCAACTTTGTGGCTGAGCTTACAAGAAGAATGAATATATATAATACTCATAGGACAATTTTATTGATAAGGCGTCTAGAGTATTCACTCTTAAGTGGGGAGAGCGGGATAAGTCACGAGTTAGTAAGATTCGAGAACAATTTGGGACATCATCATTGGAAAAGCCACAACTTGAGTTATACTGCAAAGCATATTTAGCCATAGCGTCGACAACCATGTTTCTTTCTCTATAGATGTGAGAACAAGGGAGTTGTATGCCCAGTGACAATTGTAATATCTCTTCTCCATAATCCTATAATTTCACCAATTGAAGGGAGTAAAAGAAACAAGAAGCCCGATGTTAATTCCAGCTCCAGCTCCTCTTGTTGTGGATGTTTCGGCTCCAGCTCCTGTAATTGCGGATACCCCTATGGTGCTGGTTGCTGTGATTGATTTTGTGCCCCCTCCCCTTATAGTGACTGTAGCTCAGGTGGGGCAGCTTGTGATGGAGGCAACCTCTTCATCTTCACGTGTCGAGGACAGCTTTCCTGCGGAATTGCGATCTACTCTTCCCGTCGACGAGCTCAGTCCGGTCCAACGCGTGATCGGGTTTCTTCAATCTCTTTGGCTGATTTTGCGGATGCATTGTCAAACTATGCTGCATATGGTGATGGTGATTTGGTGGACATTGGGTCGGACGATCAGTGCGTGTCTGATCAATCATACGAATGACATTGTGGAGGAGCAAGGGAGGGGGGGGGGGGGGGGGGGGGGGGGGGGGGGGGGAGGAGACTAACCAGGAGCTCTGTGATGTTGAGGAGCAAGGACATACTCAAAAACGTAAGAAAAACAACAAAATATATACACTGTGTTTATCGCCTCGTCCCATCTGACTAAAGACTACACGTCGGTTTTCTACTGATAGTTTGGTTTTTGAGGAATCATGGTCATGTTTATGTTGTTGAAGCTCCGAGTGGTTCGTAGCTATTATGAACAAATGTGCATGATTGTACTTATTTTCTTTTTTAATTATCGCAAAAAATAAACTTTATAAAAAAAGGTAGGACTACTGAGATGAATTTAAATGTGTACTGTATAACCCATATCTGGCAAGTAGACACCCTGCGCCCGGCGAGTAGACCAACCTCGTTCGGCGGGTAGACCCAATAACGACCCTGCTCGCCCAGGATAGGGTGAGGCGAGTATGCCTCTCCCTTGTCCTTCTCGACGGATACAAGGCCCTTCTCGAGGACATTACAAGCCCTTCTCGACTGATGCAAGGCTCTTCTCGACGACATTACAAGCCCTTCTCGACGGATGCAAGGCTCTTCCCGACGACATTACAAGCTCTTCTCGACGGCATAATTCTTCTCGGCAATACCAATAGCCCGTCCCAGCGATAAAGTTCCTTCTCGCCCGAGGCGAGGCGAATCTGACCTAACCTCAGGCGAGCTCACCTCAGAAGAATCCGCCCTTAGCGAGTAGGACTTGACCTAGTCGTCTCAGCCGCAGCCTCAGGGAGGGAGCAAGGCGAGTACGGGCCAACCCGACTCAGCGTGTCCTCCCTGACTATCTGCAGACCAGCAGGGGTTGCAGTTAGTATTTACGAAAAGGCGCGAGGAGCTGTTCGCAGACCATTTTGGTCTGCATATAGCAATTTGGTTAAGGTGGAGGGAACTATCCGCAGGCCATTTGGACATTTTTGCCCTTTGAAGAATTTGCATATAAATAGGACTCATTAAGTCTCAGATTAGCACGGATCCACCCCTCCCCTAAGAGAGAGTCTGTGCTTTCTGACTCGTGCCCTTGTGCTATCTGAGACAGGCTCAGCCTCTAGATTTTGGAGGGGAAGTCGAGTGAGATTTCCGGGTTAGTGGCGGGACCTCCTCGCTGCAGCCAGTGGGTCCAATCTTAGGACACTATCAACCAATCTGTGAGGGCAGGTTCTCAGCTCGAAATACTTAGACCTAGGGATCAGACGAAAAGAGAATTAACTCAAGCTACTCCCCAAGTCTCAAACATAGTTGGACCGGTATCCCGATTCCAACATTTTTGGTGCGGTGAGCGTGGACTGTAGCAAGAGCAGAAAATTTCATCTGACGATCTCATGGCCTAACATGGCGAGCCAGGGGAACTCGCTGCCTTTGGGCGAGTTCGTGACCAAGAGCGACCTCGAGCAGTCAGGAGGTCGATGGAGCATACTCTCAGGGGGCGACTCGCGTCTCATGCCGAGGCGGGAGCGGCCTCCCCAGTCACGTCCGCCTCGCCCGCCGAGGCGGTACCAAACCAGCGCCCCTGCAAGGAGGGGTTCACAGGGTACGAAGACCAGCCGCTTCGCGCGCGAGTGCTCTTCGCGAGTCTAACCGAAACTCGCCAGTCTGAGGGTGAGTAGGACCGATTCCGTCCGACTCGTCAGCTCGCGCCGCCCAGTCCCTTCTACGAGTTGGCACTGACCGCCCCTGTTCCTGATGGGTTCACGGAATCTGCAATGAGTTTCTACTCCGGAAAGGATGACCCTGTCCAGCACCTGCAGTGGTTCGAGGACATGATGTCCATCAAGCAAATGACGGATGCCTTCAATTGTCGTATGTTCGACATAACCTTCAAGGGGAAAGCTTGGGAATAGTTCCACCAGATGCCAGCAGGCAGCATCTATTGCTTCGAGGATCTACGCAGAGGCTTTCTGCTTTGTTTCTCCACCTCCAAGAAAAGGAAGAAGGGCTCAGAAGCCCTTTTCCTCATCAAGCAAGGGCCGCAGGAGATGCTAGGAGCGTACATTGATCGCTTCCAAGAAGAGATCCTCCTGGTTCAGGAGGTCCCATGACACACTCTGATGTAGGCATTCAAGCTAGGGCTGCAACCGAGATTCTTCAAGATGGAGATCACCCGCAATCCTCCCCTGTCGTTTGAAGAATTGATCGATCGGGCTGCGAGGCCGATCGAAGGAGAAGCGACCAGCCTAGAGTTCGTGGCCAAGTTGGCTAGACTGGAGGGGGAGAGAAGGAAGGAGCTGGTGGCAGCAAACAGGAGGTCAAGAAGAAGGAAGAACCGTGGAGAACCTAAAGGGAAACTGGGTGGAACAGCTCCCCTCAGTCCTTTGGGCCTTGAGAACTACCCCCACCACGGCGACCGGTGAGGCACCCTTCAAGTTGTCCCACGGTTCGGAGGCCCTTATCCCGGTGGAATCTGAGGTCAGAAGTCCTAGGGTGGTGGCAGCGGAAGATGGAGATGAAGAATGGAGGCTCGAGAATGAAGACACACAATGACTTGCATTGGATTTCGTGGAGGAAATCCGCGACCAGGCCATGATCCGCCAGGAGGAGATCAAGCGGAGGATAGCAAAGCACTTCGACTACAAGCATGCCCGAGTCAAGCAGTTCGATAAAGGAGACTTGGTTCTCAAAAAGGTGGACGCCGCAGAGAGATTCGCAACAGTAGGTAAACTCCACCCTAATTGGGAGAGCCCCTACATTGTCTTCGAAGTGCTAAAAAAGGCGTGTACCGACTACAGAATGTTGAGTGAGAACTCCAGGGAAACACTTGGAGTGGAGATGACTTCAAATGTTTCTAGTCCTACAAATCAATGTAATATCTAGTTCATCTTTTATGTTGAAATAAAATGATAACACTTTCTGTTACACATGTGTAGCGCTTCACCACCTGGACTACATGTACCGAGCAGTGAGGCCCTTATATGTCCTTGGGTAGAGAGTTGTCGTAGACCAGGTCGTAGCACTGGGCTCCTCCCCTACAGGCTGGCTACTTGCCCCCTTGAGTGAGTTCTATGTCCTCGAGTAGAGAGTTGTCATAGACCAGGCCGTAGCACTGGGATCCTCCCATGCAGGCTGGTTACTTGCCCCCTCGAGTGAGTTCTATGTCCTCGAGTAGAGAGTTGTCATAGAACATGCCGTAGCACTGGGCTCCTCCCCTGCAGGCTGGCTACTTGCCCCCTCGAGTGAGTTCTATGTCCTCGAGCAGAGAGTTGTCGTAGACTAGGCCGTAGCACTGGGCTCCTCCCCTGCAGGCTGGCTACTTGCCCCCTCGAGTGAGTTCTATGTCCTCGAGCAGAGAGTTGCCACAGACCAGACCGTTGTACTGGGCTCCTCCCCTCCAGGCTGGCTACTTTCCCCCTCGAGTGAGTTATATGTCCTCGAGCAGAGAATTGTCGTAAACCAGGTCGTAGCACTGGGCTCCTCCCCTACAGTCTGGCTACTTTCCCCCTCGAGTGAGTTATATGTCATAGAGCAGAGAGTTGTCGTAGACCAGGCCGTAGCACTGGGCTCCTCCCCTGCAGGTTGGCTACTTGCCCCCTCAAGTGAGTTCTATGTCCACGAGCAGAGAGTTGTCGTAGACCAGGACGTAGCGCTGGGCTCCTCCCCTGCAGGCTGACTACTTGCCCCCTCGAGTGAGCCCCAAATTCTATGAAGTGCTAACCCCAAAATAATTTCATGTGAGGGTAAGAGGAGGCGAGGCGAGTACCCCATATATCGTAGACTCGCGATTATTAGAATCACCCATCTACTCGCCTACTGCCTCACTAGAAACCCTAACGGAAGTATGTTATCACCTCGTGCAGCGAGGCCCGCTCTAGCGGCCTCACACTCTCAGCGAGTACATAATTAAGCAGGCACTGGATCCGTGTAAAGAGCGCTCTTACACGAGTCGTCATTGCGAGCGAGCATGAAATAAGGGCGATTACGCCAAATAAAAGAAAGGAAGAAAAAGATAAACTATTATAGCACGAAGGATAGCACAATCACATAATACAGAAAGGAGAGGAGGCCCATTCAGTAAGATGAAAACGGCGAGTACGCCAAATAAGTTAGTAGGCAAGAAAGAGAATTATTACAAGCTGGAAAAATAAAAGTCATCTATTCGCCTTGGTCGTCTTCCTCTGACACGCTGGAAGAATCGTCGCTTGCGGTCCTCGCCGGGGCAGAGATCGCCGCCTCGCGATACATCTCCGGAAGGAGGACCGCGAGATCGACCTAGGCCCCCTCCGCGGTTAGAAGGAACCGCCGCCGAAGCCGCTCCTGCGTGAACACCGCCGTCTTGATGGTCAGCTGCCTGCACGTCTCGGCAACCTGGGCTGGTGTAAATTGAAGGAGGGCTGGCGCCGACGACGACTCCCCTCCAGTTGTATGGCGGAGCTCCGCTATCTCAGACTCGGCTTCAGCGAGGCGAGTACCAAGGTAATCAACCTAACGATGAGAGGCGGCGAGCTGCTCTTCCAGGGCCGACACGCGCGTCACTAGCGCCACCGTGGTCGCCTGAAAAGTAAAGTGTTAGCCATTGTTGTTGATCGGTGTGCAGGATGGAGGCGAGTAAGAACCCATACCTCAGGTGGAGGGGCATCCTTAGCCTTGAGCGCGGACAACTCCTCCTCCACTCGAGCCAGCTTCTCGCCCTGCTCCCCATACGCCAGACCCAAGTCGCGAAGACACCTGCTCGATTGAAGTCCCCGCCGTGCGGTCTGGTGTGCCAGCTCGGCGGTGCGGAGGGCGGAGCGGCTGCTAAGATTCGCCAGCTTGTGGATGGGAGCCTCCGCGAGGACCTCGGCCTCCTCGCGCCCATACAACCCGAAGAGGAGGTTATAGGCGTGGTCGCCGACCACCTCAAAATTCTCTCAGGAAGGGAGGAGTGAGCTCACTGAGACCCTGTTCTCCTCTGGGTACCATATCAGCAGAGGGTTGCCTTTGGATTCCTCGCTCCTCGCCCAGGGTCTGCGAGCTGGGGAAGTTGTGCGCTTTGAAATTGCGGATGCAAAAGGCACGCCCGTCCTCGGAAGGCTCTTTCACCATGGTGGGCAGCGAGTAGGAAGGATGGGGTTCCGTGGGAAGGAGTCAAGGAGGGGGTGCTCGAAAGGGATGAGAAAGCGTACTCTCCTGCCCCAGAAGGCCCTCTATTTATAGACCCCGCCCCCTAGCCTAGTCGAACGCGAGTAGGACGACTAGCAGTGCGAGTACATTTAGGCGAGTAACTAGATCAATAACGTGCAGGTGAAAGATAAAGAACCAGAAATAGAAGAAGCACATAGTGCGAACACAAAAAGCATGTAAGACAATCTCTTTAAGCGCATAGCGCGAGTACAGAAGAGGTAAATACAAAAGTTTCGCCTACACATTACCAAGACCCAAGGGTTGTGAGTACGATTACATGTCAGGCGTTCAAAAAAATCAAAAAACAAGGACTATCCAGGACTCAACCGTGACGCATAGGACCACGACCTCGACGACATTTGCGTTGGGGATGGTGAGCCCTCCAGGTGATGTCGCGAGACGCTCGCAGATCTTCGCGAGCTTTCTCCAAATTCTTTTCGCTATGTCGGATGTGGTCCTCGCCTCGGTGGATATATTCTTCTAGCAAGAAGGCGTCGCCAACAGTGTCGGCCACCTCCGCGAAGCGGTGGAGATCATCCTCGGTGGCTTGCTGACGAGTCTCCACCTCGTACAGCCTCACCTCCAGGTCAGTTACCCTGCTAAATAGACCGTCCTCGCCCTGCAGTTGCTGTTGAAACTCTTCCGCTTCAGCGTGGCGGTCCCAAAGATTAAGCAGCCACTCGTTCACCTCGGCGGGCGGCAAAGCCATCAGAAAGGAGTCGTGGGCTCGGAGGACAGCGATTAGGCGAGCCCACGACCCCTCATTGAAACCGGTCGGGTACGCGAGTAACTCCCTCAAGGGGGTGGACGCCGCAAGTCGTAGCGACCCCGGCAGCGAGTTCGATGACGGCGGATGGACGGAAGAGGCGGACCTGTGGCTGTCTGAAAGAAGAAACTAAGCGATAAATATGAGTGGCATGAGGAAAAAGAGATAAAGAGGTAAGCGGAGCGAGTACCTTCAGGAGTGTCACCTTCCCCCTGAAGCTGAGGCGGATCCGCCCGAAGTTCCTCGGTAGAGGTGGGCTGGAGGAAGACCACGCCTGTCCCTCCAGGCAGGGGACCCATCATCATAGACTTCCCCCCGGAAGTGGGGCGAGCAGGCTGGCCTGCCCAGACGGTTGTTGAGGTGTCTGTGAAGGTAGGTCCGGAGCCAAGCCAACTCGCCCTGGGACCGAAGAAGACACGGTAGTTAGGCCCCTCGACGGCACCGCGACGAGTTGTCCAGGCTGCACCTGGCAACTAGAAGGCACTGCATAGAGTGAAGAGTTAAGAAAGGCGAGGTTCATTCAGGCGAGAAAGCAGTACCCTTACCTGGTACCATGACGGAGCGAACAGGAGGAAGCGACAGAGCACCCATGTCAGCTGGAGGCAGTACCGCATCCCCGACCTCGCCGATCATAGTCTCCACCTCGCCCTCGCCTTGTCGATGAGACAAGTCGGCGTTGGGCTCTTCGTGGATAGGCGAGGCGGCTAACCTCCTGGGCGAAGTCCTGCATCTAGCGGTAGACTCTGGATCCGTGGAGGACTTGTCGCGTGGCTCAAGGTCGGCCCTCTTCCGCTTATGATTCTTCTTCCTCGCGGAGCTGGGAAGGCAGGGAGTCATGAACTCGCCGATGATATCGAGGACGACAACCACCTCGGGCTCGTCGTCAGCAAGCCCCCAGTTGGCGGCCGCGGAAGAACCTCCTCCAGAAGCCATCTCAGCATGTAAGATCGAAGACATACCCCCACTCTATTTATGGAGGAGGGCCCGGTCAGCATACAGTCTCGCCGAATAAGGGGTTGGACTCTTTTTTCCGACCTCTGACGAGCTCACAAAGAGCGGGATTGTGTACAACCCATATTCGGCGAGTAGACCACCCTGCGCCTGGCGAGTAGACCAACCTCGTTCGGTGGGTAGACCCAATAACGAACCTGCTCGCCCAGGGTAGGGTGAGACGAGTACGCCTCTCCCTTGTCCTTCTCGATGGATGCAAGACCCTTCTCGACGACATTACACGCCCTTCTCGACGGATGCAAGGCTTTTCTCGACGACATTACAAGCCCTTCTCGACGGATGTAATGCTTTTCTTGACGACATTACAATCCCTTCTCGACGGATGCAAGGCTCTTCCCGACGACATTACAAGCTCTTCTCGGCGACATAATTCTTCTCGACGATACCAATAGCCCGTCCCGGCGATAAAGTTCCTTCTCGCCCGGGGCGAGGCAAATCTGACCTGGCCTCAGGCGAGCTCGCCTCAGAAGAATCCGCCCTCGGCGAGTAGGACTTGACCTAGTCGTCTCAGCCGCAACCTCAGGGAGGGAGCGAGGCGAGTACATGCCAACCCGACTCAGCGTGTCCTCCCTGACTATCGAAACCAGCAGGGGCTGCAGTTAGTATTTACGAAAAGGCACGAGGAGCTGTTCGCAAACTATTTTGGTCTGCATATAGCAATTTGGTTAAGGCGGAGGGAGCTATCCGCAGGCCTTTAGGACATTTTTGCCCTTAGAAGAATTTGTCTATAAATTTGACCCATTATGTCTCAGATCAGCACATATCCACCCCCCTAAGAGAGAGTCTGTGCTTTCTGACTCATGCCCTTGTGCTATTTGAGACAGACTCAGCCTCTGGTTTTTGGAGGGGAAGTCGAGTGAGATTTCTGGGTTAGTGGCGGGATCTCCTCGCTGCAGCCAATGGGTCCAATCTTAGGCGACTATCAACCAATCTGTGAAGGCAGGTTCTCAGCTCGAAATACTTAGACCTAGAGATCTGACGAAAAGAGAATTAACTCAAGCTACTCCTCAAGTCACGAACATAGTTGAACCGGTATCCGGGTTCCAACATGTACCGTTTTATATAGTATAGAATGTATAATATAGATATTAAGATTTATAGCTTTTACAGTTGACAATCTTCTTTTATGTCTATAAATTGGTGAATAAGTGCGCATGAGTGGATCAGGCTAGCATTTGTGATGCTTATGCCACATTTGGCTCAGAGTTTCATCTGCGCAGTTCAATCGTGACTGTGATTCCCGCAGCACGGATGAAAATCGCCTGAAATCCGTGGTTTATAGCGGCGGGGCTGATCCCTGCAGTCCGGCCGCGGCCCTACCAAACGACGTGGGGCCGTGGCTGGACGGTACCATCCGCCCGACAGCAGCATATCAGCCCGGCCAAACTGAACCTTAGTTTTTCTGAGGAGCAGCTTGTGAATATGACTACAAAAGGATTATAATATTAATATGGCTATGAAAAGATTATAATATTACCACTGAAAAGACTAATCATATTGTATGTGTAACGTGTAAGAAGCAATTGCTTGGGCTATCGGACCGCAACAATGGTAAAATAAGCCGCCTCAACGAGGGCAGTTATTAGGTATGTGTAGCGCACAGTGATCATAATAGATCATCGTGCATGAGCAAATATATTTGTATGATCAGTGATTTAAGTGATTTCAACGGTGTAGATTATTTGCAAAAATATACGATCATATTTGTGTAATACGGTCGTATTGCAGTGATCGTATTTTAGATCAATTATGTGCGAAAAATCGTGCTTGCGGAAATATACGATAGGATCGAGAGTTACACACGGTGATCTAAAGTGCGTTACACGCACCAACATTTTTTCCTCAACAAGTGCATATTTAAAACTGACCAATTGGACAATATTGAAACTCATGAAATGGGGCAAGTGAGGGTACTTCACAGCGATGATCAAATGTGATTTTGAGTCTGTTTGGCACAATAGGGACGGTTTTGAACACGGTAGTTACGAACTGTCGTTCATGAACGTACGAACTCACATAAGGGGGTGCATTCAATTTTATGTTTAGAATTAAATATTTCTTGGTGACGTTCATAACCGTTGTTATGTCCAGTGGCGAAACTAGGATTTCTGCTCAACTAGGACACATTAAAACAAGCCTCAACATCACTTAAATGATGTGTTTTACTGCATAAAAGTGACTTCCAAATTTTGAGTATTTTTGCGTAATTGTGCATTTTTTTTTAAAATTCTGCTCTCCGTGACATTTTATAAGCGTTAGTGTGGGTGTTAGGATTTAGATGGTAACTACTCACTATATGGATTTGTTTCAGTAATACCATTTTTTAAAATCTCTTTTAGTTCAAGTTTGTGACAGTCTTTTTTTTTTAATCTTTAAATTGGATTCTAATCCCCAATAACATGTTACAAGCTCATTAGATTTTCCTTTCAAATTAGAGCTCAACCTAAATGTTGGAATGTTCATTTTGTTCAACCAACAAGTTGTACAGATAAAGTCTCAAAGCAAGATATACTTATATTAGCTTGTAGATAAACTAACATTGGCTTTGTTTGGCGCGGTGGTGGTGGTCGTGAAAGTGGTGGTCATGAATCATCGTTCGTGAGCGCCCGACCTCACCTAAAAAATTTCATGTATTTTATGCTCAAAATAAATTTTTTTCTTGGTAGCGGTCATAACTTTTGTCATGCCAAACATACATTCTATGATAATTGTGTTTTTGACTAAACTCACCGGAGCAAATAAGCCGCGCCAAACGAAGTCATTATCTCAAGATGAAGTCACAATGAGGTCATCTTTAGGCACAAATTTCATACTTGTGAACATTCATTCAATAATCTGGAACGACTGGCCAAATGGAGATACATTATCTCTATTTGACTATGCTATGTGTTCCTATGGTTTATCATGCCTACTTCTAGGATTTTTTTTTTTACTTTATTGTAAACAAGCTTATAAACATTTTTTTTGCAAAGTATGTGGTTTCTTCTATTAATCAAAACAATGGATTGGAATAATGTTCATTCACGCTTATCATATCTATTTCCGTTGTGCTACTCTCTTCATTAGCTCGATCATGACTCTCTTTATGTTTAAACTAAAACTTTAAATTCTCTCTTAGTTTTGTCCCTCATTTGTGTCTTCCTTTCTCTAGTTCATAATTTAAACTATACCTTCTTTTGCTAATTACAAAAGGGGGGAGAATAAAGTGCTAAATCATATTGATTAAATGGAGTAGGTTTCACTAGATTAAGGGGGGGCATGTATCTAGTATATGGGAGTATACACTAAAGGGGAGCACTTTTATAGGGGGCATTCTTAAATGATCTATAATTCCTATCATTATCTTATAATTGCTTAGTGTCATATATCTTTATAAAAACACAAATTCTTTATCTATGAATTTGATTTATCTCTAATTGGATTTGTTATTATCAAAAGAGGGAGATTGTTGGAACATGGTTTTCCGCATCCCTTTGATTTGAGAATAACAAATCCTACTTGTATTTGATCTTGCTTGTCATTGTGTTTTTAGCATGCAGGTTTGGACAGATATGACACCAGGTTGATGCAATAATGGTCTGACACTAACCACAAGCAGAAGGATTGAAAGTTGTCTAACGCCAGGCGTTAGGTCTTAACGCTAGGCGCTAGCGAATCGACGGGACGGGATGCCGATCTACGGGATGAGATGTCGATCGACGAGATGGCTTGCCAACTGATTAAAAGGAGAAAGAAACTCAACGCCAGGCGTTAGGTCTTAACGCTGGGCGTTATCGTTCGACGATTTTGGTAAGGAGGAAGCAGCCGTGATTGCAGGAGAAACTTTAGGAATGATTTGCCCAACGCCTGCGTTAGCCTTAACGCCGGCGTTAGTATTGCCTAAAATAGAACAATTCCTAAAGTGCAGCATCTCCTTCCTCTTCTGAAGATCCGAGCCATCAATATGTTGCTATACATGGTCAACGCCCAACGTTAGCTCAAAGTATATAAATTGGATGATTTCGATGTCTATTACTACTGACTTTGGAGAGCCCTATTCCAGCACTTGATAATCTCTGCAAGGGCCGTATTTCCAGACCATCTTCTCCCACACAAGTTTCAACAAGAAGAATTCAAGGAGAGCCGGATCAACGCTTATGCAACGTGAAGGACGCACGCTTCGACTTCAAGAACATCCAACGAGCCTTCACCTTCCCCAGAATTCTTTATAGGGAGTCTTTATTATATTTTGTATTTTCTTTTGTAACTCGTTTTATTATCATCGTGGAGTGAATTCGCTTCGTGTTGGCGACTAGGTCTAGGGCGTAGATCTAGGGGGTGCTCGAGGCCTTTCTGGGGATAGAAAGGCTAGAGCGGCTTGATGTCATATCCGAGGGAGGATAGGCTAAAGCCACCGGTTCGTGGGGATACGAGTCGGGATAGAAAACAAAAAGGATTTTTATATTTATTGCCCATGATTTCTAGCGTCATAAGAAATCAAGTTTTGTAATTTCATATCTCAAGTTTAATAAAATCATGTTTCTCTTTTATATTACTTGACTTCTTCTTTTCTAACTACAAATGTTTTAAAATAAAGTATAAGTTTTTAAAACCCTTATTCACCCCCCTCCCTCTAAGGGTGCCTCACGATCCAACAAGTGGTATCAGAGGTAGGTTATTCCAAAACGGTCTAACAACTGGGAATAATGGCGTCTCGTGATCTCGCTTTTCATGAAGGGCAAGGAATAAGTAGACCTCCACTTTTCACCGGAACTGACTATAATTATTGGAGAACGAGAATGCGTTATTTTTTAATTAATTTAGATCTAGATCTTTGGGCTAGTATTGAAACACCATATACAAATCCTACTTATATTGTTGGAGAAGTAACCATGGAAAAGCCTAGAGATAGGTGGGATGATGAGGATAAAAATAATGCTAAAGCTATGAATGCTTTATTTTGCGCATTAGATTGGAGCGAATTTAATAGATTTTGTGCTTGTGAAACTGCTTATGACATTTGGAATTTGCTTGAAATAACTCATGAAGGTACCTCACAGGTCAAAGACTCAAAGCTATTCCAACTGGAATCAGAGTTTGAAAGGTTCGGGATGGATCCAAATGAGGACGTGGACTCAATGTATACTCGCTTCACCAAGATTGTCAACACCTCAAAGATTCTTGGGAAAACTTTCTCAAACAGTGATTTGGTGAGAAAGATCCTTCGGTCTCTTCCTCCGAAGTTCAATCCAAAGGTGACTGCAATTTCTGAATCGCATGATCTAAGACGGCTCCAAATCGAGAGCCTCATTGGGAATCTCAAAACCCATGAGGTCGAACTCAACATTCAAGATGAAGAATACAATAAGGAGTCAAAGAAGAAGGCTTTGACAGTAAAATTGAGAAAAGAGGATGACAATGATGAAGAAGACGAGGAGAGTCTCTTTGTGAAAAACTTCACAAAGTTCATGAAGAATCCAGAAAGAAGGAATACCTTCCGCAAGTACTTTCGTAAAGGATCATCTTCCAAAAAGGAGAAAAGGAAAAAATCAAGCGACGACGATGAAGAGCGACCTCCTCCCGAGTGCTTCCACTGCAGGAAGACCGGGCATATAAGAAGTCAATGCCCAAAATACCTGAAGGAGCAAGAAGAAAAGCGACATAAAGGAAAGAAGAAGAAGAAGGTCTTGAAGGCAGCAACATGGGATGATTCTTCATCTGGTTGCTCAAACGATTTGAGTTCAAGCGAGGATGATGAGGCAAATTTGTGTCTCATGGGGAGGAACCAAGAACCAACTGATGACGAGTGCAGTGTCCAAAGTGACACTGAGGTAATCCCTTCAACTTATGATGATCTTTATGTTGAATATTTAAATACATGCAAATCGTTTGGTAAAAATTTAAAAGGTTTTGAGCTTCTTAAAACAGAAAATAAAATAGTACTCTTGAAACAAAATCAAAAATTGAATAAAGAAATAATGTCATGCCAAAAGAATGACAATTATTTGACAAAAGCAAAGGAACTTGAAAACGATCTTTCTAAGGCTCTCAACAATATCGAATCACTTATGAAAGAAAAGGGAGACTTAGAAATAAGGTTGAACATATCTCTTTCTCAAATTGAAAATGAAAAGAAAATTTTTGCAAAGAGATGTGAAAATCAAGTAAGCGAAAACTTCGCCTTAAAAGCCCAAATAAATGATCTTAATATGGCAATAAACAAATTTGGGGTTGGCCAAAAATCACTGGACATGATTTTGGGCAACCAGTGTCATGGGTCTGCTAAGTTTGGGCTGGGATTTGTCTCCGAAACCTACCTCCCAGCGTTGACTACTAACGCTGGCGTTAGCTCTGTTTCCAAGAATCAAAAATTGTTTTCTAAATATAATCCCTTTACTCCATCCACCTCTGTGCATACCAGCAAGAGTCAACAACACTCACAGAAAAAGGTCTCAACCCCTTTTGTTGTTTGTGCCAATTGCTTATTGTTTGGTCACACCACGGACTCTTGTAGGAAGAAGGGAAAGTGCACTATAAAACAAATCTGGGTACCTAAGGTCTCCACCTATGTTATGGGAGGAACCTCATGGGTATCCGGATCTTCACTGACATTTTCCTCTTAGGTATGTTGGCAGGCTAAGGACAAAGGAAACATGTGGTACTTGGACTCGGGTTGCTCCAAGCACATGACGGGCGATAAAGCAAAGTTCCTTAGCCTCTCTAAGAAAAAAGGAGGAACCGTGACGTTTGGTGACAATGGAAAAGGAAAAATATTAGGCACCAGTACAGTGGGTAACGAATCTTTCTCTCTTACAAATGTGTTATTTGTAGAAGGTTTAAAACACAACTTAATTTCTATTAGTCAACTATGCGATAAAGGTCTGAATGTGTTATTTGAGTCTTCTTCAAATCAGTGCAAAATTATTGATCCTATGTCTAATAATATTGTACTCACTGCACCAAGAGTTCATAATGTCTATTTAAACACTTTTGATGATCTATCACGTGCATCACTTAAATTTCTTATTTTAAAAAATGAAGAACTTGAATTGTGGCATAGGCGTCTTGGTCACTCTAGCACTAAATTGATTTTAAAATTGTCAAAAAGTAAAATTATTAGAGGGTTGCCAATACTAACTGGAAATTTATCTTCTTTATGCTCGCCTTGCCAAAAAGGAAAATTTTCAAAAACATCTTTTAAAAGTAAAAGTGAAATATCCACCACAAGACCTTTGAAACTAATTCACATGGACCTCTTTGGGCCAATTAGCACTTGTAGTCTTGCGGGTAAAAAGTACACTTTTGTATTGATTGACGATTTCTCTAGATTCACATGGACTTTATTTCTCACCTCCAAATCCGATGCTTTTTCTGAATTTTCAAAACTTTGTAAACGCATTCAAAATGAATTAGACCTAAAAATAAAATGCATAAGGTCGGATCATGGAGGGGAATTTAAAAATGATAGTTTCACCACTTTCTGTAATAATTTAGGTATCAAGCATGAATTTTCCGCTCCACGCACCCCCAACAAAATGGTGTGGTGGAGAGGAAAAATAGAACCCTTCAGGAACTCGCACATACTATGTTATCCGAGTATGGGTTACTAGATCCTTTTGGGCTGAAGCAGTAAATACATCGTGTTATGTTATAAATCGTATCATGCTTAGCCCTATTTTGAAATTAACTCCATATGAATTATATTACCAAAAGAAACCTACTGTATCGTACTTTCATATTTTTGGATGTAAATGTTTTATCTTAAATACCAAAGATGCATTAGCTAAATTTGATGAAAAATGCGATGAAGGAATCTTTCTTGGTTACTCTCTACTGGCAAGGCATATATGATATATAACAAGAAATCTAAAAAGGTTGAAGAGTCTATTCATGTGAAGTTTGATGAAATTATGCCTTGTGTAGATTCTAATAGTGCAGGAAAAGAAGATGAACCCCCTTCACCTTTGGAACATGATGACGATGAATCACTTGGAAATGACAAAGAAGTAGAACCAGTGTAAGAAGAGTTTGTGCCTCCAAGCGTGCTTAGATTCACAAAAGATCATCCAAGGGAGCTTATCATTGGAGAACCATCAAGAGGGGTAACTACACGCTCTTCCTTTAATGAATCTTTTTCTAATTTATGCTTTGTCTCTGAAATAGAACCTAAAAATGTTTCTACCGCTTTAAATGATGATTTTTGATTTATTGCTATGAATGAAGAATTAAATCAATTTGAACGCAATAGGGTTTGGAAGCTTGTAGAAAGACCATCTAATCACCCCATAATTGGTGTCAAATGTATATTTAAAAATAAATTAGATGGAGATTCTAGAATCACTAGGAACAAAGCTAGATTAGTAGCACAAGGTTATTCACAAATTGAGGGGGTAAACTTTGATGAAACATTTGCTCTCGTGGCTCGCCTTGAATCGATTAGAATTTTTCTTGCATTTGCGAGTTATAAGAAGTTTAAACTATTTCAAATGGATGTAAAAAGTGCATTCTTAAAAGGGATAATTAAAGAAGAAGTCTATGTAGAACAACCCCCAGGTTTATAGATGAAAAATTTCCAAATCATTTCTATAGATTAGAAAAAGCGATGTATGGTCTAAAACAAGCGCCCCGTGCTTGGTATGAACGTCTAACATCTTTTTTTATTAAAGCACAGTTATAAAATGGGTAGTGCCGACAATACGCTCTTCATTAAGCATATTAATGATGATATAATTATTTTACAAATATATGTTGATATATTATTTTTGGAGCCACTAATGAAGAGCTATGTAATGAAGTTGTACTTGTAATGCAAAATGAATTTGAAATGAGCCTAGTTGGTGAATTAACTTATTTCTTAGGCTTTCAAATAACCCAAAAAAATGATGGAATCTTCATATGTCAATCTAAATATGTTTATGATATGTTAAAACGATTTGGATTTGGAAACTTAAAACAAGCTAGTACTCCAATGAGCGCGTCACTAAAATTAGGAAAAGATGAAACTGGAATTTCCATTGACCAAACTTTATATAGAGGGATGATTGGATCCTTATTATACCTTAGTGCATCTAGACCCGATATTATATTTGTCGTTTGCTTATGCGCTAGATTTCAAGCAAACCCAAAAGAAAATCTCATTTAAAAGCGGTAAAACGGATATTTAGATATCTTATTGGCACACCTAAACTAGGACTTTGGTATCCAACTAATGATTCCTTTCTATTACATGGGTATTCCGATTCTGATTATGCGGGTTGCTTTATAGATAGAAAAAGCACTAGTGACACATACCATTTCTTAGGTCCTTCTCTAGTTGCATGGTCAAGTAGAAAACAAAATTCTGTTTCCCTCTCCCCCACCGAGGCAGAATATATTGCACTAGGAAGTTGTTGTGCCCAAGCTTTATGGATGACTCAAACCTTAGAAGATTTCAGAATTCATCTAACTAATATTGAACTCAAGTGTGACAACAAGAGTGCTATTGATTTAACCAACAACCCCGTTCATCACTCAAGATCCAAACACATAGACGTTAGACATCACTTTATTAGGGATCACATAAAAAAAAGGAACATGTTCATGTAAATTTTATTGGAACTGAATCCCAACTTGCAGACATCTTTACCAAGCCTATGCCTAACTCCCGCTTTGCTCTACTTAGATTAGTATTATGAGTCTTAGACTTAACAAATTGAAAACTCATGAAAAATCAAATAAAAAAGGGGATAAAACTATTTTAAAACCACCAAAATATGCTTAAATAAGCCTTCTACTCATTTCCATTTTCTCTGAAATTTTTACCCTAAGAAGGTCTATGTACATACTCCCTATTCCATAGAATTTTTTTTCAAAAATCTCTAAAAATCGTGTACTGTCCCGGAGTTAACTAGTTAACGCCAGGCGTTAGCATTTTTGATCAGATTTAAATTCAGTATTCTCTGCCATATTTCTGGTATTTCTCTACTGATATTTTCTCAAATTAATTGGCCTCTTTATTTATTAATTTTTACCTTAAAATACAAATAAAAAATTTTATAAACCCATTTTTAAAAAATTAGCAAAAACATGTCTGTTTTGCTTTCTAGTCTATTCAAAATTCTCTGAAATTTCTACACTGTGAAGGCATATATACATGTTATTTATTCCAACAATTTTTTTTCAAAAACTTTCAAAAACAGTGTCCTGTTTTGGCGTTAACTACTTAACGCCAGGCGTTAGCCCTCTTTTGCAAATGTGAAAAACTTTTTGGGGGTTATTGCAAAATTGTTTTTGGTTATTGTTTCTCTAATTTTTTCTGTTTGGACTATTTTAAATTTCAACAAAAATATATATAATCCAAAATCCAAAAATATTTTTGTTGATTATCTATATTAAAGTATTGTTTGACTATATGTCTTCACATGAGCACATCATCTTATTCATCTATGTTTCAAATGGTCAATCTTATTTGGGCATACACAAAAAGAGTTTCTTAAATGAGCAATTTTAATTTCAAATTTATTAAACATTGTCCTATTTTTCATGCCTTGACCTTAATCTAATTATGTGCAATGAAATAATCTATAGATAATTGTGTATGTTTTGCCTAGCATGCATCTAAGCATGAGCAATATTTTATGCTAATCAATGATCCATACACTCACTTTTTGATAATCTACAGATGTTCATAATCTTCAACTTGCATGATTGTGTAATGTAATAGTTTTAATCTATTAAGATATTTATCTACATTACTAACACCTTCACTCAAACAATAATTTTTTTGCACATATTGAAGTGATTACTTTCAAAAATAGTATATTGTGTTTACAACAACAAGTGAATTCCGAGACCTTTGGACCACTATTACACTAATATGAAATATATAGCCAAAGATAACTCAACCAAGCACTACACACCCTCCTGATAAGTCTTGATGAGCATTGTGAGGTTGAGCACCTTGTAAAGAATTGTAAAGTGTCTTGTGTAAATGCATTATTTTTTATCACTTTTATTTGTACACCAGATCACTAAAAATAAAAATTCAATAAAATTGCTTATGTGATCCCCCAAGCACTACTTCGCTCCCTGATAAGTCTTAATGAGCATTGTGTGGGTGAAGCACCTTGATTGTTGTACCTATTTTGTTGTGCCTTGAAATTTTATTCTTGTGTTGATGTGTGCAAGTAAACATAAGGTTATATCCTTAATAGTATTTGCTTCTATTTCATTATATATGTCATGTGTTTTGATTATATCATTTGTATACTTTTATCAAAACACTCTATGCACACATCATTGATTTTCATAAAATTTCTACTCATGAGAATTGGAACCTATTGCAAACTTACAAAATTCTCTACAATCTCAAGTAAAAGCACTAGATTGTAATGCATGATTTCTACAATGTTTTCTTCACTTGAAATTCGAATTGATTTCATTGGAGTTATTATCTTGTTGTGTATGATAAATCAAGCTTGCCTACTTGTTATAAGAACTTACAGTGTTATTGCTCTATTGTGAAAAACCTAGTGTCAAACATATTATTTCTTAACAAAAAATTCTTCTATATTTAATTGCCTTATCTTATTCCGCATTCCTATTTGACTATGCTATGTGTTCCTATGGTTTATCATGCCTACTTCTAGGTTTTTTTTTTTACTTTGTTGTAAACAAGCTTATAAACATTTTTTTTGCAAAGTATGTGGTTTCTTCTATTAATCAAAACAATGGATTGGAATAATGTTCATTCACGCTTATCATATCTATTTCCGTGTGCTACTCTCTTCCTTAGCTCGATCATGACTCTCTTTATGTTTAAACTAAAACTTTAAATTCTCTCTTAGTTTTGTCCCTCATTTGTGTCTTCCTTTCTCTAGTTCATAATTTAAACTCTACCTTCTTTTGCTAATTACAAAAGAGGGAGAATAAAGTGCTAAATCATATTGATTAAACTGAGTAGGTTTCATTAGATTAAGGGGGCATGTATCTAGTATATGAGAGTATACACTAAAGGGGAGCACTTTTATATGGGGCATTCTTAAATGATCTATAATTCCTATCATTATCTTATAATTTCTTAGTGTCATATATCTTTATAAAAACACAAATTCTTTATCTATGAATCTGATTTATCTCTAATTGGATTTGTTATTATCAAAAGAGGGAGATTGTTGGAATATGGTTTTCCGCATCCCTTTGATTTGAGAATAACAAATCCTACTTGTATTTGATCTTGCTTGCCATTGTGTTTTTAGCATGCAGGTTTGGACAAATATGACACCAGGTTGATGCAATAATGGTCTGACACTAACCACAAGCAGAAGGATTGAAAGTTGTCTAACGCCAGGCGTTAGGTCTTAACGCTAGGCGCTAGCGAATCGACGGGACGGGATGCCGATCGACGGGATGAGATGCCGATCGACGAGATGGCTTGACAGCTGATTAAAATGAGAAAGAAACTCAAGGCCAGGCGTTAGGTCTTAATGTTGGGCGTTATCGTTCGACGATTTTGGCAAGGAGGAAGCAACCGTGATTGCAGGAGGAACTTTAGGAATGATTTGCCCAATGCCCGCGTTAGCCTTAATGTCGGCGTTAGTATTGCCTAAAATAGAACAATTCCTAAAGTGCAGTATCTCCTTCCTCTTCTGAATATCTGAGCCATCAATATGTTGTTATACTTGGTCAACACACGACATTAGCACTTAACGCTGGCGTTAGCTCAAAGTATATAAATTGGATGATTTCAATGTCTCTTACTACTGACTTTGGGAGCCCTATTCCAGCACTTGATAATCTCTGCAAGGGCCGTATTTCCAGACCATCTTCTCCCACACAAGTTTCAACAAGAAGAATTCAAGGAGAGCCGGATCAACGCTTATGCAATGTAAAGGACGCACACTTCGACTTCAAGAACATCCAGCGAGCCTTCACCTTCTCCAGAATTCTTTATAGGGAGTATTTATTATATTTTGCATTTACTTTTGTAACTCTTTTTATTATCATCGTGAAGTGAATTCGCCTCGTGTTGGCGACTAGGTCTAGTGCGTAGATTTAGGGGGTTCTCGAGGCCTTTCTGGGGATAGAAAGGGTAGATCGACTTGAGGCCATATTCGGGGGAGAATAGGCTAAAGTCACTGGTTCGTGGGGGTACGAGTCGGGATAGAAAACAAAAAGGATTTTTATATTTATCGCCCACGATTTCTAGCGTCATAAGAAATCAAGTTTTGTAATTTCATATCTCAAGTTTAATAAAATCATTTTTCTCTTTTATATTACTTGACTTCTTCTTTTCTAACTACAAATGTTTTAAAATAAAGTATAAGTTTTTAAAACCCTTATTCACCCCCCTTCTAAGGGCGCCTCACGATCCAAACAGAACGGACCCTATATCAATGTTGGAAAGGATCTTAATTTGCATGACGACCAGGTAATGGTTTGTGCAGATGTGGGCATAGGTCTTCCAAATTTTTAGTTCTGTTTCTATCTTATGTAAGAAGACACGCGAGGAAATGATGATTGGAATTATATATGCGTCTATGATGTCACATGTTAGTGATAGTGAAAATGGACCATTAATTAGGTTCTGTTTGGCACGGTGGTAGCGGTCGTGAACGCGAAGTTCATGAATCTCATTAGTGAACGTCAAGACCTCACCTAAGTAACTTCATTTTCTTTTAAGTTGAGAACTATGTTTCTTTTTTTTGCGGTGGTCATAACAGGTATCGTGCCAAACATAAATTCTATGGCGATGGCATTTTTTTCCAAACTCACAGGAGCAAAAACACTGTCTAACGGAGCCGTAGTCAAGGTGTTATTTTTGACGCGGTGGCTCTTCGTCCCAAAGATGATAATGTCATAGATAAAGAACGACCGTCTCCGTCAACCTCCGCTCGCTGGATTTCTAGGAAGCTACAGTTTGTAAGAAAACATATGTAAAAGGCTCAACTCAAGGGCTCCGCTCATGATAGTCCACTAAGATTCATCAAATGTGGAATGACCTTATATAGTATCTCCAGCGTAGAGCCCTTAAACCCTATTGACACGAAACTCATTGGATCGTTCCGAGTCGGTCCTGACACACGCAGACATATTAACTAAACATCCTAATAATCTCCTCCTATGTCCACGGTAAACCCGACGTCAGAAAAGGGGTTGGTGTGTGTAGTGTTCAACCAAATCTGACTCAATACACAACCGTGTCCACAACACCTGTCATAACATATTGGACTTAAAAGAAAAACATAAGTATGTATGCACGCATAAGAATGAAACATAAACTCAGCAGCATCTCATCATAGTCAAAAGTACAATCAGAGAATTAGGTACCAGTACACCTAGTGTCTCATGACTAACCGAAAAGCAAATAAAAAAGTCCAAACAGACATATGAAAGGAAGAGAGTTAAAACGGTGCTCTAAGCCAAAGAAAGAAACCAAACAAAATACTCTATAAACCATCGGTCAGGAGATCATCCTCCTTTGGATCCCAAGCTGCACGTGCTCCTCCATCAGTAGCAGCTCCTATAATTTCCAACAGAGAACTTCATTCAGAATGAATTCAACCTTGGAAAATATACATGTATCTAGTTCTACTCATAGAACATAGTACTCAATTAAGCTAAGAGGACACTTATGTAGAGTATTTTAGGTTCTACCTCAGAATCTATTATCTGTTTCCAAACGAAACGATTTCCAGACTTCTGTACACCGCATATATATCTGTGTTCCTATATGGAATGCCACGATTACTGTCCTTCTAAAGTTAATTGGAACTTATCAAATGTGGAATGAAATCAATCAACGGGAGAAGGTCCAAAACAAGTCATATCGTGTTATCAGATGTGGAATAACACTCCCCTCCAAGTTAAGGAAGGAAAATCCCGATGAAGTTGTTAACATCAAATGTGGAATGAAACAACTCACTAGATTCGTACTCAGCAACCAAGAACATCAGCGGAGCACAACATGCTTGCTTTGACAAATGAAAGTGAAGAAATCAAAACATTTGGACTAAGGCGGAACTGAATCGCCTAACCTTGAACTAAGGCAGATCTGAATCGTCTTGAGTCTCATTTCCCCCACTATTTTGATTGATCGGTCTTGGGCATTCCTTTCGTCAATGGATCAGCTAGATTATCCTTCGATCACACATCGATCAAAGTGATAATTCCATGTTCTTTAAGATAACTCAATAGAGCGTGTTTTAGTCGTACATGTCGTCTCTTAGTGTTAAAGAGGACATTCTTAACAACTTGGACTGCTGTCCTATTATCATAGTACAAGCTTAAGGAATTGACTTGTTGTCTAGACAAGGGAATCTCTAAAATCAATTTCCTGGTCCAATCTGCCTCTTCACCAGCTGAAGCTAAGGAAAACAACTCGGCTTCCATAGATGACAAAGCTATACAAGTCTGTCTTTTGGATTTCCAAGTAACGACAGCTCCACCCAAAGTGAATATAAATCCACTAGTAGACTTGCTATTTTCAACTTCTGAACACCAGGAGGCATCATAGTATCCTTCCAAAGTAGGAGGGTAACTAGTGTAGCACAAAGTGTGATCTTTAATACCTTTAAGGTACCTCATCGGCCGGTCTAAGGAATCCCAATGTTTTTTCCTGGACTACTGGTAAAGCGGCTCAGCATACCTACAGAGAAGGCAATGTCTGGTCTAATACAACTTGTGACATACATGAGACTTCCAATGATCTTTGAGTACTTTACTTGATCAACGCTTGTCCCTTCATTCAGACTCAACTTGACATTCAGATCAATTAGTGTTTCAACAGGCCTACAGTCTCTATAACCCCAAGTAGAGAGAATCTGCTCTATATAATGAGCTTAACTTAGAGTGACACGTCCCTTGTCCACTCTAACTTTTATACCTAGTAGGGTATCCACAGTACCAATGTCCTTCATGTCAAACGCTTTTGCGAGAGCGGATTTAATATCCCTCACGACAACAAGATCTGACCCCAGAATCAACATGTCATCTACATATAGGCATATGATGACTATTTGGTTTGACATCGAGCGGTAATAGAGACACCTATCTGAGAGACTGGACTGAAATCCAACGCTCTTTACCACTTGATCAAACTTCATGCACCACATCTTAAGCGCTTGTTTAAGCCCATAGATGGATTTGTCTAGCTTGCACATTTTATCCCTTAGATCTCTATGTACATAACCTTCTGGTTGAGCCATGTAGATCTTTTCATCAAGCTCTCCATTTAAGAAGGCTGTCTTTACATCCATCTGATGAACTATAAAGTTCTCGATAGAAGGTATGGCTAGAAGAATCCTAATAGTGGATATGTGACATACATGTGAATAGACGTCAAAATAGTCAATTCCCCCTGTTGCTTATAACCGTTAGCTACTAGACATACTTTGTATATGACTATAGACCCATCACTGTGCAATTTCTTCTTTAATACCCACTTGCATCCTAGGACTATAGCTCCTTTCAGTAGATCCACTAAATGTCAAGTGTTATTTTGTAGCAGCGAGTTCATCTCATCATCGATGACTTCTGCCCACACTAATGCATCTCTAGATCTCATTGCTTCCTCATAGGAGAATGAATCATCCTCTAAGTGATAGGTGACGAAATTCTCACCAAAATCCTTAGAGATTCTATCTCTTGTAGATACTCTAAGAGGAATAAATTTCACCTCTAGAGGTTGGATAGTAGTGCCAGAGAGGCCAACTTCAAGTTCTACATAAGATTTTGAAATCATGTCAGTAGACCCGGAGACGGTTAAGTCATGATCTTTGATAAATTTATGTTCAAAGAAAATAACATTTCTAGACTCTATCACTGTATTAGTGGATAGATCCAGAAACCGATCAGCTGCACTATCTTCTGCACTTCCTAGATAGATACAAGTTATCATTCTAGGTCCCACCTTAGGTCTCTTAAGGTCTTGTATTCGCACATAAGCAATACAGCCCCAAGTCTTAAGAGAGACATATCTACATGGATGGTCGTGCCACAACTCATACGGAGTATAACTGAGCTTTGAGTGAGGCACTCTATTCAGAATGTGATTCGCAGTTAGGACTGCTTCCCCCTAAAAGGCATTAGGCATGTCAGCTGTGAGGAGCATATAATTTAACATCTCTGTCAAAGTTCTATTCTTACGCTCAGCAACGCCATTCGATTGAGGTGAGTAAGGAGTTGCAGTTTCAAGGATTATGCCCTTAAAGGCACAAAACTCCCTAAACCCAGTTGCAGTGTATTCTCCTCCGCGATCACTTCTAAGTCTCTTAATCCTTAGATTTAACTGATTTTCTACTCGAGATTTGAATATCTTAAAGGTCTCGAATGTCTCATCTTTCGATTTCAACAAGTAAACATGACAATATCAGGAAAAATCGTCGATGAAGGTAATTAGATACTTCCTTCCCCCTCAAGTGGCATGATTATGAAAATCACAGAGGTCAGAATGAATTAACTCCAGAAGTTGTGTGCTTCTAGAAACTGTCTTGTAAGGGTTTCTAGTGATTTTTTATGGGCACAAACCTCGCACCTATCAAATCGAATAGAAAGATCTAACGGGATGTTGTGACTCTTAGCTAGATCTCACATTTTCTTATAGTGAACGTGTCCAAGTCTATTATGTAATAGCTTTGGATCTATCAGTGTTGAACTCACTTGATTTATGCACTCATTTTCTAGGCTAAGTCAATACATTCCATTGATCAGGTAAGCGCAACCGAAGTAGTGAGAATTAACAATTACTGTTATTCTACAATTTATGGTTGGGAAGGACATCCCAGCCTTATCAAGCAAACTCATAGAAATCAATTTTTTTGTTAGATTGGGAACTACTTTAACATGTTTTAAAATTAAAGTTTTATCTAAAGAGAGGACTAGCTCCGATGGCCTAGCATGAGTAACATCTGTCTCTCCTCCATTGCAGTTTTCAACTCTATCTCGGACTGCTCTGACCTCTGAGAGAAGACCTCTGTCATTTGTAACATAACATGTAGCACCGCTGCCCATCCACCACTCAGAAGACGCCCCGCGGTGAGTACTCCCAATCATAACCAAGAAGGACTTGGGATCAGAGTTGTCGACCACCATGTTCGCCATTTGTTGTGGAGCTTCCTCCTTCCGCTTCTTCGGACCCTTAAATTCAGTGGCCCAATGACCCCACTTGCCGCAGTTGTGGCATTTGTTCTTCTTCCTTTTGAGAGAAGGCTTTTTGACCGCCAACTGTGCAGGAGTATCACCCTTAGGTGTCAGGGGCTTCTGAGAAGGCTTGCTAGGCCGAGAAACAAAGTTGATAGTCTGTGAGGGCTGAGCAACTTGCTCCGCGCTTGTCCCAACAATGTTTTGGTCCTCAATGTGGATGATCCTTTTTAGTTCATCCAGAGTGATCTTCTCCTTCCGTCTGTGCATTTCAGTCTTGAAGGTGAGCCACTCAGGAGGCAGCTTACTCAGAATCAGATACACAAAGAGATTGTCGTCCATCTTCGACTAATCGTCCTCCATCTTATTACGCAGTTCTCCAACTCTATGATTTGAGAAGTGATTGACAAATTTGCTTTGACTCTGAAGTTGAAAAACTTCTCCTCAATGAGCGACTTTGACAATACCTCCTCCTTCTGAAAATGTGCGTTGAGACGATCCCAAATCTCCTTTGTAGATTTGTAGGCATGGTAGGTCAAATGCTAGATGGGGATTAAGAGAGTTCAGCATGTCAAATGCTAGTTGGACTTGAATTTTTTCAACTGACGAAGTCGGAGGCGTCGAACGACTGTAATTTAACAACGTCGAGCGCACTTTTCTTCGACATCGCGCTTTAAATCTAGAACAGAAAATTGAAACAAAATCACCTGATCCGTGCGGAGACGACCCAGTGTCTTCAGAACCAATCCAAAAATGTGTTTGCTTCTCTCCGACTGAACACGATCGCCAAGGTCTAGAGACGGCCACAACACAAACAGAGAACTCTGATTTCTCCAGGACAGGAGAATGACTGCAATAAATTTCTCCTAGAGGCAAATCCCCTACTTCATCACTCTTCCCGTGAAGAAAATAGATCCTGACGGATACCAGATCCAGTTGGCATGAATTAATTTGTAAGAGTGCTCCTCCTTTGTAGATCGACGAGATGGAGAGCAAAGGCCTCGACGAGCAACTGGTCCAGGATCTAGCAGCAGCCAAAATAGAAGATCTGGGAAACAAAATGAAGCCTGGAGCGGGGCGGCCGATCTGGAGCCGTTAGGCAAGCACTGTTCCAGCAAAACCAGAAGACGAGATCGACGTCTAGATCTCGTTTACCTCCACAATCGGCGACGACAACAAAAGGGACAGGAATGGCCCGCACCAAAGCCCAAAAGAAACAGAAGACCTTCCGACGGCTTCTTACCGATCGGCAGAAACACAGATCTGGAAGGGCTGCTTCCTCACCAACAGAAAGGAAACTCGCGACGATCTGGATCCGAGAGGCAACAGGAAGAAGATGGCGAGATGCTCTGATCGAGAGCGGACGGGAGCGAAAACCCTAGAAATTATCTTGAGAATGTAAGAGACTCCGCTCAAGATAGTCCACTAAGACTCATCAAATGTGGAGTGACCTTATATAGTATCTCCAGCGTAGAGCCCTTAAACCCTAGTGACACGAAACTCATTGGGTCGTTCCGAGTCGGTCCTGACACGCGCGGACATATTAATTAAACATCCTAAGAACATATGTGACCAAGAAGCTCTCTACTAGATCACCATCCAGAATATAGGGCTTAGTTATCACCGAGCTCAGAATCAAATTAGTTTTAAGCTTTGCTCTAAGCTAATTTGGGCATACATCGTTACATGCGCTTTGCTTCTAGTTACAGAGTTGGCCCATCAATGAATTTGTACCTTCCACTTAGGGTGTAATCTTATATATAGGCTCTGTTTGGCACGACTTATTTGCTCCAATTAATTTGAACAAAAACATCATCATCATAAAATATATGTTTGACATGACAATGGTTATGACCACCACCAAGAAAAGAAAACTAGTTTTGAACATAAAAGTGGATGAAGTTTCTTAGGTGAGGTCGGGCGTTCACGAACGATAATTAATGATCACCGCGTTTACGACCGTCACCGACATGCCAAACGGAGCCATAATCTAAAGATAAAAAAGTTAGATATAGCAAGGCGAGTTTCCTGTCCAAAAATATTAATTAATCAGACCTAACATGATCGAGGAGAGGGGCTCAGTACCATATTACCAGCTACCAGCCTACCACCATGATTGATTAATTGGTTTAATCCTGCATTAAATCGTTGACAAGGACGACTCTCCTAGTCCGGCGTCGGTCGCCTCATAAATGGGTGCAGTTGGGTGGTTGATATTTTATATTTATGCGGGGCTTCCGTAAAAAAGAAATATGCATGTCATCTTTGTATATTGGTATGTTCGCACAATTTATGGACACAATATGCAAATAGAGCAGGATTACGCGGTTAATTGTAGACGGTGCAGGTAAACAAATAAAATCTCTATGGTACCGTTGGTTTGGATGTAATTTAAATAAGATATTGAAATTGAGATCTTTTTAATTTTTAGAATTGGAATTGGGTCCGATTTCAATTCTTCTATAAATTAGAATCGATTTAATTCTAATTATAGTGTTCGCCTAATAAACATAATTTGAGAATATTATAAAATTGATCAATTTTGTTCATTTGTTAGATAAAATTTAATCTTAGAATTACGCGCGCTAGAGCGAAAAATGCGCACCCTGGCGAAAAAACATGTTCGGGCGAACGGGCGAAAATGCGCGCAGGTAGGAGAAAATAGCGTGACCGGTCGAAAATGAGCGCGCTCGGGCGAAACAGCGCGTGCCCAAGCAAAAAATACGCGCCCGGACGGAAAACGCGCGTCTGGGCGGAATACACGCAATCGAGCAAAAAATGAGTGTTGTTGCGAAAAAAGTACGCACAGACAAAATACGCGCGCCCGGGAAAAATGCACATGCCCGAACGGAAAATGGGCGCTCGTGTGGAATTCACGCGCTTGAGCGAAAAAAGCGCGTCCGGAAAAAAATGAGCGCTGTGGCGAAAAAACACTCCTGGGTGAAAAAACTCCCAACCGAACAAAAAACGCTCACCCGATTGAAAAACACTTGCCCGTGCGAAAAATGCTCGACCGGACGAAAAATGCCCGCCCCGACGAAAAAATGCAAGTCAAGGCGAAAAGCATGGTCGGTGGAAAAAATGTGCACTCTGGCGAAAAACGCGCGCTCGGACAAAAAACTCTCCTTGATGAAGAAAGCGTGCCCGGGCGAAAAAACACGCGCTAGTGAAAATGCGCGGCCGAATGAAAAATGCTCGTCCGCACGCAAAATACTTGCCTGAGCGAAAAAATGCGTCGCCTGGAAAAACACGTCTGAGGCGATAAACGTGCATTTGCCGGGATTATCCAATTCATATATATAGATTGAAAACAATTAGCTTTAGTTCAAAATGAATTCCATGAAATTCATTAAAATTCCAATTCTATTTACAACGAGTTTAAGCGCGCAAATGAACGATAAAATTTGAATTAGACATTCAATTCTAGGAGCTCAATTCGGTTCGACCCTTAAAGAGGCAGTACACATGAGCAAAGGAAATGGAAGACTTAGGGTCTGTTTGGAGCGGCTGAAACTGAAGAGAAAGTTGTTGTGAGAATAGAACTATCTGAAAAGTGCCGATGAGAAAATTGTATTGTTTGGATGCTTATCGAATAGAGTGGATCAAATAGAGTTTTCTAATTTAAACATTTTATTAGAACAACTATTGAAAAGCTATCATATTTTATAACACAATCATTACTATTGGAAAATGATTGTCCGAGCGAAAACGCGCGCCGAATCGAAAATGTGCGCAAAAAAAAAAAACACACGTCTAACGAAAATACACTTGCGGCGAAAATGCGCGCCCAATCGAAAATGCGCCCCCGACCAAAAATATGCGCCCAACCAAAAAGGAGTGCCCTGACAAAAATGCGTGCCCGCCTGGAAACATGTGCCAGACCGAAAACGCTATCCCGTGAGAAAGTGAACGCCCGACCAAAAACATGCGCCTGAATGGAAACGCACTTAAGGCCGAAAACGCGGGCCAGACAAAAAACGTGCACCCGGAAGAAAACCGGTGCCCGGGTGAAAACGTGCGCCCAGACAAAAATATGCCCAGGGAGAAAAATGTACGCCAGTGCGAAAAATGTTCGCCCGGGGGAAAACGTGCACCCGCACATAAACACACGCGCAACCAAAAACGAATGTCAGCGCGAAAACACGCGCCCGCTCGAAATCCCGCACTCTAATTAAAATGCTTGATTCAAAATTGAATTGTAAAAAAATAGTGAAAATAGCGAAGTGGAGTTTATAAAAGAGAAAAAATTAAAAGCAGAGTAAATAGTTTTTATAAAGGCCTCATTTGGTAAGGCTTTTCACGCCAGTGCGTTTGCACCAAACGTATCGGAGGCCTAAAATTTCATTTGTTTAACCGCCTATTTTTGGAATCGCGGCTAAAAGCTGCGGCCACATAATTCTCGCGTCCGCAAACCCTCACTTCGCCCTCCAGTTTGTCGCGTTTGAGGTCAAGGCAGGAGGAACTCGCCGCTCTCGACGACATCCAGGGGTCGACGACATCCCGTCGGGTCTTCCCTCGGGTTTTTCTACGACGACATCAAGGGCTCGCGTCGGCTTCTCTTCTCCGACGACATCCGCTTCTCTTCTTCAGGGCATTCGCTTCTCTTCTCCGACGACATCCAAAGGTCGGGGAGCTTGGATTTGGACGAAGGTGTCGCGCGCTTCCGGCGTCTCTCCCGACGTGTCTTCTCGACGGCATCCAAGTGTCGACGACATCCCGGCGGGTCTTCCGGCGGGTCTTCCGGCCGCACTGGTGGAGGCAACGACGATGGAGCCTGGAGCCGAATTTTTTTAATCTGGGATAAATCTGGGCAGAGGAGCTGGGAGATTGGGAGCTTGAATCCAGTTAAGGTATTCTCTCTTGGGCCTCATCTGGTTTGACTATGTTTTAAAGTATTTGTTAATATAATTGTTTGTTAAAGTGCCTTTCTATGTTGTGTGTGTGTGTGTATTAAGGTGTGTGAATTAATAGCTAAGGTTTGTTTGTGTATGTTGTGTGTGTGTGTTGTCCGTTTGTGTATTAAGTGTATTGTATGAATGGTGTGTTTTGTATGAATGTGTTTGTGTGTGTGGTGTGTGTTTGTGTATGGATGGTATGTTGCGTATGTTGTGTATGTTGTGTATGTTTGTGAATGTGTGTGTGGTACGTTGTGTGTGTGTGTCTGTGTGAATGTGTATGAGTGTGTTGTGGTATGTTTGTGTATGTTGTGTGTGTGGTGTGTGTTTGTGTATGGATGGTATGTTGTGTTTGTTGTGTATGTTTGTGTGTGTTGTGTATGTGAATGTGTGTGTGGTATGTTATGTGTGTGTGTGTGTGTGAATGTGTATGAGTATGTTGTGTGTGTGTGTGTGTGAATGTGTATGGGTGTGTTGTGGTATGTTTGTGCATGTTGTGTGTGTGTGGTGTGTGTTTGTGTATGTTGTGTGTGTGGTTTGTGTTAATTCAAGTTAGGTTTTTTGTGTGTGTATGTGATTGTGTATGTCAATGTGTGTGTATGTCAATGTGTATGAGTATATTGTGTGTGTGTGTGTGTGTATGTTAAGTGTTTTTTGTGTGTTAAGTCCAACAAGAAGAACAAACTTTTAATGCAAAGTCTTTCCAAATAATTATTTCCAAAAAATATATCTACAAATAGTCATCGAACATAATTTTAAAAAATCTCTAATAAAAAAAATTTATGATAAAAAATATTTACAAAACGTCACCGCAGTTTTGCCAAATGGTTCTCTATTTTGAACAGTTCTGCAAACACAGAATAACCAAACAGAACTCCATTTCCTGCAACAAGTTTCCAACAGCTACATTTACAAACCTGCATTTACAACAACTCTTTTTACAACCGCAACCGCTCAAACAAATAAAGGGCCTGTTTGGGACATCTCCAGCGGATTGGAAAGCTATTTTCCAACCGCTGGAGCTGTTTTATAGCTGTTTGGCGGGTCAGCTCTTTCAAAAGTGATTTTGATAGAGCCACGTTTTAACCCTCTTTTGAAAATCCGCATACCCCCTGCTTTTGCGCTCCCAAAATCGCTCCTTGTCTTTCCGCGATCCCGCTGTGTTTCCTTCTCGACAAGCCCTAACGACGCGCGATCCCGTTATCTTCTTCGACCTCGACGCAGGATCCCGCTCTCTTCTTCCTACTCGACGAGCCTTCTTCTGGACGCATACCTTCTTCCTCCTCGCCGAGCCTTCTTCTGGAAGCATACCTTCTTCCTGCTCGCCGAGCCTTCTCCTGGACGCAGATCGTGCTCTCTTCTTCCTCCTCGCTGATAGCCTTCTCCTGGACGCGACCAACAACCAACCACTCCAGATCTCCAGGGTTCAGTACTCCAGATCTCCAGGGTTCAGTACGCGACCAACAACCAACCAACGACAAGCCCTACCATCAGCCAGTTCAGATCTCCTTCTCCGGCGAGGTATGTCGTCATTTAGGTTTTCTGATTCAGCCACTCCAGATTTCTGGATTTATGTAATGGTTGTTTGAATGTGTATGTAGATATGTGTTTGTGTGTGTGTTTTTTGTGTGTGTATGTTTGAATATGTGTGTGTTTGTGTGGATGTGGATGTGTGTGTGTGTTGATTTGTGTGTGTTTGAATGTGTATATATGTGCTTGTATGTATATATATGTTTGTGTGTGTGTTTGAAAATGTGTGTGTGTGTTTTTGAATGATTGTTTGTGTATGTGTGTGTGTGTTTGTGTGTGTGTGTGTTTGTGTGTATGTGTATGTTTGTGTGTGTGTGTGTGTGTTTGTGTGTGTGTGTATGTTTGTGTGTGTGTGTGTGTGTGTGTGTGTGTGTGTGTGTGTGTGTATGTTTGAATAGGTGTGTGATTTGTGTGTGTTTGGATGTGGATGTGTGTGTGTGTGTGTGTGTTGATTTGTGTGTGTTTGAATGTTGAAAGTGCACAATTAACCTCACTAGAATTCTCTAGAGGGGGGGGGGGGGGGGTGAATAGAGATTTAAAAATTATTTTGTGCAAAGTTAATATATATGTGTATGATCACAGATTAGAGCTTCCCACACACCAACAAGAATTAAGCAAGAAAATAAAGTAAATGCAAGAAAATAAATCACAGCACAACATAAGAAAATATAGTGGTTCCCCAAACTTTGGGTAGTCCACTCTTCTACCCCCTTGGTAGGAATTCACTATCTTGCACTGAGTCTTTTGATAATGAGACTCTTAGAACCACCCTGAGTCTTTTGACAAGGAGACTCTTAGAACCAACTGAGTATTTTGACAAGGAGACTCTTAGAACCAGTACACTGAATTTTTTGGAGAGAGATTCTAAAAACTCTTTTACAATGTTTAAGTGAGAAAGAAAGAAAGAAGAAGAAATAAAAACAAGAAAGAAGCAGAAATAAAAACAAGAAGAAGAAATAAAAGCAAGAAAATTGGAAGCACAAGAAGTGAATTGAATCTTTCTTCTATAGAGAGAAGAAGATTTGCAGTCTTTCTCTCTTTGTGAGAGCTATCAGATTTTGCAGCAGTATGACTTCAGAAGGAGAAGAAGAAGAAGAAGTGCTTGAATGTTGCTGCAGAGCTTTTTCTCAATTTCTCTCTTTTCTCTTGGGAGCTTTTCCTCTATTTCAAATGTGTGTGGTAGATCACTCTTCTTTATTTTCTGCCGACCTCCTCTTTATTTATAGCTCTGTTAATTCAACATAATACTATAGGAGGATAATCAATTAGCAGTTAGAGAGAATAGAAAGAAAAAATATTTCCATAATGTTTATTTCTGTAGAAGGAAAGAATGAATTCTGATTTCAAATAATATCCAAAATAGAGTTAATCAGATTAGCCAAGAATCAAATAGAAGGAAAGAATGATTCAGAACGGCTATAAAATATTAACATTATTCCATACAAATCAGATTTACTGAAAGAAGGAAAGAGATCTGGCGCATATTTAAGTCTGTCAAATAAATCGACGTGCGTCGATTACCATTCGACGCAAGTGTCGAGTACATCCTGTCTGGACGTCGAGAGGTGAATAAGGAAGGTGCGTCAACTAAGGTGCGTCGACTTCACTAGTTGCGTTGACTAGAAATCAGAGTAACGCCGACAACACATTCGTCGAAATCTTCCTAGAGTTACTTCGACTTATTCTGAAAGAGACGTCGACTACATTTCGACGTTGCGTCGAACACTATTCGACGCATATTTACTTAGCCTTGTTTTTCATTCTTGGAATTCATATTTGACTCATTTTCAGGGGTTAAGAGAAATCATTTTCCCAACAATCTCCCCTATTTGTCTTAACCCTTCTTAGAGAGAAATTTTATTAGCATATAATTAACATAGCAAAGCATTTGTAAAGATAATGAAGATTTCACACAATCAGAAGAGAATATATAAACAAACTTTATGTTCAGACCAATCACAAAGTAAAGTATGTGAAACATTGTTTTCAAGTATTATTCAGGAGGAGTAGGAGGAGTTTTTCTTTTTCTCTTGAATACTATTGTGGATTGCTCTTTCCCAGTAGCAGGTGATTCCCTCAGCTCCCCCTGGGTCTCAGCCATTTGCTCCCCCTGAGTCTCAACTTCAGTTAACACAGCATCTGGTTGCCTTCTTTTATTTTCAGCTTCATTCATAATAGTATCCTTAGCTCCTACTTCAGCTAACACAGCTTCCAGCTCCCCCTGAGGATCAGTTTCTTTATCTTTCTCACCATCTTCCTTTGCAGCCTCATTTTCTGCTCTGCTTCCCTCCCCTTGTAGTAGTGCCATTTGATTTGCAGCATCTCTTGCTATGTTGAGTACCTCTATTGTTTGTTCATCATTATGTAGCTCAGGTACTGTCTCATTCCCAAGGATTTTGTCAGATTTTGGAGGAGGGGACTTGTGAGAGAGAGATTTAGGATTGGAGGGCTGCTCTTCATCTAGATTCTCCCCCTTCTTGACCTTCTTGGCCAGGGAGGTTAAGAAAGACCTTGTCACTCTAGAGGAAGAGAGAGAGAGGTCTTTAGTCCTTGCATAGAGGCACTGATCCCATCTATTTGGGTATGCATGTGAAGGATGGAGGAATGAATTTGGGAGCAATGCTCATCCAGCATCACCTGGAATTTTTTAGCTGCTGATTTGATGCACTGAGTGATGAGAGCCTCAGTGGATGAAGATGTTTCATGGTGTGAAAGGTGAGGAGGTGATGGAGGAGGAAGAGGTGACAGAGGAGGAGAGAAGTGAGTTGATTCATGAGTTAAGGGTGATAATGGAGGTAGAGACGATGGGAAATTTGGAGGAGGAAGAGAAAGAGAAACTTCTGTTTGAGCAGGTGTTTGAGAAGAGATAGGTAGAGTAGGAGTTGTGAGGGTAGTAGAGAGTATTTGAGTGGATGATGGTGGTAGAGAAGGGTTGTCTCTTTGAGGAGGAGGAGGAGAAAGAGGAGAAGGAGTTCTTTCAGGGATGGAACCAGGCTTAGGAATTTGCCTGGTCCACTTAGAAAAGAGAGCAATTGACATCCTCTTCCCTGGAGGAATGGGGATTCCTTTTGACCTACATAGGTCAGGGAAGGAGTGGAAGAGTACTTGGCTCATGATTCTCATGTAGGCATTTTCCTTGTGAGAGTATTTGGAAGTTATCATTTTGAGAAGACAGCTGGCCCAGTCCACCTTCTTCTTCAGCACAAGGGCCCCCATGATGTTCAGTTGCAGCTTGGGCACTGCATCATGGGCTGATATCTTGCATAGTAGTATCTTCCCTACTATGTCTGCCAGCAATCTGTACTCATCAGAAAAGTCTATCTTTTTCAGATGGATTGGCCTATCTTTTGAGAAATTCATGGTGGTGAGCAAGTGCTTGATTTCATCAGGTGTGAGTTCAATGGATTCATCACCTAATAGGGAAATAATTAAGACTTGTTTAGAGGCTCTTTTTCTTTCCTTATTTCATTTAAACAAAGATGATATTAGGATATACCTGATGGTAGATCAAAGGTGGCCCTAATATGTTCTGCTGAGATTGAGACAGGTGTCTCATAGATTGTTCCTTGAATTTCTCCTTGTTCAGATATTTGAACATTAGTTGTCAGCTCTGTGAGTTCTGTTTCCAGGAGCTTACTTCTTGTGGAGATAAGTTTGTTCAGGCCAGCTTCAGTAAAGAGAGCAATGATGCTCTTGTAGTTTTCTGCGACTGCTTGGAAGGACTCAAGGTCAATGTCGAAGCCTGAGTTGGTCTTTGGAGCCATTTTAGGTTAGTGAAAGAGAGAGGAAGAAGTCGGCTGGTCTGAGGAGCAAGAAGGATGAAAGATGCAGAGAAGTGAAGGCTTCTAACTGAAGAGTCTATTTAAGTCAGGTGAAGCGTAGAAGCAGGACTCAATTCGAGGCTTATTAGGTACTTCAGTGGATGTGACCGAAAATGATTCAGCCTTGCGGCTCGTTTTTATGAAGTCGACGTTACGTCGAGTGGGATTCGTCGTGAGCGTCGATATAGTCTGCTTTGGGATGAAGAGAGTTCTAGTCGACGTACGCGTCGATAATAGTCGACGTATGCGTCGATTATGCCTATTGATCTGAGTCGTCGACGGTGCGTCGATTATAAGTCGACGTGACTTTTAATTTTTCAGAACAGCTCTATGTGCTTACTTCTTTTTGTCTCTTCCTATTCCTAAATGTTTCTAAGTCAATTTTGGACTGATTTTCTTTTACATATAATTTGATTGATTATGCCAACATTGTTTGGCAAGGTGGCCGAGTTTGTTACATATATAGCATTTGATTGTCTTAGAGTTGTAAGGATTTGATTTTAGAGAAGGATAGAAGTGTTGATTGGGATAGGAATATTGTTTAGAGTAGAAATTTTGATCAGGATGAATGGGTCCTGAATAGGGGTTTAGATGAGAGATTTTTGAAGGGAAGACATTTACGTTGCTCTGAATATGTGTGCGTCGATATCAATTCGACGCATGTTGATAGTCGCGTCGATTTCTATTCGGCGCTTTCTCCAGGTCGCGTCGATCTGATTTCAACGCGTAAAAAGAGTTGCGTCGATTGGAAGTCAACGTACTTTTGTTTAAGCGTCGAGAAGAGATCGATGCATCTGAGAGGTTGCGTTGAGTAGATGTCGACGCACTATTATGCATGCGTCGATATGAAGTCGACGCAACTGAATCTTCATAGATTTTTACTATTCCTTTTTCTGTTTTTACTTCTTTATGAGTTGTTTCTCTTGGTTTAGTTATCTCTTCAGATGAAGTTTGTGAGTCATCAGCTGAATAATATGATGTATCATCAATTTCCTTGGAGAGGTGTTCTTTCTTATGTTGTGATTCTTTTTCTTGGTTGTCTAATTTGACAGGTTTAGTGAATTTTACAGGGCTCATCCAAGCAGGTTTGTTGGATGGAATTAGGCTGATTGAGGGATCAGCCCCTAGCCCAAGATTCTTGTGTCTTATTGTTTGTTTTTCAGTGATCTCTTCAAGAGTTTGGCTTCTCATTTTTATTGATTCTTCAAAGGCTTTTGCCTGGGTTACTTTATCCTTAAGGAACTGATTTTCTATTCTAGCCCTTTCTATTTCCTTTTCTATTCTGCTAGCTATTGATTCATAATCTTTAAAGGATTTAATTTCTGTGTTTCTCTGGTTTTTAGCTACATTGATTTGTTCTTTTAGATCCTTAATTTCTTTTGTTGCTTTTAGTTGATCTAGATACATTCTCATAAAATCATTTCTAAAGTTAGCACTTTGAAAATCTATTTCATCAAACATGCTTACCTCATCCTCATCCTCAGATTCCTCTATGAGAATGAGGTTCTTTTCTTTTTCATCATCAGAAGATATGCTTTCTTCTGATCCTGTTTTACTCCATGATTTATCATCATTCTTTGAGTCTTCAAAGGCCATTAAGCATAGGTCTTCTTGCCTAGATTCTTCATTGTCACTCTTAGAGGATGAACTATCCTCAGAGTTTGTTTCACTCCAGACTTCTGCAATGAAGCCTCTTTCTTTCTTCTTCCCTTTTATCTTCAGATCTTTCTTTTTCAGATCCTTTTCTGTTTCAGCATTCTCTGGACATTCTGGGGCAATATGTCCAGGTTTCCTGCAAGAATAGCAAATAATTTCTTTAGTGGGGGTTTTGTCATACCTTGGTTTTGACTCCCTCCTTTTTGATCCATCTGTCTTGACCCATTTCTTAAATCTTCTGGCCAAGAAACTGAATAGTTCTTCTTCAGTGACAGGGGTTCCTCCTTCTGTTGCCTTTAGAGCAATGTTCCTGCCTTTTGAGGAAATTGGAGTGTTTTCTCTTCTTTCCTTCTCTTCTCTAGTTTTCAGCAATTGCTCATAGGATCTGAGTTTTCCTAAGAGAGCATCTGTTGAAATCTCTTTTTGTCCTCTTGTGTCTCTTATTGCCCATATTCTTGAGTCCCATGAACTAGGGAGACTCATTAGCAATTTGTCATTAATCTCAGTGAGAGAGATTTCTCTGTCCAAGTCTCTTAGTTGATTGATGATCAGACTGAATCTGTCATACATTTCAGAGATGCTTTCTTCAGCCTTCTTTTGGAAGTTCTCATATTGAGAAATCAATAGAGCCTTTTTATCTTTCTTTTCATCAGCACTTCCTTCCACCATCTTTGTGAGAGCATCCCAAATTTCTTTGGATGATTCACAGTCAACAACCTTTTAGATTAAGAAATCCAAATTTCTTGGAATTCTAGTGAGGTTAATTGTGCACTTTCAGATTAAGAAATCTCAAACATGTGAATACACACTATGAAAACTATAAGCTCAATCAAGAGCTCTCAAAGAAGGAATTAGACAAAATCCATTCAGAAAATCTAACACTAAGGAAAGAGCTGGCAAAGGCTAAAGCCTTTGAGGACTCTCTGAATGGAAGAGGTCAGAAGCTCAAGGACATCTCTGAGAATCTCACTGATAGATTTAGACAACTAAAGCTGAATACCAATGAAGCATCTAAATTACAAACATTCAGCAAACCTGTCTGGAAACATCCCATTCAATTCACTAGGGAGAATCATCTAGCAGGAATTAGATCACAAGTAGGTCCAGAAACAACCACTGTTTTTAATAAACCTAATCCCATTACAGATAAAGGAATCTTAGGAAAGTATCCTCACAAAAATTCTGAACATACGTCGAATTATTATCCACGTGCGTCGATTTCTAATCGACGCATACACCAAATCGCGTCGACCTCCACTCAACGTAATCTCTCACATGCTTCGACTAAAAGTAGACTCAGAATGAAGGAAGCATCGACCTCATATCGACGCAACCAGAAATCTACGTCGAATTCATATCGACGCAACCATAAGTCTACGTCGAATCCCTATCGACACAATAAATCAGACAGAAAATTTTCTGTTTCCAAACAGGTCCCTCAATCCATGTCCTTCTATTATGAACACTATTTCTGTGATATCATCCAAGAAGATTGGTATGATAAGCCAGTACCCCATAAGGAGGAAGGATATCCTGAAAAACCCACTTATTCTTTTATTAAATCTTTTACTAATGAGAGAAAGGGACCCCAGCTCAGCAGGGTCTAAACTAATGTTTAAACTTTTTTGTGCAGATGTATCACATCTCCAGGATGGTGTGGTACTTAGACAGTGGATGCTCCATGCATATGACAGGTTGCAAAAGCCTATTAATCAACTTTGAGGATAGACTTGGACCATCAGTAACCTTTGGAGACTCTAGCTGTGGCCAAACCAAGGGATTTGGAGATTTCAAAGAAGGGAAAGCCACCTTCAAGAATGTGGCAGTGGTCAAAGGACTAAAACACAATCTGATAAGTATAAGTCAGATATGTGAGAATGGTAAGTATGAGGTAAAATTTACTACACTATTCTGCCATATTATAGATATCAAGACTGGTGATACAGTACTAAATGGAATTAGAAAAGGGAGAGTATATGTAGTGGACTTTAGCTCTTCACCCACAGAAGTTTGCTTATTCAACAATATTATTGATAAAAATGAATTATGGCATAGGAGACTAGGTCATCTAAACTACAAAACAATCAGTAAACTAGCTAAGAATAACCTAGTCAGAGGCTTACCAAAGGGTAGGTACTCTAAGGATTCTCCATGCAGACCTTGCCAACTAGGAAAGCAAACCAAATCATCCTTCAAACCCATTGGTAAGGATGACTCTCCCAGGTCTTTATACTTACTACACATGGATCTCTTTGGTCCTATATCCACTCAAAGCTTAGGTGGAAAATCCTATACCTTGGTCATTGTTGATGATTATTCTAGGTTTAGCTGGGTATTCTTTCTAGGAGTTAAATCTGAAACCCATAAAATTCTCTCAAAATTCATAAGACAGATACAATCTGAGTTCAATACAAATGTTTCAATTATAAGAAGTGACCATGGGACTGAATTTGAGAATTAGATGATTTGTAGTTTCTGTGAGGAAGAAGGTATTAAACAAAGCTTCTCAGCACCTAGAACTCCCCAACAAAATGGAGTTGCTGAGAGGAAGAATAGAACCTTAATAGAATCAGGTAGAACCCTGCTTGCAGAGTCAGGATTACCAAAAACCTTTTGGGCTGAAGCAGTCAACACTGCAAACTATGTTCTAAATAGAAGCCTCATACACAAAACTAAATCAAAGACTCCATATGAGCTCCTGAAAAATAAAACACCCACTGTTAAATATTTTAAAATTTTTGGATGTGCTTGCTTTATTCTAAACAATGGGAAAGATCATCTTGCCAAATTTGACAAAAAGTCTGATGATGGAATATTTCTGGGATATTCATCATCCAGCAAAGCCTATAGGTGCTACAATAGAAGAACTCTTAAGATTGAAGAATCCATGCACATTGTATTTGATGAAACTAACATGCTGCTTAAGGGGGAGGAAACTCCCACCAGTTCTGTTCCACAGGAAAACAACAGCATAGAAACCCAGCTTGAGCAACTAGCTCTAGAGAACACAGAAAATGGAAAGGAAAACCAGTTAGAGGAACCAAGTGATGAGTCTGAACAAGAAACCTCAGAAAAGAGCACTCAAGACCCTCTTCCACAAGAGGACATGGTCCAGGAAGAACAATTGAACAATGATCCCATTGAGAATGAAGTAGAAGAACAACTGACAAATTCAGGCAGAACAGGAATCAATTTGAATGATCATCCACAAGCTCAAGTGATTGGAGATCCCAATGCAGGAGTAAGAACAAGACACCAAGTCTCCAATAGGATAATGCTCCAATGCTTCCTATCACAAGTTGAACCAAAAAAGTTTGAGGAAGCAAATTGTGATCCTCACTGGATTATGGCCATGCAAGAAGAACTAGGCAAATTTGAGAGAAACAAAGTATGGAACCTAGTTGAAAGACCAAGAAACTACCTTGTAATTGGTACAAAATGGGTATACAGGAACAAACTAGATGCCACTAGAATAATTGTGAGAAACAAGGCAAGACTTGTAGAACAAGGATATAGACAAGAAGAAGGGATAGACTACAATCAGACCTTTGCTACAGTAGCCAGATTAGAGGCAATCAGGCTCTTTCTTGCCTATGCAGCCTTCATGAAGATGAAAGTCTACCAAATGGATGTCAAGAGTGCCTTTTTAAATGGAGATCTGCAAGAAGAGGTATATGTGGAGCAACCACCAGGTTTTGTTAATCCCTCTTCCCCTAACTTTGTTTATAGACTTAACAAAGCATTATATGGTCTTAAGCAAGCACCTAGAGCTTGGTATGAAACTCTCTCAAATTTTCTTTTAGAAAATTCCTTTGAAAGAGGAAAAGTAGACAAGACACTCTTTACTAGAACACATAAAAACCAACTCCTTGTTCAAATATATGTAGATGACATTATCTTTAGCTCAACCCATCCTAAACTATGTAAAAGATTTGCTAATCTTATGCAATCTAAATTTGAGATGAGTAGTATGGGTGAACTCTTCTACTTCCTAGGGCTACAAGTAAAACAAATTAGTGAAGGAATCTTTATCTCACAATCAAAATATACCAAAGAACTAATCAAAAAGTTTGGTATGGAATCAGCATCTACCATGAAAAGACCCATGGCAACCAATGCCATCATAGAAAAAGATGATAAAGGAAAATCAGTAGATCAAAAGACTTATAGGGCCATCATAGGATCCCTTCTATATCTAACAGCAAGCAGACCTGATATCATGTTTGCCACTTGCATATGTGCTAGATTTCAGGTTGAACCAAAGGAATCCCATCTCACCTCTGTAAAAAGGATTCTTAGATACCTAAAGGGAACCCCTGAACTAGGACTATGGTACTCAGCAGAAACCAACTTTGAATTAATAGGTTTCTCAGATGCAGATTATGCTGGATGTAGGGTTGATAGAAAAAGCACATCTGGTACCTGCCAATTTCTAGGTGACAGATTGATCTCATGGTTTAGTAAGAAACAAACCTCAGTCTCAACTTCAACAGCTGAAGCTGAATACATAGCTGCTGGGAGCTGTTGTTCACAAATCTTGTGGATGCAAAATCAACTACTTGATTACAAATTGGAAATACACAACTCTAAGATCTATTGTGATAGCTCTAGTGCTATATCCATAGCATCCAACCCAGTCCTTCATAGTAGGACCAAACATATAGAAATCAGATATCACTTCCTTAGAGACAATGTTGAGAAGGGTAAAATAATATTAGAATATATTCCCACAGACAATCAAAGAGCAGACATCTTCACAAAACCTTTAGATGAAACTAAGCATAACTATTTCATAAACACCTTGGGGATGCTTGATGAAAGCTTGTAAACCTCATTGTTAGGGAAATCTAAAGACATCAGAATATCTAAGAAAGTTTCCTGGAGATGCGTCGAATACATATCGACGTACCGTCGAGAAGACCTCGACGCTGGTTCTGATTTCTTTCAGTTAAAGTTACGTCGATCCACTATCAACGTACCGTCGACTTCTTATCGACGCAAGTCTATGACCACGTCGACAAATCTTTAGACTGACAAAACCTTCACGGAACGCCGACTACATATCGACGCATACGTTGACATCAATTCGACGTAACGTCGACTTCTGGTTAAAATTGGAATCAAATCCTTACTTCCTTTTCTTTTACGACTAGATTACCTTGATTTCTGTTTCCTTTCTCGACGTTTCATCTTCTTTAAATAGTACTTCTTATTTCATAACAAATACCTCTCTAGACCCGCCAAAACTGCGTCTTCTACCTCTCTCTTCCTGCATCAATGGCGCCTACTCCTGTTCAAACTGACCTTATCAACGCAATGAACGATGCTCTGGAAAATCTTCTCAATGACTTCCAGACACGATTAACTAACTTTCTCCAATGAATGTGCCAATATGATCACCTCCTGTGAAGCCAAATTGGCCACCCTGTCTGCCTATCTTCCCGGGCTTCATCTTCTTCTTCAAGAGGAACCTCTGTCGCCACAAAGGTTTACATCCTTCCTGAAAGATATAAACCAGGGGGAGAGTTGCTCCAGAAACCCCTCTTGCCAGGTTTTTTTGATCTCAACTAAAAGCTCAGGTTTAAATCTCTTCTCTCCAACACTAAGTATTCTCTCTAACTCTCTTATAGGCTCCACTCCTCTCAAATCACTCTGACTACACTTTCATCAAACATTTTGGTGAATCCTCCTCTTACAACACTGAAGGGGAGCATGCTGTGGATTCAGCATTCAGAATTGATGATCCTTATAACCAGGTGGAGATTCCTGTAGTAAAGGACCCAGTAATCCAGGGGGAGGAAGAAGCAGCCACCTCTGATGATTGGAATGGGCAGATATGGATTGATGCACCCTTATGCGAGGAAGAACTTCAACATCACTCTTCTGCCTTCTCTGCCAGTTACATCAAGCTGAAGACACCTCTACTTGAGGACATCCATACAAAAGAGTCTGGATGAGACATTCATCCCTCAGCAGAGATCACCCTACCAGAAATCACTCTGCCCTCTATTGCAGAACATCTAAGAACTCTTCTTGAAATAACTCCCTCTCCACCCAAAGAGAAAACTCCTCCTTCCTCTCTTCCTCTTCCTCCTCCTCAACTGCCTCCTCTACCTTCTTCTCTACCTCCTCTGCTACCTCTACCTCCATAAGCAGCAAGACTCCCTAAACAGATCATACCTAGGCAAAGTCCAGGAGGACAGATAAAGAGAAAAAGGGAAGTCACTCCCCACTGGCAAAATTTTTCTAAAGAAGAAAGGAAGGAGTTTGCAAAAGAAAAGAAGTATAGAAAAGCATGTGAGCAGATAAAAAGATTTGAAAAGATGCCTAGTATCTGTCCTAACAGTCCTGTCAAGGAGTACCATGATCCTGACATGGAAAAGAGGCATGAAGAGATAAGAGAAAGAGAAGTGTATGAATATGAAGCAGCTAGGAAAGAAGTGGAAGATAAAAGGAGGGCCTGGATGGAGAAGATTAACAAGGGCATGACTAAGGAACAAATTCTTGCTGAATCTTCTATCAGAATTCCAAATAAGTTGTTTGATATTGAAGCTTATCAAAAGAAAAATCCCCAGGAAGGGATTATCCTGGATAAGGGTCAAAAGGACAAGAAGGGTATAGGGTGTACAAAAGAAACCTACATTCCCTATAAGAAGCCTACAAGGCCTGCAAAGCTAGACAAATGGCTTAACTCACCATGGAAAGGGAAAGAAAAAGGAAAGATGTATGAAGTTCCTGAGAAACGGGAACCAGAAAAGAAGAAACTCTATAGGCCAAAGGTTGATAACAAAGGACCTCCTGAGCCCAAGCCTGCACAAAAAGAATCTCACAACATTACCATTGAGATGATTGATGAAAAGGCAGCAATCATCATCAGCAAAGGGTACTCCATAAATGACACTATTCCTGATGGTCATAAACTCTTGGAAAAACTGCATACAATCATCAGGAATGTCCAGGAAAGACCTGATAGAGCCAGGCGATACATTTTTGATGCCATTAATGACTTATCTAGGAAACTTTATTCTGCTTTTGTCAACTTCATGTACAAAAAGAAGTTTCTAGTTTAATTCTTGTGAAAAACAAATACTTGTCATGTGCTTTCTTTTCCTAATTCTTTCCTTTTACTCAATATATTTCTTATCTATACAAATACTATGCTGTGTTAATTATATGCTAATAAAATTTCTCTCTAAGAAGGGTTAAGACAAATAGGGGGAGATTGTTGGGAAAATGATTTCTCTTAACCCCTGAAAATGAGTCAAATATGAATTCCAAGAATGAAAAACAAAGCTAAGTAAATATGCATCGAATAGTGTTCGACGCAACGTCGAAATGTAGTCGATGTCTCTTTCAGATTAAGTCGAAGTAACTCTAGGAAGATTTCGACGTATGTGTTGTCGACGTAACTCTGATTTCTAGTCGACGCAACTAGTGAAGTCGACGCACCTTAGTCGACGCACCTTCCTTATTCACCTCTCGACGTCCAGACAGGATGTACTCGATGCTTGCGTCGAATGGCAATCGACGCACGTCGATTTATTTGACAGACTTAAATATGCGCCATATCTCTTTCCTTCTTTCAGTAAATCTGATTTGTATGGAATAATGTTAATATTTTATAGCCGTTCTGAATCATTCTTTCCTTCTATTTGATTCTTGGCTAATCTGATTAACTCTATTTTGGATATTATTTGAAATCAGAATTCATTCTTTCATTCTACAGAAATAAACATTATGGAAACATTTTTTCTTTCTATTCTCTCTAACTGCTAATTGATTATCCTCCTATAGTATTATGTTGAATTAACAGAGCTATAAATAAAGAGGAGGTCGGCAGAAAATTAAGAAGAGTGACCTACCACACACATTTGAAATAGAGGAAAAGCTCCCAAGAGAAAAGAGAGAAATTGAGAAAAAGCTCTGCAGCAACATTCAAGCACTTCTTCTTCTTCTTCTGCTTCTGAAGTCATACTGCTGCAAAATCTGATAGCTCTCACAAAGAGAGAAAGACTACAAATCTTCTTCTCTCTATAGAAGAAAGATTCAATTCACTTCTTGTGCTTCCAATCTTCTTGCTAGGAAGAAGATTCTTTCTTGTATTTATTTCTTCTCCTTTCTTTCTTTCTCACTTAAACATTGTAAAAGAGTTTTTAGAATCTCTCTCCAAAAAATTCAGTGTACTGGTTCTAAGAGTCTCCTTGTCAAAAGACTCAGTTGGTTCTAAGAGTCTCCTTGTCAAAAGACTCAGGGTGGTTCTAAGAGTCTCCTTATCAAAAGACTCAGTGCAAGATAGTGAATTCCTACCAAGGGGGTAGAAGAGTGGACTACCCAAAGTTTGGGGAACCACTATATTTTCTTGTGTTGTGCTGTGATTTATTTTCTTGCATTTACTTTATTTTCTTGCTTAATTCTTGTTGGTGTGTGGGAAGCTCTAATCTGTGATCATACACATATATATATTAACTTTGCACAAAATAATTTTTAAATCTCTATTCACCCCCCCCCCCCCCCCCTCTAGAGAATTCTAGTGAGGTTAATTGTGCACTTTCAATTGGTATCAGAGCTCAATCACGTGCGTCGATTGCCATTCAACGCAAGCGTCGAGTACATCCTGTCTGGACGTCGAGAGGTGAATAAGGAAGGTGCGTCGACTAAGGTGCGTCGACTTCACTAGTTGCGTTGACTAGAAATCAGAGTAACGTCGACAACACATTCGTCGAAATCTTCCTAGAGTTACTTCGACTTAATCTGAAAGAGACATCGACTACATTTCGACGTTGCGTCGAACACTATTCGACGCATATTTACTTAGCCTTGTTTTTCATTCTTGGAATTCATATTTGACTCATTTTCAGGGGTTAAGAGAAATCATTTTCCCAACAAATGTGTATATATGTGCTTGTATGTATATATATGTTTGTGTGTGGTTTTGAAAATGTGTGTGTGTGTTTTTGAATGATTGTTTATGTATGTGTGTGTGTGTGTTTGTGTGTGTGTGTGTGTGTTTGTGTGTGTGTGTATGTTTGTGTGTGTGTGTGTGTGTGTGTGTGTGTGTTTGTGTGTGTATGTTTGAATAGGTGTGTGTGTGATTTGTGTGTGTTTAGATGTGGATGTGTGTGCGTGTGTTGATTTGTGTGTGTTTGAATGTGTATATATGTGCTTGTATGTATATATATGTTTGTGTGTGTGTTTGAAAATGTGTGTGTGTTTTTGAATGATTGTTTGTGTATGTGTGTGTGTGTGTGTGTGTGTGTTTGTGTGTGTGTGTGTGTATGTTTGTGTGTGTGTGTGTGTGTGTGTATGTTTGAATAGGTGTGTGTGATTTGTGTGTGTTTGGATGTGGATGTGTGTGTGTTGATTTGTGTGTGTTTGAATGTGTATATATGTGCTTGTATGTATATATATGTTTGTGAATGATTGTTTGTGTTTTGGGTATACAGTTTAATGGGAAACCCAAAGGCCGGAGGAAGCACAGCAACATGGGAGTCAAATGATGTTTTGATCTTTTGCGATCTTTGCATTATAGAGATAGGGTTGGGAAATCGGCCTACCACCCACTTCAGCAAGGATGGTTGGAAAATTTTGATTGGATCTTTTAAACAGCGGACTGGAAAAAACTACGATCGAATGCAAATGAAGATTAAGTGGGACCATCTCAAGAAAGACTGGAAGTTGTGGAAAGAACTTGAACATGGAGAGACCGGTTTGGGATGGGACCAGGAAAAGAGAACCATTGCAGCTTCTGATCAGTGGTGGGAGGATAAAATCAAGGTAACCTAAAAATCAAATAATATAAACAAAATTATATGTTTTTTAATATTTTCTTATATTATTATAATTGTTATGTATAGGTTGTTCCTGCTGCCAAAAAATTTCGATTTGCTGGTATTGCGCCCGAGTTAGAGGAGAAACTGAATATTATGTTCAGTCAGGTTGTTGCTATAGGTGAAGATTCTTGGGCTCCATCAATTGGCAGCGTTCCACCTGATGTGGAGCACATTTCTGATGAAGAAGATAATCCAGTGGAAAACTTGGAGGTGCAACGACTTGATCATCAACCAATATTGGCAATACCTCCACCTCCACTAGTAAACGAAGAAGAGTGGGAAAGAATAAAGGAGTGGCTCTTTCCAATATGAGTGAATTACGTGCATCTGTGCTTGTAAGATCTCTTTTTCCAAAACCCGCTCGGGTACATGAAAACTCGAATCTCTCCCATATCGCACAGTTGAGGTGGATCTTCGCCCAGAATCGCTGTCTTGCGGTGTCACCAACACCCGGGTTGGCTAACACCACTCAGTACCAACTCTGCCGGCTATACGATCATAAGTAAAATATGCCATAAAAGGGAATACAGAATGAAGGCATGTCCACAATATCACAGCATCAAATATAATGAAAAACAGAAAGTCCAAAGAGAAGTACAAGCAAAAAGGGCTTAAGCCCAATACATATCCAATATAATGTACTCTCTCTCTCTCTACAACATGCGGAAACTACAACAAAACTCTAAAAATGCGGAAGTCTAACTAACTAGTCATCAACCTGTGGCATCGTGGTAGTACGCTGCATCCGCTGCTCAGGTCCTGCCATCTCGTCCTGCTGCGCGAGGGACAACCCCGTCTCCTCGGACTCCTGCGGTCACACCGACCGTTAGTCATAAAGACTAAGTCGTTTTGTCCTCGCCTCCCTCCACGACTCCTAGGTACCGAGCCGGAGGAAGAAGCGGAGGACAACCAGGGGTAAACAAAAGGTGGTGACATGGCACTAAACTAGCATGTATAAGTAAAGCAGTAAAAACTAGCTAGCAGTATAGTACAAGTATAAGGCAGTGAAGTAGAGCAATGAAGTAAGCAGTAAATAGAAAGAAAATGCGGTGCAGTAAGTAAATCTAAACTACCAATCACAGATCGTACCTTAACTTATATGAACGCCCATACGACATATAAGTTAAGATGTCCAGGTAATCCATCATATAAATGAGCCCATACTAATTTATATGATGGGGTATGCAGATGTCCGTTATGATATGCTATGTTTATGATGTTATTATGCAGCCATGCAATGCAACCCACCCACACGACTCTATGCGCACAGACCTTTATAGTTCCCAATTTGTTTGAAAGGAAGCCAACCTTTCGGGTACCGACCGTCGTGGCTCACGGTGGCAGTGGATCGGGCACTCCACATCCTAGGCGGGTATGGTCACTACCAAGCCTAGACCTCATGTACGCCTCAATGCTAAGAACACAACAACGGAGCTCCTGCGTACTCTTGCTGGAATCCACCAGACTTTAAGGTCGGGGTGGGGTATTAGGGATTGTCCTCCAGACCGCGGTACTCAAATTTATCGGCCCTCTAAACCTCACCCTCACCTGAGTCAACGTACTACCATCGGTGAGATGAATGGCCTAGTACCGAAGACTCGCCACTATTTGCATAAGAAACAAATGTTAACAAGTCCACCCGAGATTCCGGGTCAGGGTCTAACACACAAGCTGATCCAACCCATCTCCTTCCCGGAGGAGATTCATACCAGTTTGCAGACCTACATAGGCTAATCTTGCCTACAATTTAGTTAGTGTTATATTTGGGGTGAATCTTGGACTTCCCGCGGTGTACTCCGTAAGGGCCCCCTAACGGTACTGCAAATCAATGGGCTCAACCCCACTATCCTCCTCAAGATAATTACTTTAGTTGGTGATTAACGTTTGGTTCACCCCTCATCATTTCATATAGTTAAAGTGACTTAGCTCATCTCCCGTCCCACCCAATCGGGTTGGACGTGCCTCTACACCTCATATATTAACCCTAACACAACCTCACAACTAGCCCTAGGATTGACCCTCCTTGAATCATGGTGTACTATAACTCATTTACTGATTGGATATAACTCCTAAACACTACTTAGGGGTCTGAATTGTCTAAAACTCAAAATTCTGTTTTTACTAAATGCAGACCACTAAGTTGAACTATCCATCAACCCCATATGGGAATCCTTCTAAAAACTCATCACCAAGGTATCTAATAATTATCCTAGGCTCCCACTGACCTTAATAAGGTATGTTCCAATTTTCATAATTTTCCATATTAAATTGGTGTTTAATATAATTTAAAGTAGTTAAGGCCTTAAGTCAAATTACACATGAACTACCCTCAAAATGATTCCTCATGCTACATGAAAATTATCAGTAAGGTAGTATCCCATATCAAGGTGGTTCACTGAGTCCCATGACCCTAGCGTGTGATTTGACCTACTAAATCATCATTGTTGTATAATTACCAAAATGCCACTATAATTAGGAAAAATAGAATTTCACATCTGAAAATCCTACAAAAATTACCAAGTGTCCAAATGTGGACCTAGAGTCTTATGCCAAAATATTGTGTCATTACCATGTGATTTGACAATTTAAAAAGATTTAATATCCAAGTGACATAAATTCCAATTTCTACATGAGGTATATGAAATATAATTCTACAAGCTTCCAAATAATTATCATGGGCATATATTAACACAAAATCATAGATAACCAAGTATCACAACATTTCCCCATGATTTGATATTTTAAAATGATTTAATACCCAAGGGTTGAGAAATCCAATTTCTACATGAGGTATATGAAATATAATTTTACAAGCTTCCAAATAATTATCATGGGCATATATTAACACAAAATCATAGATAACCAAGTATCACAACATTGTCCCATGATTTGATATTTTTCAAAATTAAATTCCCTTAAGCTAGCAAGCACTTAAAATTTCCTACACAAGGGATAATACTTCAATAAATCATAACAAAATTACTATAGTCCATTTTCATCCCTATTCAGCCATTGATAGAGCTTCAACACCATACAAGGTCCTATGACCATGCATTTCATTTTATTAAGGAAAGGGTGGCAATTTCATTTATTAGGAAGAAAAATACTTACAAACCTCTAAAAATTTTCATTAAATTAACTAAGTCATTTTATGCTCCTACAAACATATCTACAAAATTCTGAGCCAAGGCAAGAATATTTGGTCCTATGCCCTTCACAAATCTCACCTTGCACCCTTAAGGGTTTACCCTTAGGGTTTTAGGTCACACCACCCTAATGGCTCCAAATGGACCAATAGGGTGTGTCACATGCATTTGCATATCCATACCCACATAGCCATCATGATGGGAGGAGGCTAACACACTCAACTCCTCAAAATGACCTAAACCCTAATTTGACCCTTAAAGGCCCTCATTAGGGTTTCCCATTTTCCATATCAAATCAACTCCAAATGGAGTGAAATATTAGGTAGGCACTACTCATGTACAAAAGAGCATGCCACCAAAGTTTGGTGTCATTTGGACATCATATGCTCCACAAATCAACTTAATTTAAATATTCTAACTACCACAAAAACCCTAGGTAAAAGTGTCCACCAAGGGCTGTCCCTTTGGCAGGGGTGCCCCTAGGGTATACCAACCCATGGTTAAAAGCACAGCTCCAAAGCTTGAAGGGTTTGACCTAGGTAATTAATTTAGTAGACTGACCTAGTGTAGGACCAGTCCTAGTAAAAACAGCTCCCTGGGGAGCTGTAAGTCACCAAATGACCTGAACTCAAGCCTTACTGAAAGTCAAGATCAAGGCCTACAACTTTCATGTTGGGCACTTTTTCTAATTCGGCCATTAAGAGGCCTTAATTAATTATTGAAGTGGACTGAATATTAGAGGCAGAAAATCTAACTATTGAATTAAATAAAAATAGAAAATATGAGATCTGCACGAATCTTGGCGCAGATCTAACGGCAGCGCCGTCGTCTTCTTCCTCAGCCAACGGCTGGGATTCTCCCGTGCTGGGCTGAGTTACTCCCTCATTTCCCGGCCACCTGGTGGCCACCACGGCCGGCCACCACCGCCGGCCACCACCGCCACCACCTTCGTGGTGGTCGGGGCTACAACTCCCGGCAACATGGCGGCCGGAGGGGGCATTTTCCGGCGATCCTGGGTGTCTCATTTTGAGCCAAAATCCATGGATTTCGGAGGTAGATCCGGGCTCAATTGAGCCCGATCCTTCAGCATTTTGTGATGAGAAGCTAGCATGGGGGGAGGGGAGGAGAAACGAACCACTATTGGTGCGTGTCGCGGCTCCGGCGACGGTTGGCCATGGATTTTCCTTGCTCCGGCGACCCCGCTCCTGATCTTGATTCTCCAGCTAAAGCTCTGCTCCAAGTGCCGTTCTCGACTGCTCTCGACCTCCTGAAGCTAGTGGTGTGGTTGAATTCAAGTGGGGAGGCCTCTACATGTTGTTTTGAACTTAGGCCTCCTCGGTCCTCTCATGGCTGCCACCCTCCTGCACCAGCTGGCCCCTTGCTTCCACCTGGGTCAAGCCCAGACCCACAGTAATTAGGGGAGATCCCTAGGCTGATTAGAGGAGGAGTGTAGAGGAGGGGATGTTAGCTTTTTCTTTTGCTTTTGCTTTTAAACCACTTTTTGTCCCCCTCTTATTTGGTTAATCAAGCCTAAGCTTTGGGTTCAGTCCAAGGTTGATGATGGCATGACCTAGGTCCATGAAAGATGGTTAATTGATGGGTGTTGGGGTTCCACTCAATTTAGGCTTGGAATTTCACCATTAATGGGCTATGTTGACCATGGTTGACTTTGGTCAACCAAGGTGAGTGGGTTGACCCCACTTGGGGGTCATGGGTCCCTTAACATCACCCAACATTAGTTGGTCCATGGTGGTGCTCCAATTGGTTCAATTTAATCAAAGGGGGGTGATTTTGACCTAAATTAAGCTAGAGTTGACTTTGGTCAAATTGGTCAATTGGTTGACCAAGTGATGGGGCTTTTAGGTCCAATGAGTTCCTTAAAGTGTTTATAGTGTGGTGGTAAGGTCAATTTGAACATGTAGAGTCAATAGAACCCTAATTGACTTAGTTTGGTTAATGTTGACCTATTGTTGACTTTGGTCAATTTCATGCAATTGGGTCCCACCCAAATGCAACTCTCAAGGTAATGGTCTTCCTTAGTGGTTAGGGTGGTATGGGAGAGGTCAATTTGGTGAATTGAGGGTCAATTGGCCTAAGGGAGTGGTATTGGGCTATGTTGATTTTGTGCCCTTGGTGTGCACTTAGCACACTCCACTTGGTCCAAGGGCCTTAGTGGCCACTCAGCACACCACCCATGACCTGATACCAACTAGGGGTCTAGAAGGATTGGGGATGTTACAAATCCCAATAAACAAAAGAAATATTTCATCCTCGAAATTTAGGTTCGGGTCTACGGGTTGCAAGTACTTATAAGAGTAAAGGATTTCAAAGACGTTTAAATTGAGGTGATGAATTCTAGGAAACGTTGTTGCATGAAGTCCAAGGGCACCCAGCTGTGCTCCTCTTGCCCATGATTGAACTGTAATAATCGGACATCAGAACCTCCTTCCACGGAAGAACTCGGACCTCTACTATAAGAGAACTTAAACTGAAGCAACATTCTTTACCAAGACTTATCATGGCACTTCTACCATTCCTCGCTAAGATTGTCGGCAATATTCCCACTAGGGGTTAATTGAAGGTTTAACCCGCCGCTCAGACCATCGTGCCATTAATCATAACGCGGGTTCTACTTGCTCCATCCCGGTAATAAATAGGAAATATACACTACAAAATCAAAACAAGCTAACTAGGTGTGGGTGTTAACAAAATTACTACACCCCCTGGAGGAGGATCTATCTGTAATACATAAGGCCCTACATAGTTAATTTATACTATCATGCCGCGCTAGATGGCACCGAAGTTCTTCTAGTTCAACTTAACTTCATAAGGTTATATTCACGAACCATGATTACATAAATATTCTGCTCATAAACCGATTGGCCAGGACGTGGTCATTTAGCCAACCGACATTGTCTATTCTGATTCTTCACTATATGATTCCCTTATACGTAGGTGTTCATCACCACCTACACCAAGAGACCTTATCCCTTGACATATGGGGTCTCTGTTTATCAGCTACAAACTAATAACATAAACTTGATTACACTTGGGTCAGAGTCTATTATGTCCTACGAACGTTACATGAGGTTAACGCTTCCTCCCGTTAAATAAATGCAAATAAGCTCCATGCTTTCCTTGAGGAACATAACGTCTGCAGTTTAAAATGATGTTCGTGAAATGACTCCCATCAACTTTCCATATCCATTTGGTTCATAACTCACGAGGGTAAAACCCTTTTTATCATGACATGAATTGACACAAATTGATTTCAACATGAAGGGTGTCTCATTAAAACCCATTAATCATCAAGAAGTTTCACCATTTATATCTGGAAATCAAACCTGTCTCCCTTATTCTTGAATCTTCCTAACTGGGATTATAATGTTTTGGGAGAAATTATAAGTTCCGGCTCTTAAGATCGGAGGATTGTATGTAAATTATATATCTTCAATATATCATTCGTCAAATTTCACTTTAGATTCCCAATATCGAGTGGGCTAAACTTTCAAAGCCAAGTAGTCTCGTCTCACTTAAGCTATAAATTATGAATTAAAGGATTCATCATAACGACCCTTCTCTTAGTTGTGTCGTCCAAAGTTACATCGGTAAATCTCATTAAGTAATCTTAATAATTTCAAGTGGGAGTTGATAGAAACAACAACTAACCGTTTATTTTAACTCTCTAATCCTTAACATTTTAGTACATGATGGTCGTTGCCATTTTCCCCGAGATCCGAACATAGTAAGATTCTCCATCTTAGCCCTAAGTAGTTTATACCATCATATTACAAGATCCAAAGAGTCACCTTCCTAAGCTCTCTGATTGTGCATAAACCAACTCTAAGAGTAAAAAGATCTTAACTAAATTTTCACCAAGGAGAGGGCTTGAATTTTAATTAAAAATACTATCTGAAAATTACCTTTGAGAGCCCTGAAGTGTAAGCAACTCTAGTTATAATTTTACTTGCGAAAACTTGATTCCAATCCTCAAAATTTCACGATGTGACACATTTATCTCAAGCTATTAAACATGGTATTCTACTTATTTCCAGTACTTGATTAAAACGGGGTATTTGATCAGACGTTAATGTTTATTAATTGATTCCGGGAGTCTTATGCCCATACACTAGACAACCCTTTACGTATAACCAAATGACTAACAAGTTGATCACTTTTGTCGACTTAGATTCAGCCTTGGAGCAATAAGATGAGTACACACTCATGCTTGAAGTGCACTAGTCACCTAACTTGCCAGTAAAACTACAGCAGTCACAACTTGGTATAAACAATCCCCGCTATTTAAGTTGAAGTAATTCTCCAAGGGTCTCAAACTTCTAAGGAGGGTTGGTCTACAGACCAAAAGTGTATGAATACGGTCTCGTCATTACCTGAGTATCATCGAATACTCCAAACCTCGAGCTTACTACGTAAATGACACAACATTTTTTAAATAAAGTCTAGGGGCAATCCAAGTCGGTATTTTATTGGCCCAATAAATAAAATGATAAGCCCCTACCGATTTGGGCTAAGTCTCTTCAATACTTATACGGTATATTCATCTTACATACGTACATAAACTTTAGGGCATATAATCTCTGACTTGGTGTTCCACCCTGAGACATATTGCTATGATAAGACTTAGGCTCCCAATGTTATAAGTTATGCTTATGGGTCTTCTATTACTCTAAAAGAAGACTACAGACACCCGATCTCCTCGAGATGGTCCTACCACTTGGTAGTAAAGTTTAATCTTTAGCGTGAAAGTCTCAACGTCAAGACTTATACTAACTTCTTCCCTTAGCTACGTTGGGTATCCTTAACCTTCAACCAAATCTAGACCCGATGTCGCTCTTTAGACTGGGATGCGTCACTAAATTGTCTCAGTAAGTCAAAATTTGACCTAACTTGCTGCTTAGTGGACTGTTTTATGTGATTTCATACATGGACAGACCACAGCTTCCGCTGCATAGTTTGTCCGCAAACTACACTCGAGCAGGGTGACCCAGTGTGTTGTGGACTGATCTCTTATGATCGTCCGTTCAGTGATACCATTTGTAAGATCTCTTTTTCCAAAACCCGCTCGGGTACATGAAAACTCGAACCTCTCCCGTATCGCATGGTTGAGGTGGATCTTCACCCAGAATCGCTGCCTTGCGGTGTCACCAACACCCGGGTTGGCTAACACCACTCAGCACCAACTCTGTCGGCTATACGATCATAAGTAAAATATGCCATAAAAGGGAATACAGAATGAAGGCATGTCCACAATATCACAGCATCATATATAATGAAAAACAGAAAGTCCAAAGAGAAGTACAAGCAAAAAGGGCTTAAGCCCAATACATATCCAATATAATGTACTCTCTCTCTCTCTCTCTCTCTCTCTCTCTCTCTCTCTACAACGTGCGGAAACTACAATAAAACTCTCAAAATGCGGAAGTCTAACTATCTAGTCATCAACCTGTGGCGTCGCGGTAGTACATTGCATCCGCTGCTCAGGTCCTGCCATCTCATCCTGCTGCGCGCGGGACAACCCCGTCTCCTCGGACTCCTGCGGTCACACCGACCGTTAGTCATAAAGACTAAGTCGTTTTGTCCTCGCCTCCCTCCACGACTCCTGGGTACCGAGCGGGAGGAAGAAGCGGAGGACAACCAGGGGTAAACAAAAGGTGGTGACATGACACTAAACTAGCAGGTATAAGTAAAGCAGTAAAAACTAGCTAGCAGTATAGTGCAAGTATAAGGCAGTGAAGTAGAGCAATGAAGTAAGCAGTAAATAGAAAGAAAATGCAGTGCAGTAAGTAAATCTAAACTACCAATCACAGATCGTACCTTAACTTATATGAACGCCCATACGACATATAAGTTAAGATGTCCAGGTAACCCATCATATAAATGAGTCCATACTAATTTATATGATGGGGTATGCAGATGTCCGTTATGATATGCTATGTTTATGATGTGTATTATGCAGCCAAGCAATGCAACCCACCCACACGATTTTATGCACACAGACCTTTATTGTTCCCAATTTGTTTGAAAGGAAGCCAACCTTTTGGGTACCGACCGTCGTGGCTCACGGTGGCAGTGGATCAGGCACTCCACATCCTAGGCGGGTATGGTCACTACCAAGCCTAGACCTCATGTACGCCTCAACGCTAAGAACACAAAAGCGGAGCTCCTGCGTACTCTTGCTGGAATCCACCAGACTTTAAGGTCGGGGTGGGTTATTAGGGATTGTCCTCCAGACCGCGGTACTCAAACTTACCAGCCCTCTAAACCTCACCCTCACCTGAGTCAATGTACTACCGTCGGTGACACGACTGGCCTAGTACCGAAGACTCGCCACTATTTGCATAAGAAACAAATGTTAACAAGTCCACCCGAGCTTCCGGCTCAGGGTCTAACACACAAGCTGATCCAACTCATCTCCTTCCCGGAGGAGATCCATACCAGTTTGCAGACCTACTTAGGCTACTCTTGCCTACAATTTAGTTAGTGTTATATTTGGGGTGAATCTTGGACTTCCCGCGGTGTACTCCGTAAGGGGCCCCTAACGGTACTACAGATCAATGGGCTCAACCCCACTATCCTCCTCAAGATAATTACTTTAGTTGGTGATTAACGTTTGGTTAACCCCTCATCATTTCATATAGTTAATTTGACTTAGCTCATCTCCCGTCCCACCCAATCGGGTTGTACGTGCCTCCACACCTCATATACTTACCCTAACACAACCTCACAACTAACCCTAGAATTGACCCTCCTTGAATCATGGTGTACTATAACTCATTTACTGATTGGATATAACTCCTAAACACTACTTAGGGGTCTGAATTGTCTAAAACTCAAAATTCTAGTTTTACTAAACGCAGACCACTAAGTTGAACTATCCATCAACCCCATAAGGGAATCCTTCTAACAACTCATCACCAAGGTCTCTAATAATTATCCTAGGCTCCCACTGACCTTAATAAGGTATGTTCCAATTTTCATAATTTTCCATATTAAATTGGTATTTAATATAATTTAAAGTAGTTAAGGCCTTAAGTCAAATTACACATGAACTGCCCTCAAAATGATTCCTCATGCTACATGAAAATTATCAGAAAGGTAATATCCCATACCAAGGTGGTTCACTGAGTCCCATAAGCCTAGGGTGTGATTTGTCCTACTAAATTATCATTGTTGTATAATTACCAAAATGCCACTATAATTAGGAAAAATAGTATTTCACATCTACAAATCCTACAAAAATTACCAAGTGTCTAAATGGGGACCTAGAGTCCTCTGCAAAAATATTGTGTCATTACCATGTGATTTGACATTTTAAAAAGATTTAATATCCAAGTGACGTAAATTCCAATTTCTACATGAGGTATATGAAATATAATTCTACAAGCTTCCAAATAATTATCATGGGCATATATTAACAAAAAATCACAAATAACCAAGTATCACAACATTTCCCCATGATTTGATATTTTAAAATGATTTAATACCCAAGGGTTGAGAAATCCAATTTCTACATGAGGTATATGAAATATAATTCTACAAGCTTCCAAATAATTATCATGGGCATATATTAACACAAAATCACAGATAACCAAGTATCACAACATTGCCCTATGATTTGATATTTTTCAAAATTAAATTCCCTTAAGCTAGCAAGCACTTAAAATTTCCTACACAAGGGATAATACTTCAATAAATCATAACAAAATTACTATAGTCCATTTTCATCCCTATTCAGCCACTGATAGAGCTTAAACACCATATAAGGTCCTATGACCATGCATTTCATTTTATTAAGGAAAGGGTGGCAATTTCATTTATTAGGAAGAAAAATACTTAAAAACCTCTAAAAATTCTCATTAAATTAACTAAGTCATTTTATGCTCCTACAAACATATCTACAAAGTTTTGAGCCAAGGCAAGAACATTTGGTCCTATGCCCTTCACAAATCTCACCTTGCACCCTTAAGGGTTTACCCTTAGGGTCTTAGGTCACACCACCCTAATGGCTCCAAATGGACCAATAGGGTGTGTCACATGCATTTGCATATCCATACCCACATAACCATCATGATGGGAGGAGGCTAACACACTCAACTCCTCAAAATGACCTAAACCCTAATTTGACCCTTAAAGGCCCTCATTAGGGTTTCCCATTTTCCATATCAAATCAACTCCAAATGGAGTGAAATATTAGGTAGGCACTACTCATGTACAAAAGAGCATGCCACCAAAGTTTGGTGTCATTTGGACATCATATGCTCCACAAATCAACTTAATTTAAATATTCTAACTACCACAAAAACCCTAGGTAAAAGTTGTCCACCAAGGGCTGTCCCTTTGGCAGGGGGTGCCCCTAGGGTATACCAACCCATGGTTAAAAGCACATCTCCAAAGCTTGAAGGGTTTGACCTAGGTAATTAATTTAGTGGACTGACCTAGTGTAGGACCATTCCTAGTAAAATAGCTCCCTGGGGAGCTGTAGGTCACCAAATGACCTGAACTCAAGCCCTACTAAAATTCAAGATCAAGACCTACAACTTTCATGTTGGGCACTTTTTATAATTCGGCCATTAAGAGGCCTTAATTAATTATTGAAGTGGACTGAATATTAGAGGCAGAAAATCTAACTATCGAATTAAATAAAAATAGAAAATATGAGATCTGCACGAATCTTGGCGCAGATCTAACGGCAGCGCCGTCGTCTTCTTCCTCAGCCAACGGCTGGGATTCTCCCGTGCTGGGCCGAGTTACTCCCTCATTTCACGGCCACCTGGTGGCCACCACGGCCGGCCACCGCCGCCACCACCTGCGTGGTGGTCGGGGCTACAACTCCCGGCGACATGGCGGCCGGAGGGGGCATTTTTCGGTGATCCTGGGTGTCTCGTTTTGAGCCAAAATCCATGGATTTCAGAGGTGGATCTGGGCTCAATTGTGCCCGATCCTTCAGCATTTTGTGATGAGAAGCTAGCATGGGGGGAGGGGAGGAGAAACGAACCACTATTGGTGCGTGGCGGCGGCTTCGGCGACGGTTGGCCATGGATTTTCCTTGCTCCGGCAACCCCGCTCCCGATCTTGATTCTCCAGCTAAAGCTCTGCTCCAGGTGCCGTTTTCGACTGCTCTCGACCTCCTGAAGCTAGTGGTGTGGTTGAATTCAAGTGGGGAGGCCTCTACATGTTGTTTTGAACTTAGGCCTCCTCGGTCCTCTCATGGCTGCCACCCTCCTGCACCAGCTGGCCCCTTGCTTCCACCTGGGTCAAGCCCATACCCACAGTAATCAGGGGGGACCCCTAGGATGATTGGAGGAGGAGTTTAGAGGAGGGGGTGTTAGCATTTTCTTTTGCTTTTGCTTTTGCTTTTTAAACAACTTTTTGTCCCCCTCTTATGTAGTTAATCAAGCCTAAGCTTTGGTTTCAGTCCAAGGTTGATGATGGCATGGCCTAGGTCCATGAAAGATGGTTAATTGATGGGTGTTGGGGTTCCACTCAATTTAGGCTTGGAATTTCACCATTAATGGGCTATGTTGACCATGGTTGACTTTGGTCAATCAAGGTGAGTGGGTTGACCCCACTTGGGGTCATGGGTCCCTTAACATCACCCAACATTAGTTGGTCCATGGTGGGGCTCCAATTGGTTCAATTTAATCAAAGGGTGGTGATTTTGACCTAAATTAAGCTAGAGTTGACTTTGGTCAAATTGGTCAATTGGTTGACCAAGTGATGGGGCTTTTAGGTCCAATGAGTTCCTTAAAGTGTTTAGAGTGTGGTGGTAAGGTCAATTTGAACATGTAGAGTCAATTGAACCCTAATTGACTTAGTTTGGTTAATGTTGACCTAATGTTGACTTTGGTCAATTTCATGCAATTGGGTCCCACCCAAGTGCAACTCTCAAGGTAATGGTCTTCCTTAGTGGTTAGGGTGGTATGGGGGGAGGTCAATTTGGTGAATTGAGGGTCAATTGGCCTAAGGGAGTGGTATTGGGCTATGTTGATTTTGTGCCCTTGGTGTGCACTTAGCACACTCCACTTGGTCCAAGGGCCTTAGTGGCCACTCAGCACACCACCCATGACCTGATACCAACTAAGGGTCTAGAAGGGTTGGGGATGTTACAGTACTAGCGGATAAGCCACCACCAATTGTCACAATCAAGGAGGCAGTGGACTTGATATGCAAGATGCAAGAGATACGAGATGATCAGAGTTTGTGTGTGTGTGTGTTTGTGCTGTGATGTTTTTTTGCTGTGATGTTTATACTGTGATGTTTATACTGTGATGTTTATACTGTGATGTTTTTATATCCTAATCTAAATTCATGTTATGTGTTGTCTCTTTTAGGTAATGGAAGCATATGACTCGAACAGTGACGATTCGGGAAATCCGCCTTGTCTTTCTCCAGAAAGGGTACAACATATTGAATACTGTAATAAATTTATCTCACCAATAGATGAGCTAAATAATTGCATACGGGAGAAGAGACCATGCATGACGTCTACGCAAACCAGGGAGCTTTAGTTGAAAGAGTTGCTTGAAGGGCACCCGGATAGAATTAATGACGCATTTAGAATGTCAAAGCGAATATTTATTGATTTGCTTAGAAAGCTAGAAAACGATCATGAATTTCATGGATCACAACGCACAACCTCAAGAGAAATCCTAGGAATTACATTGTACATCCTAGCACATGGAGGCTCTATTAGATTGACAAAAGAGCGATTTCAACACTCAACTGAAACTATAAGTAGATTTTTTTCAAAAGGACTTAGATCATTATTGCTACTGTCAGTTGATGTTATAAAACCAATTGATCGTCAATTTAGAGAAACACCTCCAGAAATAAGATATGATGCCCGTTACATGCCATTTTTTAAGGACTGCATTGGTGCAATTGACGGAACACATGTAGATGCAAGGATACCTGTTGATGATCAAGTTAGATATATTGGGCGTCATGGCACAACAACGCAAAATGTGATGGCTGTTTGTGATTTCAATATGTGCTTCACATTTGCACTGGCTGGGTGGGAAGGATCCGCTCATGATAGTCGTATCTTCGCGCGGGCATTGTCAGACGATATGCTACATTTTCCGCATCCTCCTCAAGGTAATTTGTGTAATAAATGATTGTATATTCTTTAATCATTCGCTACAATATTATTATGTTTATCATATCAAGTAATTACAGGTAAATATTATTTAGTGGATGCTGGATATCCATTAAAGACAGGTTATTTAAAACCATATCCAGAAACAAGATATCATTTGGCAGATTTTGCACATGGGAGTCGCCCCGTCCATGGCAGACATGAGCATTTCAATAAGGCACATTCATCTCTTCGAAGTGTGATAGAGCGGACGTTTGGTGTTTGGAAGAAAAAGTGGCACATTCTTCAAAAAATGCCACAGTACAATTTCAAGAAACAACGTTCAATTGTACTAGCTACCATGACATTGCATAACTTCATTCGTAGACATCCATCTCGATGGGACCCAAAATTTAATGCTTGCGATGCTGATGACTCGTTCATACCACCAGAGGATGATGATCATACGACAGAGGATGATATTGAGACTGATATGTTTGATGACGGGGGATCTGATTATATGTCTGCTGTATGAGATAGTATTGCTGAAGAAGTGTACAACACCCGCAGGTAAAATTTCAGATCATATTTTTAACAAACTCTTGAAATCATATTAAACAAAAGTATGAGTAATATCAAATTTTTTTATTGTGCAGGTGACGAAAATGATTGAATAAAGTGGAACGAACGCACGGGAGAACCTACCATTTGATGTTATATTTGAGAACAATATATATTTTTATTGATATGTTTTAATGTTTGAGAACAATATATATTATTATTTTCGTTTAAAAAAAACAGCTCTCAATAAGCTGTTCTACCAAATAGTTTTATTTGAAAGAGCTCTGTTCAATCAGCGCTTATCCACAGACCATCCAAACAGACTGCAGCTTTTCAAAATAGCTCCTCAAAGAGCTCTGTTCAATCAGCAGCTTCTCAATCCGCAACAACTCTCCCAAACAGACCCAAAGCCAAAAGTTTATGTTTGAACGGCTACTCAAAAATCCTGAAAAATATCTTTTTTGAAGAAGCTTTTTTGAAATGATTCTCATGCAAACAACCTAAAAACAGTTTTTACGATTCGAATATAACTTTTGAGTATAAAGAGCTGCCTAAACAGAGTCTTAGGCACCGTTTGGCGCAACAATGGCAATTGTGAACTTGGTGGTTATGAACTGTCGTTCGTAAATGCCCGACCTCACATCAGGAAATTCATACCCTCAACTTATAAGAATTCCGACATGCGAATAGCCGAAATCCCATGACCCCCACTCCCTTAATGGGGAGTTAGAAGAGAAACCACCACGCGCGGTCACGCGCACGATCCGCGCCCCTACCGTAGGACCAACCGTCGCCCTGGCAAGCCAACCGACCCCCTCCGCGCCGACAGTGTCCCGCGGCCGCCGCCAAGCCCGGCGGTCAGGCGTCGGTCGTACTCCCTTGGCCTTACTCCCTTGGCCGTACTCCCTTGGCCCTACTACCTTGGCCACGCGCCCACGACGCGCGCCCATCTCGCCGCTCGGCCGGACTCGGCCGCACGTCATGGGCGAGCGACCGGCTAGCGGTCGCGCGCCCACGGCGCACGACCGTCTCGCCTCCCTGTCGGGCTAGGCCCCGCTTCACGGGCGCGCGACCATCGCCGCGAGGTCGACCTCCAGGTCGGTCTTGGTCGCGCGCTCGTAGGTGCACGACCATCAAAATCCGGCGGCCGGCCGGCCGTAGTCGTGCGCCTACGCCGCGTGGTCGTCTTGCCGCCCGGCCGAACCCCGGTCGGCCAACCTCGGGCGCGCGACCAGGGGGCCGCCGCAACCTTGCGGCCTTGAGGTCGAGGGGCCGCCGCGACCTTGCGGCTTTAAGGCCGGCCGCCCGGGGCTGGCCTTCTCCCCGGCCGGGTGCCCAAGGCCGAACTTCCTCCCGGCGGGCCGCCCAAGGCCGGCCTTCCTCCCGGCCGGGCACCCTTCCTCGTTGGCCAGTCTCCTCGACGGTCGGCATTCGACGCCGGTCGAGCTTTCCGCCACCGTCCGATCCTCCGTGTGCACTCTCCATCTTCCGATTGACGGGTAACCATCCGCGTAACCGCCAGTGTAACCACCGGTAGCGGGCGGGTGTGGATATCTGAAATAACCTTGGTTTGCGTATAGAGAAATACCTAATTAATACATATCGTAATCCTTATAAAATCGGCCTGCGTTTAGTATTTTTGGTGGTTACGGTCTGCGATTATCTGCAGTAACCACCGAACCACCCATGGGGACTATAAATATAACCCCAAGGATTCATTTTTAGGCATCTCTTTCTTCTCCCTCTTTTCCTCCTAAGTTCAAGAGAGAGCTCTCTTGAATATCTCCTTTATTTTCGAAGCCGCCCTTGAAGATTCTTCAAGCACTTCGAAGACGGCTCAGAGATTTTCATCCTCCCTCCTCTCCTCGAAGACTCCTTCGAAGATCTTCTTCGCCTCCTTCGAAGATCTTCCTCGCCTCCTTCGAAGATCTTCTTCGCCTCCTTCGAAGTTCCTCTTCGCCCCCTTCGAAGATCTTCGAGCGTCTTGAAGATCCTTCGAAGACATTCATCCTCCTTCAAGCACGCATTCCGCCCTTCGAAGCCGACCTTGAAGGTCCTTCAAGCACTTCAAAGATGGACGACGATATTCATCCTCCTATGAAGATCTTCCCCATCTTCGAAGACTCCTTCGAAGATTTTCGAGCACCTTAAAGATCCTTCGAAGGCCTTCTTCCACTCTCAAGAACGGTCCAAGCGCACCTCCGTGGGCTCCGCTCTCAAGACCACTCCAAGCCCGTCTCCGTGTGCTCCGCTCTCAAGACAACTCCAAGCGCCTCTTCGTGCGCTCCTCTCTCAAGACCGCGTGCTTCGCTCTCTAGACCGCTCCAAGCACACACCCGCGTACTCAACAACAAACACTCTGCGCACTCAAGAACAAGCTCTCCAGCCTCCAGCGAGACCAGCACTTCAACCTCCTCTCGTGCAGCAGGAGACAAGCCGCAAAGACAAATACGCACAGAGCACATTGATCCAACCTTCAAGCAGCAGTCAAAATCTCCATAGTGCTCAGAGCGCAGCATTCCCCTCTGCAGCAGACAAAAGACTTACCTCTGTGAGCGGTGACCTGTCACCCTACGAGCACCTCTCTCTCTCCAATTGTAACAAGAGGTGGCATATCACCCTCGAGTTCTTCAAAAAAGCTTTGTACAACAACCAAAAATAGTGGAGGTTTCGGCCGACACAGACCTGGTCGCGTGGTTTTTCACCCTGTTGACGGGTTTTTCACGTTAAAAAATTGTCATGTCAGCTTTTCCTTTTCTGTGACTGTTTGCACACTTGAACGCTCCCAGGTTGAGACGGTTCAATTTAGTCTGGTATACCAGAGCCTTGAGTGGACCGCAACAGTTTGGCGCCATCTGTGGGAATCAGTTCCCCCAAACCTTGAAGAAGACTCTGAAGACAGTACCCGCTGCACAATGGTATTCGTGACTAGAGATCATGACTTTAAAAGCCAGCCACACAAGTGAAGGATCAATCCCCCCGGGGCATGCTGATCTAGCTCCCCTCAACTCTCTTATCAGCAAACCCGAAGGAGAGCTCTCCAGTACGAATGTCCAAGACCGCGGGGCCCGTCCTAACGGAGGACCTGAGGCTCACAATCACCGCAATCGCTCTGAAGCGGCAGGCCACGAGCCTGCAGAAGGAAGGCTTACGCGTGAAGAAGTTCATTACATAATTTTTGAAGGGCACCGATTCGGCCAGCAGGAGATCAGCTAGCAGCCCGCAAGGACTGGGGGGCAACCCTCAAGACGGATATTGTTGGGTTTTCTACGCATCATTCAAAATGATAACAGCATATCTAATATGCGCAGCGGAATAAAACGATAACTAGAACAACCCAAAACAGTTCGGATCTTGCGATTTCATGATTCAAGAAATGAATAAAAGCATCACAATGCAATAAATAAATTTATACCTGAAGGGGGTTAAGTCTAAGCTTGACCGAGATGCTCCAATGGCAGATTTCTGAGTTCCAAACGCTGAAATAGATCAGCACCTCTACCAGAAGTCCACACGAGTGCTGGAGAACCCTAGTCTCTTGTCGCACAAGATCTAGGTCGGAGAAGAACTGCTCTCTATATCTCCCACGGACTGCTAGGTTCGACGTCAGGGAGAGGAGGCGGCGGCGGAGAATGAAGAACGGAACCCTTCCGTCACTATTTGTCTCTCGCAAAATTAGGTCGCTCTTTGGTCGGAAGAGAATCATATTCTTTAATACCCAGCGTGAAAGAGACACTATCTGCACACCCACGATGTAACTGAAGTCGGAAACTGCGTTCGACGAATCAGCAAGCGTTCGTCGAATGCATTAGCTGTTCGTCGAACTGGCTACAATAGCCGTTCGTCGAAAGCATTAGCCGTTCATCGAACTGGCTACAATAGTCGTTCGTCGAACTGGCTACAAAAGCCGTTCGTCGAACGCATTAGCTGTTCGTCGAACCGGCTACAATAGCCGTTTGTCGAACGCATTAGCCGTTCGTCGAACCGTCTACAATAGTCGTTCGTTGAACGCGCTATTATAGCCGTTCGACGAACGCGCTATTATAGCCGTTCGACGAACGCGCTATTATAGCCGTTCGACGAACGCGTTATTATAGCCGTTCGACGAACGCGCTATTATAGCCGTTTGACGAACGCGCTATTATAGCCGTTCGACGAACGCGCTATTATAGCCGTTCGACGAACGCGCTATTATAGCCGTTCGACGAACGCGCTATTATAGCCGTTCGACGAACGCGCTATTATAGCCGTTCGACAAACGCGCTATGAAAGTGCACAGTTATCCTCACTAGAATTCTCTAGAGGGGGGGGGGGGGGTGAATAGAGATTAAAAATACTTTGTGCAAATATATATATATATATATATGTGTAAGAATCACAGATTTAAACTTCTCACACACCAACAAGAATTAAGCAAGTAAAGAAGACAAATAACAAGTAGAAAAATCACAGCACAACACAAGAAAATATAGTTGTTCCCCAAACTTTGGGTAGTCCACTCTTCTACCCCCTTTGGTAGGAATTCACTAACTTGCACTGAGTCTTTTGATAAGGAGACTCTTAGAACCAGACTGAGTCTTTTGATAAGGAGACTCTTAGAACCACTACAACTGAATTTTTTGAAGAGAGATTCTAAAAACTCTTTTACACAGTTTGAAAATGAAGTAAGAAAGAAAAAAAGAAGTAGAACAAGTAGAGGAACAAGAAACAATATATGTAAGAAGGAATCTTCTTCCTAGCAAGAAGATTAGAAGCACAAGTATAGTGAATAGGATCTCTCTTCTATAGTGAGAAGGAGATTGTGAACTTTTCTCTCTTTTGTGAGAGCTTTCTGAGTTTGCAGCAGTATGGCTTCAGAATGAGAAGGAGAAGGAAGCTTGATCTTTTCTGCAGCACTATATCTCAATTCTCTCTTTTCACTTGGGAGCTCTTCCTCTATTTGAAAATGGATGAAGTGGATCACTGGTTGTTATTCTTTGCCGACCTCCTTCTTATTTATAGCTCTGTTTGAAATATAATGCTAAAGGAGAATAATCAATTAGCAGACAAAGAATTAGAAAGAGGTGAGAGTTTCCATAATTAATATCTCTGTAGAAGGAAAAGAATTTATTCTGATTTCAAATAATATCCATAATAATCTGAATCAAATAAGCCAAGAATAATGGCTGGTTCAGAACGGCTATAAAAGAATAATATTATTCCATAAAAATCAGATCTACAGAAAGAAGGAAAGAGATCTGGCGTGTTTTTGAATTACTTATAGATATCGACGTGCGTCGATTACTATTCGACGTATACGTCGATTTCATCCTGGCTGGACGTCGAGAGGAGAATAAGGAAGGTGCGTCGACTAGGATGCGTTGACTTTATCACATGCGTCGACTGGAAGTCAGAGGTACGTCGACTAGAATTACGTTGAATTCTTCTAAGAGTTACTTCGACTCTTCCTGAGAGAAACATCGACTATATTTCGACGTTGCGTCGAATACTATTCGACGCATATTTACTTAGCCCAATTTTTCATACTTAGAATATATGTTCAATTCTAGGGGTTAAGATAAATCATTTCCCCAACAATCTCCCCCTATTTGTCTTAACCCTATTTAGAGAGAAATTGTGTCAGTATTTAATCATCTCAATAAAGTATTTATATAGGTAAGGAATATATTAAGCAAGTAGAAGGAAATTAGAAAAGGAAATCTTATAAACAAACTTCATGTTCAGATCAATCAGTATTCAACCATAAATATATCAGTCATGGTTTTAAGGCATTATTCAGGAGCAGTAGAAGGAGTCTTCCTTTTTCTAGTGAATACAACAGTTTTAAGAGAGAGGGGTTGCTCCTTCTCAGCACCAGGTAGTTCACTCAGCTCCCCCTGAGTTACATCAGTTTGCTCCCCCTGGGATGGAACTTCCTTGGTTGCTTCTACTTCTGCCTCTTCAGTTTCTTTTTCAGTTCCAGCTTCAGTCATAGCAGTACCTGGCTCCTGAGCTCCTGTTTCAGCTATCACAGTATCTAGCTCCCCCTGAGTTTCAGCTTCTTTATCTTTCTAACCATCTGCCACATCTTCCTTTTCAACTTCATTTTCTGCTCTGCTTGCCTCCCCTTGTAATAGTACCACTTGATTTGCAGCTTCTCTTGCTATATTGAGTACCTCTATTATTTGTTCTTCAGACTGTAGCTTAGGTACAACTTCATTTCCAATTGTCTTGAGCAGTGCAAGACTATCAGTTTTTGAGGTAGGAGGGGACTTGTGGGAGAGAGATTTGTGACTGGAGAGCTGCTCTTCATCTAACTTCTCCCCCTTCTTGACCTTCTTAGCTAAGGAGGCTAAGAAAGATTTGGTGACCCTAGATGAAGAGACAGATGTCTTTAGACTTTGCACAGAGGCACTTACCCCATCTATTTGGGTTTGCATGTGCATTATGGAGGAGTGAAGGAGGGAGCAATGCTCATCCAGCATTGCTTGGAACTTTTGGGCTGCTGATGCAATGCAATGAGTGAGGAGAGCTTCAGTGGATCCAGATGGTTCATGTTGTGATGGAGGAGGAGATAATGGTGGAGGTGATGAAGCTGGAGAGAAGTTAGTTGATACATGACGTATGGGTGATAAAGGAGGTAGAGAGAATGAGAAAGTGGGAGGAGGAAAAGATGGAAAAATTGCTGTTTGAGCAGGTGTTTGAGAAGAGGTAGGTAGAGTAGGAGTTGTGAGGGTGGTAGATACTATTGGAGTGGATGATGGTGGTAGAGAGGGGATGTTTGTTTGAGGAGGAGGAGGAGGAGGTGAAGAAGGATGAGCAGGAGAGTTAGGAGGAGAGGGAGTCTTTTCAGGGATGGAACCAGGCTTAGGGATTTGCCTGGTCCATTTAGAGAATAGGGCTATTGACATCCTTTTTCCTGAAGGGATAGGGATTCCTTTTGACCTACATAGGTCAGGGAAGGAATGGAAGAGTACTTGACTCATGATTCTCATGTAGGCATTCTCTTTATGAGAGTATTTGTAGCCTATCATTCTGAGCAGGAGGCTGGCCCAGTCTATCTTCTTCTTCAGCACAAGGGCCCCCATGATGTTCAGTTGCTGCTTGGGTACTGCATCATGTGCTGAGATCTTGCATAGTAGAACTTTTCCTACTATATCTGCCAATAGTCTATACTCATAAGAAAAATCTATTTTCTTTAGGTGAATTGGTCTATCTTTAGAGAACTTCATGGTGGTTAACAGATTCTTAGTTTCATCAGGGGTCAGTTCCACAGGTTCATCACCTAATAAGGGAGTGATGAAGGAGTCTTATTTAGCTACTTCTTTAGAAACTTACTTTCTTTCTCTATTTGAGTTTAAACAAAGATAGAATGTACCTGATGGAAGATCAAAGGTGGTCCTAATGTGTTCTGCAGAGATTGAGATAGGTGTCTCATGGACTGTTCCTTGGATTTCTCCTTGTTCAGATATCTGAACATGAGTCATGAGCTCTGTGAGTTCTGTCTCCAGAAGCTTGCATCTAGTGGAGATGAGCTTGTCTAATCCAGCTTCAGAGAACATAGCTATGATGCTCTTGTAGTTTTCGGTTGCGGCTTGGAAGGATTCTAGGTCAATGTCGAAGCCAGAGTTGGTCTTGGGTGTAATAGTCCTGGCTCAAGCCCATCCGGGTCACTGGCAACCCCAGGAACTGCTGGCACCGACGGCCCAGGCCCATTCTGGGATGGCCTGACCAAGCCCATCCGGGTCACTGGCCCCGCCCTAGGACACTGTACCGCCGGTTCAGCCTGACCACAACTGGTCAACAACAAGCCTGCAGGCCATACACCCCAACCCATCTCTGGCCTGCCACAGGGCACAGCGGGTTGTTGGAGGGGGAGGCACGAACCCACGCCCTCCCTTTGATGAGAATTGAGCCAGTTAAGCGGCAGCGCGTGGACTTCCCAGGAGGTCACCCATCCCGTGACTACTCCAGCCCGAGCACGCTTAACTACGGAGTACTTTCACTTCTCATCACCAACTGAGCTCCTTTTTGTAACGATCCAGGCCCGCCAAAAAGGGACCCAGCTGGACCGCCAGCACCCTCCCGGCCCAGGCCCGCCAACACGGGACCCAGCTGGCACCGGAAGGGTTCAGCCTAACCAGATGGTCTGCAGACCATGCACACCAACCCCTCTCTGTCCCACCACAGGGCACAACGGGTTGTTGGAGACCGCAGTCCCCCTTTGATGAGAATTGAGGCAGTTAAGCGGCAGCGCGTGGACTTCCCAGGAGGTCACCCATCCCAGAATTGCTCCAGCCCGAGCACGCTTAACTATGGAGTACTTTCACTTCTCATCACCAATTGAGCTTCCCTTCCGGTGCCAGCTGTGTCCCGTGTTGGCGGGCCTGGGCAGGGAGGGTGCTGGAGGTCCAGCTGGGTCCTTGTTGGCGGGCCTGGATCGTTACAAAAAGTGCAATCCTGGAGGATAGGACTTTTTGCAACGATCCAGGCCCGCCAACACGGGACCCAGCTGGACCACCGGCACCCTCCCGGCCCAGGCCCGCCAACACGGGACCCAGCTGGCACCGGAAGGGTTCAGCCTAACCAGATGGTCTGCAGACCATGCACCCCAACCCCTCTCTGTCCCACCAGAGAGAGGTGCTCGTAGGAGGTCACCCATCCCGTGACTACTTTAGCCCGAGCACACTTAACTATGAAGTACTTTCACTTCTCATCACCAATTGAGATTCATTTGTAAGATCCCCCTCCCGGAACACAAAACACGGTCGAGGGGAGTCTTATGCCCAGAAAAGCCGTCTTGCGGTAGCGTCAGCACACGAGCTAACCTGTACCACAAGACGCCTATCCTGCCGGCCAAACCAACTGAACAGCGCCAACCCATCCATAATAGAAAGTATTAAAGCCATAGGTTCACAATAAGTAATAAAGTCCAGAACAAAGAAAAGCAGAAAGTTACACAAGCTCCTGCAAATCATCAGAGTAACCAGCTAAATGCCCCAAGGGCTACATCTCAAAACACTCACCCGCCTCTGTCACTGACGGCAGCTAAGGTACCATAAACCCTAGCCCTGCATACCTGACCTGGCTGGCCTCCGGTGTTGAACGCTGCTAAACCACTGAATGTGCTCCTAAAAAGAGGGACGTAGCAACCGTTAGTCATAAAGACTAAGTGGCTTCCCATCCGCTCCCCCGACGACTCCAAGGCACCGGGCGGAAGGAAAGAAAGAAAAGATGCAATATAACAGTAATATACAAAGTAGGTGATGGGGGAAGTAAACTAGTATATACACAAATTCTAAGCTACACAAGTGTAAAAAGGGGCTAATCTAATCATGTATAAGCAGGAGTATAATAAAGGTGTACATTAGTAAATAAACAGTAAGTAAAGCAGGTAAAGCAAGGCAGTAAGAACAGTAGCGACAAGTAATCAATCTCGTACCCTAACTTATATGAATGCCCATACAAACTTATAAGTTAGGATTTCCAGGAATCATAACTCATCGTATAAAAGAGCCCAAACTAATTTATATGATGAGGATCTGCAAGAGCGTATGCTATGCTATGCCATGAATGTCTTATGCAATGAAACTCACACACACGACTCTATGCGCATAGACCTTTGTAGTTCCCTCTGTTTGAAAGGAAGCCAACCTCTCGGGTACCAACCGCTGTGACACACGGTGGTAGCGGACTGGGCTGTCCACTCCTAGGCGGGTATACACTCTACCAGGCCTAGACCACACGTACGCCTCGACGCTAAACAACCGCGGAGCTCTGCGTACTCTTTGCTGGAGTCCACCAGACTGTGAGCCAAGTGAGAGGTGTCTTCGGGGAACTGTCGTCCCGACACGCAGCCAAGCTGGCCCCTTAGACCCCTACACACCCGCTAAGTCAACGTACCGCGGTCGGAGTGACGACCTGCCTAGTACCGAAGACCTGCCACATTTCTGAGAATGTTACCGGGATAATCATCCCCTCGAGGTTCCCGCTCGACTAACCGGGCACCACAATCCTGCCACTCCCGCAACTGGGAGGAGATACATAAATCCAATCTTACCATACTATGGCTACTCTTGCCTACTTTAATTGTTATTGCAATTTAGGGTTAATCTTGGACTTCCCGAGGTACACCCGATGAAGGGCTCTCATCGGTACTAGGGGACGCAATGGGCTCAACCCCACCATCCTCCTCAAGACAATTACTTTGGTTGATGGTTAACAATTGGTTCACCCTTCATCATTTCATATAGTTAAAGTGACTTAACTCATTTCCCGTTCCACCCAATCGGGTTGGACGTACCTTCATTCCTTCTACATTAACTCTAGCACCACCCCACAAGTAACCCTAGGATTGACCCTCCTTGAGTCCTTGTGTGCTATAACTCAATTACTGATTGTATACAACTTCTAAACACTACTTAGTGGTCTGAATTATCTAAAACTCAAAATTCTGTTTTTACTAAACGCAGACCACTAATTTGAACTAACCATCAACCCCATAAGGGAACCCTTCTAAAAAGTCATCACCAAGGTCTCTAATAATTATCCTAGGCTCTCTTTGACCTTAGTAAGATATGTTCCAATTCCATAATTTTCCATATTAAATTGGTATTTAATATAATTTTAAGTAGTTAAGGTCTTAAGTCACATTACACATGAACTACCCTCAAAATGCTTCTTCATGCTTCATGAGAATTATCAGTAAGATAATATTCCATATCATGGTGGTTCACTGAGTATCATGACCCTAGGATGTTATTTGGCCTACTACATCATCATAATTGTATAAATACCAAAATGCCACTATAATTAGGAAAAATAGTAATTCACTTCTGAAAAATCTACAAAAATTACCAGTTGTCCAAATGGGGACCTAGAGTCCACTGCCAAAAGATTGTGTCATTACCATGTGCTCTGATATTTTAAAATGATTAAACATCCAAAGGCGGCAATTATCAATTTCTACATGGGGTACAAGAACTAAAATTTAACAAGCTTCCAAACAATTATCATGGACATATATTGAACTTAAACTATAGATAACCAAGTATCACATCATAGCCCCATGATTTGATATTTTAAAAAGATTTAATATTCAAGGGGTGTAAATTCCAATTTCTACATGAGGTATAAGAAATAGAATTCAACAAGCTTCCAAACAATTATCATGGGCATATATTGACCTTAAACTACAGATAACCAAGTATCACATCATAGCCCCATGATTTGATATTTTAAAAGATTAAATTCTCTTAAGCTAGCAATCACTTAAAACTTCCTATACAAGGAATAATGCTTCCATAACTCATAACAAAATTACCATAGCCTTATTACACCCTAGTACAGCCACTGATAGTATATCAAAGTCATACAAGGTCATATGACCTTGCATTTTATTTTATTAAGGAAAAGGTGGCAATTTCATTTATTAGGGAGAAAAGTACTTATGTGCCTCTAACAAGTCTCATGATGATTATCCTAGCCCTATAGCACTATTCCCTACCTAGGGATGAAGTTTGGTTGTCTAAATATGTGTTTAGGTCCTAGTTGCTTCATTAAGGCCCAAAAGGGCAATTAAGTAATTTTAGAGGTATGGCCTAGGGTGTTTGGTCTCCATTGCTCCAATCACCCATTGATGATGAGCAAGACCCTACACAATCCCTAAGCCCTATTACCACTGGATTTGGATAAGCCCTTATGGCTAAGCTCCAAAATTCACAAGCCACCAAGGCTCAGTGGTTTTCAAACCTAGGGCATCAAAATACCCCTTGGGGGTTCACCATTAAGATGAGCTCCAATTGTCCTCAAAATTGTAACAGAGGCAACTCATATACATAACTACATGCCACCAAAAAGGTTGGGGCCATTAGGGGTGATTACACCCACTAATTATTCTTAGGTCAGTTTTCTAAGTTATGATTAAAACTAAAACAAAAGGTGCCCTAAACATACCACTATTTGGGCACAGGGTAGGCCTAGGGTGGGCACTGATGTGGCCAAAATTTCAACCCCATAGGCCCACCCATTCAAAAGATATTATGGTTTTAGTGGGCTAACCCCACCTAGGACCAGCCCTAGGAAAAAGGCTCCTCTGGGGTCTACAGACCTCCAAATGCCAAAATCTTAGTTCCTAATGAAACTAGACATTTAGGGCTACAACAGTGTGTCTCACACCATAACATAAGTTACCCATATCAAGCATTGGGTATCCACCCACATGCTGACCTCTAATGGAGCTAATACCTTTATCATAGACTACTAATGCCCTAAACATAAAATTCTTTTTAAACTCGGCTATGTAAGAGTGAAAGAAAATTGCAGTTATTAAAATAAAATTACTAGCACACATCTTAAGCACAGCAGACGATCACCTCATCGTCTACCTCCAGCCTAGGGCTGCGATCTGCCCAACCTGAAATATAACACATCTCTTCGTCGGCCACCGAAAACCCCAAACCGACCGACTAACACCGCCACCACCTTCCTCGCTTTGAGGTACATCGACGGGTGACGTGTTAGCGGTCGGAAGTGGCTGGAACATTTACCCGGAACATTTATTTCAGGCCGTCGCTTCACGGCTTGCTCTCCAATCGACTCTATTGAGATCGATATCTCACCTAGTGTGATCTAGGAAACTAGCACCAAGGGAGAGGGGAGGAAGCTCACCGAGTATCCATGCATGCTACCCAATAGCCGCGTATGCGGCATTTGTCCGTCATTGCTCCCGGCCATGCTCAGATCTCGTTGTTCCGGATCTCGTTTGATGTTCGCCGAAGGAGTCAGCCTTGGATCTCGCCGGAGAGCTCGCTGGTTTTTGTTTTGAGATTCACCGCTGAAAAATGAGTCGAGGCGGTCGGACCCAAGTTGAGGGAGGGATCTATAGTGCTGGAAAAAAAAGAAAGAGAGATGGAGGGGGTTTCGGTTTGCAAGAGAATAACAAAAGAGAGAGAACAAGAGAGAGATGGAGAGGTGGGAAGAGAGTGGATGGTTCTGTAAGAGAAATAGAGAGAGAAAAGGAGGGAGATAGAGAAATGGAAAAAGGAATGGGAGTTCTGGAGGAGGAGGCTTGCCGAAGGTGGTGCGCCAGAGGGAGATGGAGCAAGCCCGATCGAGCCGCAAGGAGGAGCGCCACCTCCACCACTCTCTCCTCATCACCAACCACAACATGAATCATCTGCATCCACTGAAGCTCTCCTCACTCAGTGTATTGCATCAGCAGCTCAAACATTCCAAGCAATGCTGGATGAGCACTGCTCCCAGATTCATTCCTCCATCCTACACATGCACACCCAAATAGATGGGGTCAGTGCCTCTGTGCAAAGTCTGAAGAACTCTCTCTCTTCCTCAAGAGTTACCAAGTCTTTCTTAACCTCCTTGGCCAAGAAGGTCAAGAAGGGGGAGAAGCTAGATGAAGAGCAGCCCTCCAATCTTAAATCTTCCTCACACAAATCCCCTCCTTCTTCAAAATCTGACAGTCTTGCACTGCTCAAGACAATTAGAAATGAGAAAGTACCTGAGCTACATATTGAAGAACAAACAAAATAGGTACTCAATATAGCAAGAGAGGCTGCAAATCAAGTGGTACTATTACAAGGGGAGGCAAGCAGGGAAGAAAATGAGGCTGAAAAGGAAGATGTGGCAGATGGTGAGAAAGACAAAGAAACTGAAACTCAGGGAGAGCTGGATATTGCTATGAATGAAGCTGAAAATGAAAAAGGACAGCCAGATGCTGTATTGGCTGAAGCTGAAGCTCAGGTGGAGCCAGATGCTGTTTTAACTAATGCTGAAATAGAAATAGAAGGCTCTGAAGTTCCATTCCAGGGGGAGCACACCACTGTGACTCAGGGGAGAGCTGAGGGTACAATCTGCTACTGAGAAAGAGCAACCCACCAAAGTATTCAAAAGAAAAAGAAAGACTCCTCCTACCCCTCCTGAATAATGATTGAAAATAATGCTGATATACTTTACCTTATAATTGAATACTAAACATGAAGTCTGTTTATATAATTCTGGGAAGCTTGTTTATATGATCTCTCTTTCTAATTTCTCTTCTGATTGTTTGGCATATTTCTGTTCTATATAATTGCCTTGCTGAGTTGATTAAATGCTAGTACAATTTCCCTCTAAATAGGGTTAAGACAAATAAAGGGAGATTGCTGGGAAAATGATTTCTCTTAACCCCTGAAAATGAGTTGAATATGAATTCCAAGAAAGGAAAATCAAGGTAAGTAAATATGCGTCGAATAGTATTCGACGCAACGTCCAAATAAAGTCGACGTTTCTATCAGAATGAGTCGAAGTAGCTTCAAGCAGAATTCGACGTATCCTATGTCGACGTAGCTCTGACTTCTAGTCGGCGTATCTTGAGAAGTCGACGCACCCTAGTCGACGCACCTTCCTTATTCTCCTCTCGACGTTCTGCCAGGATGAATTCGACGCCTACGTCGAATAGTAATCGACGCACGTCGATTTCTATGATCAATTCAAAAATCGCGAGATCTCTTTCCTTCTTTCATAGATCTGATTTATATGGAATCAAATTATTCTTTATAGCCGTTCTGAATTATTCTTTTCCTCTAATGAATTCTTGGCTAATTTGATTAAATCCATTATGGACACTATTTGAAATCAGAATGAATACTTTCCTTCTATGGATATAATTGTTATGGAAATTTCTCCTTCTTTCTAATACTCTGTCTGCTAATTGATTACTCTGCTATAGTGTTATTTTAATGAACAGAGCTATAAATAACAAGGTGGTCGGCAGAGAGCAACAAGAAGTGATCCACCATATACACATTGAAAAAGAGGAAAAGCTCCCAAAAGTGAAAAAGAGAGAGAATAGAGAAATTGTTCTGCAGCAACCATCAAGCATTGTTCTTCTTCTGCTTCTAAAGCCATACTGCTGCAAAATTCTGAAAAGTCTACAATCTCCTTCTCACTATAGAAGAGAGATTTTATTCACTACTTCTTGTGCTTCCAATCTACTTGCTAGGAAGAAGATTCTTTCTTGTCTTTTGATTATCTCTCTCTTCTTTATCTTATTTTCACTTTCAAATATTGTAAAAGAGTTTTTAGAATCTCTCTTCAAAAAATTCAGTTGTACTGGTTCTAAGAGTCTCCTTTTTCAAAAGACTCAGTTGGTTCTAAGAGTCTCCTTATCAAAAGACTCAGGGTGGTTCTAAGAGTCTCCTTATCAAAAGACTCAGTGCAAGATAGTGAATTTCCTACCAAGGGGGTAGAAGAGTGGACTACCCAAAGTTTGGGGAACCACTATATTTCCTTGTGTTGTGCTTTGATTTCTTTTCTTGTAATTTTTTTCTTTACTTGTTTAATTCTTGTTGGTGTGTGGGAAGCCTTAATCTGTGATCACTACATATAAATATATATATTTGCACAAAATATTTTAAATCTCTATTCACCCCCCCCCCCCTCTAGAGAATTCTAGTGAGGTTAACTGTGCACTTTCAATTGGTATCAGAGCCAGGTTGATCTAAAAAGGATAACTCTTTGATCAAAAAGATCCTACCTCTTATTCATATATATATATATATATATTTTTTTCTAACAATTATTTTTCACATGGCACAAATCAAAGATTATGCTTCCACCAGACCACCAATGTGCAATCTTGAAAAGTTTGCAGTTTGGAAAACAAGAATTAGGATTTATATGAATTCTATTGATGAAGATTTATTTAATGTTATCTTGACAGGTCCTCCCAAGCCTTATAGAAAAGACTCAAGTGGTGAGGTGACTCAAACACTTGTCCCAAAGGCTGAGTGGATAGTTGAAGAGAAAAAGGCAGGAACATGTGATGCAAAGGCTGTAAATATTCTGGTCTAAACCTTCTCTGATGAAATCTTTCAAAGGGTGGTTGATTGTGAATCAGTCGAAGAAATTTGGGAGGCTCTCATAAAGATGGTAGAAGGAAGTGCTGATGAAAGAAAAGATAGTAAGGCTCTATTGATCTCTCAATATGAGAACTTCCAAAAGAAGAATGAAGAAAGCATCTCTGAGATGTATGACAGATTTAGTCTGATCATCAATCAACTAAGGGACTTGGATAGAGAAATCTCTCTTACAGAGATCAATGACAAATTGCTGATGAGTCTCCCAAGCTCATGAGACTCAAGGATATGGGCAATAAGAGACACAAGAGGACAAAGGGAAAATTCAGCAGATGCTCTCTTAGGAAAACTCAGATCCTATGAGCAACTGCTGAAAACCAGAGAAGAGAAGAAGAGAAGAGAAAACATCCCAACTTCTTCAAAAGACAGAAACATTACATTAAAAGTAACAGAAGAAGGAAGCTCTGTCACTGAAGAAGAACTATTCAGTTTCCTGGCCAGAAAATTCAAGAAATGGGTCAGGACAGATGGATCAAGAAGGAGAGAGTCAAAACCAAGGTATGCCAAAACTCCTACTAAAGAAATTGTATGTTATTCTTGCAGGAAACCTGGACATATTGCCCCAGAATGTCCAGAGAATGCTGAGACAAAGAAAAATCTGAAAAAGAAAGATCTCAAGAAAAAGGGGAAGAAGAAAGAAAGAGGCTTTATTGCTGAAGCCTGGAGTGAAACAGACTCTGAGGACAGCTCCTCCTCTAATAGTGCCAATGTAGAGCCTAAGAAAGAAGATCTATGCTTAATGGCCCTTGAAGGCTCAAAGAATGATGATGATGCTAAATCATGGAGTGAAACAGGATCAGAAGATGGCATATCTTCTGAAGATGAAAAAGAAGATAGCCTTATTCTCATAGAGGAATCTGAGGATAAGGATGAGGTAAGCATTTTTAATGAAATAGATTTCCAAAGTGATAATTTCAGAAATGATTTTATGGGAATGTGTCTAGATCAACTAAAAGCCACACAAGAAATTAAAGATCTAAAAGAACAAATCAATGTGGCTAAAAACCAGAGAAATAGAGAAGTTAAATGCTCTAAGAATTATGAATTAAGGGCTAACATCATAGAAAAGGAGGTAGAAAGGGCTAGAATAGAAAACCAGCGATCCTTAAGGATAAGGTATCCCAGGAAAAAGCTTTTGAAGAATCAATAAACATGAGAAGCCAAACTCTCAAGGAAATCACTGAACAACAAACAAGGAGACATAAAAATCTTGGTCTAGGGGCTGATCCCTCAACCAGCCAAGTTCCATCCAACAAACCTGCTTGGATGATCCCTGTAAAATTCACAAAACCCATCAAAACAAACCAAGAAAAAGACTCACTAAATAAGGAAGAAGACTCCCTCAAGGAAATAAAACAATTTGATGAAACATCATATTATTCAGCTGATGACTCTCAAACTTCATCTGAAGAAGCAACTAAGCCAAAAGAAACAATACTTAAAAGAACAAAATCAGAAAAAGGGAAAAAGAAAATGTATGAAGATACAGTTGCGTCGACTTTATATCGACGCATGAATGATAGTGTGTCGACTTTTACTCAACGCAACCTCTCAGATGCCTCGACCTCTACTCGATGCTTGAATAAAAGTACGTCGACTTCCAATCGACGCAACTTTTTCCATGCGTCGATATCAGATCAACGATATCGGTAGAAAGCGCCGAATATAAATCGAAGCAACTATCAACATGCGTCGAATAGATATCGACGCACAAAAAATCAGAGCAACTTAAATGCCTATCCTCCAAAAACCCTTTATAATTCCCATTCAGGATCCATTCATCCTAACCATGATTTCCATCATAATCAACACCTCTATCCTAACCAAAATTTCTACCCTAAACCTGGTAACCAAACTTCCCATCCTAATCAAACTTTATATCCTAATCAACCCTTCTATCCTTCTTTAAACTCAAATTATCATAAGAATAAGATAATCAAGTGTCATATATGTAACAAAACTGGCCACCTTGCCAAACAATGTTGGCACAACCAATCAAACTATCTGTAAAAATTAGTCCAAGACTGACTTAGAACTAGGAAGAGATAAAAAGAAATAAACACCTAAAATTCTTCAGGAAAATCAAAAGTCACGTCGACTTCTAATCGACGCACCGTCGATGACTCAACTCAATAAGTGAAATCGACGCATACATCGATTGCAATCGACGCATACGTCGATACGAAACCCTAACATCTTAACGCGGGCTGTATCGACGCTTACGTCGAATTCCACTCGACGTAACGTCGACTTCATAAAAATGAGCGGCAATGCTAAAATATTTTCGGTCACATCCACTGAAGTACCGAATAAGCCTCGAATTGAGTCCCGTTTCGACGCTTCACCTGACTTAAAAAGACTCTTCAGTTAGAAACCTTCACTACTCTGCATCCTTTATCCTTCTTGCTCCTTAGTCCAGCCATTTCCTCCTCTCTTTCACTGACCTAAAATGGCTCCCAAGATAAACTCTGGTTTCGACATTGACCTCGACTCCTTCCAAGCCGCTGCAGAAAATTATAAGAACATCATAGCTCTCTTCACTGAAGCTGGATTGGACAAACTCATCTCCACAAGATGCAAGCTCCTGGAAACAGAGCTCACAGAGCTGATGACTCATGTTCAGTTATCTGAACAAGGAGAAATCTAGGGAACAATCTATGAGACACCAGTCTCAATCTCTGCAGAACATATTAGGACCACCTTTGATCTTCCATCAGGTATATCCTAATATTATCTTTGTTCAAATAAAATAGGGAAAGGAAATCAATTTCTAAAGAGTAACCTCATAAGTCTTCATCATTCCCCTATTAGGTGATGAATCTATAGACCTCACACCTGATGAAATCAAGCATCTGCTAACCACCATGAAGTTTTCAAGGGATAAACCAATCCATCTAAAGAAAATAGATTTTTCTGAGGAGTACAGACTGCTAGCAGATATAGTAGGAAAGATACTACTATGCAAAATTTCAGCCCATGATGCAGTACCCAAGCAGCAACTGAACATCATGGGGGCCCTTGTGCTGAAGAAGAAGGTGGACTGGGCCACATGGTTGCTCAAGATAATAGGCTCCAAAAACTCACACAAAGAAAATGCATATATGAGGATTATGAGTCAAGTACTCTTCCACTCCTTCCCTGACCTCTGTAGGTCAAAAGGAATCCCCATTCCTCCAGGGAAAAGAATGTCAATAGCCCTATTCTCCAAGTGGACCAGGCAAATCCCTAAGCCTGGTTCCATTCCTGACAGAACTCCCTCTCCTCCTAATTCTCCTGGTCATCCATCTCCTCCTCCTCCTTAAAGAGACAATCCTTCTCTACCACCATCATCCACTCAAATAGTCTCTACCACCCTCACAACTCCTACTTTACCTACCTCTTCTCAAACACCTGCTCCTCAAACAGCAGTTTCTCCATCTCCTCCTCCTCATACTTTCTCATCCTCTTCACCTCCATTATCACCAATACCTCATACATCAACTAACCTTTCTCCACCTTCATCACCACCTCCACCACTCTCTCCTCATCACCAACCACAACATGAATCATCTGCATCCACTGAAGCTCTCCTCACTCAGTGCATTGCATCAGCATCTCAAACATTCCAAGCAATGATGGATGAGCACTGCTCCCAGATTCATTCCTCCATCCTACACATGCACACCCAAATAGATGGGGTCAGTGCCTCTGTGCAAAGTCTGAAGAACTCTCTCTCTTCCTCAAGAGTTACCAAGTCTTTCTTAACCTCCTTGGCCAAGAAGGTCAAGAAGGGGGAGAAGCTAGAAGAAGAGCAGCCCTCTAATCTTAAATCTCCCTCACACAAATCCCCACCTTCTTCAAAATCTGACAGTCTTGCACTGCTCAAGACAATTGGAAATAAGAAAGTACCTGAGATACATATTGAAGAACAAACAAAAGAGGTACTCAATATAGCAAGAGAGGCTGCAAATCAAGTGGTATTATTACAAGGGGAGGCAAGCATGGCAGAAAATGAAGCTGAAAAGGAAGATGTGGCAGATGGTGAGAAAGACAAAGAAACTGAAACTCAGGGGGAGCTGGATACTGCTATGAATGAAGCTGAAAATGAAAAAGGACAGCCAGATGCTGTGTTGGCTGAAGCTGAAGCTCAGGTGGAGCCAGATGTTGTTTTAACTAATGCTGAAATAGAAATAGAAGGCTCTGAAGTTCCATTCCAGGGGGAGCACACCACTGTGACTCAGGGGGAGCTGAGGGTACAATCTGCTACAGAGAAAGAGCAACCCACCAAAGTATTCAAAAGAAAAAGAAAGACTCCTCCTACCCCTCCTGAATAATGATTGAAAATAATGCTGATATACTTTACCTTATAATTGAATACTAAACATGAAGTCTGTTTATATAATTCTGGGAAGCTTGTTTATATGATCTCTCTTTCTAATTTCTCTTCTGATTGTTTGACATATTTCTGTTCTATATAATTGCCTTGCTGAGTTGATTAAATGCTAGTATAATTTCCCTCTAAATAGGGTTAAGACAAATAGGGGAAGATTGTTGGGAAAATGATTTCTCTTATCCCCTGAAAATGAGTTGAATATGAATTCCAAGAAAGGAAAATCAAGGTAAGTAAATATGCGTCGAATAGTATTCGACGCAACGTCGAAATAAAGTCGACGTTTCTATCAGAATGAGTCGAAGTAGCTTCAAGCAGAATTCGACGTATCCTATGTCGACGTAGCTCTGACTGCTAGTCGACGTATCTTGAGAAGTCGACGCACCCTAGTCGACGCACCTTCCTTATTCTCCTCTCGACGTTCTGCCAGGACGAATTTGACGCCTACGTCGAATAGTAATCGACGCACGTCGATTTCTATGATCAATTCAAAAATCGCGAGATCTCTTTCCTTCTTTCATAGATCTGATTTATATGGAATCAAATTATTCTTTATAGCCGTTCTGAATTATTCTTTTACTCTAATGAATTCTTGGCTAATTTGATTAAATCCATTATGGATACTATTTGAAATCAGAATGAATACTTTCCTTCTATGGATATAATTGTTATGGAAATTTCTCCTTCTTTCTAATACTCTGCCTGCTAATTGATTACTCTCCTATAGTGTTATTTTAATGAACAGAGTTATAAATAACAAGGTGGTCGGCAGAGAGCAACAAGAAGTGATCCACCATATACACATTGAAAAAGAGGAAAAACTCCCAAAAGTGAAAAAGAGAGAGAATAGAGAAATTGTTCTGCAGCAACCATCAAGCATTCTTCTTCTGCTTCTAAAGTCATACTGCTGCAAAATTCTGAAAAGTCTACAATCTCCTTCTCACTATAGAAGAGAGATTTTATTCACTACTTCTTGTGCTTCCAATCTACTTGCTAGGAAGAAGATTCTTTCTTGTCTTTTGATTATCTCTCTTTCTTCTTTATCTTATTTTCACTTTCAAATATTGTAAAAGAGTTTTTAGAATCTCTCTTCAAAAAATTCAGTTGTACTGGTTCTAAGAGTCTCCTTTTTCAAAAGACTTAGTTGGTTCTAAGTCTCCTTATCAAAAGACTCAGGGTGGTTCTAAGAGTCTCCTTATCAAAAGACTCAGTGCAAGATAGTGAATTTCCTACCAAGGGGGTAGAAGAGTGGACTACCCAAAGTTTGGGGAACCACTATATTTCCTTGTGTTGTGCTGTGATTTCTTTTCTTGTATTTATTTTCTTTACTTGTTTAATTCTTGTTGGTGTGTGGGAAGCCTTAATCTGTGATCACCACATATAAATATATATATTTGCACAAAATATTTTAAATCTCTATTCACCCCCCCTAGAGAATTCTAGTGAGGTTAACTGTGCACTTTCAAGGAATAATGCTTCCATAACTCATAACAAAATTACCATAGCTTTATTACACCCTAGTACAGCCACTGATAGTATATCAAAGTCATACAAGGTCATATGACCTTGCATTTTATTTTATTAAGAAAAAGGTGGCAATTTCATTTATTAGGGAGAAAAGTACTTATGTGCCTCTAACAAGTCTCATGATGATTATCCTAGCCCTATAGCACAATTCCCTACCTAGGGATGAAGTTTGGTTGTCTAAATATGTGTTTAGGTCCTAGTTGCTTCATTAAGGCCCAAAAGGGCAATTAAGTAATTTTAGAGGTATGGCCTAGGGTTTTTGGTCTCCATTGCTCCAATCACCCATTGATGATGAGCAAGAACCTACACAATCCCTAAGCCCTATTACCACTGGATTTGGATAAGCCCTTATGGCTAAGCTCCAAAATCCACAAGCCACCAAGGCTAAGTGGTTTTCAAACCTAGGGCATCAAAATACCCCTTGGGGGTTCACCAGTAAGATGAGCTCCAATTGTCCTCAAATTTGAAACAGAGGCTACTCATATACATAACTACATGCCACCAAAAAAGTTGGGGCCATTAGGGGTGATTACACCCACTAATTATTCTTAGTTCAGTTTTCTAAGTTATGATTAAAACTAAAACAAAAGGTGCCCTAAACATACCACTATTTGGGCACAGGGTAGGCCTAGGGTGGGCACTGATGTGGCCAAAATTTCAACCCCATAGGCCCAACCATTCAAAAGATATTATGGTTTTAGTGGGCTAACCCCACCTAGGACCAGCCCTAGGAAAAAGGCTCCTCTGGGGTCTACAGACCTCCAAATGCCAAAATCTTAGTTCCTAATGAAACTAGACATTTAGGGCTACAATAGTGTCTCTCACACCATAACATAAGTTACCCATATCAAGCATTGGGTATCCACCCACATGCTGACCTCTAATGGAGCTAATACCTTTATCATAGACTACTAATGCCCTAAACATAAAATTCTTTTTAAACTCGGCTATGTAAGAGTGAAAGAAAATTGCAGTTATTAAAATAAAATTACTAGCACACATCTTAAGCACAATAGACGATCACCTCGTCGTCTACCTACAGCCTAGGGCTGCGATCTGCCCAAACTGAAATATAACACATCTCTTCGTCGGCCACCAAAAACCCCAAACCGACCGACTAACACCGCCACCACCTTCCTCGCTTTGAGGTACATCGACGGATGACGTGTTAGCGGTCGGAAGTGGCCGGAACATTTACCCGGAACATTTATTTCAGGCCATCGCTTCACGGCTTGCTCTCCAATCGACTCTATTGAGATCGATATCTCACCTAGTGTGATCTAGGAAACTAGCACCAAGGGAGAGGGGAGGAAGCTCACCGAGTATCCATGCATGCTACCCAATAGCCGCGTATGCGGCATTTGTCCGTCATTGCTCCCGACCATGCTCAGATCTCGTTGTTCCGGATCTCGTTTGATGTTCGCCGAAGGAGTCAGCCTTGGATCTCGCCGGAGAGCTCGCTGGTTTTTTTTTAGATTCACCGCTGAAAAATGAGTCGAGGCGGTCGGACCCAAGTTGAGGGAGGGATCTAGAGTGCTGGAAAAAAAAAGAAAGAGAGATGGAGGGGGTTTCGGTTTGCATGAGAATACCAAAAGAGAGAGAACAAGAGAGAGATGGAGAGGTGGGAAGAGAGTGGATGGTTCTGTAAAAGAAATAGAGAGAGAAAAGGAGGGAGATAGAGAAATGGAAAAAGGAATGGGAGTTCTGGAGGAGGAGGCTTGCCGAAGGTGGTGCGCCGGAGGGAGATGGAGCAAGCCCGATCGAGCCACAAGGAGGAGCGTCGGAGCTGGCCTTGCCGTGAGAGAGAGAGAGAGAGAGGCGGACGACTTGAGGTGGTCGGCCATGGAGCTTGCCGAAGGAGGAGGTGCACCGGAGGGGGTGTCGCCGCTTGGAAGTAGAGGGGCAGCTCGTCGGAGCCTAGAGAGCGAGAGATGTCGGAGGTCGGACTCGCCGGAGGAGGGCTCGGTTTGGATTTGGAAGAGCTGGAGAGGGAGAGAGGGGGAGGCGTGCGGCGCAGCTGGGAGGAGATCGGGTAAGTTTATTTCTAACCTAAACTTATAATGTATATATATATAATATATATATTATATAATAATAATAATAATAATAATAATAATATTATTATTATTATTATTTGCATTCAAACGCTCGTATATCGCTCTATAGGACTCATATGTTGTCCCGGACGGGCTCATTTTGATCGTCTCGCTGGCACGCATCCATCGGGACGATCTGAGATCAATTCCGAGTTCGTTTGGTAAATTTATGCTTGTCGGAGCATTTACGGCCAAATTTGACTTAAACGTCAAAACTCCTTCAAACGACGTCGGAATCGCAAACGGATAAATCTGTTGAACTCGTACTATTGCGACGAGTCTAACAAGACTGACTGGTGTCAATTGCGACATTGTTTGGTCAATTTCACCATTTTGGATAAATATGCTATTCGCAGACCACATTATAATTTCGTCGATTCTCATCAGAATCGAGCGCGGACAGTTTCGTTGAACTCGTATAGGCTTCATGAATCTAACAAAACTGACTGAGGTGAATTCCGAGACCGTTTGCTCGATATCACCTTTTTGGATAATTCTGTTACTTAAATTCGCGTCGACACAACAGATTCTCCGATACTAATCAGAATCGAGCGCTGACAGTTTTACTGAACTCGTATAGGCTTCACGAGTCCAACAAAACTGACTGGGGTGAATTCCAAGGTAGTTTGCTACGTATCATCTTCTTGAATAGATACGTTATTTGAAAACCATGTCCGGCTAAGGAACGCACTATAATTTTTTCAAGGCGGCACACTTCCTTCGAGTTTTATTGCTCAAATTATACTCTCCGGACAGCTCGGATCCCGATACAGCAAACATCGAGACAAAGAATAGAAATGGTACTCGCCGCATTCGTCGAGTGCACTTCCCCGGCTCAGGTGCAAGCCTGGGCCTCACTACACCCCGAGCCCGAGTCAACTCGCTTGACTCAAAAACGCGCACAAGGGGTCTAGCTCGAATCGGGATGTTACATTGGGAGCCATTTTTAGGTTAGTGAAAGAGAGGAAGAAATGGTTTGGACTGAAGAGCAAGAAGGATGAAGGATGCAGACGCCGTGAAGGTTTCTAACTGAAGAGTCTCTTTAAGTCAGGTGAAACGTCGAAATGCGACACAATTCGAGGCTTATTCGGTACTTCAGTGGATGTGACCGAAAATATTTTAGTATTGCCGCTCTTTTTCATGAAGTCGACGCTACGTCGAGTGGAGTTCGACGTGAGCGTCGATACAGACAGAGTTAAAATGTTAGGGTTTTCTGTATGTGTCGATTGGAGTAGATTGGAGTCGACCCATTCGTCGATTTCACTTATTGAGTTGAGTTATCGACGGTGCGTCGACTAGAAGTTGACGTGACTATTAATTTACCTAAAAAATTCTAGATTTTCATTTCTCTTTATTTCTTCCTAGTCCTAATGTTTTCTAAGTCAGCCTTGGGCTTAATTTTTTTTTTTACAGATTGTTTGATTGATTGTGCCAACACTGTTTGACAATGTGGCCAGTTTTGTTACATATATAGCACTTGATTATCTTAAGATTATGATAATTTGAGTTTAGAGAGGAATAGTGGTGTTGATTAGAATAAACATTTTAATTAGGATAAAAGTTTTGGTTAGGATAAAAGTTATAGTCAGGATAGTAATTTTGATTATGAAAGGATTTTTGATTAGGATAGAAGGGTCCTGAATGGGGGTTAAGAAGATGGAAGGTTTTTGAAGAATAGCAATGTCCTGCATTTAAGTTGCTCTGAGGATTTATACGTCGATATCCATTCGACGTATGTTGAGAGATGCGTCGAATTATATTCGGCGCTTTCTCTAGATTGCGTTGATCTGGAATCGATGCATGAAAGAAGTTGCGTCGATTGTAAGTCGACGCAGTTTTATTCATGCGTCGATTTGAGGTCGAAGCGTCTGAGAGATTGCGTCGAGTAGAATTTGACGTACTATCATTGATGCGTCGATATGAAGTCGACGCAACTGCATCTTCACAAATTTTATTTTTCCTTTTTTCTGATTTTATTTCTTTATGAGTTATTTCTTTTGTCTTAGTTGTCTTCTTAGAAGTAGTTTGAGAGTCTTCATCTGTATAGTATGATTGTTCGTCAAAATGGTGTATCTCATTGAAGGAGTCTTCTTCCTTATTTTGTGAGTCTTTTTCTTGGTTTATTGTTTTAGTGGGTTTAGTGAATTTTACAGGGCTCATCCAAGCAGGTTTGTTGGATGGAATTGGACTGGCTGAGGGATCAGCTCCTAGCCCAAGATTTTTATGTCTTTTTGTTTGTTTATCTGTAATTTCTTTAAGTGTTTGGCTTCTCATTTTTATTGATTCTTCAAAAGCTTTTGCTTGGGATACTTTATTCTTAAGAAGTTGGTTTTCTATTTTAGCCCTCTATATTTCTTTTTCTATGATATTAGCCCTTAACTCATGATTTTCAAAACAAGTATCTTCTATATTTCTCTGGTTTCTAATGACATTAATTTGTTCTTTTAGATTATTAATTTCTTGTTTAGCTTTTAGTTGATCTAAACATAATTCTTTAAAATCATTTTTGAAGTCATCATACAGAAAATCTATGTCATCAAAAATGCTTACCTCATCCTTATCCTCATATTCCTCTATGAGAATAAGGCTATTTTCTTTACCATCTTCAGAAAAGATGCTTCCTTCTGATTCTGTCTCACTCCATGATTTGGCATCATGTTCTTCCTTTGAGCTTTCAAAAGCCATTAGGCATAGGTCTTCTTGCTTAGATTCTTCATTGTCACTTTTGGATGTGGTGCTGTCCTCAGAATCTGTTTCACTCCAAGCTTCTGCAATGAAGCCTCTTTCTTTCTTCTTCCCCTTTTTCTTAAGATCTTTCTTTTTCTCAGTATTTTCTGGACATTTTGGTGCTATGTGTCCAGGTTTCCTGCAGGAATAACAAATGATTTCTTTAGTAGGAGTTTTATCATATCTTGATTTTGATTCTCTCCTTCTAGACCCATCTGTCTTGACACATTTCTTGAATCTTCTGGCCAGGAGGATGAACAATTCTTCTTCAGTGACAGGGGTCTCTTCTTCTGTTGCTTTCAAAGCAATGTTTCTATCTTTTGAGGAGGATGAAGTGCTTCCTCTTCTTTCCTTCTCTTCTCTGGTTTTCAGCAGTTGCTCATAGGATTTGAGTTTTCCTAAGAGAGCATCTGTTGAGATTTCACTTTGTCCTCTTGTATCTCTTATTGCCCATATTCTTGAGTCCCAAGAACTTGGGAGACTCATTAACAGTTTGTCATTGATCTTTGTGAGAGAGATCTCTCTATCTAGGCTTCTTAATTGATTGATGATCAGACTGAATCTGTCATACATCTCAGATATGCTTTCTTCCTGCTTCTTTTGAAAGTTCTCATATTGGGAGATCAATAGAGCCTTTTTATCTTTTCTTTCATCAGCACTCCCTTCTACCATCTTTGTAAGAGCTTCCCAGATTTCTTTGGCTGATTCACATTCAACAACCTTTTGAAAGATTTCATTTGAGAGGGTTGAGACCAGAATGTTCACAGCATTTGCATCACATGTTCCTGCCTTCTTCTCTTCAGCTGTCCACTCAGCCTTTGGGACAAGTGTTTGAGTCACTTCACCACTTGAGTCTCTTCTATAAGGCTTGGGAGGACCTGTCAAGATAACATTAAATAATTTTTCATCAATGGAATTCATGTAAATCCTAATTCTTGTTTTCCAAACTGCAAACTTTTCAAGATTGCACATTGGTGGTCTGGTGGAAGCATAATCTTTGATTTGTGCCATGTGAAAAGATATAGTTTTCAGAAATATATATATATATAAAAAGAGGTGGGATCTTTTTGATCAAGGAGTTAACCTTTTTAGATCAACATCGCTTTGATACCAATTGAAAGTGCACAGTTATCCTCACTAGAATTCTCTAGGGGGGGTGAATAGAGATTAAAAATATTTTGTGCAAATATATATATATATATATGTAAGAATCACAGATTTAAACTTCCCACACACCAACAAGAATTAAGCAAGTAAAGAAGACAAAAAACAAGTAGAAAATCACAACACAAGAAAATATAGTGGTTCCCCAAACTTTGGGTAGTCCACTCTTCTACCCCCTTTGGTAGGAATTCACTAACTTGCACTGAGTCTTTTGATAAGGAGACTCTTAGAACCAAACTGAGTCTTTTGATAAGGAGACTCTTAGAACCACTACAACTGAATTTTTTGAAGAGAGATTCTAAAAACTCTTTTACACAGTTTGAAAATGAAGTAAGAAAGAAAAGAAGATGTAGAACAAGTAGAGGAACAAGAAACAATATATGTAAGAAGGAATCTTCTTCCTAGCAAGAAGATTAGAAGCACAAGTATAGTGAATAGGATCTCTCTTCTATAGTGAGAAGGAGATTGGGAACTTTTCTCTCTTTTGTGAGAGCTTTCTGAGCTTGCAGCAGTATGGCTTCAGAATGAGAAGGAGAAGGAAGTTTGATCTTTTCTGCAGCACTATATCTCAATTCTCTCTTTTCACTTGGGAGCTCTTCCTCTATTTAAAAATGGATGAAGTGGATCACTGGTTGTTATTCTTTGCCGACCTCCTTCTTATTTATAGCTCTGTTTGAAATATAATGCTAAAGGAGAATAATCAATTAACAGACAAAGAATTAGAAAGAGATAAGAGTTTCCATAATTAATATCTCTGTAGAAGGAAAAGAATTTATTCTGATTTCAAATAATATCCATAATAATCTGAATCAACTAAGCCAAGAATAAAGGCTGATTTAGAACGGCTATAAAAGAATAATATTATTCCATAAAAATCAGATCTACAGAAAGAAGGAAAGAGATCTGGCGTGTTTTTGAATTACTTATAGATATCGACGTGCGTCAATTACTATTCGACGTAAACGTCGATTTCATCCTGGCTAGACGTCGAGAGGAGAATAAGGAAGGTGCGTCGACTAGGATGCTTTGACTTTATCACATGCGTCGACTGGAAGTCAGAGGTACGTCGACTAGAATTACGTTGAATTCTTCTAAGAGTTACTTCGACTCTTCCTGAGAGAAACGTCGACTATATTTCGATGTTGCGTCGAATACTATTCGACGCATATTTACTTAGCACAATTTTTCATACTTAGAATTTATGTTCAATTCTAGGGGTTAAGATAAATCATTTCCCCAACACGCTATTATAGCCATTCGACGAACAGGCTATTATAGTCGTTCGACGAACGCGCTATTACAGCCGTTCGACTAACATGCTTTGAATTCGTCGAACGAACTTTTATCCACACTTGTTAATACAAATCTTCCTCCAATTTCTCCAAACACTCTTATGTGTGACCTCATAGGCTCATATTGCGTTGACAGTGAGACTAGATATTTGACCACTTCCAGATCACCGTGGAAACTCCAACAGTCTCCCACTTGATCTTGAACGTATCAAATAAAAGTCTCACAAACAATGAGCGGCATCTAGAAATGCATCATTGATACCCAAGCAATACGAGTTCTTAACTCAACAAGCCTGTCTTGACCAATGTATCAGTGTTATAATGTCCCTTTGTCCCTTACATCCGGATAGAACTAGAGGCATGGACCGTGTCACCCTCGTAAGTGTTCAATCCTAATTCCTTGATCTAGAATAGACTGTCTGAAATTGGTGAGCACAATATCACATATTGTCTCATTTAAGCATGGTCATGCATTTCTCAGTCTCATTCCATCAAGGGTCCCATGGATGTAACTCATGTCATATAGGAGGACAAATCTCATATCTGCTCACACACAAACACTCAAATGAATCTTAACATACCCAATAACCACCCTTATCATCAACCTTTTTCAAGGAAGACTTTAGATGGAATCAAAGTACGCTCTTCCTCACTTGATGATTGCTGTGACTTCAGGTCGAAGAACCACAAACACCATTGTCATATGAGACCTACTTGTGACACGTTCATACAACAATCCACACAATAGTCTCAAGATGGGTCTATCCAGTACAACTTGTTCACTGACAAGTACCCATGTGATGACACGATATCACAATATCATGACTGTAAGAAGCGGTCATCAGTCAACGCACATGCTAGTCTTTATGTATCATCATCGCCCTGGAATTCTAAGATGATACAACGACCAGGGACCATTTAAGAATGAAGCTTCTTATAAACATAGGCCCTCACATTCAAATCACATACTTGAATTCCTATGGAAGCAAGCATTCTAAGGGCATTTATTATGCTAATTAATCTATCAGTAGAAACATTTGACATAATAAAAGAACTTGCCATAGATGTAAAATAAAACATAAAGTACTCTATCCATCACATGAATAGTCAACAAACGACAAATACAATCCACAAGACTCCCACTAGAGATGATCATTCAGGTATCTGATACCCATTGATCTAGTATGACCATCATGCTTTCTCTGTGCAAGAGGTTTCGTCAGTGGATCCGCAATATTTTCTTCATTCGGTACTCTGCATATGCTCACATCTCCTCGATCAACAATCTCTCGAATAAGATGGAACCACCGAAGTATGTGCTTGGAGCGCTGACGAGATCTAGATTCCTTAGCTTGTGCAATAGCACCGTTGTTGTCACAGTAGAGAACAACGGGATCAACAATGCTAGGAACTACACCAAGCTCGTTGATGAATTTCCTAATCCACACAGCCTCCTTCGCCGCATTTGCAGCAGCGATATACTTGGCCTCAGTCGTAGAATCAGCAACTGTCTCTTGCTTGGAACTCTTATAACTTACAGCTCCTCCATTAAGGCAAAATACAAAACCCGACTGGGACTTTGAATCATCCCTATCAGTTTGGAAGCTTCCATCCGTGTAACCATTTACATTGATCTCTTCCTCTCCACCATACACCAAAAATAAATCCTTAGTCCTTCTCAAGTACTTCAGGATATTTTTGACGGCTATCCAGTGACCGTCACCAGGATCAAAATGATACCTGCTCGTCATGCTCAAAGCATAAGAGACATCGGGTCGAGTACATAACATTACGTACATGATTGATCCGATTGCCGAAGCATATGGAATCAAATTCATGCGGTCCTTATCTTCGAAAGATTTTGGACACTGGTCCTTAGAGAGACTCACACCATGTGACATGGGTAAGAATCCTTTCTTGGACTCAAGCATGTTGAACTATTTCAACACCTTCTCAATATATGTACTCTGGGTCAAACTCAGCAACTTCTTCGATCTATCTCTATAGATCTTGATACCAAGTATATAAGTCGCTTCACCCAAGTCCTTCATGGAAAAGCAATCCCCTAGCCTGTTCTTAACAGCTTGCAGGGTCGGAATGTCATTTCCGATCAATAATATGTCATCCACATACAATATCAGGAAAACGACAATGCTCCCACTAGCTCTCTTGTAAACACAAGGTTCATCCTCGTTCTTGATGAAACCAAACTCTTTGATATTCTCATCAAAACGAAGATTCCAACTTCGAGAAGCTTGTTTCAATCCGTAAATGGATCGATTCAACTTGCATATTTTAGTGGCTTCATTTGGAGATTCAAAACCCTCGGGTTGTGTCATATACACTTCCTAAAGGAGATTTCCATTAAGGAAAGCCGTTTTGACATCCATTTGCCAGATCTCGTAGTCATAATACGCACCAATAGCAAGTAGAATTCGAATGGACTTGACCATGGCTACAGGGGAAAAGGTCTCATCATAGTCAACACCATGAATTTGCCTGAAACCTTTAGCCACCAGCCGGCCCTTGAATGTCTGTACATTCCCATCCATGTCGGTCTTCTTCTTGAAGACCCACTTGCACCCTATGGTTCGTACCCTTTCAGGTGGTTCCACCAAGGTCCAAACTTGGTTTGCATACATGGAGTCCATTTCAGATTTCATGGCCTCGAGCCACTTCTCGGAGTCAGGTCCACACATAGCCTCTTGATAGGTTGCAGGCTCATCATCATGATCCATAAGCAACACATTACCTATTTGAGACACGAGAAATCCATATCTCTCAGGCTCAAATCTTGGTCTATCAGATCTACGCAGGACTTGTGTTTTTTTAGCAGGCTCTCCAGCTACAACAACTTGTAGTCCTTGCTCAGGTTCTAAAATCTGTTCAACTATTGTTTGTGGTTCTTGAACTTCTTCAAGTTCTACCTTTGCAGTCTTTCTGGATAAGAACTCTTTCTCCAAAAAGACGCCAGTCCATGCGACAAACACTTTGCCCTCGGACGGCAGGTAGAAGTAATACCCATTGGTTTCCCTAGGATATCCCACAAGATAACACTTATCCGACTTGGGTTCCAGCTTGTCAGGCATTTGACGTCACGCGTATGCCTCACAGCCCCAAATCTTAATAAAAGACATACTAGGACGCTTCCCAGTCCATATCTCATATGATGTCTTTAGAACCGTTTTGGTTGGAACACGATTTAATGTGAAAGCAGGAGTCTCTAAAGCAAATCCCCAAAAGGAAACGGGCAAATCTGCATGACTCATCATCGACCGTACCATGTCTAGCAAAGTATGATTCCTCCTCTCAAACACACCATTATGTTGTGGTGTTCCGGGCGGAGTGAGATGTGATACAATACCACATTCTCTCAGATGATCACAAAACTCATGACTCAGATATTCGCCACCTCGATCAGATCGGAGTGCTTTTATCCTTTTGCCCAGTTGGTTCTCTACTTCATTTTTAAACTCTTTGAACTTTTCAAAGGTTTCGGATTTGTTCTTTATAAGAAACACGTATCTGTATCTACTGAAATCATCAGTGAATGTAACGAAGTAGTAGTACCCACCTCTAGCCATAGAACTCAAGGGTCCACATACATCACTATGTATGATACCCAAAAGATCATTAGCCATCTCACTACAACTAGTGAAAGGGGCATTTGTCATCTTGCCTAATAAACATGAATCGCATCTCTCAAATGATTCATAATCAAATGAGTCCAATAATCCATCTTTATGGAGCTTGGATATGCGTTTCTCATTTATATGGCCTAGACGACAGTGTCAGAGATATGTTGGATTAAAGTCATTAGTTTTTAGTCGTTTGGTATTTTCGATGTTATAGATTGGATGATTTATGTTCAAACATACAGACCATTAAACATTTGAGCAACGCCATAACAAACATCATTATTATAGATAGAACAACAATTGTTCTTAATAACAAAAGTAAAACCAATCATGTCCAAACATGAAATAGAAATGATGTTTTTAGTTATAGCAGGAACAAAATAACAATTATCAAGTTCAATAATAAGCCCAGTGGGCAAGGAAAGACGATACAATCCTACGGCAACAACAACAATTCTTGCTCCATTTCCAACGCGCAGGTCCAACTCTCCTTTACCCAGCAGTCTTTTCCTTGTTAGTTCCTGCACATTCGTACAAATGTGAGAACTACATCCGGTATCCAATACCCAAGATGAAGGAGCAGACAGGTTAATTTCTATAACATAAATACCTGAAGTGAAAGTCACACTTCCCTTCTTCTTCAGATCCTCGATGTAGAGGGGACAGTTCCTCCTCCAATGCCCTGTCTTACCGCAATGGTGGCAATTTCCTTCTTTAGCTAATCCCTTCTTTTTCAGTGTTGAAGACTTGGGATCCAGGCTAGTCTTAGGTCCCACCTTATACTTCCTAAATCCCTTGGCCTTGCCCTTGCTTTTATGCACCATCAGTATGGGGCTAGCAGGCTTGGTCTTCTTCATGTTGTTCTCGGCAGTTCTTAACATGCCTAGGAGCTCGGGCAATGTCTTATCTATCTCATTCATGTTATAGTTCAAGACAAAATGCTCGTAACTGTCCGGCAACGATTGCAGGATCAGATTAGTAGCCAACTCTTGGCTTAAAGGAAACCCCAGTCTCTGAAGGTTCTCAATGTACCCAATCATTTTAAGTACATGAGTTCCCACTGGGTCTCTTGCTCCCATTTTACACTGAAATAAAGCCTTAGTGACGTCGAACCTCTCTTGTCGAGCCTGCCCTTGAAACATTTTCTTCAGGTGCTCGATAATCTCAAAGCCACACATGGTCTTGTATTGCTTCTGAAGCTCAGAGCTCATGGTAGCGAGCATGAGGCATTCGACATCAAGGGATTCATCTTGATACTTCTTATAAGCATCCTTTTCGGCACAGGACGTGTTCCCGGTCGGCTCTGGTGGGGGATCCTCTTCCAAGATATAGAGCTTACGCTCTTACTTTAGAACAATTCTCAAGTTTCTAGACCAATCGAGAAAGTTCGTCCCATTGAGCTTGTCCTTCTCAAGGATAGCTCTCAGGGACAACGTGGAGTGCGATGTATTTGCCATGAATTTCTACAATGAATTTGCAAAAACATTTTTAGTACTATGTTTCAAAAACAACTTTTATTTAATAAGGACTTTAATTAAACACTCCCACTATTTTATTCAAATTGATAACCCTTAATATCAATTCGGAGAGTTTATGCGAGCTACTCTCTTAGTGGACAAGATGCGTATTTCACCAACACAACGAGTTCGCTTTGGCGTTCCTCTCATAATGCGGTTATTTAGGTAGGCAGCACTTACCAATTACATCACTATGCAATTCTTGTATGATTGGTGAATAACTCTTTATTCGCATCCATCATATGGTGCACGCCAACCCAATTCTTCTAGGCACTCAACTTGTGAGGTCACCTAGTTAAGTTGGATCCGATATCGACGGTGGGATATCACAATTATCCGCTCGCACCCTTACCAAGATAGATTAATGCACCTTGCTTTGGCAAGCCCACATTTCATTGATCGAGGCAGGAAGAGTGTCATCCATCGGAAAGCATCCGTATACTTAATATTGGATTAGGGATTTTATATAAAATTGATTAACGATTAATCAAAGTACACATTCACAAACCAAATACATCTCAGATGTGCACAAAATAAAATTATCAACGTTTTGATACAAAGGGCTAAATCTGAGCATTTGGAGCATTTCTAAATATCCAGATTTACATGCATTTAACACAGGCACAAATAACTCCACTTATGCAGTAGACAAGCTCGTCTCTCAATATTAGATTCAAAATCTAAGACATTTGGTTTCACAAACCAATTAGAGGGACGGTTACTGCAAAGGAGAAACAACTTCTGAAACAATGAAATCGCAATTTCTGAAACAGTTTCTAAAATAATTTCTGAAAATAACTTCAGAAAAATTAGTTCTGTAAACAACTTCAGAATATATATCTGAAAACAGTTTTTCTGAAACAGTTTCTGAAAACTATTTTGAAATTAATTCCGAAACAAACTTCAGAAAAATTCTGAAAACACATTTCAGAAATCAACCTCCCTCTGATACCACTGTGGGGTTTTCTACGCATCTTTCAAAATGATAACAGCATATCTAATACGTGCAGCGGAATAAAACGATAACTAGAACAACCCAAAAGAGTTCTGATCTTGCGATTTCATGATTCAAGAAATGAATAAAAGCATCACAACGCAATAAATAAATTTATACCTGAAGGGGGTTAAGTCTAAGATTAACCGAGATGCTCCAATGGCAGATTTCTGAGTTCCAAGCGCTGAAATAGATCAGCACCTCTACGGGAAATCTACACGAGTGCTGGAGAACCCTAGTCTCTTGTCGCACAAGATCTAGGTCGGAGAAGAACTGCTCTCTATATCTCCCACGGACTGCTAGGTCTGACGTCAAGGAGAGGAGGCGGCGGCGGAGAAGGAAGAACGGAACCCTTCTGTCACTATTTGTCTCTCGAAAATTAGGTCGCTCTTTGGTCGGAAGAGAATCATATTCTTTTATACCCAGCATGAAAGAGACGCTATCCGCACACCCACGATGTAACTGAAGTCGGAAACTGCGTTCGATGAATCGGCAAGCGTTCGTCGAACACATTAGCCGTTCGTCGAACCGGCTACAATAGCCATTTGTCGAACCGGCTACAATAGTCGTTCGTCGAACGCATTAGCCGTTCGTCGAACCGGCTACAATAGTCGTTCGTTGAACGCATTAGACGTTCGTCGAACCGGCTACAATAGCCGTTCGTTGAACGCATTAGCCGTTCGTCGAATCGGCTACAATAGCCGTTCGTCGAATCGGCTACAATAGCCGTTTGTCGAACGCGCTATTATAGCCGTTCGTCGAATCGGCTACAATAGTCGTTCGACGAATGCGCTATTATAGCCGTTCGACGAACGTGCTATTATAGCCGTTCGACGAACGCGCTATTATAGCCGTTCGATGAACATGCTATTCTAGTCGTTCGACGAACGCGCTATTACAGTCGTTCGACTAACAGGCTTTGAATTCGTCGAACGAACTTTTATCCACACTTGTTAATACAAATCTTCCTCAAATTTCTCCAAACACTTTTATGTGTGACCTCATAGGCTCATATCGCGTTGGCAGTGAGACTAGATATTTGATCACTTCCAGATCACCATGGAAACTCCAACAGATATCCCTGGAGAAAGGCCTGTATAAGACACTCATCGTCCGCACTACCAAAGGTACATATTCACAGCACCCAAGTGAGAGGACATCTATTTATATTAACATCAAATGCCTCCGGGCAGCGGGCTATATTAACAGCAACTGCCTCCGGGCAGCGCACTATATTAACAGCAACTGCCTCCGGGCAATGCACTATATTAACAGCAACTGCCTCCGGGCAGCACACTCACATCAACCTCTCACTACCGATGATCAAAGGTCCGCCCTTCTCCTCACAGTAGGTTGCAGCGTCGCCAGGGCCTGCCCCATAACGCTCGTTAATTGTTCGAAGCGTCCGCCCTTCACCGCCACTATCAACGACATCCCCCAGATCGGCAATCCAGACTCCTTACTACTTGGCTCGAAGCGTCCGTCCTTCGCCCACGTCGTAGGTTCCAACGCCACTTGGGTCTCGTCCTCTACTATCAACGACATCCCCCAGGTCAGCAATCCGGACTCCTTACTACTCGGCTCAAAGCATCCGCCCTTCGCCCACGTAGTAGGTTCCAACGTCACCTGGGGTCTCGTCCTCTACTATCAACAACATCCCCCGGGTCGACAATCCGGACTCCTTACTACTCAGCTCGAAGCGTCCGCCCTTCGCCCACGTAGTAGGTTCCAATGCCATCTGAGTCTCGTCCTCTAATATCAACGACATCCCCAGGTTGGCAATCCGGGCTCCTCACTACTCGTCTCGAAGCGTACTCCCTTCGCCCACGTTGTAGGTTCCAACGCCACCTGGGTTTCGTCCTCTACTATCAACGACATCCCCCGGGTAAGCAGCGCGAACCTCTCACTAATTGGCTCAAAGCGTCCGCCCTTCGCCCACATAGTAGGTTCCAACTCCACCTGGGTCTCGCCCTCTACTATCAACGACATCCCCCAGGTCGGTAACGCGAACCTCTCACTACTTGGCTTGAAGCGTCCGCCCATCGCCCACGCAGTATGTAAGACCCCATTTCAGAAAGTTGGATTTCTGGAATCCAGCGCTGTGGCTGGCGATATCGGCTATCGCCCGGCGACAACGGTATGGCTTGAAGGCCTCTGTCGAGAGGCTGTCGCGCGGCGGCAAGTCTAACGCTGGCGACACCGTGACACGTGTCATGCACTGTTCGCAGCGGTGGCGTTGATTGGTCGAAGTCGGTTCTTTACCGTTGTCGCCAGGCGACAGCGGCTATCGCCGGGCGACAGCTCCAAATTGTACTTTGCAGCCGAAATCGAGGCCATTGATGGCACATTGACTTTGGGGCCTTGTTTTGGACGGGGAGGCTCGGTGGCTGGCATAGAAAGGCCGAAAATCACTTGAAACCCATTATTCACTAAGGGTTTTAATTAAGAGAGAGAGGGAGAGCTTGGGGAAGGAGATCCAATAGTAAACCCTAGCCTAGAGCTTGGATTTGGTGGAGCTACACTACTCCAATTCCCTCGACGTTGGTGGCTACGCGTAGAGGAGGGCAAGACGCTCCTTTTCAACCGTGCCAAAAACCAAGCCATGGCTTCGAAGCGGCGTCTAAGGGTAACGATCCTCTTTACCCTCATTTGGACATGTTCTAGTCCGTTCTGTGCATCGTTGAGGCCCCTACCCAAAAGGGTGAGGTCGTGGCCTCCGACGGGTCGATTTGTGTTATCCCCGTCAAATCTTGCATACATGTAGAGTCCATGCGTGAAATGGACGTAGGCGCGCTGTGTGAAGCCCATCCGAGATGGTGCATCCGGATTGGTGATGCTTTTTGATATTGTGCGTGCCGGGGGAAAACTCCGTGTTGATATCCTGCTTCGTAGGACTAGAGAGTGCTGCTGCATGCGCAGCAATGACTGGGGGTGTGCCCCGGGAAGCACCCGAAGTTAGAAGCAGAAAAGGAGTTCTGTTCACTGTCGCTGGCGATATTGACTATCGCCAGGTGATAGCTCCCAGACTTGGTTCTGGTGATCTTGTACGTTCTGAGGCAGTGGGAGTGCTACTGCATGTGCTGCAATGCATGGGGGTGTGCCCCGGGAAGCACCCACAGCTAGAAGCCAAAATGGAGTTCTGTTCACTATCGCTGGCGATATTGGATATCGCCAGGCGACAGCTCCCAGACTTGGTTCTGGTGATGTTGTCGTGCCCACCTGTTGAGAGGACCTGAGGCCTGTGTGCCCGACCTGTGAGGGTGTCCTGGTGGATGACTTAGCGGCCCGTAGAGCCGGCTAATTGAGAATACCTGGGCTGAGGGGACGCCATACCCGCTCTTCGTGTTGTACAACGAGAGCTGTGAACAACGGGCATTTGGCGAACCTGAAACCGCGCCATTGTAGCACCTGATTAGTGAGTCTCGTACAGCATGTCGGGAAGCAATGGGAAAGAGTCTTCGGACTACGGAATGTTCACAATTAAAGTACGGGAGAGCCCTGGTATTCGGGCCATCGACTTTAGCCTCGAAAGGCAGAGCCATCAAGAGTGGATGGTGGTGGAAGGCGGAGTACACCAAAGAGTGCCTGAGAGCACGAGACGTGGAGGCCATTCCCACGTTTGTGATTGTTGCATATGTATGAACTGTTGTGGGCTTTGCTAGTCGCACTCTTATATATATATATATATATATGCTGTTGAGGTTGTTTTGCAGGGATGGTTAGGGATGCAACCCCCTCGAAGGGGTGTGGTCGTTATAATTTGGTCAGCTTTAGCTGGCCGTTGCCCTGTTTTGCCACTGTTTTTGGTGGGCTTGTTGTACAGGTGCTGGACCGAGCGGGAACATAGCGGGCTCATAGCGGGCTGAAGCCCTTGTGCTGCTGCGGCCCTTGAAGGCCTTTTTGATGTTCCTTTTGCTTTTCATGTATGGCCGGCCTGCGCGCCGATGTTGGTAAATTGTAAGGCCGTCGTGCCTAAATTTTGTGTTGTAAAACATTTATTCCTATTTAGTAAAAGTGGACATACCCGCGTACGGGTTTTGGGGTTTATCTTGTCTCTTTTCAGCTTCCGCATAGAATGCTCTGAGTTAGGCTTCGTTGTATAGTGTCGTTCGATATTTCAAATAAGTGACGTTCCCGTTTGTTTTGCAGTATATGGCGTGGGGGCCCGACCGGACCTTCTGTCATATGCTTCTTAACGGATGAGGGTGTTACAAATTGGTATCAGCTTCTAAGGTTCCGTGTCCTTCTAAGGAATTCGTGGATGAATTCTTTTAAGGGGTGGTGAGCATGTGTGTGTGCTATCGTCGAGACGTAAAATAAACCCAAAAAAGGTCCACTTAGGAATAAAATGTAACAACAAACCAACAATTATTGCATTATTTTGGAACCTGAGTGTTCCTTTTGTTGTTAGTTGCGACTGTGTTGTCGCCTAACTGTGTGATTCACTTATGTAGGGCACTCAAAGTGCAGCGGGACCGTCTCGTCCCCATGATGTGAACGAGAGCAGCGGGTCTGCTGAGGCTCCTACACCTCCGTCTGCTGAGATGGTTCGGCTAGTTACAGAAGCCGTTCTAGCTGCGTTGAATGGCCAGCCTGGAAGGCAAGGTCAACCGCTGGTGCAGGAAGTGGCCATAGAGCCACTAAGAGTGGATCAAGTCCCCGTGAGGCGTGCTCCTGAGCAACAACTGAAGCACTTCCTGGGATTTCGACCTCCTCCGTTTACCGGGGTTGAATCCCCAGCTGAGGCCGAGGACTGGCTGTCGCATGTGGAGCGAATTCTGACAGCGACACAGTCGGATGAAGCGCAGAAAGTGACCTTCGCTACTTTCTTGTTGGAAAAGGAAGTCAGGCGGTGGTGGGATGAGGTAGAGAGGCGCCAGTTCGCGGGAAGGCGACTGGTTGATGTGCCGATGGAAGAGTTCTCGAAAATCTTCCTGGCAAGGTATGTGCCTCCGTCGCAGCAGATCGCGATGGAGAACCAGTTCCTGGCTCTGATGCAGGGTGATAGATTGGTTGACAACTACCTGTATGAGTTCACCTGCCTCGGGCGTTACGCTGGAACTTCTTTCGATGACGAGGGGAGAAGGGTGAACAGGTTCTACGGTGGCTTGCGTAGTGAGTTGCGGTACCTTCTGACAGGGCCGTTGATGTAGGGTTTCACGACCCTCGTTGGTTCAGCCCGAGCGCTTGAGCAGGACATGCTCAGGGAGAAGGGCAAGGTGGCTGTGGTCGAGGCAGTGTCGGAGGGCAAAGCGCCGAGTGCGGCAAAGTTGCGGAGGTTGAATCGCTGGAAGAAGGCTCGATTATCTGGGCCAGCTCCCTCTGCTTCGGGCGCGTCGTCTGGACGTGGCCCTCTTATTTGTTTCACTTGTGGCAAGCCTGGCCATTTCTCTCAGGATTGCCGCAGTGGGCTTCCAAGGTCATAGAAGAAGACTGGGCCATCTTATTCTGAGAAGGCAAAGGCGGTTGAGTCCACGGCCTCCCGTATGGCTCCCCCGCAGCCCAGAGTCTTCAATCTTGGTCAGCAGGAGGCTATCAAAGCCAAGGACGTTGTGACAGGTATAATTTAAGATACAGTGCTTACTGTTTTATATACCTGTTTTAGTGTTCATGCTAACCTTGTTTGGGCGGCGTAGGCTTTGTAAATGTTTTAGGCGTTCCTGCGAGAGCGCTTTTCGATACTGGAGCTTCACACTCCTTCTTATCGTCGTACTTCGTCCAACGTATTGGTGCGCCGTCGATTGCTTCTGCAGATGGACTGGAGGTCCTACTGCCGAATGGATATTCGATGTGTGTGGAGAGGAGTTGCTGCGTGAAGGTTCTAGTTGGGAGCCAGGTGTATGACCTGAAAGCATCGTTACCCCCCTGGTTGAGTTCGATGTAATCTTCGGCATGGACTGGCTGTCGGAACAGCGTGCGTGCATCGATTGCACCACCAAGGAGGTGAGGTTTGGGCAGTGTGCCGATCGTGAGACGGTCTTTGCGGGCATGCGTGGATCGAACAAGATGCTGATGTCTGCTCTCCAGGTGTCCAAGGCAGTGCGACAGGGGGCAGAGTTATTCTTTGCCCTAGTGGAGGCTTCAACGCCGAGGCCAAGCCTAGTGGATGTTCCGGTAGTTTCAGAGTTCCCCGATGTGTTCCCGAGTGATCTCCCCGGTGCTCCACCGCAGCGGGAGATAGATTTCACGATTGAGTTGGTGTCAGGCGCTAAGCCTGTGGCCCGCTCGCCATATCGTATGGATCCGAAGGAGTTGACGGAGTTGAAGCTGCAGTTGCAGGAGCTGCTTGTGCAGGGCTACGTGCGTCCGAGTTCCTCACCTTGGAGTGCACCGGTCCTCTTTGTCAAAAAGAAGGACGGTAGCCTGCGGCTTTGCATCGATTATCGGGAGCTGAACAAGCTGACCGAGAAGAATAAGTATCCTCTTCCGAGGATAGACGACTTGTTCGGCCAGCTCGTTGGTTCGACAGTATACTCGAAGCTGGACTTGAAGTCCGACTATTATCAGGTGCGGATCAGGGAGTGCGACATCCCGAAGACTGCCTTCAGTACCAGGTACGGGCAGTATGAGTTCACCGTGATGCCGTTTGGGCTGTCTAATGCGCCTTCCGTGTTTATGGACTTGATGCACCGGACTTTCCGAGATTACCTCGACCGGTTTGTGGTCGTCTTCATTGATGACATACTAGTCTACTCTCAGTCCGAGGAGGAGCACGGTGATCACCTGCGAGTAGTCTTAGAGGTTCTGAGGAGGAACCAGCTGTATGCCAAGTTCTCGAAGTGCGAGTTCTGGCTACCTTCCGTGGCGTTCTTAGGCCATGTGGTTAGTGGAGCGGGTGTGGCGGTAGATCCGGTGAAGGTTGCGGCCATCAGGGAGTGGCCTGTTCTTTCTACTGTAGTGGAGGTCCGTAGCTATCTCGGGCTGGCCGGCTATTACAAGCGCTTCGTGGAGAACTTCTCACAGATCGTGCTGCCTCTTACGACGCTGACACGGAAGATGCAGGAGTTTATTTGGACGCCCGCGTGTGCGTAGGCTTTCGAGGAGTTGAAGCGGCGGCTTACCACGGCTCCGATCTTATGTTTGCCTTGCGGCACGGAAGGCTATGAGATCTACACTGATGCTTCTGGGAGCGGCCTTGGCTGTGTTCTGCAGCAGCATGGCAAGGTAATAGCGTACGGCTCTCGCCAGCTGAAGGTGCACGAGCGGAACTATCCGGTCCACGACTTGGAGTTGGCGGCCGTGATATTTGCCCTGAAGCTTTGGCGGCATTATGTGTATGGCTTGAAGATCGACATCTTCACGGACCATAAGAGCCTGAAATACCTTCTGACGCAGAAGGGGCTGAATATGCGTCAGCAGAGGTGGATGGAGTTCCTTGGGGACTACACTTTCGAGATCCACTACACTCCCGGGAAGGGGAATGTTGTCGCATATGCACTCAGTCGCAGGGCCCCAGCGCAGGCCAACTGGATTCAGATGCATGATGAGCACCTGATACGTGACCTGGAGGCCGAGGTCGCAGAGCGGGAACGATGCCATCTGGGTAGTCGTAGACCGGCTGACGAAGGTGGCGCACTTTATCCCCAACCGGAGGGATGACTCGGTGGAGAAGTTGGCGAAGTTGTATGTTGATACAATAGTACGACTGCACGGGGTGCCCCGTAGCATCGTCAGTGACCGAGATGGACGCTTTACTTCGAGCGACTGGAGGCTAGTCAACCGTCTATTGGGTACGAAGCTGCAGTTTAGCACGGCCTTTCATCCTCAGACGGATGGCCAAACTGAGCGTACCAATAGGACGATGGAGGACATGCTCCGGATGTGCGTCCTGGATTTCGGCAAGGGGTGGGAAGATCACCTCTTCCTTGTTGAGTTCGCGTACAACAACAGCTACCAGGCGAGTATTCAGATGGAGCCTTTCGAGGCCCTCTATGGCAGGAAGTGCCACACTCCCTTAGCTTGGGCGGAAGCGGGCGAGACGAAGCTCTTTAAGAGGAAAGACGTCGAAGAGGCAATTTCGACGGTACGTATGATCCGGGAGAGGCTTTTGGTTGCGCAGGATAGGCAGGCGAAGTACTATAATGCGAAGCACCGCGACGTCCAGTTCGCCGTTGGCGATTGGGTCTGCTTGAAGATCAGGTCGTTCAAGGGTGTATCCAGGATTCGACGGTTGAAAAAGCTGAGTCTGAGATACCTTGGACCGTTTGAGATCATTGAGCGCGTCGGCGAGGTGGCTTATAGGCTTGCACTATCGGCGGAACTGAGCGGGCTACGCGATGTATTCCACATCTCCGTGTTGCGGAAGGCAGTGCAAGAGCCTACGCAGGTGGTCGCGGCGGATCAGGTGCCCGTGGATAGTGGGCTTAAGACGGCGGTCAGGCCCGTTAGCATCGAGGATGCTGAGGTGAGTCAGTTGCGGAATAGGGCGATCCGTATGGTAAAGGTCTGTTGGGACAACTGCGGTCGCGAGGAACTCTCATGGGAGCGTGAGCAGACCATGATTGAGGAGTTCCCCGAGCTGTTTCGGTGTCGTTTATCTCTCTTTTTCCCCTTATGTAAAGACCTTTTTGGATATATATATATATATATGCCTGTTTTTCTTACAAATTTCGGGACGAAATTTTTATAAGGAGGGGAGGGTTGTAAGACCCCATTTCAGAAAGTTGGATTTCTGGAATCCAGCGCTGTCGCTGGCGATATCGGCTATCGCCCGGCGACAGCGGTCTGGCGTGAAGGCCTCTGTCGAGAGGCTGTCGCGCGGCGGCAAGTCTAACGTTGGCGACACCGTGACACGTGTCATGCACTAATCGCAGCGGTGGCGCTGACTGGTCGAAGTCGGTTCTTTACCGCTGTCGCCAGGCGACAGCGGCTATCGCCGGGCGACAGCGGCTATCGCCGGGCGACAGCTCCAAATTGTACTTTGCAGCCGAAATCGAGGCCATTGATGACACATTGACTTTGGGGCCTTGTTTTGGACAGGGAGGCTCGGTGGCTGGCATAGAAAGGCCGAAAATCACTTGAAACCCATTATTCACTAAGGGTTTTAATTAAGAGAGAGAGGGAGAGCTTGGGGAAGGAGATCCAATAGTAAACCCTAGCCTAGAGCTTGGAATTGGTGGAGCTACACTACTCTGATTCCCTCGACATTGGTGGCTACGCGTAGAGAAGGGCAAGACGTTCCTTTCCAACCGTGCCAAAAACCAAGCCATGGCTTCGAAGCGGCGTCTAAGGGTAACGATCCTCTTTACCCTCATTTGGACATGTTCTAGTCCGTTCCGTGCATCGTTGAGGCCCCTACCCAAAAGGGTGAGGTCGTGGCCTCCGACGGGTCGATTTGTGTTATCTCCGTCAAATCTTGCATACATGTAGATTCCATGCGTGAAATGGACGTAGGCGCGCTGTGTGAAGCCCATCCGAGACGGTGCGTCCGGATTGGTGATGCTTTTTGATATTGTGCGTGCCGGGGGAAAACTCCGTGTTGATATCCTGCTTCGTAGGACTAGAGAGTGTTACTGCATGCGCAGCAATGCCTGGGGGTGCGCCCCGGGAAGCACCCGAAGTTAGAAGCAGAAAAGGAGTTATGTTCACTGTCGCTGGCGATATTGACTATCGCCAGACGACAGCTCCCAGACTTGGTTCTGGTGATCTTGTGCGTTCTGAGGCAGTGGGAGTGCTACTGCATGTGCAGAAATGCCTGGGAGTGTGCCCCGGGAAGCACCCACAGCTAGAAGCCAAAATGGAGTTTTGTTCACTGTCGCTGGCGAGATTGGATATCGCCAGGCGACAGCTCCCAGACTTGGTTCTGGTGATGTTGTCGTGCCCACCTGTTGAGAGGACATGAGGCCTGTGTGCCCGACCTGTGAGGGTGTCCTGGTGGATGACTTAGCGGCCCGTAGAGCCGGCTAATTGAGAATACCTGGGCTGAGGGGACGCCATACCCGCTCTTCGTGTTGTACAACGAGAGCTGTGAACAACGGGCATTTGGCGAACCTGAAACCGCGCCATTGCAGCACCTGATTAGTGAGTCTCGTACAGCATGTCGGGAAGCAATGGGAAAGAGTCTTCGGACTACGGAATGTTCACAATTAAAGTACAGGAGAGCCCTGGTATTCGGGCCACCGACTTTAGCCTCGAAAGGCAGAGTCATCAAGATTAGATGGTGGTGGAAGGCGGAGTACACCAAAGAGTGCCTGAGAGCACGAGACGTGGAGGCCATTCCCACGTTTGTGATTGTTGCATATGTATGAACTGTTGTGGGCTTTGCTAGTCGCACTCTTATATATATATATGCTGTTGAGGTTGTTTTGCAGGGATGGTTAGGGCTGCCACCCCCTCGAAGGGGTGGGGTCGTTATAATTTGGTCAGCTTTAGCTGGCCGTTGCCCTGTTTTGCCACTGTTTTTGGTGGGCTTGTTGTACAGGTGCTGGACCGAGCGGGAACATAGCGGGCTCATAGCGGGCTGAAGCCCTTGTGCTGCTGCGGCCCTTGAAGGCCTTTTTGATGTTCCTTTTGCTTTTCATGTATGGCCGGCCTGCGCGCCGATGTTGGTAAATTGTAAGGCCGTCGTGCCTAATTTTGTGTTGTAAAACATTTATTCCTATTTAGTAAAAGTGGACATACCCGCGTACGGGTTTTGGGGTTTATCTTGTCTCTTTTCAGCTTCCGCATAGAATGCTCTGAGTTAGGCTTCGTTGTATAGTGTCGTTCGATATTTCAAATAAGTGACGTTCCCGTTTGTTTTGCAGTATATGGCGTGGGGGCCCGACCGGACCTTCTGTCATATGCTTCTTAACGGATGAGGGTGTTACAAATTGGTATCAGCTTCTAAGGTTCTGTGTCCTTCTAAGGAATTCGTGGATGAATTCTTTTAAGGGGTGGTGAGCATGTGTGTGTGCTATCGTCGAGACGTACTATATTATGTGTGACCTCATAGGCTCATATCGCGTTGGCAGTGAGACTAGATATTTGATCACTTCCAGATCACCATGGAAACTCCAACAGATATCCCTAGAGAAAGGCCTGTATAAGACACTCATCGTCCGCACTACCAAAGGTACATATTCACAGCACCCAAGTGAGAGGACATCTATTTATATTAACATCAAATGCCTCCGGGCAGCGCGCTATATTAACAGCAACTGCCTCCGGGCAGCGCACTATATTAACAACAACTGCCTCCGGGCAATGCACTATATTAACAGCAACTGCCTCCGGGCAGCACGCTCACATCAACCTCTCACTACCGATGATCAAAGGTCCGCCCTTCTCCTCACAGTAGGTTGCAGCGTCGCCAGGGCCTGCCCCCTCACGCTCGTTAATTGTTCGAAGCGTCCGCCCTTCACCACCACTATCAACGACATCCCCCAGATCGGCAATCCAGACTCTTTACTACTTGGCTCGAAGCGTCCGTCCTTCGCCCACGTCGTAGGTTCCAACGCCACTTGGGTCTCGTCCTCTACTATCAACGACATCCCCCAGGTCGGCAATCCGGACTCCTTACTACTCGGCTCGAAGCATCCGCCCTTCGCCCACGTAGTAGGTTCCAACGTCACCTGGGGTCTCGTCCTCTACTATCAACAACATCCCCCGGGTCGACAATCCGGACTCCTTACTACTCAGCTCGAAGCGTCCGCCCTTCGCCCACGTAGTAGGTTCCAATGCCATCTGAGTCTCGTCCTCTACTATCAACGACATCCCCAGGTCGGCAATCCGGGCTCCTCACTACTCGTCTCGAAGCGTCCTCCCTTCGCCCACGTTGTAGGTTCCAACGCCACCTGGGTTTCGTCCTCTACTATCAACGACATCCCCCGGGTAGGCAGCGCGAACCTCTCACTAATCGGCTCAAAGCGTCCGCCCTTCGCCCACATAGTAGGTTCCAACGCCACCTGGGTCTCGCCCTCTACTATCAACGACATCCCTCAGGTCGGTAACGCGAACCTCTCACTACTTGGCTTGAAGCGTCCGCCCTTCGCCCACGCAGTATGTAAGACCCCATTTCAGAAAGTTGGATTTCTGGAATCCAGCGATGTGGCTGGCGATATCGGCTATCGCCCGGCGACAACGGTATGGCTTGAAGGCCTCTGTCGAGAGGCTGTCGTGCGGCGGCAAGTCTAACGCTGGCGACACCGTGACACGTGTCATGCACTGTTCGCAGCGGTGGCGTTGATTGGTCGAAGTCGGTTCTTTACCGCTGTCGCCAGGCGACAGCTCCAAATTGTACTTTGCAGCCGAAATCGAGGCCATTGATGGCACATTGACTTTGGGGCCTTGTTTTGGACGGGGAGGCTCGGTGGCTGGCATAGAAAGGCCGAAAATCACTTGAAACCCATTATTCACTAAGGGTTTTAATTAAGAGAGAGAGGGAGAGCTTGGGGAAGGAGATCCAATAGTAAACCCTAGCCTAGAGCTTGGATTTGGTGGAGCTACACTACTCCGATTCCCTCGACGTTGGTGGCTACGCGTAGAGGAGGGCAAGACGCTCCTTTCCAACCATGCCAAAAACCAAGCCATGGCTTCGAAGCGGCGTCTAAGGGTAACGATCCTCTTTACCATCATTTGGACATGTTCTAGTCCGTTCTGTGCATCGTTAAGGCCCCTACCCAAAAGGGTGAGGTCGTGGCCTCCGACGGGTCGATTTGTGTTATCCCCGTCAAATCTTGCATACATGTAGAGTCCATGCGTGAAATGGACGTAGGCGCGCTGTGTGAAGCCCATCTGAGATGGTGCGTCCGGATTGGTGATGCTTTTTGATATTGTGCGTGCCGGGGGAAAACTCCGTGTTGATATCCTGCTTCGTAGGACTAGAGAGTGCTACTGCATGCGCAGCAACGCCTGGGGGTGTGCCCCGGGAAGCACCCAAAGTTAGAAGCAGAAAAGGAGTTCTGTTCACTGTCGCTGGCGATATTGACTATCGCCAGGCGATAGCTCCCAGACTTGGTTCTGGTGATCTTGTACGTTCTGAGGCAGTGGGAGTGCTACTGCATGTGCAGCAATGCATGGGGGTGTGCCCCGGGAAGCACCCACAGCTAGAAGCCAAAATGGAGTTCTGTTCACTGTCGCTGGCGATATTGGATATCGCCAGGCGACAGCTCCCAGACTTGGTTCTGGTGATGTTGTCGTGCCCACCTGTTGAGAGGACCTGAGGCCTGTGTGCCCGACCTGTGAGGGTGTTCTGGTGGATGACTTAGCGGCCCGTAGAGCCGGCTAATTGAGAATACCTGGGCTGAGGGGACGCCATACCCGCTCTTCGTGTTGTACAACGAGAGCTGTGAACAACGGGCATTTGGCGAACCTGAAACCGCACCATTGCAGCACCTGATTAGTGAGTCTCGTACAGCATGTCGGGAAGCAATGGGAAAGAGTCTTCGGACTACGGAATGTTCACAATTAAATTACGGGAGAGCGCTGGTATTCGGGCCACCGACTTTAGCCTCGAAAGGCAGAGCCATCAAGAGTGGATGGTGGTGGAAGGCGGAGTACACCAAAGAGTGCCTGAGAGCACGGGACGTGGAGGCCATTCCCACGTTTGTGATTATTGCATATGTATGAACTGTTGTGGGCTTTGCTAGTCACACTCTTATATATATATATGCTGCTGAGGTTGTTTTACAGGGATGGTTAGGGCTGCCACCCCCTCGAAGGAGTGGGGTCGTTATAATTTGGTCAGCTTTAGGTGACCGTTGCCCTGTTTTGCCACCATTTTGGTGGGCTTGTTGTACAGGTGCTGGACCGAGCGGGAACATAGCGGGCTCATAGCGGGCTGAAGCCCTTGTGCTACTGCGGCCCTTGAAGGCCTTTTGATGTTCCTTTTGCTTTTCATGTATGGCCGGCCTGCGCACCGATGTTGGTAAATTGTAAGGCCGTCGTCCCTAAAATTTGTGTTGTAAAACATTTATTCCTATTTAGTAAAAGTGGACATACCCGCGTACGGGTTTTGGGGTTTATCTTGTCTCCTTTCAGCTTCCGCATAGAATGCTCTGAGTTAGGCTTCGTTGTATAGTGTCGTTCGATATTTCAATTAAGTGACGTTCCCGTTTGTTTTGCAGTATATGGCGTGGGGCCCCGGCCGGACCTTCTGTCATATGCTTCTTAACGGATGAGGGTGTTACATAGTAGGTTCCAACACCACCTGGGTCTCGCCCTCTAAATCGCTACGTCAGGGCTTGCCCCTCTCGCGCTCGCAAACGGTTTGAAGCGTCCGCCCTTCACAGCTTCTATCAACGACACCCCTGGGTCGGTAACGCGGACCTCTCACTACTCGGCTCGAAGCGTTCGCCCTTCACCCACGTAGTAGGTCTCAACACCATCTGGGTATCGTCCTCTAAATAGCGTCGCCAAGTCCTGCACCCCCCGCGCTCGCAAACAGTTCGTAGCGTCCGCCCTTCACCGCTCCTATCAACGACATACCCCGGGTCGGTAACTCAGACCTCTCACTACTCGGCTTGAAGCGTTCGCCCTTCGCCCACATAGATGGTCCCAACACCACCTGGGTCTCGTTCTCTAAAAAGCCAACATCAAGAAGCAAAACATAGTTTGCCTCGCAAAACGTCGGCTCAAACGCCCTAGAAAATCCACTAATACAAGCGAAGAGCTTAAAGCAAAAACAGTTACACATGCGACGCAATTCGTCGACTGCTATACAATCAACAAATAACGTTACACAAATACAGAGATGCAAAGATATCGTCTCACATAAAAGGTACATGCAAAAGCAAAAGCATACAAAATACAAGTGAAAACTACTCCTCACCGTCGGAGCCAGAGCGCTCGTCATTGGAAAGAACTCTGACATCCAATCCGGACACGTCCCAACCTTGAGTCCGCGCAACCAAGTAGAGGGTTTTCCCCATCCCACGCGTGAAAGCCACCTCGCTCTCATCCTCAAGCTGAGGCTCCACCATTTTGCTCCAGATCTCCTCGCGAACTTTCTCTGAAATCCGAGAACGGTCCTTCACATATTCTATAGAGGCTCTATACTCAATAGCTCCAGCAGCCTTAAAATCAGCGGTTTGCTCCAGCGAGAAGAGGCACTCCACCTCCGTCTTCAAAGACAGCAACTCAGATTCCAGACGAACCGTTATGGCCAGCGAATCCTCCACCATGTGTACCGTGCTCTCCATGAGAGCCTTCTCCTTACGGACTTCAGCATGAGACTCTTCCAGCTCCGCCTGCAGCCCAGCCTCGATCTGCCGAAAGCAGGACACATCGCGATCGCGTCGCCCCTTCAAGTCGAAAAAGGAACTCCATGCATCACGCAGCTCCTCCTGGAGAACGAGATAACTATCTTTCAGGCCTACGTAGCAGTCGTTCCACATAAGCGCAATGCTGGTCTGGACTTCAATCTGGAAAAAGATAGGAAAATCAGGCTAGTCGCAAGACAAGCAACAAATATAGATGAAATCACAAATCTTATCGCGACATTCATGGCCTCAAGAGAAGAAGAAACTCGTTTCGCCCTGATCGGCGGCGGAACAGAAGCCTCGTCGGGAGCGTGAGGGGCAAAGGGAACATGAGGTGCAGTGGAGTCAAGTACTTCCACATCAAGATCGATGGGAACGTCATCAAGTCTCGAACTACACGGGGTCACTTCGTAAATACGTCCCTCCGACTGACAGGAAGGACGAGACGCTGAGTCCGAACTATCGTTCCAGAAAATCAGTTTCCTCTTCCGACCTCGATCCAGGGGAACGACCACAGAGCGCTCGACATCGGTAGAAAAACCACACAGTAGGAGACGCTTCTTGTCAACAAACACAGAAATGGCAAACAAAGGATTCGCCAACGCATGAGGCTCGATGAACACCAACACTGGGATAAATTCTCGCTTATAACCCTTCAAACGGCGACAACGATCTGGGAGCGACCTCTAAAGCTCCGGCAGGCCCCAAGCGTTCCTGACATAGCCAAATAAAGTATTCTCATGACTTCGGTCCGCTTGGTTCTCAAACTCGAGCCATTGCTTGTTGCTGAAAACTTTAATCTGCCCGCCTCTGTCCGAGCACACGTCATACCACTGCCTGAAAAGATCTAAGGTGAATATTGATCCGTGCTCTCTAAAGAAGGTGATCAGGCCCACAATTACTGACCGGACTCGGCCGCGTGCCATGGGCGCGCGGCCGCCAATGCCGGCGACCGGCTAGCGATCGGCCTCCCTTGGTCGTGCGGCCATCGCGCCGGCCGACCAGGCTAGGCCACTAGCGACCAAGGATGACCTGGAGGTCGGCCTCGCGGCAATGGTCGCGCGCCCGTAGGCGCGCGACCATCAAAGTCCGGTGGCCGGCCGCCCGTAGCCGCGCGCCGACGGCGCGTGGCCGTCTCGCCGCCCGACCGAACCCAAGTCGACCGACCTCGGTCGGGGGGCGCCGCGACCTTGCGGCCTTGAGGCTGGCCGCCCGGGGCAGTCCTTCTCCCCGGCCAGTCTCCCAAGGCCGACCTTCCTTGCGGTCAACCTTCCTCCCGGCCGGGCACCCTTCCTCGTCGGCCGGTCTCCTCACCAGTCGGCGTTCGATGCCGGACAGGGTTTCCGCGCCACCATCCGATCCTCCGTGTGCACTCTCCATCTTCCGATTGACGGGTAACCACCCGCGTATCCGCGAGCATAATCACCCGTAGTGTAAATAATCTAGGTCTCATACACAATGGGGACGATATATGCGTAGCCACTCGAAATGGATATATTTGTCTAATACACAATGGCGACGATGATAAGAAATATATTTTTATATCCCAAAGAGGCTACAAAAGTTCTAATATATATATTTAAATGAAAGTAACCCTACTAACCAATTAGATTTGCGATGAAACCGAAAACTATTGTGCAGGCTTTTCTAACATCAATTTTTTACCTTTATTTTTTTTATGCTGACTCTTATATTATCCTACATGTATATTGAAGATTATTATCTTAATTATATTCCTCGTAAGTAGATGCGTGTTCAAAATCTACTTTATGTGTCATGTCTGTGTAAGAGTCTCTTTGGGAGAGCCGCTGCAGATTGAAAATCTGCTGATTGAACAAAGCTCTTTCGGAAGCTATTTTGAAAAGTTGCAGGCTGTTTGGAGAGTCTGTGTATAAGCGTTGATGAAACAGAGCTCTTTCAAATAAAACTGTTTGGTAAAACAACTTTTTGAGAGCTATTTTTTTTCTAAACGAAAATACTGAAATATAAATAAAAAATTACAAAACATGTGGCATACGAATAAAAATATTAATTGTCCTCAAACATAACTAGGCCTAAAATGTAAGTTTTGTCGGTGCGGACATTCACATCTTCCATTCTTTTTTGTTCACCTGCGTGATAAAAAAAATTGATATTAATTATACATTTTAAAATGATGATTTCTAAAGTTTGTTTAAAAGATGCTGACAAATTTACCTACGGGCGTTGTACAATTCTTCAGCAATATTATCTCGTATTGCAGACATATAATCAGATCCTCCGACATCAAACATATCTGTCTCAATATCATCCTCTGTTGTAGGATCATCATCCTCTGGGGTATGAATGAGTCATCAACATCACAAGCATTAAATTCTAGGTCCCATCGAGATGAATGTCTACGAATGAAGTTATGCAATGTCATGGTCGCTAGCACAATTGAACGTTGTTTCTTGAAATTATCACTTTTTCTTGAAGTTATGCAATGTCATGGTCGCTAGCACAATTGAACGTTTTTTCTTGAAATTGTCCCGAGGCATTTTTTGCAGAATGTGTCACTTTTTCTTCCAAACTCCAAATGTCCGCTCTATCACACTTCGAAGAGATAAATGCGCCTTATTAAATGCTCATGTCTGCCATGGACGGGACGACTCCCGCGTGCAAAATCTGTCAATTGATATCTTGTTTCTGAATATGGTTTTAAATAGCCCGTCTTTAATGGATATTCAGCGTCCACTAAATAATATTTACCTGTAATTAGTTGATATGTTAAACATAATAATATGGTAGCGAATAATTTAAGCATATACAATCATTTATTGAACGATTTACCTTGAGGGGGATGCGGAAAATATAGCATATCGTCTGACAATGCGCGCGCGAAGATACGACTATCATGAGCGGATCCTTCTCACCCATCCAGTGCAAATGTGAAGCACATATTAAAGTCGCAAACAACCATCATATTTTTCGTTGTTGTACCATAACGTCCAATATATCTAACTTGATCATCAACGGGTATTCTCGCATCTACATGTGTACCGTCAATTGCACCAACACAGACCTTAAAGAATGACATGTAACGGGCATCATACCTTATTTCCGCAGGTATTTCTCTAAAATGACGATCAATTGGTTTTATAACATCAATTGACAAGAGCAATAGTGATTTAAGTCCTTTCAAAAAAATCTACTTATAATTTCAGTTGAGTGTTGAAATCGCTCTTTTGTTAATCTCATAGAGCCTCAACGTGCTAGGATGTACAATGTAATTCTTAGAATTTCTCTAGAGGTTTTGCGTAGTGATCCTTGTAATTCATGATCGTTTTCAAGCTTTCGAAACAAATCAATAAATATTCGCTTTGACATTTTAAATGCGTCATGAATTATATCTGGGTGCCCTTCAAGCAACTCTTTCAACCATTTATCCCCTATTTGAGTAGACGTCATACATGGTCTCTTCTCCCATATGCAATTATTTATCTCATCTATTTTGTGATAACAATATTACAGTATTCAATATATTGCACCAGTTCTGGAGAAAGATAAGTAGAATCTCCAGAATCTTTATTGATCGAGTCATGTGCTTCCATTACCTAAAATAGCAAAAAAATGACATCATATCAAATTTTTAAGTGGCAAAAAACATATTTCATAAAATAGAGACAACACAAAACATGAATTTTGTTTCATCATAAATAAAAACATAATAAAAGATAGAAACATCACATAATATTCGCAGAACCTCCAAGTTTTCTACTGCATTGTCTTCTTCCTCAGAAATGTGCTCCATATCAGCTGGTACGCTGCCAATTGATGGAGCTCAAGAATCTTCACATGTAGCAACAACTTGACTAAACATAATATTCAGTTTCTCCTCTAACTCAGACGCAATACTAGAAAATCAAAATTTTTTGGCAGCAGGTACAACCTATACATAACAATTATAATAATATAAGAAAATATTACAAAAACATATATTTTTGTTTAAATTAATTGATTTTTAGGTTACCTTGAATTTATCCTCCCACCATTGATCAAATGCTGCAATTGTTCTCTTTTCCTGGTCCCATCCCAAACTGGCCTCTCCATATTTTAGTTCTTTCCACAACTTCCAGTTTTTCTTTAGATGGTCCCACTTATTCTTCATTTGCATTCAATCGTAGTTTTTTCCAGTACGCTGTTTAAAGGACTCAATCAAAATTTTCCAACCATCCTTGCTAAAGTGGGTGGTAAGCCGATTTCTCAACCCTATCTCTATAATGCAAAAATCGCAGAAGATCAAAACATCATTTGACTCCCATGTTGCTGAGCTTCCTCCGACCTTTGGGTTTCTCATAAAACTGTATACCCAAAACACAAACAATCATTCAAACATACACAAACAATCATTCAAACGATCAAAACACAAAAAAAAAAACACAATACACACAAACTCATTCAAACATACACAATAAAAAACACACAAACACCCCATTCAAACATACACACACTCATTCAAACATACACGCACTCACACACACACACACACACACACACACACACACACACTCATTCAAACACACACAAACACTCATTCAATCACAAACACACTAAAAAACATACATACCACACACACACACACACACACACACACACACACACACACTCATCCACACACATCCATACACAAACAAACACCCATTACAACACATACATAATAAACACAATATACAAAATAAACAAAAACACATATGCACACTCATATACAATAAACAAACACACACTCATTCAAACAATCAAAATTAACACATACACTCATTCAAACATACACACACAAACAAACACACATCGATACACACACACACTCATCTACACACATCCATACACACTCATTCAAACACAAACACACTAAAAAAATACATACATACCACACACACATCCATACACACACAAACACCCATTACAACAAATACATAATAAACACAATAAAAAAAATACACAATCTTTTTACATAAAAGGATTGCACAAACAAACATTCATAATAAACACACACACACACACACACACACACACATCCACACACACACACACACATCCATACACACACAAAACAAACATCCAAACACACACACACACACACACACACACACGCGCGCACACAAACATCCAAACACAAACACATACACACACATACACAATAAACAAACTTACACACTCAAACACACATACAAGCTAATACACACACATATGCACATCCACACAAACACTCATTAAACACATAGACACACACACACACACACACATAAACACACACACACACATAGACACACACACACACGCACACACAGACACACACACACACACATACACACGCTCATCCATACACACAAAAACAACCATTCAAACACACACACACACACACACACAAACAAACATCTAAACACAAACACGTACCCACACTCATACAAAATAAACAAACTTACACACTCAAATACACATACAAACTAATACACATACATACACACATATGCACATCCACACAAACACTCATAATAAACACACACACACACACACACACACACACACATCCACACACACATCCATACACACAAAAACAACCATTCAAACACACACACACACACAAGCAAACATCCAAACACATACACACACTCATACACAATAAACAAACTTACACACTCAAACACACATACAAACTAATACACACACATACACACATATGCACATCCACACAATCACTCATTATAAACACACACACACACACACACACACACATCCATACACACAAAAACAACCATTCAAACACACACACACACACACACAAACAAACAAACGTCCAAATACAATCACATACTCAATAAACAAACTTACTCACTCAAACACACATACAAACTAATACACACACATACACACATATGCACATCAAGACAAACACTCATAATAAACACACACACATCCATACACACAAAAACAACCATTCACACACACACACACACACACACACACACACACACACACACACACACACACACAAACAAACAAACATCCAAACACATACACACACTCATACACAATAAACAAACTTACACACTCAAACACACATACAAACTAATACACACACATACACACATATGCACATCCACACAAACACTCATAATAAACACACACACACACTCAACACACTCATATACGCACATATATATACACATACACAATAAACTCAAATAAAAACATACACACTCAAATACACTCACTCAACCAAACACAAATCTTCAATCTATACACATCCAAATCCAAGGTTTGAAAAAAACAAACATCCATACACATCCAAAACTTCAATCAATTCATCAATGAGATGTTATAAAATAAGCTTGGAGAATTATACCTTGATATCAAGCAAAAAATCTGAACGATCTGGGCGAGAATCTGGAGCGAGGGTAACCTTCGACTACAAGCTGGAATGAGCAGAAATCGTCTGAGATCAAAAGCAATGGGTTGAAATCAGGGAAGGAAAAAGGGCATGAATATGGAGGGCACAGGAAGGAGACCTCTAACCTTTCTTCTCGTTCTGATATCAGGACGATGGCGGCTTCGATCGGCAATAGGAAGAACAGGGTTGCCGTCAACAAGGACGAAGAGGAAGAACAAGGTTTTTGTCGAGTCGTCTTTGATCGGCAAGAGGAAGAAGAAAAGCCTTCGATCTCTCGTTGGCGGATGTGATCGGGAAGTGGCGCTAGTTGCCGCCTGCGATCGGGAAGAAGCAAAAACCTATCACGCGAGAGAGGGAGCGATTTTACAGGAGCGATTTTACGGGAGTGATTTTACGGGAGCAGAAGCGGGTGAAAGACGGATTATCCAAAACCCCTAAAAACGGGGGATATTAAGGAGCGCATTTTTACAAACACCCTAAACAAATGTCGAATTAGCAGCTCTGCTGGATGGAAAATAAATTTTCCATCCGCCAGAGCTGAGCCAAACTGACCGTAAATCTAGGCTTCCTTTGGCGTGGCTTATTTACTCCGGTGAGTTTGGTCAAAAATGCAATTATCACCATTGCTTCCGCTGCTTAGTATGTCCTCAAACTAAACTCGCGCGGGGTGTCCCTGGGCTTGTGGACTTCTTTTCTTCGGATCGAGGTTTCGCTTTGATACCAGTTTGTAAGACCCCATTTTTTGCTACAAAACCGGGTCTTATGCCCAGAACCGTCGCTTTGCGGTGACAACAACACTCGGGAAGGTCGCCACCAAAAAACGCTGATCCTGCCGGCTATATCGATCATAGAAGAAGAAAAGTACATTTGAACCAAAATAAGTTCAAGTCTACACCACACAATGTATAAATCATAATAAAGAGATGTCCAAAGATAATAACTGAAATAAAAGGTAGCAATATAAAGGACTCATTCCCGGTACATCATATCCTCCCTACAAGGTCACTCGCGGAAGCAAATCTACTAATAGACACTCACAGATCCGAAAAATGGTGCTCCTGTCCTAGACTGGCCCGCCTCCATCCGCGCCGGCCACTGGTGGTGCGGCGTCTCCCCGGTCCCATAAAATGATATGGTCAACCGATTGTAAGTCAAAAAGACTAAGCCTCATTTTCCACCACCCATCCCCGAGTGGCTCCTAGGCACCGTGCAGGAGGATGAAGTGGAGGACAACAAGGGGTATTAAACAAAGCAGGTGACATGTCTTAGCTACAGGAGTATCTACCACTACACAGGTGATTATATGCATATAGAAAAAAACAAGTAAGCAGGGTAAAGAACAAGTAAAGTAAGTAAGTAAAGACAAGTATATTGTTGAAAAATAATCATTGATTTATAGGAATGCCCACACAAACCTATAGACCAAGGGGTCGTTTAGCAATACCTATCGTATAAAAAGTCTCATAACCAATTTATACGATATGGTAGGGGTTGAAATGCAATGCTTACGCTATGACATGTAGAGTTATGCTGATTAATGTTATGATCACACAAGTGCAACACACACACTTCGACTCTATGCGCATAGACCTTTAGTTCCCCCTTTTTGGAGCTAGCTAAGACTTCCAGGATACCCCCGTAGTGGCAAACAGAAGCGGTGGGTGGCCTCGCCCACCTTTAGGTTGGTATTCACACTACCTAACCTAGACCTATCGTACGCCTCAACGCGAAGAACACAACCGCGGAGCGCCTGCGTACTCTTGCTGGCTGGCCCACCAGACTTTCCTTAGCCAAGTGCAAATCCACACTTGCCGAGTCAGCGTATCAACGTCGGTGTGAATGACCGTCAATACCGAAGATCCACCACCTTTATGCACATGCAATATGATTACTTTACATCTCCGAGCCATAGGCTCCCCGAGCTAACCTACCTGTCACAACAACCTTCTGAGCCACCTGCTCGCCGGACAAACCCGTCCGTAGCTACAACCACCAAGATTACTGCTCGTATGACCAACCAAGTAACACCCGCAGCAACGGGATGTGGGTGAGTGTATTATTGAGTTAATCTTGCATAACAAACTATTCCTACGATTTTGGGTTAACCATGGACTTCCCGAGGACTACCCTGTGAGGGGCTCGCAGCGGTACTAGGAGTTATGATGGGTTGAACCCCAAAGCTCCCTTTCCAAGGCACTTACTCATATTGGTGTCTACCCTTCACCCAACCACTAGTAATGTTACACTTATTAACGCTAAGTTTGTTTCACTTCACTCCAAAGGAATGACGATCTTTCGTCGATCCCAAGCCTACTCTTGCCTCCTAATCAACCAGGCATCTCACTCCTACATTCCCTTGGTGACCCCTTCCAAATCCAATCAATCTAGGTGCACCAACTTCCTTAACTCTCCATGGAAGACCTACATGCTTCTCTTAATTCAGTTTTTCACTATACACAGACCATTTGAATTACATGAGGTTCATGAGAAGAGGTACTCCAAATAATCATCCAAATGACCCAATATTATTATTGAGAGTGTGTTATGACATTTTTAGGCTAACTCCCGAAATTCGTAATTTTCCAAATTTATTTGGCATTTATTATAATTTTCCCAAAATCAGGGAATCTATGATTTTGAACACCAAGTATGGTTTCCTGATAAGCTATGGCCTTGATAAAATTTTTGCAAATATGTATCATAAAAATAACAGCCACATATGAAATTCATAAATTTCTAGAAAGGTTTTGACCATCAAATAAAATGTTGATTGATTTATCAAAATCGGGGATTAACACAGAAAGTACCAAAAATACTGTTAAAAAATTACAAGAAAATTAATTGGTATCCAAGGTGATCAGAAAAGTTCATTGGTTCAGTTTCATAATTTTCCAGATTAATTTGACCATGCAAATCATTTATTTAAATAAATAATTCATAGGGCACTTTGTGAAGAGAACCATATAAAAATTCCTCCAAAAATTATACTAAACTTTATAGATTATATTCTTGCCCTAAAAAGTCCTCTGACCAAATTTCATGATTTTTCAGTAAGTACTAAATCCATAATTAATTTTCTTACAACCAGGGCAAATATTGAGGATATGAATAAAGTACAATATATATCAATCCAAAATTCATAACAAAATTATCATAGAATAATATCACTAGTACCAGCTTACTGCCAAAATTTCATGAACATTCAAGGTAATATGATTTTGTAAATTCTAAACATAAGAAAGTGCTTTAATTGATTCTCAATTAATTCAGAGGGGATAAATGTTCCTAAAAATTTGAGATAAATTATTTAGGGCATAATACCACCCTATAAACCTCTCTACCAAGTTTCAAGTTTATCCGATAAGATATGACCCTATGTCCTTCAATAGGTTCAATATACAACCCTAAGGTTTGAACCGGGGTTCTAGGGCACATCCACCCCAAACCACCCAAAAACCAATTGTGGGGGTATTTTATGTGACATCAAGTTAGTGGTAAAAGTTTCATTGGGATGAGGGTTGATCTATCAAATCCATCAAGTGCACATTTGTTCTATTATCCCCTTGTTTGACCAATTTTGGGTGACTCAATTACTCAATCAAATCAATCACAAATGGGATGAAATTTTTCCAGAGTCATACAATGACCCTAAGGACCGCCCACCAAAATTTGGTAGGGTTTGGAGGTCTCTACACCCTAAAATTAATTCATACATGAATTATTAAATGTTTGCAAAAACTATAAGAAACGTTCCGCCAAAAATTCCCATTTTTGATATGTTGAGGGTAAGGGTAAATATAGCCTATGCTCCAAATTTCAAAGCATTTGGATGTCCGGATTAGTGGGGACACTCAAATCAATCTCTGGTCAACCATTTGTACAGGTTGAACCATTTTGAGTGCTGCAGTCAAGGCATTGCACCAAATCGGCTCAAATCAATTTTAAAATAAACTAGGCGTAAAGATCTACAACTTTTTCGTCTGGCCATTTTTCCATAAACGGTCTCTAAGGGGTTCAGATTTTAGTTTCAAAAACGTGCATTTATTGGGGAAAATATGACGTTAATTAATCATAAAATTAATAAATCCATCTAAATGAAGGGCATCGGTTCATCTTCTCTAATCAGCCAACGACCATGATTGACCTGTCCTGTACCAACTTGGGAGGTGATTTCCCGGCCACCTAGACCCTCTCCTGGTCGGCCAATGCCACCACCACCTCCGTTGAGGTGGCAGTCAGCGATAGATGGTGGATGGTAGGCCGGAGGCGGCCAGAATCGGGGTTTAAAGTAAGGAGAGTAAAGCTTGAATCGAAGCTTCCGGTCATGCCGATCTAAGGCCAATTGGCCTCAAATCTTGTGGCCCTCATGATAAGATCTATCCACTAAGTGAGAGGAGAAGGGGAGGACCTGAGTGGTGGCTTGAAGCCGTGCCGATTGCCGGACCTCTATGGTTGGTCGTGAGCTCTTGGGTGCCATGCCGATGAGTGCCTAGATGGTTGATTTCTCCTGGAAAGTGGGGGAAACTCCTTCCCTTCACCCCTTGAGGCCTTTTACAGAACTAATTCATGGAGGGGAAGAGGCAAGACTTGGGATTCCTCCATCGACACCATTCATGGTGAAAATTTCGGCCATCCCCGAAAGTCACCAAATCCACGCTCCTTAAGAGTTGGAAAACCCCTCAATCTTCTCCTAATTGATAGGGGGAATGAATCCCCATCAATTGGGCGGAATTTTGGCCTCCCTTGGCCATGGATTTGGCCATCAAAAACGATCTTGTTCGCATCCCGTCGGTTGAGCTACCACTGGCACTAGTGCTAGTGCCAGCGCTAGCATCTCGACGGCGTAACGCTCGCTGGTTCGGCAACCACAATCAGTGCTAGTGATAGCGCCTTGCACTAGCGTCTCGATGGTGTACGGTTTTTCTCAGCGGTTCAAAGCTTGTCTCAGCGGCTCACCTAAACCACCACTACCTCCAGCGCTAGCTCAGTATTCATGGTACCCCTCTTTCTATGGTTGGGCAATTGGGGTATCACAAGGGACCTCTTAATGTGTTAGGCATGTTATGGTGGGATCTTGGGTCATGGTGATGCCCTAAAGTCCAACCCTATGCTTGGTAACTGAAAATTACTATCCGCAGACCGTGGTGATTTTTGCCTCGATCCTAAGCTCTTATAATCTATTCGCGCATCCTAGGGTTTTGTTATGACCTAGTCATGACAAAACCTTGCTAGGGGTCTAGTTGTTTCGGGGATGTTACATTAACCACCTTGGGAAGGATATCATATGCAAGTCTCCATAGAAAAGCATGATTCTGGGTGAAACAGCAGCCATCCATTTAAAATTCCAACCAGGCGGTGCAAAGGATGGCCTAGGCCCAAAGGAATTACAGGATTACCACAGAAGCACCCGCGGAGAAATGAGCCTCAAACATAGCATAGTCCCACCCCCGACCATTTGGAAGAATAAGCTCCCAACCAGCACTGGGCAAGGAACACTCATCCTGGGAGATAACAATCGAAAAGTGGAGGGGCGCGACAACCACCGATCCATCCAAATGTGGATATCACATCCTGACCCCACCACAAGATGTGAACCCCCACTAGCGCCTCTCGTTTTGAAATAATGCTAGACCAACAGAGAGAAGGACGTTGTCCGAGCTTAGCGTCAAAGAAGTCACCCCTCGGGAAGTAGCAGGCACTGAAAATAGAACAGAGCAAGGAATCTGGCCTAGAAATAAGCCCCCATGCCTGCTTCTCCAGGAGCGGTGAATTAAAATACGCCAAGCACTTGAATTTTATGAAAATCGGATGTCTGAGTGCAGATATGAGATCTGTTCAAATAAATTTCTAACTACCAAGAACGAGGTTACAGAAAAAATAATAGCGGACAAGATATAAAGAGCAAGCACCACAAAAGATGAACACCAAGATTTAAGTGATTCCCAAACATACACTCAACCATACAATACGACTAAATTATAATTCTAAAAAATTCTCAAACATACAATACGACTAAATATGGAGGAGAAGAATAGACCGAAAATTTAGATGGCGGTCTGAATCCTCCAAGGTCCGGTCATGCGCGATGCGGCGAGAATCAAATCGGCGGCGGGAGACAAAGCCGGCGGCGGAAGAACACGTCGGCGAGAGAAGCTCGCCGGCCTAGAAAAGGATGCCGCCGAGATGAAGAACCTGCAAAACCGCCCGCCGGGAAGGAGAACATGCTCTCAACCTTGCTGCTGATACACCTCTGCACTGCCCTTCTTAGATGGCCGGCCATACCTCTCCTTAAATAGGAGAAAACCTTAGGTCGAGTTTGGAAGGAGAGGAGGGTCCACCAATCACCATTGAAGGAGAAATATCTCCTTCCAAAACTGGTTGCCATGTTGGCAATCCAATAGAAAGCCCATAAAATGGAATTACGACTGAAATTGGGGAGGAGTAAATGTTGGCGGAATTTTGGGGATCCGAGGGAGGAGGAGGCACCCGGATTATGCAATAATCTCCACCTTGACGCCTCTCCCAGGACGAGCTCCACCTGGATGAGATAAATCCAAAATGCCCAACGATCACCAAGATCCAAAACCAAAGAAACTGTCTGACTGAACTTCGGCTGATAGCGTATCACAAAAGAACTCCTCTGATTCTGTGTGACACACAAAATGGACTGACGTGACTGCCTCAAACAATGCTCCACCTGGAGCTAAATACCAACTGCTCCACTTCCATTTATGGTCTCCCATAGCAAAACTGAATCTGTCAAGACTTCTGGCTATTGATGTGCACGCGGGAGAGAAATTGATAAATGCAGACACAACAAGAAGGAATGCAAACAGACTGACCTAAACATGGAAAGATGAACCTTATGAGAACTAGATGAAATGGTGAACTAAACACACTCTACGCTCATAAATGAGGAGTAACAATGGAAGAACTTATGTAATAGGGGGACTTAAACGTATTCAACAATAAAGTTCTTGACTAGGAAAGATAGCTTAAGTAAGAGTTATACGAAAAATAAACATAAAGCTAGCATGATAAGGAAAAAAAGGAAATGGTAGTGAGCAAATGAAGGGAAAAACAAAAAGGATAAAAAATGTAGGAAGAAAAAAATACACAAGAACAAGGGAAAAAGATTGGTGAAAAAGTACTACAGAATGTCATCATCGGCATCCTTAAGGCATATGGATGTGACAGAATTTTCCTTATCATCACCAAGGGAATTTTCTTTCTCCTTGTTCTGAAGCTTCCAACAATCCTTGATTCCATGATCCTTTTTTGTAGTAATTGTAGTGGTTATCCAAACTTTTCTTTGACTTGCCTCCTCTGTCTGAACCAGACTGACCCCGCGAGAATAAAGCTGAACTTTCAGCAACTCCAGAGCTGGAAGACTTCTTTCGGATGTAATCTGAGAATAAGGCTGCAATGACATCTTCCATGTCCAAAACGTCTGTTGGGAAAAATCCCTTAGATTTAACTTAACAAATTATCTAAAAGTGATTTTAACTATTAGGTTTCAATTGCCCGCTATATAGTGAGGGTAATATGGTAATTAGATGTCTTAGGATGTCATACTCAACCTAGGGTGTCAAGACCATATCAAGAGAATCACAAATTTGGTGAAGTTAATATTTGCGTCGAATAGAAATCGACGCAACATTGAATGGATGTTGACGCTACTCTGACAAGAAGTCCAAGCAACATACTTTTTCTGTCAGAGTAGATCAAGTTGGCGTTACGTCGAATATATATCGACGTAGAGGCCATGGACCTATCGAAGTACTTTGTGAAGACGACGCAGCTTCTACTTCAATTCAACGCAGAAGGAAATATATGTCGAAGCCATCTAAAGTCAACGCAACGTCGACTTCTTCTCGACGCAGATAATGAAGTTCAGAGGCAAGACATCAACTCAACATTTATGTTGATTGGGCATCGACACAACATCGACTAGCAGAGTTCAGTTAGAGCAAGGATGAATTTGAAGCTGGTCCTACAAGAACTCAAAGGTGCGTCGATAAGAGAGGAAGAGAACTCGACGATACGTCGAATATAGTCTGAAAAGGAAAACCTTTTCAGCTGTCATTTTTGGACCCTCTCTCATGACCCACCTCTCTCAAGACCGTTCCCCAACAGCTCCTTAATTGCCTCAAATAGAATGAAGAACTAAAAAAGGACAAAAAACTTTCTTGGAAACATGCTTAACGTTGGTGAACGGGTCGGGAATTAAAGAAGGAAAGAAAGAGAGTGTCCAGAGCAGAATACCTTTTCAGGTCTTACTAGAAAGGGAAACAAATTCTTCTTCCAAAGGGTTCCGTGGTTCAATATCTCCTTAACAAAAGATCTGGTGGTTCAAGATCTCGTTATCAAAAGATCTGGTGGTTCATGATCTCCTTGTCAAAAAATCAGTGGTTCTAAATCTTTGTGTCTTTTGGATTGCTTTTCTGTGCTGTCCCAAGTTCTTTTTATTCTGCATATTATTTCCCGCACCATTATTATTCTGCCTGCGATCTTGTTGAGCATAAATCCTTAATTTATTTTATTGTTTTCACAGTTAGGATTGAAATAAATTTAAATCTCTATTCACCCCCCCCCCCCCCCCCTCTAGAGTATTCTCAGAGGCACACTGTGCACTTTCAATTAGTATCAGAGGGAGGTTGATCATTAAAAGATTAACACCTTGATCAAAAAGACCTCATGCTCTTATTTCTGTATTACAAACAGATTTTATAATGAAAATGAGTACTAAGGACTATGCTTCCATAAGACCCCCAGTGTGTAACTTTAATAAGTTCACACTCTGGAAGGCCAGAATAAGACTTTATATGAACTCCATTGATGAAGACATCTATAATGTTCTTCTCACAGGTCCTCCAGCTCTAGTCAGACAAAAGGCAGGAGAATCCTCAACAACTGAGGTTGTCCCAAGAAAGGAATGGACAGAGGCTGAGAAGAAGGTCTAGGCATGTGATGTTAAGGCCATGAATATTCTGGTATCAACAATGTCAGATGACATTTTCCAGAAGGTTGCTGAATGCCAATCAACAAAAAAAATATGGGACTCACTCACCACAATAGTGGAAGGAAGTGCTGTTGAAAGAAAGGACAGAAAGTCCCTTCTCATATCCAGTATGAGAACTTTCAAAAGAAAGCTAAAGAATCTATTGCTATGACAAATTCAGCATTATCATTAATGAGCTCAGAGGCTTAGACAAGGAGATATCCTTAACTGAAATTAATGATAAAATCCTCATGTGCTTCCCTAGCTCATGGGATTCCAGAATCTGGGCAATCAGAGAGTCCAGGTGCCACATGGAGATCTCAACTGAAGCTTTGCTAGGAAAGTTTAAGTTTTATGAGATGTTACTAAAGAATAAGGCTGAATGAGAAGAAAGGGAATCTATTCCAGCTCCTATCCAAAGGAGACTAGCTTTTAAAGCTACTGAAGGAGAGCCTTCTACTCCTGAATATGAAATGTTCAGTTTGATAGCTAGGAGATTCAAGAAATGGGTCAAGACTGAAGACTCAAGGAGAAGAGAAAGAGAGTCAAGAACCAGGTATGATAAAATTCCAAAGAAGGAGGTTATTTGCTATACCTACAACAAACCAGTGCACATTGCTCCTAAGTGCCCACAAGAGCAAAGGGAAAGAAGCAACAACAAAGAGGAGAAGATGAAGAAGAGGAAGTCCTTCAGAGGAAAGGACAAGAAGAAAGCCAAGGGTTTCATTGTTGAAACCTTGAGTGATTCTGAAGCAGAATTAAGCTCCTCATCATCTGAAAGTGATGATGAAGCAGCAACAGAAGCAGCCTACATGATGGCACTAGGGATGTCATCAGATGATGAAGATGATCAGGTATCTATTTTTGATGAATTTGATTTTAGCTCAGAAGATTTTAAAACCTATTTTAAAGATTTCTGCATTGATCATCTTAGGGTAGAAAAGGAATTAGGCATAGTTAGATCTGAATTAGAAAACCTTAAGAAAGATGAAATACACCTAATAAATTAAAACCTAACAAATGAAATTAATAATAAAGAGTTAGAATTGATTAAACTTAGAGAAGAAAACATAAACTTAAAAGAAGAGCTAGCAAAGGCAATGGCCTTTGAGGACTCACTCAATAGGAGGAGTCAGAAGCTCAAAGACATCACTGAAAATCTCTCTATGAGATTTAATCACCTAGGGTTAGGAGCAGAGTCTTCCACTAGCACAGAAGCACCTAGGAAACCTGTCTGGAAAAATCCAGTGTCATTTGTTAGGCCTAGTGAATACCAACCATGTGAGAAGAGTGCATCATCCAAGGGTAAGGTTAATAGTCATCCAAATAAGATAGATAAACCTAATCAAGTAAATCTGAATAGGAAAGAAAGACCCCTAGGTAAGAACAATGTAGAGAGGTCAAATAACAACAACCAAAAGGCTAAAGCAAAACCTCGAATAATAAAACATTCTGCTGATATTCTTTATTTAGATACATTTTACACTCATTACAAGTATCAAAATAATAGGTTTGGGAAACCCATTCCTTATCATCCAGAAGGGTATCATGAAAGACCCTTCTATTCTTTCATTGAACCCTATAATGGTAAAAGCAAAGGGCCCAATCTAACGTGGGTTCCTTCTAATGTTTAAACTACTTGTGCAGGGTTAGGTAGGGTCCCACTCAGGAGAAAATGGAGTGGGGAGAATGATGTAGGTCTTGAATAAGGAACAAAATTCATACAAGGGAGTAATTTCTCCCTTGAATCTTCCTTAATATTTATTAAATTATATTATGATCTATTTTAAATAAATATAATTGCTGGGAAAAACAACAAGAATTTTCTAAGGAAATATATTTGATTAATCAGAGGTGCGTCGAATAGAAGTCGACGCACCATCGACTTCTACTCGATGCCAGCATCATGAAGCACTCAGAGTGGACAATTCAAATAATATTCGACGCATCGTCAAGTTGATATCGACGCATACGTCAACTTATTGAACGTTGAATAAATTTGAAGTTACGTCGACTGAAAATCGAAGTAACATCGACAGGACTACGTTGACTTAAGGTCTGCTAAACAATCTTGAAGTTACGTCGAGTACTAGTCGACGCAACGTCGATATAACAGCGCACACAGAATTACTTCTTGAAGGCAATCTCGACACAGCTTTGCGTGCGAAATAATAAGTTTTATCGACGGCGCGTCGACCTAAACCCTAATTTGCGATGATTCATCTGCTTTTAAGCAATTACTGCGTCGAAACATTTATGCTTTCGAATTTTCCTCCTCTTGCTCTCTTGATCTCTTGTTCTCCAGCTCTCATGTGCCCCTCTCTCTCGTTTTCTCTGTGTGTTTTGTAGGTATCATCACTCAATGGCCCCTCCTAAGATTAATTATGGGTTCGATGTGGATATTGACTCTTTCAGCGCAGCGGCCGATAGCTTCAAAGCCATCCTGTGATTGTTTCAGGATGCTGGCTTGACCAAACTGATATCCACCAGGAGCAAGATAATTGATATAGAACTAATTGAGTTTAATGAGTCTGTACAGATAGGAGATGATGGCTCCCTTAATGGGAAAGTTTCTGAGACAGACATTCTCATCACAGAGGAGCTGCTGAGTCAGACTTTTGATCTTCCAACTGGGAGAGAATCCGATGAGCTGACAGGGGAAGAGACCAAAAAAGCTCTAGAGATCATGCAATTTAGAAAGGAGAAAGCAATCAATCTCAAGAAGATTGATTTGGAAGAAGAATACAAATTTCTTGCTGACATTGTGGGAAAAGTGCTACTTTGCAAAATCTCTGCTCATGATGCTATAACAAAGCAGCAGCTACAACTAATGGGAGTTCTGGTCCTTAAGAAAAAGATAAATTGGGGAAGGTGCTTCTTGAAAATGATTGGGCACAAGTACTCTCATTAGGAAAATGCATATATGAGAATTATGAGCCAAGTATTTCTCCACCACTACCCAGCAGTGTGCAGGTCAAAGGGAGTGCCAATTCCACCAGGGAAAAGAATCAACATAGGACTTTTCAAAGTGGACCAGGCAAATCTTGAATCCTCGTCAAGCCCCTTCTTCACCTCTAAGGGATAATTTCCCTCCTCTGGACTCTGTTCCAGACCTTCATCAGGATGATGCTCCATCTCACCATTCTTCTCAGCAACAGCAACAACAACATCATTAAATCCCTCATTTCTTACCATCCACTTCAACCCCTGAGCCATCTCCTCAATTATCACATCAACTACCATCCACTTTCATTCCAGATTATCAACTTGCTCCACCTCCTCCACCATCAATTCATTTCTCACCTGATATTTATCATCCTCTCTCCCCTATCCAAGAAGACCTTTCTCCATCACATCCCCCTTCTACATCTCATATTCCCCCAATTGACCTTGAGCAGGTCATCTCCAAAGTTGTGGCTCTTGCTTCATCCACCATTGCAGACCATGTGGCCTCTCAGACAAGAAGCTTTAACAGAAAATATTCACAAATGGAAGTTGAGCTATTAACTTTTAAAAGAACACTCCAGAGCCTAAAGGATTTTATATCTTCCTCCATGGTTACAAGGGAATTCTTAACCTCTCTAGCCAGCAAAGTTAAGAAGGGGGAGAACTTATTGGAGGAAGAAAGACCTATCCTAGATTTGAGTGAACAGGGTATAGGTGAGGCTCATGCTCCTGACAAAGTGACCAGCTTCCAAGGTGCACAGATCCAGGGGGAGCCTGCAGATCAGGGGGAGTCTGCACCAGAAAAACAGAATGAGGAAGAAAGAGTAGAAGCAGATCAGGGTGAGCTCCTATATACTCAGGGGAAGCTGATGGACAAAGAGATGGAAGATGCAAATCAGTATCTTGCAGATGTGAATGAGGAGAAAATTGATGCAGCATATCAGGGGGAGCTTCCAATAATTCAGGGGGAGCATGCCCCAGATGTGCAAAGGAATCTGGATACAGAGATGGCAGATGTAAGTACAACATTAGTTCAGGGGAGCCCCAAAATGATACTCTGGATGAGGTTGCCCAGATTGCTCAGAAAGCTGCACAGCAGGCTGAAGTAAATGCAAACTCTCAGGGGGAGCTTCCCAAAGATGCTACTACAGAAGATGATGAGCCTCTGAACATTGCTCCTAGGAAGGTAAAAGTATTTTCAAGGAAGATAAAAACTCCTAAGAAGGAGCAGTAAGGAACTCTATAAAGATTTATAGTTATTGAAAAACAGTTGTGGATATCAACATATTTCTTGACAATAGAATGAAATGGCATGTGAAAAATAGTATGTTATATTCTTATATCTATATTATCCTGTATGTATTTTTATGCAAAGAAATGTGTAAAATCACTTTATTCAAATTGTAAAATTTGTTAAGAAAAATAAGAGAAGATTGTTGGGAAAACCCCTTAGATTTAACTTAACAAATTATCTAAAAGTGATTTTAACTATTAGGTTTCAATTACCCATTGTATAGTGAGGGTAGTCTGGTCATTAGATGTCTTAGGATGTGACACTCAATCTAGGGTGTCAAGACCATATCAAGAGAAGCACAAATTTGGTGAAGTTAATATTTGCGTCGAATAAAAATCGACGCAACATCGAATGGATGTCGACGCTACTCTGAGAAGAAGTCCAAGCAACATACTTTTTCTATCACAGTAGATCAAGTCAACGTTACGTCTAATAGATATCGATGTAGAAGCCATGGACCTGTCGAAGTACTTTATGAAGTCGACGCAGCTTCAACTTCAATTCAACGCAGAAGGAAATATATGTCGAAGCCATCTAAAGTCAATGCAACGTCGACTTCTTCTCGACGCAAATAATGAAGTTCAGAGGCAAGCCATCAACTCGACGTTTATCTCGATTGGGTATCGACGCAACATCGACTAACAGAGTTCAGTCAGAGCAAGGATGAATTCGAAGCTGCTCCTACAAGAATTCGAAGGTGCGTCGATAAGAGAGGAAGAGAACTCGATGCTATGTCAAATACAGTCAGAAAAGGGAAACATTTTCAGCTATCATTTTTGGACCCTCTCTCATGGCCCACCTCTCTCAAGGCCGTTCCACAATGGCTCCTTAATTGCCTCAAATGAAATGAAGAACTAAAAGAGGACAAAAACTTTCTTGGAAACATGCATAATACCTTTTCAGGTCTTACTAGAAAGGGAAACAATTTCAAAATTTGCTGAAGGACAATAAAAGGAAGAGAAGAAAGAGAAGGGCATATCACTTATCACATTCGACAATACTGTTCTATTGGGTTTTCTCTTCTTCTTCCTCCTTAGGAACCCTAATAGAGCACATAAAAAGAAGAAAGAACTGCTGCTCTCCTTCACTCTTAAAACAGAACAAGGCTGTTCATCATCACAATCTAATAGCAGCCAAGAGTTTAATCAGAACGAAGAAACGGAAAGGATCTGACATCAATAGCTCATGCAATTCATAAGCAGTAGTTAATCAAGAGCAGATCCAGTGAAAGATTCAAGAAGTTGTTCTTCATACAGCCTACATAAGAATTCTGAAAACAGAATTCTTCCTCTTCTCCCCTTCTTTCTTTCTCCTTCTCAATCCCTTGTACAGAGTTTTGAGAATCCCTCTTCCAAAGGATTCAGTGGTTCAAGATCTCCTTATCAAAAGATCTGGTGGTTCAAGATCTCCTTATCAAAAGATCTGGTGGTTCATGATCTCCTTGTCAAAAGATTAGTGGTTCTAAGAGTCTCCTTACCAAAAGACTCAGGCACAGTGGTGCATCCCTACCAGGTGGTAGAAGAGGGGAGTACCCACATTTTGGGGAACCTTTATAAAAAATCTTTGTGTCTTTTGGATTGCTTTTCTGTGTTGTCCCAAGTTCTTTTTATTCTGCACTTTATATCCTGCACCATTATTATTCTATGTGTGATCTTGTTTAGCATAAATCCTTAGTTTATTTTATTGTTTTTGAAAGTCAATTGAATATCAGTTGAAAGTGAGTTGATATAATCAACCACGCTTTGATACCAATTGAAAGTGAGGTTAGATCTTAGATTTACTCTAGAGGGGGGGGGGGGGGGGTGAATAGAGTATTAAAAACATTTCACTTAATTTTATAGAGGAATTAAAATAGTGATATATATATATATATTGAGTGAGTAATAAAAGCAAACACAAAGAGAGCACACAACACAGTACACAAAAAATCAAACACAGAGGACACAAGGATTTTTATAGTAGTTCCCCAATAAACTTGGGTACGTCTACTCTTCTACCACACTTGGAAGGATCTACTAGGTTTTTGATCAGGTGCCCTATCACCAAGGGGTTTTTGATCAAGTGTCCACACACCAAGGATTTTTTGAGCAGGTGTCCACACACCAAGGAGCTTTTGATCAGGTGCTCTAACCAAACCACAGGTTTTTGTTCAGGTGCCCTGCCACCAAGGGGTTAACTTTTGAAGGGAGTTATAACCGTGTACAAGATGGAATAAAGAAGGGTTATGAAGTTCTTCTCTGTCAATATTCTGAGAGAAAACTCTAGTGGATTGTTGATGTAGAAAAGCTCCCCCTGTCTGATATAAAATTGTTTGACAGTAGATGGCTGGAGCTTTCTCTTGAATGTACTAATCTTCATGTAGCTGTTGAATCTGAGAGAATAAGTTCCTCAGATTGTTTGTTGCTCTTTGAAGATTGGATCTTGCAGCAGAAACTGAGAGATGGTGTTGATGATGTTCTCAGTGAGTGAGTGCTGCTATTGAGGAAGATGAAGATCTGTGAATGCTTTCATGTGTTTCTTCTCTTCCTGTAACTTTTTGAAGAATGATATTGCTTGAGGAAGATGAAGACTGAAAGCTTTTTCTGTATATTTCATTCTTCTGTATTTTTCTTCCTCTTTTTTTTTCCTGTAACTTTTTCTGTCGGCTGAATCTTTTTTATTCTGTATTGCTGTACTGTAATAATCTTTTTCCTTTTTACAATATGTCTTTTTTTTTAAATTCGAATCAACAGAATAAGGAATAAAATAATCTGTAATAAATCCTTCTTGGGACTGCAAAGGTCATTAAAACGATTCTACAGAATACTTAATTCCTTTTCCATGAAATGTTCCTTTTCCATTAAATGTCAACGGCTATAATCTCGGAAGAAGAGAATAGAAAGGAATATAATAAGTAAGGCAGAAATCTTGTCTTATCTGGAATATAGATCCGTTGCTGAAAGATCTGAGTTCAGAGAATGGAATAAAATGATCTGCCTGAAGTTCTGAACTGAAATAACAAATTTCGTCGGGCGCAGGGCTGAGTTCGTCGAACGCAGAATGAATTTCGTCGAACTGAAGAGAATAATATAACTGATCTTCTGAAATAAATCTGCTGTCATTTAATTCGTCGACCTGAGGAACAAGTTCGTCGAACAGAATTGGATTCGTCGATCTCAGAGCTGAGTTCGTCGATCTGAAGATATTCGTCGAACGCAGAGCTGAGTTCGTCGAACGCTGAGAGAAGGCAAATTTGTCGACCGCTGAACTGAACAAAATCATCGACCACTGAGACGCGGTAAGATCGTCGATCGCAGATTGAAGCACGCCGTTTATCGAACGCAGAGAGCAAGCCGTTCGTCGAACGCAGAGTGGAGTTCGTCGAACGCAGAATCTGAATCCTTTCTTGAGTTCTAACAGCCTAAACCCTTGACCCATTGACTATACATTGGGGTCAACTTTAGTCCTAATCAGCAGATAGTGATCCTAGCCCAAATCAGTAATAGGGTTGTTCCAACAATCTCTCCCTATTTGGGTTAGAACACTATTTGACAAAAAATTTAAAATAAACAAAACACAGAGTATATACATTTGATAGATTTTAAATATTTCATCTGATATAAAATATGATACTCTGAGTTCTGAAACATTACAAAAACTAACAAATAAATAGAACCTTTGCCTTTCTCTGAATTCTGACATTTCTAACTTTCTGAATTCTGATTAGCTGAACTGTATCTGTTATATTTCAGCTTTCTGAATTATTGATCTGAACTGTAGCTTTATAATCTGAATTTACTGTCTGCTCTAACAGAAATTATTTCTTAATCTGCTTTGCTACCAATCAGAATTTGAATCTTGTCATAACATCTTCCCCTAAATCTATCAAAATCTGAATCTGTATATGTTGCTTCTTCTATATCAAAAGCTGTATTCTGAATCTGCATGCAAACACTGCATTTGAAATTGCAACATATGTAGCTTCTTCATGCATCATTTCCTTCTTTCATAAAATATGTTAGCCTGAGAGCATCTCGCCCTGAGACTGGAGCTTCTTCAGTTTTCTCCCCTTGCCTAGTTCATAGAACATCTCCCCCTGAGCAAAAACTGCAAAATATGGAGTTCTTCATAGAACTGAAAGCATAATTCTTCATCAGCATTTCCTCTTGAAGCTTGAGCATCTTCTGAAAATAACTCCCCCTGTCAAAAAGGAAAGTATCTCCCCCTGACAATAAGGAGCTTCTTCAATACATCTCCTCCTGCCTAGTTTCAGGAAGACCTGGAGCTAGGCCCCTAGAAGAAGGGACTTTTGAGGAGGTAGGGAAGGATGCAATCTTTATATTGCTACTGTTTCTGCAAAATAAAATAGAGATCAAGTGCAAAGGAACCGGAAAGAAAAGCAATTTCTGTAGGCATTCAGTTAAAAATAAAAGATTTGATTATGAAGACAGGTTCAAAAACCAAAAAGCTTCATCATAACTGGGTTCGACGAAAAATGAGTTTTCGTCGATCTCGGTTCGACGAACTTGATGACTTCGTCGATCTCCGTTCGACGAAAAACTAGATTTCGTCGATCTCAGTTCGATGAAGAGATGGGATAAGTAGAAAACTTAATTTTTAGCAGATTGAATCTCCATCTATCATTCCTAGCTGATTTATAAAGAAAATGTGTTTCTTTTCATCCAAGGGTTTGGTGAAAATGTCAGCTCTTTGCAAATCAGTAGAAATGAATTGTCGGCAAATTTTATTTTTATCCATATTATCTCTGATAAAGTGGTGCCTAATTTCTATGTATTTAGTCCTACTATGGAGAACTGGATTTTGTGTTATAGATATTGCACTAGTATTGTCGCAAAATATAATTGAATTATTTATATTGACACCATAGTCTAGGAGCTGATTTTGTATCCACAGTATCTGTGAGCAGCAATTGCCTGCAGCTATGTATTCAGCTTCAGTTGTTGATGTAGACACAGATATTTGTTTCTTACAAAACCAAGACACAAGCCTATCACCAAGAAACTGGCAAGTTCCTGATGTGCTTTTCCTGTCTACTCTGCATCCAACATAATCAGAATCTGAGAATCCAGTTAATTCAAATTTTGATGTTGTTGGATACTAAAGTCCTATATTAGGACAGCCCTTTATATATCTCAAAATTCTTTTTAATAAAATTAGGTGAGATTCTTTGGGGTTAACTTGGAACCTAGCAAAAATACAAGTAGCAAGCATTATATCAGGCCTACTTGCTGTTAAATAAAGTAACGAGTCAACAATTGCTCTATATACTTTCTGATCAACAGGTTTCCCTGATTCATCAGTATCAACAACAACATTTGAGGGCATGGGTGTTTTCATGGTGGAAGCATCAGACATACCAAACATTTTCACTAATTCCTTATCATACTTAGATTGTGATATGAATATGCCATTTTGAGTTTACTTCACTTGAAGACCAAGGAAGTATGATAGTTCACCCATATTACTCATTTCAAATTTAGATTGCATCAGGTTAGAAAACCTTTTGCATAGATTTGAATCAGTAGAGCCAAGAATAATATCACCTACATATATTTGAACTAGTAGAGTTTGATTTTTATGTATCCTAAAAAATAAGATTTTATCAACTATGCCTCTACAGAAATTGTTCTTTATAAGAAAACTATCTAAGGTCTCATACCATGCTCTGGGAGCTTGTTTGAGACCAAGGAGAGCTTTATTAAGCTTAAATACATAAGAGGAGTGAGTTGGAGAGATGAAACCTGGTGGTTGTTCCACATAGACTTCTTCTTTGATGTCTCCAATAAGAAATGCAATTGAATACCAATTGAATACCAATTGAAAGTGACCTCTGGTTTCAGTTGAGGTCTCTGATATCAAAAGAAAATGAGTTTGATCCTGGTGGTCAATGACTTCTTAAGTTGTTGTTCTTCAAACAGTTGAAGAATATCTTGGAAGAAATGACTGCTTGAGATAGTGATCATGTACCTGCAAAATGTCTCTGGTAGAGGTGGCGTTCCTCTCCTCATTTAATAGGTTAGTTCCAACAATGCATGGACTCTTCTATTTTAAGAGTAGATTTGTTATAAACTCTATATGCTTTATTAGAAGGAACAAATATCCTAGATTTTGCTTTAATAGGATTCTATTAATATGATGAGTTGCTACAGCTTTTAATGGATTCTAAGGGATTTTTAGATAGAGAATTTTTTATTAGCTTTGAATTGCTATAGCTGTTAATAGATTCTAAGGAATTCTTATCTTCTCAACGATACATTGCCTGATACCTTCCTTCTTACAGAATTCTCTCATCAGAAGAGATTCAAAACTCAGTGCCATGATCATTTCTGATCAATGCAACTAGAGTAGAATACTCAAATCTTGATGGACCTGAGAAAGTCTGTTAGAACATGAAGTTATCTGACTTTGTTTTTAAGATAGAAAATTCAATTGAATCCTATAACTTTTTGTTGATTACAATTGGAGTTAAAAATATTTTCAATAGGTTTAAGCATTGTCTTATAGTTAGCTATATTGGCCTTTGTATCTGTTAAGTGTATTACCAATTGAAAGTTTCTTTTACCAATTGAAAGTTTTCTTTTATGATCATTAAAATATATGTTTGATACCAATTTAAATTTTTCTTGATAATCATTAAGATATATGTTTGATAAACTATTCTGATTTTGTCGATCTCGGGTTGACAAAGTGCAGTGATTTCGTTGATCTTTGATTAAGGAATAGTTATATAAATTCTCTGTGTTCAGAGTTTGTTGAACTCTGAGTCGTTGAGCTCTGATCATAGGAAAATTATGTTTGATTTATGTGTTCGGCTTTCGTCGATCTACGTTCGACGAAGTCATTTGATTTCGTCGATCTTGGTTTGACGAATTTTGTTGAACACACAAAATTTCAGTGATTTTTACTAAGTTTTCCGCTACTTCTTTTTCTTTAGCATAGACAAATTTTATAGTATTTTTATTTTGACTATTAGATAGATTAGATGAAAATCCTAAGCTAAGTTTGCTAGTGCTGGTGATATTCATTAGTTTAGTACTTTTCCTATTAAAAGATTGTTCAATTATTTCAGCTTTAATTGACTTATTTTTCAAGGAAATAATTTTCTCTTCTGGTGTTTTCAAAGTATTTTCAGAAGTTAAATTTTTTATTTCTGTTAACTCTTTTCTGAGAGATGTGATTTCTTTCTCAGATTTTATTAAATCTGTACATTGCAATTTAAAATCTGATTTGAATTTTTCAGGAGTAAAATCAAAACTTGGAATTACCTCATTTTCATCAGATTCAGATTCTGCATCTGAGTTGTGGTTTGACCCATATATAGCCATCATGCAGAATGCTATAGCTTTTTGTTCTTCTTCTTCTTCACTCGAACTAGATGTTGATTCTTGATCTAAATCACTTGAGGTTGAAGAAGATTCAGCTACCATTCTTGTGAGTGAGTTCCAGATGTCTCTTGCTGAAGTGCAATCAGCAACTCTTTGAAAAATGTCATTTGACATTGATTGAGCTAATATGTCCATAGCTTTGGCATCAACACTTTTCAGCATCTTTTGAGCATTTGTTGATGTTGATGAAGTTGAAGGTCCTGTCAAAATGACATTGAAAATATCTTCATCAATAGAGTTCATGTACAATCTAATCCTTGCCTTCCATAGTGCAAACTTATTGAGATTGCACATAGGAGGTCTTGTGCTAGAATATTTTTTGTTCTGTGCCATGAGTTTTTAACAGAAAAAAGTAAAACTCGAAAATAAATTTAAGATCTAATCGATCTTTATGATTCAGGTGTTAGCCTGTAAAGAATCAACTACCCTCTGATACCAATTGAAAGTCAATTGAATATCAGTTGAAAGTGAGTTGATATAATCAACCACGCTTTGATACCAATTGAAAGTGAGGTTAGATCTTAGATTTACTCTAGAGGGGGGGGGGGGGTGAATTGAGTATTAAAAACTTTTCACTTAATTTTATAGCGGAATTAAAATAGTGATATATATATATATGTAGTGAGTGAGTAATAAAAGCAAACACAAAGAGAGCACACAGCACAGTACACAGAAAATCACACACAGAGGACACAAGGATTTTTATAGTAGTTCCCCAATAAACCTGGGTGCGTCTACTTTTCTACCACACTTGGTAGGATCCACTAGGTTTTTGATTAGGTGCTCTATCACCAAGGGGTTTTTGATCAGGTGTCCACACACCAAGGAGTTTTTGATCAGGTGTCCACACACCAAAGAGCTTTTGATCAGGTGCTCTAACCAAACCACAGGTTTTTGTTCAGGTGCTCTGCCACCAAGTGGTTAAATTTTGAAGGGAGTTATAACCCTGTACAAGATGGAATAAAGAAGGGTTATGAAGTTCTTCTCTGTCAATATTCTGAGAGAAGACTCTAGTGGATTGTTGATGTAGAAAAGCTCCCTCTGTCTGAAATAAAATTATTTAACAGTAGATGGCTGGAGCTTTCTCTTGAATGTACTAATCTTCATGTAGCTATTGAATCTGAGAGAATAAGTTCCTCATATTGTTTGTTGCTCTTTGAAGACTGGATCTTACAGCAAAAACTGAGAGATGGTGTTGATGATGTTCTCAGTGAGTGAGTGTTGCTATTGAGGAAGATGAAGATATGTGAATGCTTTCTTGTGTTTCTTCTCTTCCTGTAACTTTCTGAAGAATGATATTGCTTGAGGAAGATGAAGACTGAATGCTTTTTCTGTATATTTCTTCCTCTTTCTTTTTCCTGTAACTTTTTCTGTCGGCTGAATCTTTTTATTCTGTATTGCTGTACTGTAATAATCTTATTCCTTTTTCCTTTTTACAATATGTCTTTTTTTTTAAATTCGAATCAACGGAATAAGGAATAAAATAATCTGTAATAAATCCTTCTTGGGACTGCAAAGGTAATTAAAACGATTCTGCAGAATACTTAATTCCTTTTCCATGAAATGTTCCTTTTCTATTAAATGTCAACGGATATAATCTCGGAAGAAGAGAATAGAAAGGAATATAATAAGTAAGGCAGAAATCTTGTCTTATCTGGAATATAGATCTGTTGTTGAAGATCTGAGTTCAGAGAATGGAATAAAATGATCTGTCTGAAGTTCTGAACTGAAATAACAAATTTCGTCGGGCTCAGGGCTGAGTTCGTCGAACGCAGAATGAAGTTCGTCGAACTGAAGAGAATAATATAACTGATCTTCTGAAATAAATCTGCTGTCATTTAATTCGTCGACCTGAGGAACAAGTTCGTCGAACAAAATTGGATTCGTCGATCTCAGAGCTGAGTTCGTCGATCTGAAGATATTCGTCGAACGCAGAGCTGAGTTCGTCGAACGTTGAGAGAAGGCAAATTCGTCGACAGCTGAACTGAACAAAATCGTCGACCGTTGAGACTGGATAAAATCGTCGACCGCTGAGACGCTGAGACGCGGCAAGATCGTCGATCACAGATTGAAGCACGTCGTTCGTCGAACGCAGAGAGCAAGCCGTTCGTCGAAAGCAGAGTAGAGTTCGTCGAACGCAGAATCTGAATCTTTTCTTGAGTTCTAACAGCCTAAACCCTTGACCCATTGACTATACATTGGGGTCAACTTTAGTCCTAATCAGCAGATAGTGATCCTAGCACAAATCAGTAATAGGGTTGTTCCAACAGTTTTCACAACTAGGATAGAAATAAATTTGAATCTATATTCACCCCCCTCTAGAGGATTCTCAGAGGCACACTGTGCACTTTCAACGTTCTTACTGTAGGTAAGAGTAGTGATCATGCTCTCGTAGGACTTTGGAAGAGAGTTCAGAAGAATAACTGTCTTGTCCTCTTCCTCCACCCCGATATCCATGCTAAGACACTCAGATAACAATTTATTAAAACTGTTCAGGTGGTCATGTAGAGAGGAACCCTCCTTCATGCTGAACTTGTACAACTGCTGCTTGAGGTAGATGCGATTGGGGAGAGACTTTGTCATATAGATACTCTCCAGCTTTGCCCAAAGACCAGAGGCAGTCGTCTCTAAAAGAACTCCATATAGCACTGTACAACCCCGATGTTCGCCAGGAAGGGTCCCTGGTTCGCACAACCTAGGGAGCGAGCTAAGGAGCGGTTCGACAGGCGAGCCCTAGAGGCAGGCGAGCCAGCCAGTCAGAGGAGTTCGCTAGGTGGCTTTGGCGAGCCTGCCGGTCGGAAGAGCTCGCTAGGCCGGTCCGGGACCTTGGGGTACAAATAGCCATTTCTGGGGTACAGTTAGCCATTTTGGCGAGCTCGGCCCGCTAAGGAGCGGTTCGGCAGGCGAGCCATAGAGGCAGTCGAGCCAGCCGGTCGGAGGAGTTCGCTAGGTGGCTTTGGCGAGCCTGCCGGTCGGAGGAGCTCGCTAGGTAGGTCCGGGACCTTGGGGTACAAATAGCCATTTCTGGGGTACAGTTAGCCATTTTGGCGAGCTCGGCCCGCTAAGGAGCGGTTCGGCAGGCGAGCCATAGAGGCAGGCGAGCCAGCCGGTCGGAGGAGTTTGCTAGGTGGCTTTGGCGAGCCTGCCGGTCGGAGGAGCCAGCTAGGCAGGTTCGGGACCTTGGGGTACAAATAGCCATTTCTGGGGTACAGTTAGCCATTTTGGCGAGCTCGGCCCGCTAAGGAGCGGTTCGGCAGGCGAGCCGTAGAGGCAGGTGAGCCAGCCGGTCGGAGGAGTTCGCTAGGCGGCTTTGGCGAGCTAGCCAGATCTTTTGGCGAGCCCCGTGTTCGCTGAACAGGTCAGGGGTCTCCGGTTCGTCGGCGCCTGGGGGGTCCTTTACCAAAAAACCCCTGGTGGTCTGCGGGTAGCCCCTCCGAACAGCGGAGTTTGGCTGTTAGCAAACCAATTTGGGGTGCGGATAGTAAGAAGGGACAGCGGGAGTTGGCTATTGACAGACCACAAAACCAAAATCTATAAATAGACCTTAAGGGGCACCTTGGAAGAGGACCGGTTTCAGAATCTTTGAGCCTTCTTCTCTCCATAGGTCGCTTTGGTTTGGGCTGTCTAGCTCTCCAAGGTGCCCGAGTCTTAGCTTTGGCTTGGGAGGGGAAGCGCTCAACGATCTTCCGGGTTAGTGGAGGGACCTCCTTGCTGAGACCAGGGTCTTTGTTCTTTGTCCGGGTTATCTGCCTATCTCTTCCGAGGGACCGGTAAGGGCTAGTCGCCCCTCGATTCGTTGAGGGCCCCGAGATCCACAAGAGACCGAGAAATTGGTTTCAACATTTTGGTGCGGTGAGCGTGGAGCGTGGCTGGTTCAAGAAAGTCCCAGAGAAGGGTTATGGCAGGAGATGAGGAGCAGGGCGAGGAGTTCGACGAGACTTCTCAGGAGGCGATGGCTAGGATGCTCGCGGATTTCAGAAAGGAGGTGCTCGACACCTTGGGGTTCACGGTCACAGCTCTGCGAAGTGAGTTTGCGACCCTAGCACCTCAGGCGACCCCTCCCCCAATAGCAGTCGGCCAGAAGCCACCAGGAGGAAGGGCTGGAAAGGAAGTTGTCGTTGGTTTAGGTCAGATCCAGGAAGGGCGAGTGCTGTTCGCCAGTCCGGCGAGCTCCGTGCCTGCAAGCTCAGTGCTGGCGAGCTCCGTCCCAGCGAGCGTGACACTGGCGAGTGCGCGCCAAGAGGAAGCGGCGACTGTCGGGGTGGTTCAGGCGAGCACCGCCCTCGCGAGCACAGTCCCGGCGAGCTCAAGTTTGGCGAGCGAGCTTGGGGGACGAGTGGAGTCAGGAAGAGTGACAGGAGGGGGAAGCCCCTTTTGCGAGTTGGTGCTTTCCGCACCCGTCCCAGGGGGATTTGGAGAATGGGATCGGGTGTACTACAACGGTAGAGATGACCCTGTCCAGCACCTGCAGAGTTTCGAAGACTCGGTCTCCATCAGGCCGATGTCAGATGCCTTCAAGTGTCGGCTCTTTGCCGTCACCCTCAAGGAGAAGGCCAGGGACTGGTTCCATCACCTCCCTGCAGGGTCAATCTACTCGTTCGAGGATTTGCGCCGAAGTTTTTTGCTGAGGTTCTCGACCTCAAAAAAGAGGAAGAAGGACGCTGATTCCCTCTTCGCAGTGAAGCAGGGAGCCAGGGAGTCGCTGGCTCAGTATGCCGATCGGTTCCAGGAGGAAGTGCAGCTCACTCAGGAGATGCCTGGGTTTGCACTCCAACTCGCCTTCACGGTCGGGTTGAAAGAGAGTTTCTTCAAGATGACGTTGAAGAGAAAAGCCCCCGTCTCCTTTGAAGAGCTGATGGAGAGGGTGTCGGAGGAAGTCGCGAGTGAGGAAGCCAATCCGGAGCTCACCAAGAGGCTAGCAAAGCTCAGTGAGCCGAGGTGAGGCAGCAGGAGGTCAGGAGAAGAGAAGAGCCCCGGGCCCCGGAGGGGGAATGGAGGCCGCAAGGTGGAGGAATGCATGGGCAGGGAAGGGGTTACGGCCCAGGAAGGGGTAACCATGTCGGAGGACAATGGAGGCCCCCCCCCCCCCAGTTAGGGTGGAGGCAATGTCCGATGCAAATGCCTCCCCCTCCCCAACAGGCCATAGCGATTGGACGAGGAAGAGGAAGAGGAAGAGGAAGGGGAGGAGAGGCGGAAACGGCAGCCGCTAGGAGGAGAAGGAATAGGGTGGCAGAGGCCGAGGCAAGGGAAGTAGCGTTGCCATATTGTATCTTCCATGATGTGGAAGGTCACTCGACGGACACCTGTTCGGAGTTCCTAGAAGTGAAGAGGGGCAGAGCGCCCGCGCCACCACAGCAGCAGCCAGTAAGGATCGTGGAGGTTGAACCTCGAGAGGAGGATGAGGAAAGGTGTGAGGATAGAACCGATATGGGAAGTAGAGGAGGGATCGGGGTGATCCATGGGGGGTAGGGGTGGAGGCGACCCGCAAGGCTAGCCTCCATACCATCTACCGCCGAAGCGTGGCTTCGACATCCACCGCTCCGCCCCCGGCCGAAAAAGTCGTTTTCACCCAGAAAGACATGCCGGGCTATGAGGACCCGTTCTACGACGCGCTGGTTATTCAGACGGCGATCGAGAACTTCACCGTCTCCCGGATCCTAGTGGACAACAGAAGTTCGGTCAACGTTGTACAACCCTCATATTTCCCGAGTTGGTGTGACCCGACCCGGATGAGACCAAGACAGTGAAGATGGTCGAGACAGGCAAAATGACCGCGCATAAGCGGTCGAGAACAATCAAGGCAAAGAGAGGTCGCAGGGGAGGCAGGGGGAGCATCCACTCCCCCGGCTCCTTTCGGGCGAGTGGGAGAAGCCTCCCACTCGCCACTCACCTGGGTGAGTGGGAGGGACCCTCCCACTCGCCGGGCGAGTGGGAGGGGCACTCCCACTCGCCGGCCACCTAGGGGGCGAGTGGGAGGGGCCCTCCCACTCGCCAATCCCTTTGGGCGAGTGGGAGGGGCACTCCCACTCGCCGGCCACCTAGGGGGCGAGTGGGAGGGGCCCTCCCACTCGCCAATCCCTTTGGGCGAGTGGGAGGGAGTCTCCCACTCGCCCGGCACCTTGGGGGAGGCCGGTATGGCCTCCCGTGAGGGGGGAAGTGGGCATCTCAAGTCCCACTCGCCCCCCCTCATGCGTTGACTGTTCATGGTCATGGTCGGACTGCGGATAGCAGAATTTTGGCTATTCGCAGTCCAATTTTGGCTATTCGCAGTCCATTTTTTGGAAGGTCTATAAATAGACCCCCATGGGCACCTTGGGAAGGGTTGGTTCCTACCCCCTCCCTTGCGTGTGAGCAAGCACTACCCCTCCCCTCCCATTGACGTTGAAGGTAGTCGGTGAGGTGTTCCTTAGTGCCCTCCAAGGTGCCCAGGCTCAGCATTGGCTTGGGAGGAGAAGCGCTCTAAGATCTTCCGGGTATGTGGTGGGACCTCCTCGCTGAAGCTTAAGGGGTTCGTTTCTAGACTCACGTGCTCTTCAAGGGCAAGTTCTCCTAGTTCTTAGTGACTGGTCAAGGGTCTCGCTCAGGTCAAGTAAGGGTTAGCTGCATCCCCCTTGCGAACGTCGAAACCGGGTTACTGGTTTCAACATTATGGTGCGGTGAGCGTGGAAGCAGCTAGTTGGAAAGCTCTGGGCAAGTCTCATGGCTGGAAGCGATGAGATGGGGGACTCACCCCTGCCGGGGAGTGCATGAAGAAAGGTGACTTCGAGGAGTTCAGGAAGTCAATCCGGGAAGTCTTGCGGTTTGCACTCCCCCCTCAGGGCGAGTACACGGCATCGCCAACACCTGTGCTCGCCTCGCCGTCTTTGATGGAGATAGAGCAAGCGTGTTGGCAAGGGAAGGGGCCAGCCTCGGAGGAAGGCTTGAGCCTTCAAGCGCAAGCGCTCTTCAACAGATCTCATGGGGCCAGCTGCCCCGAGTGAGGGGGCAGGGAGGATGCCTCCGTCTCACCAGGAAGGGGGCGTAGTCCCTGTTCCTGATTCAACAAAAGCACGGGGAGACGCAAGGAAGCTACGTAGATCGGTTCCAGAGACAAGTCTCCCACCTGCAGGTTGACCAGGGAAGCAGGAAGGACCAGGAGAAAGGAAAGGAATGAGAAGACAGAGAAAGTGGAGGAGATGATGAAAGAGATGGTCAAGGTGCATGTGACCAAGTAGGCCCGGAGGGGCGCGTTGTAATAAGCAGGTAGCTCCTCGACGATGAATGAAGAGGTTTCAGGTAACACCTTGACTAAGTGGTTTGGGGTAAGTGTTGAGCTCCTCTGCCTCCAGGTGAAGGTAAGCACCTAGGACGTGGATGGGTACTCTGCTCCCATTTGGTAGTATCCCCGACTAGAGACCATTCTCCGGGCTCAGTCATGCCGGCAGATGGGAGGCTCATCGGGTCGACTCGCTACTTGGTAGCTGGACTGGGAAGGCGTTGAGTTCCTCTGCCTCCGGGTGAAGGTAAGCACCTGGGATGCGGATGGGTACTTCCACCTCCAGTCAGATCGGGAAGGCGTTGAGTTCCTCTGCCTCCAGGTGAAGGTAAGCACCTAGGACGCAGGCGGGTACTTCCACCTCCGATCGGTAAGATCCCCGACTAGAGACCATTCTCCGGGCTCAGTCATGCCGGCAGATGGGAGGCTCATCGGGTCGACTTGCTACTTGGTAGCTGGACTGGGAAGGCGTTGAGTTCCTCCACCCCCGGTTGAGCTAAGACTCCCAGGACCTGGATGGGTACTACCACCTCCAGTTAGATCAGGAGTGCGTTGAGTCCCTCCACCCCGGTTGAGCTAAGACTCCCAGGACCTGGATGGGCACTACCACCTCCAGTTAGATCAGGAGTGCGTTGAGTCCCTCCACCCCGGTTGAGCTAAGACTCCCAGGACCTGTATGGGCACTACCACCTCCAGTTAGATCAGGAGTGCGTTGAGTCCCTCCACCCCGGTTGAGCTAAGACTCCCAGGACCTGGATGGGCACTACCACCTCCAGTTAGATCAGGAGTGCGTTGAGTCCCTCCACCCCGGTTGAGCTAAGACTCCCAGGACCTGGATGGGCACTACCACCTCCAGTTAGATCAGGAGTGCGTTGAGTCCCTCCACCCCGGTTGAGCTAAGACTCCCAGGACCTGGATGGGCACTACCACCTCCAGTTAGATCAGGAGTGCGTTGAGTCCCTCCACCCCGGTTGAGCTAAGACTCCCAGGACCTGGATGGGCACTACCACCTCCAGTTAGATCAGGAGTGCGTTGAGTCCCTCCACCCCGGTTGAGCTAAAACTCCCAGGACCTGGATGGGCACTACCACCTCCAGTTAGATCAGGAGTGCGTTGAGTCCCTCCACCCCGGTTGAGCTAAGACTCCCAGGACCTGGATGGGCACTACCACCTCCAGTTAGATCAGGAGTGCGTTGAGTCCCTCCACCCCGGTTGAGCTAAGACTCCCAGGACCTGGATGGGCACTACCACCTCCAGTTAGATCAGGAGTGCGTTGAGTCCCTCCACCCCGGTTGAGCTAAGACTCCCAGGACCTGGATGGGCACTACCACCTCCAGTTAGATCAGGAGTGCGTTGAGTCCCTCCACCCCGATTGAGCTAAGACTCCCAGGACCTGGATGGGCACTACCACCTCCAGTTAGATCAGGAGTGCGTTGAGTCCCTCCACCCCGGTTGAGCTAAGACTCCCAGGACCTGGATGGGCACTACCACCTCCAGTTAGATCAGGAGTGCGTTGAGTCCCTCCACCCCGGTTGAGCTAAGACTCCCAGGACCTGGATGGGCACTACCACCTCCAGTTAGATCAGGAGTGCGTGGAGTTCCCTCCCCCTCCAGGTGAGCTCGGCTCCCTGTTAGGTGTTGAGTTCGTCCACCTCCAGGTGAGCTCGGCTCCCTGTTAGGTGTGGAGTTTCCTCCACCTCCAGGTGAGCTCGGCTCCCTGTTAGGTGTTGAGTTCTTCCACCTCCAGGTGAGCTCGGCTCCCTGTTAGGTGTGGAGTTTCCTCCACCTCCAGGTGAGCTCCGCTCCCTGTTAGGTGTTGAGTTCTTCCACCTCCAGGTGAGTCTGGCTCCCTGTTAGGTGTGGAGTTTCCTCCACCTCCAGGTGAGCTCGGCTCCCTGTTAGGTGTTGAGTTCTTCCACCTCCAGGTGAGCTCGGCTCCCTGTTAGGTGTGGAGTTTCCTCCACCTCCAGGTGAGCTCGGCTCCCTGTTAGGTGTTGAGTTCTTCCACCCCCAGGTGAGCCTGGCTCCCTGTTAGGTGTGGAGTTTCCTCCACCTCCAGGTGAGCTCGGCTCCCTGTTAGGTGTTGAGTTCTTCCACCTCCAGGTGAGCTCGGCTCCCTGTTAGGTGTGGAGTTTCCTCCACCTCCAGGTGAGCTCGGCTCCCTGTTAAGTGTTGAGTTCTTCCACCTCCAGGTGAGCTCGGCTCCCTGTTAGGTGTGGAGTTTCCTCCACTTCCAGGTGAGCTCCGCTCCCTGTTAGGTGTTGAGTTCTTCCACCTCCGGGTGAGCTCGGCTCCCTGTTAGGTGTGGAGTTTCCTCCACCTCCAGGTGAGCTCCGCTCCCTGTTAGGTGTTGAGTTCTTCCACCTCCAGGTGAGCTCGGCTCTCTGTTAGGTGTGGAGTTTCCTCCACCTCCAGGTGAGCTCGGCTCCCTGTTAGGTGTTGAGTTCTTCCACCTCCAGGTGAGCCTGGCTCCCTGTTAGGTGTGGAGTTTCCTCCACCTCCAGGTGAGCTCGGCTCCCTGTTAGGTGTTGAGTTCTTCCACCTCCAGGTGAGCTCGGCTCCCTGTTAGGTGTGGAGTTTCCTCCACTTCCAGGTGAGCTCCGCTCCCTGTTAGGTGTTGAGTTCTTCCACCTCCAGGTGAGCTCGGCTGCCTGTTACGTGTGGAGTTTCCTCCACCTCCAGGTGAGCTCCGCTCCCTGTTAGGTGTTGAGTTCTTCCACCTCCAGGTGAGCTCGGCTCTCTGTTAGGTGTGGAGTTTCCTCCACCTCCAGGTAAGCTCGGCTCCATGTTAGGTGTTGAGTTCTTCCACCTCCAGGTGAGCTTGGCTCCCTGTTTGGTGTGGAGTTTCCTCTACCTCCAGGTGAGCTCGGCTCCCTGTTAGGTGTTGAGTTCTTCCACCTCCAAGTGAGCTCGGCTCCCTGTTAGGTGTGGAGTTTCCTCCACTTCCAGGTGAGCTCCGCTCCCTGTTAGGTGTTGAGTTCGTCCACCTCCAGGTGAGCTCGGCTCTCTGTTAGGTGTGGAGTTTCCTCCACCTCCAGGTGAGCTCCGCTCCCTGTTAGGTGTTGAGTTCTTCCACCTCTAGGTGAGCTCGGCTCCCTGTTAGGTGTGGAGTTTCCTCCACCTCAGGTCGAGGTTAATCCGACCCAAGGTGTTGAGCTTTCTCCACCTCCAGTTGGGCTCGGCCCATAGGGGGGTTTTTTAGTGGAGAAAGGTTTTCCTCCCACCTCAGGTCGAGCTCGGCTCGACTAGAGGTGCAGAGTTTTTCCTCCACCTCAGGTCGAGGTTAATCCGACCCAAGGTGTTGAGCTTTCTCCCCCTCCAGTTGGGCTCGGCCCATAGGGGGGTTTTTTAGTGGAGAAAGGTTTTCCTCCCACCTCAGGTCGAGCTCGGCTCGACTAGAGGTGCTGAGTTTTTCCTCCACCTCAGGTCGAGGTTAATCCGACCCAAGGTGTTTAGCTTTCTCCACCTCCAGTTGGGCTCGGCCCATAGGAGGGTTTTTTAGTGGAGAAAGGTTTTCCTCCCACCTCAGGTCGAGCTCGGCTCGACTAGAGGTGCAGAGTTTTTCCTCCACCTCAGGTCGAGGTTAATCCAACCCAAGGTGTTGAGCTTTCTCCACCTCCAGTTGGGCTCGGCCCATAGGAGGGTTCTTAAGTGGAGAAAGGTTCTCCTCCCACCTCAGGTCGAGCTCGGCTCGACTAGAGGTGCAGAGTTTTTCCTCCACCTCAGGTCGAGGTTAATCCGACCCAAGGTGTTGAGCTTTCTCCACCTCCAGTTGGGCTCGGCCCATAGGAGGGTTCTTTAGTGGAGAAAGGTTTTCCTCCCACCTCAGGTCGAGCTCGGCTCGACTAGAGGTGCAGAGTTTTTCCTCCACCTCAGGTCGAGGTTAATCCGACCCAAGGTGTTGAGCTTTCTCCACCTCCAGTTGGGCGCGGCCCATAGGAGGGTTCTTTAGTGGAGAAAGGTTTTCCTCCCACCTCAGGTCGAGCTCGGCTCGACTAGAGGTGCAGAGTTTTTCCTCCACCTCAGGTCGAGGTTAATCCGACCCAAGGTGTTGAGCTTTCTCCACCTCCAGTTGGGCTCGGCCCATAGGAGGGTTCTTTAGTGGAGAAAGGTTTTCCTCCCACCTCAGGTCAAGCTCGGCTCGACTAGAGGTGCAGAGTTTTTCCTCCACCTCAGGTCGAGGTTAATCCGACCCAAGGTGTTGAGCTTTCTCCACCTCCAGTTGGGCGCGGCCCAGGGGAAGGTTCTTTAGTGGAGAAAGGTTTTCCTCCCACCTCAGGTCGAGCTCGGCTCGACTAGAGGTGCTGAGTTTTTTCTCCACCTCAGGTCGAGGTTAATCCGACCCAAGGTGTTGAGCTTTCTCCACCTCCAGTTGGGCTCGGCCCATAGGAGGGTTTTTTAGTGGAGAAAGGTTTTCCTCCCACCTCAGGTCAAGCTCGGCTAGACTAGAGGTGCAGAGTTTTTCCTCCACCTCAGGTCGAGGTTAATCCGACCCAAGTTGTTGAGCTTTCTCCACCTCCAGTTGGGCTCGGCCCATAGGAGGGTTCTTAAGTGGAGAAAGGTTTTCCTCCCACCTCAGGTCGAGCTCGGCTCGACTAGAGGTGCAGAGTTTTTCCTCCACCTCAGGTCGAGGTTAATCCGACCCAAGGTGTTGAGCTTTCTCCACCTCCAGTTGGGCTCGGTCCATAGGAGGGTTCTTTAGTGGAGAAAGGTTTTCCTCCCACCTCAGGTCGAGCTCGGCTCGACTAGAGGTGCAGAGTTTTTCCTCCACCTCAGGTCGAGGTTAATCCGACCCAAGGTGTTGAGCTTTCTCCACCTCCAGTTGGGCGCGGCCCATAGGAGGGTTCTTTAGTGGAGAAAGGTTTTCCTCCCACCTCAGGTCGAGCTCGGCTCGACTAGAGGTGCAGAGTTTTTCCTCCACCTCAGGTCGAGGTTAATCCGACCCAAGGTGTTGAGCTTTCTCCACCTCCAGTTGGGCTCGGCCCATAGGAGGGTTCTTTAGTGGAGAAAGGTTTTCCTCCCACCTCAGGTCGAGCTCGGCTCGACTAGAGGTGCAGAGTTTTTCCTCCACCTCAGGTCGAGGTTAATCCGACCCAAGGTGTTGAGCTTTCTCCACCTCCAGTTGGGCGCGGCCCATAGGAGGGTTATTTAGTGGAGAAAGGTTTTCCTCCCACCTCAGGTCGAGCTCGGCTCGACTAGAGGTGCTGAGTTTTTCCTCCACCTCAGGTCGAGGTTAATCCGACCCAAGGTGTTGAGCTTTTTCCACCTCCAGTTGGGCTCGGCCCATAGGAGGGTTGTTTAGTGGAGAAAGGTTCACCTTCCGTCTCAAGTCAGGATCAACCGAAAAGCTCGGCAGGGATATCCCGTTAGCAGATGCTTTCGTGGATTCCCCTAAGGTCCCACCTACTCGTCAAATAGGTGGGTTGGACTTTCTTTCCGAGCTTGGGACAAGCTCGCAAAGAGCGGGGATTGTGTACAACCCTCATATTTCCCGAGTTGGTGTGACTCGACCCGGATGAGACCAAGACAGTGAAGATGGTCGAGACAGGCAAAATGACCGCGCATAAGCGGTCGAGAACAATCAAGGCAAAGAGAGGCCGCAGGGGAGGCAGGGGGGAGCATCCACTCCCCCGGCTCCTTTCGGGCGAGTGGGAGAAGCCTCCCACTCGCCACTCACCTGGGCGAGTGGGAGGGACCCTCCCACTCGCCGGGCGAGTGGGAGGGGCACTCCCACTCGTCGGCCACCTAGGGGGCGAGTGGGAGGAGCCCTCCCACTCGCCAATCCCTTTGGGCGAGTGGGAGGGGCATTCCCACTCGCCGGCCACCTAGGGGGCGAGTGGGAGGGGCCCTCCCACTCGCCAATCCCTTTGGGCGAGTGGGAGGGAGTCTCCCACTCGCCCGGCACCTTGGGGGAGGCCGGTATGGCCTCCCGTGAGGGGGGAAGTGGGCATCTCAAGTCCCACTCGCCCCCCCCCCCCCCCCCCCCCCCCCCCCCCCCCCCTCATGCGTTGACTGTTCATGGTCATGGTCGGACTGCGGATAGCAGAATTTTCGCTATTCGCAGTCCAATTTTGGCTATTCACAGTCCATTTTTGGGAAGGTCTATAAATAGACCCCCATGGGCACCTTGGGAAGGGTTGGTTCCTACCCCCTCCCTCGCGTGTGAGCAAGCACTACCCCTCCCCTCCCCTTGACGTTGAAGGTGGTCGGTGAGGTGTTCCTTAGTGCCCTCCAAGGTGCCCAGGCTCAGCATTGGCTTGGGAGGGGAAGCGCTCTAAGATCTTCCGGGTATGTGGTGGGACCTCCTCGCTGAAGCTTAAGGGGTTCGTTTCTAGACTCACGTGCTCTTCAAGGGCAAGTTCTCCTAGTTCTTAGTGACTGGTCAAGGGTCTCGCTCAGGTCAAGTAAGGGTTAGCTGCATCGCCCTTGCGAACGTCGAAACTGGGTTACTGGTTTCAACAAACGTCATCTTCAAGAAGGCGTTCGACAAGATGGAGGTGGAGCCCAGGAGGGTGTTGGCCTCAGATGGCCCTCTGTTCGGATTCTCGGGGGAGAGGAAGGAAGTAGAAGGGGGAGTAGGGCTTCATGTGACCCTAGGTGGGCAGTCCCGAAACTGTCATTTTGTCATAGTGGACGCCCCAAGCAGTTACAGCGCTATCTTCGGATGGCCACTCATCAGCGCGTTTCATTGTGTCCCTTCCACCTTTCATCAATGCCTTAAATTCAGCGACGGAGGGGTTCAGGTGCGGATCAGGGGGGATCCCAAGGTGGCGAGACAGTGCTACGTAACGACTGTCAACACCATCTCCTGGATGGGAGAAGCTGAGGAGTGGGATAGGATGATGGAGGAGGCTGCCGAAGCTGGAAGTATGGAGGTAGCCGAGGAGAAGATGGAGGGAGATGAAGTCCATGCCCAGGAAGGGGTAGCTGAGGTACCCCGGGCGGAAGGAAAGGAAGAAGAAGAGAAGGCCGAGGAGGGAAGGGCGGAAGAGCTGATGGTGGTAGAGAAGGAAGTCGAGGAGGAAACCCAGGCTCCCACTTGTGCCGAAGAGGAGAGGGCTTGGGGAGAGCAGTCCCGGTTGGAGGCTATGGACGAGGTCGTAGAGCTCGAGGTCACCACCCGGCTGGGGGTGGTGGAAAAAGTCCGGGTCAGCGGAGAACTCAGCCCGGAAGATCAAGCGGAGATTCTGGCTTGCGTACAGAAGAACGTGGACGTCTTTGCTTGGAGCGCCGCGGAAATGCCCGGGATCGACGCGGATGTGGCTTGCCATCGCCTCAACCTCGACCCCGGCGCCCGCCCCATCCGCCAGAAGAGGAGGGCCGTCGCAGACAAGCTGGAAGGGCCCATCCGCGAGGAGGTGGGCAAGCTCCTGCAGGCAGGCTTTGTATCGGAGATCCAGTATCCAGGCTGGGTCTCCAACGTCGTTATGGTGAAAAAAGGGGGAGGTAAGTGGAGGATGTGTATCGACTTTTCCTTGCTTAATAAATCATGCCCTAAGGATTGTTACCCCATGCCTAGAATCGACGCGCTGGTTGACTCAGCCGTCGGTTTTCCTGTAATGTCTTTCTTAGATGCTTTTTCAGGTTACCATCAAATCCGCATGCATCCCCCAGACATCAATGATGTCTCCTTCATCACGGGGGATGGATGCTACTGTTATAAAATGATGCCGTTCGGGCTCAAGAATGCAGGTGCCACATACCAAAGGATGATGGACAGAGTCTTCCGCGAGCAGAAGCGAAGAAACTTAGAGGTTTATGTAGATGACCTCATGGTGAAGAGGCGGGACCTCGGGTCTCACCTCTGAGACCTCTAAGAGACATTCGAGACCCTGCGGCGGTACAAGATGAAACTCAATCCCTTAAAGTGTGTCTTCGGGGCGAGCCGAGGGAAGTTCCTAGGCCACTTGCTCACCCCCGCGGGAGTGGAACCTAACCCAGACAAAGTTAAAGCGGTGATGGAGTTGGGGTCGCCGAGAAATCCGAAGGAGGTTCAGAGCCTTACAGGGAAGTTGGCTGGGCTCAGCAGGTTCCTCTCCAAGGCGGGAGAAAAGTGTGCGCCTTTCTTCAAGGTGCTGCGGGGCAACAATTTGAATAGACCCCGGAGTGCGAGGAAGCCTTCCAGGCTCTGAAGGAACAACTCACCCAGACCCCTCTGCTCCAGGGACCGAGGCCAGGGGAAGACCTGTCTCTGTACCTAGGGTAGGATCCGAAGCGGTAAGTTCCGTGCTAATCCGGGAAGAGGGAAAGAAACAGTTCCCTATCTACTACGTCGGCCGAGTGCTGAAGAAGGCAGAGCTCCGGTACCCGATCTTAGAAAAGTTAGCCTTCGCATTGGTGGTGTCGGCCCGGAGGCTCCGACCTTACTTTCAAGCCCATTCAATCAAGGTGGTGACGGACCACCCGCTCCGAAAAATCATGGAAGGGGTGGAGCACTCGGGAAGGTTAGCAAAGTGGTCCGTGGAGTTAAGTGAATTCAATATCACGTTCGTGCCCAGGACGTCCGTCAGGGCTATGGCGGTGGCAGACTTCATGGCCGACTATGCAGCCGAAGTGGGGGAGCACGAGCCACCTCCCCCAGAGGCATGGAAGATGTTGGTGGACGGAGCGTCGGGGAAACACTCCTATGGAGGAGGAATGGTCCTGGTAAGTCCTCAGGGGACTCGGATTGAGCAAGCCTTGAACATCCGTTTCCCAATTACCAACAACCAGGCTGAGTACAAAGCGGTGATAGCGGGCCTTCGGCTGGCCCGAGAACTGGGAGTGCAGGATGTGGAGGTCTCCACGGACTCCATGGTGGTAGCATGCCAGATCAAGGGAGAGTTTGAAGCAAAGACCCAACCCTCCTGCTATACCTGGAGAAGGTTAAGGGGGTCATCGGGCAGTTCCGCACCTTCTCCATCAAGCACGTGCCGAGGGAGGAGAACGCCCAGGCGGACCTCTTAGCCAAGTTCGGTCCCCGAGCGGGAGGGACGACTTCAGAACTCTTCCGACCCTCCATCGAGGAAGGAGAATTGATGGAGGTGGATCAACAAGCCTCATGGATGGATCCGTTCATCACCTTCCTATCCTCCGGGCAGTTCCCTGGAGAGGACGTGGACAAGAGACGCTTCAGGTATAAGTCCGCCTATTACTCCTTGCATGCAGGGGGGCTATATAGAAAGACCCTCTCGGGACTCCTGGCCCGTTGTGTCTCCGAGGAGGAGGTCCCGAGAGTGCTGGAAGAAATCCACTCCGGGGAGTGCGGCAGTCACTCCGGGAGTCGGACCCTGGAAGGGAGGGTGTTGAGGCAAGGCTACTTCTGGCCCACTCTCAGCAAGGATGCGGCAGAGTTCGCAAGAAAGTGTCCGAAATGCCAGCTCTATGCTCCGCTCCAGCTCCTCCCAACTCAAAGACTCCGGACCATCACGACTCCTTGGCCCTTCGCCATATGGGGGCTGGACCTGGTCGGTCCCTTTCTCCAAGCCAGCGGCCGGAGGAAGTTCTTGCTGGTCATGATCGACTACTTCTCCAAGTGGGTAGAGGTGAAAGCACTTGCTAAGGTAACCTCTCAGGTTGTAAGGAATTTTGTGTGGGGGGAAATAATTTGCAGGCATGGACTCCCTCTAGCTATAGTGACGGACAATGGGCCGCAGTTTGCGAGTGACGAGTTTGTTGGCTTCTGCACTCAGCTCGGCATTGACCTCAGGTTCGCTTCGGTCCACCACCCGAGGAGCAATGGGCAGGTGGAGGCGGCGAACAAGATAATCGTTAACCTACTAAAAAAGAAAGTGGAGAACCTTCGAGGAAATTGGGTGGAACAGCTACCCTCCATCCTCTGGGCCATGACGACTACTCTGAATACCGCCACCGGGGAGACCCCAATCAAGCTCTCTCACGGGTCCGAGGCCGTTCTCCCCATAGAGTTTGAGGAAAAGACCCCCCGGGTGATCGCTGCAAGCGAGGGGGATGAAGAGTGGCTAGAAGATAACAATGCCGAGCAAAGGCTATCTTTGGACCTGGTGGAAGAACTCCGGGACTTGGCCACCAGACAGGAAGAGGTCAAACGACGGATGGCTCGATATTTTGACAAACATATCCGGATCAGGCACTTTCAGAAAGGGGATCTGGTCTTGAAGAAGGTCGATGCGGCCGGCAGAGGGGCCGCGGTGGGTAAACTTAACCCCAACTAGGAGGGTCCATATATTGTAAGCGGGGTGCTCAAGTCGGGGGGATATCACCTCCAGGATGTGGAGGGGGTGCCCCTCGACCGATCCAAGAGTGGGGATGATTTGAAACGATTTTACCCTTAAAATCTTTGCCATATTGTTTACTGAATGTCTTACTCCTTTTTTATAATGCTTATAACTACTGTCGTGCCGACATGACAAAGGTTGGATATGATGGTGTTGGAATGCCCCAGATCGATTCCGCTCCCGGGCTCTCACCTAGACAGGGGGTTCAGGTTGATCTCTGGAGAGGCTAGCAAGGTTGGATATGTTGGTGCTGGAATGCCCCAGATCGATTCCACTCCCGGGCTCTCACCTAGACGGGGGGTTCAGGTTGATCTCTGGAGAGGCTGGCGAGGTTGGATATGTTGGTGCTGGAATGCCCCAAATTGATTCCGCTCCCGGGCTCTCACCTAGACGGGGGGTTCAGGTTGATCTCTGGAGAGGCTGGCAAGGTTGGATATGATGGTGTTGGAATGCCCCAGATCGATTCCGCTCCCGGGCTCTCACCTAGACAGGGGGTTCAGGTTGATCTCTAGAGAGGCTGGCAAGGTTGGATATGATGGTGCTGGAATGCCCCAGATCGATTCCGCTCCCGGGCTCTCACCTAGACGGGGGGTTCAGGTTGATCTGTGGAGAGGCTGGCAAGGTTGGATATGTTGGTGCTGGAATGCCCCAGATCGATTCCGCTCCTGGGCTCTCACCTAGACGGGGGGCTCAGGTTGATCTCTGGAGAGGCTGTCAAGGTTGGATATGATGGTGCTGGAATGCCCCAGATCGATTCCGCTCCCGGGCTCTCACCTAGACGGAGGGTTCAGGTTGATCTCTGGAGAGGCTGGCAAGGTTGGATATGATGGTGCTGGAATGCCCCAGATCGATTCCGCTCCCGGGCTCTCACCTAGACTGGGGGTTCAGGTTGATCTCTGGAGAGGCTGACAAGGTTGGATATGTTGGTGCTGGAATGCCCCAGATCGATTTCGCTCCCGGGCTCTCACCTAGACGGGGGGCTCAGGTTGATCTCTGGAGAGGCTGGCAAGGTTGGATATGATGGCGCTGGAATGCCCCAGATCGATTTCACTCCCGGGCTCTCACCTAGACGGAGGGTTCAGGTGGATCTCTGGAGAGGCTGACAATAGGGGTCAAGGTCCTAAGGTAAAAGGTTGAGGTGTTAGAGCCATAAGGGCTTGGTTTGCAAAATTGGAAAGGTTGAGGCTGATAAGGCCTAAGGTAATAGGTTGAGGCGTTAGAGCCAGAAGGGCTTGGTTCGCAAAATTGGAAAGGTTGAGGCTGATGAGGCCTAAGGTAACAAGTTGAGGTGTTAGAGCCAGAAGGGCTCGGTTCGCAAAATTGAAAGGGTCGAGGCTGATAAGGCCTAAGGTAGCGGGTTGAGATACTAAAGTCAGGGAGGTTTAGTTCGCGGGATGCCTGTGTCTGAGTTCGCCAAGGTTGGGTTCGCCGGGCAGTATCCGCGGGCGGCGACGACCCGGGTTAGCGAAATCCATAAGAGGAGAACCTTGGCGAGGCGAGCCCAGACACACGCATTCGCGAGCCCCCCCGGAAGCACTACCGCATAACAACTGGTCATGAGAATTCAAAAGAAAGAGCAAGTGCGAGAGAAAAAAAAACGCGAGCATGCGCATAAATACTAACGAAAAAATTATAACTATCATTCCCCAAGATTTTTCTATGTTCGGCGGCGATCTCGCCAGCCCAAAAAGAATAATATACATTCAAAATAATGAGAAGAGAGGCTAAGGGGGTTCATTCTGGGGGCCCCTCGCCATTCTTGCGAGCCCCCAACCATGGCGCCAAGTCGAAGAGGTCCGGGCAGACGTCTTCGGCTGTAAACTCCATCGCGTCTTCCGCAAGCAGACTCGCACCCTTAAGTGTCATGAAGACGAGGTTAGCGGCCTCCTGTGCGTCTCGCCGCCTCTGTTCCTCGCTTTCGGCAACCCTCTGTTGAGAACCGGCTCGCCCAGGAGAAGGAGGTAGCACGCTGCGAACCAGCTCATCCACCCGAGCCTTCAGCATGGTATTCTCCAACTCCAGCTCGCCGTTGCGAGCGAGGAGCTTGGTTGCTACGTCGGCATCCTGAGTTAGCATCAAATGAGTTAGGCAAAGGTCAGAGGTCGCAAACAACAAAGAAAAGAGGCCCAAGGGCCACCTACCATCTTGCCCTGCATCCCGGCGAGGAGGCTTTCCGACGCTTCCTCTCTCTCCTTAAGGCCCTTGATATCCTCGCGAGCCCTCTTGAGCTCCTCCCTATACGCGCGGATGTCCCTATCCGCCTGCAGATAACAGCGCCCCGCCATATGTGCGAGCTCTGTCGAGCGGAACTGGGCTCGCATTTCTTCATAGACCAGTTGCCTTGGCCCCATCTCTTTATAGGCGGCGGCGTCCTCGCGGCCACATAAGCCGAAGGAGAGAGAGAACGCCTCCTCCCCGGCCTTACCAAGCTCCACCCAGGAGGGGTGAAGGGTGGAGCAAGAAATCCGGTTGGCATCGGGATCCCAAGTGAGCAGGGGCTCGCCAAGGATATCAGAAACCTTCTCACCCAGACCAAAGTTCTTGTGGCTCTTGGGTTGGGGGGTTGTGGAAGAGCTCCCGGCGCCCTGGCTCGCCAACGGGTCCGGCTGTTTCGCAGGAGAAGGGGGCGAGCCGTCGGTCTCGCTCAGATCGACGACCGCTCTCTTGTCTTTGACGGCGAGGGTTTTCCCTTTCGACTTCTTAGAGGAGGGTTGCGAACCAGGCTGGCTCGCAGACGGAGGCCGCTTCTTGCCGGACCTGGTGATAGGAAGATCGCAGCAAGCCTCTGCCGCCGCGGTCGCGAGAGTGTCCGCCATAAGAGTGATGATGCCTTGTGCGTGCGGAGGATTAACAGGGATCTCGCGCTCGCCTGTAGAGTAAGAGCGTTACACAGCGAAGAGAGAGGAAAGTAGAGTGGGGCGAGAGCGAGCCCTACCTTCCCCTTGAGGAATGGCGAGTAATGAGTCAACGTTGCGCCGCAGATAGGCGACTTCGAAGTTCTTTCCGGAGAGGTATTGGAGAATTTTGGCGTCGGCGCCGCTCAGCGAGCTCAGAGGGCGGTAAGTGGCGTCATCCCGCTGGAGGGGGGTGAAGTGGAGATTGCCAAAGGGCCCCTTCACCAGGAGGAACTTCTGGGTCCAGTAGTAACTCTTGTTCACCGTCTCGCAGACGGTGACGTGCTGACTCGCGAAGTAGGTGGTCCCGTCTCGGAAGGCGCGGAAGAAAAACACTTTGCGGAAGACGAGGAGACTGAACTCGATCCTCTCCTCCCGCAGGTAACTAGCGAACGCGACAATGTCCGCGATCGCATTCGGGGTCAACTGGCTCGGCAACACCCCATAATACCGCAGCACCTACAAAGAACAGTGAGAAAGTTGCGATAGCGGACAGGGAGCGGCGAGAAGGCTAAGCGAAGTACCTGACGAATTTCAGGCCATAAAGGGAGTCGCAACCCATTCTCGAAGTGCGCAATGGGGATCGCGAGCTCGTCAGCCTTGGTCTCGTTTAATGTAGATCTCTCGCTCGGACAGCGAGCCGAGTAACCCTCCGGGAGATAACGATCCACGGCATGTTTGTACTCCTCTGCCGTGATGTTCGCGCAGTAGAATTCATGGGCTTGAAACGCTGAGGCGCATCTTAACCGCCCCTCGCTCTCGCCATCCGCCCCCACTAACTGATTTGTTCGCATCGTGTCAGGAAGAGGCATCCTGCAAGCAGCGAACGCGAGCACGAACTTGCGAGAACAGAGATGAGCGTAAACGCGAGAGGACTTGAGAAATAAATGCGACGGATGGAAAAGTGAATCCGAACTATTTATAGGAAAATCGGATGGGCACGGGAATCGAAGCGTCGGGAGTGCGGATAGCGAAAATAAAGTAGATTTCTACTCGGTAGGACTGCAGTCTTGCGAGCCCGGGCTCGCCGCTACGCGGTAATTAAACCCCGCCCAAGGCCGGCCCGCGAGAAAAAGGGGGTTTGGGCACAACGTCGCACAGAAGCTCGCGAGCGCTCCACGAGGGCGATCGTATCAAACACAGCGAACGAACTAAATGAACCACAGGCACACCACAGAAATGAAGGGAAAAATAAAAAACGATAAGAGGCGAGTCACGATGGACTCGCGAATATTACCACACCAGATATTGTTCAACAGAAGCGTCATGAAAGAAATAAAAGCAAGGGGATAGTAGAATTAAAAAACCGCGGCAGTCTCAGGGGTAAGGAAGCCATTTCCAGCGACCCCGACCCCGCTTCCCCGCACGCGGCGGCACTCTCGGATAGTGGTATTCGCGAAGTGCTTTAAACTCGCGCAGGATTAGGTGTGCCTGATCCTCGCCCCGCGAGATGTGCACGCCGGGCGAGGTGACGTTTGCGCGAGTCACCGGCTCCGCCTCGACGATCAAGCGCGCATTCGCGTCTTCCATTGCGGCGAATCTCTCGTCAAAGACAGCCCGGTCCGCGTCGTATCGCTCCTCCAGCTCGTGTAGCATCATACCATGCTTCTGAAGCACCTCTTACAACTGTCTCTTCATTCGCTCGGGGTCGCCCGGGTCGCCCAAGAAGTCTTCCATCTGGCCTGGCGAGGGCGGCGGTGACATCTCCAGCCTCCCATGTTCTGACTCAGGTGTGGCTTCCGAAATGTCTGCGAAGGATGAACTAGTAGGATCAGGGGGCGAGCGAAAAGGCGAGCCCGGACAAATGTACTAACCTTGGGAGGAGGACTCGCGACGTTGCTTGTGAGAAGACTCCGGTCGACCCTGGAAGTTTCCGCGGAACCCCGGGACATGGGGTTTCCCCAGACCAGGGGGGTACACCACTCTCTCCGCGACCTGGGCGGCATCGAGAAGCGAGCCGCCTAGACTTCGCCTGCCCACCAAACCGAAGTCGGGGGTCTCCAAGTTGACCTTAGGCGAAATCGGCGAACGCGCCGGTGTGGAGCCTTTCTTCTTGGGGCTCGGCGGTGGGGTATCTGCATAGGCCACAAACGCATGGGTATCGCATGGACTCAAGCGGAGATAAAGGAGGATACGTATGACTTACGGGGTTGCGAGAGAGGCGCCTGTTGGGTCGAAGTCCCGGCCCCAGCGTCTAGCGATCCCAGCTTCGCGGGGGACAGAGCATGAGAAGAGGTCAGCGTGAGGCCCGCCATGCGTTCCTCAGGCGGAGGGTTCTGCGAGAAGAGAAGGAGTAAGTGGGTAGTCGGTATACAAAGCCTAGACGAAGAATACCTGTTGGGCGAGCCCGGTATCCGGCGGCGGAGGCGAGGCAGGAGGTGACGACACGTCCTCCCCCTGCGACCTCCGAACCGTCTTGGCCTTTTTAGGCTGAGGGGAAGGGGGTGTGGCGGGGTTGAACATCCAGGCGTTGCGCTCGGCGGCCTGGGCCTTCGCCATCTCTCTGGAAGCTTTCAGTCGATCTCGCGCGCTCGGCTTGGAGGACATTCTGAGAGGTTGTTTTCTGCGAGGAAGAAGGGGAAGGAAAAGCTTGATCACTAGCCACGGTGGGCGGTATTTATAGTTTTGGGCGCGGGGCCCACCACAAGATTCCTGCCACGTCAGCCGAATCGGCGAACACCAGGGGTTGGACGTTTCTTCGCGAGCTCGAAGCAACCTCGCGAAGAGCGGGGATTGTGTACAACCCCGATGTTCGCCAGGAAGGGTCCCTGGTTCGCACAACCTAGGGAGCGAGCTAAGGAGCGGTTCGGCAGGCGAGCCTTAGAGGCAGGCGAGCCAGCCGGTCGGAGGAGTTCGCTAGGTGGCTTTGGCGAGCCTGCCGGTCGGAAGAGCTCGCTAGGCCGGTCCGGGACCTTGGGGTACAAATAGCCATTTCTGGGGTACAGTTAGCCATTTTGGCGAGCTCGGCCCGCTAAGGAGCGGTTCGGCAGGCGAGCCATAGAGGCAGGCGAGCCAGCCGGTCAGAGGAGTTCGCTAGGTGGCTTTGGCGAGCCTGCCGGTCGGAGGAGCTCGCTAGGCAGGTCCGGGACCTTGGGGTACAAATAGCCATTTCTGGGGTACAGTTAGCCATTTTGGCGAGCTCGGCCCGCTAAGGAGCGGTTCGGCAGGCGAGCCATAGAGGCAGGCGAGCCAGCCGGTCGGAGGAGTTCGCTAGGTGGCTTTGGCGAGCCTGCCGGTCGGAGGAGCTCGCTAGGCAGGTCCGGGACCTTGGGGTACAAATAGCCATTTCTGGGGTACAGTTAGCCATTTTGGCGAGCTCGGCCCGCTAAGGAGCGGTTCGGCAGGCGAGCCGTAGAGGCAGGCGAGCCAGCCGGTCGGAGGAGTTCGCTAGGCGGCTTTGGCGAGCTAGCCAGATCTTTTGGCGAGCCCCGTGTTCGCTGAACAGGTCAGGGGTCTCCGGTTCGCCGGCGCCTGGGGGGTCCTTTACCAAAAAACCCCTGGTGGTCTGCGGGTAGCCCCTCCGAACAGCGGAGTTTGGCTGTTAGCAGACCAATTTGGGGTGCGGATAGTAAGAAGGGACAGCGGGAGTTGGCTATTGACAGACCACAAAACCAAAATCTATAAATAGACCTTAAGGGGCACCTTGGAAGAGGACCGGTTTTCAGAATCTTTGAGCCTTCTTCTCTCCATAGGTCGCTTTGGTTTGGGCTCTCTAGCTCTCCAAGGTGCCCGAGTCTTACTTTTGCTTGGGAGGGGAAGCGCTCAACGATCTTCCGGGTTAGTGGAGGGACCTCCTTGCTGAGACCAGGGTCTTTGTTCTTTGTCCGGGTTATCTGCCTATCTCTTCCGAGGGACCGGTAAGGGCTAGTCGCCCCTCGATTCGTTGAGGGCCCCGAGCTCCACAAGAGACCGAGAAATCGGTTTCAACAAGCACATCATCATATAAGCAAAGCTGTATGGTGGACGTATCTTTGAGATCCAAATCCTCCCACATGCGATCGGTAACCTCAACATCCTTATTGTCCTTCCCCAATAAGACACGGTGTAACCCTTCCTTGATCAGTAGTGTTCGGACCTTGACCTGCCACATGCCAAAATTGAGTTTTCCGTCGAACTTCGTAACTTCAAACTTCGCACCCGCTGTGGAAGTCTTCATAGAAAACAAACTGAAGAAATCTGCACGGAGATCGAGGTGACCGAATAAATTCACGGATCAAGATTGGGAAGATAGGGAGCGGACCTATGTCGTCACCTACCGTTGACCCAACTCGAAACGGAACGTCCAAACGATCGTCGATCGAACTTAGCTCTGATACCACTTGCTATGAAAATCGGATGTCCGAGTACATATATGAGATCTCCTGTTCAAATAAATTTATAACGACCAGGAACGAGGTTACGGGAAAAATAATAACGGACAAAATATAAAGAGCAAGCACCACAAAAGATGAACACAAAGATTTAAGTGGTTCCTCGAAATTTGGGTGCGTCCACTGTGCAGGCATAAATCAATATTATAATTCTAAAAAAATATCAAACATACAATACTGCTAAATATGGAGGAGAAGAATAGACCGAAAATTTAGATGGTCTCCAAGGTCCGGTCGTACGCGATGCGACGAGAATCAAATCGGCAGCGGGAGACGAAGCCGGCGGCGGAAGAACACGGCGGCAAGAGAAGCTCGTCGGCCGAGAAAAGGATGTCGATGAGACGAAGAATCCGCAAAATTGCCAGCCGGGAAGGAGAACGTGCTCTCAACCTTGCTGCTGATACACCTCTGTACTGCCCATCTTAGATGGCCGGTCATACCTCTCTTTAAATAGGAGAAACCCGGCCTTAGGTCGAGTTAGGAAGGAGAGGAGGGTCCGACAATCACCATTGAAAGAGAAATAACTCCTTCCAAAACTGGTTGCCATGTTGGCAATCCAAGAGAAAACCCATAAAAGGGAATTACGGCTGAAATTGGGGAGGAGTGAATGTTGGCGGAATTTTGGGGATCCGAGAGAGGAGGCGGCATACGGATTACGCAACACCAAAAACCGATCCCGCAACTCAATTTTTGGAAGCAAAGAGATCTCCAAGATTTCCAATGCAAGCGCCAGCGACCGTCACCACCCTTCCACCCAAAACCAGCGTTGAGAGAATTGATTTTAGCAATAAGAGATAGATCTAGAGGGGCACATGACATACGTAGGAATGGCCGTGAGAACCGCCTTGATAAGGATCTCGCGGTCGGCTTGAGAACATTTTCACCCTCCAACCTTGAATCCTCTGCCAAATATGATCCTTGATATATTTTAAAGTAGCATAGTGGCGACGACCAACAACAGACGCCGCCATATCCTCAAATACAGCTCATGTCGGTCGCATCTATTGATTCCGCGAACTCACCCAGCAGAACCGAAATAGCATGGGCCCCCCTGTTAGCCCCACAAAAGATAAGGGTATCATTGTGCGTGTGTGGGGGGGGGGGGGGGGGGGGGGGGGGGGGGGGGGGGCAAGGAGCCACTGCATCTCCAATGATTCTCTTTCATCCCGCTCGGCACGAACCAACATCCGACTAAAAAATTCCGAGCACATAATAAACAAATAGAGGGATATATATCCAATTTAATCGCAAGACCACCATCCAAAGCCCGGGCAAAAATGCAATCAATATATTATCCGTGATAATCCGACCCGGGCTGAAAGCCCATTGGAATGGAGAAATGATCCCATCCATGATCCGTTTAAGACTCAAAGATCGATATGCATTTTGCCGCCACACGATAAACCACTTCGCACAATTAGTTACTAGCTAGGGCGAAATTGAGTTAATGATGTGGGTAATTAATTTATCCGACACCGGTTAGTCTTCCCGGCTCGAGTATTGCATTAATATGTATATCTAGAGATATATAATCGATACATGCATCAATCCGATGCTCAGACTCCTTGAACTGCGTCATCGTGTTAAGATCCGATCCACATGAACCATTTTTTGGATCGATATATCTTCATCTCAATACAAATGGGTCCCCTTATCACCCATGAACCACTTGGATCGATATATAGCGCCGGTCAATCAGCCATTAATGGCTTAGATTCTTCTCCCCCATAAACCTTGGTCCAAAATTTCAAACATATATACATCGCCCTTCAATGCCCCTCATTTACTAGCATCCCTTTCCCAGTCCGGCAACGGCCAACCACCCGCTCTCCCCATGCTCGCCCACATTATATAACCCGACCTCCTTCCTCCGCTCTCCATCGCCGGCTCCGTTATACGCTCCTCTTCCAGCTTACTGTTCCGAGCACACTCAATTCACAATGGCTCGCACCAACGCTTCTACGGCGGCCGTCGTCTTCCTCGCGGTCCTCCTTCTGGTGGCCGGCGCTTTCCGCCAGGCCGACGCCGGCATCAGCTGCGGGCAGGTGGCTTCCTCGCTGTCGCAGTGCATCAAATATCTACGCGGCATTGGCGGACTCCCGCCGCAGTGTTGCGCCGGCGTGCGCTCGCTCAACTCGGTGGCGAGAACCACGCCTGACCGGCAGACGGCTTGCGGCTGCATCAAGAAACTATCCGCTGGGATTCCGAATCTCAAGCCCTACCTCGCCGCCGGGCTCCCCGGCAAGTGCGGCGTTAGAATCCCGTACCCGATCAGCACCACCACCGACTGCTCCAGGTAATTCTTTTTTGTTTTCTGCATGGTAAATTATATCTGGATAAAAATAGATACGTTATTTTATTATTAATTTCCATTTTAATTCTTTTTTTTTGTTTGCGATAATTGCAGGGTGCAGTGAGTGGCTATAAATGCTGGTATATATTTGGAGAATATATATCTTATATATATATAATAAAATAAATGGGAGGCTCGCTTTAGGCTTCGTTTGGGGCGGCGTTTCGCCGCTCCGTTTGGGGCAAACGCCGCCGGAAGGCGGCAAAACAAATGCCCCTCCGGCGGCGTTTGCTCCGTTTCCACCCGCCCGCAAGGAGAAACGCCCCCAAAAAGCGGCGTTTGGAGCAGCCGCCTCCCCCCTCCAGTTCGGAAGCCCCGTTTCCATCCGCCGGATCGATCCGCCGCCGCCGAACCAAACAAACCCTTAGTATGTATGATGTCTGTGTCTTCTGGTGTTATAATTAAGGAATCACCCTTGGATGTGGTGATTTGTGAGTCGGTATTTGCAGCGATATGAAATATATATACTAAATTATAAATAAATCCCTTCTTTGATGGAATTGAATTTTTTTTTTACTTTTATTTTTATTTTTATGAGCAAAGTTATATTAATATATCAAAATATTTTATTTTCAGGCCAACATATTATTGTCACATCAAATATTTAATGCATTGACAACTAGAAGCGTACTGCTCAATCAATGTAATTAGATGTGGTTATAAAGATGTAAACTGAATTATTAGAACTTAATCAATGAAATTACTTAGTTCTATTAAATTTTCGTCTAATTCTCCTTCGCCTATAGTATCTCTCTTCTCCGACAGCCTCTCCTCCATTCCACCCCGGTAACCCTCCAGTTTTAACGAACAGATTCATACATATGATATGCTCTGATAAGTTTTTGTAGGGGCTATAAACTGAAGAGGGTCAAACGAACACCCTTCTAACAAATTGAAAAAAATTCAACCCTCAGCGCCAACAAAAAAAGAGCATTGTGAACAAAACAGTTAATGTCGCACAAATCTAAACAAATCGGTGCAACGAAACGGATCGAAAAAATTGAAGAACGCTAAAATATGTAAACATTTGAACATTGATGAAGAAAATTTGGCTTATGCGAATCCATCTTTTATCTGTAAGGGCCCGTTCCGTTGGACAGAATTGAAATTGGATATTGGTATTGAGATCAATTCTAAATTTTCTGGAAATTGGAATTGATCCAATTCCAATTACAATGCTCGACCAATAAACAGAATTTGAGAATAGTGTGAAATTAATCAATTTTTTTGTTCGTTTGTAAGTTAGAATTCAATCCAAAAATTAATATTTTTATGATTTGTGATACAAAAATAAAACATTTTCTCATATATTAGGAAAAACCTAATATTCACTCACATATATTATGAAAAGACTAGCATTCACTCACATATTGACATTAATTATAGCATATTGTATTAAATAAAAACATAACATTTTCGACAGGGCGAAAAAAGTATGCTCAGTCGAAAAAAATGCGCTCGGACAAAAACGCGTGCCCGGGAAAGAGGAGAGCTCGGGGCAAAAAATGTATGTTTGTGCGAAAAAAGCGCACCCGGGCGAAAAATGCGCGCTCGAGCAAAAAAGTGAGTACCCTGGAGAAAGAATACGCGCTCTAGCGCAAAATGCATGCCCAGGCAAAAACGGGCGCCCAGGCGAAAAACGTACGCATGGACGAAAGATGCGCGCCACGGAGAAAAATGCGCGTCCGGGCGAAAAAAGCGCGTCGGAGGTAAAAATCGTGCATCCGGGCGAAAAATGAGCTCTCGGCAAAAGAAAGTGTGCCTGGGCGAAAAACGCATTGTCGGGCGAAAATATGCGCGCCCTGGAGAAAAAAATGCGCTCGGGCTCAAAGCCCGCGCACGGGCGCAAAGCAAGCGACCGGGCGCAAAGCAAGCGTCCGGGCGCAAAGCGAGCCCCGGGCGAAAAAGCGATCGCCCGGGCAAAAAAGCGCTCCCGAGAGAAAATAACTCACGGCGCCCGAGCGAAAAAACTTGCGCGCAAGCAAAATACGCGCTCTAGGGCGAAAAGCGCGCCCCTGCGCAAAAAAGCACGCTCGGTTGAAAAAACACGCGCTCGGTGAAAACACTCACCCGGGCGAAAAAAATGCACCACGTGCGAAAAATGCGCCACAACCGGAATTATCCAATTCGTATATAGATTGGAAAAAATTGACTTTAGTTCAAAATGAATTTTATGAAATTAATTAGAATTCCAATTCTAACATATTTAAGCGCGTAAACAAACATCAAAATTAAAATTGGAACTTTAATTCCAATTCCATAATCTCAATTCCGTCTAAACGAGCGGACCTTAATTGAAAAAAATTCCTCGAAAATGCAGAAAAGTAGAACAAAAGCTGAGAGAAGGAATTTGATAAACGATGCATTACCTCCGAAAGATGCATTAAGAAAATGGTTCTCTTCTTCTTCTTCTCGTAGGCGGAAGTTGTTGTAGCATCAGTGATGTTAAGCATGTCAGACTTGCCGGGCGGAAGGTAAGCACAGGTGTGCCATACTTTTCAAGCTACATGCATGTCCCAATGGCTTCGTCGTGGATGGCGAAAGACCGTCCCGATGCGATAACGATTCGGGCAGTGAGAGAGGCGGCGTTCCTCCTGCAGTTATTGGCCTTGGTGTTTTAGGGTGCGTTTGGTTGGGCTGTTGCTGATGAAAAGCTGCTGATCAGAAATGGAGTTTTGAAAAAGAGCTGTTTCTGAGAAATGGAGTTTTGTTAGAAAACTGTTTGGGTGAAATTGAGTTTTCTGTGCTTATTGAAATGGAGTTTTATAAATTTTGTTTTGGTCAAATGGAGTTTTTGAAAAAAAAAATTCGATACACATTAAATACACAATCTTGATAATAGTTACTATAATAGATAAAAATACCAACAATTCTTCTCACCATCTAAGATCTAGAAGTGTACAGCTGTTGCGCTATATTTTCACGCAACGTGATCATCTCATCTACCCCGCCTGCTGTATCAGGACAAACTACTTGATGTCCTTGTGTGCTTCCCCCCTCATCACCACCTCCCTGCTCGACGTCATTGAAATCAATATCCCTCCGCGACGGGTGCCGCCGAATAAAATTATGTAGTGCCATAGTCGCCATCACAATATCGATTTGTTTGGCGAAGCTGTAGCTCGGCATATCACGCAATATGACCCACTTCTTCTTCCAAATGCCGAACGATCTTTCAATGACACTTCTAAGGGATGAGTGCGTGTGATTGAATATCTCTCGGCGTCCTTCTGGTGCACGACCGCCACGAGCAAAGTCCGAGAGATGATAACGTGTCTCTGGATATGGTTTCAAGTATCCCCTTTGTAGCGGATACCCAGAGTCTACCAAGTAATATTTTCCTAAAAACCAAAAGCAAAGTTGTTATGCTTCAAAGGTGAGAAGTATAAAAAATGGAATAGAAATCTTATTACCTGGTGGTGGATGCGGAAATTTGTAACGGGGATCCCGAAGCGCATAATTGAAAATGCGGCTATCATGCGCAGAGCCTTCCCAACCTGGCATAACAAACGTGAAACACATGTTGAAATCACAAGCAGCCATCACATTTTGTGTTGGCATGTCATGTCTCCCAATGTACGGTACTTGATCACGAACAGGTACGCATGCATGAACATGTGTTCCATCAATTGCACTAACACAATCTTTAAAGAATGACATATAATGTGTGTCGTACAGTATCTCTGGCGGTGTGCTACTGAAAGATCTATCTAATGGCTGAATCACTTCATCCGCCAGTAATATCAACACGCAAATGCCTAGCTTCTCCAAAAAACCTGTTAGCAGTCTCCGTCGAGTGCTGAAAAACGCTCACATGTCTTTCTCCTGACCTCATTATGAGACAGTATGTCCAAGGTCAGTGCCAAAATCTCTCTAGATGCAGTCCGTCTAGTCCCGTGAAATCCGTACTTCTCCTCCAAGACATGCAATAGATCCATAAAAATATCTTGGGACATCCGAAAAGAATTATGGAATCTGACTGTCGAAGATTGAAGCATTTCTCCAACCCATTTATCACTTGTCTGCTTCGATGTCATGCATGGTACAGGTTGGTTGAAAAGAGAACTACTTTCAGCCAAAATACTAACTGCTGCTACCACATTTTGATGATGTGCGATTGCATAATTTTGAATAGCCTCAAAGCTATCTTCTGAATCATCAGAGTCAGTGGTAGACATTTTTTGATACACAAAAGACAGGACATCAATAAGAATAATGTCTAACCACAACCACAACAACAACAATAACATAAAAAACATGAATAGTCTAGCAGAAGTACTAATAATAAAATCCAACAGCAATAAGAATGTAACAATATCATAAATAAAAATATCAGTCTACCAGAAATAACAATATCAATCTATCAGTACATGACCACAAATATCAGTCTAACAGAAATAACAATATAAGTCTATCAGTACATGACCATAAATATAATAAGTCTGCCTACTCCCCACCATTGTAGCGGTTATAAATCCACTTTATGTTCATACCCTCGGGTAGGAACATAAATGCCTCTCTATGACCTTTGTCCAACAAAAATGTGATGGCAAAGTCATAGAATTTCTCGTCCGCTACAACGTCGGGGTATCCACTTAACCGCTCTAATGCCTGAGTAATAGTATAAGGATTGCTCTTTCGATGTCCCTGAATGCATCGACTGATGGTCTTTGAAGATTCTGCCAGATCTTCTAAGACGGAGCTGGTGGCACTTTTCTTTCCTTTCTTCCTCTTCCTCGCCGATGTGACCTCGAGGGGAGGTGGTGCAACATTATCCTCCTGGATGTCATGCTCCCCACCGGACAACTCTCTCTCGTCGGTAGACTCAGGTGGATTACTCCTTATGCTAGGAATGGTAGCATGACGTCCACAGGCGACTACTGAATCGAACATTCTCCTCAATCGTTCCTCTAACTCGGGGGGGGGGGGGGGGGGGGGGGATGCCAGCATATCTGAACTTTTTGGCCGCTCGGACAACCTACAATATTATAACAAAAATTAGGAAAGGCAAATAGTTGAACATAAAGTTAAATGATCATTTTTTAATAAATGAATACCTTCAATCTCTCGGTCCACCACTCGTCTGAAGCATCTATAGTCTTTGTAGTCGGATTCCAACCCAAACCAGTGGACTCACGTTTTAGCTCACTCCAAACTTCCACTCCTTCTTCAAATGATCCCATTTGTTCTTAATTTGAACCTTATCATACTTTTTTCCAGTTTGTAGGTGTAATTTGGTAGTCACATTAACCCAGCCCTCTTTGCTAAAATGGGTTCTCGGTCGGTTACCAAGCTCTATTTCATGAATGCATATGTCGCAAAAAACCAGGACATCATTTGAATCCCATATAGCGGAGACACCACCGACTTTCGGCTTACCCATCTTAAAAATGTAAACATATGTAAACATATAAAAAAAATATACATAAACACACATACACACAAACACACACACATTGTAACACCCTAGTTTTGTTGTTCTGCGAGTTAACGTCGGGCGGTATGTACTACTGTCGGCGGTAGGTAAATGCGAGAGGTCGACGATGGTCGAAGGGGGGCGCGTTTTCGTCGAACCACTAGCGCGGCGCGGTAGTGCTAGCGCGACGCGGTAGAAGGTGGCTAGAAAGTGAAAAATGAGGTCTGTTACTAGCGCGGGGCGATAGCCCTACCGCTGGCGTTAGGTCTTCTTCTCAGCGGGGAGCCGCTGAGACGGCAAGGGGGTTCGTGGAGCTAGCGCGGCGCGTTAGCGCTACCGTCGTGCGGTAGCTGACGGAACCAGATTTCGTAATTAGCTAATCTTGGCGTCCGTTTGGTTTAGATCTTGATCGGACGGCTGTGAGGGGTCCGTGGGAGAACCCTAAGTAGGGCTGAGAAGGTTTCCATTCAGGATTCCTTTTCATTTTTGTTTTTGAGGGCTTGAGAGAGAGGAGGGGTTTGGAGGAGGAAGAGAGCTAGTTCCCGCCATTGTTGGAGCTTCGGAGCTCCGTTCGCCGATCCGAGACCGGCAACGCGTGGGGACGTCGAGGCGCTTCTTCTCCTCCATTCGTTTGCAAGTTTCCCATGGCTAGGAGGAAATCTCAAAAGGTAACGATATTTCTCCTCCCGGTCTTTAGGATGCGTGCATGGCATCCCTTCTTCCTCTTTTTCTTTTCTGCATTTTGGCACCGGATCCGTCGAGTGAGAGGGATCTGGGTCGCCTTGGTTCAAGAGGAACCATCGGGTCGATTGAGTCCGTCCCCGACATGATTTTGCATTAGAGATCCGCTCCGTTAGCGGAATAGGCATTGTGGTTAAAGCCGGAATCGCGATCGTTGGTCCGATTCGGTGATGTTGTTTGACGCGTATTTTAGGGATTTTACTGGAAATCTAATTACGGCGAAAACGTCGTTGTGATGCCCTTGTAATTTCGTATGAGAACTAATGTTGGTTTGTGGGCGGGGAAATATTGTGCATGAGTTATGGCTTGTGATGCCTGTTTGTATTGTGAAGGCATGGAATTGTCTTGTGGTCGGCTGGCCAGCCCGTGATATTGCAAGTCACGTGTGGAGGGTGTCCCGGCAAGATAATCCCCCCCTTCTGTGTTGATTGTGGTGAAATTGTTGAGATCGTATGAGATCGAGAACGCCTTGGAATGAGGACAAGCCCGATGGCGCCGTGAGCCATGTGCGGGTGGGGTCCAGGCACGAGTGCCTAGCATCGTTGATGCTTGATGTGATGATGGAGGCAAGAACAGGTGAGCTAATGGATGAGCCCGATGGCATGGTGGGCCAGGCGCGGTGGGATCACAACATGAGTTCTTGGGATCACAACATGAGTTCTTGGTCTTTGGTTACCCCTCTCGAGTGTTGTTCGACACGGGAGCGTCACACTCTTTTCTTGCGGGATGCTTTACCCGGGGGATCAGTGTTGAGTCTGTCAAGTTAGAGGTGGTACTGAGCGTGCGCATACCGAATGGGTCTTTCATGACCACCGTGAGGGAAGGACGTTTTGTGTTGCAAATTTGCGATTGCAATTTCGAGTTGGTAGCAGCGATTCTGCCACTGGCCGAATTTGACGTTATCTTAGGGATGGACTGGCTTGCAGAGCAGCGAGCTAGTATCGACTGCCAGTTGAAGGTGGTAACCCTGAGAGGCAAGGTAGAGCAGAGGTCAAGTTTGAAGGCCTAAGCGGAGTAGCTTGCTCCCTGATTTCCGCCATACAAGTGAGGCGTGTGGTAAACCAAGGAGGCGAGGTGTTCATAGCTTTGTTGGAGACTCACTCCACAAGGTTGGCCAGTGGAGATGTTCCGGTGGTGGAAGAGTTTGAGGATGTATTCCCCGAGGAGCTTCCGGGAGCACCTCCTCAGCGTGAAATCGATTTTTCGATTGAGTTGGTACCGGGTGCGAGACCGGTGTCGCGTCCTCCGTTTAGGATGGCACCGAAGGAACTGATCGAGCTCAAGGTTCAGTTGCAAGAATTGTTAGAGCAAGGGTACTTTAGGCCCAGCTCTTTGCCGTGGAGCGCACCTGTATTGTTCGTAAAGAAAAAGTATGGAAGTATGCGGTTGTGCATTGACTACCGTGAGCTAAATAAGTTGACCGTCAAGAATAAATACCCGATTCCCCGGAGCGATGATCTGTTCGACCAGTTAGTGGGGTCGGTGGTGTACTCCAAGTTGGACTAGAAGTCGGGGTACTACCAGTTGAAGATTCGGGAAGAGGACATTGCCAAGACAGCGTTTGGGACTCGGTATGGCCACTATGAGTTTTCGGTGATGCCGTTCGGACTGACGAACGCGCCATCTGTGTTCATGGATTTGATGAACAGGGTTTTTCGACCGTTTTTGGATCCGTTTGTGGTGGTGTTCATAGATGATATTTTGGTATATTCGAAATCGGAAGCGGAGCACGAGTCTCATCTGAGATTAGTGTTGCAGACGTTGAGGGAGAACCAGCTTTATGCGAAGTTCTCAAAGTGCGAGTTTTGGATCAAGAAGGTGGCATTTTTGGGTCACGTGATCAGTGGAGATGGGGTGGCGGTAGATCCGGCGAAGATTGAAGCCATTAGAGATTGGCCTGTTTTGAGAACCGTGGCGGAAGTCCGGAGTTTCCTTGGACTAGCCGGTTATTACAGAAGGTTCGTGGAGAACTTCTCGCGGGTGGCATTGCCCCCTCAACACTCTTACTCGCAAGGACCAAAAGTTCGTGTGGACGACGGAGTGTGCCCGTGCTGTTGAAGCCTGGAAAATCCCGGCTCCAAAATTCGGATCAATGCAGCCCGAGGTTACTGATCCTGCGGTCCAACTCCACGGCTCAGATAGCTAAAATAGGAGAGAGAAAATGACTATAAGCACACCCCAGGTGCTCCAGTAGGGAGGTCCCACCACATACCCGGAAGTTTGGGAGAAACTTCCCCTCCGCAAACAAAAGCTGGGCGAGGTACTAGACGGGCGAGGACTTGGTGAGTATCCAGCTTGGGGGGACCTCGACCACTTCCAAAAGTGTCATTTCTAGTACCCCTGGGGGTCTATTTATAGAGAAATCCTAGGGGGGACAGGCGAGGATACTGCCTCTGCTCGCGAGTTACAAGGGCTACTCGCCCATACTCGCGAGATACTCGCCCATACTCGCGAGATACTCGCCCATACTCGCGAGATACTCGCCCAAGCTCGCCTCTGCTCGCCCCTTGCTCGCCATACTCGCCCCTGGCTCTCCATACTCGCCCCTGGCTCTCCATACTCGCCACTTGCTCACCATACTCGCCCCTTGCTCGCCATACTCGCCACTTGCTCGCCATACCACCCCTTGCTCGCCATACTCGCCACTTGCTCGCCATACTCGCCCCTTGCTCGCCCAGCTCGCGTCTTGCTCCTGCTGGCTGAATTGCCTTGTGTCTTGGACTGCCGGCTTCTGTGCTGACCTTTTGACCTTGACTTCAGCCTACGTGGCTTTGAATGGGCCTACCCTCGGAGAATGAGGGTTGTACACAATCCCCGCTCTTTGCGAGTAACGTAGTTGCTCGGGAAGAATCATCCAACCCTTATTCGACGAGCTGTCTTTCTGGCGAGTATTTGGTCTATAGTCGGCATCTCGCTTCTGTCGCCCTGGCTCTATACATAGAGGGGGAGGAGTCTCTGATGGCAAGGCTTTTTTGATCTCGCTTCAAGATGTCGTGTAGTATTGCCGAGGAAGCTGCTGTTGACATGGCCGACCTCCTAGGCTTGTTGCCGCCTTTTCGGACGCCTGCTCGCACAGTCGCCGAGCTTGAGGACTTCCTCGCCTCCAGAAAAGGTCGACACCTCACAGGAGCTGAGCTCAACTGCAAGCGGAAGAGAGGTCGACACTTCACAGGAGCCAAGCTCAACTGGAAACAGATAGAAAGTTGACACCTTCTAGGAGCCGAGCTCAACTAGAGGTAGAGAAGAGTCGACATCTTCCAGGAGCGAGGCTCAACTGGAGGAGGAGAAGATTCGACACCCTCCAGGCCATTCGCTAGACGAGCGAGCTCAACTGGAGATGGAGAAGAGTCGACACCCTCCAGGCCATTCGCTAGACGAGCGAGCTCAACTGGAGGTGGAGAAGATTCGACACCCTCCAGGCCATTTGCTAGATGAGCGAGCTCAACTGGAGGTGGAGAAGATTCGACACCCTCCAGGCCATTCGCTAGACGAGCGAGCTCAACTGGAGGTGGAGAAGAGTCAACACCCTCCAGGCCATTCGCTAGACGAGCGACCTCAACTGGAGGTGGAGAAGATTTGACACCCTCCAGGCCATTCGCTAGACGAGCGAGCTCAACTGGAGGTGGAGAAGAGTCGACACCCTCCAGGCCATTCGCTTGAGGAGCGAGCTCAACTGGAGGTGGAGAAGATTCGACACCCTCCAGGCCATTCGCTAGACGAGCGAGCTCAACTGGAGTTGAAGAAGATTCGACACCCTCCAGGTCATTCGCTAGACGAGCGAGATCAACTGGAGGTGGAGAAGAGTCGACACCCTCCAGGCCATTCGCTAGACGAGCGAGCTCAACTGGAGGTGGAGAAGAGTCAACACCCTCCAGGCCATTCGGTAGACGAGCGAGCTCAACTGGAGATGGAGAAGAGTCGACACCCTCCAGGCCATTCGCTAGACGAGCGAGCTCAACTGGAGATGGAGAAGAGTCGACACCCTCCAGGCCATTCGCTAGACGAGCGAGCTCAACTGGAGGTGGAGAAGAGTCGACACCCTCCAGGTCATTCGGTAGACGAGCGAGCTCAATTGAAGATGGAGAAGAGTCGACACCCTCCAGGCCATTCGCTAGACGAGCGAGCTCAACTGGAGGTGGGGAAGAGTCGACACCCTCCAGGCCATTCACTAGACGAGCGAGCTCAACTGGAGGTGGAGAAGATTCGACACCCTCTAGGAGCCAAGCTCAACTAGAGGTGGAAACAAGGTCGACACCTTCTAGGAACCGAGCTCAACTGGAAGCGGATACAAGGTCGACACCTTCTAGGAGCCGAGCTCAACTAGAGGCGGATACAAGGTCGATACCTTCTAGGAGCCGAGCTCAACTAGAGGCGGATATGAGGTCGACACCTTCTAGGAGCCGAGCCCAACTAGAGGTGGAGAGAAGGTCGACACCTCGCAGGAGCCGAGCTCAACTAGAAGCGGATAAAAGGTCGACACCTTCTAGGAGCGGAGCTCAACTAGAGGTGGATAAAAGGTCGACACCTCGCAGGAGCCAAGCTCAACTGGAGGCGGATATAAGGTCGACACCTCGCAGGATCCAAGCTCAACTGGAAGCGGATACGAGGTCGACACCTTCTAGGAGCCGAGCTCAACTAGAGGCGGATATGAGGTAGACACCTTCTAGGAGCTGAGCTCAACTAGAGGTGGATAGAAGGTGGACAGCTCGCAGGAGCCGAGCTCAACTGGAGGCGGATATAAGGTCAACACCTTCTAGAAGCCGAGCTCAACTAGAGGTGGAGAGAAGGTCGACACCTCGCAGGAGCCGAGCTCAACTGGAGGCGGATATAAGGTCGACACCTTCTAGGAGCCGAGTTCAACTAGAGGCGGATAGAAGGTCGACACCTTCTAGGAGCCGAGCTCAACTAAAGGCGGATATAAGGTCGACACCTCGCAGGAGCCGAGCTCAACTGGAGGAGGATATAAGGTCGACACCTTCTAGGAGCCGAGCTGAACTAGAGGCAGATACAAGGTCGACACCTTCTAGGAGCCGAGCTCAACTAGAGGCGGATACAAGGTCGACACCTTCTAGGAGCCGAGCTCAACTAGAGGCGGATATGAGGTCGACACCTTCTAGGAGCCGAGCCCAACTAGAGGTGGAGAGAAGGTCGACACCTTGCAGGAGCCGAGCTCAACTGGAAGCGGATACAAGGTCGACACCTTCTAGGAGTCGAGCTCAACTAGAGGTGGATAGAAGGTCGACACCTCGCAGGAGCCGAGCTCAACTGGAGGGGGATATAAGGTCGATACCTCGCAGGAGCCGAGCTCAACTGGAAGCGGATACAAGGTCGACACCTTCTAGGAGCCGAGCTCAACTAGAGGCGGATATGAGGTCGACACCTTCTAGGAGCCGAGCTCAACTAGAGGTGGATAGAAGGTCGACACCTCGCAGGAGCCGAGCTCAACTGGAGGCGGATATAAGGTCGACACCTTCTTGGAGCCGAGCTCAACTAGAGGTGGAGAGAAGGTCAACACCTTGCAGTAGCCGAGCTCAACTGGAGGCGGATATAAGGTCGACACCTTATAGGAGCCGAGCTCAACTAGAGGCGGATACAAGGTCGACACCTTCTAGGAGCCGAGCTCAACTAGAGGCGGATAGAAGGTGGACACCTCGCAGGAACTGAGCTCAACTGAAGGCGGATATAAGGTCGACACCTTCTAGGAGCCGAGCTCAACTAGAGGCGGATACAAGGTCGACACCTTCTAGGAGCCGAGCTCAACTAGAGGCGGATATAAGGTCGACACCTTCTAGGAGCCGAGCTCAACTAGAGGCAGATAGAAGGTCTACACCTCGTAGGAGCCAAGCTCAAATGGAGGTGGAGAGAAGATCGACACCTCGCAGAAGCCGAGCTCAACTGGAGGCGGATATGAGGTCGACACCTTCTAGGAGCCGAGCTCAACTAGAGGTGGATAGGAGGTCGACACCTCGCAGGAGCCGAGCTCAACTGGAGGCGGATATAAGGTTGACACCTCGCAGGAGTCGAGCTCAACTAGAGGCGGATACAAGGTCGACACCTTCTAGGAGTCGAGCTCAACTAGAGGCGGATAGAAGGTCGACACCTCGCAGGAGCCGAGCTCAACTGGAGGCGGATATAAGGTCGACACCTTCTAGGAGCCGAGCTCAACAAGAGGAGGATATAAGGTCGACACCTTCTAGGAGCCGAGCTCAACTAGAGGAGGATACAAGGTCGACACCTTCTAGGAGCCGAGCTCAACTAGAGGCGGATACAAGGTCGACACCTTCTAGGAGCCGATCTCAACTAGAGGCGGATATAAGGTCGACACCTTCTAGGAGCCGAGCTCAACTAGAGGTGGATACAAGGTCGACACCTTCTAGGAGCCGAGCTCAACTAGAGGCGCATATAAGGTCGACACCTTCTAGGAGCCGAGCTCAACTAGAGGTGGATACAAGGTCGGCACCTTCTAGGAGCCGAGCTCAACTAGAGGCGGATACAAGGTCGACACCTTCTAGGAGCTGAGCTCAACCAGAGGCAGATAGAAGGTCTACACCTCGCAGGAGCCGAGCTCAACTGGAGGTGGAGAGAAGATCGACACCTCGCAAGAGCCGAGCTCAACTGGAGGCGGATATGAGGTCGACACCTTCTAGGAGTCGAGCTCAACTTAGAGGCGGATACAAGGTCGACACCTTCTAGGAGCCGAGCTCAACTAGAGGCGGATATGAGGTCGACACCTTCTAGGAGCCGAGATCAACTAGAGGTGGAGAAAAGGTCGACACCTCGTAGGAGCCGAGCTCAACTGGAGGCGGATAGAAGGTCGACACCTCGCAGGAGCCGAGCTCAACTGGAAGCGGATACAAGGTCGACACCTTCTAGGAGCCGAGCTCAACTAGAGGCGGATACAAGGTCGACACCTTCTAGGAGCCGAGCTCAACTAGAGGCGGATAATGCTGGTTGGTCAAATCGATCATCTCTTCGTCAAGTTGGGGGGTTGGCATCCGGACTCTCCTCTGATAACTTCTCGAATCGGATGGGAAGTGCAGTCGGGGGGTAACTCGGCCAACATGCAAGGGGGGAGCTGATCTCGATCGTCAATGCAGAGGCTTGGTTTTAGGAGGACTCTCTCCCGAGGCGATATCCCACCACCCGACTTGGGTTTTTACGAGAGCCGAGCCCCTGGAAATTTTTTATTTTCCATACTCGTCTGGCCCTGAAATCGGCCTTCAGAAACTCGCCACTCTTGATCTAGGTACCAGGTTCTCACCAACTTGGCGAGTATAGAAGAATCTTGCTCGCCTGCATGAAGTCGCCTCATTTGATGCTGCTCGCCTATGTGCGAGTAAGGAAGAAGCTCGCCTATGGGCGAGTATTGAAGGAGCTCGCCTATGGCCGAGTATTGAAGAAGCTCGCTCGTCTGCAAAAAGTCGTCTGCATGAACTTGCTTATGGGCGACTAAGGAAGGATCTCGCCAAATTTGATGTTTGTCGCCTGCGTGAAGTCGCCTTGCCGAGTAACAAGGAAGCTCGCCTATGGGCGAGTAAGGATGGCGAGTAAGGAAGGATCTCGCCACTATCCAGGAAGCTCGCCTCTCTTCCGAGTAAAGTCGCTGGTCTGAACTTATCTCTGGATCTCGCCTGCAGGAACTCACCTATGGCGAGTAGGGATCTCGCCAGCATGGAACTCGCCTATGGAACTCGCCTGCATGAAGTCGCCTCTGGAACTCGCCTGCATGAACTCGCCTCTGGAAGTCGTCGGCATGAACTCGCCTGTGGAACTCACCTGTATGAACTCGCCTTCAGGATGTCGCCATCTGGAACTCGCCTCACTTGTCGAATGCTCGCGAGTTGCTGCCTTTGGCCTCCATCTCGCCACTTTAAGCCATGAAGCCTTCTCGCAAAAATTTCGTCCTCCAACTACGATCCACGCTCACCGCACCAAAGTGTTGAAGCCTGGAAAATCCCGGCTCCAAAATTCGGATCAATGCAGCCCGAGGTTACTGATCCTGCGGTCCAACTCCACGGCTCGGATAGCTAAAATAGGAGAGAGAAAATGACTATAAGCACACCCCAGGTGCTCCAGCAGGGAGGTCCCACCACATACCCGGAAGTTTGGGAGAAACTTGCCCTCCGCAACCAAAAGCTGGGCGAGGTACTAGACGGGCGTGGACTTGGCGAGTATCCAGCTTGGGGGGACCTCGACCACTTCCAAAAGTGTCATTTCTAGTACCCCCGGGGGTCTATTTATAGAGAAATCCTAGGGGGACAGGCGAGGATACTGCCTCTGCTCGCGAGTTACAAGGGCTACTCGCCCATACTCGCGAGATACTCGCCCATACTCACGAGATACTCGCCCAAGCTCGCCTCTGCTCGCCCCTTGCTCGCCATACTCGCCCCTGGCTCTCCATACTCGCCCCTAGCTCTCCATACTCGCCCCTTGCTCGCCATACTCGCCCCTTGCTCGCCACTTGCTCGCCATACTCGCCACTTGCTCGCCATACTCGCCCCTTGCTCTCCATACACGCCACTTGCTCACCATACTCGCCCCTTGCTCGCCCAGCTCGCGTCTTGCTCCTGCTGGCTGAGTTGCCTTGTGTCTTGGACTGCCGGCTTCTATGCTGACCTTTTGACCTTGACTTCAGCCTACGTGGATTTGAATGGGCCTACCCTCGGAGAATGAGGGTTGTACACGTGCGTTTAAGAATTTGAAGGAAAGGTTGATGTCTGCTCTGATCCTTAGTCTTCCTAGTGGGACGGAAGGATTTCAGAATTTCAGTGACGCATCAGGTTGCGGTTTGGGTTGAGTGCTGGTGCAGCACGGCAATGTGATAGCTTATGGGTCAAGGAAGTTAAAGACTCATGAGAGGAATTACCCCGTCCATGATCTGGAGTTGGCGGCGGTAATCTTTGCGTTAAAACTATGGAGGCACTATGTATACGGTGCAAGGGTGGAGATCTTCACGGATCACAAAAGCCTAAGGTATCTCCTAGACCAAAAGGATCTGAATATGCGGCAGCATAGGTGGGTCGAGTTCCTTGGGGACTATGACGTGGATATTCAATATACGCCAGGCAAAGCCAACGTGGTGGCGGATGCCTTGAGTAGGAAGTACTCCGGGCAAGGTAATTGGATTGAGGCGCTTGATGAGCATTTGGTGCGAGACTTGGAGTCTCTTGACATTGCTTGTGTGGCTAGAGGTGAGTCTAGCGTGGCTCGGTTGAACTGGATTGTAACGCAGTGTGATATAACATATCAAATCTGAGATGCGACTAGTGCAGACGAAGAGTGCCAACGGTTGGTGTTGGAAGCTCAGCAAAGCGAGGGCAATGCTTTGGAGATGGTCGGTGGGATTTTGAAAAGAGACGGAAGGGTTTGTGTTCGGCGTTTTAGCAAGCTCCGCGAGGAGTTGATGTTTGAGGCTCACTTTACGAAGTACTCTATTCATCCAGGTAGTACAAAGATGTACTCGGATATGAAGAAATCCTTTTGGTGGCCTGGGATGAAGCGGGATGTAGCTGAGTATGTAAGCCGGTGTCAGACTTGTGCCTTAGTGAAGGCTGAGTGCCAAAGGCCCGGCGGGTTCTTAAAGCCTCTTCCTATCCCTGAATGGAAATTCGACGATATCTCTATGGATTTTGTGCATGGTTTGCCTCGATCGCAGCAGGGTAACGATGCGATTTGGGTGATAGTGGATCGACGAAAACGCGCCCCCTTCATAAACATAAACACACACATACACTAGAAAGTTTTCAAACCCTAAACCCTAAACCCTAAACACACATACATATATAAACATACACATATATACACACACACAAACATATAAACACACACACACACACTACCCTAAAAACACATATAAACATATACCACACACGTATAAACATATACCACACACACATATAGATCACAGATATAAATACACACATACACACATAAACACACACACACACATACATAAACATAAACACACACATATAACCATACACACACATACAAACATATACCACACACACACATACAAACATATACCACACACACACACACACACAAACATATAAACACACAGACACACAACCCTAAACATAAACCGGCACACACACATAAACACACACACATAAACATAAACACACACACATATACACACACACACACACACACACACATATATATATATATATATATACAAACACAAACATGTATAAACACACATATACACACATACATATATAAACATACATGTACACACATATATATATATATATACATAAAAACACACACACACACACACACACATATAAACATACACATAAATACACACACACATACACAATCACACAAACATAAACACACACACATACATACACAAACACACATAAACACACACACATATAACCACACAACACACACACACACATATAAACATATACCACACACACATATATACCACGCATATAAATACACACATACACACATACATATAAATACACAAACATACACACACACACATAAACACACACACATATATATAAACATAAACACACACACACACACACACATAAACACACAAACATAAACCGGCTATAAATACACACACACACATAAATACACACCTAACACACACACATACATAAACATAAACACACACATATAACCACACAACACACACACAAACATATACCACACACACACACACACAAACATATAAACACACACACACACAACCCTAAACATAAACACACACACACACAACCCTAAACATAAACACACACACACACAACCCTAAACATAAACACACACACACATAAACACACACACACACACACACACACACACACACACACATAAACATAAACACACACACACATATATATATATACAAACACAAACATAAACACACACATACATATATAAACATACATGTACACACACATATACACACATATAAACATAAATATACACACATAAATACACACATATACACACACATATATATATACATAAACACACACACATATATATAAACATACATGTGCACACACATATACATATAAACACACACACACAAACATATATACATATACCACACACACATATACATATAAAAACACACACACACACACACACACACATATATAAACATAAACACACACACACACATATATACACAAACACACACACACATATATACACAAACACACACACATATATGAACATAAAAACACACACACACACACACATATAAAAATAAACACATATAACACACACATAAGGTAAGGAGGAGGAATGAAGTGGAATACCTGATTTTGGACTGGAGGAAGGAGGGATCCCTGTCGTGGAGGAGATATCTGTTCCGAAAACCTCCAGGTGGCCGGCGGCGTGAAAATCAACGGCAACAAACAACCGGCGGCTACAAAACCCTGCAAAAATGGAGCAAAACGTTGAGAAGAGGAAATAAATCCATAGCAAATGGGGAGGCAGTCAGGAACGACGAGGAGAGGAAGGAGCATTACCTTCACCGGCGGCGAAATCGGGGCGAGAAGGAGGGGGGAAATCCCGCTAGGTTATCGAGGGAGAACGAGTCGCGCGGAGAGGGAGCGGCCGTGCGTCTGGACTGGAGCTCGAAGCCGCGGCTGCGCGTATAAAGGAACCGGAGTTTACTTAAAAACGGAGGTTGCTGGATCCGCTCACCCAAACGTTGCTTATCCAGAAACCTCCGTTTCTATCCTGCCGCACCAGAGCCCAAACGCCCAACCAAACGCACCCTTATTCCGGCAGAGGCAATTCCACACGGCAGAGGCGATTTCACGCGATTTCTCCTTCGTGCGACTTACAATCGCGAGATCGAAAGGCTCGGTTGAGCAAAATAGATTTCTGTGTGCGCTTAAAGCTTAGTTTGTTAGGTTTTTTGTATTTTTAGAAAATATTTGGTGTGTTAATAGCTGCCTTAGGTGTGCTTTTAACATTGTTCTTTATTATATACAAGCAATTGTGGATTCTCCCGTGTCATCCTAAGATTGCAATTGTTATTTGTTAACTCTGTACTTTTTTTGTCTCTCCGACTATAATTACTTAATAAAATTTGAAAAGATAATGACATAATTTTTATAATAAATTAATAAATTAATTTAATTTAATTATAAAAAAATTATAAAATTTAGAATAATGAAGTTAGTAAAATTGGAGAAGTAAAATTTTTAACAAATACTATTTTCACTTATATAATAAGGAGTGAGGGGCATAGGCTCGGGGCGGAGCCCCTGTCAATTATTTAAGGTGATTGTTATGTGCAAATTTAATTTGGATATGTGTAAACTATTTTAATAATAAAAAATATTATATAATTAAATAATAAAATGTCAAATTAAGATTGGTGCAAACCAAAATCCCACATCTCCAAATGGCCTTCCGTCCGAACCCTAGTAGCCGATTTCTTCTGCACCCTCGCCATCGATTTCCTCCGTTCCGAGCTACGATTCTCTTCGCTCGTACTATCCTTCACGGTGGATTAATGGAAAGATGACATTGATGCTTCAGTTTCTCTTGTACTATTTCCCCCTTCCTTTTCTCCTTTGTCACATTTCTCATTTCTCCAACCTTCAGTTTTGTTGCGAGTCACTCGACGCTCTGGTAGACCGGTCGAATTGAACCACCTTAGCTCTTGAGTGATCCGAGGCGCAAACAATCAATAATAGAGTTAACAAATAACTAAAAGACTTTTTATCGTGGAAAACCACAAAAGGGTGAAAAACCACGCGGTCGGAGCTGTGCCGACCAAATTCCGCTATTTTCTGGATTGTTACAATTAATATCTGAGAACTCAAGCGTGACAGACCACTGCTCGTTACAATGGTGGGGAGAGAGAATCTCGAGGGTGACAGGCCACCTCTCGAGAGACTAAGTACTTTTCTAAGAACAAAAATGAGATTCTCGAGTCGCCTTTCGTAGCTTTAAGGAAGATCTTCGATGACACGAAGGAGACCTTCGAAGGCTCGAAGGAGATCTTCGAAGGATCGAAGAATATCTTCGAAGTTTGAAGGAGAATTCCAAGGAAATCTTCAAAGGAGCTCTCTCGAGCGTAGAAGACAAGGTGTCTTGAAATAAAGGTTCTAGGCTCCTTTTATAGCCTTGGGTAGGGTAGCCCGGTAATTTTGTCGTCGTAACCACCGTAACCACCTGACGGGCGAATCACGCTAGCCGATTTGGAGCACACAGATCGCCACTTTTGGGATATTCCGGTCTTGCCCCCCCCCCCCCCCCCCCCCCCCGGGCAGTTCAGTCAGCTTGGGCAGTTTGGGCAGCTTCGTTGACGGCGTTGAGCGAAGTGAACTGGACCTGCAATCTAGGAAATTGGGAAATGTTAACTGTCGCGCACGCAACGAACGTGGAAGGGTTCTGAGCGCGCAACGAACACAGAAGCATTTTGTGCGCACAACGAACACGGAAGCGTGTGGAAACGCTTCGCTCCCTCTGCGGACCGAAAGTCGGAAATGTGGCCGAGTGCTGACGGAGGGGCGGCGTGCTTGCAAGAGCAAGAGCATGCCTATTGAAGACCGCACCCCCAACACGAGGAGCCGCGCCCGGCCTCGAGAAACGGGGAGTGTCGGGGCTCCGACTGCGCCCCCGAAGGGGCGTCAGACTTGTCATGCCCCCTACGGGGGAGCAGGCTTAGCCACTCCCCCTTAGGGGGTGCGGACCTGGCCGCAACCCTGCCTGGGGGGTGTGGCCCTGACATCACACCGCTTGGTGGGGTGAGGCTTTGGCTGCACCCCGTGAAGTGGGGTGTAACCCGCACCCTCTTTGTTGGGTGTGCGTCTAACTGCCCCCCCTTAGTGGGGTTTTGTGACGGGTTTCAGCTGAACTTGGCATCGCGCGGAGGTTGTGGCAGTTTTCCCATTACCCTGCTCCCTTTGTCATAAGACTTGGCATGTCTCCACCATCCCCACTCACTCATGGTGGAGCTTTGACTAAATGCACCCCTTGGTTTTATGAATGAGTGTATATCAATTGCCCCTCAAACCTCCAAAGTTGATATTGTTGTTTGACGGAGTTTGGAGGTTTCATCGCCTTTTTCGCGGTGACTTGGAGCCGTTGCTGAAGTACGATTGTGAGGTCGCTTCCTAGAGGGCCATCCAGAAGGTTCTTTGTCATACAAAGAGGAAGCTGGGGGTTTCCCGGAGGAGGACCGTCATGATGATGCCGAGAGCTGATCTTTTCCTTTGTCGTGTTGTCCTTTTCCGTTTTACAGTACTATTTTGTTATGTAGATCGTGGTAGTGATGAATTGGTATCTTGTGACTCCATTATTCCATATGGTATTCATTCTGACGTATGTGGTTAGAGGGGGAACTGGCCCCGAAGTTGACGGTAAATAACGTTTGCCTTCAAACTGAGGATGACCACACGAGGGACATACCCTTACGGCTATAGGGGGAACAGGTCCCGAAGTCGACGGTGAATAGCGTTTGTATTCAAACCGAGGATGACCGCAAGAGGGACAGGCCCTTACGGTTACAGAGGAATATGTCCCGAAGTCGACGGTGAATAGCGTTTGTATTAAAACTGAGGATGAACGCACGAGGGACAGACCCTTACGGCTATAGGGGGAACAGGTCCCGAAGTCGACGGTGAATAGCGTTTGTATTCAAACCGAGGATGGCCGAACGAGGGACATGCCCTTACGGCTATAGGGGGAACATGTCTTGAAGTCGACGGTGAATAACATTTGTAATCAAACCGAGGATGACCTCACGAGGGACATGTAACATCCCGACTTTTATTGGGTCACTATACCCTAGTGGACCCAATAAATATAACCCCAAAAGATGTACAGTGACCAAATTGACTTCCGTCAGTTCCGTTAGGCTCGTATAATCCATACGACTGCAACGGAACTCGTTCTGTTCAAATCCGAGGTCGTTTGGAGAAAATGACCATTTTGAGTATCGTTGTGCGTCACAACTAAGTCGTTGGGGTACAATGACTAAATGAACTCCAAATTGACTTCTGTTAGTTCCGTTAGGATCGTATAATCCATACGAGTGCAACATAACTCATTGTGTTCCAATCCGAGGTCGTTTGGAGAAAACGACCATTATGAGTATCGTTGTGCCTCGCAACTAAGTCGTTGGGGTACAGTGACCAAACGTACTCCAAATTGACTTCTGTCAGTTCCGTTAGGCTCGTATAATCCATACGAGTGCAACGGAACTCGTTCCGTTCTAATCCGAGGTAGTGTGGAGAAAACGACCATTTTGAGTATCATTGTGCATCACAACTAAGTTGTTGGGTACAGTGACCAAACATACTCCAAATTGACTTCCGTCAGTTCCGTTAGGCTCGTATAATCCATACGAGTGCAACGGAAGTCATTCCGTTCCAATCCGAGGTCGTTTGGAGAAAACGACCATTTTGAGTATCATTGTGCGTCACAACTAAGTCGTTGGGTACAGTGACCAAACATACTCCAAATTGACTTCCGTCAGTTCCGTTAGGCTCGTATAATCCATACGAGTGCAACGGAACTCGTTCCGTTCCAATCCGAGGTCGTTTGGAGAAAACGACCATTTTGAGTATTGTTGTGCGTCACAACTAAGTCGTTGGGGTACAATCACCAAATGTACTCCAAATTTACTTCCGTCAGTTCCGTTAGGCTTGTATAATCCATACTAGTGCAATGAAACTTGTTCCATTCCAATCTGAGGTCGTTTAGAGAAAACGAACATTCTGAGTATCGTTGTGCGTCACAACTAAGTCATTGGGGGTACATTGACCAAACGTACTCCAAATTGACTTCTGTCAATTCCGTTGGGCTTGTATGAATTACTAAAATTGATGTGTGAATGTGTAAAGTATCTTGTGCAAACACATTCTTTATCATCACTTCTATTGTAAAGTGTCTTGTGCAAACACATTCTTTGTCATCACTTTTATTTATACACCGGATCACTAAAAATAAAAATTAATAAAAGTGTTTGTGTGATCCCCTAAGCAATACTTCGCTCCATGATAATTCTTAATAAGCATTGTGTGGGCGAAACACCTTGGTAGTTGTTCTCATGAATTATGCTTTGAAATTTTATTCTAAAATTGATGTGTGAAAGTAATTATAAGATTACAATCTTAATATTGTTGTTACTATTTCATTACATATGTCACGTGTTTTGATTATAACACTTGTATACTTTTATCAAAACACCTTATGCACACATCATTGTTTCTCATAAAGCTTCTACTCATGAGAATTGGATCATAATGCAAAATTACATAATTCTCTAAAAACTTAAGTAAACGCACTAGATTGCAATGCATGATTTCTATAATATTTTCTTTACTTGAAATACGAATTAGTTACATTGTAGTCCTTATCTTTTTCAATATGTTCAATCATGCTTGCCTATTAGTTATGAAAATTTTCAAGGTTAAAGCTCAAGTATGAAGAGACTAGCAATATTGTTGGAATGGTCAAACTATAACAAAAATGCTACTATTGGTTATTTTGTTCTATCTTTCCGCATTACTAATTTGATCATGTATTTCTTTTACCATGCCCTATCATGATTATTTTTAAAGATCTTTCTTCACTTGTGCTTGTCAAACTATATTGCATCTCTTTCAACAAGTAGTTTTTTTTATTCTTTGAACAACAAGTAGTAGAATTACTTTGGTCAAAAATCTTTGAATGTTGTTTTTTCACGCTTATCATATCCATTCTCCGCTGTGCTACTCTCTCCCTTAGCTCGATCACGACTTACTTCATGTCTAAACAAAACTCATAATCCTCTCTTAGTTATGTCTCAACTTCTGTCTTCTCTCTTCTAGTTTTGTTTCACTCCACCCACTTTTGCTAATAACAAAAGGGGGAGAATAAAATGATAAAATCATAATGATTAAAGGAGTAGGATTCACTAGATTAAGGAGGAGCATACATCTAGTCTATGGGAGCATACACTAAGGGGGAGCACTTAAGAAGGGGGAGCACAATTTAACAATCTATAATTCTTATTATTGTCTCTATATTGCTTAGTGTCATATATCCTTCTAAAAACACATCTCTCTTATATATGAATCTGATTTATCTCAATTGGATTTGTTATTATCAAAAGGGGGAGATTGTTGGAACATGGTTTCCCGCATCCCTTTGATTTGAGAATAACAAATCCTGCTTGTATTTGATCGTGATTGCCATTGTGTTTTAGCATACAGGCTTGAACAGATATGACACTAGGATGCTACATTATTGGTATGGACATGCCCACAAGCTGAAAAGTGGAATGATGTCTAACGCCAGGCGTTAGGACTTAATGTCGGCGTTAACTCCCGTTCCCACCAAGACAAATGTGGCAAGGATTCTTCTTAGGGAGTTTTTATTTGTGTTCTTGTATTTCTGTTTGTAACTCTTTTATTATAATCGTTGAGTAAATTCGCCTCGTGTTGGCGACTAGGTCTGAGTAGGACTTAGGAAGGAATTCACTTCGTGTTGGCGACTGGGTCTATGGAGTAGATCTAGGGGGTGCTAGAGGTCATTCTGAGGATAGAAGGGCTAGAGCGGCTTGAGGCCGAATCTGGGGAGAGATCGGCTAAAACCAACCAGTTCTTAGTGATAAGAGTCGGTGTAGAAAACAAAAAGAGTATTTCATATTTCGCCTTGGATTTGTAGCGTCATAGTAAAATTGATTTACTACTCTTTATTTTTTATTCACTCTTATTCAAATAAAAATATCAAAAGCTTTCTATAAAAATTTAAAGTTTTCTAATACCCTTATTCACCCCCCCCCCCCCTTTAAGGGCGCCTCAAGATCCAATAACTTCTTCTTCCCTGAAAAGAGCACCTCGCTGTCTCTGCCAGAAATAGAACAACCCGCTATTTGTTGTGCCAAACTTTCCTGCAATGCGAGAAGATTCTCCAACTCCATCAAGGTGGGTTGTCGATCCCATTCTTGAACGGATGTGATTAACGGAATATACTCCTTCTGAAGCCCGCGGATAATGTTTCTCTTCAACCTTACCTCTGAAATCGGCTCATCCGGATCCAACACAGAAATCTCCGCACACAAGTTCTTCAACTTCAAGAAAAATGCCGAGATGGAAAGCTCCCCTTGGTTTGCCTTCACCAACTCATTTTCAAGAAATTGTAACCGTGCCACATTCTTATTGTTAAAAAGCCCATCGAGAGATGTCCAAATCTGCGACGCTGATTTGCATCCCAAGATGTGATCAAACAAATCCGGTGATATGGATCTCTTCAAGACAAACTCCGCCTTCGCATTTGTTTTCATCCATGCTCTCACCGTAGGACCGTTGTCCCCGGCTGCAACAACTTCCTCATGTTCATTTCCGCCAACAACCTCCCACGGATCTTCTCCCAATAGATAACTCTCCATGCTACTCTTCCATTTCTTGTAGTTTGAATGTGTGAGATCTCAAGCCCTCAAACAACGCCACCTCCGTCCATATCCAGTATACCGTTCTTCTCCCCAAAGGAACTTAGCAAACTCTGCTAAAACCCTTGTATCTCTGATACCATGTGAAGATTTCACACCCAAGGATGCTTCAAATAACCACGGAGAACAATACCGAAAAATAACAAGAACATAAATATGCAGGCTTCAAATTAGAGTTAAGATTGTTCACTACAACCACATCCACATATGCATAGACATACACAGAGACATAAAACCAAACATACAAGAACCAGAAATATTCTGATCCAAAATCTGTCCAAAAACAAAACAAGGAACCTTGAACAGACGAAACTTCGGCAGCCTCTACGGACTCGTGTGAGCAGAACGCCACTTCGAAAAACACACATCAGTGGACTTCCTGATGAGGGCTACGCCGTAGAATCAACAATATCTGGAAACGGAGGTCACTCGGCGGCAAAATGAAGAGAGAAGTTTTCTCTCTCTAGAAACCTTCACTGGATTGCTTCTTCTTTACGGGAGGTGGTATTGGTTGCGGCTACAGTATGCTTAGGGGTTTTTTGCGCAAAGAAAAACAACATATATAAATGGTGAGCGGAAGTCGACGTGCGACGAAATGGAGTCGCGTCGAGATGGAAATAGAGTTGCGTCGAGATGGAAATGGTATCCACTTCACCATACCAAATCAGAGCATGCGTCGATTTGATGAAGCTCCATATCAAAACATGCATTGAATTCTAATCAAAGCATGAGTTGAATTCGTGATATATATATATATATATATATATATATATATATATGAATAAAATCTGATTTCACTTCCAAAATTCAACACTTACTTGGACTGATTAGGGCTTTGATCCACTATAGATCATATGAAATGGTCTCCGCTCTTTCTTGGACTGCTATTAGTTGTAACAATTTTACTCATATAATTTTACTAATACGTTTTTTATGAAAATACGTCGCAACAATCTACTCCGACGGTTGCTTCCCCGACGCTTTTACGGCGTTTTGAAAAACATCGCCGAATCAATGGCAACGATTGATCAACGTACCATTGTCTTACTTCCTCTCTCTCTCACTTCCTTTTTTCTTCCTTTCCCCCCTTCTCTCTTTCTCCTTCTCACCCCCTCTTTTTCTTTCTCTCCCCCCCCCCCCCCCCTTCTTTTCCCCTCATACCAGAGAGGAACCCGGCGTGCGCCCGGTCGGGTCTCACTGGACTTAATTTGGCTTAATATCTTTAAAAAAACATTAAAAAACCATTTTAAAAATATAAAAAAAAAACATTTTCCTAAGAACCTATCCCCAATTCCTGATCCCTCTCTTTCTCTCCCGCAGCCTCTGGCTCACTCGCGTTTTCCTCTTTTGACGCTATTTTTTTCGCTCTCCGCCTCTGCGCTTTGCGATTTCCTCTTCATTTCTCTCCAGGAATTGACGGGACAAGGACTAGAGTCTAGACGGGACGAGCACGGGAAGGGACTACGAGGCCGTGAGCACTCTAGTAGGACTTATTCTCCACTTCAGAAAATAGGTCCAGCTAAGGTTTTCTTGGCGAGATAAATGAACGTCGAGCTAAACTATTATACTATCAACACCCTTAGGCTTCATTTGGCGCGGCGGTGGCGGACAGCGTTTGTGGCAAACGCCACCGCAAGGCGGGTAAACAAACGCCCGGCGGTGACGTTTGCCCTGTTTGCACCCGCCGCCTCATGGAAAAAGGAGCGAAACGCTCCTTTTGGATCCTCGTCTCCTCCCCTCCATTCCCAACCGGGCCTTCCCACCCGCAGTTGCCGCCCGCCACCACCGCGCCAAATAAAGCTTTAATTTACTTTGAAATATTTTAGTGAACATAAATAAAAAATTAACGCCGGCGGCTAATATCAACCCCCTTAATTTATTATTATATAAATATAAAAATCATATTAAATTCATTTTTTACCGATAAATATCAATCTAGTTTTTACACATTTTTCGGTTTCATTGACAAATCGGAGTCCAATTGTATATGATCAAAAAATGATTACATGTACGATAAATCACTATTAGATCATGCAATTTCACTGATTTCTTTATTTTTTCAACAAAGAAATCATTAAACTGTCATTTTTTTTTCTTGGTCCTACCCAATTCCTATATTTGTCCTACCCAATTTCTGCAAATTTTGGGCGATGCTGATTAATAAAAAGAATTTTTTTTTGGTACTAAAAAAAACTTTTGAATTTTTTAACCACACCCATTCATCTAATATCACATCCTCTCTACTTAAATTTTTTTTGAATTCTTTCCAAACACCAAACACAGCTACACTAAACCCTTCTAACTTCGCATGCTTCTCCCACTTGCATCACAACCCCTCTAGACTTGTGTTATTATTGTTTTTAAAGAGCTTTACTATCATTCTGCCATTCTAATATTCATGGATTCCAAACAAAATATAGAAAAGTGAATATCACTCAATGAAGTTGAATAAGATTTTTCAATATGACTCATTCTCAAAAAAGTTAGGCTCATTCTATTTTTTCTATGACACATTCACCTAATACGTTTAAATGTATGAATGAAATATATTCAAGCAAATCATGTGACGATTTTTCGTAAACTGAATTCCTGGGTTGTGCGTGTCTTTCAATGCCTGTACAATAATTTAATTCAATGTCTCATAAATGTGATCTTACTTGGACTGATTAGGGCTTCGATCCATTATAGATCATATGAAATGGTCTCCGCTCTATCTTGGACTCCTATTAGTTGTAACAATTTTACTCACAAAAAAACGTCGCAACAATCTATTCCAACGGTTGCATCCCCGACACTTTTGTGGCGTTATGACAACGATTGATCAACATACCATTGTCTTACTTTCTCCCTTTCCTATTTTTCTTCCTTTTCCTCTTCTCTCTTTCTCCCTCCCCCTCTTTTTCTCTCTTCCTTCGCTGAGATCAAAAATAAAAAAGCGTAAAATTAAAAATGATGGACCCGTTTCTACGTAGAGAGCATCCCGGAGTCCTGGTTGCCGACGCAAAAAAAATTAGGCAGCGCCGGTTGAAGCCCCATTAATGGCTTAGATTCTTCCGCCCTACTTCGTCCTTTTACAGCTCCCGGGTTCAATGCTCTCATTTACTAGCATCCTCTTCCCAGTACTGAAATGCCAACCACCAGCTCTACCACCTCCGGCCACCCCTCTATATAACCCAGCCTCCCCCTCCGCTCTCCATCGCCGGCCTCCTTCGCTCATCTTACTTGCCTGTTCGGAGTTCTTGCTTCTCAATGGCCGCCCGGACCACCGTTTCCACTGCCGTTGTCTTCCTCGCCGCCTTCCTGCTTGCAGCGAGCACTTTCCGCCAGGCCACCGCCGGTATCAGTTGCGGGCAGGTGGTGTCTCCGCTGGAGCCGTGCCTTAATTACATACTCGGCAGGGGCGCGCTCCCGCCACAGTGTTGCATCGGCGTGCGGTCGCTCAACTCGGCGGCGAGAACCACGCCGGACCGGCAGGCGGCATGCGGCTGCCTCAAAAGTCTAGCCGCTCAGATTCCGAATTTCAAGCCCGGCCTCGCCGCCGGTCTCCCCGGCAGGTGCGGCGTTAGCATCCCTTACCCCATCAGCACCACCACCGACTGCACCAAGTAACTATTTTTGTTTGCGGCATGGTAAATTTACGTTCTTTTTTAATTATTAAATTCCATTTTAATTCCTTTTTTTTTGTTTGTGGATAATTGCAGGGTGCGCTGAGCTATTTGGAACAATAATAAAATAATAAAGGAAAGTCGATATCTAATGCCTGTGGTTCACTTCAGTATTTATGATTTCTGGGTGTTATTGGTGTTATGAGAACCATTCGTTGTGGTGACTTGTGAGTTGTGTATGGATGCTGCTGCAATTTACCGGTACTTTTTACATCTATATCTATAATATATATTATAGAGAAGTATCACTTTTGGTCGTGACAATATAAATAGACTAGGTAATACAAATATTGGGATAATCTTTACCGTTTGATCTCAAATCAAATTATCACGATGGTCTGCAAATATCCAATTTGGAAGGAGAGAGGGTGGTGAAGAGAGAGAGAGAGAGGAGAGAGAGAAAATAATCTTCTTAAGTATATACGTATATTTTTTTTTCAAAATAAACATTTTAATATTGATGTATATTTTTTTACGGTTATTTTGAGTACTCATATGTATATGTTGCGGGTGCAGCCCGCAAACGCATCGAGCACGGGCGAAGCCCGCCTGGATGTGGCTGAAGGCCGCCCGACAGCATCACACCGGGGGCGGGCAAAACCCGCCTTTGCCGACCGGGTACTGTCGCGCTTGGCCGTAGGGGCGGAGCCCCGTGTCGGGTACTCGTGTGTGTGTATCTTTACCATATATAAAGAAATATCAAACCCATGAATTTTAAAGCCGTTGTATGTATATATATATATATATATATATATATATATATATACACACGAGTGACAGGGCACGGGGCCCCCTTGCGGGCGACGACATTCGGCAGGGGTGGTGGCATTCGGCGGGGGCGGCGACATTCGGCGGGGGTGAAATTCGGTAGGGGCGGCGACATTCGGTGGGGGTGACATTCGGCAGGGGCGGCGACTTTCTGCGGGGACGATTTATATTTATATCAGTATATATAAAACTTAATTTAATTTTGTTTAACAAAAATCATATGGTGTGATGGTTGTCATCTTTGGCTAACATAGTGGAGACCTAGGTTCAATTCTCATCATTGACAAATTTTGTGAGATTAAAAAATAGGTCATATGACACTCATTTTTCAATCAATTTAGTGGTAAAATCGTAATTTCATGTTGTAGGGTACTCCACACTTTCATAGTTTTAGGTCACTCACTAGTAGGTTTAGGAGACCTATGAAAAAGTGGAGAAAGAGGGAGAGGTTTGATCCGACGGCTGATGAAATATCATGCCAGATTCAACGGCCGTAATCATTTCAACGGCTTTAAAATTCATGGGTTTGATATTTCTTTATATATGATAAAGATATATATATATTATATATATTATATATATTATATATTATATATATATATATTATATATTATATATATATATATATATTTTATATATATATATATATATATATATATATATATATATATGAAATCGTGCACGGGATTCTGCCGTACTCTTCCTAAATATTTTACATCTAATACAAAATTTATTTAGAAGAGAAAAAGGATGTTTTTATAAATTAAAATGGGCGGTTATTATTATATGCAAATCATGTTTGTCTATTCGCAGATATTTTTGTTATCCGTAGATTAGTGAAGGACATTTAAAAAAAAAATTGATCATCATCTTCACCTTCCTTACCACATTGAGAGAATAACCCTAGCCACCTAAATCTTCCCAAGCAAACCCTAGCTATCTAAATCTTCCCAAGCAAACCGAAATCGTATGAACAACGAAGAAATCGTCTTTCTTCCTCAACCCGGTCTCTATCCGCGCATTTATTTTATGAATCACGATCCCTACACACATTGAAGTGCTCAAAAAGTCGTCAGAGATGTTCCTTCGTTGTCGAGCCCTGCTCAGGAGAGCAAAAACATCAATTGCTCAAATTTAAAACTGGTCTGCGGATAACAATTTGTAAACCCAATTTAAATTAGAAAATATTGGTCTGCGGATAGACTTTTATGGTCTGCGAATAACAATTGCCTTAAAATATTAAAACAAAATTTTCGCTTGATTGAATTGAAGCTTCTTATCTTGCTCCTAAAAAAAATACTAACACCATTGTAAAGGGAGGTTCCAAGTTTTATGAAACAGTAGGAAAAGAGAGAAAAAAATAAGAAGAGATGGTATGGGTTTGGTCTGGATCCCACTACAAACAACCCCAACGGGCTTAAACATTATTTAAAATAAGGCCCAAATTGTCAACGAATATAAATAAAAAAAGGAATGCATAAATAGAATGTTCATGGGCCTTATGTCCCTTACATCAAAAAGTTAAAATATGGAAGAGAAATCAGAGCATGCATGCCCAGAAACATACATGCAAGAGAAAAAAAAAAAAAAAAAAAAACTAATCACATTGTGAGGCTTATTCTTTAATTTTGCAATTCAAGCTCTGCTCCGCTCAATGCGCTCTGCAACCAAATTTTTCTGAGTGTTCAACGAGCGTCGGCACTAGCTGAACAACAAAGGCTAACAACAACTCCGTCCTCTTAGGACATCCTAGCGAACAACAAAATAATATATTATCATGTGAGTTAACACTTCATATCAAAATATAGTAAGATAAATATAAAATGCTTCACTACATAGTTAATAGTTTGAGATATCACAGTCATCAAACACATCTATATACGTTGTTGTTGTAAAAATATGCCTATTATGCAATATGAATGTGTCGGGTGATTCCCAAGGGAAAGATGTGAGTAGTCCTACACATATACATCATGAATCTAATATAGTATTATTACACATCAGAAAATAATCGCACTCACGATGATTCTATTATGCATATACATCATGAATCTAATATAGGATTACAGAGCACGAAGTAATCGTACTCACGATGATTCAATCCATAATGATATTAGAGAGTGTTCGTTTATACCGTGCTCATGGGTTCCCCAATCAACACCTCATAACATAAGGGTGGTCGGTCATACCCAAAGTCACTGGCCCTTCTACCAACATCTCTAACCTTGAGGGCAACACTTTTGCTCTCATGTTTTAGGACCAACAATCTTGCTACCATAGTGAAACATGAAATACATCATATGAATCACAAATAGTTTATCATAAGCATGCATGAATCCTAATTACAATTTATGACTATACATCCAAAATACAAATCACTAATTTGGAATGTGCATTCACTATCTTATCAAAAATCAAAGGATTATACATAATGCCAAACGAAAAATAATGACTATACATCCACGAAAAATCTGCCTTAGCCTGAATCCATACCCACAAAATCAATGAATTTATCTTTGTGACGCATCTAGGACATAATTCCTTAGATGAAAGCGAAAAAATTGCATTGATCCATGAACAATGTCATGAATTATACGTAATGCCAAACACATAATTGATCGTCGGAACATGACGTACATGTTAGAATATTTAGGATGCCATATCTCGCCTTGGATTTCGTGTGAACTGTAAAGTCCAGTACTCCAACAATTCGTAATTGTATGGATTATCGCTACAAGAAAACATTGAATGCATTAAAGAAAACAAATCCTAAGAACGGGAGAAGAGATTGTTACCCTCAATGTGCGCATTTCGTCCATGGATGTTGAAGAGGATGGGATGCCCATGTAGAGGAAGGCGAGCTCTTCGCAATGATGGAGACAAATCATCGAAGCTCCGTGAACCTCCATTGGAAACTACTTCATCTTCCTCCTCTCCTCTGGAGCATATAAGTCCAAAAGTAAATGAAAATGAAAATAGGCTATTAGGTCATAAATCCCGAGCAAAACAACAAGGTGATGATCATAGTACATCCAAAGTATCCTAAAAAAATAAAGGGCCAAAAAGAAGCTCATGAAATCTATGTACATCGATCATACGCCATAGACATTGAACGTGTGTTCCAAACAAAACACAAAATCAAACTTAGCGCAACATTCAATGTGTGCACAAAGAGCATATGACATGTACTTCAGCACACAACCTGTGCACTGGGCATGTTGTAAGACCCCCCCTGTTGGAGCATGCGTTCCGCACTCGTCCGGTTTGAGAATAACAAATCCCGAATGTATTTGATTCTATTTTTATTAATGGTGTGCAGGTAACAGGTATGAGTTGTTTACATTTCTTCTGGAGCAAAATTTGAATGTGGGAAAATTTCACTGTCGGAAAATTCCGACAGCCGCTGTCGCCCCGACGACAGCAGAGAAGTTACAACTACTTCCCTCCACGGCAGCACGACGAAAGGCAGTTTTGAGTTGTCGGAAATCCGACATCGATGTCGCCCAGGCGACAGCTCGGCGGTTACAGCAACTGCCCGCACGACGGCACTCCAGCGGCAGTTTAGCGCTGTCGGAAAATTCCGACAGTCAATGTCGCCCAGGCGACAGCGATTTTCTATAAAATGACTCATTGTGTTCGTGCATTCAAGAATTGAGAATTTGAAGTCCCTTCCTGAGTGTATACGAACCAGAGAGCTCCAAAACCTCAAGAACTCCCATTTTTGCTGAGAAGGTTTGAAATTGAAGAAGAGATCGGACGCGCTTCTACATCAACTATCATCTCGAGGCTTCAACCTTCCTTTCAGAGATCTGAATTTCTAGGGAGTTCTTATTTTATCTTGTATTTTTATTTATATACATTTTACTTTGTTTTGGTAGGGAAAATCGCTTCCTTGTGCGGAGCGTCTAAGTCCTTGCGTGGCTTAGGGGAAAATTGCTTCCTTGTGCGGAGCGTCCAAGTCTCTGCGTGGCTTGGTAGGAAATCGTGGCCTTGTGTGCTACGTCTAGATCTTGGGAAGATCTAGAGAATAGGCTTGGGCTTGGTCTAGGGAGAGACAAGTGATAGCCTTCCGATCCTTGGGAGAAGGATTGGTAAACAAAAAGAAATTTACATTTGTACGCCTCCGGTTTCTAGCGATATAGAAATCAAATTTATGTAAACACTTTGTCATATAATATAATCATGTCTCTTTTGTGTTTACTTGATTTCTATCACTTGGCGTAATCTCTATTATATTGTGTTCAAAGTTTTCAACTCTAAATCTAAATTGTTTATTTCAATCTCTTTTATCATAAAACAATTTAGTACTTATTTCTAAAATTGCAAATTCATAATTTTCTATTCATTTAGCTAAATTGTTATTTTACCTTCGCATATTATAAAACAATTTAGTAATTTTCTTAAAATTATAAAAAGAATTTTTATTCCCTTATTCACCCCCCCCCCCCCCCCTCTAAGGGCGCCGTAAGATTCAACAAGTGGTATCAGAGCCAGGTTATTCCAAACGGTTTAAAAACCAGGAATAATGGCGTCTCATGATCTCGCTTCTACTAATAGGGGAAATTTTCTTATAAATGAAAAATCTTTAGCACCACCTTTATTTGAAGGGATAAATTATAATGGGTGGAAATTTCTAATGGAAAAATTTCTTAAATCTTTGGATATGGAAGTATGGAATATTACAATTAAAATGCCCCCAAGTATTTTAAATATAAATGAAATGTTTTTAAATGCCAAATCTATGAATAGTCTATATTGTGCATTAGATCAAAATATTTTCAAACTTATTTATACACTTCCTACTGCTTATGAAGTTTGGAAATTTCTTGAGAATACTTATAGTCTTCCTTCTACAGATGATGAACAAGAGGAATTCCTTATGGATCCAAGAGAAGAAATCGACAAGGACTCATTCTTGGAGGATGATAAATCTAAGAGAGAAATCGACGAGGAATTTCTTATGGATCCAAGAGAAGAAATCGATGAGGACTTATGCTTGGAGGAAGAAGAATACAACATCACAATATTGGACTCATTTGTTGGCAACACATCAAGCAAAAGAGAAGACGGAAACAATTGCAAGGTAAGAAAATCAAAAAACTTCTCTTTTTGTAACGAATTCTATTTCTACATCTCGTATGCTTAAAATTGCTAAACGTAAAATTTTAAAATTAAAATTTGCTAATTCCAAATTACGTTTAGAAAATAAATCTTTAAAAGCAAATGATAACGTAGAATCAAATATTGATGTGTTAAATTCTCTTTCATGCTCTTTAGTTGAAATTCCTATTCCTTGTCTTAATTGCAATTTATTAAAAGAAAAATTCAAGGAAATTGAAAAAGGGCTCTTAATTTCTAAAAGGCATAATGAAAAATTGTTAATTGAAAATGATGTTTTATCTTGTAAGTTAATACAATTAAAATCTTTTGTTGAAAAATTTCAAATGTCATCTAATGAATCTCATCATAAGATTTTGAATAACAAGGATAAATTAACTTACAAAATCATTTCTAAAAAGGATCATTTTCACACATTAAATCAAAAGGAGTTTGGTTTCAAAAAGAATTATGATCCTCATAAAATTCTTAAGAGTCACTATTATAAGTCTCAATATATTTTCAATCATGACTCAAATTTAAAAACTCCTTTTCATGAAAATCAAAATATAAAATATTATCCTTCATATTATAAGAGTATGTCTTAAAGAAAGAGTGGAAATGAAAATCATCAAAATGATAATCAATCTTTTAAAGCATATTGTAACCCACTCTTTCAACAATCACTTCTAAAAAAAGATAATCACTCTTATAAAATTTCAAAGAATCCATATAATGAAAATCATTATGATTATCAACATCAATCTATTTTGAAAAATAATTTGAATAAACATAAATCTCAAATGAATTATTTTTCAAACAACTATCATTCCAAAAAGATGTCAAATAATCATAATATGAATTCAAAAGAAAAACAACCAAAGTATGAATGGAGACCCTTAAAGAAAAATGATACATCAACATTAATTAAAAGGGCTCATTCATCATTATCTTCTCAAAAGCCATCACGATGTATTTGGGTACCCAAAGGAACCATCCCACATGGTCAACTTTGGATACCTAAATCTCTTATTTATTAGTATCCTATCATTTGCATGAAGTAGAAACAAATAAAAATGTAATATCACTACCCTACTTCTTGATATGCTTATTGTCTCTTTTCTTTTGTTTATTTTATATTTTTTAAACAAACATGCTATGATCTCTTTATATATCATGAAATATGACTTTCATATATTAAGCCTAATGTTTATCAAATTAAATTGAATTAAAATTGAACATTAAGTCATATGATTTTTAAAAGAGACCTACCTCTCATTTTTTTTGTTATATATATCCTTTTAAATCCTTTACCCATCAATATCTTGAATTAACATTATAATTAGAATATTGAAACTATATTTCAAGACTAATGAAATTAATTTTAAAAATGAATTTAATTGGTTTATTAAAAGGGCTTAAGCTAAAAATTAAAATGCGCAACAGTTTGATTACTTTCTATGTTATTTGCTGCATTTGATAGCCCTTATTATGAAAAATATTATCAAATAAAATCAAAAACAAAAATTCTTCTAAACGCATGCTTAATCTTTCAAAAAGCAAGTTTTTGATCAAAACTTCAAATAGCCATATCTTTTGATCCGCTCGTCCGTTTTTTGCGTTTAATATCTTTTCAGAAAGAGCACAGAAATCTCCATTTGGTGCTGTCAATTTGCCCAATTTCAACTCCGTTTTTAAATGTTATCTTAGTTCGCTTGATTTGGAAATTTCTGTGTTTAAGGATTTTTTTCATCACATGATATCCTATGTATAATTGTTTCATATATTAATTTAGATAGTATGTGTGATGTGTGTCACCATTGTTTGCATGTAATTTAGACCTTAGAATCATCTTATATCATTAAGATCAAATCAAAAGTTTAATCATTTCATTATAGGTCTAAAGAAAATTAATTTGTAAACATCTCATATTACATGCAACATTATCTCCATTAATTCTATGTAATAACATTGCATTCAAATGTATCATTCTAGCATCACTTCTTAATTTGTGCTTAAATTTATATGCTAGGTATAACATTTACAATGTTATTAAAATATCATGATAACTATGTGATTTGAAATTATATAGAATACTAAAATTCCAACAAACACATAGTTTATGAATTAATCATTAGAATATTTATGAATATTGTTTCATGAATCATATATTATCATGCAAAATCAAAGATCAATAAATTCAATTATTGAATGGCATTTTATTTCAAAACTATATATTTGTGATCTTTGTCTTTGATATGATAGCTTGATAATCATTTTCTAGACTTACAATTCAAACGTGCTCATTCAAACGAAAATCACCAATTCATATTGTCATAAGTCTAGAAGAATTAGAATTTACACATATCATGATGATCTAACATATATTCTATGCAAAAATTCTCTTTAATCATAAATCATAATTCATGTTCTATCAAGACATATCTCAAATCGATAATAGGAATTATGAATCTTATGATAAAAATTATGAATAATGTTTTCTTTACATTATTTGATGTATTGATCTGCTTTGCTAGTGATTGCATGTATCTCTCATATTTGTAGACTCTAGAATCAACTTTGTAATGAAAGTATAAATCAAACTAAATCATCACTTCATTCTAGATCTATAATTTGAAATTCTATTTTGGAATACATGCAATATTAATATTAATCTTATGACATGACTTTAAACCCAAAACTCATCATACTAGCTTTATCACTTATTGAATATTAGTAATTGTGCTAGTTATCTCATATCGTCATCTCATAAAAGTAGATAAACTATGCGGCTTTATATAACTCATCACATTAAACAAAACTCATAGTTTATGTATCAACCCTTAGATTTAAAAGCATAGGTTTTCCAAAAGATTATTTCACCTATGACTTCATATCTCACAATAGCGGGGGCGTAGGGTTGTATGCATTAGAGACCTAACTTATAAGACATGTCTTGTCCTTAACCGGGGAGGGTTCCAGTGGGGCCTTGCGAGGCAATGGGGGGAAAGAGTGCTAGGTTGAGTGTTCTCTAGTGTGTGCATATGGGACTAACACCCCAACCTACGACATGCGTGCATGTCCTCATGCCCATTCGTCACTTAGTACGGGGCTAGGGTGTAGACATTTAGTCGGGGTAATCTTTAATCTTAGGACGTACTTATATTACTCTTTGCATGATCATTTTATTTACTTATCACTTAAATCATGCATATTTTGGGTTGTTTAATAAAAAATGTCCTCTTGTGTCTTCATAGTTTATATCTTCATATTTAAATGGTTTTGTAAAACACAAGAATTTGAAAAGCCAAAGTTTCATGCAAATTTGATCCACCTAGAGATCTCCAAAAATTCTGAAATTTCAGCATGGAACTACTTTAGGGACACTTAATCAATATCAATAATCAGAAATTTAAAATTTCTAAAAATCCACAAAAATATGTTAGTTTATGTGTACAAATCTAATTTTGTGTTTCTGTTTATTTTATTTTCCTTTTCTTTATATTATGAAAAATCAATTACAAAAGTTCAAAATTCAAAAAAAAATTATACAAGAATATGTTTTTGTTATTTATATTTTTTTTATTCATATTATGAAAAATTTACTACAAAAATTCAAAATTCAAAAATTACAAAAATATGTTTTTGTGATTTTCTGTTTTTATTTGATTTAAAAAATGATAAAACAAAAAAAAACTGTATGATCTTTATTGTCAAATATCAAGCATGTATGAATTCTATTATTTAGAATTATTTACAATGATTAAACCTTATTTCTTCAAATTACTATGAACATTGTTTTGCTTATCATGCTTTGATATCTATTTAAAGTGCATCAATTGTATTGAAAAATATGTAGATACAAGCTTAGCATGCCTCTAAGTATGAGTAAATGTTTTATGATTGATAATGATACATTTCACTCACTTATTTTGGTAATCAACATGTGTGTCTAAATCTAAAAATGCTTGCTTGTGTATTGTATTTATACAATGAATTAAAACTTGCATAAGTTTATTGCCTACACTACATTTGAATTGCACTTATGAAATTTAGAAAAGTGGTTAAGTTAAAAATTTTGGTTTGCAAAACATGTGTATTCGGAGAATGTTGTCTCACAAATGTGAATAAAAATTATATATGTAGACAAATATACCTCCACCAAGCACTACTTGAACCTCCTGATAAGTCTTCATAAGCATTGTGAGGTTGAGCACCTTGAAAAGAATAGTAAAGTGTCTTGTGCAAACTTTGTTTATTACACCACTTTGTTAAAAATTATGTGCATTAAAAGTGTGTGAAAGTAATTTATTTGTGTTTTATTGTGCACTTTACTTTACATATGTCTTGTATTTTGATGATTTAAATCAATTGTTAACATTGCCCAAAATACACTTATGTGCACATCATTATCTTTCATAACACTTCTTCTCATGAGTATTGGATTCCAATGCTTTATCTATACTACTCTTTATAGAAAAATGCACTAGATAACCTAGCATGATCTCTACAATGTTTTGGTATCTCTTGAACTTTAAATTAAGTAACATTGTAGTATAATATCTCTTTGATATGTTCATTTCATGCTTAGTATTTTTATGGAAAAAAAAATTTGAGATTTCAACAAGGTTTAAACATCTTTCAACTTTGAACTAAAACTCATATTTTTACTTATGTTTTTCATGCTTACAAAAATATGTTTATTATAATCTTCCGCTTGCTTACAACTCTTATATTTTTATTTGAAATATCTTATATATGCTATGCTTAAACTCTTTATCATTTATAAGAAATGCCTCCTTACTGCCCTCACCTAAACCCTCTTTTGATTCTACCAAAAGGGGAGATTAAATTGCATAAATCTAAGATTTAGGGGGAGTGCATTATAATGATATTAAACCAAAAAAAAGGGTAAATTTGTAGGGGGAGTAATCATATAGGAGGTGCATACATTAACATATGCTCGATCATGAAAATCCTTCAATAAATGGTTCCTTACTTATCTTAAAAGATATACACTCATCCCTATATTCATTACTTTTGATAATATCAAAGGGGGAGAAGATACTAAGAAATCACTTAAATCACTTAAATTACTTAATTAAGTGAGCTTTCATGTAGGGGGAGTTTATAAGTCGGGGGAGAATAATTTTAGAAGGAGCTAATATTAAGGGGGAGATCATATTAAGGGGGAGATCATATTAAGGGGGAGAACATGAAGATCATAAGTTCACACTTGTGCATACATAATGTACTTGTCACTATCTATATACGATTTATTGGATCTCTTAGTATAAGGATTTGTTATTATCAAAAGGGGGAGATTGTTGGAGCATGCGTTCCGCACTCGTCCGGTTTGAGAATAACAAATCCCGAATGTACTTGATTCTATTTTTATTAATGGTGTGCAGGTAACAGGTATGAGTTGTTCACATTTCTTCTGGAGCAAAATTTGAATGTGGGAAAATTTCACTGTCGGAAAATTCCGACAGCCGCTGTCGCCTCGGCGACAGCAGAGAAGTTACAACTACTTCCCTCCACGGCAGCACGATGAAAGGCAGTTTTGAGTTGTCGGAAATCCGACATCGATGTCGCCCAGGCGACAGCTCGGCGGTTACAGCAACTGCCCGCACGACGGCACTCCAGCGGCAGTTTAGCGCTGTCGGAAAATTCCGACAGTCAATGTCGCCCAGGCGACAGCGATTTTATATAAAATGACTCCTTGTGTTCGTGCATTCAAGAATTGAGAATTTGAAGTCCCTTCCTGAGTGTATACGAACCAGAGAGCTCCAGAACCTCAAGAACTCCCATTTTTGCTGAGAAGGTTTGAAATTGAAGACGAGATCGGACGCGCTTCTACATCAACTATCATCTCGAGGCTTCAACCTTCCTTTCAGAGATCTGAATTTCTAGGGAGTTCTTATTTTATCTTGTATTTTTATTTATATACATTTTACTTTGTTTTGGTAGGGAAAATTGCTTCCTTGTGCGGAGCGTCTAAGTCCTTGCGTGGCTTAGGGGAAAATCGCTTCCTTGTGCGGAGCGTCCAAGTCCCTGAGTGGCTTAGTGGGAAATCGTGGCCTTGTGTGCTACGTCTAGATCTTGGGAAGATCTAGAGGATAGGCTTGGGCTTGGTCTAGGGAGAGACAAGTGATAGCCTTCCGATCCTTGGGAGAAGGATTGGTAAACAAAAAGAAATTTACATTTGTACGCCTCCGATTTCTAGCGATATAGAAATCAAATTTATGTAAACACTTTGTCATATAATATAATCATGTCTCTTTTGTGTTTACTTTATTTCTATCACTTGGCGTAATCTCTATTATATTGTGTTCAAAGTTTTCAACTCTAAATCTAAATTGTTTATTTCAATCTCTTTTATCATAAAACAATTTAGTACTTATTTCTAAAATTGCAAATTCATAATTTTCTATTCATTTAGCTAAATTGTTATTTTACCTTCGCATATTATAAAACAATTTAGTAATTTTCTTAAAATTATAAAAAGAATTTTTATTCTCTTATTCACCCCCCTCTAAGGGCGCCGTAAGATCCAACACCCCCCCTCCCCTCTCGAGAAATAGGCATCATCAAGGGAATCTTTCACGCACCACTACTTATAACCTACAACGATGAAGTGACTAATGAAAAAAATAGAGGTATGAATGTGTAAACCGCTCATGTCATTCACTTTCAACGCAAGAAATCGATGATGGTGCCAAGCGAATAATCATAACACCACAAACATAGTAGGTGAAAGCAGTGAATAGGTGAAATGAAATATACACAAGTCATTAACCACATAGTAACCACCAAAACAAACAACAATAGGTAGATACTTTAAGCCGGATATAAAATTTACATGCATGTGTAAACTACACTAATTATCATTGGTATGTCCATGTTGCTAAATGTAACAAACATCATCTCAAATTTTCTATCTTTTCATCATGGCCCCTCAAATAGCGCCATCCGGGTACACTTGAGAGCTGGCATTAATAAAGGTTAGGTTAGTCATACTTTATGTAAGACTTATTGGTTTTACCTCACCACTTGAGTCCTTAAATGCTTAAAGGAAGCAAATCAAACCATTATGAAGTAAGTGTGAGTGCGTGTAAATAAACATTAATTAAAGTATGTTATTTGCTCTAACATACCAATGTTTATATATAATGCACGTACTCTCATAAGCACATCATATATTCTTAATTATCTTTTGTCACGCTCTCATTGCTCATGCTCCTTTGTCGTGGCAAAGACAACAAAAGAACTGTGCCACGATTTGGGACATTTTGCCACGACTAACTTATGTGTGGCAAAAGGTCCTTTTTCCTAATAGTGGCTCTCATTTCATTGTTTTAATGAAGGAATACTTAGAATCATTTTTAAGCCATTGTGTTGTCTTCTTGCACTTGATCATAGTACTCCTAGGAATCCGAGTTGATAGAGCCATGATATGCATTGAATTTGGTTTAAATGCTCAAGTTCCCAATCAATTACACATGTGAATATATAGTTAATTCTAATGACAAGAGCACGTTTAGTCCTTTGACTTGGCCTTTAAGACAAATTTAGCTCATTGTAATAAACGATATATACAATGCTACTTTGACCAATTCTACATAAAATACTACATTTACTATCACAACTGCTAGCATAAATCTTGTATATTTTCCAATACTCGAAATGACCGTTGATCCAATTGCAAACTTACAACCCGAATGGAAGTAATAGTCTAAAGACTAATGATATTTTTGATTTAGTATTGGAACTTGAAAAACCACAACCTCAATCAGATATCATATGACGAGAAATGATTTGAATTTATGACACTAATTGGCCTTTTGAAAATTCAATGGATAAACAACATCATGAGCACGAGGTTCTTGTCCTCAAAATAATAATAATAATAATAATAATAATAATAATAATAATAATAATAATAAAGATAAAGAAACTATATTATCTATCTTAGGAACGAAGAACGGTTACAACGAAGAAAGAGCAAGAAATCAACGCAGAAAACACACACACATTTACATTGTTCGGCAACCTTGACTATGTCCACGGCTGCACTAGGATTTTCACTATTTCTTTTCGGTTACATAAGCAAGATGCGAAAAGCAGTGGATGAATCGTCAGTACGATAAGTAGACTCCATATCTCCAACAATCTATTTCGGCTCCTATACATTATCTAATGCACTATTATATAAGGTATGTCATGATACACTTAAGAGTACTAAAATTATTTTGACTCAAGGGAAACTGGATCAAACAACTAAGGACAAAAAATCTATAACAAAAAAACAACTCTAAAGGAAACAAATGACAACATGCTCATGTGAAGTCTGAATTCATTTTTAATATTGACATTAACTATTAATGAAGATACCGTTGAAATGACTGATGGGGAGGAGAGGAATTGAAGATGCAAAAAAATAAATAATATATCTACATGAAAAAAGGCTTACTCCATCCTTCCAATATCAAACCAAAAATGGGAAAATTTGGTTTCAGAAATTAAACAATGAATATAAAAAAGGCTTTATTTCTATTTCTATTTGTAGTGGTTATCTAAGGAATGAGTTTATTATCTGCTCGACTTGGCTCAGATTTTATTAGGAGCATGCATGTACTGCTCTCTCCTAATGTATTTTTCTGATCATATTTATCAGTAAAATTCAACTTTATAAAAAAAAAAGAATTTGTTGAATAAAGACCTAATGTAAGACTTCCCCTTTCGGAGGTGTTAGACCAAATCGAAAAGTCTTATGCTCAATGCACTTAATTTGACTATGACAGTGTAAGTAGCGTGGGATACGAAGTAACACATCTTCTAACTTGTGCAATATCTTGCTCCAACCAATATCCAACTTGGAGGCATTGATAAACAAGTATCGATCATTTCACACTTCAAGTATATAATGGTTTTAATAAATAGCATAAGTCAATAGTCGCATTGATGCAAATAACAAAATCAAATCATTAAGTCACAGATCGAGTACCATATTGAAAGTAAAGTGCAAAAAGAGAGAAAGTGCGTACACAGGCATGCAAACTCACAACAAAGTGTATGCACAATGTACAAATCTTCATCTGGGGCTTACAAGCATGCAGGACCACAACAAGATTGAGCAACTAATAAAATAAATATAAGAAAATACTAGGAACTCACATCTTCTATGAGGCTACTCTCATGGGCAACCTCGTCGTCATGCACATTGAATGGATCGACATGTTTTAGTTGTTGGGTCCATTGTTGTTTTGCTTGGTGGTGGTGGATAATTATTTGGGTTAGTTTAAAAATAGAATAAGTGACTCACCCTCCACCTGAGCCCCTAAATGATCAGAAGGAGTGGATATAAAAGTCAAGTTATAGTAAATGTCAGTATATCGCAATATAAGTAGTGGTATGACTAAACTATAAATAATACGAATGCAATTATTAAAGTAACTTCTGTATATTTTATGAAATAGTAGAAATTTTATATTAATGTCGATCTAGATCCTATTTGTGACCACTTCTCAAGCTCATACAATGCGTGTGCATCTAATTGTAAGAGAAATTTTAATTTACTATGCACTGCATGCAGTAATGGAACAGAATTTTCATGTGTTAGACTACATTTCATTCATAATCTACTCAATGCATTACATTATTCACACCAAACCAAGATTCTAAGTCAACATAGTTGTAACTATCTTTATCGTGGGTAGCTAACCGCATAGGCCTCATCGCCGTGGCTAAATATTGAAAGTGGATCAATAACATCTACTTCTATAAAAGTGTCACACTACAATTATAGGAATTAACGTACAACATAAGACCGCCAGGACTATCTATGACCCATGCATCTGATCTTCGTGACATCAACTATATATAAGTATAAATAATAGTGCCATGCTTTATTTCGAATCTCGTGTGAGGATAACACCTAAGAAACACGATCCTAAGCTAGGGGCACACCAATAAGCAAGACAATGACATCATTCCAAAATAAGAGTCTGCACTCTAAGCTCTCTGTCAGTGGCTCTCTTCACTAGAGTTGACAACCATTCTTCGTGAGATGAGTTCACTGAAAATAATAGGCTAAAATCATTAATTAAATTAAGTATGAAAAATTGAAAATTCTTCAAATATACTCATGTAACTTTAATAATTATGTAAACATGCTATATTATTTTAAAAATTTTGCAACAGTTCAAGAAGCTAAATAACAACATTATCTACATTAAAGACTAAACCATATAATATACGAAATTAAATAGGCTTACATTTCACAATTTTATACACAGGCACTAGATCATAAAATTGAAAGTTGATGATATAATTTTAAAAATTAAAATGAAAATAATACGCAACCACTAGATCATTAAATTGAAAGTTGACATAATTTTGAAAATTATAATTTTGATCATTAATAGTGAGAGTAAACTTTTCCAAAGACGGCATTTAGCTCTGATACCTTCGAATTTTAAAAATGTTGTAACATGTTGTGTACCTCTTAGAGTTCACTCTAAATTATATTTATGGGTCTAAATGGCATCCAAAACTTATGAAAAATTTCCACCAAATACGTACTAGGGGTTGTTAAATACATTTTTCAGATAAAATTAATTCATTTTGAGGGCCTGAAATTCAAATACGACGGTGCTACGATTTGGGCGGTGGAGATCGTAAGTAGGTGTTATGGTCTCCCAGGTGAGCTTGCCTCCCTCATGTAGCATGTTATGGAGTTGGTTCGGATCCGGATCTGGTTCATGTTTTATTAGGTCTCTGTTGAGACCTAGGGTTGTGTAACGCTCTCAAGAGGGAGCAAGATGAAGAAGGACGAAGCCCTAGAGGGAGGGCGAAGGAGAGAGACGAAGAAGGGGAGAGAGACGAAAGGGAAATAGTAAGAAGGCTTTCATTAATTCCATAATAATGTTTTACATCAGACATGTGTTAGAATTTAATGAAGGACTTAAGGCGTTATTTAGGAATTAAATAAACTTGAGTTTAATTCCAATGAAATACTAACGCAAAATTTAGGATCGTCAAGAACAAAATTAATTAACCTCTAGTGGAGTATAACTGAAATTTTAGAAATTAATAATCAGTAATTAATTTTAAGAACACAAAATAACGGGACACGAATAATAGTACGCGCAATTAAAATAAAGTGCGGAATATTTATCGCATACCATTCTTTGATTCAGTTTCATGTCGCATGATTGCCGCCATTCCTAAAAGCGATCCGGTGTTTCTCCGAATGAATTTTGCGGCAACGGACGAATCCGATAACATGCAACTCAATCCCTACAAGGCTTTGATTTCTTTAGATAAACTCAAAATCAGTGCTTGCAATTAAATCAGAATCCATGAAATCAATAGTGTGTGAATCAATCAATATTTAATATAATCCAGCAGATAATCTAAGATTTATGCATACGTCTTAAAACCACAAGATCTGAATTAGATTAATAATCTATATGCTAGCTGTTAGATTTAAACATACAAGTTTAGTGTAATCATATTTATTTTGGTCATGTACGCTGATCATATGAAATCAGCAAAATGATAATAAAAACAAAAGGACAATGAAATCTTGATATGATTAAATCCAATCAAAACTCAAAACCATAAAAAAAAGGAACCTGTAGCTTTCTGAAATTGATTCCAAAAGGAAGTAAGACCAAAATGATGGCAGCTTGGTTTCTCTCCCTTGTTTCACCAAAATGGCAAACCCAAAAGCAAAAGCTGAAGATCTCCTGTAGCTTTTCTTCTTCTCCAAAAGATGGAGATCCGGCGGTTTCACGGAGGAGAGAAAAGAAGGAAAAATGAAGGGAAGACATTTACTCGGTTTTCACCTTGTTCACCAATGAAAAGATTTCAGTTTTGGAATGATACAAATTGGCTTTAATAGGATGAGCCAAAAATAGGAGTTACCAAAAGGAACATTTAATTCTATTAAACTCCTATATTTAAAATTAATTAATATATGAAACCCATATAATTAATTGGATTTCATCATCATTCCAAAATATTGTGCCAAGGCGAGACCAAGTTCGCGCCATGAAGTAACGAGACGATCTAGCCCACCTATCACGGGTTTCGAACGTTCGCGCGACTAAACTAACTCACATTCGCGGAAGTCTGAACGGCCTTAAATATTTGCGTACGATATATCGGGACGTCTCGATATAAATAAGTTCACATTAATTATTAGAATATAAAATATTCTAACATTCTCCCACTTGAACTCATTTCTATCGTAACTAATAACGCTTCCGAAAATCTTCACTAGTCTTAAGGGTACCTTTAGTGAACGCAACAACAAGAGCACACTCCACGCGTCAATCCGGTCCAACCAAACCCTTCACTCCGAATCATGGCGGCAACCGCATCATTGAGCGACACGGGACCTTCCATGGTCACAGTAGCTTACGGACTTAGTCGACATGGACACAATGTGGTTATTATGAGTTGGAACAACATACTTAAGTTGTGATCACATTGTTGTCCTACTCGGTGGTCAATGATTTCTCTAATGAATGCACTAAACCGTGCTAGCGAGAGACCCTTAAGGTGTTCAAAGAACACATATGTCTCAACCTTAATTATTATCACATGATATACTGAATGTGTTGTAGAGGCATATACAGGCTTATAAATCTAATGAAATTGCCCTAAGCCTTATGCTTGAAACCAACACTTATTTCAAGTATATTAACTGAAGTATGATTAATCATATAAAATATGTACATATCTTAACTTAATGATATTACACATAAAAATTACTAAATGTTTGCAAACAAACTTTATTCATCATGTAGATGAAATTTATTATAAAGTGCTTTTCTGAATTGACGGGTGAATTAAATGAAGTGAAGCTTAATAGCCTCCCACTAATCAATTATATCAAACGACTCTCTAAGCCCCATACTGCAGACATGCTTATTGAATACATTGGGGCGGAGTCCTTTAGTAAGTGGATCGGTTATCATCTCATCCGTCCCAATATGCTCCACTGTAACATCACCTTTCTTAATTAACTCTTTAACGGTCAAGAATTTTATTTCCATATGCTTAGACCCCGTGATACTTTTATTGTTCTTGGAGAACATTACTGCAGAAGTGTTATCACAATACATCTGAATGGGCCCGACAATAGAATTAACCGACCTTTAATTCATTGATGAAGTTTTTAAGCCATACTGCATGGGTCGAAGCTCCAAAAAGAGCTACAAATTCGGCATGCATAGTGGATGAAGTGATAAGTGTCTGTTTGACACTTTTCCAAGATATGGCGCCTCCAGCTAACTTAAATATATAACCAGATGTAGACTTTCTATCATCCTCACATCCAGCGAAATCAGAGTCTGAATACCCTACCAACTCTAACTTTGGTTCTCTATGGTAGATCAACTTAAAATCTTTTGTTCTTTTAAGATACCTTAACACCTTCTTTGCAGCCACCCAATGTTCAAGACCTGGGTTTGACTGATATCTGCCTAGAAGTCCCACTGCAAAGGCAATCTCCAGTCTGGTACAGACCTGGGCATACATTAAGCTGCCTACAGCACTGGCATAAGGTATATCCTTCATTGACTCTCTCTCAATATCATTCCTTGGGCATTGTGACAAGCTTAACTTATCACTCTTAAGCACAGGCACTTCACCAGCTTTACATTCGAGCATGTTAAATCTCTCAAGCACACGCTCAATATAAGCTCTTTGAGAGAGTCCTAATGAATGACGAGATCTATCCCTAATGATCTCGATGCCCAGAACAAAAGACGCTTCACCAAGATCTTTCATGTCAAAGTGTTTGGACAACAACTGCTTAGATTCATGTAGAAGTCCTAAATCACTACTTGCAAGCAAAATGTCATCAACATAAAGGATTAAGAAGATGAACTTGCTCCCACTGATCTTGAGATATATGCAACGATCTATCTTATTTTCAACAAAACCAAATGAAGTAATGACCTCATCGAACTTCAGATACCACTGCCTAGAGGCTTGCTTTAAACCATATATGGATTTATTGAGCTTACATACAAGTTGATCAGAATGATCAGACTTGAATCCCTCTGGTTGTACCATATAGACCTCTTCCTCAAGATCACCATTCAAGAATGCGGTCTCAACATCCATCTGGTGTAACTCCAAATCATAATGAGCTACAAGCGCCATTATTACTCGAAACGAGTCTTTAGTGGAAACAGGTGAAAAGGTTTCATTGTAATCGATCCCTTCTCTCTGTGTAAATCCTTTGGCTACCAGTCTTGCCTTAAACCGCTCGACCTTTCCTTTAGAGTCTTTCTTGGTCTTAAACACCCATTTAGAACCAATGGATTTGCAACCTTTGGGTAACTCAACTAACTTCCAAACTTTATTCAGCCTCATAGACTCCATCTCATCTTTCATTGCATCCCACCACAAATCACTTTGAGGTCCAGAAACAGCTTCATAAAATGTCACTGGATCAACTACATGACCGATGCCATACTCACTCTCACCCAAGTAAACTTCATAGTCTGAGGAAATTGCAGGTCTTCGCTCCCTAGTAGATCTCCTAATAGGTGGATGAACCTCCTGAATCTGCAGAGGAATCTGAACTGGAATCGGTGGTAAGATCGGTTCCACTTCCACTGCAGGCTTTATCCTGGGTTCAAAAACCAATGGATCTTCTAACAAGGGTATTGAAAAACCAACAGGCATAATTTCCTCGACCTCATCAATTGTACGAGAGCAACTCGGTCCCTCAGCAACATCTAATTCTAAAAATTTAGCTGTTTGTGATTCTACAATTCTGGGTCCTCCTGAAGGGGAATAAAATCTAAAGCCCTTGGAGTGATCTGGGTAGCCTATGAAATAACAACGACAAGATCTAGGGGCAATCTTACTCTCTGATGGATTATATAAGCGGACTTCCGCAGGACAACCCCAAACGCGTAAATGGTTAAGGCTGAGTCGCCTACCAGACCACAACTCAAAAGGAGTTTTGGGTACAGATTTAGATGGAATTCTATTTAGGATGTATACAGCTGTCTTAAGAGCTTCTTCCCATAGAAATTCAGGAAGATTGGTCCTACTCATCATACTCCTCATCATTTCCTTAAGAGTGCGATTACGCCTCTCGGCCATACCATTTTGTTCAGGGCTACCCGGCATGGAGTATTGGGCTACAATGCCACAACTCTCCAAGTATCTAGCAAACGGACCTTTATGTTGCCCGGAGGCATCGTGTCTGCCAAAATACTTGCCTCCTCTATCAGACCTAACAACCTTAATGACTTTGCCTAATTGTTTCTCAGCTTCAGTTTTAAAAATCTTAAATTTTTTAAGAGATTCAGATTTTTCCTTAATTAGAAATAAATATCCAAATCGGGAATAGTCATCAATGAATGTAATGAAGTAGGTATTCTTACAAAGTGTAGTGGAGTAAGGACCGCTAATATCCATATGAATGACCTCTAATAAATCTGAACTACGAGTTGAGCCTTTCTTTTTAATCTTGGTCATTTTGCCCCTACAACAGTCAACGCATATCCCTAGGTCACTGAAGTCAAGAGTAGGAAGAATATTTTCCTTAATTAGTCTCTCTACTCTTTCCCTAGATATATGACCTAATCGTTTATGCCATAACATGAATGACTGTTCCTTAATAAGAGGTCTTTTAGCAGCAATATTTTATACATTATTTGAGGTAGCATAATAATTAGTAGGAGAAAGACATATTCTATATAAACCATTAGATAGAGAGCATTGGCCAATAATACGTGATTCATAAAATAACTCAATTAAACCACCAGAAATATTAAAGCCATAATTTAGTCTATCCAATGCAGAAACTGAAATCAAATTCCTTCTAAATGAAGGAATATAAAATAGGTCTTTCAAAAGAAGTTCATAACTAGAATCAAGAACTAAACGAATGTCCCCGATAAACTCCACCTCCACCTCAGCATTATTGCCCACTGTGAGCCTACACTCACCCTTGCTTGGCCTCCTCCTTTTGATGAACCCCTGTAGAGTGTAAGCAACATGATTAGTTGCTCCACTATCAAGCCACCATGAACTAGATGGTGCCTCAATCAAATTGGATTCACAATGGACAAGAGCTAAAGGGTTACCTTTAGGTGTGAAGCCACGTTTTTCCATCCAAGACTTAAACTTTAGACACTCGTTCTTCACATGCCCCTTCTTCTTGCAAAAGAAGCAGCTAAGAGGTTTCTTCACAATAGGATCCTTGACTCCAGAGGATTGTCCATCCTGAACTTTGAAAGGAGCCTTGGACTTCTTCTTCTTATTCTTGAAGGAAGGCTTGGTCACGAGCAATGCAGTGTGATTCTTTTCATTCTTAAGCTTTTCCTCCTCAGCAACACAGCGAGTAATCAGATCATTAATTTTCCAGGCTTCATCCTGAGAGTTGTATGTTGTCTTCAAAATGCTAAATTCAGCTGGTAGTGTATTAAGTGCCAGATGCACAATACACGGCTCAGGCAGTATAATATCCAGCTCCTGCAGTTTGGTTTGATAGTAAACCATCTTAAGAATATAGTCACGAACGCCACCTCCTCCCGAGTACCTCATGGTGAAAAGGTCCTGAATCAGCGTCCCGATCTCAGCATTTGAAGACACTTTATATCTCTGGCCGACAGCAACCAAAAATTCTTTAGCTATACCCGTCTCAGGAAGACCACTTAAGAGGTGCTCTGGTATAGATCTCTTCATATAGTCAATAAGCAGATTTTATTAGACTTATGCCAGGCAGCATAATGATCCTTCTCAGCTTGAGTGCTGGTCGCTGTGAGTTCTGCAGGCTTATCAGAGTTCATAGACATCTCAATGTCTGCCATCTGGAGAGCGAACATAATGTCGGACTTCCACTTCTTGAAGTTCGACCCAGTTAGCTTTTCTATGGTCGCCATATTGTTATGAACAGTAAAGGTGACTGAAAAGAGAAAACAAAATTGATTTAGACAATAGGACAATAGTGGCTAAAAAACTCTAAATAGCTCACTTAGTAGAGAATCCAGGCACGTCAACGCGCAACACCTTTGGGCAGACTACGCGCCACGTAATTAGTAATTCTCAAACACAAGAACGAGCAACAGTTATGCTTGAGCCTTTCGTAAATCTACCACCTTTGGGTGAATAGATAACTAGAGCCCCACACTACCGTCCTAATGTCCGTGTGTATCCCTCTGAACCTATTGCGCAAGCACCACCTTTGGGTGAATGATTGCGCACTAGTCTCAGAGAAATCCCTAAAACATGTGAAACTGTAATCCCACAAGATGACTTGAAACGGCCACTTTGGCGGCTACGGATCTTATCAACTTACGAGACTCTCTCACACCGGGATATCTGAATATTGTCCTAATGAAGTATTGTGTTCCTTTATGAACTTTGAGGGCACTGAAGTGTTTAAGGAATCACAATCGCCTAGGGACGTTCTTCTTAATGCACTTATGAACAAATCCCTTCACTTATTGTTTTTCTCAAAATTATGAATGAGTTTTTAATTATAGTGTTCTTTAGTGATTAATTAAAATTTAATTATACTCCTATTAAGATGAATGAGATTAAATTAAATTGTTCAAGTTCGCTTTGATACCAATTGTTAGAATTTAATGAAGGACTTAAGGCGTTATTTAGGAATTAAATAAACTTGAGTTTAATTCCAATGAAATACTAACGTAAAATTTAGGATCGTCAAGAACAAAATTAATTAACCTCTAGTGGAGTATAACTGAAATTTTAGAAATTAATAATCACTAATTAATTTTAAGAACACAAAATAACGGGACACGAATAATAGTACGCGCAATTAAAATAAAGTGCGGAATATTTATCGCATACCATTCTTTGATTCAGTTTCATGTCGCATGATTGCCGCCATTCCTAAAAGCGATCCGGTGTTTCTCCGAATGAATTTTGCGGCAACGGACGAATCCGATAACATGCAACTCAATCCCTACAAGGCTTTGATTTCTCTAGATAAACTCAAAATCAGTGCTTGCAATTAAATCAGAATCCATGAAATCAATAGTGTGTGAATCAATCAATATTTAATATAATCCAGCAGATAATCTAAGATTTATGCATACGTCTTAAAACCACAAGATCTGAATTAGATTAATAATCTATATGCTAGCTGTTAGATTTAAACATACAAGTTTAGTGTAATCATATTTATTTTGCTCATGTACGCTGATCATATGAAATCAGCAAAATGATAATAAAAACAAAAGGACAATGAAATCTTGATATGATTAAATCCAATCAAAACTCAAAACCATAAAAAAAAGGAACCTGTAGCTTTCTGAAATTGATTCCAAAAGGAAGTAAGACCAAAATGATGGCAGCTTGGTTTCTCTCCCTTGTTTCACCAAAATGGCAAACCCAAAAGCAAAAGCTGAAGATCTCCTGTAGCTTTTCTTCTTCTCCAAAAGATGGAGATCCGGCAGTTTCACGGAGGAGAGAAAAGAAGGAAAAATGAAGGGAAGACATTTACTCGGTTTTCACCTTGTTCACCAATGAAAAGATTTCAGTTTTGGAATGATACAAATTGGCTTTAATAGGATGAGCCAAAAATAAGAGTTACCAAAAGGAACATTTAATTCCATTAAACTCCTATATTTAATATTAATTAATATATGAAACCCATATAATTAATTGGATTTCATCATCATTCCAAAATATTGTGCCAAGGCGAGACCAAGTTCGCGTCATGAAGTAACGAGACGATCTAGCCCACCTATCACGGGTTTCGAACGTTCGCGCGACTAAACTAACTCACATTCGCGGAAGTCTGAACGGCCTTAAATATTTGCGTACGATATATCGGGACGTCTCGATATAAATAAGTTCACATTAATTATTAGAATATAAAATATTCTAACAACATGCTCTTTATAATAGACTCCCAGTTGACCATTGGACTGTACCGTTGCTTTTACATTTAATTAAAATATAAAACTAAAGCATTTAATATATTTATTCTATCGATGCCTACAACTGTCTTCCTCTTTATTAACCCAGGACACGTGTCTAGATCTCTACCGTTACAATTCATCCTGGCTCGACTGGCAACGTCCGCGTTGCCTATTTATTCTCCTGCTTAGGGTTTTGCCGCTGCAGTCTCTCCTTCCTTCGCTGAGAGCGTGGTCGGCGAGGTACTTTGGGAAGCTGTAGCTTGTTTAGTAAACGGCGGACTCTGGCCGAGCGGCGTGGAGTAGTGGTCGCCGGATCTGTGTTTTTGCAGGTAACATTTTGCGGTTCAGTGAATCCTGACGTTTCGTCGCCTTTTTCCCCCGTGATAACTGGCGTTTCCTCTAGATCTGTTGATTTGTGTCCCGTATGATCTAGTTTTGTGCTGATTTGACTGGGCCAGATCTGTGGTGGAGATGGGATATCCCTGGTGCTGGTATTGGTGGAGGTACGTCCTTGCTTCTGAAAGTTTGCCTTTCCTTTGGAGCTGCTATTGCCGGTTGTGTTCCCCGACTCTTGCTGCCGTTGGTAGGTTTCCGTTGGTGCCCAGCGTGCTCTTCAGTTGTCGCTGAGTTTTCTGGATCTTCTAGCATCCCCGATGAGTTCCATTTCTGGCTTGCTCCTTTGTGTTTGTGTTGATTTACCTCCTGCATAAAAGTAGTGTCAGTAGGGAGACGTAATTTTAAAATGTTGCGTACCTTGTTGTCGAGCGAGGTTGCGTCCTCCCATGAACTATCTGCCGGTGGCAGATCTGTCCACTGAATCAAAACCTGATGTTTTGGTTTGCCTTGCACCCATATTATTCTTTCATCTAAAATAGACAATATTTCATGAATAGGGTTATCATTATGGGTTTTGGGGGGTAAATGTAACACTGATTCTGTACTACCTGCATAATATGGTTTTAACAATGATATATGAAAAACGGGGTGTATTTTTGAATGTGGCGGTAGTTGTAATTTGTATGCCGTCCCGCCTATTTTCTCTATAATTTTGAATGGTCCATAATAACGGAGGCTTAATCGAGTTGCTGCTTTATTATGTAGGGACAACTGTCGCTGTGGATGTAGTTTTAACAACACGTGGTCTCCGATACTGAAGGTTGCTGCTGTTCGTCGGATGTCTGATGTGGCCTTCATCTGCTGTTGTGCCTTTAGTAAATTTGCTTTCAGCTGTTTAATTAGGTTATCTCTGTCTTGTATAGTTGTAGTGACTGCCTCTATTGAGCTGTATCCTGTGATAATGCTGGGTGGTCTTCGACCGTACATGGCCTCAAATGGCGTCATGCCGGTCGAAGACTGGTATGTGGTGTTATAATGGTACTCAGCCCAGCTGAGATGTGAAGACCATTTCTTCGGATGTTGGTGGGTAAAAATCCGAAGATACTGGTTTAAACAGCGGTTAACACGCTCCGTTTGCCCATCCGTTTGTGAGTGGTAAGCGGAGCTGTAATGTAGTCGTGTGCCTTGCATTTTAAATAGTTCTTTCCAAAACTTACTCAAAAATATTGAATCTCTATCAGAGACAATTGTCTCTGGTAGACCATGTAATTTGCCGCAGGTATTCCAAAATACCCGTGCAACAACTGGGGCTGTGTACCCAGGTGTTAAGACTACAAAGTGTGGAGCCTTAGTGAGCCTATCTACCACTACTAAAATGTCTGTGTATCCCTCAGATTGTGGTAGATGGGTGATAAAGTCCATTGAAAGGTCTGCCCAAATTTGTGTTGGTATTGGTAGTGGTTCCAATAGTCCGAATGGCGTGTGATTGCTTGATTTGCATTTTTGACATAAATCACACTTTTTATATGATTCGTCACATCCATAAGTAGACTAGGCCAATAAAAATTATTTTGCAAACGCTTAAATGTTGTTTTTATTCCGGAGTGGCCCCCAGATTTAGTATCATGCGCCTCTGTAATTAGGGTTTGGCGTAATTCTGATTGAGGAATATAAAGTCGATTTTTATAAAAAAGATAAGCATTCTGAAAAGTCCAGTTAGGTTTCGTTCCCGGGTTTATTTGTAGGGTTGATATAATTTGCTTTGAGAAATCATCGTTTTTATAAAAATTAGTCAACTCTTTTAAAACAGTACTTTTTGGTAAGGAGGCATTAAAAGTTGCTAGCCATACATCAACAGTTGTGTCCTCTACTCTAGACAGGGCATCGGCAGCTTGATTTAGTTTGCCTGGCTTATATTCAATTGTAAAATCAAACCCTAATAGTTTTGTCAAACATCTTTGTTGCTCTGCACTGGTTATTACTTGTGTGGTGATATGGTGTAATGTTTGATGGTCCGTACATATTTTAAAAGGGGAACCTAATAGATAATGTCGCCATTTGGTTACTGATGTAGTAACAGCTAATAACTCGCGGAAATATGTCAATTTAGCTTGTTCCCGGGGTGTTAGTTTGCGGCTAAAAAATGCTATTGGGTGATTGTCTTGACTTAGGACTGCTCCTATTCCACAGCCTGAGGCGTCCGTCTCTAGCGTGAAGGGTTTAGTAAAGTCTGGTAATGCCAGAACTGGGGCTGTTGTCAGGCGTTGTTTTAAAATATCAAAAGTTGTTGTAGCATTGTCAGTCCATTTAAACTTGTCCTTCACCAATAAGTCGGTAAGAGGTGCGGCCAGTACGGCGTAATTTTGAATAAATCATCTGTAGTAACCCGATAGTCCTAAAAAACTGCGTAGTTGTCGCACTGATGCTGGGGTCGGCCAGTTTACAATTGCCGAAATTTTATCTGGATGAGGGGCTACGCCTTGTGCTGAAATGATGTGTCCTAAAAAATCTATAGATCTTGTCGAGAAGCTGCATTTAGTTTCCTTTACAAATAGTCTATGTTGACGTAATAGGATAAAAACTTGTCGCAAATGAATTAGATGAGCTTCGGGGGTGTGGCTGTAGATTAATATATCATCAAAAAATATTACCACAAATTTGCGTAATAATGGTTGGAAAATTGAGTTCATCAGCGATTGGAACGTTGCGGGGGAGTTTGCTAATCCGAACGGCATAACTAAAAACTCATACAGACCATGATGTGTTCTAAAAGATGTTTTATGGACATCGCTACTGTGCATTCGCACCTGGTGATATCCAGACTGCAAGTCTAGTTTTGAGAATATTGTTGAGCCATTTAATTCATCGATTAGCTCGTCTACAGTAGGCATAGGGAAGGAATCATGTACTGTGACGGCGTTTAAAGCTCTGTAATCCACACAGAATCGCCACGTTCCGTCCTTTTTTTTTGATGAGGATTACCGGAGAGCTAAAAGAGGAATGACTTGGTCTGATTAGGCCCTTATGGAGCATATCTTTAATCAGAGATTCAATTTCAGTCTTTTGGTAATGTGGGTATCTATAAGGTTTAACCTTTGTGATTAGATCCGGATGTTGTAAAGGGATTTTATGGTCACAGGTTCTGCTAGGAGGTAGGCCTGAGGGTAATTTAAAAATATCAGAAAAATTCGTTAGGAGAGATGTCAAACCTGGAGGTTTGCTTGTAATAATTAATTGTTTATCGTTTTCGTGGTCATCCTGATTTTATCTTCGGGTTTTAGTGAGATAAAGCATAACATTGCCTCTGATATGGATTGTTGGCTAACCATTTTGTTGAGGGTAGTGGGGGAAATATTTTCTGCCGTTTCTTCCTTTAGTCCTTGTAAAGAAGTTTGTTTGTCATTCCACATGAATCGCATTATTTTATTATTATAGTTTGTGGTTATGTCTCCTAATGACTCCAGCCACACCACTCCTAGGACTATATCTGAGCCCTGCAGATCTATAACAAAGAGATTTACTTCGAATTCATTATGTTGTATATTGACTAAGCAGTTTTTACAAACCCCGGTACACCATAAAATTGCTCCATTTCCTACGTATACTTTAAAGGGTTTGATAACCGAGATAGGTAGTCCGTGAAATATTGCGAATCGTTTCGCAATAAAATTTGTTGTACTACCACAGTCTACAAGAATATGTGCTGGGTGTTTTCCAAGAGATCCCGAGAATCTCAGAGATTTACTAGAGAAATTCCCTACTAAAGCGTTGAAGCATATAGTTGGGTCCTGTTCCTCTGAAATATTATGTTGTGGATTGGATTGATTATGTTCTTGTTCTACTGGGTCGTCGGTATCTTCTGTGTCTTCTTCATAAAAATATAGAGTTTGTTTATTTTTGCACACATGGCCTGGCATATACTTTTCATTACACGTATAGCATAAGCCCTTTTCTCTCTTAAATTGTAATTCTTCTTTCGATAAGGCTTTATAATGGGGTTTACGAACGTAAGTTGATATTGGTTTATTTATTGTTTGTAATGGTTTGTTATAGTTATTTCGGGATGTGTGGTATTCTTCGTCGGGTGGGTCCTCATACATTCTTGCTAACGAGAAGGCTTGGTGTAACGTTCTAGGCTGACGTCCCATAACCTCTACGAATTCTGGACTTTAGTCCCGATATAAATGTGTTCTTTAACACCTCATGAGACATACCAGTGATAAGACATGAAAGTTCCTCAAATTTGTCCTTATATGCTGAAACTGTTGTTAATTGGATCAGTTTTGTTAATTTTCCCATAGGTTCGTCATAATACGAGGGTCCAAACCGTTCCATTGCCGCAGTTTTGAATTCTATCCAATTATTGTCAAAACCATCTTTTTTATGGAATAAAACCAGCGCGAAGCCGGGGGATCTAGGTGAATTGATGCAATAAAGACAAAATTGATTTTCGGAATATTATAGAATCGAAAATAGGATTCTGCTTGGCGTAACCAATCAGTTGGATCCCCATTTGCAAATCTTGGAAAAAATAATTGAATCAGACCATGTTGATAAAAAGAAGTTTGGAGTTGCGCGTCGTTACCGTTATATGTTGTGAGTTGATTGTAGGGCCATTGAGTTGATTGATCTATCTCTGCATCTTCTTCAAACAGTGATCGTTGCCTGGAGGTGGATGGTTGGCCATCACCAATATGAATGTGTTGAAACCCTCTGGTAGGCAAGTTGTTGACTGGTTGTGATGGCGTTGTGCCTAACAGTCCCTGTGATGGGGAGTTTGAGTCATTTACCAGATCTTTTCCGTGGGCTACCCGCGATTCTTGATTTTGTTTCTGAGCTTCGAACAATGACAGTACTTGAGTTTGAAACGCCTTGAAATGCTGAGTCAAAGTTTCGGATTGGGAGGAGGATAGTTCCACGGTTTTGTAGATTTTGCTAATTTGGTCCTCCAATCGTGTGAATCGCTGCTCGGTTTCATGTTTGTGCATCGCCAGTTGGTCATTGTGAAGATCAAGTTCTTTGAGTAGTTCTTGACGTGTTTCTTGTTGGCTGGCTGCCAACTCTTTCAAACGGGTGTTGGGTGGATCGAACGCTGCCATTGCGGACGGTTTGGAGGCGAGAACATCAACGAGATAGCACCATTGTAACACTCTCAAGAGGGAGCAAGATGAAGAAGGACGAAGCCCTAGAGGGAGGGCGAAGGAGAGAGACGAAGAAGGCGAGAGAGACGAAAGGGAAACAGTAAGAAGGCTTTCATTAATTCCATAATAATGTTTTACATCAGACATGCTCTTTATAATAGACTCCTAGTTGACCGTTGGACTGTACCGTTGCTTTTACATTTAATTAAAATATAAAACTAAAGCATTTAATATATTTATTCTATCGATGCCTACAGCTGTCTTCCTCTTTATTAACCCAGGACACGTGTCTAGATCTCTACCGTTACAGGTTGGCTATCCTCGATTCAGTATTCACGTGAGAGGAGACGCCTCCATTCGTGAGAAGTGCTGCAAGCTAGTCATATGTCGTTCGTGAGAGAGGAAGGAGGTCGTCAATCTCCTGTTCGCGTGAGGGGAAGAAAACCCCATCTTCTCCTTGTTCGAGAGAGAAGAATATGTAGGCTCCTGGAGGATCCCGACCCGATCTATAGAAGAAGAGGTGTGTCGTTCTTCTCGCCGCCATTCTTCCTCTCGGCCAAGCACTGCCAGATCTTCGGTCGTTGTGGTGGAAGGAGTGTTTATCTCTGGTGGAGATAGTCGTCGGCCTTGGAGGAGAGCGTCGTCACCAGTGTTGGAGGAGGTGAAGTGGCATGGGCGTGATTTTGGAGGCGTGCGTGAGTGCAGTCGGTCTCGACAGAGGTTTCTCTCCGGTGATGGTCGGAGGGTTGGACGTCAGACATTGACTTAGAAGATCCCCGGTGAACCTTGTGCGTCCGCTAGGCAAATTGCAGTCCAGATTTCAGATTTTGTCGCGGACCGTGCATGTCTGGTGCATCCATGCACGATGTACTCATCAGACGGTCCTTTCTCCACCTACTCTTGTATTTTATCCCGCGTTATACATTGAATATAAAATGCAAGGTTGTTTATATTTTTCGGCGGGATTGCCGAGTTTATTGTTTGTTGTGTGTTCTTATTTATCTGTATTTGTAGCTGTGTCTGTGGGTGCAATACTCAGGTCCCTTACAAATATAATGGTGTCATAGGTAGGTTCGTAGGTGTCTGATTGAACATTCTGGTTTAGGTTTGGGTCAACAGTAGGTGACGACATTGACTCGCTCTCTATCTTCCCAAATCTGATTTGTGAATTAATCGGACCGCCTATACAGAGATGTTAAGGGCAACTATGGTAGTAAAAAACACGGTCTTGGCTAGATATTCAGTGGAGAAGTTTGACGGTAATGAGAATTTCCACCTTTGGCAGATTCGGGTCAAGGATATACTGGTTGAGCAGGGTCTGATGCAAGTATTACGGGGGCGTGAGTCTTTGCCCGCTCCAATGAAGGATTTTGGGTGGCTTGAGTTGGATGAGCATGCCACCAGCATTATCAACATGTGCGTCGACGACAAGGTGATATTCAACATCAGTCTTGAAGATTCTGTTGTCAAGCTGTGGGAGAAGCTTAAGGTACTATACATAAGCAAGTCATTGACCACGAGGCTATTACTGAAGCAGCGACTGCACAACCTGAAGATGCAGGAGGGTGGTAACCTGTAGGAACACTTCAACGTGTTCAATGACCTTCTCAACCAACTGCATGTGGCTAGTGTGAAAGCGGAGGAAGAATACAAAGCCTTATTTTTTTCTTACCTCGCCCTCATCATCGTACATGCATTTGTTGACTATGCTACTGTATGAGAATGACACAGTAGACCTGCGACAGATCACATCTTCATTCCTGTTTAGTTAGATGTTGTCGGACCATGCTCATGGGGGTGAGCATGCATTGGCAGTAGGAGGATGAGGGAGACAGTTCGGGAAGGAATCTAGTAGTGCACAGGTCAGATCTGCATTGAGGAAGGCGACATTGACATGATACCACTGTAGGCAGAGTGGTCATATCAGGAGGAACTGTCCGCAACGTGCATAGAGTTTTGGGGACTCCCAGAGTGCAGGAAAGGCGGTGCTAGACATGACAGAGGAGAGTGATGACGCTCTCACCATCACTGAGAGTTGGAGCCAGTGGTGGTACGACAGCCCATATGAGTTCACCGGTGGTGGTATGGCGGCCGAAATAGAGGAAACCGTGTGTTTCCTTTATTTTGGCTGCCAGATTTTTGCTCTCCCTTCTTTTATAGTGACAGTGGCTAGTCAAGAGCCTTTGGGGAGTCCATAGTGGTATTTCTCACCTGTTACCATGCCCCACTGACAACTAGAATCAGTGGTTGGTCGTGGTAATAGAGGGGGTGGTTCGGGAGCCACACCCTGTTGGAGCTGCTCCTCTGGTGGTCGAAGTGGCCTCTTTCTCATTGGGAAATGATTTCAGAAGGAGAGGGGAGTTGGGAGACTCATTGGGAAGGGATGGAGTCGGCTAGAACGTTGGTCCATGGGAGGTCGTGGTGTCAATTAGGCCAGAATTCTTGAATCCATCGTCGGTGATCATCGGAGGGGTTAGGGCCAAGTATATGGATTCGTTTTTAGGTCGCAAAGGTGGTGGGATGAGCTTGGTAATATGGTTGGAGGTCCTATTTAATTATAGTGGTGCATGGGACTTGACTTCCTCCCCTCTATGTGTGAATACCCTTACTTGGCCACTGCCACCGCGCCTGCTCTGTTGTCATCAGAGCATGAGCGCGACTTTGGGTGGATGAAAGGATAGATCCTCCGCATATCTGGTCTTGAATGTAGCATATTAGGGACTGATTTTCAAAGCATGAGAAAATTGTCTTCTTTTGACCCATTGGGTCATTGGTTCACACCTAAGCCTTCTTTTGCGCTAAAGTGGTTGTGGCGAGGGTCTAATGGCACATTAATAATTATTTATGATTTTATTAAGCCCAATTAGACTTAATATAGTTTTATTTATTTTTATATTATGGAAAATCCATAAGGTACCGTTGGTTTGGATGTAATTGAAATTGGATAGTGGAATTAAGATTATTTCCAATTATTCTAGGAATTAGAATTGAGCTAATTCCAATTATAGTGTTCGTACAATAAACAGAATTGGAGAATATTATGGAATTAATCAATTTTGTTGTTCGTTTGTTAGATAAAATTTAATCTAAGGATTACGCGCGCCAAAGAAAAAATGTGCACCTGGGCAAAAAGCGTGCCCATGCGCACGGGCGAAAAATGCCCGCGACCGGGCATAAAATGCGTGCCCGGTAAAAATTGTGTTCGCTCAGGCGTAACAACGCGTAACTGGGTGGAAAACGCGCACCCGGGCGGAAAACGCGCGCCCTGGCGAAATATGCGTGCCCTGGTGGAACACGCGCGCCCGGGCGGCATATGCGTGCCTGGGTAGAATACGTGCGTTCTGGCGGAATACGCGCGTCCGGGAGGAATACGCGTGCCCGGGCAGAATACGCCCGCTCGGGCAAATAAATGTGTACCATGGCGAAAAAATGCGCACTCTGGCGAAAAGAACACGCCCGAACGAAATACAAGCACCTTGGCGAAAAAGTGCGCCTCCGGCGAAAAGTGCGCGCCTGGCGAAAAATGAGTGGTCGAGAAAAAAGCGCGCCCGGGAGAAAAAATGATCGCCCAGGCGAAAAACGCGTGCCCGGGCGAAATACGCGCGCCCTAACGGAATATGCGCGCCTTAGTGAAAAAGTGATCGCCCGGGCGAATAATGAGCACTGTACTGAAAAATGTGTTGGGGCGAAAAAACGCGCACCCGGGCAAAAATGCTCTACCAGACGAAAATACGCACTCTTGGAGAAAAATGCACGCTCAGGCGAAAAATGAAAAAAGCCCCGGCGAAAAAATGAGCACCATGGCAAAAAACGCGCGCCCGGGCGAAAAAAAATGCGCCCTGGCGATAAAAGTGCTCAGGAGAAAAAAGCGTCCCGGCGAAAAAAACGCGCCTAGGAAAAAAACGTACGCGCTCGTCCGAATGAAAAAGGCTCGTCTGTGCGAAAAATATTCACTCGGGCAAAAAAAATGCGCCCCCTGGAGAAAAACACGCCACATGCGATAAATGTGCATCGGATGGAATTATCCAATTCTTATATAGATCGGAAAGAATTGGCTTTATTTCAAAATGAATTCCATGGAATTCATTAAAATTCCAGGTCCAACATTGAAGCGCGCTAACGAATGACAAAATTGAAATTAGACATTCAATTCCAATTCCATTAGCTAAATTCCATCCAAACGAACAGACCCTAATTGATCTTTTCATAATCAAGCAATGCTAAACAAATATTTAAATAATCTCTATGTTTTAGGGAGGTTTCAATTTATTATTCCTCATTTATCTAGAGTTCATTTATATTTTTGTTTCATTTATTTGATGAAAAGTAATGTTAATTTAATTTATTTACTAAATTAATAATTTTGTTTAATTAATTAATGCAAAATGTCTCAATAATCACTCTGAGAATGTGGACGATTCTATTTTGAAAAAGCATAGGAGGTTTTCACTTTTCTTTTCTTTTTATTGTGGCTTGGGTTATCTCACACGTCTATGTATCTGTATAGTGCAATATAAAATATGATTTAAACAAAAAAAGGGTGGTGTTAAAGGCAATTCAAAATTGGCTATTGGGAAACCAATTTCTATGAGTTATTAAGCGCCTTTTGAAAATACGCTTTGTACATGCATTTTTAGGAAAAGTGTTCAACACGAAAGTTGTAGATCTTGACGATATCTACAATTTTCGTGTTGAACATTTTCCCTAAAAGTGCATGTACAAAGCGTGTTTTCAAAAGGCGCCTAATAACTCATAGAAATTGGTTTGCCAATAGCCAATTCTGCTTTGCCTTTAACACCACCCAAAATAACAGCAAAACTCGTTACCACTTGATGGGAATGCAGAAGATTCTCTCGTGCGGTCGGAACACTAGAACGCACAACATCGCACAAATAATATATAAAAGAAAACACTTGGAAATGGCCACCGAGGCACAATCATGTAGTTTATATATTAATGTAAAAGCATAGAAATATAAAAATAGGTGAAGAAATGATTGTGTGATGAAAAACACTGTGGATGCACCGGCCTCACACAATTCGTGGGAGAATGAGAAATTTGGACTGTAATTCGCGTAGCGGAAGCACAAGGTTCACCCGGGAACATTCGACATTGATCCACAACGTCCAAACACCACCATGAACGATTATCATATGTTTGTGTCTCCGAATGCACAACTTGCTGGCAATGGTCGATCATAGCCCTCTCCGACTGATGATGAGTGCACTCCACCACCGGCAACTGCACTTCACCACCGACAACACCTGCTCCTTCTCGGGTCGGCCCTTCTTCTTCCACCACGGCGACACCACCTCTTCAAAAACAAGAATGAGCGACCACTCCACTCATAGGAGAGAGTGTTTGGTATGCTCCTCCAACAGGCGGCGACATACCTCCAGGGGGAAGACGGCGACAGGGGAGAGAAAACGACGGTGGGCGAAGGAGAGAGGAACAGTGGCACCTTCTTTCTCGCGATCGGGCTCCAGGCGCATCATGCGGTTTTCATCTCTCTCGAAAATCTGGATTGTGGGGTTAGGTCTCAAACGAGAGCTAATAATGTCCTTAACGGATTTGGATCATGGTTGTATCCTGATCCGAACCAATAACCTAACGCCACTTTCCAAAAGTAGCTTCTAGTATTTAATGTGTTACACTCTTTTATATATCTCGATATATGCCCTCGTTCTTGCCCCAGATTACCAACCCTCTCCCACACTTGGCCTTCCTCCCCTCTCCTCCGGTCTAGAGCTTCTTCTCGCTACCCACAGACATTCCCTCACAGTTTGTGTTTGCCACCCACTCGACGGTAGCAAATTTCGCCCTCGCAGATAGGCCAGATCCCATTCTAAGGTCCGAACAAAGGTTCCTGCAAACCTCAACCAAAGTATTTTTGTTGTAACGCGTTGCCCATCCGCCTATCATATATGTTCATCTTGTTGGTTCAAGCTATATATTATTGAATCGTGTTTGATTCCAAATAGTCAGTTACATTTTGTGTTTGATTCCGGTTTCTGTGAATGTTTCGTGTCCATAGAATAATGTAGTAATTATAGTTTAATATGGTGTCTATTAGAAACGAGATCTTGGTCCTTTGAGGACTGAAACCTTGGCTCGCAAAGTTCGGACCAAAAAGATGGCCAGAGGTTACTAGCCCCCAAATTAGCAAACATAGACATGAAGCGAACAAGAGAGAGGTCGCTATTATTTTTACTATCAGACGAGGTGGTTGTGAAATATTTTGAAGTCGAAAAAAACACGTCAACCAACGGGAGAATAAGGACACCAAATAGATGAACACTATCTTTCACAATAATAATAACTCTGGTAGCTAGTTACAACTGAACAAGGCTGAATACAAGCTGCATCCAACTTGAATCACAACAGCCAATAGTAGGTAAGAACTTGGTCACGGACAAGGTCCGCTTCTCCTCAGGAGCACACCGCGCAGGTGATACTCGCTCCAATACTCGCTCCTCGCTACAGAAGCTCACTCCTCGCTACCGCCGACGGTATCGCTAGCGCCGAGCGTTAGCTCTACTACTCGCAAGCTCGCTGCTCGCACTCCAAGCTTCTCGCACGCTCGCCACGCGCCGCTTCCTCCAATACTCGCTACCGCCAGCGCTATCGCTAGCGTCGGGCGGTATCTCCAATACTCGCTACTCGCTCAAGGGAGCTGGCCGAACTTACTCCAAGTCCGATGCTCGCCAGGTAGCACTCTGGTATCTCAAACTCGCTCAAAGTTGAGGATACTCGCCACTTTCAATGCAATACTCGCCACTCTCTGAAAGCATTCTTTTTAGAGGGGGGTACCCCTCTATTTATAGGAAAAACAAGGGGGGGGGGGGGGGTGACGAGTGTAAGACCCCCCCCCCCCCCCCCCCCCCTAAACTGAACCTGGTTCAGGGAGGGGGGATCTTACTGCCCAAAGGGGACTACCCAGCGCTTTTCGGGTGGCGACGTCCCACCCTCCTAAGCGCTGAGCGGTCTCTTTGTCAGGCACAAGAATCATCACAACACATCAGAACGCACAGCGGAAAGCAATCGAAATAAGAGAAGCTAAGCATGCTGATTATATTACATATTTAAATATGGTCGGGGCCTATCGTTTTACAAAATACTGCCTCGAAGGCAACATAGTCTAAAACAAAAGGGAGCCCTAGGCTAGTCCTTATACTCTCGAACTCACGTCTCTGAAGATAGGGGGCGAGGCTGGGGTAATCGAACGGGCCATCTCCAAGGCTCGTAACTCATCCTGCGGTGCGGGGGCTCCTTGCTGTCCCATCTCCTGTGATTGGTTATAAGAAATAACCGTTAGTCACAGAGCTAAGTAGAAAATACATCCCCTCCCCGGATCCATATCCAGGGGGCGGTTAAAGAACAGAAACGAAATAGCCGAAGCAAGGTAGAGGGTTAGCAGCAGGTAAACATATATATCTCTCTCTATATATATACATATATATATATAGGGCTTCCCTCCCTAAAGCTCGTAACCGCGCCGTATAGTAAGTACACAACACTATAACGCGCAGACACGCACACCCAGGTATTCTAACCTGTACGCATACAAAAGACCCTGTGTCGACACAGTTTAGACCGCTTTATTTCAAGCAGGGGAGCTAACCCCGCGGGCCTCACCGATGTGGCCGTCGGTGACAGTGGCCAGTCTTGCCACTTCTGAATGTAGTCGTACCGTATCATTCAGGCCCTCCTGTACAACTTGGTGTACTAACTGGATGTGAGCGACATCCGACGAGCCGATTTGTAGGCCGACCAGAGGAGGTAGAACTGCAGGCTCGGAGGGTGATAACCCGTTGTGCACATCTCTCTGTCGCCATGAGTCGTCAACCCACCCGCACCGGTACGAACGGTCTGCGAGCGTGACCAACCCGCCACTCCCAAACAATCTTCACCCGCTTTATATAAAACAAGCACTTAAGTGTCGTGGCAATTCTACTCGACCGGTCGCACAAACTCTGCCCGGGAGGATTAGCGGTATGAGGGCTCCTTGCTTGGGCTAACTTGGGAGGAGGGACTCAACTCCGGGTTTTCCCCAACTAAGGCCTCGCAGAAGGGAGAATAAGCACCGCATGGTTGCCATGACAGCTCTGCATTGGCAAACAAACTAGGCCGAAAGCAGGGGGCCATAATACTAAGCAGAAATGTAGGCCGAAAGCAGAGGCCATAATAATAAGCTGAAAAGTAGGCCGAAAGCAGAGGTCATGGTAATAAACAGAAAAGTAGGCCGAAAGCGGAGGCCATGGTAATAAACAGAAAAATAGGCCGAAAGCAGAGGCCATGGTAATAAACAGAAAAGTAGGTCGAAAACAGAGGCCATGGTAATAAACATAAAAGTAGGCCGAAAGCAGAGGCCATGGTAATAAACAGAAAAGTAGGCCGAAAGCAGAGGCCATAATGACAGGACCAGTGCGAGACTGGACTTAATGAAAGTACCGAAAGTAAATGCGGGGGACCAGTGCGAGACTGGATTTAAAGGGAAGTCCAGAAAATAAATGCGGGGGACCAGTGCGAGACTGGATTTAAAGGGAAGTACAAAAAATAAATGCTGGGGACCAGTGCGAGACTGGATTTAAAGGGAAGTACAGAAAACAGTAGCAGCATAAGGAAAGGGTTAGTAGTCCAATCACTCATTTATTATTGTCGCGGCGGGGGTTAAATTTCGACGCCGCGCCGCGCTTTCGTTCCGATTCTCGCGTCGATATTTCGAGCTTAGTCGATTCCTTGGATAGATATGCACAATTTTTAATAGGCATTTAGAAATATGCGTCGAGGGGGCGCCGATTTATTTCGATGAATTTCGCTCTTTTTCGGCATTTATTTCGCTTGTAAAATACTTTTGGAGGACCAAAATAAGAAACCACACCTCCCAATTTTTATAGTAGTTGTAAAACACCTTTAGATAGAGCCCCTAATTTTTGGTGATTTTTGCGAACTTGTTCGGACGTTTATTTTCTCAAAATAAACTCTATAAAGGGTTTTAAAATAGTAAAATTCCTCCTAAAAATACCAAAAAAATACAGTAGGTGCCCCTTAGGGTGGGGCACATTTTCTATTTAGAAAACTTTTTCTGAAACTACCCCATTTTCCCTCAAAAAATTGGGTAAGGGGAAAGGGGAATTGGGGTGCGGTTAGGAAAAGGAAGGGGGCGGGCTGGGGTGCGATTAGAGAAAGGGAGAAGGCTGGGGGCGCCACACCGGGCGCCCTCCTTGGGTCCCCACAGCGGATCCACAGCGGATCCGCTGTGGGGGGCACACAGTTGGAGGAAGGCGGGGCGGGAGTTAAGGTAATAGGAGCCGCACGATTTTCCTGGGGGAAAATCGTGCGGCTCCTGATTAATATCGGGAGGGGGCTGCTGCCGCCGCCGGGCAGCTGCCGGCTGGGGCCGGCGCCGCCCCCGGTCGGTGCGCCGGGGGCCGGCGACTCCTCCGGTGATGGTTCGGCGGCCTGGTGCCGCCGGCCACCGCCGGGGAGAGCAAGGAAACGGGCAGGAGGCGGTTGGCGCGACCTGCATGGGCCATGCAGGCCAGCTACGCTACCGCCTCCGCAGAGAGGGCGCCGGCGCCGCCCCCGGTCGGTGCGCCGGGGGTCGGCGCCCACTCCGGTGGTGGTCCGGTGGCCTGGCGCCGCCGGAGCCCACCGGAAAGAGAAGCAGGAGAGGACGGGGAGGCGCGGCGCAGTCGGCATAGGCCATGCCGGCCTGCTGCGCCGCCGCCTCCTCATGCAGGGCCCTCCCTGCCGCCCCTGGTCGGGGCGCCGGGGAGGGGGCAAGCCTCCGGCGGTGTTCCGGCGGCCTGGAGCCGCCGGCCGCCGCCGGGGAAGGGGATTATTCCCCTACAGGAAAACGGTGAGGAGGGGGGAGGCCACGGGTGCCGCCGGCTGCATCCTCCGGCGGCCCGGCCGCCTCCCCTGTGCCGGCGCCGAGGTCCCCGAGAGGGGACCTACCTCCCCCAGCGCCACCACCGGCGCTGGGGAAGAAGGCTTCTACGGCCAGCCTCCTCCCCGAGCCTTGCAAGGCTCGGGGCGGCGACCGGCGACGCACAGGCGAAGGGGAGAGGGGCGGCCTCCTTCGGGAGGTAGGAAGGGGGAGGGGGGAGGTTCTACCTGGAGGTGAGGTGGGGCTCGAGAGGTGGAGGGGCGGTGGCCGGCCATGAGGAAGGAGGAGGAGGTGGCGGCTTGGGGTGGGCTTGCTCCGGCAAGGTGGAGGAGGAGGGCTGGGCTGCCGGCAGGGAGAGGCTGAGAGGGAGTGGGGTGGGGGTTTGAGAGGGGCTGCCCCTTCCTTTTATAGGAAGGGGGAGCTCTCCTCCTTATCCCCCACGTGGGGATAAGGGAGGGGGAGATATTTTCTCCCCCTCCCCTCCCTTCTCTCTTGCCCCCTTTGCCCAAATAGGGGCTGCCTATTCATGGCAGCCCCTTTTCTTGGGGGGCTTTCTCTTTCCTTCCCCCCCCCCCCATTTCCTTTTCATTTCCCAATAAATTTCAAGCCGGGGGGGGGGGGTTGACCGAGTCAACTTAGGGCGGGGTCCTCCTTGGTCCCCGGGTCCAACAATAGTTGTCGGGGCCGATGTCGGGTTCGTATGCTTTATATCTCGTGCGTTGCACTGAGGCGATCTGCATAGTCCTAAAATGGCATACTCTCCATACGACCTTGAATCGAGGCCCAACTAATTCTGTTGCGCTCGTATTGTTCGTACGAGTTTACCAGAACTGACAGAAGTTAATCCGGGGCTCGTACGGTCACTATTTACAATAATGAGGTAGTGGCGTGCTATGATACCCGAAATGGTCGTTTTCTCCAAACGACCTCGGATCGAAGTGCAACGAATTCCGTTGCGCTCGTATTGTTCCTACGAGTCTAATGGAACTGACAGAAGTCAATTCGGGGTTCGTATGGTCACTATTCATAATAATGAGGTAGTGGCGCGCTACGATACCCGAAATGGTCGTTTTCCTCCAAACGACCTCGGATCGAAGTGCAACGAATTCCGTTGCGCTCGTATTGTTCATACGAGTCTAACGGAACTAACGGAAGTCAATTCGGGGTTCGTACGGTCACTATACCCCGATAACTTAGTTGCGGCGCGCAACATTACTTAACATGGTAGTTTTCTACTGCTCTGGCCTACTTTTATTGGGCTCACTAGGGTCTAGTGGCCCAATAAAAGTTGGGATGTTACAACGAGTATGAGCTAGCGCTGGCTAGCGCTGGCGCCAACGCTAGCGCTGGCGCTAGCTCACTTCAATTCTAACACTCCCCCTTGAAGTGAGCTCCGGGAACAACTCCAAGCAACGAGCGAAGCCTCCGGAACGGCCCCGCAGATAGGGGCTTCGTGAATATATCCGCAAGGTTGTCTTCACTCCGCACATGCTCCACAGCGATCAAGGCACCCAGCACCTTCTCTCTGATGAAGTGATGCTCGATCTCAATGTGCTTGGTCCTTGCATGACATACTGGATTGGTTACCAGTTTTAATGCACTCTCATTATCCCCGCGAAGCACAGTAGGTCCACTGACCTCCTCGTCCACATCCTCCACTAGTCTCCTTAGCCAGACACACTTCTGAGCTGCTAAGGACGACGCCTTATACTCGGCCTCCGTGGTAGAATTGGAAATTGAGTCTCTGCTTCTTGCTACACCACGAGATAGCAGCTGCTCCACACAAGAACACGTAGCCTGACGTCGACTTGCGATCATTAGCGTCACCTCCGTAATCTGCATCCGTGTACCCATGCAGCTTGAAGTCAGACTTCTCTTTATAGGACAACCCCATCTCAAGGGTTGCCCTTCACGTACTTCAGTATCCCTTTGGCTGCCTCCAGATGAGGCTTCCGCGGCTCCTGCATATACCGACTAACTCGGCCGACAGCAAAGGCGATGTCCGGCCTCGTGATAGTCAAGTAGATAAGACTCCCCATCAGTGCCCGAAAGATCTTCGGATCAGGAAGAATCCTCCCTTCTTCCTTCCGAAGCTTCAGCCCAGCCTCCAGAGGAACGGAACTGCTCCTCCCCTCCTTCATGCCGAATCTTTCGACGATCCTCTCGGCATACGCCCTCTGAGAAACATACAGTCTGCCTCTTCTCTTCTCAACTTGGAGGTCAAGGAAATGGTGCAGTTCACCAAGATCCTTCATCTCGAAACGTATGGAAAGCTGTTGTCACAGCGTCGCGATCTCCTCAGGGTTGTTCCCTGTCACGATCATGTCGTCGACGTATAGCAGCACCAGCACGTGAAGACCTCCATTCTTCTTCACGAACATGCTGGAGTCTGAGTCTGAGGCATCGTAGCCGCAGAACTGCAAGTACTCCGCAATCTTCCCATATCAGGCTCTCGGCGCCTGTTTCAACCCATAGAGGGCCTTCTTCAGCTTGCAGACATGACGTGGCTGAGACTTGGACACGTATCCAGGTGGTTGCACCATGAATATGTCCTTGTCTATCTCTTCATACAGGAACGCATTCTTCACATCAAGCTGCCACAGCTTCCAACCTCGGCACGCCGCTAGAGCGATGATCGTCCTCACCGACGTCATCTTTGCGACAGGACTAAATGTCTCCTTGTAGTCCTCTCCGTAGGTTTGCGAGAAGCCCCGAGCGACAAGCCATCGCCTTGTACCGCTCCACTTCTTCCATCAGCTCTCTTCTTAACCTTGTACACTCATTTACAGGTGACAGGTTTGATGCCCTCCACCATGGGAACCAGGTCCCATGTCTCATTCTTCTCTAGGGCCTCCATCTCCTCGATCATGGCCGCGTCCCACTCCTTGATGCCAGCTGCATCCTCAAAGCAGGCAGGGTTCCCTCTCATCGAGTGGTCCCGCGAAGAAGCAGGAAACCAAACTCACGAAGTTCCCCTCCTTATAGCGAGCAGGCGGAACGATGGTTCGCTTAGACCTCCTCAAGGCTTGGCCACTATCTACCACTCCGGTAGACTCCTCTGCTTGAGCTCCTCTCTGAGCTCCTCTCTGAACTCCTCCTGAAGCGGTGCTCTCCCTGCTTCTTGAGTTCGTAGCTCCCCCTGAGCCAGAAGCTCCTCCTGAGCCAGATGCTCCTCCTGATCCAGATGGCGATGGAGCACTTGGAGATAACTCCAACTCCACAGTAGGGTCCTCAGTGACCCACTTTTCTTCCCTGCTCGATTCTCCACTCTCCGGCAGCTCCACTGAAGAGACTCCCTGGTATGAGACCAGTTCGTCAAACACTACGTTGCGCGAGACGACGAACTTGTGGGTCTGCGGATCCATGCACTTCCACCCCGTCTTCGCTCATCGTAGCCGATGAAGATACACTTCCTCACTTTCGGCTCCAACTTGGTTCTCTGAGCGTCCGGGACGTGCACGAAGCAGGTAGAACCGAACACCTTCATGTGACCCACATTGGGCTTCTCCCCGAACATGAGCTGGTGTGGAGACACCATCCTGTTATGACTCAGAGGTAGCCTGTTGATCACATGAGTAGCACACGCCATTCCCTTCCCCCATAAGGCCTTGAGAATGCTCTTGGCATGTAGCCAACTCCTGGTTGTCTCCACCAGATGGCGGATCTTCCTCTCTGCACCCCATTCTGCTGAGGGTGTGAGCGCAGGAGAGCTCCCGCCGAATGTCGAACCTTCTGCAGAAAGAAGCAAACTCATTGGAGGTAAACTCCCCTCCATTGTCGCTTCTCAGCTTCTTCACTCTGCGGTTCAGCCTCCCCTCCACAAGCTCCTTCCACTCGAGGAACTTGTTGAATACTTCTGATTTCTCTCTCAGAAAGTACACCCGCGTATAGCGGGTGTAATCATCCACCAGAACCAGCGCATACTTATTGCCTCCATAAGTAAGGGTGGCGCACGACCTCATAACATCAGCATGTACGCACTCAAGAGGTGCCTTACACCTGGTCTCCGACTTGTCAAATGGAAGTCGATGTGACTTTCCATATTGGCATCCGTCGCACACATGGCCGTCGCCGTAGGAAGAGAGATGAGGCAGGCCACTCACTAGGCCCTTTGCCGCCATCACCTTCAGCTTGTCCATCCTTACATAACCCAGCCTCTCATGCCAGATCACAGCGCTGTCGTTTGTCTTCAGCTTGTCCACGTAGGCATTTGCAGACAAAACATACAAATCCTTCACCCTTCTCTCGGTGAGCGTGACGTAAGCATCGACAGACGATAGGTTCTTCAAGAACTTCACCTCCTTTGGTCCAAACAGCACGTGGTATCCAGCATCCACGGTGTTAGCCACCGAGAAGAGGTTCTTCTTCATGCCAGGCACGTGATACACACTCTTCAGTGTCACTGCTTCTCTCTACTCCCAAGGGACACCTTCCCTTCTCGCTCCACGGGATGTACCGTATCATCCGCAGTGATGAGAGCATTCATTCCTTCATACGCTTCCAAGGAGTCGAACTTGGACATATCTCCAGTGAGATGATGCCCGCAACCGGAATCCACTATCCAGTCGTTCTCGAGGTTGATGGAGGCTCAGACATCGACTGACGTTGTCGTCATCTCTGCCAGGAAACAATTGTCCCCCTCTCACCGCCCTGGTGACCTCCACCTCTCTGGTGATCTCCCTCCTTGTTAGCAACATGACCGGCCTTTAGATTGGACCGGCAGTCCTTTTGCCACGTGCCCGTACTTCTTACAGGCAAAGCAAAGGTATCTCCCCTTCTCATCGCGCGCAGGGAGGAACTTCCTCCCATCTCCCTGAGAGGACGTTGAAGGTCCATCTCTGGAGTTCTTCTTTCTCTTGTCCCAGAATCTCCTCTTTCCTGAGAACAAGGCATCGTCATCTCCTCCTGAGATGGATACTCCCGCCATCTGCTTCGCCAATCTCTCATGTGACGATAGCAGGTTCTCTAGCTCCAGAAGGGAGGGCTGAGTAGCCCAACCTTGCACGGAAGGAACGAAGGGGACATACTCCCTCCTCAAGTCTCGGAGTATGTGCCGCTTCAACTTCGCCTCTGAGATTGGCTCTTCAGGATCCAAGGCCGAGATCTCCCCACATAGGTTCTTCACCTTCAGGAAGAAGGTGGATATCGCCATCTCGCCTTGAGTCGACTTCGCCAACTCATTCTCCAGGAATTGTAGCCGCGCCACATTCTTCTTGTTGAATAACCCATCGAGGGCTATCCAGATCGCAGACGCTGACTTGCAACCTATGATGTGGTCGAACAAGTCAGGTGATATGGATCTCTTCAAGGTGAACTCCATCTTGGCGTTGGTCTTCCTCCAAGCTCTCACAGCTGGACCATTATCTCCGACAGCTACAACTTCCTCTTGCTCCCCACCACCAACAACCTCCCAGAGATCCTCTCCAAGAAGGTAGCTCTCCATACAAGACATCCACTTCTTGTAGTTGGTTTGAGTAAGCAGCTCAATGCCAAGTCCCCTAGCATACCCTCCTCCGCCGTCCATCTTGGTTGCTTCGTCCTTGTTCCCACTATCCCTCTGATACCATGTGAAATATTTTGAAGTCGGAAGAACACGTCAACCAACGGGAGAATAAGGACACCAAATAGATGAACACTATCTTTCACAATAATAATAACTCTAGTAGCTAGTTACAACTGAACAAGGCTGAATACAAGTTGCATCCAACTTGAATCACAACAGCCAATAGTAGGTAAGAACTTGGTCACGGACAAGGTCCGCTTCTCCTCAGGAGCACACCGCGCAGGTGATACTCACTCCAATACTCGCTCCTCGCTATAGAAGCTCGCTCCTCGCTACCGCCCGGCGGTATCGCTAGCGTCGGGCGTTAGCTCTGCTACTCGCAAGCTCGCTGCTCGCACTCCAAGCTTCTCGCACGCTCGCCACGCGCCGCTTCCTCCAATACTCGCTACCGCGAGCGCTATCGCTAGCGCCGGGCGGTATCTCCAATACTCGCTACTCGCTCAAGGGAGCTGGCCGAACTTACTCCAAGTTCGAATGCTCGCCAGGTAGCACTCTGGTATCTCAAACTCGCTCAAAGTTGAGGATACTGACCACTTTCAATGCAATATTCGCCACTCTCTGAAAGCATTCTCTTTAGAGGGGGGTACCCCTCTATTTATAGGAAAACAAGGGGGTGGCGAGTATGAGCTAGCGCTGGCGCTAGCGCCAGCGCTGGCGATAGCTCACTTCAATTCTAACAGTGGTTGTGTTACATTATGGAGGTCCAGCCGCATACCCATGAATGTATAAGAACTCCCCCTCCTGAACCAAGTGTTGTGTGAGTTCGGGGGAAGACATGTGAGGTCGCCAAATTATCAATGCAGCCAAATGTTACTCGTCTAACGATCCGGCTCGATGGATTGACGGGCAACGACGAAGGGGCTAAAAGAGCAACAACATGACCCTAGGTGCTGCGGCAGAGAGGACACACCACGAACCCAGAATCTTAGAAGAGACTTCCCCTCCACAACAGAAGATGGCCGAACAGGGGACGAGGAAGACACCAATTTTTTTTTGAAAGATGCAAATAGCATGTAATTAAAAAACAAAAAGAAAAGAAAAAAAAACTACAGCATGCCATCTAAGTCCACCCGAACAAGCTCGGCAAACTCAGTCTGGGTGCTATCAACGTCCAGCCAAACAAAATTTCCCCGAAGGGAAAAACGCGCACAAAAATCAACAACTCTATTGCCCTCACGGCCAATATGCTGGAACCGAAGCTGGGAAAGCCGCTCAGAAATGAGAAGTCCTCGTCGCCATCTACTGTCACGCTCCAGTCACCCTGTCTCATCCCAGCAGCACAGCTATCCATAAGGGTACGACAGTCGCCCTCTATAATAGCTCCGCGAGTCCCATATAAAGAAGGGGCAATCTGATCCTTCAGCGCCAAAATCGCCGCCAGCTCCACTCCCCCCGGATCCCAATGCAGCATCGAGATCCCAGCAGCAAAGACAAGAGCACCTCAATCGTCACGAGCCACCATCCCAAGCCCAGCAAGCCCAGACGAGGAAAGCGAACCATCCACATTGAACTTTATCCATCCAGGGGGTGGGGGGCACCAAGAGAGTGGTGTCGACAGCCGGTGAGGCTGGGTGGTACCCCAGTGCCCCTGTGCTGGTAGAGTATACAAAATGGAGAGGTTCTCAACGATGGTTGCTGCCATAACCGTAAAGGTCGCCACTTCCCCATGGTGAACCTTGGCATTGCGGCCACGCCATGCTTGGTAACCGCACAGCAAAAAACTCGCATCGTACCTAGTGCACCGGCAGATGCGGAGGAGAGAAAGTCACGCACAGTCTCCCAACTGGAGAATGAGGGAATACTGTAGCCCCATCGTCGAAGAGCGACCCGGATAGCCACAAGACAACAGCAGTCCGAGACCATATGGTCTCGGGTCTCCTTTAAAGTGCAGCCCCAAGGACATCCACGCTCAGCAGAAAGACCCCGACGGGCAAGCCACGCACGGGTGGGGATAGCATCCCAGAGAAGCCGCCACCAAAACATCCACTCCTGCAGGTGAAGCTTCAGCTTCCGAAGCCAGCTGAAATCCGTACGAGTCCCATCGAACTGGGCCATGAAAGCAAGGGAGGCAACTGATCGGCCGCTGAGGCGGGTGCAGATCTTTGTCCTGTCCTGGGGTTGCGAGCTGTGAAGAGGGATTTGGAGGATGATCTCAACAAGGTCCGACCCAAAAAACTGAGATAGAGCGGAAGCATCCCACCCGTCACCAGGCATCACAAAAGCTGACACCGGGATCGACTCCAGCGCGCCGCAGTCAGCAAAAGTGGGCCACCGAGACAAAGGCCGGTCGAGAATCCAAGCGTGAGCGAGCACATCCACAGACTCCCCATCCGTAATCTTCCAGCGAAGAAGAGGACGAAGGCACTCGGCACCATCCCTGATGAGTCGCCACACCGGAGAGTCGCATCGAGTGACCCCCTCCCGCCAAAGACGGCCAGTGTACCGAGCAGAAATCACCCTGTGGAAAAGGGAAGAACCCGACTGCATCAGCTCCCAGGCAAACTTTGCCCGTAAAGAGCCCTGCCATCTACTTACCCCATGGAACCCAAGCCCTCCCCCGGCCACGGGAGAGCAACATTGCTCCCAGCTAACATAATGCATCCCACGCTGGGAGGGTCTTTCTGCCACAGAAAAAACCGCGCCAACCGCTCTATAGACTCCTGGACCGAGCGAGGCACGTGACAGTGCGTATAAAGTAACATCGGCATGGCCAACAGCGCCAAGTTGACGAGGGTGGCCCGGCCAGCCAAGGCTAGGTGTCAGTTCCCCCAAGCACGAAACTTCTCCGCCACCTTCTGAAGCAGGTGTGAAAAGTCGGAGCGCTTCAACTTACGCATAGCCAGTGTAATGCCCAAGTAAGTGAACTCGCGGACCCTCTGAAAGCCCTAACGGTGAGTCAGCCTGCTACACTGCCACCTATGGGTCGACTTGCCAAACATGACCATGGAATTCGACCTGTTGATCCGCTGCCCAGTCCAGGAGCAGTACTCTTGCAACACAACAAGACACTGATCCACACACGACGTGGTGGCATCCGAGGTGATGAAGATGTCGTCAGCGTACAACAAATGAGAGATCCGTGGGCCAGAGGCCGCCACCATAACGCCCAGTGAGTTCCCCCACTGACTGAAGGCAAGCGAGAGCAGCTCATAGCACAAAACAAACAGAAAAGGTGATAAGGGGCATCCCTGCCGAAAGCCGCAACTCGCCTTGATCCACCTCGTACGTCGCTCGTTGAGAAGCAGCGCAAATTGCGGCCCCTCTACACACTGCAGAATCCATCTAGCAAACCTCTCCGGGAACCCAAACATGTCCAGAACCCGCCGCAGCGTCTCCCACGACATCTTGTCGTACGCCTGCTCCATGTCGACCTTCAATGCGAGGAATCCTGTCATTGAGGTCGAGGTCGCCAGCTTGTGCACCACCTCCTGAGCGATAAAGCACTGGTGGGAAATAGAGCGCCCAGGAACAAAGGCCCCCTGCTCCTCAGAGATAAGCGAAGGAAGGAGCCCCTTCATGCGATCCACAAGGATCTTCGCCGCCACCTTATAGATGGTCTGGCAAAGACTAATAGGCCGAAACCGGTCCGGTCGAGAAGCATTGGGGCACTTCGGAATGAGTACCACCAATGTCTCCTTCCACTCGCTGGGCATGCGACCAAGAGCAAAGAATCGCATATGGCCCTGCAAACAGTGGAACGCACAATTGGCCAGAAATGGACAAAAAAGGAAGCAGTAATACCGTCCTTGCCCGGAGCACGGTTGGCCTTCATGGCCTTGATGACGCCCCAAATCTCCTCCACAGAAACCTCCTTCAGCAACAAGGAGGCCGCCTCACCATCAAGCCGCCGCGAGGATGGCAAGAGAGGCCAGCCATCAAGGACAGGAGGTGCACACTCCCACTTCCGATCAAAGAAGTCCAAGAAAGCCGCCTCAATATCCTCCGGATCCTCAACAAGGACGCCATCCTCAAGCTCAACCTGAGAGATCTGATTCTCGCGCCGATGCGCAAAAGCAATGGAGTGAAAATTGTGGGTGTTCGCATCACCATCATTGATCCACTGCACCTTGGCCCTTTGCCTCCACCAAGTGGCCAACCTAGCATGAGTGCTCAAGAGCTCCTTAACCGCCGCAATAAGAGCTCGGGTCTGGTCCTCCGAGATGCCACCATCCAAGCTCTCCAACCGCTGGAGCTCCACAATCTCCGCCTCCAGCATTTCCTTCCGGGCCCCCATATCCTTGAGCTTGTTCTTGCTCCAAAAGAAAAGGGTCCGAAGGGTACGGCGACACTTCCGTTGTAGAACCTCCGCACTGCCACCAACATCCGCCTTAAGCCAAGAGCGAGAGACCACCTTCCGCACCATCGGGTACGAAAGCCAAGTATCCTCAAACCTGATCCACCTGGTTGGTCGCGCAGCCTGCATCGCCCCCAAAGCCACGAGGAGAGGACAGTGGTCAGAGACAACACGAGGTAGGTGTCGCACGGTGCCTAATGGAATAACATGCATACCCACTGAGTTGACAAAAACCCGATCCAAGCGCCCTAACACACGCACAAGCCCGGGCTGATTGTTACACCAAGTAAAGGCCGGGCCCGTGAACCCCAACTCCTGCAGGTCCAGATCCGCCAGAGCCGCATCCATCTCCAGAGGCCCCTGAGAATACACAAAGGGCCGAATACCGCGCCGCTCCTCCATCCGCAGCAGGAAGTTAAAGTCACCCCCCACCATCATCGGGAGATCTGGGGTCGCAAACTGCTCCAGTAGAGACCACAACTATCTCCGAATACAAGCATCCTTATTCGCATAAACGAACACCATCCACCAACATCGCTTATCAGGGAAAGTAACATCTCCAATAACGCATTGCCGAGATAGAGAAACTGGCACAAACTGAACCACATCACTCCGCCACAGCACCGCAATACCCCCCGACCTACGAGCTGACGGTTGATGGACAAAATCCCAATTCCTACCCGCCACCGATCCACATCACGCCTTGAAAGATCCTCCACCATCGTCTCAGGCAAACCAACCAAGGGAACCCCCCACCGCACAATGAGATCGCGGAGAAGATGCCCAGTAGCTGGCTTCCGAGCCCCCCTACAATTCCACATAAGGAGGCTCGTCATGGGCCCCTTGGAGAGGACGCGTCCCCGCCGTCGGTAAAACAGTCAGCCCTTTGACGCTTGTGAGAACCAAAATCAGATTGTGCAATCACCCGCAGTGGCGCAAGAGGGTAGATAGCCAATTCCATCCCCACAACACCGTCAAAAAGTGGATCACCAACCTTGTCCAAAGCTGAACCACACAAATCAGCACCCGCCTCACCGAAGAAGAACCATTAGGGACATGCGACAAGTGTGGGTTGGGAACAAGTTGCTCGAAAGGGGCGGCTGGCGGCCTCGAGCCCTTGCCGACACCCCGCCGTCGTCGACGACGATGCTGGACAACGCTCCACGATCCCGGTCCGAGCACCCCATCCGGAACCTGGGCAGCAGCTGGGGGCGGGGGAGGGGGCACACGAGGGGTAGGTCTTGGCGGGGGGGCCGCACGCTGGGTGGTTGGGCGAACCGGGGCGGGAGCATCAACTTGGCGAGTATCAAGAGTCACAGTCAAGGATGACAGGTCTAAGTTTTTGAAAATTGGGTTCCGAAAGCTCGGCCAAAGGTGCAGTTCTCCCTAGTACCCCTGGGGTCCTATTTATAGGAAAACCAAAGGGGAGGTGGGTTCTTATTTATAGCCCAGCCCAACCCGACGATTATGCGACATTGAGGGGATCTCTCTTGGCTTCGGTGAGCAACTCATTGGTCGCCCACCTAGCGAGTATGAGGGGTTGCTCGCACATGCTCTCCCATACTCGCCTAGGCCTTCTACTGTTCCTGCAGACTGAGTTGTCTTTTATCATTGACTCTTGGCTTCTGCTTTGACCTTTGACTTTGACTTCTACCTACGTGGCTTGAATCAGGTCCTACGCTCGAAGAATATGAGTTGTACACAATCTTCGCTCTTTGCACGCAACGAAGGTGATCAGAAAGAAACATCCAACCTTTATTCGGCAAGCTTCTCCTAGCGAGCATTGGACCTACTCGACATCAACTTGACTGTCTCTGAGGCTCTATATATAGAGGGGGCTCTTTTATTGGACTACCAGTCTTAACTCGCACGAGATATCGCTCATTGTCGAGGAAGAATTGCGGGCAAATATGGCCGAGTTGGTGGGTTGGTTGGAGCCTTCTACTCGGAAGCGTCCTCATGAGGACGATGATGTCAAACAGTTCCTCACGCCTAAGATAAAGAAGAAGCTCGTGAAGAAGAAGTCGCAACCCGGTCCACAGAGAATGTCGTCAATCTTTCCGCCAACCAATGGGAGACTCCTGTGAGCACCCAAAGACTGCTCAGCGAGTTGGGCCTTGCAGAAAATGTCGAGGAACCTTCTCCCGAGCCCTTTGCACCACAGGTCTCTCCTACGGTGGATCCTCAGGGTCCCAGACTCATTCACACCCAGAGCTCGCTTCCTCGCGAGGTAGAGACTTCATGCTCGCTGACTAGATCGTCGTCATGCCGATTTTGCTTTGAGATTATGACATTTTCTCTATTTGCAGATCCATCGACTTCCGGATCTCCTGGCGAGCATCTGGTTGTGCATCCTCTGCGATCAACTCCGATATTCGTGCTGGATTCCCAGCAGGCAGGGCGAGTTAGCCGGATGGTGAGGATCCACCACGGCTCTCAGGTGACTTTGGCAGGGAAGCAAGTTCCCTCTGCGAGCGACAAGCGAGCTCCTCCAGAGAAGAACTCGCAGCCGTGGATGAGTAAGGAGTCCATGCCTCCTTCGGGCGATCAAAGGAGCCCACCGGCGAGCAACCCTCCTCCACTGCCTGCGGATGAGTTGCAATTAGATCATGCGAGCACTTCGCAGTTGCCCGCGGGCAGCCTTCTGCCGCCACCTCCTTTGTCGTCAGCATCAAATGCTCCCTCCGACCTTCGTCCGTTGTCGGCACCCACACCTTTGATCCCTCCTGTGGGATCGTCGCGACGCAGGAGGATCGGGGGCTCCTTGGGCTTCTTTGCCCCAAGAGGGGAGGGCGACCACTGGATGGTCGCGACAGGGGATATGTCGATGAAATCCCCAGGTGACTTGTCATGTCTTCGTCGGGTTGGCAAGATGCTACCCATCACAGCCCTTCTCCTCGCCGAGGTCGGTCTCCTCATCAGGACCGGTCTCCTCGTCGGGCCCGGTCTCCTCGCTGGGGTCGATCTCACATCCCTCGTCGTGAGGCGAGGACTGAAGCTCCTCGAACTGGCAATTCATCATTTCTTCGTAGCCGCTATCTCTTTTGACTGGAATGCTTGCTAATCATGTGATCATCTTCTCTATTGGCAGCTCGACGTCTACTCCAGGGTGGAGTTAATCACGTCTACTCCAGTGCGAGTAGCGAAGCTCGAAGAATTCGAGGCACGGCTGGTCGGTGTTGAGTCTCAGTTCTATTTAATCAAAGAGCTGGAGCAGCGAGTAGCGATGATAGAACATAGCCAGCAGCTCCACCATAAGGAGTTGGTCGGCATGCGGGTGAGCATGGGCTCAGCGGGGAGGCTGGCGAGGATCGAGGATCAACTCCACAAGGGAGAGGATGCAATGTCGCTGGCCTCCAAGCACTTCAAGCGCGCGCGCAACATGGGCTATGCCAGGCGACCTCCTCAGCCATTGGATGTGCATCCTCTAGGTCCTTAATAGATTTTTTTTCATCTTTTTCTTTGTAGAATGATCGCCTTTGGCGACTATGTAAACCAACTTTCTCATCCTAATTGTAATATTATTTGGCGAGTATTTCATCTCGCCCTTTACTTGTTGTCTTGCTTTCTACGATGATGTGTCCATCTTACCTTCTTTAGATTGTTTATGAGCATTGATGATGGATCATCGCGTAGACTTCGGCAAGATTCTAAATTCTTTTACGCAGGACCTCGCGTGTGGAGGGTTGGCGACTACTGATGCGCAATGCGACCACGACGAATTATTAGGATGTTCGCATACCCTTTTTTCTAGTCGCGTCGGGCTAGCTGATACCCTCTCCCTTGCCTCTGTCTATAAATAGGGGGTGGGTATGTATTTATTTCGCTATCAGTGACCTACTACTTCTTCTTGTGAGTATCTTCGGCTTCCTTCTTTCTCGTCGTCTGATACTCACTCTTTCTTCTCGTCTCTTTCTCCTCGCCTTCTTTCTTCTCGCGATGAATGATGAAGCGGCTGCTAGGTGGGCTGGTCATGCGAGGAACTTTGTCGCGGCGATGCTCAAGAAGTCCATTACCACGCAGAAGGACTTAGAAGATTTCAAGGAGAAATTCCTTCCCGAGGGGTACTCGGTCAGGCTTCCTCGCCAGACCGAGCGACAAAACACCTTCTTGGAGGGCAAGATCATCCTCCCGATCAGACACTTTGAGTTCGGCCTGCGACTTCCCCTGTGGCCAAATTCTCCGCTACTACGGGATAGTCCCCGCTTAACTAAACCTGAACGGCATGGCGATGATCGTCGGGTTCCTCTGCTTCCTGCGAGAAGAGAAGATCGCTTTCTATCTTTCCGTATTCAGGAGAATCTTCTCCTTTATGGCGACAAGCGAGGGGGTTATCTTCTTGTGCGTCCATATATGTTCGCTAGTCGGCACAGCGAACAAGAACCACCGTTGGGGCGAGTAGATAGTCGTGGTTGGAGACGACTTCGAGGACATTCCTCGCCGATCTCAGCAACCGCCTGAAACCTCCTTCGTCACTCCCTTCCTTTAGGGTGTTGGAACATGGTCTTCCGCATCTCCTAGGTTTGAGAATAACAAATCCTATGTGTATTTGATCTTGTGTGTTCAAAGTGTGCAGGTTTACATAGTCCATATGACTCAAGGAGTACTCTTGATGACTGCCCCCAAAATTGAGGCCAAAATTCGAAAAGGCTCACTAGCGCTGGCGGTAGCGATAGCGCCCGGCGCTAGCGTTGATTAGCACGATTCCGGCTGTGTTTTTAGAAAGAGCTAACGCCAGGCGGTAGCAGATAGCGCTGGCGGTAGCAGATAGCGCTGGCGGTAGCATGGCGCATAAGAGGCATAGAGCAAAATGTTGCCACGGATTGAAGATCCTGCCGCGCAAAACGTTTCCTAATCCGGGCTAGCGCCGGCGGTAGCGCTAGCGCTGGCGGTAGCGCTTGGGCTATAAAAGGACCCCCTCTCCTCTTATTTTCGACACACCTATTGCATACACCTCAGAGAGAGAGTACTAGAATTCCAGAGGCTTGTCTTAGCCGAAATTTGAGGTTCCAGCGAAGCTCTGCCAATTTCTGAAGGAGAATTCCATCACGCCGAATCTAGACGAAGTCCTCTTCAACAAATGCTGATTCTACAGCGGATCTCCATCTCCTACTTCAGAAGTTCATCTTAAGGGAGGTTTTGTTATTTTATTTCTCTTTTATCATTGTAAACGGTAGTGAATCGCCTCGTGTTGGCGACTAGGTCTGGGGTAGACTTAGGGCTGAAATTCGCCTCGTGTTGGCGACTAGATCTAGGCTAGTTCTAGGGGGTGCTCGAGGCCACATCCGGGGAAGGATTGGCTAGAGCGGCTTGAGGCCGAATCCGGGGAGGATAAGGCTAGAGCCACTGGTTCGTGGGGAAGCGAGTCGGGATAGAAAACAAAAAGAGTTTTTTTATTATTCGCCTCCGATCTCTAGCGTCATCGAGATCAAGTTTTGTAAAACTTATTTATCATTAATAAAGCTTGTCTCTTTTTTGTTTTACTTCACTTATTTCATGTCTTTAATCTCGCAATAATTCAAAGTTTTTAAATATAATCTAAAGTTTTTGAAAACCCTTATTCACCCCCCCCCCCCCTCTAAGGGCGCCGACCGATCCAACAAGTGGTATCAGAGCGGTTTTATTCCAATCGGCTTAACAACCGGGAATAATGACGTCTCATGATCTCGCTTCAATTAGTGGGGCAAATTTCTGTGAAGATGAAATATCACATAAACCACCCTTGTTTGAAGGAAAAAATTATAAAGGATGGAAAATCTTAATTGAAAAATTTATTAAAACTTTAGACATCGAAGTATGGAACTTAGCAATTATAAGACTTGCGGATGAATCAAATAAAAAAGAACGTCAGCTAAATGCCAAAGCCAAACACTATCTATTTTGTGCACTATCTAATGAAATTTTCAAATTCATATATTATTTTTCTAGTGCATACAAAATATGGCACTTTCTTGAAGAAATGTTTGATCTTCCTCTCGCAGGTGTCGAACAAACACAAGAGGAAAAGAACGTACAAGAATCCATTATCATCCAAGAAGATCTCTCTCGAAGCAAAACCATGGAGAATATTGAAATAGAGAAAGAGAACAATACATCAAAAGAAGATGAAAACTCATCTGTGATCGAGGAAGGACTAAAAGATGACAAAGGAACTTCATGCTCATATTTTGCCTCCTCCAAAAGCGCTGTAAGAAAGACTAAATCTTCGTCTTGTGTAATAACCTCTATCTCTAGTTTCAACATATTAAAATAGCTAAACGAAAGATCAAAAAATTGAAAATTGCTAATAAAAACTTACGTTTAGAAAATAAGAGGCTAAAGACTACTGAATCAAATTGTGATGTGTCTTCATCATCTTATTTTTTACTTAAAAATACAAAATCTTGTTTTGATTGTATTAATATTAAAGAAAAAGTCAAAAAACTTGAAAAATAAATAATTTGTGTGAAAGAACACAATGAAAAATTATGTTTAGAAAATTCATCATCGAAGAATGATTATGCTAAATGTAAAGACTACGAGATTGAAATTAAAGAGATGGACGAAACATTTAATGAATATAGGGATGAATATGAAAAATATATTGAATCAATTGCTACCACTCTTAAAAATAGCACAATCGCTTACAATAAAGCCAGACACAATTTACAAATTAAGAATGATGAATTAATTGCTAAAATCAACTTGCTCAAGAAAATCATAAAGAAAAACACTCATTCACAATACCAAGATATATCTAAAAGCAAGTTAAATATAAATTCTCAAAATATTAATAAATCAAGCAATGGAAATAAAAGACATCAACAAATTAAAAATGAAATTCCAAAGTACAATTATTATTATCATCAAACTTCTCCCAACATAAAACTTCACAAATTTCCTATGAAAAATGCTTTCTATAATCACTACAATTATAATCCTAAAATAAAGATTATCACAATAAAAATTTGACTCACAATAATAATATTAAACCGCAGTTTGAATGGAGGCCCAAAACCAATGATGAAACACAAACACCACAAAAAGGGGCCCATTCATTTCCATCTCCCCAAAAGCAAATACGTTGTATTTGGGTACCCAAAGGAACCATCACACCCGGTCCTCTTTGGATACCTAAATCTCTCTTTCATTAGGTACCTCCAAATGCATGAAGTAGAATATTTTCAAAAGGGAAATATACAATTTTTCTCTACTTCATGATGTGCTTTAATGTACTTCAATTTTCTTTGTTTTCTTATTTCTTTGAAATTATCATGTTATGGTCATCTTGTATATGAAACATGATCAAAAATTTTAATTAGCCTATAACATTAATCAAAACTCAAAATCTTATTAAGATGACCTACTTATTATTCATATATTCATTATACATATATATTAAATTCAAATCTTCTATGTGGTGGTAAAATATTTAATCATAAGATTTCAAAAAATATACCACATAAATTTTTTTTAATATCACCACTTCATAACATCAAATTATAAATGAAACATTCTAGTCAAACATCCAAAAGATAACAAAATAAACATATTTCAAAGAACAACAACATCCAAGACATAGGTTCAAATTCCTGGATTATTACATAAAAATTGTTCCTCTCATAACTACTCCTCCTCATCTATGTTCTCCACACTAGGACTCGGGGAGAGTCTCCTGCGAACCCTCTGGATCGAGTGGCGGGGCGGATCTGAAACTGGACTCTCCCATTCCCTCCGCTCTGGTGTAGATGGGTTTAACTTTAAAGCTTTCATCATAAACTTCATCATTTTCTTGATCCCTGAGACATCCTTCCTTATCACAGAAACATCCTCCTCCACCCGTGTCATCCGCTCACCCATCTCCTCTCGAAAGGACCCATATGGAGCATCTCGAGCCCCTCGAGAAGACGCTCCTCGCCGGAGTGGTGGTTGAGTTGATGATGATGGCTCATCCGAGGCAAAGGATGCCCGCAAATGCGAAGTACTATAAATAGGAGGGTAGCAATATATCAAGTAGAAACCCAGCTCAATAGAAGGATACAACATCTGAATCACCTGCTAGATGATGCCGCCCAGGGGCAAGTTGTTGTATCTCTGTCGGGTGGGTTGCCTCAACTTGTAGGAGTAGCGAATCAGGGAAAGTAGTAAGTCCGCCACGTCGAACTTCTCCTCCTCCAAAATAAAATAAGTGACATAACTGAGCTGGGCTGTGACCTTTGCTGTGTCACCCAACTTCAGCATAATTGTGTGGCGTAATACATCCTGAACAACTAGGGCATCCACGGTGAGTGTCGACACCGACGAGATCAGACTTCTGCATTCCTTATTATGTAGCACCTGGTTCACAAAAGTCCAATCTCTGTCTGCCCTGAAACTCTCCACAATCTCCAACCGATGTGAATGCTGGGATAATCCAAACACGCGCCTCAGTTGCTCATGAGTAATAGTCACCTCCCGCCCTTGCACCTGTGACCGCACTCCTCCATCCAGCCTGGTCTGTGATGGGTCTTCCAAATTCGTATAGAACTCTCGCACTAACTCGGAAGAAAATCCGTCAGAAATAAATAAATTTAGCACCTCGGAGGCAGCGAATAACTGCATAATGTGATAGTGTCGTGGCAAGTCAAACTCCACGACGTATGGAACGCCCACTACTGCTGCCTCTACTGCTAACTCTGTACTCTTTTTTCCTTTAGGGGCCATCTGCCACATTATCAAAAAAATTATTATTAAACCAAAATGAAATATATTTTTTTTCTAAAAACAAAAATAATTATATATCTCCTAAAATAAAATATTTTCATTTTTTTTGATAGATCTAGGAAATCAACATCAAGATCAAGTTAGATCTAAAAATATCCAAGTAATATTTTTCAAACATTTCCAAAATTTAAACTAAGTAAAAAATTACTAAATCCAAGAAATCCACATAAAAATCAAGATCAAAATCCTCATAAAAACCCTAATATTGCTGAAAATCAACCATTACAGATCTAATCTCTAAATCCATCTGATAACCTCAAATATCTTCATCTCTAACATCACAATCAAGCTTTAAAATAAAAATTATAAGAAAAGATGAGATATTACCTCAGATCTGGGCGATTGGAACGAGTGTTCTTTGAGGTTTTTCGGGAGAAAATGGAGGAAATATCGGATCTGAAAGAATAGATCAGATTTAACAAAAGCCTCGATAGCGCCAGTGCTAACGCTAGCGCCGGCAGTATCGGGCCCTTCTGATTTTTAAATAAAACAAAATTCCATTAATTACATAAATTTATTCTCTACAATATGTACTAGTTGGTGAGGCAGGATTTCGTTTATTTTGACCTGTATTGGGTGTCCTAGATCTTTCAAATTAACACAAATTCAAAAATACAATTTTCTTCATTTTTAACCATCCAAAACATCTCCTAAAAATCTGCACTTTCAGCATGAAACTACTATTGGGACACCTAATCAAGACCACCAATCAAAATTTCCAAAATCCTAAAAAATCATTCACTGTCTCCCGCGCTAGCGCTACCGCAGGCGCTAGCGTCCATGTTCATTTTTCTGTATTTTTTAAATTTCTAAAAATCCCTTAAAATATATAAATCTATATTTTCTGCTTAGTTTTGCACTTCTGTGTTTCTTTATTTTTTGAAAAATCAAATACAAAAACTACAAAAACCAAATTACAAAAAAATATGCTTTTCTTTTTCGCTTGTGTTGTTTCCTTTGTTTAAAGTTCATCTTTATGCAAAAATCAAATATAAGAATTCCAAAAACAAAAATTACAAAAATATGCTTTTATTTGCAAAAATCAAATACAAAAATATAAAACTTTAAAACTATCAAAAAAAACTCTATGATTTTTTTTGTGAAAAATCAAACATGATTTAATCTACTATTTAGAAATTTTACAATGTTGCAATTTATCTTTTCAAACTACTTTGGACATTGTCTTTCTTCATGCTTTGATATATCTATTCAAATGTGCATCAATTATAGTTTAAAAGTTGTGTAGGATCAAGCTTAGCATGCCTCTAAGTATGAGTAAATGTTTTATGTTTGATAATGGTATTTATGCACGCACCCTTTTTGGCATTGTCTACATATGTGTTTAATCTAAGAATACTTATGTATATTTTGTATTAGTACAATGGATTAAAATTGCACAAGTATCTTACCTACACTCCTTCTTTTGCACTCTTAAAAATTAAGAAAAGTGGTTATATTTTCTTTCTCATAAAATCTATTGATTTGCAAAACAAGTGTATTCGGAGAACTTTGTACAAAACAAAATTATAAAATAAATGATAAAGATAACTCCACCAAGCACTACTTGAACCTCCTGATAAGTCTTAATGAGCATTGTGAGGTTGAGCACCTTGGAAAGAATAATAAAGTGTCTTGTGCAAATCAAATCTTTCTTTCAAAAATAAGAAAAACCATTTTCTCTTAAGTACACCGGATCACTAGTCTCAAAATTCAAAATAAAATATGTGATCCCCCAAGCACTACTTTGCACCCTGATAAGTCTTGATGAGCATTGTGTGTGCAAAGCACCTTGGTAGTTGTACATTTTTTTTGTGCATTAAAGTGTGTGGAAGTAATCTTATTTGTGTTGTATTGTGCTTCTTACTTTACATATTACTTGTATTTTTGATTAAAACATTTGTTTACTCTCCTCAAAATTACACTTATGTGCACATCATTATCTTCCATAACACTTCTTCTCATGAGTATTGGATCCTAATGTTAATTCTATATTACTTTTTATTTATGAAATGCACTAGATAACCTAGCATGTGTTCTACAATGTTTTGTATGTTTTTGGAATTATGAATTAAAGTAACATTGTAGTATTTTTTTTATATAAACATTCTTTCATGCTTGGTTATTATCAAATTTAAAACTACAAAATGATTTACAAAAACATCATCTTTTGTGAACTTTAACTCATTTTTTTTGGATTATCATTACTATTTGATGTTTTTTGTATTGCTATAAGTCTTTCGCATCTTAACCATATAAGTGTTTTTACCTTGCGCTTTCATGCTTACTTAATATCTTGTATTCTTTGCATCATCACTTATTCTTAAAAATTCCTATCTTTCATTAAGTGATAACTTTCCGTGGAACACTTTTTATTGGTTACTTCTAACATAAAAATCTTTTATGCTAAAAACTCTGAAAATTTTGTAATGCTTATAACTCTAATCTATTTCAATGAGAAACAATTCTAAACATCCTTATCATTTACTTAAAAAGCTCGATCATGCCTTCTCTTCTATTTACAGATTCTTTGGTGTTTTGTTTTCCCTACCCACTTTTGCTAATAACAAAGGGGGAGAACTAACATGATAAATATAACCCGTTATCATAAACCCAACATGACAAATTAAGATGATAGCTTACATATTAGGGGAACATTCACTTAGGGGGAGCACGTATTTAGGGGGAGCAATTCTAAATGCTAAAATCAATAATTATCCTAGGTCATCACTCGCACACACACACAAGTAGAGTTTCATCATGTTTATTTATTAATGCTTTGATTTATCATTAATGGATTTGTTATTATCAAAAGGGGGAGTTTGTTGGAATATGGTCTTCCGCATCTCCTAGGTTTGAGAATAACAAATCCTATGTGTATTTGATCTTGTGTGTTCAAAGTGTGCAGGTTTACATAGTACATATGACTCAAGGAGTACTCTTGATGACTGCCCCCAAAATTGAGGCCAAAATTCGAAAAGGCTCACTAGCGCCGGCGGTAGCGATAGCGCCCGGCGCTAGCGTTGATTAGCACGATTTCGGCTGTGTTTTTAGAAAGAGCTAACACCATGCGGTAGCAGATAGCGCTGGCGGTAGCATGGCGCATAAGAGGCATAGAGCAAAATGTTGCCACGGATTGAAGATCCTGCCGCGCAAAACGTTTCCTAATCCGGGCTAGCGCCGGAGGTAGCGCTAGCGCCGGCGGTAGCGCTTGGGCTATAAAAGGACCCCCTCTCCTCTTATTTTCGGCACACCTATTGCATACACCTCAGAGATAGAGTACTAGAATTCCAGAGGCTTGTCTTAGCCGAAATTTGAGGTCCCAGCGAAGCTCTGCCAATTTCTGAAGGAGAATTCCATCACGCCGAATCCAGACGAAGTCCGCTTCAACAAACGCTGATTCTACAGCGGATCTTCGTCTCCTACTTCAGAAGTTCATCTTAAGGGAGGTTTTGTTATTTTATTTCTCTTTTATCATTGTAAACGGTAGTGAAATCGCCTCGTGTTGGCGACTAGGTCTGGGGTAGACTTAGGGCTGAAATTCGCCTTGTGTTGGCGACTAGATCTAGGCTAGTTCTAGGGGGTGCTCGAGGCCACATCCGGGGAAGGATTGGCTAGAGCGCCTTGAGGCCGAATCTGGGGAGGATAAGGCTAGGGCCACCGGTTCGTGGGGAAGCGAGTCGGGATAGAAAACAAAAAGAGCATTTTTATTATTCGCCTCCGATCTCTAGCGTCATCGAGATCAAGTTTTGTAAAACTTATTTATCATTAATAAAGCTTGTCTCTTTTTTGTTTTACTTCACTTATTTCATGTCTTTAATCTCGCAATAATTCAAAGTTTTTAAATATAATCTAAAGTTTTTGAAAACCCTTATTCACCCCCCCCCCCCCTCTAAGGGCGCCGACCGATCCAACATAGGGACCTAGGGAGAAGCTCTTCAGCGCCTTCCGAGGTCGGCGGTTCGATGTTGTCTTCTGGCGATAACGGGTGAACGAGCTATAATGGGTCTTCCCGGGTGAAGGTACTTTGTTGAGCGAGTATTCTTTATATTCGCGCTTTAGGGCGCTCTTCTTAGTTGGCGAATAACCACCATCTTCTTACTTCTGCAGCTACTCACATTCTATTGCGCGAGTCTCTCCCCATAGCGAAAGAGGCAACTCCTGCTCAGGAGGGCATGGGGATCCCACCGCGCGATGATGAGGGGTTGTCGTCCTCCCTCATCAATTTGTCGCAGATTCCCGAGGACCCGGTGGATGCCGACGAGAAGACGGGCTCCTCGCGTAAAAGAAAGGACAATGAAAAGACCATGCTCGGGGAGCCTACGAGGAAGAGAAAAGAGATTGCCAGCAGAGATCTTGGCAGGAAGGCGTATCTCGCGGAGGCTAGCAAGCCTGACCGTCACCCCAACTTTGGGGAGGGCGTGCGCGGCGAGGATGCCTATGGTCGCCCACTAGTGACCTGGGCGGAGCGCGTGCACGAGGTGACCTTGAGCACCAATCTTCCCGCCTAGTCTTTGGATTGGGAGGATAGAGGTGAGGTGTTCGACGTCATGTTCGCCCTCTATGGTTGCGCCAACTCCGAGTCTCTTTAGGAGGTCTCGGCCGAGTTTCTAGCCCACAAGACCTCGCGCTCGCTCCTGCGGTCGATGGAGCGCAGTCATCAGACTGCGAGGAGCCTGCTCTCCTATGAGGCGCAGGTCAAGCTGTTGAGCAAGACCGTCCTCACTCTCGAGCCCAAAGCCGCTAAGTGCAAGGCTTATGAGGTACTCACGACCTCATTTAAATACGTACTCTTTAATCGCCGCTTGTCGACTATTGCGCTAACGATTATTTATCATGCTCGCAGGATGTCGAGGTGGAGACTACGAAGAAGATGTCACAGCTTGAGAAGGAGCTAGAGGATGCCCGGGCAGCCCTGGAGGCCGCTCAAGTGAAGATCGTCGAGCTAGAAACTCGCCCTGTCGAGCAACAAACTTCAATGGCAGGTCCTTCTCAGGTGGGGAAGCAGATAAGGATCCACGACGAGGAGATGTCGAGCATTCGTCGCGGCATCGCGTGAGCAACCGGCAATGTCATCCTGAGTTGGTTTAAAGCCGACGCCCGGCCACTTGATGCCTGAAGCAATTAACCTGACGGTGATGGATATCATCACGGCCCTGCTCGCCGAGGAGTCTACTTCTCCTATTCGCGCTCCTTCTCCTCGGTCAAGCGATGATGAGGGCGAGGATGAAGAGGGCAAGGAGCAGGATGGTGACGAAGAGGAGATCGTCAACGTCGATGATGAAGATGAAGACGACGACAATGGTGACGATCACGGTGAGGATGACGGAGGCGATGATGACGCCTAGTCGGCAGGGCACCCTTTTTGATCGCCCTGTTAGAGTTGTAAAGATTTTGTTGATGTAATACTCGCTCTTATATGAAAGAATGATATTTTTTCCTCTTTTGCTTTTCTCATACTCGCATGCATTGTGGAATTCGGTAGGCTCTTAGGCTCTAATGCGATGAGTGCTCGCTAGGCTCATAGACTCAAAGTGAGTTTGAGTGATCGCTGACATGAATGGTGCGACTTTGAAAGATGCTCGCCATGTCGCCAGGCTCACGATACTCGCCTAGATTTGCTCGCGCATGCATGTTCGCATTATGGAAACTCGCCTTCTTCAAAGGTTGATGAAACTTGGACTGTGGGTGACACTCGGAGGGTTTCGTAGGACGCACACTCTCGAGGCTTCTACTCCACCTGGTGGAGATTTTTTTTAAGATCATAACCATAACAATAATAATAAGGCATGTAGGGAATGACAGTCGGGGGGTCCAATGGGACACATAATCCTGGGGCATCCATCCTACTTCGTTGCTAGATGTTGAAGAGTAGGGAATGACAGTCGGGGAGGTCCAAGGGGACACACCATCCTGAGGCTTCCATCCTACTTGGATGTTGGATGCTGACGAGTAAGGAATCACAGTCGGGGAGGTCCAAGGGGACACACCATCCTGATGCCTCCATCCTACTTGGATGTTGGATGCTGACGAGTAAGGAATGACAGTTGGGGAGGTCCAAGGGGACACACCATCCTAAGGCCTCCATTCTACTGCGTTGTTGGATGTTGAGAAGATCTTCCTCCTGCTACTCAACAATCAGAGGGGGTTAACCGCACCAACTCAATGATTGGAAGAAACGATAGTAAGGCAAGGCTCTGCCATGAGCTTCTTGCAATTTGAGGCTAAATGACACCTTTACACAAGGGTACCTTAGTCAGTTAAACCGATCATCTCTTCGTCGAGTTGGGAGGTCGGCGTTCGGACTTTTTCCTGATAATCTCTCCAGTCGGATGAGAAATGCAATCAGGGGGTCGCTCAGCCAACATGCAAGGGGGGAGCTAATCTTTACCGTCAATGCAGGGGCTTGGTCTTAGGAAAACTCGTTAACCTGATGCACTGTCCCATCACCCCATCTTGGGCTTTACGAGAGTCAGGTCAAAGGCCTGTTTCCCAATCTATCGTGGAGATCGATTTTACCTACTCATTTTTCTTTTTTGTTAAAAATACTTGCGGGTGAGGAAGAAGGGTTCACGCAATCCTATGTTTCAAGGGGCGGGGAATTCATTTATACAAAATAAATACATTGAGTAAGGGTATATACATTCTTGTCAAGGGTTGAACCTTTTCAGGTCGTCACCACTGCATGTATTCTAAAGTAGCTCCCATTTGTGATTCTACAGACAATATCCTCCAGCTGCTAGCGACTCGTTGATGATGAAAGGCCCTTCCCAATTCGGGATAAGCTTTCCGACAGTAGCTGCTCTTTCTGTTGCGTCCACTTTCTTTAGAACGATATCACCTGCTTGGAATTGTTTGATGCGGACGTGCTTGGGGAAAATAATTGGCACTTCTGACGTCACCAGTTGAAGTTCTTCACGACTTGAGAGGTGGTTTTAGCCAGAGCTTTGACCTTGATCCACTTGGAAAAATAGTCGATCATGACGAGAACGAACTTCCTCTGACCACTAGCTTGGGAAAAAGGGTCTATCATATTGATACGCGAAAGCAGATATATACGCAAGTGCACGTGTCGGTTCAAGTAATAAAGTATAAGTAAAGTTTGTTCCCTCGGAGAAGTGATGAATCTAATGCTCACAAATACTAGCTTAACCTTTTCTTTAAATTCAAGTCGATTAATTAACGAGATAATTGACTTTGAAAACAATTTATATAACTTCAGAAGATTATAACTACGATTATCTGAAAATACTTTTGGTAACAATTTAGAGAAAAAATCTTGTACATTAATTTTCTTTGCTTATAGTAATGAATTCTTAATATGACTTTTCATGAAAAGTTTGATCAACTATCTTGCAAAAATTTGAAAGTGGAAAACATGATCTCTCGATCTATGAAATCCGTTTACCCATTATCCTCCTAGTTATCTCTAACTTATGTAACAAAAAAGAATTACATCAAGTACACAAATCAGCGTTGCTACCAAGAAGACAAAATCTCTCTCTCCCTTTTAATGATATAATAATTTTATGATACACTTACGTCACTCCTCTCTTGAATCTTGCGGTGCAGTATAAAAGCGAAAACCTTGGGGAAATAATTATGCAACTCCTCTCTCAAATCTTGTTGTGCAACATAAAACATTCATCTTTAAATCAACGTAGAACTCCTCTCTCGAATATCGCCACGTGATTTAGAAGATGCAAACTTAACCCAAAATTTTCAAGAACAACATCATAAAATCAATAAAGATAGAGTCACAAACAATCATAAAGGAAATTAAAGTTCAAATCATCACACAAGTCAAAGTACTCTCAACATACAAGACATTGCAATTTAGTTCATGAGAGAAGAGGAAGAACACATAATTTGGTAGAACTTACTAAGCATGATGAAAGAGAACAAGAAGTGCAGGAATTTCCTTCTCAAAATGATGTAGGAATCTGTCTTCTTCCTTGCCGTCGCCGGTGTGCCCTAACTCCTTCTCCAAAACCCTCTCCATCTCTCTCCCATTTTTCGAATTCTCCTTGTTATCATTGATATCCTCCTCATTATTTCAGAATTTTCACTGAATAGTCGCATCTTTTCATATAAAATAACTGTCGACATCTTCTAAATTCGAAATTAAAAGCAGAATTTTCGGACTCAGACTTGTTGCAACAACCAGAAAAAGTTGTTGTAACAACTTTACTTAGGCAGAAAATCTGGTTTTTCTTCGCTTCTTCAAATTGCATTTTTCTTCGACATTTCTACAAAGAAAATCACATTCATAATAATAGCCCAATTTTGTAAAAATGATATATTTAGTCACATTCCGAACATTTAATATAATTTTATGCACTTTGGGGTGTGTAATGATAAATTAATTAGGTAAAAATAACTTTTTTAAGAAGTTATCACACCCTCATACTTAGCACTTTGCTAGTCCCTAGCAAAGATAATCAACATTAGTAAATTGGATGATCACCAAAGTAATATGATACAACTTCAATTTGCACTTGCCACCAATATAGATATAGTTATCACAAAAGATTTATTTGAGCAATTGAAAGATTTGTCAATCATTAAGATTTTAACAATCAAAAAAGTAAAGCCTTAGTTTGAATACTAGCATTCCATTAAGATTTCAAGTGTTGTGTGTGCATTCTCAAAATTCATTACTTCTACACAAGTTATCATGATGAACTCCCATACTAATGAGGGTGAATAAGAATAGGTTGAATAATGACTTAGCCTCCACATAAGTTTTGTAGTTTGATTGAAAAGGAATAATAGTGACATAAGACTTCTTTAGCTAGAGCATCATAAATAAGTTTTTTTTATAATAAGATAAAAACACCTTCCTTGATAATCTTAACGAAAGTCTAGAATATGGGGTTTAACTATCAAACATCATATATTTTTCTTAAAATCATAGTTGGGATCATTCCAAGCATGTGTAGACATACTTAGGTCACATATCACTATGTCATTTTTTTCTTCTTTTTTTACTCATAGTTGGGATCATTCCAAGCATGCATGTATACACATACTTAGACCAAATATCACTATGACATTTTTGTACTCATAGTAGGGATCATTCCAAATATGTGTATATACACATACTTAGGTCACATATCACTATGACATTTTTTTTCAAAATTGTGTTATAATAGTTTAGACACCCATAAATAGACATTCATTTCGATACATTAAGAAGGATCATGAGCTAGTTCGTATCAAAATAAAATTGCTCCAAAATCAATGTCCTTAATATCTCTTATCAATCAACTATGTTACCCATGTTTTAACTTATATCATTGATTCAATTCTTGCTTAACCTCCATCATAGAGTATAGAAGTTAATAAAAAAAATATTTTTCATAGAAGTAAATTCTTTTGAAAAGAAGTATAAAGTGCATAAGAGATGATGGGTCTTCATCCATCTTGAAGAGGAATCCGGGCTGCGTTTAGCCAAAAAACCCCACTCCCCACTAAGATGATGGAGGCATGGGCAAGAAGGAAGAGAAAAATCGCCCAAAAAACCGCCCAAAAACCGTCCAAAAGCCGCCACAACGCGCAGTTTCGTGCGCTAGCGCGCACGGTACTGCGCGCGGTAGCGCACGACCGCGCGCGCGGAACCGCGCGCGTGCGCGGCCTGTGTGGCCCGCGCACACGCGTGGCCTGCGCACTAGCGCGCGCGCGGCCTCCGCGCTAGCGCGGCCTGCGCGCTAGCGCGTGGCCTGCGCGCTAGCGCGCACGGCCTGCCGGTCGGCCTCCCTCGGCGCACGGCACGCCCGTCGCCCCTTTGCGTCGACCCCGCACGACTCCGATCATGCTTTTGCGGCGTTCCCGCTCGGTGCTCAACGCGCGCTTAACACCGCTAAGTCCGTACCCAGTTTTCATACCGCGCACGTTTGAACATTGCAAAGTTCACGGTGTGCGCAACTACTAACTTCGCTTTCTCTCTTAAGATTGCAGGATTTGCACATTGCAATCAGGAGCGTTAACTGCCCGAACTCCCCGAACTGCCGGAGGGGCGAAGCCGTCGTATTCGAAAAGTGGCGATCCGTGTGCTCACGATCAACGATCAAGATCACCCTGTCAGGTGGTTACAGTGGTTACGGCGGCGAAATTACCGGGCCGCCCCCGACCAAGTCTATAAAAGGGACCCTGAATCCTCATTTGAATGGATCTGACTTTTGGCATCCGAGAGAGCTCCTTGAAGATTTCCTTTGAAGATCTCATTCGCACTTCGAAGATCTCCTTCGCGCTTCGAAGATCTCATTCGCGGTTTGAAGATCTCCTTCGTCACTTGAAGATCTTCTTCGGACTTTGAAGACTTCCTGCAACACCAAGACACTTATCTTCTTTGAGAGGTGGCATGTCACCCTCGGAGAATTTTCTTCAATTGCAATTGTAACAAGAAGAGGCCTGTCGCTCTCTGAACTTGTAACCCCGTTTGTAACACTCCAATACTTAGTGAAATTTGGCTGGCACAGATCCGGCCACGTGGTTTTTTACCCTCTCCGGGTTTTCCACGCTAAAAACGTTCTCTTGCCATCTGTTTGTTCTCTCTGTGACTGTTTGCGCATTCGGCCCACTCTCGGGCTAAGACGGTTCAATTCGCCCGGTCTAGAAGAGCGTCGAGTGACCCGCAACAAATTCTAAATGGAAGTTTAGAATATCAAAATAAGTTTTAATATTAAAATTGGAAATCCTAGGTTTGACTACTAATGAATTGCAGTTAAATAACTTAAATAACACATTCATGTATTTAAGATCAAGGACAATCAAAGAAGTATTGAGCCTAGTTGAATCTTCACCCAATTAATATAGGGTGTACCCCCACACTTGATATTTTTCTAGTCCCTAGCAAAGATATCACTTAAAATATGCATACGATATATCATATTTGAGCAAACCACCGATGCGGGCTGTCGGAAGGTGGAAAAACAAATGCCTCGGGGTGCCGGGCGGCGGCGTTTGATCCCGCAATCCTGAGCAAAAAGCCGCTCGGTCTCAGACCCCGATGGGTTCCCTCAGTAGCAAACTGCGGTTGTGTTTTCTCCCTCGCCGGATCCCCAACGGTGCGCCAAATGAACCCTTAATAAACTTGCCAAAATAACAAAAACAGAAAAAACACTCTTTCGTGAAACATTTAACTTTTCAATTTTACCATTAATAATTTATTACAAAATTTCCAAATTGTGCTCTCTTATAGGCAAAGTCTCTTACCTATATTAGAAATATGCTCTCCCCGCCGCTGGAAAAAACAAGCGACGGGGGTTTGCGAGCGACGAGAGAGCTATCGAGGCGAGGCAATGTCGTAGATGGAGTACTCTCGCGGGGAGCACTGAGAATCCCGCGTAGTCTATCACAGTCGGGCACTGTTGCGATCCAGATAAAAAAGAAGCTGAACAGCTTTTTTAACTTACACGTACAGGCGTGCGTAACCTAAATAAATATCACGGCGTGCAACTCTTCAAGTTCTGAGAAATTAAAACAGGTCCGTCACAAAACAGTCTCCATACCGGCATGCATACCCTAGCCGCAGTGGCTTCTACAGTCCACACCATTAATGAAATCTGCTTCCCTGCAATATTTTAATCAAACTAAATCAAACCCAGCCCTCTTCAATGCTCATTTACTGAGACCCACTGCCTTGTTCATTCTATCACTCAACTGCCACCTACTAACAATCACCCTCCTCTCCGGCCCCGGCCTTCTTTATATACCCCACCACCCACCTCTCATACTCACCACGCCTCCCTCTCCTCACTTCTTCCTCTTCTTCCCAGCTCTCGTCAATGTCTCGCCACACCGCTTCCATGGCCGCTGCCGTCTTCATCGTAGCCTGTCTCCTTTCGTCCGGCGTCGTCCGGGACGCCAACGCGGCTATCAGCTGCGGCCAGGTGGCTTCTTCGTTGGGTCGGTGCTTCAGCTATATCACCGGCAGGGGTCCGCTCTCGCAGCAGTGTTGCACCGGTGTCCAGGGACTCAACGCCGCCGCCAGAACCACGCCGGACCGGCAGACGGCATGCACCTGTCTCAAGACTCTCTCCGGGAGAATTTCGGGTCTGAACCCGAACCTCGCCGCCGGACTCCCCGGAAAGTGCGGCGTCAGCATCCCTTACCCCATCAGCACAACCACCGACTGCTCCAGGTAATCTTTTTTTGTTTGTTTGTTTAATCTTTGCTGTTAGGTAATGACTTATTAATGGCTTCCGCTCGTTGATATTTGTAGGGTTCACTGAGCTGCTTGGAGACTGTAGTGGTTCTGCTGGAGGTCTTGGAGAGTTAAATAAGTGGGAAGGCGGAGTCTTACTACTACTGAATACCATGGTCTATTTTGGGGTTTATGGATGATGTCTTCGCGTTCTGGTTTCTATGTTATGTTTAGGGTTTAGGATTTAGAGTTTCTGTCTTCGTGTTTTGACTTCTGTGTTATGTTTTGCTGTTAGGCTCCCACATCTCCCTTCCTTGTGGTGATTAGGGTTATAGCACAGCTGTTTTCTATATATATTTATAGATATGAGTTGAAGCACTACTATTTTATTTCTACTGTGTTTGAGTTATTTTATTTCTACTGTTAAATTGCATAATTACAAGTTGCACCCATCTATCTTTGGAAATTACATTTACTGCCCCCTCTCTAAGTTTTCCCAATTTACGAAAGTACTTCTTCCCATAGAAATAAGGGTGAAAAATGATAAGATCAGCCAAATGATATTTCAATTTTATTATTTTTGTAATGATTCTAGATTCATTACAAATGATAAAATGTAAAGCATCCTTTTTTTCAATGTAGAGTTATTACAAAGTGTAAAGCATCCTTTAAAATGTAAAGCATCATTTTTTTCAATGTAGAGTTATTACAAAGTGCAAAGCATCCTTTAAAATGTAAAACATTCTTTTCAATGTAGAGTTATTACATAAGTGTAAAATTGGACTATCATATTGTAATTTTGGCACATTTGATCAAATTCCATCTATATTTCTAAAGGAAAAGGACACGCCTATCAATGTAGAGTCAGTACAAAGGAAAAAAATTGAATATCATAAAATAATTTGGCTGATTTTATCATTAAATTTTCATCCATGCATGTTTAAGAAATGAGCATTTTTGTAAACTGGGAAAACTTAAAGGTGGAGTCAAATGTAATTTTGAAAGTAATTAAGAGGTGTGCAGCCTGTAATTATGTAAACTACCAGGGGAGGCCCTGGTAATTAACCCTATATATATTTAAAAGAAGGGAATACTTGGATCAGTTGCATAAAATATGAATGTATCTTGGCTATGAAACCCAACTATTCTACTTGTCCTAAATAAGGAAGATCGGCATTCTACTATATATTCGGCTCTTTGATAGGAGCTTTGGTGGCTTAAGGCTCTGTTTGGCACGGCTGTGGTGGTCGTGAATGCATTGGTTATGAGTTGTTGCTTGCGAACACCTGATTGACCTCACATAATGAACTTCATCCACTTTTATGTTCAAAACTAGTTTTCTTTTATTGGTGGCGGTCATATAAATATAATCATTATCTTGTCAAACATACATTTTAAGATAGTGGCGTTTTTGCCCAAACTCATTGGACAAATTAAAAAACAGTGTCAAATGGAGCCTTAATTAATAAAACTTAATCCAATCCGAGTAAAATGGATCTGAGTGAGAAGCTAGAGATCCATCGGTTCAATGAATGTTTGGCAAAACAAAAGAGAATATTGGATTTTGATCAATGCTCCATGTATTAACTCTATGAATTATTGAGTTTTTTTTTACGTCAATTTTTGAGTTTTTTTTTACCATCAATGAATTATTAAGTTTTTTTTACCACAATTTTGATTTCCAAATTATAATAATATTCTTTAAATAAAAATTCTTACTAACATTTATTTGCCTGAATTTTTTTTACTCACGTTGTCTATCAACTTCTCTCAAATTTACTTTATATAAAAGTATATAAAAAATCAAGAATGAAATCGTGATTTTGAAAATTGGACCAGATGTTGAATCGGTCAACCGGTTTAACGATATTCTATGGTCTGTACTATTAATGAAATTTTTTGGCTAAGCCAAAGGAGAGGGAGCCGCTGTGGCAGAGAGAGAAGTGGCCTACAATAGAGGGGTATTCTAAATAAAATTAAGGGTGAAATGACCTACAATTGTGAATTGTTCGGTTGGTGAAATGGCCTATAATTGTGAATTGCTCGGTTGCCTGGAAACCGGTTCAACCTTCCGGTCAATCTGTTTTGGGCTGATTTTTGGCGGGCACGGTTTTTTCGCACCGGCCCCGGCTGTGGAACTGGTTGGCTGTCCAACCGTCCGATTCGATTTTTAAAATGAAATATTATATATTAAAATACAAAATCCAAACTATAAATTATTAAATATTAAAATTTCAATATAAATTACAAATGATTGAAATTTACATAATGTTTTAAAACCGCACTCGCCATTTGGCTATCCGCACCCATTTAAAAGTGTCTTTTTTAGGTTCCGTAAAAAAACCGCACTCTCATTTTAACGCTCGCCGAGCCCTCATTCTCGCACTCGCCGATGCCGACACCCTCCTCGCACTCGCCGACGCCGACACCCTCCTTCTCGCACTCGCCGACGCCGACACCCAGTTCCCAGTAGAAGGACGGAGGTTCAGGGAGAGAAGTAGACGCCGACACCCTCCTTCTCTACCTGTTTGCTTGATTTTGAGTTGAATTTCTCTGCTGTTCTGCTCACGTCGGGTGTGCTTAACTTAGGATAAAAAAAATCTCATTTTAGCTTGCTAATATTTGTTGTTAAAAGAATTCTAATTCTATTTGATAGCAATTCAATGTAAAATATTCGAAATGGAAGCATAGTGTCATAGAAAATACAGGCACGGGTTAATAGAACCGGTCAGAAAACAATTTGCAAACGCATATGTACGTGATATCTAAAGAAAAATTTAACATCGTGCTAGAAGGCCTTCAGGAAAAAGTCTAAAAACCAGAAGACAAACCTTACTCATCTTGCAATCTGTAGATGGTTGGGGACACCAATGCGGCTTGAAGCATAACTTTTGGATGCAATCATAACTTGTGTTGAATGTTAACTTTGTTTTTATGGACTCTAAAACAATGGCATTGAATTATATTTTAATGGTGTTTTGTGAAGTTTATTTATATCAATGTATTAGTAGTGATATTGTTTACAATTCCTGAATTTTATAATTTTCATAAAAATTGGTTTGCGGATATCAATTTTGTTTGCGGATATCCATTTTGTAAATCACTGGTTTGTGGATATCAAATAGTTGCGGATAGCCAAAAGTGCGGTGCTAATAACAATCGCCTTTAAAAATCTATTCTTCATTGCTCCTTTTTAAATCTAGGGGCGTCCGTTTATCATTTATGGAGTTGAGATCTTGTAGCAAATTCAAACTTGTTGAGATTTATCAGTTACTCGATTATCTTCTCTTTTTATAAAAATTTATTAGCTTGAATTATTAATATGCATCATGACTTCATCAAAATAATTGAATATCTTTAAATCTTAGATTTCTACTATTCTAAAATAATATATGTAAGCCCGCTCTACCTTGCTTGGGTCCGGGCCACAGCCTAACCGACCAAAGTGTTGGGAATGCGAGCAAACACTCCCGACCAGAGCACCTGTAGCAATTTTGCGCGAGCACCTGTGCGACCGCGTTGAGCGGTATGCAAATACGTAAACAGAATATACAATGCAGAAAAATAAAAGTACACAAAAATTTTAACGTGGAAAACCCAATTGGGTGAAAAACCACGGGACGATTGGAGTCCAACCCGGAAAGCCTCCACTAAAAAGGTGTGATAAATCACACGCACGATTACAGGCTTTCCCTCCACCGATCCACAAAGGATCTCCACTCCTCCACCACAAACACGATCCACAAAGGATCTACACAACCACGATCCAAACCGGATCTACACCACAATCTTCTTCTCCAACAATTTACACAAATAACAATTTGCAAGAAGAAAACTATAAAGGATGTGAGGAGTCGTTACCCGGACGGATTGAATAATCCGTCCTAACGCCAAAGACGACGTTCCCAAATCCACGAAGAAGACGGCTATGCACAGCCCCTTCTACTTCGTCTTCAACCTCCAAGCCGCGAACAAATGCCGCAACAAGTCCGGCCGGCACCAAATCTGGACAGCCCAAAATAAGCTCCTTCACAGACGACGGCGGCGGCGCTCTCCAACAAACGGCGGAAAGATCCCAGGCGGCAGCGGCGGCCCGGATCCAAGAAGCAGTGGCAGAGGCGCTCCTCCAACAAACAACGGCGACAGCGGGAGATCTCCCTCAAACCAAGCGGCGGCCAAACTAGATGGCGGCCCTCCTCAACTTCTCCAACAGATGGCAGCCCTTCTCAACTTCTCCCAGGCCGGCGGCAGAAAACGAGAGGGGGAGAAATGAGGTGCCGGCGGGTTCCAGAAAAACGACGGAGAGAGAGGAGGGGGTGCGGCTGTTCTAAAAAAAACGGGAGAGAAGATGAATGGTCCACCCACTAGCCCTAAGCCATATCCAAAGGTTAAAACAGTTCACGTTAAAACCAAAAAAAAATTGTTGTCCGGTTCAGCTGAACCGGACCAGGAAAAATCAGCACAGTTTTGCTCGCGCCAAAGGGCAGCAGAAAAAGAGTTGCAACCTGCCTTTTGAGAGGTTGCAACATATTTTGCTGAAACAATTTTTCACAGAAATCCTGATTTGAAAAAACTTGCAAATAAAAACACGGGCTCCACCTAGCACGCCCGGTGGTTTTTACCGACTCGGATGGGAACCACACCCAACAAATCTCCCCCTTCACATCGAGGCGGAAGAAACCGCCATCCCGGCGATTCTAACGCAGTGCTCGAACTTCCCCCTTGGCACGGTCTTGGTCAGCATGTCTGCCCCATTATCATCAGTGTGCACCTTCTGAAGATCAAGCTCCTTCTGTTCCAGGACATCTCGTATCCAATGATACCGAGTGTCGATGTGCTTCGACCTCGAGTGAAACGTGGGGTTCTTCCCCAGATGGATAGCGCTCTGACTGTCACACAGGAGTGTGTATCGGTCCTGAGTGAAACCAAGTTCTTTGATGAAACTCTTCATCCAAAGCAACTCCTTCCCAGCCTCAGTGACCGCAATAAACTCAGCCTCCATTGTAGACAGTGCAACGCACTTCTGCAATCTCAACGCCCATGAGACAACTCCCCCTGCAAACAGAATCAAGTACCCGGATGTCGACCTCCTGGAATCCAAATCTCCATCCATGTTCGCATCAGTGTAGCCCAACATCCCTGACTCACTGCCTCCAAATCTCAGCGTCAAGTCTGACGTCCCCTGCAGGTATCTCAGTATCCACTTCACTGCGCTCCAATGCTCTCTCCCAGGATTGGAGAGAAATCTACTGACTGCTCCAACCGCATGTGCAATGTCTGTACGTGTACACACCATCGCATACATGAGGCTCCCAACCGTAGATGCATACGGAACCTTCTGCATAGCCTCGATCTCCTCGGGTGTGCTGGGGCACTGATCAGCGGTAAGCCTGAAGTGAGCTGCAAGAGGCACACTCACCTTCTTCGCATGATCCATATCAAATCTCTGCAACACTTTGCGGATGTACCGCTCCTGTGATAACCAGAGCAACCTGGCTCCCCTGTCTCTACGGATGTGCATCCCCAGAATGGTCTTCGCAGCACCCAGATCCTTCATCTCAAAGGTGGAACTCAACTGCCGCTTCAACTCAGCAATGCGCGCAGTCTTCCTCCTGACGATCAGCATATCGTCCACGTACAACAATAGGATAATGAAATCCTCTGGAGCGTACTGCTTGATGAACACGCAGTGGTCAAGGGTGGTCCTCCTGAAGTCGATCTCCCCCATGAAAGAATCAAACTTCTTATACCATTGTCGCGGGGCCTGCTTCAGGCCTTATAGACTCTTCTGCAAGCGGCACACCAGACCTTCCTTTCCCCTGACACCAAAGCCCTCAGGCTGCTCCATGTAAAGCTCCTCGTCAAGAACGCCATGCAGAAAGGCTACGTCCATCTGCTCAATCTCCAAATCAAGTCTCGCAGCGAGGCCAAGGACAACACGAATAGATGACATCTTCACCACTGGTGAGAAGATCTCATCAAAGTCAACTCCCTGTCGCTGTCCAAAACCCTTCACCACTAGCCTGGCATTGTATTTGGGAGGTGTGGAGGAATCTCCCTGCTTCACCCGGAAAATCCACCGATTCTTCAAGGCCTTCTTGCCCTTAGGCAATCTCACCAGGTCATATGTGTGATTTTTCTGCAGCGACTGCATCTCATCCTGCATAGCATCTATCCATTGACGCTTCTCAGCACTCTCCACAACCTCATCATAACTCTCAGGCTCCCCCGCATCAGTCAAAAGTATGAACTCTGATGCAGAGTATCTAGTGGAAGGATGACTGCCTCGATCTGACCTCCGTAGGACAGGCTCAGGGGCCGGTGCAGGCACATCATCAGTAATGTCCTCAGCGTCTCCTGGTTCACCATCAGTGGTGATATCACGGTCCGGAAAGGTATCAGTACCCTGTGTTGGCTCAGGCTCAGTAGCCTCCTCAGTGTCGTCATCTCCAACCATAAGTGACTCTGCAGTAGTGCGAGAGTCAACCTCAAACTCAACAGTCTCCCCAGGATCACCAACAATCTGATCCTCACAGAAAACAGCATCACGGCTACGTACAAGCTTCTTCTCAACTGGATCAAAGAACCTGTAGCCAAACTCTCCACTGTAGGCGTACCCCAAGAAAAAACACTGCCGGGTCTTCGAATCCAACTTTGATCTCTCGTCCCTGGGGACGTGCACAAAGGCTTTGCAGCCAAATACCCGCAAGTGACTGTATGAGGGGTCCTTCCCGTACCAGACCCTATCTGGGACATCCTCCTACAAAGCTGAACTCGGCGAGAGGTTGATGACATGCGCTGCAGTAAGAAGAGCCTCGCCCCAATACATCCCTGGCAGCTTCGACTCAGATAGCATGCACCGAATCCTCTCCATCAGTGTCCTGTTCATCCTCTCAGCTACGTCATTCAGCTGTGGCGTCTTCGGCGGGGTCTTCTCATATCGGATACCATGGTCCCTGCAGTACTCATCAAAGGGACCAATGCACTCTCCCCCGTTGTCGGACCTGATGCATCTCAGCTTCTTCCCAGACTGTCTCTCCACCTCAGCGTTGAATCTCCTGAAAGTGTCGAGGACCTGATCTTTGGTCTTGATAGCATAGACCCAAAGCTTCCTCGAATGGTCGTCAATGAAAGTGACGAAGTAAGATGCTCCACCTCTAGTCTGGACCTTCAATGGTCCGCAAACATCAGTATGAACTAGCTCCAAAGGCTCAGATCTCCTGGTGGACGTGTGGCTGTGAAATGATATCATGTTCTGTTTCCCAGCCATGCAGTGGTCGCACCTCTATAAGTGATCCCCAAAAATATCACAAATCAGTTTCTTCTTCGCCAGGCATCCTAAACCCTTCTGGCTAATGTGTGCCAGCCTCCTGTGCCATAAAGAGGTGAATGCCTCATCCCTGGCGGAGTTGGCCTAAGCAGCTTCAGGCCTCCCCTCCATGTAATACAGACCGGAATCTCTATAATCCCTGGTCATCACAAGTGATCCCCTGATCAGCTTCCAGAAGTCTCCTCCAAAGACACTCAGGTGTCCTTCGTCTCCAAGTCTTCCAACAGATATCAGATTGAAGCGAATATCTGGCACATGCCGCACATCCCTCAGAACCAGTAGGGCACCAGTACTCGTCTTCAAGTGCATGTCTCCACGCCCAAGCACCTTGGACGTATCCCCATTGCCCATCCTCAACACCCCACAGTCATGAGTGGTGTAGGTGACAAATAACTCCCTGTTGTGGGAGACATGCGCAGAGGCTCCAGAATCAACGATCCAGCATCGGTCGTCACACGCAAGTGCAGCAGTGACGTCGTTGCCAACAACGATGACGTCGTCCTCCTCAGTAGAAACAGTAGCGGCCGTGTGACCATCATCCTTGCCCTCAGTGGCAATCCCCTTCTTCTTTGATCGTTCTTCAAGGAGTAACAAAACTTCTTGATGTGCCCCTTCTTGTGGCAGTAGTGGCATTCCACGTTCTGATAACGTGAATTGGACTTGCCCCTACTCTGACTCCTGTCTTCCTTCCTTCCTCGGCTCTTACTCCTTCCTCTCCCCCTGGACTCAGTATAGAGAACGTCAGCTCGTGAAGAAGAGCCTGAAGTCCCCTGAGACTTTCGTCTCACCTCCTCATTCAAGATCCCACTCTTGGCGATCTCCATGGTAACAATCCCCTGGGGGGAAGAATTTATCAGAGAAACTCTGACCATCTCCCAAGAATCAGAAAGTGACTTGAGTAGCCACAAAGCGTTCACCTCATCTTCAAAAGTCACCTTCATGGCAGTCAGACGATCAATGATCCCCTGGAACTCGTTGACATGATCCAAAATGGGTGAGCCCTCTCGGTATCTGAACTCTCCAAGCTTCTTCAGCAAATACAACTTGTTGATGCCCGTGCTCTTGACATACAACGTCTCGAGAGTCGTCCATAGTGTCTTTGCATCAGTGATGCTAGCCACATGGTTGTAGACGTTCGACTCCACGAACTGTTTGATGAACCCACACAGCTTCCGATGCTCCACCTTCCATTTCGCCTGATCCGTGTCCTTTGGCATCTCCTCAAAGACAGGAGCATGCCAACCCTTCACGTAGATCAGATCCTCCATCAGAAGATGTCACTGGTGATAATTGGCACCATTCAGCTTCACCATCTGCTCTGAACCTGATGTGGACTCCATCCTGCTCTGCCAACTGGCCGGACCGACCACTGATCTTTGAGTCGACTATCTCAAAGTATACAACTGGAGAGGATAGCCAGCGGACCAATGGTCGTAAACTACCACTCCCAATTGCACACCCGAGATAACAATCGACTCATCCTGAAACCCAGAAAGGTCAGCCCGGTATCTGCTCTGTCACTGAAATGGCTCTGTCACCCAACCTAGCTTTAATACCACTTGTTGGGAATGCGAGCAAACACTCCGGACCAGAGCACCTGTAGCAATTTTGCGCGAGCACCTGTGCGACCGCGTTGAGCGGTATGCAAATACGCAAACAGAATATACAATGCAGAAAAATAAAAGTACACAAAAATTTTAACGTGGAAAACCCAATTGGGTGAAAAACCACGGGACGATCGGAGTCCAACCCGGAAAGCCTCCACTAAAAAGGTGTGATAAATCACACGCACGATTACAGGCTTTCCCTCCACCGATCCACAAAGGATCTCCACTCCTCCACCACAAACACGATCCACAAAGGATCTACAGAACCACGATCCAAACCGGATCTACACCACAATCTTCTTCTCCAACAATTTACAGAAATAACAATTTACAAGAAGAAAAATATAAAGGATGTGAGGAGTCGTTACCCGGACGGATTGAATAATCCGTCCCAACGCCAAAGACGACGTTCCCAAATCCACGAAGAAGACGGCTATGCACAACCCCTTCTACTTCGTCTTCAACCTCCAAGCCGCGAACAAATGCCCCAACAAGTCCGGCCGGCACCAAATCTGGACAGCCCAAAGAAAGCTCCTTCACAGACGACGGCGGCGGCGCTCTCCAACAAACGGCGGCAAGATCCCAGGCGGCAGCGGTGGCCCAGATCCAAGCGGCAGTGGCAGCGGCGCTCCTCCAACAAACAACGGCGACAGCGAGAGATCTCCCTCAAACCAAGCGGCGGCCAAACCAGATGGCGTCCCTCCTCAACTTCTCCAACAGATGGCAGCCCTTCTCAACTTCTCCCAGGCCGGCGGTTCTCCTTCCAGACGGCGGCAGAAAACGAGAGGGGGAGAGATGAGGTGCCGGCGGGTTCCAGAAAAACGACGGAGAGAGAGGAGGGGGTGCGGCTGTTCTAAAAAAAAACGGGAGAGAAGATGAATGGTCCACCCCACCAGCCCTAAGTCATATCCAAAGGTTAAAACAGTTCACGTTAAAACAAAAAAAAAAACTGCTGTCCGGTTCAGCTGAACCGCACCAGGAAAAATCAGCACAGTTTTGCTCACGCCGAAGGGCAGCAGAAAAAGAGTTGCAACCTGCCTTTTGAGAGGTTGCAACATATTTTGCTGAAACAATTTTTCACAGAAATCCTGATTTGGAAAAACTTGCAAATAAAAACACGGGCTCCACCTAGCACGCCCGGTGGTTTTTACCGACTCGGATGGAAACCACACCCAACACAAAGCCGGCAGACCGAGAAAAAAATAGATCAATGTTATACGCAGGCTTGCTTTGGCTGTATGCAGACCGTATTTAAAAAAAAAACTCATTTTCTTTTTCAACATGCAGATGACGACAATCTCCGCCGCTTTCGCCTTCGCCATTTCGGATCTCGTGCGCTGCTCTAATGGCGAACCATTAGGGCTTCGCCTTCGCCTACGCTCGTGGATGAGACCGGAGAGGTTCGCCACTCACACTTTTTATACATAGGAATTTGAACGCTGGAAGGGAATGTCGGTCGACACATAGGAATTTGAAGCACATAGGTATTCCTGTGCTCTAGTGTTCACCCAAAACATGTTGCTCCATCCTCAGCTTTCACGAAGCACATGTGTCGGACGGCACATAGGAAGTGTTCAAATTCCTATGTTCCATCAGAAAGCTCTAATGGCGAACCATTAGGGGCCTTCGCGATTTCGCCTTCGCCTATTTGATCCACAATAATAGTCCAACAAAATACATTATAATCATTTTGATTCTATATATCACAAAAAAATATGTTTGTGGTCACCCCTTTCAGGGCTTCAATCAATAAAAGACGTGTAGAATCACAAAAACATCAGACTTTATTTATGCACGATCTACAACATTTTGAATAAATGGAGCCTTTTCGAAAATAAAAAAATAAGTTATAGAGGAAGAGAGAGGAGCTCGCCGGCCGGAGAAGGGAAAGGAGGTGGTCGGCCGAAGAGGATCACCGACCGGAGTCGCCGGAGGGAGAGGAGAGTGGTCGGCCGGAGGAGGGAGAGTCGCAGGTTGAAAATGAAAAATAATACTTTAAAAAAAAAAAATTTTGTGGCCTGCATATAGCCAAAATCGACCTGCATTTAACAACGCTCTTTTTAAAAAACTGTGGCCTGCATATAGCCAAAACTGGCCTGCGTTTAACATCACTCTAAAAAAATAACTTTCTTGAAGCATGGGCTTGAAGCACTCGTGCACAGATTGATGGCTAAGACAAGACAGTGATGCTTTAAGATCAACGACCAAGATAATATTTTCTCAAAAATTATTTGTTGCAAATTATTTGTGTTATTTAGTTTTGTATTTGGTGAAATTTATATAATGAGGATGGCCAATGACAGGTATACTGTCATAGTCGCAATGGAAATATTTCGTGCGCAACAGTTATTTTACTTAAAAAAACAATTTCAAAAGCTTTCTCAGCACTTTTTAGTTTTTTTTTAATGTGTGTGGCTTCTGGGCTCTTTAAATATGGGCATTGAGCGATTTAGGCCACCTAAATGTAATTAATATCTAGTATACGTGCCAGCTTTTGAAAGAGACCTGTATGCAATTTTATAGAACTTTTCTTCTAACGCTGGATAATGCCTATGAAATAGACACGTTTCTACCCGCGGTGGCATCCCATTGCTCGCATTTTCCATGCACGACCGCGGATGTGAACGGTGAGCAGACTATCATGATTTCGTTTGGCTGAACGGAACGCCCGGCCTCACCTAAAAAATTTCATGCATTTTATGCACAAAAATAGTTTATTTTCTTGATAGCGGTCATAAACTTTTCAGGCTGAAAATACATTCTATGATAATTGTGTTTTTATCCAAACTCATCGGAGCAAAATAAGCTGAGCCAAACGAAGCCTATAATAAAAATGACATTTGAAGGGCAAAGAGAAGCTATCAAGTTGTACACACTTTTGTCCTTTTAAGCTACCACTCCCTTCATTTTATTTTTTCATATATTTTTTAAAATCTATTGACCGCTACATCGACTCTAGCTATTATATTTGGGATGACTGTGGTAGCGGAACAATTAGGGGTGGAAAATCAATATTGAGAATAGAGCTGCTAGAAGTACAGTGTTAAAAAAATGTGAAGAAAAAATGAACGGTCATTCCCATCTCCGGTGAGATATAGGATATCGTCAAGTTGAGCGCATCACCGCCTCTCCATCCCGGCAGATAGCAACTCTGACCGTAATCGGCCTGATCATCACCGCCCATTTTCCCGCCGTCTTTGTTCATGATAGTTAAAAGGTGTTATGAAATTGGATCGAGAATTAACCGCAGTAGCGCAACGGAAAAAATCGAGCACAAAGCAGCTACGCAAAATAAAATGGTATGAGCGAGATATCAAACACACACACAAACGACAAGCAAATTTATGTTTCAGAGAGGAGCTCCTACGTCCACGGTGAAAGCGTGCCGGAAAAGATCCACTGATAAAATGAGGAGTTACAGAGAGATTACACAGAGACCGAATCACGGTCGTAGACAAACTCAAGGTTGAAAACAGAGTACTGATGGAAATCCGATAATAATGGAGTCCCGGAAGCCGGCCGGCGGAATAGAGCCCGACCAGATGTCGCTCCACCTGGGGCCGACTGGATGTGTCGTCGCTAGCTCGGCCAGATGCCGATCCCGCCTGGACCGACCGGAGTTGCTACCGCTAGCTCGGCCAGATGCTGATCCCGCCTGGACCGACCGGAGTTGCCGCCTCTAGCTCGGCCAGATGCCGATCCCGCTTAGACCGACCGGAGTTGCCGCCGCTAGCTCGGCCAGATGCCGATCCCACCTGGACCGACCAGAGTTGCCGTTGTTGGAGCTTGTGTTCTACTTCTCTTAGTTTGAGAAATAACAAATCACACTATGTATTTGAACTTGCTTGTGTTTATAGTGTGCAAGTACTATAGTTATATATGTTGAGAAAGTAAACTGAACTTGTATTAAACAGAAAAGTTTGCAGGTTGAAGACAAGGGAAGAAGAAAACGGAAAAACCAGCTTGTTCATACCTTCACACTCAGAGAAACTGGGCTTTATATAGGCAGCCCAGCACAACAAGTTGCACACAATAAAGACAAAAAGAGACACACCCGGCCCAACAGGTATGACACAGCAGAGATAAAATAAAAAACTACTTTAATTAAGAGATTTGGTTCTCCAATGCAGGCGGCAGCGTCATTCTTCTTCGACTGGTTCCAATGCAGCTTCGATCTTCTTCCTTGCATCTTCGGATCTCATATCTGGAATGCTGGTTGGAATATGCTTTAACACCCCCCCATAGTCCAGGCAGCATGCAAGTTTCATTTTTGCCCTAATTGGCAAGAAGGTAGGTGCGGAGAGGGGTTTGGTTAGGGCATCGACTATTTGGGCTTCGGTATTGCAGTACTTGAGCTCAATCTCGCCATTACTCACTAATTCTCTGGTGTAGTGTAATTTGATATACAGATGCTTGGTTCTGTTGTGGAAGATGGGGTTCTTAGCCAGCGCAATGGCAGAGGTGTTATCTACCAGGATTTCCGTAGGGCTTTTTTCTTCTCCCTTCATCTCTGCAATTAGTTGCTGCAGCCATATGGCTTCTCTGACAGCCTCGCATAGGGTTGTGTACTCAGCTTCAGTCGAGGATAATGCGGTGGTTTTCTGCTTCCTGGTACACCAGGTGACAGGATTGGGACCTGTGTAGAATATGAATCCCATAGTGCTTTTCCTGTCGTCGGAGCACCCAGCCCAGTTGCTGTCGGAGAAGCCTGTGAGTTTGCAGTTGTTTCCTTTCTCAAATCTGAGCCCCAATGTCCTGGTCCCATTGATATACCTCAGAATTCGCTTGGCTGCCACCATGTGTTTGATACTGGGTGATTGCATGAACCTGGAGACGATGCTGACAGCAAATTCGATGTCAGGTCTGGTATTAGTTAGGTAGATTAAAGAACCTACCAGGCTGCGATATTGTTCGGCATGGGTCTTTTCTTCTCCATCTTCCTTGCTTAGCTTTTCCCCTGTGATCATAGGTGTGGATGCTGGTTTGCAGTCAGACATACCAAACTTGGATAGTATGTCCTCAGCATACTTACATTGGGATAGATAAGTAACATTGTGCATTTGCTGAATTTGCAGTCCCAGGAAATAACGAGCAATACCCAGATCAGTCATTTCAAACTTGGATTGTATGTACTGGCGGAATGAGTGTATATTATCAAGGTTTGAACCTGTGATGAGGAGATCATCCACGTAGAGGCAGACAATGAGCACGTCACCATTCATTTCTCTTTTTATATACATACCAGGCTCACTGATTGTCTTGAGGAAGTTGTTTTCCAGAAGATAGTTGTCTATTTTCGTATTCCATGCTCGAGGGGCTTGTCTCAGTCCATATAGAGCTTTGTGTAATCTGAAAACTTTGTCTTCCTTGCCTTTGATTTCAAATCCAGGTGGCTGCCTGACATAAATTTCTTCGGTTATCTCTCCATTCAGAAAGGCAGAGGTAACATCCATTTGGAAAATAGGGAATTGATGATAGGTGGCAATGGCAAGTAGAGCCCTTATTAATTCAAACCTTGACACAGGAGAGAAAGTTTCAAAATAATCAATCCCTTCCTTCTGGGCATAGCCCTTGGCGACAAGTCTCGCCTTGTATTTTTGTATTTCTCCTTCTTCATTGTACTTCACTTTGAACAACCACTTAAGCCCAATTGCAGATTTTGTAGGTGGCAGGTCTGTGAGTTCCCATGTATGATTTTTGTCAATCATGTGGAGTTCTTTGTCTACGGCTTGTGCCCAGTTGGGGTCAGCTGCAGCTTCACTAGAGCTTGTGGGCTCTTTGACAAACAGAGCAATTTGGGGTACCTCATAAATATCAGTTAGGAGACGATACCTGGGAGAAGGTGATGAAGGACATGAGGATGTGGGAGAGTCCAGAGGACTTTCTTCAGTATTGGTTGGTTCTGAACTTTCTTCAGCATTGGTGGGTTCAGAATTTGGTTCAGGACTTTCCATAACTGCTGCTGGAGTGGAGGGCTGAGGTGATGCTTGAAGTGATTCAGGGACATCTTCAGCAACCGCCGGCTCAAATATCTGATCCTGAGCTTCATCCCAGGTCCAGTTTTTTCCTTCATCTATTGTCACATTTCTTGTAATAATAAATTGCTGTGTGGAGGGATTATACACCCGATATGCTTTGGAGGAGATGCTGTATCCCAGGAGTATTCCCTTGACCCCTTTCTCAGAGAGCTTGTCACGGTTTCGCATGTGATCCAAGCTGTAGACTACACTTCCAAAAGTTCTGAAATGAGATACATCTGGTTTGTTTCCGGTCCAAGCTTCATATGGGGTGGAGTTGATGAGGGCCCTGCAGGGAGCACGATTCAGTATGTAAACGGCAGTGTTCACAGCTTCTCCCCAGTACTGCTTGGGGAGCTTTGAGCTCGACAACATGCATCTGACCATTTCCACAATGGTCCTATTCCTTCTTTCAGCAATGCCATTCTGCTCAGGGTTACCTGTAACAGTAAGTTCATGTTTTATTCCTTGTTCTTCACAAAATGAGGTAAAGGAATTGCTCATGAATTCTCCACCCTTGTCAGTCCTTAGAGTCTTGAGCTTGTTATCTGCTTGATTTTCAGCCAGGGCTTTGAATACTTTGAACTTGGAGAAGACTTCAGACTTGTTATTAATAATGTATACCCACATCATTCTAGTAAAGTCGTCTATAATGAGAAGATAGTAGTGCTTACCTGAGATGGAGGCAGTTCTGGTAGGGCCCCAAGTGTCAGCATACACCAATTCCAAGGGTTTTGTAGTTCTCCTGGAAGTGATTTGAGGATGAGGAAGCTTGTGTATTTTGCTCATGGCACATTCATGACACACATTGCTTGAGTCTTGAAGCTTTGGTAGTCCTATAACCAAATTTTTGTGTTGGAGATTTTTCAGGTCCTTTAGATTGAGATGTCCATATCTGCTATGCCAAACCGCAGTCTCTGGCTTTGTTTGGGTACTCATGCTTCTATCCTCATAGGGTATGGTGAGAGGGAAGACTTTGTTGGCTGACATTGAGATTTTAGCTATAGTTTGGTTTGATGCTTTATCTGTGATGACACAACTATCTTCTTCAAAGACAAGCTTGTATCCCTTCTTTATCAATTGTCCCACACTTAATAGGTTTTGAGCTAGGTCAGGCACATATTGAACATCTGATATGTATTTGTATCTTCCTAATTTTGATCTCACAGCTATAGTGCCTTTGCCTTTAATCATCTTGATGGAGCCATCTCCTAGAACAACATGGGATGAGATGGATTCATCCAGATATGTGAACACTTCTTTTATGTTCGTCATGTGATTTGAACATCCGCTGTCAAGATACCAAACATTGTCCATGGGTTTTCCATTGTTGTTGCATGTGTAGAAGACAAAGTCTTCATCTGCCTCTTGTCCACTAAACTTTGCCTCTTCAGATGGTTGCTGGATGTTGTTTTTTTTGTTTGACTGAGCAATTTTTTGGGCATCTTTTACATTTGTAGAAGTAGTCGACCGTGTCATGGTTGTTGCGTTTACAGAGGGAACAGTACATGGTAAACCTTTGTTGATTCTTGAAGTTTTCAGCTTTGTTATTGTACTCATAAGTTTTATTTTCAGGTTGGAAAGTCATCTTGCTTTGAAATGCTTGTTCTAGGTTCTGATGTTCAAATCTCTTCATCCTTTCTTCATGGGCTTGGAGGGAGCCCATGAGATCATTGATGGAGAGAGTGTTGATATCTTTAGCCTCCTCTATGGCTGTAACCACAAATGCATATTTGTGTGTGAGAGTTTTAAGGATTTTTTGTACAACTTTCTTTCCCTCTACATTGTCTCCATAACTTTTGATTTGGTTAATAAGAGTTGTCACTCTGGAGAAGTATGAGTGAGCATTGTCGTCCTCTTTCATACTTAGAGTGTCAAATTCCTGCCATAAATTTTGAAGTTTGAAGGATATTACCTTTGATGACCCTTGATAATCATATTTAATGATGTCCCATGCTTCCTTGGCGGTGGAAGCACCCATGATCCTAGGAAAAATGCTTCTTCCAATCCCTTGTTGGATGTGTAGAAGAGATTTTGCATCCCTCTTTAGAATCTCTGAGTACTCCTTGCACTTTGCCTCTTCCCAGGCTGATATGGGGTCATCTTCTGCTGCCTTTGTGAAACCAACTTGCACTAAGTCCCAAAGTTCTTGAGATAAGAATAAGGTGCGCATTCGAACATGCCAGAAGTCGTATGCTTCTCCCTCAAAAATGGGCACCGCACTTGGGGAGTAAATGAAATTCTGTTTTGATGAGCTAGAGGAAGCCATATGATGAGGGAGAGGAGAGCCTTATGGCAGAAAGGGAAAAACAGCTGAACCCTGAAGGAGGCAAAGAAGATGCCAACACCAAGATCCTCAGCCTTCTGATGGCAGATGGCACCAAACACCTACAGCCTTCCCTCTGATACCATGTTGAGAAAGTAAACTGAACTTGTATTAAACAGAAAAGTTTGCAGGTTGAAGATAAGGGACGAAGAAAACGGAAAAACCAGCTTGTTCATACCTTCACACTCAGAGAAACTGGCTTTATATAGGCAGCCCAACACAACAACTTGCACACAATAAAGACAAAAAAGAGACACACCCGACCCAACAGGTATGGCACAGCATAGATAAAATAAAAAACTACTTTAATTAAGAGATTTGGTTTTCCAATGCAGGCGGCAGCGTCATTCTTCTTCGACTGGTTCCAATGCAACTTCGATCTTCTTCCTTGCATCTTCTGATCTCATATCTGGATTGCTGGTTGGAATATGCTTCAACAATATAACCCTATGAACAGGATGCTGATTGATGACGATTCTCTGAAAAGAGAGATAACGCTCGCGTTAGTTGTTAACGCCCCGCGTTAACAACCGCTGAGAAGGAAACCGCTGAGAAGGATGCAGTCGAGAACGAATACATCGAGAAGCCAGAGACAATGCTAGCGTTACGTCTTATCGATGGGCGGTAGCCGTTCGACGAACTTTGCTAGCCGTTCGACGAAATTTGATGTCGGTCGACGAAGTTGCGTTCGACGAAATCTGAAGGCGTTCGACGAAAGGAGATTCCGTTCGATGAACTCAACTTGCGCTCGACGAAATTGCGCTTGACGAAACTGCGTTCGACGAAATCTAAAGGCGTTCGACAAAAGGAGATTCCGTTCGACGAACTGAACTTGCGCTCGACGAAATTGCGCTTGACGAACTTTGATTCCGTTCGACGAAATCGTGTTCAACGAAATGAGTTTCGTTGGCGAAATTGGTTTCTGCCACGATCCCGACGGTTTGCATGATTTCAGCCACGACAGTGCACGTTCACTAACGCTGGCGTTAACCCTTAACGCCACGCGTTAACTCCCATTTTTATTTAAAGATCTGATTTCGTTTGCTCAAGGATGAGATGCATTGAAGCCTTCATTCCAGAGATCTGAGAGAGCATTTCATTCAGAATTCAGAGAGAACTCCCAACACCAACATTGATGAACAAGAGTGAGAAGGAGATTTCCAACGACAAATTTGAAGAAGGACGCTTGCTTCAACTCCGACGTGGTCATGGCGTATCTTCAACATCTCCTTCATCGCTCTTCATTGTAGGGAGTCATTTGTTCTACTTTTATCTTTATCCTTTTATATTTTCTTGTAACGATAGTAATTCGCCGCCTTGCGTGTGGCGACTATGTCCTTGTGCGGCTTAGGGGGTAATCCGCCGCCTTGTGCATGGCGACTAGGTCAAGGGTAGATCTTGGGGGTGGCTAGGGGCCTTATCTGGGGATAGATATGATATAGCCAACCGGTCCTTGGGAGAAGGACCGGTGAAGAAACAAAAAGTGTTTTTCAAGTTGTCGCCTCCAATTTCAAGCGTTATTGAAATTTTATCTTTGTAATCATTTTTGTAATATATAAAATTCTTTTTCAGTATATCTAATTTTTCTGGAATTATATTTCATAAAGAAAATCATTTTGAATATTTCTGCAAAAATATTTTTTCTGGAGAGTTAACGCCAACATTGACAATTAACCGGCGTTAGCAATAGAGCAAAAATAGTTTTTCTGTTTTGGTAAAATTTGTAAGTTTATTCCAAAAACTAGTAAACCCCTTATTCCCCCCCCCCCCCCCCCCCCCCCCCTCCCCCCCCCCCCCCCCCCCCCCCCCCCGCCCCCTCTAAGGCCGCCATCAGATCCAACACTTGGTATCAGAGCAAGGTTATTCCAAAACGGTTTCACAGTCGGGAATAATGGCGCATAATGATCATGCTTTCGCTGAGGGTCAAGGGATTAGTAGACCTCCACTATTTACCGGAACGGATTATAATTATTGGAAAACTAGAATGCGTTGTTTTTTAACTGCTTTTGATAATGACGTTTGAGGTATGGTAGAACAAAGTTACTCTCTACCAACATTTGTTGTTGGAGAAGTCACTATGGAAAAACCTAGAGATAGATGGGATGACAATGATAAGTTGAGATGTAAGAATAACGCTAAAGCAATGAATGCGTTATTTTGTGCTTTGGATATAACAGAATTTAATAGAACTTGTGCTTGTGAAACAGCTTATGATATATGGAATTTATTAGAAATTACTCATGAAGGTACTTCGCAGGTTAAGGATTCAAAGCTCTTCCAACTTGAATCCGAGTATGAGAAATTCCGGATGGAGGCGGATGAAGACGTAGATTCAATGTACACAAGGTTCACCAAGATCGTCAACGACTCAAAAGTACTTGGAAAGGTGTTCTCCAACGGCGACTTGGTGAGAAAAATTTTAAGGTCTCTTCCTCCAAAGTTCAATCCAAAGGTGATGGCTATCTCGGAGTCGCACGATTTGAAGAAGCTCCAAATTGAGAGTCTCATTGGGAACCTAAAGACCCATGAGGTTGAACTCAAAATTCAACAACAAGAGTACAACTTGGAGCCAAAGAAGAAGAGTTTGGCCTTAAAATCAAAAAAAAGAGGCAAATGGAGATGATGATGAAGAGGACGAGGAGAGCCTTTTTGTGAAGAAGTTCAAAAGGTTCATGAAGAATCCGGAAAGGAGAAACACCTTCCGGAAATATTTCATCAAAAAGGGATCTTCATCGAAGAAAGAGAGAGGTAGCGACGAGGATGATGATGAACGACCACCACCGGAGTGCTACCATTGTATAAAGGCCGGACATATTCGGAGTCAGTGCCCAAAATATCTGAAAGAGCGTAAAGAAAAAGGGCACAAGGGAAAAGAGAAGAAGAAGGTCCTAAAAATGGCTACATGGGATGACTCCTCCTCCGAGGATTCAAGCGGCTCATCCACTAGCGATGAAGAAGAGGCAAATATGTGCCTTATGGGAAAGGGTGATAAGACATCCGAGGATGAAAGCAATGTCCAAAGCGACACTGAGGTAACTCTCCCTACTTCTTATGATGATTTATATATTGAGTATTTACAAACTTGCAAATTCTTTGAAAAAAGTTTAAAAGATATTGATCTTCTAAATTCTAAAAATAAACTTTTGTTAAAGGAAAATAAAATTATCTAAACAATTAGGGAAAGAAAATGTATCTTGCCAAGAGTGCAATCACTCCTTGGCAAGAGTGAAAGAACTTGAAGAAGCTCTTTCTAAATCTCACTCCACTATTGAACTTCTTACTAAGGAGAAAGAGGATTTGGAAAGAACTTTGAAAACCTCTCTTTCTCAAATAGAGGATGGAAAGAAGAGTTTTGCGAATCGGTGCGTTATATTGGTAACGGAAAACACCGTTCTAAAAGCTCGTATTCGTGATCTAAATTTGGCTATTAAGAAGTTTGGAGTTGGGCAAAGATCTCTGGACATGATCTTGGTCATCCAATGCCATGGAAGTGCCAAAATATGGCCTTGGATATAGCTCTGGAAACTATCGTCAGGCGTTAACTCCTAACGCTGGCGTTAGCTGTAATTCCAGAAACACTAATTCTGTTATTAATTATTTCAAAGATTCAAATGTTACCTCATTTTCCAACAAAAGTTTATCCAAAACTTCAAAAAGGGTCTCATCCCCTTTTATATCGTGTGTCAAATGTCATTTATTTAGACACACCTCAAACTCTTGTAAGAAAAAGGGTGGTAGTGCTATAAAGCAAAACTGGGTGTCTATGGTTTCCACCTATTCTATGGGAGGAACCTCTTGGGTATCTGAAATCTTTACTCTCATCTCCTTTTTAGGTATGTTGGCAGGCTAAGGACAAAAAAACGTGTGGTATTTGGACTCGGGATGCTCCAAACACATGACGGGAAACAAAGCAAAGTTCCTTAGCCTTGAGATGAAGAAAGGAGGGATGGGAAAATTTGGTGACAATGGAAAAAGAAGGATCATGAGCATCAGCACAATGGGTAACGATTCTTTTCCAATCTCAAATGTTTTATTTGTAGATAGCTTAAAACATAATTTAATTTCAATTAGTCAATTATGTGATAAAGGCTTAAATGTATTATTTGAATCATCTACAAATCTTTGCAAAATTATAAATTCTAAAACAAATGATGACGTACTCACCGCACCTAGGATGCATAATGTTTATATGATAACTTTTAATGATCTTTCAAATTCTTCTTTAAAATGCTTTATTTCTAAATATGAAGAATTAGAACTTTGGCATAGGCGCTTTGGTCACTCTAGCACCAAGCTTATTTTGAAATTATCAAAAAATAAATTAATTAAGATATCACATATGCTTAATGGAAATTTATCTTCTCTTTGTACGCCTTGCCAAAAAGGAAAATTTTCAAAAAATTCTTTTAAAAGCAAAAATGTAATTTCTACCACTAGACCTCTTCAATTAATTCATATGGATTTATTTGGACCGGTTAGCACTTCTAGTATAGGAGGTAGAAAATATACTTTTGTAATAATTGATGATTTTTCTATATTTTGTTGGACATTATTTCTATATTCCAAATCCGATGCATTACTTGAATTTACTAAATTATGCATTCGTATTCAAAATGAACTTGATTTAAAGATTAAATGCATACGTTCGGATCATGAAGGAGAATTTGAAAATGATAGATTTTCTTCTTGTTGTAATGATTTTGGAATTAAACATGAATTTTCCGCTCCTCACACCCCACAACAAAATGGTGTAGTGGAGAGGAAAAATAGAACCATTCAAGAGCTATCACGCACTATGCTTTGTGAATATGGGTTGTCTAAATCATTTTGGGCCGAAGCGGTTAATACTTCTTGTTATATCATTAATCGTGTCATGCTTCGTCCTATTTTAAAGTTGACACTTTATGAGCTTTACTTAAAAAGAAAACCTAATGTATTTTATTTTCATGTGTGTACAACCCTCATATTTTCCGAGTCGGTGCGATCCGACGTAGATGAGGTCGTGGTAGGGAGAGTGACCGCGACGCGCCAAACCAAACCGGAGGTTAAGGTGACCGAGATGAGCAGGTCGACCTCTCGGAAGCAATCAAGACCAAGTAATTAAGGCTAGGGAATGACCCGAGGGAGGGAATAAAGGCTTGGCAAGGCAAGTGGGGGTAGCCCCCTACTCGGCCATTCCCCCTCTTGGGGGGGGAGGGGGGCGAGTGGGGGCAGCCCCCCACTCGGCCATTCCCCCTCTTTGGGGGGCGAGTGGGGACAGCCCCCCACTCGCCCATCCCCCCTCTTTGAGGGGCGAGTGGGGGCAGCCCCCCACTCGCTCGATCCCTTGAGGGGGCGAGTGGGGGCAGCCCCCCACTCGCCCGATCCCTTGAGGGGGCGAGTGGGGGCAGCCCCCCCACTCGCCCGATCCCTTGAGGGGGCGAGTGGGGGCAGCCCCCCATTCGCCCGATCCCTTGAGGGGGCGAGTGGGGGCAGCCCCCACTCGCCTGATTCATTGAGGGGGCGAGTGGGGGCAGCCCCCCACTCGCCCAACCTCTCCTAAAGGAGGGCGAGTGGGGGCAGCACCCCACTCGCCCGACCTCTCTTAAGGGGGCGAGTGGGGGCAGCACCCCTCTCGCCCGTTTCCTCCCTTTGGGGGGATTCTGGCTATTCGCAGTCCGATTTAGGCTATTCGCAGTCCATTTTTGGAAAAGTCTATAAATAGACCCCCATGGGCACCTTGGGAAGGGTTGGTCTCTACCCCCTCCCTCACGCGTGAGCAAGCACTACCCCTCCCCTTGTCGTTGAAGGTGGTCGGTGAGGTGATCCTTAGTGCCCTCCAAGGTGCCCAAGCTCAGCATTGGCTTGGGAGGGGAAGTTCTGAGTGAGCTTTCGAGTATGTGGTGGGACCTCCACGCTGCAGCTTAAGGGTCCGTTTGTGGACTTAGGTGTTCTCCAAGGGCAACATTCTTCGGCTCTTAGTGACTGATCAAGGGTCTCGCTCAGGTCAAGTAAGGGTTAGATGCATCCCCCTTGCGAACGTCGAAACCGGGTTACTGGTTTCAACATTATGGTGCGGTGAGCGTGGAAGCAGCTAGTTCGGAAAGCTCTGGGCAAGTCTCATGGCTGGAAGCGATGAGCTGGGGGACTCACCCCTGCCGGGGAGTGCATGAAGAAAGGTGACTTCGAGGAGTTCAGGAAGTCAATCCGGGAAGTCTTGCGGTTTGCACTCCCCCCTCAGGGCGAGGGCACGACATCGCCAACACCTGTGTTTGCCTCGCCGTCTTTGATGGAGATAGAGCAAGCGTGTTGGCAAGGGAAGGGGCCAGCCTAGGAGGAAGGCTTGAGCCTTCAAGCGCAAGCGCTCTTCAACAGCTCTCCTGGGGCCAGCTGCCCCGAGTGAGGGGGCAGGGAGGATGCCTCCGTCTCAGCAGGAAGGAGGCGGAGTCCCTGTTCCTGATTCAACAAAAGCACGGGGAGACGCAAGGAAGCTATGCAGACCAGTTCCAGAGGCAAGTCTCCCACCTGCAGGTTGACCAGGGAAGCAGGAAGGACTAGGAGAAAGGAAAGGAATGAGAAGGCAGAGAAAGTGGAGGAGGTGATGAAAGAGATGGTCAAGGTGCATGTGACCAAGTAGGCCCAGAGGGGCGCGTTGTAATAAGCAGGTAGCTCCTCGATGATGAATGAAGAGGTTTCAGGTAACGCCTTGACTAAGGAGACTGGGAGGGCGTTGAGTTCCTCTGCCTCCAGGTGAAGGTAAGCACCTAGAACGCGGATGGGTACTTCCGCCTTCAGTCAGATTGGGAGAGAGTTGAGTTCCTCTGCCTCCAGGTGAAGGTAAACACCTAGGACGCGGATGGGTACTTCCACCTCCAATCGGTAAGGGGATTGGGAGGGCGTTGAGTTCCTCTGCCTCCAGGTGAAGGTAAACACCTAGGACGCGGATGGGTACTTCCGCCTCCAATCGGTAAGGGGATTGGGAGGGCGTTGAGTTCCTCTGCCTCCAGGTGAAGGTAAACACCTAGAACGCGGATGGGTACTTCCGCCTCCAATCGGTAAGGGGACTGGGAGGGCGTTGAGTTCCTCTGCCTCCAGGTGAGCTAAGCACCTAGGACGCGGATGGGTACTTCTGCCTCCAGTCAGATTGGGAGGGCGTTGAGTTCCTCTGCCTCCAGGTGAAGGTAAACACCTAGGACGCGGATGGGTACTTCCGCCTCCAATCGGTAAGGGGATTGGGAGGGCGTTGAGTTCCTCTGCCTCTATGTGAAGGTAAACACCTAGGACGCGGATGGGTACTTCCGCCTCCAATCGGTAAGGGGACTGGGAAGGTGTTGAGCTCCTCTGCCTTCAGGTGAAGGTAAGCACCGAGGACGTGGATGGGTACTTCCACCTCCAGTCAGATTGGGAAGGCGTTGAGTTCCTCTGCCTCCAGGAGAAGCTAAGCCCCTAGGACATAGATGGGTACATCCGCCTCCAATTGGATTGGGAGGGCGTTGAGTTCCTCTGCCTCCAGGTAAGCAAAGCACCTAGGACGTGGATGGGTACTTCCGCCTCCAATCGGTAAGATCCCCGACTAGAGACCATTCTCTGGGCTCAGTAATGTCGGCAAAGGGGAGGCTCATCGGGTCGACTAGCTGCAGGTAAGACTTCAGAAAGGGTAAGTGGTTCGGTAAGATGGTGGAGTTCCTCTGCCTCTAGGTGAAGGTAAGCACCTAAGACGCGGATTGGATCTCCGCTTCAGTTGTTTTGATAAGACGGTCGAGTTCCTCCACCTTTATGTGAAGGTAAGCACATAAGATGAGGATTGGATCTCTGCCTCAGTTGCCTCAATAAGATGGCTGAATCCCTCCGTCCATCGGGGAGGGTAAGCACCTGGGACATGTACTGGTTCTCCGCCCCCGGATAGTTCAGGAAACTGTTAGTTCCCTCCCCCTCTAGGTGAGCTCGGCTCCCTGGCAGGTGTGGAGTTTCCTCCCCCTACAGGTGAGCTCGACTCCCTGTTAGGTGTGGAGTTCCTCCACCCCCAGGTGAGCTCGGCTCCCTGTTAGGTGTTGAGTTTCTCCACCTCCGGGTGAGCTCGGCTCCCTGGAAGGTGTAGAGTTTCCGCCTCCCGCCACAGGTCGAGCTCGGCTCGACTAGAGGTGTTGAGTTCTTTTCCACCTAAGGTCAAGTTCAATTCGACCTAAGGTGTTGAGCTTTCTCCACCTCCAGTTGAGCTCGGCTCATAGGAGGGTTGTTAAGTGGAGAAAGGTTTGCCTTCCACCTCAGGTCGAGCTCGGCTCGACTAGAGGTGTTGAGTTCTTTTCCACCTAAGGTCAAGTTCAATTCGACCTAAGGTGTTGATCTTTCTCCACCTCCAGTTGAGCTCGGCTCATAGGAGGGTTGTTAAGTGGAGAAAGGTTTGCCTTCCACCTCAGGTCGAGCTCGGCTCAACTAGAGGTGTTGAGTTCTTTTCCACCTAAGGTCAAGTTCAATTCGACCTAAGGTGTTGAGCTTTCTCCACCTCCAGTTGAGCTCGGCTCATAGAAGGGTGGGTAAGTGGAGAAAGGTTTGCCTTCCACCTCAGGTCGAGCTCGGCTCAACTAGAGGTGTTGAGTTCTTTTCCACCTAAGGTCAAGTTCAATTCGACCTAAGGTGTTGAGCTTTCTCCACCTCCAGTTGAGCTCGGCTCATAGGAGGGTGGGTAAGTAGAGAACGGTTCGCCTTCCTCCTCAAGTCAGGTTCAATCGATAAACTCGGCAGGAGTATCCCGTTGGCAGGGCCCATCGTGGATTCCCCCAAGGTCCCACATACTCGTCAAATAGGTGGGTTGGACTTTCTTTCCGAGCTTGAGACAAGCTCGAAAAGAGCGGGGATTGTGTACAACCCTCATATTTTCTAAGTCGGTGCGACCCGACGCAGATGAGGTCGTGGTAGGGAGGGTGACCGCGACGCGCCAAACCAAACCGGAGGTTAAGGTGACCGAGATGAGCAGGTCGACCTCTCGGAAGCGACCAAGACAAAGTAAGGCTAGGGAATGACCCGAGGGAGGGAAAAAAGGCTTGGCAAGGCAAGTGGGGGTAGCCCCCCACTCGACCATTCCCCCTCTTTGGGGGGGCGAGTGGGGGCAGCCCCCCACTCGGCCATTCCCCCTCTTTGGGGGGCGAGTGGGGGCAGCCCCCCACTCGCCCATCCCCCCTCTTTGAGGGGCGAGTGGGGGCAGCCCCCCACTCGCCCTATCCCTTGAGGGGGCGAGTGGGGGCAGTCCCCCCACTCGCCCGATCCCTTGAGGGGGCGAGTGGGGGCAGCCCCCTCACTTGCCCGATCCCTTGAGGGGGCGAGTGGGGGCAGCCCCCCCACTCGCCCGATCCCTTGAGGGGGCGAGTGGGGGCAGCACCCCACTCGCCTGACCTCTCTTAAGGGGGCGAGTGGGGGCAGCACCCCTCTCGCCCGTTTCCTCCCTTTGGGGGGATTCTGGCTATTCGTAGTCCGATTTTGGCTATTCACAGTCCATTTTTGGGAAACTCTATAAATAGACCCCCATGGGCACCTTGGGAAGGGTTGGTCTCTACCCCCTCCCTCACGCGTGAGCAAGCACTACCCCTCCCCCTCCCCTTGTCGTTGAAGGTGGTCGGTGAGGTGATCCTTAGTGCCCTCCAAGGTGCCCAAGCTCAGCATTGGCTTGGGAGGGGAAGTTCTGAGTGAGCTTCCGGGTATGTGGTGGGACCTCCACGCTGCAGCTTAAGGGTCCGTTTGTGGAATTAGGTGTTCTCCAAGGGCAAGGTTCTTCGGCTCTTAGTGACTGATCAAAGGTCTCGCTCAGGTCAAGTAAGGGTTAGCTGCATCCCCCTTGCGAACGTCGAAACTGGGTTACTGGTTTCAACAATGTGTTTGGTTGTAAATGTTTCATTTTAAACACTAAAGATGCACTAGAAAAATTTGATGAAAAATGCGATGAGGGAATTTTCATTAGTTACTCTTCAACTAGCAAGACTTATAGAATATATAATAAAAGAACTAAAGTAGTTGAAGAGTCTATACATGTAAGATTTGATGAGTTTGTTCCTTGTGTAGATTCTAATCATACAGGAAATGAAGACGAACCTATTTTCCCTTTGGAGCATGAGGATGATGAATCACTTGGAGAAAAAGAAGAAGAAAAAGAGGAGAAAGAAAATGAGATAGTAGAATATGTTCCTCCAAGCATGTTGCAGTTTACTAAGGATCATCCAAAGGAGCTTGTGATAGGAAAACCATCAAAAGGGGTAAGTACTCGTTCTTCTTTACATGAGTCTTTTTCAAACCTTTGTTTCGTATCCGAAATAGAATCAAAAAATGTTTCAACCGCTTTAAATGATGAATTTTGGTTTTTAGCTATGAATGAAGAATTAAATCAATTTGAACATAATAAGGTTTGGAATTTAGTTGAGAGGTCATCTAATCATCCGGTTATTGGAGTCAAATGGATTTTCAAAAACAAACTAAATGGTGACTCTAGGATAACAAGAAATAAAGCTAGACTAGTTGCACAAGGATATTCACAAATTGAAGGGGTAGATTTTGATGAAACATTTGCACTCGTTGCTCGCCTTGAGTCTATTAGAATATTTCTTGCATTTGCGACTTTTAAAAGATTTAAATTATTTCAAATGGATGTTAAAAGTGCCTTTTTGAACGGGATTATAAAAGAAGAAGTTTATGTAGAACAACCCCCGATTTTGTGAGTGAAAAATTTCCCAATCATGTGTATAAGTTAGAAAAAGTGCTTTATGGATTAAAGCAAAGGCCATGTGCTTGGTATGATAGATTGACATTATTTTTGATAAAGCACGGGTATAAAATGGGAAGTGCGGATAATACACTCTTCATTAAGCATGTAGATAATGATTTGATTATATTGCAAATTTATGTTGATGATATCATTTTTGGAGCCACTAATGAAGATTATGTAATGAAGTAATTTTAGTGATGAAAAATGAATTTGAAATGAGCTTGGTAGGAGAACTCACTTATTTTCTAGGATTTCAAATCTCACAAAAACAAGATGGTATATTTATTTGTCAAACTAAATAAGTTCATGATATTCTTAAAAGATTTGGATTTGAAAACCTCAAACAAGCTAATACATCAATGCGTGCATCACTAAAATTAGGAAAAGATGAAGCTTGTATTTCTATTGATCAAACATTATATAGAGGGATGATAGGCTCATTGTTATATTTAAGCGCATCTAGACCCGATATTATGTTTTCTGCTTGCTTATGTGCTAGATTTAAAACTAACCCAAAAGAATCACATTTGAAAGCGGTTAAACGTCTTTTTAGATATATAATCGGAACGTCTAGATTAGGCTTATGGTATCCTCATAATAATTGTTTTATTCTACACGGATTTTCTGATTCGGACTATGCGGGATGTTCATTAGATCATAAGAGCACTAGTGGCACGTGTCATTTTATAGGCTCTTCACTTATATCATGGTCGAGTAGGAAACAGAATTCTGTTGCCCTCTCCACCACCGAGGCCGAATATATCGCACTAGGTAGTTGTTGTGCACAAGCTTTGTGGATGACCCAAACGTTAGAAGACTTTGGTGTTCATCTAAATAACATAGAATTAAAGTGTGACAACAAGAGCGCTATAGATCTCACAAACAATCTCGTACATCATTCTAGATCTAAACATATAGATGTCCAACATCATTTTATTAGGGATCATATTAAGAAAGAACATGTTAAAATTAGCTTTATAGGGACGGAATCACAACTTGCCGACATTTTTACCAAACCTCTACCCGATGCACGTTTTCACATGCTTAGGTTAGAATTAGGTGTCTTAGAAATGTCACTTTAACCCCTTATAAAATACTATCAAAATTATCTTATATATTTTGTTCTATTTGTTTGTATTATTTTTTCTTATTTGTTGTTATTTACTCCAAAAATTAAAAACAAAAAAATATGTGCTTAACTGTCTATTTCAAGAATGATTATATATATTGCTTAAAGATTTTTTACAATGTTTAATTTAAACCTTCAAGTTTTTTAAAAACATTGTTTTGATTTTATCATGTCTTGAATATCATCTTCAAATGTGCAAAAACAAAATTGGTTATAGAATACCTGTGTAGAAATGTTTTTACATGCCTCTAAGTATGAGTAAGGTTTTTATCTTTGATAATGATTTTCTCACTTACACCTTTTTGTTAATATGCATGTGTTTTAAATCTTATTGCATAATTGTGTAGTATAAAAACTTATTTTTGAATCTCATAAATAGTTTACCTACACAACATTGAATTCTTTCTTGAATTCTTTGTTCTTCATGCACTTGTGATTAGAGAAATGTCGTATATACAATAAAATTTCTATGTTTGCAAAAACAAGTGAATTCGAAGTCCTTAGTCACTAATCTAAAAAGCAAATAATGAATGACAAGGTTAACTCCACCAAGCACTACTTGAACCTCCTGATAAGTCTTAATGAGCATTGTGAGGTTGAACACCTTGGAAAGAATTGTAAAGTGTCTTGTGCAAACAAAATTTTCGCCACTTCTCTTTAAAAAAAATACAAAAAAAAATATATGTGCATTGAAATTTGTGGAAGTAAAGTTGTTTATGTTCAATTCAAGTTATGTTCTTACATTACATAGTTTCATGTTGTTTGATTTATACTCTTGTATACATTATCAAAACACACTTATTGAACACATCATTATCATTTATAATACTTCCACTCATGAGAATTGGACTAAAATTTTTTCTATATAATTTTCTACAATCATGAGTAAATGCACTAGATAGCAACGCATGATCTTTAAAATGTTTTTGTATACTTGAAATGCAAATTTATTTACATTGTAAACATATCTTTACTTGATATTTTTATAATCTTGCTTGCTACTTTTTGTCACAAATTTCAAATGAATTTGTAACTTGTGTATCTAAATTCAAAACATCTACTTAATTGAGTAAAATGCTTATTATATTTTGTACTTACAATTTCTACAAGATGTTACAAATTGCTTTCGCTGTGTTTACTATTTATTTTTAAGTTGCTCTTATCTCTACTAAATGCATATTATTTTATATTGCTATAACTCTATCCCACCTTCTTTTGATTATAACAAAAGGGGGAGAATAATTGGAGAAATAAAGAAATCTTTTATTTAGGGGGAGTTCATTAGGAAATGCATTCATGTAGGGGGAGTATCCACATAGGGGGAGTATGCATGTTTATAACGCTTAACATTTACTATAAACACTACTTTAATTATATTTTATTTCTTATTGGTGAATTTGTTATTATCAAAAGGGGGAGATTGTTGGAGCTTGTGTTCCACTTCTCTTAGTTTGAGAAATAACAAATCACACTATGTATTTGATCTTGCTTGTGTTTATAGTATGCAAGTACTATAGTTATATAACCATATGAACAGGATGCTGATTGATGATGATCCTCTGAAAAGAGAGCTAACGCTCGTGATAGTTGTTAACGCCCCGTGTTAACAACCACTGAGAAGGAAACCGCTGAGAAGGATGCCGTCGAGAACGAATCCATCGAGAAGCCAGAGACAACGCCAGCGTTAGGTCTTATCGCTGGGCGGTAGCCGTTCGACGAACTTTGCTAGCCGTTCGACGAAATTTGATGTCGGTCGACGAAGCCGCGTTCGACGAAATCTGAAGGCGTTCGACGAAAGGAGATTCCGTTCGACGAACTCAACTTGCGCTCAACGAAATTGCGCTTGACGAAACTGCATTCGACAAAATCTGAAGGCGTTCGACGAAAGGAGATTTCGTTCGACGAACTGAACTTGCGCTCGACGAAATTGCGCTTGACGAACTTGTGTTCAACGAACTTTGATTCCGTTCGACGAAATCGCATTCGACGAAATGAGTTTCGTTCGACGAAATTGGTTTCTGCCACGATCCTGACGGTTTGCACAATTTCATCCACGACAGTGCACGTTCACTAACGCTGGCGTTAACCCTTAACGCCACGCGTTAGCTCTCGTTTCTATTTAAAGATCTGATTTCGTTTGCTCAAGGATGAGAAGCATTGAAGCCTTCATTCCAGAGATCTGAGAGAGCATTTCATTCAGAATTCAGAGAGAACTCCCAACACCAACATTGAGGAACAAGAGTGAGAAAGAGATTTTCAACGACAAATTTGAAGAAGGACGCTTGCTTCAACTCCGACGTGGTCATGACGTATCTTCAACATTTCCTTCAGCGCTCTTCATTCTAGGAAGTCATTTGTTCTACTTTTATCTTTATCCTTTTATATTTTCTTGTAACGGTAGTAATTCGCCGCCTTGTGTGTGGCGACTAGGTCCTTGTGCGGCTTAGGGGGTAATTCGCCGCCTTGTGCGTGGCGACCAGGTTAAGGGTAGATCTAGGGGGTGGCTAGAGGCCTTATCTGGGGATAGATAAGCTATAGCCAACCGGTCCTTGGGAGAAGGACCGGTGAAGGAACAAAAAGTGTTTTTCAAGTTGTCGCCTCCAATTTCAAGCGTTATTGAAATTTTATCCTTGTAATCGTTTTTGTGATATATAAAATTCTTTTTTAGTATATCTAATTTTTTTGGAATTATATTTCATAAAGAAAATCATTTTGAATATTTCTGCAAAAATATTTTTTTCTGAAGAGTTAACGCCAGCGTTGACTATTAACGCCGGCGTTAGCAACAGAGCAAAAAAAGTTTTTCTGTTTTGGTAAAATCTGTAAATTTATTCCAAAAAATAGTAAACCCTTTATTCACCCCCCATCTAAGGGCGCCATCAGATCCAACAGCCGCCGCTAGCTCGGCCAGATGCCGATCCCGCCTGAGCTTGAAGCCGCCACTTGAATGAGTCTCCTCCTTCCGCACGATGGCCCGCTGCCTCCTCAGAAATCGAATTGCTTCATGCTTAATATATGGCTGCTTGCATGAAATCACCTCTAATTAAGGGAAAAATCTCCTTAATTAGGAGATATCCAAGATCAGACTTGGCCGGAATAGGCAGGGCAGCCATTAAAGAATATCCTCATCATAATAATATTCCAATAATATGATTCTCTCCAAAAATAGGATTCGCTCTAATTAGGAATTACTAGAGCACCCGGATCTGTGAGGTGGTGCACTTTCCATCCTCATATTTTAATTTTGGCACTTTGCACCTTTCAAATCTTTTATGCTCGGCGCATTGCACCCTAGCTAGCTGTGTTTTAAGTTCTAAAAATGTATAAAAATAGGTGGATGATGGTATTTTAGTCAAATGAAAGAAAAATTTCAGATTACTTCAATTTCCCTTTAATACTTCAGTATTCTTTTTAATACTTCAGTTAATAAAGAACGAAGAAAATGGAAATTTCAGTGAATATCTGACTTGTCAACCGAAACAAAAAGAAAGATCTAGCTTGAAAATTTTGTAAAAAGAAATTGGCGATGATCCGTGGCATTAATCTGAAATCCCTAGACAGACACCAATGTGTAAAAAGGGGAGGATAGAGGGTAGAGTAAATTCAAGCAATAAAAAAAATCGCCAAATCCACATAAAAATAGGAATACAAGAACGATGGATCGATTCTGCGGTCGGGGAGAAGAGGCGCACCTTCCAGCTAAGGCAGACAGAATACTTGAACTTAATCGCAACGTAACAAAGCCAATCGGCGAGCTTGGAGGAGATTGCCGAGCATAGAGGAGACCGGCTAGCTTCACAATCGACGAGTTTGGAGGAGACTCAGTGTTCTACGGGATGCGGAGGGCGAGCTTGCAGTAGAACGAGACAGCTTACGGTAAAATGAGTAAAGCTTACGGTAAAACCTAATTTGTCAGACCAAACTCCCTCTAATTGGAGGGTGCAATGTGCCAAAATCCTCTTTATTGCATATACTACGTACAGTGCCGTCGATGTTGAGAGATCAATTCTCCCCTATGTTGCAGTTGTTGCTCCACCTAATAAGTCTGACAACGTCATTATGGAAGGTAAATTTTTTCCTTGCTTTGCATTCAATATTGATAGGAATATTTATTGATTATATAGTTGTGGACTGGCCAGTGGGTATATTTATCTAAATATTTTTAGAAGTCAGGATCCGGTTATTATGTATTAAATCAAGAGATTAATTAATTGTAATTACATGTCAATGTATTAGGAACTTTTCGTTCGGATACGATTCTAAATTTTGAATGTATGGCTCGGTTCTGATTCCAAAATATAGCGGAACCGAAGCAATATCGATCAATTTTTTGTTTTTGGTGGAATCGGTCCGAACCAACCCGAGTTGCACCCCTCCAAATTAAGTACCAAGAGAGACTATTGTTGTTTTCAAAACCTTCAATAATCAATATATAAGCGGGCGTGCCAAGTCAAATCAAAAGAGATTGTGCTCGCGAATGATTGACATACGTATTGCTTCAAGAAGAAGAATGTATGATTTGAAACAAAATCTTCAACTTGTTTTATGATGCATGTGAAGCATGATTTTCCTATGTATATGCCAATACCGAAATCTATTCAAACACAGTTTGCTGAGAGGAAAGTGGCCGGCTCTATTGTTAATTTGTTATTGAACCATAAAATGAGGGGAACTTAGTAGATAAAATGAGATGTATTTTACCATACCTAGTGAAGATGACATGAAAATTGCATGGCTGAATTAGAGGCATATCTTATGAGAATATTTGATGCAACGAGTTTGATAAAACTATAAATTAATGGAGTTTTTGAATATTTTGAATCCCCAAAAAAGTGAAAAATAATATATCCTTAATGAATACTATAATAAGTTGACAAACGACTAGTATAGGTTAGCTAAGGAATACTTCTAGTTACCAAAAAATGTCCATTAACATGAGTATGAGTTAATGCTTATCCAAACTTAAGGCTCAATTTGGCGGGGCATTTTTGATCAGGTGAGTTTAGACAAAAATGCAACCATCGTAGAATATATGTTTGACATGATATCGGTTATGACCGGTGTGAAGAAAAGAAAACTAATTTTGAACATAAATGGGAGCCTAAATCTAATCAATGATCCAAATTTTGGAGTCATTCGACATTCAAATCATCAAATTTAAATCTTGGGCCTTGGAGATTAACAATATTTTGATCGATTTTTTATGATCGATTTTTTATGATCAAAACCATTATTGGATTTGTGTTTTAGATCACTAATTGCATTCATGGATAAATCATGATCTTTGATCCATGGTTTGAGATCAACTACATGTTGCAACCCAGTCTTTTCAAATTACAAAAACCATCGCTCTCATATAAGTTTATATTTCATGATAAATGCATGCACAAAAACATCCTTCACTACAACAAATAGAGATGCAGAGCGGAGTTTTTATTGCGGCGACGACGGCATTCGCGGCGATTTTGCGATGCTACAAAATCATTAGCGGTGTTTGAAAAGCAACGCCGAAAACTACTAAAAATGTTACGGTAGGTTTAAAATGTTGTGCTCTACATGTGAGCACCATGGGGCACGATGTATTAATTTTTTGTGCAAGTTATGAAATGTAAATTTACATGAAAGATTTTTTGTAATTAAAATAAATAAATAAGTGTAACATATAATTATGTTAACTCTCAGGAGAGATTTGGATAATTAAAATTTAAATTTATTCCCAATATCTAATCATATGATTGACACGAGAATTTAAATGATTTTTTCATGAATTTTTTTGGTGATTGTTATCCGCACTACAGTTTTGGCTATCCGCACTTTTTTGTATGAGTTATTACGCGTCTTTCGGAAATATGTTTTGTACATGCATTTTTAGGAAAAATATTCAACATGAAAGTTGTAGATCTCGTCGAGATCTACAACTTTTGTTGTGCGCATTTTTCCTAAAAATGCATGTACAAGACGTATTTCTAAAAATTGCATGTACAAGACGTATTTCCAAAAATTCGCCATAGTTACACACATGTTTCAATCAGGACGGCAATACGTTTTGTGCGTGCATTTATAGGAAAAGTGATCAACGTGAAAGTTGTAGATCTCGATGAGATCTACAACTATCTTGTTGATCACTTTTCCTAAAAATGCATGTATAAAACGTATTTCCAAAAAGCGCGTAATAACTCATACAAAAAAGTGCGGATAACCAAAACTGTAGTGCGGATAACAATCTTCATTTTTTTTCTATTTGTCCGATATGTTAGACCGATCTTCATTATGTGGCATGATCACTAATTAGTCCTGATTATTTATAAAGTTATGTGCCCCATGCTGGACTCAAAGTTTAGTGTGTGTACACACCTAACTTTTCGTGCGCGACCCCGATCCCGCCTTACTTTTACATGATTGATCTAAATACGATCATTTTTCAATACGATCATATTATACAAATACGATCATATATTTTCACAAACAACCTACACCGTTGAAATCGCGGCTCCTACGGCCGTATCTCGCACGATGGGTTACTCGTTCCAAAATATCACGTGCGGTGGGTAAAATAGTGCGCCCACTTCCATTCTATTAATGAGCCGTGCCAGAAGCGAATGTACATACTATTATTGCAATGGCATCTGTTGGTGGTACCTAAATGCTATTAATGCCGCAGCTGTCATGCATGGGCAGTTTGTTAGGACCCTACTGGTATAGATCTTAATGCATACAATGGTACTGAAGTTTCATTTGTAAGTCGGTTTGTAAAGCTGGACACCATTTTTTTTGTAAATGTTTCCTTTTTTTTTTTCTAAAGTAATTAATTATATCGCATTCATACATGGACTCTCATCTATATGTAGAAAGCCGGGTAATGGTTACTCACAAATCCCACTCCACCACTAAGGTGATGAGAGATGAGTGGGAAAGTGGGCCAAACCCATCATCTCCACAGCCAACCGCCCGTGCAAAGACACACGCAGAACACGCCGCAGGGCCGCACTCAACCGCGCGCGCTAGCACCGCGCGCGACAATGCCGCGTGCAACCGCAAGCACTACTGCGCGCGCTACCGTGCGCGGTAGTGGGCGCACTACCGCCACGACGCGCATGGCGGTACTGCGCGGCGCTACCGCGTGCTAGCACGCGTGGTAGCGTCGAACCCCCCTCAAGGGGTGCGGCCCAGCCGCACCCCCCATGGTGGTGCGGCCAAGCTGCACCCCTCCTGGGATGCGGCCACGCCGCCGCACTCCTCTAGGGGTGCAGCCGAGCCGCAGCCACCTTGGGGTGTGGCCACACCCCGTGCGGATGCGGCCAGACCGCCCCCCCTCTCCTCCAGGGGGTCCTGCAGAGCGCCCAGCCGGAACCTCATCTCTTCTTTGGGGGTACGACTTCCCGTTTCTGACCTCCTTGCGTGCTCAGAATGCTTCCCCGTTCGTTGCGCGCTCAGAACGCCTCTGCGCTCATTGCGCTCCACTAACACTTCCGTGTTCGTTGCATGCCCAGAACACTTCCGTGTTCATTGCGCGCTTAGAACGCTTCTGAGCGCGCTCAGAACACTTCCGCATTCCGGGAACTCTCACATTTTGCCTTTCTAATTTCTCAAATTGCAGAACCCGCTTGTCACCTTTCTTACCTTCAACAAAGCTGCCCGAACTGCCCGGAGGGCGAGACGGTCATTTACAAAAAATGGCGATCCGTGTGCTCCAAATTGACCAGCGTGATTCACCCGTCAGGTGGTTACGACGACAAAATTATCGGGCTACCCCCGACCAAAGCTATAAAATGAGCCCAGAGCCTTCATTTCTGGGGACCTTGCCTTCTGCACTCGAGAGAGATCTGTCGAAGATTTCCCTTGAGTTCTCATTCGGTGCTTGAAGATCTCCTTCTCACTTCGAAGATCTCCTTCGTGGACTTGGAGATTTCCCTTCTCTCGAAAGGCGACTTGGCATTCTCACTTTTGTTCCCACTCCTGTACTCAGAAGAGGAATTACTTAGCTTTCCGAGAGGTGGCATGTCACCCTCGGAGTTCTCTTTTTCTCTCCACTACTGTAACGAGCTGCGGCCTGTCGCGCTCGAGCTCTAAGTCTCTAATTGTAACCCCCCAGAAGATAGTGGAAGTTCGCTGACACAGCTCCGACCGCGTGGTTTTTCACCCTTTCCGGGTTTTCCACGTTAAAAGTCCTTGTGTCACTTACTAGCTTACTCTTTGACTGTTAGCGCACTCGGTTCGCTTCCGAGCTAAGACGGTTCAAGTCGACCGGTCTACCAAAGCACCTGAGCGACCTGCAACAAGTGCAAATAAATTATAGCTACTACGTGCAAATCATGATTGTTGCGGGTCGCTCGATGCACTCACTGACCGGTCGAAGTGAACCGTCTTAGCTCGGGAGCTGGTCGAGCGCGCAATCAGTCACAGAAAACTGAACAACTGGCAAGAAGATTTTTTACGTGGAAAACCTGAAAAGGGTAAAAAAACATTTGGTCGGATCGGTGCCGACCAAGTTCCACTATATCCTTTGGTGTTACAAATTGTTGAATCCAACAGAGTGATATGCCACCGCTCGTTGCTGGGGTAAAGAGAAGGGTGAGAAAGAGAAAAAACTCTAAAGAAGAAGGAGATCTTCAAGTGACTAAGGGAGTTCTTCAAGAAACTAAGGGAGATCTTCAAAACCCCGAGAGAGAACTTCAAGTCTCCTTCGAAGGAGATCTTTGAATGGGAAGAAGATCTTCGAAGGCTGAAGGAGATCTTTGAATGACTCCTCGAACTCCAAAGGAGAATTCCAGAGGATCTTCGAAAGAGCTCTCTCGGGCGCTGAAGGCAAGGTCCTTTGAAATGAAGGCTCTGAGCTCCTTTTAGAGTTTGCAGGGGCGGTCCGGTAATTGCGTCATTGTAACCGCCATAACTACCGGATGGATGAATCACGTTCCTCGATCTGGAGCACACAGATCGCCAGTTTTGCACATGTGACGCTTTTGCCCCGGGGCAATTCGGGCAGGAACAAACTGCGAACTGCGAGTATTCATGTTGTCCCTGCGAGTATTCATGTCGGCCGAGTGAGTCGGTATATGCAGGAGCCGCGGAAGCCTCATCTGGAGGCAGCCAAGGGGATACTGAAGTATGTGAAGGGGACCCTTGAGATGGGGTTGTTCTATGGAGGGAAGACTAACTTCAAGCTGCATGGCTACACAGATGCAGATTACGGAGGTGACGCTGATGATCGCAAGTCGACATCAGGTTATGTGTTCATGTGTGGAGCCACTGCCATTTCCTGGTGCAACATGAAGCAGGACTCCATTTCCCTTTCCACTACTGAGGCTGAGTACAAGGCGTCGTTCTTAGCAGCTCGGGAGTGTGTTTGGCTGAGGAGGCTGGTGGAAGATGTGGATGAGAAGGTCAGCGGACCTACTGTGCTGCGTGAAGACAACGAGAGTGCTCTGAAGCTGGCAACTAACCCAGTGTGTCACGCAAGGACAAAGCACATAGAGATCGAGCACCACTTCATCCGAGAGAAGGTGTTGGGTGGCTCGCTTGCGGTGGAGCACGTGCAAAGTGAAGAGAACCCGGCGGACATCTTTACAAAGCCCCTATCTGCGGGGCCGTTTAAGAAGCTTCGCGCGTGTCTTGGAGTTGTCCCTGATGCTCACTTCAAGGGGGAGTGTTGAAGTTGAAGTGTGCAAAGGAGGAGGGCGAGTGGAGGAGTTGGAGCTGGGCGAGTAGGCTGGCGAGTGGGCTGTTGGAGTTGGGCGAGTGGAGCCTGAGCAGGAGCTGGGCGAGTGCGCCTTGGAGGGGGGGGGCTGCCTAGTGATGTTGGGAGTTAGAGCTTTGCCGGGGCGAGTGGATGAAGGAGAGGAGGCGAGTGGTGTAACATCCCCAATCCTACTAGACCCCTAGTGTGAGAATGGGGAGCTCAAAGGGTGGGATGAGGGGCCTTGAGGACCCCTTAGGATGAGAATTTTGCTAAGGCACACCTAAAGTCCCAATCAAATAGGACCCAAGCTAATAAGGAGGGCCAATTGGACACCATTTTCCCCAAAATAAGACCACCCTTAGTCCCCTAAACCTTAAGGAAGGGTGATGGGGTGATCATCACCCCTTAGTGGGGCTCAATTCTATAGGATTAGCCCAAAATCACCTTAGGTGAACATGGACCAAACCAATCAATTAAGGGGCAATTGACCCCCAAGAGGTAAAATTGACTTCTCCTTTATACACCAAACACTAATAGAGACCTATTAGACCCAAAATCCCCATCATGAGGTGACCTTTCCTCCTCAAATGGGCCAAGGTGTGACAAGGGGCAGAATGGTCAAATCCACCCTCTTATAACCAATTGGCCACCCAATGACCAAATTGATCTCACATCTATAACCTAATTATAATGTTGAACCTAAAGGTCCCAAAAGCCCCATCATGGGGTATCCAATTTCCCTTAATTGGGCCAATGCCCTAATTAGGGCACTTTTAGGCAAAAACCCAAATCAACCAAATGAGGGCCAATTAGCATTCCAATGATCAAATTGACCCTCCCCCTACTCTCTAAACATGGTTAGGGACCTATTAGACCAAAAATCCCCATCATGGGATGGTCAACCCTCTCCAATTTGGTCAAAATCCAAATTAAGGCAAAAAGGTCAACTCAACCCAAATGTGGTCAATTTGCTTTCAAACCTTAAAATTGACTCCACATCTAGTCTTTAAACATCATTAGGGATCTAAGAGACCCAAAAGCCCCATCATGGAAGGGACAATTTCCCCCAATTTGGCCAAAGTCCCAAGGAAGGGCATTTTGGGTAATTTCACATCTTTTGATCAAATTGGGCCAAATAGGGCCCCACCATGGGTCAAGCCCTATCAAGTGGTGACATGGGGTCCATGACCTACATGGGGGACCAGTCAACCCAAATGGTCAAGTCAAGTCAACTCAATTGGGCTTAAACCCAACTTGAGAGGCCTAGCCCATTTCCCCCGTTATAATGACCTAAGTCCTAAGTTAACCAATCAAAATAAACTCATAAGGACCAGGTGGAGTGTGGCTAAGGAATATTGGGCTAACCCAAGCTAACCCAAATTGGGATTGGGCTAAAGGAGGGGACAAAAGGTGAGTTGATAAAGCAAAAAGCAAAAAGAGAACCCAATCCCCCTCTCTCTCCTCTCAATCAGCCTTGGGCTCTTCACTGAAGGGAGATGAATGCTGAGGAGGAGCTGGAAAGCCAGGCTGCAGCAGGTGATGGTCGGCCGAACCCAACCCGTGAGCCACCAATTCAAATCTCCCATGGCAGCCCTCCTCAGCCTATTTAAACCCCTCCACGAGCTCCAGAAGCTCCTTTACAGTCGGTTTAGAGCTTTGGTTCAGAGAATTCAGTGGAGGAACGAGTGCTGTAGCAAGCTCGCCGGAGCCGGAGAAAGAGATGGCAAACCGCCAGAATACTCGCCGCCCAGCCCGCTTCCAGGTTCGCTTCTCCCCCCCCCCCCCCCCCCCCCCCCCCCCCCCCCACCCCCCCCCTCTGACTGTGCTAGCATCTAGGATCGTTAGGAGTCGAGTTCGAGCTCAATTGAGCCGAGTTCAATTCGGATTTTACATGGTTTTAGCCGTTTGGGATTCTTAGTAGAACCGCCGGAAACCGCCTCCTCCGGCGACCAATCCACCGCCAATCGATCGGCACCACCTCAACGGAGGTGGTGGTGGCGGTGGCTGGCCAGGGAGATGGAAGGACGGCCGGGATTTTCAGTTTCAAGCGGCTCCAGGACGGGCAGATCTGGGCCGTTGGCTCGAGGAAGACGATGAAGGAGCGCCGCCCGATCCGCTTTAAGATCTGTGCAAGATCAGCGCCTTAATTAATACATGACTTGGTGTGCTGTTAGCAGATTTGTAGCTATTTTTGTAGTTTAATTTTATGGTCCTAGAGGCCTCAAATCAAAGGTTGCCTGAGACAACTTTTGTAGATCTGGAAGTCTACTTTCGTTTGAACTTTAGATCAAATCATTTGGAGTTGATTTGACTCCTGTAGGTCCATTTTGCTAAAACTGGTACAAAATAACTTCCACCACCAAAACAACCATAACTCCCATTTGGCTAGGAGTTTAGGGCTGAAACTTTAAACCCTATTGTAACTATCCCTGACCTACCTTGTGCCCAAAAATCAGAATTTTTGGGCACATTTTTCTATAGTTTTTGTCCAAACATTGAAATCGAAATTTATGATAATTAGGTGGCCAAACCCCCTTGTAGGGCACACATATTAGGGTGGGGTGAAGTTTAGGCTATGTCCACACACTGTTAAAATATTGGGTCCATTGGACAACTCCTTGTGGGTGAACCCTCTTTGGAGTGAGGATGGCTTAAGGGTTTGTGTATGTTGGGCCAGGAATTTCACTTAGCTTAAGGAGCCAAATTGAGGCCCTTAATGGCCAAATCATGAAAATAATGTGAGACACACTATTGTAGCCCTATCTGTCTAGTTTCATTAGAAACTAAGATTTTGGCATTTGGAGGTCAGTAGACCCCAGAGGAGCCTTTTTCCTAGGGCTAGTCCTAGGTGGGGTTAGCCCACCAAAACCTTAATAACTTTTGAATGAATGGGCCTATAGGGCTGAAATTTTGGCCACATCAGTGCCCACCCTAGGTCACTTGTTGTTATAGTTTTGATCATAACTTAGGAAACTAACCTAAGAATAATTAGAGGGTGTAACCACCCCTAATTGCCCCAACCTTTTGGTGGCATGTAGATATGTATATGAGTAGCCTCTATTTCAAATTTGAGGACAATTGGAGTTCATCTTAATGGTGAACCCCTAAAGGACATTTTGATGCCCTAGGTTTGGAAGCCACTTAGCCTTGGTGGCTTGTGGATTTTGGAGCTTAGCCATAAGGGCTTATCCAAATCCAGTGGTAATGGGGCTTAGGGATTGTGTAGGGTCTTGCTCATCATCAAGGGGTGATTGGAGCAATGGAGACCAAAGGCCCTAGCCCATACCTCTAAAATTACTTAATTGCCCTTTTGGGCCTTAATGAAGCAACTAGGACCTAAACACCTATTTAGACAACCAAACTTCATCCCTAAGTAGGGAATAGTGTTATAGGGCTAGGAGGATCATCATGAGACTTGTTAGAAGCACATAGGTACTTTTTCCCTAATAATTGAAATTGCCACCTTTTCTTTAATAAAATAAAATGAAAGGTCTTATGACCTTGTATGACTTTGATATACTATCTATCAGGGGCTGTACTAGGGTGAAATAAGGCTATGGTAATTTTGTTATGAGATATGGAAGCATTATTCCTTGTATAGAAAGTTTTAAGTGATTGCTAGCTTAAGGGGATTTAATCTTTTTAAAATATCAAATCATGTGGCAATATTATGATACTTGGGAATTTGTAGTGTTAGGTTAATATATGTCCATGATAAATGTTTGGAAGCCTGTTGAATTATATTTATTGTACTTCATGTAGAAAGTGAAATTTACATCACTTGAGAATTTAATTCATTTAAAATATCAAATAATGGGGCATTGTTATGATACTTGGGAATCTGTAGTTGTAGGTCAATATATGCCCATGATAAATGTTTGGAAGCCTGTTGAATTCTATTTCTTGTACTTCATGTAGAAAGTGAAATTTACATCACTTGAGAATTTAATCCATTAAAAATAACAAATCAAGTGGCAATATTATGATACTTGGGAATATGTCATTTTATGTTAATATGTGTTCATGACAACAGTTTGGAAGCTTGTAGATTTATATTTCTTGTACCTCATGTAGAAATTGATAATCGCCACCTTTGGATGTTTAACCATTTTAAAATATCAAATCACATGGTAATGACTCAATAATTTGGCAGGGGACTATATGTCCCCATATGGACACTTGGTAATTTTTGTAGAATTTTCACAAGGGAATTACTATTTTTCCTAATTATAGTGGCATTTTGGTAATTATACAATTGTGATGATTCAGTAGGCCAAATGACACCCTAGGGACATGATACTCAGTGAACCACCATGATATGGAATATTATCTTACTGATAATTCTCATGAAGCATGTAGAATCATAGAGGGTAGTTCATGTGTAATGTGACTTAAGGCCTTAACTACTTAAAATTATATTAAATACCAATTTAATATGGAAAATTATGGAAATTGGAATATACCCTACTAAGGTCCGTGGGAGCCTAGGATAATTACTGGAGAACTTGGTGATGAGTTTTTAGAAGGGTTCACTTATGGGGTTGATGATTAGTTCAAATTAGTAGTCTGCGTTTAGTAAAAACAGAATTTTGAGTTTTAGACAATTCAGACCACTAAGTAGTGTTTAGAAGTGGTATACAATCAGTAATTGAGTTATAGCACACAAGGATTCAGGGATGGTCAATCCTAGGGTTAGTTGTGCGGTTGTGCTAGAGTCAACGTAGGAGGAATGAAGGTACGTCCAACCCATTTGGGTGGGACGGGAGATGAGCTAAGTCACTTTAACTATAGGAAACGAGGAAGTGTGAACCAATTGTTAACCACCAACTAAAGTAAATGTCTTGAGGAGGATGGTGGGGTTGAGCCCATTGCGTCCCCTAGTACCGCCGGGAACCCTTCACCGGGTGGACCGCGGGAAGTCCAGGACTTACCTTAAATCACCAAAGAAGTAACCTAAGAAATAAGTAAGGAAACACGTCCACTAATCTAAATAAGTATCTGGAAAAGGGGAACTTGGGATTCAGCCCATCGTGTTCCCTAGTACCGATGAGAGCCCTTCACCGGGTGTACCTCGGGAAGTCCAAGATTAACCCTAAATTGCAATAACAATTAAAGTAGGCAAGAGTAGCCATAGTAGGGTAAGATTGGTTTTATGTATCTCCTCCCAGTTGCGGGAGTGGCAGGATTGTGGTGCACGATTAGACGAGCGGGAACCTCAAAGGGATGATTATCCCGGTAACTTTCTCATAAATGTGGCAGGTCTTCGGTACTAGGCAGGTCGTCACTCCGACCGCGGTACGTTGACTTAGCGGGTGTGTAGGGGGTCTAAGGGGCCTGCTTGGCTGCGTGTCGGGATGACAGTTCCCCGAAGACACCTCTCACTTGGCTCACAGTCTGGTGGACTCCAGCAAAGAGTACGCAGAGCTCCGCGGTTGTTTAGCGTCGAGGCGTACGTGCGGTCTAGGCCTGGTAGAGTGTATACCCGCCTAGGAGTGGACAGCCCGGTCCGCTACCACCGTGTATCACAGCGGTTGGTACCCGAGAGGTTGGCTTCCTCTCAAATAGAGGGAACTACAAAGGTCTGTGTGCACAGAGTCATGTGTGTGAGTTCATTGCATAATCATTCATGCATAAGCATAGCATACGCACTTGCAGATCCTCATCATATAAATTAGTATGGGCTCTTTTATATGATGAGTTATAATTCCTGGAAATCCTAACTTATAAGTTTGTATGGGTATTCATATAAGTTAGGGTACGTGATTGGTTACTTGTCGCTACTGTTCTTACTGCTTTGCTTTACTTGCTCTACTTACTGTTTATTTACTACTGCACCCCTTTCTTATACACCTGCTTATACATGATTAGATTAGCCCCTTTTCACTTGTGTATATATATATACTAGTTTACTTTCCCTGTCACCTGCTTGTTCCTTGCTCGTCCCCCGCTTCTTCCTCCCGCGCGGTACCTAGGAGTCGCAGGAGGAGGAGGGGACCTAGCGAGCTCGGTCATTTTTGGCTGACGGTTTGCATTGGGGCCGAAAAACAATCTAGGATTCCGAGGAGACGGAGCTGTCGCACGCACCGCAGGAGGCGAGGGCAGGACCTGAGCAGCCAGCGATGCAACGGGTAGCGGCCACGAGACATCAGGTGGATTACATTTTGAGTGTTAGTGATGTGTGATGATGAGATAGCTTCCACATGTAGAGAGGATGTGAGATGTGAGAGATTTGTTTCATGATGTACCGGGCTTAAACCCTTTCATTTATGTACTCTCTATTTTCATGCTCGGACTTATATATGTATCGCTTTGATTAGCTTTTGATATATTTTGGGAATGTGATTTTTGGACTCCTTTTGTTTAGTTTGTACTCTCTCTTGTACTCACTTTTACTATTGTTCGCACTATGATCGTAGCCGGCAGGGTCGACGTTGCGTGGTGTAGCCCAACCCGTGTGTTGGGAGTCACCGCAACGCGTCGGTTCTAGGCATAAGGTTCGCTTGGCCCCGGGAGCGGGAAAGGGATCTTACAAATGGTATCAGCTCGCAACGAACGATCATGGGTACGAGCAATTGGTCCACAACAACTTGGGCCACCCTCGCACGAGTGTAGTTTGGGGGCAAACTACGCAGCGGAAGCAGTGGTGTGCCCATGTATGAATCCACATTCCTAAGTCCTTCAAGCATGATTTAGATTCTTCAATCATCTAAAACTTCTTATACTCGTGTCAGGCTGCTAGAGACGAGGAGCCTCAGGACACCATTCCCCCTCCTCCGACTGCCACTCCCTTCCAGCAGACGGAGTTAGGGCAGACATTGATAGCGATCTTGGATGCGTTTCGAGCTCAGGTGGTCCCTGCATCTCAGCCGAACCCATGGTCGAATTGGTTGAGCACGTTCAAGGGTTTGTCCCCACCGGTGTATAGAGGGACAGAGGATGCGGTGAAGACGGAGGAGTGGCTGGATACCATTTAGGAGATGCCGGCAGGCATTAGTTGCCCGGTCAGCAAGGTCGTATCCTTAGCAGTTTCAGCACTGGATGCCCATGCGAAGAGGTGGTGGAAGTCACTGGCAGATTCCACCTTCCGCGACAGAGATTACTCGGGGATTACCTAGGATGAGTTCAGCACGGTGTTCCTGGACCACTTCGTATCAACTACGGATAGGGACACGTTGGAGGAGAGATTTCTGCACCTGACTCAGGGGACCCGTTCAGTGATCGAGTACCAGAGAGAGTTCTCTCATTTGGCCAGGTTCGCGGGGGCACAGTTTGTGGATGATCGAGGCTTGGCGAAGAAGTTCTACAAGGGATTGAGGGCCCCTCTCAAGCAGGCTCTCCTGTTCATATCAGAGGGCACCCTGACTCAGATTATAGAGGTGGCAAAGAAGTTTGAGGCAGACCAGTTGTCAGAGCAGGTCAAGGGCAAGAGATCAGCGGACAGGATGTATCATGGAGAGGGTGGCAGTGACCGACAGCAGGATAGAGTTATGAGGCCCAGGAGGGGTGGATGACGTCCTCGTCCTTTGGAGGCACCGGTGCAGCAGCCTCAGACGGTGTTGGCCCCTCAGCCACTACGAGCTCTAGAGCCAGAGAGAGCAGACGGTCGTGGACGACCCCCGGTGATCTGTTTTGAGTGCAACCAGCCGGGGCACATCAGGATCCATTGCCCGCGACGTTTCCCTCCACCTCCACCACCCCCTCCAGCGGCCCCTCCGGCAGCCCCTCCAGCACCTCCAGCACACCAGGGCCGGGGAGGTGGACGTGGTCGTGGCCGAGGATTTCATGGGAGGAACAGGCAGCCGGAGCAGGCTTTTGCATTGGACCTCGCCCAGCCGAGGAACCCCGAGGAGGTCATCGCAGGTATATTTTCAATTATGTACTTGCAACTTCTTAAATTCCCTTAACTTTAGTAGTAGCTTAACCTTCTTAATAAAACCAACTAACAACCCATAGGTGTTGTGCTCGTCAACGGAAAACCCGCAGACACCTTGTTTGACACGGGTGCATCGCACTCCTTCGTCTCGGAAGACTTCCTCGTAGGCTTGGAGGGGATCCAGAGGATCGATGGCATAGTAAGGAGGGTGTGAATTCCAGACGGTTCAGAGATGTGCACCACGACCAAGTGCACCATGGACCTTGAGATCGAGGGAGAGATCTTTGAGTCCTGGGCATCGATCCTGAAGCTACCGGATTACGATTTGATTTTGGGCATGTCATGGTTGCACTACCACCATGCCAAGATCGATTGTGCGACGAAGAGGATCGAGCTACTGGCTTACGGGACCACCTGGGTCACCGTCGGAGGTATTAGTTTTGTCCCTCGTACCCCTCTATCTTCTACACAGGTCGTGAAGGCCCATGAGCAGGGGGAGGAGGTATACCTCATTTGCTTCGAGATGGCAGAGTTGAAGATATTGGTGGACGAGGTACCGATAGTTCGGGACTTCTCCGACGTATTCCCAGAGAAGTTGCCCGGCTTGCCGCCGCATAGAGACATAGACTTCCAGATTCAGCTAGTACCCGGGGCGAGGCCAGTGTCCCGGGCACCGTACCGCATGGCACCCAAGGAGTTGGCAGAGTTCAGAGTGCAGTTGAAGGAGCTAGTCGATGCCGGGTTTGTGAGGCCGAGCTCTTCCCCATGGGGAGCTCCGGTCTTGTTCGTAAAGAAGAAGGATGGGACTCTCCGACTGTGTATCGATTATCGGGAGCTCAAAAGGTTGACGGTGCGGAACACTTATCCGCTACCGAGGATTGATGAGTTGTTTGACCAGTTGCAGGGTGCCCACTGATTCTCCAAGATGGATTTGCGGTCGGGCTACTATCAGTTGAGGATACGGGAGGAAGATATACCGAAGACCGCATTCAGCTCGAGGTATGGATTGTACGAGTTTACGGTGATGCCGTTTGGACTCACCAACGCCCTATCAGCATTCATGAGTATGATGAACCGGATCTTCGAGCCTTTCCTTGATATATTTGTGATAGTATTCATCGATGATATTTTGGTCTACTCGAGGACCGAGGAGGAGCACGCCAGCCATCTAGCAGCGGTGCTAAGGAAGCTGAGGGAGCACCGGATGTTTGCCAAGTTCTCGAAATGCCAGTTCTGGTTGAGGGAGGTGGCTTTCTTGGGACACACCATCAGCGGAGCCGGTCTAGCAGTAGATCTGGCTAAGGTGCAGGCTGTCAGAGATTGGCCGAGGCCAAAGACCGCAGCGGATATCCGGAGTTTCTTGGGGTTAGCGGGGTATTACCGCAAGTTCGTAGCGGGATTCTCCATGATTGCACTCCCCCTCACTTCGTTGACAAAGAAGGATGCTGTTTTTGATTGGACGTCGCGGTGTGAGGCGGCCTATGTAGAGCTGAAGGACAGACTTATCTCAACCCCTATCCTTGCACTTCCATCGGGGAAGGAAGGATTCCAGATCTACACCGATGCGTCATATCAGGGGATGGGAGCGGTGCTTATGCAGCATGGGCACGTGATCGCCTATGTCTCCCGTCAGGTGAAGAAGCATGAGATGAACTACCCGGTGCATGACATAGAGCTTGGATCGGTCGTATTTTCTTTGAAGGTGTGGAGACATTATTTGTACGGGGTTCATTGTGAGATCTTCTCGGATCACAAGAACCTCAAGTACATCGACACCCAGAAGGACCTCAACCTATGACAGCGACGATGGTTGGAGTTCTTGTGCGATTATGACTACACCATGCATTATCATCCGGGCAAGGCCAACACAGTAGCGGACGCACTGAGCAGGAGGGGCAGTACCTCAGAGGCAGAGAGCAGGGTGATGGCCATGGAGTTGGTGCAGACATTGCGGGATATGCGGATTACTCTGGTGAGCAGAGCCGACCCAGGAGTATATGCTGAGTACTTAGCTTCGATGAGTATGATCTGTGATATATGGGGCCGTATCCGGGAGGGACAGCAGCAGGATCCGGCTTTGGAGCCGGTATTCAGGTCATTGGCAGATGGCGTTGCTGGAGATTACTCCTTGAAGGAGGACCTCGTTCACCACCGCGGCAGAGTTTACATCCCCGTCGGGAGGGGGATTCGAGAGGAGTTTCTTCGGGAGGCCCATTGCTCCCAGTATTCGGTGCACCCCGGCATTACCAAAATGGCGGCGGACCTGCGGAAGGTCGTGTTTTGGCTAGGGATGAAGAAGGATATCATACAGTTTGTGACCCATTATGAGAGTTGTCAGAGGGTGAAGGCGGAGTGCAAGGCTCCAGGAGGTCTATTGCAGCCACTCCCGGTGCAGGAGTGGAAATTCGAGGATATATCTATGGATTTTGTGCACGGTCTGCCGCATTCTCGCTCGGGGAACGACTCCGTTTGGGTGATAGTCGACAGGTTGACCAAGGTGGCACGATTCATCCCAGTTCAGAAGGGGGGGCCGGTCAGCTGCCTAGTTCGTTTGTTTGTGGAGAAGGTGGTGAGGTATCATGGGGTGCCCAAGACGATAGTTTCAGATCGAGACGGACGCTTCACCTCCAGGGAGTGGAGAGCGGTCCAGGCCTACTTGGGATCCCGGTTGACTTTCAGCACTGCGTTCCACCCTCAGACCGATGGACAGACGGAGCGCACAAACCGGACGATGGAGGATTTACTGCGATTGTGCATTCTGGATACGGGCAAGCCTTGGGAGCAACTGTTACCGCTGATTGAGTTCTCCTACAACAACAGTCACCAGGCTAGCATTAGGATGGCACCTTATGAGGCACTTTACGGGAGGAAGTGCCGCACCCCTCTTTCTTGGGTACAGGATGAGGACCCGCGGGCCTTGGGGTCAAATTATATAGAGGAGACGGATGTTATAGTTCGACTGATCCGGGATCGGATGCTAGAGGCGCAGAGCAGGAAGGCAAAGTACTATGACGCCCGACACCGTATGGTAGAGTTCCAGGTGGGGGATCGTGTCTTCTTGAAGATACGCCCAATGCAAGGAGTTACTCGGATGAAGGGGCGGAAGAAGCTCAGTCCTCGGTAAATGGGGCCGTATCCGGTCCTGGAGAGGATCGGTCCTTTGGCGTACAGGCTGGAGCTGCCTCCCGAGCTGGCGAACGTGCACGACGTCTTCCACGTTTCCTCCCTCCAGAGAGCTCTCCTTCGGCCCGAGCAGCTTGTGGAGTCTACTTCAGGCCCGGTGGCACCCGACCGATCAGTCATGCTAGAGCCTATCCGGATCGACGACTCAGAGGTCCGCGTTTTGCGGCGAAAGAAGGTCCCACTGGTGAAAGTGTTGTGGTCCAACCATGGGCGAGAGGAGCACACTTGGGAGCCCTTGGACCTCATGCGGGAGCGCTACCCGGGACTCTTTACCTCAGGTACGGTTTAATATTGTAAGTTACATTCCTCTATGTGCTTTTCTTGCATCCCGTAGACCCAAACTAAAATTTCGAGGACGAAATTATTTTATTGTTTATTGGGATTTGTAACATCCCCAATCCTACTAGACCCCTAGTGTGAGAATGGGGAGCTCAAAGGGTGGGATGAGGGGCCTTGAGGACCCCTTAGGATGAGAATTTTGCTAAGGCACACCTAAAGTCCCAATCAGATAGGACCCAAGCTACTAGGGAGGGCCAATTGGACACCATTTTCCCTAAAATGAGACCACCCTTAGTCCCCTAAACCTTAAGGAAGGGTGATGGGGTGATCATCACCCCTTAGTGGGGCTCAATTCTATAGGATTAGCCCAAAATCACCTTAGGTGAACATGGACCAAACCAATCAATTAAGGGGCAATTAACTCCCAAGAGGTAAAATTGACTTCTCCTTTATACACCAAACACTAATAGAGACCTATTAGACCCAAAATCCCCATCATGAGGTGACATTTCCTCCTCAATTGGGCCAAGGTGTGACAAGGGGCAGAATGGTCAAATCCACCCTCTTATAACCAATTGACCACCCAATGACCAAATTGATCTCACATCTATAACCTAATTATAATGTTGAACATAAAGGTCCCAAAAGCCCCATCATGGGGTATCCAATTTCCCTTAATTGGGCCAATGCCCTAATTAGGGCACTTTTAGGCAAAAACCCAAATCAACCAAATGAGGGCCAATTAGCCTTCCAATGATCAAATTGACCCTCCCCCTACTCTCTAAACATGATTAGGGACCTATTAGACCCAAAAGCCCCATCATGGGATGGTCAACCCTCTCCAATTTGGTCAAAATCCAAATTAGGGCAAAAAGGTCAACTCAACCCAAATATGGTCAATTTGCTTTCAAACCTTAAAATTGACTCCACATCTAGTCTTTAAACATCATTAGGGATATAAGAGATCCAAAAGCCCGATCATGGAAGGGACAATTTCCCCCAATTTGGCCAAAGTCCCAAGGAAGGGCATTTTGGGTAATTTCACATCTTTTGATCAAATTGGGCCAAATAGGGCCCCACCATGGGTCAAGCCCTATCAGGTGGTGACATGGGGTCCATGACCTACATGGCGGACCAGTCAACCCAAATGGTCAAGTCAAGTTAACTCAATTGGGCTTAAACCCAACTTGAGAGGCCTAGCCCATTTCCCCCATTATAATGACCTAAGTCCTAAGTTAACCAATCAAAATAAACTCATAAGGACCAGGTGGAGTGTGGCTAAGGAATATTGGGCTAACCCAAGCTAACCCAAATTGGGATTGGGCTAAAGGAGGGGACAAAAAGTGAGTTGATAAAGCAAAAAGCAAAAAGAGAACCCAATCCCCCTCTCTCTCCTCCCAATCAGCCTTGGGCTCTTCACTGAAGGGAGATGAATGCTGAGGAGGAGCTGGAAATCCAGGCTGCAGCAGGTGATGGTCGGCCGAACCCAACCCGTGAGCCACCAATTCAAATCTCCCAAGGCAGCCCTCGTCAGCCTATTTAAACCCCTCCACGAGCTCCAGAAGCTCCTTTACAGTCGGTTTAGAGCTTTGGTTCAGAGAATTCAGTGGAGGAACGAGTGCTGTAGCAAGCTCGCCGGAGCCGGAGAAAGAGATGGCAAACCGCCGGAATACTCGCCGCCCAGCCCGCTTCCAGGTTCGCTTCTCCCCCCTCTGACTGTGCTAGCATCTAGAATCGTTAGGAGTCGAGTTTGAGCTCAATTGAGCCGAGTTCAATTCGGATTTTCCATGGTTTTAGCCATTTGGGTTTCTTAGTAGAACCGCCGGAAACCGCCTCCTCCGGCGACCAATCCACCGCCAATCGATCGGCACCACCTCGACGGAGGTGGTGGTGGCGGTGGCTGGCCAGGGAGATGGAAGGACGGCCGGGATTTTCGGTTTCAAGCGGCTCCAGGATGGGAAGATCTGGGCCATTGGCTCGAGGAAGACGATGAAGGAGCGCCGCCCGATCCGCTTTAAGATCTGTGCAAGATCAGCGCCTTAATTAATACATGACTTGGTGTGATGTTAGCAGATTTGTAGCTATTTTTGTAGTTTATTTTTAAGGTCCTTAAAGGCCTCAAATCAAAAAGTTGCCTGAGCCAACTTTTGTAGATCTGGAAGTCTACTTTCGTTTGAACTTTAGATCAAATCATTTGGAGTTGATTTGACTCCTGTAGGTCCATTTTACTAAGACTGGTACAAAATAACATCCACCACCAAAACAACCATAACTCCCATTTGGCTTAGAGTTTAGGGCTGAAACTTTAAACCCTATTGTATCTATCCCTGACCTACCTTGTGCCCAAAAATCAGAATTTTTGGGGCACATTTTTCTATAGTTTTTGTCCAAACATTGAAATCGAAATTTATGATAATTAGGTGGCCAAACCCCCTTATGGGGCCCACATATTAGGGTGTGGTGAAGTTTAGGATATGTCCACACACTGTTAAAAATATTGGGTCCATTGGACCACTCCTTGTGGGTGAACCCTCTTTGGAGTGAGGATGGCTTAAGGGTTTGTGTATGTTGAGCCAGGAATTTCACTTAGCTTAAGGAGCCAAATTGAGGCCCTTAATTGCCAAATCATGAAAATAGTGTGAGACACACTATTGTAGCCCTATTTGTCTAGTTTCAATAGAAACTAAGATTTTGGCATTTGGAGGTCAGTAGACCCCAAGGGAGCCTTTTTTCTAGGGCTGGTCCTAGGTGGGGTTAGCCCACCAAAACCTTAATAACTTTTGAATGATTGGGCCTATGAGGCTGAAAGTTTGGCCACATCAGTGCCCACCCTAAGTCTACCCTGTGCCCAAATAGTGGTGTGTTTAGGGCACTTGTTGTTATAGTTTTGATCATAACTTAGGAAACTAACCTAAGAACAATTAGAGGGTGTAACCACCCCTAATTGCCCCAACCTTTTGGTGGCATGTAGATATGTATATGAGTAGCCTCTATTTTAAATTTGAGGACAATTGGAGTTCATCTTAATGGTGAACCCCCAAAGGACATTTTGATGCCCTAGGTTTGGAAGCCACTTAGCCTTGGTGGCTTGTGGATTTTGGAGCTTAGCCATAAGGGCTTATCCAAATCCAGTGGTAATGGGGCTTAGGAATTGTGTAGGGTCTTGCTCATCATCAAGGGGTGATTGGAGCAATGGAGACCAAAGGCCCTAGCCCATACCTCTAAAATTACTTAATTGCCCTTTTGGGCCTTAATGAAGCAACTAGGACCTAAACACATATTTAGACAACCGAACTTCATCCCTAAGTAGGGAATAGTGTTATAGGGCTAGGAGGATCATCATGAGACTTGTTAGAAGCACATAGGTACTTTTTCCCTAATAATTGAAATTGCCACCTTTTCTTTAATAAAATAAAATGCAAGGTCTTATGACCTTTTATAACTTTGATATACTATCAGGGGCTGCACTAGGGTGAAATAAGGCTATGGTAATTTTGTTATGAGATATGGAAGCATTATTTCTTGTATAGAAAGTTTTAAGTGATTGCTAGCTTAAGGGAATTTAATCTTTTTAAAATATCAAATCATGTGGCAATATTATGATACTTGGGAATCTGTAGTTTTAGGTCAATATATGCCCATGATAAATGTTTGGAAGCCTGTTGAATTATATTTCTTGTACTTCATGTAGAAAGTGAAATTTACATCACTTGAAAATTTAATTCATTTAAAATATCAACTCATGGGGCAATGTTATGATACTTGGGAATCTATAGTTTTGGTTAATATATGCCCATGATAAATGTTTGGAAGCCTCTTGAATTCTATTTCTTGTACTTCATGTTGAAAGTGAAATTTACATAACTTGAGAATTTAATCCATTTAAAATATCAAATCATGGGGCAATGTTATGATACTTGGGAATCTGTAGTTTTAGGTCAATATATGCCCATGATAAATGTTTGGAAGCCTGTTGAATTCTATTTCTTGTACTTCATGTAGAAAGTGAAATTAACATCACTTGAGAATTTAATCCATTAAAAATATCAAATCATGTGGCAATATTATGATACTTGGGAATATGTCATTTTATGTTAATATGTGTCCATGACAAAAGTTTGGAAGCTTGTTGATTTATATTTCTTGTACCTCATGTAGAAATTGATAATCGCCACCTTTGGATGTTTAACCATTTTAAAATATCAAATCACATGGTAATGACTCAATAATTTGGCAGGGGACTATAGATCCCCATATGGACACCTGGTAATTTTTGTAGAATTTTCAGAAGGGAATTACTATTTTTCCTAATTATAGAGGCATTTTGGTAATTATACAATTGTGATGATTCAGTAGGCCAAATGAAACCCTAGGGCCATGATACTCAGTGAACCACCATGATATGGAATATTATCTTACTGATAATTCTCATGAAGCATGTAGAATCATTTTGAGGGTAGTTCATGTGTATTGTGACTTAAGGCCTTAACTACTTAAAATTATATTAAATATCAATTTATTATGGAAAATTATGGAAATTGGAATATACCTTACTAAGGTTAGTGGGAGCCTAGGATAATTACTGGAGACCTTGGTGATGAGTCTTTAGAAGGGTTCACTTATGGGGTTGATGGTCAATTCAAATTAGTGGTCTGCGTTTAGTAAAAACAGAATTTTGAGTTTTAGACAATTCAGACCACTAAGTAGTGTTCAGAAGTGGTATACAATCAGTAATTGAGTTATAGAACACAAGAATTCAGGGGTGGTCAATCCTAGGGTTAGTTGTGCGGTTGTGCTAGAGTCAACGTAGGAGGAATGAAGGTACGTCCAACCCATTTGGGTGGGACGGGAGATGAGCTAAGTCACTTTAACTATAGGAAATGAAGAAGGGTGAACCAATTGTTAACCACCAACTAAAGTAAATGTCTTGAGGAGGATGGTGGGGTTGAGCCCATTGCGTCCCCTAGTACCGCCGGGAACCCTTCACCGGGTGGACCGCGGGAAGTCCAGGACTTACCTTAAATCACCAAAGAAGTAACCTAAGAAATATGTAAGGAAACACGTCCACTAATCTAAATAAGTATCTGGAAAAGGGGAACTTGGGATTCAGCCCATCGTGTTACCTAGTACCGATGAGAGCCCTTCACCGGGTGTACCTCGGGAAGTCCAAGATTAACCCTAAATTGCAATAACAATTAAAGTAGGCAAGTAGCCATAGTAGGGTAAGATTGGTTTTATGTATCTCCTCCCAGTTGCGGGAGTGGCAGGATTGTGGTGCACGATTAGACGAGCGGGAACCTCGAAGGGATGATTATCCCGGTAACTTTCTCAGAAATGTGGCAGGTCTTCGGTACTAGGCAGGTCGTCACTCCGACCGCGGTACGTTGACTTAGCGGGTGTGTAGGGGTCTAAGGGGCCGGCTTGGCTGCGTGTCGGGACGATAGTTCCCCGAAGACACCTCTCACTTGGCTCACAGTCTGGTGGACTCCAGCAAAGAGTACGCAGAGCTCCGCGGTTGTTTAGCGTTGAGGCGTACGTGCGGTCTAGGCCTGGTAGAGTGTATACCCGCCTAGGAGTGGACAGCCCGGTCCGCTACCACCGTGTGTCACAGCGGTTGGTACCCGAGAGGTTGGCTTCCTCTCAAATAGAGGGAACTACAAAGGTCTGTGTGCACAGAGTCGTGTGTGTGAGTTCATTGCATAATCATTCATAGCATAAGCATAGCATACGCACTTGCAGATCCTCATCATATAAATTAGTATGAGCTCTTTTATACGATGAGTTATAATTCCTGGAAATCCTAACTTATAAGTTTGTATGGGCATTCATATAAGTTAGGGTACGAGATTGGTTACTTGTCGCTACTGTTCTTACTGCTTTGATTTACTTGCTCTACTTACTGTTTATTTACTACTGCACAGCTTTCTTATACTCCTGCTTATACATGATTAGATTAGCCCCTTTTCACTTGTGTATATATATACTAGTTTACTTTCCCTGTCACCTGCTTGTTCCTTGCTCGTCCCCTGCTTCTTCCTCCCGCGAGGTACCTAGGAGTCGCAGGAGGAGGAGGGGACCTAGCAAGCTCGGTCATTTTTGACTGACGGTTTGCATTGGGGCCGAAAAACAATCTAGGATTCCGAGGAGACGGAGCTGTCGCACGCACCGCAGGAGACGAGGGCAGGACCTGAGCAGCCAGCGATGCAACGGGTAGCGGCCACGAGACATCAGGTGGATTACATTTTGAGTGTTAGTGATGTGTGATGATGAGATAGCTTCCGCATGTAGAGAGGATGTGAGATGTGAGAGATTTGTTTCATGATGTACCGGGCTTAAGCCCTTTCATTTATGTACTCTCTATTTTCATGCTCGGACTTATATATGTATCGCTTTGATTATCTTTTGATATATTTTGGGAATGTGATTTGTGGACTCCTTTTGTTTAGTTTGTACTCTCTCTCGTACTCACTTTTACTATTGCTCGCACTATAATCGTAGCCGGCAGGGTCGACGTTGCGTGGTGTAGCCCAACCCGTGTGTTGGGAGTAACCGCAACGCGTCGGTTCTGGGCATAAGGTCCGCTTGGCCCCGGGAGCGGGAAAGGGATCTTACAAGTGGTGTAAGGGAGTCGGGCGAGTGGGTGATGGGCGTGTGGAGCATGGAGGAGGGGCGAGTGCATCAAAGAGGGGGGCTGCCTTGTAGTTGGCGAGTGCTCCATAGAGAGGGGGGTTGCATAGTGATGTTGGTGAGTAGAGCTTGGAAGCTGTGGGGTGGCGAGTGGGCCAAGGGGGTTTGCCGAGTCCTACAAGAGTGAACCCCCCCCCCCCCCCCCCCCCCCCCCGCTCCCCCCCCCCATCTCTCCTATATTGTGTTTTCTATAAATACCCCTACCACAAACTAACATAAGAGAGAGAGAGAGAGAGTGAAGAGAGAGAACACACAAGAGAGTGTGAGAGAGAAGAGGTTTGAGTTGAGGAGTGAGAGTGGGAGTGTGCCTACACCCTAAGAGAGTCCAACCTCAACCCGTACCTCAGCGAGAGGTGGAGAGTGCACTGTGAGGTGAAGAGTGCAGGGTTGAGTGTGTTGTGAAGTGGAGAGTGCGTTGACAAGCTCAACGACACTAAGTGGAAAAGCGGACCTTGTCCGCGACAAGTTATTTCTTTTATTTCAGCTGTTGTGAATCAAGGTGTATGCACCTTGTATTCAGCTTGTTAATTTGTAATCAATTGTCTAGTTATAAAGAGTTACTTCGTTTTTTGTCCATCGTTGGTGTCCTTGCATGGTAGTAGCACAAAATTTAACACATGCATCATTCTATTGTCCTAGCATAAGCAAGATGGGGTGTGACCAAACGTGTGTTGATACTCCAGCAATCGACGAGATTACATTGGAATACATGTTCCCTATTCTGCAGTTCAATGCCATTATGGATATGTTGCGAGATACTCGAGTGTTCATAAAAATCAATCTCCGAAGCTATGAAACACGGATACTTACAATGACCTTACGTATCGTAGCCGAAATATTTCGGAGTCGGAAAACTCTCGAAAACTTTAGGAAACCCGTCCTTGAAACTCTCGGAAGCTTCTTTTAATTTTAGATATAAATTTTTTGGATACTTACGGATACTTTCAGATATTACCGGATACGTTTGAGTATGCTTGAAAATGCCCAAAAACTGTGTTTTGCAATGGTGACATGGAGAAAGACATGTAAAAGAAAAATTGATAAAATCTTAAGTGGTGAGATTTAATTGATAACATACTTTTATTCATGGTTTCTATTTAGGATATGATATGTTTTTGTGACACAAATCTTGTTTCTATTTAATATATGATATGTGAGATCTAATGATGAAAAAAATAAAGAAGATGTTAATGTCGCATATATCTTCATATTAATTTGTATTTATATTTAAATAAATACTTTTTTAAAACGTATCTCATATCCTAGGTTTTTTTGAAAATCATGTTTCCTGTATTCATATCGTATCATATTGTGTATCATGTCGCCATCCCCGTGCAACATAGCTTTGAAGTGGCATCATCTCGGAATTAAGCTTAAGGATGAATGAAAGATGACATTGAAAGCAAGAAGGTATTGTACGAATGACTCGTCGTGCCATTTGGGTTTCTACTTCCCTAAGCACATTCAAGAGGCTTAGTAATTAGGTTCTTAAGTCTTTCTTTTATAAATTTATCGTAATCTACTCTGATGACACTTTGATATGTATAGTAAGAATGAAGTTGAGCACATTGAGCACCTTAGGAATATCTTATGTGTTGTGCGCAAATGAATTGTATGTGAGCCTAAAGAAGCGCAGTAACATGTTACCTAAGCTGATATTTTTTGGGATCTGTCTTCTCGACGGATGGAATTCATGTCGATGAAGAGAAGTTTGGGCAATTCGTGGTTAACCTTGACCAAGAACTATGGGCGATGTATGTAGTTTTCACAGTCAAACTACTTTCTATAGACATTTCATCAGGGACTTCAACACAATTGTGACACCCATTACTAAATGCTCATAAAAGGCAAGCTCTAATATTGCAGAAGAGGCTGATGCTAGTTTTGTAGTGATCAAGAAAAATCTGATCACCACACCTCCATTTTTATTCTTCTCGATTGTAGCTAGGCATTTAAGTTGGAAATTGATGGGCATATCTTGTGATGATCATGCAAAATGAAATAGTCATATTTGACTATTTAAAAGAACTTTTTCCTGATAATATGGATTTTGCTACTAGCTGGGCTGGATGAAGTGCAAGAAACCATGCTATCATATTCCTACTTAGAGCTGTCATGATTCCGATTCGATTCTAGTTCCATTGAAACCAAGAACCGAACCTTTGAGATAACGGTTCTTCGAATTAAAATCATAACTTTATTTGGTTTGATTGGTTCTGATTTCGGTTCCAACATAATTTTTTTGGAACCACCGTGTCTACGGTTCCGATTCAACAAGAGCCAAAACTAAATTATTCACTACCGATTCAGTCTGCTCTTATCTAATTTTGGTTTGGTTACTATATATTCCTAATGAATCAACATAATTAGAGACTAGTGTTTCAGACCTCATTCGTGTGGACTTGCTGGTTCTTAATGATAGGGGATTATTCCAAATCTATGCCAAAAACTAAACCAAATACTCTCTTTCTTAACTGGGACTAGTTAAACACAAGCAGTTGTAAGACAAACCCAGACAGACATTAAAATTCCATAAACAAGCAGTTCTAAAACAAATGACAAGTACTATCGGGACAAAACGGAAGTAGAAGTATCATGACAAGATCTCCTCAAATTTCTCAGACAAGCTCTTCACGGTGGATGGCGAGACAGCCGCAGATCCTCCTAAATACCACCTCTGCATCATCTCCGCCACATTCGCATTCTCCACTTTGATCTTAGCCTCACCTTTCCCTTCAGTAGCAAACGTTATCTGAACAAGTAATATTGAATGTTCAGTTTTTTTTTCTTCATGCATTTTAAATTGTGCAAGTCTAGGAATTTCTTGCCTCAGCCGTGGAACGAGTTGCGGGAAAATAGAAAGTGATGACTGAATCCTTTTTCATATACTTTGACTGGAAGAACTCGGTGATCTTCTCAAGCTCTTCTTCTTCCTGCTCTTCGTATTTATCGTCTGCTGCAAGCCGGTCTCTCACGGCGCTCTCCAGCTGTACACCGAATTGTGAACCTTTGATCTCTTTTATCACCACATTCCTGAAGATTTTCTCCACGGGGGCTGGGAAAACAATTAAATGAAATTTGGGAAATTAATCAGTGGAAAGTGGTAAAAGAAAATATTTCTAATAAATATCAGGTTGCAAGTAATGGAACCTGAGACAAGGGCGTCAAAGAAGAGGTCATCTTCTTCGAGCTCAGTTCCTTTTTTTCCTTTCCAGTTTTCCAGATGATGGATGACACCCTTCTCTATGTAAATTCCAATTGCGTAATATTTTATCTGAAGGAAATGGATTTCAACATCCGTAATACCTGCCACAAAAAAATCATAGATCTATGTTTGAAGTTAAGGTCAAAAGGTTCTACTCAACATAAAATCAATTGATTGTGAAGGGAACTTACAGTAAAATTTATAACGTTGTTTGCATTTTCTTTTATCTATGGGATCTCAACTTTAGAGGGGAGAGTTCCTTGACTCTACCGGAGGCGGGGAGAAGACGTGGAAACTAAACTAAAAATCTTCTTGCTTCTTTTTTCTTTATGATCTTTGTGGTCCTTAAAATTTACTAAAAGACCTAAAAAATGTAACTACTCATAACGTAAACTTGACATGAAGTACTTAGGCATTAGTGAGATTATGACTAAAGATAGGGCACAATGGCGACAAAGGATCCATATTGTCGACCCCACTATAGTGGGATAAAGGCTTGAGTGTTGTTGTTGTTGTTGTATAACGTAAACTTGATGGAATATATAACAGACTGCATGACTCGAAATAAAAAGACTTATAATTAAGACACATAACATTTCTTCACTATTAGGTTGTAGGTGGTGGGAGTCCATAATATGTATTAAGTGCACAATGCTACAAGTTTTTTGATACGAGACTATATTCTCAACACACACCTCCATCTTTTTGAAACTTTGTAAACACTTTAGGAAAGAAGGGTTTTAGGTTGTGCAGGGCAAAGATGGAGTATACGGAGCTTAAATTTAGCAGTGCAAGAAGGGCGGATGACTTCGTTATTAAGTTGGGTGATCAAGATATTTCCCGCAGTATGTGCTTTAAATATCTTGGATCGATAGTTCAAAAAGATGGAGGTGTCGATAAAGATGTGATACATAGAATCCAAGCAGGTTGGCTGAAGTTGAGAGGCACGTCAGGGATCTTAAGTGATCGTAAAGTACCATTAAAACTTAAAGGCAAGTTTTACCGTACTACAATTAGACCAGCGGTGCTCTATGGTTCTGAGTGTTGGGCAGTGAATTGTGTACATAAGCAAAAAATGGGAGTTGTTGAGATGAGAATGCTTAGGTGGATGTTGTGGGCACACGAGACTGGATAAAATTAGGAATGAATGTGATGCAGTGGTAGTCCGCCGATAAATGCAGACACTCCTAAATGCGATTCTTGGGGAGTGATATGAACTAAGGTGCACGTGTGTACATGAAGCAATTGCAAATTGAGATCTACTAACAAATAATTCCCACAAAGCTTTAGGCACAACCACACAATCAAGAGTAAATAGTAATGCTCAGAAACAATCCAGATCAACCAACGAAAGAGGTGCAAATCGGCTGAAGTGCGCCGGTAAAGGTCCCGCAAATCGTTCGCAAGCAACACAATAGCATATAAAATAACATCCACCACAATGATTCAACACAAGAAGTCCAATAATAAACCAAACACCATTATACCTTGGATCGCTCCTGCACGAGGCGGCTTGACTTAGAGGGGAGATCCGCGGCGAGCGTGCCTCCGTCTGGAATGGTGGACCCACGGAATGGTGGGGGAGGTGCGGGCTGTGGAATTCGGGGAAACGGAGTAGGGCTGGGAGGGTTGGAAGGCTGCTGTTGGGAGGGCTTGGGGGCGACGGGGTGGATGTGGGGTTGCCGGAAGTGGAAACGGGGTCTGAAGGGGTGGGGGGGGATTTGCTGGACGCGACGACGGGGCGGGGCTGGGAATAGGCCGGAGGGGGAGAAGGTGGAACAGGAGGGAAGGAAGGCAGTCGGGCTGTACGGGGAGAGGAAGAAGGGGCGATGGGCTGGAGGAGGAGGAGGTCGGGGCTTACGGATTCGGCGTCGGGCGGGATGCGGAACAGCGGCAGCAAAAAGGCGGGGGGGGGGGGGGGGCACGAGCGCAGAATCGGGATCTCCAACTTGGACCGGACGGCTGCTCTACGGCAACTTCCAATCTCCCTCTTAACATCAAAACCCCTCTATTTATAGGAGGGATGCAGGAATTAAGCTTAAATAAAATTAGGGCTCCCGATCGGACGGCCGCAAGTGTCCGAGCCTATCGGGGCAAAACACAGCATGAAAAAATAAAGTTATACATGGATTCAACTCGGAACGACCCTCCGGGCGCATCCGCGGACTCGGATCGCCCAACCGGGTCGCCGATTACCGCCTCCTGCGGGAATAAACATGCGCGTGCGACCGTACGCCATCAACTCCCCCCCCCCCCCCGACTTGAAAGCACTCATCTCCGGTGAGTGAAGATGATCGTACTCTCGGCGAAGGTCAGGGGCGAGTCTCCCAAAAGAAATGCATGCGTCGTCAGAAGCTGGGCGGGCATGCCAATGAACCAAGTACCGTAGGACCATCGAGTCGCCCGTCGCGGTGAAGTCATGACCAACGATCCGTAACGCGTCTCCAGTGGGTGCAGACGACTGTCGTATCAAAGTATCTCCATCAGAATGCTGTGCAGCTGGGCCGGGCGATCGAGAAGGGGAATCCGCCAAACTGTGCTCTGCCACCGGCGACTGCCTGGGTAGGGTGGGTGTGGTGGCACTGGGTGGGCGAGGGTCGAACTGTGGCTCAGTGGGTGGTGAGGAATAGGGGTCCTCGTACACTCGCTCCTCAAAGTATGGGGTCAGGTCTTCTACATTGAACACTCGGTGAATCCCCATTGTGGGTGGTATGTCAACCTCATATGCATTCGCGCCGACCCGTCGAGTGACTGTATAGGGACCCATCCGACGAGCACTTAACTTCTTCGCTGCCCCCTGGGGGAGCCTCTCAGGTCGAAGGCGTATCATAACTTGCTCCCCAACATCAAATATCTGCTCCCTCCTGTGCTGATCGGCTTGAGCCTTGTAGATATCATTATTGGCTGCGATCTTTCTTCGAATTGCTTCATGTAGTGTGATGCTGAATGAATGACTCGGCGGACTCGCTAGGCCTAGCTTCCAACGGGACATCCACTAAATCAACAGGTTTCCTAGGCTCGTAACCTAACATGACATGGAATGGACTCAATCCAATGGTCCTGTTAACCGAGCTATTGTATGCAAACTCCGCTATGGGTAAGACCGAGTCCCAAGAGGCAGGACTGTCTCCAACGAGACAACGCAACAAGGTCCCTAGACTACGGTTGACAACCTCTGTCTGTCCATCCGTCTGTGGGTGATAAGCGGTGGAAAACTTCAGTGTCGTACCAGTCTTCTTCCACAACGTTTTCCAAAAATAACTCATAAAACGAACGTCGCGGTCGGAGACGATAGTCGTGGGTAACCCATGATACTTGAATACCTCCCTGAAGAACAGGGCCGCCAAGTGGGGGGCGTCGTATGTCCTATGACATGGAATAAAGTGGGTCATCTTCGAGAAGCGGTCTACAACGACAAAGATCGAATCAAACTTCCGCGACGTGCGCGGAAGTCCTAGAACGAAATCCAGGCTAATGTCCACCCAAGGTCTGTGGGGGATGGGCAGAGGGGTGTACAGGCCCGTAGACTGTCGAGAACCCTTGGCTGTCTGGCAAGTGCGGTAATGACGAACGATCCGCGTAACATCCATCTTCAGGCCAGGCCAGAAGAAACGGTCCTCAACTAACGTAATCGTCTTGTCGCGCCCGAAGTGTCCCGCGGCGCCGCCCGCATGTAACTCCTAGACAAGGAAGTCCCGCAGAGACGTCTGGGGCACGCAGAGACGTGACTCAAAGAACAGATAACCCTCCGAAATGAGGAAACCCTCGCGGGGCTCGGGGGGGGGGGGGGGGGGGGGGGGGGGGGGGGGGGTCCCTCGACAACGCGGAGTAAATGTCGCCAAAATCGGGGCACTCGGGATAATCATGGCGGATCCGCTCAAAACCCTCCACTCGCGCGCTCATGGTGTGAAGAGTGGTGACCCGGCGACTCAACGCATCTGCCGGTTTGTTCTCAACACCAGCTCGGTGCTTGAGAACATAGTGGTACTCCTGCATGAACTCCACCCATTTCGCGTGACGGTGTCCTAACTTCTTCTGCGAATCTAAATATCGCAGGGCCTGATGATCCGAATACAGGACGAACTCCTTATGTAGGAGATAGTGACGCCAATATCGGAGCGCCTGTACAATGGCATAGAACTCTCGATCGTAATTGGAATACCTCTGCCGGGCCTCATTGAGTTTCTCGCTGAAGTACGCGACTGGATGACCCTCCTGGCTCAGCACTCCACCAATACCTACTCCAGAAGCGTCGCATGCAACCTCAAATGCCTTGGAAAAGTCTGGGAGGCGCAAAATCGGTGCTGACGAGAGTCTCTCCTTAATGTCTTCAAATGCTCTGGTAGCCGCGGGAGTCCAAACGAAGTCGCCCTTGCGAAGGCAACTCGTAATAGGGGCCATAATCGAGCTAAACCCACGGACAAACCTCCGGTAGAAGGTGGCCAGTCCATGGAAGCTCCGTGCCTCGTGAATGTTGGCCGGAATGGGCCACTCACGAATCGAATTGACCTTATCTGGGTCAACCGAGATGCCGGACTGAGATACAATATATCCGAGAAAATGGACCGACGTGGAAAGGAACGAACACTTCTTCAGGTTAACATATAAATGTTCCTTCCGAAGGAGGTCGAATACTAGACGAATGTGACCCAGGTGCTCCGTGCGTCCCTGACTATAAATCAGTATGTCATCGAAGTACACCACGAGGAACTTGCCCATGTAGGGCCGAAGAATCTGTGTCATCACCCTCATAAATGTGCTCGGCGCGTTCGAGAGTCCGAACGGCATAACCAACCATTCGAATAGGCCATCTTTTGTTTTAAAAGCCGTCTTCCACTCATCACCCTCTCGGACTCTAATCTGATGGTACCCGCTCCTCAATTCGATCTTCGTAAAGACCTGGGAGCCAGCCATCGCATCGAGGAGGTCATCGAGGTGGGGAATCGGGAAGCGATACTTCACCGTAATCTTATTGATGGCGCGACTATCGATACACATGCGCCAGCTCCCATCCTTCTTCGGGGTAAGAAGGGCAGGAACGACACACGGGCTCAGGCTCTCTCGAATAAATTTCTTCCGCAGAAGATCATCCACCTATCGCTTCAGCTCAGCATGCTCAGTCGGATTCAACCGATAGTGGGGAAGGTTGGGCAAAGATGCCCCTGGGATCAGGTCTATAGCGTGCTGGATATCTCTCATAGGGGAAGCTCGTCGGGGAGCTCCTCCGGCATAATGTCAGTGTACTCGTCCAGCAGGCGACGGATATCCGGATCTACACTCTCAAGATCAGTGGTGGGGTCAGAGGCCACGACGGCTACCACTATGTACATCATCCCCAAGTCTAAACTCTCTCGAAGAAAATCACTCTTCCTCAAAATGTGTACGGGCCTGGAGGACCCGGCACTAATAGACGACTCAACCTGGCCCTTGGGTGGGTCCCTGGGCTGGGTCGGGGTGAGGGTGATCTTCCACCCCTTGTCAAAGAAGACGCACGTGTTGGAATGGCCATAACACGTGGCGTCGCGATCGTACAACCAGGGGCGGCCTAACAGGACATGTGCGACGTCCATCGGGATGACGTCGCACCACACTTTGTCCTCAACGGACGCTAAACGGATCGGCACAAGGCATCTCTGCGTGACCTGGATGGCAGACTTGTCCACCCAGTGGACGCGGTATGGGTGGGGATGTGGCTCGGCAGCTAGCTGCATCCTTTCTAAGCCTTTCTTCGCCACAATGTTCACGCAACTACCGCTGTCTATGGCAAGCTTGCAGGGTCCGCCCGCACTCTGAAAATATGTATAGAATATCGATGTGCGGCGCCAATCCTCCTCGGAACGAGGGGTGTGCAGGAGGCGACGGATGACGCCCAGTCCTAATGATCTCTCTGCGTCGCTCTCCCAACCGTCCCCCACCTCTGCTGTGATCTCCTCGACCACAACCTCATCTATCTCAGCGCTCTCCTCGCCATCATCCTCGATCAACAGGTTCCTCGTAGGGCATTGAGCAGCAAGGTGTCCTCTGCCCAAACATCGAAAGCACTGGCCAGGCCCGGCCCTAGGGGCAGCCGGAACTAAAACCTTCCCCTTCGCATCCGTGGTGGTGCGAGGCGGGGCATCGGGGCGGTGTGTGGTTTGCCTCGATCCCAGGAGGCGCCGATAGCTCTCATACTCAAGCGCGAGCTGGAATACCTGCTCGACTGTCTCTATGCGGTGTGGGATGAGCTCTCTCTGAATCTCAGCCCTAAACCCAGCTCTAAACTTAGATGCGGTCACGATAGGATCCTCCCAAATGTCGCTCCTCACTATCAACTCGTCGAATCGTGTCATGTATTCGGCAACGGATAGCGATCCCTGCCGTAACGCATGGAGTTGGTCAAAAAGCTGATCTCGATAAGAGTCGGGGAGGTACTTGTCCCTCAATCGTTGTTTCATCTCCGCCCACCTAGTGATGGGATAGTACCCACCTCTCTCCAGAGATCTCTCTACGCTGAGCCAGAACATTTTTGCCTGGCCAATTAGTTTCATCTTAGCGAACCGAACTCGCCGCTCATCCTGCATCTCATACCAGTCAAAGAAATAATCCATATCTAGGAGCCAGTCACTAAAGGCCTTCGGGTCTAGATGACCGTCGAAGGTGGGAGCATCAATTCGAAGACGCCGAATGAGGTCGTCCTCTACCAGGGTGCGCTCCCGACGGGGCTCCACATAGTTGTCATATGGCTCTTTGTGATCGTACTCGTGTCGCGCGGGTGGTCCGCGACCATGGCGGGCCGGCGGCGGACGAGGCTCGTATGGTGGCCTAGGGTGACGACGATAATCAAATGCAGGCTCGGGGGTCCGTCTCCGAGGAACGGGGTCCCGACGATAATCATATGCCGGCTCAGGAGTCCGTCTCTGAGGGGCTGGGTCCCGGCGTGGTATCTCTCGTGCACGTCGGTCAAGAGGAGGAGAAGCATCCCGTGGGTCATCCAAGGGTTTCTCATGACGTGGTGCAGGGTCCCGATGTGGTATCTCTCTCGCTCGTCGATTACGTGGGAGAGGAGCATCCCGTGGGTCCTCCAAGGGTTCCTCATAACGTGGTGCAGGTGCCGGACCTCTAGGGGACCCTATCTGATCGACTCTAGTGTTGACCCTAGCGATGTCGTTCTTAATGGTGGTGAATTGTTCCAGGACTAAGCGCTGAAACTCGGCGGTCGTCATGTCCGAATTCGAACTGGCGGCCCGAGCGTCGGTGTTATTCTGAACAGACATTGGTTTTCTATAGACCCTACCACTACGGAGCATGCAATGAAATGCGTAACCTGCTTTGATACCAAATGATGCAGTGGTAGTCCGCCGATAAATGCAGACACTCCTAAATGCGATTCTTGGGGAGTGATATGAACTAAGGTGCACGTGTGTAAAGCAGCTGCAAATTAAGATCTACTAACAAATAATTCCCACAAAGCTTTAGGCACAACCACACAATCAAGAGTAAATAGTAATGCTCAGAAACAATCCAGATCAACCAACGAAAGAGGTGCAAATCGGCTGAAGTGCGCCGGTAAAGGTCCCGCAAATCGTTCGCAAGCAACACAATAGCATATAAAATAACATCCACCACAATGATTCAACACAAGAAGTCCAACAATAAACCAAACACCATTATACCTTGGATCGCTCCTACACGAGGCGGCTTGACTTAGAGGGGAGATCCGCGGCGAGTGTGCCTCCGTCTGGAATGGTGGACCCACGGAATGGTGGGGGAGGTGCGGGCTGTGGAAGTCGGGGAAACGGAGTAGGGATGGGAGGGTTGGAAGGCTGCTGTTGGGAGGGCTTGGGGGCGACGAGGTGGATGTGGGGTTGCCGGAAGTGGAAACGGGGTCTGAAGGGGGGGGGGGGGATTTGCTGGACGCGACGACGGGGCGGGGCTGGGAATAGGCCGGAGGGGGAGAAGGCGGAACAGGGGGGAAGGAAGGAAGTCGGGCTGTACGGGGAGAGGAAGAAGGGGCGATGGGCTAGAGGAGGAGGAGGTCGGGGCTTACGGATTCGGCGTCGGGCGGGATGCGGAACATCGACAGCAAAAAGGGGGGCACGAGCGCAGAATCGGGATCTCCAACTTGGACCGGACGGCTGCTCTAGGGCAACTTCCAATCTCCCTCTTAACATCAAAACCCCTCTATTTATAGGAGGGATGCGGGAATTAAGCTTAAATAAAATTAGGGCTCCCGATCGGACGACCGCAAGTGTCCGAGCCGATCGGGGCTAAACGCAGCATAAAAAAATTAAGTTATATATGGATTCAACTCGGAACGACCCTCCGGGCGCATCCGCGGACTCGGATCGCCCAACCAGGTCGCCGATTACCGCCTCCTGCTGGAATAAACATGCGCGTGCGACCGTACGCCATCAGAATGTATCAGGGATAAGTCATGAGTGACACCAATTGTAGAGAAGATGCGAGAAGCTCGACTAAGATGGTTTGGACATGTACAAAGGAGACCATTAGAGGCGCTTGTTAGGCGTTGTGATAGTTTAGTCACTAGACATGTTAAACGGGGGAGGGGTAGACTAATAAAGACTTGGAATGAGACTATAAGGAAAGACATGGTGTACTTAGGCATTAGTGAGATTATGACTAAAGATAGGGCACAATGGCGACAAACGATCCATGTAGCCGACCCCACTATAGTGGGATAAAGGCTTGAGTGTTGTTGTTCTTGGATGGCGTGGGTGTTCCTTCTGAATCTGGCCTGCACTGAGATTAGGCTTTACTCCAGACTGCTGGCCTACATTGGTTCCCAACATCTTGTTCTAGCGAAAACAATATTAGTAGTTTGTGGAAATTTGACATGAAGAAAATTCAGAGCCATGCATAATGAGAATAATAACGGGAATTAGCACTTGACGATGGCAAGATATTATTAGAATATAGATTTAAACTAAATCTTAAAAAGATCATTAAATTAAGATAATTTACGTGATTTAGAAACTAATTATCTTGATTTCATGGCCAAAGAAGATACCCTCATCAATATTTCTATCAAACTTAACTAGATGAGATTTGTCATTGTTTAAAATATAACAATTACTTTTAATGTTTTTAAAATATGAAATACTAAGTATTCTTTCTTTCAATAGTTCATAGAGAGTCTTTTCAAGAGCCTTGTGGATTAAGCAGTTGTTCGAGACATAACAAGTAGTATTTACAACCTCGGCTCAAAAATACATAAATAAATTAGCCTCAACAAACAAAGTCCCGCATGTTTCAATGTGTGTTATATTCTTTCTCTTAGCAATTCCATTTTATTGTGGAGTTTTAAGAGCTAAAAAGTTATGTTTGATTCTTTCTTGATAAAATTAATTCATTCTATGAGACAAACTATGTCTCATGGTCACTCCTGATCATAACGACAGAGGTATCCATCTCATTTTGAATTTGTTTGATGGAAGTTGTGAGAGTTTTGAAGTTGTTAGGCTTAACTTTTAGAAATAACACTCATGTATACTTTAATTAGTCATTCGCAATGACAAGTAAATATGACTTCCCTCCTAAACTACTAACAGAGATGAGATCAAAGAGATTCATATGTAAGAGATGTAGAATCTTTAGGAAGCTATCATGAGTTTTACTCTTAAAGAAAACTTTGATTTGCTTACTAAGTTAGTAGGCTCTATAAGGTTTCTCTTTAACATATCTAATACTTGACAATCCTCTTACTAAATTATTTTTAGCTAGCTTAGACAAAATTTTACATTCATGTTTGCGAGTCTTCTTTGTCAAAGTTTAGAAGTAGAGATAGATGAATTAAATAAGCAAACTAGAGAAAGAAAGAAAATCAACAAGATATATGTTACCTTTTCTCATTCCTGGGAGGACAATGATTCCACGGTTACTATCCACTATCCAACTCTTGTCTTGATTGAATATTACTTTATATCCTTTGTCATAAAGCTGACTTATGCTTATCAGATATGTGCTTAAAGAATTTGCTTTCTGGAGCATCTTTATCACTGTCGGACTTAGAGGAACTTTTAGATTCAGTCTCATTCCATGTGTCAGCAACAATACTCATGTTTTGTCCCTTTTCCTCTCCTTTACTCATTCTTCTTATCTTTTTCAGATCTTTTATGTATGTCCTTCTTGCCTTCAGGACACTCTTAGGCAATATGTCCTGATTTTCTGCAAGTGTAACAAATTATTTCAACAGAGGATGATTTTTCATACCTTGAATTACGTCTTGTTCTTCCATCTCCTTTTCTAAAGTCTCCTGCTTTTATTCATTTCTTGAATCTTTTTCAACTAATTTCTCTTTTGGTGTGGTCATGACTTCTTTTTGTTCAGTGTCTCATGTTTTGAGAAGGAACTCATAAGATCACAACTTCCCTACAAGAATGTTTGTGGTTATTTCTTTGAAGCATCTTGATTTCATGATAGCCAATAGTCTGGATTCCAATGATCTAGGGAAGCACTTGAGTCGTTTGTCTCAGTGGTAGAAATTTTCTTATCTAGCCCTCTGAGTTTACTGTCCATCATACTGAATCTCTGGTACATTTTAGAGACACTTTCTTCAAGACCATTCTTGAAGTTTTTATATTTTGTGATGACGAGAGATCTTTTATCCTTCCTTTCATCATTGCTCTCTTATGCTATTCTCAGAAGGGACTCTCATGTCTATTTTGCAGATTTGCAGTCTACCACTCTTTGGTAGATGTACATGGTTGATACTAGGATATTCATAGCATTTGCATCATAGGATCTGGCTCTCCTATCACCCTCACTCCACTCATCCTTAAGCTTGAAAATCTCCCTTTCTGTGGTGGAATCCACTTTGGTAGCATTGCATAGACTTATAATAATAGAATTAAGAATATTTTCATCAATAAAGTTCATGCATAATCAGATTTAAACTTCCAAAGTGCAAACTTATCAAGATTGCACATTAGTGGTCAAGATATAGAAGCATAGTCTCTGATCTGAGAGGTGTTCATGCTTGAGTGGTTTACGATTAATATTTTCAATACTATGGGATCTTGGTTTATTAAGGTATTAAAGATAAACTTGGCCATGATAGCTAATTGAAAGTGCGGAAATCAAGAGAATATTAATGCAATACACTCTAGAGGATAGTAAATAGAATAATAAAAAAATTCACCCTTTAATCAGATAATACAACCACAGAAGAACACAACCAAAGGAGAATCACTGATTATAAAAAAAATAGACAAAAAATAAAGCTAAGGTATGACAAATGAACACAAGAAATTATAGAGATTCCCTCAAAACTGTCACATCCTCTCTTCTACCACAGTAGAAAATCTTTTGCCATCATAAGGTCTATGTATTTAGATCAGAAGACTCTTAGAACCACTAAATCTTTTAGAGAGATTTTCAGAACTCATGTTACAACAATTGTTTAGGAAGCGGTGAACTTTTCCACAATCAAAGTAATCTCTGAAGAACATTGAAATCACTTTTGAAATGCTTCTAATGTGAATTCAATCAAGAGATCTCTCTGGACGTTCTTCAAGAAAAGAGAATGACATTGTGGTTTAGAAGGCTTCTCTTGGAAAAGACGAGAATAAGAGAGTTCAAGAGTGTATTTTGAAGAGCGAATAAAAGTGCATATTACTTTCATTCAAAATTATAGTAAAAAAAGTACAAAGTTGTTTCCTTAATTTTGATTCCTTAAAAAGAAAAGATATGATGTTAAAAAATTCCTTAACTTTTCTGAGCTTCACAAACAGTCTTTAAAAAAATCTCTAACTTCTCTTGGCCAGTCTGATACAGGCAAGCTCAGAATTTGGGCTCCGCATGAATCAGATGCTCTGTTTTAATGAACCCTGTGGGCCTATGCCCATTGGCCTGAATCCACTAGACCAATATCCTTATATCGCCTAGGTTGGTACCTATGAGGTTCTAAGGAGCCTCAGCTAGGTTGATGCAACTAATAAGCTAATTTTGAAGTTGTTAAAGATCTCAGCAACGTAAATGACAACTTGTTGGATAAACTTTCTTCCATATTTTGGGCATTGTAAACAACTCTGTCTCTTCCGACATGCCATCCCCCTCAAACTCTCCCGCAGATCAGAATGCTTCATTCGCGTGGAACTTGGGAAGTGAAATGTACCTACATTGCAGCATGAACTAAGAGTGTGGGAAATAGATCATTGGATACAGGAGAACGAGAATGAACAACTAGCTAGGAAGTACGGGTATGAGTATCGGGTATGATACGTATCCGGTACGACAAAATTCAAAAAGTAAGGATACGGGTAAGATGTGATACGTTGTATTAAATGTATTAAATATATATATATATATGTATATCTCATAAATATAGCAAATTCTGAATTCAGAAAGAAACGAAATATGTTAAAATCTGTTTCTGAAATTTCTGAAATCGTTTCTAAAATTCTGAAATCTTTTCTGAAATTCTGAAACCATTTCTGAAATTCTGAGATCGTTTCGAAAATTTTGAAATCATCAAAAAAAATCAGGGAGAATTAAAATTTGTCAAAATCTAGTTCTGAAATTCTGAAATCAGCAAATTCTGAAATAGGGAGAAACAAAATCTGAATAAGCAATTCTTCAATTATTCTTCTTTTTGCTGTGTTCTGAATTAGAAGAAGAACGCAGCAGGAAGAAGAAGAAGAACGCACCAGGAAGAAGAAGAACGCACCAGAAAGAAGAAGAAGAAGAAGAGCGTAGCAGGAAGAAGAAGAAGAACGCGGCAGGAAGAAGAAAAAGAAGAACGCATCATGAAGAAGAAGAACGCAGGAGGAAGAAGAAGAAGAACGCGGCAGGAAGAAGAAGAAGAACGCGGGAGGAAGAAGAAGAATAACGCGGCAGGAAGAAGAAGAACGCAATAGGAAGAAGAAAAACGCGGCAGGAAGAAGAACAAGAACACAGCAGGAAGAAGAAGAACACGGCGGGAACAAGAACGCAGCAGGCGAGACAGGGAGAACGATCGATAGACGAACACAACAGGCAAAAACGAACAACGAATGCAGTAGGCGAGACGAACGACGAACATATCCGCTCATCTGGTACGCGTACCCGTATCGGAAACACACCTGGTACGGGTATGAGCCTCAAATTGTCGTGTTCGTGCTTACTAGACAACTATTGACCAGTTTTTAATTCATCGAGAGGAAATCAAACGAAGAGTCTTACAATACTTCAATAAGCAGTAAGGCTGAAATATTTTAACAACAAAGTACTGTTAGAATGTTAAAGCAAAATTTGGAATGCCTCTACATTATCCACAAGACGCTATCGTCTGGTACCTAATGGCAATGATCTATTGGCAAATACATGGAGTGGTGACAATTTAAATAAATTCTACCCGTGGCTTTTGTTTTGCTCTATCATCATTTCCATCTAGTAAGAGCTTATCGGGACTCCACAAACAATTTTGGGTTTAACATCCATGATCCTCCAAAATCTTTCAACTCATTGTGTAGTTGTCTTCCCTTAATTGACATAAGGCATCACAAACGCACTATGTTTAGTCTGTAATCTATCGATAGGCTGCCCATGAACCCATAACAAAGATATATCTCTGTCAATCTCCCCCAAGGCTAAGATGCATCCCTGTGCTGAGCAGCACTGATGCAAGCCAATCTATAGGTGACAGAAGACCGACGCCCTAACTCTAAATGCAGTGCAAGCGGGCATACGACATACGCGAATGAAGCAACGACCAACCCTAGAGTGATATGAATGCATACATGCAATCCAAATAAATGCCACTATAAATGCAGCTACACATGCAATTGACTGTTCGATGTACTTAACAATAAGCAATTAACTAAAATTAAATTTAAGCGGATGCATTTTGGTTCGCATAAATTTTATTTGGAGAAACAAAGTAAACATTCACAAACAATTGAGGTGCTATTAATTTAAGCGCGCACTGAAGATACCCTGAAAGTCAATTGATCTCACGAAAATAAAAGAATATGATATTATATCTCACAAAACATAGTTCGAACACACAAAATAGATAGCAAGAGATTGTTGAGGTAGCTTGGTTAGGATCCAATAGGGATCCACTTATCCGCCGGGGATTTAGGATTTGCCTATAAATATCTTGCTAGGGGCAACAAGTAGAGTGTTCCAAATTAGACACTCACGCGGATGCTTCAAGCACCATTTAACAGAAACAACAAACTACGACTCACATATGTAGGTGGCGGCTAAGCACGGCGATGACAGCGATCAGAAAGCTGCTGGAGGGGAAACGAGCTGCTGGAATGCAAGGACAGCGGGCTAGTGGCCTGGTTTCAGGTTTGGTGAGACTCGGGCAGAGGATTTTGTGCGGTGGAAATGTATAAAGAGTGTGGTCGTGGATTAATGGAGTTGTATTGGTGGTTTCCTTATGGGGGTTTCGGTGCTTTGCGCCCGCGCCCGCAACCAGCTTGTTTCTGGGCGGCGCCAAACAGCTTAAATTGTCTCCCTGTTTTCTCAGGCAAGGGTAGCTGACGGGCTATGGGGTTCTGCAGGTTTCTTTAAATTAATATTAATAAAGCATGCATATATAGTAATAAAAACATCTAAGCCGTCCAAAGCAGATCCAAAAGAAAAATATATCAAAAACTCTCATCTAACGTCCGATTAGTTTTCCATCGAACCGGACCCCGAGCACTCATAGCCAGGAACCGAACCAACAAAGGATTCATAAGCATATCAAATCCAATAAATGAAGTTTCGCATCTTAATTACTCTTTTCTTGTTGATTTTAGGAACACAGAGGCTCGTGGCCAATTATATCTATATCTATCTATCTATCAAAGCGAAATGTGCAGTGCGATTATCAGCGGCCTTAACTTAAGTAGAGTTAAAGCCAGCTTACCTCGGCCTACTAAATCCAGTTTCTTTGTTGTAGTAATCTCGACCGGGAAAGAGATTTCATCGATCATCACCTCCTGCGAACTCATCTTGATCTGTAAATCAAACAGCAGTTTCAGACAAACTGCTTGCTTCTTAGAGAGAGAGAGAGAGAGAGAGAGAGAGAGAGAGAGAGATGAAGTGGAAGCAGAGAGGTGAAAAGAGTATGATAAAGTGGTTGGCTGGGCTATTATTTAATGAGGAATGGCTGGGAAAGTAGTTGGCATACACAGGTAAATAAAGTTTGAAGAATAATTAGGATGATTAATAAAGTTAGTTATTTGTAATCCATTATTTGTAGCTACTTCCCAAAAAAAATAAAGTTGTTGCAAAAAAATATTGAAATGCATTTTTTTCAAGCTAACATAATTTTTGAGAGAGCAAACAACTCACCGGAGAGCAAGGAGTTCGCCTAAGCAGTCGAAATGGCACGAAAAAATAATCTCGCAGGCCGGAAATCACACAGGGGGCGGCGACGTTCCGGCGTAGTGAGAAGAAAGAGGAGATACGAATAGGTATTTAGAGATTGTAATAACAAATAGAGTGTTTGATTATCAATATCTATAATTAATGACCTACTTTTCACATTCCAGGAAGACTACGTACAGCTTTACTTCTCCTGACAACTGCAACGTCTAATTGAGCGAAGTTGTTTATACACCCTTAATTATCTATCAAAATATCGCAAACTGCTGTAGCGTCGGTCAACACACTATAAGTCTGTTTGTTTGGATATTTTTGCTCCATTTTCAGTGCGAGAAGACGTCATCACTACAAAAACGCTCGGTAAACCTGATCTCATTCTCACCGTGCCCGCCAAAAATGTCATTTACGGCTTTTTTTAGATCGCAGTCACCTCCCTCCATCTCCCACCGCTCTCGTTCTCACAGCCCAAACAAACAGACCTCATATGTCTTAAGCTTCCATTTGGAACCGTCAATCCCCCAAAACTGCATTTTATGTCTATTCAACTACAGGAATTTTATGATTTCAACCGTAGGGAGAATTTACAGGGTCTGAATTTCGTTCGATTTTGCCACCGTGGACTGCGCTGCTACAGGTCTTATGCCAGATCGTATTTACGATTGCGTGGTAGGGTCCCATATTCAAAGGTTCGGTACAGACATAATTTATAGGTTTGCTGAGAACTTCTGACTGCTGCGATTTTGTAGCCTTCTATATAGCGGGTGCTGTGGCGCTCTCTTTATGAGTCCAGCGACACTGTTTAGAGTTTAGACTCGGTGGCCAATATCGGAACACGTGGCTGGCTGTCGTCGGCGCAGCATTAATGACTCAATTAAGGTTTTGTGGCACTATATTAAACAAGTGTCTCTAAAAATAGCGTGGGCTGGTAAGGTTTAGTGGTTTAAATATAAAACGGAATATATTAATTTAGTCGTAATTTTGGCTCAGAATTTTATGATAAGGTCTTAAATCGATGTTTAGGCGTGTGAATGTATGGCGATTGTTATCCGCACTACAGTATTGGCTATCCGCACTCTTTTTATATGAGTTATTATGCGCCTTTTGAAAATACATCTTGTACAAGCATTTATAGGAAAAATGTTCAACACGAAAGTTGTAGATCTCGTCGAGAATTACAACTTTCGTGTTGAACACTTTTCCTAAAAATGCATGTACAAGACGTATTTCCAAAAATTCGCGATAGTTATGCATATGTTTCAATCAGGGCGGCAATACGTCTTGTGCGTGCATTTTTAGTAAAAGTATTCAACACAAAAATTGTAGATCTAGATGAGATCTACAACTTTTGTGTTGATCACTTTTCCTAAAAATGCATACACAAGACGTATTTTCAAAAGGCGCGTAATAATTCATACAAAAAGAGTGCGGATAGCCAAAACTGTAGTGCGGATAACAATCACCTAATGTATTCCATCCACACCAACCTGGTAATTGAGAGCAAGCGTGCGCAAAATTTAATTTAAACCCTAAATATCTAACTCCCCCTCCCTCTAACCGCATCCCCCATTTCTCCGTCGCTCAACACCAGCAGTTCTGCTCGACTTCTACAATTCCCCCTTCCATCTTTCGTGTGATCGCTTGCCCACGTCGCAGACCGTCCTAGGACGCCGGTGAAGCCTCCCTAGAGGTCGGAGAGGCTGCTATTGACTCCCTCCGCCGCCCATTCTGGTTTTGTCCGGACGAAATTTGCCCTAGAACTCAATTTTTTGGTATGATTTCGCCTCTTTTCCCTAACCTCAACCTCCAAATGAATGTTTCGTATGTTCTCAAACATTTAGAGATGAAATAGTTGGATTATGTTTTTGTTGAAACCTGAAAACCGGTTCAATGGAGCTTGGACTAAGAGAGGGCAGCTTGCGTTACTTGACTCGTCGTCGAACTCTTTTGACTTAGATATTCTGAGCCTAGAGATGACCCTCACTAGTGAAGAGTGAATTGCCTACACACAGACCTGCGAGCTGCAGCGAGAAGATCCCGCCACACACCCGAAAGTTCTTTTCCCAACTTTCCTTCCCAAAGCCAAAACTGAGCTCGGCACCTCGAATGACTCGGAGGAGGAGCTCAAAAGAGGCGAGCTCTAAGAGGCTGGGTCTGCCTTCTCCGAGATGTCTTGGGTCGTATTTATAGACAAAACGTCTCGAAGGTAAAAAAATGTCTTAAAAAGGCATGCAGGTAGCTTCCTTCACCTTTACTATTCCCAGACCCTAGAGGTATGCGGATAACTAAAATACCAAGAGGTTGCCGCCCATTGACCTAGCGAGTACAAGTGCTAAATGGGTCGTTAGTACTCGCCTCGCCTTTCTGATGGCAAGCACCACAGTGCTTGAAGACAGATCGCCCTAGGCTCGCCTCGCCTACTCGCCAGCGAGCACTCCCTGCTACCCCGCCTCGCCCTAAGCCGCAGACTCCAGATCGTGCTAAGCGTCCCGCTCTCGCTTACCAATGCCCTTTGCAGACTCCAAATCGCGCGAAGCGCGCTTCTCCCGCTGTTGATCATCAACAGAAGATTCCATAACACTCAATGTGATGTGCTCCCCACTGCAACAAGAAAAAGACTTAGCTCCGCGAGCGGTGGCCTGTCACCCACAGAGCACATCTCTCTCCCTCTCCCAGCAATTATAACGAGGAGCGGCCTGTCGCCTTTTGCTTCTTTTAAAAAGCTCTGTACAACACCAACAAATACTGAAGTTTGATCGGTACTGCTCCGTGTTGGATCTGTAAGCGCCCTTAGAGGGGGGTGAAAAAGAGTTTTAAAACTTTTAATATATTGATATACTTGAAATAATAAGAGATTAAAATAGAAATAAATCAAATAAAACAATTAAGATCAAATAGAGACATGATTTTATTAATGTGAAATGAAGGATTACAAAACTTGATTTCTTATAACGTTAGAAATCGAAGGCGAATAATAAAATGAATTTTTCGTTTTCTATCCCGATTCGTATCCCCATGAACCGGTGACTTTAGTCTATCTTTCCCTGGATACGGCCTCAAGCCGCTCTAGCCAATCCTCCCTCGGATACAGCCTCGAGCACCCCCTAGATCTACACCCTAGACCTAGTCGCCAACACGAGGCAAATCCCTCCCTAAGTCCTACCCAGACCTAGTCGCCAACACGAGGTGAATTTACTACACGATTACAAAAGAGATGAAAATAACTAACAACTATAATAAAAACTCCTTCTTGAAGAACTTCTGAAGTTGGAGACGAAGAACTGTTGTAGAATAAGCATTGTTGAAGCGATCGTCGTTCGGATCCGGCGTGCAGAAATCCTCTTTCAGAAATTCACAGAACTTTGGTGGGAGATCACTTTTCGGCAGAATAAGACTCTGAAATTTTAGCACTCAATCTCTCTCAAACTTGTCTCTTGAAAACGAGAGAAGAGGGGTCCTTTATATAGCCTTAGAGCTAGCGCATGCGCTAGCGCTACCGCCGGCGCTATCCCGGATTAGGAAACATTCTTCGCGTGTGTATCTTCATTCCAAGGAAACCTTTCCAAAATTCCGTGCTACCGCCAGCGCTATCCACTACCGTTGTAACCCCCCTGATTTTTCTGGTAATATTCTTTTGCAGGCTGATGTCATAATGACGGAAGGGCGTTACGTGTCCGTGAGTTGACGGCGCAAAATTCGTCCGTTTCGACGCACGTTTGGGGCCTCCGTAATGTTATAATATATAAAAATTATTATATATACATATATAATACACTTATCATATATTAAGAAAAAAATAAAACAAAAAAGGGGTGATGAACCTTCTTCTTTGAGCTCAGCTCAGAGTTTTCCTCCCCCCCCCCCCCCCCCCCCCTTGCTGTTTGACGAGATCGACGAAACATCGACCCTTCACCACCTCTGCGTTCGACTAAATCCACCCCTGCGTACTCCGAACGCACCTTGCTTCCCCGTCCGACGAAATTGTTGCCACTGCTGCTTGTGTTTGATGATCTGTCGCTGCCCCTTGGGTTGCTGATCATAATAATGCATACTTAATACCAGAATATTATCATTACTGATATTATTATTATGATTATTATCATGATTAGTGCTATTGTATACATATGGATATATTAATACTTAGCTAGCAATTAGGTTTCCATTCCTTCATCGTAGACGAAAATCGTAAACAAGCATAGATTCGGAGAGCTCTCACCGAGGGCTGCGTGATCGTGGTGAGTTTTCCCCATTTCACGAACTTTTCCTCCTGAGAATGTTGGCCCTAACCTATATTTCGTTCGATTTCTGGTAGATTTTGATTTCTCCGGTCTTCTTGGGCTCCGATCTACAACATGACGCATTTCGGAACACGATTCCGGCGAAGTCAAGGCAAGTGGCGATCTTGCTCTTTCTCTTTGCTACCCCCCCCCCCTTCTCGTCTTTTGCTTCCAGTATATTGTATTATGCAAAGTTACATCTTCTGCTTCACCTTTTTTTACTCAATATAATTTTACTCATCTTGATTACCCGAAATGCTACCTTATGTTCTGATGGGCCTCGCCCCTTTTCCTTTGAAAGAAACATGAAATGTGAATATTGTTGGGGGTCGTATACGATGTTGGCGGTGCCACCGGTGCGATGCTCTTTTGAAATAATAATTCTGTTGGAGGTCGTTCACGATGTTGGCGGTGCCACCGGTGCGATGCTCTGAGGGTCGTGACGATGTGAAATGGTATTATCCCCGCATGGCTTCTCCTTTTCTGATGAGCTGACCAGTCTCTATAATTTGAACAAGAGTAACATGATTAATAATTTGAATGTTGATGGTTATTTGCTTATGACGAGTTTTGACCTTGCATGTTTTCACACCTTTGTTTGGTGAGTGTTTTTCTGCTGATTATTGGTTACTTCTGTTATTCCTTTTTCTTGTTGATTATTTACGGCTAGCTTTGTCATCACTGATCCTTGCAGCTTACTTTCTTGTTTTCTGCACCACTTGTAACTGGTTTCTGAGGTGTTCTTTCTTTGAATGCCTCAGGTTCTGGACAGTAGCAGGTGTTAGTGTGGAGTTGTGTTGGTTGCCATTTTCTGACCCTCTTGAGGTAGGGTTTTCTGTGAACTTGTCGGCTCATGGGTTCCTGTCAGGTGTCGACGCTCATGGTGCCGTTTGGTTAGACTTTTGCTACCCTGTTGTTGTTACTTGTTGTTTACTTTTGGACACTTGTTCTGAAATGGTTAGATATGGGTTGGCTTGATAGCCCCCTTGCTTAGATATGCTAATGCATTTGGAGCATTGCATATCATGATTTGAAATGTTAATCTCACTACTTTCTGCGCGTGATAAATCTACTTTTATATACAGTAAATCTAGACATACGATCATGCATGGTGCACCTCACTTGGTCTTCATGTACACTTAGGCCACTAAGTAACTAAATCAAGTATTTTTCGTTGCGTAAAACTATATTTTAAAAGCGTGGACTAGTTGATCCACCTAGCCGAGGGACACGGCTTTGTTAATTTTCTGCATAAATAATATTCGAATTACTTTGAGTTAATAATAATTTCTTTGAACTGTGAGGGAGGATGAGTTGCCTTAACGTCAGTAGGCATCTCCTACGTGACGTGGCATCACAATGCGTAGATTCCCCTACTCTGATAGCATTTTAAATGTTGGGAATATGCGGGTTGTGACAGTTGTTTCTGACCTTGAGTCGGGTACCCGTCCTATTGCTAAGGCATCGTACCCTTTGGCCCCGCGTGTGTTGCGAGAGTTGCGCACTTAGTTAGATGAGTGGTTATAGTGTGGCTTTTTCCTGGCCTAGTTCCTTGCCCTGGAGTGCTCTCGTCTTGTTCGTAAAGAAGAAAGTCAGTTCGGTGAGATTGGGTGTCGATTATCGAGAACTGATCAAGGTGACCATCAAGAGCAGATAGTCGTTGTCTCAGATTGATGTTTTGCTTGATCATTTGCGAGGTAGTTCGGTGTTTTCGAAAGTTGATCTTCGTTTAGGCTTCCTTTAGTTGGGGATCCGCGAGTCAGATGTTCCGCGATCTGCTTCCTGTTCTCGGCTCGAACATTTCGAGTTCTTGGTAATGTCCTTTTCCTTTTGGGTAATCTTATCCGCATCTGTTTTCCTAGCCCTCTTCGGTTAGCGTTTCTATCTAGCGAGTGTGGGCTTACCTCTCCCTTTTCTCTTTGCATTCGTTGTTTTCTAAGTTTCGATTCTAAGTTTTGGGACGAAACTTTCTTCTTGGTGGGGTGACTGCAACGCCCCAGGTTTTCTCTTATAATTAATCTAAGCGGGTATGTGAGGGATGATAGTGGTAAAATGTTTGGTATTGTTGTTGCAAAGTTTCGGGGTGAAACTTTTTGTTAGGAGGGGTGATTGTAACGCCCCGGCTTTTCTTATAGTCTTCTAAGTAGGGTTATGGTAATATTGATGGTTTAAATATTAAAGATATCGTTGCGTAGTGTTAATGCGAGAGGGCGTTACCGTCGTCGTCGTCGTCCGGCGAGTTAATTCTAGATGGGGGTGTAAATGCGGATATATGTATACATATATAATTATAAGCATGTATAAAGAAAATTTATATATAAGCGTACAATTATAAACGTATACAAATACATATATTCCTTTCTGTGTGCATGCTTGAAGTTTGTATAGGGGGGTTTTGTGTAGGGTACTACATTTATACAATTATATATAGGTATACTTGTGTATAAGGGGTATATATATATAAATCTTATGTATATAAGTTATAAGTTATAAAAAAAAAGGTTATATAATATCATTCCTCCCGGCTGTTATCGAAAGCAAAATTCCTTTTCGTTTCCTCCTTTCCCGTGCTCTTCTTTCGCCATCTTGGAGGGGTAGGGTTCCGTCGGGCGGGAGTCGCAAGGCGCCGGAGCCGTCGGAGAAGGAAGGTTCTAGATCGTCGGGGGTTTGTTTCGTCGCCGGAGCGGGGTTGTGGAGAGTTCTCGTTGGGTTCGGCGGTGGTTGTGAAGTCTCCCGGTCGTGATTTTCGCTTTGACGAGTGGTGTCGGCTCCCAATTCAGGCAAGGAAACTCTTTTCCCTCTCCTCCTTCATCTCCTTCCCCTCTTTTTTAACTGATCTTGGCTTGAATGGTTGGGTTGTCAAAGCATTACTTGATTTATATACTAGACTTTCTCTCCTAGTTCTGTGCTCTGCTTGGCTCATTTATATTCCAGGATTATATGATATATCTGCCCATGTCCCTTCCAGATTTCTTTATGTTGGAATTTTAAATATTTTTTGGGGGGGATTTAGTGCTGGTGCTGCTCGATTTTCCTTCCAGTTTTTGTATTGGGGATACCTTACATTTGAAGCTGGTTATGCTTCCAGATTTCATTATATTGAAAATTTTATTTTAGGGGCTGATTTGTATAATCCCAGTTAGGGGTTGCTATATATCATTCCCGTTTGGGTTTATTTTGGGGTTGCCTTATAGAATTCTGTTTGGGGGCTGCTTTATAAAATTTATCATTTTGGGGTTTCTACACTTGGCTCCAGTCTGGATAACTATGGGGCTGCTATGTGTAATTCTATTAGCTATATATAGTTCTATTCTAAAATTATATGGGGCTGCCATATTTAATTCTATCCTCTATATTATGTTCAATTGTTGTTATATGACTGGTGGACCGCCTTCAGGTTGCAAGTCTCCATAATTCAAGTTGCGTAATCAGCTCATAGTTCAAGCTTATTCTTGTTATATGGCATTCAATTGCTTTGGTTATATGGCCTTGGTTATAAGAGAATATGGATGTCATGTTCGACAATTACATTTAAATGTTGGTTAAATTATAAAGTCACTCATAGTCTCACACTAGTAGCCTAGTTGTTGAGGTCATCAATTTGCCTTTTCCCTGCTCTTTTAAATTCTTTTTTTCCTAGTTTTGCTTCTCTTCCCCTTTAATGATTGTTTCAACCCTTTTTTCTGCAAGTGAAGTTCTGTTTGTGGTTTTCCTTGTTGTTCTGATAGATTCTCTCAAAAAAGTCGTCTTCTGTGTATTCTCGGAAATCAAGTTTCTTCTTGTGCATTTTGATTCCCGTTTATACCATAGAATTATTTAGAAGTTCTCTCTGTGTAGTCCTTGAATTTTTTAGCCTTTTTGTCCAGAATTTCTGTCCAGAACTCCCTGGTTTTCTGAGTAATCTGCCCTTTTGTTTTTGAGTATTTTAAACCCTTCCAGACTCAGTCTTCCATGTAACTTTTTGTGATAACTTTCTCAGTGAAGGGTAGTGCTTCCTCTTCACTGTCTTAGCAATCTGATCGAATGTAAAGATTTCTTTTTAGTGGTTATGGGCTGCAAATAGCGGTCCTTCTCCTTAATGACTTTGTTTCTTGAAGCTTAGTTATACTAGGTTCTCTTGTTGGTTGTGTCCTTCAAGTAGTAGTAGTTCCCTTGGCTTGATTTTGCTGGGTGATTTAAGTCCTTCATTTCAGTCCTTTCTTCTTCCCTGTCTGCCTAACCTGTTGATTTTAGGTTAGCGGCTGTGGTGTTTCCCTTTTAGGGTCTTATTGGTGTTCTGTGTTCTTGATTTCTGATGTCATCCCCTTGGAATCTGGATAGCTTCCTTACCCATTTAGTTATGCTACCAGGTAGTCTGATAAGACTTCCCTAGGTTTAGAAAAGTTTGCTCGCCCTAAGATCGTGCAATTTCTTCTTCTTTTATGAATTTTTCCGTCAACTTGATATAAGTCTTTCTCGTCGACTTTGATGTAAGTCTTTCTAGTCGATTTCTTCGCTTATTTTGAATTGTTTCCTCATATATTTATATGTTCTTTTGCCGGGTGTTCCCGGGTATCATAAGCGATGTTATCAAACCTTTTAAGTCCCTTTGGCTGAGACTTTTAATAAAGCTATGCTCTATTCTTTGAGTTGCCCTGTTTTTGGTTAGTGTTCATTGTGGTGTCTTGTCGTGCCTTATTCATCGTACTGTTACGGGAAGTTCGTTGGGAGTCAAGTTTGGACTCACCAAGTGTTTTCAAATGAATCGTTGAGTAGTGTTTATTTCTTTGTGACCCTATTCTTAGGGTGTTATGGTGCTGATATCTCGGGTTACATCCCGTGTCTTAATTGAAACTTAATTTAATTATTTAGAACCTTTGTCTTAAGCCTTGTGCGGTGGGTAGTTTTTGGGTGGCAGTGGATAATAGACCACCACCCAATTTTGGCTTTTTGGGTGGCAGTGGATAAAGGACCACCACCCGGTTTTGGCTTTTTAGGTGGCAGTGGATAGAGTACCACCACCCAATTTTGGCTTTTTAGGTGGCAGTGGATAGAGTACCACCACCCAGTTTTGGCTTTTTGGGTGGCAGTGGATAGAGTACCACCACCCGGGTTTGGCTTTTTGGGTTGGCAGAGGATAAAGGACCGCCACCTGTTTTATTTGAGCTGATCAGTCTCAAGTTCTTATAAACATATATGCTTATATATGCGTATTATGATAGTATGTGTATAACCACCACCTCTGAGCCGCAATGGCGGACACGTGGTTGGCTTTGATTGCTTTGGCTACTACCTTCTAGTGCAGGCTTTTCCTCTTATCGAGTGCACTCGATTTCTGGTAGATTTTGATTTCTCCCGTCTTCTTGGGCCCCGATCTACAACATGACGCATTTCAGAACACGATTCCGGCGAAGTCAAGGCAAGTGGTGATCTTGCTCTTTCTCTTTGCTACCCCCCTCTCGCCTTTGGCTTCCAGTATATTGTATTATGCAAAGTTACATCTTCTGCTTCACCTTTTTTTTACTCAATATAATTTTACTCATCTTGATTACCCGAAATGCTACCTTATGTTCTGATGGGCCTCCCCCCTTTTCCTTTGAAAGAAACATGAAATATGAATATTGTTGGGGGTCGTACACGATGTTGGCGGTGCCACCGGTGCGATGCTCTTTTGAAATAATAATTCTGTTGGAGGTCATACACGATGTTGGCGGTGCCACCGATGCGATGCTCTGAGGGCCGTGACGATGTGAAATGGTATTATCCCCGCACGGCTTCTCCTTTTCTGATGAGCTGATCAGTCTCTACAATTTGAACAAGAGTAACATGGTTAATAATTTGAATGTTGATGGTTATTTGCCTATGGCGAGTTTTGACCATGCCTGTTTTCACACCTTTGTTTGGTGAGTGTTTTTCTGCTGATTATTGGTTACTTCTGCTGTTCCTTTTTCCTGTTGATTATTTACGGCTAGCTTTGTCTCTGAGTACTCCATAGTTAAGCGTGCTCGGGCTGGAGTAGTCACAGGATGGGTGACCTCCTGGGAAGTCCACGCGCTGCCGCTTAGCTGGATCAATTCTCGTCAAAGGGGGACTGCGGTCTCCAACAACCCACTGTGCCCTGTGGTGGGACAGAGAGGGGTTGGGGTGCATGGGTTGCAGCCCATTTGGCTAGGCTGAACCCTTTCGAGCTGGATGCTGGGGGTGCCGACGGTCGTCCTTGCGAGCTGTATGCTGGGGAGACCGTTACATGGTGTCACCAATTGGCCCAAATTGACCAAAGTGTCCTTAAGGTCAACATAGGTCAAACCTTCACCAATAGGTCCAATTGATCCCCAAAACATGAAATTGACTTCACCCCTTGTCTTATAACATTATAGGGGACACAATGAACCCAAAAGCCCCATATATTGGTCATTAATTGGTCCAATTTGAACAAAGTCAACGTTCCCCCAATCTTGGTCAAAATCACACGTATTGGCAAAATTGACCCAATTGAAGCACCACCATGACCCAATCAACATTGGGTGGAGTCAAGGGACTCAAGACCAACACATTGGACCAGTCAACTCACCTATTTGACCAAGTCAACCCAAAAGTCAACATTTGGTCAAATATGCCTAAAATTGGCTTATATGAAATCAAACCAAATCCCCATGGACTAAGGCCCTCAATAGAGGCCCAAGAGCCAATTACAATGCTTGGCCCTCAGAAATTGGAAGAAGGTGACATGCAAGGGTAAATTTGGGTTTTTCCCCCAAATTGGAGAAGAGACAAGGAGGGATTCATGGATTGGTGGCCACATGGCCACCATCCCTCATTTCCTCGTCTTCTGTCAGCCCACCCAAGAAATTCCCAACAGAAAATTGGTGAGGTGGCAGCTGATTAGGGGGAGAAAAATCAAGATTGGTCGGCCACACTAATGGCCTTGCATGGAATGAGCTCCACATGGCTCGAATTCCTTCTCCCAACACCTACTCTCAGCCCCCACAGTTAATTCCAGCCGAATTCATGCACATGGGTGGCCAGCTGGGAGGGAATTATAGACCCCGTTGGTTAGCCGAGAGGTGCCATTAATGGCAACCCACTTAATACTCTCCATCTCTCTCAACTGAGCTCACCATCCCCTTCAGAAACACGAGAGAAGCAGAATACCCAAGGTTCTGAAAGGAATCGACCACTGAGGAGGGAGATCGACCAAGGAAATTGGAGCTCAAGGTCGGCCATGGCAAGCTTGGATTCACCCCTTGGAGCTCGAAATCAGGCAAGTTCCTTCCCCTCTCCATCTGTGCCAGCTTCCCCCTTTCTTCCCTTTTTAAATCAATGAAGAAATGGTGAAATCGCCATTTCATTTTGTGTTCCAAGCTCGAAAACGGAAATAGCCGCAGGCCTACTCCGGCCACCTCCGGACGTGCTCTCACCCCCATTCGGTAGCCCTAGGTTGGGTGGAGGTGATGGCTTGGGGGTTTGGCCGGGGACGACCTCAGTTGGCCGAAAATCCGCCCGCAAAACGGCCCAGGCGCGGCGAATATGAGCCGTTGGCTCATCGGGGAAGACGATCCCGTGATCGTTGGATTTGGGAAATGTTTTAATCGTAGACCATATATGATTTAATTTCATGATATTAAAATATATGTCACACCTTGTAACCGATTTTTGTAAGCTGAAATTGAGGCCCTTAGAGGCCAAAAATCGAAAAATGTCCAGATACAAAACTTGTAGATCTTCGAGTCTACTTTACATAGAAATTGAAATCAGGTCAAATGAAGACATGTAGACCCTTGTAGGTCGGATTTAGTGGGACTGGTCCAAACAGTGAACTAGCCACATTTTTGTTAATTCCCATTGATTGGGACCTCACCAAGGCCTGAAATTTTGGGCATGGTTGAGATATATATAGAGGCATGTTTAGTAGAAATTTCATATTCTTAGGACAAAAATGTCCTATGGTTTTGGAAAAAATTTACTTTTCCATGTGACACCTAAATCTAGGGTTATACAAGATTAACTCCACTCAAATCTCTGGTGGATGGTAGATTAGATCAAGGATAGTCCATGGACAAAATTTGAGGTCACTTGGACTCATGCATGTTGAGATATCTCACATGCAAGATCTTTAGTCATGATGAATAGTAACCCCTTTAACCCAATGACCTAATTTGTGAAATTAATGGAGAAATCCTCCATGCATGCCTCTGAAACCTTGGGGTATTTGTATGTCATGGGGCTATACACTATGGATATGAGTTTCATTACGTTTGGAAATTATTTTCCTACAGTTTTGAATTAAACAAAAATTGTCACACTTTTAAATAAATCAAATAACTTGAATCAAAACCTTAGGAATAAATCCAAAACTCTGGGTAATGAGTCTTTGACTTGAAGGGCATATTCAGGAATTTTGCTGGATTTTTTTGATCACATTTATTTCTCTGAATTTGATTTAATTTGTTAGGTCAAATTTATTCAAGTATGAAATTCAGGCCTCATATGCCATTGGAAAATTATGAAATTATTTTAGTAGATTCCCTTAGTGATCTTATAGTCCTGTAAATTTTCTCAGAATTTATGGAGATCAGTAATTGATACTTGTTGTGTAAATCCTTATTTGCACCTCATTCATGTTAAATAGAAATCATGGTCAAATAATCCCTGGAAAAATGTGAAACTTAGGGTTTGAGGTTTCTAGACCAATATTATGTTATTGTGAATTTATCAGAATTTATAGAGACCTATAGATGATATTTATTGTGTAAATCCTTTATTGCACCCCATTCATGTTAAATAGAAATCATGGTCAAATAATCTCTGGAAAAATGTGAAACTTAAGGTTTGAGTTTTTTAGATCAATATTATGCTATTGTGAATTTATCAGAATTTATAGAGATTTGTAGATGATACTTGTTTTGTAAATCCTTTTTGCACCACATTCATGTTAAATAGAAATCATGGTTAAATAATCCCTGGAAAAATGTGAAACTTAGGGTTTGAGGTTTGTAGACCAATATTATGCTATTGTGAATTTATCAGAATTTATAGAGATCTGTAGATGATACTTGTTGTGTAAATCCTTATTTGCACCACATTCATGTTAAATAGAAATCATTGTTAAATAATCCCTAGAAAATATGAAACTTAGGGTTTGAGGTTTTTAGACCAATACTATGCTATTGTGAATTCATCAAAATTTATAGAGATCTGTAGATGATACTTGTTGCGTTAAACTTTACTTTCACCCCATCAATTTGAATAGAAACTGTACAACCCCCATATCCAACGAGTAAGGCCCAGCGTTGTGCAACCCCGCTATTCGCCGAGTATACTCCCAAAGGCTCATTGGAGCATCATGGTAACGTCTACCCATGCAGGAAGGGAGGTGGAGGCAAAGAGGACGAGCGGTGGAGGCGGAGACCTCCCGCTCGCCCTGCTCATAGAGGAGGCGAGAAGGGGGGAGGGGCGGCTCGCCCCCCCCCCCCCCCCCCCCCACTCGCCCAGCTTGGTGGCGAGAAGGGGGGAGGGGCGGCTCGCCCCCCCCCCCCCCCACTCGCCCAGCTTGGTGGCGAGGAGGGGGAGGGGGTGGCTCTCCCCCCCACTCGCCCAGCTTGGTGGCGAGAAGGGGGGAGGGGCGGCTCGCCCCCCCCCCCCCCCCCCCCCCCACTCGCCCAGCTTGGTGGCGAGGAGGGGGAGGGGCGGCTCGCCCCCCCCCCCCCCCCCCCCCCCCCCACTCGCCCAGCTTGGTGGCGAGAAGGGGGGAGGGGCGGCTCGCCCCCCCCCACTCGCCCAGCTTGGTGGCGAGGAGGGGGAGGGGCGGCTCGCCCCCCCCCCCCCCCCCACTCGCCCAGCTTGGTGGCGAGGAGGGGGAGGGGCGCCCCCCCCCCCCCCCCCCCACTCACCCAGCCAGGGGCGAGAGGAGGAGGGGCGGGTGCCCCCCCCCCCCCCTCTCGCCCTCGCCCAGCAAGGGGGCTCGCCGAGCCCCGCGAGGTACCCCTCTCGCCCAGGGGAGGCCCCTTCGCAGTCCAGTTTTGGCTATTCGCAGTCCAGTTTTGGCTATTCGCAGTCCGGTGGTCTGCGTTTAGCGCTTCAGAACAGCGGGATTTGGCTATTCGCAGTCCAGTTTTGGCTATTCGCAGTCCAGATCCGAAAAACCTATAAATAGGACCAAGGGGGCACCATTTAGAAGGGTCATCCTAGGCTAGCTCTCTCCTCCCCTCTCCCCTTCCCCAAATCTCTCTAGGGGGTGAGCGAGAGGCTCCAGTGGTGCCCAAGCTTAGTAGTGGCTTGGGAGGGGAAGTTCCAAGGGGACTTTCGGGTATGTGGCGGGACCTCCCCACTAAGCCCTTGGTCCAGTTCTTAGTTCCGACACCTTCAACCTAGAGCTCTCCCTTGGGGGAAGTAAGGGTCGGTCGCCCCTCAGCCTCGTTGAGGGCCCCGAACTCCACAGAGACCGAGTAGTCGGTTTCAACAGAAACTATGATTAAGGATTCCCTGGAAGAGTGTGAAATATAGGATTTGAGGTTGTTAGATCATTACACATTGTGAACCTTTGGAAAGAACTTGGAACTTATTAGGACTTGATAGGACCAAGGTTGCTTCTGAAAAGTCAAACCTAGTTCAATTCCACCTTGGTCTGCGAACAGTAGAAACTATAAACATAGATTCGGAGCCCTTCCTTATGGTCACCACCCCTAGAGTTATTAACTCTAAGAGATTTGCAGATGCCCAATTAGGTTGAAGGATTAATCACCAAAGGCAGTCAACGAAAGTGAAGACGGGGTGGGTTTAGTGATAAGTACCTATTAGAGGAGATGAAGAATGACTTAGCGGGAAGTGCAAGTTATGATTAAGAGATAACACAAGGATATAATCGGTCACTAGGAATGACATGGTTCAGTGTTCAATAGAACACCAACACATGTCTGCCCGAGTCAAATGGTAATCCACCCTAGGATTTTAGAGCAATTGGAGAGCAAATTGGGCATACAAGAATGGGTAGCAACTAAATAAAATAAATATCCTGGAAGGGGGATTTGGGCCTCAGTCACAATTACATTCCCTAGTACCGTTGCGAGCCCTTCACCGGATAATCCACGGGAAGTCCAGGATTCACCCCAAGCTTCTAAGATCAACTAACAATAGACAAGAGTAGTAAAGTCGGAGAACTTGAAACATAATCTCCCTCCCAAATTTGGGAAGGAATGAAATAAGGACTGGGATAGTCTTGCGAGCTGTAGGCTCGGTTTATAAGGAAGGACTGGGATAGTCCTGCGAGCGGTAGGCTCGGGTTATAAGGAAGGATTGGGATAGTCATGCGAGCGGCAGGCTCAGATTATAAGGAAGGACTGAAATAGTCTTGCGAGCGGTTGGCTCGGGTTATAAGGAAGGACTTGGATAGTCCTGCGAGCGATAGACTCGAGTTATAAGGAAGGACTGAGATAGTCCTGCGAGCGGTAGGCTCGGGTTATAAGGAAGGACTGAGATAGTCTTGCGAGCGGTTGGCTCGATTTTTATAAATGTTGGTTAAGAATTACGAGTTGAAGGCTCGGTGGTACGAGATAATACATAATTGCATGTGCATAGGATGTGGTGGGTCTTCGGTTCTGGCTTAGTCGTCACACCGACAGCAGTTCGTTGACTCGGCAGTGCTAGTGGTTTGATTAGGGGCCAGGTTGTTTTACAGCGCGTCCAACGGGACGGATTCCCTAAACCCTGCCTGGCCAATTCAGTTTAGTACGCAGGAGCTCGTGAGTACCGGGTGTCGGTATCACAGCGTACGTTAGGGCCTAGGTCTGGTAGTGTGACTTACCCACCTAGGTGTGGAGACGCCCGCTCCTCTGCCACCGTTTGACCACGACGGGAGGTGCCCGAGAGGTTAGCTGCCTCCAAAAAGTGGGAACTAAAGGTCTGTACGTACAGAGTCGTGTGCGTGAGTTGCACCATTGCATTGCATCGCATTGCTTTGCATATGATAACATAGCATTCTTGCATAAATCAGAAACCTCATCGTATAATTTAGTATTAGCTCTTTTATACGATGAGTTTACCTTAGTGCCAGATCCCTTAGCTTATGTGATTTTGTGTGTGCATATAAGTTAAGGTTACATTCGTAGCTACTCTTATTTATTATATCTGCTTCTTTATATTGCATTGTCCTTTACTTATTGCTGTCACACTATACTCTGCTAGCATAGATTTGTTATCATTAAATGTCCAGTAATTATAAACCCTGCTAGTCTAGCCACATGTCACCTGCTTTTGATTTACCCTTTGATGTTCTCCGCTTCCTCCTCCCACACGGTGCCTAGGAGTCGCGGGTGGAGGCGGTGAGGAATATGCAGAGTCTTATAGACTGATGGTCGGTGGACCTCATCATTTTAGGGATGATGTGTCAGAACAGCAGGACCCCGTTCAGGAGACAGGACAGGAGGACGGGATGAAGCAGAGCAGCCACTACACGTCGTCGCAGCAGCAGCTACGGATGCATGAAGATAGAGTTTGATAGCTTCCGCATAGATGTAGAGTGAGAGTGTTGTTGCACAATATTTGAACATGTATCGGGCATAAGCCCTTATTCGTTTAGTTCTTTCTCATCGTGGATTGTGTAATCTTGTAATTTATATATTTAATGTGATTTGTGGACTTGTCTCTTCTAATGCTTATATTACTGTGAATTGTGGTTGGTCTGGACGATGTTGAATAGCCGGCAGGATCGGCGTATTGTGCCGACGACCATTTGGAGTAATGGTGCTGCCGCAAGACAGGGGTTCTGGGCGGTAAGACCCGGGAAAGAATGCAAAAAAAGAGGATCTTACAAAAATGAAAGCAAAATTGGCGACCATTTGGAGTAATGGTGCTGCCGCAAGACGGCGGTTCTGGGCGGTAAGACCCGGGAAAGAATGCAAAAAAAAGAGGGTCTTACAAAAATGAAAGCAAAATATTAAACAGCAATTAAAAATATTTTTTTCAATGAAAAGATACATGGTATATCTAAATATAAAGAATGATATACCCTTTTTGTTCAGCTGAGTTTGATCCCCTTTGCCGGGAGCCTTCAATTCACTCACCCTCAAAACCTGGAATAAGCAATAGTTTTATAAAAATTAATCCCAACGAAGATAAATTCTAGTTCAAAAGCATAATACAATACAATGTTGTTAAAAAAAACCATCAAGAACCATATATATGTGTATACATTTCCATAATGGAATGAAACTATAGTAAACACCGGTGGAATCAACTTCAGAACTTTCATTTTCTCTAAACTTCTACCAAACATCTTTCATCTCCTAAAAAATATCATTATTTTATAATTATTATTATTTGGGGGCATGCCATAAAAGATCCGTTCTTTAATTTCGGTACTTGCATAATATAGATAACTGACACACCACTGTACATCGAGGAAAATGTAAGTTTCATTATAATTTTCCAGAGTTGATGTTATTGAAATAGTTTTAAAAAGTAGTAATTTTACAGAGCTGGTCTTAAGTGGAAGTCTAAATGCCAACTGTAAATGCCAAAAAAAAAAAAATTTGAGTAAACATTGCTACACTGCTAAGCCTAAACCGAAGGGATCAAGAGTTGGATGTTTAAGTGAAAGTCTAAGTGAAAGTGTAAACTCAAACCGTAAACCAAAGAGATAAATTCTGAGCAAAAAAATGCTACATAAATATAGAACGAAAACAGAGTGGGAAATCCTCATCTTCTTCAAAAATCAAGGGCATGAGTAAATTTATTTGAAGATTGAAATCCATCAAAGTTTCAGATTTGGATGGAGACAAATTAATAAGAAAGGAGTATGCTTTAGAACTCCCCCAAAAGCATTCAATCTTCAGCAATTTTGAAGTAATCTCACATTAGCGAACATGGGAAGGAAACATCCTTGAGATTCTGAGAAGAATCGGCGGTGGAAGTACTGAAATCACCAGTCGCGAGAGAGTTTGAGGAAGGAGAAGGTGAGCCTCGGGTAGCCGACACTTCGCTTCGTACCTGCGAACCCCTTCGGCATGAGTGCGACAGCTGACGCCTGCGAACTCCTTCGGCAAGAGTGGGAGGATGCGGTCGCTGTTGGAGGCAGGGCTTCAGGCGAGGTGAATCTGTTCGAGGTCGTGAAGAAGAACAATACCGTAGTGCGCCTTCGTCGTCGATCGTGGTTGGTTGTCGGGGAGGCAGGGAGCGTTGATGTCTTGGCTGGCAGAGGGCGGAGTGTTGATGTCGTCGGCGGCTACAGGAATATCGCAGGAGGATGCGCGAGCATGAGCGGCGGAGGGGAGGGAGGAGGGAGCCGTCGTGCGTGTGTTGCGGTTAGGGCAGAGAAAAGTTTTCGGGATTTCAATGAATTCATTGCTTGTGTTTTAAAGAGTTTTACTTTTAATCTGACGGTCCCAAATTATCATACCATAATGGACGCGCAAGATTTTTTCAATGAATTTTTATTTCATGCTATTGACAGACCATACTATTTCTTTTTAAAATAGTATATATATATATATATATGCGACGAGGCATTAATCTCGGGGTCCTTCATGTAATTTACCAATTAAAATGCAATAACTTTTTCTAGTTCCACCGTTTTATTGGTTAATAAAATTTGACAGATATGTTGGTTTATTTCTCGGGGTCCGTTCTGTTGGTTTATTTCTCTTATAAATTTTTTATTTAAACTTCATGTGTCGAGCTGTTGGGAGAATCAGGTTGAGCAATTATCTCAGTTGAGAAGGCTCAATGCCATCTGCATTGATGGTAAAAACTTGATATGTTGGGTTTGGACCTCTATTGCTTTTGATTTTGTGCAATTGTAACTTGCAGAGTTCCAGATCACTTGTAGATTGTTCTTGTAAGCTGCAATTTTCTTAGTTCTATTTTTTATCTAGTAAAATATTATTGGGCTTGTGCCCCTTTTTGAAACTGTGGGAGCTATCTCTTAGATTCCTATTTATTTGGTGCCCTCTGAGTCTGCTTGATGCCACATATTATAGGAATGATTAAAAACATTCTTTTCACCAAATATTTTGCAGGTTGCATAATAATTCAAGAAGTGGTTTTAATAAAAATTAGGCTCTAGTAATATTTTTTTATTTGTGTTGATGTAGGCATTTATAATATCCATTCCTATGACTGATTGCATGGAATTTTTTAAATTACGTAAGACGATGGCAGTATAGTATTTTTCTTAGGAGTGACAAACTTGATACACCTGTAAAGCATCCATCAGACAGTGCAGATATGATTTTTGAAGCGGATTCAAAGCACATCACAAGCGCTTCAAGTCAGAAGTCTTTTTTTCTAGAAAGAAACAATGATAAAATCTGCTCAAAGGATTCATCTCAGGTTTCTATTAGATTTTAAAGAAGAAAATATCAAAAATGGAAGAAAGCTGAAATGAAAAAAAGAAGGAAGGGGAAGGTAGAGAAGAACTTTCAATAATGATCACATTGCTTCAATATCAGTTCTTTCATTGATACAATTGTTGGGCATTATATAGGCTCCAACCAAATGATAAAACAACTAACACTTGTAATAAAATATTACAAGAGTTAATAAAAGAAGCTCCTATCAAAAACATCCCATCACTATTCAATTTTCAGTGGTTATGCCCATGCTATATGGTACTTCGTGATGAGGCTTAGCCTTAGGTCGCCTTGATTTAACTTATCAAAAATAGCAGGTGAAGGCTTATTTCCAACGGTTTCCGCCAATATATGAGCTTCCAACGGTTTCCGCCAATATATGAGCTGACATAGGCTCAGTGTGATCCCATGTTCTTTCAGTAGGGTCTTCCCACAAAGCTAATAGCATAAGGGACACTCCTACTACTGAGCTGAGTGCAAAATATCTTGCCGAAACAACAAAAGGAAAGCTTCCTCTTTTAGAAAACACATCAAGTGGCTCAGCATCTGCAAAGCCTCCTCTTTTAGAATGCACATCAAGCGTCACATCAGTTCAAAAAACCTCATCTTTTTGCAAAACCATTAAGCGGCATGGCAATTCCAAAGCTTGACTGCAAATATTTAGTTAGAGGAGGTCTCTCACATGCGCTCATGCCCCGTCGCAGCTTCTAAGAGCTGGCACTCAAGAAGAAAATATTGTTATATTTTTCTTTGCTAAAGATATTGAGAGGTTTGTTCATGAAGATTGTTTTGTCTGCTATTTGATTACTGATACCTGATATCTCATTTTTTATTTGGTTTAGTTATGAAAAAAACTCTAGGAAACTAATGGATAAGATGCACAAAAATGATTTAGCCCTCAATGGAAACGTTGATGGAGCTGAAATTCTTATATTCACTTCAAATAAGTTGCCAGTGAATGCCCAGCGTAAGTAATAATTATGGGTACATGCATTATTTGCATAATTGTTAAACAATGGGAAAGTTTTAAATAACCAGTTCTTTTCAGGTTGGAACAAGATGCATTACCTCTGGGGCATGTTTAGAAGCAAGAGTAGGATTTGCTTACCAGTGATGGGTGAACAGGTCTTCATTTTCCAATCAAGATTTTTCTGCACAACCGATTTCAGATGTTTCTAATGCACATAACTTAGAAATTAGCTTAAAACTGAAGAAATTATCTGATTCAACGGCATCCCAAGGAATGCAGAGGGAGTCTATTAATGGTGTGGATTTGCGGACTTTTACTTCGGTGTTCGAGGATAAGACAAGCAGGACACAAGTACTGTTGGAACATAAGCCTTCACCTGCAAAGGTATATGTGATGTCCTTTCCTTCTTGAGCCTAGTGTGCGCCGAAAACACTGTCTAACTTTCATCTGGAGCTAGAATTCCCTCGTTTGAAGAAATGTAATCCTAATGTTCTTCCCCTCCTTTCTTTTTCCAGTTCAGCCTTCTTCCTTTTTTAGTTATTTTCTTATCTAAAATCCAACATGGTATCAGAGCGAGGTTGAGTTGTTTGGTCGATCTCGCCGGCAAAGTCCTTGTGAAATCAAATCTCGGCGTGGCTATGTCGAAAAGAGGGGCCGAAAAATACGGATTCCCCGGTGGCTCGTATGGGCTTTGTCTCATAATTTCTATCCCGCGAGGTCGTGCGTGGAGTTTTCGTCTTGCCGTTGAGGCGTCGTTTGGAGTGCAGAGTTAAGGATGACCATTACGAGTGGGACCGGAGAAGAAAACGGAATATCCCCGGTGGCGCGTTGAGTTCTGTCCCACTTTGCCTACCGGACAGCGTCCTCCTACCTCCTTCCAACAAGATCCATCAAGAACTAAGAAAAAAATAAGTTTATTTGCAGTTTTTGACAATAAGATAGATGTTTGAACAAGCAACCAGCTGGTACGTGTGAAACTATAAAACATGTTACAAATTTGCTACCAAGGGCTTGAAATTTCACATCTTCACTCGAATCATCTTTCTGATGCAATGTGTTCTTAAACATAAATTGTAAACACTATTTTCTTTGTTTCATGGCACAGATCAGTGTCCAGGCCTCTTATTCCACATTAATGTGAACAATTTCCAATGGCTTCTTTGCTCTCCATGCTACTCATTTATGAAAAGATTGTTGTGATGTTCCCCAGGGGATCTATCACAAACTTAATTGTTGCATTTCTTCAATTTTGGGAAGTCCTTGCACCATATGTTTACTTGAAAGAAGTTTGAGTCTATGGAAATTTACGTGTCCAAGGCTCTTCTGTCACAACCATAAATCATCAATAACTTGAGAGTGATTCGAGAACTTCAATTTTTCTCCATTTTTATCTTTGTCAAATTTTGTTGTGGATCTTTTCTACGAGACATTCATAAAAACCTCTATTCCATCCATCAATAATTCTTCTACTAATATATATCCTTTATGACTCGAAAACCCCATGCATTGTCATTAGCGCAGCATACTTGTGAAATTTTGAGACATAGAACTGATGACATATCAACACATCATGTCAAGGAGAAGCAAGATTATTGGGCCCGACTTGGGCTTGGCTAGACTGGCCCCCATTATTGTTGCCAACTGCTACGAAAGGGCAACAACTTCTACCAAATGATAGCCACAAAGATGGGCGGATAACACCGATCTATTATAGTTGGGGAAGCGCCCCAACTATAAATGTTGGGCGCTTGCCAAGCTGTAAAGCTCGACAGGCACCAGGCCGGCACCAAGCGAAGCCTGATGCTCATGCAGGCATGGGCCCGGACGTCCCAGGCTGGGCCCATGCAAAAGGGGTCCTTGTGAGACCTCCTAGGCTTGGACCTATTATGACTGACCCGAGTCGAGCTATCGAGCTCGAACTTTATTTGCACATCTAGCTACTTGGGCCTAGGGACCTAAATCTAATTTAAATTAGTCTGGGAGAATTCCATATGTTTTGACCAAGTCATTGAACGGAGAATGTCACCGAGAAAAAAGAAAAGCGAAGCCTACATAGCTCAATGATTTTGAGTAGAAAAGTACCATTAGGATTTAGGAGTATGATGTCTGCATAAATTTAGAACATAATGGAATGGCAAAAATGATGAATGGAAAAAATTGAAAGCAGTTGCGAAAAGTCATTGTTGAAATTATAGATGTTAGAAAAGTAGTGGTAAGAAAAGTAGTCGAAAGAGAAGGGAAATGTTGGTCTACGGGAAGAGAGACATGAAAATGCAAAAAGCTCAAATCAGCTTTTCAAAAAGTAGGATAGTTCAATATTTTCAAAAAGTCCCGAAAACACATTTTTGGCACAAGTGTTTTTCCCACCACGGAGAGACCAAACACCTCAAAATAGCGATGGCGGCGGGGATATAACTTTTCTTACCTAGCTGGTTTGCATGCTAATATAGATCATAATACATTGGTAATGGGCCCTCCATTTATGGGCTTCAACTACATATTATAGTGGGCCTATTCTCTAGAGCGGGCTTGCATTCGAGATCTAAAAAATGAACACAAGCCGTAGTTTGTGTAGCCCGACCGAGGAGAGAGAATATTTGAGACCACTCCTATCAGGCCATGTGGCCAGCTCGAATCTTCGTGTAAAGAATACATTTTCACTTTCTCTAAATCCAACTCCTCATATTAAAAGGGCGTTGCTATTAGCACTACGCTTTTGACTATTAGCACTCAAAATTTGAAAATTTTAGGGCTTATTAGCACTCACTTTTGTCTATTAGCACTCAAAAATTTAAAATTTTAGGGTGTTATTTTTAATAGCCGCAAACAGCCCTTTTCCCTAAGTTGCATGCCCCTACACATCTCCTCTCGCAGAAACGACGCCGTTGGAGTCGGCGGCGATGACGATGGCGTTGGCGGAGGCGACGATGGCGTTGTAGTTGGCGGCGACGGTGATGGCGTTGGTGGAGGCGACGATGGTGTTGGTGGCGGTGACGATGGCGTTGGCGGAGGCGACGATGACGTTGGAGTCGGCGGCGACGACGATGGCGTTGGCGGTGACGACGATGACGTGAGTTGGCGGCGACGACGATGGCGTTGGAGGAGGCGACGATGGTGTTGGAGTTGGCGGCGTCGACGATGGCGTTGGCGGCGACGACGATGGCGTTTGCTGTGGCGACGATGACGTTGGCGGCGACGACGATGGCGTTGGCGGCGGAGAGTCCAACATGCTTGAGCATATACATATTTAAACTTCTTGTACGTATTGTAAAATTATTGGGTATGCATTAATATTTATATGACCTATAATAACATTATTGGGTATCCAAGGAAAGCGGAGCAAAGAATTGACAATCTATTTTTTGACATTTACTTTATAAAATGTGTTATATTTTGAAGTGTTATTTTATAATAGTGAAAATGATATTTTTATTATGTTAAAAAGAAATTGACAAAAAAAGTGCTAATAGTAATAGTGCTTGCTAATAGACAGATTGAGTGCGAATGGAGAATCACGTAAAACAGCGTTTGCTAATAGCGGCGAGTGCAAATAGACAAAAGCGCAATGCTTATAGCAGTGTCCTGTTAAAATCCAGACAAATTTATGAAGGGAGCCCGGAACCAAAAACGCCTCCTCCTGAACACTCCTGCTCAGATCCCTCATCCCAGCCTCTAATCGAATTGAATTAGCGTACGTACGAACTAATAACTCTTGGTTTAATCCGAATAAATACGTTCAGTTCCAACATTTAAATTGGCTAATAATTCGTCCGGTTTAACTGTAAATGACTCCGCCGCATTTAATTTTAGCAAAATGGGGCAGGAGCACATGGGAGTTGGACCGGGCCCGCGGCTCAAAAAATTAAAACCCACGCCGCTACATGGATTGTTTCTCGCTCGACGACACTGCAAGCACAGAAACTTGACCCGTCGGCGCATTCGGCCCACGAAAAGCACGAAGTTTGCTGGTACTTTTAGAACTTCTCGCATGGTATGTCCTTGAATTATAATATATATAATAAAAGAGTAGCTCCGCACGGGCTTCGTTCGTGCTCGCTGAGTTGTAGTGGGCTGCGCTCACATTTGAGCGAGCTGCGCCCGCATTCGAGCGGGTTGTGCATGCATAAGACAGTACCCGAACAACGACGGTGGGCTTCGCCCGCAACATATATTTATGAGTACTCAAAGTGATCGTAAAAAAATATACATCAATATTTTATAATTATTATTTTCAAAAACATTTATATTTTAACAAAAAAAATTTATATTACGAAATTAGTTTTTGAAGACCTAGTGATAACCTACCATAGTATGTCTACTAAAAAGCTTTTGGATTTTATGAATTTCCATCATTATTTTTATTATAGGGATATGATGTAATTACACAAATAGGTATTATATTTTATGAATTTTTAATTTTTTGATAATATATGTTAAGTCATTGGAGTAAAAGAATGGGGTTATATTTGACAATTTTGAATGTTGCACCAAAGAAAGCTTTTTCTATATAGTAGTTAAAAATATATAATATAATATAATTTATTTAAAATAAAATTATGTGATAGGCTATCTGGGTGAAGATGCTCGTTATCTAGTCATTTTTTCAAGTTTGTTGTGGTCCACTCAAGACTCCTAAAACCGGTTCAGAACGGATCGTGTTAGCCTAGGAGCGGTCGAGCACGCAATCAGTTACTGAGAGACGTGACTGATGACAAAGAGACCTTTTTAGCGTGAAAAACCTCAAAAAGGGATGAAAAACTACGTGGTCGGGACGGTGCCGACCGGAATTCACTATTTGTTGCTTCTTTACATGGCTTGCTTGAGAAATCGAGGGCGACATACCCCTCCTCGTTACAACTTGGGGGGAGATATAGAGAAACGTTCGGAGGGTGACAGGCCACCACTCTCGAAACTCAGTCTTCGTCATTGCGGCGAGACGGCCATGCGTCGTAGGCGGGCGGCTAAGGGCGGCCGACCACTGGCCGGCCGCCGGGCCTCGACGGCTGCGCACCTACGTGCGCGCGGCCTAGGCCGGCTAGGCGGCGAGACGGTCGCACGGCCAGGGGCGGCTGGCCGCCGTTTTTTGCGGTCGCGCGGCTTAGGTCGGACGGGCAGTTGGCCGCAAGGGCCTTGCGGCCGAAGCCGGCCGACCGGGTTGTCGGTCGGCCGGCGAGGCGATCGCGCGCCGTGGGAGCGCGACCAAGGGTGGGCGGCTGGATGGCCTGCCGTGGAGAAGCGCCGGTGGTGGGGCGCCGGCGACGGTCGGGTTGCTCCGGCAGTTAGCGTGGCAGATCGCCCGATCACGTGCGCGGCAGTTTATCATTAACTCCCCACTAAAATAGTGAGGGGTTATGAAATTCCTTATAACGAGGGAGACTCCTATCAAAGTTTAATTTTTAAATTGAAAAGAGTCATGTTTCGATGGTAATGTTAATGTGAGGATATAATTCAACGTTTAGAAATGATTATTTTCAATAAGAATTTAGATTTTATATGTTTTAAATTTCAATTAAGATCATAAATTTATGGCCAAATAAAAATAATTAATTTGTTGAATGTTTAGTACTTATAACTTGTTCTTGTAGAATGAGATTTTTATTCTCTCATTTATGATTGAAGAAATTGTTGCTTTTTTATTCAAAAAGAAGCTAGCGACGTATTGGCGTCAATTTTATTTTTTGAGCTAATTAATCCTCATGCACCTAGTATATCGATCATGGAAGATATATTTCATAAACTATAAAAAAAGTCATTTATGATTTCAAAGTCATATGTGAATATCAACAGGTTGTATGATTCATTCTATCCTCTTAGGTTTTGTTTGGGGGCACTTATTTTCACCGGTCAAGCGGTTACGACTGTTGGGAATGAGAGCTAACAATCCCGATCAGAGCACCTGTAGCAAATTTGAGCGAGCACATGTGCGACCGCGTTGAGCGGTATGCAAATACACAAAAGAAAAATACGATGCTAAAATAATAAAAGCACACAGGAAATTTTAACGTGGAAAACCCAATTGGGTGAAAAACCACGGGACGATCGGAGTCCAACCCGGAAAACCTCCACTAAAAGTGTGTGAAAAAACGCACGCACGAATTACAGGTTTTCCCTCCACCGATCCACAAAGGATCTCCACTACTCCACCACAAACTCAATCCACACAGGATTCACACAACCTTCTCTCCAACAATACACACACAAGCACAATATTGTAAAGAGAAAAACAAGAGATGACGGAGTCGTTACCCGGACGGATTGAGCAATCCGTCCCAACGCCAAAGATGACGTTCTCCAAACCACGAAGAAGGACGGCTATGTGCAGCCCCTTCCAACTCCGCTCTCCAATCTCCAAGCCACGAACAAGACTCGGCAACACCAAGCGGCGACGCTCCAAAGAGCAGCAGCCCACGGCGGCGGCAAAAGCCTTTCAACAACAGGCGAGGGCCACTTCCCTCAACACAGGCGGTCGGAGCCCCCACAACTCCAAGCGGCGGCACCAACTCCTTCACAGGCGGCCGGAACTCCCCAACACAGGCGGAAACAAAAAAAAACTAGCAACGACGCTCCTCAAATCAGCGGCGGCAACTACACCCAGGCGGCGCACCTCCTTCTCAACACCAGACGGCAACAAGAATTCCTTCAGGAAACGGACGGGAGAAGAAAAATGGGATCTGCAGTTTTTTTTTGTTTGACATTCCTTGGAAAGGAACTGGAAGAGACGGAGGCGAAAATGTCCACGGACGATTCAAAAAGCAATCTGAAGGAAGAGACGAAATCGAAGTTGTTCTGCGAACCAGAAACGAAGGTGGTGATGCTCTAGGCGCAAATGTCACTCACGACACAACGGGAGCAAGGTGGTGTCACGCGGGATAAAGCGGAGATCTCGCTCTTAAAATAATTGGGCTCTCTGCCTCTTGCGACTAGACGAGATAGAAGAAACCCTATTTTGTTTCCCAGCCATACAGTGGTCGCACCTCTCCAAGTGAACATCAGACATGTCACTAATCAACTTCCTCGTTAGGCATCCCAATCCCTTCTGGCTAATGTGTGTCAGCCTCTTGTGCCATAAAGAGGTGGATGCCTCATCCCTGACGGAGTTGGCCTGAGCAGCTTCAGGCCTCCCCTCCATGTAGTACAAGCCAGTATCTCTGTACCCCCTGGCCAGCACAAGTGATCCCCTGATCAACTTCCAGAAGTCTCCTCCAAAGACACTCAGGTGTCCATCTCCAAGCCTGCCAACGGATATCAAGTTGAAGCGAATGTCTGGCACGTGTCTAACATCCCTCAGAATAAGTAGGGCTCCCGTTCTCGTCTTCAAATGCATGTCTCCACGCCCAAGTACCTTGGACGTATCCCCATTGCCCATCCTCAACACCCCACAGTCATGAGTGGTGTAAGTGGCAAATAACTCCCTGTAGTGGGAGACATGCGCAGAGGCTCCAGAATCAACGATCCAGCATCGGTCGTCACACGCGAGTGCAGTAGTGACGTCGTCGCCAACAATGATGACGTCGTCCTCCTCAGTAGACACAGTAGCTGCCATGTGACCCTCATCCTTGCCCTCAGTGGCAATCCCCTTCTTCTTCTGATCGTTCTTCAATGAGTAGCAAAACTTCTTGATGTGACCCTTCTTGTGGCAGTAGTGGCATTCCACGTTCTGATAACGTGACTTCGACTTGCCCCTACTCTGACTCCTGTCCTCCTTCCTGCCTCGGCTCTTACTCCTTCCTCTCCCCCTAGGCTCAGTGTAGAGAACGTCAGCTCGTGAAGAAGAGCCTGAAGTCCCCTGAGACTTTCGTCTCACCTCCTCATTCAAGATCCCACTATTGGCGATCTCCATGGTAACAATCCCCTGGGGGGAAGAATTGATCAGAGAAACTCTGACCATCTCCCAAGAATCAGGAAGTGACTTGAGTAGCCACAATGCGTTCACCTCATCTTCAAAAGTCACCTTCATGGCAGTCAAACGATCGATAATCCCCTGGAACTCGTTGACATGATCCAAAATAGGTGAGCCCTCCCGGTATCTGAACTCTCTAAGCTTCTTCAGTAGATAAATCTTGTTGATGCCCGTGCTCTTGGCATACAGTGTCTCGAGAGTCTTCCACAGTACCTTTGCATCAGTGATGCTAGCCACATGGTTGTAGACGTTCGACTCCACGAACCGTATGATAAACCCACACAGCTTCCGATGCTCCACCTTCCATTTTGTCGGATCCGTGTCCTTTGGCATCTCCTCAAAGACAGGAGCATGCCAACCCTTCACGTAGATCTGATCTTCCATCAGAAGATGCCACTGGTGGTAATTGGCACCATTCAACTTTACCATCTGCTCTGAACCTTATGTGGACTCCATCCTGCTCTGCCAACTGGCCGGACCGACCACTGATCTTTGAGTTGACTATCTCAAAATATGCAATTGGAGAGGATAGCCAGCGAGCCAATGGTCGTAAACTACCACTCACAATTGCACACCCGAGATCACAATCAACTCGTCCTGAAAACCCAAAAGGTCAGCCCGGTATCTGCTCTGTCACTGAAACGGCTTTGTAACTGAACCTCGCTTTGATACCACTTGTTGGGAAATCAGGTGCAAACCACTGTGCACCGCTATAAAATTGCTGGGAAACAAGAATGCAAAATAGGCAAACACTGCGCCCGGCAAAACCCGCCGGCGCACAATCACAAATATATATTAAATTAAATAGTATATAAATGCAATTACAGGAAATAACAAGTGAAGAAATAGACCGTCCGGTGGAACACCGCAGATGCGCCGGACGCGCACGATCCGCGTGAGTGTAGAAATCTGGACTGCAATCCGACTAACGGACGCACAAGGTTCGTCGGAACCTTCAACGTCACTCTCCGACGTTCAACCGCAACCACCACCGGAGATCAACTCCGCCACCGGAGACAAATGCCACCACTGAGATCCGGCGCCGTCAAGGCTAACTGCACTCGAGCACGCCTTCAAAGTCTACGACAATCTCCACCAAGCCCGACGACGACTCCCTCTCCAACGCCGGAGGCTCGCTTCCAAGACCGGCAACACCTCCCTCTCACCGGCGAAACACCACGAGGCCGGCGGCCTCTCCGTCGCACGAGAAAGAGAGAGAAAAACGAGAGAGAGAAGAAGGAGGTTGGCTGTGGTTCTCTCCCAGGCGGACTGGACGTAGCATGTGGTTTCTCCCCGAAGAAATGCTACAGACGCCTTCTTTTAAAAATAACTCCCAGGCGACCAATTCCAAAACAGTTACGTGGTTTATTTTCCCCTTGGCGGTTTCTCCAAAGCAAGGTACAGGTGGTTTTATTTCCTCCACGGTTTAATATTTCTGAAACTTTATATCTATATATATTAAGTTTATAAATTCTATATATATATAATTTATAAACTTAATATATAAGCTTATATAATCTGAACCAAACATAACAATCACCACTTTGATTCGGGATCCAGAGCCACCACCTGCACGAAGCACTCCAACTGCACAAGGCAACACTGCATAAAGCATCGACTGCGCAAAGCAACACTGCGCAAAGCACCACCCCAAAAACTGAGGCGTCAGCCGACCTGCTCCAGTCGACTCATCCCTGCTCGGGCTCAACCCCTGAATGTCGACGCAACCGGATCGCTGAATCTGACTCGCCTAGTCAGACTACCAGAAGGGCGATCCCCCGCACCACCTCGACCATCCACCCTGTCGGCCGTAAAAATCATGGGCACAACACCTCGCATCGTGGTCCCCATCAGCCGGTACAAACTACCGTGCTTCAAAGCTCGCATGAGCACGGTGCGCCCTCGCCTCACCATCAAAACTCCATCTCTCGCTGCAATACTGCAACCACTGGAATCCAATCTGCCCAACGAAATCAGATTCCTGCGCAGCTTAGGTACCAGGTGTACCCGCTCAAGCCTGCGCACTGCTCCGTCATGCGTCCGAATGTCCACAGCCCCTGTCCCCGTGACCTCACATACTGAGCTGTCACCAAGATAGACCGACCCAGTCGTCACCTCCAGGGAACTAAACATCCCTGCATTTGAGCAAACATGCTGCGATGCACCCGAATCCAAAATCCAGCTATCAGAGTCGCATCGACTCTCAGTGATGACAAGAACATCACTATCATCTGCAAAGGCTGCCCCTGCTATGTCCAATCTCTGGGCGTCCCCAGAACCCTGCGCACGCTGTGGACAAAGCATCCTGATATGGCCTCTCTGCCCGCAGTGGTAACACTTCACAACCTTCCTCGAGGCTGATCTGGCACGTGCACTCCCAGATCCCTTCTCGAACTGCCTCCCTCGTCCATCTACTGCCAAAACTTGCTCACCCCCAGGAGCGGGGTCCGACAACATCTGACTGGACAGTAAGGCAGATGTAATCTGCTCCACGTCTACTGTATCCTTCCCATACTATAGCGTAGTCTTCATATGCCTGAACGACGTCGGGAGCGAGGTAAGAAGCAAGAGGGCCTTGTCTTCTTCCTCCACCTTCACACCAACCACATGCAGCTGGCTCAAAAGTCCGTTGAACACATTGAAGTGTTCCTGCAGGTTACCACCTTCCTGCATCTTCAGGCCGTACAATCTCTGCTTCAGTAACAGTCTCGCGGTCAACGACTTGCTCATGTAGAGTCCCTCAAGCTTCTCCCACAACGTGACAGCGGACTCTTCAATACCGATGTTGAACAGCACCTTATCGTCGACGCACATCCGAATAGCGCTAGTTGCGCGCTCATCCATCTCAGTCCACTCAGAATCCTTCACCAGATCAGGCAAAGAATCACGCCCCCACAGCACTTGGATCAACCCCTGCTCAACCAGCATATCCTTGACCCGAATCTGCCATAGGCGGAAATTCCCGCTGCCGTCAAACTTCTCCACTGAATACCTTGCCAACACTGAATTCTTCCCTGCCATAACTTCCCTTAGCAAACTAGAAGACCTTAATTAAGGCCCGATTCATGCGGTCGTAACCGTTTGACCGATAAAAATAAGTCCCTCCAAACAGAGCCTTAGTCTCATATCACTAGCGGATGTGAGCTCGGTTCATTGAAGAGCGACACCTGGAAACCAGCCAGCGAGAAGACGATCTCGACCATTTGTTTATCCAGAAGATCTCATTCCGGGATGTGATATGGTCGCGAGACTCATCAATGGCCAATTAGGAGAGTGGCCATTAATGCAGGTGCAAGTTCTAAGAGAAATATTGTTCTTTTTTGTATATGGTTTAGGCATACAAAATTAATATTTGGAATTCTCGTTAACCATGGTGTCCCGGGTATCATCTGGTCGTCCATTCAATCAACCATTAGAATCAATAGCTTTAGGCCTCTTTATGAGATCAGTGTTGGCGAAACCGGAGAAAAATTGGGACTACTTCCATGAAAAAAATGAAATTTCGACTCAGAAAATATTGTTCTTTTCCACCAAAGAGTTTAAGAGATTAGTGTTGGTAGACAGGATTGGAAGCAATTTGCAGTGCTGTTTGGTTGTCACAAGCTAAAGGAATGGGTGTCATGTTGTCAATTTGAAAATCATGAAATAGATTTACTAGCCAGGTTAACTCGCAGCAAATGGATGTCATGGCGTGATATTCCGACTCAACGGAGGACTTGGAAACGGTATTCTGCTTCTTGCTTTTCCAGGAAATAAGAGGGGTACTAAGTTGAATACAATAGCCAGTGAGAGATCTCTTGGTGGTGGGGCAAGATGCCCAATCGGCATCACAGAATGCATGTAATTTTAAAGCAGTTTTTGTTGAAAAGTATAATTTTTGTCCAACTGCTCCTTTGATATAGCGCAATACCTTTTGTGCCATATGAAAATGAGGAGTCCTTGGTGTAGACATAAATTGACTTAGTATGTGAACAACGTAGGTTAGATCTGGACGGGATACGGTTAGCTAGGTAGATCAATCGTCCAACAATACGTCGATAAAGAGAAGGATCAGAGAACTCCTCACCATCTGTAGAATTCAGATGATGGTTTTGTTCAATCAGAATGATGTTGGACTAGGCAACAGAGATGTTCATGTCTTGAAGAATGTCTTGGGTGTATTTATGCTAGTGAAGATAAATGTCGGAAGAATTACGTAAGATTTTCAGTCCCAGAAAATACGATAAAGCGCCTAGATCTTTGATTTTCAATGTTTGTTTAAAGAGATTTTCAAATCATCAAGTTTCGATTGATGTGTTACAGCTAATATCACATCATCTACATAAACTAAAATTGCTATGAAGTGATCAGCAACAGCCTTGGTGAATAAGAAATGATAATTTTGAGATTGAATGAAGCCAAGTTGAAGCAAGGTGACAAAGAATTTGGAAAACCACTTACGGGAGGACTATTTAAGCCCATATAGAGACTTAAGAAGGCGACATACAAGATTTTGTTGAGTTGTTTCCCCCTGAACGTTGAAATCTGGAGGCAATTGCATTTAAACTTCTTCAAGCAAATCGCCATGTAGGAAGGCATTGTGAATATCTAAATTGATTAAACCATCCTTTTGAAGCAGTTAAGGCAAGGAGGATACATATAGTAGTCATTTGTCTACTGGTGCAAATGTGTCTTGGTAATCCAACTCCTCGGTTTGGGTGTAACCTTTTGCGACCAAACGTGCTTTGTAGCGTTCAATAGACCCATTAGAGTGACACTTGATTTTATAAATCCACTTACAACCAATTGCTTTCTTACCATAGGGTAAGTTGGTGACAATCCAAGTGTGATTGTCCTGTAAAGCTTGCATTTCGAGAGCCACATCATCCCTCCATACACAATGTTGATAAGCTTCTATATAAGTTGTAGGTTCCTTTTGTGACGAGGAATCCAAAAGTGAGGGAGCAGATCCGTTTAGAGGAGTTCTGTGGTCATTGGTAGTAATGGATGAACAAACATAATCATTTTGCCATTTGGGAGGAGCAGTTTGCCTAGTAGATTTTTCGTGGTTGAGGAATTGGAGAAGAATGGTGTTGGAATGGTGAAATATTAGGTGAAAGTGAAGGAAGAGAGTCATTAGATTCAGTAGATGTAATAGGAGGTGCAATGATGTATTCTACGGGAAGGTGATCAGCTAGAGGAGTAGATTCAGTGGATTCAAATTCTTCAGCATCTGTGGGAAAAAGGAGATATTAGAGGTGAAAGAAAAATAGTCCAAGGTTGGGAACGATACTGAGGGGAAGAAAAGGGGAAAATATTTTCAGAAAAATGTACATCCCGACTTACATAAATTTGATGTGTATTAAGGTAGTCAAATACCTTATATCTTTTTTGATGAAGAGGATAACCAATGAACAAGCAAGGGGAGGCAGGGGGATTTTGAAAGTTGAGTTTTAGTTCTCATTCTTATTATTAAAAGTCTTATTTAACGTTGTTTCAAATTAAGTGATATATATAAATATATATGAGTGCTGATTGAGAAAGTAAAACATAAATAAACAAGCACATAACCAGATAACACAAGATATATAGTAGTTCCCCAAAACCTGGGTACATCTACTCTTCTACCCACTGGTTGGAATCCACTAGGAGGTTGTTGATAAGGTGCCCTCTCACCAAGGTGATTTTGATAAGGTGTCCACACATCAATGGGAGTTTTGATCAGGTACCCAATTCACCTATAAGCTTTTGATAAGGTGCTTATAAACCAAGCTACAGGTTTTTGCTAAGGTGCCCTATCACCGGGAGTAAACTTTTGAAGGGAGTTTTAACCCTTTACAAGATGGGAAGGAGAAAGGGGAAAGATATATTGTTCTTCTCTTTTTGCTGAGAAGACACTTGAAAATCCTGATTGGATGTTGAGTTGGATCTTGATGAAGATGGTGAAGAGAGCTCCCCCTGTCTGATTTAATTGTGTAGGCTCCTTTTCTTGGTTCCAAATCCTCTATTTCAAATGTATGGAGTGGATCACCTCTCATTGTTCTCTGTCGACCTTCTCCTTATTTATAGCTCTGTGTATTAAGATAACACTATAGGAGAGAAATCAATTAGTAGACAGAGTATTAGAAAGAGAGAAATATTTCCATAACTATTATATCTATAGAAGGAAAGAATTCATCTTGATTTCAAATAATATCCATAATCAACTTAATCAATTTAGCCAAGAATCAATTAGAGGGAAAGAATGATTCATAACGGCTATAGAAGAATAATATTATTCCATATAAATCAGATCTATAGAAAGAAGGAAAGAGATCTGGTGTTATTTGAATTTAACATAGTAATCGACGTACGTCGATTACAATTCGACGTAAGCGTCGAATTCATCCTGGCTGGACGTCGAGAGGAGAATAAGGAAGGTACGTCGACTAAGGTGCGTCGACTAGAAGTCAGAGCTACGTCGACATAGGATACGTCGAATTTTTATTAAAGTTACTTCGACTCATTCTGAAAGAAACGTCGACAACACTTCGACGTTGCGTCGAATACTATTCGACGCATATTTACTTAACCTTGATTTTTCTTTCTTAAAATTCATATTCAACTCATTTTGGGGGTTAAGACAAATCATTTTCCCAGCAATCTCCCCCTATTTGTCTTAACCCTATTCAGAGAAAAATTGAATCAGCATTTAATCAACACATCAAAGCATATTTTATCGAAAGAGATATATTAGGAAATCAGAAAAATTATTTTCAGAGAATAAGGGGAGAATAGAGAACTAAGTGATCTTTGTGATTTCAGGTGTTAGCCTGTGTAAAAAATCAACCTCCCTCTGATACCAATTGAAAGTTGAATTTTAGTTCTCATTCTTATTATTAAAAGTCTTATTTAACTTTGTTTCAAATTAAGTTATATATATAAATATATATGAGTGCTGATTGAGAAAGTAAAACATAAATAAACAAGCACATAACCAGATGACACAAGATATATAGTAGTTCCCCAAAACCTGGGTACATCTACTCTTCTACCCACTGGTAGGAATCCACTAGGAGGTTGTTGATAAGGTGCCCTCTCACAAGGTGATTTTGATAAGGTGTCCACACACCAATGGGAGTTTTGATCAGGTGCCCAATTCACCTATAAGATTTTGATAAGGTGCTTATAAACCAAGCTGCAGGATTTTGCTAAGGTGCCCTGTCACCGGGAGTAAACTTTTGAAGGGAGTTTTAACCCTTTACAAGATGGGAAGGAGAAAGGGGAAAGATATATTGTTCTTCTCTTTTTGTTGAGAAGACACTTGAAAATCCTGATTGGATGTTGAGTTGGATCTTGATGAAGATGGTGAAGAGAGCTCCCCCTGTCTGATTTAATTGTGGAGGCTCCTTTTCTTGGTTCCAAATCCTCTATTTCAAATGTATGGAGTGGATCACCTCTCATTGTTCTCTGTCGACCTTCTCCTTATTTATAGCTCTGTGTATTAAGATAACACTATAGGAGAGAAATCAATTAGTAGACAGAGTATTAGAAAGAGAGAAATATTTCCATAACTATTATATCCATAGAAGAAAAGAATTCATCTTGATTTCAAATAATATCCATAATCAACTTAATCAATTTAGCCAAGAATCAATTAGAGGGAAAAAATGATTCATAACGGCTATAAAAGAATAATATTATTCTATATAAATCAGATCTATAGAAAGAAGGAAAGAGATCTGGTGTTATTTGAATTTAACATAGTAATCGACGTACGTCGATTACAATTCGACGTAAGCGTTGAATTCATCCTAGCTGGACGTCGAGAGGAGAATAAGGAAGGTGCGTCGACTAGAAGTCAGAGCTACGTCGACATAGGATACGTCGAATTCTTATTAAAGTTACTTCGACTCATTCTGAAAGAAACGTCGACAACACTTCGACGTTGCGTCAAATACTATTCGACGCATATTTACTTAATCTTGATTTTTCTTTCTTAGAATTCATATTCAACTCATTTTGGGGGTTAAGACAAATCATTTTTCCAACAGATTTATCTTTGTTTGGAGATGTGGTAGAAGCAAAACAAAGGCAACCGAACACACATAAATGATGGTAAGTGGCGAGTTTGTGAAATAAGAGTTCATAAGGAGTTTTGTGGTCCAAAACGGTGGTAGGAATCTTATTGATAATATGAGTGACCGTGAGAACACATCCCCTATAACGCCCCTGATTTTCGTTAATTATTTTACGTACCCTCTGTGACGTAATTTTGGCGTAAGGGCGTTACGTCAGCTCGTCTAGTAGTGTGTTGAGCCTTAGCTTAGTTAAAGTATGTCTTGTAGATCGAGCGTGCGAGTTTTCGCAACGTTTCGGGTTAAAGTAAAGATTTTGGGTGGATTTCAAGATTTTAGCTTCGGGAGGCTTTAGCCCGATTTCGGCCCGTCGGAATTGAATTCTGACTTCGCCGTTGGATTCGTAGCGCCGTGTTTTAGTTAAGGTGCGAATTTCGTAGAAATCCGAAGTGTTTTGGTCGCCCTCGAGGGTTAAGTAAGATGTGAGAATTATTTAATTAATTTAAATAATAAACTTAGGTTAGTATATAAGCCTAAGTCTCTTCTTTCCTATTCATTATCTTCCTCCTCGATCAAACCAGCCGCCGAGCGAGAGAGGCGAGAGCGGAGGTTTTGTGAGCCTTCAACCGGCGATTCCTAGGGCTGTAGTGGTCGGAATCGAGTTTGGTTTGAAGATTTGGAAAGCTCTCGGCGAGATCTTCGTTCTAGCGGTAAGCTTTTCTCGTTTCGTGGAGTTTTGGGAGATTTGGCGGTAACCTAACTCTTCCTTTTGGTCTGAATCGTTCTAGGATTCCGTGCTTGAGTGTTTCCTTAGCCTTCAGAGCGGAGGACCTCGAGTTTCGCAAGGATAAGGCAAGTGGCTTCCTCCTCCTTCTCTTTCTGTTCTTGAAGTATTGTTTCGCTCGTGTCGATTTCATGTCGCTCGGTTTAACTTAAGTTTTGGAGTGTTAATGTAAGCTTCCTTGATTATTCTTCCTTTGCTATGAATCGGGTAGTTGTTCCCTGGAGAAAACCGTCCTATCTATACCCAAAGGATAAATAGCTTCCAGGAGAATCGCTATCCGCAGTCCACACAGCAGAATAGGGGATTCTGTTGCAATTCGTCGAGATTTCACGGGACATTCCGTGTAATCCCGACGAATTCCGACGAATCTCGTGGAATTCCGACGAATCAAGTTAAAGATTTTTCTGTGTCGATTCGTCGAGATTTCACGGGACATTCCGTGTAATCCCGACGAATTCCGACGAATCCCGTGGAATTCCGACGAATCAAGTTAAAGATTTTTCTGTGTCGATTCGTCGAGATTTCACGGGACATTCCGTGTAATCCCGACGAATTCCGACGAATCCCGTGGAATTCCGACGAATCAAGTTAAAGATTTTTCTGTGTCGATTCGTCGAGATTTCACGGGACATTCCGTGTAATCCCGACGAATTCCGACGAATCCCGTGGAATTCCGACGAATCAAGTTAAAGATTTTTCTGTGTCGATTCGTCGAGATTTCACAGGACATTCCGTGTAATCCCGACGAATTCCGACGAATTCAAACAGCAAAAATTTCTGGACCTCCCCCATTCTATGTGGTGATTGGTAACCTTTACCAACACAGTCAATCTTCCATCTTCTCCGCATGCTCTTAATTCTATGTCTCGAAAAACATTCAAATGTCTCGAGAAATCCCTTGCTTCATCTCGAGAAATCCTTCCAGTTCTCGAGAAGTGCTGCCTTGAATGTTGTCCCTCTTCTTCTCGATAATTGATGGTAAGAACCCCGCCTGGAACGCATGTGATTTCGTTGAGTTTTTTTTTTATGTTTGAATCTCGTGTCCCCGCGGGTGCACTTGGATGATGGCCAGTGACCTTTCGGTGCTCCTGATCTCGAATCCCTCCCGTTTGAACTTCTTTCTACTCGTTGTGGTCTGTTGACATTTGAGTTACTCTTATGATTCATATTGATCGATGTGTACTTTGCCTTGACCCTAATTCTTAGGTCCTTCCAGTGATTATTCTTTCGGGCAGCGTCCCGTGTTTAATTAAAATTTAAGTAATAAGAACTACTGTCTTTAGCCTTACACAGTAGTTGTGTTTGGGAGACAGTGGGGGAAAATGTTATAGCCTTGCACGGTAGTCGTGTTTGGGTGGTAGGGTCTAGTGGTACCCCCACCTGGTTTTGGGCTTTGGGTAGCGGAGGTAGTTAACCGCTCCCGTATAATTTGAGCTGATCAGTCTCTTTAATTGATGAAACTAAATAAATGAACATGTTTGTTCCTCTTTTGGTATATAGTGCACTTGATGCTTGTTGGTTCTTTGTTGGAGCTCTCTTTCGGTAAATTTTGGCTTGGGTTAGTACCCCTTATGCCTTGTTTGTTTTTCTGCTAATCTTCTGCCACTTGTAATTCCTTGCTGAGGCGTTCTTTGTTTTATTGAATGCCTCAGGTTCAGAGCCGTAGCGGCTAGTGGTGTTGCCTGGAGTTCAGAGTTTGTAGCTGCTCACCCCGCTGTTGCGAGGTAGTTGTTTTTAGTTGCTTCTTGTGCTCAGACATACTAGTTGGTGCCAATGGGTTAGTGTCATGCTGTTGACGCCCATTGTGCCCCTTTTTATACCTTATAGTTACTTGTCAGTTTATGCCACTACTTATAGATCTTGTGTATCTTACTCTCTGGGAATGATTTATGCTAGGTGCACTATAGTCATAAAATGGTTTTTCTTCATCCTCATTTCATTCTTTCTAACTAAAACCCTTAACTTTAAAGTCGTCTAAAGGTATTTTCTACTCTTACAGTACGCCTAGTTATGTGCATATCACTTACGTCATGCTCCGTCGTTTGCATACATGTAGGACTTTAAGTAAACTAAATTAAGTATTTTTCCGCTGCAATTATACATACTTTCTCGGTGGACTAGTTGATCCACGAACTGAGAGACACAGTTCTTATCTCAAAACCCCTAATAAATGATTTCAAACGATGACTTATCAGATAATCATGTTTGTTTAGTTAAGTAATAGGATCCCGCCTGAGCGTCTACAGTTGTCTCCGGTATGACGTGGCATCACGACGTGTATTTTCTCTTACTCTGATATTCTTAAATTCGGAGAAAATGCGGGTTGTGACAGTTGGTATCAGAGCCAGGTTGTTCGACAAATTGGTCGGGCAACAAATTCTGATATAGATTGGTAGTTTTTTTTTGGTTTCATTGCATACACACACCGATATGTCATCAGTACGTCTTGGCCGAAGCATGAACACTACACTCATAGCATGATAAGAAGTATACGGGGCATATTATGTAGTATGGGATGCATAATATGTGTTTGTATATGGATCCACCATAGGTTGCAACATGTGACGGTTATGTAGTATGGGATGCATAACCATCATCACATGGATGCCCATTAGCACGTTTTCTTTTTCGTTACATGCGATATTATGTAGTATGGGATGCATAATATTTCATGTGTACGCCGCTCATAACATGCATTAAGGCCTTTATTAGAATGCATAGCACAACATACTTTACATAGCATTGCATAAGCACACGTGCGAAGTTAAAGACTTATATGATGACACACGTACACACATGATTTCAAAACAAGTAGAAAATTCATGCATTCATGTCCCTTGCACATGAGTCAAGTGGGACGATGTAGTATCGTTCCTGAATTTAGCATATCATCATGAAAATATCCCAGAGAAAGGTAGTGGAAATGGCAAGTAACTGTACATGTATGTTCTGAAACAAGCAGTGTAGTTCTAGTGTAAGGTTAAGTTTTAATTAGAGGTTTATGCGTATTAGCAGAAATGGCGCGCAAGCGAGTCGCGACTAGGTCGACTCCCCAGTCTGAGGGCGAGTCTTCGGGTGCGCAGAGTGAAGCCTTGATCGAGAGTCTGCGCCAGAGTAATGAGACTCTGACTAGGCAGATGGTTGCGATGCAGTCGCAGGTCGAGGCGTTGTTGGCTGCCGATGCTAGGCAGCAACCCGTAGTGCAGGCCCCAGTAGTAGGACAGACTGTACCTACTCCTCCTGCTCCCTTGGTACCCCCGGTAGCGATACCACCGGAAATGAATTTCATTTCGCATTTTCAAAGGTTGGGACCTCCTACGTTTGACGGAAGAGCAGACTTCATGGCATTAGACGACTGGTTTGTTGCCATTGAGGAGATGTTTTCGTACTCAGGAATCTCTGCAGACCAAAAGGTGATGGTCGCCGCTTACCAGCTGAAAGGACTTGCTAAGAGCTGGTGGATCAGGGAGAGGGAAAATCTCGTGGGTGGATGTTCGTGGGAGTCGTTCAAGGCAATGGTGTTAAAGAAATTCCTGCCGTCGGTCGAGCAAGACCGTTTAATGAATAATTTTCTGCACCTGAAGCAAAGACAACTCACGGTTAGTGAGTATGAGATCGAGTTCAGTAAGTTGAGCAGATTTGCTCCAGATTTAGTGGCTTCTGAGGCAGGAAGAATGAAGCGATTTCTCGGAGGTCTTCGTAGCGATTTTCAGCAGTTGGCGAGTGCTTATAAATCTGAAAGTTATGCTGAAGTGGTAGAAGCAGCACTGAAAGTCGAGGCTATCGACAATGCCAAGAATCGGGGTGCTCTAATGAAAAAGGACAAGAGGAAAGTCGAAGAGGGGGAGACCCCCAAGGTATCTAGCTTGACTCCAAAGAAAAGGAGTGGAGAGGTGTGTAGCTTCTGTGGCCGCCCCGGCCATCCAGTTGAGAAATGTTTCAAGAGGAAGGGAGCTCAGAAGCAGCAGCGAGTGCTAGCAATCCAGGGTGCTCCGAAGGGTGAGGTGCTCTGCCAGTTGTGCAAGCAGAAAGGGCATGATGTGGCCCAGTGTTGGACCAAAGATAAAGTCTGCTTCCAGTGCAAGCAGAAGGGGCACATAAAGTTCCAATGCCCGCTGATTCAACCCCCGTTGCAGCCTGTACCGCTTCGAACCTTGCCGTCGCCGCAGCATCAGGATAAAGGAAGAGGAAAGCTGAACGTGTTAACCCAGGAGCAAGCGCAGTCTTCGACCCAAGTGATCGTAGGTTAGACCTTAAGACAACTGTTTAGTCTTGTTTTCATTTTAGTTCGCTGTATTAGACTAGTTTCTCTTCGCGCTTATAGGAAGATTTAAGGTAAAGAATCGTTGGGCGCGTGTTCTGTTCGATTCGGGTGCTACCCATTCGTTCGTAGCAAGGGATTTCGTTGAGCGTCACCGTTTGACCCCTGAGCTGGGCAACGATTCGTTCCTCGTTAAGTTCCCTTCTGGTGATCTGGTGTCCTCGAACCAGTGCGTCCGAAGTTGCCCCGTTCTCTTAGGAGATTTCTTGGCTGTTGCTGATCTCAAAGTGTTGGACTTAGAAGACTTTGACGTAATATTGGGTATGGACTGGTTGTCCAGTTATGATGCGGTCATCCGATGCAAGGAAAAGCGTCTGGACTTCGTAATGGACAACGGTCAACCCATGAGCGTTCTTGGTTCTTCGTACCAGAGTTCTTCGATAATTTCTGCGGTATGTGCTCGGAAACTGTTAATTTCCGGTTGTTTGGCTTACCTTGTTTCTGTAGTAGAAGCTGTTGGTGGTTCGCCGTGTATCGAGGATATTCTGGTGGTGCGAGAGTTTCCCGATGTCTTCCCTGCTAATCTCCCTGGTCTCCCGCCCGTTAGAGATGTGGAGTTCGTTATTGATCTTGAGCCTGGTACTCGTCCTATTGCTAAGGCACCGTACCGTATGGCCCCGCGCGAGTTAGAAGAGTTGCGAACCCAGTTAGATGAGTTGTTGCAGTGTGGTTTCATTAGGCCAAGTTCTTCTCCTTGGGGTGCTCCAGTTTTGTTCGTAAGGAAAAAGGACGGTTCTATGAGGTTGTGCATAGATTATAGAGAATTAAACAAAGTGACCATCAAGAACAGGTACCCGTTGCCAAGGATTGATGATCTGTTCGATCAGTTGCGTGGTAGCACTGTATTTTCGAAGATTGACCTTCGGTCGGGTTACCATCAGTTGAGGATCCGTGAGTCGGACGTTCCCCGGACTGCCTTTCGTTCCCGGTATGGTCATTTTGAGTTTCTAGTCATGTCATTTGGTTTGACAAATGCACCCTCTGCATTTATGGACATGATGAACCGCGTGTTCAAGGATTTTCTGGACCATTTTGTGGTGGTATTCATAGATGATGTGCTGGTTTATTCTAGAAGTGCGGAGGAGCATGCTACGCATTTGCGCTTAGTATTGTCTACTCTTAGAGAGCACAAGTTGTATGCGAAGCTGAGCAAGTGTGAGTTCTGGCTTCCTCAAGTATCCTTTCTGGGTCATGTGGTGAACAAAGATGGAATTACGGTAGACCCCGCTAAAATTTCTGCCGTATTGGATTGGAAGACGCCTTCGACGCCTAAGGAGATAAGGAGTTTCTTAGGGTTGGCCGGGTACTACAGGAGATTTGTCCGAGGATTTTCAGTGCTGTCCGCACCCTTGACTAAGCTCACCCAGAAGAATACTGCTTTTGTTTGGAGCGATCAGTGCGAAGAGGCCTTTCAGGAATTGAAGAGGCGTTTGTGTAGTGCTCCGGTGTTGGCCTTGCCGGTCGAAGGAGTTGAGTATGAAGTTTATGTAGATGCATCTCATGTTGGACTAGGTTGTGTTTTGATGCAAGAAGGAAAGGTGATCGCTTATGGGTCAAGACAATTGAAAGTTCACGAACGGAATTACCCTACGCATGACTTAGAATTCGCCGCAGTAATCTATGCTTTGAAGCTTTGGAGACACCTGTTATATGGAGTGTCATGCAAGATTTTCACGGATCATAAAAGTCTGAAGTATGTCTTCACCCAGAAGGAGCTGAATCTGCGCCAGCGGAGGTGGTTGGAGTATGTGGCGGATTATGAAGTAGATATTCTGTACCATCCGGGTAAGGCTAATGTAGTGGCCGATGCCCTGAGCCGGAAAACCGCGCATATCTTCAATCTCTCAGTGCAGTCCTTAGTAGAGGAGTTTATGTTGATGGATATCTCAGTCGGTAGTTGTACCGCACCCTCGAGCTTAGAGGCTGAAGAGCCTTCTTGGATTGCCCTTACTAGGATGCATCAGGAGGAAGATCCTGACTTGCAGCATCTTCGAAGTAGAACTGAAAAAGGAGAATTGCCAGATTTTTCGATCGATGATAAGGATACTTTGAGGTACCGAGGTAGATATTGCGTCCCCGCGTTGGAAGAAATTCGGACAAAGATCTGTAGCGAGGCGCATGATTCTAGTGTTTCCTATCATCCTGGTTCCACGAAAATGTATAAAGATCTGAAGCAGATCGTTTGGTGGTCGGGTATGAATAATGATATAGCGAAGTTTGTGTCAGAATGTTTAACTTGTCAGCGCGTGAAAGCAGATCATAGGAGGCCTGGAGGTAAGTTGAACCCGTTAGATATTCCAAGCTGGAAGTGGGAGAGTATTTCGACGGACTTCATTACCGGTTTGCCGAGATCTCCCAGTGGTCATGACTCGGTGTGGGTTATAGTAGATCGCTTGACAAAGTGTGCTCACTTTGTGCCCTTTAAGATTGGTTACTCGATGGAGAAAATAGCAGAACTGTATTTGGATGAAGTTATCAGATTGCATGGTGTGCCTGTGAGCATTGTGTCGGACCGAGACTCGAGGTACACGTCTCGTTTCTGGCAGAGTTTGCAGGGAGCCTTGGGTACCGACCTTAGGTACTCTACCGCTTATCATCCCCAGACCAATGGTCAGACAGAAAGAGTTAATCAGATCTTGGAAGATATGATAAGGTGCTATATCTTAGACCACGGTGGGGCTTGGGATAAGCGGCTTGGATTGATGGAGTTCGCGTATAACAACAGTTATCAAGAAAGCCTACAAATGGCCCCGTTTGAGGCTCTGTATGGGAGGCGTTGTCGGACTCTGTTGTTTTGGGCCGAGGTGGGTGAGAGTCCCTTGCTAGGCCCAGAGGCTTTGGAAGAGATGAATGTTGCTGTGACTCATATCCGCGAGAAGCTCCGTATTGCTCAGGAGCGGTATGAGAAGTATGCGAATCGAAGAAGAGTGGATTTAGAATTTGCCGTTGGAGACAGGGTGTTCTTGAAAGTTTCTCCGATGCCAGGTGTTAAGAGGTTTGGAAGGAACCACAAGTTGGATCCCCGGTATGTGGGACCTTTCCGGATTGTTGAGCGCATCGGAGTGTCAGCGTATAGATTGGATTTGCCTGCTTCCTTCCCTAATGTTCACAATGTGTTTCATGTAAGCCAGTTGAGGAAATGTTTGCGTAGTGATCGGCTTGTTCTTGATTCAGTGCCCGTTTTGCAACCCAATCTTTCTTATGTCGAAGAGCCCGTCCGAATCTTGGAGACTCAGGAGCGTGTGTTGCGAAGGAAGACGATCCCAATGGTTAAGGTTCTTTGGAAGAATCAGGGTGTCGAAAGCGCAACTTGGGAATTGGAGTCTGCTATGAGGGAGACTCATCCTAGCCTCTTCACTTAGATTTCGGGTAAGTCTTCTTTCCTGTATCCTTAGAATTGTTTCTGTATCTTTCTTGATCCTTGGATTTCAAGTTTCGGGACGAAACTTCCTTTTAGGGGGAGTGACTGTAACGCCCCTGATTTTCGTTAATTATTTTACGTACCCTCTGTGACGTAATTTTGGCGTAAGGGCGTTACGTCAGCTCGTCTAGTAGTGTGTTGAGCCTTAGCTTAGTTAAAGTATGTCTTGTAGATCGAGCGTGCGAGTTTTCGCATCGTTTCGGGTTAAAGTAAAGATTTTGGGTGGATTTCAAGATTTTAGCTTCAGGAGGCTTTAGCCCGATTTCGGCCCGTCGGAATTGAATTCTGACTTCGCCGTTGGATTCGTAGCGCCGTGTTTTAGTTAAGGTGCGAATTTCGTAGAAATCCGAAGTGTTTTGGTCGCCCTCGAGGGTTAAGTAAGATGTGAGAATTATTTAATTAATTTAAATAATAAACTTAGGTTAGTATATAAGCCTAAGTCTCTTCTTTCCTATTCATTATCTTCCTCCTCGATCAAACCAGCCGCCGAGCGAGAGAGGCGAGAGCGGAGGTTTTGTGAGCCTTCAACCGGCGATTCCTAGGGCTGTAGTGGTCGGAATCGAGTTTGGTTTGAAGATTTGGAAAGCTCTCGGCGAGATCTTCGTTCTAGCGGTAAGCTTTTCTCGTTTCGTGGAGTTTTGGGAGATTTGGCGGTAACCTAACTCTTCCTTTTGGTCTGAATCGTTCTAGGATTTCGTGCTTGAGTGTTTCCTTAGCCTTCAGAGCGGAGGACCTCGAGTTTCGCAAGGATAAGGCAAGTGGCTTCCTCCTCCTTCTCTTTCTGTTCTTGAAGTATTGTTTCGCTCGTGTCGATTTCATGTCGCTCGGTTTAACTTAAGTTTTGGAGTGTTAATGTAAGCTTCCTTGATTATTCTTCCTTTGCTATGAATCGGGTAGTTGTTCCCTGGAGAAAACCGTCCTATCTATACCCAAAGGATAAATAGCTTCCAGGAGAATCGCTATCCGCAGTCCACACAGCAGAATAGGGGATTCTGTTGCAATTCGTCGAGATTTCACGGGACATTCCGTGTAATCCCGACGAATTCCGACGAATCCCGTGGAATTCCGACGAATCAAGTTAAAGATTTTTCTGTGTCGATTCGTCGAGATTTCACGGGACATTCCGTGTAATCCCGACGAATTCCGACGAATCCCGTGGAATTCCGACGAATCAAGTTAAAGATTTTTCTGTGTCGATTCGTCGAGATTTCACGGGACATTCCGTGTAATCCCGACGAATTCCGACGAATCCCGTGGAATTCCGACGAATCAAGTTAAAGATTTTTCTGTGTCGATTCGTCGAGATTTCACGGGACATTCCGTGTAATCCCGACGAATTCCGACGAATCCCGTGGAATTCCGACGAATCAAGTTAAAGATTTTTCTGTGTCGATTCGTCGAGATTTCACGGGACATTCCGTGTAATCCCGACGAATTCCGACGAATTCAAACAGCAAAAATTTCTGGACCTCCCCCATTCTATGTGGTGATTGGTAACCTTTACCAACACAGTCAATCTTCCATCTTCTCCGCATGCTCTTAATTCTATGTCTCGAAAAACATTCAAATGTCTCGAGAAATCCCTTGCTTCATCTCGAGAAATCCTTCCAGTTCTCGAGAAGTGCTGCCTTGAATGTTGTCCCTCTTCTTCTCGATAATTGATGGTAAGAACCCCGCCTGGAACGCATGTGATTTCGTTGAGTTTTTTTTTTATGTTTGAATCTCGTGTCCCCTCGGGTGCACTTGGATGATGGCCAGTGACCTTTCGGTGCTCCTGATCTCGAATCCCTCCCGTTTGAACTTCTTTCTACTCGTTGTGGTCTGTTGACATTTGAGTTACTCTTATGATTCATATTGATCGATGTGTACTTTGCCTTGACCATAATTCTTAGGTCCTTCCAGTGATTATTCTTTCGGGCAGCGTCCCGTGTTTAATTAAAATTTAAGTAATAAGAACTACTGTCTTTAGCCTTACACAGTAGTTGTGTTTGGGAGACAGTGGGGGAAAATGTTATAGCCTTGCACGGTAGTCGTGTTTGGGTGGTAGGGTCTAGTGGTACCCCCACCTGGTTTTGGGCTTTGGGTAGCGGAGGTAGTTAACCGCTCCCGTATAATTTGAGCTGATCAGTCTCTTTAATTGATGAAACTAAATAAATGAACATGTTTGTTCCTCTTTTGGTATATAGTGCACTTGATGCTTGTTGGTTCTTTGTTGGAGCTCTCTTTCGGTAAATTTTGGCTTGGGTTGGTACCCCTTATGCCTTGTTTGTTTTTCTGCTAATCTTCTGCCACTTGTAATTCCTTGCTGAGGCGTTCTTTGTTTTATTGAATGCCTCAGGTTCAGAGCCGTAGCGGCTAGTGGTGTTGCCTGGAGTTCAGAGTTTGTAGCTGCTCACCCCGCTGTTGCGAGGTAGTTGTTTTTAGTTGCTTCTTGTGCTCAGACATACTAGTTGGTGTCAATGGGTTAGTGTCATGCTGTTGACGCCCATTGTGCCCCTTTTTATACCTTATAGTTACTTGTCAGTTTATGCCACTACTTATAGATCTTGTGTATCTTACTCTCTGGGAATGATTTATGCTAGGTGCACTATAGTCATAAAATGGTTTTTCTTCATCCTCATTTCATTCTTTCTAACTAAAACCCTTAACTTTAAAGTCGTCTAAAGGTATTTTCTACTCTTACAGTACGCCTAGTTATGTGCATATCACTTACGTCATGCTCCGTCGTTTGCATACATGTAGGACTTTAAGTAAACTAAATTAAGTATTTTTCCGCTGCAATTATACATACTTTCTCGGTGGACTAGTTGATCCACGAACTGAGAGACACAGTTCTTATCTCAAAACCCCTAATAAATGATTTCAAACGATGACTTATCAGATAATCATGTTTGTTTAGTTAAGTAATAGGATCCCGCCTGAGCGTCTACAGTTGTCTCCGGTATGACGTGGCATCACGACGTGTATTTTCTCTTACTCTGATATTCTTAAATTCGGAGAAAATGCGGGTTGTGACATCCCCCCCCCCCCTCCAAATTCAATAGGTAAGGAAGCTTGAAAATGAAGAGACCGAGCAATCTCAAGGGTATGGCGGTGTTTTCTTTCAGGAATTCCATTTTGTTGAGGAGAGTAGATGCAACTAGTTTGATGAAGAATTCCATGAGAATGAAAAATTGTTTTAGGCTAGTGCTGCAAATCTCAGAACCATTATCAGTTCGAAAAATTTTGATTGAGCAATGGAATTGATTGAGAAGAAGATGAAAAAATGATGTGAGTAAGGGAAGAACTTCAGATTTTGAAGTTGTTAGAAAATGCATGTGACCGCGCAGTCGACCGTACCTTGCGGTCTGGCCGAGCGGTATGCTTGTGATCGCACCTTGCGGCCTGACCACGCGGTCTCTGCTGTGATCGCACCTTGCGGTCTGACCGCGCAGTTTCTACTGTGACCACACTTTGTGGTCTGGCCTCGCGGTCTCTACCTGTGACTGTTGAAACCGATTTCTCAGTCTCTTGTGGAGTTCGGGGCCATCACCGAGATGAGGGGCGGCTAGCCCTTACTGATCCCTCAGAGAAGGTAGACCGGAAACTAGGAAGATTGACTAAGACCTTAGTCACAGCGAGGAGGTCCCTCCACTAACCCGGAAGATCGTTGAGCGCTTCCCCTCCCAAGCCAAAGCTGAGACAAAGCACCATTGGGAGACTCTCTTGGCCAACCAAAACATCTAAAGGGAAATCCCAAACCGAATCCCCCTCCTAAAGGTGCTCTCTTGGATCTATTTATAGCGTTCCTCGTCCGGGCCGCCGATAGCGTAATCCCGACAAACAGTCTGACTATACGCAGCCCAAATGGGACTGCCGACAGCGTAACTGCGCCTTTCTAAGAGTTAATTAACTGCCCCTTAAGGTATTCCCGGTAATTTCACCTCGGGGTTCCCACGGGGCGAGTGGTTCGCGAAAACACCACCCGCCTACGATAAAAATATAAGCTACCTAAAGAGGGCATCACATGCATTTTAATTTACAAGAGCATAAGCTCCACACTTCGGCACGCAGGCCGGCAAATATAAATAAATAAGCCCTTCTCGGGGCGGCACAACTTTGGGCTTAAGCCCGCAACCCCCTGCTTGGTACTGCGACACCTGTACGCCAACGTCTCGCCATGCGGTAGCAAACTGAGCCTCGGCCAATTGAAGCAAACCGAGCTACATTGCCCACACCCCTTTCCCGAGGCGGCGACATTTTACAAATACGAGCAAATACTAAATATCTTCCACAGAGTCTTCTCCAGGGTCCCCAAAACATCACCAATCCGGCCCCCACGTCCGGACGGGCTTCACACAGAAACATCACCAATCCGATCTACACACCCGGATGGGCTTCACACAGAATGCCTAAACCCGTACTCACATTTCCGGGAGCTAATGCAGTTAATAGCGGGGACGTGCACGTCAACCCGTCGGAGAGCTCCCTCCCCCACCCGTTGGTGGAGAGGGGCTTCCATGCAAATATGAGAATTGAAGGCTTCACCTGCCCGAGTTGAAATTCGTTACCCTTGACGCGTGCCTTGGCGGAGTCGCAACCAAATACCTTGCGCGAGCTCGACGTCCAGCGGCCATAGCGGCTTTACACGATCTGATATGCCTCCACTTTCATGCTTTGGAGACAAGAAGAGGAGTGGCGAGAGAGAAGCCCCCGACACTCCTCGCTCCGGTCGGCCACGGGAGAGGATCTCCCGGCCGGATTTCGTCTCGGACGGCCACGGGAGAAGAGCTCCTGGCCGGATCTCGCCTCGGTCGGCCACGGGAGAGGAGCTCCCGGCCGGATCTCGCATCGGACGGCCACGGGGGAAGAGATCCCGGCCGGATCTCACCTCGGACGGCCACGGGAGAGGAGCTCCCGGCCGGATCTCACCTCGGACGGCCACGGGGGAAGAGATCCCGGCCGGATCTCACCTCAGACGGCCACGGGAGAGGATCTCCCGGCCGGATCTCACCTCGGACGGCCACGGGAGAGGAGCTCCCGGCAGGAGCGAGGGTCGGCCTCCTGCTGTTGCTGGCGGCGAGGCAGAGAGACGAAGGGGGGTCGGGATCGGGCCTCCTCCTTCCTGGCGCGAGACGAAGAGACGAAGGGGGAGTGAGGGTCGCCTCCTCTTTCCTGGCGCGAGACGAAGAGACGAAGGGGGAGTGAGGGTCGCCTCCTCTTTCCTGGCGCGAGATAGAGAGACGAAGGGGGGTCGGGCCTTGTGGCTTCTCCAAAGAACCGAGAGAGAGGGGGTCGGGAAATTGGGGTGGGGGAGGACCCTCTCCAGGGGGGTTTAGTTTCTAGGTTTTATAAAAAACCCTAGCCCAAACTGGCTATCCGCAGACCATACCTGCTAAACGCACCCTAAACGCACCCCAAACCCGCTAAACGCAGACCACGTCCCAAATTTATTAAATATCAAAATATTGGGGGGCGTTACACTCGGGTCCTGGCCATCTGGGGAGGGTCTCACCTGACGGGTACGGGGTTGTACACAATCCCCGCTCTTTGCGAGCGTGTCCCACGCTCCGAAAGAAATGTCCAACCCCAAGTATTCGGAGGGTGGGAGCCGACCCGAAAAAAAAAAGGGTATATAATCATGTGAATGATGATTCTTCCCTTTTGTACTCATATTTGTCCTGACGTGATAACTTTCCCCTTTGTTGCCTTCAAATGATCAATTTGGTTGTCAATTACCTTGGTTATACACTATGCCTTCTTTTTATGGTAGAGATACTATGCCCTTCAGGTTCTCAGAACGTCATGCCACTTAATATCTATTAGCAAGCAAACTCATAATTTAGATCGCAGTTATTTTTACCGTTGCATATTGTGTTATTCAGGAATGGGCCTCAAGGATGATTGATGGTGCTGAGGAATAGAATGCTCGATATTATCTACAATGATTACATAAACAATCATGTATTGACAATTCAAAATGAATCTGATTTTGTTTCTAAAACTAATCAAATAATGTTGTGTCGTTGTAGGATTCGCTATCTTAAGCTTTTGTTTTCAAAACTATTCTTAAAGAACTTCGATTTTCAGTGAAAACTATCAATTTAACAAGCATAACTGATCTCTTATATGCTAAGGCCTTATATTGAATCTCATCCTGTCTCAGACTGTCATCCGAGAGGTTTACCCGCTCTGCCGGTTAGATGAGAGCCCGAACAACGGAACCATCACGGAGCCGAAACCAAAGAGCCTCCACGAGAGGTCAACCTGCCATTCCAAAGAACTTGTCACCTTGATAGCCTCTCCAGAGATCAACCTGAACCCCCCGTCTAGGTGAGAACCCGGGAGCGGAATCGATCTGGGGCATTCTAGCACCAACATATCCAACCTTGCCAGCCTCTCCAGAGATCAACCTGAACTCCCCCTCTAGGTGAGAGCCCGGGAGCGGAATTGATCTGGGGCATTCCGGCACCAACATATCCAACCTTGCCAGCCTCTGCAGAGATCAACCTGAACCCCCCGTCTAGGTGAGAGCCCAGGAGCGCAATCGATCTGGGGCATTCCAGCACCAACATATCCAACCTTACCAGCCTCTCCAGAGATCAACCTGAACCCGTCTAGGTGAGAGCCCGGGAGCGGAATCGATCTGGGGCATTCCAGCACCAACATATCCAACCTTGCCAGCCTCTCCAGAGATCAACCTGAACCCCCCGTCTAGGTGAGAGCCCGGGAGCGGAATCGATCTGGGGCATTCCAGCACCAACATATCCACTCTTGTCAGCCTCTCTAGAGATCAACCTAAACCCCCGTCTAGGTGAGAGCCCGGGAGCGGAATCGATCTGGGGCATTCCAGCACCAACATATCCAACCTTGTAGTCACCAAGCCAACATATGAGTCACCATAGTCAAAGAATTTAATAGTTATATGTATAAAAGGAAAGAACTTTCAAGGATAAAATCTTCTCAGGTTATCTCCACTTCCAGCCCGGCCGAGGGGTACCCCTTCCACATCCTGGAGATGATATCCCCCGGACCTGAGCGCCTCATTCATAATATACGGCCCTTCCCAATTGGGTTCAAGCTTCTAAAATGCTATCAACTTCTCGGCAATGGATAGGGTAAAATAATCTAGGCATAACCCGGAATCTCATGAGAACGGGGCTCACAGAATGGGGCAAAATCGCAAGAGCGGCATGATAAACAAAATCGGAAGCCTTGTGAAGCCAAAATCATAGTGCAGGAAGGACCAAGCCAAAATGTTGAAACCGATTTCTCGGTCTCTTGTGGAGTTCGGGGCCCTCACCGAGATGAGGGGCGGCTAGCCCTTACTGATCCCTCAGAGAAGGTAGACCGGAAACTAGGAAGATTGACTAAGACCTTAGTCACAGCGAGGAGGTCCCTCCACTAACCCGGAAGATCGTTGAGCGCTTCCCCTCCCAAGCCAAAGCTGAGACAAAGCACCATTGGGAGACTCTCTTGGCCAACCAAAACATCTAAAGGGAAATCCCAAACCGAATCCCCCTCCTAAAGGTGCTCTCTTGGGTCTATTTATAGCATTCCTCGTCCGGGCCGCCGATAGCGTAATCCCGACAAACAGTCTGACTATACGCAGCCCAAATGGGACTGACGACAGCGTAACTCCGCCTTTCTAAGAGTTAATTAACTGCCCCTTAAGGTATTCCCGGTAATTTCACCTCGGGGTTCCCACGGGGTGAGTGGTTCGCGAAAACACCACTCGCCTACGATAAAAATATAAGCTACCTAAAGAGGGCATCACAGACATTTTAATTTACAAGAGCATAAACTCCACACTTCGGCACACAGGCCGGCAAATATAAATAAATAAGCCCTTCTCGAGGCGGCACAACTTTGGGCTTAAGCCCGTAACCCCCTGCTTGGTACTGCGACACCTGTACGCCAACGTCTCGCCATGCGGTAGCAAACTGAGCCTCGGTCAATTGAAGCAAACCGAGCTACATTGCCCACACCCCTTTCCCGAGGCGGCGACATTTTACAAATACGAGCAAATACTAAATATCTTCCACAGAGTCTTCTCCAGGGTCCCCAAAACATCACCAATCCGGCCCCCACGGTCGGACGGGCTTCACACAGAAACATCACTAATCCGGTGTACACACCCGGATGGGCTTCACACAGAATGCCTAAACCCGTACTCACATTTCCGGGCGCTAATGCAGTTAATAGCGGGGACGCGCACGTCAACCCGTCGGAGAGCTCCCTCCCCCCACCCGTTGGAGAAGAGGGGCTTCCATGCAAATATGAGAATTGAAGGCTTCACCTGCCCGAGTTGAAATTCGTTACCCTTGACGCGTGCCTTGGCGGAGTCGCAACCGAAGACCTTGCGCGAGCTCGACGTCCAGCGGCCATAGCGGCTTTACACGATCTGATATGCCTCCACTTTCATGCTTTGGAGACAAGAAGAGGAGTGGCGGGAGAGAAGCCCCCGACACTCCTCGCTCCGGTCGGCCACGGGAGAGGAGTTCCCGGACGGATTTCGTCTCGGACGGCCACGGGAGAAGAGCTCCTGGTCGGATTTCGCCTCGGTCGGCCACGGGAGAGGAGCTCCCGGCCGGATCTCGCCTCGGACGGCCACGGGGGAAGAGATCCCGGCCGGATCTCACCTCGGACGGCCACGGGAGAGGAGCTCCCGGTTGGATCTCACCTCGGACGGCCACGGGGGAAGAGATCCCGGTCGGATCTCACCTCGGACGGCCACGGGAGAGGAGCTCCCGGCCGGATCTCACCTCGGACGGCCACGGGAGAGGAGCTCCCGGCCGGAGCGAGGGTCGGCCTCCTGCTGTTGCTGGCGGCGAGGCAGAGAGACGAAGGGGGGTCAGGATCGGGCCTCCTCCTTCCTGGCGCGAGATGAAGAGACGAAGGGGGAGTGAGGGTCGCCTCCTCTTTCCTGGCGCGAGACGAAGAGACGAAGGGGGAGTGAGGGTCGCCTCCTCTTTCCTGGCGCGAGATAGAGAGACGAAGGGGGGTCGGGCCTTGCGGCTGCTCCAAAGAACCGAGAGAGAGGGGGTCGGGAAATTGGGGTGGGGGAGGACCCTCTCCAGGGGGGTTTAGTTTCTAGGTTTTATAAAAAACCCTAGCCCAAACTGGCTATCCGCAGACCATACCTGCTAAACGCACCCTAAACGCACCCCAAACCCGCTAAAAGCAGACCACGTCCCAAATTTATTAAATATCAAAATATTGGGGGGCGTTACACTCGGGTCATGGCCATCTGGGGAGGGTCCCACCCGACGGGTACGGGGTTGTACACAATCCCCGCTCTTTGCGAGCGTGTCCCACGCTCGGAAAGAAATGTCCAACCCCAAGTATCCGGAGGGTGGGAGCCGACCCGAAAAAAAAGGGTATATAATCATGTGAATGATGATTCTTCCCTTTTGTACTCATATTTGTCCTGACGTGATAACTTTCCCCTTTCTTGCCTTTAAATGATCAATTTGGTTGTCAACTACCTTGGTTATACACTATGCCTTCTTTTTTATGGTAGAGATACTATGCCCTTCAGGTTCTCAGAACGTCATGCCACTTAATGTCTATTAACAAGCAAACTCATAATTTAGATCGCAGTTCTTTTTACTGTTGCATATTGTGTTATTCAGGAATGGGCCTCAAGGATGATTGATGGTGCTGAGGAATAGAATGCTCACTATTATCTACAATGATTACATAAACAATCATGTATTGACAATTCAAAATGAATCTGATTTTGTTTCTAAAACTAATCAAATAATGTTGTGCCATTGTAGGATTCGCTATCTTAAGCTTTTGTTTTCAAAACTATTCTTAAAGAACTTCGATTGTCAGTGAAAACTATCAATTTAACAAGCATAACTGATCTCTTATATGCTAAGGCCTTATATTGAATCTCATCCTGTCTCAGACTGTCATCCGAAAGGTTTACCCGCTCTGCCGGTTAGATGAGAGCCCGAACAGCGGAACCATCACAGAGCCGAAACCAAAGAGCCTCCACGAGAGGTCAACCTGCCATTCCAAAGAACTTGTCACCTTGCCAGCCTCTCCAGAGATCAACCTGAACCCCCCGTCTAGGTGAGAGCCCGGGAGCGGAATCGATCTGGGGCATTCTAGCACCAATATATCCAACCTTGCCAGCCTCTCCAGAGATCAACCTGAACTCCCCGTCTAGGTGAGAGCCCGAGAGCGGAATCGATCTGGGGCATTCCAGCACCAACATATCCAACCTTGCCAACCTCTGCAGAGATCAACCTGAACCCCCCGTCTAGGTGAGAGCCCGGGAGCGGAATCGATCTGGGGCATTCCAGCACCAACATATCCAACCTTGCCAGCCTCTCCAGAGATCAACCTGAACCCCCCGTCTAGGTGAGAGCCTGGGAGCGGAATCGATCTGGGGCATTCCAGCACCAACATATCCAACCTTGCCAGCCTCTCCAGAGATCAACCTGAACCCCCCGTCTAGGTGAGAGCCCGGAAGCGGAATCGATCTGGGGCATTCCAGCACCAACATATCCAACCTTGCCAGCCTCTCCAGAGATCAACCTGAACCCCCCGTCTAGGTGAGAGCCCGGGAGCGGAATCGATCTGGGGCATTCCAGCACCAACATATCCAACCTTGCCAGCCTCTCCAGAGATCAACCTGAACCCCCCGTCTAGGTGAGAGCCCGGGAGCGGAATCGATCTGGGGCATTCCAGCACCAACATATCCAACCTTTTAGTCACCAAGCCAACATATGAGTCACCATAGTCAAAGAATTTAATAGTTATATGTATAAAAGGAAAGAACTTTCAAGGATAAAATCTTCTCAGGTTATCTCCACTTCCAGCCCGGCCGAGGGGTACCCCTTCCATATCCTGGAGATGATATCCCCCGGACCTGAGCGCCTCATTCACAATATACGGCCCTTCCCAATTGGGTTCAAGCTTCTAAAACGCTATCAACTTCTCGACAATGGATATGGTAAAATAATCTAGGCATAACCCGGAATCTCATGAGAACGGGGCTCACAGAATGGGGCAAAATCGCAAGAGCGGCATGATAAACAAAATCGGAAGCCTTGTGAAGCCAAAATCATAGTGCAGGCCGGACCAAGCCTTATTGAGCGCACAATTCTTGAACCAAGTAAAAAGTACTAACACCGCCTATTTTGAGATGTAAATAACTTTCTTCAATGTTAAGTGTAAAACTGGCCATAAGATCAAGTAAAACACAATCTGTATGGTTCTTACCCTTTTTTTTTGAAAAGGACTTACCTTAAATAAAAAGCTTAGCAGTAGCGTCTGCAATTTTACCCTTTTTCGACAAAAACTCGGTCAATAAAATATTTGGGCTAGTGATTAGCACATTTAACTTACTATCGTTTTAACATTATCTGATAGGAACACATTTTTATATTAGCACAAACCATCACGGTCAAAATATTTGATGAAGCGGAGAAACACCACTCAACAACACCAAAAATATGTCACCAAGTTTCTGGGATATGACTTGCATATGAAAAATGTAGTGAAAACAACGGTGCAAATGGTTTGTCAAGACAACACCAGGAAGTTGAGGCACGACTAGTGGCCCTAGTAGTTATGGCATCTTATCTATTGCAAAGAATCAAACGTACATGAGGCTATTGAGGTCACATTTTATAATAGAAGAATTAGTTAAGAGGAAAGAAGATAATACATATAAGCCCGAATATCAGGGTGTTAATAGAGTGTTGAAGCGGAAGCGAAAGTTTGTAACTGGAGATGATGAAGTTAAGAAATTTTAATTACAGTTATATCATGACACTAGAATTGGTGGGCATTCAGGAATAACAACCACTTAATTGCCCAAACAACTCTATTATTGGAAGAAGCTCAAGGTCACCTTTCACGACTATATCAGTAAATGCAGTGTCTAGATCTCACTGGAAGGAAATAATCTTTGTTGTGGTAGACCATTTGAGTAAATTGACTCTCTCTATGACATTATGTCATCCCTATTTGGCAACAACCGTGGCGTAGAGCTTCCTGGACTTAACTGATACAAGAAAATAAAAGTTTTAAACACGATGTCAATAGATGCTCACAAGAAAACTCTGAGATGGCAATGTCTCCTCCGAAATGAGCATTTATCGGGTTGAAGAGACTTTGCATTTTCTATCTTACTAAAAAAATGACATTGAACCACGAAACCTCTCAATGATTCACTTCACAGCATTAGTTGCTAGTACCAGATCCCTTCATCTTACGTCTAGAATTTCTTTATGACGTATACTTGGCTTGTGCAAAAGTGAATGTCGTAGGGGAGAAAAAATGGTATATACATTTTTCGGGATCACTTCAAGTAGAAAAAAGTTCAGAAGAAGATTGGTACGTAGAATATTTTCCGGCACCTCCCTCCTGAAGTCCGCGAACATCCTCGGTGTTACCACCTGCGGTGGCTCGCTGAACCCCTCGCCTTGATCCTCGCCTCCTGTCATGCCTGCTCTTTGGAACTTTCTTGGACCAGCCACACTCCACGCTAACCGCACCAAAATGTTGAAACCGATTTCTCGGTCTCTTGTGGAGTTCGGGGCCCTCACCGAGATGAGGGGAGGCTAGCCCTTACTGATCCCTCAGAGAAGGTAGACCGGAAACTAGGATGATTGACTAAGACCTTAGTCACAGCGAGGAGGTCCCTCCACTAACCCGGAAGATCGTTGAGCGCTTCCCCTCCCAAGCCAAAGCTGAGACAAAGCACCATTGGGAGTCTCTCTTGGCCAACCAAAACATCTAAAGGGAAATCCCAAACCGAATCCCCCTCCTAAAGGTGCTCTCTTGGGTCTATTTATAGCGTTCCTCGTCCGGGCCGCCGATAGCGTAATCCCGACAAACAGTCTGACTATACGCAGCCCAAATGGGACTGCCGACAGCGTAACTCCGCCTTTCTAAGAGTTAATTAACTGCCCCTTAAGGTATTCCCGGTAATTTCACCTCGGGGTTCCCACGGGGCGAGTGGTTCGCGAAAACACCACTCGCCTACGATAAAAATATAAGCTACCTAAAGAGGGCATCACAGACATTTTAATTTACAAGAGCATAAACTCCACACTTCGGCACGCAGGCCCGCAAATATAAATAAATAAGCCCTTCTCGGGGCGGCACAACTTTGGGCTTAAGCCCGTAACCCCCTGCTTGGTACTGCGACACCTATACGCCAACGCCTCGCCATGCAGTAGCAAACTGAGCCTCGGCCAATTGAAGCAAACCGAGCTACATTGCCCACACCCCTTTCCCGAGGCGGCGACATTTTACAAATACGAGCAAATACTAAATATCTTCCACATAGTCTTCTCCAGGGTCCCCAAAACATCACCAATCCGGCCCCCACGTCCGGACGGGCTTCACACAGAAACATCACCAATCCGGTCTACACACCCGGATAGGCTTCACAAAGAATGCCTAAACCCGTACTCACATTTCCGGGCGCTAATGCAGTTAATAGCGGGGACGCGCACGTCAACCCGTTGGAGAGCTCCCTCCCCCCACCCGTTGGTGGAGAGGGGCTTCCATGCAAATATGAGAATTGAAGGCTTCACCTGCCCGAGTTGAAATTCGTTACCCTTGACGCGTGCCTTGGCGGAGTCGCAACCGAAGACCTTGCGTGAGATCGACGTCCAGCGGCCATAGCGGCTTTACACGATCTGATATGCCTCCACTTTCATGCTTTGGAGACAAGAAGAGGAGTGGCGGGAGAGAAGCCCCCGACACTCCTCGCTTCGGTCGGTCACGGGAGAGGAGCTCCCGGCCGGATTTCGTCTCGGACGGCCACGAGAGAAGAGCTCCTGGCCGGATCTCGCCTCGGTTGGCCACGGGAGAGGAGCTCCCGGCCGGATCTCGCCTCGGACGGCCACGGGGGAAGAGATCTCGGCCGGATCTCACCTCGGACGGCCACGGGAGAGGAGCTCCCGGCCGGATCTCACCTCGGACGGCCACGGGGGAAGAGATCCCGGCCGGATCTCACCTCGGACGGCCACGGGAGAGGAGCTCCCGGCCGGATCTCACCTCGGACGGCTACGGGAGAGGAGCTCCCGGCCGGAGCGAGGGTCGGCCTCCTGCTGTTGCTGGCGGCGAGGCAGAGAGACGAAGGGGGGTCGGGATCGGGCCTCCTCCTTCCTGGCGCGAAACGAAGAGACGAAGGGGGAGTGAGGGTCGCCTCCTCTTTCCTGGCGTGAGACGAAGAGACGAAGGGGGAGTGAGGGTCGCCTCCTCTTTCCTGGCGCGAGATAGAGAGACGAAGGGGGGTCGGGCCTTGCGGCTGCTCCAAAGAACCGAGAGAGAGGGGGTCGGGAAATTGGGGTGGGGGAGGACCCTCTCCAGGGGGGGTTTAGTTTCTAGGTTTTATAAAAAACCCTAGCCCAAACTGGCTATCCGCAGACCATACCTGCTAAACGCACCCTAAATGCACCCCAAACCCGCTAAACGCAGACCACGTCCCAAATTTATTTAATATCAAAATATTGGGGGGGCGTTACACTCGGGTCCTGGCCATCTGGGGAGGGTCCCACCCGATGGGTACGGGGTTGTACAGTGACGGCACCTTGCGGTCTGACCATGCGGTCTCTTCACGTGACTGCACATTGCAGTCTATATCCTAAGACCGCACCTTGCAGGCCGCAGTGACCGCATATGCAGCGGTGTATAATATTAGTCCCACGTCTCCTATTTGTAATCTCTCTCGCCTCCTCCATTCTATATAATGGAGGTTGTTGCGGGTTGCTCGGGCGCTTTGGTAGACCGGTCGAATTGGACGACCTTAGCTCAGAAGCGGACCGAGCGCGCAAACAGTTAATGAACAAGTTAGTAAGTGACACAAGGACTTTTAAAGTGAAAAACCCGGAAAGGGTGCAAAACCACGCGGCCGGAGCTGTGTCAGCCAACTTCCACTATCTTATGGGGGTTACAGTTAGAAATTGAGAGCTTGAGCGCGACAGGCTGCTACTCGTTACATTGATGGAGAGAGAGAGAAAGAACTTCGAGGGTGACAGACCACTTCTCGAAAAACTAAGTGTTCTCTTCTGAGAACAGGGGTGAGAACAAAAGTGAGAAGGCTGAGTCGTCTTTCGCGACCTTCGAAGGAGATCTTCGAAGATTCGAAGGAGATCTTCAAGCGCCGAAGGAGAATTCCAAGGAAATCTTCAAAAGAGCTCCAAGGAATAATATAAGTCATGAATTAATTTAAAGTTGTTATTTCTCTTTTCTAAAAAGCTTAAGATTTATCCTTGATTTTAAGATAACGAGATTATATTTTCAATATATAATTCTTGTTCTTGTTTTCGTACTTTAATTAGCCGAGAGGCTCGTAATACGAATCGATCACTCAAGGATAAAGAAGAGTAGGCAACCCTCGAGAGAGGACGACGTTACCCTTCCGGATTTGAGTAAAAGCCAATGGCGGGATTCACCTCGTAAAGCGAGCTTTTGGGGTTTCGATTATAGAACGAAAGTTCGATTGATCAACCTAATCTCAGCTGAACGTATTCCTCGAGAGATGTGCGTTCATAATTCGGGAATCTTCACGGTCAAGGCTATTTTAGTAAGAAAATGTGATTTTATTCTTTCGTCTTAATTTTATCTCCGAGGTGATTCAAGGATCGAGTGCTAATCTTCCTCATCGTTTAATCTTGTTTTAATTTCTCTTTTGCAAAACAAACTCAAAGTATTATTGATAAAATAATAGAGATTTTCTGAAGTAAAAGTACTCAACCGCCCCGAATCTAATACGACCTTGGTTTCTATAACCTATACTACATTCAATATCGTACACTTGTCGTTGTCGTTTGCGAGCATAGTTTTAGCTCTCATCAAGTTTTTGGCGCCGTTGCCGGGGAATACGGTTGATATTTCGAAAAAAGAAATGTCTATTAATTTTATCATTCTCTTAATTGCTTTCTTTTTTTCTCTTAAATTTTTTTAAAAAATAAAAATCTTAAAATGCGTAATTTAAATTCTCAGGAAGGGTGATTTGGGCTTGAACTCTCATCGCATCTCCTAGTACCTTGCAAACCCTTCACAGGGTAGACCTTGGGAAGTCTGAGACTAATTTAACCGGCTTTTTGAAATTTTTCTGTATAAATTTCTCTTCTCTATTTCCCCTCTAAAAATTCCATTCATTTAAGTGAAGGTTGTTTTTCTTATTTAAATGTGGTTATCTGAACTGGTCGTAAAAAGTTGGCGAGCTTCAAAACCAAGTTAATCTTTTGGAAGCCGCACGAAAGCGCCAAATTAGTTGTTCTTATTGTGGTGCGTCTCATCAAAGTGAGGAATGTTATTTACATTCATATTCTCAAAATAATTATTATAAAAATAATTTTTCTCAATATTATGCAAATAATTTTGATAATAATTACGATCAAAATTTTTCCTCTTTTCATGAAAATAATTTTACAAACTTTGATAAAAATGTTTTTTCTAATTTGCACGAGAATAATTTTTCGTCTTTTATTAATTTTTCTTCTAGCCCCGAAGTAGATTATTCTTGGTGGCAAGCTCACCTGGATATCTCTCAGAGCGATGAAGATAAAGCTTTAGAACCAAATTTTTACTCTTCATCGTATGCGCCGTAATTTCCGTACTCTAATTTTGGGGAAATTTCACCAATTCAAATAGATACTCCCCCCCCCCCCCCCCCCCACAAATAAAAAAAACTTAGATAAAAATATTATTTCTTCTAGTATTTTTTCTCCATCTCTTGATAATTTAGTTATGGAGGAACATGTGGTTTCATGTAATCCTATAGCTTCTTTCATCAAAGATGAAGAAAAATCATTTTACCACAAATTTTTTTATGTTATGGGCACCCCAGATGAAATAGAAGAAGAACAAGTTTCTTCCCCTACTTCACCCGAATCTTCTTTTCTTTGTCATGAATTTTCACAAAATTTTCCTATTTTAGTTCAACCGAAAATTCATGAAAACCTTGTGTCCGAAAATCTTATTCCGCTTGATAATGCACTAGATTTTTCTAAAGAAAAATTTATTTTAGAAAAGGAATAACCAGAGCTTAAATCATATATTTTCGCAAGCACCTCCTCCTTGCGAAAATTTTTCTGGCACGTTTAATTGTGATTCTCTATATACTAATAATTTTCAGGTTGAAGATGAGTCGTTGCTACCCCAATTAATTGATGATCCACATGCCGCTCACCTTTATAAATCCAAATCACCTCAGGTATGTATAGGTGATTTGGATTTGCATATTCAAGTTCAAAGACAAAAAGAGAATCACATGTTAAGCGAAGGAGTCGTATGGCAATGGATGACGACATACTCACCTCAGCGTGAATTAAGGGAGTTGCCAGCACATTTTAAATTTATATATCCGTTTAGCTAACACTAACCGTCTAGCTTAAAGACGGGTAAAAGAAAGCGCTCTTGGGAGGCACCCCTTGCTTATCTTCAGTTTTCATACATTTTTCTTTTCACGCATTTTCCTTTCACGTGTTCTTCGGACTTAATTTTAAACATTGAGGACAATATTTAATTTTAAGTATGAGGGTGTAACATAGATTTCTAGGCTTTATTTTCAATTTATAAATATATATATATATAAATCATAAAAAGTCTAATATCTTGGAAAGGGAGGTTTTAGCTTGAACTCCCATCGCACCTCCTAGTACCTTGCGAACCCTTTACCGGGTAGACCTTGGAAGTCCAAGAATAAAAAAAATATAATAATATATTCATAGATATCTCTCTCTTTTACTTGTTGTTTTTATTTTTCTAGAAATCTAGTTTGAGGTCTGATTATAAGTATTCCTACATTTTTTATTTGGCTAATATTTTGTTTTATCAGAATTTGTTAAATTTAAATTTGAAGTAATTTAGTTTTAAGAAACATTTTATGTTTTTAATTTGATTAGAGAATATATTTAGCACTACTCCTTTTAATTTTAAATAGCTTCACTCTTTGTGGTAAATTGACTAAACATCTCTAGATTTTTATTATATTCTCTTTTAACTTTAAGATCTTAGGAAATTTCAGTCCACTAAAAATTTACTCTCAAAATAGTTTAATTTATAAACTAGAAGTATTTCTTTACTCTTACCCTTTGTTGGCAAATTTAAAAAAAATGTAGAAAAAAAAGATCATATGTCATGAGAATAAGAGGATAAAATTTATTATTTTCTAAACATATGCACCCAAAATTATTTAAAAGATTATATGTCATGATGTAAGAGGATAAAATTCATTACAATTAAAACATATACATTTTGGGTTTTTGATTCTAGAGAAATTTTAAAAGATTATATGACATGAAAAATAAGAGGATAAAATTCATTATTTTCCTAAACATATACAATTTCGTATTCAAATAAGGTGAGAGGATAAAATTCATCACCTTTATTTTAGTATCTCTTCATTTTGTCATTTCGTTTAAACTCATCCCTAGCCAATTTCATTGTTTCTAGTCCTAAACTAAATTATTAAGAGATCAATATTTTGGTAGGTGTCTTTTCCTTAAGTTTCTTTTATGTTAGAGTGTTTATAATTTCAATCTAATTTTGTTTGAAAATTTCTATGATTTTGTTTGCTAAATAGTCATCTTGAGAATTATATCGCTAAGCAGATTTCTCTTTTTAAATTATCACCATAACTTATGACTTAATTCTTGAATTCCTAGAATTTACTTTTAACTTACTCTTGGTTTAACGAAATTTTAGTTAATTAGAAATAATATCGATGTCTTGTAATTCTTTCCTCATTCTTTTGCTCTGGAATAGCAAAATCTCAAGTATGAGGGTATTTGATGAGTAGTTTATATACTCATCTTTTAGTATAGTTTTAATATATATTTAATATGAAATGATATAAATTATATAAATTATTTCATATAAATCATTCCCTTTTTGATTTCATAAACTAAATTAAGCTAATCTTGTGTTTTCAGGTTTTCTGGGCATTTTGGGCAAAAAGTGCAAGTACACGCCCAAGGTCACGGGCGTGACCAATGAGCGTGTAACCTACGAGGTGTTCTAGACCAGTTTTCGCCACCCCGGGGTCATTCCGTGGAGATTCACCAAGTACACACCCCCAGGACACGGGCGTGACCAAGGGGCGTGACCCAATGTCACGGCCGCGACTCGCCTCCTGCTCCTAGAATACACCTGCCACGTCAATTAAAGTTACACACCCCCGGTCACGGGCGTGACCAGGGGGCGTGACATCAGTTCACGGGCGTGACTCTCCCCGCGCTCCTTCCTGCTGAAGCTTCCCGCCAGCAGCAAATTTTAGAGATTACACGCTCCAGGTCACGGGCGTGACCTAGGGGCGTGACACACACGTAACGCCTGCATTGAAGCCAGGCGGCGTCTTCCCCGCACCCAGTAAATCACACCCTTTACATGCCCCAGGGTCACGGGCGTGACCCAAGGGCGTGTAACACAAATTGTTCAGCTATTTGCTTCTCCAGATGATCGAGGACGAATTTTTTAGGATTAGACGTTTCATTTCTTGTATTATTTTCATGTTTTTAGTAGTTCTTGTATGTCTTTTTCTTATTAGCATTTGTAATTCTCAATTCAATAGCTTGTAATCCCTTTTTCTTAGTTGTAATTTCCTTTGCATCAATTAATAAAATTGATCTTATTTCTCTCATTCTCCTCTTCCTTCTTCATGTATTCTTTTATTTCCTTTGATTCCTCAATCTCAATGAGTAACTAAATTTCTATTAGTACTCGATCGAGATGATCCAAGGAATAATATAAGTCATGAATTAATTTAGAGTCGTTCTTTCTCTTTTCTAAAAAGCTTAAGATTTATCCTTGATTTTAAGATAACGAGATTATATTTTCGAGATATAATTCTTGTTCCTGTTTTCTTACTTTAGTTAGCCGAGAGGCTCGTAATATGAATCGATCACTCAAGGATAAAGAAGAGTAGAATGCAACCCTCGAGAGAGGACGACGTTACCCTTCCGAATTGGAGTAAAAGCCAATAGCGGGATTCATCTCGTAAAGCGAGCTTTAGGGGTTTCGATTATAGAACAAAAGTTCGTTGATCAACCTAATCTCAGGTGAACGTATTCCTCGAGAGAGGTGCGTTCATAATTCGGAAATCTCCAGGGTCAAGACTATTTTAGTAAGAGAATGTGATTTTATTCTTTCGTCTTATTTTTATCTCCGAGGTGATTCAAGGAACGAATGCTAATCTTCCTCATCATTTAATCCTATTTTAATTTCTCTTTTGCAAAACAAACCCAAAGTATTATTGATAAAATAATAGAGATGTTTTGAAGTAAAAGTACTCAACCGCCCCGAGTCTAATACGACCTTGGTTTCTATAACCTATACTACATTCGATACGGTACACTTGCTGTTGTCGTTTGCGAGCATAGTTTCAGCTCTCATCACCGCACCCCAAGGGGGTGCGGCGTGGCCGCACCCTATGAGGGGTGCGGCGTGGCCGCACCCTATGAGGGGTGCGGTTAGGCCGCACCCCTCACGGGCAGCTAGGCGCTACCGCGCGGTAGTGTCGCGCGGTAGGGCCAAGCGCGTCGTGCGCGCTACCACATGTGGTAGCGCGTGCGGTTGCGCGTGGCATGGCCTTGCGTGGTGCTTGTCGTGCGCGGCTGCGTGCGGCCTTGCGGCGTGTTCTGCGTGCGTCTTTGTACGGATGGTTGGTGGGTTTGGCCCACTTTCCCACTCATCCCTTTTAACCTTAGTGGTGGAGTAGAGTTTGCGAGTAACCGCTACCCGGCTTTGGACACGTAGATGAGAGCCCATGTATTAATGCATATCATAAGCCCCCCAAACCTTCGGAGTCTGAATTTGTATACGGCGGAGTTCAGAGGTTTTGACTCTTCCGATGCGGCTTCAATCATCGTCATCTTTGTGGAGCCTTGGGTAGGAATTGCCGCTGAGGGATGAGTGCGCAGTTTGCTTTTGTTTCCCGGTGTCTTTGGTGACTCTAGTGTCTTACTTACTGTGGGAGTTGTAATTATGGGTACAAGCCCCAGAGTGGTCGGTGAATAGCGGGCGTATTCAAACCATGGACAAACGTAAGAGGGGCAGACCCTTACAACGTCGGGACCTGACTGCGCGAACCTTCAATCGATGGCAGCGCAAAGTCCCCGGGGGCCGGGCCCCGAAGTGGTCGGTGAATAGCAGGGGTATTCAAACCGTGGATGAACGCAAAAGGGGCTGGCCCTTACGACATCGGGACCTGACTGCGGAGGAGAAGGGAGAACCTTCAATCGACAGCAGCGCAAAGTCCCCAGGGCCGGGACCCAAAGTGGTCGGTGAATAGCAGGGGTATTCAAACCATGGACGAACGCAAATGGAGCAGGCCCTTACGACATCGGGACCTGACTGCGGAGGAGAAGGGCGAACCTTCAATCGACGGCAGCGCAAAGTCCCCGGGGCTGGGGCCCGAAGTGGCCGGTGAATAGCAGGGGTATTCAAACCGTGGATGAACGCAAAGGGGGCAGGCCCTTACGACGTTGGGACCTGACTACGGAGGAGAAGGGAGAACCTTCACTCGACGACAGCGCAAAGTCCCCGAGGCCGGGCCCCGAAGTGGCCGGTGAATAGTAGGGGTATTCAAACCGTGGACGAACGCAAAGGGGGCAGGCCCTTACGACATCAGGACCTGACTGCGGAGGAGGAGGGCGAACCTTCAATCGACGACAGCGAGAGATTGCTGCGAGCGTGCTGCCCGGAGGCAGTTGCTGTTCATTAGCTCGCTGCCTGGAGACAGGTGCTATTCATTAGCGCGCTGCCTGGAGGCAGGTGCTATTCATTAGCACGCTGCCTGGAGGCAGGTGCTATTCATTAGCGCGCTGTCTGGAGGCAGGTGTTGTTCATTAGCGCACTGCCTGGAGACAGGTGCTGTTCATTACCGCGCTGCATGGAGGCAGGTGCTGTTTATGCAAATGGGCGTATTTACGTAGTTTCGATAACGCAGGATATGACATGTCTGAAATGATTAACTTTAAAATCTATTAGTCGTAGTGTCAATTTACACAAACTTTTTATAGAAACAAAGTTGGCAGAATATTTCAGTGGCGCTGGTAGAGCCCCGTTGATGGTTATGAAGCTTTCACCTGGGATGACTGCCTTAAGAGTTTCCCCCCAGTCCTTCCTGGTGAGTTATTGGCTGTTCTCCTGCTGGATGAATCAGTGCTTAGCCTCGTAGAAATTTCCTCAGTATGCCTTATTGGACGAGACACTCGATTTCATCCTTAAGCTTGGAGCAATTTTCTGTGTCATGTCCTTGTCCACGATGGAACTCACAATACTGTGTCTGGTCTCCCGCGTTTTTAGCGAGGGGCCTGGTCTTATGGAGCGCTTCATTGTCTTTGATTGCGCAGAGTACGTTAGTCCTGGTAGTGTTCAGGGGAGTGAAGTCTTGATGCTGGCGAGATCCTCGGTCTCGGTTGGGGTTGTCGTGATGCTTATTGTTCTTATTGGGAGCCGTCTGCGATAACGGTTCCTATTTCTTTCTTTTCGGGCTCCCCTCGAATTGTCGGCGGTGCGCTTCAATTGCCTCATCTGCCGCTATCTGGGCCTCGACTCGATGAACGAGGTCTGGGTAGCTAGGCACAGTTTCTCAAATCAGTGCAGAGTAGAAGCCACCCGGGCGGAGCCCTCCAAGGAAGACACCTCGCAGGAGCTCGGGGTCGACCCCCGGAATTTGTTGAGCCTCCGAAGTGAAGCGTCAGAAAAAATCTTTGAGAGTCTCTTCGTCATTCTAGCGGATTCCTGAGAGATGGGAGGGATCTCGGACAATCCTACGATTGACGATGAACTGGTCCACGAACTACTACGCCATTTCTGCAAAGTTGTTGATGGCCCCATCCCACAGGGAGTGGAACCAAGTGCACGCTTGTCCATTCAAGGTTGCTGGGAACACTTGACCGAGGAGCTGATTTGGAGCGTTGTAGAGTCTCATGATGGTAGCGAAGTGGTTGACATGTTCTAACGGGTCGTTTGTCCCATCGAATGTTTCGATGTTGGGAATCTTGAAACCATTCGGAACTGGATGGGCCAAGACCTGAGGCGATAGTGGGGAGTCGTGGTGCGCGGGACGGCGGGCGAGAGCTGCGAGTCACCCCGCCTAGTCGCACTCTTCCACTATCATGTTGTGTATCTATTCTCGAGTGGCTCTTCCCATCACTTGTCCATGGAGACCTCTTCCCTGGTGCTGGCGGTGGCGATCAGCTTCTGGTCTTCTGGGCGGCCGAGTAGGATGGGTGGAGCTTGCGACGTCAGAGAATTCTTCGGAGGCTTCTTCTTCTTGAACGGCCTCCTCATTAGGAGCATGATTCGGAGCCGGGCAAGGCAGAACGTTCAATGATGGAGGTTGAGCGGGAGCTCGAGGAGCCCCAAGATTTCTTACGAGAGACAGCATCTCAGTTTGATGTTCTTCCATTTGCCGCATGCGCCCCTCCAATACTGTCGTGGGTGAAAGCATTGCCTCTTCCGCGAGAGGTGCGTTGATGAGTGAATGAGAAGGTGCGGGATCGATGCGTCCTTCCCGGATCGATCCCTCAATAGTACGAGCACTTCTTCTTGCCATTACAATTGGTGGCAAGCGCTTTCTTTAGCGAGTCTTTGCAGAGCTTCGGGAATTTGTGTTCCCACAGACGACGACAAACTGTTGCGGGTCGCTCGGGCGCATGGGTAGACCTGTCGAATTGAACCACCTTAGCTCGGAAGCGGACCGAGCGCGCAAACAGTCAATGAACAAGTTAGTAAGTGACACAAAGACTTTTAACATGGAAAACCCAGAAAGGGTGAAAAACCACGCGGTCGGAGCTGTGCCAGCCAACTTCCACTATCTTCTGGGGGGTTACAGTTAGAAATTGAGAGCTTGAGCGTGACAGGAAGCTACTCGTTACAATGATTGAGAGAGAGAGAAAGAACTCCGAGGGTGACAGGCCACCTCTCGGAAAACTAAATGTTCTCTTCTGAGAACAGAGGTGAGAACAAAAGTGAAAAGGCTGAGCCGCCTTTCGCGGCCTTCGAAGGCTCGAAGGAGATCTTCGAATATTCAAAGGAGATCTTCAAGCGCCGAAGGAGAATTCCAAGGAAATCTTCAAAGGAGCTCTCTCGGGCGCAGAAGGCTAGGTCCCCTGAAATGAAGGCTCTGGGCTCCTTTTATAGCATTGGCCGGGGGTAGCCCGGTAATTTTGCCACCGTAACCACCTGACGAGCGAATCACGCTGGTCGATTTGGAGCACACGGATCGTCATTTTTCGTAAATGACCGTATCGCCCTCCGGGTAGTTCGGGCAGCTTTGTTGAAGGTAAGAAAGGCGATAAACGGGCCAACAATCTGAGAAATTAGAAAGACAAAATGTGAGCGTGCCCGGAATGCGTAAGTGCTCTGAGCGCGCTCAGAAGCATTATGAGCGCGCAACGAACGGGGAAGCATTCTGAGCGCGCAAGGAGGTCGGAAACGGGAAGTTGTATCCCCAAAGAAGGGATGGGGTTTCGGCCGAGCGCTCCGCCGGACCCCCTGCAGGAGAGGGGTGCGGTCCGACCGCATCCGTACGGGCGGTGGCCGCGGCCCGAGGGGGGCGCGGCGGCATGGTCGCACCCCAAGAGGGGGGCGCGACGCCATGGTCGCACCCCGAGGGGGTGCGGCTCGGCCGCCCCCAAGCCCAAGGGGGGTGCGACAGCATGGCCGCACCCCAAGGGGGGTGCGACAGCATGGCCGCACCCCAAGGGGGGTGCGACAACATGGCCGCACCCCATGAGGGGTGAGGTTAGGCCACACCCCTCACGGGAAGCTAGGCGCTATCGCGCGGTAGTGTCGCACGGTAGCGCCATGCGTGTCGTGCGCGATAGCGCGTGCGGTTGCGCATGGCAGGGCCTTGCGCGGCGCTTGCCGTGCGCGACCCTGCGATGTGTTCTGCGCGCGTCTTTGTACGGGCGGTTGGTGGGTTTGGCCCACTTTCCCACTCATCCTTTTTAACCTTAGTGGTGGAGTGGAGTTTGCGAGTAACCGCTACCCGGCTTTGGCGCGTAGATGAGAGCCCATGTATGAATGCATATCAGAGGTCATACCTTTGTAATATTCAGATTTTTTGGAAATAAAATATTCAGTTATTTTCAATTGCCACGTGTCTTTGTTTTCAGATCAGATATTTCCAAGTTCTCACATGGTATCAGAGCTAACACCGATCCTTCAGTTGTGAACTCTCTGTTTCGTTGCCTATTTTTTCCTCTTGAGCGGTCACCTCCTTCAGATTGCGCGACCTCCTTCTGCATCTTGAGTGGTCTCCCCTTACTGATCGCGCGACCTCTTTCTGCAGCTTTGAGCGGTCTCCTCATCTTGAGCGGTCTCTTTTTGAGCGGTCTCCTCATCTTAAGCGGTCTCCTTTTTTTGGGAGCGGTCTCCCCGTCTATGGGTACTCCAGATAACTCTTCCTCCACTACCCTGACCGCTCCACCTGTTCTGACAGCCCCCCGCCTCCACTGCTTCAGGAAATCTTGGTATCACCTCAAAGCTGATAGGACCAAATTATCCTGACTGGAGTGTCTCCCTTCACGTTTCTGTTAAGATCCCAGGGCAAACGTCATCACCTCACTGATGACCCTCCTCCAAGAGATTCTGCTACCTTTGATGACTGAGATGCTAGTGATGCTCTAATTCGAACATATCAAAATAAGCTATTTTTCAATAGCGCGGGATGCCAATAGCTACATGCGATCGCCATTATATTAAACTTTTCCATAATCATTCATATCAAAATAAGCTCTTTTCCCTCACTCACTCTCTCTCTCTCTATCTATAAATTTGAGGGTTAACGCTAATTCTATGATTGTTGAAGTAACATTTTTTTCTAAGTAGTCCTAGTTGAATAGTACTTACCATGATCCCAATGAAGACATAATTATTTAGCTTTGTTAACGTGTGAATGATCTTACAATGCTGCTGTAAATTTAGTCCAATTTTTTTTTGATAGTGCATGGGAGCCCCTTGTGCCCGTGCGACGGCGCTTCCGTTGCTCGCAAATTATTATACATATGGCAAAATCGAGCAAGACCCAAAAAAACTAGTAAATAGAAATATAAATTATTCTCAAATATGTGGGGGAATGTTAATTATGTCCTTTTTGTTGATAATGAGAGATACTTGTACATATTTAAAAAATTAAAATATGTCAAATGAGGGTGGAATGGGCACACCTATTGTTTCACCGAAGGAGAATTTTCTTGTGTACCATTATAGTACAAGTGACAGGCACGGGGCTCTGCCCCTATGGTCAAACGCGACAGTACCTCAACTGCAATAGTGCACGGGGGCACCCGTGGGCCGTGCCTCGCGCGACATTGTCCCGGCGCTATGACATTCCCGCCGCTCGCAACCCCTGAGTGTTATACTCAGCTCATCCCTCATTTTTGCGGTGTGCACTGGGGTTTGCGAGCGCCGGGGAGAGCACATATTTTTATTGTAGTTAGAGAAGTTAATTTATATGAGAGCACATTTTTTAAAACAAAAGAAAAATACATAAATTTTAAAAACTGAATTTTTTTAATAAAGAGGGGTACAATGGAAAAGTGAATATTTTATAGTGTAGATAGTATAGATGTAAATAAATAATATTATTGGGTGTATGTATATTCATGAAATATTGTAATTTAAATCATTTTATGACTTTTCACGTTCATTTCTTTTTTACGGAAACTACCTCGTAAAGGAATCCAAATCCGAACGTAGGCTTTAAGTAGTCCATTGTGGGCCACATGCCGGTCAAGCTGAGTTGCAGGAACTCGACTCGGCCGTCGTCCATGTGGCAGAGCTACAAGAAGGCCAGCCCCGGTCTAAACGTTTGATTAGGCCGAAACCAACCAAAAAATACTGCCAACGGCCCACGGGAAAACAACCTACCAAACAAATATCTCATGCAAAGTCGTTAGCACATAAAAGATTTAAGCAATTCATTCAGCCCTTGGATTGCTTCGAGAATCGTGTTAATTTATGTAGTTCAACAACTCTCATGAAATCTGCAAGTGCTGCCAGCCACATCAATTATTTCTATCTGCAGCGGATATTAGCAGGCTTTTATTGCGAATCAACCCACAGCTGTCCATCGATCACTTGCTCTCCACATGAATGGACGGCTGCGGTCTATTTGCAGACAGTGGATACTGTGGGGGCCACAAACAATTTGCACTTGTGGACCATCGAACAGCAAACCGCCGGTCGGTTGGGCCCAATCGTCAAATCCCATGAGCCGAAAAGAAAACTGTAATATTATCATTGAAATGAGGGGTATTTCAAGGTTAATTTTATATAAAAAAAATTATTTATAATTGTTGCGGCTCACTCGAGCTCCTGAAACAGGTCGAGACTGGACCGTCTTAGCCTAGGAGCGGTCGAGTGCGCAATCAGTCGTAGAGGAAAGAGACGACTGGCAAGAGACCACTATTACAATGGAAAACCCCCGAAAGGGGTGAAAAATCACGTGGTCGGAGCTGTGCTGTCAAACTTCACTATTTGTTAGCGTTGTACAGAGCATTTTAAGAGAAGGCGAGAGCTACAGACCACTCCTCATTACAATTGTTGGGAGAGAGAGAGAGAGAGAGGTGCTCGGAGAGTGATCGACCACCGCTCATAGAGCTAAGTCTTTTGCATGTTGCAGAAGTGAATGCTGCGCTCCGGAGACTTTGATTGCTGCTTGAAGGTTGGATTGGTGTGCTCTGCGCGACTTTGTCTCTGCGGCTTGTCTCCTGCTGCTTGAGAGGAGTCTGTAGTGATGATCTTCTTGGTGGTTGGAGCGCTTGTTGCTGCGTACGCGAGAGTGCGCATGGAGCGATCTTGAGAGCGCAGCGCGCGACGACGCGCTTGGAGCGGTCTTGAGAGTTGAGCGCACAGAGGCGCTTGGAGCTGTCTTGAGAGCGGAGGGCACAAAGGCGCGCTTAGAGCGGTCTTGAGAGCGGAGCGCACGGAGGCGCGCTTGGAGCGGTCTTGAGAGCGGAGCGCACATAGGCGCGCTTGGAGCGGAACACTCTTTCGAAGGAGGATGAACGCCTTCGTAGGATCTTCCAGATGCTCGAAGATCTTCGAAGACACTCGAAGATTTTCGAAGGATTCTTCGAAGGCGAGAGAGATCCTCGAACGTGCTCGAAGATCATCAAAGATGCTCGAAGATCTTCGAAGGCGCAAGATCTTAGAAGATGCTCGAAGATTTTCGAAGGATTCTTCGAAGGCGAAGGCGATCTTCGAAGGTGTCTTCGAGGATCTCTCTTGCTCAAAGGAGGAAAGGAGGGAGGAGAGAAAAGATGGAAATGAAGGAGGGCCCTATATTCTATTTATAGTTTTTGTGGGTGGCACATCCGTAATTAAATGAGTGGTTAGGGTGGTTATGGAGATTATGCGGCTACCCGCACACCATAACCAATTTATGTGTTATACGCACATCATAATCAATTTATTTGTTATACGCACACTCATTATGAATATGGCTACGCGCACACTAGTTTGTATAGTTTTTTGTGATATACACTCATATGACGGATATGGTTATGTGCACATCATAACCATATTATTTGTTATACGCAGACCATATTGCAGGATTTTATTATTTGCATCCCACAATATGCGATTTTATTATTTGCACCAACGTGTTGGAGGATTTTACTATTTACACCCCCATGTTGGTGATTTTACAATTTGCACCTCATGATGGAAGATTTTACTATTTGCACCCAGTGATGGGGGATTTTACTATTTGCACCCTAAGATGGAGATTTTACTTTTATGCACCCCATGATGATGGATTTTACTATTTGCACCCCATGATGGGGGATTTGACTATTTGCACCACATGATAGGGGATTTTACTATTTGCACCCAGTGATGGGGGATTTTACAATTTGCACCCCCCATGATGAGAGATTTTACTATTTATACCCCATGATGGAGGATTTTACTATTTGCACTCCCATGTTGGGTGGTTTTCGGGGCTAGTGAGGTTTACTTTAGTCAACCTCATTTCCTCCACCAAATGAGGCGGGTGTTTTGGCTATTCGCAGCCCGGATTATGGGGTACCTATCATTTGCCCCCAAAATTCTCGGAGTCCGACACTCTTACAAGAGTACGAGAATTTTTCTTCCTAGCGTGAGTGCTGAATTCGTGCGGGCAAACAACCCATTGTAGCCATGCCGGAGGTGAATGGTGTGGTGGAGGTGTGAAAGGAGGTGTGTTAAAGCGGTAGCGAACGACACGCGCGAGGGCGAAGGAGGCGCAAGGAGGGAAAAAAATTGTGGAAGACACACGCGTGCAACGCGCAACGCGGGGGAGCATGCGCACGGGCTCGCGCGGGGGCACTCGTATGCAGGTGTGCGGGGCGTGCACCAACGTGCGGGGTGCGCGGGGGGGGGGGGGGGGTGCGCAGTCGCGCCCCTTATGCGCGTAGGGTGCGCACCTGCGCGTGCCCACGCACCGTGCACACGCAGGGGCATCCTCACGCAAACGCTCGCAGTGTGCGCACCCACGCTCGAGGGGTGCACACCTGCACACGAGGGGGGCGCACCTGCGTGTGAGGAGTGCGCACCTGAGCACGCAGGGTGCGCACCCGCGCGCAAGGGGTGCGCACCCATGCACTTTGTGCGCGTAGGGCGCGCCCCCGTGCGCGCGCGGGGAGCACACCCGCGGGCTGGGCATTCGCGTAATGCAACCCTCGCGTTAAGCTCGCCTGAGGTACGCGCTCGGCGCCTCTTGTGCTTGGTGTGCACCCATGCATTTTTGAGCGTGGCATATCTCTACGCTTTGAGCGCGTGCGGGGGCGCTTTGCTTGTGGCGGAATACATCGAAGGTGCGCGACACGGCGGTGGCCTGAACAGAGACGTGCATGTGCATGATTGTGTGTGGTGTGTCGCGCGTACTTGATGCTCTATTTTCGCAAAGACTTATGCGAGTTTTGTTTTTCAAAATTTTGAAACGTCGCTCGCAGGGGAGGCCGATGCGGCTACACACCTTGCTAAATGTGGAGCAGATCGATGTCTGGAAAAATGGTATGGGATACCTGCAAGACTGGAAGCAACGATTTTACATATGGTGGCGTGGATGCATTATTGCGATGTAGCTGGACTTCGTATCGAAGATCTCTCCGAGGATGAGTGCTCTGACGTTGATGTTGAGTAGTAGCTCCTGCATTTTGTATCTTTGTAACTTTATGTGTGGCTTGTACTGTGCACAATATTGTTATTGCGCTTTGAATGCCTCTTATTGTCTGTTTGTGGTGTTGGCGTTGTTCTGTATGCATGACCTTGATTATAACCAATTTCACGGGGGCAGGGCCCCAAAGTTTCGGCGAAGGGAGGACGCTTTGTGTTGTGGCAGTGAGGTCACCGTGGGAGAAGAGTAAGCTTTCTCTCTGTCTGGTGGACGTTGGGTCCTTCGAAAAATATCAGAGTCTCTACTTGGGATACCTGATCGTTCTGTTCGAAAGAGCTCGACGTCTCTGCATAGGATATCCGAGCGCTTTGTTCTGGGAGAGACCAGAGTCCATTGTTGCGAGATCCAAACACTCTATTTTGGTAGAGGTCGGAGTCCCTTGTTGGGAGAGTCACACACTCAGTTTTATGAGAGGCCGAATTCCCTTGTTGAGGGATCCGAACACTTTGTTCTGGGAGAGGCCGGAGTCCCTTGTTGGGAGATCCGAACACTCTTTTTTGGGAGAGGCCGGAGTCCCTTGTTGGGAAATCCGAATACTCTATTTTGGGAGAGGATTGAGTCCCTTGTTGGGAGATCTGAACACTCTGTTTTGGGAGAGGTCGGAGTCCTCTGTTGGGAGATCCAAACACTCTATTCTGGGAGAGGTCGGAGTCCCTTGTTGTGAGATTCGAACACTTTGTTCTGGGAGAGGCCGAAGTCATCCCTTGTTGGGAGATCTGAACACTCTATTTTGGGAGAGGTCGAAGTCCCTTGTTGGGAGATCAGAACACTCTGTTTTGGGAGAGGGCGGAGTCCCTTGTTGGGAGATCCGAACACTGTGTTTGGGGAGAGGTCGGAGTCCCTTGTTGGGAGATCTGAACACTCTATTATGGGAGTGACCGGAGTCCCTTGTTGGGAGATTGGAACACTCTGTTTTAGGAGAGGTTGAGTCCCTTGTTGGGAGAAAAGAACACTCTATTTTGGGAGAGGCCGGAGTCCCTTGTTGGGAGATCCGAACACTCTGTTCAGGGAGAGGCTGGAGTCCCTTGTTGAGAGATCCGAACACTCTGTTCTGGGAGAGGCCGGAGTTCCATGTTAGAAGATCTGAACACTCTGTCGTGGGGCAAACAGTGAAATTGAAAATGGCACTGGTTGTTTGTATACATGGCTAGAAACTCGTGACTTGTTTACATGGATGCCAAAAACATGAGATACAAGTATATATGTCAGATGCCCTAGACGTTCCACGGGTAGAGAACTGGCTCTTCATTGGGACGGTCTCCCTGTGGATTGCCCCCTGCTGGGTCATTCTTGACCTTTTGATTCAGGGCCCTTGGTTTGGAGAAATTTTCCAAGGAGTCCTCGACGAACGAATCGTTCTATTTCTGCGTTTAGTTGCACATAATCTTCTATTTTATGCCTGTGACCTCGATGGTAGTCGCATTACTTGGATTGATCTCCGGAGTTTAGTGTAAGAGCCCTTGGCCTCTGAATAGAGGGATGATCGCGGATGGCCAACAATACTTCCGTTCACGAGGTATTGAGCGGGGTGAAGGTTTGATGTCGGTGGTGCCCCCGGCTTGACGGGAGTCATCGCGAGGCCTGTCGTTACTCTTTGGTATCATTGGCGGGTCTTGTTCCTTCTTTCTTTTTAGACTGCCATCAAATTGTTGTTAATGAGCATCTCTATTGCTTCATCTGCAGCTATTTGGGCTTCAACGCGCTGAATAAGGTCAGGGTAGCTAGAAGTTGTTTCCCACATCAGTGCTGAGTAGAAGCCACTAGGGCGGAGCCCTCCCAGGAGGAAGCCACGCAGTAGCTCTGAGTTGATTCCTGGAATCTGGCGTGCTTCAGGCATGAAGCGGCGAAAAAATTTCTTAAGGGTTTCTCCCGCATTCTGACAGATTCCTGACAGGTGGGAGGGGTCTTTAACTATTCGGCGGTTGGCGATGAACTGATCGAGGAACTGCTGGGTTAGCTTCGTGAAGTTGCTAACGGCTCCTTCCCGAAGGGAATAGAACCATTGTGAGGACCCTGACCACAGCCTGGCGCACCGGTGCTGCCTTTCATCCCAGGCCCCCACATGGGCCGCAGCCCATGCCACCCCAACCCCTCTCAGTGCCCCTCGGCCACGGTGGGTTGTTGGAGACCGCATCCTCCCTTTGACGATAAGTGATCTAGTTAAGCGCCTCTACGTGGACTTCCCAGGAGGTCACCCATCCCAGAATTGCTCCCGTCCGAGCACTCTTAACTATAGAGTTCTTTCACTTCTCATCACCATTTGAGCTGCAGCTCAAATGGTGATGAGAAGTGAAAGAACTCTATAGTTAAGCGTGCTCGGACGGGAGCAATTCTGGGATGGGTGACCTCCTGGGAAGTCCACATAGAGGCGCTTAACTGGATCACTTCTCGTCAAAGGGAGGCTGCAGCTCAATTGGTGATGAGAAGTAAAAGAACTCTATAGTTAAGCGTGCTCGGACGGGAGCAATTTTGGGATGGGTGACCTCCTGGGAAGTCCACATAGAGGCGCTTAACTGGATCACTTCTCGTCAAAGGGAGATTGGGGTCTCCAACAACCCACCGTGGTCGAAGGGGCGCGGAAAGGGGTTGGGGTGGCATGGGCTGCGACCCATGTAGGGGCCTAGGACGACAGGCAGCGCTGGTGCGCCAGGCTGTGGTCAGGGTTCTCACAACCATGCCCTTGATTGGCCTTTCAGCGTGGCTAGGAACACCTGACACATCAGCTGGTCAGGGGTGTTGCAGATCCTCATGGTGGTGGCGAAAGGATCTACATGCTCTGATGGGCCATTCATTCCGTCGAAGGTCTCGATGTTCGGGAGCTTGAATTCATGCGGAATTGGATGCACCAGGACCTCGGGTGTTAACGGTGATCGAGGATGACGAGGGCGGCAGGCCAAAGCGGTGCGCTGCCCGGCTTGTTCTCATTTTTCGGTGATTATGTCGCGAATCTCTTCGCGAGTGAGTCTTTCGCCTACAAATCAGAAGCTTGCTGCTTCTGTGAGGTGGTCTTCAGTCGGAGGGTGACTCAGAGCTTGCTGAGGAAAATTGCCTTGCTCGGGGGCTGGGTCATGGACCCCTAGCGATCCTACGTTCCTTAGGAGTGCAAAGTACTCCTCCACTTGGAGCAAACACTCTTCCATTGTTGTGATAGGTGCGTTCTTGGGCTCTTCTGCGAGAGGCGTATTCTCGTGTGAGTGGGAGGGAACTGGATTGACGTTCCCCCCAGGGGCTAATATTTCGGTAGTGCAAGTAGCTCTTCTTGCCATTGTTGTCAGTCTTCGAGTATCACAGTGATGGGGATACCGTCTTTAGAATCTTTTGGGAATGCTGGGAACACGTTCCCACAGACGGGGCCAAACTGTTGCGGCTCACTCGAGGCTCCTGAAATCAGTCGAGACTGGACCGTCTTATCCTAGGAGCAGTCGAGCACGCAATAAGTCATAGAGGAAAGAGACGGCTGGCAAGGGACCCTTATTACCATGGAAAACCCCCGAAAGGGGTGAAAAATCACGTGGTCGGAGCTGTGCTGACCAAACTTCACTATTTGCTGGCGTTGTACAGAGCCTTTTAAGAGAAGGCGAGAGCGACATGCCGCTCCTCGTTACAATTATTAGGAGAGAGAGAGGTGCTCAGAGGGTGGCAGACCACCGCTCATAGAGCTAAGTCTTTTGCATGTTGCAGAAGGGAATGTTGTGCTCTAGAGTCTTCGACTTCTGCTTGAAGGTTTGATTGGTGTGCTCTGCGCGCCTATGCCTCTGCGTATTGTCTCCTGCTGTGTGAGAGGATTCTGGAGTGATGATCGTGTTGGTGGCAAGAACGCTTGTTGTTGAGTACGCTGGGGGTGCTCCTGGAGCGGTCTTGAGAGGGGAGCGCACAGAGGCGCGCTTGGAGCTGTCTTGAGAGCGGAGCACACGGAGGCGCGCTTGGAGCGGTCTTGAGAGCGGAGCGCACGTAGGCGCGCTTGGAGCGGTCTTGAGAGCAGAGCACACAGAGGCGCTCTTGGAGCGGAACGCTCTCTCGAAGGAGGATGAACGCCTTCGTAGGATCTTCAAGGTGCTCGAAAATCTTCGAAGACACTCGAAGATCTTCGAAGATGCTCGAAGATCTTCGAAGGATTCTTCGAAGGCGAAGGAGATCTTCGAAGGCGCTCGAAGATCTTTGAAGACGCTCAAAGATCTTCGAAGATTCTCGAAGATCTTCGAAGTCGAAGGTGAAGGAGATCTTCGAATGCGCAATGTCTTTGAAGATGCTCGAAGATCTTCGAAGGTGTCTTCGAGGATCTCTCATGCTCGAAGGAGGAAAGGAGGGAGGAGAGAAAATGTGGAAATGAAGGAGGGCCCTAGGTGTTATTTATAGTTTTTGTGGGTGGCACATCCGTAATTAAATGGGTGGTTAGGATGGTTATGGTGGTTATGCGGCTACCCGTACACCATAACCAATTTATGTGTTATACACACACGATAACCAATTTATGTGTTATACGCACACTTTTTATGAATATGGATACGCGCACACCAGTTTGAATAATTTTGTGGTGATATGTACTCATATGACAGATATGGTTATGCACACACCATAACCATATTATTTGCTATACGCAGACCATATTGCAGGATTTTATTATTTGCATCCCACGATATGTGATTTTACTATTTGCACTCCCATGTTGGAGGATTTTACTATTTACACACACATGTTGGAGGATTTTACTATTTGCACCTCATGATGAGGGATTTTACTATTTGCACCCCATGATGGGGAATTTTACTATTTGCACCACGTGATTGGGGATTTTACTACTTGCACCCCATGATGGAGGATATTACTATTTACACCCCCATGTTGCGGGATTTTACTATTTGCACCACACGATGAAGGATTTTACTATTTGCACTCTCATGTTAGGTGGTTACGAGGCTATTGGGGTTTACTTTGGTTAACCCCATTTCCTCCACCAAATGAGGCGGGTGTTTTGACTATTCACAACCCGAATTATGGGGTACCTATCAATAATCATTATATAGTAGTTAACGTAGTATTAAAATGACAATGATCTCAACACACATCAGTGGGGGTGTGCAAAAATAATTGAAAAATTGTGAATCAAATCGGAATTTAACTGAAGTGAATAGTTCAGGTCGGCTTCAAATTAGTTTGGATCGGGTCTGGTTCCCATAATACAATATTCGACATTTCGGTTCGATTCTTGGTTCCACGGGTTGGATATCCAGAACCGACTTGAGAATCGAAAATCAATGAAGATTTTTTTTAAACAACGATTGTAATAGTATGACTTAATATGTGAAAATGATTGAGAATATAATAGTATAGCTAAAATAAATAAATTTTGAACTCATGTAGTTATATAGCTTCAATGTTATAGAGATATATGCTTCAATTATTTTGAGACATTGGTATCTGTATGACAAAGAGTCATGAGTTAAAAGAGTTATTTTTTTAAAAGTTTTGAGACATGGTAGAACCGAACCGAAGTAAACGATTTGGATCTGGTTCTATACTTTAGGACCGTGGGTCAGTTCTGATTCCAAAATTTTAGAACTAACCATATGTGGGTCGATTCTTGGTTTTGGGTAGAACCGACCCGAGTTGCACCCCTACACACAAGTGAATTCATGTTGGGCAAAGATAACTGCACGCTTATAAATTAAGTGAATAAATTTGAATGTTTATTTAATATAAATTTGTTGCGGGTTGCTCGACGCTCTGGTAGACTGGTCGAATTGAATCGTCTCAGCTCTAGAGTAAGCCGAGAGCGCAATCAGTCAAAGTAAATTGAGACAGCTCATGATAAGAAAACTTTTAACGTGAAAAACTCGAAAAGGGTGAAATACTAAAGGGTCGGATCGGTGCCGACCAAATTCACTATATCTTTAGGTGTTACAGGTTGTAGAATGCAAGAGGGTGACAGGTCACCGCTCGTTGCAGGGGGTGCATAGAAGAATGAGAAAGAGAAAAATCTATATAAGGATGAAAGAGATCTTCAAGAGCCTAAATGAGATCTTCAAGTCACCTTCGAAGGAGATTCTCAAAGAGGAATGAACTCTTCGAAGGTCGAAGGAGATTTTCGAAGGATTTTTCGGACGCCAAATGAGAACTCTGGAGGATCTTCGAAAGAGCTCTCTCGGGCACTGAAAACAAGGTCCGTTCAAATGAAGGCTCTGGACTCCTTTTATAGCTTTGGAAGGGGGTACATAGTCCAATAATTTCGCCGTCGTAACCACAACAACTACCTGACGGGCGAATCACGTTCGTCGATCTGGAGCACACAAATCATCACTTTTTTGGATATGACCATCTTGCCCCCCGGGCAGTTTGGGCATCTTCATTGACGGTGATGACAATAACGAACGAAACTTGCAATCTGAGAAGTTAAGAAGGTTACCTGCCACACGCGCTGTGAACACGGAGGTGTTTAGCGTGCGCTGTGCATGTAGAGGTATTTTGAGCGTGCCGGGAACATGGAGATGTTCAGCGCGTGAAGTGAACTTAGAGATGCTCGACGCGCATTGTGAACTTGGAGATGATCAACGCGCGTCGTGAACTTGGAGATGATCGGCGCGCGTCGTGAACTTGGAGATGCTCGCCGCGCATCCTGAACTTGTAGGCACTCGTTGTGCGTCGTGAACTTGGAGGCGCTCGTCGCGCATCATGAACTTTGAGGCGCTCGACGCACGACGTGAAGTTTGAGGCGCTCGGCGCGTGTCGTGAACTTGGAGGCGCTCGATGCGCATCATGAACTTGGAGGCCCTCGGCGCGCGTCGTAAACTTGGACTTAGGAGGTGTAGCCAGGCGATACTGGGGAGGTGCGGCCCTGCCATACCCGAAGGGGGGTGCGGCCGCTACCATACTGATCGAAGAAAGGGGTAGGCCTTGGCCGCACCCCAAGCGGTCTTGGCCGCACTTCCGCGGGTTTGGCCGCACCGTGGCGGTGCAGCCCGGTTAGCGTGGCGGCCGCCCCACGATGGTTGCTGCGCGACGGTTTTACTATTGTTACCATACGGTGGTTCTGCGTCGGTCTCTCCACTTCCTCCATAGTGGGGGTTGACTTTGACCCCATGATGGGGGTGCGGTTAGCGTTTATGTTCGTACACTCGTTCTGACGTCTGTTTGGAAGGCCAAACGGACTCGGAATTACATGAGAATTGGTCTGTTGAAATCGTATCGACGAGTCAGTCGAGATCGTGGCAAAAAATTACGGGTTCGACGGGATTTATTTTGGGGAACTCCATCAAATGCCCCCCAATTTCCGGAGGTTATTTTTTTTGTAGACAATGTGTCCGAAAATTTATCTAACGTATACTTTCGAATGCACGAATTTGTTTGGGCGAATTGCCACAATTGCGGGGTTGTGAGTTGGTCGTTCCGCTTATGCCCCAGGAGTCATCGCTGGGTGTTCGTGTCGGAGTATCATCTCATGCTTGACACAAAGTGTTAGCATCGGAGGCCGTGGTAAGCTTGCTGCTTGGCGTTAGCATTGAACACTGTTGTGATCTCGATGTTTGGCATCATAGATGTTTACGAGCTTAACACTTGGCATTGGGGCCTGAGCTGCACGGTAGTTGGATACAAGCTTGTCGTACCGGAGTAGGGACATTTCATTCCATTTAACCGGAAGCGCAATCTTGGGCGTAGAATTACTATGATGGTGAAGAGCTTTCTTGTTTAAACTGATAGTTACAGTCAGGGGGCGGACCTCGTATGGCGGTGAAGAATGGATGCATTCTAATCGTTGGCGACCATGAGAGGGGCAGGCCCTGGCGATGCCGTGATTTACTACGACAATAAAGAGCGGATGCATTCGAGTCGGTAGTGCGCGGTCAGGGGGACTGGCTCCAGAATGATAATAAAGAGCGGATGCATTCAAACTATTGGCGACCGCGAGGGGGAAGGCCCTGACAGAGTTGTAACCTACTACGATGACGAAGAGCTGATGCATTCGAGCCGGTAGTGCGCGGTCGTGGGGACTGGCCCCAGAATGACGGTGAAGAGTGGATGCGTTCGAACCGTTGGCGACCGCGAGGGGGTAGGCCCTGACAATGTTGTGACCTACTACGACGGCGAAGAGCGAATGCATTCGAGCTGGTAGTGCATGGTTAGGGGGAATGGCCCCAGAATTACAATGAATAGTGGATGTGTTCGAACCATTGGCGACCGCGAGGGGGAAGGCCCTGACAGTGTCGTGACCTACTATGATGGCGAAAAGCGGATGCATTCAAGTCGATAGTGCGCGGTCGGAGGGACTGGCCCCAGAATGACGGTGAAGAGCAGATGCGTTCAAACTGTTGGTGACCGCGAGGGGGGCAGGCTCTGACGGTGTCGTGGCCTACTATGACGACGAAGAGCGGATGCATTTGAGCTGGTAGTGCGCGGTCAGGGGGACTGACCCGAAATGACGGTGAAGAGCAGATGCGTTCGAACCGTTGGCGATCGTGAGAGGGGAAAGCCCTGACGGTGTCATGACCTACTACAACAGCAAAGGGCGGACGCTACGAGTCGATAGTGCGCGGTCAGTGACGTGAGTATTCCTGCAATGGGATAAAGTGAGAAGCAATCACAGCATAATTAATTAAAATAAAAGGTGCGCGCGCAAGTGTGAACTTGCGGCTTAATGTCTGATGGTAGTTTTAAACACACAAACAAAATAAATACAAAGCATAGATAAAATAAAGGGCTCTTCTGCCCGGTTCCTAGTTCTCTTGGATTATGCTTGCGCGGATCCTCCTGATCGTTCTGCACGATGCACGACAGCGGTGCCTCTGGTACTGCTCACGCCGAGTCCCGAGGCCGCTCCTTGTCCAGGTTGTGCCTGTTGCATGTAGCATCTGCGAGCTGCCACCCGATTTCCTCAGGCGACTCCAATCCCTCCTGGCATGACAAACTTCATCGCAAGGTGTAGGATAGAGGGGATGGCCTTGAATGTTGCTTGGAGGGGATGACCAAAGATAACATTATACAGAGACTCTGACTCCACAACCACGAACTGGATGTTATGGGTGACTTGCTTCGCGAATTCTCCCAGGGTCACTGACAGAGTGGCTATTCCTTCTACGTGGACAGGGCCGCCATTGAAACCATAGACCGGTCATGTTGCTGGCTGAAGTCATTATTTCGGGACCTTCATGATGCGGAGGGTGGACATGAATATGACGTTAACGGAGCTCTCATTATCGATCATTATCCTATTAACACAAAAGCTTGGGTCGCCGATTTCCGCACTGATGACAAGTGAGTTCTGGTGTGGTAGGAGTAGGCCTTTCAGATCTTCGTCTCCAAAACTGATAATCACGGCGTATTGCGTGCTTTGATCTTCCCATTCTCTGTGTTGGCGATAGAGTTGATGGAGCTGGAGGCGAAGGGGGAGCCAGCTATGGTCTCCACCACTCCTACCATTTTTCTTCCCCCCATGCGCATCCTAGTGTGCAGGTGGTTGTTCTCTTCTAGGCTGTGTTGGCTGGTTGCGGGTTTGATCTTGTAGGAACCTAACAAGGATGCCCAGACGAATAAGGCATTTAATCTTGTGTTTGAGCTTAATGCACTCCTCTGTGGTGTGTCCCGCTCCTCGATGGAATTCACAATACTTTGATCGGTCTCCCTTAGTATTTGGGGGGAGTTCTCACGGCCTCTGGAGCGTCGGGTTTTCTTGAATCGCATAGAGTTAATTTGCACAAGACACGTTGATGGGCGTGTACTCCTGAGGCGGTCGGGGAACCTGGTCCCTCCGATGGTCCTGCCGATGTTCATTTTTGTGATGCTCCTCCCGCCTCCTTGGGGCATGCCCTTCTCTCTTTCTCTTCTGACTTCCTTCAAACTATTGTCGATGTGCTTCTGTAGCCTCATCCGCGGCAATATGGGCTTCGACTTGGTGCACGAGGCCGGGATAGCTGAGCACTGTTTCTCTCATTAGTTCTGAGTAGAATCCACTTGGTCGTAATCCTCCCAGGAAGATGCCCACAAGAGCTCAGGGTTGACCCCGGGGATTTACCGAGCCTCTGAAGTGAAGCGGTGGTTGAAGTCTTTCAGGTATTCCCTCCCCTTCGTTTTGGCGGATTCCAGAAAGGTGAGAGGGATCCTTGATGATCCTGCGGTTGGTTATGAATTGATCCAGGAAATATTGAGTCAGTTCCGCAAAGTTGTCGATGGTTCCTTCTCTTAGGGGGGTGAAATCAGGTTCTTGCTTGTCCATTCAACGTGTCCGGGAATACTTGACAAAGGATCTTATCTGGGGTGATGTAGATCCTCAGAATTGTGGTGAAATGGTTGATATGTTCTAGCGGATCGTTCGCCTGTCAAACGTCTCGATGTTGGGGAGTTTGAAGCCATGTGGGATTGGATAAGCTAGAACCTGAGGCGTCCGTGGGGAGTCGCGGTGATGAGTATGGCGGGCGAAAGCGACCCGCCGACCGATCGATCTGCAAATACTCTTCTTTAATTACCTTGCGTATCTCTTCACGTGCGAGTCTTCCAACTTCGTAACAGACACCTGCTTCTTCCTGCTGGTAGTGATGAAAGTAAGCCCCGTGATCATTAGATGGTTGAGCGGGATGCCTGGAGCTAGCTGTGTCGGAGAATTCTTCTTCATAGACATCTTCCTCTCGAGTGACTTCTTCCGGTGGAGCATGGTTCAGAGCTATGGGAGGTGGATTGACTAGCGCGAGGGCGGAAATGGAGCTCGAGGGGCTCCTAAATTTCTCAACATGGCCAGTATCTCGGTCTACTGCTCTTCCATCCGTCACATGTGTCCTTCCAATGCAGGGACGGGGACAGACATCGCCTCTTCAGCGAGAGGTACGTTGATGAACAAGTGAGTGGGAGTTGGGTCGACGCATCCCCCTGGGATTGATCCTTAGGCGGTTCTGGCACTCCTTCTCGCCATTGTCGTCAGTCACGAGTATTGTTGCTAAGCGAATACTGTCTTCAGAGAGTCTTTGCAAATTTTTGGGAACACTGTTCCCACAAACGACGTCAAACTATTGCGGGTCTTTCGACGCTCTGGTAGACCGGTAGAATTGAACCATCTCAGCTCTAGAGTGAGTCGAGCGTGCAATCAGTTAAAGTAAAGTGAGATAGCTGACAAGAAAACTTTTAACGTGGAAAACCCAGAAATAATAAAAAACCACAGGGTCGCCAAATTCATTATATATTTAGGTGTTACAAGTTGTAGAACGCAACAGGATGACAGACCACTACTTGTTGTAGGGGGTGCAGAGAAGAATGAGAAAGAGAAAAATCTCTAAGGATGAAGGAGATCTTCAAGTCACCTTCGAAGGAGATCTTCGAAGGCCAAAGGAGAACTTCGAAGAATTCTTCGAACGCCGAAGGAGAACTCTGAAGGATCTTTGAAGGAGCTCTCTCGGATGCTGAAGACAAGGTCCGTTCAAATGAGTGCTCTGGGCTCCTTTTATAGATTCAGACGGGGTAGTCCGGTAATTTTGTCGTCGTAGCCACGTTACCACCTGACCGGCGAATCATATTCATCGATCTGGAGCACACGGATTGCCATTTTTCGGATATGATTATCTTGCCTCCCTGGTAGTTCGGGCAGCCAGGCGATACTGGGGAGGTGCGACCCGTCATACCCCAAGGGGGATGCGGCCGTGACCGTACTGATCGAAAGGGGGGGGGGTGCAGATTTGGCCGCACCCCAACGGGGGTACGTCCTTGGCCGCACACCATAGGGGGATGCAACCTTGGCTGCACCCTCAAGGGGTGATGCTGCCTTGGCCGCACCCACGGGGCTGCGGACTTGGCCTCACCCCATAGGGGGGGGGGGGGGGGGCGAACTTGGCCGCACCCCATGAGGGGTGCGTTCTGGACCACACTCCTGTAACACCTTGCCAGTACAAATAATATAACAGTAGGTCCGGCCTGGACCCCACGCCATACTATACACACTAGCTAGACATTATAAGGTGATAAACAGAAAAGAACAACAACTACACGAGAGTATAAACAGCGTAAGCGGAAGCATTTGGATTAAACATCTTTTAGAATTGTCCACTATCCCAGGAATGAAACAAATAGAGTTACGGCCTTAAGGCCTTACATTTATCAAATGTTTAGAAACACAAAACATACATCGGCACGCAGGCCGACAATACATGTAAAGCAGAAAAGAGGCTGGCCTTCAAGGGCCAACACAGCAAAAGGGCCACCGCCCGCTATTTCCCGTTGGGCTCACCTGCACTTGCAACCAACATCCAATAAGAGGTAAACGAGGGTCAGCTATGAGCTGACCACAAACTGCGTAACGATCCCACCCCCCCGACCATCTAGCTGGATCAGGGGCGTGTCACCGCTAACCTGCAAGCAAGCCGTACATGCAACATGTAATAATATAAAGAAAGTGCAAACTACACTACACAATGTGAGGTTTCAAGCACAATCAATCTTCTAGGTTGAGCATCAAGAAAAGGGGAACCTAGGTATGCACATGATATTGGTTGGGTTCACCCGAAGGTTCCCCACAACCGCCTAAGCAACCGCATGAGGCTAACATAACATCATTTCATCACAAACACTCCACCCTAAGGACATAGCCTTAGGTGGGGAAAAAGAGCTTTTGGTCGGTCTAGGTAAGACACCTTCCACGACCTCTCCCATGATCACACGGCTTACATGAGGTATGGACCTCTCACCGATCTGCATGGAAACGGGTTCGGTTCAGCTTCGCCCGTGCTCTAATCGTCGCGATCTATCGCACGATGCGAGTACGGCTTCACCTCGGCCCGTAAGGGTTTAGCACATCAAGTGCCCACATAAATAAGCTACGCATCTAATCCTTTCACGCGGACTTAGACTTCGCAAATAACAACCAAGAAGGAGGTCCAAGACCACTCCTCTTCAAATCTAGGGGTGAATGTTTGCATTCAACCATCCAAGCAAGGGGCTTCCGTTAGGCTCTCAAAAGGCACCTAAAACTCAAGTCCTGCAACACAATAGAAGATCTCACGGAGACATTCTCCGACACGCATTCTAGGCTTACCTAAATGCAACGTCGCAATCCAAGCATCACCGATCCGGGCTCACGGCCACGAATAGGCTTCACACAAAATGCCTAAATCCGCACGACTACCGGGATTTCTAAATGCAATATGCCGGGGACGGACACAATCGACCCGGAGTTCCGAAGAACTGGAGGAAATCCTACACTTCACCCATTTAGCAAAAGGGATTCCTCATGCAAGCATAGAAAAAGGAATGAGAGGACAAAACACGTCCTAAGACCGGGAGGAAGGATCGTTACCCTTGGAGCTTTCTTCTTTGCCATAGATCTGAGATTTCACTCGGATAGAAAGTTTCGCAACGGTCTGCACTTTCCAGATTTGAAAACGGCTCGCGAATCGGAGCTCCGAAGCTCCGGCAATGGCAGAAGACGACTCCTTCTTCCTCGCTGATGCTGTTTTTCTCTCGGCTTCCGTCTTTTCACGCTTGAAGAAGATAAGGGTTATGAGTTAAAGAGGGCATATATAGCCCTCTGGACAAACCCTAAAATAACCCAGAAATAAATCCCATCCTTTGGATTTAAAGATCTGAAACTGACGACCATGATCAAGAAGTCACGGGTCGGTTAATTCGCAAATCGCTGATTCTGCCTGCGTTCGACGAATAGCTTTAAGTCTGCATTCGACGAATGACAGTAAAGCTGCGTTCGACGAATGCTAAAAAACCTGCGTTCGACGAACGGCTAACAAACTTGCGTTCGACGAACGGCTGAAATGCTACGTTCGACGAACGGCTAACAAACCTGCGTTCGACGAACGGCGGCCTGCGCTCGACGAACGGCTGCTAAGCCTGCGTTCGACGAACGGCTGCTGCGTTCGACGAACGGCTGCTGCGTTCGACGAACTGCCGAGAAATGTCATTTCTTCTTCCCGAGAACTGCACTACCTGCCCTTTCTGATTTCTCGAGAAGAATATACCTGACTAAATCAATCCTGACTATTTGATTTCTCGAGAAATCAATCCCGACTATTTGATTTCTCGAGAAATCAATCCAGACTATTTGATTTCTCGAGAAATCAATCCCGACTATTTGATTTCTCGAGAAATCAATCCCGACTATTTGATTTCTCGAGAAATCAATCCCGACTATTTGATTTCTCGAGAAATCAATCCCGACTATTTGATTTCTCGAGAAATCAATCCTCCTGCCATTTAAATTTCGAGAAGTTAATTTTGGGGTGTTACAACTCCTGTGGGTTTGGCCGCACCGTGGTGGTGCGGCCCGGCTGGCGTGGCGCCCGTCGCGTGGCAGTTGCTGCACGACGGTTTCGCTACCATTACCGGATGGTGGTTCTGAATCGGTCTCTCCACTTCCTCCATGGTGGGGGTTGACTTTGACCCCATGATGGGGGTGCGGTTAGTGTTTATGTTCGTACCCTCGTTCTGACGTTCGTTTGGAAGACAAACAGACTCGAATTGCACGAGAATTGGTCCGTTGAAACTGTATGGGCGAGCCGGCCGAGGACGCGGCGGAAAATCACGAGTTCGACCGAAACTAATTTGGGGAACCACATCAAAATTTAATCCTTAAAATCATTATATAGTATTTTATTGTTATATAGACAATTGGCAAATATGACATAAATTAGAAATATTTGACTTTGACATGAACTCAATCAAACATAATTTGGTGGGAGTGATTCTATTTTGATCTAGCTTGTAATCTTTTTGAATTGGACATGTAGAATAATATGATTGATTTTTATAATCAAATTTATTTAACCAAACTTAGCTTAATGGGTATATAATAAATACATTAAAATAATTGTGTTCTTTAGTCAATGGTGATCATAGCAAAAATACAGAGGTAAAAAAAGTAAATAAATCTACCTTGAAGAAAAATAAAACAACATACAAACTTTGGAAAACAAATATATATTTGGAGCATAGGAAGTGAAGTACAATGCAACAATTCTACTAGAATTTTTCATGTTTTCAATGAGGTTTTTGCTCCAGTAAGTTTGTACAAAAACGTCACTGTCATAGAATATATATTTTGCATGACAACGGTTATGATCACCAACAATAAAAGAAAAATAGTTTTGAACATAAAAGTGGACGAAGTTCCTTAGGTAAGGTTGGGTGTTTACAAACGACGCTTCATAACTACCGCCTTCACGACCGCACTGATTTAGGGTGATGTTATGGGCAGACCATTTTTAGCTATTGGCAAACCAAGAAAACCCTAACCCGACGCCCCTTCTCGAGATATATGCCTTCGTGATCCATCACTGCCCCTTCCCGCGATCTGCCCAGAGTTTCCTCCATCGACGATCCTCCCTCTCCGGCGACTGGGATCTCCGGCAGGCGAGTTTGATGCCGCTCCTCCACTAGAATCGACGGGGGCAAAGGCTTTTTCATCAGCAACAGGTTAATCCTTTTTAGCCCAGAGCTTCTTCTTCCAGACTTTCATGGCTGTATATTAACCCATAGCCCTAAACGCCGCCCCTTCTCCTCTATCTGCAGGTGAGTATGATGTCGCACCTCTGCTTGAAGTTGCGGCGCCGACTGAAACTCAACCAGTGCCGGATGCCTCTCCACCAGATTCGACGGGAGCAGAGGCCTCCTCTTCAACAGCAGGTATAACCCTCCGCCCCTTCTCCTCGATCTGCAAGCTACTTGTGCCTACCGTTGAATTCCAGTTTGGAGAAGTTTGATCTTCTTCTCAGAATTATTTTAAAGAATGCAATATATAGAAGGTAGAGCCTGAAGTTCTATGGATGAAATTGATTTTCATGGCTTATGTTCATTTTTTCTATGATATATGAAGTAAATCTTGATTTTCATGGCTTATGTAATTTCAAATGCAAATTAATAACAATATTTTTGATCTTCCTATTTAAACATTCCGGGGGACAATCGTATTTTGTGCTACAATTCGATTCATGAAGTTTATGTATGCATTATAACTTTAAATATCTCTTGTATTCTATATGTTTACTAGTTTAATAACTTTAAAGTTGTAATTTTAACTGCATATTTAAAACAATATTTTTGGTCTTCCTATTTGCACATTACGGGGGACAGATGATTTTTGTGCTACAGTATGATTCATGAAGTTTAGGTATGCATTATAACTTTTCTCTACTATGTGTACATATTTCAATAAAGATATTTGAATTAATAAAAAATATTTTTATTTTTTGCAGGATGAACCCTTACGAATGATTACATGTTGGAATTATTGTACCTAAAATGATCTGTTTTGTAATTTAAATGACAACTTTGAATTTTATATTTGATATTACATGCTTAGTTAAATTTTAAATTTTCAAGTTGGTCTGCAAATAAAAATTTGGTTTGACATTAAAAGTCTGGATCTGACATTAACATTCTCGGTCTGACATTAATCATAAGTTGTCATTAGTCAAAATAGGTTTGCCCATAACACCACCCATGATTTATCTCAATCATTCCACAAGAAAAAAACAATGTGTTCTGATCATAAAAATTGAACAATAATAAACCTTAAGTATTCATTAAGTTTGTTGGAGAGAGAGACAAATAAGAGATTTACTTAAATTTACCGAGCACTTGGAGATTATATATAATAAGCACTCTTGAGATGATGCAATAGTTTACATAGTACTATTAACTTCATAATCTCATAAATTATTATTTATTTAATTCATTTGAAGAATATTTTGATATTTAACATATAATTTATAACTGATGTAATCGAAGATTATTCGAGTGATCCAGTACAAATTTAATCTATGTTGACCACTTCTCCCTCTTTGATATCTTCTTCTCTTATATGTAGATATCTTCTTTATCAAGCGATCTTATGTTCATAGAGAGGAACACACATGTGCGCGCACACACTCACACATACAGAGAGGGAGAGAGAGATTTGTAATTAAGAATATAAAATCATTCCTTAATTCTTAAGCATCCACAGAAGTGGGCCTTAAGTGGGGTCCATTGTATAATATACCTCTAAATTAATTGTAATTCTAGAGCTCTTGATAGTCATTAAACACTTAGTAAACAAGACATGTGGAAGCAAACCACAATATGTAATCATGGAGCAAATAGTATTACAAATTATAAGTGTACAAAAGTCAAATGGTGATATAAATATCTACAAATCTCCTAGCTACATAAAAGTCTCCAGTCTAGCTATATGCAAAAGTCATCAGTCTACTATCTGATAATCTAATAAGAACTCCCAACTACTACTCTAAAATAAGAGCAACAAATCAGATTAGTCATAAAGATTAAGCTATCTCAACTCATTCTCGATCTCAAGCATCTTATAATATGATCATGCATCCAAGGAGGGTTTGACAATATGCAACTATGCTTGCAAGACGGACTATCATTATAATATCAATAAGTATGATTCAAGCAATGATATACAATATAAGTACGGAAACAATATCAAAAGTATAGTGCAATAAAAGTACAATAAGCACAACTAACAATAGTACACCAGAGAGGAAACTTATCTCAGTCGTCACAACAACTAGACCTTAGCTTTACTACTCTAAGGAGTCTTGGGCTTCGTTTGGCGTAGCTTATTTGCTCAGTGAGTTTAAACAAAAAAGGTCATTGTCATACCAAACATTTTATGCTCAAAACTCACCTGAGCAAATAACATTTTATGCTCAAAACATTCTTTTCTTGGTAACGATAGTAACGTTTGTCATACCAAACATACATTCTATGACAATGACGTTTTTGTCCAAACTCACCGGAGCAAATAAGTCGAGCCAAATGAAGCCTTGATAGATTAAGCCTAAATTTTATTAAATCCTAACATTATCGTCACGGTTCACACATATCATTATTGCACATCAATATCATCATATATTGACATAGTTTAAATAAACTTAATTATCGTGTGTTAGTAAGAGTCTTAAATAAACTTATCGTTTGTTAGTAAGCACACATGTCTTCCCAATGAGATAGTAAGAGTGGATCAACAACCTCCACATCTGAAATACAACTCACCTGCGTTCTACATCTAATCGATGCACGGTTTTACTTAGGAGCTGAAAATAGTCCACATAATAAGTGTCTTAGACACCACCAAGACAAGTCATTCGGAAAACCAACCACTACCAAAATCTCTTAATTATGAACTGCACATTAAAATTGCAGAGTAGGATGTACACTGATCCCTAACTTCTAAACAAGTGATTTTGGCAACAACCCGCGACAAAATAGTCACATCAACAATCACCTATGATAAGCGTACCCAATCAAACAAGAGAAAAACATGTTTAACAAATTGCAAGTGAAGGAGTTCTAACTCGGCAAGGAAGATAACATAAAAATTAGGTGATTCATATTCAAAATGTCAAACATGAACCATTCTTACTATATGGGGATCTTCGGGCATACTCGACATGATTTTTAAGGCATGACACAATTGGTGCGGTCATGTCATTATATGTGGTTGACTTTAGTCAACTCAGCCATATATTATAGACATACCAATCTAGCTAGGTCATATCAATTGGATCATTGTGTCTTCCCCGCAGTTCTCCGATCAAAATGTGTTATATCACCCATTGGTATTTGAAAACTAAGGAGTTGTTTGGGTTGGGTGACTGCAGTTAGAAATGAAGACAAAATAGTGTTTCTGAATGGATCCTCCCTCCCTACGGTGAAATCAGACGAAAACAATATTTCGAGGATCAATGGTTCTAAATGGAGGCTAATACTCAAACAAATAAAAAAATAGCGTTTACATTTTTTTATAGAAAAACACGATGAAAAAAACATGCCCAAACAAGCCGAGCCCGAGACAAATATGACTCCGGCCCTATTTGGGTTTGATTACACAAAATTAATGATCGACTTGGTACCCATAGTGGACTCACAAAACCACCGTGGACCGGGCATGCTAACTTAACCTAATGTGATCGAACCTGTGGATCCATGTTATCAAATTGACCCATTTAAATTAGCTCCGAAGATTTGGATTCACATGCACCGACCCTAGCTTAGTCCCGCGAGCACAGAAGAGAGAGAAATAAATATTTTCAGCTTCAAATAATTACAAAGCATAAAGTCAAATCCATATTTTCTCAGCCGATCGAGTTCGCCAGCCTTGAAGCATCTTTGTTCGGATTGGCCTTTGCTTCGTTTGTTTATGACATGCAAATTGGACTGGAAACTCGAATCATTGTTCAAGCCATATACATTTATATATTGCCGCCGGCCAGTCAAGTCTACGACAATTTTTAAATAATATACTTATGTTAATTTTAACTTTTTTAAGGAAATTTGTATGGCAATAAGCCAAAAATTATTTTATATAATCAACTTTTTTAGTATTTCACATGTGAAGATCGTCATTATTTGTATTTTATAACTGGAAAATTCTTAAAATAATCATATAAATATATATAATTTATAAGAAATTATGGGGTGGATAAAATTTCTAAACTAAATATATATCTAATCTATCTTTACATAGAGATAGGGCAAGAGCAAGAGGTGGTGAGAGAAGATTTTTTTTCTAAACATCGGGGTTCGTTTGGCTCGGCTTATTTGCTCCGGTGAGTTTGGACAAAATTGCCATTGTCATATCAAACATTTTATGCTTATAACTATTTTCTTTTCTTGATAATGATAGTAACATTTGTCTTACTCAAATAGCTAGAGCCTAAGTACTAGGGAGGGAGAAGAGGTTAGAGAGTGTGCTCTTTATATTTTAATCTTTTTTATTCATCAATTTGTATATGTAAAACAATGTTGTAATATTTTCAAATTGGTCTCATAGGTGGAACCCGGTTGTGAGCACGTGCGGAGCCCGTGTGACTTGGTGTCAAAAATGACACCAAGTCCGCATAGCTTGAATGGAAGGGTAGGATGTACTGTTGAGTGGACGGCTACTCCGGGTCACGAATGAATAAGCGGGAGAGGTGCTGCCGCGGACGGCAAGACAAGACTACCCGCAACGACAACTCTTTGTTTCGGGTGATACTATTAATTGAAATATTGGATTACATCAAGTTACATGTTGAAAACAGTAAGAAAATAGTCTGCTCTGATGAGCTCGCGATATCGGAGGAAAATTCACCAAAGCTCCTCTCCCTACCTCAAGTTTAATAAATCATAAGAATATAATATTGAACATGGTGTAGGATCTCTTTATTTTCATTAAACCTTAAAATTGACAAGAAATACAGTTAAGCGTTTTTTCTATTTTTTATTTATTTAAAACACAGAAGATAGTGCTATATTTGTTTAGATTTCTAACCTAATGCAGTCATTTATAAAAAATAATTATTAACAAATTTCAACATAAAGTAATCATACGCCTATTTTGTTTGGCATGACAGTGGCCGTCATGAACATGATAGTTATTATGAATCAGCGGTTTTGAATCATATCGTTTATGAACGTTCGACCTCACCCAAGGAACTCCATTCTCTTTTATGTTCAAAATTTATGACGAACATATATTTTGTATGTCAAACACATATTTTATGACGACAACATTTTTGTTCAAATTTATCAGAACAAAATTGTTGTGATAAACAGACTCATATTCTCTCTCATCTCCCTCACTACTCATTTGGAGTCTTGAACCCACAAAGCCACAAAAAAAACAATCTCATCATAACCCAATACTTCCATTACTTAGTTACAATTTAAATAGAGCGGTGTCACGGACATATCATTAACAGCTATGGGCACATCATTAAACAAGTCTAAAACTGTTAAAAGACTTTTTTTCTCTTCATGTACGCTATGGACAGTTAGCCCGGCCCGACCCCCTCTCCCCTCGCGTGCGGGCTTAGGATTTCTTCCAGACGATCATCGCAAACTGATCAGTGGTCAATCAAGAGGAAGACTTCGTCGATGCTCAGGTACTTTCGACGACTCTCATCGGCTACGCTGAGCGACGACTCTCATCGGCTACGCTGAGCCCATCCAGCTCAAATCCTTCATGAACTCCACCGAAACACCAAGACCCACCTCATCTTCGTCGGCACGGCAATCAAGAAATCCCGCGATCCTGCGGTGGTTCTCTTCTCATCAAGAGGCCCGAGTTTGACAATGCCCTCCATTTTAAAACCCGACATCATTGCTCCGGGACTCAACATCATCGCCGCCTGGCATGCCAACCTCGGTCCCTCGGGCCTCGCCGCTGATCACAGGTGCAGCGGCGCTCCAACTTCTGCATTCTCTCCGGCACTTCCATGGCCTGCCTGAACGTGAGTGGCATTATCACTGCATTCCTCTGTGGCGCTCACTCTACGTGGAGCCCAGCGGCCGTGCGGTCGGCCATCTCTTGTAGCTGTGCACAATCGAGGAATCCAGCGTGCGCATTGTATCCTGAGCAGGGGAGCTGCATCTAAAAATCTGCTTGAAGGATTTGCGGCATATGAAACGGTCCAGGATGATCATTCTCGGAGATTCCCCCAGACTCGTTCAAGGCCGGCCAGCCCAGCGCTTGTGTCTCTAGAAATTTCCCAATGAGCACTTGACGAATGAGATGATCGATCTCGTCCCTCAGCCGAGTGTAACCTTTGGTCTTATGCCCACGCTTGCGGTGGAAGTCTCTATATTGTGATTGGTCACCTGTGTTCGGGGGAGCGGCTTGGGGATCCGAAGAGCATCATCATTGCGGATAGCGAAAAGTACATTTGTCTGAGGGATGTTGAGGGGAGGGAAGTTTTGATGTTGTCGGTGCCCCCGACTCGACGGGAGTCGTTAAGATGCTCGTCATTCCTCTTAGGCATCACCGGTGGATCCGACCCTATTTTCTTTTTCAGGCTACCTTCGAACTGTTGTCGATGTGCTGCTATCACTTCATATGCTGCTATTTAGGCTTCGACGCGGTGAATGAGGTCAAGGTAGTTGGACAATATTTCTCTCATTAGTGTCGAGTGGAAGACGTCAGGTCGAAGCCCTCCGAGGAAAACGCTGCGAAGAAGCTCAGGGTGGACCCACAGATTCCATCGTTCTTCAGTTGTGAAGCGGTGGAAATAGTCCTTGAGCGTCTCTCCCTCGCTCTCGCGGATTCCGGAAAGATGAAAGGGGTATCGAATAATTCGGCGATTGGCGATAAACTGATCGTGAATAGCCGAGTCAATTTTGTAAAGTTTTCAATTTCTCCATCCTTCAGAGAATGAAACCAAGTGCGAGCTCGCCCCTTCAAAGTCATTGGGAACACCTGACACAACAACTGATCGGGAGCATTGTCAATCTACATAATTGCTATGAAGTTATTGATGTGATCCACGGGATCACCAGTCTCGTCATAAGTCTCGATATTTGGTAGCTTGAATCCATACGGAATGGGGTGCGCTAGAACCCGCAGAGTCAATGGGGAGCTGCGGCGGAAGGGTCATCGTGGATTCACGATCTGTCGCACACTACACCCGTACTCTTCTTCAATCATGTTGCACACTTCCTCATGAGTAATCCTTACGTCAGCTTGTTCGGTGTTGTAACATCCCCAGAACAACTAGACCCCTAATATGCATTTTGTCATGACAAGGTCATGACATTTCTCTAAGGGGCCAAAATGACCCTAAGAACCAAGGTGAATAGGTAAAAAATCACCTTTGTGTGCAAATAGCCAAATTAAGCCCAAGGCTTAGGGCTTGATATTTAAAGCTTCAAAATGACAAGTGGGCCCCACTAACTCTCCCTAAACCTCTTAGGGAGTCCCTTGGGTCATTTAGGACCCATTGGGGTCAACCCAATTGATCAATTTGGCCAAGGTCAACTCTATGCCCAAATAAGTCAATCATCCCTATTAAGGGTCAATTAGGGTTCAAATGATCAAATTAACCCCACCAATGCATTACAAACCCTAGTTGGGGTACAATGGACTCAAAAGCTCAATCATGGGGTCACCAATTGGCCCAAATTGACCAAAGTGCCCTTAAGGTCAACATAGGTCAAACCTTCACCAATAGGTCCAATTAACCCCCAAAACATGAAATTGACTTCACCCCTAGTCTTATAATATTATAGGGGACACAATGGACCCAAACGCCCATCTATTGCTCATTAATTGGCCCAATTTGACTAAAGTCAACTTTCCCCCAATTTTGGTCAAAATCACACATATTGGCAAAATTGACCCAATTGAGGCATCACAATGACCCAATCATCATTGGGTGGTGTCAAGGGACTCAAGACCAACACATTGGACCAGCCCACTCACCTATTAGACCAAGCCAACTCAAAAGTCAACATTTGGTCAAATATGCCTAAAATGGGCTTATATAAAATCAAACCAAATCCCCATGGACTAAGGCCCTCAATAGAGGCCCATTGTGAGGCCCAAGAGCCAATTACCATGCTTTCCCCTCAGGAATTGGAAGAAGGTGACATGCAAGGGTGAATTTGAGATTTTCCCCAATTTGGAAAGAGACAAACTCATGAATTCATGGGGAGAGCTCCACTTGGCACTCTAATGCCCTTCTCCAAGCCTCCCTCTGAACCTAGGGTGTAATTCCCAGCAGTTTCCAGGCCGGCCAGCTGCCAGGTGGAGCTCAATTTAGGGCTTATTGGCCGGCCAAGAGGTGGCACTAATGACAACCTTGGATATAGCCTCTCGACCCTGTTCAGACCACCTATTAGCTTCAGAATGTGCTAAGGAGGAGAAGCCCCATGATTTCAGAGGGAGACAAGCTCTGAGGAGGAGGATCGAGCAAGGAGATGGAGCTTGGATTCGGCCATGGCAAGTGTAGAAATTCCCCTCCCCAGGCTCGATACAAGGCAAGTTTAATCCCCCTCTCCCCATGTGCTAGTCTTCCCTTCTTCCCATTTTGATTTTAGTCGAGTAATGACGAGTTTGCCATTTTCCCGATCGGGCTCCAAAGCCCCTCCAAGTCCCCTCCCCCATTTCCCCTACAGGCCACCTCTGGCCAAGATATCACCGCAAATCGATGGTCAAACCTCGGCCGGAGGTGATGACGTCGACCGTTAGGCCGGAGACCACCGGAGTTGGCCGGAAAAGTAGCTCCATGGCGGTGAAATGGGGACCATCAGCTTAGGGAGGAATATGAGCCCCGGCCGTCCGATCTGGACGAAATGATTAGCCGCAGACCAAAATTAGTTTAGGTATTTATATATATAGGAAATGTCACATAACATGCGGACTATTCAAAATTTATTTAAAAATACCTACTCTCATTTTCTGAGAAAACTTTAAACATCAATGTTGTAGCCCTTGGACTCTAGTATTTTTAGAAATTTAGATCACTCCAATCAAAGCACTGCAGCTCTCTCAGCAACCAAAATGATGGGTTGTGTACAATGGGCTAGGTGAACCTTAGAAAATTCATTTAGGGAGTTCTACAACTCCAAACGAGGTGAAATTTTGGGCATGCATGAGTCATGCCCAAATACATCCCATGCCAAAATTTGGAGATTTTTGGAAAAACTTTTTCCTAATTTTTTATGGAAATTAAATAAAGCATGCAAGATTTAATTAGGTGGCCACATGGACCCCAAAGCCTCCCAAATTTTGGTGAGAGATTCTTTAGGTCAAGTATAGGCTTGGGTTAAATTTTCAACCCATATGCATGGGTAGATTTTTCTGAACTCAATTTGAAGCTTAGGGTTCAAAGGGATAATGGTGTGCTAATAGCCAATCTTTTTGGCTCTTAGGGTTTTTAGTGAAATTGAAGGTGTAAATCACTTTGCATGTCACTGAATTTTTGGAAATGCATGTTAGGGGACTCAATAGCATGACTCCTTGAGTTTGGGGATTTTTGGAATAAATTTGTCATGAGTTTAATATTTGAGTGCATTTGATCACACTTACAAATGATCCCTTAACTTCAGTTAAATATTTAGGCCCCTTATGCTCAGAATCAAAAGAAATGATAAGCATGAAAATTGTAGGACTTGGACTTATCTTTAAATTTCCACTAATTTCATGTCAATCAGAGCACTGTAGCTCTCTCAGCACCATTTTTGGTGGGGCTGGTCTTAGAGTAGATCAAAAATTAAAATTATAATATCTCTCAAATGGCAACTCCAATGAGGCTGAAATTTGGGAACATGCATGTATATCCCCTAGGACTACCTTGTGTAAAAAATTCATATTTTTAGGAGAAGATTTATCTATAGTTTTGTCCATTATTTAATTTATCAAATTAATGTGATTTAAGGATCTAGCACCTCATATTGACCCCAAATTTTGGTGGCACACTTGTCATGTCATAAGTTAGCCCTGGTAAAGATTTGGGAGCAAAATGACTACTGCATATAGGGTTGTTTACACATGCATGTCTCTACTCAAAAGGCATTATGGTGTGCCAATAGCCAAACGAGTTGTATTGTGTATTCAGCTCATATGGCTAAGTGTTGGCTCCTAAAATTTTGACCACACCCTCTTTATGGTACAACACATTACCTCAAAGAAATTTAGGATTTTTGGAATCAAAATCCTTCGGTATTTATGAAATATTTATGATGAAAAATGTTTGGAAAATTATAAAACTCTGGGTAGGATATTTTTGGGTCATTATTATGCTATAGAAATTTTCTAAGAATTTTTAGAGATCATGAGATGGTACTTGATGTGTAAAACCCTAATTGCACACCTTTTATATTAAATGGAAAATAGGAGTATAACTTTCCTGGAAATTATGAAAACTAGGAATTGATGTCTTTAATTCATTATTGTGTTATGTTGATTTTCTCAGAAATTGTAGAGATCATGAGATAGTACTTGATATGTTAAGCCCTATTTGCTCATCCTTTATATTAAATGGAAATTATGGTTATAAACTTACAGGAAAATTATGAAACCTTGGATGTGATGTTTTTATATCAGTATGATGCTATAGTAATTTTCTTAGAATTTTTGGGAGACCTGAACCAGTACTTGATATGTTAATCCCTATTTTCTCATCTTCTATATTAAATAGAAGTTATGGTTATAAATTTACTGGAAAATTATGAAACCTTGGATGCGATCTTTTTATATCAGTATGATGCTATAGTAATTTTTTTCTTAGAATTTTTGGGAGTCCTGAACTAGTATTTGATGAGTAAAATCCTCTTTTCACATCCTTTATATTAAATGGAGTTCCTGGTTATAAATCTACTGGATAATTATGATACTTAGGATTTGATGCTTTTTAGACCATAATGATGTTGTAGTAATGTTATCAGCAAGATTTAGCTTAATGTTGGAGTACTTCCTTTGTAATTTAAATTAAGACAATTGAGTAATGAATTTTAAAAGGAAGCCAAATCTAATTGAAATTTGTCCAAACTCTGGTCAACACCTAATTTACTCATTATGAACCTATGGTAAAAATTGCAACTCATTTGGACATGATAGGGTCAAGATTGCATCATAGGAGTCAAACGTAGTACAAATTCCATCTTGGTCTGCGAATAGTAAAAAATGAAGTACTTGATTTAGAACCCCTATTGATCCCCACACACTCAATTATTAATTCCTGGAACATTGGGTGCATTATAGAGAGTGATTAGTGGTCATTCCAATTTGTGACAACACATAATGTGGAGTTGGGGTGCATTTATTAATTCATTGATTCGGGGTTTACAACGATATGATGAGGGGACGGAACCATAACAAGTAAGGGTGTGATGGCATAAGGATTGAGACCTTCAGTTGTAATTGAGAGATAACACGATGAAATAGCCGGCCCCTAGGAGAGGTAGAGTAGTTTAGGTGTTCAATTGAACACCGACGCTCATCAGTTCGAGTCAAATATTAATCCACCCTAGGATTTGGAGCAATTGGAGAGCAAATAAGTATATAAGAATGGGTATTCACTAATAAGAGTAAATATTCTAGAAAGGGGAATTTGGGCTTCAGCCACCATCGTATTCCCTAGTACCGCTGCGAGCCCTTCACCGGGTAATCCACGGGAAGTCCATGATTCACCCCAAGCCTCTAAAATCAATTAACAATAGAGAAGAGTAGTAAAATAGAAGAACTTGAAATATAATCCCCCTCCCAAATTTGGGATTGAATGAAATAAGGACTAGGATAGTCCTGCGAGCGGTTGGCTCGAGTTATAAGGAAGGGCTAGGATAGTCCTGCGAGCGCTAGGCTCGAGTTATATGGAAAGGACTAGGATAATCCTGCGAGTGCTTGGATCGAGATATAAGGAAGGACTAGAATAGTCCTGCGAGCGGTTGGCTCGATTTTTATAAATGTTAGTTTAGATTTGTGAGCTGGAGGCTCGGTGATATGAGATAATACATATTTACATGTGCATAAGATGTGATGGGTCTTCGGTTCTGGCTTAGTCGTCACACCAACAAAGTTCGTTGACTCGGCAGTGCTAGTGGTTTGATTAGGGGCCAGGTTGTTTTACTGCGCGTCCGATGGGACAGATTCCCTAAACCCTGCCTGGCCAAATCTAGTAGAGTACGCAGGAGCTCGTGAGTACCGGGTACCGGTATCACAACGTACGTTAGGGCCTAGGTCTGGTAGTGTGACTTACCCACCTAGGTGAGGAGACGCCCGCTCCTCTGCCACCATTTGACCATGACGGGAGGTGCCCGAGAGGTTAGCTATCTCCGAAAAGTGGGAACTAAAGGTCTGTACGTACAAAGTCATGTGCGTGAGTTGCACCATTGTATTGCATTGCATTGCATATCATAGCATAACATTCTTGCATAAACAGAGACCTCATCATATAAATTAGTATGGTCTCTTTTATACGATGAGTTTACTTTAGTGTTAGATCCCTTAGCTTATGTGCTTTTGTGTGTGCATATAAGTTAAGGTTATATTCGTAGTTGCTCTTATTTATTATACCTGCTCTTTTACTTTATACTGTCTTTTACTTATTTGTTGCCACACTTACTCTTGCTAGTATAAAATTGTTATCCTTACTTGTTTAGTATTTATATACCCTGCTAGTCTAGCCACTTGTCACCTGCTTGATTCATTACCCCTTGATGTCCCCCGCTTCCTCCTCCCGCATGGTGCCTAGGAGTCGCGGGTGGAGGCGGTGAGGAATATGCTGAGTCTTATAGACTGACGGTCGGTGGACCTCATTTTAGGGATGGTGTGTCAGAACAGCAGGACCCCATTCAGGAGACAGGCCAGGAGGACGGGATGAAGCAGAGCAACTAATACGCCCGAAATGGATATATATATATATTAACGCAAGTGCACGTGCCAGATCAAGTGATAAAGTGTGAGTAGAGATCGTTCCCTCAGAGAAGTGATTAATCTAACGCTGGCAAATACTAGTTATACCATTTCTTTAAATCTAAGCAAGTCGAATACGGTGATTTTTCAAGGTACTAAAGATTTAAATAAAAATTTAAACTAATTAGCAAATTATGAAGATTTTAGAAATACTTTTTAACAATTGGAAATAAAGCAGTCTTGTATTTCAGATTTCTTGTGTATATTGAAATGATGCACTAGAATAATATTAAGTGAGAATGTTTGATAAAATTATCTTGCAACAACTTTTATGAAAGAACTCCTCATCTCTCGAATCTCGGAATTCTTAACATTATATATTCCCCTAGCCATCTCTAACTTAGGAAGAATAAAGAATATTGCATAGAATAGAAGTCGGAAATGCTAGCAAGAGGAGGGAATCTCTTCCTCTCTTCTTTACTACGACGAACTTGTGAGCGATTATATTTCTCCTCTCTCGAATCTCGAAATACACCGTAAAGGTAGAAACTTTTGGTTAAAAATTCACACCACTCATCTCTCGAATCTCGCAATGCAATAAGATAACCTTCAAACTAATACTACGCAACTCATCTCTCGAATCTCATAGCGAAATAGTAGATGAAAGCATAAGCCAAAAGTTTCATAATAAATTCATAAGTTACGCTAAGAATAATTTATCAAACAAACTCACAATAGAGAAATTACACCATCAAAACACACACAATACTCTCTTCATACAAGACTTGAAGAGTTTAGTTCATGACTACGAAAGAACTCCGCAAATTTAGAGAGATCTTACAGTACATTGCGTTGAAATTCGGTTTGCTGCTTTCTCCCCTTTTTTTCTCCTCTTTTTTCGAAAATGGAGAAGTTGAATAATGAAGAAGATGAAATGAATCCTTGTTTCTCTCTCCTCCTTCCCTTATGTAGTCATACGCCAACTATGGAGACACCCCATGGCCGAATGGGTGTGACTTTTCGCCATAAAACTGTCGGATTTAAAATATTTTCGGAGTTTGAAATTTCAGATTTCCGCAGATTTGTTGCAACAAAATGAAAATTTGTTGCAACAAATGTTTCTGCACAGTTTTGCCTGGAATTTTTGGAACTGGATTTGTTGTAACAAATTTTCTGCTGGAATTTCTTCATAAAAACTGCACTGGATTTGTTGTGACCTTGTTGCAACATGTTCTTGGCTTTAATATATGATTAACCTTTGATGCTAAGTTGGAATCTTTTTATTTCCTGCGATAAAACATATAAAAACAACAATAATGGCCAAACTTAATCCAAATAACAATCTATTCATTTTATATATACTTTTTATTCATATTTATCAAATAAATTAGCTAAAGAGTTAAAATAATAGATCAAGATAACTTCTTTTTGGGAAGTTATCACACCCCATACTTAGCTCTTTGCTAGTCCCTAGCAAAGATAAATCATTGCAAGCCATTGAATGAGTGAATATCTACCAACATATAAGTTCGAGATTCTTTACTCTTAAATATAATGTCGAGATTACTCAAGTAATTCGCATTAACAAATGGTGGGCATGTCAATCGTTAAAACTTCAAATATGCACAAATCCATTAGTTTGATAAGAGTTAAAGCTCAATTATGATTTCCTAGTGTTTTGTGTGTTATTCCATAAAATTATTCACTCCCAAACAACTTAACACATTAAAATATCACATAATTGGAAAGTATAAGAATAAGACGCGTCTTCGCTTTAGCTTTCATAAGAGTTTAGTTCAATTTCACAAGAAATCATAAGGGCTTGCGGTAGAAATGACTTTGACTTGGTAAGGAACTTAAGGATAAAATTTGATAATGGACAAAATTTTCCTAGTTAATATTCTTAATAACTCTCCATACTTTGAGGTTTATTTCTCAATCATCATTTTTTTAGTCCATAGTTGGGATCATTCCAAGTAGGTGTACACACACATGCCACATATCACTATATCATTATACATTTTTCTCCTTTTTTGCAATTTGTTTTTACTTTATGATCATAGTTGGGATCATTCTAAGTAGGTGTGCACACACTTAGGCCACATATCACTATGTCATTATATATTTTTTTATTAAACACCCAAGTTGGAAAGTTAACTAAGAAATAACTAGTAAAATTATAGGAAAATTATGCATGGTAAAATGGTATCAAAATGGCAAGGCTCAAGCTCAAAAGGTTATGGATAATCTAAACAATTGTTGGCTGTGTGGTGTGAACTGATCCAAAGACGACCTTAATCATTATTATCAATTAACTACATACACTCCATGTTTTAGCTTACAACATTGACTCAGTTCTTGCTCATCCTTCCACCATTATGTTAATAGGTTAATAAATTTATTTTGTAGGGAGCAAACTCTTTTAAAGAATATAGTGCATACAAGAAATACTTAAGAGAGTTCAAACATATCTTACTAACTTCAAAATCATAATTAGAACTCTTAGGATTGACTAGCCTACCAATCAATTCAAATTGAATAACTTGAATAACGAATACTTATTAAGGATAACAAGAATAAAGCACTTCAAATTAATATTCAATAGATTATGATTCACTCATTTAGTGGAGGTTATCTCACCCCACACTTATTTCTTTGCTAGTCCATAGCAAAGATATTTTTTGAAGAATGGGTACAATAAATCACATTTGAATAAAAAAGATTTAATCATTCAAAATAAAAACTGAATATAAATACTCCCCTGAAATTAACAATCTAAAGCTTCTTCACATTTCTTATTTTTACATACTCAGGAGCCGAAATAAGATCAAAGATTTTGATGTTAAGCCCAAATGAAGTGTACCTGCAGTGGTGAGCTCTAACAAACAAGGAAGATAGACACATAAAAAAACTAATTAAACAAGACTTGGAAAAATAAAAATATAGGAAAAATAAGATAACTACTGGGTTTATTATCTCCCAGCATGACTTATTCAGGTCTTAAAAAATATTCTAGATTATTGGCCTATGAAAGATAAAATGAACAGGTAACTGCCTTAATATCCGTTACGGTAATGGGTACCGATACTGAGATAACACAGTTACTCCCTCTCCTGAATAGTAATACCTGAACTTTACAGGTAAAGGAAATAGATAGTAAGAGGGGGAGGTCTGCTCCTCACTGATCTCATCAAAATATATATCTGTGTCTAGCAAGGTTGTCATCATCCTCAGTGACAATACATGGGGAGAAATCAACAAGTAGAGCTGCCTCGATAAAGGAGGGACAACCTCCTCACAAAAGAGGATGCTCACTGCATCAAATTGAGCATGTTTCTCCCTATCCTCCTGATGCACCTGCGACTCATCAACTTGCATAGACTTAGATGGCGAAGGGGGTTTAGGAAATAAATTAGAAGAAAGACTTAAGTAATTGAAAATCAGGGGAGTGGTCCCAGTCTCACTCCCAACAGGCTCCAGAACCCGTACACTGCTATCGACATCCAAGGCAGGGCAAGAAATATCAAAGAGTATAGGAGTCACACAAGCGACATGAGCATCATCAACGAGTGAGGAAGTGGATACTTCCTCAACCAGTGAGATGTCCTCGTCAAACTTTTGCGACTCGACTACAATCTCTGTAACCTCGCCCTGCTGGATGGCTACATCAGAATTGGCAGAAATGGGTGTAGAAAGTTTATGTAATGGAGGAACTGTGTCAAACGTAGTATCAGAGAATATACGGATTGGATCCTGCCGGCGTGAATCCAAAAGAGATGATGAATGCGTAGGGAGAGAAGGTTCCACTATGTCATTGCACCAATCATCAGAATTTATGATAAGAATATCTGCAACACTCCCCCGTAGACAAGGTGGTATTGCGTATATATCATCATAGGTAGAAGAAACGCCTGAATGAGAAGAGGAAGAGACGATTCGAATAGCCGGCTCATCCACCTCTTCCATTTTACGTTGAAATGCAATGCAATCTTTTAAGGCGTGGTCAGTGCTATGACAAAACAGGCATTATTTCTCATTTCTTCTCGGCCTTTGAAGTGTCGGGCTGAAATAAGGGAACGATACTTATTGTGGAACTGTGTAATTATAAGAATTAGGCTCGACATATGACATATCATAGGATATTGGTGCCACATAAGGTGAGTCATATGACATATAACTACGGTCTCCTATATAACATTCATCACTATTATGATTATAAGACCCGCACGATCGACATTGAGAATAAGAAAACATGATTTGTAGGGGTGGATTCACAAATTGAAATGATGCATAAACTATCTGTACAAATACAAAACCACTATGGAGGCCCGCTTAGAAAATTTAAAATAACAATGAAAAGAGAATTTAAAGAAAAGACAACTTCACAATTAATTTTTCTAATAGAAAAACAAAAACTTAAGCTCTAAATACTCAGGTTCACTAATATTGCAAGAAGAACACTAGATTCGCTGCACTTCCCCGGCAACGGCGCCAAAAACTTGATACGCCCGAAATGGATATATAAATTAACGCAAGTGCACATGTCAGATCAAGTAATAAAGTGTGAGTAGAGATCGTTCCCTCGGAGAAGTGATTAATCTAACGCTTGCAAATACTAGTTACACCGTTTCTTTAAATCCAAGCAAGTCGAATACGGTGATTTTTCAAGGTACTAAAGATTTAAACAAAGATTTAAAATAATTAGCAAATTATGAAGATTTTAGAAATACTTTTTAACAATTAGAAAGAAAGCAGTCTTGTATTTCAGATTTCTTGTGTATGTTGAAATGATGCATTAGAATAATATTAAGTGAGAATATTTGAAAAAATTATCTTGCAATGATTTTTATGAAAGAACTCCTCATCTCTCGAATCTCGGAATTCTTAACATTTTATATTCCCCTAGCCATATCTAACTTAGGAAGAATAAAGAATATTGCATAGAATAGAAGTCAGAAATGCTAGCAAGAGGTGGGAATCTCTTCCTCTCTTCTTTACTACAGAGAACTTGCGAGCGATTATATTTCTCCTCTCTCGAATCTCGAAATACACCGTAAAGGTAGAAACTTTTGGTTAAAAATTCACACCACTCATCTCTCGAATCTCGCAATACAATAAGATAACCTTCAAACTAATACTACGCAAATCATCTCTCGAATCTCGTAGCGAAATAGTAGATGAAAGCATAAGCCAAAAGTTTCATAATAAATTCATAAGTTACGCCAAGAATAATTCATCAAACAAACTCACAATAGAGAAATTACACCATCAAAACACACACAATACTCTCTTCATACAAGACTTGAAGAGTTTAGTTCATGACTACGAAAGAACGCCGCAAAATTAGAGAGATCTTACAGTACATGGCGCTGAAATTCGGTTTCCTGTTTTCTCCCCTATTTTTCTCCTCTTTTTTCGGAAATGGAGAAGTTGAATAATGAAGAAGATGAAAAGAATCCTTGTTTCTCTCTCCTCCTCCCCTTATGTAGTCATACGCCAACTATGGAGACACCCCATGGTCGAATGGGTGTGACTTTTCGCCATAAAACTGCCAGATTTATAACATTTTTGGAGTTTGAAATTTCAGATGTCCGCGGATTTGTGGCAACAAATACAAATTTGTTGCAACAAATTTTTCTGCACAGTTTTGCTTGGAATTTTCGGAACTGGATTTGTTGTAACAAATTTTCTGCTGGGATTTCTTCATAAAACTACACTGGATTTGTTGTGACCTTTTTGCAACATGTTCTTGGCTTTAATATATGATTAACCTTTGTATTTTCTGCGATAAAACATACAAAAACAATAATAATGGCCAAACTTAATCCAAATAACAATATATTCATTTTATATATACTTTTTATTCATATTTATCAAATAAATTAGCTAAAGAGTTAGAATAATAGATCAATATAACTTCTTTTCGGGAAGTTATCAGCAACCATTACCCGTTGTTGCAGTAGCAGCTACAGGCACGGATGACAAGAGTTCGATGACTTCCGCATATGTGTAGAGACGAGCAATTTTTGTAGTATGGATGTTGACGTACTGGGCATACGCCCATATTCATTTTAGTTGTTTCGCATCGTGGACAGTGTAATCTTGTAATTTTATATATTTAATATGATTTGTGGACTTGTTTCTTCTAGTGCTTCTATTACTGTGAATTTTGGTTGGCCTGGATGATGTTGACTAATAGCCGGTAGGATCGGCGTAATGTGGCGGCGACCATTTGGTGTAATGGTGTCGCCGCAAGACGGCGGTTCCGGGCGGTAAAACCTGGGAAGAATGCAAAAAAAGAGGGTCTTACAGGTGTCTACTCCCACTAGGATGGGATTGCGTTACTCATGTACGGGGCTCCAATCGGGCGGCGTTGGGTTTGTGCAGGTGGCTGCTGTTGAAACCGTCAACCGGTCTCTAGAAGAGTTCGGACCCACAGGGGTTGTAGCCTACACCTACTTCTCCCTTACTGACACACTAGACTATTGACGAAGAAAAATGAATAGACCCAAAGCTGCAGCGAGGAGGTCCCGCCACACACCCGGAAGATCTTAGAGGATTCCCCCCTAAACCATTGCTCAACTGGGCACCTTGGAGGGCACTAAGAGCCAACCAAAATTAACCAGAGGAGGTGAGAGCCCAAGGATCGATCGGGTCTCCTCCAAGGTGCCCTTAAGCGTCTATTTATAGTTTTTCTTGTCTGGTCCGCAAATAGCTTCATTTCGCCTTTTGGTTTTACTAAACGCACCCCAAACTGGCCTACTAACAGCCAAACTCCGCTGTCCTGAAGGGCTATTGGCAGCCCACAAAGGGTATCTAGGTAAATTTACCTCTGGACCCCACTGGGCGAGTGGTCCGTGAAGGCACCACTCGCTAGACTTCCGGCGCACCGGGTTGGTTCTCTAGATCTTACTAGGCAAGTGGTCCTTGAAGGCACCACTCGCTAGATTCCTGGCCTCCTGGGCGAGTGGATTTTCGCCCCTCATTTTCCTGGGGGCCCGTGCATCTGAACTCCTAGGGGCGTGAGTGCTTGATGACGAGGATTGCACTCGCCCCCTCTACTACCCTGGGTAAATACCCCTCTGACTTGGGTGAATGCCCCTCTGATACTTTGTTCATCCTTTGGGTTCCGGGGCCTTAGGGCCCACTTGGCGAATACGGGGTTGTACACAATCCCCGCTCTTTGCGAGCTAGTTCTGCGCTCGAAAAAAAAGGTCCAACCTCTAGTATTCGATGAGTGTTTGCTGACCTGGAGAGAATCTTTTGGTGGGCCCTCCACTGTGCTATATATATATATATATATATATATATATATATATATATATATCAGGCCACAGCATTGGGAGTGCCTGTTTTTCTCTTACTGCTTTTTCCTTCTTTTCCGCCTGAGCTCTCGCAATCTTGATGGCGTTCATGAGACCGTCGCCGAGACCGCTCTCGCAAGAGTTACTGGACCGTCTTGCCGCGACGCAAGGGAAGAACTCCTCTAAGTCCGCCAGGTATGCTCCCTGGCTTTCATCGAAGAGGGATCCCAGCTCACCCTACCTACCGAGAAAGGCCAAGGTGGTTCGACGGGATCCCCTGGTGACCGAGTCTGCGTCAAGGACTCCGCCCCCTTCTCGCAATCCTCCCGACAACCTCATAGAGGTAATATGATCTAACTTATTTTGTAGTTAATTCTGGTGGCGCGATACCTCAACAATGACGACCACTCGCAGGACATGATGGCGATGGGGGACGACCTCGAGACCAACCTGGAGGATACCGATGTGCTTTCGCCTGTCGTCAAGGATGACCCGTCGGCTCAGAAGTCCGGCCTTCCAGCTACTCACGGTGGGACCCTACCGGAGCTAGGCAAGTTATTTACTGCTTTCTCGCCTACCTTTTTATCACTTGTCGTCTCTCTCTTACCCTGCCTCCCGCAACCCCCACCTTTGGAACTACAGGGTTATCATTGATCCTGCGCAACTCTCCAGCCCGCAAAACCATCACAACTCTCCCAGCACAAGAGCTGGAGCAGTCCGCCGGAGGGTACCTCGTCCACAATTCTCTTGCCGCCGATATAGCCACCACTTTCGGCGCCAACCAGGTGCCCTCTCGCCCGGGGAAGGGAAAATTGTTTCACCCTTTCGTAGGTCGTTCGAAGAGCAACCTACCCCACCTAGCCAGCGCCAAGGTAAATATCACATACCAGGTTAGTCATCTCACACGCTTCAACCTTGTTGCTTGCGCTACTAAATAAGATCAGCTAACTTCCGCTCCCACAGGCTACCAAGAGGCTTCGTCGACAGAGCCTTACTCTCAGGAGGGGGAGGAGGTGGTCCCGCCGCCACCCTCCCCCAGTGATCTATCGGACTTCCTCGACGATCCAGCGGATGCTAAGATGATGAAGGAGTGGGTGACAGATGTTCTCGGGAAGCTCATCTATGCAGTGGGACCTCGCCGGCCAGATAGACAGACACAAGGCAGCCTTTGAGCGCAGACTGAGCGCTCTCGAAAGGTACTACTCGCACCTTGTCAGAGAGATGGAGCGACAGGGAGCCAGGTGTGAGGGGACTTCTCCCGGGAGGCACATCACGCTGGCAAGGGACCAAATGCGCTTGGTCAATCAAGAGCTTACCATAGTAAGCGCATATTACAACCGAGTGCCACCGAGGACGGAGAGGCGAGGTCGGGGTTGATGGCAATGGATTCAATATTGAGCCTACCGGCACTCGCCTCATGTATTCTCCTCACCCCTATTTTATTCTGTAATTATAAACAATCTTGCTGTTTTAGATTTTATCCCTATTTCCGTTCCACACAATTTCTTTTATGTTTTGTCGAATGATGATGTCTCGCATAACACTTAGGTTTCACCTTATGCTTTATCATGCCCCTCCCGCCTTCCTGCAGAGGACTTTTTGGGTGGTACCCACCACCTGCAGGCGAGTGGAGGAGAAGGTGAGGCCGACTCGAGTTCCAAGGCGTCGAGGCAGCGCGGCCACTACCTGCAGCCCCGCGCCTAGGAAACTTCTCGATATTCACGCTTTTCTATAAATAGCCAGGCCCTACCCACCACATTTATTACTTTCATTTCCATCTTCTTCCTCTCCTTCTTGCACTCGCTCTTACACCCGTGCCTCTCTCTAGGATTTTGCGTGACCTAACTTCAACCCCACCCTTTCATAATGGTTGTCGAATCCGATGGTAGGGCCAAGTGCGCCCAGGCATTCACTTCCCATGACTTCGCGACCTGCGACTTATCAGCGGACAAGTTCACAATAGTGATCGAGGATTACGTTCCGTCTGGGTTCGTTGCACGTCGGCCTGGAAGTCGCGACCATGTAAACCAGTTCTCGCCCGACACGCTCGCCATCCCCCTTGATCACTTCGAGGTGTGATTCTGCCTCCCCATCTGGCCAGAGCTGCGCCAGACCTTCCGATACTTTGGGGTTGTTCCCGCACAACTCAACCTCAATTCCATAGCCATGTTGGTAGTATTCGCCTACTACCTGCGCGTGGAGAGGGTCGAGTTCAGCCTCCCCATCTTCCGCAAACTGTTCAACTTCCGGGCGAAAAGCGGAGTCGCCTTCTTCTCCGGCCAACACCTGCTCAAGGTCACTGGTATTGCCAATTTGAACCACAACTGGGTTTGGCGCTTCATCTTCATCACCAATAACTTTGACAATACCCTTCTCGCTCCCGTGCAGGAAGAAGAATCGACCTACAAGCCTCCAACGCTGGGAGGTCATGAGGCCAAGCTCCACCAATTCATCACGGAGCATGGCATGGACGTCGTCCACCTGCGGAAGGATGTCAACTCGCTCCCCCCCCCCCCCCCCCCCCCAGTTCTGCTGGGAGATGGTAAGGTGAACTGCTTCAGCCCTAGCTATTGCTTATCTCTCTATCCACCTTTCTTACTTAGTCAAAAAACATGATGCAGGAGCGCGAGATCTCCCCCTACATCCGCCTCACGCAAACGAGGAAGCTCCTGACAATGCCCTAGCTCTCTCGCGAGCTGCCGCCCAAGCCTGTCGAAAAGATCCAGGCCCCTCCAAGTCTAACGGCCAGAAGAGGAAGCCCGAAACTGCTCCCGCCTTGTCTCCCTCTAAGCGGTCCAAATCCTCGGCACCCGCCAAAGGCAAGGCGGTCTCCGCCGAGGTTTCTGAGGCAAGCTCCCCGGTTGATGGGGCTGTCGGGACCTCCAGCGCGCCAATGAAGGCCTCTGCGAGACCCGGTGCCGAGAAGGCACCAGAATTTCGGCCTGGGCGAGAAGTATGTTGATGATGCGGTTGAACCCCTGCTTTAGTGAGACCGGAAGGCCAACCAGTCCTCGATCTCCACTCTCCTCCCATCCTAGATGGAGCAGGACACCACCAGCGGTGAAGCTTACGCCCTCTCCTTTGCGCTCTACAGTCTAGAGAATCCTTCGGTCTTCGACGCTGACACCACCCGGGCGCTTGCCCACGAGGCCGCGCGGGATCACCTGCATGCCCTCGAGCTCACCCACATGTCCTCGCGTTGCAGCATCAACCTCGCGCGAAACCTTGACGAGGTTAAGAGAATGAAGGCCCTTAATTGGCTCCTCTGAGGTCGTGTCCTTGACACAAAAGCTGGATGCTGTCGAGACCCTTCTCGTCAACCGCCCGGTCCGATAGGTAAGTGCGGTACTTTATAGACCCTTGTGCTTTCACGCCTCCCTTTTGTTTTCTTGCCCTAACCATATCGTTTTCCTTTCTTACAAGACACCTCGAACGCTGACATTCTATGCGTGCGAGTGGCCAGCCTCGAGGACCAAGTTAAGGAGCTGCAGGCCGAGAATTAACGCCTACGAGACACCGCGATCCCGCCACCTCCAGACTAGAAGAGCAATCTGTATCAATACACCAACTACAAAATCGAGGTGACAATGCAGGAGAACGCGCAAGGAGAAGCGAAGCATGTACTGCAGGTGCTGCGAGTCGCTGGGCTCCTGAAAGAAGGTGGCGAGAGACTCTCCGCTCAGAATGTTCTCCCTTGGCTCTTCACGCCGTTGGATGTGCAGGAGGGCGAAGCCGATCTTCAACGCGAGAGCGGTGCCATCTGTCCCTCAGGCGAAAGCACTCGCCGGTACTTTTCCCTGGACTGCGATCAAGGCGCTCTCACCTTAACGGTGTGCGGTAAAGTCGTAGACCATCCGCACGCGTCCTTACCCTTCTAGAAATTAGGTGGCGACCTCGATGATTCCGCCGAAAGCGCGACCTTGGCGAGAGCCCATCTGTTCCGAATGATTCCAGCATTTCCTTAGGTAGGTTGGAACCTTGTGCGCATTCGTCGAGAGAGTGCCCCCTCTCGGAGGACCCCACTCACATACATTGGGTTGGGATACTTCCCTTTCTCATATTTCCTTCCTCTTTGTTCTCTCACCAAGAATCACCTTTCGTATTTCCTTCCTGCCACCGAGTGACCCTATGGCCCTGCCAACTAGGTGAGAGACTAGTCAGCGGGTCTGCTTGGGGCCAATCATATTTCGAAACTTTCTTTCTTCCTGCCACCGAGTGAGCCTACGACTCTGCTAGTTAGGTGAGAACCTGGTCAGCGGGTCTGCTCAGGGTCAACCACATTTTGAAACTTTCTTTCTTCCCTGCCACCAAGTGAGCCTACAGCCCTGCCAGCTAAGTGAGAGTCTGGTCAGCGGGTCTGCTCGGGGCCAATCACATTTTGAAACTTTCTTTCACCCTGCCACGGAGTGAGCCTACGACCCTGCCAGCTAGGTGAGAGCCTGGTCAGTAGGTCTGCTCGGGGCCAATCACATTTTGAAACTTTCTTTCGCCCTGCTTTCGAGTGAGCATACGGCCCTGCTAGCTTGGTGAGATTCTGGTCAGCGAGTCTGCTCGGGGCCAATCACATTTTGAAAGTTTCTTTCTTCCTTACCACTGAGTGAGCCTGCGGCCCTGCAAGCTAGGTGAGAGCCCGGTCAGCGGGTCTGCTCGGGCCCAATCACATTTTGAAACTTTCTTTCTTCCCTTCCACCGAGTGAGCCTACGACCCTGCCAGCTAGGTGAGAGCCTGGTCAGTGGGTTTGCTCGGGGCCAATCATATTTTGAAACTTTCTTTCTTCCCTTCCACCGAGTGAGCCTACGGTCCTGCTAGCTATGTGAGAGACTGGTCAGTGGGTCTGCTCGGGGCCAATCACATTTTGAAACTTTCTTTCACCCTTCCATCGAGTGAGCCTATGGCCCTGCCAACTTGGTGAGAGCCTGGTCAGCGGGTCTGCTCAGGTCCAATCTCATTTTAAAACTTTCTTTCACCCTGCTATTGAGTGACTACGACCCTGTCAGCTAGGTGAGAGCCTAGTCAGCGGGTCTGCTCGAGGACAATCACATTGTGATATTTTCTTTCTTCCCTGCCACCGAGTGATCCTACGACCCTGCCAGCTAGGTGAGAGCCTGGTCCGTGGGTCTGCTCGGGGCCAATCACATTTTGAAACTTTCTTTCTTCCCTGCCACCGGGTGATCCTACGACCCTGCCAGCTATGTGAGAGTTGTGTCAGCGGGTCTGCTCGGGGCCAATCACATTTTGAAACTTTCTTTCACCCTGCCACTGAGTGAGTCTATGACCCTGCCAGTTAGGTGAGAGCCTGGTCAGCGGGTCTGCTCGGGGTCAATAACATTTTGAAACTTTCTTTCACCCTGCCACCGAGTGAGCCTACGACCCTGCCAGCTAGGTGAGAGCCTGGTCAGTGGGTCTGCTCGGGGCCAATCACATTTTGAAACTATCTTTCTTCCCTGCCACCGAGTGAGCCTACATCCCTGCCAGCTAGGTGAGAGCCTAGTCAGCAGGTCTGCTCGGGGCCAATCACATTTTGAAACTTTCTTTCTTCCCTGCCACCAAGTGAGTCTACAACTCTGCCAGCTAGGTGAGACCCTAGTCAGCGGGTCTGCTCGGGGCCAATTACATTTTGAAACTTTCTTTCTTCCCTGCCACTGAGTGATCCTACGACCCTGTCAGCTAGGTGAGAGCCTAGTCAGCGGGTCTACTCAGGGCCAATCATATTTCCAGCATTATCATCTTACAAGTTGACACACCATTCATAAAGAAAAACAAAGTTTAAAAGTAAACATTTTTATTACATGAATTCAAGGGTAGAAACGTTTTAAGTCTTCACCACTCCATGTGTGACCGATGGGCTCACCATTAACATTTTGAAGATGATACCCCCACTAATTTTAGGGCTTCTTCAACGACATAGGGGCCCTCCCAATTGAGATTGAGCTTCCCCACCGCGGATGACCTTCTGGCCGCATTGACCTTTTTTAAGACAAGATCCCCCTTCTCGAATTGCTTGATCCTGATATGTTTGTCAAAGTACTTTGCCATCCGACGCTTGACTTCCTTCTGTCGAATGGAGGTAAGATCTCGGAGCTCTTTGATGAGATATAAAGAGACTCGTAGTTCCTCTTCATTCTCCACTCTCCATTCTTCGTTGCCTCCTTCTGCAACCCTTACCCGTGGTGTCCTGACCTCGAATTCCACGGGAAGGATGCCCTCACAACCGTGAGAGAGCTTAAAGGGGGGTCTCACCGGTGGCGGTGTTGGGTGTAGTCCTTAGGGCCCATTGGACCGAGGGGAGCTGCTCCACCCAATTCCCCTTCAAATTTTCTACTTTCTTTTTCAGCAGGTTCAATATGATCTTGTTCGCCGCCTCCACCTGTCCATTTCTCCCGGGATGATGAACAGAAACGAACCTGATGTCTATTCCCAGTTGACTACAGAAGCTAATGAACTCTTCACTAGCAAACTGTGGCCCATTATCTGTGACTATGACTTGTGGGAGCCCGTGTTGGCAGATGATCTCTCCCCATAAAAAGTTGTGGATTACCTGGGAGGTCATCTAGGCCAATGTCATGACCTCCAACCACTTTAAGAAGTAGTCGATCATGACCAGGAGGAACGTCCTCTGCTCGCTTGCCTGGTGGAAAGGTCCTACCAAGTCCATCCCCCAAATCGCAAAGGGTTGGGGTGTCATGATGCTTCTTAGCCTCTGAGCTGGCAAAAGTTAAAGTGGGGCGAACTGCTGGCACTTCTGACATTTTTTGGTGAACTCTGTCACATCTTTGCTTAGGGTCGGCCAGAAGTACCCTTGCCTCATTATCCTAGACTCCAACGTCCTGCTTCCTGAGTGACCGTCACACTCGCCAGAATGAACCTCCTCCAGGACCCTCGGGACTTCCTCCTCGGATACACATCGCGCCAAGAGTCCCGAAAGGGTCTTTCGGAATAAGTCCCCCTCGTGCAGCATGTAGTATGTTGACTTGTGTCTGAAGCGCCTTTGATCTGGGACCTCCTCCGAAAACTTACCCGTTGTTAGGAAGGTCATAAAAGGATCCTTCCACGAGGGTCGCCGCTCTATATCCATCAGCTCACCTTCCTCGATCAACAGGCGGAATAGGTTCATCAAGGTCCCTCCGGCCCGAGGTCCAGACTTGGTGAACCGATCCGTTGTGGTACTTTCTTCCCTCGAAACGTGCCTGATGGAGAAGGTTTTGAATGTCTCGATGAGTCCCCTCACCTTGGTTAAGTACCTCATGAGTGTGGTCTCTCTTGCCTCAAACTCGCCCTTGACCTGCGATGTTATTACCATCGAATCTGTAAGGACCTCCACATCGTGAACCCCTAGCTCCTGGGCCAGATGTAAGCCAACAATCACTGCTTCGTACTCCGCCTGGTTATTAGTGAAAGGAAAATATATCACTACGGCTTGCTCTATCTTTACCCCATGGGGCTTTCCAATACCACCCATCCTCCCAGAGAGTTTCTTCCTGAGGCCCCGTCCACTAGTAGCTTCCAGGGGACATGCCGAGGGGCTTGCTCATCTTCCAGTTCAACCACATAATCTGCCAGAAAGTCCACCACTACCCGGGCCTTCATCGATAGTCGGGGGACAAAAGCGATGTTGAACTCGCTCAGCTCCACTGACCACTTCACAAGCCTCCCCGAATGCTCTACCCCCTCAAAGATTTTGTGGAGGGGGTGGTCTGTCACTACTTGAATCGAATGAGATTGGAAGTATGACCTGAGCTTCCTGGTCGAGACAACCAAGGTGAATGCCAACTTTTCCAGAATCGGATATCAAAGTTCCGCCTTCTTCAAGACCCTACTCACATAGTAGATGGACAGTTGCTTCTTTCCCTCCTCCTGGACCAAGACGGATCTCATGACCTCTACCCCAACTCTGAGGTACAAATATAGGCCTTCCTCCTCCTTGGGTCCTTGGAGAAGCGGAGCCTTGGTGAGCTGACTTTTTAAGGCTTGAAAAGCCTCCTCGCACTCTATTGACCACTCAAACTTTTGGTTGCCTCGCAACACTTTGAAGAAGCGCGAGCATTTATCCCCTACCCGGAAAGAAACCTACTCAACCCTGCGAGCTTTCTCGTTAAGCGTTGGACTTCCTTGGCATTTCGCGATGATTCCAACTTCATTATAGCCTTTTCCTTATCGGAATTGGGCTCCACCCCTGTCGGGGTAAGGAGGTGACCCAGAAACTTCCCTTTGCTTCCCCGAAGACACACTTCAAGGGGTTCAACCTCACCTAGAACTTGCGCAGAGTGGCAAAGGTTTCCTCGAGGTCCAAGAGGTGAGAGCTCACGTCCTTGCTCTTCACCATGAGGTCGTCCACGTACACCTCCAAGTTCCTTCCCCCCTGCTCCCGAAAGACTCCGTCCATCATCCTTTGGTATGTCGCCCCTACGTTCTTTAGCCCAAAATACATCATCTTATAGTAGTAACACCCCTCCCTCGTGATGAAGGAGACATCTTTGACGTCCGGTGGGTGCATCTTGATTTGGTGATAACCTGAAAAAGCATCTAAAAAACTCATTACAGAAAAACCGATGGCTGAATCAATCAGGGCGTTGATTCGAGACAGAGGATAACAATCCTTAGGGCATGCTTTGTTCAGAAGAGAAAAGGCGATACACATCCTCCAGCGACCATCTCCCTTTTTTGCCATGACGACATTGGAGACCCAGCCTCGATACTAGATTTCTGATACAAAACCTGCTTTGAGGAGCTTCTCCACTTCCTCCCGGATTGGCTCCTCTAGCTTGTCGACGATAGTCCTCCTCTTCTGGCAGATGGGATGGTTCCTGGGTCCATATTGAGATGGTGGTAGGCCACGTCCGCGTCGACGCCCGGCACATTTGTCGCGCTCCAAGCGAAAATGTCCATGTTCCTCTGGATGCACTCCAACATTTTTCCCCGATCCTCCGGGCAAAGACCTCCGCTAACCCACACCTTCTCTGTCTTTCCTCCTCGAGTGATAACCTCCATCTCTACTACTTCCTCTGCCGCCTCTAGCCGGGCTCTTACCACTCACGTCCTGCCTTTCCCTTTTCAGCTAGGGTCTCCTCCTCCATCACAACATCTACCTCCATCAGCTCGGCATGCTCCTCCTGCGTCGCCTCCGTCTCCTCCTCCAGGACTCGGGCCTCCTCTTCCACTTCCCTTTCTCCCTCCATCGCTTATCCTGGCTTCATTGGCTCCCTCATCTCCCTGTCCACCTCCTCAGCCTCTGCCATCCAGGAGATGGTGTTGATGACAGTCACATAGCATTGCCTCGCCACCTTAGTATCCCCTTGGATTCGGACCTGAACTTCTCCGATATGGAACTTAAGGCACTGATGGAAGGAAGAGGGAACGCATCAGAAGGTGCTGATGAGAGGGCGTCCAAAAATGGCGTTATAACTACTCGGAGCGTCGGCTATGATGAACCAGCAGTTCCTCGGGACCCCTCCCAACGTCACTTGGAGCCCGACTCCTCCTTCGACCTCCTTCCTCTCCCCCTAAAACCAAACAACGGCCCGTCTGAGACCAGCACTCTCTTTGCTTCCACCTATATACATCACATCAAAAGCCTTTTTGAAGATCACATTCACGGAGCTCCCATTGTCGACCATGATTCAGGAGACCGTGAAGTTCTCGATGGCCGTCTGGATTACCAAGGCATTGCAGAAAGGATCCTCATAATCTGGCATGTCTTTCGATGAGAAGGTAATTTTTTACAGAGGGGGCGGGTTCTGGGAGGTCGACGTAACGCTCCTCATGAACATCGTTTGGAGGCTCTTCTTGCGAGTCACTATGGATCACCCCGACCCCCCCTCGAGCTACTACGTCAGCTCAATCCTCACACATGTCCTCCCCTTCTTCGGGTAGTACTTCTTCGATCCTCATCAGTTGTTGTTGTTGTTGTGCCGGACCCCTTATCCTCCTCATTTCCAAAAACTCCAGGCAGGTGTCCGTCGCGTGACCTTCCTCCTAGTGGAAGTCACAGTAGGGCAACACCACCCTTCCTCCTCCTCTTCCTCCTCTTCTGTTTCCTCTTCCTCTTTCTCTTCCTCGGCCAACTGCCATGGTTTGCGGCTAAGGGGGGAGAGGCGGCCTCGGACCCTATCTCCACTCTGGAGGGTTGAACCTCCCTTGCCCCCCATGGAAATTCCCCCCTTCGTGATATCCTCTTCCTTGACCCTTCCTCGGTCCTTCATGGGGTCTCCAGGTTATCCGGTTGTTAGGCTCCTGGTACCCCCTACCTTCTTGTTGCCCCTGGAACCCCTAACCTCTGGGTTCGTCCCTCCTTCTCACCTACTACTTCCTTCCTCCCTGCTCCTTCGCTTCTCCGATGCCCAACCTGACCAACTTTCTGTCAAACGTCGGGTTCGCCGCCTTCCCCTCAATCTCCTTCTCCGCAATCGAAAAGCTCTTCAATGGAAAGTGGGGGCACTCTCTCCAGTTCTATTCTAAAGAACCCTTCGTGGAGCCCCAAGATAAAGTAAAGCATCAGGGTGTGCCCCGACACTTCATTGACCAATAGTATTTTTTCGTGGAACCTGTCCGCGTAACTCCCCAACGTCTCCTCCGCACCCTGTTTGACTGTGAACAAGAACTCTACTCCCTTCTACCTCTTCTTGGACATCGAGAACCTCAAAAGGAAGCATCGTTGCAGATCCTCAAAGCAGTAGATCGAGCTCGAGGGCAGCTGGTGAAACCAGACTCAAGCCTTCTCCTTCAAGGTGATGGCAAAGAATCGGCACTTGAAAGTGTCCGACATTTGTCTGATGGAGACGACATCCTCGAACCACAGAACATGTTGTACTTGGTCATCCATGCCTGTGTAGTAGGACATCTCTAGTTCTATGAACCCCTCCGAAACTGGGGCAGAGATGATCAGCTCACAAAGGGACTCCCCTCCCCCACTCGGCCAGTGGTATGGTCTCTTAGAGTCAGCTCGCACACCTCAGCACTCGCCGGGCTGGGGAATAGCTATCACCTGGGAAAGTCTCGCCCGCTTCCTTCCGCCACTGCTTCCTTCCCGGGTCGCTGGTCTAGTGCGTTCTCTCCTAACAGCTGGGATGCCACCACCGGGACCACGAGTGTCTTGAAATCGCTTCTGGCAGCGAATGTGAGATGCAAGATCTACAGGACCTCCCGCTTGAAGTCCTCAAACATCCCCATTGTCACCCTACTCGCGAGTGGTGGCGAGTGGCCTGGGTCAGATATTTCTTCTTCACCTCCATCCATGGAGCTCAGCTTGAGATTTTCTTGTATAGGCTACAGCTCACGCTCACTGCACCAAAAATGTTAAAACCGTCAACTGGTCTCTTGAAGAGTTCGGACCCACATGGCTTGTGTCCTACACCTACTTCTCCCTTACCAGCACACTTGACTATTGACGAAGAAAAATGAATAGACTCAAAGCTGCAGCGAGGAGGTTCGACCACACACCCGGAAGATCTTAGAGAGCTTCCCCTCCTAAACCAATGCTCAACTGTGCACCTTGGAGGGCACTAAGAGCCAACCAAAATTAACCAGAGGAGGAGAGAGCCCAAGGATTAAGTCTCCTTCAAGGTTCCCTTAAGGGTCTATTTATAGTTTTTCTAGTCTGGTCTGCAAATAGTTTCATTCCGCCTTTTGGTTTTACTAAACGCACCCCAAACTGGCCCGCTAACAACCAAACTCCGCTGTCCTGAAGGGTTATTGGCAACCCACAAATGGTATCTAGGTAAATTCACCTCTGGACGCCACTGGGCGAGTGGTCCGTGAAGGCACCACTCGTCACACTTCCCGCGCACCGGGTTCACTCGATCTTACTAGGCGAGTGGTCCTTGAAGGCACCACTCGCCAGATTCCTAGCCTTCCGGGCGAGTGGGGTTCCGCCCCTCATTCGCCTGGGGGGTCGTGCATCCGAACTCCTAGGAGGGTGAGTGCTTGATGAACGAGGATTGCACTCGCCCCCCTCTACTATCCTGGGAGAATGCCCCTCTGACTTGGGCGAATGTCCCCCTGATGCTTTGTTCATCCTTTGGGTTCTGGGGCCTGGGGGCCCACTCGATGAATACGGGATTGTACAACTGCGTTGGTCAATTCGTAGGGGTGTGCATAAAAAATTGAAACCGATCGAACCGAGCCGAGCCAAACAAAGCGAATTTCGACCGAACTGATCAGTTCGGTTGGGTTTCGAATAGGGCTGAAAACTGTGCCAGTTCGGTTCGGTTTATTGGATCAATAAATCGATAAACCGAATCGATTATGTGTAACTTAAGCGTAACAGGGCGCGTCGACTGTCAGCGTCTAGTAAAAAAAATAAAAAATAGAAGGCTCAATAGCTCATGCACTATTTCATCCTCCCGCAGTCACGTCTCCCGTTGGTCGCTTCTCAGTTCTGTCTCCCGCTCGGCCTCTCTCCCGGCTCCTTCCAGTCGACGAGATGATTAGACGACCTGCTGAGCGATGCCGTTCTCCTTATCTCCCGCCGACGACTCACTTGATTAGGGGTCTCCGACGCGTAGCAGAGCCATGACTCCCTCGAGGCCTCTATCCAGGTATTTCAAGTCTCTCACCGTTCTTGGTTTTTTGGATATTGTTCTACTGAAATCTCTCAAGATACCCTAGATCCAGCCATCCATAGTCTACTCCCTCAATCCAGGAAAGGTCGTAGGTATGAAGGTTTTCTATTTTTTTTACTTGCCTTATTAATTTCCATGACCATTAATCTGCAATTGAAATCAATAGATTATCAAAACTCTTTAGTCCTAGAGATTATTAAAACAGTGATTTGGGTTGCACATGATTACTGATTTGGGTGTTCTTTGCTTTTTTTTTATTTGGGTCTTCTTTTCCATTACAAATCCTTCTTCAAAAACCAAATCTTAGTCATCTGACTTATTACAGAATGGTATTTTCTTATCTTATGAGAAAGTACCCACTACAGTAGTCATGTACATGAAAAAAATATGAAGTAACTTTGTAACATACATTAAGAAAACAGAATCGACGGGTAAAAAATCGAACCAAACCGACCCGCTTACGGGACTATCAATCGTCCGTAGCACCTTCGGGCAAGACATGGTTTGGGATCAGCAGCGGTCGATTGCCCAGTGCAAGTTCCGGGTTTGGGGCATGAGCAGGCCCCGAAATTCCTCAGCAGGGTGAGCACCTCAGCCTGGCGTTCTTTCGTCATGCGCAAGTGTTCATTAACGGATGCTGCCAGAGCTGCTACGACTTGCTTATGAAACGACATGTTGTCGACAAGTGAGTTGGCGTGTGGGTTTGGTCGACATGCTCTTTGTGCGCTGCTCCGTTGGATTTGCGAGCACTTCTTCTATCTCGACATTGTTGTTGATCAGGGGTACTCCACAGAGCGAGTACGGCCTTCAAGAGTTCTTCAGAGAGTTTGGAACATCTCATATACGGGGCCAAACTGTTGTGGGTCACTTAGCGCTCCCACGGACTAGAGGAAACGAACCGTCTTAGCTCGAGAGGGAGCCAACCGCACAAACAGTCAAAAAAAGAACCGACAGCGGGACGACGAGACGTTTTATGTGGAAAAACACGGAAAAGAAAAAAACCACGGAGTCTGACCCAGTTCGGACAAAATACACTAGTAGTAGTAGCCGTTTACATGAGTTAGAGTTTCTAGGAGGGTGACAGGTCGCCGCTCCTTTACAAGTTCTTTGAGAAAAAAACTAAGACTTGAGCTGCGCTCGCGGGAGCAATCTCTAGAGCGGAGCTGTCGCAACCTCGCAGGTGGCATACACGTTTAGCAGGAGAGCAAACGGAGAGGCAAGACTTCGCCGAAAAACCTCAGAGCTTTGTCTTCTTCTTTTTTTTCTGCCCCTTCAAATGAAGGCATATGAGCATTTTAATAGCTTTTCTGGGGGCGCAATGGTAATTGTGTCATTCTGGATGCTGAAAGTGCGAATATAAATGCGCAATTTCGGTCACCTAGATCACCAATTTCTGGAATATGACGACCCTTTCCCCCAAGAGGTCCGGGCAAGCTTGTCGGAGAGACGGCTGCGGGGCAGCGATGAGAGCGCGCCGGGGCGCTCATTCTGCGAGGGCGCGCCGAGGCGCTCAATGCGCGAGTGTGTGTGACAACGTGCGGTTGCGCGCGGCATCGCCCGGGTGCACATGGCAACATGCGGGTACGCGTGGGACCACACGACACTCTGCGCGAAGTGCGCGACACCGCGTGGTTGCCCGCGCGGGCGCGGCCTTGCGCTGGGGCGCATGCAGTCTTGCGCGTGAGCACTTGCGATCGTGCTCGTGAGCGCGTACAGACTTGCACGCGCAGCCTTGCTCATTGCGCGCGCTGGGGTGTTGTGGTGTTCGGGTTAGGTGTGTTTTGCGTGGTCGAGGCGAACCATTTCTGCTATCCAATCGGGGTCGCGGTCTAGAAATTTCAGTCTAACTCTGATAGATTTTAGGGGAACCCCATCTATAATATTGAGAATAATCTCAAAAATAGATTAAATTTGAGTAATGTTATGGAGACATCATAAATGGCTATGTACAGCCAACGACTATGTACAGCCTAATATTGCTATATATATGTACAACTAAATCTCACTATGTACACACCAATTTTTATTTGATTACCAACTCTTCAAAAAGATGCTATTTCAACATCCAATAAATTTTAAAACACATTAGTTGTGAAAATTAACATATGAAGTCCGTTACACTAACTATTTTAGTTCAAAAATAACATATAAAGTCCGTTGCAAAAAATATTTGAGTCCAAAACTAACATATGAAGTTGAAATTCTTGTCTTAATCATTTGCAATTATTTTTTTAACTATTTCTTGCAAAGATTTCTGCAGCATCCTCCATCCTGCATAAAAAAATTTATGGAATGAAGTCATGTTAAATACAATATGAGTAAAAGAAGTTGAAATATAAGTTTTTATTTATATGTAGTGAAGTCATGTTATATAGTTGATCATCAAAGAAACCTTAGAGTCCAATAATTTGCACAAGATACATTAGAAAACAAATTAGTAATCATGTTATTCGCGGGTATTGCTTATGCCTATTAATTTAAAAACAAGTATACCTCATTTTCAAGAATCCGCCAAATTAATTTTTTCTTCCACTTTTATCATAGCATCATCTTCTCTAATTCCTGTAATGTATGTCAAGTCACACTCTTCCACAATGCTAGCATGGTACCGAGACCACGTAGTGATTATTGGAGGTATGAGACAATCCTCCCGCATCAATAGTTGAATGAAGTGATTGCCGTTCACAAATCCAATAAATATAGTTTTTCGGCTCGGCGGAGGGGACGAGTGCAAAGACAAAAATGTGAACGATTGAATCTTCGAGTAATGAACAACCGCCAATTTATAACAAGAAGCAATCACTAATCTCATGTCCGGCATTGTCATTCACTTGTCTAGCGGAGCCGTTTCAGCAGTGCAATCCAAAGATGATAGTAGTTCTGCTTGTCTGACATTACCAAATAATTTGTTGTACAAAAATCAAAACATCGTATTTCATTTGCAAGATCTTTACGGACTTGTAACCAATTTTCACCCATTTCAAGCGATTTACTTACCACTCGAAAACCACAATGCCCATCACCGATCACATTTATGACATCAACAATATAATTAGATATATATGATGACATCTCCTTCCGAATGCACTCAACAAATCTGTCGGTCCACGCTTTTTTTCTTGGAAGGAGCTTCTTAGCTTTATGTTGGTGATGTTGTTCGGCTAACAAAACATGCTCAAAATGTGATAGCTCCCTTTTAGTTGATTTGTAATCATCTTTGAATTTCTTGTAACTTCTGCGTGGTCTTCCTTTCAATTTTAAGGGCATACGTGGTTCTTTGGTTTGAGTGGTAGTAGGCTCCATTACTTCCCGCAATTTCCGTTTCATTTCATGTCTTTGAGAATCTATAATAACATTGTACTTTTGTAGTAACCCGTCTAACTCCATTTGTATGATGTTAACTGGTTCATCCTCCTTCTTTATTTTTGTAGCGTTGCATGTTTTTAAAGTAAGCTGACGTCAATGTTTGTGAACCATCCACATAGAAAATATCAATGATTGATTCATGTAAGTCACTAGTTCATGGACACATGGCAATCCCATTGTATTTTGCATTTTATGCAAGCATTTAGTGGCTTCTACACAACCACGCTTATATAGCCAACTCTTTTTTTCTTATATTAAATCTAGTGCCGTAATAGAAACATAACCAAGCAACTCTGTATATAATGATCTCCTATACCCGGTGTTGACTTGTATTGAACATTGCCCAAAAGAACTTTTTAATTTCGGTATGTTGCAAATTAAGCATTTGATAAAAAAAAATTCATATCGATGTCAAGTTACACACAGAGACCTCCAAAACATTCCAATGCCCACCTGTAGCTACTTTCAGTTTCATTCGACATGAATGAGAAAGCGGAGAAAAAAGTCAAATTTGTGGACGTAAGTCCAACTATAGAAAGCAAAGACAATCAGTACCGATTAGTCTTATACGTGCAATCCATAATGAAAACATCTGGAAACATGTTACTTAGTTGAATGGACATTGGATGCGCAAAAAACAAACTGTCCAAAGCATCATTAGTCGGATTGACATGATTATAGCTTGTGTATTCCGCATCTCTAATGCATCTATACAAAAATTGAACTGGGGTGCTTCCATCCAATTCCTTTCGGTACAATCTCATTTTTTTCATTATAAATTGTTCTCATTATGGAAGTGTTGGAATGATACTTTTTCTTCAAAAAAGAAAGTATTACACCCGATAAGTACATTTCTTCAACAATTTTTTGTTCATTTTCATTTAATCTACTAGCATAACTGTGTGCCTCAAGGTGAACAAAAAGATGGTTATGCATTTCACATTTAACTTCTAATTTCCATTCATTACCGGTTGCATCTTTTTGACATAATAAAGAGAAAGGACATCCACAATGTTTAGAGCTACTTTTCCTCAAATTCTGCTTCACTCTTTTTAAATGGACACGATGGGAGCCCGATCTATCACAACCTAAATAAACTCTAGGCTTTGGCCCTCCAACAAACTTATCTGCTCTTTGAACTGCAACCACAAAACCCAACCCTTTGACAACATTGCGAGCCCATTCGATCAAATCCTCTTTTCCGGGGAATGTGGTATCAGTAGTGAAATGCATTCCAACATCTACTTTACTACATTTACTTGGCTCACTCAATACCAATAATTTTTGTTCTTGAGTCATCTAACCTTTATGATAGAATAAGAGTATACAAACATTTAATTTTACGGAAAACCTAATTGAGAATAATATCATTTATTGAGAACCCAAACAAAAAACTAAATTATTTTGATATTATAACTTCAAAGGATTGCAATCTAGAGAAGAAATGAAGTAACGGCGAAGACGAAAACCTGCAATTGAAGCTGAAGAAAAATCCTGCACGAAAACCTGCAATCGAACCTACAATCGAAGACGAAAACCTGCTATTTCACGGGCTGGAGAAGACACGAAGGGGGCGGATGAGGGAAGAAGCTGAAGTAAAAAAATGGAGATCGACGGCGGCGAAAGCATACTGCACGTGGTCACTAGCTCGCAGCTAGGTCGGGGCAAAGGGGAGTTCCGGCGGTGCTAATCTGGAGATCGCTAGGCGCGAAGCAAAACCTGCGACGAGATTGCCGACGAATGGGGGTTCGAGCGGCGGTGCTAAGAGAAGGGGCGCGGTGTAACGCCCCGGCCCTCCCCCTTAGGGGCCACGTAGGCACGCTACCGGGCTGCGACGAGGTTTCCGTTGCTGAGAAATAGTGGCGCGGAGAGGCTTTGGGGTGCTTGGGCTGCAGCCCGGTAGCGGGCCTACGTGGCCCCTAAGGGGGAGGGTCGGGGCGTTACACGCGGCTAGGTCAGGGCGACGGGAAACTCGGGGATGGCTGTACCTAGCGGCTGAGAGAAAGTAATAAATATTTGGTTTTTAGAAGTTTTATTTTGGTATTAAGGGGTGTACATAGTCATTATTGGTGTGTCCATAACACCACTCTTAAATTTCGCCTCTTTGCCAGTCATTTATCATTTGCTCTTCGTCCATTTATTATTAGTTTTAGAGGAAATCAATTATAATTTGGATGCAATAATACATGTTGTAGCTAGATGCATTAAAGTATATAAAAAACTAAAATATAAACTATAATAAACATATTAGTGATAGTGCACGAGTGCGAGCTAGCCTGCTTGGATGCGGGCGTGCTCGTCTGACCGTGATGAAGCCCGCCTGACTAATATTGTCACCCGCCGAATATTACCGTCCGCTGAAGTTGCCGCCCACAGAATATTGACGCCTGGTGACTGTTGTTGGACGAACTAATGTAGCCACCCCCATCGAATGTAGCCTCCCGCCGAATGTTGCCGCCCACCGAATGTTGTCGTCCGCCGAATGTTGTCGCCCGCACAGGGAGTCCCCCGTGCATTGTCACCCGTAGCTCCTTGTTAATTTTACTAGAGCTTCTATACCTACTATTATAGTGTCATATGCTTATATTTTCAGACCACGACTGCCCCACAACGTGAAATTATGATTTTGCTCTTATTGAAAGTGAAATTTTAATACTATTTATAATAAAGATAATTTTTTGCAAAATTATGTTGTCATGTGATCAAACTCACAACCAGCCATATATTAAATAAAAACTCAACCGACACATCATCTGACAAGTTGTAAGCACCTAAATTATTTATTTATATGAATGGAACTATAATTTTTATATATAACTGTTGTACACCCGTAAAGACCTTAGGACGCGTCTAGAGAAAGCCCCGCAAAAGAGAGGTGGGGTCAACGGTCAAAGAGCGCACAAGCCACAGGTATGTACGCTACCGCGCGCACGAAAGCGCGCGGTAACGCGCAGGCTGCACCCCCGCCGCGAGAGAGCGACCCGATCGCACCCCGACCGCACCGCCCTTGGGGATACGGCCCCGAGTCGCACCCCCAGGAGGGTGCGGCCCAGCCGCACCCCCCAAAGGGGGTGCGGCCAAGCCGCACCCCCCAAAGGGGAGGCGGACCAGCCGCAACCCCCTTGGTGTGCGGCCAAGCCGCACCCCCCTTGGGGTGCGGCCCCCCCTTTTTCTCTGGGGTGTGCGGTCGTGCCCACCCCTCTTGGGGTGCGGTCCGGCGCACTTGTCCTCGCAGAAGGTCCCGATCGTTCTTTAGGGGGCGACCCCCGATTCGCCGTCCGGCCGAGGTGCCCCCGTAGTTCGTTACGCACTCAGAACGCTTCAGCACTAGCGCGCGCTCAAAACGTTTCTAAGCGCAAGTCAGGAAGATTTCTCACTTTTTGTCTTTCCGGCTTCTCACTTTTTGTCTTTCCGGCTTCTCACTTTTTGTCTTTCCGGCTTCTCACTTTTTGTCTTTCCGGCTTCTCACTTTTTGTCTTTCCGGCTTCTCACTTTTTGTCTTTCCGGCTTCTCACTTTTTGTCTTTCAGGCTTCCCACTTTTTGTCTTTCAGGCTTCTCACTTTTCAAGAACGGTCAGCCGCCTTTTTCACCTCCAACGGAACTGCCCGAACTGCCCGAGCCGCCCAAACAGCCCGAAGGGCAAGGTGGTCATTTACGAAAAATGGCGATCCGTGTGCCCCAAATCGGAAAATATGATTCATCCATCAAGCATTTATGGAAACTGCCAACGACAAAATTACCGGACCGCCCCCGGCTAAAGCTATAAAAGGAGCCCCAGGGCTTCGTTTGAAAGGACCTTGACTTCTGGACCCGGGAGAGTTCCTTACAGACTTTTGCGGAATTCTCCTTCGGCGCTTGAAGATCTCCTTCGTGGACTTGAAGATCTTCATCATCCCGAAAGGCGACTAGCCTTCCCACTTTCGTTCTCCAGCATTCCCGGAAGGAAAAGGCGACCAGCCTTCTCACTTTCGTTCTCCAGCATTTCCGGAAGGAAAAGGCGACCAGCCTTCTCACTTTTGTTCTCCAGCATTCCCAGAAGGAAAAAGCGACTAGCCTTCTCACTTTTGTTCTCAGAAGGAAAATGCGACTAGCCTTCTCACTTTGGTTCTCAGAAGGGAAAAAGACTTAGTTTTTCCGAGGGGTGGCCTGTCACCCTCGGAGTTCTCTCTCTCTCTCCATCATTGTAACGAGCAGCGGCCTGTCGCGCTCGAGTTCTAGCGTCCAAATTGTAACCCCCCAGGAGATAGTGAAGTTTGGTCGGCACAGCTCCGGCCGCGTGGTTTTTTACCCTTTCCGGGTTTTCCACGTTAAAAAGTCTCTGCGTACTCGACAAATCTCTAATTGACTGTTTGCACGCTTAGTTCGCTCACGAGCTAAGGTGGTTCAAGTGGACCGGTCTACCAAGAGCCCTAAGCGTTCCGCAACAGTTTGGCGCCGTCTGTGGGAAAGTTCCCAAAAAACTCTTTGAAAGCCAACTGCCATGGCAAGAAAGAGTGCTCGCACTACTGAAAGATCGATGCCGGAAGGGCGCGTCGACCCAGCTCCCTCCCACTCGCTTATCAATGCACCTCCCGCGGAGGAGGCACTACCTGCACCCGCATCAGGGTTGGAGGTGCGCATGCAGCAGATCGAAGAACATCAAGCTGAGATGTTGGCCCTCGTAAGGAATCTTGGGGCTCCTCAAGTTCCGATTCAGCCGCCAGCTCTGAACGCGCCACCGCCCCCAGTTCTGAATCATGCCCCGAACGGGGAGGCCGCCCAGGAAGACGAAGCTTCAGAAGGATTCTCCGACGCGGCGAGTTCCGCTCGCCTTGCCCCACCAGCTGGAGGCCCAGAAGCTGACCGTCGCCACCACCACGGAAGAGCAGCCCCAGAGAAAGCGGTAGAAAGAGCTACGCGAGAATAAATACGCAACATGATAGAGGAAGAGTATGCCCAAGCAGGACGACGCGCAGCTCTTGCCCGCCGTCCCGCACATCACGGCTCTCCGCTATCACCTCAAGTCTTAGCCCATCCAATTCCTAACGGCTTCAAGCTTCCCAACATCGAGATGTTCGACGGGACGGACGATCCGTTGGAACACGTCAATCACTTCACTACCGTCATGAGGATTTATAGCGCTCCTGATCAGCTCCTTTGCCAGGTGTTCCCGGCAACCTTGAAGGGACAAGCGCGCACTTGGTTCCATTCCCTGCGAAATGGGGCCATCAACAACTTTACGGAAATGGCACAGCAGTTCGTGGACCTGTTCATTGACAATCGCCGAATTGTCCGGGATCCCTCCCATCTCTCAGGGATCCGACAGAACGACGGAGAGACACTCAAAGATTTCTTCTGACGCTTCACCACCGAGGCCCGGCAGATCCCAGGAGTTGACCCCGAGCTCCTGCGAGGAGTTTTTCTAGGAGGATTCCGCCCAAGTGGCTTCTACTCGGCCCTCATGAGGGAAACCGTACCAAGTTACCCCGACCTCGTTCATCGGGTCGAAGCGCAGATAATCACAGATGAGGCCATCGAGGCGCACCGTCGGCAATTCAAAGGAAGCCAAGGAAGAAAGAGGGGATCAGATCAAGCCCCTCGCGAGCGGGAAGAACGTCGCGGCGAAGAGCGTCGCGGCGATGACCGTCGGCGTAACCCCCAAAGGGATCTGGGACCACAGCCACCCAGGACCTACACCCCGTTGAACACCACCAGAACGAATGTGCTCTACGCCATCCAGAACAACCCCGAACTCCGCATGCCCCGGATACCCCCGCCAAACCCGAGGGGCGACCAATCCAGGTACTGCGAATTTCATCGGGGAACCGGGCATACCACCGAGGAGTGCACCAGACTCAAAGACGAAATCGAGCGCCTCATCCGCCAGGGACTCCTGGGAAGATTCTTACAAGGCCAGATTCCCAATCAGCCCCAACAGCCCAGGGAGGCAGGGGGGCAGCCCCCCGCTCCCCGAGGCGCAGGTGGAGGAAGGCCGATGGTGGGAGAAATCGAAACGATCGCCGGACCACCCGTCTTGGCATCGCAAATCCTCTCGATCGCCCAGCCCGTAAGAGACCACGAAGACAAAAAATTCAAGCAGGATATTACGATAGCTTTCGGAGATGAAGACTTGCGAGGGTTGCGGCTTCCGCACCAGGATCCGCTCGTGATCAGCGCAGGGATCGAGGATCCCTGCTTCAAGGTGAAGAGAATACTGGTCGACAACGGAAGCTCAGTCGACGTCTTGTTCCTCTCCACTTTGCAGAGTATGAAGCTCACGAAAGACCAGCTTAGTCCTGCGGCCGGGCCCGTCTACGGCTTCGACAACAGACCTGTCCCGGTGCAAGGCATGATCATTCTCCCAGTCACATTGGGCGAATTTCCGAGGCAGTCAACGCACAATATCCAGTTCATGGTGGTAGAGTCCACCTCCGCATATAATGCCATCTTCGGGAGGCCGCTCTAGTCGATCTTCGGGGAATCCCTTCCATTCCACACCTAGCTATGAAGTTCCCCACTGCCGCGGGAATAGGCGTCGTAAGAGGAGACCAAGAGGCAGCCAGGACCTGCTATCTGAAGCAGGCCCAACCAGTAAGGGCGACCGCTCTTAACATCAATAACTTCGACCTGCGAGATGAAGCTACTTTGCAACGAGGAGCACCCGTCGAAGGGCTAGTAGAAGTACCACTTTCCCAACGAGACCCGACTCGAACTGTTCAGGTCGGGTCACTCTTGACGCAAGAAGAGCGAGAAAGGTTCACAACCTTCCTGCAGGAGAACGAGGACATTTTCGCTTGGAGCCCGGAAGACATGCCCGGGGTAGATCCTGACGTTATCTATCACTCGCTAAACATCAACCCCGCCTGCAGACCTGTGATTCAAAAGAAGAGGAACTTTGCCCCCGAACGTTTGAAGGCAATCGAGGAGGAGGTAGCTAAGCTCCTGGAGGCACGATTCATACGCGAAGCAGAATATCCCACGTGGCTCGCTAACGTAGTCATGGTGAAAAAGGCATCGGGAAAGTGGCGAATGTGCGTCGACTACAGCAATCTGAACCAAGCATGCCCGAAGGACAGCTCCCCCCTCCCGAGGATTGACCAACTCGTCGACGCTACGGCAGGCCATGAGCTGCTCAGCTTCATGGATGCTTATTCGGGTTACAACCAGATAAGGATGAACCCCGCAGACGAAGAGCATACCGCCTTCCGCACCGACCGAGGAGTCTACTGCTACAAGGTGATGCCCTTCGGCCTTAAAAATGCTGGGGCCACCTACCAAAGGCTGATGAACAAGGTCTTCAAGAATCTCATCGGAGAAACGATGGAGGTTTACGTGGACGACATGCTAGTAAAGAGCGTCCACAGGCGCGACCACTTGGAAGACTTGGAAAAGTGCTTCCAGCTTCTCCGTCGCTTCCAGATGCGGCTCAATCCCAGCAAGTGTGCGTTTGGTGTGACGGCGGGGAAGTTCTTAGGTTTCATGGTAACCCATCGGGGAATTGAGGCCAACCCCGAGAAGATCAAGGCGTTGGAGGATATGTCGCCACCTCGCTCAATTAAGGAAGTGCAACGCCTAAACGGGAGGATCGCTGCATTATCCCATTTCCTATCACGAACGGGGGACAAGTACCTCCCCTTCTTCAAAATTCTCCGGGGAGCACGCCATTCGGGTTTCTAGTGGACGGACGAGTGCCAAGTGGCCTTCGAGCTTCTCAAGCAATACCTGGCCTCGCCACCGCTTCTGTCAAAGCCCACCCCCGGGGAAACTCTGTTCCTGTACCTGGCCGTGTAGCCTACGGCTCTTAGCTCGGTGCTCATGAAAGACGGAGGAGGAGTGCAGCGACCGATCTATTACCTCAGCAAGGTCCTCACTGACACCGAAACCAGATATCCGGCAGCAGACAAGACAGCCTTGGCTCTTGTTTTCTCAGCTAGAAAGCTTAGACCCTACTTCCAGGCTCATGCGGTTAAAGTGTTGACGCAACTCCCATTACGAACAATCCTCCAGAAGCCAGAAGTCTCGGGGAGACTTGTAAAGTGGGCCGCAGAACTCGGCGAGTTTGACATTCAATTCCTGCCTCGGCCCGACATCAAGTCACAGGTACTCGCCGACTTCGTGGTGGAATACACCATCCCGCCAGAGACAACCCTCATCAAAGACACCACCAGCCCCCGTTGGACCCTCTATGTCGACGGCGCCTCAGGAGCTGAAGGGGCCGGAGCAGGATTGCTCCTCATAAGCCCCGAAGGGATCACCCTGGATTACGGACTCCGGCTGAAATTCCCCGCAACAAATAACATTGCAGAGTACGAGGCACTGATCGCTGGACTCCGACTCGCTATCAACTGCAAAGCTGAGAACCTAACGATTTACACAGACTCCCAACTCGTGGTCTCGCAGGTTGAAGGAGACTACGAGGCTAAAAGCGAACAGATGGTAAAGTACCTCGCGTTCGCAAAATTACTTCTTCAGAAGATCACATCGTATCAGATTCTACACATCCCCCGAGAGCAGAATTCCAGGGCGGATGCTCTATCCAAGCTCGCCACTTCACCCTCCAGCTACCAGTCTCGAAGACGCCGAATCGAAGAAGTCGTGATCCCAAGCATTCAAGGACCATGGGAAATCGCAGCCATCCACCAGGAAGAGTCATCCTGGATGACCCCATTACGAGCTTACCTCGAGCACGGGCACCTTCCCGAAGATCGCTTAGAAGCGCGAAGACTACGAATGCGGGCGGCATCGTTCACTATCATAGACGGGGAGCTTTACAAATGGGCATTCTCAGGTCCATATCTAAAATGCCTACCGGCGGGCGAGGCAGACTACGCCCTCAGGGAAGTACACGGAGGAGTCTGCGGAGAGCACTTAGGCGGAAAGGCATTGCCGCAGAAAATACTGCGTCAAGGCTTTTATTGGTCGACGATAAGGAAGGACGCGGCCGACTTTGTCCAAAGGTGTAAAAGTTGTCAGCTGCACGCCAACATACCTCATCAACCCCCGGTCTCACTTTCCACGCTGCAGAGTGCATGGACATTCGCACAGTGGGGGATCGACCTCCTCGGTCCCCTACCCCTAGCATCCGGGCAGAGGAAGTTCATCATCCTAGCCATCGACTACTTCACCAAATGGGTGGAGGCGGAACCCCTAGCCAAAATCACGGAAGAAAATGCCAAAAAGTTTGTCTAGAAGAACATTGTCTACCGCTTCTGCATCCCGGCTACGATCATTGCCGACAATGTCACTCAATTCACTGGGAAGTACTTCACCAAGATGTGCGAGGATCTGAAGATCAGCCTACGCCACACGGCCGTGGCGCATCCGCAAACCAATGGACAAGTAGAAGTCACAAATCGCACCATCCTCAAAGGATTGAAGACACGCTTGGAAGAAGCCGGGGGACAATGGGTAGTCGCGCTCCCAAATGTGCTGTGGGCATATCGCACAACAGAGAGGACTCATACGGGGGAGATGCCTTATAACCTCTGTTACGGAACCGAAGCTATCATCCCCGTCGACATCGGCGTTCCAAGTACTCGAGTGCTAACCTTCGACCCCAGCAAGAATGATGGACTGCTCCGAGAAAATCTCGATCTAATCCCAGAAGTTCGGGACGGCGCCGCTCACCGTGCGGCACTCTACCGAATGCGTGTAGCCCGGACCTACGACAGGAGGGTGAAGCCCAGACCAATCAATGTAGGAGATCTCGTCTTATGCAGCATCGAGGTAGTCGGCAAAGGCCCCCAAGGAGATAAGCTCTCGCCGGCCTGGGAAGGCCCGTACATAGTCACCATAGTCGTGAAACCCGGAACATACAGGCTCAGGACGGCGGAAGGGAAGACTTTGTCACGCACCTGGAACGCTCAAAACCTGCGCCGCTTTTACCAGTGATCCAGGACCTCTACCATGGGCTAAGCCACGAGCTGAAACTCGTGCAAACTTATCATCAATTTCTGTACCAAGCCGCGAGCCCCGACTCGTGCGAATTTATCTTATAATTTATGTAAAAGCCGCGAGCTCGGACTCGTGCACCTATCTTCTATTACGTATTATGTAAAAGCCGCGAGCCCAGACTCATGCACCTATCCTATCTTACATAAAGCTGTGCGTCAAATGATTTCTTACTATAAAACTATATTTTGACACTTACTTAAGAAAAATCTTTGTAACGAGGCCCTGCCTCGGGGGCTTTGCACCGCCGTCGATTGAAGGTTCGCCCTTCTCCTCCGTCGTCGAGTCCCGACGTCGTAGGGGCCTGCCCCCCTTACGTTCGCCCCCGGTTTGAATACACCAGCTATTCACCGGCCACTTCGGGGCCCTGCCCCGGGGGCTTTGCACCGCCGTCGATTGAAGGTTCGCCCTTCTCCTCCGCCGTCGAGTCCCGGTGGCGCAGGGGCCTGCCCCCCTTGCGTTCACCCACGGTTTGAATACACCCGCTATTCACCGGCCAAGCCGCGAGCACAGACTCGTGCCAAAAAGCCGCGAGCACAGACTCGTGCAAAAAACCGCGAGCACAGACTCGTGCAAAAAAGCCGCAAGCACAGACTTGCGCAAGCTAATTTTCTATTATGTAAAAGCCGCGGGCTCAGAACCGCGCAAGCTAATCCGTTATTTTGCAGAATCCCCTCCGCCCATACGGATGTCAATACCGGGCAGCAAGCCCACAACGACCTCAGAGAACCAACACCCTCCGACATCAACTCCTACCCAGAAAGCGCTGCACAAGGGGCAATGGATAAAGCCACCGCGGAAAAATCAAAACCTTCGAACTCATCGCTCTGGAACTCGAACTCCGAAGATTTGGGGGGCTTATGCTGTACACCCATAAAGGCCTTAGGACGCGTCTAGAGAAAGCCCGGCAAAAGAGAGGTGGGGTCAACGGTCAAAGAGCGCACAAGCCACAGGTATGTACGCTACCGCACGCTTGCGCGGTAACGCGCAGGCTGCACCCCCCGCCGCGAGAGAGCGACCTGATCGCACCCCGACCGCACCGCCCTTGGGGGTACGGCCCGGTCGCACCGCCCAAGGGGGTGCGGTCGGCTGAGTCGCACCCCCAGGAGGGTGTGGCCCAGCCGCACCCCCCAAAGGGGGTGCGGCCAAGCCGCACCCCCGAAGGGGGGTGCGGCCAAGCCGCACCCCCGAAGGGGGGTGCGGCCAAGCCGCACCCCTTGGGGGGTGCGGCCAAGCCGCACCCCTTGGGGGGTGCGGCCAAGCCGCACCCCTTGGGGGGTGCGCCCCCCCCTTTTTCTCTGGGGTGTGCGGCCGTGCCCACCCCCCTTGGGGTGCGGTCCGGCGCCCTTGTCCTCGCCGAAGGTCCCGATCGTTCTTTAGGGGGCAACCCCCCGATTCGCCGTCCGCCCGAGGTGCCCCCGTAGTTCGTTACGCACTCAGAACGCTTCAGCACTAGCGCACACTCAGAACGTTTCTAAGCGCAAGTCAGGAAGCTTTCTCACTTTTTCTTTTTCCGGCTTCTCACCTTTTGTCTTTCCGGCTTCTCACTTTTTGTCTTTCCGACTTCTCACTTTTTGTCTTTCAGGCTTCTCACCTTTTGTCTTTCAGGCTTCTCATTTTTTGTCTTTCAGGCTTCTCACTTTTCAGGAACGGCCAGTCGCCTTTTTCACCTCCAACGGAACTGCCCAAACTGCCCGAGCCGCCCAAACTGCCCGAAGGGCAAGGTGGTCATTTACGAAAAATGGCGATCCGTGTGCCCCAAATCGGAAAATATGATTCGTCCACCAAACATTTATGGAAACTGCCAACGACAAAATTACCGGACCGCCCCTGGCTAAAGCTATAAAAGGAGCCCCAGGGCTTCGTTTGAAAGGACCTTGACTTCTGGACCCGGGAGAGCTCCTTGCAGACTTTTGCGGAATTCTCCTTCGGCGCTTGAAGATCTCCTTCGTGGACTTGAAGATCTTCATCATCCCGAAAGGCGACTAGCCTTCTCACTTTCGTTCTCCAGCATTCCCGGAAGGAAAAGGCGACCAGTCTTCTCACTTTCGTTCTCCAGCATTCTCGGAAGGAAAAGGCGACCAACCTTCTCACTTTCGTTCTCCAGCATTCTCAGAAGGAAAAGGCGACTAGCCTTCTCACTTTTGTTCTCAGAAGGAAAAGGCGACTAGCCTTCTCACTTTGGTTCTCAGAAGGGAAAAAGACTTAGTTTTTCCGAGGGGTGGCCTGTCACCCTCGGAGTTCTCTCTCTCTCCATCATTGTAACGAGCAGCGGACTGTCGTGCTCGAGTTCTAGCGTCCAAATTGTAACCCCCCAGGAGATAGTGAAGTTTGGTCGGCACAGCTCCGGCCGCGTGGTTTTTTACTCTTTCCGGGTTTTCCACGTTAAAAAGTCCCAACGTACTCGACAAATCTCTAATTGACTGTTTGCGCGCTTAGTTCTCTCACGAGCTAAGGTGGTTCAAGTGGACCGGTCTATCAAGAGCCCTAAGCGTTCCGCAACAATAACTTATATTTATATTATCTAAATAAAAGTTAATATAACTATAAGGTTATATAATAACGAATGTTGCCGCCCCTCAAATGAATGAGGTCTCCCGCCGAATTCCCCCCCCCCCCCCCCCCCCCCCAATGCACTGTCACTCATATATCTTCTATATATAAAGATATCCCCTTGTGGTGTAATGGTGTGCAACATCTGTTTCATCATGGTCGTCCATTTTAAACCAAAACTCGTCATTTTTAAGTAAAAAATACAATCTTGGTTATTGAGTTTAAAAAAATACTAACGCTCTTATTTTTTCTAGGCCACGACAGCTCCGCCCACACGGTGGTGTAATGATGTGCACGGGTGGAGATAGTCGTGGTATGGGTACTGTCACGGTTACACGGGAGGCTCTCATGCACTCTCACTTGTGTTGTCGTGTATGTGTACATAAATATTATATACTCTCAATTTCTGCGCGGATAATTATGCCCATCATCAATACTCAATATTCAAGAGTGATGTTATAAGTACCCCACTTATGGATATTTACTGTCCAATTTTATGTGTAGTCTGAATTTCTTTTTAATTGTAGTATCAATAAGAAATTACATAGGTAGTTTCAATAATAATAATGTGATTCTTAATAGAATATAGAAAATGAAAAATTGTAAGCTTATAACTTAACTCTATGAAAAAGCTCTAAAGAAAAAAAACTTATTTATTACCTCATGAAAATATGCAAGAAATGAGAAAGATGGAGCGATTTTGCGGAAAGGCCTCTGGGAAATGTGGCAATGGAAGGATTTCGCCGGCAATCATGAGGAGAATCAAAGCAGAGCAGCAGAGGAGGCTGAGTATCGACTCTTCTGAGGAGTTCGCCGGTGATAATGGAGAGTGGCGACGCATTCGCCGGTAGAGACGAGACCAGCGAGGGGAGTCGCGAGAGGAGAAAGACGCATGAAGGTTAGGGCATCGGGTTTTACTTTGGGGTGCACCTAAACCGTGAGAACCAGTGAAAATGGAGTTGAATTAAAATTTCTGATGGGTTTGTCATTATCCATATAATAGAGATGCTTAATTATAACATCACTCATATTCATCAATTGTAGTGGTATTAAATATATAGAGAGAGAGGTTATTTGGCGTTGATGTGGATTGGTGGCTACTGGCTAGGATTAGTTCGGGAACAGCGTGGGGCCACGTGCATACAACGACGTCGTTGTCGCGGCAGTAATGGAGAGAACACCATGTGCTGGTAACATGAGATGGATTCCTGATTTATCCCCAAAACTTACTAATTGGTTCGAGGCGAGTCAGGGCAAAAAAAGACATTATACTAAGATTTTAAGTGCGCCTGTATAAATATCTATACTATATTCGCGCCTGTATAAATTATATTTTTGAATTTTGACTTCTATTTTTTTTTTTTGTATTTTTACGCTTATTTTAAATAATATATTACCCATATTTGAATTACAGCTAAAAGAATGCGATCGTAAATACCACTACAATTGATGAATATGAGTGATGTTATAATTAAGCATCCCTATTATATGGATATTGACAAACCCAGCAGAAATTTTAATTCAACTCCATTTTCACTGAATTTCACGCTTTAGGCGCACCCCAAAGTAAAACCCGATGCCCTAACCTTCGTGCGGCTTTCTCCTCTCGAGACTCCCCTCGCTGGTCTCGTCTCTTCCGGCGAATGCGTCGCCGCTCTCCATTATCGCCGGCAAACTCCTCAGAAGAGTCGATACTAGGCCTCCTTTGTTGCTCTGCTTTGATTCCCTTCACGATAGCCGGCGAAATCCTTCCATTGCCGCATTTCCTAGAAGCTCCATCTTCCTCATTTCTTGCATATTTTCATGAGGTAATAAATAAATTTTTGACATGCTTCCAGATTTCATGTATATCTTAAGATTTTTCGTAGTTTTTTTTTTCTTTAGAGTTTTTTTCATGAAGTTAAGGTATACGTTTACAATTTTTCATTTTCTATATTCTAATAAGATTCACATTATTATCGAAACTATGTAATTTCTTGTTGATATATGTGGTCTGAGTGGTGAAGATGTAGATTTGAAGTTTATAATTTTGTCATGTTTACAAGGTAAAAATCAAATCATTTTCATTTCTTATGATGTTATTTGTATACATACAAAATTATATATTAATTTGGAACTTTTTTGTTGATGTAGAAGGTGGAGGGGAGGATTGACATTCATTCCAACATGTCAATTTTTTTGAAGATTGTTGTAGTTTTATCATGAAAAATAATGGACTATTTGAACAATATTTTGTTATTAATCATCTCTTCTTGCATTATCATCTTTTAATAAATGTGGTGTCGATAAAAGAATGTTCTGCAAATAAAATTTTTTCGGACTATACATAAAATTGGACTGTAAATATCTATAATAGGCGTGCTTATAACATCACTCTTCCATATTGAGCAGCTCTACTCCACTCGAAGTTAGGTTGGTCATGAGTCCCTTGACATAGAGGAGTGAATGTCGGACGCACCAAATTTTTTTTCGTTCTTTTGGGGAAAAAACACCTTAAAATATAGCATGGTGCCAAGAGCGTTGATAGGTACCCCCTAATTCGGGCTGCGAATAGCCAAAGCATCCGCCTCATTTGTTGGAGGAAATGAGGTTGACCAAAGTAAGCCTCACTAGCCCCTTAACCACGGAACATGTGGGTGCAAATAGTAAAACCACTCATTAAGGGGTGCAAATAGTAAAATCCTCCATCATGGGGGTGCAGATAGTAAAATTCCTCATCATGTGGTGCAAATAGTAAAATCCTCCATCATGTGGTGCAAATAGTAAAATCCCTCAACATGAGGGTGTAAATAGTAAAATTCTCTAACATGAGGGTGTAAATAGTAAAATCCTCCAACATGTGGGGCCAGGACCCCATGCCATATCGAGCACACTAGCTAGACGTTAGTAAGATGATAACATAAGAAAACTACACGAGAGTATCATAAGCGTAAGCAGAAGCATTAAATAAGATTACTTTCAGAATCGTTCACTATCCCAGGAATGAAATAAATAAGAGTTATGACCTTAAGACCTTACATTCATACAATGTCTTTAACTCAAAACATGCATCGGCACGCAGACCGACAATATATGGAAAGCAGTAAAAAAGATGTTGGCCTTCGAGGTCCAACACAGCATATGGCTTCAGCCCGCTACTTTCCACTTGGCTCACCAGCACCTGCACCAACATCCAATAAGAGGTAAACGAGGGTCAGCTATGAGCTGACCACAAACCGCGTAACGATCCCAACCCACAGCCATCTAGCCAGCTGAGGAGCGTGTCACCGCTAACCTGCAAGCAAGTCGTACATGCAATATACAATCATAAAAGAAAGTGCAACTACACTACATACGGTGAGGTTTCAAGCACAATCAATCTTCTAGGTTGAGCATCAAAGGAAGGGGAACCTAGATATGCAAAGATGTTGGTTGGGTTCACCCGAAGGATTCCCACAACCGCCTAAGCGACCACATGAGGCTAACATAACATCAAACCAAAATCACCAACGTGGGTACTCACGACCACACGCTCCATGCTCGCAAGGCATGTTTTCAGTGTACTCCTTCATGATTACCACCACCAGGCTAAGCTAAGAAGCCTAGTGTTCGTTTTAGCATTTACCGATCAGAGAAAACTCTCCCAAAACAGTCTCTCCTATGATCTATCAACATTTCTGAGGTTTAACCTCATGCTGAACTGCATGGTGTGGGTTCGGTTCAACTTGTGTCTGTTGCTCAAATCATCGCGATACACAATGCAATGTGGGTGCCACTTTACCTCGGCCCGTTAGCATTTAACACTTACGCGTGCTTCCAAAACAACAAGCTGCACACTTAATCCATTCAAGTGGGATTAGGTTTTTCTATCATAATCAACGAAGGAGGTACAAGGTCACTCAACTTCAAAACTCATGGTGAAGATTTGCATTCAACCACAACCCAAGCATGGGGCTTCGGTTAGGCTCTCCGAAAGACACCTAAAACTCAAGTCCCGCTATACGATACCATTTCTCATGGAGTCATTGTTCGGCACGCATTCTAGGCTTAACCTAAATGCACGTCACAATCAAGCATCACCGATCCGGGCTAACGGTCACGGGTAGTCACACAAAATGCCTAAATTCGTTCGTCTACCGAATTTCTACATGCAATATATGTCAGGGACGAACACAATCTACCCAAAGTTCCGAAGAACTATAGGAAGTACTTCTACATTTCACTAATTAGTGAAAGAGACAACCTCAATATGCATAGAGAAAGAATGAAAGGACCAAACACATCTTAAGACTGGGAGGAAGGATCGTTACCCTTCCAGCTCTCTTTCGCGCCATGAATCCAAGATTTTAATCGGATGGAAAGAACCGCACAGGGCTGCTCTCTGTGGATCTGGAGATGTCTCGCTATTCGGAGCTTCGGAGCTTCGGAGCTCCGGTAATGGCGGAAGATGCCTTCTTCTTCTTCCTTGAGCTCTCAGCTTTCTCATGTTGGAGAGAGAGAATTAAAAGATAGAAATAAACCTAAAGTTATCTCCCAGCCCTCTATAAAGGATTTCAAAATCATAACAGCCGTCGGATCGACCTCTCTAGTGGGTTTAGACAGCTGCGATGAAGGATCGGCACTTACGTTTCCGTCAAAATCGAAACAGGCATAAATCACCGTTTTGTCTGCATTCATCGAGTGATGATATAAATTCGTCGAGTGATGATATAAATTCGTCGAGAAAGTCGCATTCGTCGAGTCCTTTCGATGATTCGTCGAGACCCATTCGACGATTCGTCGAGACCACTCGAGACACTTCGATAATTCGTTGAAACTCAGTGTTCGTCGAGACTCGCCGAGACCATTCGACGATTCGTCGAGATTATTCGATGATTCGTCGAGACATCAGAATTCACCGACTAAGTCCAATACGTCGAGACTGTCACATTCATCGAGACCCTTTCGACGATTCATCGAGACCACTCGAGTCCTTTCGACGAATCCTGGCAGAACTTCTAACCTTAACCCAATTTCTTAAAAGTGGGGTGTTACCACTCCACCTCCCTTAAATGAATTTCGGCCCGAAATTATAAATTCAGTAAGGTACAAAATGTAAATTATACCTGAGAGGAAAAGCTCGGGGTACTCCGCAAGCATGGTTTGCTTTCTTTCCTAAGAGAGTTCTTCTCTCCCACAATTGTTCCAACGGACCTTTACCATTCAGATGGCTTTGTTCCGCAATTGCTTCACCTCGGTATCTTCGATGCGTATGGGCTCGACTTTCGTTTCTAGCCCACCATCAATCAACACTTCACCAACCGCAACAAAATGAGTAGGCTCCTTCAAGGCCTTTCACAACACGGAGATGTGGAATACGTCGTGTAGACCGCTTAACTCCTTAGATAGAGCAAGCCGGTAGGCAGTTTCACCAATGCGTTCCAAGAACTCAAACGGTCCTGCGTACCTTGGACTCAGCTTTTTCATGTGTCTGATCCTTGATACTCCCTTGAACGGTTTGATCTTCAAATAAACCCAATCACCAACGGCAAACTCGACGTTCCGGTGATTTGCATTGTAGTACTTTGCCTGCCTATCCTGGACAATGAGCAACCGCTCTCGTATTGCCCGAACTGATGTATTCTCTTCATCCACATCTTTACGCTTCAACAACTTCATGTCGCCCGTTTTATCCCAAGCCAATGACGTACGACACTTCCTACCATAAAGGGCTTCGAACGGAGCCATTTTAATACTTGACTGGTTGTTGTTATTGTAGGCGAACTCAATCATATAGAGATGGTCCTCCCATCTCTTTTCGAAATCCAGGGTGCACATCCTTAGCATGTCTTCCATTGTCCTATTGGTCCTTTCGGTCTGCCCATCCGTTTGTGGTGGAAGGTCATGCTAAATTTTAGCTTAGTACCCAATAGTTGGTGGATCAGCTTCTAGTCGTTTGATGTGAAATGCCCAACATGATTACTTACGATGCTACGGGGAACAATGTACAATCGTACAATATTATCAACTTATAACTTTACTAGCTTTTCTACAGAATCATCTTTCCGGTTCGGAAGAAAGTGTGATACTTTCGTTAAACGATCTACGATCACCCAAACAGTGTCGTTTTCATGTTATGATCTCGGCAATCCGTGCACAAAATCTACTGAAATATCGTCAAACTTCCATTCCGGGATCGGCAAAGACTTCAGAAACCCACCATGTCTTTTACATTCAGCCTTCATTAACGTGCAAGCATGACACCTTGCCACGTAGAGAGCAATGTCCTTCTTCATTCCTGGACACCAGAAGAGTTTCTTCATATCTATATACATCTTTGTGCTTCCCGGATGAATCGAGTATTTTATAAAATGAGCCTCGTACATTAATTCTTCCCATAGATTGGCCACTTTCGGGACGCACAATCTAGCATCTTTCCATAGAAGACCATCGTCGAAAGAGAATTCAGCATTAGACCCATCCACAGTCTCTGCTTTGTAACGTTTCATACTTTCATCTAGCTCCAAAGCTTGTCTAATTCGATCTGCAAGGTCGTATTGAAACTCTGTACAGTTCAAGCATGCTGAAGTAGACGCTCTCTTATCGACACAAGTGATCCCCATGGATTCTAGATCACAGATTAGATGCTCATTATGCATTAAAATCCAATTTGCTTGCGCGGGAGCCCGACGACTCAACGCGTATGCAACTATGTTTCCCTTCCCAGGAGTGTAACATATGTCGAAGGTGTAGTCCCCAAGGAACTCCATCCACCTCCTTTGCCGCATATTCAACTTCTTTTGATCTAACAGGTACTTGAGGCTCTTGTGGTCCGTAAAGATGTCGATCTTCGCGCCGTATAAGTAATGTCTCCATAACTTAAGAGCGAATACCACGACCGCTAACTCCAAGTCATGGACCGTATAATTCCTCTCATGTACCTACAATTATCGGGAGCCATAGGCAATTACCTTACCGAATTGCACTAAGACACAACCCAAGCCACTCCCTGAGGTGTCGCTATATATTTCATAACCTTTCATTCCACATGGCGAGCATAATATGTGCGTTGTGGTCAAACGGCTCCTTAGCTCCTCAAAAGCTCGTGCGCACTCGGGCGACCAAACGAACTTTTGATCTTTCCTAGTCAATTTAGTGAGAGTAAGTGCAATCCTCGAGAAGTTCTCCACGAAGCGCCTATAGTAGCCGACAAGTCCTAAGAAACTTTGGACTTCCGCAACATTTTTCAACACATGCCACTCTCGTATGATACTCTGCATGCTCCTCTTCATACTGAGAGTATACCAAGATGTCGTCGATGAAGACGATCACAAATCGGTCCAAGTACTCTCGGAACATTCTATTCATCAAGTCCATAATTACCGACGGTGCATTGGAAAGACTGAACGACATGACCGTGAATTTATAGTGCCCAAAGCGGGTACTAAACGCTGTCTTTGAAATATCGCATTCCCTTAATCTCAGATGATAGTAGTCGGACCTCAAGTCTAGCTTAGAATACACCTTCGACACAACCAATTGGTCGAACTTGTCATCGATTCTCGAAATCGGATAACGGTTCTTCTCTGTCAGCTTATTCATCTCTCGATAATCGATGCTTAGACGCAATCTTCCATCCTTCTTTTTCACAAAGAGGACCGGTGCACTCTAAGGGGATGAAATTGGACGTACATAGCCTTGCTCTAGCAATTCTTGTAACTTAACCTTTAACTCTGCCAATTCCCTTGGCGCTATAGGGTATGGTGAGCATGACACAGGTTTAGCACCTGACACCAATCCGCACCATTACAAGACTCAACCTATCCGCACTCATACGAGATCCGTTGGGCAACACTATCTACAAACTATCTTCTACCAAGGTAGATTACACTCTGATTCGCACTACCAAGTCCTTAGATAGAACGGAGTGTGATGCTCCCGTATCGAAAAGAGCTATCGCCGGATAGTTGAAAATTAGGACAAAGCCTGATTGTACACGTAAACAAACATATAGTCACACATGAAGTATAAATCACGTCAAGCTATGAAAGCTAAATTATAATTCATACTTGTGATAATATCATTCTGCTATATGACTTATTGTTGGCCAAGCGAGTAGACTTTCTGCAGGGTCGGAGGTTGTTGGGAAGCAGAAGACTCCGCAACTTTTCCTTTCTCCGCATAAGTTGAACCCACCGCACGAGCATAGTCCACTGCTCGGTTTTTTGCCTTCGGGGGACCACTTAGACACACTCGTGCTTTGTGTCCCACCTTTCCACAAATGAAACACATTATGAGGCCCCGTGCAGTAGTTGCTCCCGATACAATAGAGGGAGCTGGTTCTGCGAACCTAGACTTTCTCTAATTCTTTCTAAATTCATATCTGCACTGAGAGGTCGACGCGTGAAACTCTTGCTTCTTTGCATTGAAGCCCCTCTTATAATGTACCATTTGCAAATCCATATCCAAATACCTAGCCGCTTTCACTAAGACGTGGAAGCCAAGTAACGTCAGACCCACAAGCAATAACTTTAAGTCAACTCGCAGACCATTGTAGAACTTGTTGATCTCGGTCTCCTCATCTACCCACATAGACCTCTCATAACAGCATAGACTGATGAACTCATTTAGGTACTCATCCACTGAGTGATCTCCCTGCTCCAGGTGTAAACACTAGTTCTGCAGTGCAAAATGCTCTACCGAGGGCTGTACCTTAGAAAGAATGACTCATGGAAATTTTCCCAAGAGATTTTAGCGAGTTGTCTCCTGCCATACTTGTGCACCACCTCCTCTTCCCACCAAAGTCTTTCCTCCCTAATAAGTAGGAAGGTGGCCAAGGTTACCAACATATCTTAAGTTACAACTATTGACGTTAAAGTCCTCATTATTTCGGACAACCACTCCGCAACTCCCGTTGGGGATTCGGTCCCTGAGAAGGAAAGAGGTTTGAGGCTGAGAAAGTGCTTCAGTTGCTAGACACAAGCTCGTCGCATAACTACATGTTCGATTATATTTTCCACCCTGGGCTCTACTGCAGGTTCCGCTCTCTGTTCCACTGCAGCAACAGGCGCAGGGGCCACATCAGGAGTATGAATAGTAGGCTGTGCAAGCCTCCCAGGCTGATTATTGATCATCGCGAAGACCGCTTTAACGACTAATCTAATCATCTCAGCAGAAGGAGTGGTCGCTGGCACTTCAGCAGACGCACTACTTTCAGCAGTGTTATGGGGTCGAGACTGCCCCGCACCACTCCTAGTCACTTATAATCGTGTGACACATAATTTAGTGACGAAAACATAGCAACAAACAAGCAAGGAATGCTCAGGTTCCGCAAACAAGCATGTTTTTCATTCCTAAGTGGACATTCTTATTAGTTTTTATCGTTTTGGGTGAACACACATCACTTGCACACCACCCCTTAAAAGGAATTCAGCCTCGAATTCGCTAAACTACGGATCGACTCCTAAAGTCCGATTCCAAATAATAACATCCTGCCAGTACAAACAATATAATAGTAGGTCCAGCTGAGACCCCATGCCATATCGAGCACACTAGCTAGACGTTAATAAGATGATGACAGAAGAGAACTACACGAGAGTATCATAAGCATAAGCAGAAGCATTAAATAATATTACTTTCGGAATCGTCCACTATCCCAGGAATGAAAAAAAATAAGAGTTATGGCCTTAATGTAAGATCCCTAATCCTACTAGACCCCATGAAGGTGTTAGGGCACAACACGAGGAGAGAAGGGTGAGTGGAGGCAAGATGTGACATTGGAGTTCACTAAATTAGGGTGAACTCACATAGTGCTCACTAAGCATAAGACAACTTAGGTCAGGTTAATCAAATTGAACTCACAAACACTAATGGACCACACCACTATGTTACTAACCCTAAGGGAGACTCATTTGACCAAGAACCCAACAATTGGTCAACCAAATATGCCAAATTGACCAAAGTCAAACCTAGGTCAACATAACCATATTCAACACAATTAGACTCAATTGACCTTCAATACCTCAAATTGACTTACCTAGGTTACCCTAACCACTAAGGAAGGTCATTAGGTCAATAATCACTAATTGGCCTCACCCAATTTCAATGTATTAATCAAAGTCAACTTTTAGTCAACATAGCCCAAATCAACCCAATCAAGGACCAATTGGCCTTCAATTTAGCAAATTGACTTAAACCCAAACCTTATAACCCCATTAGGAATCTAATGGACCCAAAGCCCCATCAAGTGGTCAACCAATCCCTTCAGTTTGACCAAAGTCAACCTTAGGACAAATTAGGTCAAACTCACACAATAGGGATCAATTAACCAAATTGAAGCCATAACATGACCCAATGGACTTTTGTTAAGGTCATAGGACTCGTGACCACCAAGTGTGGCTAACCCACCCATCAATTTGATCAAGTCAACCATAGTCAACATAAGGCCTGAAAGTGCACAGTGTGCCTCTGAGAATTCTCTAGAGGGGGGGGGGGGGGGGGTGAATAGAGATTTAAATATTTTTACCCTAACTATGCATACAATAAAATACTAAGGTATTATGCACTGAACAAAACCCACACAGAATAAATAAGTAATGTAAATATAAAGCAGAAAAACAGCAAGCTATAAATGGGACAACACAGAAAATGCACAACACAGAATACATAAGATTTTTATAGAGGTTCCCCAAAATGTGGGTAGTCCTCTCTTCTACCTCCCTAGTAGGATTGCACAACCTGTGCCTGAGTCTTTTTATAAGGAGAATCTTAGAACCAAAGATCTTTTGATAAAGAGATCTTTGTTGGATCTTATGGCGCCCTTAGAGGGGGGGGGGGGGGGGGGGGTGAATAAAGGAATAAAAATCTTTTTATAATTTTATGGAAAATACTAAATTGTTTTATAATATGAGAAAGGCAAAATGACAATTTAGCTAATTTGTGAGAATATCATAATTTTCAAGTTTAGAAATAAGTACTAAATTGTTTTATGATTAAGAGATTGAAATAAACAATTTAAATAAAGTAATTTGGATTTAAGACTTTGTAACCAATATTTTAGAGATAACGCCAAAGGAGAGAAATCAAGTAAACACAAATAGAGACATGATTGTATTTATATAAAAGAAAAGTGTTTACTTAAATTTGATTTCAATATCGCTAGAAATCGAAGGCGTACAAATGAAAATATCTTTTCCTTTTCTATACCGACTCGTATCCCCACGAACCGGTTGGCTATAGCCTATATCTCCCAGATATAGACACTAGCCTCCCCCTAAATCAAATGTTGATCTAGACGCATCACACACGACGGCGATTTTCTCCCAAGCCACACAAGGACTTGACACCGTACACAAGACGATGATTTACCCTAGACCACACAAGGATCTAACACCACACACAAGGTGATGATTTCCCCTAAGCCTCACACGGACTTAGACGTCGCACGCAAGACGACGATTTCTACAATGGTTACAAAATGTATGGAATGGAAATAATGAAAACAATAATAAAAACTCCCTATATGAGATTTAAGAAGATGAGGATGAAGGATCGTTGTAGCCTAAGCGAGGTCGAAGCGATCGTCCTTCGGATGTAGCGTGACGTTGTCCTCCTCCAGAATTCTCCTTAAGCTTTTAGTGGGAGATCCATCTTCAGCAGCATAACTGGTATAGAATTGTGGCACAAGCTCTCTCTCTCTGGATGGATTTTTCAAAACGAGAAGCAAAGCTCCATTTTATAGAACTCCTCGCTAGCGCGTGCGGTAGTGGCTAGCGCCTGCGGTAGCGTTCGTGTCCAGCGGTTGCACAACCGTCGGCGGTGTGGCGCTCTGCACGAAATCGGGATACCGCCGGGCGGTATTGCTAGCGCTGACGGTAGCGCTGTCGCCAGGCGACATCGAGTGTCGGAATTCCGACAGCCCCTCGTCTGAAACTTCTCCAGACTGTAGATTGAGTCGTTCTCATCCCGAAATGGGGTGGCACGTTCTGTAACTCTTCCTGGATTGAAAGTTATGGCCATTTTAAGATCAGCACACAAAACTCATGCTTTTGCTTTTTCTAATGTGTACACACTCTCGGATTATGCCCATGAACGAGGACTTGTCTCCTCATTGAACCTGTACAACCTGGACACTATAAACACACAAAAGACTATATCAAATACAATATGGGATTTGTTATTCTCAAACAAAGGGATGTGACACACATGTCTAACAATCTTGAACCACTCAGATCTTTTGATAAGGAGATCTTGAATCACTCAAATCTTTTGATAAGGAGATCTTGAATCACTGAATCCTTTGGAAGAGAGATTCTTAAAACTCTGTACAAGTGAAGGAAATAAGAAGAAGAAAGTGAAAAGGAGAAGGAGAGAATTCTCTTCTCAGAATTCTTCAGAAGCTTTGTTGTTGCTTCCGGCTTTCTTTAACTGGATCTGATTTGATGAACCCTTGCTTATGATAGTGATGATTTGCAAGGGTTGTTTTGTTTAATTCTTTTTTCTCTCAGCACTAGTTGTTGTTCTGATGTTGTATGATAATGAAGAAGAAGCAACCGATTATGTTCCTGTGCAGAGAGTGCTCTTCTGTAAATTTGTCTTTTAGGATTTGAGGAGGAAGAAGAAGAAGACTCTAATCGGCGGCCAGAATGATGTAATCATTGTTCTTCTTCTCTTCTCCTCTTTTTGCATACTTATTGTGTATAATTGTATTTTCAAAAGCCTTTCTCCTTTTGGCTTGTCCTGAAAAGGAATTCACCTAATTTCTTTTCTTCTTTTGTTCTCGACCCGTCAATCCATTTTGAATAGCTTCCAAAAGTGATTTGCTGTGTCCTGGAATGCTTCATTCTATTCTTGGCAACAAATGAGCCGTTGGAGAACTGTCTCTAGCCTGGTGGTCCTTCTAAAAAGGTTCCAAAGGACAGCTGGAAAATCTTCTTTTTTCTGACTGTATTCGACGTTGTGTCGACTTCATCAATCTTCATGTTGACGCACCTCTGAGTTCTTATCGATGTGTCTTCGAATTTCTTCTTAGCTTTGGGTGAACTCAGATGTCGATGTTACATCGATACCTTATCGACGTACCCATTGTGTTGAAGCATTGGACTTGATCTCTTAACTTCTGCGTCGAATTGTAGTCGACGTTGCGTCGACTTGTTAGATGGCTTCGACAAGCTCTATCTTCTGCGTCGAGTCACTTTCGACATTCTGTCGACTTGACTTATACTTCGACAGGCTGAATGATCTGCTTCGATATCAACTCAGAGTTGCGTCGATATCAAGTCAAAGTTGCTTCGACTTGTATTCGACGCAAGTCTTAACTTAACTGAATTTAAGCTTGTCTTGACATGGTCTTGACACTCTAAGTTGAGTGCGACATCCTAAGACATCTAATGACCAGATTACCCTTATTATACAATGTGGGTAATAAACCTAAAAAGTAAAATCACTTATAGTTAATTTATTAAGTTAAATCAAAGGGGGTTTTTCCCAACAATCTCCCTCTATTTATCTTAACAAATTTTACAGTTTATTTTAAAGTGATTTTACACAAACTTTGACATAAATACAAATACAAATATAAATAAGACATTTTTAGACAATATGATATGATATAACAAAATCACATGCCATTTCATTCATTGTCAAGTAAATATATTGTTCAATATATCTATTTGACAAAATACCTGAGTTTCAATGCTCCTTATCAGGAGTTTTCCTTTTCCTTGAAAATACTTTTGGTATTACCTTCCTTGCAACAAATGCAAGAGGTTTTTCATCTTCTTCAAGATTCCTATCAGCCTCTTTACTGATTTCATCATCTTTGGGAAGCTCCCCCTGATATTGAGCATTCTCCTCAGCATTTAGAGCAGCCTCCTTAGCCATCATTGTCTGTTCATCTTCTAGGAGCTCCCCCCCTGAGTTGATGGAAGCTCCCTCTGATTTACTGCAAGCAACTCCCCCTGATTTTTTGCAGGCAATTCTCCAGCTGCTTCCAGAGATATTGTAGGAACCTCCCCCTGATTATTTGCATCTAGAGACTTTGTCTTTACTGATTAAAATACAGTGAGTTTGTCAGGATTTTCCACATCCTTATCCTTCACCTAGTCATTCTATTCTGGAACTGACCTTTCCTCCTCCTGAATGCCCCCCCTCGCCCTTCTTAACCATGCTGATAAGAGAGGTTAAGAACTCTTTAGTGACCATGGAGGAGGACACAAATTCTTTGAGAGCCATGAGGGACCCTCTTGAATTAAGTATCTCACTTTCCATCTGAGAGTACTTTTTATTAAACCTTCTGGCTTGAGTGGCCATTAGGTCACCAAAGGTGCTGGAAGCCAACCATACTGCCTTTGCAATTGCTTGTTCAATGTCAATTGGGCGTGTAGAATGAGAGGTAGAGGCAGGTGGAGGTGGAGGTGCGAGGTTCTCATTCAGATCAGGAGGATCTTGGTAGGCATGAGAAAGAGATTGGTAGGTTTCTGGAGAGCTATAAGCTGGTGGTGGAGGTGGAACAGACTGATTGTCTGGAGGTAGGGTGGATAGTTGTTGCTGTGGTTGGAGAGGAATGTGAGATATTTGCTCTGGAACTGTAGTGGATGGGGTGGACTGGATATTCTGAGCAGGAAAATCTTCTGGAATGGTATCTTATTGTGTTGTTGCAGGATCCTGTGCTGGGATGTCATCCCTTGGAAGATATGGGACTGTGTCCTGTGGAGTTGGAGAAGGAGGAGGTGAAGGTGCAGCTTGACCATGCTTTAGGATCTGTCTGGTCCATTTGGAAAAGATCCCAATGTTGACATATGGTAAAAAAGTTTATGGTATTTGGACAACTTTTAGTGAAGTTTACATCATAGAGATCAATCTAGTTCAATATTGAGTTGGTCTATGGATAACAGAAACTTTGTGTAGTGTTTAGGCTAGCCAGAACATGTAAGAATGGAATGAAATTTGGAACACAATATTAGGGCATACATATCTACAGTCCACACAAGTTGTAGTCTAATTGGAGGACTTCTACCCTATAGAGAATAGTAAATGAGAAGCACGTCTCGGTGAACAATTGAAGTATCCTTGCGAGTTTCCTATCCGTGGCACTTATAGTGACACTTAGAGTGTTAAGGTGATCATGATGTACTCAAGGTTAGTGATGAGCATATAGGTGAGCATCTAAGAATTTGCACTACACATCGTCAAGAGATCGTCAAGTTACCTAAAAGAAGCCTAAGTCATACTTAAGTAATCTAGAGCAACCATGAGGGTAGCCTTAAGAAGGGTAGTTACCAATAAAAGTAAATATTCCGAGAAAAGAAGGTCAGGGATGTCACCCCAGAATACTATCTAGTACTGCTATGAGCCCTTCACCGGGTAGACCTCGGAAAGTCCAGAATTCACCTTAAATTGTTATGGTTGCCTAAATAACAAACAAGAGTAACCCTAAATGAGACAAATTGAGAAAAATAAACCGCGTCCTATTAGAGAGGACATAACAGTTCAAGAGTAGTTAGTCCCGTGAGCTGAAGGCTCGGGTGTTGTGATAAATCTTGCATGTGCATAAACTAGTGGCAGGTCTTCGGTACGAGTCCATTTGTCACACCAATGGCGGTACGTTGACCTTGGTGGGGTGGGGTGTGGTGAGTTAGAGGGACAGTAAGTTACTTTACTGCGGTCTAGCAGACAATCCCTAGTAATCCACCCCGACCATAAAAGTCTGGCGGGATGCCAGTAAGAGTACGCAAAAGCTCACAGAAGTGCACCTAGGACATGTACATCAACGTACATAAGGTCTAGGTCTGGTAGTGTGTATACCCACTAGAAGTGGAGTGTCTGATCCACTGATTCTGTTGCCATGATGGAAGTACCTGAGAGGCTTGCTACCTCCGAAAAGTGGGAACTAAAGGTCTGCGCCAGAGTCGTGTGAGTGAGTTGCACTGTATGAACATGGCATATTATATCATAACATTCATACCTCGTAATGACATATACTTTTGCAGAACCTTATCATATAAATTAGTACGAGCTCTTTTATATGATAAGTTATAATTCCAGAAATCTTAACTTATAAGTTTGTATGAATATTCATATAAGTTAAGGTACTCTAGATGATAGTGTGGTAGTCTTCCTTATTACTTCACTTGCGTTGTTCTTACTTACTGCTCGTTATTTACCTACTACTGATGTTCTATTTATTGCTATTCGTATTGCTCGCTTTTCATTATACTGCTAGTATAATCCATGTCACATGTACCTTCTTTTACCCCATGTTGTCCTCTGCTTCGCCCTCCCGCTCGATACCTAAGAGTCGTGGGGGGAGGCGAGAAAAAATGGCTTAGTCTTTTTGAGTAATGGTCGGATGTGACTGTAACACCAGGAGATCGAGGAGCAGAAGCCGTAGTACGTCAGGCAGGACATGATGGCAGACCCTGAGGAGCAGATGTCATACATCACTACTTCCACACGGCGACAGGTTGGAAACTATTTTGTGTTGCTTCCGCATAGTGTAGAGTGAGTGTGATTTACTCTTATTAGTTACTTTTTGGATCTGTACCGGGCTTAAGCCCATGCACTATCTTTAGTTTGTTTTCATTGTGGACTATTTGCACTCTCTTATATATATACATATATGCATGATGTGGTTGTGGACTGGTCTTATTTGTACTTATGACTTCTTGCAATTGGCATGTGATATGATCGATTTAGCCGACAGGATCGGCGTTGACCGGTGACAGCTAACCTGTGAAACTCTCCGGTAAGGAGGAGGTGGATCTTACATTAAGTCCTTACATTCATACACTGTCTTTAACTCAAAACATGTATCGGCATGCATGCCGACAATATAAGGAAAGCATTAAAAGAGAGGTTAGCCTTTGAGGGCCAACACAACATATGGCTTCAGCCCGCCACTTTCCACTTGGCTCACCAGCACCTACACCAATATCCAATAAAAGGTAAACGAGGGTCAGCTATGAGTTGACCACAAACTACGTAACGATACCACCCCCTGACCATCTAGCCGGCTCAGGGGCGTGCCACTGCTAACCTACAAGCAAGTCGTACATGCAATATGTAATCATAAAAGAAAGTGCAACTACACTACACATGGTGAGTTTTCAAGCACAATCAATCTTATAAGTTGAGCATCAAAGAAAGGGGAACCTAGGTATGCACATGATGTTGGTTGGGTTCACCCGAAGGATTCCCACAACCGCCTAAGCAACCGCATGAGGCTAACACAATATCAAACCACAATCACCAACGTGGGTACTCACGACCACACGCTCCATGCTCGCAAGGCATGTTTTTAGTGTACTCGTTCACGAGTACCACCACCAAGCTAAGCTAAGAAGCTTAGTGTTCATTTGAGCATTTACCGATCGGAGAAAACTCTCCCAAACCAGTCTCTTCCATGATTCATTGGCATTTTTGAGGGTTAACCTCATGCTGAACTGCATGGTGCGGGTTCGGTTCAGCTTGTACCCGTTGTTCAAATCATCACGATACACAACGCGATGCGGGTGCGGATTTACCTCGGCCCATTAGCATTTAACACATACGAGTGCTTCCAAAACATTAAGTTGCACACATAATCCATACAAGTGGGCTTAGGTTTCGCTATCACAATCAACGAAGAAGGTACAAGGCCACTCCACTTCAAAACTCATGGTGAAGGTTTGCATTCAACCACAACCCATGCACGGGGCTTCCGTTAGGCTCTCCGAAAGACACCTGAAACTCAAGTCCCGCTATACGATGCCATTTCTCACGGAGTCATTCTTCGGCACACATTCTAGGCTTAACCTAAATGCACGTCACAATCAAGCATCACCGATCTGGGCTAACAGACATTGGTAGGATTCACACAAAATGCCTAAATCTATTCGTCTGCTGGATTTCTACATGCAATATATACCGGGGATGAACACAATCTACCCGGAATTCCAAAGAACTATTGGAAGTCCTACACTTCACTGATTAGTGAAAGAGACAACCTCAATATGCATAGAAAAAGACTGAAAGGAACAAACACGTCCTAAGACTGGGAGGAAGGATCGATACCCTTCCCGCTCTCTTCGGCACCATGAATCTGAGATTTCAATCGGATGGAAAGAACCACACCGGGCTGCTCTCCGTGGATCTGGAAACGTCTCATGATTCGGAGCTTCGGAGCTCCGTCAATGGCGGAAGATGCCTTCTTCTTCTTCCTTAAGCTCTCAGCTTTCTCATGTTGGAGAGAGAGAATGAAAAGGTAGAAATAAACCTAAATTTATCTCCTATCCCTCTATAAAGAATTTTGAAATCATGACAGCTGTCAGAACGACCTTTTAAGTGGATTTGGACAGCTGCAATGAAGGATCGGCACTTACGTGTCTGTCAAAATCGAAACAGGCATAAATCACCGTTATGTCTGCATTCGTCGAGTGATGATATAAATTCGCCGAGTGATGATATAAATTCGTCGAGAAAGTCATATTCGTCGAGTCCTTTCGATGATTCGTCAAGACCCTTTCGATGATTCATCGAGACCACTCGAGACACTTCGATAATTCGTTGAAACCAGTATTCGTCGAGACTCGCCGAGACTATTCGATGATTCGTCGAGATCATTCGACGATTCATCGAGATCATTCGACGATTCATCGAGATCATTCGATGATTCGTCGAGACATCAGAATTCGCCGACTAAGTCCAATTCGTCGAGACCGTTTCGACGATTCATCGAGGCCACTCGAGTCCTTTCGACGAATCCTGGCAGAACTTTTAACCTCAACCAAATTTCTTAAAAGTGGGGTGTTACACATATCATTACAAAACTATACGAACTGGTGTGCGCATAGCCATATTCATAATGAGTGTGTGTATAGATCATAAATTGGTTATGGTGTGTGTATAACACATAAATTGGTTATGATGTGCGGGTAGCCGCATAACCACCATAACCGCCCTAGCCACCCATTTAATTATAAAAGTGCCACCCTCAAAAACTATAAATAGACCCTCACAACTTCTCTTTTTTCCATCTTATTCTCTTACTCCTTCCTCCTAAGTTCAAGAGAGAGAGAGAGAGAGAGGGGGAGAGAGCTCTCTTGAAGATCTACCTCCTCTTCGAAGCCGCCCTTGAAGGAATCTTCAAGCACTTCGAAGACGGACGAAGATCCTATCCTCCATCGAGCATTCTGAAGGCTGTCCAGCAATTTGCACACCAAGTTCGAAAGCGCGCCCAAGTTTCAGAGCGCGCCCATATTCTAGATTATGCCACGCGTCCAAGTTCCAGAGCGTGCCCAAGTTCCAGAGTGCGCCCAAGTTCTAGAGCGCGCTCAAGTTCTAGAGCACGCAAAGTTCTAGAGCGCGCCAAGCTCCTGAGCACGCCCAAGTTCTAGAGCAAGCCCAAGTTCCACATCACGGTGCTCCCCACCGCTGCAAAAAAGAAGATTGAGCTTCGAGAGTGGTGGACTGTCACCCTCCGAACGCTTCTATCTCTCCCCCCAAGTTGTAATGAGGAGTATCCTGTTGCCCTCGGTCTTTCAAGCAAGCCCTGTAAAGAAGCAGAAAATAGTGAAGTTTGGTTGGCACCATCCCGGCCACGTGGTTTTTCATCCTTTTTGGGGTTTTCCACGCTAAAAAGACTCTTTGCCATCCGTCTCGTCTCTCAGTAACTGATTGCGCGCTCGACCGCTCTTGGGATAAGATGGTTCATTCTTAACCAGTTTTAGGAGCATCGAGTAGACCACAATAGTTTGGCGCCGTCTGTGGGAATGTGTTCCCAACATTCCCAGAAGATTCTGAAGACAGTAACCCCTTCACAATGATACTCGTGACAAGCTGCAATGGCAAGAAGAGCTACACGCACTACTGAAGATCCAGATCCCTCCCACTCGCTCATCAACGTGCCTCTCATGGGAGAGGACGCAAATGCACCCTTTGCGACATTGAATGGACGCACGCGCCAGGCGGAAGAACACCAAACTGAGATGTTCACGCTCCTAAGGAACAAAGGAGCATCACAAGTTCCTAATCCTGCTCCTAAGAAAGGCAGTCTGTCTCCTTCAGCTTTGGATCACGCGCCGACCGAGCACTTCAAAGAAGAGTTCTCCAATGCATCTAGCTCAACACGTCCAGCCCATCATACCAGAGAACCTGAAGCTCATCATCACCACCACCGCCCGGAAGCGGCAGGCTTCGAGAATGCAATTTGATGGCTCACTCGCGAGGAAATTCGGGTGTAATTGCCAAATAATATGGACAAGTCGGATGACGGGCCGCCTTTGTTCACCGCCCACTTCACCACGGCTCGCCATTAACACCCGAGGTCCTGGCACATCCAATCTTGCACGGATTCAAGATCCCGAACATCGAGACGTTCGACAGAACAGACGACCTGCTAGAACACGGCAACCACTTCACCACCATCATGAGGATTTACAACGCCACTGGCCAACTGTTGTGTGTGCCAAGTGTTCCTGACAACACTAAAGGGGCAAGCACGCGCCTGTTTTCACTCTCTGGTAGAAGGAGTCATCAATAATTTTGCGGAACTAACTCAGCGATTCACCGACCAATTCATTGCCAACCGCAGAACCGTCCGGGACCCCTCCCACCTTTCAGGAATACGCCAGAGTGAGGGAGAGACCCTCAAGGATTTCTTCCGCCGCTTTACTACCGAGGCGTGACAAATTCCAGGGGTGGACCCCGAGCTTCTACGAGGAGTTTTTCTTGGATGACTCTGTCCCGGTGGCTTCTACTCTGCACTAATGCGGGAAACTGTGCCCAGCTACCCAGAACTCGTTCACCGAGTCGAGGTCCAGATTGCAGCCAATAAGGCAATTGAAGCGCACCGACAACAGTTTGAGGGGAGCTCGAAGAGGAAGAGGAAGGAGCAGCCACCACAGTTGGTTCCTAATAAGTACAACAGGCATTACGACAACCCCATCCGAGACCGAGGATCTCACCAGCATCAGGACTACACTCCCTTGAATAATACCAGGACAAACGTTCTCCTTGACATCCGTGATCATCCCTCTCTTCAGAGGCCGAGGCATCTTACCCCAAACTCTGGAGACCAATCCAAGTACCGCGACTACCTTCGAGGTCACGGGCATATAACAAAAGATTGTTCGTGACTGAAAGCAGAAATCGAACGGTTCGTTCGTTTGGTACTCCTTGAAAAATTTCTCCAAACCAAGGACCTTGAATCAATAGGTCAAGAATGACGTAGCAGGGGGGCAATCCCCAGAGATAATGACCCAAAGAAGAGCATGTTCTCTACCCGTGGAGCGCCCACGTCATCCGATATATACACTTGTATCTCATATTTTCAACATCTATATAGATAAGTCATGAGTTTCACGCCATGTATACAAACAACCAATGTCATTTTCAATTTTACCGTTTCTCCCAGAACAAAGTGTTCGGGTCTCCCAATGAGAGACTCCGGCCTCTACTAGAACAGAGTGTTCTGGTCTCCCAACGAGAGACTCCATCCTCTCCCATAACAGAGTGTTCGGGTCTCCCAACGAGAGACTCCGGCCTCTCCCAGAACAGAGTGTTCGGGTCTCCCAACAAGAGACTCGGGCCTCTCCCAGAATAGAGTGTTCGGGTCTCCCAATGAGAGACTCCGACCTCTCCCAGAATAGAGTGTTTGGGTATCCCAACGTGAGACTCCAGCCTCTCCCAGAATAGAGTGTTCAGTTCTCCCAATAAGAGACTCCGACCTCTCCCAAAATAGAGTGTTCGGGTCTCCCAAAGAGAGACTCCGGCCTCTCCCAGAACAGAGTGTTCGGGTCTCCCAAGGAGAGACTCTGTCCTCTCCCAGAACATAGTGTTCGGGTCTCCCAACGAGAGACTCCGACCTCTCCCAAAACAGAGTGTTTGGGTCTCCCAACGAGAGACTCCCGCCTATCCTAGAACAGAGTGTTTAGGTCTCCCAATGAGAGACTCCGTCCACTCCCAGAATAGAGTGTTTAGGTCTCCCAACGAGAGACTACGACTTATCCTCAGAACATATTGTTCAGGTCTCCCAACGAGAGACTCTGGCCTCTCCCAGAACAGAGTGTGCGGATCTCCCAACAAGGGACTCCGGCCTTTCCCAAAACAGAGTGTTCAGATATCTCAACAGGGGACTCCGGCCTCTCCTAGAATAGAGTGTTCGGTTCTCTCAACAAGGGACTCCGACCTATCCTAGATCAAAGTGTGCGGATCTCTCAAAAAGGGACTCTGGCCTTTCCCAGAACAGAGTGTTCAAATTTCTTAACAAGAGACTCCGGCCTCTCCCAGAACAGAGTGTTCAGATCTCCCAACAAGGGACTCCGACCTCTCCCAAAATAGAGTGTTCGGATCTCACAACAAGGGACTCTGGCCTCTCCCAGAACAAAGCGCTCGAATATCCTATGCATAGATGTCGAGCTCTTTCGAACAGAACGATCAGGTATCCCAAGTAGAGACTCCGATATTTTTCAAAGGACCCAACGTCCACCGGATAGATAGAAAACTCACTCTCCTCCCCCAGTGACCTCACCACCACAACACAAAGCGTCCTCCCTTCGCTGAAACTTTGGGGGCCTGCCCCCGCAAAATTGGTTCTAAACAAGGTCATGCGTATGGAACAACGCCGACACCACAAACAGCCAATAAGAGACATCCAAAACGCAATAACAATACCGCACACGGTACCAGTACAAAGGTACAAGCCACACCTAAAGGTACAATTATACAATATGTAGGAGATACTACTCAACATCAACGTCATAGACTAATCCTCGGAGAGATCTCCGATACCAAGTCCAGCTACATCACAATAATGCATCTGTGCCACCATATGTGAAATCATTGCTTTCAGTCTTGCAGGTATCCCATACCTTTTTTCCAGACATCGATCTGCTCCACAATTAGCAAGGAGTGTGAAAGTGCACTGTGTGCCTCTGAGTATACTCTAGATGGGGTGAATAGAGATTTAAAAATTATTTCTATCCTATTTGTGCACACATAATAAAACACTAAGTATTATGCTTCAACAGTACCTAACACGGAATAAAAGTAATGTTGTTAAAGTAGAGCAGAAAAGCAGTAAGCTATATGGGACAACATTGAAAATGAACACACAGAAGACACAAGATTTTTTAGAGGTTCCCCATAATGTGGGTAGTCCTCTCTTCTACCACCTGGTAGGAATGCACAACCTGTGCCTGAGTCTTTTGATAAGGAGACTCTTAGAACCAAAGATCTTTTGATAAGGAGATCTTGAGCCACTCAGATCTTTTGATAAGGAGATCTTGAACCACTCAGATCTTTTGATAAGGAGATCTTGAACCACTCAGATCTTTTGATAAGGAGATCTTGAACCATTGAATCCTTTGAAGAGGGATTCTTAAAACTCTGTACAGTTAAAGAAGTTGAAGGAAGAAGGAGGATGGAGAAGAAGAATTCTGTTCTCAGAATTCTGTAGAAGCTTTCAACTTCTATTTTCCTTTCTACTAATGATGAACCCTTGCTTAAGATTGTGATATTTTGCAAGGGTTATTTTCTTCAGATCCTTTTGTCTTTCTTTTGCTTGCTATCTGGCTGCTATATGATGTTGATGAAGAAGCAGCTCAGATTTCTGTTCTGAAAGAGCACTTGTTTTTCTCTGATAGGGTTCCAGGAGGAAGTGGAAGAAGGGAGAGCCCTAATCCACCCCAAAACTGTAGCAGATGGTGATGAACGCTCTATATTTTTCTCTCTTCTCTTCATATTTATTGTCCATCATTAATTTTTGAATTCATTTCCTCTTTTAGGTTGTCCTGAAAAGGCACAATCTTGGATAATTAATCCTTCTTTCTTCATTTGCTCACGACCCGTCTGCCAACTGTTTGAATTCTTTCCAAGAAAGCTTTTCATGTCTTCTTTACTGCTCCTCTCCATTCTAGGAAATAAACAATTCATTGTAGAACGGTCTTTAGTGTCGTGGGACTTCAAAGAGAGTGCTAAAAGGATAGTTGAAAAGGTTTCATCTTCAGACTGTATTCGACGTTGCGTCGACTTCGTTTTCTCTCTTATCGACGTGGCTTCGAGTTCTTGTAAGAGCAACTTCGAATTCCTTCTTGCTCGAATTGTAGTCGACGTTGATCTTCATTGTCCGCGTCGAATTGTAGTCGACGTTGCATCGACTTCTGATGACTCCGACAGATACTTCCTTCTGCGTTGAGTTGAAGTTGAGGTTGCGTCGACTTCTAAAATAACTTCGACATGATCCTTTATCTACATCAACTCCTATTCGACGTAGCGTCGACTTGATATGCTTTAACAGAGAGATTGCGTTGCTTGGACTTCTAGTCTGAGTTGCGTCGACAACAAATCAATGTTGCGTCGAATTATATTCGACGCAAATATTAACTCAACCCAAATTATGCTTGTCTTGACCTGGTTTTGACACTCTGAGTTGAGTGTGACATTCTAAGACTTCTAATGATCAAATTACCCCCACTATACAATGGGTAATAAAATCTAAGAGATAAAATCACTTAAATTAATTTGTTAAGTTAAATCCAAGGGATTTTTCCGAACAATCTCCTCATATTTATCTTAACAAATTTTACATAATTTGTTAAAATGATTTTACATATTCTTTTGCATAAACAGAGATATATACAAGACAACATAGACAATTACAGTATGATAAAATGAGATCACAATTTTTTTTATATATTGTCAAGTGTATTTTAATGTTCACCACCTTCCTTTTTTGTTTCTCTTTAGTCAGTATATCAGAATTACCTGAGTTTCATTGCTCCTTATCAGGGGTTTTCCTTTTTCTTGAAAATACCTTTGGAATTATCTTCCTTTGAGCAAAGTTCATAGGCTCATCATCTCCAGGAGACATTACTGCTTCTTCAACAACATTATCCTTGTAAAGCTCCCCCTAAGTCTGTGCATTCAGCTCAGCATTATGAACAGATTCCTTGTCAATCTTGGTCACCTCATCCAGCAAATTATCACCATGGAGCTCCCCTTGGACCACTGTTGTACCTACAACAATCAATTCACTTTCTAGATTCCTTTGAACTTTTACAATTGACTCCCCCAGAGTAGATGGAAGCTCCCCCTGATTTACTGTAGGCAGTGCTTCATCATCTTGTGCTGGATCAACCTGAGGCCTTGTATGATGCTCCCCTAAAGATTTGCAGCAGGACTTATTGTTTGAAATATAGTAAGTGCATTAGGGTTTTCCACATCTTTATCCTTCATCTGGTCAACCTTGTTTGGGACTGATCTTTCCTCCTCCTGAATGTTCTCCCCCTTCTTAACCTTGTTGGTAAGTGAGGTTAAGAAATCCTTTGTCACCAAGGAGGAAGACATGAACTCTTTGAGACTCAGAAGTGACCTCTTAGAGTCTAGGGGTTCAGACTCCATTTAGGAGTATTTCTTTTCAAATTTTCTGGCTTGGTTGGACAGTAGGTCAACAAATGTGCTGGAGGCTAGCCCCACTGCTTTTGAGATTGCTTGCTCAATGTCTAAGGAGGGTGTAGGAAGGGAGGTAGAGGCAGGTGGAGGTGGAGGTGTGAGGTTCTCATTTAGATCAAGAGGATCTTGGTAAGCAGGAGAAAGGGTTTGGTAGGTTTCTAGAGAAATATTGGTTGGTGGTGGAGATGAAACAGACTGATTGTTTGGAAGTGGTGTGGATGGTTGTTGTTGTGGTTGAGTAGACTGTGGTGTAGGTTCAAGGGCTTGTGTGGATGGGATGGATTGGAAGTTTTGCTCTGGAATGATACCTTGTTGTGCTGGTGGATTGTTTTGGGCTGGAATATCTGGTACAGTTGTCTCCATGTCTTGTGGTGCTGGAGAGAGAAGGGGTGAAGGTGCAGCTTGACCAGGCTTGAGGATCTGCCTACTCCACTTGGAGAAGGTTCCAATGTTGATTCTTTTGCCTGGTGGAATTGGCACTCCTTTGGACTTGCACACCATTGGATAATGGTGGAGGAACATCTGGCTCGTGATTCTCATATAAGCATTTTCTTTGTGGGCATATTTGTTTCCAATCATTCTTAGGAAGCATCTCCCCCAATTTATCTTCTTCTGTAGGACCAGAATGCCCATGATCTGCAGCTGCTGCTTGGGTATAACATCATGTGCAGAAATCTTGCACAACAATACCTTACCAACAATATCAGCTAGGAATCTTTACTCTTCTGCCACATCAATCTTCTTGAGATTTATTGGCTTCTCCTTTCTGAACTGCATGAGTTGCAAAGCCTGGCTGATTTCTTCTGCTGTTAATTCATCTGGGTCACTCCCAGTGGGTAGATCAAATATTTGAGATAGCATTTCTTCAGATACACTGATGTCTTGTCCAAAAATTGTCCCTTGAAGGGACCCATCATCTGTTATATGGATATTGTCCTTTAATTCTGTAAGTTCTATATCTAGAATCTTACACCCGGTAGAAATGAGCTTTGTTAGACCAGCAGACTGAAAAAGACCTAGAATAGCCTTGAAACTTTTGGCCGCAGCATTGAAGGAATCCATATCCACGTCAAAACCAGAGTTGATCTTGGGTGGATCCATTGGACTGAAGTACCTGCAAACATAATAACAAGAGAGAGAGAGAGAGAGAGAGAGAGAGAGAGAGAGAGAGAAAGGGACAAGAGCACGAGAGAGATGGAGAAGCAGAGCACAAAAGAGCGAGGAGAAGAGAATTCAAAAGCGTATATGATTCGACGCTGAAGTTGCTTAAAAGAAGATGATTCGTCGTAACTTAGGGTTTAAGTCGAAGCTGCGTCGATAAGAATTAATATTTGGCGCGCAAAAATATGTCGAGACTGCTTCTAGAAGCAATTCTGCGTGCGCTATTATATCGACGTTTTCGTTGATTATTATTCGACGCAACGTTGAGACTGTTCAGCAATTCTTAATTTGACGTAATAATGTCGACATTGCGTCGATTTCCAATCGACGCGGCCTCGAATTTGATCAGTGACTATTAAGTCGACGTATGCGTCAATATGAACTTGACGCTGCATCGAATTCCATTCGAATTATCCACTCTGAGTGCTTCTCAATGCTGGCATCGAGTAGGAGTCGACGGTACGTCGACTTCTAATCGACGCAATTCTGAATGAAAAGCTCTATTTTCTTTAGAAAATTCTTGCTGTTTTTCCCAGCAATGAGGTTTATTAAAAATAATGTTTATGCTATTATTTTTATGAACTAAGGGGATTTCATGGGAATTAATAGAAGAAATCACTCCCTTGATTGAATTTTGTTCTTCCTTCCTTTCTCACTATCTTTTAGGTAGGACTCTACCTTACCCTGCACAAGTAATTTAAAACATTAGAAGGAACCCAGGTTACCTTGGGCCTTTTGCTTTTACCATTGTAGGGTTCAATGAAAGAATAGAAGGGTCTTTCATGATACCCTTTTGGATGATAAGGAATGAGTTTCTCAAACCTATGTTTATTATTTTGATACTTAAAATGTGTATAGAATGTATCTAAATATAAAAGATCAGCAGAGTATTTTATTACCCTGGGTTTGACTTTAGCTTTTTGATTGTTTAGTTTTTCTGCATTACTCTTTCCTTGAGATTTCTTTTCTTTGTTAAGATTTGCTTTATTACCTCTAGTTATTTTCTTTGGTTTATTAGTTTCTTGATCCTTAGTTAATGCACTATACTCACAGGATTGATAGTCACTAGGTCTAATGAAGCTTACTGGATTTTTCCAGTCAGGTTTCCTAGGGGTTTCTGTGCTAGTGGATAACTCTGCTCCTAACCCTAGGTGATTAAATCTCATGGAGAGATTTTGTGTGATGTCTCTGAGCTTTTCACTCCTCCCATTGAGCGAGTCCTCAAAGGCCTCTGCCTTTGCTAGCTCTTCTTTTAGCTTTAGATATTCTTTTCAAATTTTAATTAATTTTGATTCTTTATTATCAATTTCAATTGTCAAATCTTGATTTCTTAGATATAATTCATCTTGCTTTAGGTTGTCTAGTTCTAACCTAACTATTTCTATTTCTTTTTTTGCATTGAGGAAATCATTGCAAAATTCTTTAAAGCAATTTTTGAAATCACCAGAATTAAAATCAAATTCATCAAACATTGATATCTGTTCTTCTTCATCATCTGAAGACATCCCCAAGGCCATCATGCAGGCTGCTTCTGCTTCAGCTTCTTCATCACTCTCAGATGAGGATGAGTTCAGCTCTGCTTCAGAGTCACTCCAAGTTTCAGCAATGAAACCTTTGGCTTTCTTATTGTCTTTCCTCCTGAAAGACTTCTTCTTCTGCTCATCTCTATTATTTCTCCTTTCCCTTTGCTCCTATGGGCAGTCTGGGGAAATGTGCCCTGGCTTGTTACAGGTGAAGAAGATAATCTCCTTCCTTGGAGTCTTATCATATCTGGTCTTTGAGCTCCTCTCTCTTCTCCTTGAGTCTTCAGTCTTGACCCATTTTCTGAATCTCCTAGCTAGGAGACTGAACATTTCATCTTCAGTAGTGGAGGGCTCTCCTTCAGTAGCTTTCAGAGCCAGACTTCTTTGGATAGGAGCTTGAGTTGTCTCCCTTTCCTCAGATTCAGCTCTGTTCTTTAGAAGCTTCTCATATGACTTAAGCTTTCCTAGCAAAGCCTCGGTAGAGATTTCTCTATGGCATCTGAACTCTCTGATTGCCCAGATCTTTAAATCCCATGAGCTAGGGAATCACATGAGGATCTTATCATTTATTTCAGTTAATGTTATATCCTTATCCATACTCTTCAGCTCATTGACAATTGTGATGAATCTGTTATACATCTCAGCAACAGATTCATCAGATTTCTTTTGAAAGTTCTTATATTGGGATATGAGAAGGGAATTCCTGTCCTTTCTTTCATCAGAACTTCCTTCTACCAGTCTGAAAAGAGATTCCCAGATCTCTTTGGCTGATTGGCAGTCAGCCACCTTCTGGAAGATGTCATCTGACATGGTGGATACCAGTATGTTCATAGCTTTAGCATTACATGCCTTCTGCTTCTTTTCAGTCTCTGTCCACTCAACCCTAGGTACAGGTTCCTGTGTAGAAGCTCCACTGGCATCCTTCTTGTATGGGGTTGGAGGACCTGTAATGATAACATCAAAAATGTCCTTATCAATAGAGTTCATATATAACTTTATTCTAGCCTTCCAGAGTGTAAGCATATTTAGGTAACACGCTAGAGGTCTTATTGAGGCATAATCATTATAACTCATTTTCTTAATAAAATAAATTTATTGTAGAGAAATAATTGTAGGAGGTCTTTTTGATCAAGGTGTTAACCTTTTAATGATCAACCTCCCTCTGATATCAATTGAAAGTGCACTGTGTGCCTCTGAGTATACTCTAAAGGGGGGGGGGGGGGGGGGGGGCTGAATAGAGATTTAAAAATTATTTCTATACTATTTGTGCACAAACAATAAAACACTAAGTGTTATGCTTCACTAATACCTAACACAGAATAAAAGTAATGTTGTTAAAGTAGAGCAGAAAAATAGTAAGCTATATGGGACAACACAGAAAATGAACACACACAGAAGAAACAAGACTTAGAGGTTCCCTAAAATATGGGTAGTCCTCTCTTCTACCATCTGGTAGGAATGCACAACATGTGCCCGAGTCTTTTGATAAGGAGACTCTTAGAACCAAAGATCTTTTGATAAGGAGATCTTGAACCACTCAGATCTTTTGATAAGGAGATCTTGAACCACTCAGATCTTTTGATAAGGAGATCTTAAACCACTCAGATCTTTGATAAGGAGATTTTGAACCACTGAATCCTTTGAAGAGAGATTCTTAAAACTCTGTACAGTTAAAGAAGTTGTAGGACGAAGGAGGATGGAGAAGAAGAATTATCTTCTCATAATTTTGTTGAAGCTTTCAGCTTCTATTTTCCTTTCTATGGATCTGCTAATGATGAACCCTTGCTTAAGATTGTGATGTTTTACAAGGGTTATTTTCTCCAGATCCTTTTGTCTTTCTTTTGCTTGCTATCTGGCTGCTATATGATGTTGATGAAGAAGCAGCTCAGATTTCTATTCTGGAAGAGCACTTGTTTTTCTTTGATAGGGTTCCAGGAGGAAGAGGAAGAAGGGAGAGCCCTAATCCACCCCAAAACTATAGCAGATGGTGATGAATGCTCTATATTTTTCTCTCTTCTCTTCATATTTTATTGTCCATCATTAATTTTTGAATTCTTTTCCGCTTTTAGGTTGTCCTAAAGATGCACAATCTTGGACAATTAATCCTTCTTTCTTCATTTGCTCACGACCCGTCTACCAACTGTTTGAATCCTTTCCAAGAAAGTTTTCCTGTCTTCTTTACTGCTCCTCTCCATTCTAGGCAATAAACAAGTCGTTGTAGAACGGTCTTTAGTGTTGTGGGCCTTCAGAGAGAGTTCTTGAAGGACAACTGAAAAGATTTTCTTTTCAGACTATATTCGACGCTGCGTCGACTACGTTTTCTCTCTTATCGGCGTGCCTTCAAGTTCTTGTAAGAGCAGCTTCGAATTCCTTCTTGCTCTGGTTGAACTTTGTTGTCGACATTGCGTCGATTAATTATCGATGTAACCGTCGAGTTGAAAACTTCATTGTCTACGTCGAATTGTAGTCGACGTTGTGTCGACTTCAGATGGCTCCGACAGATACTTCCTTCTGCGTTGAGTTGAAGTTGAGGTTGCGTCGCCTTCTAAAATAACTTCGACATGCTCCTTTATCTACGTCTACTCCTATTCGACGTAGCGTCGACTTGATATGCTTTGACAGAGAGATTGAGTTGCTTGGACTTCTAGTCTAAGTTACGTCGACATAAATCAAAGTTGCATCGAATTAAATTAGACGCAAGTATTAACTCAACCCAAATTATGCTTGTCTTGACCTGATCTTGACACTCTGAGTTGAGTGTGACATCCTAAGACATGTAATGACCAAATTACCCTCACTATACAATGGGTAATGAAACCTAAGAGATAAAATCACTGTAGTTAATTTGTTAAGTTAAATCCAAGGGGTTTTTCCCAATAGAGTGTAGCCGCATAGAAAAACAAAACTCGCATATTTTCTTGCAAAAATAAAGCGTCAAGTACGCACGACACTCCACACACAATCATGCACACACACGTCTCTGTTCGGGCCACCGTCATGTCACCCACCTTCGACGTATTCTGCAATAAGCGAAGCGCCCCTGCACGTGTGCAAAGCGTAGAGATATGCCTCGCGCAAATATGCACAGGTGCACACCAAGCACAATAAGCGCCCGAGCGCGCACCTCGGGCGAGCCTAACGCGAGGTCGCGCATCCTGCGAATGCTCGACGCGCGGGTGTGCACCACGCGCACACACGGATGCGCTCCCCGCGCACGCAAAATGCACGAGTGTGCACCCCTCACGCGCGGGTGCGCAACCCTCGCCCACGGGTGTGCAACCCTCACTCGCAAGTGCGCACCCCTCGTGCGCCGGTGCGTACTCCTCACACGCAGGTTCGAACCACTCGCGCGCGGGTGTGTACACTGTGAGCACCTGCGCGAGGATGCCCTAGCGCAAGGTGCGTGGGCGCACACCCCGCCCGCAGGTGCACACCCCGTGCGCGCAAGGGGCGCGACTGCCCCCCCCCCCCCCAGCGTGCAGATGCGCCCCCGCGAGAACCAGCATACCCTCATGCGTTGCGCGTGTGCGTCTTCCACAAAGGTTTCCCTCCTTGCGCCGTCTTCGCCCCCGCGCGCACCGTTCACTACCGCTTTTACGCACCTCCTTTCGCGCCTATGCCACACCATTCACCTCCTGCATGGCTAAAATAGGTTGTTTGCCCACATGAATTTAGCAAGCACGCTAGGAAGAATAATTCCCATACCCTTGCAAGAGTGTCAGACTCCGGGAATTTGGGGGCAAATGATAGGTACCCCCTAATGGGGGTTGTGAATAAACAAGGCACCCACCTCATTTGGTGGAGGAAATAAGGTTGACCAAAGTAAGCCTCACTAGCTCCTTAACCACCCAACATGTGGGTGCAAATAGTAAAACCACCCATCATGGGGTGCAAATAGTAAAGTCCCTCATCATAAGGTGCAGATAGTTTAAATCCATCATCATGAGGTGCAAATAGTAAAATCCACTATCATGGGAGTGCAAATAGTAAAATTCTCCAACATGATGGTGTAAACAGTAAAATCCTCCAACATGGGGGTGTAAATAGTAAAATCCTCTAATATGGGGTGCACGTAGTAAAATCTCATATCGTGGGACAGATAGTAAAATCCTTCAATACGGTCTTTTATAGCAAATAATATAATTATGGTGTGCGCATAACCATATTTGTCATATGAATACATATCACTACAAAACTATACAAACTGGTGTGCGCATAGCCATATTCATAATGAGTGTGTGTATAGCAAATAAATTGGTTATGGTGTGTGTATAACACATAAATTGGTTATGGTGTGTGGGTAGCCGCATAACCACCATAACCGCCCTAACCACCCATTTAATTACGAAAGTGTCACCCTAAAAAACTATAAATAGACCCTTAAGGCTTCTCTTTTTTCCATCTTATTCTCTTCCTCCTTCCTCATAAGTTCAAGAGAGAGAGAGAGAGAGCTCTCTTCAAGATCTCCCTCCTCTTCGAAGCCTCTCTTGAAGGAATCTTCAAGCACTTCGAAGACGGACGAAGATCTTCGTCCTCCTTCGAGCATTCTGAAGGCCGGCCGTCCAACAACTTGCACGCCAAGTTCGAGAGCGCGCCCAAGTTCGAGAGCGCGCTCAAGTTCCAGAGTGCCCCCAAGTTCCAAAGCGCGCCCATGTTCGAGAGCGCGCCTAAGTTCCAGAGCACGCCAAGTTCCGGAGTGCGCCTAAGTTCTAGAGCGCGCCCAAGTTCCAGAGCATGCCAAGTTCCAGAGCGCGCCCAAGTTCTAGAGCACACCAAGTTTCAGAGCGCTTCAAGCTCCAGAGCACACCCAAGGTCTAGAGCAAGCCCTAGTTCCAGAGCACGGTGCTCTCCACCACTACAAAGAAGAAGACTGAGCTTCTAGAGTGGTGGCATGTCACCCTCCGAACACTTCTCTCTCTCTCCCCCCCAAGTTGTAACGAGGAGCGGCATGTCGTCCTCGGTCTTTCAAGCAAGCTCTGTAAAGAAGCAACAAATAGTGAAGTTTGGTCGGCACCGTCCCGACCACGTGGTTTTTCATCCCTCCCGTCTCTCAGTAATTAATTGCGGCGCTAAAAAGACTATTTGTCATTCGTGGGTCTCTTAGTAGATGATTGCGTGCTCGACCGCTCCCGAGCTAAGGCGGTTCATTCTGAACTGATTTTAGGAGCCTCGAGTAGAGTGCAACAAACGTATAGAAAATATAGTTGGTGTGATGTTCTTTTTTTCTTTAAAATATAGGTGTAAATGACTATTCTTAAATTACAGTTCTATTTTTTCCTACGCCTATATTTTTACCAAATTTTTTTTTCAAAATATATACATGAGTATTTAACCTGTCTCTAAAAATGCCGTAATATATATATTCCGTGATTTTTTTTGTAAAAAAAATATAAATTTGAGCTTCAAAATATAATTTAAGGGAAAATTATCCTATTTTTTATATCCATGATTGTATATAAAAATTTCGACTTTTTGGGTCTGGTTCCTTTCCGAAAAAAGTCGTTCAGGATCAATCACGAGGAATATGATCCCCTGGAGTTCGTGCGGGAACTCCAGGGGTGGATTTCAAGCCATCTCGCCCGTTGGATTTCAATCCAATGGGCGAGAGCCCCCTTACTTTATATATATATTTTTGTTTTTACTTTTTCCTCTTTTGTCTTCTAGCAGATAAATGTTATCGCCCGTTGGATTAATCTCGCTTTTTGATCTCGCGCCATTGGATTGAAATCCACCCCGTAGTTCCCGCACGAACTCCAGGGGATCCGGATCCCAATCACGAACACACGTATGGGATCTAGAAAAAACATGTAGATTACCGGATGTGAGGCGCGATCCAGAGGATATCACCGGACGTCGTCTGAGAGGCGGATTCAAAAAATGGGTATATATATTACTATTATTGTAAGAGTAAGATTATCGTTACAACAACAAATTAAGGCGATTATCAGCACTTCAGTTTTGATTATCCACAATTTTTTGATATCTGCAAAGTAATTTTTGATAAAATTATATCTATAAATCAAAATGGTTTCCGCAAAGCAAAATTTGAAATTTTGTAACATAGCCAATCTTGTTCTCAAATATTTAAAATTTCCATTACATATATAATATTATAGAGAACCTTATACTAAATAGTAAGCAAAGTTTAACAATTAAGGAACATCATCTTCTTTAAAAAAATTTGTAACTTCTTTTTGCTCTCCCTTTTAACTTCAATGTTTGATGATTAAAAACTAGTGGAATTAAATACTTTTCACAACATGGAGCTATGATTTGCAACAATTATAAACATAAGAAGTGAAGGGCTAATGTTTCAGAACCTATATAAATCATTTATCCTAATGTTTCAACTTCGTATCTATATTTCTTCGAAATCCTGAAGAATATATTTCTAAGTATCATTCACTATATTGTATGCAAATTACAATGACAATCCTCTAAAGCCCGAGAGAAATGCCCCCAGAACCATTTCTGTGAAAATATCAAGAAATAACTAGCATAGCAGGGAGGAATATGTAGGCAAAAACCAACATCTTAGCAAATCTGGCACATTGCCAATGAAATAATTCCCAACGCAAAGCAGCATTTAGGCAGAGGAGCTGCAGAACTCAGCACAGTAGATATGCAATGCAGTGTATAGAGCCTAAAAAGCAACCTACTGCAAGAAGGGGGCGGCGAGGGAACCCGAGAGGCGAGCAGTAGACGGAACGTCGAGCAGCAGGCGGAACCCTAGGAGCCAAGGGGCAAGCAGCAAACAGAACCCTAGGAGCCGAGAGGCGAGGAGCAGGCGGAACCCTAACCGACGGCGAGCGATGTTAAGTGAAGGAGGCGAAGCGGCGTGCAATGAGACGAAACTGAAGAGGTTGAGGGCAGAAATAGTGTTTTGCGATTATCTAATTGAGGAAGGAAAATAATACCTAAATTTGAGTGCGCATAGCCAAAACTGAAGTGCTGATAACAATCGCCAAAATTAATCGTAGTAGTTGAGTTTATTCTTAGATCAAGTAATTGAAAATAAGAAATGTGTTGCTTACTAATTATGAGAGAATTATCTAGGAGTTTGAAGACCATGATTTCATTGACATGATTAAGGCTCTCTTTGGGGGAGATTATTTAGAGCAGTTTGCCGCTACTTATGCCACCGCCCTCGCCAAGGCGCCAAACATAATTTCAGGAGTAGGCAGTGCGAACAACCACCGCTCGTGTACAATGATTTTAGGGCGTTTTGGAGTCGTGAAATATTTTCACGACTCCAAACCGCACAGTGGCACACTTCCTCTTCCCGTGACGACGACCGAAGGTGATTCTCGCATCGTCTCCTTCTTCCACTTCAGGTCAGGCGTTGACCTCGTCTCTTCCACTCCAGATCAGGAGTAGACCTCATCTCTTCCTGATGACGGACAAACGTCACACCCGCATGCCACCTGGCGCTGCAACTCAGTTGGTGATGAGAGTTTGCGTGATGACACTTTATCAAGGAGGTCCTGGGATCGACTCCCGACCTCAAAAACCCGTTGCGCCCTGTCGTGGGACCAGCCAAAGGTTGGGGTGTATGGGCTACAACTTTGATAAAGTCATCTTGGTGCTACGCCAAGGTGGACCCTAGTGCGACGCCAGGTGGCAGGCGGGTGTGATGCCTATCCTGCATCACTTCCACTCCCAGGTCAGGCGTCGACCTTGTTTTTGCAAGCGTAGAAGATGTTGACCTCGTCTCTTCCACTCCAGATCATTGTCTCCATAGATCACCGTCTTCATCACCTATGTTCATTGACCTCATTTCTTCCGGATCGCCGTTTTTCGACATCGTATCTTCCACTCCATAAGACGTCATTTTCTCGCGCCAACACAATCTCTCGTAAGCAAGAATCTCAACTTCAGCAAATCCTTCCCTAGATTTGCTTCTTCCTCAGTTTTTTGATTGGTTTATGATCAATTTTTGCTCTAGGTTATGCTCGAATTTTTCTCTGGTTTATGCTCGATTTGGGCTCTGCTTTATGCTAGATTTCTGTGAGGTTGTGAAAAAATGTCCAGAAGAAATTTTTTTGATGATTTTTTCGTCTTTATACTGATTAGTATTACCGTTATATTGGATTAAAGGCTTGAGTGTTGTTATTATACTGCTTAGTATTTCTAGAATTCTGCCCATTTCTGATGATTGGTATTTGCGGTTTGTGAAAATAGACATTCTCCTGACAGCTTAAACAACTTCTCCGTTTGAAACAGCTTCTCTGTTTGAAAAAACACTGCAAACGTTGTTTTTCCAAATAGTTTCACTGATTCTCTCATCGCTATGCAAAATAACTGATTTTTACACCACTGCTTCTCCAGCCGCTGCAGCTGATCCAAACAGAGCCTAAAAGAGGATGTCAAATGGTAGTACTTGGCTTTGACTGAAATCCATACAAAAGCGGGGATACAATTCACTAGGTGGTGTTGTCAAATTTTGTTAGCTATGTTGATGTATTTTCCACACACTTGAATCTAATCGTCGAGCAATGATAAACTAAGCAAAATTAAAATAATCAAGGAGTATTAAACAATAGTCGAGCTATACATGAAGCATTGAATCGTTGAACCGCTAAACATTGATCGAGCATTTGCTTGTAGAGCAACACGACGATCATTGAAGGACAAACAATCATTCTAGCAGAATGTGGATAGTCATGCTTGTTGTGGGTCGCCCGATGCTCCGCGGACCGGTCGAGATGGACCGTCTTAGCTCGAGAGCGAGCCAGACTCCGCACATAGTCAAAGTACAGACTAACAGCTGACAAAGAGATTTTTTAGCGTGGAAAACCAGGAAATAATGAAAAACCACATGGCTAGATTCTGTGTCAGCCAAATTCCACTATATCTTAGCGTATTACAAGTAGAAGAATGCGAGAGGGTGACAAGTCACCGCTAGTCGCTGGGGGTATAAAGAAGAATGAGAAGGAGAAAATCTACAAGTCCCCAAGAAGGATTCTCAAAGGGGGAAGGTCTTCTAGGGCCGAAAGGAGATCTTCTCGTCTCCTTTAAAGGAAATCTTCGAAGGGGAAGGGGAAGGAGATCCTCGGGGGCCGTAGGAGATCTTCAAGGGAATCTTCAAGCGCCGAAGGAGATTTCCGAAGGATCTTCGAAGAATCTCTCTTAGGTGCTGAAAGCAAGGTGTCCTTTGAATGAGCTCTGAGCTCCTTTTATAGATTTTGACAGGGGTGACTTGGTAATTGCGTTGTTGTAACCACCAAACAGACGAATCACGTTCCTTGATTTAGGGCACACGGAATGCCACTTTTGAAGATATGACGGTTCTGCCCCCCAGAGCTTTGGCACACTCGGAGGCGACACGAGCTTTGGCGTGCTCAAAGGAAATGAGAGCTTTGGCGTGATCGGACACGACAGGAGCCTTGGCGTGCTCGGAAGTGACGGGAGCATTGGCGTGCTTGGAAGCGGCGGGAGCATTGGCGTGCTCGAAAGGGACGCGGGCCTTGGCGTGCTCAGAAGTGACAGGAGGCTTGGCGTGCTCGGAAGCGACGGGAGCCTTGGCGTGTTTAGAAGCGACAGGAAGGAGGTCGTGAGGAGGTTGCGACGAGATGTACTGTGAGGCCGGAGCAGCCATACAACTGCGTGGTGGGTGAGGCAGTGCAGGTGGAGCGCCTTTGCGGTTGGGCTGAGGCCGCACGGTCGGCGTGGCCGGGTGGTCTAGGTTGGTGGCCTCTAAGTAGCCCAAAAAATGAGTTTAATCTTATGTATAAAGTGTGACAGATTATTTTAAATGTATAGATATTGGTCTGCATATATTCATTCACCTGAAATCAAGGGTCTTGATTTCATCTCCTTCCTCCAGCCGACGGCCAGCATTACTCCCAGCCGGGCCGATTTCTACCTTCATTTCCCAGCCACCTGAGGGCCACCACTACCGGCCACCACCTCCACCAACTTCGTTAAGGTGGTGTCTACCGCCAGGCGGTGACACGGTTGCCGGAGGTAGCTCCTCCGGTGATCCCGAGCTAGGAGAAAAGCTCGGAAATTCTTCCTCTTCCTCACATGGGATCAGGTTCAATTGAACCTGATTTCTCTCCTGGGTAGTTCTAGATGCTAGCACAGAGGGAGAGGGGGATAAACGGACCTCGATTGTGGCTCAGCGGCGTGTGCTCCGACGTGCGGCCATGGATTTCTCTGTCTCCGGCGAGCTTACTCGATCTGTGGATTCTCCACTATTTCCTCTACTCCAGTGGGCTGGCTCGACTGCTAAGTCCCTTCTGAAGATGATGGATGGTTCAATTGGAGGAGTAGGTGGCTGTATAGGGAGGATGGAAAGGGGGATGTTCGGCCCTGACTTGTACCTCCCCTATGCTACTGTTTGAGCGGCTCCCATGCCTGAAAAGATTGTTCATGGGCTGGGGAATTCGGCTGGGGGCTTGGGCTGAGGTGGGGCCTTGGTTTGAGTAGCTAGAACTTATGAATTAATTGAGTTCGACAAACTCCAACCTTCAGTTCGAAGAACGCGGCTTTGCGTTCGACGAATTTGTTGAGTTCGACGAACTCCAACCTTCAGTTCGAAGAACGCGGCTTTGCGTTCGATGAATTAGTTGAGTTCGACGCACTCTAACCTTCAGTTCAAAGAACGCGGCTTTGCGTTCGACGAATTAGTTGAGTTCGACGAACTCCAACCTTTAGTTCGAAGAACGCGACTTTGCGTTCGACGAATTAGTTGAGTTCGACGAACTCCAACCTTCAGTTCGACGAACGAGGCTTTGCGTTCGATGAATTAGTTGAGTTCGACGAACTCGGCTTGACAAGTTTCTGAAGGATCAGTTATCAACTATTCAGCTTTGATCTTCCCTTTTAATACTCTATTCACCCCCTCTTCTAAAGTAAACCTAAGGTCTAATACCTCACTTTCAATCATCACGGGGTCTAGTAGGATTGGGGATGTTACAAATCCCAGTATACAAAAAAATAATTTCGTCCTCGAAATTTATGTTCGGGTTCACGGGGTTCCAGACTTATTGAAGATGAAAAGTCTCAAGAAGGCATATATGATATCACAAGACTATCTGGTAATTGTTATTTTATCCCATCATCAATATTTCAACATATCAATCTTTCAAATTATATTCCAAGATTCCACTTGTGAAAGGAGTACGATTTCTTCTCAGTAATTAATTCTAACAAGATTTCCAGATCTTTCTACTGGTATATATAAAAAGATCTATATACAAATTCTATAATAATCTAGCAACAATAGTTCACTGTATGAATTCCTCAAATTATACGCTCAAATTCTACTTGAGAAGGAAGTTTCAAAAATGAGTAACCATAAATACCATCAAAAATCCCCAGAAGTTCATATTTTTATCAAACGCCTATGCACAAGTTTCTATAGCAATTCTGCATCAATACTTCAAGATATGGGTTTTCTAATTTATAACTCCAAACTCTATATTGTGAAGGGAGTACCCAATATATGTAATTATAAATTTCGGGAAAATTACCAAATGTGTATAATGATATCACAAGGTTATGATCAAATTATTAGAGTATTCCGGTGTCAACAACTCTAGGTATGAATATTCTATATTATAACTCCAAATTTGTACATTGTGGATGAAGTATGAAGTCTACTCAGGGATTGAATCAATTAAAAGTTTCATAGCTTCATACTGATTTAAAAGGACATTGTACACAATTTCCTATTATTTCAATATCAATAATTCGATGAATTGATTTTCTAAGTTATAATTCCAAACACTACATTGTGAAGGAAGTACTATATATATATATATGGACATAAATTCCCAAAAAAAAAATCCAAAGGTCTTAGGTGGTCTCATAACTCCAAATATCCAGTTTCATTCAGCTTTAAGTTCATTAGCTTACCTAATTGTGGGATGAAGTAAATTGGGACAATTGAATAATTAATGATTAATGAACTATATTATCATAAAAAATTCCACCAAAAATTTACAGAGTGTAATCTCACTCTATTAAGTGAATCCCATAACTTTATGTCCTTTCAGAAAGTTTTGACCTTAAAAAAATACTTCTTTAAGGTCTATGTGACAATTCACATAAATTCCAAATTTTCTAAGGAAATCAACCCAACAGTTTATGATTTCCTCCAAGGGTATTGTCTCATAACCCTAAGTGTATGTTTTAAGTTTCGTGAGATTTGGCCGAGGGAAAACCCTTAAACTCTCATGTAGGCCTAGTGTTACATGGTCATGCTATAAGCACACCAATTCCCTTGCACTTGTTTATGAAGTAAGCCAACATTCAGAGGTCCAGTTGGCCTAAAATTTTTAACCATGGTCTACTGTATGCATGAAAAAAATTTCAACCTACTTGGAGTTGAAGAACTCCAGGATTCACTAAGTTCAATTTGGGTGCTAAATGCACACCATTTTACATAAGTAAGGTCTAGGAAATCTAAGTTGGTACCAAACTAATCCAATAAACAAAAGGATTAACCCCCATGCATTTTTGGTTAAGTTTCTTTGGTATTGTTAGGATATATTTGTCTTAGATATACACTCAATCCTTAGGGTATCCGACCCTAGACTTGGAGTCCCTTCCCGAGACCTATTGATATTCCACGTACTTTAAGATCCTCGGGGTTACCAACTATCACACCCTTCTCAAGGTTAGTATATACGCAGCCCTAAAATGGGCATTTTCCAAACACCAATCCTTATCCGACCGAACACAAATCCTTATCCGATTTCTGGTATTTGTCATGATGATTGGTTCGATGCAACATAGTTGTTGGTTTGGAGATTTAAGTTTACGAGCCTCTTGTTATTTTTCTAACGGGTTTCATGCACCAATCTCTTAAGGCGATCCTATCTATTGGGTATGAAATTATAATCTCACACACCAGGAGAGTTATGGGATACGCAGCGGAAGTGTGGTGGGCACATAACCCACAGGTCCTAGGATCGAAACCTAGCTCTGATACCATTTGTAAGATCCCTCTCCCGCACCAGGAGAGTTCTCGAATCTTATGCCCAGAACCGCTGCCTTACGGTGATGCTAACACACGAGTTAGCCACCTCCGCAATACGTTGATCCTGCCGGCAAGAACGATCAACTAGGCCAACAAGAATATGAAGAAAATAAGTAAACAAGTCCACAATCACACGCATCTGTATATATATATCCAAATGTAAACTGTCCATCAATGAGTACAATAAATGAAAGAGTAAAAGGGCTTATGCCCGGTACATATCCAAAAGGAAATACTGATAACATAGTACTCTCTCACACTACACTATGCGGAAGCAACTCAAAATACTCTCCAACCTGTCGTCGTGTGGTAGTAGTGATGCATGACATCTGCTCCTCAGGGTCTACCGTCACGTCCTGCCTGACTTACTGCGGCTCCTGCTCCTCGATCTCCTGGTGTTACGGTGCATCCGACCGGTAGTCAAAAAGACTAAGCCATTTTGTCCCCGCCTCCCTTCACGACTCCTAGGCACGGAGTGGGAGGACGAAGCAGAGGACATCAAGGGGTAAAAAGAAATACAGGTGACATGGACAGTACTATCAGTATAAAGGACAAGTGAGTAGTGAGAACAAGAACAACCTGTAATAAATGCAGTAAGTAAGACAACAGTGATAGGTAATGAGCAGTAAATAAAGAAATGGGGCACATTTGAAGTAAAAGGTAAACCTACCACACCATCATCTAGAGTATCTTAACTTATATGAATGTCCATACAAACTTATAAGTTAAGATTTCCGAAATTATAACTTATCATATAAAAGAGCCCATACTAATTTATATGATAAGGGTCTGCAAATGTGTATGTCATTATGATATTATGAATTTTATGATATGTTATGCTAAGTCCATACAGTGCAACTCACTCACACGACTCTATGATCACAGACCTTTAGTTCTCGCTTTTCGGAGGTAGCCAACCTCTCAGGTACTTCCATCGTGGCAACGGAATCAGCGGATCGAGCACTCCACTTTTAGGTGGGTATACAAACTACCAGACCTAGACCTCTCGTACGCTGCTGTACACATCCTATGTGCACTTCCGCGAGCTCTTGCGTACTCTTGCTGACATCCTGCCAGTCTTTTATGGTCAAGTGTGCGTTTTCGGGGATCGTCCTCCAGACCGCAGTATAAACAACCTACTGGCCCCTCAAACCATCACACCCACCTAAGTCAACATACTACCGTCGGTGTGACGACCGGTCCAGTACCGAAGACCCGCCACTAATTTGTTCTTATGCACATGCAATTTATCACCACCCGAGCCTTTAGCTCGCAGCACTAACTCGTCCTGATATACAACCTCCCATCCCTTAACTCGGGATGAAGTTTACCATATCTCTTATTCATTTAGTTAGACTAATCTTGTCTAATTATTGTATACTTAGGAGTTTTAGGGTGAATGTTGGGCTTCCCGAGGTTTACCCGGTGAAGGGCTCGCAACGGTACTACATTGAATTCTGGGGTGATATCCCAGACCTTCCTTTCTTAGAATATTTATTCTTATTTGTAACTACCCTTGTTAAAGTTACCCTCATGGTTACTCTATACTATTTAAGTACGATTTATGTTTCTTTTAGGTAATTGACGACCTTTTACTAATGCGTGGTGCAAATCCTTAGGTGTTCATTTAAACACTCATATCTAACCTTGAATGCTTCATTGTCACCTTAACTGTCTAAATGTCACTATAAGTTCTATGATTAGAAAGCCCCCAAATTTACTTCAATTGTTCACTGTGACGTACTTCTGTTCACCATTCTCTATAGGGAAAACTTTCTCCAATTAGCCTACCACTCATGTGGACTGTAGTTACATATGCCCTAATGTTATACTCCAAATTTCATTCCATTCCCACATGTTTTGACTAACTTAGATACTACACCGAGTTTTTGCTAAATGCAGACCAACTCTAGATTGGGCTAATTTGAATCTCCTTAATGTGAACATCATCAAAAGATGACCAAATGACTTAAGATTTTTATCATAAATTAAAAATGACCTAATCACAATATGGTCAAAAATTCATAATTTTCTTAACTAATTTGGTCATTTATAAAAAATACTTTAATGATTATGCACACCTCACTTTACACATGAATTACAGTGTTATGAAGTCAAAATGCCCTCAATAAATTATCAGTGACATATATTGTATAAACATCATGGCTGGATGAATTTCCTAATTTCATGATTTTTAAGACCACTATTTAAATATTCAAATTTTTAAATCAATTGGGCACATTACACAGTATGTACTAAAATAATTGCTCCAAAAATTCTATAAAAATTACCATATACTGTTGAAGATCAGAATAGAGCCCGGCCAGATTTTTAGAATTTTCTAGATAATATTAGTCATGTAAATTCCATTAATACATAAGTGTGTCAAAGGGTATTTGGTAATTATCAGTATAAATGACTTCTACAAATTCCAACAAAATTTCCAGAGTTGTATTTCAAGATAAACTATCATATGCCAGAGTATTGGATTTTTCCCTAAGTTTTAGGTGATGTTAATTCCATTAATACACTTTGGACAAAAGGGCATTTTTGGTAATTATCAGTGTAAATGACTTCTACAAATTCTTCCAAAATTTTCAGAGTTGTATTTCAAGATAAACTATCATATGCCAGAGTATTGGATTTTTCCCTAGGTTTTAGGTGATGTTTATTCCATTATTACACTTTGTGTCAAAATTCATCATTCACAAATGTCCAAGAGAATTAATTCCAAAATTCCAACAAAATTTACAGAGGTGTATAACATCCTAAAATATCATGTGACAGAAAATCATGTTTTGCCTAGGTTGTTTGATCACTTTTATTTGAATAATATATTTATGTGACAAATTCATTATTGTCCAAATATTTAGGATTTTTCTTTCCAAAAATCCTAATATTTCTAAGGATGATACCCTCCTCTATGATAGGTGTGTTACCAAAATTTCATGAGCCTACTACCAGACATATGTGATGAGATTATAAAATATAGAAATGTGCTATGTGCACACCACCCCTCCATACACCACATTCCTATGAGTATGGGAAAAATATGATCTAAAGTTGCCCAAATGGTCCCAACTTTTGACATGTTACTCAATAGGGTCTAACCCTTATACCACCCAAGATTTGGGTCACTTTGCATATATTTAACTATAAATATTTCATTAATATAAAATATCACATTTAACATAAAATCATGGAAAAGTGTTGCCCTAAAATTTGAATTTTTGGGCAGGGGATGAGTCTATACTATTTACAACCATGGCTAAAATATTAGACTCATCCATGTAGGTATGAAGTCTAGATCTACAAAATAAGGTCTGCACACCCCTTTGTACATGTCTCAGTAGAATGGACCTACAGAGGACTGTAGGTCACCAAATGGGGTGATTCAAATCCCTATGGAAGGTAGAGAGCAAGGCCTACAAAAGTTGTATATGGCACTTTTTCCTAAAACAGCCTCTAAGTAGCTAGCCCAAAAATTGAGTTTAATCTTATGTATGAAGTGTGACAGATTATTTTAAGTGTATAATTATTGGTCTGCATATATCCATCCCCTGAAATCAACGGCCAGGATTTCGTCTCCTTCCTCTAGCCGACGACCAACATTGCTCCCAGCTAGGCCGATTTCTACCTTCATTTCCCGGCCACAAGAGGGCCACCACTGCCGGCAACCACCTCCACCACCTTCGTTAAGGTGGTGGCTACCGCCAGGCGGTGACACGGCTGCCGGAGGTAGCTCCTCCGGCGATCCCGAGCTAGGAGAAAAGCTCAGAAATTCTTCCTCTTCCTCACATGGGATCGGGTTCAATTGAACCTGATTTCTCTCCTAGGTAGTTCTAGATGCTAGCACAGAGGGAGAGGGGGAGAAACGGAAATCGATTGTGGCTCGGCGATGTGTGCTCCGGTGTGCGGCCATGGATTTCTCCATCTCCGACGAGCTTACTCGATCTGTGGATTCTCCACTGTTTCCTCTACTCCAGTAGGCTGGCTCGACTGCTAAGGCCCTTCTGAAGATGATGGATGGTTCAATTCGAGGAGTGGGTGGCTGTATAGGGAGGATGGAAAGGGGGATGTTCGGACCTGACTTGTACCTCCCCTATGCTACTGTTTGAGCGACTCCTATGCCTGAAAAGACTGTTCATGGGCTGGGGAATTCGGCTGGGGGCTTGGGCTGTTTGTTTAAGGGTTTTTGTAACGGTCTCCCCTAGCAAACAGCTCGCAAGGACGACCGTCCCACCACAGGGCGCAGTGGGTTGTTGGAGACCGCAGTCCCCCTTTTCATGAGGAATGGTTCAGTTAAGCGGCAGCGCAGAGACTTCCCAGGAGGTCACCCATCCGGTGACTACTCCAAACCGAACACGCTTAACTATTAATTTCTTCCACTCCTCATCACCAATTGACCTCCAGCTGCAAGGGAATTTTCGTCGCATGATATTTTAAGATCCCTTTCCCGCACCAGGAGAGTTCTAAGATCCCTCTCCCGCACCAGGAGAGTTCTCAGATCTTATGCCCAGAACCGCTGCCTTACAATGATGTTAACACACGAGTTAGCCACCTCCGCAAGACGCTGATCCTGCCGGTAAGAACGATCAACTAGGCCAACAAGAATAAAAAGAAAATAAGTAAACAAGTCCACAATCACACGCATCTGTATATATATCCATCCAAATGTAAACTGTCCATCAATGAGTACAATAAATGAAAGAGTAAAAGGGCTTATGCCCGGTACATATCCAAAAGGAAATACCGATAACATAGTACTCTCTCACACTACACTATGCAGAAGCAACTCAAAATACTCTCCAACCTGTCGTCTTGTGGTAGTAGTGATGCGTGACATCTGCTCCTCAGGGTCTGCCGTCACGTCCTGCCTAAATTATTGCGACTCCTGCTCCTCAATCTCCTGGTGTTACGGCAACATCCGACCGTTAGTCAAAAAGACTAAGCCATTTTGTCCCCGCCTCCCCCCACGACTTCTAGGCACCGAGCGGGAGGACGAAGCGGAGGACATCAAAGGGTAAAAAGAAATACAGGTGACATGGATAGTACTATCAGTATAAAGGACATGTGAGTAGTGAGAACAAGAACAACATGTAATAAATGCAGTAAGTAAGGCATCAGTGACAGGTAAGTAATGAGCAGTAAATAAATAAATGCGGCGCATTTGAAGTAATAGGTAAATCTACCACACCATCACCTAGAGTATCTTAACTTATATGAATGCTCATACAAACTTATAAGTTAAGATTTCCAGAATTATAACTTATCATATAAAAGAGCACACACTAATTTATATGATAAGGGTCTGCAAATGTGTATGTCATTATGATATTATGAATGTTATGTTATGCTAAGTTCATACAGTGCAACTCACTCACACGAATTTGTAATCACATACCTTTAGTTTCCGCTTTTCGGAGGTAGCCAACCTCTCAGGTACTTCTGCCGTGGCAACGAAATCAGTGGGTCGGGCACTCCACTTCTAGGTGGGAATACACACTACCATACGTAGACCTCTCGTACGCTGTTGTACACATCCTAGGTGCACTTCCGCGAGCTCTTGCGTATTCTTGCTGACATCCTGCCAGTCTTTTATGGTCAAGTGTGCGTTTTCGGGGATCGTCCTCCAGACAGCAGTATAAAGAACCTACTGGCCCCTCAAACCATCACACCAACCTAAGTCAACGTACTACCGTCAGTGTGACGATCGGTCCAGTACCGAAGACCCGCCACTAATTTGTTCGTATGCACATGCAATTTATCACCACTCAAGCCTTCAGCTCGCAGGACTAACTCGTCCTAATATACAACCTCCCATCCCTTAACTCGGGATAAAGTTTACCATATCTCTTATTCATTTAGTTAGACTAATCTTGTCTAATTATTGTATACTTAGAAGTTTTATGGTGAGTCCTGGGCTTCCCGAGGTTTACCCGACGAAGGGCTCGCAGCGGTACTAGATGGAAGTCTGGGGTGATATCCCAGACCTTCCTTTCTCAGAATATTTATTCTTATTGGTAACTATCCTTGTTAAAGTTACCCTCATGGTTGCTATATACTATTTAAGTACGATTTAGGTTTCTGTTAGGTAACTGACGACCTTTTACTAATGCGTGGTCCAAATCCTTAGGTGTTCATTTAAACACTCATATCTAACCTTGAATGCTTCATTGTCACCATAACTGTCTAAATGTCACTATAAGTTCTATGATTAGAAAGCCCCCAAATTTACTTCAATTGTTCACCGTCACTACAACAAACTGCACTTATAGTAAGGACCTAATTCGTTACAGTAAGTGCCAAAAATCGTTACAAAAACTCTATGGTAACGAAAAAAACTTTAAGTAACGGTCCTCCTCTAAAGCTCGACGCTAAAAGTTCTTGTAACGAATGTATGCATGTCGTTACAAATAAATTAATTATAACAAACGATACTTTCTCACCAAAAAGAGATTCTTCCTCACAATAAATTGGTCACAATAAATATTATTTCGTTACAAATGTTTTTTTCCTCACAAAAAACAGTTACGATTAAAACTATTTCGCTACAAATGTTTTATTTTTTCCTCACTAAAAATAAACTAACTTCGTTACAATAAAGTATAATAAACATTATTTCGTTACAATAGATTAAACAATAGTAAGAAAAAAACGTTACATTTATTTTTCATTCTTCTTACTACAGCCAATTCATTTATATATCAAAAATATTACATTTCTATTTTTTGTGTGCCTGAGATTTTATTACAAATAATAATCTTGAAAACACACATATATTTAATATTTCGTAACAAGATCAACATGTATTTATTCACACCAAAAAGTATTATATAGAGTACAAGTTATTATCATCTCTTCTAAAATAATACAATATTATATTACAAGATCAACATGTTTCTAATAAATCTTCCGTCATTTTTCGAAAAATGAATCGTCCATCACTTTCTGACTAATGAATCTTTCGTCACTTGCCGGTCAATGCTCGAGCACCCTACAAATAAAAGAGAGCAACTAAATCACCCTTAAATAAATGAGAGCAGAAACATCCATACAAACTCACATCCATACATACATAATCCATACACACCCCATTAAACAGGCGTACAATAAAACACACACTTGCCGCCCGTTGTTTAGTTCACACTGTAATCCCTTCCTTACAATGTGAATTCAAGAATTTAGTAGAAATTTTGCCAAAAAAATTCATCTGTACAAAACAGTACATCAAAAATATTGTTGTGCAGGTCATATTGGAATACTTGATATATATAAAACAGTACAAAACAGTAGATCTTGGAATAGTTGATCAACAATATTGCCTCCCAACATTTTTTCCCTAAAGGAAGGGATTACATTAACCTGCATATATTTAACATTAACCTGCATATATTTAACATTAACATGCATATATTTAACATTAAACTACAATTTAATATATAATCTTTAGGTATGTTACATAGCCACCAAGCTCAGGTTCAATCAGACCATAACAATCTAAATTAGAACACTACAACAAAAATGTCAATTAGGAACAAAAATTATGAAGGCTTTGCAATTTGTTGCTAATTGGCAACAAATTTAGCTACGTATATGATTTTGGTCTTTTGATACAAGATTAGCAACGAATATTTTTGTTGAAGATTTAGAATCAAATATATTTGTTGCAAAATAACACTTGATAGTTAGGAAGGAAATATTTTGTGATCGCAATTCATTGATGATTAATATCCCCCCAAAATGTATGGAGGGAAAATAAAAAATTCCCTCCAAAATTTTAGCACCATTTTTTATAATAATATTCTTTTTATTCATCTTCCCCAAGCCTCCTCATTTCATAATTTCTGCTCCCGTGGCTTTCTCCCGTCGCCTTCCTTGCGTCGCCCTCCTCCCGTCACCCTCCTCCCGTCGCCCTCCTCCTGTCGCATTCCTTCCGCCCCACTCCAAGAGACATCTTCCCGTTGCGCTACTCTATTCTCCCCCTCTTATTGCTCTGCTCCCGTCACCGTGCCCTAGAAGAGTCGCCCAGCTCTCCCGAAGATACCTCTAGTGCCGCCATTCTTAGGTGGTCCAATCGCCCTCCTCCCATTGCTCTGCTCCGGCCACCGTGCCCTAGAAGAGACGCCCAGCTCGCCCGAAGATAACCTCCATTGCCTCCATTCTTAGGTGGACGATCTCCCAAGGTAATGTTTGATGCTTTGTTCACTCCATTCCTAGGTTTGATTTCTCCTTTTCAGTACTTCCAATTTCATTCAAATGCCCTAATTTGTTGATATATGCTGCAATGTTTTTCTTCTTGGACACCACACAAGATCATCACTCTCTAGGGCATTTTTTCTTCATTACCATTTGAAATGATAAATTAACAAGCAAGAATTTAAGGATGGAGGCAAAAAAAGCATTCCTATAATTGATGTGTCTAATAAATGATTGAAATTTTACAACTTGAAACTCATCTTACCTTTCTTTCCAAGGTATAATTTATTTATTTTGCTGCTAAAAAAAGGGAAATGAAGATAACAATTAGCAAAAATTGCTTCTGGCAGCTAGATAGAGGAAAAGAAAAAACTAGTTGCAAGCAAGAGATTTCTCGACAAGAGTCGCCAAATAATTGCAATTTCAAATTGTTGTCGACATAATTGCATGGTCCTCTATACTTCTACTATGACAATTTCCTTCGTGTAGATAACTTCTTTTCATATCGGGTCGAAATAGATAAAGACTTAAAAAGGGAAATAATAACATTACTGAATTGTCAAAACTACTTCGATATACCAATTTTACCTTGGAAACTCATCCAGCCTTTGCAACGAGAAACTCATCCAGCCACTATCTCTCTTCTCCCTCTTAATAAGTGTTAAGAATATAGTCTCACAACGAGAAACTCATCCAGCCTTTGCACATAATATATGCCATGGGCCCCTCCACCTATATCATTATAATGATCATTTAAGTTTTTGTACAATTAACTTTGTTGATTCTTGTTCTTTCATTTTTGTAAACCTATGAACTCCAACTATCTCAAGTTTCCTAAAGTCCGTCTGTTTGGACGAAATTAAGGCCCCTGAAATTGGGATTGAAGATCAAATTCCAATTATGTTGTTCGGTTATTACGCTTGAAAACAGAATTGGAATTCAAATTCATTTTGAACTAAACCCTATTGAAAGGCATAAATTAGAATTGATCTCTTCATTACCACACAAGATATTTTTGACTGTTTTTTTTGTGTATGTGAATTTTTTCTTTGTTGACAAACCTCCTCACAGGCATGTAATTGTTGTTTCAACATTATCTATACTATTATAATGAGAAATATTTGAATTAGTGTACTAATGTAACATTATAGTTGTGTATCTATCATATATATTTATATATGGTTATTTATAGGGCATCCCTCACAAGTTTATTCAGTATGAAAAATACAACTTCATTGTTGTTCTGCAAGTAGACAAAATCAAAACATAGGTTTTGATAAACGATTTTTTTTGAATCGCGGTTTAATTGTAAACCACATTACAACTTCATGATTAGGGTTTCTCATAGATTAGGGTTTAATTGTTAGGTTTCTCATAGATTAAATTAGCAAGCATGCACACAACTATAATGGACTACTTTCACTTAAGATGTTATAACTGGATATATTTACTTCCATGTGTGTGTGTGTGTGTGTGTGTGTGTGTAGACTTTAATATGTTTCCTTGTTAGTCATCTTATATTTAGACTTTAGTATTTAAATCACGCACAGTTACGACATTTGTTATTAAAATTAAATTGCAGCTTTATGCGATGTTTAATTGAACGTGATGACTTGTACAAGAGTTTATAATAAATATATAGTGAATAATAATTTTGTATGTTGTGTATGCAGAATAACAATCATGCATCCGGATGGGGGATGGATTAAAAATCGTGTTTGTCCAGGAGGATATGGTATTACAGATGAGTACATAATGGGGGTGAAGGGATTCATTGAATTGTGCCAACAATATCCCGGATATATGGATCAAGGAAAAATTCGATGCACGTGTTGTGATTGTAGGAGCTTGAAATTTATTGTGCCTGATATGGTTAATTTTCACCTTATCTCTAGAGGATTTGAACGTGATTATATTAATTGGGTTAGGCAAGGGGAACCACATTGGGATGAACCATCCACTAAAGTCTCTACTATTCGTATGCATGAGCAGATTATGTTTGAGCAGAGAGTCATTGAAGAGCAACAAAATTCTTTGAGGGATATGGTTGTTGATGTTGTTGGTCCTGAATTTAATTGGAATATTAGGGATGAACCACAAGATCCTAACCCGATGGCAAAGAAATTCTTTGACATGAAGGATGCTGCTGATAGTCCTCTTTGGCCTGGTTGCGAGAATTATTCAGTGTTGTCAGCATTGACAGAACTCTTAAACATCAAGTCTGAGTCAAATTAAAGCGTGAAACATTTTAATCAATTTTTAAAGGTATTTGGTCGGATGTTGCCTAAGGGACATAAGTTACCTGATAGCTTTTATTCATGCAAGAAGATGGTTGCTCCTCTAGGCCTTGGACTTTAAAAGATTGATGCATGCGAAAATGATTGTATGTTGTATTGGAAGTGTGATGAAGTGTTACAAGAATGTCGGATATGTCACCACCCTAGGTTTAAGCCTAGGAATAAATATGGGAAAAAAGCATAAACCTATACCATTTAAACAATTGAGTTATTTACCACTTACGCCAAGGCTACAAAGGTTGTACATGTCTACAGTCACTGTAGAACATATGAGATGGCGCAAGGAAAACATTAGTGAGGAGGGAAAATTATGCCATCCTAGGGACGGCGAAGCTTGGAAGCACTTTGATCGAACTGAATCAATATTTTCAGCCGAGCCACGAAATATCAGACTTGGGCTTTCAACTGATGGTTTTAATCCACATAATCAAGGATCTAAACCTTATTCTTGTTGGCCGGTTATTATCACACCTTACAATTTACCTCCATGGATGTGTATGGATAGACCTTATTTGTTTCTTACCTTACTCGTGCCAGGTCCAAAGAGTCCAGGCAATAGCTTGGATGTATATTTACAACCTTTGATAGATGAGTTGAATACACTATGGAGTTCTGGGGTTGAGACTTATGACATCTCTACAAAACAAATTTTTTTGATGAGAGCAGCACTAATGTGAACCATCAGTGACTTTCCTGCATATGGAATGTTGTCAGGTTGGAGTATACATGGTAAACTAGCATGTCCATATTGCATGAATCATATCAAGTCATTTAGACTCAAACATGGTAGGAAACCATGTTTTTTTGATTGTCATCGTTTATTTTTGCCTTTAGATCATCCTTATAGATATCAAAAAGACAACTTCACTAAGGGAAGGATTGAGACAGATACACCTCTCATTCACTTAACTGGTCATGAGCTCGAGGCAATAGTTGCAGCATTACCAGACATTGATTTTGGTAAGACAAAGGACAAGTATAGATTGGAAGGGTTTGGTGAATCTCATAATTGGTTGAAAAGAAGTTTTTTTGGGACTTGCCATATTGGAAAACAAATTTAATACGTCATAATCTTGATGTAATGCACATTGAAAAAAATGTGTTTGATAATGTATTTAACACTATTATGGATGTAAAAGGTAAGACCAAAGATAATGTTAAAGCTCGTCTAGACCTCCAGAATATATGTAAGCGTCGAGATCTTGAGCTCAAAGAGGTGAATGGAAAAGTTTATAAACCTAAGGCAAGTTATGCATTATCTAAGGATGAAAGAGATATTATTTTGAGGTGGATAAAAAACCTGAGACTTCCGGATGGGTATGCATCCAAATTGGGTAGTTGTGTTAATTTGGATGATTGTAGTATGTATGGAATGAAGAGTCACGACTGTCATGTTTTTATGGAGAGGTTGCTTCCTCTTGTATTTCGAGATTTATTACCAGAATTTATATGGAATGGCTTAACTGAATTAAGCCAATTTTTTAGAGACCTGTGTTCACTATTCTGTATGAATCAAATATGAAAAAAATGGAGGAGAACATAATCATAATATTAGGTAAGCTTGAGAAGATATTTCCTCCAGCTTTTTTTGATTCAATGGAGCATTTGCCAATACATTTGGCATATGAAGCAAGGGTTGGTGGGCCTGTTCAGTATCGATGAATGTATCCTTTTGAGAGGTAAAATCATTGAACCTATTTTTTTATTTCATATTATATATATGTGTATATTAATTTTTATATCCACAGGTGTTTGAACACATTGAAACGCAAAGTAAAGAACAAGGCATGTATAGAAGGATCAATTATTGAAGCTTACTTGATTGAAGAAACTTCTACCTTTTGCTCTCATTTCTTTGCTCCTAATGTGGAAACAAGATCTACAATTATTGGGCGTAATGATAATATGATCAATCAAGTTGAACCATGTAGTCGCATATCAATGTTTAATTCTTCTAGTAGACTCTTTAGCCCAAAAGATCACAAGCGCATTTTAACTTCAACTGAAAAGGCCGCATGCATAATCTATATTATGTTGAATTGTCCAGAAATAGCTGAATATGTTGAGTAAGTAACATCATAATTAATATTTCTTCATTACCTTCATTGTTATTCAAAAGCGATCACAAAGTATGCTTTGCAGACTTTATGATGTTGAACAACGAGCTCAAATACCGAATCTAACTCCTAAGGCATTAGGAGTTATGCGCGATAAAGATTTTGTCAACTGGTTTGAAGAATATGTAAGTTGATATGTTATTATAAGTTATGTGATTATTTACTATATATTGCTCGTGCTAAGATCAAAAAACATTTTTTTTGCTTAATAGGTTGAGAATCCAGTCAACCAAATAACAGACAATGAAATAAAAGTCTTTGCACGCGGATTTAGTAGCATTGCCAAAACTTGGAATGGGTGTATAGTGAATGGATATAGATTCCACACACTCGAGTACGGAGAAACGAAATCTACAATGAACAGTGGCGTCTGTGTTAATGGAAGTTATTATGATGATTCTAGTGAAGACTATGATAGAGAGCTGATGGAAATTCTTGAGCTGAGTTTTTTAGGGTCTGTTGCCAATACTATAGTGATGTTCAAGTGTAAATGGTTTGACACTGGAAAACGAGGAACAAAGGTTCATCCAAGATATAAGATTATTGATATTAATAATGATCGTAGCATGGCCGAAGATAACCCCTTTGTGCTTGCTTTCCAATGTCATCAAGTATACTACACGTCATATCCTTGGAGAAAGAAAACAATTGATCGTCGTTGGCGCAGTGTTTTTAAGGTTAAAGCAAGAAGCACATATGAGATAAATTATACTCACATGCATTATCAACAAACACCACTAGAGGAATTCTACCAAGAGGAGTCAACTACTAATCCAACCCATGTTGTATTAGATGATGTTCCTATTTAAGCAATATTCATTGTCAAGCGGAAGAAGTATGCCCCGATGAATTACAACAATCAAGGAGGGATGTTGAAAAAAATGTTGATTCTGATGAATTAAATGATGTGGACCCATCAGAGGATGAAGACATTTGATAGTTTGTGTTTGATCCAAGCTCTCTTGTTCTCTTTTGACTTAAATTCCATAAATTTTTATTTGGAACATATTATTTTAGTAATGTTTTGCCGATCAAAGTTTTGCTTACATGGAGCACAATCAAGGGAGAGCAGGCGCATGGTAACACATGGCATGCATTCATCAAATTTTTGCTAATTACATCTTGCTGGAGACACTCCTTCAGCTTGTTGACTTTTTGATGCAACTGTTAGTTTGTGCATCCCGGTAATTGTGAGTGACATATTGAGTTACCTTTTGAAGATGCCATAGACTATGAGAAGATAGCTATTTTTGTTGATTCAAGTCAAGTTGTACAGCCAAGGCACTTGGTTTCTATTCTAAGAGGAGTAATTACAAAGAAAGTTTTGCAGTATCATGAAACATGGTCTCAAAACATATATTCTATTCTATTCTACTGTCCTATTGTATGTATTTTTTTTCTGTAGCAGGCACATGCTGCTAGATTCTGTTACCTCTATCCAAAATTCGTAGAAGCTTCGCGTTATACGCAGCCTTCCGTCTATTATTAACTCGATCCAACGCCGAATCGGCATCCTGCGGATATAACTGTGGAAGAATATGTTGAGTGTATCCATCTTCAATACTCTAACTTTTATTTTGTGTTATTTCAATATTATCTTATTCATTTTTACTAAGTTTGATGGATACCACCAGCTTTTGATTGTGAAAGGTATTTGCTTATTTCTTTGGGTTTACTTCACTTTTTAATATTAAATGTTGCCCGACCTTACCCGAGTACCTTCATCCACTTTTATGTTTAAAACTAGCTTTCTTTTCTTGATGGCGGTCATGACCATTGTCATGCCAAACATACATTCTATGACAGTGGTGTTTTTGTCCAAACTTATCGGAGCAAAAACGCTACGCAAAACCTAGCCTATATCTCCATTTACTTCCATGCCTGAAGGTTGATTCTACTTCAAATTGTTGTTTTTGAAGCATTTGTTGTATATTGTCATGGTTGTGGAAGTTATAGTCCCATCTGTATATGCATTGGTAAGCATTTTACTGGTATGATTCAATTACTTGTTTGAGACTTTTTTGCATTGACTGTTGATTTCTAGCAGGTGGATTTCCCCATTCATCTACCCTCCCTTGCTCCAAAACTCTCCCGAGCTGCTGCCAACACTTCTCACAGCTGCTGCCAATCTTCAGGAAGTTCTTTTCAGCCTTGGTATGTGCTGTCCAGCAGCCTACATCACTAATGTGAGCCCAGAATTCAGTACCTACTTCGATTCCAGCCCCGGGAAAATCCTCCAAGCCTTGTTGTGTAAGCTTTTTAAGTCGAAAATCTTTTATTTCACGTTGATTCGTGTTCTAGTTCTCTATTTGTCCAGCTACATTTGTTTTTAGATATACTATTTATCACCATTGTTCTAAATGTTGTAAATTATTTCTAGCATCTTAAGTGTTGTTTTTCTAAATATTGTCAATTATTTCTAGCGCATTGTGAACATGATTGCTAGCATCTTGAACTGGAATTTTTTTGCTCTAAATGTTGTTGTCAATTATTTCTAGCATCTTAAATAAGATTTACTCCATTCTTCGAGCATGATGAGGACTAGAGGAAGGGGAGGTAGATTATTATCTAAAAGAAATCGCGAAGATCCTTTTCTGAATCTTTTAATGCAAGATGTGAATAATCACTCAACCTCTGATTATGACTCACAAAATGATACGGATGAGGAGCATGATATATCTGAAAAGGTGAATATTGAACAAGTCATATCTGAAGAGGTGAATATTGCTCAACATGATTGCTTGGATCCTCCTTTGGACCAACTAGAGTCAACTAATTCAGATAGCAAAGATGAGGTCGAGCATGATGAAGTCGGGCGAGAGATATTGATCATCGTTGGAAAATGGTAAAATTTTCCATTATAATTCAATTTTTTCTTTTCATAATATTCTAATATGTTTTTATATTTGTAGCTTCATTAGTATCGCTGCACCTAGGTCCATGTTGAACTGTTTAAGAGGTTGGTTCAACGGAGTTTGGCCCACATTTAGTAAAATTCCAGATGATGTAAAACAAAACTTCTTCAATATGTTCAAGGTAAATCTTCCAATTGTTTCTTGATTTATTTGTCAAATTAATGTTCATAACTTCAAATCTTATGATAATTGTAGGAGAAATTTACTTGGCGTGCTCCATCAACAGAACAGCAAATATATAAAATTTGGAAGAGTTATTTTAGTAGAATAATGACTTCAGAGATGAGGCGCATCCGAAAAGTTACAAAGTCAAAGTCTGCACCTCCACCGACATGGATGCGGAAAGAAATTTTTGAAGAATTATGGAGTATATGGGTAGCTGATAAATACAAAGATCTTCAAGCAAATAATCACAAAAATAGAATCTCCGATAGAGATGGCCTTGGGGTAGTTAAAAGTACAGCAGGATCTATTTCCATTCCACATCATGCTTATAGAATGGTAAGTGATTAAACCTTTGGACATCGCAGTTTTTTATTTGAACTTTTAATACTAGCGTTCAAATTCTTCTATTTCAAGTGCTATTGCTTGGTGGGGTGTTTATGACGTTTAAAGGTAATTACGAATGTAGTTAATGATCATGTTGATTAATTTCAAGACAAACAACTGACTGTGGGAATGGTTGTTCGTGGTTGTAGGAGAGCTGGATGGGATGGCTGTAGGAGAGGTGGTGGCGGTGCAGGGAAGGATATTTGTGGCTGTTTGTGCAGAACCTAAGCTGAGTTGTGGCTGTTTGGGCAGAAATTAGGTTGAGTTGTGGCTGTTTGGGCGGAAATTAGACCGAGTTATGGCTGTTTGGAAGGAGAAACAGGAGGGGTGTGATCTAGGAATGTTGTTGTTTGGTGTCTGGAAGGAGCGGGATCAGTGGGAAGGCTGAATGGGTTTAGTGGAAGTGGTCGGGAGCTGTTTAGGAAGGCTGGAATTGGTGGCAGGGCTGCTAAAGGGTTCAACTAGTGCTGTAATTCTATAAACAGTCCAAGGGGAGCGGTGATGGCTGGGATTGGGATAGAAAAGAGGGCAACAACACTAGGAACATTAGGAAAATAAAAGAGAAGACAATACCTAGAAGTCGACATCTTGGTCTGGATGAATTAGTCTCTTTTTAGAAGCTTTAACATGTTTGCACCTTTTCAATAGTTTGGATATATTTATTGTTTTCTCCACCAGCTAATCGCCATGTATGCTAAATACACTGCAGGCTCATGCTAATGCGGGGTTACCGGTTCCTCATGAAAATGTTTTCAACAGAACTCATAGAACCAATAAAGGACGAGGACCATTTGTTGATAAGAAATCAAAGAAAACATTTGTAAGTCTTTTTTTCATGGTTAGTTTTTAGTAGATATGCTAATATCTTATTTCTTAATGTCATTATTAATTATAATTTTTAATTTACTTTATAGGAGTCTTACACCCTGAAGTTAAATGAGAAGCAATCTCAAAATAATGATACAACAATATTGTCTTCTACCAATGCTTCTTCCACATATTATCCGGATTTATGGATTGAGGCTTCCGGTGGTCTTAAAAATGGTCGTTGCTATGGATTTGGCAATTCATACAATGAGAGTGTCATCTATGGTGCTAGTTCAAGAACCAATGCACAAATTGTAATTGAGAAGTACAAAGACCGTGTTGAAGAATTAGAGAAACTTCAAATGGAGATGAACAATAGTTTTGAACAGAGAGTAGATAATGTTGTTAAAGATATTGTTAAAAATGTTGTTTCTACTGCTTTAGAGGTGCATGGAATTTATCAAAGTCATCACTTTTCTCCTGGACAATACTCTTCTCCTGGATCATATACTTCTAGTCAATTCTCTGCTCCAGGTTCTGGTTATTTTTCAGCTCCAGTTCCCGGCTACTATGCAACTCCCAACTATTTTCGAATACCAAGTCATCATCCGCAAGCTCAATATCAAGCTCCAAATCAAGATTCTTCTCTGGTTCAACGCCAATCTTCCGACAACGGTCATTGTCCAGATCAGCTGATTCCACGCTCATAGTTGTCACATTTTGTTTTGTTTAAAATTTTGATACATGTCATCATATTTTGGTGGATTTACTTTTGATTTTGTATTGCTGTTTGGCTATGTATCTAAATTGATGTATCAAAGTTTGTTGGTATGCCAATTTTTGTATATATATATCAATGACAAGTGGTGTATATGACTTTTGATCATATTGATAGTAAATTTATATTGGTTGTTTTGTTGGATGTATTATTATTAAATAATTGAATAATTATGTAATAAAAAAATATTAATTTAAATTATTGTTAAAAAATATGAAAATAACAAATTATCGTTAATTCAATTATAAAAACCATTTATTGTTAAATAATTTTAATTTTAATATTTGACATTTATTAGCAACGAAGTTTGTAACAATTTTATTGCTAGATAATATTAGGATCAAAATTATTTGATGATGATTAGCTTCAATTTTTTTGGTAGATAGTATTCCTTGTTGATTTAGATAGCAATAAATTCGTTGATGATTATTTGTTGTTGATTAGCAAGGAAAACCACCCTTGCTAAATTTAACTAGGCTTAAATTGGCCATGAATCAATTTCGTTCCTAAATTCCTTCCTAATCTAAATTAGCAACAATTTTCATCATTTAGCAAGGAATTCTCCACCTTGCTATTTGATGTATTTGTTGTAGTGAACTTAGAAATCTAAACAGAAATATAAGATATGAAGCTCAGGAAATATAAGATATCAAGCTTGGGAAATATGTTACATAGCCACAAAGCTCAGGAAATATGTTACATAGCCACCAATCTAAGGGCGGAGGCGGGGATCGAAACAGAGCTTTTTTGCTCCGCTTCTCATGGCGCGGCGGGTGCAAACGCGGCAAATGCCGCCGCCCACCATTTGGTTACGCGCCTTGCAGCGGCGTTTGCCGCAAACGCAGCCCGCCACCGCCACGCCAAATGCCGCCAAAAAATTGAGCAGGGAGAGCTAAGCTTATTCAAAATAAAGTTTTTTTGAGGGTCTTGATTTCATGGCTGGTTGATATTGGATGGTCAGGAATGAAACTATTGTTTTTAAAGGAGTACCATACGTTAGTTCTGTTGTGATCGAGAGGGAGGGGATCGGGAAAATTAGAGGGGGAGGGGGGAATTTGTGGGTTTAATAAACCCCTAGCCCAAGGCTATCTGCAGACCACTCCCTTATCCGCACCCCAACTCCTATTCGCACCCCAAACTCATTTTCTTTTGAAATTAAGGCGTTACATTACTAACAGCAGCTATATAGAAGAGTCCAATTAAAAGCATGATGGAAAGATTCTATATTAATTAAGAAAAAAATGAAAATATAGTGTACTCATGATGGAGTAATATGCAAACTAAACTGAACTTACAAACCAGAAAATAAGCAAACTAAACTGAACTGAAGGAAATTGTAAATCATCATGAACTGCATTCGAAAACACCACTCGATCGCATCGATTCTCAAACATCACCACCAACGCTCCTTCAGTCCGCTAAGTAATCAATTTCATGATATTTCATCAAGGATAAGTGTATAGAAATTATTTTGATTGTTATGCTCCAGAAAAATTAGAATAGAACAGTAAATAAAAGGCTGGATATGTGAAAATGTTTGAGGGTGTAGTTACCTTGGATCTCAATCGCAGATTTGGAGAAGCCGAGTAGGGGGTTTGAAACCTGCAGCAGATTATGGAGATTAGGCAGTTAGAACTTAGAAATAAAAAATAGAAATCAAAGTTAGAAAGTGACAATCTCATATTCCGTCGGATTAGAAATCAGAAAATAGAAATCAAACTGAAATGACTGAAAATCGGATTAGAAATCAGAAATAGAGAAGCACTGCAATGACTGAAAATCGGAAGAATCATACCTTTTTTTAGGGTTTTTTGGAGGTAGAATGGAGGAGGAAGTGAATAGCAACGTGGAGGTTAGGGATACGCCTGGGAGCAAATCGGAAGCGAAAGTATGATGGTGAGGGCGGTTGCTTGGTCGTCGAAGGACTCCTGTTTTGATGAGGGTGGTGCGGACAGCGACGGGGCGGACTCGGACGGGGCGGACTCCAAAGGTGCTGAGGGGAGGAGCGATAACTTTAGTGGAATAGGGGAAGAGTGGGGTTTGGAGTTGAAGAAAGGAAGTATGTGAGAGGTTATTTTGACAGGAAGCGTCGACGCCAGTTGAACGGGCAGATCGCGAACAGGGAGTGGGATGAGGGCGCTCGCGTCGTATAGTTGCAGATCGCGAACGGGGAGCGGGATGGAGAGCGTTGGAGCGGCCATAAAAAGCACTGTGTCAGAATAAGTGCGGGAAATATATATGCCGCCAAAAAATTCAGGAGGGTGAGATAAGTTGATTCAAATTAAAGTTTTTTTGAGGGTCTTGATTTCAAATCTTTTGTATTTTATTATATATGAAATTTATTTTAATTTAACAAAATAATAAATATTAGCATCAAAATTTTAATTCCTTGCTATTTTAACAATGATAAAATACCTTGGTAATAATACTTGCTAAATAGAAAGGAAAAAATTGCTTGCTAATATTAACTAGGACCAAATTAGGTAGGATTTTTTTTGTTTCTAAATTCCTAGCTAAATAAATTTAGAAAGGAATTTGGCTACTTAGCAAGGGATTTAGCTCGTTGCTAATTACAATTTTTCTTGTAGTATATGCCGCCAAAAAATTCAGGAGGGGGAGATAAGTTGATTCAAATTAAAGTTATTTTGAGGGTCTTGATTTCATGAATGGTTGATATACGGTCAAGAATGAAAGTATAGTTTTTAAATGAGTGTTGAACTACTTTTTAAAAGAGTATATAGACGAATTTTTTTTGGCAAAATTTCTACTAAATTCTTGAATTCACATTGTAAGGAAGGGATTACAACAAGCTTGATGAAATTTTTCTGCCCTTGACACATCGATTTCTTTCATTAAAAAAAAAAGATTTTTTAGTGCTGGTAATTTATTGGATGTTTTTTTGAAAAATTTGTTTTGTACTTGCAGTTCCAATTACATTATGCTGCAGTTTTATCCAATGATATTACATTCGTTGGTTTCACTAATTCGATCAACAAACTCTACCGGCTGAGCTTCTGCGAACCACACATCCTTTGTTAAATCATTCAAGAGGTATAAAATTTCCAACACATTTCAATTTTTGTTGATCAACAAACTCTACCGGCAGTGAAGATGTTTGTTCTATATAATGCTAGAAGTAATATTTTTAATGTGTTTGGCATTGCTGTGCGATTGTATTTTTAATCATCTATTATATTGGTCTTAAAGCACGGTTTAGCTTTTGTGATTATAGTCTACTAAATATTTGAGCTTGGTGGCTATGTAACATATAACTCTACTTGAGGTTTTGTTATTTACAGCACCATTTTGACACGTAACACTATTTGAGGTTTTCTTATTTAGGTAACATCATATAGATTTCTCATATACTTGCAACTTTTGAGCCCTTTTAACCTATAGTGAAAGATGTCACCGAATAACGAGATGCACGTAACACACGGAGATGCGAGCTTCGTCATCTGCGCGAGGATGCTCTTCGAGCCCAACGAAACATGGTTGAAGGAAGTTCACATATACCACCTCCACATGCTTCATCGACAACTACCATATTGAATAGTACTACAAACATCCAACCTATCACATTCCTCCCTAGGGGAAGACGACCAACACGAACAAGACAACTACCACCTCAAGATAACTCACTAGCTCATAACGTGATCATGTCACCAGATGCACTACCACCACAAACGCAAGCTGATATACAACATCAGTCGTTAGATGTCGAACATTCTTCCATAAATGCAGTACAACAACCGGTACATGATTTTGGAGAAAGAACAAGTACTAAGCTACACGTTTAATCTACACTTCTCATCAATACACCTTCAATACCTCTCCGATCGACTAATAGTCTAAGCTACACGTTTAATCCCCCACGACGACCGTGTATTTGGGTTGTGTGTGAGTGTTTGTCTGTCTATGCATGTTTGTATGTGCTTGTGTGTGTCTGTGTTTGCGTATCTATGTGTGTTAATTGTGTGTCTGTGTCTGTGTCTATGTGTGTTTGTGCGTGTTTGTGTCTTTGCTTGCGTGTCTATGAGTGTTTGTGTTTGTGTTTGACTATGTTCGTGTCTATGTCAGTCTGTATCTATGTCTGTGACTGTGTTTGTGTCTGCGTGTCTGTGTTTGTATGTGTCTGTGTGTGTGTGTGTGTGTGTGTGTGTGCGTTTGTGTCTGGTGAGAAAATTAAATTAATATTCAATTATTTTTTATTCAGTTGATCGAGCGCCTGAGAGTGGACGAAATTGAGCGGGAAAATTCTTACTTTTAAAAAATACATAAATGGATAAACCTTATTTAAAAATACATAAATCTTATTTAAAGCTCATGTGCACTGTCGGGCAATGTCGAGGCGGGGGTATTGTCGAGCGGGGAACATGGGCCTCTTGTGCACTGTCAGTTGATCGAGCTCCTAAGAGCGGACAAACTTGAGCGGGGGTAATTCTTATTTTAAAAAAAACATAAATCTTATTTAAATAGTAAATTTTATTGAACAACGCGTTGTATTTATGAATTGATTTGACATATATTTATGAATTTCATTACACATTTATTTTCATTAAAGCACGTGTCATCCATCAATCAATATATATATATATATGACATATATTTTCATTAAAACGCTAGGTCCCGAGCAAAAAATGTGTGCGCTGACGAATTTATTTATGCTCCCAAGCAAAAAAGATAGAGCTAGTGCAATGCGCGCGACTGAAAAAAAAAACGTGTGCTCGGGAAATTAAACACGCATCCGAGTGAAAAGCACGTGCTCGAGCGAAAAATGGGCGCTCGAAGGGTACAATTATTTCACCCCTGCGCACAATGAAAAATTATGCGTGCATGCAGGGTCAATGCGCGATCGTTATTTTTATTTAAAAATTATATTAATATGTTTTAAATTTTTTGATTTGTTTTGTGCAAAATTTTATGGAGGGAAATTTCCCTCCATATATTTCATTAATGTGAGAGGGAAGGAAATAGACAAAACTTAATAAACTAGTGGAAGAGAACGGCGCGCGGCGACGGCCGAGAAAGAGAACGACGATGGCGGAGGCCGTGGAAGAGAGAGGCAACGGCGACCGTCGAAGAGAGGGGAGACAACGGCGGCGGCCGTACGTGAAAGACATTGCTACAGCTCGCAAATGGATGTTTGTGTGTTTGGTTGTCCGCGTCTGTGTGTGTGCATGTGTCTGTGTTTGAGCCCCGACACATGCAATACGCGCTAGCTCTCAAGCAAAAAAAGGAAAACTACACGCACGAGAGTGCATATGCGTGCGCGCGAGAGTGCATTTGCGTGCGCGCGAGAGTGCATTTATGTGTGCGCGAGAGTGCATTTGCGTGCGCGCGAGAGTGCATTTGCGTGCACGCGGGTTCGTGCGTGATTTTATTTTAATTTCAAAATTATATTAAAAAATTAATGTCATATTAATTTGAATTCATTTTTACATTTAATATATTTTAAATTTTTAGTTTTGTTTTGTTCAAAATTTTATGGGGGAAAATTTTTATCCGTATATTTCATTCATTCATGTGAGAGAGATAGAGCTGCTTGGGAGAGAGGCAGAATTTTTTTTATAAAAAGTTAAAGATTTATAAAAACCCTCGTACGCGCAAAAATACATGTCGCAATAGTACCATATCTGCGACAGCCGCGCACGGATGTTTGCGAGGCATAGGAGTACTGTCGTCGCGTTAGAGCACTATCGAGGTGGGGTACTGTCGCGCGCATACAAATTTTTTTTTTATTTTTTTCAAAAAAAAAAAATAATTCAAAACTTTGATAATAAAATAGTACAAAAATTGAAAATAAAATATGATATATTTTTTGTAACAAAACTTTAATAATAAAATATTACTATTAGTAAGGACAAAGTCTTTGTCACAAAAAACTTTCATGATGTGGTTACAATTGATACTTATTGTGAGAAAAGTTTTCTATTTGTAACGTAACATTAGTGTTGTTACAAATACTTAGAGTTATAGTAACGAATTAATTATTATTTTAACAAAATTTAAAATATTCATTACAAAAAAGTACTTTTTTGTAACACAACAAAAATTTGTTACTAAATATAACTATTAGTAACAAACTGCGTTTTAGTTGTATTTCAGTCCTTACAACAGGTGCAGTTTGTTGTAGTGCGTGACGTACTTCTGTTCACTATTCTCTATAGGGAAAACTTTCTCCAATTAGCCTACCACTCATGTGGACTGTAGTTACATATGCCATAATGTTATACTCCAAATTTCATTCCATTCCCACATGTTTTGACTAACTTAGATACTACCCCAAGTTTTTGCTAAACGCAGACCAACTCAACATTGGGCTAATTTGAATCTCTTTAATATGAACATCATAAAAACACGACCAAATGACTTAAGATTTTTATCATAGATCAAAAATGACTTAATCACAATATGGTCAAAAATTCATAATTTTCTCAACTAATTTGGCCATTTATAAAAATACTTTAGTTATTATGCACACCTCACTTTACACATGAATTACAATGTTATGAAGTCAAAATGCTCTCAATAAATTATCAGTGACATATATTGTATAAATATCATGGCTGGATGAATTTCCCAATTTTTCTTGATTTTTAAGATTACTATTAAAATATTCAAACTTTTAAATCAATTGGGCACATTACACAGTAAGTACTAAAATAATTGCTCCAAAAATTCTATAAAATTATCATATACTATTGATGATCAAAATAGATCCCATCCAGATTTTTAGAATTTTCCAGATAATATTAGTCATGCAAATTCCATTAATACATAAGTGTGCCAAAGGGTATTTTTGGTAATTATCAGTGTAAATGACTTCTATAAATTCTACCAAAATTTCCAGAGTTGTATTTCAAGATAAATATCATATGCCAGAGTATTGTATTTTCCCCTAGGTTTAGGTGATGTTAATTCTATTAATACACTTTGTGACAAAAAGACATTTTTGGTAATAATCAGTGTAAATGACTTCTAAAAATTCTACCAAAATTTCCATAGTTGTATTTCAAGGTAAACTATCATATGCCAGAGTATTGGATTTTTCCCTATGTTTTAGGTGATGTTAATTCCATTAATACACTTTGTGACAAAATTCATTATTCACAAATGTCCAAGAAATTTAATTCTAAAAATTCCAACAAAATTTACAGAGGTGTATAACATCCTAAAATATCATGTGACAGAAAAATCAGGTTTTTTCTAGGTTGTTTGATCACTTTTATTTGAATAATATATTTATGTGACAAATTCATTATTGTCCAAATATTTAGGATTTTTCTTTCCAAAAATCCTAATATTTCTAAGGATGATACCCTCCTCTATGATAGGTGTGTTACCAAAATTTCATGAGCCTACTACCATAAATAAGTGATGAGATCATAAAATACACAAATGTGCTATGTGCACACCACCCCTCCCTACATCACATTCCTATGAGTATGGGAAAATATGATCTAAAGTTGGCCAAATGGTCCCAACTTTTGACATGTTACTCAATAGGGTCTAACCCCTATACCACCCAAGACTTGAGTCACTTTGCATATATTTAACTATAAATATTTCATTAATATGAAATATCACATTTAACATAAAATCATAGAAAAATGTTGCCCTAAAATTTTGATTTTTTGGCTGGGGATGAGTCTATACTATTTACAACTATGGCTGAAATATTAGACTCGTCCATATAGGTATGAAGTATAGATCTACAAAATAAGGTCTGCACACTCCTTTGTACATGTCTCAGTAGAATGGACCTACAGGACACTGTAGGTCACCAAATGGGGTGATTTAAAGCACTATGGAAAGTAGAGAGCAAGGCCTACAAAAGTTGTCCTTGGCACTTTTGTCTAAAACAGATTCTAAGTAGCCCAAAAAATGAGTTTAATCTTATGTATAAAGTGTGACAGATTATTTAAAATGTATAGATATTGGTCTGCATATATTAATTCACCTGAAATCAAGGGTCTTGATTTCATCTCCTTCCTCCAGCCGACGGCCAACATTACTCCCAGCTGGGCTGATTTCTACCTTAATTTCCCGGCCACCTGAGGGACACCACTGTCGACCACCACCTCCACCACCTTCGTTAAGGTGGTGGCTACCGCCAGGCGGTGACACGGTTTCCAGAGGTAGCTCCTCCGGCAAACCCGAGCTAGGAGAAAAGTTCGGAAATTCTTCCTCTTCTTCACATGGGATCTGGTTCAATTGAACCCGATTTCTCTCCTAGGTAGTTCTAGATGCTAGCACAGAGGGAGAGGGGGAGAAATGGACCTCGATTGTGGCTCGGCGGCGTGTTCTCCGACGTGCGGCCATGGATTTCTCCATCTCCGGCGAGCTTGCTCGATCTGTGGATTCTCTACTGTTTCCTCTGCTCCAATAGGCTGGCTCGACTGCTAAGGCCCTTCTGAAGATGATGGATGGTTCAATTGGAGGAGTGGGTGGCTGTATAGGGAGGATGGAAAGGGGGATGTTCGGCCCTGACTTGTACCTCCCCTATGCTACTGTTTGAGTTGCTCCCATGCCTGAAAAGACTGTTCATGGGCTAGGGAATTCGGTTGGGGGCTTGGGCTGAGGTGGGGCCTTGGTTTGAGTAGCTAGAACTTACGAATTAATTGAGTTCGACGGACTCCAACCTTTAGTTCGAAGAACGCGACTTTGCGTTCGACGAATTTGTTGAGTTCGACGAACTCCAACCTTCAGTTCAAGGAACGCGGCTTTGTGTTTGACGAATTAGTTTAGTTCAACGCACTCTAACCTTCAGTTCGAAGAACGCGGCTTTGCGTTCGACGAATTAGTTGAGTTCGACGAAGTCCAACCTTCAGTTCGAAGAACGCAACTTTGCGTTCGACGAATTAGTTGAGTTTGACGAACTCCAACCTTCAGTTCGATGAACGAGGCTTTGCGTTTGACGAATTAGTTGAGTTCGACGAATTAGTTGAGTTCGACGAACTCGGCTTGACAAGTTTTTGAAGGATCAGTTATCAACTATTCAGCTTTGATCTTCCCTTTTAATACTCTATTCACCCCCTCTTCTAAAGTAAACCTAAGGTCTAATACCTCAGTTTCAATCATCATGGGGTCTAGTAGGATTGGGGATGTTACAAATCCCAATTAACAAAAAAATAATTTCGTCCTCGAAATTTAAGTTCGGGTCCACGGGGTTCCAGATTTATTGAAGATGAAAAGTCTCAAGAAGGCATATATGATATCACAAGACTATCTGGTAATTGTTATTTTATTCCATCATCAATATTTCAACATATCCCTCTTTCAAATTATATTCCAAGGTTCCACTTGTGAAAGGAGTGCGATTTCTTCTCAATAATTAATTCTAACAAGATTTCCAGATCTTTCTACTGGTATATATAAAAAGATCTATATACAAATTCTATAATAATCTAGCAACAATAGTTCACTGTATGAATTCCTCAAATTATACGCACAAATTCTACTTGAGAAGGAAGTTTCAAAAATGAGTAACCATAAATCCCATCAAAAATTCCCAGAAGTTCATATTGTTATCAAAGGCCTATGCACAAGTTTTCATAGCAATTCTTTGTCAATAATTCAAGATATGGGTTTCCTAATTTATAACTTCAAACTCTACATTGTGAAGGGAGTACCCAATATATGTAATTATAAATTCCGGGAAAATTACCAAAGGTGTATAATGATATCACAAGGTTATGTTCAGATTATTAAAATATTCCCATGTCAACAACTCTAGGTATGAATATTCTATATTATAACTCCAAATTTGTACATTTTGGATGAAGTATGAAGTCTACTCAGGGATTGAATCAAATAAAAGTTTCATAGCTTCATATTGATTTAAAAGGACCTTGTACAAAATTTCCTAGTATTTCAATATCAATAATTCGAGGAATTAATTTTCTAAGTTATAATTCCAAACACTACATTGTGAAGGAAGTACCATATATATATGAACATAAATTCCAAAAAAAAAAAAATCCAAAGGTCTTAGGTGGCCTCATAACTCCAAATATCCAGTTTCATTCAGCTTTAAGTTCATTAGCTTACCGAATTCTGGGATGAAGTAAATTGGGTCAATTGAATAATTAATGATTAATGAACTATATTATCATCTAAAATTTCACCAAAAATTTACAGAGTGTAATCTCACTCTATTAAGTGAACCCCATAATTTTATGTCCTTTCAGAAAGTTTTGACCCTTAAAAATATACTCCTTTAAGGTCTCTGTGACAATTCACATAAATTCCAAATTTCCTAAGGAAATCAACTCAATAGCTTATGATTTCCTCCAAGGGTATTGTCTCATAACCCTAAGTGTATGTTTTAAGTTTCGTGAGATTTGACCGAGGGAAAACTCTTAAACTCTCATGTAGGCCTAGTGTTACATGGTCATGCTATAAGCACACCAATTCCCTTGCACTTGTTTATGAAGTAAGCTAACTTTTAGAGGTCCAGTTGGCCTAAAATTTTTAACCATGGTCTACTATATGCATGACAAAAATTTCAACCTACTTGGAGTTGAAGAACTCCAGGATTCACTAAGTTCAATTTGGGTGCTAAATGCACACCATTTTCCATAAGTAAGGTCTAGGAAATCTAAGTTGGTACCAAACTAATCCAATAAACAAAAGGATTAGCCCCCATGCATTTTGGGTTAAGTTTCTTTGGTATCGTTAGGATATATTTGTCTTAGATATACACTCAATCCTTAGGGAATCCGTCCCTAGACCTGGAGTCTCATCCTGAGACCTATTGATATTCTACGTACCTTAAGATCATCGGGGTTACCAACTATCACACCCTTCTCAAGGTTAGTATATACGCAACCCCAAAATGGGCATTTTCCAAACAATAATCCTTATCCGACCGAACACAAATCCTTATCCGATTTCTGGTATTTCATGATGATTGGTTCGATGCAACATAGTTGTTGGTTTGGAGATTTAAGTTTACGATCCTCTTGTTATTTTTCTGACGGGTTTCATGCACCAATCTCTTAAGGCGATCTTATCTATTGGGTATGAAGTGATAATCTCACTTGGTAGGAGAATCAGGGACACCGAATTTTAAGCTTTAATTAACTACTTCCCCATAAGGTTCTTCTCCTAGTCACTTTGGGTGTCATCATGCCTTAATCAGACTATACCCGAGTTCAGTTTGGATTAGTATATGCTATGAAGTCATCTTGGTGCGTCAAACTAGAATGATGTCCTAGTTGGGTTGGTCTAACTCATTGATTAATGGACTATTTTGTGTGATTTTTATACATGGTCACACCATTGCTTCCGCTGCTAGTTTGTCCTCAAACTAACTCGAGCGGGGGTGTCCCAAGGTTTGCGGACTTCATTCTCGTTGGATCGTTTGTTCAAGTGATACCATTTGTAAGATCCCTCTCCCACACCAGGAGAGTTCTCGGATCTAATTCCCAAAACCGCCGCCTTACGGTGATGCTAACACACGAGTTAACCACCTCCGCAAGACGTCGAACCTGCCGGCAAGAACGATCAATTAGGCCAACAAGAATAAGAAGAAAATAAGTAAACAATTCCACAATCACACACATCTGTATATATATATATATCCAAATGTAAACTGTCCATAAATGAGTACAATAAATGAAAGAGTAAAAGGGCTTATGCCCTGTACATATCCAAAAGGAAATACGGATAAAATATTACTCTCTCACACTACACTATGCGGAAGCAACTCAAAATACTCTCCAACCTATCGTCGTGTGGTAGTAGTGATGCACGACATCTGCTCCTCAGGGTCTTCCATCACGTCCTGCCTGACTTACTGCGGCTCCTGCTCCTCGATCTCCTGGTGTTACGGCCACATCCGACCGTTAGTCAAAAAGACTATGTCATTTTGTCCCTGCCTCTCCCCACGACTCCTAGGCACCGAGCGGGAGGACGAAGCAAAGGACATCAAGGGGTAAACAGAAATACATGTGACATGGATAGTACTATCAGTATAAAGGACAAGTGAGTAGTGAGAACAAGAACAACATGTAATAAATGCAGTAAGTAAGACATCAGTGACAGGTAAGTAATGAGCAGTAAATAAATAAATGCGGCGCATTTGAAGTAATAGGTAAACCTACCACACCATCATCTAGAGTATCTTAACTTATATGAATGCACATACAAACTTATAAGTTAAGATTTTCAGAATTATAACTTATCATATAAAAGAGCTCATACTAATTTATGTGATAAGGGTCTGCAAATGTGCATGTCATTATGATATTATGAATGTTATGATATGTTATGCTAAGTTCATACAGTGCAACTCACTCACACGACTCTGTGATCACAGACCTTTAGTTCCCACTTTTCGGAGGTAGCCAGCCTCTCAGGTACTTCCGATGTGGCAACGGAATCAGTGGATCGGGCACTCCACTTCTAGGTGGGTATACACACTACCAGGCCTAGACCTCTCGTACGTTGCTGTACACGTCCTAGGTGCACTTCCTCGAGCTCTTGTATACTTTTGCTGACATCCTGCCAGTCTTTTATGGTCAAGTGTGCGTTTTCGGGGATCGTCCTCCAGACCGCGGTATAAACAACATATTGGCCTCTCAAACCATCACACCCACCTAAGTCAACGTACTACCATGGGTGTGACGACCGGTCCAGTACCGAAGACCCGCCACTAATTTGTTCGTATGCACATGCAATTTATCACAACCCGAGCCTTCATCTCGCGGGACTAACTCGTCCTGATATACAACCTCCCATCCCTTAACTCGGGATGAAGTTTACCATATCTCTTATTCATTTAGTTAGACTAATCTTGTCTAATTATTATATACTTAGAAGTTTTAGGGTGAGTCATGGGCTTCCCGAGGTTTACCCGGTGAAGGGCTCGCAGAGGTACTAGATGGAATTCTGGGGTGATATCCCAGACCTTCCTTTCTCAGAATATTTATTCTTATTGGTAACTACCCTTGTTAAAGTTACCCTCATGGTTGCTATATACTATTTAAGTACGATTTATGTTTCTTTTAGGTAACTGATGAACTTTTACTAATGTGTGGTGCAAATCCTTAGGTGTTCATTTAAACACTCATATCTAACCTTGAATGCTTCATTGCCACCTTAACTGTCTAAATGTCACTATAAGTTCTATGATTCGAAAGCCCCCAAATTTACTTCAATTGTTCACCGTGACGTACTTTGTTCACAATTCTCTATAGGGAAAACTTTCTCCAATTTGCCTACCACTCATGTGGACTGTAGTTACATATGCTCTAATGTTATACTCCAAATTTCATTCCATTCCCACATGTTTTGACTAACTTTGATACTACCCCAAGTTTTTGCTAAACGCAAACCAACTCTACATTGGGCTAATTTGAATCTCCTTAATGTGAACATTATCAAAACATGACCAAATGACTTAAGATTTTTATCATAGATCAAAATGACCTAATTAATCACAATATGGTCAAAAATTCATAATTTTCTCAATTAATTTGGCCATTTATAAAAATACTTTAATGATTATGCACACCTCACTTTACACATGAATTACAATGTTATGAAGTCAAAATGCTCTCAATAAATTATCAGTGACATATATTGTATAAATATCATGGCTGGAAGAATTTCCCAATATTTCCTGATTTTTAAGACTACTATTTAAATATTCAAACTTTTAAATCAATTGGGCACATTACACAGTAAGTACTAAAATATTTGCTCCAAAAATTCTATAAAATTACCATATACTGTTGATGATCAAAATAGAGCCCAGCCAGATTTTTAGAATTTTCCAAATAATATTAGTCATGTAAATTCCATTAATACCTAAGTGTGGCAAAGGGTATTTTTGGTAATTATCAGTGTAAATGACTTCTATAAATTCTACCAAAATTTCCAGACTTGTATTTCAAGATAAACTATCATATGCCAGAGTATTGGATTTTTCCCTAGGTTTTAGGTGATGTTAATTCCATTAATACACTTTTTGACAAAAGGGCATTTTGGTAATTATCAGTGTAAATGACTTCTTAAAATTCTAACAAAATTTCCAGTGCTATATTTCAAGGTAAACTATCATATGCCAGAGTATTGGATTTTTCCCTAGGTTTTAGGTATGTTAATTCCATTAATACACTTTGTGATAAAATTCATTATTCACAAATGTCCAAGAAATTTAATTCCAAAAATTCCGACAAAATTTACAGAGGTGTATAACATCCTAAAATATAATGTGACAGAAAAATCAGGTTTTGCCTAGGTTGTTTGATCACTTTTATTTGAATAAAATATTTATGTGACAAATTCATTATTGTCCAAATATTTAAGATTTTTCTTTCCAAAAATCCTAATATTTCTAAGGATGATACCCTCCTCTATGATAGGTGTGTTACCAAAATTTCATGAGCCTACTACCCTTTATAAGTGATGAGATTGTAAAATACACAACTGTGCTATGTGCACACCACCCTCCATACATCACATTCCTATGAGTATGGGAAAATATGATCTAAAGTTGCCCAAATGGTCCCAACTTTTGACATGTTACTCAATAGGGTCTAACCCTTATACCACCCAAGACTTGGGTCACTTTGCATATATTTTATAACGCCCCGGCCCTCCCCCTTAGGGGCCACGTAGGCACGCTACCGGGCTGCAGCCCAAGCACCCCAAAGCCTCTCCGCGCCACTATTTCTCAGCAACGACGCATTGTTGAGGCCGGGTCTTGAACCCGCAACCTCCTTGATAAGGAGTTTTCAAACCACTCCTCATCACCAATTGAGCTGCAGCTCAATTGGTGATGAGGAGTGGTTTGAAAACTCCTTATCAAGGAGGTTGCGGGTTCAAGACCCGGCCTCAACAATGCGTCGTTGCTGAGAAATAATGGCGCGGAGAGGCTGCAGCCCGGTAGCGTGCCTACGTGGCCCCTAAGGGGGAGGGCCGAGGAGTTACAAAAAAAAGTGCACTTTTTATTGTAACGTCCCAAGGCCCTGGACTTACCATCGGGACAACGTCCACCGACTGCCTCGCCTGGCGACCGTTACCGGGATGCAGCTCAAGCACCCCAACCCCTCTCCAGCCCACATGCGGGTTGTTGGTGGCCACAGCCTCCCTTTGGTGAGAAGTGATCCAGTTAAGCGCCTCTACGGGGCCTTCCCAGGAGGTCACCCATCCCAGTACTACTCCAGCCCGAGCACGCTTAACTATAGAGTTCTTCCACTTCTCATCACCAATTGAGCTGCAGCTCAATTGGCGATGAGAAGTGAAAGAACTATATAGTTAAGCGTGCTCGGGCTGGAGTAGTACTGGGATAAGTGACCTCCTGGGAAGGCCCCTTAGAGGCAGTTAACTGGATCACTTCTCTCCAAAGGGAGGTTGTGGCCACCAACAACCCGCATGTGGGCTGGAGAGGGGTTGGGGTGCTTGGGCTGCAGCCCGGTAACGGTCGCCAGGCGAGGCAGTCGGTGGACGTTGTCCCGATGGTAAGTCCAGGGCCTTGGGACGTTACAATAAAAAGTGCACTTTTTTTTGTAACTCCTCGGCCCTCCCCCTTAGGGGCCACGTAGGCACGCTACCGGGCTGCATCCCAAGCACCCCAAAGCCTCTCCGCGCCACTATTTCTCAGCAACGACGCATTGTTGAGGTCGGGTCTTGAACCCGCAACCTCCTTGATAAGGAGTTTTCAAACCACTCCTCATCACCAATTGAGCTGCAGCTCAATTGGTGATGAGGAGTGGTTTGAAAACTCCTTATCAAGGAGGTTGCGGGTTCAAGACCCGGCCTCAACAATGCACCGTTGCTGAGAAATAGTGGTGCGGAGAGGCTTTGGGGTGCTTGGGCTGCAGCCCGATAGCGTGCCTACGTGGCCCCTAAGGGGGAGGGCCGGGGCGTTATAAAATATATGCAAAGTGACCCAAGTCTTGGGTGGTATAAGGGTTAGACCCTATTGAGTAACATGTCAAAAGTTGGGACCATTTGGGCAACTTTAGATCATATTTTCCCATACTCATAGGAATGTGATGTATGGAGGGTGGTGTGCACATAGCACAGTTGTGTATTTTACAATCTCATCACTTATAAAGGGTAGTAGGCTCATGAAATTTGGTAACACACCTATCATAGAGGAGGGTATCATCCTTAGAAATATTAGGATTTTTGGAAAGAAATGCTTGGGCTGCAGCCCGGTAAAGGTCGCCAGGCGAGGCAGTCGGTGGACGTTGTCCCGATTGTAAGTCCAGGGCCTTGGGACGTTACATATTTAACTACAAATATTTCATTAATATGAAATATCTCATTTAACATAAAATCATAGAAAAATGTTGCCCTAAAATTTTGATTTTTGGGCTGGGGATGAGTCTATACTATTTACAACTATGGCTCAAATATTAGACTCATCCATATAGGTATGAAGTCTAGATCTACAAAATAAGGTCCGCACACTCCTTTGTACATGTCTCAGTAGAATGGACCTACAGAGGACTGTAGGTCACCAAATGGGGTGATTGAAAGCCCTATGGAAAGTAGAGAGCAAGTCCTACAAAAGTTGTCTCTGACACTTTTTGTCTAAAACAACTTCTAAGTAGCCCAAAAAATGAGTTAAATCTTATCTATAAAGTGTGACAGATTATTTTAAATGTATAGATATTGGTCTGCATATATTCATTCACCTGAAATCAAGGGTCTTGATTTCATCTCCTTCCTCCAGCCGACGGCCAGCATTAGTCCAAGCTGGGCCGATTTCTACCTTCATTTCCCGGCCACCTGAGGTCCACCACTGCCAGCCACCACCTCCACCACCATCGTTAAGGTGGTGGCTACCGCCAGGCGGTGACACAGTTGTCGTAGGTAGCTCCTCCGGCGATCCCGATCTAGGAGAAAAGCTCGGAAATTCTTCCTCTTCCTCACATGGGATCGGGTTCAATTGAACCCGATTTCTCTCCTAGGTAGTTCTAGATGCTAGCACAGAGGGAGAGGGGGAGAAACGGACCTCGATTGTGGCTTGGCGGCGTGTGCTCCGGCGTGCGGCCATGGATTTCTCCGTGTTGGAACAACCCTATTACTGATTTGGGCTAGGATCACTATGTGTTGACTAGGATCAAGTTGACCCCATTGTATAGTCTAAGGGTCAAGTTTTTAGGCTGTTAGTTTAGCTAGAACTTAAGGAAAAATTAAGTTCCCAGCGTTCGACAAATGGCTAGCGGTGTTCGACAGATGGCTGCCAGCGCTCGACAGATCCCATCCAGCGCTCGACAGATCTCAGCCAGCGCTCGACAAATCTCAGCCAGCGCTCAACACATTTCCATCCAGCGCTCGACAGATTTCTAGCCAGCGCTCGACATTCTCTGAGCAGCGTTCGACGAATTTCAGCCAGCGCTCGACAAATTCTTTATTGAAGCTCAGATCGACAAATTCAGTTCCAGAAAAATTTAGTTCTTGAATATCAGTTGTTTGTCAGTACTCTGAACACAGATCGACGACTCTAACGGATATAATCAATTTATTTGGACATATTCAAGTAAGGATATCATATTCTTTGAATATATTCCTTTCTTTCCTTTATTCCAAGACAGAAATAGCCGTTGACAGTTAATGCAAATGAGTATTTCACGTCTAAGAAATTAAAGGACCTGCCAAAGTCGATTTGTCTCTATTACAGTTCCAAGAAAGAATTAAAGTCTGATTATTCTATTCCAAAAATAGAATATATCAAAGACAGACTTTATTGTCTCAAGCACTCGACAAAATTTAATTATTATTCTTACAGAATACAGAGTGAGCAAAACAACAAGTATAGAGAAAGAAAAAGAAGAACACTCTGCAAAAATATTCTCAGTGTTCTTCTTCCTCAAGAAGCAATCACCAATTCTCTGAGAACATCTTCTTCAAAGATCCATCTCTCAGATAACTGCTGCAAGTTCAAGTCTTCTAAAAGAGCAACAAAGAATCTGAAGAACTCTTTCTTCCAGATCAATCTGCTACAGAAGATTGTTGTTTCAAGAGAAAGCTTATCCACCAACTGTCAAATACTTCAATCAGACAGGGGGGTTTTACAACAAGTCCACTAGAGTCTTCTCTCAGCTTCTTGACAGAGAAGAACACTATAACCTCTTTCTCACCTCTCTTATACAGGGTTAATACTCCCTTCAAAAGTGTAACTCCTTGGTGGCAAGACACCTGATCAAAAAATCTAGTTGGTTTTGAGCACCTGAACAAAAGCTCTGTGGTGTGTGGACACGTGATCAAAATCACCTTTGTGTTAGGGCACCTGATCAACCCTCCTAGTGGACTCCTACCAAGGGTGGTAGAAGAGTGGACTACCAAGATTAATTGGGGAACCACTATAAATTCCTTGTGTCCTCTGTGTTTGTTTGTTTCTCTGTGTTGTGTTGTGTGCTTTTACTTATTTAGTTTTTCTGCTTATATATATCTCACACTGCTTACACATATATAACACTATTTTAATTCCGCTATAAAAACTAAGGAAAAGTTTTAATACTCTATTCACCCCCCCTCTAGAGTATCTTAAGATCTAACCTCCACTTTCAATTTGTATCAGAGGTAGGTTGATTCTTTACAGGCTAACACCTGAATCACAAAGATCAATTAGATCTTAAATTAATTTAGAGTTTTTGTTTATTTATTTTCTGATTAAAAACTCATGGCACAAAATAAGGAGTATTCAAGCACAAGACCTCCTATGTGCAATCTTAGTAAGTTTGCACTGTGGAAAGCAAGGATTAGGCTTTATATGAACTCAATTGATGAAGAGATTTTCAATGTTATTCTGACAGGGCCTCCAGCACCTACAACATCAACAAGCACTGAAGCAACAACAGACAACACTGCTGTCCCACCTCCAGAATGGACAGAAGCATAGAAGAAACAAAGAAGTGCAGATGCTAAAGCCATGAACATTCTGGCTCAAACTATGTCTGATGACATATTTCAAAAAGTGGTTGAATGTACTTCAGCTAGAGAGATTTGGATCTCACTAAATAATATGGTTGCAGGTTCTGCAGATGAAACAAAAGACAGAAGATCACACTTAATCTCTCTGTATGAAAACTTTAAGAAAGGAGAAGCAGAGACAGTTGCAGACATGTACAATAGGCTCGGTCTCATAATAAATAAGCTGAAGACCTTGGATAAAGTGATCTCTATCACTGAGGTCAATGACAAGATCTTAATGTGCTTCCCCAGCACATGGGATTCTAGAATCTGGCCAATCAAGGAAGCCATAAGCCTCAATGAGATTACCACTGAAGCTTTGTTGGGCAAACTCAAATCTTATGAGCAGCTCATCAAATCCAGGGAAGCTGAATCATCCACTTCATCTCCAGCAACAAAGAAAGAAAAGAGCATAGCTTTCAAAGCTACGGAAGAAGAAGAAAAGATTCCAAAAGATGATGAGTTTATGAGTCTCATAGCCAAGAGATTCTACAAAATGACTAAGAATGACTTCAGAAAGAAGGAGTCCAGATCAAGAGAAAAGCAAAGGTATGACAAATCAACTCCTAAAGAAGTTATTTGTTAAAGCTGCAGGAAACCTGGACACAACCTGACAGAATGTCCAGAGAATCAAAAGAAAGAAAAGAAAAAGGAAAAAAGAAGAGAAAAGGAGCTCCAACAAATCTTTCTCTCACAAGCACAAAAAGAAGGGAAGAGGATTTATAGCAGAATCTTGGAGTGACACTGAATCTGAATCATCATCCAGCTCATCTGATGATGATGAAGAAAATTCAAAGGAAAGTGACCAATGTCTGATGGCAATATATGACTCAGCCAGTGAGTCAGAATATGCTTTCTCATCCAGCTCCAATGATGATGAAGAAGAAAGAACCTTCTTCATGATGGCTATAAATGCCTCGGGTCATAATTCTGAAGAGAAATCGGAATCTGAAGCAGAAGATGATGCAGATCAGGTATTATCAAACTATGATTTTACTTCAGTTGAATTCAAAGTTCTTTGCTTAGACTTACTAAAATCTGAGAAAGAAATAATCTCACTAGAAGTAAGCTAGCTGAAATGAATAATATAAGTGAAGAAAATAAAAATCTTAAGAAAGATTTGGCTGCCTCCAGGGAACAGATTGTTCTCATTGAGAGTAAGTTGTCTGAAGCCAAGAAGTTTGAAGAATCCCTAAATGGGAGAAGCATCAAACTGATGGACATAACAAGCACAGTAAATGCTATACTTAATAGCAAACTGGGCTTGGGTGCTTCATCAAGTGAGCCACCTCTAATTAAGAAAAACATACTTTCTACACCTATAAAATTCATTTCTGCTAAAGGCAAAGAGGCTGTAGAAGCATATAAAGTTATTTCAAGCAAGTCTGTTAAGAATAAAAGAATTCAGAAAAATTCATCGAACGGAGCTCGACAAAAAGACTTCAATTTGTCGAACGGAGATCGACGAAAACTGAAAACAGATTTTCAGTATAGTTATCATATGAACGGCGCTTGACGAAATCATGTACATTCGTTGAACGGCGATCGACGAACTTACCCAAATTCGTCGAACAGTTACTATACACAGAATTTCAGGAATTCTAGTTCTAAACACACTCAAAATCCTTTTTACTGAATGGACAATACCTCCAAGGAGATATCATCCACAAGGCTATAAGGATCAGCCTGAAATGTCCTTTATTTCTGAGTATTGTGGTAAGACAAAAGGACCCAAGGTAGGCTGGGTCAAAAACAACTAGTTTATTTTTCTGTCTTTGCAGGTACACAGCTGTCCAAGAACAAGTGAAAAATGGTATTTGGACAGTGGCTGTTCAAAATATATGACAGGGAAAGAGGCAAATCTGAACAATTACAAGGCAAAGCTTGGACCAAAAGTCATATTTGGAGACTCCAACTGTGGACAGACCAAAGGCTATGGAAAAGTCAAGGTTGGAGAAGTCACCTTCAAAGAGGTAGCTTATGTAAAGGGACTGAAGCATAACCTTATCAGCATAAGTCAATTATGTGATGAAGGATATCAGGTAACATTTAATAAATTAAATTGCCTTATTAAATCTACTGATAATATCATTGTTTTATCAGGTATTAGGCAAGGTAATATATATTTAGTGAATTTCAATTCATCTACTTCAGAAGTTTGTTTATTTAGTAATTTAAGCAAATCTAGTGAACTTTGGCATAAGAGATTAGGACATGTAAACAATAGGACCATTGCTAAGTTATCTAAGGATAATCTTGTTAGAGGTTTACCCTTAGGATCATATAAGAAAGAAGGTCTTTGTAGGGCATGTCAACTAGGCAAGCAAACCAAAAATAGCTTTAAATCATTATCTAAAAGTGATTCACCTAGAATCTTATATTTGCTACATATGGACCTTTTTGGACCTATAGCAACAAAGAGTTTAGGGGGGAGTCTTACACTCTAGTTATTGTAGATGACTTCTCTAGATTCACTTGGGTGTTCTTTTTGAGAGAAAAGTCAGATAACTTTAAAGTTCTTACAGACTTTCTTAAGAGCATACAGATTGAGTACTCTACTGTAGTTGCATTGATCAGAAGTGATCATGGCACTGAGTTTGAGTCTCTTCTTATGCAAGAATTCTGTGAGATGGAAGGTATCAGGCATTGTTTCTCAGCTCCTAGAACTCCACAACAAAATGGGGTAGTTGAAAGGAAAAATAGAACTCTAATTGAATCAGCAAGAACATTGCTTGCAGATGCTAATTTGCCCCTATCCTTTTGGGCAGAGGCTGTTAACACAGCAAATTATGTTTTGAATAGAAGTTTGATACACAAACTTAAGGGAAAGACTCCTTATGAATTACTTAAAGGGAAGAAACCTAAAGTTAACTATTTTAGAGCATTTGGATGTAGATGTTTCATTCACAATAATGATAAGAAATACCTTAGGAAATTTAAACCAAAATCAGATGAAGGAATTTTCTTAGGTTATTCACTAATCAGTAAAGCATATAGGATTTATAATAAATCTACTCTTAAAATAGAAGAATCTATGCATGTCACTTTTGATGAAACTAATATGTTTTACAAGGAGAAGATTTCTTCTTCCATAGAAAATCTGCAGGTACCTATATTATGTGAGCAGCTAGATCAATTAGCTCTACATAAAGAAGAAATTCTGAATCCTGAACAGCAGAATGCTGAAGAGAGTGAAGAAGAAAATCTCCCAGATTTTGCTGAAAGTTCAGAACAGATAATAGCAGATCAGTCTTCACAAAATATAGCAACTGAACAAATTCCCCAAAAAGATAACATTGCTGAACCAACTCCAACTGTTGACCACATCACAGTTAGAGATCATCCAATATCACAAGTAATTGGAGATATTTCAACAGGTGTTCAAACAAGGCATCAACTACACCAAAATCAGATGCATACTTGTTTCCTATCACAAGTTGAACCTCAAACCATAACAGATGCAGAACAAGATCCAAATTGGATTCTTGCAATGCAAGAGGAACTCAACCAATTTGAAAGGAACAAGGTTTGGGATTTGGTTCCAATACCAAAGGGTCATCCAGTCTTTGGCACTAAATGGGTCTTCAGGAACACGCTAGATGAACAAGGCAACATTGTAAGAAACAAAGCAAGATTGGTAGCCCAAGGATATTCATAGGAAAGAAGGCATTGATTATGATCATACCTTTGCTCCTGTTGCAAGACTTGAAGCAATCAGAATCTTTCTTGCATTTGTTGCATATAAGAAGTTCAGAGTTTATCAAATGGATGTGAAGAGTGCCTTTTTGAATGGAGAAATCAAGGAAGAAGTCTATGTGGAACAACCACTAGGTTTCATCTCTCCAACTCAACCCTCTTTTGTATTTAAGCTTAAGAAAGCTCTTTATGCTCTCAAACAAGCTCCTAGAGCATGGTATGAGACTTTAGCTAGTTTTCTTTTGGAAAACAATTTCTGTAGGGGCATAGTAGATAAAACCCTATTTTTCAGGATACACAAAAATAAAACATTGCTAGTTCAAATATATATAGATGATATTATCTTTGGCTCTACTGATTCAAATTTGTGCAAAAGATTTTCTAATCGAATGCAATCTAAATTTAAAATGAGTAGTATGGGTGAGTATCATACTTCCTTGGTCTTCAAGTGAAGCAAACTCCAAATGGAATCTTCATATCTCAATCTAAGTATGCTAAGGAATTAGTGAAAAGATTTGGTATGTCTGATTCTTCCACCATGAAAACACCCATGCCCTCAAATGTTATTGTTGATAATGATGAATCAGGAAACCTGTTGATTCAAAAGTATATAGAGCAATTGTTGGCTCTTTACTTTATTTAATAGCTAGTAGGCCTGATATAATATTTCCTACATACATTTGTGCTAGGTTTCAAGTTAACCCCAAAGAATCTCATCTAATTTTGCTAAAAAGAATTTTGAGATATATAAAGGGTTGCCCTAATCTAGGAATTTGGTATCCAACAGCATCTGAATTTGAATTAACTGGATTCTCAGATTCAGATTATGCAGGATGCAGAGTAGACAGGAAAAGCACATCAGGAACTTGCCAGTTTCTTGGTGATATAGGCTAGTGTCTTGGTTTTGTAAGAAACAAACATCTGTGTCAACATCAACAACTGAAGCTGAATACATAGCTGCTGGCAGTTGCTGCTCACAGATGTTGTGGATACAAAATCAACATTTAGACTTTGGTGTCAACTTAAATAATTCAACTATATTTTGTGACAATACTAGTGCAATATCTATAGCACAAAATCCAGTTCTCCATAGTATGACTAAACACATAGAAATTAGGCACCACTTCCTTAGGGATAATGTGGATAAAAACAAAATTTGCGTACAATTTATTTCTACTGATTTACAAAGAGCTGACATTTTCACCAAGCCATTGGATGAAAAGAATCATATATTCTTTATAAATCAAATAGGAATGATAGATGGAGACTCAATCTGTTAAAAAATTGTGTTTTCTATTTATCCACTCAATTCGTCGAACGGAGGACGACGAATTTGAATCATTTGTCGAGCGATGGTCGACAAAACCTTTTAACTTCAGAATCGATAAAGAAAATTTCACCTGTCGAACGGTGGTCGACGAAAAAGATATTTTTGCCGAATGCTGTCTGACGGAGACCAAAAGTCTTTTCGACTTCTGATTTTTATTAGGTTTTTGCCGAACAGCGCTCCACAAATGCGCCCCCTTCTCCGGTTTATATAACCTATATTTTATTTCTTAATAGATTGCGCCTACAGAAATCGTTTCCCTCCAGATCCCCTCTGCACTTGATCTTTCTCTCTTGCAGGTACGAATGGCGATTTCTCAAGCCGCGCTTTACTCCATGAAGTTCGACGCCGGATTTGACATTGATATGGAATCTTTTGCAAAATCAGACCAAGTATTTAAAGATGTTGTTCAACTTTTTGAAGAACAACTGTTGAAGAAGTTCATGAGCACGAGGATAAAGATGCATACTGCAGAAATAAAAGAATGGTGTTATACAGCTAAGCCAGAAGATGAAAGTCTAACTGGAACCATCTCAGGACATCAGGTTTCTCTTACCCCAACCATTCTATCTGAAGTTTTTGGTTTTGTGAATGGTGATGATGATATAGAGCTAAGCTCTGTTGAATATGGTGAAGCTTTGATTAGAATGGGTCATTCTACTGGAAACCATAATCATTTGCTTAAGAAAAACTTGTCCTTGGAATACAAGTTTTTGTCAGATATTGTTGGAAAGGTTTTGTTAGGAAAAACAACAGGTCATGACTATATTAAAAGGCACCAATTTCTGTTGATGGTGGGCTTGATGGATAAGAAGAAAGTTAACTTGGGATCATTTCTGTTTGAATTGATTAAGAAGAAAATTTCTAAGGATAATGTATGTTTTGGAAGAGTTATTGGCATAGTTTTGTAGGAAAAGCATCAAGACCTTCTGGTCTCACCCAAAGTTACAATAAATGCTAGCAAAAAGCTGACCTCAGCTCTCTTTGCAAAGTGGGACAGGGTGATTCCCAAGAAGAACCTAGGAGCAGTTGCACCAAAGAAAGCTTTTGAAGGCACAAGGACTGATCCAGTCACTTCCCCAACCCTTCCAGAAGTTCCTCCTTCTGTTCCTTCTCCTCCTCACCCATCTCCACCTCAGCATATTTCACCTGCACAAACTCCACCTCCAAATTCTCCCACAACCATTAATGACATTCCATCTCCTTCATTTGACCTTCTACCTCCTCATACTTCTCCACCTCCATCTCCCATGCATGATGACCATCAGTCACCCATACATCATTCATGTCCTATCCATCAAGACATCCCAACACAATTTGAAAATGTCACACACATCTTTGTACCAACTTCCATTCCATCCACTTCTCAATCATCTTCATCTCATCCACCTGAATTTCTATATTTTCAATCTGTAGCTGATCAAGTATATGATCACATTCTTCCTAAACTAGATTCTCTACTGGATGCAAAACTTGCTCCAGTCCATCATATTCTTTCTCATCTTGACTCCCTCCTGGATGCAAAATTTGCTCCAGTTCTTTCAGCCATTTCTGAATTATCTTCTAAAATATCTTCAATTCCTTCCTCTCTTTCTGTCCCTTCTTCTAGGGGCCTAGATTCAGGTTTCCCTGAAGCTAGGAAGGGGGAGATGCCTTATTAAGAAGCTCCAGAAGCTCCAATTTCAGAGGCTATAGTTTTTGTTGAAGATACAGTTCCAGTTTCTGATTTAGAAATGTTTGATTTGTTTGAAGATACAGTTCCAATCATAGAGGAGACAAATAATATCTACATTCATCCTTCTTTAGATATTATTCATTTGCTGTCTAAGTTCAATACTGTTTACGCAGTTCTGCCAAAATATCATGAATATTCTAGAGGAATTATTCCATACACTGCTCCCATAGATAAAGTTTTGTTGAAAAAAATTATCAAAAGTTTTGAAGCTCAGATTGTTGAACCAGTTACTAATTCAATTCAAGTTCAAAGTCAAGCAGAAGTATCAGTTGTTATTTCAGAAGAAAGTTTCAAAGTCTTTGTTGTTCCAACTTTTGTTTTTTGATGAATCCCCAATTCCTGATTTTGATGAAATCTGGAAAGCTGAAGATGAAGCTTTTGAAGCTGAAGAACAAAAGATTAAAGCTCTTAAATTGGTAGATGCTTTATATGATGAACCAATGTCATCTTCAAATTCTGAGGATGATGAAAGTGATTCTGATGATATATTATCAAAGAAGAGGAAGAAAAGGAAAGCTAAGTCAAAGGCTGTCCCTAAGCCTCCTAATTCTGATAATGATATTCCTTATTATATTCTTCATAGCATTACTCTTGATAAAGATACTCCACACTGGATGAAATTCTCAAGGAATGAAAACAAGAGAAGAAAGAAGTTCAGGAAAACTGGTTATTATTCTGATAAGCCAGTTAAGTTTAATCCTCCTCCTCCTTCTCCTCCTCCAGCAGAATCAGCAGGTTCAGCAGCACCCTTCTCCTCCTCTTAGAAGTTCACTTCTCAGCATTCAAGTACACCAGCTAACACAAGTGGTTATCAGAGTTCAAGGTCTTCAAGACCTCTTTCAAATTCTTCCAAGAATGTTTCCACAGATTACAAATATCATATATCTAGTGGATCTTTGCACAGGCGGAAAAATCTTCTTTCTGATCAACCTTCAGTGCAGGACACTGATCTTGATGAAATACCTTATTTCCCAATTGATAAAGAAGCTGAAGAAATAACTCAGATGGCTAGATTCAGGGAAAATGCTGTCAGAGCTCAAATCAAGAAAGCAAAAGCTGAAGGAAAAGATTATTCTATATATTCAACCATGTCATAATATAGAAGATGGGAATTTGAAATGTATAAATCAAAGAATCTTTTCAATGCTGAAGAATATTTGGTACAGCACCCAGAAGCAATAGTTATTCAAAGCAAATCTCAAACTATTCTAGGAGCTCAGGATCTCTACTTTAGTAAGAAGAAATCTGAAGATCCCAACAGGGAAATTATCTTCAAACCTCCCTCAGCAAATCAATGAAAAGGTTCAGACTTCATTGTGTTTTTGTTTAACATTTTTGTTGTAACACTTTTAAACTCAGAGGACTATGATTTATTCTATCTGCTGAAATGAATTTACATTCTGTCAGATATATTTTATGCTCTGATGTTTATTTTTCTGTTGTATTCATTTGATTGATTGTAAAATAGTATCCTAACCCAAATAGGGGGAGATTGTTGGAACAACCCTATTACTGATTTAGGCTAGGATCACTATGTGTTGACTAGGATCAAGTTGACCCCATTGTATAGTCTAAGGGTCAAGTTTTTAGGCTGTTAGTTTAGCTAGAACTTAAGGAAAAATTAAGTTCCCAGCGTTCGACAAATGGCTAGCGACGTTCGACAGATGGCTGCCAGCGCTCGACAGATCCCAGACAGCGCTCGACAGATCTCAGCCAGCGCTCGACATATCTCAGCTAGCGCTCGACAGATTTCTAGTCAGCGCTCGACAGATTTCCAGCCAGCGCTCGACATTCTCTGAGTAGCGTTCGACGAATTTCAGTCAGCGCTCTACAAATTCATTATTGAAGCTCAGATCGACAAATTCAGTTCCAGAATTATTTAATTCTTGAATATCAGTTGTTTGTCAGTACTCTGAACACAGATCGACGACTCTAACGGATATAATCAATTTATTTGGACATATTCAAGTAAGGATATTATATTCTTTGAATATATTCCTTTCTTTCCTTTATTCCAAGACAGAAATAGCCGTTGATAGTTAATGCAAATGAGTATTTCACGGCTAAGAAATTAAAGGACCTGCCAAAGTCGATTTGTCTCTATTACAGTTCCAAGAAAGAATTAAAGTCTGATTATTCTATTTCAAAAATAGAATATATCAATGACAGACTTTATTGTCTCAAGCACTCGACAGAATTTAGTTACTATTCTTACAGAATACAGAGTGAGCACAACAACAAGTATAGAGAAAGAAAAAGAAGAACACTCTGCAAAAATATTCTCAGTCTTCTTCTTCCTCAAGCAGCAATCACCAATTCTCTGAGAACATCTTCTTCAAAGATCCATCTCTCAGATAACTGCTGCAAGTTCAAGTCTTCTAAAAGAGCAACAAAGAATCTGAAGAACTCTTTCTTCCAGATCAATCTGCTACAGAAGATTGATGTTTCAAGAGAAAGCTTCTCCACCAACTGTCAAATACTTTAATCAGATAGGGGGAGCTTTACAACAAGTCCACGAGAGTCTTCTCTCAGCATCTTAACAAAGAAGAACACTATAACCTCTTTCTCACCTCTCTTGTACAGGGTTAATACTCCCTTCAAAAGTGTAACTCCTTGGTGGCAAGACACCTGATCAAAAAATCTAGTTGGTTTTGAGCACCTGAACAAAAGCTCTGTGGTGTGTGGACACCTGATCAAAATCACCTTGGTGTTAGGGCACCTGATCAACCCTCCTAGTGGACTCCTACCAAGGGTGGTAGAAGAGTGGACTACCCAGATTTATTGGGGAACCACTATAAATTCCTTGTGTCCTCTGCGTTTGTTTGTTTCTCTGTGCTATGCTGTGTGCTTTTACTTATTTAATTTTTCTGCTTATATATATCTCACACTGCTTACACATATATATAACACTATTTTAATTCCGCTATAAAAACTAAGGAAAAGTTTTTAATACTCTATTCACCCCCCTCCCCTCTAGAGTAACTTAAGATCTAACCTCCACTTTCACTCCGTCTCCGGCGATCTTACTCGATCTGTGGATTCTCCGCCGTTTCCTCTGCTCCAGTAGGCTGTCTCGACTGCTAAGGCCCTTCTGAAGATGATGGATGGTTCAATTGGAGGAGTGGGTGGCTGTATATGGAGGATGAAAAGGGGGATGTTCGGCCCTGACTTGTACCTCCCCTATGGTACTGTTTGAGTGGCTCCCATGCCTGAAAAGACTGTTCATGGGCTGGGGAATTCGGCTGGTGGCTTGGGCTGATGTGGGGCCTTGGTTTGAGTAGCTAGAACTTACGAATTAATTGAGTTCGACGAACTCCAACCTTCAGTTCGAAGAACGCGGCTTTGCGTTCGACGAATTTGTTGAGTTCGACGAACTCCAACCTTCAGTTCAAAGAACCCGGCTTTGCATTCGACGAATTAGTTGAGTTCGACGCACTCTAACCTTCAGTTCGAAGAACGCGGCTTTGCGTTCGGCGAATTAGTTGAGTTCGAAGAACTCCATCCTTCAGTTCGAAGAACGCAACTTTGCATTCGACGAATTAGTTGAGTTTGTCGAACTCCAACCTTCAGTTCGACGAACGAGGCTTTGTGTTCGACGAATTAGTTGAGTTCGACGAATTAGTTGAGTTCGACGAATTAGTTGAGTTCGACGAACTCGGCTTGACAAGTTTCTGAAGGATCAGTTATCAACTATTCAGCTTTGATCTTCCCTTTTAATACTCTATTCACCCCCTCTTCTAAAGTAAACCTATGGTCTAATACCTCACTTTCAATCATCATGGGGTCTAGTAGGATTGGGGATGTTACAAATCGTGTGCCAGTTGACGGAGTCTGACTAAAGCGTGCAAGTTCGGGCTCGTCGCTCCCTAAGGCACGCGTGTTTGTTTGGTGGTTTGTCATGCGATTCTCGCTAGGTGTGTTTACATATATTTTCTTTGTTATTTCAGGCTTCAAAATGGAGCGGCCAATCGAGGCCGATGCGACTTCGCTCCACCCTTGATAGTGCGCGAATTGATATGTGGCGAAAGCGCTTGGGGTTGCCCTCGAGCATTGAGGTGAAGATTCCCCGGGAGGAGGAGCGTGCTCAAAACCCTCCGACTGGCTTTATAACTCTTTCGAAGAGTTGCTTGAAGTCCAGGTTCCATTTTCCTCCCTCATATGAGGCTATCGAAGTGTTCCAGTTTTGTGGAGTGCCGATTTCTCAGTTCACCCCCGCTGGCAGGACGAGGATTATGGGGATGATAGTGCTCTTCCTGGAGCACGGCGCGCGATTTACTGTGGAGATTTTTAAGGATTTGTGTGAAGTTTTCACTGATCTGGGTGGTCGTGTTGAGATTTGCAGCAATAAAAGGTGGTTTCGTTTTGGAGAGAAGAACGATTACCGCCACGGGAACACCCTTTATGGATATGTTCGGAACCGATGAGAGTTACCCGAGCTTTGGAGAGATCTTCCCGGGTCTTGCCGTCTGCAGACAGGCCGGGAGAACGACTTCTCGTCCATTTCTGGCTTTCCAGATCGAAACGGGTTGGCGAAAGCCTTATATTGTGTTGCTAGTTCCGTGGAGCAGAGCAAATTGCTTTCAGTAGGGATTTCCTGTGTAAGATCCCTTCCCCGCTCCCGGGGCCAAGCAGACCTTATGCCCAGAACCGACGCATTGCGGTGACTTCCAACTCACGGGTTGGGCTACACCACACAACGTCAACCCTGCCGGCTACGATCATAGTGCGAGCAATAGTAAAAGTGAGTACAAACTAAGCAAAGGAAGTCCACAAATCACATTCCAATATATATCAAAAGCTTAGCAAAACGATATATAAATAAGTCCGAGGATGAAAATAGAGAGTACATAAATGAAAGGGCCTAAGCCCGGTACATCATGAAACAAATCTCTCAGATCTCACATCCTCTCTACATGCGGAATCTATTTCAACATCACACATCACTAGCACTCAAAATGTAATCCACCTGATGTCTCGTGGCCGCTACCCGCTGCGTCGCTGGCTGCTCAGGTCCTGCCCTCGTCTCCTGCGGTGCGTGCGATAGCTCCGTCTCCTCGGAATCCTAGATTGTTTTTCGGCCCCAATGCAAACCGTCAGTCAAAAATGGCCGAGCTCGCTAGGTCCCCTCCTCCTCCTGCGACTCCTATGTACCGCGCGGGAGGAAGAAGCGGGGGACGAGCAAGTAACAAGCAGGTGACAGGAAAAGTAAACTAGTATATGCATAAGTGAAAAATGGGCTAATCTAAGCATGTATAAGCAGGAGTATAAAATAAAGATGTACAGCAGTAAATAAACAGTAAGTAAAGCAGGTAAAGCGAAGCAGTAAGAACGGTAGCGACAAGTAATCAATCTCGTACCCTATATTATATGAATGCCCATACAAACTTATAAATTAGGATTTCCAGGAATTATAACTCATCATATAAAAGAGCCCATACTAATTTATGTGATGAGGATCTGCAAGTGCGTATGCTATGCTATGCCATGAATGTTTTATTCAATGAAACTCACACACACGACTCTATGCGCATAGACCTTTGTAGTTCCCTCTGTTTGAAAGGAAGCCAACCTCTCGGGTACCAACCACTGTGACACACGGTGGTAGCGGACCGGGCTGTCCACTCCTAGGCGGGTATACACTCTACCAGGCCTAGACCGCACGTACGCATCGACGCTAAACAACCGCGGAGCTCTGCGTACTCTCTGCTGGAGTCCACCAGAATGTGAGCCAAGTGAGAGGTTTCTTCGGGGAACTGTCGTCCCGACACGCAGCCAAGCTGGCCCCTTAAACCCCTACACACCCTCTAAGTCAACGTACCGCGGTCGGAGTGACGACCTGCCTAGTACCGAAGACCTTCCACATTTCTGAGAAAGTTACCGGGATAATCATCCCCTCGAGATTCCCGCTCGTCTAACCGTGCACCACAATCCTGCCACTCCCGCAACTGGGAGGAGATACACAAACCCAATCTTACCCTACTATGGCTACTCTTGCCTACTTTAATTGTTATTGTAATTTATGGTTAATCTTGGACTTCCCGAGGTACGTCTGGTGAAGGGCCCCTAACGGTACTACAGATCAATGGGCTCAACCCCACCATCCTCCTCAGGACAATTACTCTAGTCGGTGATTAACATTTGGTTCACCCTCATTATTTCAAATACTTAGAGTGATTTAGCTCAACACCCGTCCCACCCAAATGGGTTGGACGTACCTCAATTCCTCCTACGTTGACTCTAGCACAACTTCACATCTAACCCTAGGATTGACCCTCCTTGAATCATTGTGTGCTATTAATCAATTACTGATTGTATACAACTTCTAAACACTACTTAGTGGTCTGAATTGTCTAAAACTCAAAATTCTATTTTTACTAAACGCGGACCACTAATTTGAACTAACCATCAACCCCATAAGGGAACCCTTCTAAAAGTCATCACCAAGGTCTCTAATAATTATCCTAGTCTCTCACTGACCTTAGTAATGTATGTTAAAATTTCCATAATTTTCCATATTAAATTGATATTTAATATAATTTTAAGTAGTTAAGGCCTTAAGTCACATTACACATGAACTACCCTCAAACTGCTTCTTCATGCTTCATGAGAATTATAAGCAATATAATATTCCATATCATGGTGGTTCACTGAGTATTATGACCCTAGGATGTCACTTGGCCTACTACATCATCATAATTGTATAATTACCAAAATGCTACTATAATTAGGAAAAATAGTAATTTACTTCTGAAAACTTTACAAAAATTACCAGGTGTCCAAATGGGTACCTAGAGTCCACTGCCAAAAGATTGTGTCATTACCATGTGTTCTGATATTTTAAGATGATTAAACATCCAAAGGAGGCAATTATCAATTTCTACATGAAGTACATGAAATATAAATCTACATGATTCCAAACAATTATCATGGGCATATATTAACCTAAATCCACAGTTAACCAAGTATCACATCATTGCCCCATGATTTGATATTTTAAAAAGATTTAATACTCAAGGGGTGTAAATTCCAATTTCTACATGAAGTGCATGAAATATAAATCTACATGCTTCCAAACAATTATCATGGGCATATATTAACCTAGAACCACAGATAACCAAGTATCACAATTTTTACCCATGATTTGATATTTTAAAAAGATTTAATACTCAAGGGGTGTAAATTCCAATTTCTACATGAAGTGCATGAAATATAAATCTACATGCTTCCAAACAATTATCATGGGCATATATTAACCTAAAACCACAGTTAACCAAGTATCACATCATTTCCCCATGATTTGATATTTTAAAAAGATTTAATACTCAAGAGGTGTAAATTTCAATTTCTACATGAAGTGCATGAAATATAAATCTTTATGCTTCCAAACAATTATCATGGGCATATATTAACCTAAAACCACAGATAACCAAGTATCACAATTTTTCCCCATGATTTGTTATCTTAAAAGATTTAATACTCAAGGGGTGTAAATTCCAATTTCTACATTAAGTGCATGAAATATAAATCTACATGCTTCCAAACAATTATCATGGGCATATATTAACCTATTACCACAGTTAACCAAGTATCACAATTTTGCCCCATGATTTAACATTTTTCAAAATTAAATTCCCTTAAGCTAGCAAGCACTCAAAATTTCCTATACAAGGAATAACACTTCCATAACTCAGGGCAAAATTACCATAATGCTATTTCACCCTATTCCAGCCACTGATAGCATATCAAAGTCATACAAGGTCATATGACCATGCATTTCCTTTTATTAAGGAAAGGGCGGTAATTCCATTTATTAAGAGGAAAAATACTTAAAAGCCTCTAAAAATTCCCATTAAATTATCTAAGACCTTTTATGCCCATACAAGCATAACTACAAAGTTCTGGCCAAGGCTTGAACATTTGGTCCTATGACCTTCACAAATATCAACATTGCACCCTTAAGGTCTACCCTTAGGGTTTTAGGTCACACCACCCTAATGGCTCCAAATGGACCATTAGGGTATGACCCAAGCATTTGCATATCCATACCCACATATCCAACATGATGGGAGGAGTCTATCACACTCAACTCCTCAAAATGACCTAAACCCTAATTTGACCCTTAAAGGCCCTCATTAGGGTTTCCAATTTTCCATACTAAATCAACTCCAAATAGAGTGAAATTTTAGGTAGGCACTACTCATGTACAAAATGGTATGACACCAAAGTTTGGTGCCATTTGGACATCATATGCTCCAAAAATCAACTTAATTTAAATATCCTAACTACCACAAAAACCCTAGGTAAAGGTGTCCACCAAGGGCTGCCCCTTTGGCAGGGGGTTCCCCTAGGGTATACTAACCCATGGTTAAAAGCACAGCTCCAAAGCTTGAATGATTTGACCTAGGTAAATTTTCTAATGGACTGACCTAGTGTAGGACCAGTCCTAGTAAAAAGGCTCCTCTGGGGTCTACTGACCTCCAAATGCCAACATCTTAGTTTCTACTGAAACTAGACAGTTAGGGCTACAATAGTGTGTCTCACACTATTTTCATGATTTGGCCATTAAGGGCCTCAATTTGGCTCCTTAAGTTCAGTAAAGTTTCTGGCCAAACCCACACAAACCCTTAAGCCATCCTCACTCCAAAGAGGGTTCACCCACAAGGAGTGGTCCAATGGACCCAATATTTTTAACAGTGTGTGGACTTAGCCTAAACTTCACCGCACCCTAATATGGGGGTCCCACAAGGGGGTTTGGCCACCTAATTATCATAAATTTCATTTTCAATGTTTGGACAAAAACTATAGAAAAATGTGCCCCAAAAATTCTGATTTTTGGGCACAAAGTAGGTCAGGGATAGTTACAATAGGTGTAAGGTTATAAGTGTGCTGACTAATTCACCTAGAGGGGGGGGGGGGGTGAATAGGTCTCTTCTTAATTTCTTTAACGTAGACTATTGGTTTTTTGGTTTAGTTTAGGAAAAATATCAAACACAGAAAGCACACACTAATTTATAGTGGTTCCCCAAAGACAGTGTGTCTATGGGTAGTCCACTTTCCCCCTTCACCCTTCTAACAGAGTGTTAGACAGGGCCAACTCCTCCAAACTTCAATCTCAGCTTCTTGAGCTTACACCACAAGTTCCTCAGAACTTCTCAGATCCAGAGTGATCCTACCTCAGGCACAGCAGCAGCCCTACACTCAGGCCCAACAGCCCTACACTCAGGCTCAACAACCCTACACTCAGGCCCAACAGCCCTACACCTCAGGCACGACAGCCCTACACCTCAGGCTCAACAGCAGCCCTATAACTCAGAGTTATGAACTCCTACCACTCAGAAATCCCACAGATTTCCTACCTCAGACCTATCAAGAGGTCCTACCACTCAAGCTGTCAACACAGCTTTACACACAGGCTCAACAACCTTTTTCTCAGGCAATAATGCCTTACAAAAATATAATAGAGTTTGTTTTGATTACAGAAGATAAAAGAGTTACTCTCAGGTCTTCTGTTTTCTTTCTTCAGATCTGAAAGGCAGCAGCTTCAGATTTGAATCACCTTGATCTTATCCTTCAGCAAAGCAGAAGATCAACTTGCCCTTCTTGAGTAAGTGCAGGAAGAGCTATCTAATCTCCCTAGGAAGATTAACTTCAGCTTCAGAGAATGACTTCAACTGGCTGAAACGAGAATGCTCGATTGCGGCGTGCAGCAAGAACTTTTTAATCGAACAGTTTATGTTGTTGTGCCCTAGCTTCTTCTTTTATACCTTCAGAAGACTTCAACGGCTATTTCGATCCTCCTGACACGGTATGGGGTGGATTGGAGTTGCTTTTCCCTTTTATTTGTCGTTTGCGCCAAAAGAAGATCCCGTCTGCACATTTGGATCTATCTCAGCGGTTGGGCTGAGAAAGCTTTCAGTCTCAGCGGCAGCTCCAGTCCCCTTCTCACCAGTTGTTCTAGTCTTCTTCTCAGTGGACCCGTTGAGACGGCTCCTCGTCTCAGCGGTTGTGACCCATCGTCTCAGCGGTTATGCTGAGACAGATCTTCATCTCCTTGTGAATGATTCCTTCTTGTCTAAGGCCATGTTTGGCCCTTCCTTTTGAGTTACTTGTGCCTGTATATTCTACACAAGTGTAGCTTTGTTAAATACAATATGTCCTTAGCATTAGGAGTGATGCCTCTTCAAATCAAGGTTATATTGAGGACAATATACCCAACAATCTCCCCCTATTTGAAGAAGGCAGAACATCACCAATGTTAAGGTCCATTAACAATAAAAAATCTTATCACAGAAAGAAAATGATCTTATAGAAAGTGATATGTGAAGCATAGGGCCTAACACTCTAAGCATAAGCATAAGCATCAGCTCTTTCTTCCCTTTCTCCAGCATTGGTACTGGACCTATCTCCCCCTTTCTGCCTTGTTCAACCTTAATTTCCAATCTCCCCCTTTAACTTGCTATGTATAGAGGGATAACATCTATAGATCCCTTTGGATCAATCTATAGGCTAACCTGTGCACTCTTAGCATGTGCTAGCAACCCCTCAACTAAGTAAGGAATTTACTCCCCCTTAATTGGAGAGCTATTTCCTGTAATAGCTGAGTCATTGCAATCTGAACACTCCATTTAATCTACTGAATACTAGAGATAAAAAGTACATATCAATAGTAACAAACACGATATTATGATCAGAATAGGAAATTTCATTCCACTTTAGATGTTCAGTACAAATATATAAAAGAGAATTCAACTTATAGTTGTACATGCAATAATAACAAAATGTATTTCAAGGCTGATTCTTCTAAGATGGACCCTGTGAAGAGCTTTCTCCAACAGTAGACTTTCTTTTCCTAGCTTCTTCAGCAGCCTTCATCTGCTCCTTTACTTTGAAATACATAAGTAGCTTGGGAAGATATCTTGGGGGAATCCTTAGAGTTGTTTCCCTTCTTACCATGTTTTCTTTGAGAATCCTTTCCCTTAAGGATTCCCTTTCAAGGTGTTTGATCCACTCTACAGCTGAGTAGACATGGTCAATGTCCTTCATTGGATTGTCATGGCTCACCCAGGTATTCACAACAATTGTGTCCAACTCCAGATTGTCATCATCATGGAGTGGGTCCTCTAGTTTTTCCATTCTTTTCTGTGCCATGTATTCTTCAGCAGTTTGAATACCTTCTACCCTTCTCCTTTTTGCTGCTCTCTCATCAGCAATCAGATTTGATTGACTTTGGAAGTCAAAATCTTCATGTCTGCTAGGGTTCAGGATTGGTAGATTCAAAGCAACTCTTGTTCCTTGCAGCACTTTTAGACTTGTGTCTCATTGAGTGTCAGTGACCTTTCTGACCATTGCAAGGATATTTTCTTGAATAGTGCTGGAAGCATTGTTGACCACTTCCACCACTTGCTTGCTTGCTGCTTCTTGGTTGGACAGTATCAGTTTGTGTGAGGATTCCATGTTGTTATATAACTGGATGTGTGCTCCTTTCATCTTAGCATATAGATTTGTAATCTTCTCCTCCCCTGCTTTGCTGTTTTCCACTATTTTCTTCTCTATTTCAGAGTGTTGATGAATTATGGATTGGGAGAGAGTCTGAAAGGTGCTGTCCACATCATCCAAAATGAAGTCCTTTGCCTTATCAATGTGGTATTTTACTTGGTTGCATGATGTGTTGACCACTTGTGCCATGCTGGCAACAGCTTTTTCCCAGACATTTTGGTTTTGTAAAGGTGATTCTTTACATATGTGATGTCCTTTGTGAAATCCCCTTGGTGGTCAGCAATGTCCTTCAAGATTGTGTGCTGGGCACCTACAGTATTTTTGGCCATTTCAAACCATCTTGTCATCTGCAAAAGGATAGGATCTGATGCAGTTTTGACATCATTGACCTGGTCATTCAGCTCAGTTCTTACTCCAGCCACTCTTAACTCCATTCTCTGCTCACTGGCCTGGATCTCCTGAGTCAATGCAGCTCTTGTAGCATTTAGCTCATCCCTAACTTGAGCAGTAGCATCTTGTATTCTTTCAGCAACCAGTTTTTTGACTGACAGCATCTGACCCTCAATCATGGTTTGTATTGAGTTTAGCAAGTCAGATGTGTCTAGAGCAGCAGCTGGTCTTTCCTGGGTCAAGTCTTTTGCAACCAGCTTTGCAGCTCCACTCTGAGCTATAGCCCTTCCAGCATCAGGGATCTGCTCCCCCTCAGATGGGGCATTTAGTGCACTTTGTGATTGGTTGGTTCCTGTTGATGTTCTTCCGCACTAGCAGACCCACCTTCTCCTGCATAGGCTGGGCTATGCTCCCCCTCACTTAGGGCATCAATTGGAGGAGAGTTTTGTCTAGGGTCACCATGGGTAGGTGAATTGGGCAATTCATCTTCAGCTTGAGCAACAGCTGGATCAGCATTCATTTGAGTTGGCTCAGGATTGGGCACATCTCTTCCTTGGGGCTCCTCATCCATTCCTGTCCTGGGGACATCTTCATTATCTATATTCACTGGGCTGCTTGCAGATCTATGGTCAGACCCATGAATGTCCTCACTGTCAGACCCATCTGATTTTGAGGATGAATTTGATTTCTGCTGGGATACTTCTTTCTTCTTTTCCTTTGCCACAGATGGCTGGCTCATAGGGAGCACCCTGGAGAATCTATCCAGAGTCTTAATGTCCATTCTTTTGAGGTAATGGAGATTTGACCCCTTGGAGTTTGCAAAGATCTCTGAATAACTATTCTGTAGGTACAGAGATAGTATTCTTCCCATATTGGGGGCTTGTAGGGATTCCTTTATCCTTTGAAAGATGACTTCTCCCCTTGAGGTTCTCTTGGACAGAATTATCCTTGTCATTAATTCAAACATGAACTGTGAGACAGTGTCATGTGAACCAGGCTTGCATAGGATAGCTTTGCCTACAATATCAGACAACAGCTTCCCTTGTTGATTGAAGATCTTTCTCCTTAGACAACTGGTTTTAGTATCACTGTATCCTGTCCACTTTATGGCAGTCCTCTTATCCTTTTCAGATATTTCCTCCACTTCAGATTTACTGCAGGGAGTTAATTTCAACCCCTTCTCCAACTTTTTAACTGTAATCTTTATCTTCTCACCTCCTATCTTGGACATCAGGATGGTTTTGGATGGAGACAGTTTGACATGGTTGAACCATTCCAGAACTTCAGTTTTGAGAATGCAGCACGGTTCAAACAGCATGTGCTCCAGACCTTGAGCTTCCATTAGATGAATCAAGTGTCGAATTTCTTCTGAGGCATGAGAGAATCCATTTCTTACGATTTCGTAGCCCTCCAGGAGATCTTTCGAGCTTTTTGGCGCCATGGAAGCAGAGAATCGATGCGCTGAGACAGAAGAGAAGATGAATCATCTCGACGGCTAAGGGTTTGGCTTTGTGGTTTGTTTTAGGTTACAGTGTGTCTATTTATAGGTTTTTAGTTTTGATTTTATTAACCCTAGGTTTTTTAGACTTGATTACCTTATTGTTTCAAGGATTTCGGGGTTAATTAACAGATGTCATGTTGAACATATCCCGTCTCAGCGGTTCAGCTGAGACGGAGACCTAGGCCGCTGGGATAGTAAAGTGTCAACCGTTGGGACAGTTTCCTCATCTCAGCGGTTCAGCTGGGATTTTCTGAACATACTACTGCACTTTAGCTGAACATACTACTGCACTTTAGCTGATCTTAAGGTTTAGACCTAGTCTAGATATTTTGGTTGAATAGTTGTCCTAGACATGTCACTGAGTTGTAGTGTAGAGTAAAGTAAAGTTTCATAATATACTATTTAGAATGGATTATAGTGACACCTACTACAATTAGGTCTATTCCATTTGTTGCTCCCCCTCGTTAGCCTACCCACTATTGTCTTCATGGGTTGGCATATGCTCTCCTTTCTTTCTTCTTTCCTGCATCCTGCAACTGAATTCTAGCTTGTGTTGCATTTTTCAAGCTAAGCACACAAGGTGCAGGACACGTTATCAGCAGTTAAAAACAGAATATGGCAGTAATTGCATATATTAATAGCACAGGCATATGCCTTATACACATTCATATATAAAAGTTCTTATACTAGAATTGTTTGTATCTAGGATCCGTCATATGACTGGACAAATTGTCTTAGCATAATTCAAAACAGCAAAGAAAAATAAATTTCTTTCAATCGAAGATAAGTGGGGTGTCTTTGCTGGAGCTAGCTTCCTTTGCTCCCTTCTTCCTCTTTCGCCCATAGAAGTTTAGTGGCTTCGGAATTTTCTTTGGTGGAGGAGGTGGACCGTGAGGAAAGGCCATCTTGTGTCTTGCTCTTTCTTCCATATCTTTCACGTGACGATTCCATTCGATAGATGAGTATGCTCTCTCAAGGTCTTTCTGACGGTGTCCAAAAGTTATCCAAGATTCAGTGATTATTTCGGTTGAGCGAGGACTCCATTGGCTAGATTCCGGGTCCTGTTGAACCTCATTTACTCTTTTCTTCCTGTACTCTTCGCAAGACGCTTTCCTTTTCTTTCTAGTTGTTGCTGATTCATCTGATTCGGTTTCAGAGTCGGAGGTGGAGGAGGGTTCAGTGGGTATGTATTCAGAGGGGGTTACTTGAAGCGCTTGCATTACCTGATTTCTTACCCATTTCGCTTGACGCGAGCAAGCAGCTATGCTTCCCTTGATCTCTTCCCGGATTTCTTCTCCAATTCTCCTTTCCCCGTCTTGGATTACTTCTTTTACTGACGCCTACAGTTCAGATATTTGCTCCAGAATTTCCTGATCTCCGACATCTGTGACATTTCTTACTACCTGGAGATGAGTGTCTAGGGATTGCTCCAGGTTAGTGATTCTGTTCAGGATGAGAGTTGTGGATTGCACATGTAGAGCTGTAAGTTGAGAGATGTCATCCTTCACTTCATCCTTCATTTTGGTTATAGCCTTTTCTACGAGAGTTTCTATTCGCTCCCACAGGGAGGTGATCGTCACAGTGGAGGGCGTCTCGCTGGTTCCTTTTTCATGTGACATTTTTCTTGGAAGATGAAGGGTTGGAGACGAAGAGGTGGTTTGTTAATGGAAAGTCACAGGGCAAATTTCCATCCTAGGCATTCACTCTATTTATAGTGGGAGAAGGTGAAGAGGCGTGCACCCTTTTTCATTTATCGAGGATTCGATGACTACCGTGTCGAGCGCCTCTGATTTGAGGAGCTTAAAAATATTTCAAGTATTTAAGCGTTGTTTTGACGATACTTTTGTCGTTAAAGCACATCTAGGAAGTGCTTTTTTTTGTATACCACCATTTTAGTTTTCAATTGTCACACTAGTACATGTAGTGAGTTGAAGAACTGAAATCACAAGAGGGCTAACATGAAGTTACATAGGTTAAAACGACTCATATTTAGCACTAGATAATGTTGAATTTACAACACCTGTGCACAACAGCTCCCTGCTGCTATTTATCCTGAATCTGCTGTGCAGATAACCACACTGGTCTACTTTTTGCTGCTCCATGAGATCAGCCTTCTTCCTATTTCGTGCTTTTAGCACCCACTGTCCAAGTACCAATTTGGTTCAGTCTGGTACTTGAACTATCTTTCAAAAGGGATTTTAGTGATCCTTAGGAGCCAAATAGCTTTGGGTCCTAGGTACTTGTTAGAGTCATAGAATGACCTTACATGAACTGCCCACTTTGTAGGAAGGTTTATCTTTGCATATGACACATTAGAGTTGTGCCAACAGTCTATGGCAAAGTGTCCCACCTTACCACAACACCAGCACTCATGGATATTATATCTCCTTTTCTGATCCCTTGTAAAAGGGGCAGTGGTCTGCCTTGGTTCAAAGTAGGTGGCATCCTTCTTCTTTGAATCTATAGCTGAAGGAGGTGTGACAGCTGGTTGGGGTTGTGTTGCATGAGAGTGTTTCTTCAAGCTACTGACAAGTTTCAGCCTTTCATCTTTCATGCTGTTGGAGGCCTCAATTCCCTTGAGTGAGGGTGCTAAGGCACCAAATACAAATGGTTCAGATTGAGCCATCAGTATTTCCTCATGCGGTACTTTCAGAGTACTCGACTCAAATCTCCTTCTTCCACTGCATGGAGAGTTCTCCTTGCATGGAACCTTGGCAATCTTCAATTGCCCACATATGCTGTTCTGGTCATACCCATTTGAGGGTAGCCACACCTTTTGGAAGGTGCTTTACATCCTGGCTAGAGCTTTCCCTTTTCTATTGTTCCCAGTCCTAGCTGCCACATTATTGTTACATGATCCATTCTTACTAGATTGAGAGGTGAGGGTCCTAATGATGGGTAGCTCAGATTTGGGTTTATTGAATTGGGCTACTATACTTTGTTCTATGAGAAGTTGACTGTGAAGCTTCCTAATGTACACCCACATCTTTTGTTTCTCATCAAGAAGGTTGTCAATTACCTTCTGGAGCTCTATGGACTTTTGTCCATCTTGATGAAGAATGTCCATCTTGCTTTGTAGCTCAGCCTTATGTGATCTTATCTCTTTGAGCTCATCAGTTTGTTCTTTAACAAGCTTTTTTTTTGTCCAGGACATCAAGAAGAGCATCATACCTCTCAACTGAATGACCAACATTTATCTCAGATTCAGATCCATCCTCTGTTCTAGTTCTTGAGGATGCATCACAATCTGGGCTTGTACTATATTCAGAATTTGAAAGAGCAAAATGTAGAGTAGGTACCTCATCATCATCAAATGCTTTGCTTGATGATCCTTCAGATATGGCCATGACACCGGTGAGTTCTTCCTCTTCTTCTTCATCCACCTCATTGTCACTCTCAGGGTGAGAAAGAGGGGCCCTGATGCCCACCTTTGCTGCAGGGAGGTCCTCATCTTCCATAGCAGCAAACAACCCAATAAGGGCCTCTTCTTCATTATTTGAATCTGATGTTGAGGAATCAGATTCACTCCAGCTTCTTCCTTTCTTTGCTAGGAGGGATCTTTCTCCCTTCCTATTCTTATGGTGAAGATGCTTCTTATCACCACTTTCTTTTCTGTTACCCTTTGGGTGATGTCTTTCAGACCTCCTGCTATCTTTCTTGTAGTGTGATGATGAAGAGGGCATATTCTCCCATTGCTTTCTCTTCATCATCTTTTTGAACTGCTTTGAAAAGGCAGCAAACTCTTCATCAGAGGAAGAGCTGTCAGAGGTGCTGACTTCAGGTTCAGCACTTCTCCTTGGAGGAGATGCCATCCTGTTCTTGTTTCTCTTGGAGCTGTCAGCTTTGAGAGCTACAGAATTTTCCTTGGCCTGTGTCCTGGTTGAGGTGTCCTCTTCCTTTCTAGCAGACAGCTGCATCTCATAGGAGAGCAGCTTTCCAAACAGTGTGTAAGTGGGGGTCTCACCAAGCCTGGCCACTTCCCTGATTGCACAGATTTTTGTGTCCCAGTCCCTTGTTAGAGATCTAAGGAACTTATCATTCAGCTCATAGTTTGTGAATGCTCTCTCATAGGTTCTCAGCTCATTGACAGTTCTGAAGAACCTCTCATAGCATATGGAGATGCTTTCCCCACTGTGCTGTCTGAAGGCTTCATACTCCTGATTAAGGAGTGACTTTCTATCATCCCTTACTTCAGCTGTTCCCTCCAAATATACAATCAGTGTGTCCCATATTTCCTTGGCAGTTGTGCAGTGTACCAAGTTCTGAAATGTGGAGTCATCAACAGTATTGACAATAATGTTCTGAGCCCTTTTATCCATGGTGTATAGGGTAATTTCATCATTGGTCAGTTCTGAGAATACCTTCACCACTTTCCTGGTGGGGTCAATAGTTGAGACTTTCTCAAATGTGTAAGGATCATTTTTCACTGTTATGAAGATCCTTGGGTCTAAGGCTTCCATGAACAGCCTCACCTTTTGCTTCCATATACTAAAGTTTTCCTTTGAGCATATGGGCAACTTCATTGATCCTAACTCCTTCTTCATTCCACTAGAGGCCATTTAATTTAGTGTCAGCAATACCTATTTGGGATCCAGTCAGACTGTTAAGTCCTTCTTGACAAACCTCCCTCTGATACCACTTGTAAGGTTATAAGTGTGCTGACTAATTCACCTAGAGGGGGGTGAGTAGGTCTCTTTTTAATTTCTTTAACGTAGACTATTGGTTTTCTTGTTTAGTTTAGGAAAAATATCAAACACAGAAAGCACACACTAATTTACAGTGGTTCCCCAAAGACAGTGTGTCTATGGGTAGTCCACTTTGCCCCTTCACCCTTCTAACAGAGTGTTAGACAGGGCCAACTCCTCCAAACTTCAATCTCAGCTTCTTGAGCTTACACCACAAGTTCCTCAGAACTTCTCAGATCAAGAGTGATCCTACCTCAGGCACAGCAGCAGCCCTACACTCAGGCGCAACAGCCCTACACTCAGGATCAACAGCCCTACACTCAGGCCCAACAGCCCTACACCTCAGGCACGGCAGCCCTACACCTCAGGCTCAACAGCAACCCTACAACTCAGAGTTATGAACTCCTACCACTCAGAAATCCCACAGATTTCCTACCTCAGACCTATCAAGAGGTCCTACCACTCAAGCTGTCAACACAGCTTTACACACAGGCTCAACAGCCTTTTTCTCAGGCAGCAATGCCTTACAAAAATATAATAGAGTTTGTTTTGATTACAGAAGATAAAAGAGTTACTCTCAGGTCTTCTGTTTTCCTTCTTCAGATCTGAAAGGCAGCAACTTCAGATTTGAATCACCTTGATCTTATCCTTCAGCAAAGCAGAACATCAACTTGCCCTTCTTAAGTAAGTGCACGAAGAGCTATCTAATCTCCCTAGGAAGATTAACTTCAGCTTCAGAGAATGATTTCAACCGGCTTAAACGAGAATGCTCGATTGCGGCGTGCAGCAAGAACTTTTTAATCGAACAGTTTATGTTGTTGTGCCATAGCTTCTTCTTTTATACCTTCAGAAGACTTCAACGGCTATTTCGATCCTCCTAACACGGTATGGGGCGGATTGGAGTTGCTTTTCCCTTTTATTTGTCGTTTGTGCCAAAAGAAGATCCCATCTGCACATTTGGATCTATCTCAGCGGTTGGGCTGAGACAACTTTCAGTCTCAGCGGCAGCTCCAGTCCCCTTCTCACCGGTTGTTCCAGTCTTCTTCTCAGTGGACCCGCTGAGATGGCTCCTCGTCTCAGCGGTTGTGACCCATCGTCTCAGCGGTTATGCTGAGACAGATCTTCATCTCCTTGTGGATGATTCCTTCTTGTCTAAGGCCATGTTTGGCCCTTCCTTTTGAGTTACCTGTGACTGTATATTCTACACAAGTGTAGCTTTGTTAAATACAATATGTCCTTAGCATTAGGAGTGATGCCTCTTCAAATCAAGGTTATATTGAGGACAATATACCCAACAATAGGGTTTAAAATTTCAGCCCTAAACTCCAAGCCAAATGGGAGTTATGGTTGTTTTAGTGGTGGGAATTATTTTGTACCAGTCTCAGCAAAATGGCTCTACAGGAGTCAAATCAACTCCAAATGGTTTGATCTGTGGTTCAAATGAAAGTAGACTTCCAGATCTATAAAAGTTATCTCAGGGCATTTTTTGATTTATGGCCTCTAAGGGCCTTAAAATTAAGCTACAAAAAAGGTTACAGAACTGCTAACAGCACACCAAGGCCATGTATTAATTAAGGCGCTGATCTTGCACAGATCTTAAAGCGGATCGGTCGGCGCTCCTTCATCGTCTTCCTCGAGCCAACGGCCCATATCGGCCCGTCCTGGAGCCGCTTGGAACCGGAAATCCCGGCCATCCCTCCATCTCCCTGGCCAGCCACCGCCACCACCACCTCCGTTGAGGTGGTGCCAATCGATTGGTGGTGGATTGGTCGCCGGAGGAGGCGGTTTCCGGCGGTTCTACCAAGAAGCACAAACGGCGAAAACCATGGAAATCCGAAATGAACTCGGCTCAGTTGAGCTCGAATTCGACTTCTAACAACCCTAGATGCTAGCACAGTCAGAGGGGGGAGAAGCGAACCTGGAAACGGGCTGGGCGGCGAGTATTCCGGCGGTTTGCCATCTCCTTCTCCGTCTCCGGTGAGCTCTCGTCAGCTAGCAATCCTCCACCGAATTCGTTGATCCAAGGCTCTAACCCGACTATAAAGGAGCTTCTGAAGCTCGTGGAGGGGTTTAAATAGGGAGAGGAGGTCGGCCTTGGAAGATCTGAAGCTGGGGGTCACGGAATTGCCACCTCAGCCGACATGGCTGCCTTTATCAGCTTTCCAGCTCCTCCTCAGCACTCATCTCCCTTTAGGGGGTGGCCCAAGGCTGATTGGGAGGAGAGAGAGGGAGAGGGGAAGGCTTTTGCTTTATCAATTCACTTTTTGTCCCCTCCTTTAGCCCAATCCCTCATTTGGGTTAGCTTGGGTTAGCCCAATCTCTTAGCCACAGCTCACAAGGTCTCTTATGAGCCTATTTAATTTTGCAAACTTTAGACTTAGGGTCTATTTAATGGAGATATTGATTTGGTCACTGAAATTGGGCTTAAGCCCATTTGGGTTGACTTTGACTTTGACTATTTGGGTTGACTGGTCCCCCATGTAGGTCATGGGTCCCATGTCATCTCCCAATAGGGCTTGGCCCATGGTGGGGCCCTATTTGGCCCAATTTGATCCAAAGGTGTGAAATTACCCAAAATGCCCTTCCTTGGGACTTTGGCCAAATTGAGGTGAATTGACCCTTCCATGATGGGGATTTTGGGCCTCTTAGATCCCTAATGATGTTCAGAGACTAGATAGAGTCAATTTTAGGGTTTGAGTGCAGGTTGACCACATTTGGGTTGAGTTGACCTTTTTGCCCTAATTTGAATTTTGACCAAATTGGAGAGGGTTGACCATCCTATGATGGGGCTTTTGGGTCCAAGGGGTCCCTAATCATGTTTAGAAAGTAGGGGGAGGATCAATTTGATCACTGGAAGGCTAATTGGTCCTCAATTGATTGATTTGGGTTTTTGGCCTTAAAGTGCCCTAATTAGGGCATTGGCCCAATTTAAGGGCAATTAGATACCCCATTATGGGGCTTTTGGGACCTTTAAGTTCAAATTTATATTTAGAATATAGGTGTGAGATCAATTTGGTCATTGGGTGGCCAATTGGTTACAAGATGGTGGATTTGACCATTTTGCCCCTTGTCACACTTTGGCCCAATTGAGGAGAATGGGTCACCTCATGATGGGGCCTCGGGGTTTAATAGGTCACTTTTGGTGCTAGGTGTATAAGGGGGAAGTCAATATGGCCACTTGGGGGTCAATTGCCCCTTAATTGATTGGTTTGGTCCATGTTCACCTAAGGTGATTTTGGGCTAATCCTATGGAATTGAGCCCCACTAAGGGGTGATGATCACCCCATCACACTTCCTTAAGGTTTAGGGGACTAAGGGTGGTCTCATTTTGGGGAAATTGGTATCCAATTGGCCCTCCTTAGTAGCTTGGGTCCTATTTGATTAGGACTTTAGGTGTGCACTTAGCAAAATTCTCATCCTAAGGGGTCCTTAAGGCCCCTCATCCCACCCTTTGAGCTCACCATTCTCACACTAGGGGTCTAGTAGGATTGGGGATGTTACAAATCCCAATAAACAATAAAATAATTTCGTCCTCGAAATTCTAGTTTGGGTCTACGGGATGCAAGTAAAGCACATAAAGGAATGTAACTTACAATATTAAGTCATACCTGAAGTAAAGAGACCCGGGTAGCGCTCCCGCATGAGGTCCAAGGGCTCCCAAGTGTGCTCCTCTCGCCCATGATTGGACCACAACACCTTCACCAGCGGGACCTTCTTTCACCGCAAGACGCGGACCTCCGCGTCGTCGATCCGGATAGGCTCTAGCATGACCGATCGGTTGGGTGCCACCAGGCCTGAAGTAGACTCCACTAGCTGTTCGGGCCGAAGGAGAGCTCTCCGGAGGGAGGAAACGTGGAAGATGTCATGCACGTTCGCCAGCTCGGGCGGCAGCTCCAGCCTGTATGCCAAAGGACCGATCCTCTCCAGGACCGGATACGGCCCCATGTACCGAGGACTGAGCGTCTTCCGCCCTTTCATCCGTGTAACTCCATGCATCGGGCGTATCTTCAGAAAGACACGATCCCCCACCTGGAACTCTACCACATGGTGTCGGGCGTCATAGTACTTTGCCTGCCTGCTCTGCGCCTCCAGCATCCGATCCCGGATCAGTCGAACTATAGCATCCGTCTCCTCTATATAATCTGACCCCAAGGCCCGCGGGTCCTCATCCTGTACCCACGAAAGAGGGGTGCCGCACATTCTCCCGTAAAGTGCCTCGTATGGTGTCATCCCAATGCTAGCCTGGTGACTGTTGTTGTATGAGAACTCAATCAGCGGCAACAGTTGCTCCCAAGGCTTGACCGTATCCAGAATGCACAGTCGTAGTGAGTCCTCCATCGTCCGTTTGGTACGCTCCGTCTGACCGTCGGTCTGAGGGTGGAACGCAGTGCTGAAAGTCAACCGGGATCCCAAGTAGGCCTGGACCGCTCTCCACTCCCTGGAGGTGAAGCGTCCGTCTCGATCTGAAATTATCGTCTTGGGCACCCCATGATACCTCACTACCTTCTCCACAAACAAACGAACTAGGAGGCCGACCGGACCCCCCTTCTGAACTGGAATGAACCGTGCCACCTTGGTCAACCTGTCGACTATCACCCAGACAGAGTCGTTCCCCGAGCGAGAGCGCGGCAGGCCGGGCACAAAATCCATAGATATATCCTCGAATTTCCACTCCGGCACCGGGAGTGGCTGCAATAGACCTCCTGGAGCCTTGCACTCCGCCTTCACCCTCTGACAACTCTCGCAATGGGTCACAAACTGTATGATATCCTTCTGCATCCCTAGCCAAAACACGACCTTCCTCAGGTCCGCCGCCATCTTCGTAATGACGGGGGTGTACCGAATACTGGGAGCAATGGGCCTCCCAAAGAACCTCCTCTCGAATCCCCCTCCCGGCGGGGATGTAAACTCTGTCGCGGTGGTGAACGAGGTCCTCCTTCAAGGAGTAATCTCCAACATCGCCATCTGCCAATGACCTGAATACCGGCTCCAAAGCCGGATCCCGCTGCTGTCCTTCCCGAATACGGTCCCGTATATCACAGATCATACTCATCGAAGCTAAGTACTCGGCATATACTCCTGGGTCGGCTCTGCTCACTAGAGTAATCTGCATATCCCGCAGCGTCTGCTCCAACTCCATGGCCATCACCCTGCTCTCTGCCTCGGAGGTACTGCCCTCCTGCTTAGTGCGTCTGCTACTGTGTTGGCCTTGCCCGGATGATAACGCATGGTGTAGTCGTAATCGCACAAGAACTCCAACCATCGCCGCTGTCGTAGGTTGAGGTCCTTCTGGGTGTCGATGTACTTGAGGTTCTTGTGATCCGAGAAGATCTCACAATGAACCCCATATAAATAGTGTCTCCACACCTTTAAAGCAAACACGACCGCTCCAAGCTCTAGGTCGTGCACCAGGTAGTTCATCTCATGTTTCTTCAGCTGGCGGGAGGCATAGGCGATCACGTGCCCTTGCTGCATAAGTACCGCTCCCATCCCCTGATATGACGCGTCGGTGTAGATCTGGAATCCTCCCTTCCCAGATGGAAGTGCAAGGATAGGGGCTGAGATAAGTCTGTCCTTCAGCTCTGCATAGGACGCCTCACACCGCGGCGTCCAGTCAAAAACAGCATCCTTCTTTGTCAACGAAGTGAGGGGAAGTGCAATCCTGGAGAATCCCGCTACGAACATGCGGTAATACCCCGCTAACCCCAAGAAACTCCGGATATCCGCTGCGGTCTTCGGCCTCGGCCAATCTCTGACAGCCTGCACCTTAGCCGGATCTACTGCTAGGCCGGCTCCGCTGATGGTGTGTCCCAAGAAAGCCACCTCCCTCAACCAGAATTGGCACTTTGAGAACTTGGCAAACATCTGGTGCTCCCTCAGCTTCCTCAGCACCGCTGCTAAATGGCTGGCGTGCTCCTCCTCGGTCCTCGAGTAGACCAAAATATCATCGATGAATACTATCACAAATATATCAAGGAAAGGCTCGAAGATCCAGTTCATCATACTCATGAATGCTGATGGGGCGTTGGTGAGCCCAAACGGCATCACCGTAAACTCATACAATCCATATCTCGAGCTGAATGCGGTCTTCGGTATATCTTCCTCCCGTATCCTCAACTGATAGTAGCCCGACCGCAAATCCAGCTTGGAGAACCAGTGGGCACCCTGCAACTGGTCAAACAGCTCATCAATCCTCGGTAGCGGATAGGTATTCCGCACCGTCAACCTATTGAGCTCCCGATAGTCGATACACAGTCGAAGAGTCCCATCCTTCTTCTTTACGAACAAGACCGGAGCTCCCCATGGGGAAGAGCACGGCCTCACAAACCCGGCCTCCACTAGCTCCTTCAACTTCACTCTGAACTCTGCCAACTCCTTGGGTGCCATGCGGTACGGTGCCCGGGACACTGGCCTCGCCCCGGGTACTAGCTGAATCTGGAAGTCTACGTCTCTATGCGGCGGCAAGCCGGGCAACTTCTCCGGGAATACGTCGGAGAAGTCCCGGACTATCGGTACCTCGTCCACCGATATCTTCAACTCTGCCATCTCGAAGCAAATGAGGTATACCTCCTCCCCCTGCTCATGGGCCTTCACGACCTGTGTAGAAGATAGAGGGGTACGAGGGATAGATCTAATACCTCCGACGGTGACCCAGGTGGTCCCGTAAGCCAGTAGCTCGATCCTCTTCGTCGCACAATCGATCTTGGCATGGTGGTAGTGCAACCATGACATGCCCAAAATCAGATCGTAATCCGGTAGCTTCAGGATCGATGCCCAGGACTCAAAGATCTCTCCCTCGATTTCAAGGTCCATGGTGCACTTGGTCGTGGTGCGCATCTCTGAACCGTCTGGAAGTCGCACCCTCCTTACTATGCCATCGATCCTCTGGATCCCCTCCAAGCCTACGAGGAAGTCTTCCGAGATAAAGGAGTGCGATGCACCCGTGTCAAACAAGGTGTGTGCGGGTTTTCCGTTGATGAGCACCACACCTATGGGTTGTTGGTTGGTTTTATTATATAAGGTTAAGCTACTACTAAAGCTAAGGGAATTTAATAACTTTCAAGTACATAACTAAAATATACCTGCGATGACCTCCTTGGGGTTCTTCGGCTGGGCGAGGTCCAATGCAAAAGCCTGCTTTGGCTGCCTGTTCCTCTCATGAAATCTTCGGCCACGGCCACGTCCACCTCCCCGGCCCTGGTGTGTTGGAGGTGCTGGAGGGGCTGCCGGAGGGGCCGCTGGAGGGGGTGGAGGGAAACGTCGCGAGCAATGGATCCTGATGTGCCCCGGCTGGTTGCACTCAAAACAGACCACCGGGGGTCGTCCACGACCATCTGCTCTCTCTGGCTCCATAGCTCGTAGTGGCTGAGGGGCCAACACCATCTGAGGCTGCTGCACCGGTGCCTCCAAAGGACGAGGACGTCCTCCACCCCTCCTGGGCCTCATAGTTCTATCCTGCTGTCGGTCACTGCCACCCTCTCCATGATACATCCTGTCCGCTGATCTCTTGCCCTTGACCTGCTCTGACAACTGGTCTACCTCAAACTTCTTCGCCACCTCTATAATCTGAGTCAGGGTGCCCTCTGATATGAACAGGAGAGCCTGCCTGAGAGGGGCCCTCAACCCCTTGTAGAACTTCTTCGCCAAGCCTCGATCATCCACAAACTGTGCCCCCGCGAACCTGGCCAAAAGAGAGAACTCTCTCTGGTACTCGATCACTGAACGGGTCCCCTGAGTCAGGTGCAGAAATCTCTCCTCCAACACATCCCTATCCGTAGCTGATACGAAGTGGTCCAGGAACACCGTGCTGAACTCATCCCAAGTAATCCTCTAGTAATCTCTGTCGCGGGAGGTGGAATCTGCCAGTGACTTCCACCACCTCTTCGCGTGGGCATCCAGTGCTGAAACTGCTAAGGATACGGCCTTGCTGACCGGGCAACTAATGCCTGCCAGCATCTCCTGAATGGTATCCAGCCACTCTTCCATCGTCACCGCATCCTCTGTCCCTCTATATACCGGTGGGGACAGATCCTTGAACGTGCTCAACCAATTCGACCCTGGGTTCGGCTGAGGTGCTGGAATCACCTGAGCCCGAAACGCATCCAAGATCGCTGTCAATGTCTGCCCTAACTCCGTCTGCTGGAAGGGAGTGGCAGTCGGAGGAGGGGGAGTGGTGTCCTGAGGCTCCTCGTTTCTAGCAGCCTGATACGAATATAAGAAGTTTTAGATGATTGAAGAATCTAAATCATGCTTAAAGGACTTAGGAATGTGGTTTCGTAGATGGGCACACCACTGCTTCCGCAGCGTAGTTTGCCCCCAAACTACACTCGTGCGGGGGTGGCCCAAATTGTTGTGGAATAATTGCTCGTACCCATGATCGTTCGTTGCGAGCTGATACTGTTGGGTATTGTATCCACAATCACCTGGATTTTAAGGTGTCCCTTAGTGAACTAAATTGAATTGAGTATGTATTTGATGATTTCTCTTTAGATGTATTGTGACAGGTCATAATGCTAAGTGCACACCAAAGTCAGGTTGCAATGGATCACCAAACACAGTTCTAGACAATGTAATCTCTCATTGTGTAGAACAAAGTGTTGGTTCATGTGTAATCTCTCTTTTGGGGTGCACTTCATATTCTCACAACTGAAGGCTTTCAAGGATGAGGAGTGGAGCAGGTTTTCAGATGAAAATGAATTTTTGTTAAGTCAATTCGTCGAGATGTCACGTGAAGTCCCGATGACTCCCGACGAATCCAGACAGAAGCCAGTTTTCCTGTCTGAAGAAGAAATTTCTGTGGCTAAGTCCATTCGTCGGATGTTCACGTGAACTCCCGACGAATATCGACGAATGCTGACAGAAGTCAAAAAGGCAGCTTTGTGAAGGAATTTGTGCGGCTAAGTCAATTCGTCGAAAGTTCTCGAGAACTCCCGACGAATCCCGGCGAATGAAAACAGAGATGGTTTTCAAACCTTTGAACTGTCTTCTTAATGGCTAAGTCAATTCGTCGAGTGTTCACGTGAAGTCTCGACGAATGACGGACAGACGTATTTCAAAAATTATGTTTCGTTTTTGAAAATTAGGGTTGGCCGCCATGTACAGTACACGTGTTGATCATTCCTTGTTTGTCGCCCAAGCCGTTGGAGGTTTCCCTTTAAATACTCCTTTATTTTTAGGGCAAAAACGAATGTTAAAAAGAGGAGATAATTTTCTAGCCGTCTTCATCATCTTTTGCTGAACAAGTTTCTGAGATCTAACTTCTGCGCCGCTCAAGATTCGTTCTCCATTGCTGCTAAAGATTTCTCAGATAAGAAGGCTTTTGATCTTGTTTCTGCTCTCTCTATTGAAGATCTTTTCAAATAAATCAAAAGGCCTAATCAGATCAGGTTTGCCGAGTTTCTTCTCTTCTAAATCTTTGAAGGTCCAAGCTTTCAATCTAAAGGAAGAAGAAGACTCAGTCTTTCAAGATCTGAAGTTAATCTCTGTTGAGATTTAGAAGAAGTATTGTATTTCAATCTCTATTTGATTTCTGTAGGAGTTTTTACTCCGAGTCATTTTGTAGGAGTTGTTCACTCCGAGTTGTAGGAGTTTAACTCCGAGTGTTTTTGTAGGAGAGGTTGTTCTCCGAGCTTGTAGGAGCCGTAGTCTCCGAGTGTAGGATTTGTTGATAAATCTGAGTTTTGGTGAAGTTGCCGACGCTAGCCCGAAGTGCTAGATAGGCGGAGAGGGAGAGAGGAGTACCCACCTTGGGGAACCTCTATAAATCTTGTGTCTCTGTGCTGTGATTTCTTTTGTTGTGTGTGCTAAATTTGTATTCCGCAATCGCGCTAGAGATCACCTATTCACCCCCCCCCCCCCCCCCCCCTTTAGGTGATTTAGGTAGACAACTAGTTCTTTCAATTGGTATCAGAGGTAGTTTATCTGTAAGAGGTTAACACCTAGATTAAAGATCCCTCTTCGTTGTCAAGATCTCTCTCTATGGACAGAGGCATGGAAAGATTTTCCTCCAAGCTCCCAGTTTGCACTAAGGAAAATTTCCCCATGTGGAAGGAAAGAGTTCCCATGTGGAAGGAAAGAGTTATCTTCTACATGGAAGCAAATGCTCTCCGTATCTCCCAGATAGTTAAGGAAGGTCCTGTCATTCCTACATTTGCTTCTACCATTGATCCTACCAAAAAGGTACCAAAGAAACTAATGGATATGACAAAGGATGAAATTGCACTTGTCACTCTAGATAAGAAAGCAAAGCACATCATAGTAGGTGCAGTTGATGATTCTATGCTACAAAATCTGATTCACTGCAAGTCTGCAAAAGAAATGTGGGATTCTATTGTGGTTTTGATGGAAAGTACTGAAGAAGTTCGAAATGACAGGAAGTCTTTGCTGAACCAAGAATACGAAGCCTTCAAGCAACAAGGCAAAGACACAATTTCTGACACCTACGAGAAATTCTTCAAGATTGTAAATGGTCTGAGAAATTATGGTAGAGAATTCACCATGGGTGAACTAAACGATAAATTTCTTAGATCCCTGTCTAAGGAATGGGACCACAAGGTGATAGCTATCAGAGAATATGGTATGTTGGCTACTACGGGGCCACAGATTCTGTATGGGAAGCTGCTCTCCCATGAGCTGAAGTTGAACATTAGGAAGTCAGAAGAGGAAAGCAGTAGGAGCTCTGGCAAGGAGAAGCCCATTGCTCTAAAGGCTGAAAGCTCCCGGAGAAGCAGGGCTCTGTCTCCTGTGAGGGATGAATCTTCTGAAGATAAAGCTGAAAGCAGTTCTGCAAATTCAGAACTATCTGAAGGAGAATTCTCCCTCCTCTCCAAGCAATTCAAAAAGTTGCTTAACAAGAGGAGACAAACGAGAAAAGGCTCATCTTCCTCAAGAGATCACAGGAGATCACACCGTGACAGAAATGACAGGTATGGTTCTAAACCGAACAAACATGATTATACTGAACCTGTTTGTTATTGTTGTAAAAAGCCAGGGCACATGATTGTTGATTGCCCACACAAGAAGAAGGAATCTTCAAGAAAAGAAGAAAAGAAGTCCTTCAAAGGAAAGAAGAAAGAGGAGAAGAGTTTTGTTGCCAAGAAGTCCAAGACTCTGAGTGATAGTGACTCAAATGAGTCTAACTCAGACAAAGAGGCATTCTTTGGACTAACGGCCATGTCAGATGATGACAAAGATGTTGTTCCTTTCACCGGTCAGGTATTATCTTCTACACCTCTTTCATGTTCAGAAACGGCATCTGATGCAAATGAAAGCTACTATTCGGAAGAGGATTCTGAGTTGACTGCTAAGTATGAGGAAATGTTGAAGGGTTTTAATAAGTGTCGAAAGCTTGTTAAAACTCAATCAAAGGAGATTCAATCCCTAAAGGATCAAGAATCAAACCTGAGAAAGGAGATTGAAGAATCTAACCTACTCAGGGATGAAATCTTGTCCTTGAAGATTGTAATGATACTGGCCAGGACCGTCAACACATGACCTACAAGCCCAGTACCGCCGGCACCGACGGCCCAGGACCGTCAACAGACCTACTGGCACCGCCGGTTCAGCCTCACCCAATGGGTTAACCACAAGCCTGCAGGTCGTACACCCCAACGCCTCTCTGGCCTGTTTCTCAGCGCAGCGTGTTGTTGGGGGGGGGTCTCAAACCCACAACCACCCTTGATAGGAAACCTTTAACAGTTCCTATCACCAACTGAGCTGCAGCTCAGTTGGTGATAGGAACTGTTGAAGGTTTCCTATCAAGGGAGGTTGTGGGTTCGAGACCCCCCTCCAACAACGCGCTGCGCTTAGAAACAGGCCAGAGAGGCGTTGGGGTGCATGGTCTGCAGGCTTGTAGTTGATAGGCTTAACCGGCGGTGCCAGTAGGCCATTTGTTGACGGGCCTGGGCCGTCGGTGCCGGCAGTCGTCTGTAGCTGCGTGGCAGGCCAGGACTGTTACAAAAAGTGCACTTTTTTGTAACGGTACTGGCCAGGACCGTCAACACATGACCTACAAGCCCAGTACCGCCGGCACCGACGGCCCAGGACCATCAACAGACCTACTGGCACCGCCGGTTTAGCCTCACCCCAACGGGTTAACCACAAGCCTGCAGGTCATACACCCCCTCCAACAACGCGCTGCGCCTGAGAAACAGGGCCAGAGAGGCGTTGGGGTGTACGACCTGCAGGCTTGTGGTTAACCCGTTGGGGTGAGGCTGAACCGGCGGTGCCAGTAGGTCTGTTGACGGTCCTGGGCCGTCGGTGCCGGCGGTACTGGGCTTGTAGGTCATGTGTTGACAGTCCTGGCCAGTACCGTTACAAAGATTGCTCTCTCCGAGGCCACTTCAGCAGGCATTCAGAAGAGTGAAATTATCAATGATTTGACGAAACAGCTTGAGGCTGAAAAGAAGATCACTATGAACTTCTCCAAGCCCAAGACAGTTATGCCTATCATAGACACTTTCACTGCTGGTTCTGGTAGTAGTGGTTTGGGCCATGTTGCTAAAAAGAGTCTAAGTAAGTCAGCCAAAAGAAGAGCCGCTAAAGCCAAGGGTAAAGGCACACAGTGTGCTCCAAATTTCAAGAAGGTGATTTTTCCTACGAACACCTATGATTTTGAGAGCATGTATGGTCACTTCAGCAGACCAACTCATGTTGAGCCTGCCAAGGTGAACTCAGTGTGGACCAGACCCAGAAACTTTGGATCTAGCTCCCTCAAGGCTCCTTATGAAGAAGTTCAATTGAAGCATCATGGACCATTCGTTCATGGATCAAATGCTAAGAAAGCACCGCAGGTCAAGCCTATTGTGCCTAAGAATTGTGTATGTTTCACCAACGAGGCTTCTACCTCCAAGGTTGCTCCTCCTGCAAAGCCACCCGTTCAAAAGGCTCAGCAGAACACAAAGAGGAGATACAATATATTTGAATGCTGGTGTTGTGGCAAAATTGGTCATTTTGCCATAGATTGTTGGTTCAATCATACTGTGCCAAGAACTCCACGAGTTAACAGTGCAAGACCGACCACTTGCAAAGTTAATGTTCCAAGTGGTGTTCCACTAACAAGGAACCAAGGGCCCAAAAATGTTTGGGTTCCTAAGGGGTATTGATCATGGTGCAGGAATGTCCAAAGGCCAACGAAATTCCCATCTGATATTTGGACAGTGGTTGCTCTCGGCACATGACCGGGAGTAGAAGATTACTTCGGGATTATGTTCCAGTTGAGAACGGGCCTAAAGTAAAGTTTGGCGGATCTGAACGAGGTATTATTATTGGTTATGGCTCAATAACCAACGACTCAGTCGTTTTCACACGCGTAGCTCATGTGAAAGGATTGAAATACAATCTGATTAGCATAAGCCAACTGTGTGACAAAGGCTATACCGTTGAGTTCTTTAGAGATAGATGCCTGATAAAGATGTCCGTGTCCACAGAAACTATTTTAACAGGCTCTAGGAGTAGTGGTATTTACTGTTTAGATTTTATATGTTTACAGTCTTCTACTCCAGTGTGTTTTGTTGCCAAAGATAGTGCATCTCTCTGTGACCAATGGCACAAGAGATTAGCACATATTAATTTCAAAACTATATCTATGTTATTTTCTCACAACTTGGTAAGGGATGCCCCCAAAGTTAAATGCATTAAAGAAAGCTCTTGCCATGCGTGCCAAATGGGTAAGCAAACAAAGGCTAGCTTTAAGAGCATAATTGGCAATAATTCTACCAGATGTCTTCATCTGCTGCATATGGATTTGTTTGGTCCAATGTCAGTTAGAAGCTTAGGTGGGAAAGCTTACACCTTGGTTAGTGTTGATGATTATTCCCGGTTTGCATGGGTGTTCTTTCTAAAACTTAAGTCAGAAACCTTCGGCATATTCACTAATTTTGTCAAGCTTATTCAGAATGAACTTGACTGTTCAGTGGTCAAAATCAGAAGTGACCATGGAACAGAATTTCAGTCTGGGGCCATGACAAAGTTTTGTGAAAGTCAAGGTATCTCCCATGAGTTTTCCTCTCCTCGTACTCCACAGCAAAATGGAGTAGCCGAGAGAAAGAATAGAACCCTCATAGAAGCTGGCAGGTCCATGTTGTGTGATTCTGCTCTTCCAGAATATTTCTGGGCAGAAGCTATCAACACAGCTTGCCATGTGCAAAACAGAGCACTCATCAATAAGAACCATCGTAAGACCCCATATGAGATTCTAAAGGGCAGAAAACCAAAGATTTCATATTTTAGAATTTTTGGCAGTAAATGCTATGTACTTAACAATGGGAAGCATCCTACAACCAAGTTTAGTGAAAAATGTTTTGAAGGTATTTTTGTAGGATATAGTAGCCATAGTAAGGCATATAGGATTTTCAATAAGAAAACAGTACATGTTATTTTTGATGAGACGAGCCTGCTACATAGCAACTCGTCTAGTGTGTTCATTGAAGATGCAGGTGAAAAGCTAAAAGAACTCTCTATGCAAGATGGAGTAAAAACCACAGATGATGCTCCAAAGTTAGCAGAAGAGATCTCGGATCACTCAGAAGATGAACAAGAAGTTCATGAAGAAGAAGATACTCCAGAGGTGGCTGAACCTCAAGTTGCTCATGAAAATGCAAATAACTAGGGAGTCAGATTTTCAAGAGATCATCCAGCTGATCAGATCATCGGAGACCCTTCAAGCAGAGTTCTAACGAGAAGAGGTACAACTAACGAAGTTTTACATTTAAGTTTTCTTTCACAGATTGAGCCGAAGAAGTTTGAAGAAGCAAACACTGATTCATCCTGGATCCTTGCTATGCAAGAGGAGCTCAACCAATTCAAGAGATGTAAAGTTTGGGAATTAGTACCAAGACCCAAAGGACAAAATGTAATTGGAACCAAATGGGTCTACCGGAACAAGCCTGATGAAAAGGGCATCATTACAAAGAACAAAGCAAGACTGGTTGCACAAGGATACAGGCAAGAAGAAGGAATTGACTTTGATCAGACTTTTGCACCAGTAGCAAGACTTAAAGCCATCAGATTATTTTTGGCTTATGCTGCATATAAGGGCTTTAAGGTTTTCCAGATGGATGTGAAGTCAACCTTCCTGAACGGAGACCTTAAAGAGGAAGTATATGTAGCTCAGCCTCCAGGTTTTGTAGATTCTAACTTTCCTGATCATGTATATTATTTACATAAGGCTTTGTATGGTCTCAAACAGGCACCCCGAGCCTGGTATGAGACATTGTCTAGGTTCCTTCTTGAGAATAAATTCACAAGAGGAACAATAGATAAGATATTGTTTCTTAGGGAAGTAAAAGGCGAGATTTTGCTAGTGCAAATCTATGTCGATGATATTATATTTGGTTCTACAGATGACAAACTCTGCAAAAAGTTTTCCAACTTGATGCAAGGTAAGTTTGAAATGAGCAGCATGGGAGAGCTAAAATATTTCTTAGGACTCCAGGTGCACCAATCTGAAGATGGAATTTTCATCTCTCAGACGAAGTTCACCAAAGAGCTCCTTAAGAAATTTGGAATGGAGAGTGCAACCTATATGAGGACTCCAATGGGCTCAAGTATGTCTCTGGACAAGGATGAGAAAGGGAAATATTTTGATGAAACCAAGTACAGAAACATAATTGGGTCCTTGCTCTACCTTACTGCCAGTAGGCCCGATATAATGTTCTCAACATGTGTTTGTGCCAGGTATCAGGTGAACTGTAAGGAATCTCATTATGCCGCTGCAAAGAGGATTTTGAGATACCTTAAGGGTACACCAAATCTCGGCTTATGGTACCCGAGAAGCAATGATTTTGAACTAATTGGTTTTTCAGATGCTGATTTTGCAGGTAGCAAAGATGATAGAAAGAGTACTTCAGGAACTTGCCAATTCTTGGGAAAAAGGCTTGTGTCATGGAGTAGCAAGAAGCAAAATTGTGTGGCAATATCAACTGCTGAATCAGAGTATATCTCTGCCGGCAGTTGTTGTGCACAACTTTTGTGGATAAAGAATCAGCTTGAGGACTATAACTTAAAGCTCACAGAAATCCCCATGTTCTGTGACTCCTCAAGTGCTATTGTCATAGCAAACAATCCAGTCTCTCACAACAGAATGAAGCACATCGAGCTTCGCTACCACTTCATCCGGGAACATGTTGAGAGTAAGGATATTAATTTGTTGTATGTTAATACTGACAAACAAATTGTAGATATTTTTACGAAGCCTCTGGACGAGACCAAGTTCAATTTCTTCAAAATGGAACTTGGAATGCTCAACAAGGAATCATGGGGTCAAGACTGTTGGAATTTTATGAAATTGCACGGGATATCTCAGAAAATTTTATGAAATTTCACGGGCTTTCACTAGTATTCTCATAAGATTAGTGCTCAATCTATAGAGGATTTCACGAGATTTCACGGGTCAAGACCTATATCTTCTCGGACATGTTTCTTTTATTAAATACGATTTATTGGATCCAAATAGTCTTCCATAAAATCAAGTACGCGCCCAAATTTATTATATATATATATATAAAAACAAAGAGAACACGTGATTCCACGCATTCTTCCGTGAAACCCTTCCCGTCCTTTCGTCTCCCTTGTGATAAAACAATGTCCTTCTTCCCCGATTTCGATGAGCTCGATGGCGCCAAAGGCAGGTCTGCATTCCGGTGGAGAGCTGGTACGAGGTAGCTTTCGAACTGCTTCAGATGAGTTCAGAAATATTCTTTTGATGCTTGAGGTCGCCGGGCTCAGCTATGTCTTGGAAGAGCCGGCTAAAATTCTCGAACAGGATGTTCTTGAGTTCTACAGAAATGCAAAAATCTCTGGTCAAGGGAAGAAGATAAAGAGCAGCATCCGGTCTTGTAAAATAGTTTTGAAAGCTAGTGGCATCAACAGGATTTTGAGGATGCCTGAAGTGGAATCGGAAGAAGTGTTTGCTGAAGATTTTCTCGAGGCTAAAAGATTCTGTGGCATCCTTGATGAAGGTTCAAAGATAAGAAGAAAATTCATGAATGAAGGAGGTAAGCTTCTGTGTGATATCTTAGGAAAAGTCTTATTGTGCAAAGTAGGTTCACATGACTACCTATCTGAAGAAGCCTTTAAGATTCACACAGCTATTATTTGTAGAAAGAATTTTAATTTTGGTGAAGTTCTTTTTGAGAAAATTAAAGACAGCTTTCATGCCCCAAATTTTGGAAGAATTATCAGTCTGCTTCTAAATGGTAGCAATCCAGATTTTTTTAATCTTGGAAGAGGTATCCTCATCCACCACACCAAGAAAATCAACTCATCCATTTTCTCCAAATGGGAAAGGGTCATTCCAAAGGGTGGAGTCAAGATTGTTGTTAGTGCTGATGAGGACCCTCTGCATAATGAAAATAGGACTCTTGAAGAAGGTCAACCCTCAAGGGGTAGTGGACCCAGTCCAGCTCCTGCTCAAGGCAGAGGTGATCATGTTGAGGGGGAGCCTTCAACCCCAAGAGACATTGCTGAAAGCAGTGCTGCTTCAAAGGAAATTCCTCCCAGTGAAATTGATCCAGTTCATCCTGATCCAGTGTATGTAGATCCAGTCAGTCCTGCTGTCCCTGATACTGTTCCAGACCTAGAAGGTCAAGGGAAATCTGCTGCTGAAGATGAATCTGCTATGTTAGAAGACTCCAGAAGATCCCCTGCAGAGTTTGCTTATAATTCAGAACATAGTGAAGACTTGGCAGATCATGAATCTGTTCCTTCTGAGAAATCAGATTCTATGGAGATGGGCAGTCTTGGTGCTCAGTTGAAGCTAGCAAAGAAGATGTCTTTGACTGAGGGGGAGAAAGAACAGGAAGACATATTTATGGGTGAATCTGCAGTCCCTCCTGTGATGCTCTTGCCCCCTCCAGAGAGTACTTTGAGACAATCTCCAAGAGCAACTGTGCTTGAAAAGCAAGCACAGTCTACTAGTTTTGTAGCTGATAAAGTCTCTCCTGATGATTTTGAAACTGGAGAGAGCTCTCACTCTTCCCTGCTCAAGTCAATTTCAACCCTGCTGCAAGATCAAACAGAGCATTTTGATCAGTGCATCAAATCAGTCTATCAGAAAATAGATAAAGTTGATAGTGCTTTGAGGCAAGAAATGGCTGAAATGAGATATGAAATGGGAAAATTCAAGAATGATCAAGAAGCCTGGATGGCCAAGGCAGGAAAAGCTTTGGACCACACCAATCAAGGAGTTGGGCATGCTCTAAAGAACCTGCATCGGGTTGGTGAAGATGTTGTAAATCTGAATGCTGCTCAAACAACTCTCAACACTGCTCATGATCAAGGGCTTGCTTTTCTGGGTGATCAAATTGAGAGGCAGCTGAACAAACTCTATACCCTCCTACATGAAGACGTCATAAAGGGGGAGGAAAGCATTGTGTTTAAAATAGAAGAAAGTGTTGGTAGAGTGAATGATTTGGATGGAAATATCTTCTCCAAGATGCAAGAGCTTCAGGAAAACATCATGCAATCTATTAAAGATGTCCAGGGGTACACTCATGAATCAACCAGCTGGCTATTCAATGAAATTGCGGGTATGCTTGGTCTTACTGTTGTAAACAAGATGCCAGATGTTCCTCCTTCAAGTGTTCCAGGTCCAAGTGCTCCAAATTCTTCTCATTTTCCTATTGAGGATCCTGATTTTGATATAGCAGACATCCCAGTTTCCTCCTATCAAGATTTCTGGGATGACCCAGTGCTTGAAAGCTCCAAAGCTCCTGAATCTTCTGAAAAATCTGTGAAAAGGAAGATCTTTGGTGATAAACCTTCTGCAAAAAGGTCTAATCCTCACAAGAAGATCAGAGAATTCTATGATATGCCTCCTCCAAGAAATTTCCAAGAAAGCTGGAGTCCCTCTTCAAAGAATATCATTCTTACAACTTTCAACCTAGTCAGTAGGAAAAATGAAAGTGTCAGTAAACATTACAGTCAGGAGGAATGGGATAAGTTCAAGAAAAGGACAACTGAAAGGAGAATTCATTTCAAGACAGGTGGATCTAAAGAGACTGCTCCTGATAGATATTGGCCCAAGCCAAAGGCATTCTTTGAGAGAATGGAATCTGAACAGAGAAAGAAAGCTGAGGCAATGGACAGAATTTTTGGAAAGATGAAAGGCAAAGACCAAGCATGAGCTGAGCTGCTCTAGAATCATGCTGTTTTTCTTTGTTTATATATATATTTTTGTGCTTGGATAAACTTTGATTCTCTCCTTGATTATTACTGTCTGGTTGTGCTGTTTTATTCAATTATACTTTCTGTGCAATTCAACTTAGTGCATAGGGTTATGACATCTTCAAATAGGGGGAGATTGTTGGGTATTGTATCCACAATCACCTGGATTTGAAGGTGTCCCCTAGTGAACTAAATTGAATTGAGTATGTATTTGACGATTTCTCTTTAGATGTATTGTGACAGGTCATAATGCTAAGTGCACACCAAAGTCAGGTTGCAATGGATCACCAAACACAATTCTAGACAATGTAATTTCTCATTGTGTAGAACAAAGTGTTGGTTCATGTGTAATCTCTCTTTTGGGGTGCACTTCATATTCTCACAACTGAAGGCTTTCAAGGATGAGGAGTGGAGCAGGTTTTCAGATGAAAAAAAAATTTGCTAAGTCAATTCGTCGAGATGTCACGTGAAGTCCCGATGACTCCCGACGAATCCAGACAGAAGCCAGTTTTCCTGTCTGAAGAAGAAATTTCTGTGGCTAAGTCCATTCGTCGGATGTTCACGTGAACTCCCGACGAATATCGACGAATGCTGACAGAAGTCAAAAAGGCAGCTTTGTGAAGGAATTTGTGCGGCTAAGTCAATTCGTCGAAAGTTCTCGAGAACTCTCGACGAATCCCGGCGAATGAAAACAGAGATGGTTTTCAAACCTTTGAACTGTCTTCTTAATGGCTAAGTCAATTCGTCGAGTGTTCACGTGAAGTCTCGACGAATGACGGACAGACGTATTTCAAAAATTATGTTTCGTTTTTGAAAATTAGGGTTGGCCGCCATGTACAGTACACGTGTCGATCATTCCTTGTTTGTCGCCCAAGCCGTTGGAGGTTTCCCTTTAAATACTCCTTTATTTTTAGGGCAAAAACGAATGTTAAAAAGAGGAGATAATTTTCTAGCCGTCTTCATCATCTTTTGTTGAACAAGTTTCTGAGATCTAACTTCTGCGCCGCTCAAGATTCGTTCTCCATTGCTGCTAAAGATTTCTCAGATAAGAAGGCTTTTGATCTTGTTTCTGCTCTCTCTATTGAAGATCTTTTCAAATAAATCAAAAGGCCTAATCAGATCAGGTTTGCCGAGTTTCTTCTCTTCTAAATCTTTGAAGGTCCAAGCTTTCAATCTAAAGGAAGAAGAAGACTCAGTCTTTCAAGATCTGAAGTTAATCTCTGTTGAGATTTAGAAGAAGTATTGTATTTCAATCTCTATTTGATTTCTGTAGGAGTTTTTACTCCGAGTCATTTTGTAGGAGTTGTTCACTCCGAGTTGTAGGAGTTTAACTCCGAGTGTTTTTGTAGGAGAGGTTGTTCTCCGAGCTTGTAGGAGCCGTAGTCTCCGAGTGTAGGATTTGTTGATAAATCTGAGTTTTGGTGAAGTTGCCGACGCTAGCCCGAAGTGCTAGATAGGCGGAGAGGGAGAGAGGAGTAGCCACCTTGGGGAACCTCTATAAATCTTGTGTCTCTGTGCTGTGATTTCTTTTGTTGTGTGTGCTAAATTTGTATTCCGCAATCGCGCTAGAGATCACCTATTCACCCCCCCCCCCCCCCTTTAGGTGATTTAGGTAGACAACTAGTTCTTTCAGATACCATTTGTAAGATCCCTTCCCCGCTCCCGGGGCCAAGCAGACCTTATGCCCAGAACCGACGCATTGCGGTGACTTCCAACACACGGGTTGGGCTACAGCACGCAACGTCGACCCTGCCGGCTACGATCATAGTGCGAGCAATAGTAAAAGTGAGTACAAGAGTGAGTACAAACTAAGCAAAGAAAGTCCACAAATCACATTCCAATATATATCAAAAGCTAATCAAAATGATATATAAATAAGTCCGAGCATGAAAATAGAGAGTACATAAATGAAAGGGCCTAAGCCCAGTACATCATGAAACAAATCTCTCAGATCTCACCTCTCTACATGCGGAAGCTATTTCAACATCACACATCACTAGCACTCAAAATGTAATCCACCTGATGTCTCTTGGCCGCTACCCGCTGCGTCGCTACTGCTCAGGTCCTGCCCTCGTCTCCTGCGGTGCGTGCGACAACTCCGTCTCCTCGGAATCCTAGATTGTTTTTCGGCCCCAATGCAAACCGTCAGTCAAAAATGACCGAGCTCGCTAGGTCCCCTCCTCCTCCTGCGACTCCTAGGTACCGCGCGGGAGGAATAAGCGGGGGGCGAGCAAGGAACAAGCAGGTGACAGGGAAAGTAAACTAGTATATACATAAGTGAAAACGGGGCTAATCTAAGCATGTATAAGCAGGAGTATAAAATAAAGATGTACAGCAGTAAATAAACAGTAAGTAAAGCAGGTAAAGCGAAGCAGTAAGAACGGTAGCGACAAGTAATCAATCTCGTACCCTAACTTATATGAATGCCCATACAAACTTATAAGTTAGGATTTCCAGGAAATATAACTCATCATATAAAATAGCCCATACTAATTTATATGATGAGGATCTGCAAGTGCGTATGCTATGCTATGCCATGAATGTTTTATGCAATGAAACTCACACACACGACTCTATGCGCATAGACCTTTGTAGTTCCCTCTATTTGAAAGGAAGCCAACCTCTCGGGTACCAACCACTGTGACACACGGTGGTAGCGGACCGGGCTGTCCACTCCTAGGCGGGTATACACTCTACCAGGCCTAGACCGCACGTACGCCTCAACGTTAAACAACCGCGGAGCTCTGCGTACTCTCTGCTGGAGTCCACCAGACTGTGAGCCAAGTGAGAGGTTTCTTCGGGGAACTGTCATCCCGACACGCAGCCAAGCTGGCCCCTTAAACCCCTACACACCCGCTAAGTCAACGTACCGCGGTCGGAGTGACGATCTGCCTCGTACCGAAGACCTGACACATTTCTGAGAAAGTTACCGGGATAATCATCCCCTCGAGATTCCCGCTCGTCTAACCGTGCACCACAATCCTGCCACTCCCGCAACTGGGAGGAGATACACAAACCCAATCTTACTCTACTATGGCTACTCTTTCCTACTTTAATTGTTATTGTAATTTAGGGTTAATCTTGGACTTCCCGAGGTACGTCCGGTGAAGGGCCCCTAACGGTACTACAGATCAATGGGCTCAACCCCACCATCCTCCTCAGGACAATTACTCTAGTCGGTGATTAACATTTGGTTCACCCTCATTATTTCATATACTTAGAGTGATTTAGCTCAACACCCGTCCCACCCAAATGGGTTGGACGTACATCCATTCCTCCTACGTTGACTCTAGCATAACTTCACAGCTAACCCTAGGATTGACCCTCCTTGAATTCTTGTGCGCTATTACTCAATTACTGATTGTATACAACTTCTAAACACTACTTAGTGGTCTGAATTATCTAAAACTCAAAATTCTGTTTTTACTAAACGCAGACCACTAATTTGAACTAACCATCAACCCCATAAGGGAACCCTTCTAAAAGTCATCACCAAGGTCTCTAATAATTATTCTAGGCTCTCACTGACCTTAGTAAGGTATGTTAAAATTTCCATAATTTTCCATATTAAATTGATATTTAATATAATTTTAAGTAGTTAAGGCCTTAAGTCACATTACACATGAACTACCCTCAAACTGCTTCTTCATGCTTCATGAGAATTATCAGCAATATAATATTCCATATCATGGTGGTTCACTGAGTATCATGACCCTAGGATGTCACTTGGCCTACTACATCATCATAATTGTATAATTACCAAAATGCCACTATAATTAGGAAAAATAGTAATTCACTTCTGAAAAATTTACAAAAATTACCAAGTGTCCAAATGGGTACCTAGAGCCACTGCCAAAAGATTGTGTCATTACCATGTGTTCTGATATTTTAAGATAATTAAACATCCAAAGGCGGCAATTATCAATTTCTACATGAAGTACATGAAATATAAATCTACATGCTTCCAAACAATTATCATGGGCATATATTAACCTAAATCCACAGTTAACCAAGTATCACATCATTGCCCCATGATTTGATATTTTAAAAAGATTTAATACTCAAGGGGTGTAAATTCCAATTTCTACATGAAGTACATGAAATATAAATCTACATGCTTCCAAACAATTATCATGGGCATATATTAACCTAAAACTACAGTTAAACAAGTATCACAGCATTTCCCAATGATTTGATATTTTAAAAAGATTTAATACTCAAGGGGTGTAAATTCCAATTTCTACATGAAGTGCATGAAATATAAATCTTCATGCTTCCAAACAATTATCATGGGCATATATTAACCTAAAATTACAGATAACCAAGTATCACAATTTTTCCCCATGATTTGATATTTTAAAAGATTTAATACTCAAGGGGTGTAAATTCCAATTTCTACATGAAGTGCATGAAATATAAATCTACATGCTTCCAAACAATTATCATGGGCATATATTAACCTAAGACCACAATTAACCAAGTATCACAATTTTCCCCATGATTTGACATTTTTTCAAAATTAAATTCCCTTAAGCTAGCAAGCACTCAAAATTTCCTATACAAGGAATAACACTTCCATAACTCAGGGAAAAATTACCATAGCCCTATTTCACCCTATTCCAGCCACTGATAGCATATCAAAGTCATAGAAGGTCATATGACCATGCATTTCCTTTTATTAAGGAAAGGGTGGTAATTCCATTTATTAAGAAGAAAAATACTTAAAAGCCTCTAAAAATTCCCATTAAATTATCTAAGACCTTTTATGCCCATACAAGCATAACTACAAAGTTCTGAGCCAGGGCTTGAACATTTGGTCCTATGACCTTCACAAATCTCAACATTGCACCCTTAAGGTCTACCCTTAGGGTTTTAGGTCACACCACCCTAATGGATCCAAATGGACCATTAGGGTGTGACCCAAGCATTTGCATATACATACCCACATATCCAACATGATGGGAGGAGGCTAACACACTCAACTCCTCAAAATGACCTAAACCCTAATTTGACCCTTAAAGGCCCTCATTAGGGTTTCCAATTTTCCATACTAAATCAACTCCAAATAGAGTGAAATTTTAGGTAGGCACTACTCATGTACAAAATGGTATGCCACCAAAGTTTGGTGCTATTTGGAAATCATATGCTCCAAAAATCAACTTAATTTAAATATCCTAACTACCACAAAAACCCTAGGTAAAATTGTCCACCAATGGCTGCCCCTTTGGCAGGGGGTGCCCCTAGGGTATACTAACCGATGGTTAAAAGTACAGCTCCAAAGCTTGAAGGGTTTGACCTATGTAAATTTTCTAATGGACTGACCTAGTGTAGGACCAGTCCTAGTAAAAAGGCTACTCTGGGGTCTACTGACCTCCAAATGCCAACATCTTAGTTTCTACTGAAACTAGACAGTTAGGGCTACAATAGTGTGTATCACACTATTTTCATGATTTAGCCATTAAGGGCCTCAATTTGGCTCCTTAATTTAAGTAAAGTTTCTGTCCTAACCCACACAAACCCTTAAGCCATCCTCACTCCAAAGAGGGTTCACCCACAAGGAATGGTCCAATGGACCCAATATTTTTAACAGTGTGTGGACTTAGCCTAAACTTCACCCCACCCTAATATGGGGGTCCCACAAGGGGGTTTGGCCACCTAATTATTATAAATTTCATTTTCAATGTTTGGAGAAAAACTATAGAACAATGTGCCCCAAAAATTCTAATTTTTGGGCACAAAGTAGTTCAGGGATAGTTACAATAGGGTTTAAAATTTCAGCCCTAAACTCCAAGCCAAATGGGAGTTATGGTTGTTTTAGTGGTGGGAATTATTTTGTACCAGTCTCAACTAAATGGCTCTACATGAGTCAAATCAACTCCAAATGGTTTGATCTACGGTTCATATGAAAGTAGACTTCCCGATCTATAAAAGTTATCTCGGGGCATTTTTTGATTTATGGCCTGTAAGGGCCTTAAAATTAAGATACAAAAAAGATTACAGAACTGCTAACAGCACACCAAGGCCATGTATTAATTAAGGCGCTGATCTTGCACAGATCTTAAAGCGGATCGGGCGGCGCTCCTTCATCGTCTTCCTCGAGCCAACGGCCCAGATCGGCCCATCCTGGAGCCGCTTGGAACCGGAAATCCCGGCCATCCCTCCATCTCCCTGGCCAGCCACCGCCACCACCACCTCCGTTGAGGTGGTGTCGATCGATTGGCGGTGGATTGGTCGCCGGAGGAGGCGGTTTCCGGCGGTTCTACCAAGAAGCCCAAATAGCGAAAAACATGGAAAATCCGAAATGAACTCGACTCAGTTGAGCTCAAATTCGACTTCTAACAACCCTAGATGCTAGCACAGTCAGAGTGGGGGAGAAGCGAACCTGGAAACGGGCTGGGCGGCGAGTATTCCGGCGGTTTGCCATCTCCTTCTCCGTCTCCGGCGATCTCTCGTCAGCTAGCAATCCTCCACCGAATTCGTTGATCCAAGGCTCTAACCCGGCTGTAAAGGAGCTTCTGAAGCTCGTGGAGGGGTTTAAATAGGGAGAGGAGGTCGGCCTTGGAAGATCTGGCGCTGGGGGTCACGGAATTGCCACCTCAGCCGACATGGCTGCCTTTATCAGCTTTCCAGCTCCTCCTCAGCACTCATCTCCCTTCAGGGGGTGGCCCAAGGCTGATTGGGAGGAGAGAGAGGGAGAGGGGAAGGCTTTTGCTTTATCAATTCACTTTTTGTCCCCTCCTTTAGCCCAATCCCCCATTTGGGTTAGCTTGGGTTAGCCCAATCTCTTAGCTACAGCTCACAAGGTCTCTTATGAGCCTATTTAATTTTACAAACTTTAGACTTAGGGTCTATTTAATGGAGATATTGATTTGGTCACTCAAATTGGGCTTAAGCCCATTTGGGTTGACTTTGACTTTGACTATTTGGGTTGACTGGTCCCCCATGTAGGTCATGGGTCCCATGTCATCTCCCAATAGGTCTTGGCCCATGGTGGGGCCCTATTTGGCCCAATTTGATCCAAAGGTGTGAAATTACCCAAAATGCCCTTCCTTGGGACTTTGGCCAAATTGAGGTGAATTGACCCTTCCATGATGGGGATTTTGGGCCTCTTAGATCCCTAATGATGTTCAGAGACTAGATGTGGAGTCAATTTTAGGGTTTGAGTGCAGGTTGACCACATTTGGGTTGAGTTGACCTTTTTGCCCTAATTTGGATTTTGACCAAATTGGAGAGGGTTGACCATCCTATGATGGGGCTTTTGGGTCCAAGGGGTCCCTAATCATGTTTAGAAAGTAGGGGGAGGATCAATTTGATCACTGGAAGGCTAATTGGTCCTCAATTGATTGATTTGGGTTTTTGGCCTTAAAGTGCCCTAATTAGGGCATTGGCCCAATTTAAGGGCAATTAGATACCCCATGATGGGGCTTTTGGGACCTTTAAGTTCAAAATTATATTTAGAATATAGGTTTGAGGTCAATTTGGTCATTGGGTTGCCAATTGGTTACAAGATGGTGGATTTGACCATTTTGCCCCTTGTCACACTTTGGCCCAATTGAGGAGAATGGGTCACCTCATGATGGGGCCTCTGGGTCTAATAGGTCTCTTTTGGTGCTAGGTGTATAAGGGGGAAGTCAATTTGGCCACTTGGGGGTCAATTGCCCCTTAATTGATTGGTTTGGTCCATGTTCACCTAAGGTGATTTTGGGCTAATCCTTTGGAATTGAGCCCCACTAAGGGGTGATGATCACCCCATCACACTTCCTTAAGGTTTAGGGGACTAAGGGTGGTCTCATTTTGGGGAAATTGGTATCCAATTGGCCCTCCTTAGTAGCTTGGGTCCTATTTGATTAGGACTTTAGGCGTGCACTTAGCAAAATTCTCATCCTAAGGGGTCCTTAAGGCCACTCATCCCACCCTTTGAGCTCACCATTCTCACACTAGGGGTCTAGTAGGATTGGGGATGTTACATCCTGGGATGCCGAACGTGCAGCTGTCATCCCCTTGGTTCAGGGTAAGAAGAGAAAGATTGGTTTCAAAAACGGAGGCATTGATTCGGGTTCCGCTTCTCTTGCTCCGAGGAGTCATGATCACGAGGTTGGTCCTAGTACTCGGGGAGTGGAAGCACATCAGGTCGACCCCGAGGTTGAGATTTTGGCGTCTCTTATCGCCAATCATAGCCCCGTGCAGAAAAAACCGCAAACCGCAAAAACCGCCCGCACCGCACAAACCGCACCGTTTTTTAAACCGCACCGCGTATTGTGGGTGCGGTGCGGTTTTGAAAATTTATAAACCGCGCGCGGTGCGGTGTTTGAATTTCAAAAACCGCAAACACCGCACCGCACCGATATTTTACTTTCTTTGAATTTTTTTATAAATATATAACTGACTGGGCATTTTATATTTTTATTAATCCCGGCTGGCGGGCTGGGTATTGCGTATTGGCGTATTGCTATATTAGTTTTTTATTAAGGGAATAAGGATTAAGGGGTAGCTGCCATCCATAGGCGGACCTATGTAGGGACACACCCGGGCACGTGCCCGGGTGTGTTTTTCACTAAAACCCGTCTGGCACCTACGCTAAATCCCGCCTGGCTGCTCGGCGCTCGCAACTCGCAAGACTGGCGTTGTTTCCTCTTCAGACTTCAGCCGCAGGAATTCTGCCCTAATTTCTCCAGGTACTCCAGCGTTGCGGCCTGCCTCTCCCGCTTGTCATCACATCCGTTGGGCGCCTGGGCTGGGCGGCGCCGTTTCCTCACCGACTCATCGTCCTGGACCTCCCGGTATTCTTATTTCTGTTGTCGTTTCCTCACCGACTCCAGCAGGAAGCAAGTTCCGATCGATTCAGCGCCTCTCCCACTCGTCATCACTCCCGCTGCAGGTTTGAAAGTAAGCATCTCACATATTGAAATTTGCTTTGAACTTGAAAGTAAGCATCAAGGAGCCAGTGAGGGAAGGTTTTAGGTTTATCGCGATGCAGTTCACAACACCTAAAAAACCCCCTGTTACTCTGTTAGCACCTTGAAAATGTTAACTCAAATAGGTTTTATAAATCTCTTTTCCATTTGATTTACCATACAGGAGTAGGAAAATCTCATTTATAAAGCCTTCTAAACCTCATTTATAGTTTTAAGGCACTTGATTGTCCCAATCTCAACTGTAGCATCTATATTTTGGCACTATATTTTGATTATGCAGTCTTTAATAAAACATTAAGTATCATGGGGAAAACTGAAATGTAAAAAAACTTTTGTTAAATTAATCATGAGCTGATCTGCTGGTTTTGACAGGTCACAGGAGCAATGCCTTTTTGAATTAATCATGTAATATGTTGCTTAGTCAAATTTTGTTAAATTTTTATGAGCTTGATGTCATTAGGAATCTAGACATCTACGGTGGGATGAGCCAGCTAGTCGGCCTCATCCCTTCCACCGCACCCGTCCAACAACATGTGCCCATCATCGTGAATTCGTGACTAGATCGCTTCCCCGTTTCTTCGGACCCTTTTATAACCCGATAATCACTATTGCTCTCACTAAATACAGCCCAAAAAACCGCACCGAAACCGCAACCGCACCGCAAAAAACCGCACCGCACCGAAACCGCACCGCGTAATTTCGGTGCGGTGCGGTTTTGCTCGGGCCAAAACCGCGCCCTTGCGGTGCGGTTGCGGTTTGGGCCAAAACCGCACCAAACCGCACCGCGCACGGGCCCTAGCCAATCAGGTTCCGCAGGAGGATTTGTCGCAGCCTCCTCCTTTGACGACGGCGAGGCAAGTCTCTTCCTCACTTCAGACGATGACTTCCACAGTTAGCATACTTATCTTTACTCTGATTTTTGCTCTCAAATTCTTATTGGGAGTTTATATATTCTAATCGCTTACTTTTCTTTTGCAGACATGCGTTTTGAACAACGTTGCCCATACATGGAATGATAGTTATGTGAGCCTCAAGGATGACTACTTTGTCCTTCAGGGGGAGCTGGACGCAGCGAAGAGCGCCTTATCTGATCCCAAGAAGAGGATGGACCGGGATTTTGCCTGTATCTGACAGCTAGAGTCGGATGTTTCTTCATCCCAGGCGGAGGTTGAGAAACTGAGGGAGGAATGCGATGGTGGCAAGACGCTTGCTCAGGATGCCCTTCGCCAGCTATCGGAGATGCAAGGTGAGATGTTCCGCCTGGAAGGGTAGCTGGGCTTTATGAGAAGCGAGGTGGATAGGTTGATATCCATGGAGCGGAGCGTCGAGGAGACCAAGGCTGTGGGGGTCGCTGAGTACAAGGACTCTCTTGCCTTTGTAAAGGAGCAATTCCAGATTGCAGAGGAGATCTGTGCGGAGATTATGACCAAGGAGGTTGAGCCCTTGATAGAGGACGAGAGTGAGATCTCCTTCCAAAGAGGTGTCCAAAAGATTCTTCGCATGATGGAGAGGAAGTTCAGGTGCGGTATTGCCGGGCTTGGAGCTGAGGACCTCTCAGAGGAGGATTGTCCTGACGTGGGCGAGGATTGATCTTTGTATTTGATGTATTTTATATTTACGTTTCGTTGATTTAGTTTCCTCATTTTGTGGTCTTGTCTAGTTATGTATAGCGTTGTAGCGTCAACATTGTATTTAGATATTTTAGTACTTTATGTAGTATTTTCTCTTTTGTGTACTTGACACTTCCTTGCTCTAGCCATTTCTTATGTGCTTGTCAGGGGTTTGTCTTCGAAGTTGCCGGTGAAGAGCATTGGTCTTCAAACCGAGGATGACCGTACGAGGGACAGACCCTTACGGCTATTGGGGGAACAGGTCCCGAAGCCGACGGTGAATAGTGTTTGTATTCAAACCGAGGATGACCGCACGAGGGACAGACCCATACGACTATAGGGGGAACAGATTCCTAAGTCGGTGGTGAATAGCGTTTGTATTCAAACTGAAGATGAACGCGCGAAGGATAGGCCCTTACGGCTATAGGGGAACAGGTACCGAAGTCGACGGTGAATAGTGTTTGTATTCAAACCGAGGATGACCGCACGAGGGACATGCACTTAAGGCTATATGGGGAACCGATCCCGAAGTCGATGGTGAATAGTGTTTGTATTCAAACCGAGGATGACCGCACGAGGGACAGACCCTTACGGCTATAGGGGGAACATGTCCCAAAGTTGACGGTGAATAACATTTGTATTCAAACCGAGGATGACCGTACGAGGGACAGACCCTTACGTTTATAGGGGGAACTGGTCTCGAAGTCGACGGTGAATAGCATTTGTATTCAAACCGAGGATGACCGCACGAGGGACAGGCTCTTACGGCTATAGGGTGAACAGGTCCCAAAGTCAACGGTGAATAACATTTGTATTCAAACTGAGGATGACTGCATGAGGGACAGACCCTTACGGCTATATGGGGGAACAGGTCCCGAAGTCGACGATGAAGAGCGTTAGTCTTCAAACCGCTGATAACCGTTCGAGGGATATGCCCTTACGGCTACAGGGGGAACAAACCCCGGATCTTTCAGTTTTTAAATATAAACAAAGTGAGATGTAAATAACGTAGATCTTTTTTCCTTCACTCTTTGTTTCTCTGGGCGGTGCTCAGACGAGTTTTCTTGAGTCTTTGGCATGACACGTAATGGTAACTTCGGCCCTGGTCACTCCAATGACTAGTCTTCAGCGGCCTCTTCCCGAGTCTCCTGTCTCTGAGTTGTTTTTTGAAAAGTTTTTAGGTGTCCCTGCTGGACGAGGCACTCGATTTCATCCTTCAAGCACAGACACTGCTTTGTATGGTGCCCCGTCCCTGGTGAAAGTTGCAAAACTGGGATTGAATCCCTGAATTACGAGGGAGCGGTCCCGACCATTTAATAATCTTGCAATTGTAGATTACAGATAGGATATGCTCGCGAGAGGCATTTAACGGGGTGTAGATTTGGGTTTTCTGGTTCGTCATCCCTCGGGAACAATCTGGCTGGCTCTGGTTATGCCGATTGATTTCAATGATCGGTTGCTGTCCTTTCCTTTTTCGACCCATGGTTTTGAGTTGCGGTGGACTGGATGATGCTAAGAGATCAGTTTCTGCGGTCGGTGCTGGGGCTATGTGGATTTTCTCTGATCAACGCTTCTTGGGATGTAAGTTTGTGGGGGTATGTTACTAACCCAAGGAATACCGGCTGTAACGTTGCTAATGTGACGAACGGAGTCCTGGAGGATCTTTCCTTTGTTCGCAATACGGCTCGCAATGGAGGTGTCATGTTGTAGCGTGTCGAGCATCAATGACGAACTGGACTTCGTATTGGACAGGGTTCGAGAGTGTCCCTATATGTACGGGGAGAATGATATTTCCTATGATGGGTATTATCGTTCCGTCTGGAAGTTCCGCTTCACTCGCTCTGAGCTTGAGGTTCCCACCAAGGATCTTAAGTCAAGTCACTGTTGCCAAGAAAATATGTTAAATGATATGCGATGGCTTATCAATGCCCTTCTCAGCTCAAATGTCGGGTTCCCAATGCTTGCGTGTATGAAGAAGTCCAAGCCTCCGCGGAGACTCTCTTGGTGCGATCTTGTGGTGACGTCCTCCTGGCGATGGTCACGCTCCGCTTGCTTTGAGGGGGAAGTTCCTCCTCGAGCTTCTTCGTTGTTTGTGTTAGTTTTCTAACACTCCGTTCTCGGATCTCGTGCCATCCAGTGAATAACTGTGATAGCTCGGTGAAGTTGTGAATGATTCCTTTTGGCAACGATTGATACCAATTGAGAGCTTCGCCACAGAGTGTTGCCGGGAAAATCTTGCAGGTGAACAGATCTGGGAGACCAAATGCTTCCATTGCGGTTAAGAAGTAGTTGACGTGCTCGTACGGGTTTTCCGCTCCGCGGAACTTCCTATACCACGGGGGCTTGAGCCACAGTGGAACGAGATATGTCAAAATCTGTTTTGACAAGGGGGATGCACTAGCTTGGAGCACGTTGTTGTCCAGAACTTGCTCTGTTGCCAGAGGCATTTGTTTGTCGGCGATGTCGAGCCGTTGAGGTAGGATAGGTGCGACAACAAACGCACCTTCTTTTGAATTGGCAGGATGAGAGGAACTACCCGTGTCCGAAACGGCCGAGTGAGTATCCATCCATGCCGATGTTATTTTTTTTTGGGGGGGGGGGGGAGATTGCTTCTAGTTGTAACCGGGAATTTGTCTCCCACAGACAGCGCCAAACTGTTGCAGATCACTCGACGCTCTGGTAGATCGGTCAAATTGAACCACCTTAGCTCACGAGCGAGCTGAGCGCGCAAACAGTCAATGAAAGAATCAGTAAATAACATGAACACTTTTTATTGTGGAAAGCCTAGAATGGGTAAAAACCACACGGTCGGAGCTGTGTCGACCAAATTCCACTATCTTCTGGTTCGTTACAATTGAAAGCTAAGAACTCAAGCGCGACAGGTCGCTGCTCCTTACAATGGTAAAAAGAGTAAACCTCAAGAGTGACAAGTCACCTCTCGAGAGACTAAGTATTTTCTCGGGAACGAAAGTGAGATTCTCGAGTCACCTTTCATAACCTTCAGGCTCGAAGGAGATCTTCGAAGATTCGAAGGATATCTTTGAAGACCGAAGAAAATCTTCAAGTGCTGAAGGAGAGTTCCATGGGATTCTTCAAAGGAGCTCTCTTGGGCATAGAAGGCAGGGTGTTTTGAAATGAAGGCTCTGGACTCCTTGTATAGCCTTGGGCAGGGGTAGCCCGGTAATTTCGTCATTGTAACCACCGTAACCACCTGACGGGCAAATCACGCTTGTCGATTTGGAGCACACGGATCGTCACTTTTTGGATATTCTTGTCTTGCCCTTGGGCAGTTCGGTCAACTTGGGCAGTTCGGGCAGCTCCGTTGACGGCGTTGAGTGAAGTAAACTGGACCTGCAATCTAAAAAATTGGGAAAGGTTAACTTCCGCGCACGTCACAAACATGGGAGAGTTCTAAGCGCGCAACGAACATGAGAGCGTTCTGAGCGCGCTTAACTCGCATTGCGGGTGGAAGGCCAAAAATGCAATCGCAAACGCCTACTTAAGCTCGCGCCTCCAAGGAGAGAACGTGCGCCCTCCTGAAAAGGAGGGGTTCTTGGAGCCTGGTCACCTCCCAAGAGGGGCACGGTGTCGGCCGCACCATCAAAGGGGGTGCGGGGTCGGCCGCACCCCCATGGGGTGCGATGCCGGCTCCGGCCTCCCCCCACTATGTGGGGTGCGGTAATTAGAGCCGCACCCCACTAAGTGGGGTGCAGTTTCGGTCGCCCCCCTCTACGCGGAGTGCGATCTTGGCCGATAATGGCGGGGCGTGCATGCGCGGGCTCCGATTGCTGTGTCGGTCTATTCCTCGCTCTCAATTCGTGGGAGTTAAGACTCCCCCCACTAACTCCACTCTCAAGGTGGGGATGCGGCTAAACGCACCTCCGGATTATTATATATACGAATGCATATCAGTTATATAATTAAAAAATAAATTTGATGAATTTGATTGTATAGTGTAAAGTGGCAATAGTAATAGTAAGTGCATACACACGTGTGTGTGCGCGCACAGACCATAAACCATAAACCATAAATCTTAAATCACACACATACACACATATTATATATAGGGTGATGTTAAAGGCACACCAAAATTCGCTATATGCACACCAGTGATAGATGCACACCCTAAAATTTTAAATGCAGGTCATATTGTTATATGCACACCAAGTTAAAAAAAATTTCATTTTTTCTCCTTTTTATTAGCATACTAAGAGTATATTCCTGTCTTTTGCCAACAAATACTATTGGATTGATAAACATCAGCCTTAAATCTCATCGACATAAATCTAATCTTTGTAAAAAAAAGTCATCAACAATTGTATTTATAATCATCATCATCATCACAAAGACATGTTTTTCAAATATAATCCCAAACACAACAAAAGTAAGTACTCTACAAATTTTTATGGTTAAATGCTTTTCATGTGACTCTAAAAACTTGGCATACAAATGAACACAAAAGTAGTTGGTCAAGTTACACATAGCACCAAAAGATATACAAAACTTTGATGTATTCAAAATTCTCTTGACCTGCATGCAAGAAAGAACATGATAATTAGTTTTCAATATTTTTTGAAAGAATTATGTAGTAAAATATGTTCAATATTTTACCCAAAATATGTAGAATAAGTAGATGATCATGTAATGCTCAGAACTTTGTAGATATGAATTCCTGCACCAAACAAATTATTAGTATATTAATATTTCAATTCAATGAAAGCATGTGGATAAAATATAGTAATTAGTGACATACCCAATTTCATGGATAAGCCAAATTAATTGCTTGTGACATGTATTGTAGATCCCATTTTTCTGCCGCCGCTGAATGATACCTCTTCCATGTAGAGAAAACAGGCGGTAGTGGACAATCTTTTGACATTAACAGTCTAATGAAGTGATTGTTGTTAATGAACCCAATAAATATTGTCTTTTGCACATCCGGAGGAGCAGAATGTAGAGGGAAGAAAGTGAAAGACTGATATTTCGAATAATGCACAAATGCCACATTATAACAAGACGCAACTACTAAGCCCGAATCTGGAATACTCATCCACTTGTCTGTTGGTGCCGGAAGTACACTACACTCCAAAGACTGTCTTAATTCAGTAAGTCTCGCAATCCCAAATATTTGTGTATATAAATCTTCATTATGTTGAAATTCCAATGATAAATCAAGTCGGACTTGTAGCCACTTTTCTCCCATGTCCAATGCATGACTGATTACTCTATACCCACAATGTCCATCACCAGTCACGTTTATGACATCTAATATGTACTTTGAAATATAATGTGGCATTTCACTGGGGATGCTATCAAGGAATCTCTTGTTATTTGTACCAAATTTTCTTGAGCTTGACATTTTCCTGCATAAGAACGTGCTCAAAAAGAGAGGGATCTCGTTTTGTAGATTTGTACTCACTTCTAATTTTATTCTTGCTCCCTTGTGGCCGGCCTTTCAACTTTAGTGGCATTTGAGGTTCTGATGTTTGGCTTATAGTTGGATCCAATAATTCACACACTTTTATCTTTAGTTCATTCCTTTGAAAAATATCTGCGTTATTATACTTATCTAGTAAACCATCAATGTCCGCTTGTATGTCATTCACTAGCTCTTCTTCTTTCTTTACTTGAAAGTTTTGTTTTGCAAAGGCATCCAATTGAAGTTTTTTCCAATGCTTGTGAATCATCCATTGTGGGAATGGATTGGAGGAGGTTATGTAATTCACTAACTCGTGTGCACAAGGTAGACCAAGTGTGTTTCTTACTTTATGTACACAAGTTGTAGCATCATGACACCCAGATTTAACCAATTCTTCTTCTTTTTTGATGATCTCTAAGCCAAAAACTGCAACATAACCAACCAAATCGGTATACAGTGCCCCTCTAAAACCCTTGTTTACCTGTATAGCACTTTGACCAAAAGATCTTTTGACCTCTGTGTGTTGTAGGGTGATCATTTGATCAAATGTTTTCCAAATCGTGTTCAAGTTACCGATTGATACTTCAAGAAATTTTTTTAGGTGGCTATGACCGCCTTCGACCCGATTAGTTGATGAGTTACTGAAACAAATGACTCTTTATAAAGCTCAATCCAAGTTGTGACAACATAGTTGATGACATTTGGGTACTTCTCCGCATATGTTGTTAACATACAATTAAACCTTGAATTGAAGTCATTCAACGTTACCAAATTTTGCCATACATTCAAAAATATCTCGCATTCTTTCCCTTCTTTAAAATACTTCTTACAATGCGCCAAGATATTTCTATTAATATGAACCTGACAAAGTATTATCTTGGATTGAGGAAAAACAAGTTTAATGGCATTCCATAATGCGATCTCCCGATCTATTACAAACACACCGGGTAAATAATTTTGATCCAACAAACCCTTAAAGCATTCCAAAGCCCACTTGTAGCTTGACTCAGTTTCATTTGATATAAATGCAAAGCAAGAGTAAAATGAAATATTGGTGGATGTCACCCCGACAATAGAAAGCAATGGTAACCTGTACCGATTTGTCTTGTACGTACAATCCATGATAAAAATGTCTGAAAACATATTGCTAAGTTGAATTGATGTGGGATGGGCAAAAAATATACTTTCCAATATGTTGTTAATCATATTAACATGATTGTAACTGACGTACCCTGCTTCAGATATACACTTGTAAAGATATTGAATTGGAGTGGAACCACCCAGTTCCTTTGCAAACATCTTAACCTTCTCATTGTATATAGTTCGCAAAACGGTAAAGTTACTAAAATTTCTTTTCTTTAAAGCAGATAGCATCTTTCGTGGCTTAACTCCCGCCGCATACATTTCATGAACTATCTTTTGTTCATTAATGTCTAATCTACCTGCAAATGAGTGTGCCTCTAAGTGTACAAAATTATGATTATGAACCCCACTTTTAAGTACAACTTTCCACTCATCCAGAGTTGCATCCTTCTGTCCATGTATGGAGAAAGGACAACCACACCTCTTAGAACTGCTCTTTCTAATGCCCTTTTTAACAAAGCCTTTACTGTATTGATTTACATGATGAAAACCCCCTCTATCACAACCCAACATAATTCTAGGCCTTGCCCTTGCTGTTATAGTATCGGCTCTTTGGATGATAATAACAAACTCTATCTCCTTTGCAATATTACGTGCCCATTCTACCAACTCATCTTTGGTGGGAAACAGTAAATCCGTAATGAAATGTTTACCAACATCTAGTTCAAACGATTGAGAACCCTCTTCCCTACTCAAAATATTTTCATTTACATCCATTACTAACATAAACCTGTTCAAATACGTAGTTTATACAATCACTAATAATCACCATTCTCACATAACATACACCAAAGAAATTATTATACTTTCAAAGTAGTAGTTTTATACCTCACTAGAGCTTTCCAAAATGTGATCCTTCAATATTGGAGATGTAATGTTGGAACCGGCTTGCAACGAACAACAATGGCTGGACAACAATGGCCTAAACCTGGAAATACAATATTTAGAATTAAGATTTCAGGAGTATATGTAATATAAACATAAAATTTTCTAATTTCCTAATATCAACTATGATCATGTTAGTTGATATGGTAACTATTATCAGCAGTAGAAGTTATGAGCAGCAGAAATCATGTTTTATAACCATATCTGCATGATCACTACACACAAATACATCTAAAATGACGGGGAAAACATAATGCCAGGTGCTATACATTTCATTGACTAATGATAATTTCTCTGCATGCTATCTAGAAACACAAATTTATTAACTAATGAACATCAGAATGCAAAAACGGCATTGGTTTATTTCCGCAGAAAATATTCACAAGATTTAGAGTAACGAGCGAAGCCTCCTGAACGGCACCGCATATAGGGGGCTTCGTGAATATATCCGCAATGTTGTCTTCGCTCCGCACATGCTCCACCGCAATCAAGCCACCCAACGTACACCTTCTCTCTGATATAGAGTCCATTTTTGAATTGAAAAAGTGAGATCAGGCATGGGTATATAATCACTGATCTTGATACTAAAAGATCAAGATGTAATATGGTTATACATTTGTGTTTTATAACTAAAAGATCAAGATGTACCTGGAAGCAAAATCACGGACAACAATGGCCGGATTTTTTTTGGCCGGAATAACAGAGCATGAGAACGCCGGCTTGAGGATGGAGGCTTCGCAATACGGTAGAGGATGGAGGCTTCGCCGGCTTGAACAGAGTACAAAATCGCCTTTGCCGTCTTGAGCGACGAGGCACGGGATCGGAGACGATGAACAACAATGGATTTCGTCGGCTTGAGCGAGGAGGCACGAGAGCAGGAAGGAAACTTTGGACTGCTTTACCGGAGGAGGGACGAGAATGGCTCGAGCATCAGCGAGGAGGCTCGATCAGAGAAGAGGAGGAGGGGCTTTCGTCGACTTGAGCGAGGAGACGCCAGAACAGCTAGGGCATCGAAAGAGGCGGAAAAGGAGGAATTTCGATTTAAATATAGGTGTGCATTTAACAGGCAAAATAATACCACTCATTTTGTGTGCACATAGCCAACTTAGGTGTGCCTTTAACACCACCCTATATATATACACATATACAAGCAATCATGCATAAGATTCTCTAGCCCGAGAGCACAGTATCTCCATCAATCTGAATTCCCACGAAAAAAGCCAATGTTTTGCCAAATATAAAATGAGTGAGAATAAGCAATTGTATTAGGGTAGTTACGTGAGGGCTAGAGAATAAAAAACTAGAACAATATACTATATAATATAAACAGAAATAACAAAATAAAATAGAAAAATAAAATAGAAAAATAAAAAAATATGTGAGAAAAAAAAATTAAAGCAAAATATAAAGAAAAATTAAAATTAAAATTATCAAATGGGAAGAAATCAAGCAATGAGTTAAGATATATATATATATATATATATATATATATATATACACTGCCGATGATACGACCGACCTTGTCTATCCCACCAATAAGCTACACTACAATTGGCACATACAATATTCTTATAAACTCATGCATATCATTGAGTACTCATATAAATAATATTTTGTTGATAGAATTATCAAATTATAATCGGCACATACGCTGACTCGTCTATACATTAATTAGAGAAATAGGGACAGGAGCTTTCCTTCTCCGTTACCGGGACAATAATAAACCACCGCTCTGTCGTATATAAATCGATATATTCACCCGACGATTTTCAAGGCAGCCATGCCCCAAGTTGCCTTGTTTAATTTTATTTATAAATACACACTTGCGCGCGAGTGAGTGAGTGACAGTGCACGGGGGTTCTCATGTATCCTGTGCGACAGTATCATGGACACGACATTGCCTCAGGCCAGCAGTGGCGGATCCAGAAAATTATAAATGGGGTGCACAAAAAATTTCTAAATACAAATGCTAGCGGGGTGAGTAGGAGGGTCGTGGGTCACATGTTAAAAATTAATTTTGGGGGTGCACATAGCTGAACTTGGCCTGCGAATAGCCAAATTTGGTATGCGAATAGCCAACTTTGGTTCGTGAATAGCTAATATTTGTCCCAAAACAAACTAGTTACGTGACGTGAGAACGCTTCCATCTTATCGGAGCTGTTTCTCCTTCATCTGGCCACCGTCTTTGACATATAAGTAGTCAAAATTCATTGCCTCGATGAGAGAAATCCAAATCCACTAAAATTTTTGAGAAATAATGGGGGTGTCAGTGTCCCTCGGGCCCCACTCTGATGCTCCTACCGCTCACAAATTACCATGCGCATGACAAAATCGAGTGACGCGCAGAGCACATTGCTCGGGGGTTTGCGGACGGGGGAGCACCATCGTGCCATGGCCGGGATACTATCGCATGGGACACGGGGGCCGTGGTGCATTGTCATTCGTATATATAGTGTTTTATATAAATATACATTAATTTAATTGAATGTTTTGGTTCGTATAGGATTTATCTACCGCCGAATCTTAGAGATCAATATGCTGTTGGGAAAGATCTCATCGAAACAATCAATATCCATAATAAGAATGTCATGATCTGACGATTGGATTGAAAATTATGATATTAGTTTTAATTTTATATATATGGTTAATTACCGGGACCTCCCGTGGGAGTTTGCATAATTACGTACAGGTTACACCCCTCTATCCTTAGAAATTATATTTACCTCCCCCTCTAAATTTCTCCGGTTTACAAATTGCCCCTTCCATTAAAAAAATGGATGGAAAATATAAAATCTGCCAAATTATATCATGATATTCAATTTTACCTTTTGTTAAGGCTCTACCATGAAAGTGGTGATCTTTTCCTTTGGAATTATAGATGGAAAGCAATAAAATTATGTCAAATTATTTTATAATATTTCAATTTGACCTTTGTAATAACTCTACATTGAAAAGGGTGGATTACATTTTATCCTCTGTAATTAATCTAGAATCATTATAAAAAAATAAAATTGAAATATCATAAAATAATTTGGCTGATTTTATCATTTTCCATCCATATTTCTAATGGAAGGGGCATTTTTATAAATCGGGGAACCTTAGAGGGGAGGTAAATGTAATTTCGAAAGATAGAGAGGTGCAACATATAATTATACAAACTCCCAAGGGAGGTCCCGATAATACCCATATATATGTAATACACGGAGTTACCCAATGACAGTGTCAACAGTTCAATTGTCATACGTTATACTCGTAATACTTTGTTTAGTCACGGAATGAACCAACAGATAACGATAAGACATTTTACGTGAAAAAGACCAGAAGGGAAAAAATCACGGGGCTGAATTAGTACCGACCAAATTCACTATCTTTCATAGCGTTACAAATAGTTATTTCTCGGGGGTGACAAACCACCGTTCGTTACTGTACAACCCGTATTCTTCGAGGGTTGTGTTAGATAAAAACTAAAGGGTGCGTGTCGCTACGAAATAGTATTATCGAAGAATTAATGATAATTATTTTTTTGCTGAATGCAGCGACAACAAAACGCACAAGGATCGTTCTTATTCAAAATTATTTATCTCAATTGGAATTTTAAAACGCAAGCAGTATTTTCTAAATGAGTTCACAAAATTGAGAGACACACAAATAATACAAAGCTGAATAGAACGGTAAGATAACTGAAGTGCGGAATTAATTTATACCGTTCTTTGATTCCTGCTCATGTTTCATGATTGCAGAAATGCGCAATAGCTGTGATGTATTCTTCCGTATGAAGTCCACCGTGTTCGTAGATCTTTCAAGCATACAAATGTATTCAACTCTGATCTCTACAAATTTGAGAGTTAGCACAATATATATATATATATATATATATATATATATATATATATATATATATATACAGTGAAACAATTGTCTCACATAGACCTTAATCATGGACCGTAAATGATATAGGCAAATTTAATTTGAGATCCTGATGATTGTAAGATCAAAGGATATAAGGATATTAACAATCTGATAACACTCAGTGAACAAAGCCTGATAGCATTCAACACTTTAAATAGAATTCAATAACAGGAGAAAACAACTCCAGATCTAGCATGAATCTGATATGCCTGATATTAAAATGTAATCTGATAAAATATTATCATATACCTGGAACCGGTGACAGCAACAGCCAAAAGAGTGAGCTTCTCTTCCTTTTCAGATCTGCGATTCTTAAGAACAGATCTATGCCTTATTCCTCGTCCATGGCCTGGAGCAGAAAGGCGAGATCAGTCGCTGCCTCGCCGGGGTCGATTCAGAAGATAGCTAGAGGCGGCGGTCCCACTTGCGATCGCCGGCGTCGGGGCGGAGGAGATCAAGGGCAGGCGATTTCACCTGCTATCGCCGGCGTCGGGGCGAGAATACCTAGGGCCGGCGGTTTCGATCTAGACCGGATGGGATTCTTGCCGGCGACGAAGATGGAAAAGGAGATCGCCGGCTCCTGTTCAGCCAAATGGAGAAGGAGAAGTTGTAGCCGGCGGTTTCACCTGTGCGCAATGGAGAGCAGGAACGGCAGTTTTCACGAAAACCTAAAGGCGGCTCCCTTTCACCCTAGTTCACGCGTATTGATGGATGAAAAACCCATATGGCTATTAATAGGAAAAGCCCATATAAGGAGTTACAAATTGAGAAATTAATTATCATTATTTTCTCAAACCAAAAAGAATAACTCCTCAAATTAATTGGATTTCATAACCATCAAAAATTTGTGCCTAGGACGAAACCGAGTCCGCGCATAAAGTTACGAGACGATCTGACCCACCTATCACAGGCTTCGATCGTTCGCGCGACTGAATTAACGCGCGCTCGTGAGAGTCTGAATAGGCTCTAATTTTTCACACACGACAACATCGGGACGTCTCGGCGAACCTAGTCCACCTCACGGAAAAATTTCTAACATTCTCCCACTTGGACTTGGATTCACCGTACCTCATGACGTTCAATATGAAGTCTTCACTAGACTTAAGGGTACCACTAGCGAATGCGACATTAAGAGTCTACTCCCACGTCAATCCGGTCCAACTAAATCCTTCACTCTGAATCATGGCGGCAACCGCATCATTGAGCGACACGGGACCTTCCATGGTCACAGTAGCTTCCAGATTTAATTGACATGGACAAAGCGCGGTTAGGATTTAGGATAACATTATGAAGAATGTGTGCACACGTAATTGTTATCCTAGTTTGGTGGTCAACCAATTTCTCGAATGAATACACTAAATCATGCTTTGAGAAATTCTTTATGTGCTCAAAAGAACACGTATGTCACTTTCTTAAGAATTCACTTAATGTGTCATAATGGACATACAAAGGCTTAATGAAAATAAATGAAGTGCCCATAAGCCTTATGCTCAGACTGACACTCATCCGAGTCTTTTGAATGAAGTGTGATATATCATAACGCGTTATGAGTATCGCTACTTAATGATACTCAACACGAATATTTCTTAATGTTTGATATCAAATTATCAAATACAAAGTGCTTAAATAAATAACAGATGTATGAATCGGAGCTCCGCGTAGCCTCCCACTAATCTAGCATATCAATTGACTCCTTAAGCCCCATACTGCAGACATGTTTTTGAAACACGTTGGGGCGAAGTCCCTTAGTAAGTGGATCGGCTACCATGTCATCTGTTCCTATATGCTCCACCGTAATGTCACATTTCTTAACCATTTCCTTAACGGTCAGAAACTTAATTTCCATATGTTTGGACCCTGTGATACTTTTATTGTTCATTGAGAACAAAACTGCAGAAATGTTATCACAGTACAACCGGATGGGTCCTTCTATAGAATCGACGACCTTTAGCTCAGTAATAAAGTGCTTAAGCCACACAGCATGAGTAGAAGCTCCAAAAAGAGCGACAAACTCCGCATGCATGGTGGATGATGTAATAAGTGTCTGTTTGACACTCTTCTACGAAACGGCCCCGCCAACAAACTTAAATACATAACCCGAAGTAGACTTTCTATCATCCTCACACCCAGCAAAATCAGAGTCTGTATACCCTACCAATTCGAGATTCTGAACCTTATGGTAGACCAACTTAAAATCTTCCGTCCCCTTCATATACCTTAAGACCTTCTTGGCAGCCACCCAATGACAGAGTCCTGGGTTTGACTGATATCTGCCTAAAAGTCCTACTGCGAAGGCAATGTCCGGTCTGGTACAGACCTGGGCATACATCAAACTGCCTACTGCACTAGCATAAGGAATATCCTTCATAGACTCTCTCTCAGTATCGTTCCTGGGGCATTGTGACAAGCTAAGCTTGTCACCCTTAAGCACAGGGACATCACCGGGCTTACAATCGAGCATGCTAAATCTCTCAAGTACACGCTCTATATAAGCTCTCTAAGAGAGTGCTAATGTATGGTGAGATCGATCCCTAATGATCTCAATCCCTAGGACGAAAGATGCTTCTCCAAGATCCTTCATATCAAAGTGTTTTGACAAAAATTGCTTAGATTCATGCAACAATGCCAAATCACTGCTCGCAAGTAAAATGTCATCTACATATAAAATTAAAAAGATGAATTTACTCCCACTGATCTTGAGATATATACAGCGGTCCACCTTATTCTCTTCGAACCCAAATGAAGTAACTATCTCATCGAATTTCTAATACCACTGTCTAGAAGCTTGCTTCAGATCATATAGGGACTTGTTAAGTTTACACACAAGTTGGTCACTGTGACCGGACTTGAATCCCTCAGGCTGCACCATATAAACTTCTTCGGCAAGATCTCCATTCAAGAATGCGGTCTTAACGTCCATCTGATGTAACTCCAAATCATAATGAGCTACAAGCACCATTATTACTCTGAAAGAGTCTTTAGAGGAAACAGGGGAAAAGGTCTCGTTGTAATCGATACCTTCTCTTTGTGTAAATCCCTTGGCAACCAGTCTGGCCTTAAACCGCTCGATCTTCCCTTTGGAGTCCTTTTTGGTCTTAAATACCCATTTAGAACCAATGTGTTTGCAACCTTTAGGCAACTCAACTAACTCCCAAACTTTATTCAGCTTCATAGACTCCATCTCGTCTTTCATCGCTTCCCACCACAGATCAGTTTGAGGTCCAGAGACAGCCTCATTAAATGTCACTGGGTCAACCACATGACCAATGTCAAAATCACTCTCACCCAAGTAAACTTCATAATCAGAGGAAATCGCTGGCCTTTTTTGCCTAATGGATCTCCTAGCAGCCGGATGATCCTCCTGAATCTGTGGAGGAATCTCAATTGGAATCGGTGGTAAAACCGGCTCCACTTTCTCTACAGGTTCTATCCTAGGTTCAGGCACCACCATGTTCTCCAATAAAGGCACAAATAGATTAATGGGCACGATTTCATCGACTTCACTAACTGGGTGAGAACAACTTGGCTCATCAGCAACATCTAACTCCAAGAATTTGGCTGTCTGTGACTCTACTACTCTGGATCCTCCTTGAGGGGAATAAAACTTAAATCCCTTCGAATGATCTGGGTAGCCTATGAAGTAGCAACGACAAGACCTGGGGGCAATTTTACTCTCCGATGGATTATAAAGACGGACTTCTGCAGGACAACCCCAGACACGCAAATGATTAAGGCTGGGTCGCCTACCAGTCCACAACTCGAACGGTGTTTTGGGTACTGACTTTGAAGGTACTCTATTGAGGATATATACTGCAGTCTTAAGTGCCTCACCCCACAAAAACTCAGGAAGATTCGTCCTACTCATCATGCTCCTCATCATTTCCTTAAGGGTGCGATTGCGCCTTTCGGCCACACCATTTTGCTCAGGACTACCCGGCATGGAATACTGGGCAACAATGCCGCAGCTCTCCAAGTATCTGGCAAACGGACCTTTATGTTGCCCGGAGGCATCATGTCTACCAAAATACTCGCCGCCTCTGTCAGACCTAACAATCTTGATGACTTTCCCTATTTGCTTTTCAACTTCAGTCTTGAAAATCTTGAACTTGTCAAGAGATTCAGATTTTTCTTTAATTAAATACAAATATCCGAAACGGGAGTAGTCATCAATGAAGGTAATGAAGTAAGTGTTCTTACAGAGGGTAGATGAATACGGGCCGCTAATGTCTGTATGAATAACCTCCAATAAATCTGAACTACGAGTTGAGCCTTTCTTTTTAATCTTGGTCATCTTACCTCTACAACAGTCAACACACGTCTCTAGGTCACTGAAGTCAAGGGTAGGGAGAATATTTTCCTTAATTAATCTCTCTACTCTTTCCCTAGAGATATGACCTAATCTTTTATGTCATAGCATGAATGACTGTTCCTTAATTAGAGGTCTTTTACTGACAATATTTTCTACATTATAGGAAGTAGCACAAATGTTCGTAGGAGATAGACATAAACTATATAATCCACCAGATAATAAACATTGGCCAATAACTCGCGATTCAAAAGAAATATCAATAGAACCAGCATTAATGTTAAAGCCAAAATGAAGTTTATCTAAAGCAGATACAGAAATCAAGTTCCTTCTAAATGAAGGAATATAGAAAATGTCTTTTAATAAAAGTTCAAATCCTGAAGAAAGAACTAAACGAACATCTCCTATGAACTCCACCTCCACCTCAGCGTTATTGCCTACTGTCAGTCTGCACTCACCCCTGCTTGGCCTCCTCCTTTTGATGAACCCCTGCAATGTGTAAACAACATGATTAGTTGCTCCACTATCGAGCCACCAGGAACTTGATGGGGATTCAATTAAATTGGATTCACAAAGGACATAGGCTGAGGGATTACCTGAAAGTGCAAAACCGCGCTTTTCCATCCAAGACTTAAACTTTCGGCACTCGTTCTTCACGTGTTCCTTCTTCCTGCAGAAGAAACAACTCAGAGGCTTCTTTTCATCAGCACCTTTGCTGGAGGAAGCGGGCGTGTCAGGAGCTTTAACGGGAGCTTTGGACTTCTTCTTCTTGGCTTTCTTGAATGCGGGCTTGGAGACAAGAAGAGCAGTGTGAGTCTTCTCATTTTTGAGCTTTTCCTCTTCAGCGACACAGCGAGTGATTAAATTGTTTATCTTCCACGCCTCGTCCTGGGAATTGTAGGTGGTCTTTAGTATGCTGAATTCTGCATGGAGGGTGTTGAGTGCTTGATGCACTATCAACGCTTCAGGGAGACTGATCTCCATCTCCTGCAACTTGGTCTGAAAGTAGACCATCTTCAGAATATAATCACGGACACCGCCTCCTCCCAAATACCTCATGGAGAAGAGGTCATGTATCAGCGTCCCGATCTCAGCATTCGAAGACACCTTATATCTCTGCCCAACGACAGTCAGGAAATCCCTAGCGATGATCGTGTCAGGCTAACCACTCAGTAAATGCTCCGGGATGGAACGCTTCATAGTCAACAAGCATATCTTGTTGGACTTGTTCCATGCGGCATAAAGGTCTTTATCAGCTTGAGTGCTGGTCGCTGTGAGCTCTGCAGGCTGGTCGGTACTCATGGTCATCTCAATATCATCCATCTGAAGAGCGAACATTATGTCAGACTTCCATCTCTTGAAGTTCGACCCAGTGAGCTTCTCTATGGTCGCCATGTTATTATGGACTGTGAAGGTGACTGGAAGTAAAGAGAAAGTAAAACGGATCAGACTAATAGAGCAACAGTGGCTAAAAATCCTAAATAGCACACTAGGCGAAGAATCTAGGCGCGTCAGCGGGCAACACCTTTGGGCAGACTACGCGCCACGCAAATAGTAATTCTTCACACACGAACTAGCAACAGTTACACTTAAGCTTTTCGTAAATCTACCACCTTTGGGCGAATAGAATACTAAAGCCCGTGCTACCGTCCAAATGTCCGAGTGTATCCCTCCGAACCTATTGCGCAAGCACCTCCTTTGGGAGAATGATTGCGCACTAGTCTCAGAGAACTCCCTAACACATGTGAAACCGTAATCTCACAAATCGACTCGAAAAGGCCACTTTGGCGGCTACAGTTCTTCTCAATCCACGAGACCCTTTCACACCGGGATATCTGAATATTGCTCTAAACTAAATGTCGTTTCTTCTTATGAATGACGTGTGGGCACTTAATCTCCTCAAGAAGACACGACGACTGTCTTAGACTGTTTTGATAAATGCACTTTTAGAAACATTTCCGTATTTTTATTTCTCTAAAAATTAAATAGGGTTTTATATTTGGTGCTCTCACTTAATTCAATTAGAAAAGATTTAAAATTCCAAATAATTAAGGAGACAAATAATTTTGAAATAAGTTCCCTCTGATACCAACTGTTAGATAAAAACTAAAGGGTGCGTGTCGCTACGAAATAGTATTATCGAAGAATTAATGATAATTATTTTTTTGCTGAATGCAGCGACAACAAAACGCACAAGGATCGTTCTTATTCAAAATTATTTATCTCAATTGGAATTTTAAAACGCAAGCAGTATTTTCTAAATGAGTTCACAAAATTGAGAGACACACAAATAATACAAAGCTGAATAGAACGGTAAGATAACTGAAGTGCGGAATTAATTTATACCGTTCTTTGATTCCTGCTCATGTTTCATGATTGCAGAAATGCGCAATAGCTGTAATGTATTCTTCCGTATGAAGTCCACCGTGTTCGTAGATCTTTCAAGCATACAAATGTATTCAACTCTGATCTCTACAAATTTGAGAGTTAGCACAATATATATATATACAGTGAAACAATTGTCTCACATAGACCTTAATCATGGACCGTAAATGATATAGGCAAATTTAATTTGAGATCCTGATGATTGTAAGATCAAAGGATATAAGGATATTAACAATCTGATAACACTCAGTGAACAGAGCCTGATAGCATTCAACACTTTAAATAGAATTCAATAACAGGAGAAAACAACTCCAGATCAAGCATGAATCTGATATGCCTGATATTAAAATGTAATCTGATAAAATATTATCATATACCTGGAACCGGTGACAGCAACAGCCAAAAGAGTGAGCTTCTCTTCCTTTTCAGATCTGCAATTCTTAAAAACAGATCTATGCCTTATTCCTCGTCCATGGCCTGGAGCAGAAGGGCGAGATCAGTCGCTGCCTCGCCGGGGTCGATTCAGAAGATAGCTAGAGGCGGCGGTCCCACTTGCGATCGCCGGCGTCGGGGCGGAGGAGATCAAGGGCAGGCGATTTCACCTGCTATCGCCGGCGTCGGGGCGAGAATACCTAGGGCCGGCGGTTTCGATCTAGACCGGATGGGATTCTTGCCGGCGACGAAGATGGAAAAGGAGATCGCCGGCTCCTGTTCAGCCAAATGGAGAAGGAGAAGTTGAAGCCGGCGGTTTCACCTGTGCGCAATGGAGAGCAGGAACGGCAGTTTTCACGAAAACCAAAAGGAGGCTCCCTTTCACCCTAGTTCACGCGTATTGATGGATGAAAAACCCATATGGCTATTAATAGGAAAAGCCCATATAAGGAGTTACAAATTGAGAAATTAATTATCATTATTTTCTCAAACCAAAAAGAATAACTCCTCAAATTAATTGGATTTCATAACCATCAAAAATTTGTGCCTAGGACGAGACCGAGTCCGCGCATAAAGTTACGAGACGATCTGGCCCACCTATCACAGGCTTCGATCGTTCGCGCGACTGAATTAACGCGCGCTCGTGAGAGTCTGAATAGGCTCTAATTTTTCGCACACGACAACATCGGGACGTCTCGGCGAACCTAGTCCACCTCACGGAAAAATTTCTAACAGGTAGTGCCCATTCAGGCCACGTGGGCAGAAGTCAAAATCAATGGTCAAATCGAAGACAACAAGCAGCTCATCAGAGGTTTATATGAATTGTCAGGTGCGAATATCAAGGTTACTCGCCCCAAAGTGGCGACTAGAAGCAGGCCTCGAAGTTGCTCGCACAAACCGGCGACTATCAACTACAACTCGCCAGACATTGCCGACGTCCTTATCTAGTCGTCTGCTCATCAGGTTCAACTATCTTATCTCGCAAGGGCCAGACATAGTCGCCTGCATCCCCTCCCCCTCAGGATTTGTTTATAAATAGACCCTCAGGTGTACCAGGAATGGAACTTGAAAATTCAGAGTCCCCCCTCCATATAGATGAGATCCTTCCCAAGCCAGTGCCTTCCTAGTACCAAGCTCGGCCATCCTTTGGAGTTGAGGGGAAGTCTCTTCTGAGCTTCTGGGTACGTTGTGGGACCTCCCTGCCACAGCACCTGGGGTCCTGTTGTTGATGTTCTAGCCTACTCGTCATTGCCAGTCAAGCCGTCTAGTTGGACTGCTGGGCGAGTAGCCTCCAGCTGCATTGATCCGAATTTTGGAGTCAGGATTTTCCAGGCTTCAACAATTTGGTGCGGTGTGCGTGAATCGTAGATAGATGAAGAAAGTCTAGTAGGAAGGCGAGACGGTCGAAGTTAGCGACCATGAGGGAGCTGCTGGTGACTCGGTAGGGGAAAACGAGTTCGTGACGCGAGCTGATTTCGAGGAGTTCACGCGGCATTTGGAAGAGACCATGTGAGCATCGCTTCTTCCTCGCACAGAGTGCACGGTGACCTCGCCTCATCGTGTGACTCTGTCTGATGATGGTTGTCCCCCTCAGTGAGCAGCGAAGGTCCAGTGGAGGAAGAGCCGGAGCGACCAAGGAGGCCGCAGTTCTATCAACAGAGCTCGCAAGGAATCCAATTCTGTGAGGTGGATGACCAGGCGAGATCCCATGATACTCGCCCATACGACGAGTATGGAGGGGCTGCTCGTCAGGTCTAAGATCGTTGCCAGTCAGGTGGTAGGAGCCCATTATGTGAGTAGATTCTTGTTGCTCCCGTGTCGGAGGGGTTCAGAGATCCCATGATGGCTTACTATTCTGGAGCGGTGATGACCTGAAAAGTTTCTAACTTTAGCGGGAATGTGTATGTCCCTCTTCAGTAAAGTTATTTCGCTTTAATGAATTCCTCACCCCCTGAAACATTGGATATTGTGAGTCCTTTGTCTCTTCCAGGAGGCGTTTAAAAAAAGTGAACACAATAGGTAAAATCGATCTCTACGACAGGTTAGGAAACGGGCCTCCGACTTGATTCTCATAAAACCCAGAACGAATGATGGGACATCACCTCGGGTGTGAGTTCTCCTAATACAAAGCCTCTGCATTGACGGTCGAGATCAGCTCCACCCTTATATTTTGGCCGAGTAACCCCCCGATTGCACTTCTCATCCGACTGGAGAGATTATCAGAAAAAAGTATGGACGTCGACCTCCCAATTCGATGAAGAGATGATCGGTGTAACTGACTGAGGGACCCTTGAATAAAGGCGTCTCACCCTTAAAGAGCTAAAAGCTCGCGGCAAGGCATAATGTTTCTGTTGTTTTGTCCAATCATATGAGTTGGTGTGCTTAACTCCCTCTAATTGATTGAGTAGTAGGAGAAAGATCTAGATTAGCATTCAACATCGCGGTAGGATGGAGACCTTGGTATTGTGCATCCCCTTGGACCCCCCCCCCCCCCCCCCCCACCCCCCACCCCCGACTGTAATTCCCTTTTAGTCAACATTCAACATCGCAGTGGGATGGATACCTCGGGATTGTGTGTCGCCTTGGACCCCCTGACTGTCATTCCCTACTGGTCAGCATTCAGCATCGCAGTAGGATGGAGACCTCAGGATTGTGCATCCCCTTGGATACACTGGCTGTCATTCCATATTGGTCAGCATTCAGCATCGCAATAGGATGGAGACATCGGGATTGTGCGTCCCCATGGAACCCCCCCCCCCCCCCCCCCGACCGTCATTCCCTTCTGGTCAGCATTCAACATCGCAGTAGGATGGAGACATCAGGATTGCTCGTCCCCTTGGACCCCCCGACTGTTATTCCCTACTGGTCAACATTCAGCATCGCAGTAGGATGGAGACCTCGGGATTGTGCATCCCCTTGGACCCCTCCCCCTCCCCCCCCCCCCCCCCCCCCCCCGACTGTCATTCCCTACTGGTCAGCATTTAGCATCGCAGTAGGATGGAGACCTCGGGATTGTGCATCCCCTTGGACCCCCCCCCCCCCCCGACTGTCATTTCCTACTAGTCAGCATTCAACATCGCAGTAGGATGGATGAAACATCCCCAATCCTTCTAGACCCCTAAATGTTGTTAGGGCATGGGTGGTGTGCAGAGTGGCCACTAGGGCCCTTGGGCCAAGTGGAATGTGCTAAATGCACCCCAAGGGCACAAAATCAACATAGCCCAATATCACTCCCTTAGGCCAATTGACCCTCAATTCACCAAATTGACCTCCCCCATACCACCCTAACCACTAAGGGAGACCTATAGGATGAGAAGTGCACTTGGGTGGGACCCAATTGCATGAAATTGACCATGGTCAACTATAGGTCAACATTAACCAAACCAAGTCAATTAGGGTTCAATTGACCCCCAAATGTTCAAATTGACCCTACCCCCACACTCTAAACACTTTAAGGAACTCATTGGACCCAAAAGCCCCATCCCTTGGTCACCCTTTTGACCAATTTGACCAAAGTCAACTTTAGCTCTATTTAGGTCAAAATCACACCTTAAGGCAAAATTAACCCAATTGGAGCCCCACCATGGACCAACCTATGTTGTGTGAGGTTAAGGGACCCATGAACCCCAAGTGGGGTCAACCCACTCACCATGGTTGACCAAAGTCAACCATGGTCAACTTAGGCCTTTAAAGGTGAATTTCAAGCCTAAATTGAAATGAACCTTTGCACCCTCATCAAACCATTAATCATGGACCTTAGGCCTTGCATTCAGCCCTTAGACTGAACCCTAGACTATGGTAGGATTGATCAATGGAGGGGGGACCAAAAGCTTGATCTAAAAGCAAAAGCAAAAGCAAAAAGGAAAAAAAAAGCTATCATCCCCTCCTCCTCACTCAATCTCCAATCAACCTAGGGCCCTTCCCTGATTGCTGGGGCTCTGCCCTTGACCCAGGTGGAAGCAGGGAGGCTGGCAGCTGCAGGAGGGTGGCATCCATGGGAGAACCGAGGAGACCAAGCTCAAAACCAACCAATGAGCCCTCCTCACGACAATCTACCCATTCCATTAGCTTCAGAGCTCTGAGAGCAGACGGAAACGATACCTGGAGCTAAGCTTTTGGTGGATAATCGGGATCGGGAGCAGGATCGCCAGAGCTGCACACTTCCATGGCAAACCGCCGTCGGAGCCGCCGTCACGCGCCAACAAGGGTCCGTTTCTCCTCCCCTCCCCTCATGCTAGCTTCTCATCCCTTAATGCTGAAGGATCGGGCTCAATTGAGCCCGGATCCATTTCCGGAATCCATGGATTTCGGCTCGATTCGTGACACCCAGAACCGCCGGGAAACGCCTCCTCCGGCCTCCATGTCGCCGGGAGTCGTAGCCCCGACCACCACGAAGGTGGTGGAGGTGGTGTCCGGCCGTGGTGCCCACCAAGTGGCCGGGAAAGGAGGAAGGAAGATGGCCCAGGTCAGTTCGATCCCAGCCGTCGGCTGAAGGAAGAAGATGAAGGAAGGGGGTTGGATGTGCTTTAAGATCCGTGCTGATTTCCATTTCTTGCATTTAATTAATTCCCTCTATTTGATATTCTGCCTCAAATATTCAGTCATCTTCAAACAGAAATTAGGGCCTCTTAAGGGCTGAACTAGAAAAAGTGCCCAACATAAAAGTTGTAGGCCTTGGTCTTATCTTTCATTTGGCCTTAAGTTTAGGTCATTTGGTGACCTACAGCTCCCTAGGGAGCTGTTTTACTAGGACTGGTCCTACACTAGGTCAGTCCATTAGAAAAATTGCCTAGGTCAAACCCCTCCATCTTTGGAGATGTGCTTTTAACCATGGGTTGGTATACCCTAGGGGCACCCCCTGCCAAAGGGGCAGCCCTTGGTGGTCACTTTTTCATAGGGTTTTTGTGGTAATTAGATTGTTTAAATTATGTTGATTTTTGGAGCATATGATGTCCAAATGATACCAAACTTTGGTGGATGGCTCTTTGGTATATGTGTAGTGCCTGCCTAAAATTTCACTCCATTTGGAGTTGATTTGCTATGGTAAATTTGAAACCCTAATGAGGACCTTTAAGGGTCAAGGTAGGGTTTGCATCAATTTGAGGAGTTGAGTGTGTTAGCCTCCTCCTATCTTTTGGATATGTTGGTATGGACATGAAAATGCTTGAGGCTCACCCTAATGGTCCATTTGGAGCCATTAGGGTGGTGTGACCCAAAACCCTAAGGGTGAACCCTTAAGGGTGCAAGGTGGGGTTTGAGAGGAACCTAGGATCAAATGTTCTTTCGCCATGGCTTAAGACTTTGTGGATATGTTTGTGGGGGCATAAAATGTCTTAGGAAATTTAAATGGGAATTTTAGAGGCATTTAAGTATTTTCTACCTAATAAATGAAATAGCCACCCCTTTCCTTAATAAATTGAAATTCATGGTCATAGGACCTTGTATGGTGTGGAAACTCCATCAGTGGCTGATTAGGGATGAAATTGTACTATAGTAATTTTGTTATAATTTATTGAGGTGTTATTCCTTGTGTAGGAAATTTTAAGTACTTGCTAGCTTAGGTGAATTTAATTTTGAAAAATATCAAATCATGGGGCAAAAATATGATATTTGGTTATCTGTGATTTTAGGTTAACCTATACCCATGATAATTGTTTGGAAGCTATTGGAATTGTATTTCATATACTTTATGTAGAAATTGAGATTTACATCACTTGAGTATTTAATCTTTTTAAAATATCAAATCATAGGGCTTTGTCATGATACTTGAATATCTGTGATTTTAGGTTAACTTATACCCATGATAATTGTTTGGAAGCTATTGGAATTGTATTTCATATACTTCATGTAGAAATTGAGATTTACAACACTTGAGTAGTTAATCTTTTTAAAATATCAAATCTTGGGGCAAAAATGTGATATTTGGTTAACTGTCATTAAATGATATTATATACCCATGATAATTGTTTGGAAGCTATTGGAATGGTATTTCACATACTCCATATAGAAATTGAGATTTACAACACTTGAGTATTTAATCTTTTTAAAATATCAAATCATGGGGCAAAAATGTGATATTTGGTTAACTGTCATTAAATGATATTATATACCCATGATAATTGTTTGGAAGCTATTGTAATGGTATTTCACATACTCCATATAGGAATTGAGATTTACATCACTTGAGTATTTAATCTTTTCAAAATGTCAAATCACTTGGTAATGACACATTCTTTTGGCAGAGGACTCTAGGTCCCCATATGAACATTGGGTAATTTCTGTAGAATTTTCAGAAGTGAAATTACTATTTTTCCTAATTATAGTGGCATTTTGGTAATTATACAATTATGATGTTATGGTATGCCAAATGACATCCTAGGGTCATGATACTCTGTGAACAACCTTTATTTGGGATATTACCTTACTGCGAATTTTCATGTAACATGAGGAATCATTTTGAGGGTTGTTCATGTGTAATTTGGCTTAAGTCCTTAACTATTTTGAATTAAAATAAATACCAAATTAATATGGAAAATTATGGAAACTGGACAATACCTTATTAAGGTCAGTAGTAGCCTAGGATAATTATACCAGACCCTGTAGATGAGTTTTTAGAGGAATTCCCTTATGTGGGTTGAGGGATAGTTCAAATTGGTGGACTGCGTTTAGTAAAAACTGAATTTGGTGGACTGCGTTTAGTAAAAACAGAATTTGGAGTTTTTGACAATTTAGATCCCTAAGTAGTGGGTAGGTGTTATACCCAATCAGTAAATGAGATATAGCCCACCAGGATTCAAGGAGGGTCAATTCTAGGGATAGTTGTGAGGTTGTGCTGAGGTCATTGTAGAAGGAAAGGAGGTACGTCCAACCCAATTGAGTGGGACGGGAGGATGAGCTAAATCGCTTTACTATATGATATGATTAAGGGTGAACCAAGTGTTATCCATCAACTAAAATAATTATCTTGAAGAGGATTGTGGGGTTGAGCCCATTGATCTGTAGTACCGTTAGGGGCCCCTTACGGAGTACACCGCGGGAAGTCCAAGATTCACTCTAAATATAACACGAACTAAATTGTAGGCAAGAGTAGCCTAAGTGGATATGCAGACTGGTATGGATCCCCTCAATGAAGGAGGTGGGTTGGATCAGCTGGTGTGTTAGTCCCTGAGCTGGAAGCTCGGGTGGACAGGTTAACACCTATTACTTATTCAAATAGTGGCGAGTCTCCGGTACTAGGCTAGTCGTGTCACCGACGGTAGTACGTTGACTCAGGTGAGGGTAAGGTTTAGAGGGCTGATAAGTTTGAGTACCGCGGTCTGGAGGACAATCCCTAATAACCCACCCCGACCTTAAAGTCTGGTGGATTCCAGCAAGAGTACGCAGGAGCTCCGCTGTTGTGTTATTAGCGTTGAGGCGTACATGAGGTCTAGGCTTGGTAGTGACCATACCCGCCTAGGATGTGGAGTGCCCGATCCACTGCCACCGTGAGCCACGACGGTCGGTACCCGAAAGGTTGGCTTCCTTTCAAACAAATTGGAAACTATAAAGGTCTGTGCGCATAGAGTCGTGTGGGTGAGTCACATTGCATAAATTCATTAAAACATCATAACCATAGCATAACATAACATACACATAGCATACCCCCATCATCTAAATTAGTATGGGCTCTTTTATATGATGGGTTTCCTGGACATCTTAACTTATATGTCGTATGGGCGTTCATATAAGTTAAGGTACGAATCTGTGATGGTAGTTTAGATTTAGTTACTGCACTGCTTTTCTTTCCATTTACTGCTTACTCCATTGCTCTACATTACTGCCTATTACCTGCACTATACTGCTAGCTAGATTTTACTGCTTTACTTATACCTGCTAGAGTAATGCCATGCCACCACCTTCTTGTTTACCCCTTATTTGTCCTCCGCTTCTTCCTCCCGCTCGGTGCCTAGGAGTCGTGGGGGGAGGCGAGGACAAAACGGCTTAGTCTTTATGACTAACGGTCAGTGTGACTGCAGGAGTCCGAGGAGATGGAATTGTTCCCCGCGCAGCAGGATGAGATGGCAGGACCTGAGCAGCAGATGCAACGCACTACCACGACGCCACATGTTGATGATTAGATAGCTAGTCTTCCGCACTTTTGAGAGTTTTGATGTAGTCTTCCGCATGTTGTAGTGAGAGAGAGATAGTACATTATTTTGGTTATGTATCGGGCATAAGCCTTTTTTGCTTGTACTTCTCTTTTGGACTGATGTTTTCATTATATATATATATATATATGATGCTGTGACACTGTGGACATGCCTTTTCTTATGTTCTTACTTCTTTGGCATATTTTACTTATGATCGTATAGCCGGCAGGGTTGGTGCTAAGCGGTGTTGGTCAACCTGAGTGTTGGCGACACCGCGAGGCAGCAATTCTGGGCGAAGATCCACCTCAACCGTGCGATGCGGGAGAGGTTCGAGTTTTCAAGTACCCGATCGGGTTTTGGAAAAAGAGATCTTACAATGGATACCTCGGGATTGTGCATCCCCTTGGACCCCCCGACTGTCATTCCCTACTGGCCAGCATTCAGCATCGCAGTAGGATGGAGACCTCGGGATTGTGTGTCCCCTTGGATCCCCCGACTGTCATTCCCCACTGGTCAACATTCAACATCGTAGTAGGATGGAGACCCCGGGATTGTGCGTGAAATGAGAGTTTTAGTTCTTATTCTTATTATTAAAACTCTTATTTAACTTTGTTTTAAAATAAATGATATATATAAATATATATATATATATATATATATGAGTTTGCTGTATGAGTAATTAAAACAAACAGTGAGAGTGCATAAATAAAACACAGCACAAATAAGAAATAAAACAAAGCAAACCAAAGCACAACCAGATGACACAAGATATATAGTAGTTCCCCAAAACCCGAGTACATCTACTCTTCTACCCACTGGTAGGAATCCACAAGGAGAGTTGATCAGGTGCCCTCACACCAAGGTGTTTTTATTCAGGTGTCTACACACCAATGGAGGTTTGATCAGGTACCCAATTCACCTATAAGCTTTTGACCAGGTGCTTATAAACCAACTAGATTTTTTGATCAGGTGTCTTGCCACCAACAGGTAAACTTTTGAAGGGAGTTTTAACCCTGTACAAGATGAGGAAGGAGAAAGGGAAAGATTTTATTATTCTTCTCTTTGTGCTGAGAAGACTCTTGATGAAGATCCTGATTGGTAGTTGTGTTTGGATCTTGATGATGATGTTGAAGGAAGCTCCACCTGTCTGATTTAGAATAGATGACAGCTTGAGGATGGAGCTTCTTCTCTAGATTGTGATAGGTGTCTCAGGATGAATGTGATCTGCAAGAAGGAGTTAGCAAAAAGAAGATAAATAATAGAAGATCTGCTTCTTCATTTTGCTCTGTTCTTCTTCTTCTCTTTTTCTTCTTCTTCTTGTATTTCCTGTACAGCAATATTAATATATTCTGTTCTGTATATTGCTGTCGAGAGATAACAGCTATATATATATATATCCTGATATATATTATCTGCTGTAATATATTCTGTTTACTTGTCGACCAAAGAGGGAGGGAGTAAAGTCTCTTTCATTTCCCAGATCCTTGAGCAGATAACTTGCCGTGTTTGGCTTGCTGCAACGTCTCTATTAATTAATGCTTTTGTCAAACGGCTACAACATTAAATGCTTGCACGCTGTAAAGTTAGATCAGTAATATATAACAATATATAAATAGAATAAATAAATTATTGCTTTAATAAAGTCTGACAGCATAATATAATAAGAAATATAATACTGCATAAATTTCGTCGAGCTGAGCTCCACTTTCGTCGAGCTCAAACATTTGATTCGTCGACCTCATTATTAAGTTTACTGTTTCTGAACATCTGTTGGAATTCGTCGACCGATGTTCGTCATTCGTCAACCGCTGTTCCACGTTCGTCGACCGCAGCTTCCTTGCTGTAATTTGTCGAGCGTTGTTATCTGTTCGTCGGGCGCCGTCCGACGAATGTTGAGCGTCGTTTGACGTTCGTCGAACGCCAGTGAACTATATGTAAATTTAATTTCTCTTCTTATTTTCTGCCTTATTAAATATATGTATATTTTAGCTTTTTTTCTTAATGATAATTAATCTAAGTTATAATATGAGTTATGATATAAACTTGGATACTAAAGGTGGATCCTAACTCAAATCAAAACTAAGGTTCCAACAATCTCCCCCAATTTAGTTGGGATCCTAATCCAAATTAACTAGGTTCTAACAATCTCCCCTATTTGGTTTAGGATTCCTGAGCAGGAAAAGTCTTTAAAGTTTAAGGGGTAGAGATTATTTTTAAATTTCTTTTATAACTAAGCAATTTCTGATTTCCTAGATCTTGATTTAAGTAGGAATTTTAAATGAAATGAATTGCTAGCTGTTAACAGATTCTAAGAATTTTAAAATAAAAAATACAAAGTGTGATAGCTTCTTTCTATAGAATCCTCTTTAATCAGAAGAGACTCACACTCAGTGTCAGGATCATTCCTGATCAATGCAACTACAGTAGAATGCTCAACATGATTTTAGGAGAAAAAAAATCTGTAAGAAGGTGAAGTCTATCTGACATTGTTTTTAATGATAGAAAATTCAAAGAAACTTAAAACTGCTGTTTTAATTATAATTGTTTTAAAATAGGTAAAACAAATGCTTAATCATTAGATATATTGGCCTCTTTATTTCATTAAAATATAAATTTGAAAGTTTATTTTTATGTTGCTGAACAGACATAATTTCTTTTTCTTTAAAGTTCTGTTTGAACTTATCAGCCTTATTTTCTAAACAAATAAATTGTTCTGCTGTTATTTTGAAATCTTCTTTAATTTTAACAAAAATTAATTTGTTTAGTAATAGCTTTTTACTAATTCTATTTTCAGAGATTTTTAACCTGCACAAGGTGATGTAAAAACAGATCTGAAATTTTCAGAGGTAAAATTAGTAAATATTGTTACCTCTTTTACCTTTTCTTCATCAGATTCAGCATCTGATTTGTAATCTGAACCATATATAGCCAACATGCAAAAAGTTTTTGTTGGATCGGTCGGCGCCCTTAGAGGGGGGGGGGGGGGGGTGAATAAGGGTTTTCAAAAACTTAAGATTATATTTAGATAACTTTGAAATATTGCAAGATTAATACAATGAGAAATCAAGTAAAACAATAATGAAGAGACATGATTTATTAATATCAAATAATGTATTACAAAACTTGATTTCTATGACGCTGGAAATCGGAGGCGACTAATAAGAATCTTTTTTCGTTTTCTATACCGACTCGTATCCCCACGAACCGGTTGGCTTTAGCCGATCTCTCCCCAGATACGACCTCAAGCCTCTCTAGCCAATCTATCCCCAGAAAGGCCTCGAGCACCCCCTAGACCTAGCCTAGATCTAGTCGCCAACACGAGGCGAATTTCAGCCCTAAGTCCTACCCCAGACCTAGTCGCCAACACGAGGCGATTTCACTACCGTTTACAAAGAAAGATAAATAAAATAATAAAACTTCCCTTAAGATGAACTTCTGAAGATGGAGGCGAAGATCCGCTGTAGAATCAGCGTTTGTAGAAGCGGACTTCGTTTGGATCCGGCGTGACGTAATCCTCCTTCAGAAATTTGCAGAGCTTCGCTAGGGCTTCAAGTTTCGGCCAAGATGGCCTCTGGAGTTGTAGCACTGCCTCTCTCTCCCTAATGTGTGTCTGAAACGAGAGGTGAGGGGTCCTTTATATAGCCCAAGCGCTACCGCCGGCGCTACCGCTACCACCGGCGCTAGCCCGGATTAGGCAACGTTTTGCGCGGCAGAATCTCCCATCCGCGACAACCTCTTGCTCTATGCCTTATGTGCGTCACACTACCGCCAGCGCTATCCGCTACCGCCAGGCGCTAGCGCCTTCTATAACAGCTCCTGGAATTGCGCTATTCATCGCTAGCGCCCGGCGCTAGTTGCTACCGCCGGCGCTAGTGAGCCTCTTCGAATTCTGGCTTCAATTTTGGGGGCAGTCATCATGAGTGCTCCTTGAGTCATATGGACTATGTTAACCTGCACACTTGAACACACAAGATCAAATACACATAGGATTTGTTATTCTCAAACCTAGGAGATGCGGAAGACCGTGTTCCAACAAACTCCCCCTTTTGATAATAACAAATCCATTAATGATAAATCAAAGCATTAATAAATAAGCATGATGAGACTATACTTGTGTGTGTGAGAGTGATGACTTTAGGATGATTATTGATTTTAGCATTTAGAATTGCTCCCCCTAAATATATGCTCCCCCTATGTGAATGCTCCCTTAATATGTATGCTATCAACTGAATTTGTCATGTTGGGTTTATGATAGCGGGTTACATTTATCATTGTTAGTTCTCCCCCCTTTTGCATTTTATCATGTTAGTTCTCCCCCTTTGTTATTAGCAAAAGTGGGTAGAGAAACAAAGCACTAAAAATGTGTAAATAAAAGAGAAGGCATGATCGAGCTTTTTAAGTAAATGATAAGGAGTTTTAGACTTGTCTTTCATTGAAAATGATCAGAGTTATGACTTATTTTATCCCTTTTGTTTGTAGTTCTCCCCCTTTTATATATCAGAGTTTAAGAAAAAAAATAATGATTTCCCCTTTAAATAAGAGTTTTAAGCCTAAAAATAATCATGATTTCCAAGTAACCAATCTATCCAGACAATATGTCAACACCCTAGCCCCGTACTAAGTGACGGATGGACATGAGGAGCTGCAAACATGCCGTAGGTTGGGGTGTTAATCACATATGCAAACACTAGACAAAAAACTTAACCTAGCACTCTTTTCCCCCAGTGCCTCGCAAGGCCCCACTGGAACCCTCCCCGGTTAAGGACAAGACATGACTAGAGATAAGGTTATCTAATGTCTACAACCCTACGCCCCCGCTATGGTGAGAAATGAAGTCATGGATAACAATTATTGGAAACATTAAGCATTTAAATCTAATGAGAAATATCATAGCATATTGGTTTATATTTTTATTTGAATTTTTGAAATAAAAAACTCACATAGCTATATTGAAATTCATGAATGAATCAGAGTTTAAGTATTGCGGAAGATTTCGAAAAAGAAACATCATAATACTAAATAAGAGTTTAAGTTAAAAAAGAGATATTTTATAAGCAATATTTCACTTGTTGGAGGAGTGTTTAGAATAGAAATAGATTAGAGTTTATAAGCAAAAAATTCAACCAATATAAAGTTTACCAAGCAAGTCTACCACTTGTTGCAAGAAAGGAATTTGAAGATTCAAGTGATGATGCTCACAAGATGAAAGATTTTAAATAAGTATTAAAGTGCAAGGTAAAACAATTATATGGTTATGATGTGGAAGACATATAGAAGTACAAAAACATCTTATGGTAATCAATGTTGGTTCATAAAAAGATATATGAGTTCAATTTCAAAAAGAAGATGTTTTTGTAAATCATTTTGCATTTAAATTTTTTGTTTTGACAATACAGCAACCAAGCATGAAATAATCTTATCAAAAAAGAGATTACTACAATGTTATTTTAATTCACAATTTCAAAAAATACCAAACATTGTAGAAAGCATGCTAGGTTATCTAGTGCATTTCATAAATAAAGAGTAGTATAGAATTAGCATTAGGATCCAATACTCATGAGAAGAAGTGTTATGGAAGATAATGATGTGCATAAAAGTGTATTTTGAATAGAGTAAACAAATGTTTTAATCAAAAATACAAGTAATATGTAAAGTAAAGAGCACAATAAAACACAAATAATTTTACTTCCACTCACTTCAATGCACAAAAAAAATGTACAACTACCAAGGTGCTCTACACACACAATGCTCATCAAGACTTATCAGGGTGCAAAGTAGTGCTTGGGGGATCACATAATTTTATTCTTCAATATTGATTTTTTTATTGTGATCCGGTGTACTTAAGAATAAGTGGTTTTTATTTTGAAAGAAAGTTATGGTTTGCACAAGATACTTTATTATTCTTTCCAAGGTGCTCAACCTCACAATGCTTATTAAGACTTATCAGGAGGTTCAAGTAGTGCTTGGTGGAGTTATCTTTGTCACTTTATTTTATGATTTTGTTTTGTACAAAGTTCTCCGAATACACTTGTTTTGCAAACCAATATAATTTATGAAAAAGATAACCACTTTTCTTAACTTTTAAAAGTGCAAATAAAGGTTGTGTAGGTAAGATACTTGTGCAATTTTAATTCATTGTATTATTACAAAACATACACAAACATTCTTAGATTAAACACATAAGTAGACAATGCCAAAATAAGTGAGTGAATTGCGATCATTATCAAACATAAAACATTACTCATACTTAGAGGCATGCTACGCATATTTCTACACAACTTTTTCAATATAATTTATGAACATATTAATAGACATATCTAAGCATGATGAAAATAATGTTTAAAGTAGTTTGAAAAGATAAATTGCAACATTATAGAAGTTTTGAATAATAGATTAACTCATGCTTGATTTTTACAATAAAGTCCATACAGATATTTTTGAAAAATAATTTTTATTTAAAGTTTGAACTTATAAAATTGATTTTGGACTTCCCGAGGGCTACCTTGTGAGAGGTTCGCCCGGTACTAGGTGATATGATGAGATGATAGCCCAAATCACCCTTTCGCAAGATACATAGAAAAGTTAAGTTCAGAAGAATAATTTTGATACTTGTTTTTGTTTTGTTTTATATTTTTGTAGTTGATTTTTACAAATAAAAGCATATTTTTGTAATTTTTGCTTTTGTAATTTTTATATTTGATTTTTGCATAAAGATGAACTTTTAAATAAAGGAAACAACACAAGCGAAAAAACAAAACATATTTTTTGTAATTTGGTTTTTGTAGTTTTGTATTTGATTTTTCAAAAAATAAAGAAACACAGAAGTGCAAAACTAAGTAGAAAATATAGATTTATATATTTTAAGGGATTTTTAGAAATTTAAAAAATATAGAAAAATGAACCTCGACGCTAGCGCTAGCGCGGGAAACAGTAAGTGATTTTTTAGGGTTTTGAAAATTTTGATGCTTGGACTTGATTAGGTGTCCCATTAGTAGTTTCATGCTGAATTTGCAGAATTTTTGAAAATGTTTTTGATGGTTAAAAATGAAGAAAATTGCATTTGTAAGCATGTTTTAACATGAAAGATCTAGGACACCTATCTCAAGTCGTGACAAACGAGATCTTGCATGAGCTATAAGATAGATTATCATAATGTATGTGAATTCAAATTTTTCTAGACTTTTATCACAATTTAAAGTCACATAGTTATTTTATCGTTCAATTTTATTTTATTTTACTTCATAATTAATTCATTATGGTAATATGAGATAACTAGCATGAATAATATCTATTAGTTGATAATGCTAGAATAATGAGTTTGATTGTAATTGTTATACCACAAGATTAATTGAGATAATGTTGCATGTATTCAAGAAAGTGATTTCATTTGATTTCATTTGATTTAATTGAGATAATGATTTAATATTTTGACATAGAATGAATGATTTCATTTGATTTATTAATATAAAGTTGATTCTATGGTTTATAAACAAATGAGATACATGCAAGTCATACTACATTAATTCATTCATGTAATTATTATGATCACCAATGAAATGTTAGAACTGAGTGGATCTTTTGAATTTAGAGATCTTTTGATTTTACATAATTATGATTTTAGAGAGTTTTAGCAAAAGATATCAATAGATCATGGTGGTGCGCATGACATCAATATTTATGAAAATTAATCTTTCAAAATGTCTTATGTGTTTTCTTTTTAATTTAGATAAGTATCTCATAGCAAATTCAGAATTTTATCCACTTGTTGGTGAAGGCTAAAAATCTAATAACCGGATTTAATTTGAAATATCTTATAACAAATTTAGAGTTTGATTCAAATGGATAATATAAGATATTTAGAAGTAATGAATATAATAATAAAAGATAGGTCATCAAAATAAAAATATGATTTTGAATTTTGATCAAAAATGATTTATAAACTCATTAAGCTTTATGAGATAAAATCATATTTCCAATACTATATAGGATGACCATGGCATGATAGTTTAAAAGGAACACAAAAAGAAAAAGATAGAAAAGACATTAAAGCACATCATGAAGTAGAAATTTGTGTATTTCATTTTAATTGATTTCTACTTCATGCAAATGATGGGATACTAATGAATAAGAGATTTAGGTATCCAAAGAGGATCGGGAGTGACGGTTCCTTTGGGTACCCAAATGTATCGTGTTTGCTTTTGGGGAGATGTGATTGAATGGGCCCTTTTGATTTGAGTTTGTGTTTCATCTTTAACTTTTGGCCGCCATTCAAACAATGGTTTAATATTATTCTTATTTATCAAATTTCCATGACGATTTTGCAAAACATTCTTTATAGGAAATTTGTTTATCTTTAAATTTATGTTAGGAGAGTGGTTATTTTGTAAATGATAATGATTTGGAATTTTATTTTCAAGCATTTGATATTCTTTATTTCCTTTGTTGGATTTATCAACATTTTGAGAAATTATATTCAACTTGCTTTTAGATATACCTTGAGATTGTGAATGAATGTTTTGAGCGTTTTTCTTAATGATTTCCTTAAGCAAGTTGATTTTTGATTTTAGTTCATCATTCTTGATTTTTAAATTATGTCTAGCTTTATTATAATTTATTGTGCTATTTTTTAGAGTGGTAACAATTGAGTCAATATGTTTTTCATATTTATCCCTATACTCATCAAATGTTTCATCCATCACTTTTATTTCAATTTCATAGTCCTTACACTTAGCACAATTAATTTTTTAAGATGAATTTTCTAAACATAATTTTTCATTTTGTTCTTTTATAAAAATAATTTCTTTTTCAAGTTCCTTAAATTTTTCTTTAATATCATTACAATCAAGACAAGGTTTTGTATTTTCAATTGAAGTGACATGAGTAAAGCTAGATAAATCAGATTTTGATATTACTTTAACTTTTGCTTTTAAATTTTTATTTTCTAAGCGCAATAGTTTATTAGCATTCTTTAATTTCTCAATTTTGCGCCTAGTATTTTGTAACAATTGTAATGAAGAGATAGAAGTACAGAAGATAGAATTTGATTTCCTTACATTGCTTTTGGATGAGGGAGGATTTGAACCTATTGTTCCTTTGTCTTCTTCTTGGCACTCCTCTTCCAAAAGTAAGATTTCTTCTTCTTTTTCTCTTGGTGTATTATTCTCCTTTTCTATTTCAATATTCTCCATGGCTTCGCTCCGAGAGAGATCTTCTTGAATGATAATGGATGCTTGTACGTTCTTTTCCTCCTGTGTTTGTTCCATACCTGCGAGAGGAAGATCATACATTTCTTCAAGAAATTTCCATACTTTATAAGCACTAGAAAAGCAATACACAAATTTGACAACTTCATTTGAGAGACCACAAAATAGATAATGTTTAGCTTTTGCATCTAAATGAAGTTCCTTTTTTATTTGATTCATCCACACGTCTTATAATTGCTAAGTTCCATACTTCGATATCTAAAGTTTTAATAAATTTTTTCATTAAAATTTTCCATCCTTTATAATTTGTTCCTTCAAACAAGGGTGGTTTATGTGATATTTCATCTTCACAGAAATTTGCCCCACTAGTTGAAACGAGATCATGAGACGCCATTATTCCGGGTTGTTAAGCCGATTGGAATAAAACCGCTCTGATACCACTTGTTGGATCGGTCGGCGCCCTTAGAGGGGGGTGAATAAGGGTTTTCAAAAACTTAAGATTATATTTAGATAACTTTGAAATATTGCAAGATTAATACAATGAGAAATCAAGTAAAACAATAATGAAGAGGCATGATTTATTAATATCAAATAATGTATTACAAAACTTGATTTCTATGACGCTGAAAATCGGAGGCGACTAATAAGAATCCTTTTTCGTTTTCTATACCGACTCGTATCCCCACGAACCGATTGGCTTTAGCCGATCTCTCCCCAGATACGACCTCAAGCCGCTCTAGCCAATCTATCCCCAGAAAGGCCTCGAGCACCCCTTAGACCTAGCCTAGATCTAGTCGCCAACACGAGAAGAATTTCAGCCCTAAGTCCTACCCCAGACCTAGTCGCCAACACGAGGCGATTTCACTACCGTTTACAAAGAAAGATAAATAAAATAATAAAACTTCCCTTAAGATGAACTTCTGAAGATGGAGGCGAAGATCCGCTGTAGAATCAGCGTTTATAGAAGCGGACTTCGTTTGGATCCGGCGTGACGTAATCCTCCTTCAGAAATTTGCAGAGCTTCGTTAGGGCTTCAAGTTTCGGCCAAGATGGCCTCTGGAGTTGTAGCACTGCCTCTCTCTCCCTAATGTTTGTCTGAAACGAGAGGTGAGGGGTCCTTTATATAGCCCAAGCGCTACCGCCGGCGCTAGCCCGGATTAGGCAACGTTTTGCGCGGCAGAATCTCCCATCCGCGACAACCTCTTGCTCTATGCCTTATGTGCGTCACGCTACCGCCGGCGCTATCCGCTACCGCCAGGCGCTAGCGCCTTCTATAACAGCTCCTGGAATTGCGCTATTCATCGCTAGCGCCCGGCGCTAGTGAGCCTCTTCAAATTCTGGCTTCAATTTTGGGGGCAGTCATCATGAGTACTCCTTGAGTCATATGGACTATGTTAACCTGCACACTTGAACACACAAGATCAAATACACATAGGATTTGTTATTCTCAAACCTAGGAGATGCGGAAGACCGTGTTCCAACAGTTTTGGCTTTTTGTTCTTTTTTTTCTTCTTCTTCACTTAGAGTGAATGATGGCTCTGCATCAAAAGTAAAGTTAGTGGAAGAAGTAGGAATGGATTTATTTACCATCCTAGAGAGGGAGTTCTAGATGCTCCTTGCTGAAGTGCAGTCAGCCACTTTAAGAAGAATGTCATCAGACATTGATTTAGCCAATATCTCCATGGCTATGACATCAGCACCGATCAACTTTTCTTGATCATCTGTTGAAGAAGAGGTTGAAGATTGAGTTCCTGTCAAAACAGATTTGTAAATAATTTCATCTATGACATTCATATATAATCTGATTCTAACTTGCCATAAATCAAATTTATCCAAATTACATAAAGGTGGATCTGAAATTAAAAAATCTGCTAGTGTCATTTGGAAAAACTCTTTTTAAAAACAAATAAGAACTAAGGTGATCTTTGTGATTTCAGGTGTTAGCCTGTATGAAAAAAAAAATCAACTTCCTCTGATACTAATTGAAAGGGACAATTGATATCCTCTGCTGATGGTGATTGATAAAATAAACCTGCTTTGATACCAATTGAAAGGAGAGTATTAGTTCTTATTCTTATTATTAAAACTCTTGTTTAACTTTGTTTTAAAATAAATGATATATATAAATATATATATATATATATATATGAGTTTGTTGTATGAGTAATTAAAACAAACAGTGAGAGTGCATAAATAAAACACAGCACAAATAAGAAATAAAACAAAGCAAACCAAAGCACAACCAGATGACACAAGATATATAGTAGTTCCCCAAAACCCGAGTACATCTACTCTTCTACCCACTGGTAGGAATCCACAAGGAGAGTTGATCAGGTGCCCTCACACCAAGGTGTTTTTATTCAGGTGTCCACACACCAATGGAGGTTTGATCAGGTACCCAATTCACCTATAAGCTTTTGACCAGGTGCTTATAAACCAACTAGATTTTTTGATCAGGTGTCTTGCCACCAACAGGTAAACTTTTGAAGGGAGTTTTAACCCTGTACAAGATGAGGAAGGAGAAAGGGAAAGATTTTATTATTCTTCTCTTTGTGCTGAGAAGACTCTTGATGAAGATCCTGATTGGTAGTTGTGTTTGGATCTTGATGATGATGTTGAAGGAAGCTCCACCTGTCTGATTTAGAATAGATGACAGCTTGAGGATGGAGCTTCTTCTCTAGATTGTGATAGGTGTCTCAGGATGAATGTGATCTGCAAGAAGGAGTTAGCAAAAAGAAGATAAATAATAGAAGATCTGCTTCTTCATTTTGCTCTGTTCTTCTTCTTCTCTTTTTCTTCTTCTTCTTGTATTTCCTGTACAGCAATATTAATATATTCTGTTCTGTATATTGCTGTCGAGAGATAACAGCTATATATATATATATATATCCTGATATATATTATCTGCTGTAATATATTCTGTTTAAATCCTTGTCGACCAAAGAGGGAGGGAGTAAAGTCTCTTTCATTTCCCAGATCCTTGAGCAGATAATTTGCCGTGTTTGGCTTGCTGCAACGGCTCTATTAATTAATGCTTTTGTCAAACGTCTACAGCATTAAATGCTTGCACACTGTAAAGTTAGATCAGTAATATATAGCAATATATAAATAGAATAAATAAATTATTGCTTTAATAAAGTCTGACAGCATAATGTAATAAGAAATATAATACTGCATAAATTTCGTCGAGCTGAGCTCCACTTTCGTCAAGCTCAAACATTTGATTCGTCGACCTCATTATTAAGTTTACTGTTTCTGAACATCTGTTGGAATTCGTCGACCGCTGTTCGTCATTCGTCGACCGTTGTTCCACGTTCGTCGACCGCAGCTTCCTTGCTGTAATTTGTCGAGCGCTGTTATCTGTTCGTCGGGCGCCATCCGACGAATGTTGAGCGTCGTTCGAAGTTCGTCGAACGCCAGTGAACTATATGTAAATTTAATTTCTCTTCTTATTTTCTGCCTTATTAAATATATGTATATTTTAGTTTTCTTTCTTAATGATAATTAATCTAAGTTATAATATGAGTTATGATATAAACTTGGATACTAAAGGTGGATCCTAACTCAAATCAAAATTAAGGTTCCAACAATCTCCCCCTATTTGAGTTGGGATCCTAATCCAAATTAACTAGGTTCTAACAATGCGTCCCCTTGAACCACCCAACTGTCATTCCCAACTGATCAACTTTCAACATCGCAGTAGGATGGATACCTCGGGATTGTGCATCGCCTTGGACCCCCCGACTGTCATTCCATACTGGTCAGCATTCAGCATCGCAGTAGGACGAAGATCTCGGGATGGTGTCCTCTTAGACCTCCCCGATTGTCATTCCCTACTCGTCAGCATCTAGCATTCGAGTAGGATGAAGGCATCGAGATTGTGCGTCCCCTTGGACCCCCCAACTGTCATTCCCTATTTACCCTTTTTTGTTATCGTTCTGATTGTGAACTCTAAGGGCATCCTCATCAGGTGAAGCAGAAGCCTCGAGAGTGTGAGTTTTAGGGGACCCTCCGAGTGCCCATAGTTGACATCCTTCTTGGAAACCGGCGAGTATCAACAGTGCGAGTAGGTGGGTGCGAGCATGTCTGGGAGAGCCTATGAGCCTAGCGTGCGAGCATTCAAGCGCGGGCGAGCATATGAGCCTAGCGAGCACTCAAGCGTGGACGAGCCTATGAGCCTAGCGAGCGAGCACTCAAGCGTTGGCGAGCCAATGAGCCCAGCGAGTATCGGCACAGCAATATAAGCGAAGCTAGTAGATGGTCGCACTTTCAAAAAAGTATTGCTACATCATTCAAAAAAGGTTACAAGTCGCTCTCGCAAGAGCTACCAAAAAAGTTCAAATACAGAAGGATTAGCTCGGCGAAGGAGCATAATCCGAAGAGTTCGATGACCCGTTTGTTGGACATGTGTGTCACATCCCTTTGTTTGAGAATAACAAATCCCAAATTGTATTTGATCTTGCTTGTCGTGTGTTTATAGTGTGCAGGAACTATATGTGCAATACTTCACAGGTAGAAAGCAGCTTGGAACCAACAAACTGAACTGGAGCACTACCGCCAGCGTTAGGGGTTAATGCATGTGCTAACGCTATCGCCTGGCGCTATCTAAAGTTCGTGCACAGCGTCACGCCGCCGATGGTTTCGCAATCGCTCCACACGAGCGCTACCGCCAGCGCTAGCGCTACCGCCTGGCGCTATCTCAAGTTCGTGCACAGCGCCGCGCCGCCGACGGTTTTGAAACCACTCCACACGAACACTACCGCAGGCGCTAGGAGCTACCGCAGGCGCTAACGAGAAGTTCTATAAATTAGAGATTTGCTTCTCGTTTTGCACATCCATCCCTGAGAGATTGCAAGTGCCACAATTCTATTGTTGTTATGCTGCCGAAGATGGATCTCCCACAAAAAGCTTAAGGAGAATTCTGGAGGAGGACTACGTCACGCAACATCCGAAGGACGATCGCCCTCTTCCAAACCCGTCGCACAAAGGACCTCGACCGGATCTCCGAGCCCAGTGAGCCCTTCCGAATTGAGGACTCCACCTCGACATCATCTCCTTCATCCCCGGTCCTCGCTCGCCCTGACGGAGACGCAGGTGGAGGAGATTCGCCCGCTGGGGGAAGATTGGTCGCAGACACATGACGAGCACCTGCAAGAAAAGCGTTAGCCACATCGGTAACCAACTCAGCTCAAACGTTACTCGCACCACAAATAGTGTTGTTACCTTCGCCAGACTCGACATATGTGAGTCGACCGACGTTCTGTTGCCAGAAGACGACATCGAACTTCTTACTCTTCATCGCGAGGCAGAACTCCTCGCGGGCACCTTGCAGTATAGTTGCGAGGAATAACCCCGCCGGTGGTTGCTGGGGGCGAGTAGGGATTCCTAAAAAGTCGCTGAAGACGAAGATGAATTGTTTGTTCCAGCGATGAACCTTGTTCGAGGTTCCGGTTAGCGAGCAGTGGTGACTACCGAAGTAGACCATCTCATCCTTCGTCCCGCCCATGTAGAAGAGCCTCCGAAAGACGACGAGATCGAACGCGATCCTCTTCGATTGCAAGAAACATAGGAACCCCATGATGATGGTGATTTCGTTCGAGTTGATCTGCACCGGGACCAACCCAAAATATCGAAGGATCTGGCAGACCTCTGACCAGAGGAGAAGTCGCAGACCCAGCTCAAAATGAGTAAGGGGGAAGGCGAGTCTCCCATCCGCGAATGAATTGATTCGTTCTTCCTTCGTCGGCAAGCAGGCGCGGAAGCCCCTGGGGAGGAAGCGATGAACAAACCTCTCCAAGTTGTCCGCGTGAGTTATAGGCTTCTTGAACTTCGTCGCGGAGAAGTTCTGGGCGTAGGTCAAATGACGAGCTTCAACATCGTTAGAAGGCTCCATCGAGAAAGGAAAGAATCTCGCTCGAATACCTGAATGCTCCGGAGGGTCGGGAAACCGTGCTATTTTCGGACCCCCCCCCCCCCCCCCCCGCGTATTTATAGACATCACAGGGGGGATCGCGAGGTTTGCTGCAAGCGATGCGTACCCCTAACTTGCTCAAACCACCCGCCGATTTAACTTTCTCGCATGAAACTTTTCTAAGACGCCGAGGGCGCAGGTCGCTTGCAGAGCGCGATAATCCAGTGAAGCTCGCCACAATAAACATAAACAATGATAAGGATTTTGCGAAAAGCCGGAAACGATGTTGAAAAGCACATGCGACTAACAAACAAATCTCGTCATAATCGAGTTAAAGTTATTACAAGCAGCTTAAATTAATATCCATGAAAACAAAAAAAATACAAAACCCGTCTGTCGACTCTGAAGCTACATCGTCGGAGGATTGTCGAGCCTATCCGAAGTAGGGCCATATCGCCGGATAAATTCTAGCTGGCGCGTGAATCCCATCTGCTCCCTATACCTCACCACGAACTCCTCGCTGAGGCGGATGTGCTCCTCCATTCGAGTAAGGGTCCCTAGGGAACTCATACTCGCCCGAAGCCCGCAAATGTCGGCCTTCAGCAGTTCCTGTCGATGCTCCACATCCACTATCCGCCGCTCCAGCTCGTTGATGGCGAAGTGCTTGCCCTCCGAGGCCTCCAGCCGGTGCTCGAACCCATCGATGTTCGCCACTCGGACTTCCACCTGAGATAGGAGTCGATGCACCTCATACGCCATCAACCTATCGACCTTGAGTTCGAGGTCGAGGTAGGCAGAGACCAGTTTCGTCCGGAACTCGCGCGTGGGTAGGCCTAAGACATTGACAAAGGCCGACCCCGGAGACTTCGCGCGACTTAAAGAAGACAGAAGCCAGCATAATGCCCGAGAAGACAGTTCAGCACATTTCTCCACATACGAGAAGTACATGCGCGCACAGGCGCTACCCTGGGCTGCTGGCGAGGAGATTCCGTTTGACGCAGAGTATCTCGGTGGTGAAGCGGAGAAAGGCGGCGAGGAGATGGCATCTGCCGAGGAGTATCCTGATGGCGAGGAGGAGAAAATCGGTGAGGCCAGGGTGTACAATGAGGAGAAATCCGCTGACCCCCCGATCGCCCACCCCGACCATTCCCGCCCGCAGAATGGTGGTGTGGTGGCATCGCCTCGTGATGGCGAGAATGACATGCAGGCGGAGGATCTACGGGCGCCTTCCCGCGATCATCCACCCTCCCAGACATTGGCAGTAGAGGTGCGTGAGAGGGCCTTCCACCTCCTCTTTTGCTGGATGTCGGAAGGCCTTGGGTGGTCGTCACTGAGTGGCGAGGAACCCCGGTTGAGGGAGGCGGAGGCGGATGTGAGATCGTGACCTTGGACTTCTTCAAAGTCCTCCGACCAACGGGGGAACCGCTCTCCCCGCGTTCTGCTGAAGAGGGCGATTGCCGAGAAGTTTCTCACTGAGGGATAACACCGGCGGGAATAGTCGGAGGAGGTGGCAGATACTCGGCACTTGCGGGCTCCTCCGTAAGAGGTACCAACATACCCGGCTCCACCGGAGTGGTCTCTGAAGGAAGGTTCACTGTGAAAGACGGTCGGCATCAGTAAAGAGTCAATATTGAGGATCAATAAAGTCGGCAGCAAAACGACGATTACCTATCGTAGTCGTATCATTGGGAGCGGTTGAATTCTCGTTCTCTGCAACAGTTGCTCGCCTCCATCCTCCAAACCCTCCTCGCTCGGCCGGGTTGGAGTCAGCTCAGGCATGTATGCCGCGGGGTCAACCCGCGAAAAATCCTCACGCGGAGTCCTCTTTGCAGGACGATCAACATCGCCCCTTTTTCGCTTACGTGTCGCGTCGTCTTGCGACTTGTTCAGTAGCTTCCTCAACATCTGGGCCTTCGCGATTATCTCCTCGGGAGTCAGCATCTCGTCAGGGATTGAAAATTGGCGTGCCAGGGAAGGCCCCTGCCCTTCTATTTATAGAGGTCGATGGACCCCCCCCCCCCCCCCTCCCCTTTCTTTCGAGTAGGCACCATACTCGCCAGAAGTCCCTAGCCGAATAAGGGTTGGATGTTTCTTTCTGAGCCACTTCGTCGCTCACAAAGTGCGGGGATTGTGTACAACCCGTATTCTTTGAGGGTAGAGCTCATTCAAGCCATGTGGGTAGAAGTCAAAATCAATGGTCAAATCGAAGACAGGAAGCAGCTCATCAGAGGTATGAATTGTCAGGTGCGAGTATCAAGGTTACTTGCCTCAAATTGGCGACTAGAAGCAGGCCTCGAAGTTGCTCGCACAAGCTAACGACTATCAACTACAACTCGCCAGACATTTCTGACGTCCTTTCCTAGTCGCCTGCTCATCAGGTTCAATAATCCTATCTCGCAGGGGCCAGACATAGTCGTCTGCATCCCCTCCCCCTAGGATTTGTTTATAAATAGACCCCCAGAGATACCAGAAATGGCACTGGAAAATTCAGATCCCCCCCCCCCCATATAGGCAAGATCCTTCCCAAGCCAGTGTCTTCCTAGTACCAAGCTCGACCATCCTTTGGTGTTGGAGGGGAAGTCTCTTCTAAGCTTCCGGGTACGTGGTGGGACCTCCCTGTCGCAGCACCTCGGGTCCTGTTGTTGTTGTTCTAGCCTTCTCGTCGTTGCCAGTCAAGCCGTTTAGTTGGACTGCTGGGCGAGTAGCCTCCGGCTGCATTGATCCGAATTTTGGAGTCGGGTTTTTCCAGGCTTCAACAATTACAATGGGTTATCTGGATCTCTAGATTTGCTTGATGGGGAGAGCAGTGCAGCGCGCTCGAAAGTAGTCTGGAAGGACGAATGCAGCAACGGGTGTTATGGGCTCGGAGCACGAACGTTGAAGGAGACCTTCGAGAGGCTCTTAAAAAGAGTTGTCGAACACGGAAGGAGATTTTCGAACACCAAAGGTATACGAGAGAGTCTTCAAACATCGAAGGAGATCTCTGAGAAATCTTCGAGGGAGACTCGAGAGCTCTCTCTGGTGCTGAAGGCAATGTCTCTTCAAATGAGGGCTCATGATCCTTCGTATAGATTTTTAGAGGGGCGCCCTTGTAATTGTGCCACCTCAAATTCTGGACGGGCGAATAGGAGCTCACAATCAGAGACACCCGGATGGCCAGTTTTGTGAATATGACGATCTTGCCCCCGGGCGGTTTGGGTAGTTCGGGTGGGGCTGGCGACGACGACGATGAGCACGGTGAGCGCTACGACGGGAGGCGAGTGACGGTGAGCGCGGCGACGGTGAGCATTGTGGAGGCAAGCGGCTGAGAGTGGCGCTCCGCGCACAAGAGGGGGTTCCCGAGCGCGGGTGTGCACACGGTAGGGATCAAGCGCGGGGGCGCATGCGGGAGGGGTCCCGTGCGAGCGTCGTGTGTTCGCGCGGTCGAGGCAACGCGACTGTTCGGCCGATGCCGCGCGGTCGGTGCGGTGTGGCCGATTCCGTGCGACTGTGCGGCTGGTGCCGCGCTGTCGGGACAGCGCAGCTGCGCAGTCGGTGTCGCGTGGGTCCGTCACACGGCCGCGCAGGGGCGGATGCGCGGGGCGGTTCGCACTTCCCCTACTATGGGGTGCGGTTATTCGCACTCCCGTGATATAAGATGTAGTTATCTACACTTTCATGATTGGAGAATTTTACTATCCGCACTTTCATTAACTTCTATTTATTTAGGGAGCCCTATCAAATGGAAAATTTAAAATAAAAAGGATAAAATTGAAAAGATGAATATTTAAATAAATTTCTTCCTTTATACAATATAATTAATATATATATATATATATATATATATATAATAATGCAGGACTTTTACTTAAAATGAAGCAACTCCGCATCTGAATGGATGAGTCAATTATTGCTAACTTCACAGTTGTCTGTTCCATTGAATTCATCCTAACTGCAAGAGATCGAGACCTTTCTCTACCTTTGAATTGAATTTTTAAAAACAATTACTTGATGGATAATTCAAGGTGCACCGGCACCGAATTGATGACCCCCAACATAAGATGAGTGTACTGACACGACAACCGTCATCAGATGGGGAGATCTCAGACCACCTTGCGGCAACATCTTCCTCTCCAATGTCGAGATGTCGAGAATGAACGGATCCAAAACATATGCTCAACATACATATGGAGTAAATAAATTCGGTAGAACTTCTCGGTTCAATGAAAACTTTATTAAACCACTAACAATAAACCCTCGGTTCTCTCTCTCTCACTCGCACTCGCAATCGACACATCAAGGGTAAAAAGCGGCAGACAGTTCGTGAGAGAAGTATGTACCAATATAATGCCGTCGGACTGCTATCTCAACCTTCTTCTCCTTCGTCTCCGTCGCCTACTTCTTTCTCAGATCGTAGATGATCTTAAAGCGGAAAATATCTCTTTGCTCCATTCATCCATTATCTGGGTCTGGGGACACCAAATCTCTTGACATCAAGTTAATTTATCAAAGTGTTCATATATTTATCTTCTTGGTGTTTCTATTGAGTACAAAATAATTTTGGTTGTAAGATGCATATTGGAGATTGATCAATTTCACGGGTTGTGTTTCAATATATTTATTTAATCTAACTCAGATAACGTCAATTAGCAAGTAGCAAATAAAGAATGCCCGAAAACAATAAGGGCCCGATCCCTAAAATTGGAATTGCAGATTTTGAATTCATCCAATTCTACTTTCACATGAAATTGAAATTGTTGTTGTACGACTGCATGATGATTTTCTAAAATTGGAAATGGAATTGGTCTGAATTTTTTTTCTCTCCGATTCTAATTTCATGCTTATTATAACTTATCGAATGGGCCAAAAGAATAATTCTCATTAAAATGGATCTCCAATTCTAATTTCATGTCCTCAATTTTGTGAAAATCGAATGGGCCATAAGAAAATACATATGATGCGGAATATTAATGCATGAAAGCATTGGCGGACGGACATTAGGTCGAGAAGGGGCGGACGCCCCCCCTCAATTTTTCGGAAAACAAAAAGCAGTGCAAGGTTTCCCAACCCCGATCCCCCGATTCGGATCCCAGCATTGCCCTAAGCCAAGGTAACGAAGCCTGCTCCCCCTTCCGGCCTTCCTCGATCCCCCCGATCCCAGCACCGCCGTAAGCCGGAAGGTATCGCATATCCCAACGATTTCGCGATCCCCGATCCTGGCACCTTCTCCGCCACTGCGCCCTCCCAGCGATTTCGCCGCGCACTGTAGTATCATCCGCCGGTCGGCCGGTGAGTACACGACCCGGTCTAGGGGTTACAATGTTACACTACCTTCTCCGGTTCTCCTGATCTCCTCCAATCGCCTAGCCATCAGCCCAGCGACCTCCAATCGCCCAGCCATCAGCCCAGTTCTCCTGATCTCCTCCAGCCCAGGTTCTACTCCATTCGCTCAGATTCTCCCCTCATTTGGTTCTAGCTTTCCCAAATTTTTCTCCTCCATTCTCATTTTTTTGTTTATTTTCTATTTCAGGGCAAGTTGTCGGTGGACGGTGGGAACGATTTTAACAACAAGATTTTTGCAGCTCTTCCTCATCTTCATCCTAAGCCCTAAGGTATAATTTTTTCTGTTCATTTTCTATGTTTTTCGACATTTTAGCAGCAAGATTTTTCTGTGATTTTCATTGTGTTATTTGTGTATGTTTGTTGTCTAGTTAAGACACTTTGGGAGTTTTTAGAATAGAAAAGTACATTAAAAAGAAATTAAAATCAGATGAGCAACATAATTCTGATGTCCCAAGTAGAGAAGTTATTCCAAATTCTTGCGTTGATGTTTCAGAGGACAAATGCTATATAATTGTTAGTGAATCAAGTCAACTCAAACATCTTAAAAGAAATCGTGAGCAGTTTAATTTGGATGAGTTAATTTCAGATCCTGGATTAAGACCAATGATTTCTGATTATCATGTGAATATAAGAGATCAAGTTCGAAGGGCTTATTGGCTAAAAGGCCCGTGCCAACCAAGAAATCATAATTTTACGTTTACTTATTTTTGTAAAGATCCAAGGCGTGTTGTTCCAGATTGGTTTAACTTACATAGCAATTGGTTAGAGTACAGTATAGCAAAAGATGCTGCATTTTGTCTGTGTTGTTATTTGTTTAAAGTTGAACATAGGGATCAAGGAGGTGGAAACAAATTTGTCACTACGGGATGGTCTCATTGGAAGAAAAGTGAAAAATTACAAATGCATGTAGGCTCTCATGCTAGTGCACATAACATAGCTTTGAAGAAATGTCAAGATCTTATAAGTCAAAATGCTCACATTCAACTTGCATTATCTAAGCAAATATATATTGCTAAAGCAGAGTATCATGCCTGTTTAACAACATCAATTGATGTTATTAGATTTTTGTTGAACCAAGGTCTATCTTTTCGAGGTCATGATGAATCCGCGACATTTAATAATCAGGGAAATTTTCTTGAGCTTTTAGAATGGATGGGAGAGCACAATGAAGATATTGCAAAAGTAACCTTACAAAATGCTCCAGAAAATAATAAATTAACATCACCTCAGATTCAGAAAGATATAGTAAGTGTCATTGCTTGTGAGATTAGAGAGGCTGTAGTTTCAGAAATTGGTGATGGCCTATTTTCAATATTAGTTGATGAAGCTCGTGACATATCAATTAAAGAACAAATGACGGTTGTTTTTCGTTATATGGACAAGGCCGGAAGTATTATTGAGTGTTTTTTAGCTATCGTTCATGTCACAGATACAACAGTTGTATCCTTAAAAGCAGCGATAGATATGTTATTCTTTACTCATGGCTTGACACTTTCAAGACTACGTGTGTTGACGCCAGGAAAATCCTGACCTCAAAATTCGAACCGATGCAGCCGGAGGCTACTCGCCCAGCAGCCCAACGAGATGGCTTGGCTGGCGACTACGACGGAGCTAGAAGAGCAATGAACAGGACCCCAGATGCTGCGGCAGGGAGGTCCCACCACGTACCCAGAAGCTCCGAAGAGACTTCCCCTCCAAGACCAAAAAATGGCCGAGCAGGGTACAAGGAAGGCACCGACTTGGCTAGTACCGGGAGTAGCGGACAAGTGTGACAGGTTCCAGAATGCAAGAGCAGGGTTTCGAAAGCTCAAGTCCAGGTGCCAATCCAAGTACCCCTGGGGTCCTATTTATAGGAAAACCAAGGGGTTGGGGGGTTTTTATAGCCCAGCCCCTGCCCGGCGACTAGCGACATTGAGGCGATCTCACCGGGAAATGGGCGAGTATCGCCTATGGTCGCCCACCTTTTGGCGAGTATCCGGGCTACTCGCACGAGTGCACCCCTACTCGCCTAGGCTGTCTTCTGCTCCTATGCTTGGCTGTCGTATTGACTCTTTGACTTTGACTTCTGTCTACGTGGCCTTGGGTGAGTCCTACCCTTGGAGAATGAGGGTTGTACACAATCCCCGCTCTTTGCGAGTAACGTAGTTGCTTGGAAAGAATCATCCAACCCTGATTCGACGAGCTGTCTTTCTGGCGAGTATTGGTTGATAGTCGGCATCCCGCTGGTTTGACGCTCTGGCCCTATATATAGAGGGGGAGGGGTCTCTGATGGCAAGGCTTTTTTGATTTCGCTTTCAACATATCGCGTAGTATTGCCGAGGAAGCTGCCGCTGATTTGGCCGAGCTTGCATGTTTGCTGCCACCTTTGCGGAAGCCTGCTCGCGACGCCGAGCTCGAGGACTTTCTCGCTTCTAAGAAGAGGAAGCGTCTTGAGAGGAAGAAGGAGAAGAAGAACAAGAAGAAGAAGAATGCGGACGCCTCCGAGAATGTCGCGGATTCTCAGGTCGGCACTACCCAGCAGGTACTCGCCGACTTGGGTCTCGGTCAGTCGGGTGGCTCGCCTGTTCCTGATCCTCCTTTGTCGAATGTAGCTCCTGGGGCGAGTACTGTGGGAATCTCGGCTGAAGATCAAACTGAAGTTCTTCCTGCGCGAAGTGAGAGATACCTACTCGCCACTTTTTAAGCTTTAGTCGTCCGTCTGTCTGACGTTTTCTATGTTATCTCGCAGATCCGCCGCTCGTCGATGCTCGGGAGGAGCCTTTGAGCGTCATTCCTCTGCGATCATCGCCTATGATCTCGCACAGGACTGGGGGAGGAACTCGCCGGGGCGGATCGGTGCGGATCCTTCATAGCTCCGCGGTGGATAAGAGGCCGATGAGCGAGCAGAAGGCTCCTTCAGCGAGTAATCCTCCTCCGCCGCCACCGCCTTTGCAGCAACCAGAGGTGGCGAGTAGCCCGCAACTGCCCGCGGACCAACTTCCTCCACTTCCTCCGTTCCCTCCTCCTGCCGATATGCAGGATGATCGCCGCCTTCTATCTTCCTTGGCTCCCACCACTCATCCGGCTGAATCCTCGCGCCGAGGCAGGGTGGCGGGGTCTTCCGTCTTCTTCGCTCCCAGAGGGGGAGGGCGACCAGTGGATGGTCGCGGTCGGGGTGATGCGCCTTCCAGCAGGGAGCACATCGGCGGGTCGCACTCGAACCGGCGAGATGGTGCTCGTCGCAGTCTGTCCCGGCATCGAGGAAGGAGCTCTCCTCGCCGACCATCTCGGAGTCCTCGCCGCGACTTGCGGAATGATGCTCATCGGTCGGGTAAATGGAGTCGCTGTCTTTCCGAATATCTTCAAAGAAGGGTCTTCCCGCTATTCGTCACTAAGGCTTCGTCTTTATGTCTTCTGCAGCTCGCGCTCACACTCCTATCGGGGCTCTGATTGGCGGGGTCGGGCTTCCCTCCCGCGAGTAATCAGGAGAGGGCTACTCGCGCCATCCTGTACTTGGAGGCGAAGTTGGAACGTCTGGCGATCAGCGAGTCCCATCGGCGTCTGACCGCGGTGGAAGCGCGAGTGGAGCTCTTGGCGGCTGCCGACTCTCAGCGTCGTCTGACCGAGCTGGAGGTGTGAGCATCACGGCTGGAGGAGTTCGATACTCGCCTGGCTAGTGTAGAATCTCGCCTTCAGGCTGTCGGCGATCTAGAGCGCCGGGTTGGCAGGATGGAGCATCGCCAGCAGTTGCATCACGACGAGCTGGTGGGGATGCGTGCGAGCACGGGCTCCGTCGGTCGCCTGGCGAGGATGGAGGAGCAACTTCGACAAGGCGAGGATGCGATGTCCGTGGCCTTTGAGCATTTCAAGCGAGCTCGCAGTATGGGTTGGGTTGGGCGACAACCGCAGCTTCCTGACGCTCAGCCGAACCCCTAGGATCCTGCCCCTCTTTCTTTTTATAGTCGCTTGTAGCCTTTTGGCAAATGCTTGTAATTCCGAAATAATTGACTTCTTTAAGTAATTTGCTATTTGGCGAGTATGGATATCGCCCTTGTTGCCTTTCTTGTTTTTTGCGATGTCTTGATGTTCTTTTTCGTTTTCTTTCCTGCGAGTAGTTGTTGAATGTTGTGTAGGTGTGGCGAGTACCCTATTAATTTGATGCAGGCACTCGTTCGTTCGACACCGGTGATTTGACGTGCACCCTGGGTTTTGGCGACTTTCCTCGTCGCCACCCCCGACTCGTGCTCGCGGTGGTGTACGCGGCAAGCCAAGCTTCGTCGAATACTATAAATAGGGGGGTACGTATTTATTACGCTTTTGGCGATCTTTCCTTTCTTTCCAGCGACCATCTCCCGATTGCTCCTCTCCTCGCATCTTCGATACTCGCTTCTTCAATCCTTCCCTTCCTGAATGGCTGACGAGGCAGCTATTCGCCGTGCAAGTCATGCGAAGAACTTCGAGGCGACTTCTTTCAAGAAGCCGATTACTCGGCCGAGCGATCTGAAGGAGTTCTCTGCAAAGTATTTGTCGCCGGGGTATGTCGCCAGGCTTCCTCGCGAGGATGAACGCCTGAACTCCTTCTCGGCGACCGAGCTGGTCTTCCCCATCCGCCATTTTGAAGTCGGCCTGCGACTACCCTTGTGGTCGGAGGTTTGTCAAATCCTCCGCTACCATGGGATAGTCCCGACGCAAATCAACCCGAACGGAGTGGCGAAGATCGTGGGGTTCCTCTGCTACCTGCACGATCAGGGGATCGCTTTTGATCTCTCCGTCTTCCGGCGAGTATTCCACTTCGGCGCCACTGGCGAAGGCGTCGTCCTTTTGTGCAGTCATGTCTGCATGCTGGTCGGCACGGCGAACAAGAACCATCGCTGGACAGAGCGAATAGTCGTCATCAAGGGCGACTTTGGCGTCGTGCTGACTTCATCCTTCCAGCCGGCCGAGAGTGCCTTCGCTGCCCCTTATCTGGAGGAGAGCCGGGAGAAGCTACTCGACAGCTTTCGAGGTCGCCGTCTAGATGTCGTCCTCTGGAGGAAGCGATTAGATGAGCTTGCCGAGGTGTTCCCTGGTGAAGGTAGTCGTCTAAGCGAGTACTTGGTCATGCTCGCCACTTGTCTTCAGTCGGCGCCTAACGCTCTTTTCTTTGTCTGGGTGCAGCTGTTCGCTCCTTACCGAGCGAGCTTCTTCCCTTGGTGCCAAAGGCGGGGGCTCCTGCTTTGGTTGATTTATCGCCCGGCGGCGATGATCAGGAGGTTGCTGGCGACGATGTCGGGCCCTCAAAGAAGAGGAAGGTCAAGGCGAAGTCCGCCGAGACTGGGAGAAAGAAGGAGGTCGCCAAGAGAGACCTGAAGGCGAGGGCAGATCCTTTGGAGGCTGGCGAGCCTAGCGGACATCCGCACTTCGGCGAAGGTGTGGGCAGCGAGGATGCCTATGGTCGCCCTCTGGTGTCCTGGGCTGAGCGAGCCCATGAAGTGACTTTGAGCACCAACCTCCCCGCCTGGTCGGAGGATTGGGAGGATGCGGGCGAGGCATTCGACGTGACGTTCGCCCTTTATGGTCGCGCGGACGCCGAATCTTTGCAAGACGTCTCGGCCGAATATCTCGCCCATCAGAGCTCGCGAGCTAACCTGCGAGCTGCCGAGCTTGGGCATGCGACGGCGAGGAAACTGCTTGAATATGAGCAGATGATCAAGGTGCAGAGCAAGAAGCTCATTACCTTGGGGCTGGAGGCCGCCAAGTGGAAAGACCAGGAGGTACTCGCTCATCACCTTTCTGTTTTCTGAGATAGTCGCCTTTTGTGCTGATGGATGTTTGTTAACCGCTGTTTTCATCTGTACAGGCCGCCGAGCTGGAAATGGCGAAGAAAGTGTCCCAGCTGGAGAAGGAGTTGGAGGATACTCGGCAAACCTTGGAGGCCGCCCAAGTGCGAATCGCCGAGTTGGAAACTCGGCCTGCCGAGCAACAGCCTTCGTCGGCGGGTCCCTCCAGGGTTGGCAAGCAGATTCGGATAGTCGGCGACGATATGGCGCATATTCGTCGGGAGATCGCGCGAGCAACCGGGAAGGTGGTCCTAAGCAGTCTGAAGGCCGATGGCCTTTTGAAGCCGGAGGCAATGAACCTGACTGTCATGGACATCATCCCGGCACTACTCGCCGAAGAGTCCAATTCCCCCATGCGAGATCTTCCATCCTCATCCACCGATTCCAGGGATGACGATTCTGAGGACGAGGGTGATGATGGCGAAGATGTCGATCCTGACGGCGAGGATGGTGGCGATGATGCATAGTCGCCTGTCTTCTTTTTGCATATCTGTACAATCATTTTTGTATATGTACTTATAAAAGTAAATGAATACAATTGTTTTGCTCGCCTTTTGTAGTCGCCTTTTGCTTTTCTTCTTTTCATGATCATGTCGAGTAGGCTCTTAGGCTCGAGACGAGGTTGAGTGTTTGCTAGGAGACTAAGCATAGGCGAGATAAGATGCTGCGGACGACGATCGTACCTTACTCGCTGGGTAGATGCCCAGCCATACATACTCGCGCCCTCATACTCGCATCTTCCTACTCGCACCTGCATATGAAGAAGGATCCTTGAGATATGCTTTTCTAGAACCTCATTTTATACCTTCAGGTTGATGCTGTTGAAGAGGTCGACACAGTAGGGAATGACTGTCGGGGAGGTTCCGATGGAACACCTTCCAAGGGATCACAACATCCCGAGGTCTCCATCCTACTTGGGGGCTGAATGTTTCCCTCCTTCGGTCGGTCGAATCGGTCCTACCCTTTCCCAAGTTGGAATGTCGGCTTTCGGACTCTCCCCTGGTAATCTCTTCAGTCGGACGAGAAATGCGGTCGGAGGGTAACTCGACCAACATGCAAGGGGGGGCTGATCTCGACCGTCAGTGCAGAGGCTTGGTATTAGGAGAATGCACTACCGAGGCACCGTCCCATCATCCGTTCTGAGTTTTTACGAGGGTGTAGTCGGAGGCTCGTATTTCAACTTGCGGCGGTGAATGTTGATGCAGGACGACGTCAAGCAGGGAATGGCAGTCGGGGAGGTCCAAGGGGACACACCATCCCGAGGCCTTCATCCTACTTGGATGCTGGACGTCCGCGATGGATGACGCCAAGTAGGGACTGACAGTAGGGGAGGTTTCAAAGGAACGCACCATCCTGAGGCCTTCATCCTACCTGGATGCTGAATGTCGACCGAACCTGTTTCCTGTTGCTCAACAATTAAACGGGGGGTTAAGCACACTTAAGCACATTAACTCACTCAATTGGAGGAAATAATCGGAAACACATCGCTTTGGTATGGGCTTTTAGACCTTGAGTGTGCACGACACCTTTATTCAAAGGTCCCCTGAGCTAGTTAAATCGATCATCTCTTCGCCGAATCGGGAGGTCGGCGTCCAGACTTTTCTTCTGGTAATCTCTTCAGTCGGACGAGAAATGCTGTCGGTGGGTAACTCGACCAACATGCAAGGGGGGAGCTGATCTCGACCGTCAGTGCAGAGGCTTGGTATTAGGAGAACGCACACCCAAGGCACTGTCCCATCATCCGTTCTGAGTTTTTACAAGTCGGAGGCTCGTTTCCCAATCTAGCGTGGAGATCGACTATACTGGCCTTCTTCTTTAAAAGACTTTTCTGAGATAGGAAGGACTGCCTCATCCCATATTTCAGGGAGACGTAAATTTTTTATTTACAAATGAATTTACAAAAGAAGGGGGGCATGTACATTCCCCTTAGGGATAAAACCTTTTCAGGTCATCGCCGCACCAGGTGTTCCCTAGCAGCTCGCCTTCCTGGTTCTGCAAGCGGTACCCTCCGGTCAGGAGAGCTTCTTGGATGATGAAGGGTCCTTCCCAGTTCGTGTTAAGCTTTCCGACGGCTGCTGACCTTCCTGCCGCATCCACTTTCTTCAGGACCAGGTCGCCTTCTTGGAAGTGCTTGAGGCGGACATTCTTGTCAAAATGTCTTGCCATTCGGCGCTTGATCTCTTCTTGCCTAGTTGAGGCCAGGTCGCGGAGCTCCTCGATGTAGTCTAGGGATAGCTTCTGGGCTTCCTCATTTTCCAATCGCCATTCTTCGTTTCCGTCTTCCGCAGCTACCACCATTGGGCTTCTGACTTCAAACTCTACTGGAATGAGAGCTTCCGACCCGTGAGAGAGCTTGAACGGTGTTTCCCCGGTGGCTGAGCTAGGAGTGGTCCTCAGAGCCCAAAGGACCGAGGGGAGCTGGTCCGCCCAATTACCTCTTAGGTTCTCCACCTTCTTCTTCAGCAGGTTGATGATCAGCTTGTTGGCGGCCTCCACTTGGCCATTGCTCCTAGGGTGGTGTACGGAGGCGAATCGAAGATCAGTTCCTAGTTGTCTGCAAAAGTCCTCCAATTCCAAGCTGGCAAACTGGGGACCGTTGTCGGTGACGATGGCGAGAGGGATTCCAAATCTGCAGACGATCTCTCCCCAGATGAAGTTCTTCACGACTTGAGAGGTGGTCTTGGCCAAAGCTTTGGCCTCGATCCACTTGGAGAAGTAGTCGATCATGACGAGAACGAACTTCCTCTGGCCACTTGCTGAGGGAAAGGGCCGATCAAGTCCACCCCCCCCAGATGGCAAATGGCCATGGGGCGGTGATTGTGTTGGGTTTTTCTACAACCATACATCGTATGTAGGCGCAGCGGAAATAAAGAGAAACAACCCAAAAAGATTCGGATCGGCCATGAACATTGAATCAAGAAGTAATGAAAACTACTAGGCATAAATTACCTTAGTGGAGTTGGATCGAATCCAACCTAGGTGCTCCAAGAAGAAGAATCCTGTCAGCGGCTATGCGAGAGTCCTCACGTAGAATGATGTCTACGTCTCTACAGTGATCCACACGAGCCAGGAGAAGAATGACTGCACCTTGCACTTCCACGAACTGCTAGGTTCGCTCCAGGAAGAACAATCACGGCGACGAACGCCGGAGAGGAGGTCGGCGGTGGCAAACGGGGCGGCGGAACTCTTTCCGTCTAGGGTTCGGGCGAGAGGCGGAACTCCTTCTGTCGGCTGAACTTTTCGTCACTCATAAGAACCCTAAAAGAAGATCTATTTATACCCAAAGCATAAACAGGCTTCTAGAAGAATCGCTATCCGCAGACCACACAGCAGAATTGGGGTTTCTGTAACAATTCGTCGGGATTCCACGGAACAGCATTCGTCGAGTTTTCACGGAACAATCCGACGAATCCGACGAATCATATCAGACGGCGACATTTGCCGAGTTAATGATCTCTGTAACAATTCGTCGAGTTTCCACGGAACAATCCGACGAATCCGACGAATCATATCAGACGGCAACATTTGCCGAGTTAAGGGTCTCTGTGATAATTCGTCGAGTTTCCACGGAACGATCCGACGAATTCCGACGAATCCGACGAATCGTATCCGACGAATTCCGACAGCAACATTTGCTTTACCTCCCCGATTCTATATGGTGATTGGTAACCTTTACCAACACAGTCAATCTTCCAACTTCTCCACATGCTCTTATGTGCGACCCTGCAGGCTCATATCGCGTTGGCAGTGAGATTACATGTTTGACCACTTCTAGATCACAATGGTAACTCCAACAGTCTCCCACTTGATCTTGAAAGTATCAAACAAAAAAACTCACAAACAATGAGCGGCATCTAGCAATGCATCATTGCTCCCCAAGCAATAAGAGTTCATAACTCATAAGCCTTTATGACCAATGTTCCAGCGTTGTCTTTGTCCCTTTGTCCCTTACATCGGGAAAGAACTAGAGGCATGGACCGTGTCACCCTCATAATAGCTCAATCCAAGTTTCTTGATCTAGAACGGACTTCCAGAGAATGGTGAGCTCAATATCACATATTGACTCAACCAAGCATGGCCATGCATTTCTCAGTCCAATTCCATCAAAGGGCCCATGGATGCAACTCATGTTATATAGGAGGACAAATCTCATATCTGCTCACACCCAAACACCCAAATGATTCGTAACGTACCCAACGACCACCCTTATCATCAACCTTCTTCAAGGAAGACTTTAGATGACATCAAAGCACGCTCTTCCTCACTCGATGAATGTTGTGACTTCAGGTCAAAGGACCACAACACCATTGTCAAATGAGACCTACTTGTGACACATTTAAGTAACAATCCACAAAGTAGATTCAGGTTGGGTCTGTCCAGTACAACTTGTTCACTAACAAGTAGCCACGTGATGACTTGATATCACAATATCATGACCTGTGAGAACCGGTCATCAGTCAACACACATGCTAGTCTTAATGCATCATCATCACCCTTAGCTTCTACGATGATACCTCGACCAGGGACCTTTTAAGAATGAAGCTTCGAAATCATAGGCTCTCACATTCAAGTCACGTACTTGATGTCCTATGGAAGCGAACATTCTAAGGGTATTTATCACGAATTTTATTCTATCATATAGAAACAGTATATCATAATAAAAGAACTTGCCATTAATTGTAAAAGGAAATAATTGGTACACAATTCATCATATGAATAAATAATAAACATCTAACAGAATATATATTTTACATGCAACCCACAAGACTCCCACTAGAGTTGATCACTCAGGTATCGTATACCCATTGATCTAGTATGACCATCATGCTTTCTCTGCGCGAGAGGCTTTGTCAGTGGATCTGCAATATTCTCCTCAGTCAACACTCTGCAAATATTCACATCTCCTCGTTCGACAATCTCACGAATAAGATGGAACCGCTGAAGTATGTGCTTGGAGCGCTGATGGGATCTAGGTTCCTTAGATTGTGCAATTGCACCATTGTTATCACAGTAGAGAACTACGGGACCAACAATGCTAGGAACTACATCTAGCTCGCCGATGAATTTCCTAGTCCATACAACCTCCTTCGCTGCATTTGCCGCAGCGATATACTCGGCCTCAGTTGTAGAATCAGTAACTGTCTCTTGCTTGGAACTCTTCCAGCTCACAGCTCCTCCATTCAGGCAAAACACAAACCCTGACTGAGACTTAGAATCATCCCTATCAGTTTGGAAGCTGGCATCCGTGTAACCACTTACAACGAGCTCTTCCTTTCCACCATACACCAAGAATACATCATTAGTCCTTCTCAAGTACTTCAGGATATTCTTTACGGCTATCCAGTGACATTCACCGGGATCAGACTAATACCTGCTAGTCATGCTCAAAGCAAAAGAGACATCGGGTCGAGTACATAACATTGCATACATGATTGACCCAATTGCCGAAGCATATGGAATCAACTTCATGCGGTCCTTATCTTCATAAGATTTTGGACACTGGTCCTTAGAGAGATTTACACCATGAGACATGGGCAAAAATCCTTTCTTGGACTCAAGCATGTTGAACCGCTTCAACACCTTCTCAATGTACGTACTCTGGGTCAAACCCAGCAACTTCTTCGATCTATCTCTATAGATCTTAATACCGAGTATGTAAGTCGCTTCACCCAAGTCCTTCATAGAAAAGCAGTTCCCTAGGTTGTTCTTAACAACTTTTAGGGTAGGTATGTCATTCCCGATCAGCAGTATGTCATCTACATACAATATTAGGAAGACAACAATGCTCCCACTGATTCGCTTGTAAACATACGGTTCATCTTCATTCTTGACAAAACCAAACTCTTTGATTTTCTCATCAAAACGAAGATTCCAACTTCTAGAGGCCTGTTTCAATCCATAGATGGACCTATTCAGCGTGCATATTTTAGTGGCTTCATTTGGGGATACAAAACCCTCGGGTTGTGTCATGTACACTTCCTCAAGGAGGTTTCCATTTAGGAAAGCCGTTTTGACATCCATCTGCCAGATCTCGTAGTCATAATACTCAGCAATAGCAAGCAATATCCTAATGGACTTTACCATGACAACAGGGGAAAAGGTCTCATCATAGTCAACACCATGAATTTGCTTGAAACCCTTAGCCACCAGTCGCCCTTTGAATGTCTGTACATTCCCATCCATGTCGGTCTTCTTCTTGAAGACCCACTTGCACCCTATGGGTCGTACCCCTTCAGGTGGTTCCACCAAGTTCCAAACTTGGTTTGTATACATGGAGTCCATTTCGGATTTCATAGCCTCAAGCCATTTGTCGGAGTCCGGTCCATTCATAGCCTCTTGGTAGGTCGTTGGTTCATCATCATAATCCATAAGCAACACATTACATATTTGAGACACGAGAAATCCATATCTCTCAGGCTCAAATCTTGGTCTACCAGATCTACGTAGGACTTGTGTCTCTTGAGCAGGTTCTCTAGCTACAACATCTTGTAGTCCTGGCTCAGAATCCAATTCCGGTTCATTCACTACTTGTGGTTCTTGAACTTCTTCAAGTTCTATCTTTTGTGTCTTTCTTGACAAGAACTCTTTCTCCAAGAAGACACCCGTCCTTGCGACAAACACTTTGCCCTCAGACGGTAGGTAAAAGTAATATCCTTTTGTTTCCTTAGGATATCCCACCAGATAACATTTATCTGATTTGAGTTCCAGCTTGTCAGGCATTTGACGTCGTACGTATGCCTCACAGCCCCAAATTTTAATGAATGACATACTAGGACGCTTCCCAGTCCATATCTCATATGGTGTATTTAGAACCGTTTTCATCGGAGCGCGATTCAGTGTCATTGCAGCAGTCTCTAAAGCAAAACCCTAAAAGGAAACAGGCAAGTCTGCATGACTCATCATCGACCGTACCATGTCTAACAGAGTACAATTTCTCCTCTCAGACACACCATTATATTGCGGTGTCCTAGGTGGAGTGAGCTGTGATACAATACCACACTCTTTCAGATGATCACGGAACTCATGACTCAGGTATTCGCCACCTCGATCAGATTGGAGTGCTTTAACCTTTTTACCCAATTGGTTCTCCACTTCATTCTTAAACTCTTTGAACTTTTCAAAAGTTTCGGATTTGCACTTCATAAGATACACGTATCCGTATCTACTGAAATCATCAGTAAATGTAACGAAGTAGAAATACCCGCCTCTAGCCATAAAACTCATGGGTCCGCATACATCACTATGTACTATACCCAAAAGATCCTCAGCCCTCTCAGTATAACCAGTGAAAGGGGCTTTAGTCATCTTGCCTAATAAACAAGACTCGCATCGCTCAAATGATTCATAATCAAATGAGTCCAATAGTCCATCTTTATGGAGCTTGGATATGCGCTTCTCGTTTATATGGCCCAAACGACAATGCCAGAGATATGTAGGATTTGAGTCATTTGTTCTTAGTCTTTTATTATTATCTACATTATAGATCGGATGGTCCAGGTTCAAAACATAAAGACCATTAAACAATTGAGCTACAGCATAACAAACATCATTCTTAAATATAGAACAACAATTGTTCTTAATTATAAAAGAAAATCCAATCATGTCTAAGCATGAAATGGATATAATGTTTCTAGTTATGGCCGGAACAAAATAACAATTATTAAGTTCTATTACAAGCCCACTGGGTAAAGAAAGACGGTAAACCCTTACGGCTACAGCAGCAACTCTTGCTCCATTGCCGACGCGCAGGTCCACCTCTCCTTTACTCAGCAATCTTCTCCTTTTCAGTTCCTGCACATTTGTACAAATGTGAGAACCACATCTGGTATCCAATACCCAAGATGAAGGAGCAGAAAGGTTTATCTTTATAACGTAGATATTCGAAGCGGAAGTCATACCTCCCTTCATTTTCTGCAGACCCTCAATGTACGAAGGACAATTCCTCCTCCAATGACCAGCCTTGCCACAGTGGTGGCATTTCCCTTCCTTCACGGTGCTCTTCTTTTTCAGCGCAGAAGATTTGGGCTCAAGATGTGACTTAGGTCCCACCTTCGTCTTCTTGAAGCCCTTGGCCTTACCCTTGCCTTTATGTACCATCAATATGGGACTAGCAGGCTTGGCCTTCTTCATGTTTATCTCGGCAGTTCGCAATATGCCTAGGAGCTCGGGCAGTGTCTTGTCTATTTCATTCATGTTGTAGTTCAAGACGAACTGCTCATAATTATCCGGCAACGATTGCAGGATAAGATCTGTGGCCAACTCTTAACCCAGAGGAAAACCCAGTCTCTCCAGGTTCTCTATATACCCAATCATCTTGAGTACGTGAGTACCAACTGAGTCTCGAGCTCCCATTTTGCACTGAAATAAGGCCTTCGTGACATCGAACCTCTCTTGACGAGCTTGCCCTTGAAACATTTTCTTTAAGTGCTCGTCAATCTCCTTGCACCCCATGTTCTCGTGTTGCTTCTGAAGCTCAGAGTTCATGGTGGCAAGCATAAGACACTCGACGTCTAAGGCGTCATCGGTATACTTCTTATAAGCATCCTTATCAACACGGGACGAGTTCCCGGTCGGCACCTCGGGGGCTTCTTCTTCCAAGACGTAGAGCTTTCGCTCTTGCCTGAGAACAATTCTCAGGTTCCTATACCAGTCCATGTAGTTCGTCCCACTTAGCTTGTCCTTCTCAAGGATAGCTCTCAGGGACAAGGTGGAATGTGAACCACTTGCCATGGAATTCTACAAGAATTCATGCAGAATTTAATCAATACCAAAATTTCAAAATACAACTTATTTTAATTTGGACTTCAATTAAATACTCCCACTATTTTATTCAAATTGATAGCCCTCACTATCAATTCGGAGAATCCATGCGAGCTACTCTCTTAGTGGACAAGATCCGTATTTCACCAACACCACGAGTCTGCTTTGGCGTTCCTCTCATAATGCGGTTATTTAGGTAGGCAACGCTTGCAAATTGCATTCTCATGCAACTCTTGTATGGTTGGTGAATAACTCCTTATTCGCATCCATCATATGGTGCATGCCAACCCTATGCCTCTAGGCACTCAACCTTTGAGGTCACCTAGTTAAGTTAGACCTGATGTCGACAGTGGGATATCACAATTATCCGATCGCACCCTTACCAAGATAGATTAATGCACCTTGCTATAGCAAGCCCACACTTCATCGATCGAGACAGGAAGAGTGTCATCCATCGGAAGGCATCCGAACACTTAATATTTGATGAATGGATTTTAATTTTTAATAATAGGTTAACACTTAACCATGATTAACATTTGATCAAAGTGCACATCCACAGAAAAACAAGCTTTCTAAAATCCACAACATAAGACTATCAACCTTTGATAGACGAAAGGGCTAAATCTGGACATTTAGAACTCTTCCAAATCTTCAGATTTACATGCATTGGACAAAGGCAAAGACAACTCGACTTAAAGCAGTAGACAAACTCGTCTCTCATTGTTGGATTCAAAATCCAAAACAAAACAAGGGTTCATTAACCACTTGAGGGACGGTTACTGCTAAGGAGACAACAATTTCTAACAATTAGAAATTACCACGAAATCCCAGACGTTCCTGGCGGGGTTCCAAGGGGCCGCGCCCCTGGCGGGGTCTTAGGGGCAGAGCCCTTGCGGGGTGCGGGGCAGAGCCCCGACCATTTTTTTTTTTTTGAAATCCCACCACCAGAAACCACACAAATTCACATCAAATGTGATATTCCAAGAAGAAATCTTGACATTTAGAACGCTTCCAAATACCTAGATTTGCACGTACTGGAATAGACTAACTTCTAAAACAACATTCATGACCGCAACCTGCCTCTGATACCACTGTTGAGTTTTTCTACAACCATACATCGTATGTAGGCGCAGCGAAAATAAAGAGAAACAACCCAAAAAGATTCGGATCGGCCATGAACATTGAATCAAGAAGTAATGAAAACTACTAGGCATAAATTACCTTAGTGGAGTTGGATCGAATCCAACCTAGGTGCTCCAAGAAGAAGAATCCTGTCAGCGGCTATGCGAGAGTCCTCACGTTGAATGATGTCTACGTCTCTACAGTGATCCACACGAGCCAGGAGAAGAACGACTGCACCTTGCACTTCCACGAACTGCTAGGTTCGCTCCAGGAAGAACAATCACGGCGACGATCGCCGGAGAGGAGGTCGGCGGTGGCGAACGGGGCGGCGGAACTCTTTCCGTCTAGGGTTCGGGCGAGAGGCGGAACTCCTTCCGTCGGCTGAACTTTTCGTCACTCATAGGAACCCTAAAAGAAGATCTATTTATACCCAAAGCATAAACAGGCTTCTAGAAGAATCGCTATCCGCAGACCAGACAGCAGAATTGGGGTTTCTGTAACAATTCGTCGGGATTCTACGGAACAGCATTCGTCGAGTTTTCACGGAACAATCCGACGAATCCGACGAATCATATCAGACGGCAACATTTGCCGAGTTAATGATCTCTGTAACAATTCGTCGAGTTTCCACGGAACAATCCGACGAATCCGACGAATCATATCAGACGGCAACATTTGCCGAGTTAAGGGTCTCTGTGATAATTCGTCGAGTTTCCACGGAACGATCCGACGAATTCCGACGAATCCGACGAATCGTATCCGACGAATTCCGACAGCAACATTTGCTTTACCTCCCCGATTCTATATGGTGATTGGTAACCTTTACCAACACAGTCAATCTTCCAACTTCTCCACATGCTCTTATGTGCGACCCTGCAGGCTCATATCGCGTTCGCAGTGAGATTACATGTTTGACCACTTCTAGATCACAATGGTAACTCCAACAGATTGATCGGAGCTGTTGGGCTGGCTGCAACTGAAGAGGGGCGAAGAGCTGGCATTTCTGACACTTCTTCGAGAAGGTCTCGGCATCCTTCCGGATAGTAGGCCAGAAGTAACCTTGCCTTAGGATCCTTTGTTCCAAAGTGCGAGTCCCAGAATGGCTTCCGCACTCTCCCGAGTGGATCTCCTCCAACACTCGAGGTACTTCGTCTTCAGAGACACATCTGGCCAGGGGGCCTGAGATGGTTTTGCGGTACAGCTCTCCGTTTTGTAGTAAATAGTACGCCGCCTTGTACCGAAATCTTCTTTGATCTCCTTCGCCCGCCGGGAGCTGGCCGTTGACCAGGAAGGCCACAAAGGGATCCATCCATGAAGGGCGTTGCTCGATCTCCATCATCTCTCCCTCTTCAATGGATGGACGGAAGAGTTCAGTAATAGTTCCTCCAGCCCTCGGCCCATATTTGGCTAAGCGATCTGCTGCCGAGTTCTCCTCTCTCGGCACATGCTCGACGAAGAAGGACTGGAAGCATCCAATCAGCCCTTTCACCTTTACTAGGTACTTCTGCAGGATGGTGTCGCGCACCTCGAACTCGCCTCGAATCTGTGACGCGACCACCATCGAATCCGTGAAAGCCCGAACATCACGGATCCCCAACTCCTTGGCAAGGCGCAAACCTGCCGCTATGGCCTCGTACTCTGCTTGGTTGTTCGTGACGGGGAAGAGGATCTCGACGACTTGCTCGATCCTTGTTCCCTGTAGGCTGACGAGCACGATGCCCACCCCCACAGAACTTTTGCCTGAAGCTCCGTCCACAAACATCTTCCATGGGATCGGATTGAGAGCTTCTTCTCCTGGCTCTGATTCTACTGAGAAGTCATCCAGGAAGTCTGTCACTGTCTGGGCCTTGATCGCTACCCGGGGTGAAAAGGAAATGTCGAACTCGCTGAGTTCTACCGACCATTTTGCTAATCTCCCAGAATGTTCCACTCCCTCTAGGACATTTCGGAGAGGATGATCAGTAACAACCCGAATGGAGTGAGCTTGAAAGTAAGGCCGGAGCTTCCGTGCCGACACCACCAGGGTGAAAGCAAGCTTCTCCAAGATCGGATATTTCAGCTCCTTCTTCTTCAACACCCGACTGACATAGTAGATGGGTAGCTGCTTCCTTCCTTCCTCTCAGACCAATACGGAACTCACTGCTTCTGCTCCTACTCCCAGGTAGATGAGCAGGTCTTCGCCTTCCTTTGGGCTCTGAAGGAGAGGTGTTTGAGTCAACTGCTCCTTCAATCTTTCGAACGCCGTCTCACATCCTTCGGACCACTCGAAGCTTTCGGTTTTGCAGAGTGTCTTGAAGAATGGAGAGCACTTCTCTCCGGCCTTTGAGAGGAAGCGGCTAAGACCCGCCAGCCTTCCTTTCAACCTTTGGACCTCCTTCATCGTCTTCGGGGACGGCATCTCCAGGATCGCCCTAACCTTGTCGGGGTTAGGCTCTACTCCCTCAGGGGTAAGGAGATGCCCCAGGAACTTCCCACTTCCAGCTCCGAAGACGCACTTCACTGGATTGAGTCGCATCTTGAATTTCCTCAGCGTCGCGAAGGTCTCCACCAGATCGGTCACGTGTTCCTGGACGCTCTTGCTTTTGATTAAGAGGTCGTACACGTACACTTCCAGATTCCTCCTCTTTTGCCCTTTGAAGATGTGGTCCATCATCCGTTGGTAGGTGGCTCCCGCATTCTTCAAACCGAAGGGCATCATCTTGTAGCTGTAGCAGCCATCATCGGTGATGAAGGAGACATCGCGGAAATCGGGGGGATGCATCCGGATCTGGTGATATCCTGAAAACGCATCAAGGAAACTCATCACAGAAAAACTGACGGCTGAATCAACCAACGCGTCGATTCGAGGCAGGGGATAACAATCCTTCGGGCAACTTTTATTCAATAAAGAGAAGTCCACACACATTCTCCAGCTGCCTACAGCCTTCTTAACCATTACAACATTGGAGACCCAGCCTGGGTACTGGATCTCCGACACAAAACCTGCATCCAGCAACTTCTTCAACTCTTCACGGATAGGTCCGGCCAACACGGTGGCGGTGGACCTCTTCTTCTGGCGGACGGGCTTCACCACGGGGTCGAGGTTGAGGTGGTGGCAAGCAACCTCAGGGTCGATCCCGGGCATCTCAGCAGCACTCCAGGCGAAGATGTCAACGTTATCTTGCAGGCACGTTGCCATCTCCACCTTCTCGGTGACCTTCAGCGATCCGCCGATCTTCAGCAGTCCCGATAATCCCGCTGCGGAGAGTACCTCAATCTCCTCCACCTCTTCGGACGCCTCCAGCCGGGCCGTGCCTCCAGTTACCCTCTCAAACTCCTCCGCGTCAGCCATCCAACTGATGGTGCTAACCGAGCTGAGGTAGCACTCGCGGGCGGCTCTTGGATCGCTCCTGATCCTCACCTGGACGTCCCCTTGGCAATATTTGAGGCACTGGTGATAGGAGGATGGGACGGCCTTGAAGGTGTTAAGAAGTGGCCTCCCGAAGATGGCTTTGTAGCAGATCGGGGCGTCCACGATGACGAAACGACACTGGAGAGGGGTTCCCCCGAGTGTTATGAGGAGATCTACTCCTCCCTCCACCTCTTGCTTCTCTCCGGAGAAGCCAAAGAGGGGACCATCCGGCTTTCGGACCCTTCCTGCGCCGACTCCCAGCCCGTCAAACGTCTTCTTGAAGACGACGTTTACGGAACTACCGTTATCGATCAGGATTCGATCAACGGTAAAGTCTTCTACGGCGGCCTGGATTACGAGGGCGTCATGAAAGGGGTTCTCATTCCCTAGCATGTCTTCTTCGGAGAAGGTGATCTCCTCCAACGGGGGCGGTGCCTGCGAGGTCGAAGCGACGCTCCTTTGATAGATTTGATGGAGACTTCCCTTGCGGGAAGCTCCTACCCCCGCACCCCCGTGGATCACCCCCACTCCTCTACCTCCTGGGGCCACTTCTCCTCGACCTCCGTGGTCGACTCGGTCCTCGTTCCTTCTTCGGCCGGCGTCCTGAACCGCCGCCTGCTCGACCGGAGCTTCTATTCTCCGCTGCTCTCCTCCTGTCTCTCCTGCTGCCAGCCTTCTTCTGGCTTCCCAAAAGTCCGGGCAGGCCATCGTGCCATGCCCTTCTACCTGGTGGTTTTCACAGTAGAGAGGAACCTCCTCCACCTGTGGCCTCCTCTGCTTCTTATTCTTCCGGCCCTGGCGGTTGCCGCGCCTGGCAACCGCCATTGCTTCCTCCCTTCTTCTATCTTGGCGCCCCTCTGGCCTGTCATAACGCCTTCTCTCCGGGGATCTCCTTCCCCGCTCCTGACGTTGGGGTCCCCTGGCCGGCTTCCACGGTGGCCGGTAAGCGGGGACTTGGTAGCGTCTTTCTTCCTCCCGACGCTCTGGGGCCACGACGAGCCTCCTCTCCTCGTTCCTTCTCGGCTCCTCCCTCCTGGGTTCTCTTTCTCTCCTCTCCTCTGTGCCTCTTCCTTCTGGCTTCCGCTTCTCCGCCCTCCTGGGCTCTTCCTTCTTCCTCTTCTCGGGGGGACTTTCCTCCTCCTCCTCTTCTTCGTCTTCCTTGGTCACTCGGGTGAGCCTGGCTAGGAAGCCGCGGTTGGAAGCCTCACCCTGGACGAACTGGTTGTCCCTTTCGATGAGGTTGGCGTAGGAGTAGGGAGGATTTCTATCGATCTCCAACTTAAAGAGTCCCTCGCGGAGGCCGAAGGTTAGGGCCAACCGCAGGGTGCGACCATCCACCTCCTGGATGTGTAGCACCTCTTCCTGGAAGCGATCGATGTAGTCCCCCAGCGTTTCTTTTGGCCCCTGGGTCAGATGGAAAAGGGCCGTAGCCTCCTTCTTCAATTTATTTGCCGTGGCGAACCGCATGTTCAGCCCCCGACAAAGGTCTTCAAAGCAGTAGATGGAGCCTTCCGGCAACTAGTGAAACCTGTCCCTTGCCTTCCCTCGGAGGGAAATCGCGAACAGCCTACACTTGAAGGCGTCCGACATGGTCCGAAGGGAAGCGACATCCTCGAACCACTGGATATGACGGATAGGGTCCTCTCTCCCCGAGTAGTAATTCATTGAGGGATCCCTAAACCCCTTCGGCACTGGCGCGGCGAGGATCTCCTCGCAAAACGGGCTCCTCCCCCCCTATCTGGCGACGATCATCATCTGGCCGAGTATCTCCCCCATACTCGCTCATCTGGCGAGTATGATAGAATTTCGCCTGCTCGTCCTCCTCGCGGAAACGAGTTCCGCCAGGTCCTTGAGACGCTTGCAGACCAAACTGCGACTTCCTCGGTCGCTCGAACTCCTCGGCGTGCGCCTTCCCTGCTCGCTGAGTGCGAGCACCTTCCTCGAACGGGCCCGGGCGATGAGGCGAGGTCGTCGTTCCTTCCGTGCGAGGTAGGAGAGCCGCTCGCATGGTGACTTCCATCCTTTGCGCGAATTCTTCGAAGACAGCCAACGATACGAACTCGCCGCCTCGAGCTGAGTTTCCCGCCACCTCCTCGTGGTCGCTAGCTTCTACCATCTCACTTTTCTACCAGACTTTCTTCCTCTGGCCGCGGTCCACGCTCACCGCACCAAAGTGTTGACGCCAGGAAAATCCTGATCTCAAAATTCGAACCGATGCAGCCGGAGGCTACTCGCCCAGTAGCCCAACGAGATGGCTTGGCTGGCGACTACGACGGAGCTAGAAGAGCAACGAATAGGACCCCAGATGCTGCGGCAGGGAGGTCCCACCACGTACCCAGAAGCTCCGAAGAGACTTCCCCTCCAAGACCAAAAAATGGCTGAGCAGGGTACAAGGAAGGCACCGACTTGGCTAGTACCGGGAGTAGCGGCGAAGTGTGACAGGTTCCAGAATGCAAGAGCAGGGTTTCGAAAGCTCAAGTCCAGGTGCCAATCCAAGTACCCCTGGGGTCCTATTTATAGGAAAACCAAGGGGTAGGGGGTTTTTATAGCCCAGCCCCTGCCCGGCGACTAGCGACATTGAGGCGATCTCCCCGGGCAAATGGGCGAGTATCGCCTATGGTCGCCCACCTTTTGGCGAGTATCCGGGCTACTCGCACGAGTGCACCCCTACTCGCATAGGCTGTCTTCTGCTCCTATGCTTGACTGCCGTATTGACTCTTTGACTTTGACTTCTGTCTACGTGGCCTTGGGTGAGTCCTACCCTCGGAGAATGAGGGTTGTACAACGTGCGCAAGGATATGATGGAGCAAGTAATATGCAGGGGGAATTCAGAGACCTTAAAAGTTTGATATTAAGAGAAAATGAATCTGCGTATTATGTTCATTGCTTTGCTCATCAATTACAACTAGCACTTGTAGCTGTAGCAAACAATGACTGTCAAATTTCTATGCTCTTTACTCTGGTTAGCAGTATTTCTAATATTGTTGGAGCTTTATGTCAAAGACGAGATAAACTTAGAGAGAAGGAGATTGCTAGAATTACTAGAGCGCTGGATAATGGAGAAATTCAGAGTGGCCAAGGTTTAAATCAAGAAACAAGTATCAAAAGAGCTGGAGATACTCGTTGGGGATCACATTATACTTCTTTAGTGAGTCTGATACTTATGTTTTCTTCAGTTGTTAATGTGCTAGATGACATAAGATTAGATGGGTCAGATTTCAAGAAAAGATCAGAGGCATCTGCTATTTTAACTTTTGTACAAACATATAAATTTGCATTCAATCTACATCTAATGAAGCATATTTTAGGAATGACGAATGAATTATTACAGGCGTTACAAAAGAGGGATCAGAATATAGTAAATGTTATGCACTTAGTCAATATTTTCAAACAACGGTTGCAAAACTTTAGGGATGATGGTTGGTTTGATTTGATAAAAGAAGTTACATTATTTTGTGAGATTCATAAAATAGAAGTAATAAAAATGGAGAAAAACTTTAAAATTTTGAGAAGATCAAGGCGAAAGGTTGAAGAAAGAACTAATTTGCATCATTACCGTGTTGAAGTCCTTTATGCAGTTATTGATTTGCAACTGAATGAATTAAACCATCGGTTTAATGAAGTCAACACAGAGCTACTGATTTGCATGACTTGTTTAGATCCAAGTGAAAAATTTGCAGCGTTTGATATACATAAGTTGATGTATCTTGCCAAATTCTATCCATCAGACTTCTCTCAAGTGCAGCTTATAACTCTTCAAAGTCAGCTTGAAACTTACATTTTAGATGCATCATCGCGAGCTGAATTTTTGAATCTTACGGGAGTTAGCGATCTAGCGAAACAATTTGTTAAATTCAAGTTGGATATGACATATCCTCAAGTATTCAAGTTGATTAAATTAACATTATTATTGCCAGTTGCAACAGCTACGGAAAGAGCATTCTCCAAAATGAAAATTATCAAGTCACGTTTGCGCAACCGAATGGGTGACGAATGGTTTAATGACAGCTTATTGACCTACATTGAGAGAGACAAATTCAAATTAGTTGAAAATGAGTCAATCATTCAACGATTTCAAGCAATGAAAACGCGTCGAGAGCAATTATGATTGATTGTAAGTGAATGTTAATTTTTATTATGCATCAATATATTATTTTTTGTGATACATTTTTTAAAATTTTAATTTCCGCCAAAATCCAGGCTCCATAATTATTGCTAGCATAATAATCCCCGAAATGAGATACTACATGGAGACCGTTATAAATTCCTTAATTAACGGTTGATGAAGGCTTTTTAATAGTCACATACAACAATTAATGCTATTTATGATTTTTTTTTCAAGATGATAAATGGAAATTAACGTTGGCTTTTTTTACCCGACGAATAATTCCTTGACGGTGGTAATATGAATTCTAGTGCGTTGATATTTACAACCCTTCTTTAGCTATTTATAGTAGATTCTTGAAGTATAATTAAACCCCAAGATGCTATTCAGAGACCAAATATGATTTTGTTTTTATAGAAGCATATAATGAGCTTCTCATTCTCTCATCTTTAAAGTAGAAAAATATCATAGCCGCACCTTTCAAATACCGCAACAGAGTAGAAATCCTGAACATTTTAAAGTATAAATTAAAATCCAATACTAATATTCCACAGTTGACAAACTTACATTTGAAAGATTATAGCCTTGTTTTTTAACCCATATCTTACCGGGAGGGGTCGCCATCCGTACATTAAACACAAGCGAGATCGGAGTTTCGGCGAGGAGCACATGGGAGTTTCAGTTTTTCAGCCTTGGCAGTTGAATTTAAGGTGGGGTGCGTTTTGATGCTTTTGGCCGTTAAAAAATAGTTTTAAAGTTTTAAATTTGGGGTACGAATAGTTAAAATGGGTTCGTGAATATCAATACCCTAATTTAATTGTTCATGTAGTCGAATCTATCATATTATCTCAATTATTATAATTGTAGGAAATGATTTATATAGGTTAGGTTCCGTCATTTTAGAATCGGAATTGACCTATATATGTACTTGAAACCTAGAATCAGGACTGAAAAATTCCTATTAGATTTTTGTCTCTACCCCTTCGCAGTAAAAGAACGTAATACTCTAAGCAGGAGGAAATGAACACATATCAACATCTCTATCCAATTTACACAAAATTAGACAATTGATTTCATAGAATCAAATCATGTTTCTTTTATTATTAAGATTATTACTAAACGTTTCACAATTGTGTTATACCATCAAGTTTGGAATGATACAACAAGTTGTGACCAATATATCATCAAGTTTGAAATGATATAAATAATAATCATAATATCAGGACACATATCAGCAACTTCAGTATTCCTTTTTGGAATGATGCCCAAATCAACATTTGAATAAAATAATTGCGTAAGTCATCAAGTTTGGAATGACTGACAACTATTCATCTCTGGCTTTCATCAGATAGTGTATAACCCGTAATTCTTCGAGGTCAAAGAGGATCGAGGGAGGCTTATAAAAGATCTCGCCCACCTGGGGCGAGTAGGGAAGATCTCGCAGGATGCGGGCTCGGCAAAGTCCCAGGTTGTCGTCTCAGCGGGGCCCCAGATGCCGCCTCGCGGCAAGCGAGCCGCTAGGGCGAAACGAGCAAGGGCTCACCACCTCGCGGCGAGCGGTCCGCGAGGGGGAGGCGAGCTAGGCTGATATTCGTGCGAGTATAATGCGAGAGCGAGGCAAGTGTGGGCTCGACGCTTCGGGGGCGCATTTGGCAGTGTCGAGGAGAGTGAGGCTCGCCGCCTCGCGCAAGCGAGCCAGGCAGGTGTGTATGACGCTAGTGGGCTAGCGAACGGTGCCCTCACGGGCCTCTCGCAAAAGGGGATCTCGCGAGCCTCGCTCGCAGAAGGACTGGCGAGTGGCGTCTTCATGAGCCACTCGCCCAACAATGGTCAGGTGGCAAATTTACCCAAATGCCCTCGGTGGGCTTCTGATAGCTCTTCAGAACAATGGAGTTGGGCTGTTAGCAGACCATTTTGGGGTGCGTTTGGTAAAACCAAAAGGCGGATTCCCGTTATTAGCAGACTAAAGGAGAAAATCTATATATAGACATTGAAGGGAACCTTTGGAGAGGATTCCGATTCGAACTCTTGGCTTCTTCCTCCCTATCTTCTTTGGTTATCCCCTCAGGCTCTCCAAGGGTGCCCAACTTCAGCTTTGGCTTGGGAGGGGAAGCGCTCTAAAGATCTTCCGGGTGTGTGGTGAGACCTTCACGTTGTAGCCAAGGGTCTGTGTCTAGCTCAAAGTCTCTGGTCAGGTTCTCCCTTGGGATTAATAGGTGCTAGCTGCCCCCCCCCCCCCCCCCCCCCCCCCCCTTTACAAGGGTCCGAACTCCTCGTTGGGCCAGATACTGGTTTCAAGAGATAGCATTTGAAATACTTCAGTGTGCTCACTCTAGATGCTTCAATGTAAGCAGACTTTGGTTCTTAAAATTTAAAACATAAGCAAGATATTAAGTCTTTATTTAATGGACTTTAATCTCATCTCCCCCGATGCTTTAGATGTTAGAACCTTACATAAGCCCTTGGTAAGGACATCTGCTATATTATCTTTTGATCTCACGTCTAATAGGGAGATTATCCCCTAACTAGTGAGATATGTCAACCAGGCTTGTTTCATCCTTAGTTGCCTTCGCTTTCCTTTGAACAACGTATTTGTTGCAATGGTCTTTGTGACTTGATTGTTACAATATATCGAAATATAGTGCATTTTTAAACTCGTCATTGGAATGTCCATTATCAGGTCTCTTATCCACTATGCTTCTTCTCCTGCTGAAGAGAGCATAGAATTCCTATTCTTTGGAGGATAGTGCAATGCACATCTGCCTCTTTGACTTCCAAGCTACTACAGCTCCTCCTAGGGTAAACACAAAACCATTAGTAAATCTACTATCAGCAATTTCTGAGCACCGGGAGGCATCAGAATACCCCTCAAGCACATGAGGATGTCCACAGTAACATAAAATGTACTTCTCAGTGTACTTTAAGTATCGCATTAGCCTTTCTAAGGCATCCCAATGGTCCTTCCCAGGGTTACATGTAAATCTACTTAACATGCCGACCGTAAAGGCGATGTCAGGTCTAGTGCAGGTAGTAGCATACATGAGACTTCCTATGAGTTTGGAGTAATCCAACTGTCTAACAGATGAACCTTCATTCGGTTGCAGTCTATTATTATAATCATTTGGAGTCTCAATTTTTTTGCTATTAACGTAACCCCACTTTTCTAGTAGATTTCTAATGTAGTGACTCTGACTCAGGGTAATAGCAGTTTTAGTGAAGTTCACTTCCATTCCTAGGATGGTTCTCACCACACCTAAGTCAACCATGCTAAATTGTGCTGCCAAGGCAACTTTCACATCTTCCACCTCAGACTGATCAGAGCCCAGAATTAGTATGTCACCAACATACAAACATATAATTGTAACTTTATTTGAACTTGTTCTTACGTACAGACAGTTATCTGATAAGCTAGATTTGAAACTCATGGCTTTAACACAAGTGTCAAATTTTTCGTGCCACAATTTGGGTGCTTGCTTCAATCCGTATAGTGACTTAATCAACTTACAGACCTTATTTTCTAGACCTTTTATGACAAACCCTTCAGGTTGGTGCATGTAGATCTCTTCAGTCAAATCTCCATTAAGAAATGCAGTCTTGACATCCATCTGATGAACAGTGAAGTGTTCAATAGATGCTAATGCGAGAAGAATCCTAATTGTTGCAATGTGACAAACATGTGAGTATATATCAAAGTAGTCTATACCACTCACTTGAGTGAAACCTTTTGCAACTAGACGTGCTTTGTATTTTGTGATACTCCCATAAGAATTTAGCTTCTTTTTCAGAACTCACTTGTTTCCAATGGTCTTAGCCCCTTTTGGGCAAGTCAACCAATGTCCACGTATTTTTCTGCATGAGAGAGTTTATCTCTTCATTATGACTTCTTTCTATAATAGAGAATCCATAGATCGCATCGCTTCCTTATAGGTGGATGGATCAGTTTCAACTTGGTAAGTCATAAAGTCTGTACTGAAGCTTTTGAGCGCTTTTTCTCTATTAGATAACCTTGCGGGCTCAAAAACCCTAGTGTTTATCGGCTCAGTGTCAGAGATTCGTGGTTCAGTCTGAACTAAATTTTTTGTACTGGGGGCTGGCAGACCTGGAAGAGTCAGGTTCTTGTCCTTAAGGAAATTATCCTAAAAAATAGCATCTCTAGATTCTATGACAGTGTTGGTTGAGAGATCTAGAAACCTGTCTGCAACACTATCCTCTGCACATCCAAGATAGACACACGTATTTGTCCTAGGTCCAATCTTAGCTCTTTTAGAGTCGGGTATCCTAACATAAGTGATACAACCTCAGGTCTTAAGATTATCAAATCTAGGAGGTCTCTTAAACCAAAGCTCATAGGGTATCTTAGTCAACTTTGCATGAGGAACTTTATTAAGAATGTGATTTGACGTGAGGATAGCTTCACCCCAACAGGCCGCAGGCATGCCAGCAGTCAACAACATAGAATTCAACATCTCTGTTAAAGTTCTATTTTTCCTTTCAGCGATACCGTTGGATTGGGGGGAATAAGGGGCAGTGATTTCAGGGATTATGCCATTGCTGGCAAAGAAATCTTTGAACACCCCCGAGATGTATTGTCCTCCTCTATCACTCCTTAGCATTTTAATTTTCATGTCAAGTTGATTCTCAACCCTATTTTTGAATATACGAAATTTTTCAAATGCTTCATCTTTGGTTTTAAGGAGATACATGTGACTAAATCTAGAGTAGTCGTCGATAAAAGTTATCAGATATTTCCGATCTCCTCTTGTAACAAAACTTTTGTAGTCACATATGTCGAAATATATTAACTCTAGCAATTGTGTGTTCCTAGAAACCTGACTAAAAGGTGTTCTAGTTATCTGAATTTGAGCACAAATTTCACATTTATCGAATTTGATTGTTGTGTCTAAGGGGATATCGTGAGTTATAGCTGGCAGAAATAATTTTCTATAGTTCACATGTCCTAGTCTTGCATGAAAAGTCTTAGGATCTATCAGGTTTGAAATAATTGCATGTACTACATCATTTGCTAGACTCAATTTATACATTCCATTTAAGACATAAGCGCAACCAAAATAATGAGAGTTAACCATCAAAGTTACCCTACCACCACTAATATTAAATGACATACCAGCATTGTATAACAAACTAATAGAAACTAAATTACAGGTAATGAAGGTATATATTTAACATTTTTAAGAGTAAGAGTTTTACCTGAGGAGAGCGTCAAGGTAGCATTGCCGACCTTCAGCATGTCAGCTACTCCTCCATCTGCAACAGTGACAGTCTCTCTGATTGCAGTGACATCCTCCAGAAGCGCAGAGTTGTTGCAGATGTGACATGTAGCACATGAGTTTAGCCACCACTCGGTACTGGCCTTTCCTATACCAACCATGGCAACAAAGTTGGCATGCGTAATCTGATGAACCATATTGGCCATGTTATCAGTCTTTGGTGTGCTATAGTCACCTTTCTTGGGTTGCTTACACTTGGAAGCGCAGTGACCCCACTTGTTACAGTTGTAGCACTTGTCATTGAATTTCTTAGCCTTTTTGCTGGTGTCCACAACTGCGGGTGCACTGGGCGGCGGTCTAGTCTTTCCAGGCTTAAACTTACGCTTAGGATGCGAGACCATGTTGGCAGCAGAGGACTGCTTGCTAACTGTCTCCATAGCGTGTCTAGTTTGGTTCTCATCCTCAATGCAGATGAAGCGCTTGAGGTCTTTTAGACTGACCTGCGTTTTCTTCCGATACAATTCAGTCTTGAAAGAATACCACGCCGATGAGAGCTTAAAAATGATGGCTCCTGCAACGAACCCATCTGGCAGTGGGATGTTCTCACTATTCAGCTTGTCCACTAGATTTTCAAAATCAGCTACCCGTGGAAGGATTTCTCTTTCCTCAGTGAAGGTGAAAGTCATGAACTTATCCACCAGATGCGTCTTGGACATGTTCTCCTCTTACTTGAACTGATCCTCCAGAGCATCCCAGATTTCCTTTGATGTCTTCAACTTGTTGTACATCTCGGCAAGCCTGTTGGAGAGACAATTCAGCAGGTAGTCGCGACAAATCCTCATCCTCAACCCACTGGGCCTCGCCGTCAGTCTCAATAACTTCGGCGCAAAGAGACTGAACGGTGTAGAACACGTTCAGGTACTTCATGCCGAACTGCGTGCTTCTCAATCTGCTCAAGCGCATTGGGGATTTTGCACTTGTGTGCAAATGATAAGCATGCAATAATTGCTTAAGACATTTGATCAATGAAAGAGAAAGGAAGTTAGAAATATTTCCAAATGTGTGAACGAGGGCATTCAAAAGTCGCATAATAAGCATGATGAACAAAATATTAAGGGGCTAATTACAGCATACAAAATCACACCAGATGCACAACAAATTTTAAATAATGCAGTTGGTAGATGTACTAAACATTTGAGTGAGGGCGTTAAATAGTCGTACTAGGCGCACAATTGATGGTAGAAGAGGGAATTGGGTAGTCACATAAAAATGCGATTGAGGGCATTCTTAATCTAAACATGTGACTGAGGCATTCAATAATCGCATCAGGAACACAACCGATGAAAGAAGACATCAAGTTAATTATCACATAAGCAATACTATCTCGGTATTCACAATCGACAAAATATGAAGATGTGTGATAGTGGCTCGAGATATGCGACTAAGGGAATTCAATAGTCACGCTCAAAATGTGCGATTTTCAGATGATGATGTGCTTAGTATATTGTCCCTAAACCCTAGCACCATAAACCCTACCAACAGCCGGGCTTCAAATGCAACTCACACATGCACGTGCCCGCTGGGCTCCACTTACATTTACATATCGCATGATGCTTACATTATCTCATCGAGCGTCACATACATATGTGCATCTGCCTTCGAGCTCTATACTACTAGTTGCGCACCTACGTGGCAATGTCATCTCACACATGTGCACCACTAATAATAGCACATCAGCACTCCACTCGCAATCACGTGACCACACGTAACATGCGGTCATGCACTCACTCTCAAACAATCGTGCACTTCAAGTGCACAACCGATCATAATCAACTTCACCCCAAAATACTGCCCTGCCTTCGGAAGAGAAGATGAAATCATAAACCCTTAAAGTAGGCGTCGTACTTGCGGGGCTTCATTCGTAAGAGGATCATGAGGTTATTGGCATGAGGCCCAGATGTGTCTCCGACAGGGAAGCTATTGCGTCAAATGGAGAGAGAAGAATCAGGACCAGTCCTACCAGGCCACACGGCTAGACCGAATTCCCTCACAAAAATATATTGCACTTTACCCGATGATGCTCGGGCGCAAAAAAGCCTCCTCAGGCCTATTGCCATGCTCTACCAATTAAGGATAAAATGTAACGTTAAGATGATGTTTTTTTATTAGATTGATGCGAATGCGATACACAAAAAAATACCACTTGATATAGTTGATAATTAACAAATAATATGTATTATTTAAGAGAACAAATTTCTCTCGTGTATACGTGAACACTAGCAAGATAACGTATCTTATTTGTCGGAAGCGGAAGAGGACAGCCGAGGGAGCGACGGCTGAAGCCCACATGGGGTGTCAGCCTCTCGTCTCCGGCCAAAAACCTAGCATGTGCGCTTCCCCTCCAACTCTTAACTCCTCCCCCGTCTTCAAGCTAACCACCCCTCTCCTCCCCCCATCTATAAGTACACCACCATCTCCCTATACATCTCAACATCTCATCCACCGAACACCAATTCCTTCTAACAATGGCGGCCGCCCTCGTTTTCCTCCTCTTCTCGCTCCTCCTCGTCTCTTCTGCTTCCGGAGCTGATTACGGCTGGCAAAGCGCGCATGCCACTTTCTACGGCGGGAGCGACGCCTCCGGCACAATGGGTGAGTCTCTCGATCTAATTGACTGGCAGTTTGGACATATGCCGAATTAATCCGGGGTTGCGGGGGCATTGTTTGATGAATGGTAAATGTTTGCAGGAGGCGCCTGCGGCTACGGCAATCTGTACAGCCAGGGGTACGGCACGGCGACGGCGGCGCTGAGCACGGCGCTGTTCGATAACAGCATGAGCTGCGGTTCGTGCTACGAGCTAAAGTGCAACGACGATCCTCGATGGTGTCTCCCCGGCTCAATCATCGTGACGGCGACCAATTTCTGCCCGCCTAACTTCGCCCTGCCCAACGACAACGGCGGCTGGTGCAACCCTCCCCTCCAGCATTTCGACCTCGCCGAACCCTCATTCCTTCAGATCGCCCAATACCGCGCCGGCATTGTCCCCGTCGCCTTCCGCAGGTTCGATCCGTCCTCACGTTTCTATATAAATTAGGCTCGGATCAGCCCCAAAATATCGCCGACTTTGAGATCTAACTGTGCTTGCTGCCGCAGGGTCCCCTGTGTGAAGAAAGGCGGGGTCCGGTTCACGATCAACGGGCACTCCTATTTCAATCTGGTGCTGATCAGCAATGTCGCCGGCGCCGGCGACGTCCGCGCGGTCTCCATAAAAGGGTCGAGGACTGGATGGCAGGCAATGTCGCGGAACTGGGGTCAGAATTGGCAGAGCAACTCCTACCTCAACGGCCAGAGCCTGTCCTTCCAAGTGACCACCAGCGACGGCCGCACCATCACGTCCAACGACGTCGCGCCGGCGGGATGGCAATTCGGCCAGACTTTCGAGGGCTCACAGTTCTGATACCTAATAATAATTAATAATTTATATAATAATATAATCGCACTGATAACTAGGAAGAAGTGGCGTTCGGCGCTCGTGAGTCGGACTTGGAGCTGAGGTTGCTTCATATTGTTTAGCACCCGCTGAGGCCTTTCTCATTATTATTATTATTATTACATTACTCTATTATATATATATATATATATGTATGGTTCCGGGTCTCACATGGGTGACGCAAATTGTCGGTTTGGACGGATGTAACATTGATCCATTGATTTATTAAAACGACAAGGAATTATGGGTTTTTAATTAGTTCTTCACAAAGTTCTTGTTCTAAGTTTGCAAATTATTATATTATTTGGGCTGTGGTTCAAGCATCAGCATCACCCTCTTTATTTTTTTATGAATAGTTAATGGCGGGCCTCCCCGTACACAGTTTGACACAGTTCACACTGAACCCCTATGCGCAGGCCCGGTATTTTTTATATGTAAAATTTAAACTACTGTTGGTAAAAATAATAATTTAGCATAAAGTCTCTGAACAAGGATGATTATTTTTATTAATTTTTATTTTACCATTTTTTTGGGTACTCAGGCTCGGTTTTAAATCAGGATAAAATGGTTTAGATGTTTCTGTTAACAAATATTTAAGTGTAGGCAAAAGCAACCGTGGCTACTATTGTAAGAAATGAGAGAAAATTTGAGAGAAATATCTTTTTTTGAACAGAAAAATAATATCATTTATTTGCAAGAAATATCATGTGGCTCTACATCTTCTCAAATAAATGCGAGGTGATGCCTACTTAAATGCCGAACTAATTTTGGGAGGGAAGGCGGTGAAGAACGCAGCTACGAAAAAGTATGCAGCTTTTGACCAAAAGGTTACTTATCCAACATTAACCAAAAAAGTAACCATTCACGGTTTGATATTTTGCCACCGGTCAAACACAACTTTCAACAAGTGTTCCGATCACAAAGTTTGGCATGATGGTGGAGTTTGTGAACGTTGTGGTAATGAATTGTCGTGCGTGAATGCCCAACCTCACCTACAGAACTTAAATCCATTTTATGTTCACAATTAGGCTTCGTTTGGCGGGACTTATTTTCACCGGTCAAGCGGTCACGACCGCATGAACCGGACCTTAATTAAAGTCCGGTTCATGCGGTCGTGACCGCTTGACCGGTGAAAATAAGTCCCCCCAAACGGAGCCTTAGTTTTTTTTCTTGATGACAATTGTTGTGGGTCTCTCGGCGCTCTTATGGGCTGGTCGAATTGAACCGTCTCAGCTCGAGAGTGAGCCGATGACTCAAACAGTCACAGAGAAGACCAACAATTGACAAAAAATCTTTTGACGTGGAAAATCCCAGAAAAGGGAAAAAACCGCGGGGTCGGAGGGGGGCGACCAAGTTCCATTATTCTTTGGAGTGTTACAAACGTTATGTCTCGAGAGTGACAAGTCACCGCTCATTAAAATGATTCTTCTGGACCACGGATGTTGCTTGGAGTGGAGTGGTGATGAACGTGCTCGGATGCAATCTGGAATGATGAATGCGGTAACGATACTCGGGGCTCGAAGGACGGAGCTTGATGAGGTCTTCAAGGGGACCTTCAAGGAGTGAAAGAGATTGTCGAGGCTCTGAAGGGATCTTCAAAAGCCGAAGGAGATCTTCGAGCAATCTTCAAGGGATCTTCGAACTCTGAAGGAGATCTTCGAGCGCTAAAGGAGATCTTCGACCATCAAAGAAGATCTTCGAACTCCGAAAGAGATCTTCGAGCGCCAAAAAAGATATTCGAATGGATCTTCAAACTCCGAAGGAGATCTTTATGTTAAATGTATTTATACTCGTGTACAAACAACCCATCAATTAGGCCCACTAACTAAGCCCATGTAGATAGCTTTAGTGCCACATCTTCTATCTTCCTTTATGTATCTCATCTCTCTCGTATATATACCCTTTAAGAGATCAATAAGATTTGATTCAATTATATTCTCAACTCTAACAATGTATGAAAACGAGATTCAACTCAAATTTCGAACACCTAAATTTTGTTTATGCACACCAATTCTCGTCCAAACATTTCCATTCACCTCTATCTGCATGCCAACCCCTTCGGCATTCATGATAGCTTTTCACAAGCACATTCTCCAGGAGCATCTGCTTCTCTTGCTTTCTCCACTCCGCGGGCATTCCCCGGCCCCTACTCGCAAGCGCTCGTGAGAGCATTCGCCAACTCCTACTCGCGAGAGCACACCAACACATCCTTCTCCTGCTCATGAGAGTGTTCACACTCTCCTTTCGCTTTCGTGAGAGCCCCAACAAGAAGCACGAGTCTCTCTCTTCGCCAGGAGCATCCGCTCGCGAGAGCATCGATGAGATCCGCTTGCCAGGAGCATTCACTCATATTCCTTCCTTTCGTCGCATTCACGAGAGCATCCACCAGAATCCTCTTGCCAGGAGCATCTGCCCGCAAGGAGCTTTCACTATACCAGCCCGATGCAGTCGTTCCTCTATTCTCCACGTGATCTCGTCGTGTTTTTGTGCCTTCCCACCAGTCCTTCTGCGACTGCTCTCAACTGCAATTGCCTTGATGGATGAACACACACTGACCTCTGAGTCACGCCTACGCATCATCCTTGATGGTCCTAACTATTGCATTTGGTCCTTAGCAGTCAAAAGTCATCTCCGAAGTCGCCGTCTTTGGGGACATGTTGATGGCTCTACCCAAAAACCTACTCTCAAGGCCTCCGATAAAGCCGATAAAGTCTCTGAACAGACCTACCTCACTTTACTTGATACCTGGACCTACGATGAGCATCAGACAATTGATGTCATCCTCCAGACAGTCTCCTTCCCCATCATGCTTCAACTTGAACCCTACGATAATGTAGCCTCCATGTGGAATCATCTTTGCACATGCTTCACACTCACTGACAACGTTAATGAGTTCCAGCTTCTGCAAACCATACAATACACCCGCCAAGGAAATCTATTTATCCGCCAATACCATGCCACAATACTCGATCTTTGGAATCAACTTGGCGTAATGGAGCCTACACCTCTTCCTGGCGATACCAGTCCCTTCTATCATGTGGAATCATCTCTGCAAATGTTTCACACTCACGGACAATGTTCATGAGTTCCAGCTTCTACACATCATACAATCCACCCGCTAAGGAAATCTATTTATCCGGCTAAGGAAATCTATTTATCCTCCAGTGCCATGCCACAATACTCGATCTTTGGAATCAGCTCAGCGTAATGGAGCCTACACCTCTTCCTAGCGATACCAGTCCCTTCTACCAGCAGTACCTTTGTAACATTTAGGACCATAGGTGACCCAATAAAAGTGACCTGATCACTTATAGGGTACCCTAGAAGCTAGATGGTAACCTGTTTTAGCATATTGAGCACACGTGCTCTAAATCGATTTTCGTCAGCTGCATTAAACTCGTATAGTTGATACGACTGCAACGGACCTCGTTTCGTTCCAATCCGAGGTCGTTTAGAGAAAACGACCATTTGAGTGTCATGGCGCGTCACGGCGACGTTGTTTTAGCATATTGAGCATGCATGCTCCGAATCGACTTCCGTCAGTTGCATTCGACTCGTATAGTTGATACGAGTGCAACGGAACTTATTTCGTTCCAATCTGAGGTCGTTGAGAGAAAATGACCATTTTGAGTATCGTCGCGTGTCACGATGACGTCATTTTAATATATTGAGCATATAAACTCGGAATTGACCCCAGTCAGTTGCATTGGACTCAAGTGGCCAATACAAGAGCAACAGAATTCATTGCGCTCAATTTCGCGTCATTTGTCAACTTAGTCAAATTAAGCTTTATGGTACACCAAAAAGTGTGACCCACAAGAGGGACCCACCATAGGGTTGACTTTGGTCAAACCTCTCTAAAATACAATTTCTTAAAGGAATTTAATTCCAAGGGTATCCCCACTTGAGGCCATTCATCTAGACCACCTTTGGGCCCAACCTCAGCCCTATATGGCCCCTAAATTTCCAGCAAGAATGATGGCCCTTGGGCCAAGGCAAGAAGCCACCACCACCACTCCTCCCTCTCCCAAACCAAATTCTCCAAGCCCAAAGCAAACCCACCCAAGCTCTAAGCCTTAGATGTACCAAGCCTGGCAGTACTTCCCTGCCTAAATGATGCCAGCTCACTGGAGTAACCCACATGGGTTAAGCCTAACCCTAATCCAAAGGATTAGTCCCACACCATCAGGTAAGGTGGAGGGGGCTCCTCCCCAGCCTATATATAAGCCTCACCACCTCCAGATCACTTTACAGCCAAACCCACCCAATACTCAGGAAACTGGTTGCAAAAGTCATCGCATTCTAATTAACCACGTCGCATCAAAGTGAGGGCGTTGTCGCCATGCAATCAACACATGTTCCCGAACCCGACCATCCACTGTGACGGGTTTGCTATCCAAGATCACCTCTAGAAGATAGACGTTGGAGCCATCTGATGTAATGTCCGGTGGGAGGCTCTCCTTGACCGAGTGCTCGCCCACCACCCACTTGAGTTGGGATCATTCTTATCATGGCGTAGCCTAGGCGTCCAGTCGACCGATTGAAAACAAGGTGAAGGCCGCCTTATTTTTTTTTAAAAAATTAGGGGTATAGACAGCGGTTTATATATAAACCGTTGTCTATGCTCTAATAGACAACAGTTTATATATAAACCGACGTCTATTGTAACATTCCGTGTACAATAGACAACGGTTTATATATAAACCGTTGTCTATTGTAACATTCTGTGTACAATAGACAACAGTTTATATATAAACCGTTGTCTATTGTACACGAAATGTTACAATAGACAGCGGTTAATATATAAACCGCTGTCTAAGAGGCATATAAACAATAGAATTTACCTCGACTTTTTTTACTTTTTACCGTCGCTGGATCGTTGCTGCTTTGTGCGAAAACCCTAAATGTGATTTCTCCTCGACAAGTCAACATCTTCCTCTGGTTCGTTTTTACGTTTTTTTTCTTGCTTTTATAATTTCTAAGTTGAATGATATAATTTCTAAGTTGAATGGTATAATTTCTAAGTTGAATGGTATAATTTCTAAGTTGAATGATCATTTCATATTTTCTTAATTCCTAGTTCCTACTGCTTCTAAAGTTCTTTATTTATATGTTTGATTGACTTAATGTGTGGTAGAATGATATTACTTCAATATCATTGTGGTTTTGTACTTTTGTATGAATTTTGTTTAGGTTTTTTGGATGGTCTAGTTTTTTTAGGGTTTTCTTATTACAGGAAAATGACTGATAAAGGATACTCATCAAAGTCAACAAGAGGCTTCACTAAAATGATGGGATTGAATAAGCTTAGAGCAGAGGGGAAGAAGCTTTTTATTTCTGTTAATGATGATGGCCACATTATTCCTGGGTCTGAGTCTAATAAATTGATGAGTCTAATTGGTTCTCTTGTGAGGATTTATGTTCCAATTACATGTGCTAGATGGAAGGAAGTTGATAAAGAAATTAAAGATCGAATATGGGAAGAAGTAAATGTACGTAATTTTATTATTAGTGATTAGATAACTGTGTTTTTTTTGTTATTTATTAATAATATTGTCTATTATTTTCAGAATTATTTTGATAATGTTGATGGTGTTCGTCATGAATTGATGAAAAACATGGGTGAAAGTTGGAGGTCGTGGAAATCCAAACTTTATGTCCATTACATAAAAGATGTTGATTTGGAGCATCGTTACAATGTTCCTGTCAAGTATAATTTTATAGCTCCAGAAGATTAGAAAGTTTTTGTCGACAATCGCACCACTCCGGAATCTATGGTTATGTGTTTTTAATAAACTCAATGTTTTATAGCATCTACTAACTTTGTAAGCATTATACTCTAAGTATTAACAAATATTTATTTGTGTAGGAGAAAAGTAAACTTAATACAGAGAGAGCAAAAGCACAGAAGTCGTTTCATGCTACTTCCAGAATGGGTTATTCTGGATTAGAAAAAAAGATGGTATTAATATTTAGTTCTCTACTTCTCTCTCATATATTTTGTTTGAAAATTTTGTTTTCTCAATAATTTAAATGATAATTTATTTGCATTTTATTGTCAAGATTGAACAAGGTGCAAATGCACCAATTTCACGTGCGGAGCTATGGAAAGCGGGTCACAAAAGAAAGACTGGTGAATACATTAGTCAAGATACAGCTGACTTGGCAGCTAAAATTGTATGTTTAAATTATCATTTCATCATTTATAAATTTTCATTTCATCATTTGCATTAATATTTATTGATTTCACTTAGGATGAGGTCTCGAGCCAAGAGTCTCAGTCTGCTGCAACAGTGTCATATGGAAGAGATGACATCCTTGCATCTGTTTTAGGCAAAGAACATCCGGGCAGAGTAAGAGCCGGTGGCAAGTTTTCCACCATTACAAGTTTTTTCAAGAATGATAAGCGGAAGGAGAGAACAATAACTCATATTGAAGATGTGGAATCTATTGTTCAAGAAAGATTGAGCCAGCAACAAGAGTTATGGAGGCAAGAACAACAACAGGAGCGTCAAACCTATGCGAGTTAACTCTACCAACAACAACAACAACATGAGCAGGCCTTTCAGAGCCAACTCAACCAACAACAACAAGCGCATCAAGCAGAGATGGCTAGCATGAAAAATCAAATTGATGAACTTATGCGCATGTGGTGCTAGAACTGAAACATCTCAAAACATGTCTGAGGTATTATTATGTATTTATATTTAATTATTCATACTTTTATGAAATATCATGTTATCTTTATACTTTTATTTATGGTTAACTTGTTATTTTTAGTTTGTCAGCAGGCACTTGTATTAGCCTCACAAGGGCCTGAAACATCACATCAGTCTGAAACATCACATCAGCCTGAAACATCACATGTGTGTTTACCGTCTTCGGTATTATAAATTTATAATTATTATTTTTGATTTTTATGTAATTAATATTTGTGCCCGAAATACTAATTATTTTTAATTCCACAGAATGCAAATGATGTCATTGTCATGTTACCCAATTTCATTACTACGATGGAGAGATGGGAAAATATAATAACTCTGGTATTACATCCAAATGTATTTGGAACTGAAGAATCAACATGTACATACTTTGAAGTTTCAGAGTTGTTTGATTTTCTTAATATGGAAAAAATTGGAGTTAACATCATATTATCCTGTATTGGGGGAGTAATGATTATAAAATATTACATACCTAAGATTTTTAGTTAAGATAAATATTGATTATGAATTTACATGTTTTTTACAGGTACATAGATTCACAATTAAAGAAGTTTAGATGCACAAGAAATGTATCTTTTCATAATCCAACATCTATTTTTGCTTTTAATAATAAGTTTGCCAAAGAGCGTATTAAATCACGAGCACGAGATTTAAAAAATAGGCTTGCTCAACTTCAACCAGATTCTTTATTATTTTTGTCATATCATAGAGAGTAAGTATCAATAATTATTGCTATTTTTATTCTAATTTAGTTATTACTTATTAATAATTTTATTTGTTAATTGTTACACAGAGTACATTGGATGTTGGCGATTATTGAATACAGTAACAATACAATTTATTGGCTTGATCTTTTAAATAAGGACATTCGTGACGATCTTAAAAATGTCATTACACTGTAAGTTTATTAATTAGTATTTTCCCTATTTGAAATTTGGATTCGGCTGTAAACAATTTTTTTTTTAATATTTTATGAAGTGCATCGAAGGATTTGGCAAAGGATCGGAATCTCAATTTTCAAAAACCAAAGGTTTTACGGTGGAAGCCGATAAGCTATAACCTATATGAGTATATGTTATATAATTTTTTTCATATTTACAATTCTAAATTCTAATGTTTACTATTTGTTTATTTATTTAGTGCCCTAAACAACCAGATAGTATTCAATGTGAGTATTATATCATGTGCTACATGATTGACATAGTTGATGCTCTTGGGAGTACGACAATGCCATCAAGGGTAAGTTAACTGCATATAGTTTCATACATGATAATAATTATGTTGAAATTATTTTAACAAATATTTTTGTTTTAATTGCAGATCTATGATGGAGTGGATGAATTTTCGCATAAGAAAATTGATAATATGCGAAATAAGATTTGTGATTATATAATCACTACATGTGCGACATGAAAATATGATTGAAAGTTAGAAACATATTTTGTTTTATTGCTAATCAAATGTAATTGTGTAATTGTGTATGTGCTAGTGTGTTACTTCATACTTATGTAGAAAACTATAAATAGAACTGTATGAAAATTGAAGTATGAACTATTTGTGTAACTGTATGTAAATTGTAATTGTAATTGTTTATGGACATTGACCCTACCTAACTCTGAATTCTATAGGTCTTGTTTCAGTTGTTTGTGAAAGATGGAAGACCAAAACATCAACAGTCTTGCTCCATCCGTTGATAACAATGAGCTTGACCCAAAAACTGATCCTAAAAGAAAAGCAAATTCAAAGGATCTTGGATGGAAGTATGGACATTGGTCTGACATAAAGGATAAAAATATCGTTAAATGTAATTTGTGTGATAAAGTATATAAAGGTGGAATCAAAAGATTGAAACAACACTTATGTGGCGGATATGGAGATGTTGCAAAGTGTTTTAAGACTACTTCAGAAATAGCAACTGAGATGTATGCAGCTTTAAATGATAAAAAAAGGACAAGGTGGATTTGACAGCTGATGATGATAATGCGAGTGAACAAGAAATAGAGCGAATAGGTTCACAGAATGTATCTCAGGTATTATCTACAGCTAAAAGTTCATTTGTCCCAAGTTCTGAGACAAGTGCCAAAAAGAGAAAAATACTTCACCTTCCACAAAAACGGGGCCCTATGGATGCTCATGTAAGACGTGCTCTCGAAGATGTGGTTGATGAAAGACGTGTTAAAGGTCCTGCACAAACTACTATTGAGAGATGTTTTAGATCTCCTGAAGAGAAAAAGAGAGTTGATGGCTATGTTGCAGATTGGTTCTATGAATGTGGCATTCCTTTCAATGCTGCAAAGGCACGAAGTTTTGAAGTAATGCTTGAAGCAGTTGGACAGTATGGGTCTGGTTATAAAGGCCCTAGTTATCATAATTTACGAGTCTCTTTGTTACTAAATACAAAAGAGAAAGTTAAGGAGATGAAAACAAAGTATCAAGCGTATTGGAGGAGATATGGTTGCACTCTTATGTCAGATGGTTGAACGGACAGGAGAGGGAGACATTTGATCAATTTCCTAGTTAAATGTCCGGAAGGAACTTATTTTATGGGTTCCGTAGATGCATCCGGTCATATTCAAGATGCTACAATGCTATCAGAGTTGCTTGATAGTAAAATAACAGAGATAGGAGCAGATTGCATTGTTCAGGTAACTTTTTTGGTTATTTTAATTTTCATATTTCATGTTTAATAGTCTACAACTATAGACTATAGAAGTATAGAACTTTAGATATATAAAAAGTTATGTTGTATGCAGGTAGTGACTGACAATGCCTCCAATTATAAGGGAGCCGGTAAAATTTTAATGGAGAGAAGACCCACATTATTCTGGACTCCTTGTGCAGCTCATTACATTGATCTCATGCTAGAAGATATAGGCAAGCTACAACAAAACAAAATGGTGATAAAAAGGCAAGAATGATTACAAATTTCATCTACAGACACACTCATTTACTTGATGCAGTAAGGACTACTATTAGTGGTGATCTAGTTCGGCATTCAGTGACTAGATTTGCAACATCATTCCTTACTCTACAAATTGTGCTTAAACATGAGGAGAAGTTGAAATTATTCTTTGTGCCGCCTTCATGGAATGCTACTAATCTGGCAAAAACCGAAGCCGGAAAACAAGTTGTTGAAGCAATACTTTCAACTATTTTTTGGAATGGAGTAAGAGATTGTCTAAAAGGAGGAAAGCCACTAATAGCCGTGTTGCGATTAGTAGATGGTGATGAAATGTCATCTATGCCTGAAGTATATGTGGCAATGAAAGAAGCCAAATAAAAGATCAACGATCATTTTGATAATAAAGAAAGATTATATAAAAAAAATTATTGACATTGTTCAAAATAGGTGGACAAATCAAATGGAGCAACAGTTGTATAGGGCGGCTTTGTTTCTAAATCCAAACAAATATTTTGAATATGAGGAAAAACATCCCGATGATACTTGGAAATTTCAAGATGCTTTCAATGATGTTATTGCAAGACTAGTGCCCGATCAACAATTGCAAGACAAGTTTGCAGAGCAAGACACTAACTATAAAGCATCTCGAAATAGTTTTGGAAAGCCTATGACTATTAAGCAATGAACCACCTTAAATCCAAGTAAGTATTGATTACGTTTTTATTTTTTCTTAAACTACTTATATGTTATACTAATTTATTTTTGTCTTAAATAAATAGTGGATTGGTGGGGTGCACATGGAGGACCGAATGTTGACCTTACAAAGGTAGCATTGCGCTTACTTGGCTTATGTTGTTCTTCTTCTAGTTGTGAGCGCAACTGGAGTACTTTTGAGTTTGTAAGTATACAAATATTTAATTTAAAATTGAACTTGTTTTATCCACTAACAAATAACAAGTTTGTAACTATCTAGATTCAGATTCACACAAAGAAAAGAAATAGATTGGAGCATCAAAGGCTTAATGATCTTGTATACATCCAATACAATCGTCGTCTACAAGCACGATTCCAAGAAAGACGTGAAAAAGAAAGAAATTACAACCCTTTAGTACTTGATGAGCTAGATTGGAGTAGTGAGTGGATGATGAACAAACCGGAGGAAGCTTTAGTTTATGATGATGATGATCTCACATAGGAAGCTGTAGAGAGAGCTATTGGGACTGGGGCTCGAAATTTACGAAGTGGTGCTCCAACTAATCTTGAACTAGTAGCTGAAGAGGATGAAGATCTAGATCATTTTAGCGTTGCAAATGATGATGAAGATCTTGTTGATAATTATGGGCAAATGATGAGTACCTCAAACCAACTAAGCTCATGCAATGCCAATAACGATTTACTAGATGATGATTCTATTTGATTTAAAAACATTATTAATATTAGTGTGTATCAGTGTATGATGATAACATTTTGGTATTGAGTGAAATTGTTGTGATTGTCATTGTATATATTGATTCTGAATTTACATATTTTACTAATTGATATTCCTCAATGTGTGATTGTTCATGTCACTATTCCTCAATGTGTGGGTGTGACATGATTAAGGCTGGTTGTGTGGTTCATTTTGGATGTATTAATGAAAAAAACTTGTGTATCTGAATGCTGAATGACTTCTGGCAGTGTTGGTAAATTATCTTGTAAAAAAACTGAAATAATAGACAGCGATTATTATAATAACCGTTGTCTATAGTGACCGCCAGGGGACTATAGACAGTGGTTATTATAATAATCGTTGTCTATAGTGACCGCCAGGGGACTATAGACAACGGTTATTATAAGAACCATTATCTATAGTAACTGCTAGGGGACTATAGACAGCGTGTTGAAACCGATTTCTCGGTCTCTGTGGAGTTCGGGGCCCCCAACAAGTTGAGGGGTGGCCAACTCTTACTCCCCCAAGGGAGAGCTCTAGGTTGAAGGTGTTGGAACTATGAACTGTACCAAGGGCTCGACGAGGAGGTACCACCACATACCCGGAAGATCTTTAGAGCGCTTCCCCTCCCAAGCCAATGTCGGGCTTGGGCACCATTGGAGACTCTCCTCACCCCACAAGGGAGATTTGGGGAGGGAGAAGGAAAGAGAGAGAGAGAACTAGCCTAGCATGAGCCTCCTTCTAAATGGTGCCCCCTTGTCCTATTTATAGGATTTCTGGATTTGGGCTGCGAATAACCAAAAACTGCCTGCGAAGTTACCAAAATGCCCCCAGATTTGGCCTGCGAATAGCCAAATCCCGTTGTTCTGCACCGCTAAACGCAGACCAGAACACCCTCCCGGGGCCGGGCGAGAGGGGGCTGACCTCCTCCCTGTCTCGCCGCCCTGCCGGGGATGGGGGCGAGAGGGGGGCTCGCCCCACCTCCTCTCGCCCCCTATTGGGGATGGGGGCGAGAGGGGGGCTCGCCCCACCTCCTCTCGCCCCCCTATGTTGGGGGCGGGGGCGAGAGGGGGGCTCGCCCCACCTCCTCTCGCCCCCCTAAGCTGGGGGAGGGGGCGAGAGGGGGGCTCGCCCCACCTCCTCTCCCCCCCCCCCCCCTTTGCTGGGGGCGGGGGCGAGAGGGGGGCTCGCCCACCTCCTCTCGCCCCCCTAAGCTGGGGGCGGGGGCGAGAGGGGGGCTCGCCCCACCTCCTCTCGCCCCCCTAAGCTGGGGGCGGGGGAGAGAGGGGGGCTCGCCCCACCTCCTCTCGCCTCCCCTTTGCTGGGGGCGGGGGCGAGAGGGGGGCTCGCCCCACCACCTCTCGCCCCCCTTTGTTGGGAGCGGGGCGAGAGAAGCTCGCCCCCTCCTTGCTCGCCTCCTACATGTGTTGTGCGAGCGGGAGGCCTCTACCTCCACCGCTCGCCCTCCTCTCTCCCTGCCCTGGAATTTGCTAAAAACAATGTCAAAAATACCTCGTGAGATCTGGGGGCCCACTCGACGAATACAGGGTTGTACACAATCCCTGCTCTTTTCGAGCGAGGTACACGCTCAGAAAGAAAAGTTCAACCCTGCACATTCGGCGAGTGGCGCTAAGAAATTGAGAAAACTCCCCTTTATCCTGGTGAAAATTTACTAAGGCTCCCCTGGGAGGGCCATCCTGCCGACTAGTGAGAGCCCGGCTAGCGGGGCCATCCGAGGGGTGAAGAACATAGCCTCCCTGGGAGGTCAACCTGCACCTGCCGGCTAGTGAGAGCCCGGTCAGCGGAACCATCCGAGGGGTGAAGAACTTAGCCTCCTTGGGAGGTCAACCTGCACCTTCCGGCTAGTGAGAGCCCGGTCAGCGGAACCATCCGAGGGGTGAAGAACATAACCTCCCTGGGAGGTCAACCTGCACCTGCCGGCTAGTGATAGCCCGGTCAGCGGAACCATCCGAGGGGTGAAGAACATAGTCTCCCTGGGAGGTCAACCTGCACCTGCCGGCTAGTGAGAGCCCGGTCAGCGGAACCATCCGAGGGGTGAAGAACTTAGCCTCCCTGGGAGGTCAACCTGCACCTGCCGGCTAGTGAGAGCCCGGTCAGCGGAACCATCAGAGGGGTGAAGAACTTAGCCTCCCTGGGAGGTCAACCTGCACCTGCCGGCTAGTGAGAGCCCGGTCAGCGGAACCATCCGAGGGATGAAGAACTTAGCCTCCCTGGGAGGTCAACCTGCACCTGCCGGCTAGTGAGAGCCCGGTCAGTGGAACCATCCGAGGGGTGAAGAACTTAGCCTCCCAGGGAGGTCAACCTGCACCTGCCGGCTAGTGAGAGCCCGGTCAGCGGAACCATCCGAGGGGTGAAGAACACTTGGAAAAACTTTTATTACATTAGCCATCCGGTTACACACAAGAAAAACTAAGGATGGAAACACACCGTCATACTACATGGACTTAAAGAAAAAACCAAGCATGGAGGCCAAGACTCGGACTTCTACTCCCAGGCGTGGTCCTCCTCGACCTCCTCTGGTTGCTGACGTTGCGGCTTTGGACCCCTCGACTCCTTCATTTCCAAGAACTCGGGGCAGGTGGATGTTGCGTGACCCTCCTCATCATGGAAGTCACGGTAAGGTATCTCCACCCGGACGCTCCCTCTTCCTCCCGTACGGTTTCTTCTTCTTCTGTGGCCGATCACCATGGCTTGTTGGGGTGGTGGAGAGGGTGCCTTCAGTCCCTGCCTCCACCCTGGGAGGTCGACCCCTTCTCCCTGGAAGTTGGCGTCCTCCTGGTCGAACTTCCTCTTGGGGACCCCTACCCTTCCCCCCTGATGACTTGCCTCCGGCTCACTCAGCTTGGCCAACCTTCTTGCAAACTCCGGGTTGGCCTCCTCACTCTCAACTTCTTCTGCCACCCTTTCCATCAACTCCTCAAAGGACAAAGGAGTTCTCCTCTTGAGGTCCATCTTGAAGAAGCCCTCCCGCAGCCCTAACGTGAAGGCAAGCTTGAGGGTGTACCCAGACACTTCTTGGACGAGAAGAACCTCCTCCCTGGACCGCTCCAGATAGTGAGCCAGCGACTCCCCTGGCTCTTTCTTGATCTTAAAAAGTGCTTCGACATGTTTCTTTCTCTTCCTTGACGTCGAGAAGCGTAGCATGAAAACTCGGTGCAAGTCTTCGAAGGAATACCCGCAGGGAGCTGGTGGAACCAATCTCTAGCCTTCTCCTTCAAAGTTGTCGCGAAGAGTCGACACTTGAAAGCGTCTATCATGGGCTTGATGGAGACCATATCCTCAAACCACTGTAAGTGCATGACTGGATCATCCTTGCCGGAGTAGTGAGACATCTCCAACCTTCCGAACCCCTCTGGAACCGGGGCCGAGAGAATCAGCTCACACAAAGGACTTCCTATGCTCGCCCCCCTTTGGGGCTATGCGAGTGGGTGCTGGCTGTCTCCCCACTCGCCCCCTTGGGGCTGGGCGAGTGGGGGCCTGGCGCCTCCCCACTCGCCCCCTTGGTGTAACATCCCAAAATTCATGGTCTGGCCGATTGAACCCATAGGGGACCTAACTGGTTCAATCGACCCCTTTTGGTGAGTCTATTCAGGGCAAGTGTGACCTTATTGATCCGGTGAACCGATTACAGTTGGTCTGATCTGAATTTCGAGCTATAAAGACTCAAATAAGCTTTTTAAGCAATTGAGTTCAGAACAGACTCCCGCCAGTGATGTTACACTCGTAAGACCAATATCGATCCAACGACGTTCGTTTCGTCGCATTTCGATGCGTATATATGAAGTCGACCAAAACAGTCGCCTCGAGCTACGCGACGCCTCAAATATGTTTATTGTGCAAATGATCTCATAATCGGCCTTAGTTTGTTTTGTTAGACTCGTAAAGCCGATACGAGTCCAACGGAGTCGACCACGCTCAATTCCGATGAGTATCGAAGAAACAGTCGCCTCGAGCTACGCGACTTTAAGTAACGAAATTATCTAAACGATGAAACCGAGCAAACGGTCTCGGTATTCACCCCAGTCGGTTTTGTTAGACTCGTGAAGCCTATAGGAGTTCAACAAAATTATCCTCGCTCGATTCTAATTAGAATCAGCGAAATAATAAAACGGTCTGCGAATAGCGCATTTATCCACGTTTGTGAAATCGAGCAAACAACCTCGCAATTGACCCCAGTCAGTCTTGTTAGACTCGTAATAAATAGTACGAGTTCAACGAATCTATCCGTTTGCGACTCCGACGCCGTTTGAAAGGTTTTTGACATTTACGTAAATTAGGCCGTAAACGCTCCGACAAGCATAAAATGAGCAAACGAACTCGGAATTGATCTCGGATCGTCCCGGTTGATGCGTGTCAGCGAGACGATCGAAATGAGCCCGTTCGGGACAATTTACGAGTCCTCTAAGACGTTGTAAGAGCGTTTAAATGTTAAAATTTAATAATAATAATAATAATAATGATAATATTGATAATGATAATAATAATAATAATATACTCTATATATATTTTTAACTTAGGTCACGATTTTTACCTTCTCCATTTCACCGAACCAGCAGCCCTCCCTGTACTCGCGCCGTCAAGCTTCTCTCCCATGGCCGACCACCAGAGCTCCTCCAGTTGCCGCTACTCCAAGCCATGGCCAAGCTCCTCTTCTCCAAAACTCTAGTCGAGCCCTCTCTCCTCCCTATCCGAGCAGCTCTCCCAAGGTCGATCTCCTCTCTCTCTCTCTCTCTCCTCTCTCTCTCTCTCTCTAACCCCCTCCATGGCCGAGCTCCTCTCAAACCGAGCCACCTCCACCTTCTCCCTCCAGGCCGGCAACCTCAAGATCCTTGCCCGTCCACCCTTGCCAACCGCCGCCTCTCTCTCTTTGTAGCCACATGGCCGACAACTCCAGATCTGGACGAGATCCTCCTCCCTCTCCATTTCCGGCGAGCTCCAAACTCCGGCTCCGGCAAACTCCATGGCCGCCGACCTTGCCGATCTTCTCCATTTCAGATCCGGCAAACCGGCGAGCTCCACGTCTGAAAGTCAAAACAGCCCACTCAACAAGACCGACGCCTCTTCGGCAACGTTCGATGGGTCCGAATCGGCGAGATCCGACCGTGACCGGGAGCGACGCGCAAACGCCGCATACGCGGCTATTGGGTAACATGCACGGACAACAGGTGCGTTCTTCCTCGACTCTTCCCTCCCGCATAGATCTTAAGTTTCAATTGTAGAAACCTTCTCGCAAAGGCCCCGTTTTTCCGACGACCCGCGGACACCCGAGCGTAGTCGTGCTCGGCGTGGTCGCAGATCATTTTGAGTGGGTCCTTGCGACCCCTCTCCGCGAGTCTCGGGGTGCGACACGACGATGAATAAATATTATTGCGCGCGCGGTCGAAACAACGATGATCGCGGGGCGGCCAATAATATTGTTGCGCGCGCGGTCAAAACAACGACGATCGCGCGACGGTAAATAATGTCGATGCGCGCGGCAAAAATAACAACGCTCGCACGTCCAGAATTAATATTAAATTGTGCGGTGAGATCGGCGGTAGATCTCGCGATGAACTCGTGTTGATCGTGCGGCGGAAATCAACGAAGAAGCGTGCGTCGAAAATTAATAATGGATCCAGCAACGAAGATCAACAATACTTGCGGCAGAGACCGACGGTGGATCGCGCGACGGAAATCAACGAAGAAGCGTGCGACGAAAGTCAATAATGGATTCCGCAATGAAGATCAACAATACTTGTGGCAGAGACCGATGTGGATCATGCGACGAACTCAACGGAGAACCGCGCAATGGAAATAAATGGTGAAGCATTCGGAGGGGACTGATGTCGAAGATGAGATCAAGTATGTTGTCATGTGATTCAGATTTAGGGTAGAATCGTCGAACCAAGGGAGCATCGTCGATTGCAATATTATTTAACCAACGACATGATACCTTCCAAGGGTATTATCGTAACTGCTGATATTTGATGTCTATGAGCGGATAGTCCAAATCCTGGTTTATGATTGAGGTTATTGATCCTTGGAATGCTTATACGAGTCTGATGACAAGAACATATAATGAACTTAGACGTGAAGAATTAGGAGGTTTAAGCCTATTATGATGAAACCAGGACCGAGGATGAAATGATGATCGCAGTCTCGATGCTATGAATCTATAAGATGATTTCAGTGGGAGTAGACGAGAGTACGTCACGAGCCCTAAATGTAGGATGTGATTAATGGCCTAGACTAGATCTCGTGGGTTGATCCAGTCTTGAAGAGTATAACCTTATATTGGAAAGGAATCAGGTTTTTGAATCCTCAATAAGTATGTTTGAAGTCAATAGTGACAATCCTGACCTGATGAATGCAAGATGAACTATGTGATTGATTGAGAATATAAATTGAGGAGCGACTCATGTTGTATTACATTATAGGTTATTAATCTAAAGTATAAAAGCTGATGAATTATAACTGTTGGTGACCTTTGATATGATAGGGTGTTCATTTCCCCTGAGTGATGAGGAGTGTTTTGAGACTCTCATCAAGGAGATCTATAGCGTCCGCCTGTAACGCAGAGAGGGCTAGGGTGGGACGATGCACAAGCTGAGGGTCTTTCCCTCATGTGCGATGATTAGTAGGGTGTTCTTTCCCCCCAAGTGATTGTTTGTATGTTTGCATGTGTGTGATGTGGCGGGTCGCTGGCTCTCTCGGTGGCACACTCCGGAGGGTTCGTACAGTGACTCTAGGGTAGCCTCATGGTCGAACAACAACGTGCGCCCTAGCCTAGTTTGTTGTTTGTGTAGGTGTTAGCCACCTGGAGTTTGGCCTGAGCTATGCCTCGGTTCTTTTGTTTGTTCCGCCAGTATGGGCGATGACTGAGTACGGGCTCGGACAGCCGTACGTAAGGCCTAGGGGTGATAGTGCTTAAACACTCTAGAAGTGGTCAGGACGTGCCACTGCCACCATTTGGCCACGATGGTGGTGCCTGTGGGATTAGCTACCCCGCGAATAAGTGTCTTAGTCGTTAGTTTGTACTTGATTTCGATCAAGTGCTTGCGTCTCGACATTGTGTGTTTGTTAAGTTTATGTTGACATAGATTTCATGTGCATTTGTGATGATGATGTTAATCCCGGTTGGGTTTATACTTTTACTTATACTGCTCTTAGATAGATGATAATACGTTTCATAATGTTTAGCTTAGCCTTCGTTGGGTGTGTGAGTGTGGACACCGCTAGGTTCGAAACAGTAGAACTTATACTTTCATGTTCTTTATACACTGCTTACTCATATACTCATAATTGATAGGTTGCTAATTTACTCACTATATATTATACTACTCGTCTGTTATACTATTGCATATTATACTGCATGTCACTTCCTGCAGCGTGGTATTTCCCTCCCTTGAGCGTTAGGGCTTTGGGGGGAGCGGGAAGAACCACTCAGTCTAGTTTGACTGACGCGTTCGAGCTTATCATTTTTAGGCGGAGACTCCGTTGATGGCAACGCAACCATGGGTGTTTCTAAAGCTATGACGTGGACTCGACGTGGACTTGGCGTGAAGATAGAAGACATGATGATGACTGTTGCTACCCTTAGCAACATCATCTGTCATATAGTTAGTCATTAGGTTTACATATTTACTGCACTTATATATTATCTTTCATCCGGCTTGGCATGTTACTTGTGAGCCCCCGGATTTTCTAAAGACTGTTGTACTTGGACTGTGGGGCCATCGTGCCGTTGTTGTGGCTATTTCTGTCTTGTTCTATATACTCTTATATTTCTGTGCTCTACTACGTGGCTGCTAGTCTTCCGCTAGTGTTACTTCCGCTACTGCTCATAGTGAACCCTGGTTGGGGTGTGATGGTTGTTCGCTTAACACCGTCGTCGGTTCGTAGCTTGGAAGAGAATGATGGGAGAGTGTTGAGACGTTCATACCTCTACTCTTCCGTTATTCCCTTCTTTGTTGCGGATTGGCGGCGATGTGCGATAAGATCCCCTGTTCGTGCCAGTTTCCGAAGGGGGGTCTTACACTTGGAGTTGGGCGAGTGGGGGCCTGGCACCTCCCCATTCGCCCCCTTGGGTCTCGGCGAGTGGGGGTATGGGACCTCCCCACTCGCCCCCTTAGGTCTCGGCGAGTGGGGGTCTGGGACCTCCCCACTCGCCCCCTTGGGTCTCGGCGAGTGGGGGTCTGGGAACTCCCCACTCGCCCCCTCCCGGCACCTCCTTCCCGGATGGCTGGCCGAGGGTGTTCTCGCCAACCAGCTGAGGCGAGGCCTCCGGACCACTTTCTCTCCTGCCTTCGCCTATCGAGGCGAAAGCTACCTGCAAGGTCTGCATGACTTCCCGCTTGAGATTTTCAAACATCTCCAACGTCACTCCAGCCACCGGGGGTTGCGAGTGACCTGGGTCGGATCTTCCTCCACCTCCGTCCATGGAGCTCATCTTGAGAGTTTCATGAGTTGGTCACACTCCACGCTCACCGCACCACAATGTTGAAACCGATTTCTCGGTCTCTGTGGAGTTCGGGGCCCCCAACAAGTTGAGGGGTGGCCAACTCTTACTCCCCCCCCCCCCCAAGTGAGACCTCTAGGTTGAAGGTGTTGGAACTATGAACTGGACCAAGGGCTCGGCGAGGAGGTCCCACCACATACCCGGAAGATCTTTAGAGCGCTTCCCCTCCCAAGCCAATGCCGGGCTTGGGCACCATTTGGAGACTCTCCTCACCCCACAAGGGAGGTTTGGGGAGGGAGAGGGAAAGAGGGAGAGAGAACTAGCCTGGAATGAGCCTCCTTCTAAATGGTGCCCTCTTGGTCCTATTTATAGGATTTCTGGATTTGGGCTGCGAATAATCAAAAACTGTCTGCGAAGTTACCAAAATGCCCCCGGATTTGGCCTGCGAATAGCCAAATCCCGTTGTTCTGCAGCGCTAAACGCAGACCAGAACACCCTCCCGGGGCCGGGCGAGAGGGGGCTGACCTCCTCCCTGTCTCGCCCCCCCTGCTGGGGATGGGGGCGAGAGGGGGGCTCGCCCCCCCCCCCCCCCCCCCCCCCCCCCCCCCCCCCTATTGGAGATGGGGGCGAGAGGGGGGCTCGCCCCACCTCCTCTCGCCCCCCTATGTTGGGGGCGGGGGCGAGAGGGGGGCTCGCCCCACCTCCTCTCGCCCCCCTAAGCTGGGGGCGGGGGCGAGAGGGGGGCTCGCCCCACCTCCTCTCGCCCCCCCTAAGCTGGGGGCGGGGGCGAGAGGGGGGCTCGCCCCACCTCCTCTCGCCCCCCCTAAGCTGGGGGCGGGGGCGAGAGGGGGGCTCGCCCCACCTCCTCTCGCCTCCCCTTTGCTGGGGGCGGGGGCGAGAGGGGGGCTCGCCCCACCTCCTCTCGCCCCCTTTGTTGGGAGCGGGGCGAGAGAAGCTCGCCCCCTCCTTGCTCGCCTCCTACACGTGTTGGGCGAGCGGGAGGCCTCTACATCCACCGCTCGCCCTCCTCTCTCCCTGCCCTGGAATTTGCTAAAAACGATGTTAAAAATACCTCGTGGGATCTAGGGGCCCACTCGGCGAATACAGGATTGTACACATCGGTTATTATAATAACCGCTGTCTATAGTCCCCTGGCGGTCACTATAGACATCGGTTATTATAATAACCGCTGTCTATAGTCTTCATATGTTTTTTTTAAAAAAATTAATGTCCGCCTTGCATTTGCTCGCCTTATTATCGCCTAGGCGTCCGCCTTGTCGCCTAAGCGTCAAGGCGCCCGGGGCTCGCCTTGGTACGCCTTGACACCATGATAAGAATGGATGGGATACATGGAAGATTGGATGGATGCGGCTATGGGTAGGAAGGCGGAGGCGGTAAGCCACCTCACCGAGGCCTGCAGGAGATGAAGCAAAATACAATTGTAAACAGTAAACTAAGAATAGGGAAAAAGTACAAAAGAAAAATGTAACATTAAAAAAGTAAAATTACACTAAATTAAATAAACATCCAAAATAAATAGATAAATTCTTATATAGCTGGAGCAAAATACACATTCTTATATAGCTGGAGAAAAATCCATCAATACAAACTCTAACTAATTATTTGTTAATCTTCCCATAACAACCATTATTGTCATCTTTGAACAATCCCTTCTACTGGGTAGATAGTAGCAAATTACTTCAAGGGAACTCCAAGGGCTGGGATCTTCAGGGTGGAGTTCTCGAATGGAGGAGTTCTCGCATAGGGAACTCCAGGGTGGAGTGCTCGCTCCCTTTATTCCTCTTGGCTCGCTCCCGCCTAGGCTATTGGAGTTCCCGCATAGGGAACTCCACCCTGGAGTTCCCGCATGAACTCCATGAGATCCGGATCCTTATCAGATGCGAGGATTCTAGTAACTCCGCCAATATGTACAATCATAAATGTCATCACTCAACCACTCTCGTTTCCAAAATATCAAATGCACAGGGCAGAGACAACCAGAGTAAAACAAAATTGATCCTAGACTTCCAAATTAATCCAAATTGATCCTAGATTTCCAAAATATCAAATTCATCCATAAATTCATGAAAGATTTCCAAATTAATCCGTCCCTTTTTTACATTTCCTATATATCTTGTCTTGAACCAATTCACCGAACTAACTATTATTCCAAGTATATTGATTCTTGTAAACCATAAGTTATACTTAACAAAAGAATTTAAAAGTTAAATGCAGCGAGTTCTAGATCGGGTCTCCCATTAACAACGACTTTTTCACCTCCTATGCCGAGTGTCACTGCTTGGAATCTCATTCCTCTGCGATATCATCTTCTCTTCCAAGCGCTGCTGCCAGCTAGGGTTCAATTACAATTGTGGAGAGACAAACACCATATCCTGAGTTCATAAAATTATGGAATAACAAAACAGAGTCACCAATAAGCAAGTTCATACTCTTTGCACCATTCCACCACCACGTTCTATTCCGCAGCATGACGAACCCTGGAGATGAACATATTACACTGGCAACGAAACCTGGTTGATGCCTTCGTCTTACTCAACTTAATCTTCCATAAATTCGTGACTATCTATTCTTTGATCGCAGTTTTCGAGATGTACGAAATGTCGAACTCGCCCAACTTGATGCACCATTTCTCCAACCTTTCCGAATGCTCTGTCTTCTCCAAAGAGGTCTTCAGGGGGTGTCCGGTGTAACATTCTAAATGTCTAATCGTTAATTAAGACAGGGCTTAGAAAAAAATTACTTCATGGGGTTTCTATAAAGCCAATACTGTCATAGAGCAAATGTTAAATTTTTCTAAGCTTAGAGAAAGAATCATAGTTGCATAATCAACAACGTGAACATGATAAGAGCTAACTAACTTCAAACAATTTCATCACAAACATCATCATTTTAAGAGGTTAAACATGTAATAGTCTGGAGTTCAAATTCAAAATACACGATCACGACTAAAAAAATTCGAATGCAATTTTAGCTCTTAAACTTGCATAGCTATATAAAGTACCGATAAAGATCTTACAATTACTCATGAGGCTTCTGATGATCCCTAGAGAGATTTCTTGATTTCTTCTACCCTCAGATAACTGTTTTTGTCTTCCAATACCTACAGCATGATTTTATGAGGGGCGAGTTAAAAAGACTTAGCAAGTTCATGTCTTCCTTAAATAAATGTACCCATGAAGGATGGACTGCAGGGACACTATCCTGCATGTATCTGATGCTAACTAAGCCATCAATAGTTTCTGTCAGGATCTTAGGTGTTATGACTATATATATTTTAATTTTCTGATTTGTCTTGATTATGAATTCTACTTGTAAACTACCTTAACTTAAGAATGTCATTTATGTTTTTTCTCTTTGAATGGTAATATGTTATGGGCTTCCTTTGGGGCTTCATCGGAGGTAGCGGTGGAGGCTGAAGATACTGTTGAAAGGTAATCAAGACATCAACCTTAATAATCCAGATCACCTGCAAAGAAATACCAAAGAAGTCAAAGACACCGAAAATAATTTCCCAGAAGATATATCTTCTGACGAACAACGCTCTTTTCTTGAAGGAAGCAACAGTGGATCCTCTATCTTTTGTTTATGAACAAGTTGTACCTTTTGTCTTTTTCTGTTTTAGCCCATCCTGCAGCCATATAAAAGAGTGGCAATTGTAAGGGTGTGGGTGTGGAGTTTTTTCTTAATTTCCAGTTGTTGTGTAATGTGTGTGATGTATTCCCTCCTTTTCCAGTGATCAATGCATGCTCGATAGTACCGTCTACCTTCCCCAAATTTCTTGTTTTAGTTCTTTTTTCTACATGGTATCAGAGATAGGTTGTGGGTGCATGTGTTTTGCTATCCACCATCAGATCTAGTGGAAATCTGTGTGTAGTTCTATTCTTTCTTTCTCACTGTTTGTTCTTCATACGGCTTCATCTAGCAATATGCCCCAACTCTTCCTTTACTCCCCTAGTGGAGTTTCGGTTTTTGAAGGCTCAGATTATGACTACTGGCTGGTTCAGATGCGCACTTTGTTCATATAACAAGGTCTATGGGATTTGATTCAAACAGGATATACTCAGCCAACAGCTGCCCAGCCTTTAGAGCAATGGGAAGCTGAGCAAATCAAAGTATATGCTGAAAATAAAAAACGTGATGCAAAAGCTCTGTTATATATTCAACAAGAAACTGGAAGAAGTATTTTCCCTAAAATAATGGGAGTTCTCACAACCAAAGAAGCATGGGAACTCCTCAGAACCAAATTCCAGGGCTCCTCCAAGGTAATATCCATACAACAACAACAACAACATAACCCATATAGTCCCCAATCATTGGGGGTATGGGCGGGGGAAGATTGGAAACAGACCTAACCTTTGGCACTATGCACAAAGTGGCTTCTCTCAGAGGAGAAAGACCTAACCTTTGACAATAAATGCACAAAGTGGCTGCTCACAGAGTACCACTGAAATAGTGGCCCCCTATACCGTCGCGTTTGCTGCGGAATCATGCCCTCAAATCAAAGCCAAAGACATCAGAGAGGGCAGAACCAAGAATCCATTTTGATTTATGTGCACATAACCATGCTTCCTTCATTCAGCATCCAGAGCATTGGTGAAGCACAATACAAGGTAATATCCATAAAACTTCAAAATTCATGGCAAGCTTTTGATACTTTGCAAATGAGAGAAGATGATACCTCTACTTCATATCTATCTAGAATAGCCACTATCACCAACCAAATAAAAAGTTATGGAGACACAATAGATGAAAGAAAGATCATCCTGAAAGTTCTTAAAACTCTCACTCACAAATATGCTATAGCTGTGGCTGCCATTGAGGAGGCCAACGATGTCAATACTCTCACAATGACAGACCTTATGGGCTCCCTGCAAGCTCATGAAGAGAGAATCAAGAGGTATGAAACTCAATCTTTGGAACAAGCATTTCAAAGCAAAGTGGCGTTAAATCAAAACAAACACTATGAGGAAGCCACTAAAAAGGAAGAAAAGGACAAACTAATACAAAGATCACCTCTCTTTTGCATCCTATGCAAAAGAAACAACCATGAAGCATACGATTGTTTCAATAAATGCAAAAAGGTGTAAGTATCCAACCCATTTCAACAAAGACTGTGATTTCAACAAAAACCTGAAAGACAAGTTAGAGAAGAAGCACATTTTGGTGAACAAGAAGATGAAGATTGTGTTTTTTACTCTTGTGATGGTAGTGAAGAATCAATTAGTGGCATCTGGTACTTAGATAGTGGGTGTTCAAACCATATGACCAGTAATATGGAAGCTTTCATTCACTTAAATGAAAACCTCAGCTCTCAAGTCATTCTGGGAGATGGAACGGCTAAGTCTATAAGAGGGAGGGGCACTATTGCTGTCAGGTCTAAGAATGGTCAGTATAAACACATCTCAGATGTTCAGCATGTCCCTGAATTAGCCCAAAACTTGTTAAGTATAGGGCAATTGCTTAACAAAGGCTACAAACTCATATTTGACAACTTTTGCTGCACTATTATTGAAAAAAGTACATCTCAAGTCATTGCTAGAGTCAGAATGACTAGCAACAAAGTCTTTCCTCTAACCTTACCTCAAGATCAAATGAATTTTAAGGTAACTGAAGGCACATATACCATAACCTGGCACAATAGGTATGGACATCTAAATTTCACAGATTTAAAAAAACTTCAGTCGAAAGCCCTTGTGATAGGTCTTCCCAAAATCTGTTCTGAGAACAGCATATGCAAGGACTGTGCCTCTAATAAAATACATAGGCAGCCACATCTTCAACAGACCTTGTGCAAAACAAAGTCACCTCTAGAATTGGTTTATGCCGACATTTGGGGACCGTCTAGAACACCTTCCATTTCAGGAAAACAATATTATCTCCTAATTGTAGATGACTACACCAGAATGATGTGGATCTACTTCTTGAACCATAAATCTGATGCTTTTACTAAGTTCAAACACTTCAAGGCCTAAGTGGAAAATGAACTGAACAACACAATCAAGGCTGTAAGAACCGACAGGGGTGGGGAATTTACCAGCAATGAGTTTAATACTTACTGCCTCAAACATGGAATTAGACGAGAGCTAACTGTTAAAACACTCCTCGGCAGAATGGGATTGCAGAAAGAAAAAATCGAACAATAGTTGAGATGATCAGATGCCTTTTAAACCATAACAAAATACCAAAGACTTATTGGGCAGAGGCAACAAACACTGTTGTATATCTGTTAAACAGGGCTCCTTGTCGAGCTCTCGACTGCAGCACTCCTTTTGAAGTCTGGTACAAAATCAAACCCAATATAAACAATCTGAGAGTTTTTGGCAGTTTAGTTTACAGTCTTGAAAATCAACATAACAGAGACAAGTTAGCTGAAAAAGCTGTTACAGGAATTCTTCTTGGTTATAGTGATAAATCCAAAGCTTATCGTATATATAACCCCTCCACTTCCAAGTTTTTTATTACCAGGAATGTCATAATAGATGAAAGCAGCAGCTGGGACTGGAGTGTGATTCCGGGTCAGACATCATTCCTGGAGGTTACACAGGAATCAAGTACTCATGAGCCACCTGAGCCTGTGCCTTCCATTCCAGCAAATTGTCCTCAGCAATCATCTCAATCTGAGCACATTGAGCCTGAATATATGTGTGAATCCTCATTCCCATAATCACCACACAAGTATAGGTCTATCTCTGACATCTATGATCAATGTCATGTAGCTTTCTTCATAAAGGAACCTACTAATTACAATGAAGCTAGTAAAAACTCTGAGTGGATACAGGCTATGGAAGAAGAGCTAGCCTACATTAATAAAAATGAAACCTGGGAACTGGTTGATCTACCATCCAAAAAATCTGCAATTGGATTAAAATGGCTTTACAAAGTCAAATATAATGAAGATGGTGAAGTCAGAAAACACAAAGCAAGACTTGTAGCTAAAGGCTATGCTCAGAAGGAGGGCGTAGATTATGCTGAAACATTCTCACCAGTAGCTCGCTTCGAATCAATCCGTGTATTACTTGCCATAGCTGCCCAACATCACTTCCCAGTCTTTCAAATGGACGTGCAATACGCCTTCTTAAATGGCAGAATAGATGAAGAGATCTATGTCCAGCAACCTGAAGGATATGAAGTCAAAGGAAAGGAAGACAAGGCCTACAGGTAAAAGAAATCCTTATACGGTTTGAAGCAGGCTCCCAGAGCTTGGAACACCAAAATAGACTCAAATTTGATACAAAATGGCTTCATCAAAACAGTCAATGATCCGGCCATGTATGTAAAGAAGCAAGGAGGAAGAGAAGTATTGATTGTAGCTCTTTATGTCGATGGCTTACTTATCACTGGATCTTGCATTAATATGATAAATATCTTTAGACAATATATAAAGCATGAATTTGTTATGACTGATCTGGGCTTGACCAGTTACTTCCTAGGAATTCAAATCTACCAAAGCAATCAGTGTATCTCCATTACTCAAAACAAATATGCAGAAGACATTCTGTGTCGATTTGGGATGGAAAATTCCAAGCCTACCTCTACCCCAATGGTAACTGGGGAAAAACTCAAAAAAGAAGACGGGGAGCAGAAAGCAGAACCAGAAAATTATAGAAAATTAGTAGGCTCACTCATATATCTGACCAACACTAGGCCTGATATTGAGCATGCGGTCAGTATTGTCTCTCGATATATGCAGGCACCCAGCATCAAACACCTCGTGGCCGCAAAACGCATTCTGCGTTACATCAACGAAACCAGAAATTTTGGCTTGAAATATGTTAAAGATGAGAGAAGATAAGGGGCTACTCAGACAGCGATTGGGCGGGATGCTCTGATGATCGAAAGAGTACCTCGGGGTATCTATTCTTCATGGGTACCAAGTTAATTTCCTGGAGCTCCAGAAAACAGAAAACTATAGCCTTATCGTCTACAGAGGCAGAATATACAGCATTATGTGAAGCTGCAAAAGAAGCTGTGTGGCTTAAGAGACAGCTGGGAGAAATTCTAGGGCAAGAAGAAGAAGCAGTTAACATCAAAGTCGACAATACTTCCGCCATAGCCCTCGGCAGGAACCCCATATTCCACAACAAGACCAAACACCTAGAAATCAAGCTTCATTTCACAAGGGATCTCATCTCCAAAGGAGAAATCATACTTGAGTACTGCAATTCCAAAAACCAGATCGCCGATCTCTTGACAAAACCTTTACCTGCCCTAAGTTTCGAGGAATTAAGAGGAAAGATGAAGGTAGAACGATGTCTAGATTAAGGGAGCATGTTGAAAGGTAATCAAGGCATCAACCTTAATAATCCAGATCACCTGCAAAGAAACACCAAAGAAGTCAAAGCCACCAAAAACAATTTCCCAGAAGATACCTGACGAACAACGCTCTTTTCTTGAAGGAAGCAACAGTGGATCCTCTATCTTTTGTTTATGAACAAGTTGTACCTTTTGTCTTTTTCTGTTTTAGCCCATCCTGCAGCCATATAAAAGAGTGGCAGTTGTAAGGGTGTGGGTGTGGAGTTTTTTCTTAATTTCCAGTTGCTGTGTAATGTGTGTGATGTATTCCCTCCTTTTCCAGTGATCAATGCATGCTCGGTAGTACTGTCTACCTTCCCCAAATTTCTTGTTTTAGTTCTTTTTTCTACAGATACAAGGGGGGGTAGGGGGAGACCTTAGAATAGAGAAAGAAGATGAGAAGAGGGAACTAGAGAGAGAGAATGATAACTTTAGATTAATTTTTCATATCCTTGCTCATACAATGACTGGTCTATTTATATACACATAATATTAACCCTAACAAATAAAGATAATTGTTTACCCGGAATTCTACCACCAGTTTTCTTCATGCTTGCCGGCCAAGGCGGTCCGCCTTTCCAGTGATCGCGCAAGCCGCTCGAGACGGTTCAGTAATCATCTTCAGGAAGAGCAGAGACAACTTCTAGGCTGACCGCCGGACCGCGCGGTCAGAGTTATTTTTCTTAGTTATTGCTTTTCGCACACCATGTAACCTCTCATCTCTATCCGGTTCTCCTTTACCCCCAGGTAGCCCGTAGTTTTGGAGTCTACCCGTTTGAACCGGCTCCCTCTGCTATAAATAGGGGTGAACAGTACCCAGAAGGGACGCTGATTCGAATCCTCAAGCATGTTTCCTCCGGCTGCGGTCTCAAATTTAGTCTCTTCTCGGCCTCCTGGTTTCCAGCTAGACTTTTCTCCTCTCTTGTAACCGCTCCCTTTGATCTATAAATTGTCCGCAACAAATGGTATTTTCCATTGCGAGAAAATCTGGCATCGCCGCTTTGCGGCCTCTGTCCTTCCTTCCTCCAGTCAGATCTTGTCAGCCAAAGAGTAACCGACAACTCACAGTTCCCCCCGCTCTCTTTAGTGTAAGTTCGTGGAGTAGCGTTTTTTGTGTCAACAATAATAATAAATATAATACAACCGACTCAATACATAAATACTTATAAAAATATATATATATATATGAGGACGTGGGACACTGGGACCCCTAACGTAATACTTATGCTATAAATGTGTCCATGATTTGTGCTTGTACAATCTGTAAGCTTAAGATTTTATGCTCGTTGTCTCATGTATTTGTACTTTAAAGATTATCATATTTATTTCATAACATGAGTGGTTAAGAGCAATTATATGGTCGCGGATTCGGCGCCTTGTGGGTTCTTTCAACTATGACTGGCATACATCACAGGTATCCTCCTATCTAATTTCTCTAGCACTTCAGAAAATCAAGCAACTCTAAATGCACTTGTGCATACTCTAAATTTCAACATTTCAACATTGTAGTGTAGCTTTAACATGTTTTTTTCGGTGCCCTATTTTTTTGTTCAAGTATTTTAGGAAATGGTAGGGACTATGAGATCTCACTACCACTTAGTTTCCAATATAATGCTTATTAAATTTTAGGGCAGTGGGTTATTATATGACTTTGACATCAATGCATATCTTATGATTTAGTTACGTGGAGGTCTTGTGTTATGGGTCTCGAGCACCGGGCCTAGTTATTTATTATTGTTGTCTTTAGTATGTGTTATCATTGTTGTCTTTAGTATGTGTTATCATTGTTGTTTGTCTTTTATTAGTATTGTCTTTTCGTACATTGTAAGCCTATATAAAGGCATGGGTATGTTTGTATGTCATCATCAATGAGAGAAGTCTATGTCCTCAAATCCTAAAGAGATTTTGGTAGCTCTATCCACCTGAGCAAGCTCCTCTTAGACAATCGTGGTTCCAGTTCCGCAATATCCCCTCCGCCTCCGGCCACCACTCTGGCGAGCATGTAACATCTTTCTCTTGATTTTTTATTCAATGCGGTGCTAAGGATGAAAGGGCAAAGATTCACTTATGAAGAACTTTGAATCACCTTCAAGTACAGTTCTTGTTGAAACCGATTTCTCGGTCTCTTGTAAAGCTCGGGGCCCTCACCGAAATGAGGGGCAGCTAGCCCTTACTGATCCCTCGGAGAAAACGGACGGAAAACTAAGAAAACAACTAAGGCCCTAGTCGCAGCGAGGAGGTCCCTCCACTAACCCGGAAGATCGTTGAGCGCTTCCCCTCCCAAGCCAAAGCTGAGACTTGGGCACCTTGGAGAGCTATGAAAATGCTAACCAAAGAAAGCCTAGGGAGAGAGAAGCCAAAGTGAGATGCTCACCAAAGGTGCCCTCACGGTCCTATTTATAGATTTTCTGGTCCGGCCTGCAAATAGCAGGATCCCGCCTTTTGATTTTACTATCCGCACCCCAATTGGGTCTGCTAACAGCGGAACTCCGCTGTTTGGTCCGGCTAATGACAGGCCAACGGGGGTAAAGGGGTAGGTTGGTCGATCCCGGCGACTCCGGGAGGAATCTGACTCGCCAGTCTTCTCGCGACCCTTCGGCGAGTTTCTGACTCGTTCGCCTCCTTGCGAGTACTCAGCGGGCCTCTGGCTCGCTCGCCTCCTTGCGAGTACTCGGCGGGCCTCTGGCTCGCTCGCCTCCTTGCGAGCCACCGGGCTCGCTTTGCTTTTGTTTGCCCATCCTCTAGGCGAATATCGGGGTTGTACACAATCCCCTCTCTTCGTGAGGCTACCTAGGCTCGCGAAGAATCATCCAACCTTTGATATTCGCCGGCCCCTTGGTGACGTGGCGAGAATCTTTCGGTGGGTCCCATGCCCACCACTATAAATACCACTCTCCCTGACCGTCATCCGAACTTTTTCATTTTTCTCTATCTTTTCTTACTCGCCGCATGCCCCAACGCGATGTCGAAAAGGATGAGATGTTGGCCCGCCTAAAGGCTTCGCAGGCGGCCCAGAAGGGGAAGACCGCTGTCATCGCTTCCTGGAATTCCCCGCGACGCTCTCCGCCTCCGCCTTCCCTAAGAACGACAAAGGCTGTTCGGCGCGCGGCCGGTGGGGGAGGATCTTCTTCTTCGCCGCACTCCCCTGATGAAGGGCTCGTCTCGCAGGTATTATCGCCAAGCTCGCTCATTTGATGCCCTTCCCTCTTTGCCTTATTTATCCTATTCGCAGAATGATCCTCCGGACGAGAGCGAGAAGGCCAAACACGGAGATCCATCTCCCCTCTACGGGTGGGGGTGACGTTCTTCTTGCGGATACGAGGGCCGTTGGTCGACAGGACTCGCCTTCGCAACGTGGTGAGTGGCTTACCTTGTTTTCCCTCACGTTCCTTGACTCGCTAAATCGTGCTTACTTCTTCATGCAGTGTCCTCTCTCGCGGCCCCAGAGGATCAAGCTCCTCCTCCGGCGAACTCGCCCGTTATGCCGAATCAAACTATCCCAACTCCCGGATTCGGCTTACTGGGTCAGAGGAGCCCAGAAGGGACGTTGATTGCCGAGTCTGGACCTGGCTCCAGACCGCGCTCGCCTCCGGTCTGGGTAAGGCCCTCACCCCTGCCTTTATTGAAGCATTCCGAGGCCAGCCGGGCACCTCCCGCCAGCAGCCCAGCACCCGAATTCCCCCGCTAGGTTAGGCTGTCGCTATTGAGTGTTGTTTTCACTTTGTCGCTGATTACTACTTCGCAGGTGACCCGACGACCCCTCTCTCCGAGTCAGAGTCTGGAGCGTTGGAGATATCTCCGCCTCCCTCGCCTAGCCAGGTTGCTGACTTTCTGGGGGATCCCAGCGATCCGGAGCGAATGACGAGGCGGGTCACGGAGATATTCCAGAAGCATACCACCCTGCTGAGGGATCTACACGAGCAGAATCGGTTGGACCGGCTCGCCAATGAAGAAAGGTTCGCCGCGATGGAGGATGCGAACGCGCGCGTTCTCGCTGAGATACGGTCGCCCGATCATGGCGACGCGACCTCCCCCGGGGTGTACATTGCTCGCATCGATGATTACATGCGACTGACGAGCCAGGCGAATCGGTCACTCCGTGAGTACCATTACCCGCGAGTCCCCCCTCGCTCTGGTGTCCGAGGTCGCGGTCGCTGGAAATGGCTACGATACTGAGGACCCTAGTACTTCTTCTTATTGTTCTTCTTTCCCCTCCTCTTCGCTAGGAGGTGCTGCGAACAATTTTTATGAATTTGTAATAATGACACTTCGACTCGCTTGCGAGCTCTTTATTCTTTTTTCTGATTTCTTTTTTCGCCCTACCTGGCTCGCTTTTGCATGGATGGTGTTTGTGTTTTCATTACTCGTGCTCAGGCACTGTCTTTGCTGGTTTTATGATTTATTTATTTAGCGATAGCCCGCCAATGGAGAAAAGCTTTTGACAGGTTGTCGACTCGCAGGGAGCGAATTGGATCCCTGGAGGCGGAAGAGTACCGCGCGAATCCGCTATCCGCAGATATCGACGCTTCGGCTTCTTCCCGCCTTTCTTATTTCTATAAATAGCCGACCCTTTTTTCTTTCAACCACCGCATTTACTGTTATTTCTTCGCGCTCTTTCTCCTTCTGTTTCTCTCGCAGATCTAGCTCATCCTCGCGACCTTTGCGATTCAGCGGATCACAGACACCATGGTCGGCGAGGCGGAAACTGAGGGGCGAGCCAAGTGTGCCAGGGCCTTCCTCGACGGCATTTTTTACTGCGCCAACCTCACGAAGGAGTACCAGACCGCCGTGGACCAGTTCATCCACTCCGGTTTCGTGGCTCGCTGCCCTACCGAGGGGATACCATCAGCGACCCACATTCAGACGAGCTCGTGATTCCCGTTGCCCACTTCGAAAACGGGTTGCGACTCCCACTCTGGCCGGAAGTGCACCAGGTATATTTATTTCTCATCCCTGATATCCTTGACTTGCTTTGCGAATGGCGCTTAAACTTCGTCGGCCTTTCCAGGTGCTCAAGTACTTTGGCGTCCTGCCGAGTCAACTAACGCCGAACGCGATCGCCGTGGTGGTCGCGTTCGCCAGTTATCTCAGGGCGGAGGGGATCGAGTTCAGCCTGCTCGTCTTCCGCAAGGTCTTCTCGTTCCGCGCGTATAGGGACGGGACGGCCCACTTCGCGAGCCAGCATGTCACCGTCTGCGAGACGGTGAATAAATCTCATTATTGGACGCAGAAGTTCGTCCTGGTGAAGGGTCCCTTCGGCCACGTCTCCTACGCCCCTACCCAGCGAGACGAGGCCGTCTACCGCCCTCTGACCTCGCTAGGGGGTTGTGATGCGGCCCTGTACCAGTTCCTCAAAGGAAAGAACTTCGAGGTCGCTTTCCTCCGAGAGCGAGTGGACCTCCCGCCACCCGTCCTTCCGAGAGAAGGTTTGACTCGCACTCGCCAACTTTCTTACTCCCTCTCCCTTTGATCGTCTAACGTTCCTCGTTACCTTTGCAGGGGAGCGTGAACTACCCCTCAATCCACCTCATGCGCCTCCCTCTTCCCTTACCTCCAGCTCGCTCGCGCGCGTGGCTGCCGAGGCCTGCCGCGACGTCCCGAGCTCCTCGTCGGGGAAGAAGCGCCCTCCTCCCCTACGCCGGTCCGCCTCGCAGGGGGCGGCGAAGAAGACCAGGAAGACTCCCTCGGCTGCTAAGGCGAAGGAGGTCGTGGATCTGTCTGAGCCCGATCTCCCCTCTCCTTCTGCTGTGGATCGGGAGCTCGCCCAAGAGGGGGGCGAGCCCAAGGAGACGGCCGCCAGGCCCAAGCCGTCGAGCCATACTAACTTCGGGCTCGGCATGAAGCTGGTGGATGCGGTCGGCGAACCGGTGCTCGCGTGGGACCCTGACCAGAACAAGATCGCCTGCTCCTCTCTGCTCCCTTCCTGGGTTGAGGACGGCAAGGCCGGGGGTGAGGCGTTCTCCCTCGCCTTTGGCCTCTATGGTCGCGAGGACGCCTCCCTCTTTCGGTCCTTCATGCCGAGGGGGGTCGTGTACGAGGCGATGCGAGCCCAGTTCCGGGCGATGGAGCTAACTCACATGGTGGGTCGCCGGTACCTCACGGCAGATAGGGAGATCAAGGAGGTCAATGTCGAGCTTCAGAAGTCCGTGGATGAGGTCGCGGAGCTTAAGGGGAAAGAGGCCTTGTCAGAGGGCCTCCTCGCCAGTCTTCAAGGCGGACTGGTAAGTAGTGCTCTACGGAAGTCTTTTTTCAGCTCGGCTTCGTTCTCCTCTCGCTAACCCGCCTTTTGCAGGATGTCGAGTCCGTCAGTCAGCTCCACGCGCGGATTGCTGACTTGGAGTTGGAGAACACTTGCCTCAAGGCCCGGGTCCACGACCTGGCCTCGGTGGTGCTACCTCCCCCCCTCCCCCCCTCCGCGAGCTGGGACTCGCGGTCAATCGCGGGAAGAGAAGGAAGCCGACCGCAAGAGGTCGATGGAGATCGCGGAGCTCGTCCTCGACATTCTCAAGGGAGCGGGCATGATCATCCCCGATGCCATGGAGTTCACCGGGGAGGAAGTCGTGACCGAGTTGTTCGCGCCCATTTCCGAGGCGGAGGGTCGAGAGAGCGATTGAAGAGCTGCCTGGCGAGCCGCCTTGATTTCTCTTTTTGTTAATAATGTAAAAGTTTTCCTTTCTTTTTGTTTCCGGCGAGACCGCCGCTGAATTGTAATCTTTTGTGAGGAATGAAAGAGAATGTTTTATCAATCTTTTTCTGTGTTATAGTTTTATTTACGATTCGCAAGCGATCTTTTCTGTTGTGCCCGCGCGGCCCTAATCTTTTTATGTTCGTGTCTGTAGATCTTTGTTCGGCGTTCGCGCTCGCCTCTATTTTATTGGCAGCTTTTCCTCGTCGCGTCGTGTCTAGGTCGCTCTCGCCTACCTTTCTTCTGTGGCGTCGTGAGGACTTAGGTTGTAGGGCCTTATCTCTATTCGGGACGTTATTCGTTGGAGAGTCTTACGGGAGGGGTCTATATTAGCCTACCTCGTTCGCACTCGCCTCTGGCGAGCCCCCACCGATATTCACGGTTCGTCGCGAGAACGGGCTCCCCCCAGCTCACCTTCCTTATTCGCTTCGATATCGTTCGCGAGTGACCTTGCGAGCCGCCGGCTCTATTGCCCTTCCGCGAAAGACTCTCGTGCGCGGGCGGACCTCCGGTCTCGCCTCGCCCGGGTCTTGGGGTTGCTTGCGAGCCAAAATCTCTTGTCATGAGTATCTTGTTTTACCTGCCCAACCTACTTGCGACTTTTCCAGCCTCTCCAGAGATCAACCTGAACCCCCCGTCTAGTGAGAGCCCGGGAGCGGAATCGATCTGGGGCATTCCAGCACCACTACTTGTCACCTTGCCAGCCTCTCCAGAGATCAACCTGAACCCCCCGTCTAGTGAGAGCCCGGGAGCGGAATCGATCTGGGGCATTCCAGCACCACTACTTGTCACCTTGCCAGCCTCTCCAGAGATCAACCTGAACCCCCCGTCTAGTGAGAGCCCGGGAGCGGAATCGATCTGGGGCATTCCGGCACCACTACTTGTCACCTTGCCAGCCTCTCCAGAGATCAACCTGAACCCCCCGTCTAGTGAGAGCCCGGGAGCGGAATCGATCTGGGGCATTCCAGCACCACTACTTGTCACCTTGCCAGCTTCTCCAGAGATCAACCTGAACCCCCCGTCTAGTGAGAGCCCGGGAGCGGAATCGATCTGGGGCATTCCAGCACCACTACTTGTCACCTTGCCAGCCTCTCCAGAGATCAACCTGAACCCCCCGTCTAGTGAGAGCCCGGGAGCGGAATCGATCTGGGGCATTCCAGCACCAACACTGTTTGGGACCTGCCAAAGGATTGCTCCAAAATGCATATGTTGAGTAGGAAATATAAAAAGTCATTTACAACAAATGGCTAAGGATAAAACCTTTTTAAATCATCCCCACTCCTGGCTCGGCCAAAAGGTACCCCTTCCACATCCTGGAGTTGGTATCCTCCTGACCGGAGCACTTCGCTTACAATGTAAGGTCCTTCCCAATTGGGCTCTAGCTTGCCAACTGCGGCTCCTCTCCCGGCCGCGTCAACCTTCTTCAGCACTAGGTCTCCTTTCAGAAAGTGTTTTATCCGGATGTGCTTGTCAAAGTATCGGGCCATTCGTCGCTTGATTTCCTCCTGCCTGATGGTGGCCTGATCCCGGAGTTCCTCCACCAAGTCCAAGGATAGCCTTTGTTCTTCGTCATTGGCCACCAACCACTCTTCATCCCCTTCACCTGCGGCGATCACCCTGGGGGTCTTTACTTCGAACTCAATGGGAAGGACTGCTTCGAATCCATGGGAAAGTTTGAACGGGGTCTCCCCGGTGGCGGTGTTAGGGGTAGTCCTCAGGGCCCAGAGAACGGATGGTAGCTGCTCCACCCAATTCCCCCGGAGGTTCTCTACTTTCTTTTTTAACAGGTTGACGATTATCTTGTTCGCCGCCTCCACCTGGTCGTTGCTCCTCGGATGATGAACCGATGCGAACCTGAGGTCGACGCCAAGTTGGGTGCAGAAGCTAACAAACTCCTCGCTAGCAAACTGCGGCCCATTGTCTGTCACTATGGCCAGAGGGAGCCCGTGCCTACAAATTATCTCTCCCCACACAAAATTTCTTACAACTTGAGATGTTACCTTGGCGAGCGCCTTCACCTCTACCCACTTGGAAAAGTAATCGATCATGACCAGCAAGAACCTTCTCTGGCCGCTAGCTTGAGGGAAAGGGCCGAAAAGGTCCAACCCCCATATGGCAAAAGGCCAGGGGGCTGTGATGGTCCGAAGCCTCTGGGCTGGGAGGAGTTGGAGCGGAGCATAGAGTTGGCACTTCGAACACCTCCTTGCAAACCCGGCCGCATCTTTGCTGAGGGTGGGCCAGAAATAGCCTTGCCTCAACACCCTTCCTTCCAGAGTCCGGCTCCCGGAGTGACTCCCACACTCCCCGGAGTGGATTTCTTCTAGGATTCTCGGAACCTCTTCCTCGGAAACGCAACGGGCCAGGAGTCCCGAGAGAGTCTTCTTGTACAGCCCCCCTGCATGCAAAGAGTAATAAGCCGACTTATACCTGAAGCGCCGCCTGTCTATGTCTCCCTCGGGGAATTTTCCTGATGTTAAGAAAGAGATGAAGGGATCCATCCGCGAGACCTGCTGATCTACTTCCATCAGCTCTCCTTCCTCGATGGAGGGCCGGAAGAGTTCTGAAACCGTCCCTCCCGCTCGAGGACCGAACTTGGCTAGGAGGTCCGCGGGAGTGCTCTCTTCCCTTGGTACGTGTTTGATGGAGAAAGTGTGGAATTGCCCGATGACTCCCTTAACCTTCTCCAAGTATCGCAGGAGAGTCGGGTCCTTTGCCTCGAACTCTCCCTTGACTTGGCATGCTACCACCATGGAGTCCGTCGAGACCTCCACATCTTGCACTCCCAGCTCTCGAGCTAACCGCAGGCCTGCTATCACTGCTTCGTACTCCGCTTGGTTGTTGGTAATTGGGAAGTGGATGTTCAGGGCTTGCTCGATTCTTGTCCCTTGAGGACTCACTAGGATGATCCCCCCCCATAGGAGTGCTTTCCTGAGGCACCATCCACCAACATCCTCCATGCTACTAGGGGGGGGGGGGGGGGGGGGGTGGGTTCACGTTCACCCACCTCGGTCGTGTAGTCGGACATGAAGTCCGCCACCGCTTGGGCCTTGATTGATGTCCTGGGAATGAACGTAATATTGAACTCGCTCAGCTCCACGGACCATTTTGCCAATCTTCCCGAGTGTTCCACCCCTTCCATGATTTTGCGAAGCGGGTGGTCCGTCACCACTCTGATGGAGTGTGCCTGAAAGTAGGGTCGGAGCCTCCGCGCCGCCACCACTAATGCGAAAGCCAACTTCTCCAAGATTGGATATCGGAGCTCCGCCTTCTTCAGCACTCGGCAGACATAGTAGATAGGGAGTTGTTTTCTCCCCTCCTCCCGGACAAATACAACACTCACTGCCTCCGACCCTACTCCCAGGTATAGGGATAGGTCTTCTCCCAATCTCGGCCCTTGGAGTAAGGGGGTTTGGGTGAGTTGTTCTTTCAAGTCTTGGAAAGCTCCCTCGCATTCCGAGGTCCACTCGAACTTTTTGTTGCCCCTTAGTGCCTTAAAGAAGGGTGCACACTTATCCCCCGCCTTGGAGAGGAACCTGCTGAGTCCGGCCAGCTTCCCTGTGAGGCTCTGAACCTCCTTCGGGTTCCTTGGCGACCCCAACTCCATTATTGCCTTGACCTTGTCCGGGTTAGGTTCCACTCCTGCCGGGGTTAGTAAGTGGCCTAGGAACTTTCCCCTGCTAGCCCCGAAGACACACTTCAAGGGGTTGAGTTTCATCTTATACTTTCGTAGGGTCCCGAACGTCTCTTCCAGGTCTCGGAGGTGAGACCCAAGATCCCAACTCTTCACCATGAGGTCATCAACATAGACTTCTAAATATCTTTCTTTCTGCTCGCGGAAGACCCTATCCATCATCCTTTGGTACGTGGCACCTGCATTCTTGAGCCCGAAGGGCATCATCTTATAACAGTAACATCCATCCCCCGTGATGAAGGAAACATCCTTGTGTCCGGGAGATGCATGCGGATTTGATGATAACCTGAAAAAGCATCTAAGAAAGACATTACAGAGAAACCAACGGCTGAGTCAACCAGCGCGTCGATTCTAGGCAGGGGGTAACAATCTTTCGGGCATGATTTATTAAGAAGTGAAAAGTCGATACACATGCGCCACTTACCTCCTCCCTTTTTTACCATGACTACGTTGGAGACCCAGCCTGGATACTGGATCTCCGATACAAAACCTGCCTGCAGGAGTTTATCCACCTCCTCTCGGATGGGTTCTTCAAGCTTGTCCGCTACGGCCCTCCTCTTCTGACGGATGGGGAGGGTGCCGGGGTCGAGGTTGAGGCGGTGGCAAGCCACATCCGCATCGATCTCAGGCATCTCCGCGGCGCTCCAAGAGAAGACATCCACATTCTTCTGCACGCAGGCCAGGATCTCGGCCTGCTTCTTCGGATTGAGCTCTCCGCTGATTCGGACCTTTTCCACCACTCTGAGCCGAGTGGTGACTTCAAGCTCCACGACCTCATTCACGGCCTCCAGCCCGGATTGCTCTCCCCAAGTATTTTTCTCCTCTCCAGCGCCAACAAGTGCTTGGGTTCCTTCCTCCATCTCTGCCCCTCCTACCATCATCAACTCTTCCACCCCTCCTTCCTGGGCACCCTCTCCTTTCCTCTCTTCTTCTCCTCTTTCCGCCCTGGGCCTCTCAGCGACCCCTTCCTGGGCATGAACCTCTTCTCCCTCCGTCCTCTCCTCAGCTCTTTTCTCTCCTCCGGCTCCTGCCGCTTCCTCCGTCATTTTATCGAACTCCTCCGCTTCCTCCATCCAGGCGATGGTGTTGACAGCCGTCACATAGCACTGTCTTGCCATCTTGGGGTCTCCTCGGATTCGGACCTGGACTCCACCCGCGTTGAACTTGAGACACTGGTGGAAGGGACGCATCTAAACGCGCTGATGAGAGGCCGTCCGAAGATGGCGCTGTAGCTGCTTGGGCGTCCACTATCACGAAGCGGCAGTTCCGGGACTGCCCTCCGAGGGTCATATGGAGCCCCACTCCACCTTCTACCTCCTTCCTTTCTCCTGAAAAGCCGAATAGGGGGCCATCCGAGGCCAACACCCTCTTAGATTCTACCTTCATCTCATCAAACGCCTTCTTGAAGACGACGTTGACCGAGCTACCGTTGTCGACTAGAATCCACGAGACGGTGAAGTTCTCGATGGCGGTCTGGATGACCAGCGCATCGCAGAACGGGTCCTCGTAGCTCGGCATGTCCTTCTGGGAGAAAGTGATTCTCTCAGCCGGGGGTGGAGCCGTGGATGTTGAGGCCACGCTCCGCCGATAGATGGTATGAAGGCTAGCCTTGCGGGTTGCCTCCACCCCTACCCCCCCATGGATCACCCCGATCCCTCCTCTGCTCCCCAAATCAACTCTGTCCTCACACCTTTCTTCCTCCTCCCCCCGAGGTTCGACCTCCTCAATTCTCACCTGTTGCCTTGGCGCGGGGGCTCGGCCCCTTTTGGTTTCCAGGAACTCTGGGCAGGTGGCCGTCGCGTGACCTTCCTCATCGTGGAAGTCACAATATGGCAACGCCACCTCCCCTGCTTCGCCTTCCGCCACCCTATTCCTCCTCCTTCTTGCTCCCTCTTCTTCTCCCCTTCCTCTTCCTCTTCCCCTCCCGATCGTCATAGCTTGCTGAGGCGGGGGAGGCAACGGCCTCGGACCCTGCCTCCATCCCAGCTGATGGGGTCTTCCTTGACCCCCATAAAAGTTACCCCTTCCCGGGCCGTAACCTCTTCCCTGACCTTGCATTCCTTCGACTCGCTGCCTCCACTCTCCTTCCGGGGCCCTGGGCTCTTCCCTTCTCCTTACCTCTTAATGCCTGACCTCCGGCTCACTGAGCTTTGTTAGCCTCCTGGTAAGCTTTGGGTTGGCCTCCTCGCCCTCAATCTCCTCCGCCACCCTCTCCATCAACTCCCCGTAGGAGACGGGGGCTTTTCTTTTCAAAGCCATTTTGAAAAAGCTCTCCCTTAGCCCGACAGTGAAAGCGAGCTGGAGTGCAAATCCTGGCATCTCCTGCGTGAGCAGCACTTCCTCTTGGAACCGGTTCGCGTAGCGAGCCAACGACTCTTTTGGCTCTTGCTTCACTTTGAAGAGGGACTCGGCGTCCTTCTTCCTCTTCTTTGCGGTGGAGAATCGCAACAAAAAGCTCCGGCGCAAATCCTCGAAAGCGTAGATTGACCCTGTAGGGAGTTGATGGAACCAGTCCCTGGCCTTTTCTTTGAGAGTGACGGCGAAGAGCCGACACTTAAAAGCATCCGACATCGGTCTGATGGAGACCGAGTCCTCAAAAGACTGGAGATGCTGGACAGGGTCATCCCTGCCGTTGTAGTACACCCTGTCCCACTCTCCGAACCCTGCCGGGACAGGTGCTGAAAGTACCAACTCGCAGAAGGGGCTTCCCCCTTCTACCACCCTTTCTCGCTCCGCTCGCCCCCCGAGCTCTCTCGCCAGACTCGAGCTCGCGGGGACCGCGCTCGCGAGAACAGCCTTCGCCTGGACCACTCCCACGGTCGCCATATCTTCCGGGCGCTCGCTCGCCTGCGTCGCGCTCGCCGGCACAGAGCTTGCCGGCACGAAGCTCGCCGGGCTGGCGAACAGCACCCTCCCTTCCAAGTCCTGCACTGAACTTCCTGCAACTTCCTTTCCGGCTCTTCCCCCCGGGGCGTTCTCGCCAACCGCTGCTGGGGGAGGGGTCGCCTGAGGTGCCGGGGTCGCGAACTCGCTTCGCAGTGCCGCGACCGCGAGCCCGAAGGTGTCGAGCACCTCCCGCCTGAAGTCCGCGAACATCCTCGGCGTCACCACCTCTGGTGACTCGCTGAACCCCTCGCCTTGATCCTCGCCTCCCGTCATATCTGCTCTTCGGAACTTTCTTGGACCAGCCGCGCTCCACGCTCACCGCACCAAAATGTTGAAACCGATTTCTCGGTCTCTTGTAGAGCTCGGGGCACTCACCGAAATGAGGGGCAGCTAGCCCTTACTGATCCCTCGGAGAAAACGGACGGAAAATTAAGAAAACAACTAAGGCCCTAGTCGCAGTGAGGAGGTCCCTCCACTAACCCGGAAGATCGTTGAGCGCTTCCCCTCCCAAGCCAAAGCTGAGACTTGGGCACCTTGGAGAGCTATGAAAATGCTAACCAAAGAAAGCCTAGGGAGAGAGAAACCGAAGTGAGATGCTCTCCAAAGGTGCCCTCACGATCCTATTTATAGATTTTCTGGTCCGGCCTGCAAATAGCAGGATCCCGCCTTTTGATTTTACTATCCGCACCCCAATTGGGTCTGCTAACAGCGGAACTCCGCTGTTTGGTCCGGCTAATGACAGGCCAACGGGGGTATAGGGGTAGGTTGGTCTATCCCGGCGACTCCGGGAGGAATCTGACTCGCCAGTCTTCTCGCGACCCTTCGGCGAGTTTCTGACTCGCTCGCCTCCTTGCGAGTACTCAGCAGGCCTCTGGCTCGCTCGCCTCCTTGCGAGTACTCGGCGGGCCTCTGGCTCGCTCGCCTCCTTGCGAGTACTCAGCGGGCCTCTGGCTCGCTCGCCTCCTTGCGAGCCACCGGGCTCGCTTTGCTTTTGTTTGCCCATCCTCTAGGCGAATATCAGGGTTGTACAGTTCTCCTAAAGTATATCTCCAAAAATGGCATTGATTTAGTAATTACTCATCAAATTTTTTATTCATGAAGTGATGTGCTTCATCTATTCCCAAAATAGCCATTCTATTCTCTTTCTCCCATTTCTATTTTCTTTCGTTCACATTGTAAATGCCGGCATGACATCTTGGATGATGATAAGACGTCATGTTTAACCATATTAAATTTCTATGTGGGGGGGGGGGGGGGATAAATGATTGTTGTCATTCAGATATTATGTTTCTGAGATGTCATGTTAAATCATGTTAAGTATCTATTTGGAGGGTAAATGATTGTTCTCATTTGGATGTTATTGTTTGATTACTAAAATTAGTTGCAATTAAAATAAAATTATTAATTTTGACAGATATTTGGAACTATCACAGTGCAGTCGTTCGTTGCATTACTTGGAAGGAGTCTTTGGTGAGGTAAGATTTAAATGTTTCTGCTACATTTTTATTTGTTGTCGTTTCATTCTTATTTCTTTTCACAAATAATCAAATATAGAACTTGGAAGGAGACATTTTTGAATGTCCATATTTCATGCTACTTCTTTGAGAATCAGAGGTATGTGCAAGAAAATCAACCTTTTTTATTGTTGTTCAATATGCATTTGGATTTATAGATTGCTTTGATTGTGGATATGGAAACAATTACCCTGTGAATGTTTACTTCTCAATTCTGCCCTAGATCCTAAATATCTGTGTGCAATGCATACCAAATCTTAGCAGTCAAATTTTCTCATGCATGTGGGAACAAATCCATCGTCGTAGTGTCTCGTCTGCTTTTTTATATTTCATTGACTGCAAATATAAAAGTTTCATGCTTGATATTATATATACAAGTGTAATTTAGATGATAATCTTGTTATGGTCATGTTCTCATGGAAAATACCGATGGTGGGTGAATCGATGCAACGAATGCACTCAATGTCGATACATGGTTATTTGATTTCGAATGCCTTCGTGCTACTGCAATCTCTCCTGATACCTATCATCTTAAATATTATTTTTTGTAGTTCATCCTACTTGATGACTGACAAACCAAATGAAGCTCTAAATGATGTGATGCAAGCCTTAGTACTATCTCCAACTTGCCCGAGTGCATTCTACCTTTATGTTGCTTAGCTTCACGCTCTCGGAATGGAAAATGAAGTTAGAGAAGCGCTCACAAATGGTTCTTCTTAGGGAATCAAAGAAGAATACGGTTTTTGGACATTGAAATCCACATCACACTAAGAGTATGGCGTAATTGAAATGCATAAATCGGTTAGCCTTTTACAGAATTTGGAGGATTGTAAAGAAGTCAACATGCTCGAGGATGAATAAACAAAATTTGAAGACGAACGAAATGAAGGTAATAAAATGCTTTGAAATAGAGAAATAATAGTCCACTGCAAATCCTCACTACATACAAAAATACATGAAAACTTGATATTAACATGGAGTAATGTCACCACTTTCCTCCTTACAACTTAGCCAAAGTTTGAAACTTTTGAGATACACAAATATGCGTATACGACTTATATTTTGCTTGAGGAAAAATAAAGCCAGGAATGAAGAGATTCCAAGACTGTGGCTTTAGCTAGAGAGGGGTAGAACATCTGGCACTGTGGAGTAAAATATCTTGGCGGCTTGTTCTTCTTCCTGGAAGAGACTGAAAACCAAAGAGATATTCTTGACCCAGGAGCTGCTCGATTTTGAAACCCAATGGAATTGCTTTTTGAAGACCTAAGCCGGCTGCATCAATTTGAATGTTGCTCCATTTGAAAAGTATGAGGAGCCCACTACTCCAAATCACATCTCTAAATTAAAGGACATTGATGAAATTAATTATAGATATAATTACACTTTATAGGTTCTAATACTCCCCTTTAAAGTACAATTTGGATACGAGTTCAAGCAATCCATGAAGATGCTCAAAAGGTCCCTTAGAAACAGACTTTGTGAAAATTTCGAAAATATTGTCTTGGCTTCGAATATACTCCACGACAAGAGAACCATCAATCGCCTTCTCTAGAATAAAATGACATTCAATCTCGATATGCTTGGTTCTTGCGTGATTCACCGAATTTTTAACAATCTTTAAGGCACTTTGATTGTTCACCAAAAATAATAATTGATTTGTTAACTTTAACATAAACAACCTCTACCAACCGACACAACTAAACACATTCTTGAGCCGCCAAAGACGATGCTTTGTACTCCGCTTCTGTGGTAGAGATGGACATTGAATCTTGCTTCTTACTACACCATGAAATGCTGATCGATCTACACATGAACATGTAGCTCGAAGTACAACGATGATCATTCAAGTCACCAGGAAGGTCGGCGTTCGTGAACCTATGCAAAGAAAAATGCCACTTTCATAACACAACCCAAGGTCAAGGGTTGAACCAACATATTTCAAAGTTCTCTTTATTGCATCCAAATGTGACTTCCATGGCTCTTGCATATTCCGACTAACAAGCCCAACCGCAAACGATATATCATGCTTTGTAATAATCAAATAAATAAGACTTTTTACTAACACACAATATGGAGTAGGGTTTGAAAGTACCCTTCCTAAGCTTCACATTAGTATCAAGTGGAGTAGAACAATACTTGCACTTTTTTTATGCCAAGTCGCTCATTGATCTTCTCGACATAGCCCTTTTGAGAGACAAATAATATGCTCTTCACCTTCTTCAATTATAAACCAAAGGAAGTGGTGGAGCTCACCCAAATCCTTCATCTCTGTTGGAATAGGAGTTATTATGTTGCGTTATTATTCAAAATTGTATCTCTCTCCTATATATAAAGGAAAGTGCCTCTTTTCTCTAATTAATTAAAATGTTGAGCTTCTCCAACATGGTACCAAAGCATGGCGTGACCTAATCCTGTCTGCGTTCCTTCAGCGTGCGAGTCTAGCTTCTCCCGACAGCACCGTTCCTCCATCGTTCAGATTCGCTCCCGTCGTCGTCTTCCAGCGCCTATCTGCTCCCGTCGTCGTCTTCCAGCGCCGATCCGCTCCCGTCGTTGTCTTCCAGCGTCGTCGTCGTCCAGCATCCAGCGACAGCCGCGATCCACTCCAGCGTCGTCGTCTCCCGTCCAGATCCGCTCCCGAATGCCTCCAGCCCGTCGCCTTCCTCCAGCCAGCCAGACCTAGTCGGCCAGCTTCCTCCAGCCCCATCGCCTTCCTCCAGCGCCCGTCGGCACAACTCTCTTCTCATGGTTGTTTGAGCTTTTCTCGGCGCCGGATCTATGCAGGCTTGAGTCTGTGATTGCTCTTCCGGCGCCCGTTCTCCCTTCTTGTGGGAATGTATATGTCTCTTATTGCGTATTGTGTTCCCCCGACGCATCTCCTCTTTCTATGAGTGAGATTTTTCGTCTCTAGTCACCCGGATTTGATTTTTTCTCGCTTGCTATGCCAGGAAGTAGTGAGACTCCGGATGTCTCCTCCGGTGGGAGTGCTCCTCATGATCATCTGCCTTCTACTGGATCTCTTCGTGCCAACCATGATCACGGGACTCCTAAGATTACTACTATTAAGTTGGATGACACTAATTATCTTCCTTGGGCTCGCTCCGCTACTCCGGCCCTCAAGAGCCGCCGTCTATTTGGCTACATCAACGGCACTACTAGGGCTCCCACTGCTACCTCTCCGGATTGGCCTCAATGGGAATCCGAGAACTCCTTGGTGATGTCTTGGCTGACCAACTCTATGCAGGAGTCTATTGCCCGCAACTATCTATTTCTGGATACGGCGGCCGACATTTGGAAACGAGCCGAGATTACCTACTCATGTCGTGGGAATGCCTCTCAGATCTTCCATTTGCGGCGACGGATTTTCCTCTTGCGCCAAGGGGATCGGCCTCCCGCTGCTTATTACCTGGAGTTTACCCAGCTTTACCAGGAGTATGACCACTTTGACGCGCTTACTCTTTTCTCCCCGGAGGATCAAGTGCTGGTTCGTGCCCGGGAGGAACACAATCGGATCTTCGAGTTTCTTCATGGTCTCCACCGTGACCTCGATCTCATAAGTGTTCAGATTCCTGGTCGTTCTCCTCAGCCTTCCTTACTTGAGGTATATAGTTTGGTTCAACAAGAATATGATCGCCGGCATATTCGTCTACCAGATACTGTTGCTGAGGGCTCTGCTCTTGCTGCTCGGTTCAATCTCGGGGGTCGCTCTATCCGGGACACAAGGTCTAAACCTATAGACAAGGACCATTTGACGTGCGATTATTGCAGGAAAGCACGTCATACTCGGGACACTTGCTTCAAGCTTCATGGCTTTCCTCCACCTAGCGGTGGACCTGCCCCTCGTGGTGGTCGTGGATTTGGTCGCACTCTGGGTCGGTCTGCTTCGTCTTGCTCGACTCATCTCTCCGATGTTGTTGATGATCCTGCATCTTATGAAGGATCTGATGCCCCTGCGGTTCCTTCTGCCCCTTCTGCTGAGGAGATTCAAGCCTTTCGTCGCATCATGCTTGGCCACTCATCTGAGTCTGCTAGCTCTTCATATGACCACCAGGGGACTCCAGGTGCTCACTCTGCCTCCACTTGCTCTCCCACCTAGTGGATCATTGATTCTGGCGCCACAGACCATATGACTGGCTCTGCTGCAGGTTTTATATCTTATATCCCTTTGTCTGGTAGGGACAAAGTGAGCAATGTTGATGGCTCCTTGTCTCCCATTGTCGGGAAAGGGTCCATTCCTTGCTCCTCCCTCACCGTCTCTTCAGTGCTTCATGTTCCTAAGTATACCTGCAACATGCTTTCTATTAGTCACCTTACTAATTCCATGAATTGCTCTGTAACCTTTTTTCCCTCCTTCTGTGTCTTTCAGGACCTGAAGACGGGGACGGTGATTGGCTCTGGTGGAAAGGTATGTAGGTTGAAGAAAGCCTTATATGGCTTAAAACTGTCTCCTCTGGCATGGTTTGAGAGATTTCACAGAGCTATGATTGCTTTTGGATGACACTAATTATCTTCCTTGGGCTCGCTCCGTTACTCTGGCCCTCAAGAGTCGCCGTCTATTTGGCTACATCAACGGCACTACTAGGGCTCCCACTGCTACCTCTCCGGATTGGCCTCAATGGGAATCCGAGAACTCCTTGGTGATGTCTTGGTTGACCAACTCTATGCAGGAGTCTATTGCCCGCAACTATCTATTTCTGGATACGGCGGCCGACATTTGGAAACGAGCCGAGATTACCTACTCCTGTCGTGGGAATGCCGCTCAGATCTTCCATTGCGGCGACGGATTTTCCTCTTGCGCCAAGGGGATCGGCCTCCCGCTGCTTATTACATGGAGTTTACCTAGCTTTACCAGGAGTATGACCACTTTGACGCGCTTACTCGTGTCTCCCCTGAGGATGAAGTGCTGGTCCGTGCCCGGGAGGAACGCAATCGGATCTTCGAGTTTCTTCATGGTCTCCACCGTGACCTCGATCCCATCAGTGTTCAGATTCCTGGCCGTTCTCCTCAGCCTTCCTTACCTGAGGTATATAGTTTGGTTCAACAAGAATATGATCCTCGGCAGATTCGTCTAACAGATATTGTTGCTGAGGGCTCTGCTCTTACTGCTCGGTTCAATCCCGATGGTCGCTCTATCCGGGACACAAGATCTAAACCTATGGACAAGGACCATTTGACGTGCGATTATTGCAGGAATCACGTCATACTCGGGACACTTGCTTCAAGCTTCATTGCTTTCCTCCACCTAGCGGTGGACCTGCCCCTCGTGGTGGCCGTGGATTTGGTCGCACTATGGGTCAGTCTGCTTCGTCTCGCTCGGCTCATCTCTCCGATGTTGTTGATGATCCTTCATCTTATGAAGGATCTGATGCCCCTGCGGTTCCTTCTGCCCTTTCTGCTGAGGAGATTCAAGCCTTTCATCGCTTCATGCTTGGCCACTCATCTGAGTCTGCTAGCTCTTCATATGCCCACCAGGGGACTCCAGGTGCTCACTCTGCCTCCACTTGCTCTCCCACCTAGTGAATCATTGATTCTGGCGCCACAGACAATATGACTAGCTCTGCTACAGGTTTTGTATCTTATATCCCTTTGTCTGGTAGGGACAAAGTGAGCATTGTTGATGACTCCTTGTCTCCCATTGCCGGGAAAGGGTCCATTCCTTGCTCCTCCCTCATCCTCTCTTCGGTGCTTCATGTTCCTAAGTATACCCGCAACCTGCTTTCTATTAGTCACCTTACTAATTCCATGAATTGCTCTGTAACTTTTTTTCCCTCCTCCTGTGTCTTTCAGGACCTGAAGACGGGAACGGTGATTGGCTCTGTTGGAAAGGTGTGTAGGTTGAAGAAAGCCTTATATGGCTTAAAACAGTCTCCTCGGGCATGGTTTGAGAGATTTTACGGAGCTATGATTGCTTTTGGATATTCCCATAGCAATGTCGATCATAATTTATTTGTAAGGCACAAACATGGGAGACTCACTGCTCTTATTGTTTATGTGGATGATATCATTATCACGGGTGATGACACTGGAGAAATTCAAACTCTGAAACAAAGACTGGCAAAGGAGTTTGAAGTAAAAGACCTGGGAAATCTCAAATACTTCCTGGGAATTGAGGTCGCTCGATCAAATCATGGCATATTCATATCTCAGAGAAAGTACATTCTTGACTTGCTCCAATCATGTGGTATGAGTGGGTGTAGACCTGTTGATACCCCAATTGAAGTTAACCACAGATTGGATAGAGATGATGGGGAAGTGGTAGATGATATCACCGGGTTTCAACGATTGGCAGGGCATCTTATCTATCTCATACTCGCCCGGATATTTCATATGCAGTTGGTGTTATTAGTCAGTTCATGCACTCACCGCAAACCCGTCACTTAGAAGTTGTTCATCGAATCCTTCGTTATCTCAAGTCTTCTCCCGGAAAGGGTATCCTATTCTTCCCGGGCAAAGAGTTGACTGTTGAAGTATATACTGATGCTGATTGGGCCGGTTCAGTTGACGACAGGAGGTCCACCTCTGGTTATTGTTCTTTAGTTGGTGGTAATTTGGTAACGTGGAGGAGTAAAAAACATGTGGTTATCAGGTCTAGTGCTGAGGCAGAATTCAGAGCCATGGCTCATGGGATTTGCGAGGAACTGTGGATTAAATATCTCCTAAAAGATCTTGGCATGGAAAACCAGATCCTGTGAGGCTTTACTGTGATAGCAAAGCCTCCATTAGCATTGCTCACAATCCTGTCCAACATGACTGCACAAAGCATGTGGAGGTTGACCGTCACTTCATCAAAGAGAATATATAAAGAGGAGTTGTGAGCACACCTTTTGTCCCTTCAGATCAACAGTTAGCGGATGCTCTCACCAAGGGATTGAGTCAGAACGTGTTTGGAAAAATTATGTGCAAGCTGAGCATGCAAGATATCACACGCCCAACTTGACGGAGAGTGTTGGAATAGGATTCATTATGTTGCGTTATTATTCAGCATTGTATCTCTCTAGTCTCTCCTATATATAAAGGAGAGTGCCTCTTTTCTCTAATTAATTAAAATGTTGAGCTTCTCCAACAATCTCAAATTGGATTGAAAACACCCCACTAAACTTTGCAACCACTCCATTTTTTGTTACTGTCATGTTATCCACACAGAGAAGCGCCAAAACATGAAGACCTCCTTCCTTCTAGACCAACAAGCTAGAATCCAAATTAGATGCAAAATAGCCATAAAATTGCACGTATTCAACAATCTTATCATACCATGCCCGCGGTGTTTGCTTCAATCCTTAAAGAAACTTCGTCAACTTGCACACATGATCCAGATGATAACTAGATACATAGCCTGAATGTTGCACCATGAAAATATCTTTGTCAATCTATCGATAAAGAAAGGTTTTTTTACGTCGAGTTATCTTATCAAAGCTTCCACCCTTGACACGTCGCCAAAGAACTCACCACTTCAACCGATGCCATCTTAGCCCTCGTGCTAAATGTTTTTCATGGTCTTCAACATACCTTTGGGAGAACCCTCGAGCAACAAGATGAGCTTCGCATCGCTCTACACTCTCACCGAACTTTTTCTTCACTTTGTAGACCCACTTGCAAGCAACTAGAATCACATCATCGTTTTTTGGCACAAGATTTCAATTTCTTTCTTCAAAAGTACAATCATTTCATCATACAAACATTTGGCATATCCGTATCTAGTCGGCTCACAACATCAAGACACCTTGAATAGTAACAAAAGTATATACACACCAAATTTCCATTTCTATATCGAGATGGTGACACAATCTTCTTCTCGGATCTTCTAAGAGATCAATGAACCATTTTCCGCCTCTTCACCAAGAACAAATGCATCTCCAAACCATCAATATCATACCATACCCGCGGTGTTTGCTTCGATCCTTAAAGAAACTTCGTCAACTTGCACACATGATCCGGATGATAACTAGATACATAGCCTGGATGTTGCATGAAAGTCCTCTGATATCAGATGAATCCTCTGATACCAATTGAAAGTGATGTTAGATCTTAAAGTCACTCTAGAGGGGGGGTGAATAGAGTATTAAAAAGTTTTTCACTTATTTTTATAGCGGAATTAAAAGTGATATTTATATGTGTATAACAGAGTGAGTTATAAAAACAAAATAAAAACAAAGCACAGCACAGTACAGAAAATCACACAAACACAGAGGACACAAGAATTTATAGTAGTTCCCCAATCAACCTGGGTACATCTACTTTTCTACCACCCTTGGTAGGATTCCACTAGGTTTTTGATCAGGTGCCCTATCACCAATAGGGTTTTGATCAGATGCCCAAAACACCAACTGAGCTTTTGATCAGGTGCTCTAACCAAACTACAGGTTTTTGTTCAGGTGCCCTGCCACCAAGGGGTTAACTTTTGAAGGGAGTTAGAACCCTGTACAGAATGGGATAAAGAGGGTTATGAAGTTCTTCTCTGTCAATAATCTGAGAGAAGACTAGTGGAATGTGTTGATGTAAAGCTCCCCGTGTCTGATAGAAATGGTTGACAGTTGAGAATGGAGCTTTATCTTGAATGTAGATCTTCCTTGATAGCTGATGAATCTGAGAGACAAATGTTTCTCAGATTTGTTGTTGCTCTTTTGAAGATTAAAACTTGCAGCAGAAAACTGAGAGAATATTTGTTGATGTTCTCAGAGATTGAGAGAATTGCTGCTTGAGGAAGATGAAGATCTGAAAGCCTTTCTTTTTCTTTCTGTATATCTTTTTCTCGGCAATTCCTTCTTCTTTTTCCTCTCTTGCTGTACTGCTGTAATGTAATAATACTGTATATCTTCTTCTTCCTTATTCCTTTGATAATATATCTCTGATTTTGAAATTCAAATCCTCTGAATAAGGAATATAATAATCTGGAGGATTATTTCTTGGAACTGCAAGCCAAGACTTTAATTCCTTTTTCCTTTTCAATTAATGTATCTTTTTCCGCCAAACGGCTATTTTCTCGGGAAGAGAATGGAAAGGAATAAAATAAAAGGAAAGATAATATTCTTGACTTATCTGGTAGGAATAGATCCGTTGCTGATAATCTGAGTTCGGAGAATAGAATAAAAATGATCTGTCTGAGATAATGAACTGAGGAGAAATTTCGTCGACCTAAAAACTGAATTCGTCAAACAGAATGTTGAGTTCGTCGACCTGAATGATAAACAACTGAATCTGGCTGGAAGAATTGAATTAGTCGATCTGAGAAGAACTTTCGTCGATCTGAATCAATTCGTCGACAGCTGAGACTTGGTCGAACGCTGAGACTTAGTCAACCGCTGAGACTGAAGTTCATCAACCGCTGAGACTGAAGTTCGTCGACCGCTGAGACGATGCAAGATCGTCGAACATTGAAGCAAGACGTTCGTCGAACATTGAAGCAAGACGTTCGTCGAACGCATAAAGCATTTCGTCGAACGCATGATGGAGTTCGTCGAACGCAGAAACTGAACTTTTCCTTAAGTTCTAACAGCCTAAAACCTTGACCCTTGGACTATACAATTGGGTCGACGTAGTCCTAGTCAACAGATAGTGATCCTAGCTCAAATCAGTAATAGGGTTGTTCCAACATTGCACCAAGAAAATATCTTTGTCAATCTATCGATAAAGAAATGTTTTTTACGTCGAGTTGTTAAAGATTCCACCCTTGACACGTCGCCAAAGAACTCACTACTTCAATCGATGTCATCTTAGCCCTTGTGCTAAATGTTTTTTCATGGTCTTCAACATACCTTTGGGAGAACCCTCAAGCAACAAAATGAGCTTTGCACCGCTCTACACTCACATCGACCTTTTTCTTCACTTTGTAGACCCACTTGCAAGCAACCAAAATCACACCATCGTTTTTTGGCACAAGATTTCAAGTTTCGTTCTTCATAAGTGCAATCATTTCATCATCCATGACATCCTCCAATTCTTTCAAACATTTGGCATCTTTGTATCTAGTCGGCTCATAAACATTATGACACTTTGCATAGTAGCAAAAATATATACTCACCAAATTTGCATAGTAACAATATTTTTCACAATTATTTGCTCACTAAAATTCCATAAATACTTTCATAGAATAATTCCAATATTACACGGGAAGTATATAAATTACTCATCCAAAAATTCCAATTAAATTTCCACAGATTCATAATGCTATAAAAAGTGTAGCCAGAAAATCGGAATTTTCTAAAATAAATTGATCAGGTATTCATCACATATACATAAATGAGACAAATCCATAAATTGATAAATTGTGGGGAAAAAGATACTCAAAATTCCCAATAAATTCTCAGAGGTATGATTTGACTTAACTAACCATACATTAGAGATTTGGATTCTTCCTAAATTGTTTGGTCACATTTACTTCCTTAAGTTAAATGTGCAACATAATTAATATTAATTCAAATATTAGGAAAATAAAGTCCAAAAATTCTAATTTCTCCAGAGGGGATACATCTCATACATCTCCAGAGTAGGTTCCGCCGGCGGGGCAGGTTGACTGCTCAGGAGGCGGGAAGAAATGATGATGAAAAGACCCCTGAGTAGGTTCCGCCGACCGAGTTCTCATAAGTCGTCGGGGCAGGTTGACCGCTCAGGAGGCGGGGAGAAATGATGATGAAAAGACCCCTGAGTAGGTACCGCCGACCGAGCTCTCACAAGCCGGCGGGGCAGGTTGACCACTCAGGAGGCGGGTAGAAATGATGATGAAAAGACCCCTGAGTAGGTTCCACCGACCGGGCTCTCACAAGCCGGCGGTGCAGGTTGACCACTCAGGAGGCGGGTAAGAATGATGATGAACAACCCCTGAGTAGGTTCCGCCGACAGGGCTCTCATAAGTCGGCGGGGCAGTTGACCGCTCAGGAGGAGGGAAGAAATGATGATGAAAAGACCCCCCGAGTAGGTTCCACCGACCGGGCTCTCACAAGCCGGCGGGGCAGGTTGACCGCTCAGGAGGCGGGAGGAAATGATGATGAAAGACCCCTGACTAGGTTCTGCCGACTGGCCTCTCACAAGCAGGCGGGGAAGGTTGACCACTCAGGCGGCAGGTTGTAAGGTTGCACTGAAAGGTCCCCAAAAATGACCCCACTAACCAGGCTCTTGAAGACCGGTAGGACAGGAAGATCACCTAGGAAGATCTAACCTAAGCAAGGCAAGGGGGTGAGCCAAGTGGGTCTCGCCCTGGCCATTCATCCCTCCCGCTCGCTCTCACATAGATAATAGAGAGCACGCGGGTGGCGCGGCTCGCGACCAGGATGTGGATCCAATGCCCTCGCTGAATCTCAGACGGAGAGATGCACCTAGCCCGCGTCAAAGAGAGGTGAGTAGACGGGGACCGCAGAGTCCTAGGTCTCGCAAGTCCCTAGGTCTCACAAACAACCAAGTCATACGTCTCTAAATCTCTAAGTCCCTAAGTCCCTAGCTCTCGCCAGATCCACAAGAGAGTCAGTATGGGTCCCTAAGAGGAGGCACTCGCAGAGTCCCAGAAACTAAGGCGAGTGGCCATGCATGCGAGCAAAAAAAGGAAGAGAAAACGGGGAAAATAACAACACTTGGAAAATTTTCATTCATATATCACAGAAGTTTGGGGTCTCGCCCCTTACATACACAACAAAAATGATTAGGGACTCGCCCCCTTACATAGCAAAAAGAAAAGAAAGAGAAGGTTGTCGGTGTTTGATCTTCACTCGCCATCACCTTCATTACCCAGTGAGTCGGCATGCGAGTCGGAGGATGAGCCCGTCGGGGGGTCGGGAAGGAAGAGCGTCGGAATTAACTCTTCTGCGGTGATGTTCTCCCAACCTGCCCTGAACGCGTTGACATCTCACAGCATGTTGAGTGGCCTCGGTGGCTTTGACCACCATGAGCCTCCACGTCGCCTGCATCTCAGCGGGGGTGACGAGCTGCGCCCCCTCACGCTCCGTCGGCGGCAACGCCGTGGTGGCTTGGGCGAGCTGCTCCTTGAGGGCCTTCACTTCGGCCTCCAACTCGTCGCTCCAGATCACCATTCGAGCCGCGGTATCAACATCCTGTGTTAAGATAAATGAGAACAGGAAAGGGAAAAAAGCGGGGAAGGGAAGTAGGATGGCGAGATCTACCTCCTCCTTCGGAGCCTGTCCTAGGAGCTTCTCGGCGACCTCAAGTCGCGTTTCGAGATCCCCAGCCTTCTCCTCCACAAGCTCTCGAGCGGCTTCGGCCTTGTAGAACCTCTTCATGAAGGAGAGGCCGCGGCGAGACGCCATATGCGAGAGCTCAGTAGCGCGCATCTGGGCTCGCAAGCTCTCGTAGGCGAGCTTCCGCATGGAGGACTTCTCAAAACCGTCGGCCTCCTCTCTCCCATACAGCCCATAGGCAAGGGAGAAGGCGTGATCGCCAGCCTTTCCCCGCTCGACCCAGGAGGGGAGGCGAGTAGAAAGGGAGACCTTCTCCCCAGCCACCTCCCAAGCGAGCAGAGGGCCGCCCACGCTATCCAGGGGCTTCTCCCCGAGGCCGAAGTGCGGGTGTAAGTCCAACATGTCCACCCCACTTGTCCCAACATCGGCATGGACCACGGGATCCTGGCGGCTCGTCGGGGTCTTCTTGGATGTCAGCGACTTCTTCAACTTCTTCCGCGAGTCGAAAGGGGGCGGGGAGTCGAGGTCAACCACAACCATCTTCAATTTCTTCCGCGAGTCGGAAGGGGGCGGGGAGTCGAGGTCGACCACTGCCATCTTCCCTTTGTCGCTGCCAGACTTGAGCTTGGCCGAGTCGCCAGCACAAGCTTCCGCAGCCGCTTTCGCTAGGCCAAGCGGAGAGGTCAGCTTCGCGCCGCCCGCGCAAGGCGGGTTCACCGGGATCAAGCATTCCCCTGTAACAAAGAAACGTGTTAAGATATGGGGGGAGAGTAGAAGAAAGGCGAGATGGAACATATGAGAAGAAGCATACCTTCTCCCTGTAGAACAGGAGGGAGCGAGTCGAGACGTCGTCGCAGAGAGGCAACCTCGAAGTCCTTGATCTCGAAGAAGAACTTGCAGAAGTCCGCCATGTCTCCCTCCACGCAAGGAGCACGATAAATCGTCTCGCTTCACTGAATCGGTGCGTAGGGAATATTGCTGAAGTTCCCTTTGACGAAGAGGAATCGGTCATTCCAATGGTGCACCTTGTTGGAGGTCTCACAGACCTTGACCCGCGAGACGGTCAGGAAAGCGACCCTATCCACGGTCGCCCGGTAGGTGAATAACTTGCGGAAGGCGGTGAGGCTGAACTCGATCCTCTCCTCGTGCATGTAGCACGTGAATGCCAGGAGCATGGAAACTGCGTTGGTATTGAGCTGCGCAAGCACCATCCCGAAATACTTCAGGAACTGCTTCACTTCGGGCCACAGGGGGATGCGGAGACCCACCTCAAAGTGCGAGGGGGGGAAGGCGAGCTCGTCCTCACGAAAGGAGTTGATGGCTTCGCGATCCATAGGGCAGCGAGCAATGTATCCCTCAGGGAGATACGCCGCCACGAAAGCGAGTCGATCCTCCTCCGACACTCTCCCCTCGGGGAAGCAGTGGTCGGCGAAGTTGGCCACACAACTTCCTCGCCCGACCATATGATCGGATTTAGTCATTTTTGAGAAGCGGGCGAGTGAAGCGTGCGAGTCGAATAAAAAACAAGAGCACAGACGCAATTAATGCGGTAGGTGAATACCGAAATGAAAGGAGGGTGGTATTTATTGAAAAAGGGGGGTCATGGGGTTTCGCAACTAGCGGCGTGACTCACTCACCCCAGCCCACCCGCCCTTATCCTCATGTGAGTGCTAGTAAGCCTTACAATGGCGAGTGCGAGCGAGCACTCTGGCCTAGCGGATCCCATCATCATATAGCGATATATGTAAAAAAAAGGAGAGCAGCACAGCATGCGAGCCACATCAGGTAAAATGAAAAGAGCATAGACCCCCATGAGACTGGGTTACACATCCAAGCATAATGTTTACAGAAACATGACATCAAAGAAGAAAGAAAAGAAAGAGGGGGGAGAGAAGAAGCATTCAAAGGCGAGCAGGTACTCCTCTCAGCCGGCTTCACCTCCGGGGACCCCGACCGCTCATTCGTCCCCTCGAGCCTCGCCTCGCGAAGGCGTGATCGCGAGCAACAACGATCTCACGTTGTAGGGCGAAGGTGCATTCATCGATCCGCCTGAAATGTTCCTCCAGCGACACCAGAGCACCCCCTGATAGCCTCTGCACCTCTACAGCGAGTAGAGTGCAGTCCCCTTCAAGAGCCTCCATTGGCCGCTCCAGGGCGAGGATGCGAGGGAAGGGATCGAAGTACGCCGAAGCGCTCTCCTCTAAGATCTCGCGGAGCATGTACCCATGCTTCTGCAAGATGCTCGCCAGCCGATCTTTCATCTCGGCAGCGTTGGAGGGATCGCCGAGGTACTCGTTGGTAGAGGCTGGAGAAGGCAGAGCTGAGTATTGCACTCGCTCATCAGAGTCTTCATCCTTCTGGGTATCGTCTGAAAGTTTTTTATCATTAGCGGCGAATCGAAGGAAAGGATAGAGGAGAATTACCTACCGAGCGAGTTCTCGACGACTTTTCCCTCGCGATGCGAGGCGGGATCGCGGTCCTAATTAGAGGGGAGCCTGGGATTCCCGCCGAAGGGGCAGGAGAGGGGAAGCACCAGGGATTTCCCAGATCCCGCTCGCAGCGGAGTCTTGCCAGGATCCCACATCTCAGAGGGCTCACCGACACCGACAGCAGTGCCCGCAGGAGCTAGAGTCATCTTGGCAAACTCCTCTGACAGGTCTCGGGTCGGCGACTTTTGTCGCAGAGGAGAAGGCGCGAGATCGACGAAATCAGTCACTGCAAAATTGAATGTAGTTAGTATACCTATAAAACACGAGCTGAACGCAACAAAGGGCAACATCCGCTTACCAACAACGGAGATGTTAGGGTTGATCTGACGACTCGCCTCCTCCTGCTCGTCGGTCTGCTGACCACTCGCGACACCTTCCGTGGCTGCGTTAACCTGGGATTTTATGTTTCAGTAATGACAAACTCGCAGAGGCTTTCGCGAGAAAACGCATTAGGGAAAAAGTTCACCTGTTCTGAGACCCCAAGGCCCAAGCTGAACCCGGGCTGCGAGAGAAGCTCGGCCAAACTTGTTCCCTCTCCAACAGATACTTGTCTCGTCCTCGTGGCTCCTCGCTTCTCCACTCGCGTTGGGGTGGTTCGCGAAGTGTTCCCGACAATAAGCCCCAGGAGACCGGTGGAGGTGGGTGCGCTCTTGTTTTTGGCAGCAGCAAGACAAAACTGGAGTTCTTGAGAGAGCGGCAAGGGGGCTTCCCTCCTGGTATATATAGCCCCCGGTGGGGGCCACCGAAAGATTCTCCTCAAAATCAAGGCACTCGCCAAACGTACGGGGCTGAACTATCTTTTCGAGCTTGAGATAAACTCGCAAAGAGCGTGGATTGTGTACAACCCCGTGTTTGCCGAGTGGATTCATCAAGCCATCGGATGATCTGGAGCAGAATTGGGTCTGGACGAGTCGGTCGGGCGAGTGGAGCGCCTCAGCTCGCATTCGCTCCTAGCGAGCGCTCGCCCCCAGTTCGGTGCGAGTGGCGAGTCCCCGCCCTACCGGGCACTCGCCACTCTGACAAGTCGGCCTAGGACAGCTTGGACTCGCCCATTAGGTGGATGGCATGTTCTTCAGGGATTTTCATTTTGGCTTGCAGGTAGCCATTCTAAACAGCGGGATTCCGCTGTTGGCAGACTAATTTGGGTTGCATTTAGTGAAATCAAGAGGCGGGATTGAGCTATCCACAAACCGTTTTGAGAAAACTATAAATAGACCCCCAAGGGCACCTTTGGAGGGGATCTCTCACTTGTCTCTCTCTCCACTGGTTAACTTTGGTCTGCTAGGGAGATCTGACTTACTGCCCACCGTGGTTTCCTGGTGGGTGGACAAGAACTCTCTGGCACTCTCCAAGGTGCCTAGCTCAGCAACTGGCTTGGGAGGGGAAGTTTTTTTGATCTTTCGGGTTAGTGGTGGGACCTCCTCGCTGCAGCTCGGGGGTCTATTTTTAGTTTTCCACCCTTTGTGAGTGAGCTTTCTAGTCCTGAGTGTCCGGTCTAGAGATTGAACTCTGGAGAAGTAAGAGCAAACTGCATCAGTCTGAACTCCTCTCGAGCCGTGATTTCCGGGCTCAAAGGTTGAACCGTGATTTCCTGGTTCAACAGAGCTGACCAAATCAATTAAATAGTTAGAATAAGTCTTGATGATCAGGTTAGTAATGTTGTTATACCATGTGAAAATTATTCTTCATGATTCCATAATTAAGTCAAACTCTTAAGAGATTCCTTATTTAAGTGCAAACAATCTAAATGCAAACTTAGTTTTCCACTACTATTAGATCTACATGTATTAGCTTTTTATTAGAATTAAGAACCTTAATGATTCACTTTATTAAAAAAAACTAACTGCTCCATGCTTTCTCAATGTTCTCTCATCTCAAGGCAAAGGTCCTAGCATGTAAATAATCATAAATTAGCCAACAAAAGACGTGATTTCCACCATTCCTTACTAACCCTCCTCAAGAATAAATATGTCATATATTTGTTGTCTAAATCATTGCAGCTGCATTCATAAAGCTACTCTAATTTCAAATAATTATAGTATAGCTATCGGCCATCATCGCTCATGCTTAATGGAAACATATCTTCACTTTGCCCGCCTTGCCAAAAAGGAAAATTTTCTAAAACTTCGTTTAAAAATAAAAATGAAATTTCTACCACTAGACCCTTACAACTAATTCATGCTCGTCACCTCAGCTGATGCTCGTCACCTCAATAATGAAATTTCTACCACTAGACCCTTATAACTAATTCATGCTCGTCACCTCAGGTCCTCAGTTGATGCTCGTCACCTCAGCTAATGCTCGTCACCTCAATAATAATTGATGCTCGTCACCTCAGCTAATGCTCGTCACCTCAATAATAATTGATGCTCGTCACCTCAAAAATAAAAATGAAATTTCTACCATTGATGCTCGTCACCTCAAAAATGAATGGATTTGCTTGAAATGGAGAGCATTACCAATGCACGGCTTAGCCAAAGAGTTGGGTAAAGTGGGTGACCATGAAGGAGCCAGATTTCTAGATTTTCATGTTATCATTGAGAGTTGTGAAATCAACTTTTATTTTCAGGGCAGAAGTTGTTTCTTTAAAAGTTTTCCTGGTATTGTTTTCTTACAGGGTGATCTTGTGTTGTTATTTCTCTATAGTTTGCATACTTTAAAAGTTTTCCTGGTATTGGCTCTCCTATTTACTCTAAATTTTTGTCCGTAGGGGAATGCTGCCAAAGGGTTTGTCGAGATCCACGTCTGCCTGGGCAATGCGAGATAGCACCTCGGGGAATAGAAAATTGTTTGAGAAAATCACCAAAAGGGGCATTGAGATCGACGGTGAATGAAATTACTCAAGTAAAACAAACTTGTTGGTGTAACTTTGTTCTCATTCTCCTATCATACAACCATTTCATGATGATGGGTTTATGATTAACTTAAGTACAGCTTCTTCGTTTAGCAAGTGCTTATTATCTATTCAGGATTTATTCTTTTTAATATAAAAAATAATAGTAGAATTTAGTTAAGCTTTATTTATCCTCAGTTATCTCAAGTATGAGCTCTATAACTAACTTGCTTCTGTCTTTTGCCACGAACAAGTTGCCCAAAGGTGCAATTTTGTGCGCTCCGTAGTGTTTTTTTATTCTTATTGGCATTAAATATTATATCACATTACAGTTGAAGATGATATTATTGTTGACCAAGTGGATTCACCTGAAATAGTTGATGATTTTTATTGTGCTAATTTACAGGTGTGATGAGTCATGCTATGATGGCGTACCTATGCCTACAATTATCGAGAGCGGTTTTAGCGTTTGTGACATTATCTCTCTTCTGTGGTTTAAATGCAGCCTCCCTCGCTACTGCACACATTTCATTGAGGTCTGTATGAATACGTTTACCATGAACTTTTTTATTTTTAATCCTTCATGTGAAAGAGCTCTATATTTCTGTAAGGTTGGGGGCAATTTGAGCATGATTTATATGCTATCATAGCTATATATTTACATCCCTAACACTAGCAAGGCTTTCCAGATCTGTCATGTTGTGTGATGACCATGGTCCTTGCATTTCTAGTGCTCATAATACTGTAGTTACAGCGATGGCTAGGAAAGATCTAGTTTCCAGCTTGTCTCTGGTAATTTCCATACTGTTCATTTTCCTCATGGTCTGCTTATTCTAGTTTCCAGCTTGTCTCTGGTAACTTCCATACTGTTCATTTTCCTCATGGTCTGCTTATTCTAGTTTCCAGCTTGTTTCAAGTGAGTGCACTAAATTTTTAATAATTTAGCTCTATATCGCCCAATGGATGCAATTTTTAATTATTTTGTGGTGATATTGGTGATTTTTCATATGCTTGCTCCAGTCCTGTTGACATGCTGGAATCTGGTGTGTCAACTGTTGATAATTAGCACTTGGAGAAGACTGAGGATGGAGCAATAAAAAGGATATGATTTGAGAAGGATAGTTCTTATTATTGCAGTAATAGATCAACTTTATTTATATGTATAGAGAAGACAAAATAACCAAACAGCAGCCATTAGCTTTGTCTTTTAGTTAACCAGATAAACTCAAAACAGGGACTGAGTTATCCTGTATTTACATATCACCAGCTGGCAAGACTTTGACTTTTTAAATATAAACAGTATGCTGGCCGGTTTAGTGCTAACATAACCCCCTCTTAAACCGGACTCAGTACAAGCCCTAACTTTTGTCTGAGCTCCAGAAAGACTTGCCGCGGAAGGGGCTTGGTCATCACGTCGGCGATTTGCACTTTGGTTGAGCAATACTCCACATCGATGGTCTTCTTCTCTACTTGCTCACGGATAAAGTGAAATTTCATCTCAATATGCTTACTTTTTCTCTGCGTTACTGGATTGTTGGTCAAATGAATGGTAGAGGTGTTTCACAGTAGATTGAAATTGCTCTTTGTTCTTGCTTTCCTTCCATTTCTGCTAGAATATTTTTGAGCCAAATTGCTTCGCAAGCGGCATTGCATAGGGCTACATATTATGCTTCTGTGGTAGAAAGTGCCACAGTAGGTTGTTTCCTGGAAGCCCACATTATAGCTTTGGATCCGTAGAAGAAGACATGGCCGCTGGTGCTGCGTCTGTCGTCGATACTGGATCCCCAATCAGAATCAGAGAACCCTGTGACTCTTGGTTCTGAATCGGTGGCATAAAGTAGACCCAAGGTTGTAGTCCCTTTTAGGTAGCGTAATATGCGTTTTACGGCTACGAAATGGGATTGCAAAGGTGAGCTTACAAATCTTATACTATGTTTACAACATTTTCAATATCTGGTCTTGTATGCGTCAAATACATGAGTGACCCAACAAGAGATCGATATTCTTCTTCATTTGCTTGTTCTTCTTCTGTATCTTTTGACAGTTTGAGGCCCGTTTCCATCGGTGTGAGAGTAGGATTGCATTGAGTCATCTGAAATTTTTTAAGTAGCTCTAAAGTATATTTGTGTTGAAATACATATATACCTTGAGGTGATTGCTGAATTTGGAGACCAAGGAAATAGCATGCCAGCCCAAAATCCGTCATTTGATATTGTTGTTGCATTTGTACTTTAAACTGATTGATCATCAAGCTGGAATTGCCAGTTACTAGTAAATCATCCACATATAAAGCAACTAAAAGTATATGTTCAGATGTGTGTTTGATATATAGGGAAGGATCACTTGGACATCTTTGAAACTGTTGAGAAAGCATATAAGTATCAATATGATGATTCCATGCTCGGGGTGCTTGTTTTAAGCCATACAATGCTTTATATAGCTTATACACTTTGTCCTTATCTTTTCCCTGTTTCTGAAATCCCGGAAGCTGATCCACGTAGATTTCTTCAAGTATTTCTCCTTTGAGGAATGTTGTTTTAACATCAAGATGATATACTTGATATTTCTGTTGTGCAGCAAAGGCAAGGAGGAGACGAATTGTATCCATACGTAAAACGGGTGCAAAGGTATCATAATAATCTTGACCAAAGATTTGGGTGAAACATCTTGCTACAAGTCGGGCTTTATATTTGGAAATAGTTCCATTTGCATTTACTTTGATCTTGAATAACCATTTTAAACTCATAGTCTTTTTATGAGATGGTTTAGGAACTAATTGTCAAGTATGATTTTCTTTTATTGAATCTAATTCAGCAATCATTGCATTTCTCCATTCCTCTACCTTCTTTGCTTCATCAACATTCTGTGGCACAGTGACTGTCAAGGTTATTTCAGTTGTATCAGCATAAATGTCCTGAAGACTTCGAGTGTGTATTGGTGATGATGATGAAGGGGACTCAGAATCAGAAGAACTTGATACTAGCTCTGTTGGAGGAAGCTCTGTCTGCTCTTGTTCAGGGACTTAGAGGGGGTGCACAATAGGCCCAACCATCACTGAGAAGGAAGCAGAAATATCTGACTACCAATCCCAAGCACTGTCTTCATGAAATTGGACATTTCTACTGATAATTACTTTCTTTGTGTTAGGCTGATACAACTTATAAGCCTTTGAGTTCTCACTATATCCCATAAATAAATATTTTTCTCCTTTCTTATCCAATTTATCTCTTTGGATTGCTGGAATTAAGGAATATGCAGGACACCCAAATATTCTTAAGTGAGCAATAGAGGGTTTTTTCTTATATAGAAGTTCATAAGGAGTTACATGATGTAACACCTTTGTAGGACATCTATTCAGCACATAGACAGTAGTTTTACATGCTTCAACCCAATATGCTTTAGGTAGATGTTTGTTTTGCATTAAACTTCTGGCCATTTCCACCACAGTTCTATTTCGACGTTCGACGATACCATTTTGCTGAGTCAATTCTCTTTTTATTCCTTGTGCTTCACAAAAATCTGAAAACTGGGTTGAGGTGAATTCACCTCCTCTATCATATCGTAAGCATTTAATACCTCTCTCAAATTCCTTTTCATGCTTGATTTTGAACTATAGAAATGTGGCAAAAGCTTCATGTTTATATCGTAGGAAATATATCCGCATAAACCTTGTATGATCGTCTATAATAAGCATGAAGTAAGATTTACCTCCTAGAGATTTTGTGGAAGTTGGTCCCCATAAATCTATATGCAGGAGATCCGGAGGAGCTTGAGCTTTACTTCTTGTTGTTGTTGGAAATGAGGAAGTATGCATCTTGGATTCTGCACAGGTGATGCAAAATGGAGCTCCTTTTTGTAAAGTGGGTAACCCATGCACCAAGTGTTGTTGATCCATTTGAAATAGAGCTGTCCAATGAAGATGCCCAAACTAGCATGTCATAAGGTAGTTACCTGATTTGCAGGTGGTTGTTGTTGAGTGAGGGCTTGAAGAGCAAGTGGAGACATATCCAGAGTAAATACTCTATTTTTTGTTATGGGAGCCATAACAATCAGTTTTCTACTGGAACTGTCAAATATTGTACATGCATCATTCTTGAACTTCAATTCATATCCTTTACTTAGTAGTTGACCAATACTAAGTAAATTTGGACCAAAGTGGGTACATAATTCACTTCTGTAATTTCTCTAGTACCTCCAGCTTGAGAGGTAATAGCCACTGTCCCCTTTCCTTCTATTGGAATTGTCTTGCCATCTCCCAGATGAACTACTGCTTTGTATGTATCATCTAGGGTAAGAAAGGTAGCTTTGGTATTGGACATGTGGCTTGAACAACCACTGTCCACAAACCAAATAGATTCAACTGCAGTTGCAGCCTGGCAACATGTGTAAAACATGTCTTCTCTGTCCTTTGGCACCTCCTTTCCTTTTTCTGTGAATTGAGCTTGTTCTTTAGTTGTATGCCAGCAGTCTTTGGCAGAGTGATTTGGGATTCTACACTGTTTACATCGAGAATAACAGTCCTTGGAGTCATGTGTAGTTTTATCACATATAATGCAATATTTCTGAGTAGCTTTACCAGAACTAGATGAACTACTTTTGACTTTCTGTTTTCCTTTTTCTGTATTTGCCTGACTTTGAGTCTGGCTTTGAGCATATCCAGGATGAGGAGTTGATTTCACATGTGCTTTCCAATCCCGTTTGGGTTTTGATATTATTTTACTTTGAAGAGCTTGTTCCACAGGTTGCACATCTCGCAATAATCTATCTTCATGGGATTTGAGAGACCCAATCAGCTCAGTCAAGGATAATACGGTGAGATCCTTTGATTCTTCAATTGCCATTGCTGCAAGGCTAAACTGAGGTGTTAAGCTTCTCAAGATTTTTGGTACAACCTTTTTATCTTCAATTTCATCACTATAACTATGAATTTGATTTATCAATTTGATAGTTTTGGCAATAAAGGAATCTATATCTTCTCCTGGTTTCATCCGCAGAAGTTCATAATCCATCCATAAACGTTGTAATTTCATGGCAATTACCTTCGTGCTACCTTTATATTCCAATTTTAATGTATCCCATGGGTCTTTTGCAGTTTCTGCGGCAATAATCCATGAGAAAACAGCTTCAGAAACGCCTTGATGGTTTAAAGATATTGCTCTGGCATCTTTCATCTTAATCTCATCAATCTGTTTTTGTACACTAACAGTGGACAACGCTCCCAGTGTGCTGGGTTGGGGTACCACAGGAAGTTGAGGTCCATTTGCAACTAAATCCCATAGCCCTTGGGAGATAAAAACAAACTTCATTTGGATGCTCCAATTGTCATACTTCTCACCATCAAAGATGGGAATAGGTGCATGAGAATATACGAAGGAAGAGGAGGAAGAAGATGTTGCCATGAAATCCAATGATATTTCGATAACACAAGTCGGAGGATCAACCTCCCTCTGATACCAAATGTTGATAATTAGCACTTGGAAAAGACTGAGGATGGAGCAATAAAAAAGATATGATTTGAGAAGGATAGTTCTTATTATTGCAGTAATAGTTCAACTCTATTTATATGTATAGAGAAGACAAAATAACCAAACAGCAGCCATTAGCTTTGTCTTTTAGTTAACCAGATAAACTCAAAACAGGGACTGAGTTATCCTGTATTTACATATGACCAGCTGGCAAGACTTTGACTTTATAAATATAAACAGTATGCTGGCCGCTTTAGTGCTAACATCAACTAGCTCATGATCGAACAAGTTTTATAGCAGCACTGGTTAGTTAACTTTATAGTTGTTCAGGGCTCTAAAGGATGGAAATTGAATGGAAAAGGGAATCTGGCCCGATTTTACAAAACCTGATGACAACATCTATGTATAATTTAGATAAAAAAACAAAACCTTATTAGACAAATAAGAAGGAATACATATGTGCAAATGGGGCCTCATCTAGTGGAAAGGGCTGCATGGCCTATCAAAAAGAGGAAGGGACAGGTTACAGGGAGTGGCTGAGGGGAAAACATGAGAGAAGCTCCTCTATAACAAGAGCTAGAATATTAGAACATCACTTTCAGTAATTTGCAAAACAAGAGCTAGAATATTAGTATTTAAAACCTTTCACAACATCAGTATTCATAGTATATATAGAATATTATTTCTCAAAAAATGTATTCCAAGAAACTTTGTCCTGATCATACTAAAAACATCATGTTGCTCAGAAGCATTATTATCAAAATTAGCACCGGCAACAACAATATCATCCTCATCCTTGACATCTTTATCGAAATCAAAAGTAGTGGCACTGGCAAATGCTGAGATGGCCAAAGTTGATGCCACTGCTAAGGTAAAAGACGATGTTACTGCTAAGGTAAAAGGTGATGCTGAGAAATATGAAGTCAAGGCAAAATTCAAGAAAACGCTAATGTAATTTCTACTCATACTTTTGTTCATCAGTTTTAAGAACTTAAAAATTTCTGTGCAATTCACCCAACAAGGTATTAGCTTCTGTTGCATCTGTGGTTGTAATTGGATCTAGTGAAGAGCTTGGCATTCCAATTACAATTCACTAAGTAAGAAATGTATTTTACCTTAATTTTTTTTCTCTATTCTTCCTTTTCTCTTCTCTACCGTTACAATAACAAAAGCCATCTCAGACAGCTTATCCAGTTGGAAGAAATTGAGAGAGAAAGCTTATTCAGTTGGAAGAAATTGAGAGAGAAACAGAAGCCATATTGACTGAAATATCGAAGCGGTAAATCTCTAGGCATGTCCCTCTAGTATGCAGCAGTTTTGCTCAATTGACCTTTTTTTAACTTGTTACCATAGTACTGTTATTTATATACTCCCATAAATTTGTTTCTGACTAGAGTTGTCAAGAATGGATCTAATTGGAGCATGGGGCAGAGGCAATTGTTTTTCTTGGGCCGCGCCAATTTGAGGAAAAGTCTTATATTAGTAATTAATGAAGCTACTGCATCAGTTGATAATGCTACTGATGTTATTCTTCAAAAGATAATTAGAACAGAGTTCATAGACTGCACTGTCATAACCATTGCACACAGGATTCCAACATTGCTTTACTTTCTTAAGTTTGCATTTCTTCTTTACTTGAAGGATACTGTTTTAAATATGAGTAGTTTTGAAGAGCGTTAAAAAGGATTGCTTTGCCAAAATAAAATTAAAAGTGTTAATCAGATTGAAATTTATGTGAAACCAACTTCTCCTGTAACTTAACACATTATGGAGGTTGAATAATTTTGTACTTCTGTGTAAATCCAATTAAAAGTTGTCTTTCTATGTTGAACTTTTTTCACTTGGCCCTCGGCTATCATTTCTATGATTTTGAGCAAGGATGTGAGGAGAGGTAGAGAGAAATATATCCATATAGATAATGGTACTCCCACATTAAAATAGACGGGAATATGCATCTTTCAGAGCTTGTTTTACTTTTACATGCTAGATACATTATTTACTTTTAAACCTTAATGGTTCATATGAATTATATATATGTATATATATAAATATATATTTATGTATATATATTTGTTTTAATTATGGTACTTGAATATCAGATTGTGGAACTTATGTTTGTGTGTTGTATTTTCAGAATTTATATTTACTTGGTGGTCTGGTGGAAAAACTAGCCGAGATTAGTCATTGTTGGGTATTGTATCCACAATAGCCTTGATTTGAAGAAGTCTCCTTCAAACTAAGACGAATTGTAATTGTTTTTGATTATGCACTTTAGCTGTGATGCGACAGGTTATTCCACTCTAAGTACAAACCAATGTCAGGTTTCAATGAGTCGTCAAACACAGGCCTGTGCAATGTAATCCCTCATTGTATAGACCAAAGTGTTGGCTCATGTGAAATCTCTCTATTGGGATGTACTTCATTTACAAAGTGCTAGAGAAGAAGGACTGGAGCTGATGATGGAATCATTTGAGAAAGGAAAATAACTTAAGTAAAATTTGATTATATCATTTAGAACATATAGTCGAACTCGACTATATGGTTTGAATGGATATAACCGAATTCGGCTAATCCTTGTCTGAAAGGTTTATTTTTCTAAGTAAAAGAATAGTCGAATTCGATTAATGTAATTCGGTGTATCTGTTTAGTCGAATCCGTAGAACTGCCGAATTCGACTATATGGTTTAACCGAATAAATTCGGTTAATGCCATTCGGTTAATCCATTTAGCCGAATCGGTCTGCAGGTATTTTCCGGTTCAATTCGACGACGTATTCTTTAGGGCATTCCTCATGTACAGTACACGTGGAGCTAGATCCCTAATTCGCGATTATGACCGTTGGAAGAAGACCCTATAAATACCTAAGGATTATTTCTAAATAACCCTAATCGCGAATTGTGAAAAATCTCTAGCAAACTACGACTGACGGCCGACTAATCTTGCGCAAACATTTCGTCTCCGTCAAAGCCAGCGATTCGTGACTCGTCTTCAAAAGTTCAATCGTCAAGATCAAGATCTACTGATTAGCTCTCATTTTCTATTGATCAAGTCGATTCAAGTTCTCAGATCTAGCTTCAAATCGTCTTCAAGATTTCTTCATTCTTCATTTTCAAAGAACTGAAGTTTATTGCTAAGAAGAAGAAATCTATCTCTCAAGATCTGAAGAAGAACTTCATCAGAAGTTTAAGAAGATTGTTTTTCAATTTACTGTGTTGTTGTAAGAACCATATCTTAAATCTTGTAGGAAGTTTGCTTCCGAGTTTTTGTGTAGATCCTTGTTTGAGGATCGAGTTGTAGGAGTTGTTTTACTCCGAGTTGTAGGAGTGGTGTACTCCGAGTTGTAGGAGTTTTGACTCCGAGGTGTAAGATTATTTTTAATCTGAGATTGGTGAAGTAGCCGAGTCTAGCCTCGAAGTGCTAGATAGGCGAGGCGGGAAAGAGGACTACCCACATCGGGGAACCTCCATAAAATCCTTGTGTCTGTGTTGTGCTTTATGGTGTGCATTTCTGTGTTATATTTTAATTCCGCGTAAAGACATAGAATCCACCTATTCACCCCCCTCTAGGTGATTTAGGCCGCAACTAGATACTTTCAATTGGTATCAGAGATAGGTTGTTCGCTATAAGGCTAACACCTTGAACAAGACCTCCTCATCTAGTTGCTGAAGCAAGTATATCTGGAATGGATAAAGCCAAGGATTCCGTCAAGCTGCCGGTCTGCACCAAAGAAAACTTTCCAATGTGGAAAGAAAGAGTTAGATTCTACATGGAAGCTGCTGACCCAAGAATCTTTCAGATTGTGGAAGAAGGTCCCCATGTTCCAATGAAACCATCTTCCATAAACTCCGCCATCATGATTCCCAAGAAGATGTTGGAACTAACCAAAGATGAGATCGCTCTAGTCGCCCTAGATAAGAAGGCAAAGAACATCATAGCAGGTGCAGTTGATGATTCCATATTGCAAAATCTGCTTCACTGCAAGTCTGCTAAAGAAATGTGGGATTCTCTAGTCGTTCTGATGGAAGGGACAGAAGAGGTAAGGGATGATCGAAGATCGTTGCTGAATCAAGAATACGAAGCATTCAAGCAAAATCCCAGTGACTCCATTTCTGACACCTACGAGAAGTTCTTCAAGATCGTAAATGGTCTTAGGAACTATGATCGAGAATTCACAACTGTCGAACTTAATGACAAATTCTTGAGATCCCTGACGAAAGAATGGGATACCAAGGTTATAGCCATTAGGCCCCGTTCGTTTGGGCGGAATTGGAGCTTTGGAATTGGCATTCAATTGCCAATTCCATTTCCGCCGTTCGCCCGCCCCAAAAATCCGTGGGAATCGGAATTGGAATTGAATTCCCATAAGAATTCAATACAGCGCAAATGGGCGAGCCCCATTTCCGACCTCCCGACCCGTCATTTCGCGATTCCGAGTCTCCCTCTCGATCAGCCGCCCCCTCGCGACTCCTTCCTCGACGACTAGGGTTTCACCCTCTCCCTCTCTCGCTCGGGATCGGCAAGCGCGCGACTTCTTCTTCTGCCGACTCTTCCTCCGGGAGCTGCAAGCGCGCCGACTTCTTCTTCCGCCGACTCTTCCTCCTCCGCCGACGATCTTCTCCGGCCAACAGGTAAACTCCATTTTATGTCTTCCGCCGACGATCTAGCAAGGTTATGATCTACCCTTTGTCGATCTAGTTTCCGCCGCCCTTTGTAGTCCTGGTTTCCGCCGGCGACGATGAGGCAATGTTCTGATTCGGTTTTCCTTTTTTGCGTTTTTCCTGTTTCATCAACACCAATCTGCTTATTAGATGATTTTTTGAGTTATACACCAATTTAAGCTTGTGTGGTGTGTATGTGAATGTATGTGTGTGTTTTCTGCTGTATGAATGTGTGTTGTGTATTTTTTTTGGAATGTGTGTGGTGTGTGTATGTGAATGGCTGTGTGTTTTCTGCTGTATGAATGTGTGTGCTGTGTTTTTTTTTTGGAATGTGTGGTGTGTGTTTTATGTGTGTTTTATGTGTTTTGAATGTGTTGTGTGTATTATTTTTGGAATGAATGTGTGTTTTATGTGTTTTGAATGTGTGTTGTGTGTATTATTTTTGGAATGAATGTGTGTTTTATGTGTTTGTGTGTGTGTATGTATGTGTTTGTGTATGTGTGTGGTGTGTGTTTGTGTATGAATGTGTATGTGTGTAGTGTGTGTATTTTTTTTTAATGTGTGTGGTGTGTGTGTGTTTGTATGAATGTGAATGTGGTGTGTGTATTTTTTTTTGTGAATGTAAGTTGGGATGCCCCTCTGAATTTACATGGCTTATAAAACTGCTTGAATATTTGTTGCATATTTGTTTATATGTAGATGGATGAACTAAAGAAGCGTCGTAGACGTAGGAGAGGAGCAGTGGCAGCGGCTCTTGCTGCGGCCACTGTAGTTTTGATGAAACCCAGGATGTCAAGAGATCTTATTATAGAGGCCGATGCTAAGACTATTTTAAGGAGGACGTTGTTTGCTCGATTATATAGTGGAACAGATGTCAACTGTTTTAATCAACTGCGTATGAATAAAAGCTCTTTTGAAACATTATGTAACATTCTAATCGGTCGTAGACTATTAAGAGACACCCAGTATGTTGCAGTTAGAGAGTCAGTTAGTATATTTTTAAATGTCTTAGCTCACAATAAGAAATTCCGGGTTGTTGGTGGCACATATCTTCGTTCAATTGATACAATCAGCCGTCATTTCAACAAGGTGTTGTGGGCAATTCTGAAGTTAGGGCCTGAGTTTATAAAGCTCCCTAATGCAACAACAACACAAAGATGGTGTCATTTTCCTGTAAGCAATTTTATTATTGTAAAAGTTTGTGTTTGGGTAGTATGCGTAAATTAATTTGTGTATTATCTTATAGGACTGCATTGGTGCAATTGATGGCACTCATATTGAAGTGACAGTGCCAGTTAAAGATCAGGGTAGGTATCGGAACAGGAAACAAGCTATTACAACAAATGTCATGGGCGTATGTGATTCAAATATGAAGTTTTTGTACGTATTGCCTGGATGGGAAGGGTCATCATCGGACTCTAGAGTGTTACGTAATGCACTTGAAAGGACAGATCGTTTCGAGGTGCCAGTAGGAAAATACTATCTTGTGGATGCTGGATACACCAACGGTCCAGGATATCTTGCTCCATATAGGTCAACTAGATATCATCTAAAAGAGTGGTCCGCACAGGGCAATAATCCCACCAATTACAAAGAATTGTTTAATCTTCGACACTCTAAGGACAGAAATGTTATTGAGAGGACATTCGGACTCCTTAAAAAACGGTGGGCAATTTTGCGTGGACCATCTTTCTTTGATATCAAAGTACAGGTAAATGACTATTACATTGTATGCTTAATTATAATTTAATTACTATTGAGATTTAAATTGCTTATTATTTTAAACAGGTTCAGATTATAAACGCATGTTGCATTCTACATAATTTTCTCATAGAGAGGAGACTAGAAAATCATGCTAGATTACTTGCCGAAGTAGATGCTGAGATATTAGCGCAAGATGCAAGTTCGGAAAGTTTTGAGTACGTGGACGCGGTTGGTGCAGTTCAAGCAACACCCGAGTGGAGCACATTTAGAGATACTATGGCTATAAACATGTTTAATGAGTATCGTGCTCGCCGTGGGATATGAGTATCGTGCAACTTAAAATATATTTTGATATTTTCGTGTTTCTTAAATCATATCGTTCTTTTTGTTGTTTTTTTGATGTTTCTTAAATCATATTCTTGTTTCTGATATGATATCGTACAACACAAATATGGTGTAATTTTAATGATTACTGTAGGCAATTCAATTTATTTTATTCTATGCATGACTAAAGTGCAGACAGTAGATGGATAAAAGCAAAGGAAAAGGTGTCAAAGCTAGTGAACGATCTTATGTTCCCTGGATATCACAGATGGACTGTGCTTTATCCACAGCTCTCCTCGAACAACAGAGTTTGGGAAACAAGGCGGCTAGTGGATGGAAAAGTGTTGCCTACACAGCGACAATTCAAGCATTAAAGGAGGATTGCAACGTCGAAATAAGTAAGGAGAAGATAATGGCTCGAATAAAAACATGGAATAAGTACTACCAAGAGATATCAGCAATGCTAGATACTAGTGGATTTGGCTGGGATTGGGAGCGCAATGTGGTGAAGGTAGACAGTGAAGATGTCTGGGCCAACTATGTTCAGGTAATATTTTAATTTGACAATTACTTGCATGTTTAGAAATTTTGAAAATTTACAAGTCTAATTTAAACTAAACTTGTAGGCACACCCGACAGTAAAACATTATCGGGGCAAAGTGATCGTGAATTGGGGCGACTTAGCTATGATATGTGGGGTTGATAGAGCTACTGGAGCTCATGCTGCTACTGCAACGGAGTCAATGAACGAGTCCACATTGATGATTCGGTGGAAGACAATGTGGTTGAGGAGGTCGAGCCACATCCCCAGAAGAAGAAGAAAACATCTGCGGTAGATGTTATTGCGGATGCTATTACTGCAATAGCGAGGAACATGGAGCATGAAAACAGTTTGCCATCTCAGCCACCGCCTCCGATCTCAAAGGCAGACAGGATATATGCGGCCATTGCAACTATTATAGATCTGACTGAGGCTGAGGTCATACAGGCTATCGATATGCTGAGTGTTGACGACACGAAGAGCGATGTGTTCATCGCTTTGCCGGTGCCAATTAGGAGGACCTGGCTCCGCTTACATTTACTCGATTGATTATATCTGAACTTATGTTTTGTATGCTGCGGACTTTTTTTATGCGGTGGACTTATGTTTTGTATGATGTTAATGCAGACTTCTATTTTAATTCTGATATTTTAATCATGTTTAAAATTTAATTTTAATTTTATAAATTTTAAATTTCAATTCCGTCCATTGAATTCTGACATACAGCCGAACAGCGGAATTACCAATTCCAATTCTGATGACAGAATTCCTGCAGTTAGCCGAACAGCAGAATTGGAATTGATGTCAATTCCAATTCCTGCGGGAATCAGAATTGAATTCAATTCCAATTCCTGCATCTCATTTCCTGCGAAACGAACGGAGCCTGAGAATTCGGAAAGCTAGGAACCACGGAGCCACAAATGATGTTTGGTAAGCTCTTGTCCCATGAGTTAAAGTTGAACTCCCGCAAAGCTGAAGAAGAGGGGATCAGGGCCTCTGGAAGGGAGAAGACCTCTGCTCTAAAAGTTGTAAGTTCAAGAAAGAGCAAGGCTCTCCCACCTGTCAGGAGATCATCTTCTAATGAGGATGAATCTGATGCCAGCCCCTCAGGTTCAGAGATGTCTGATGGAGAATTTTCTCTGCTCTCCAAGCAATTCAAAAAGCTTTTAAATAAAAGAAGGCAGACGAGAGGTCAATCCTCGATTTCTCATCATAGAAGATCGAACCGTGATGGAGATCATCACAAGAAGAACCATGAAGGTGACAGGTATAAATCTAAACCTAATAAACATCTTTCTAATGACATTATTTGCTATTGTTGTAATAAGCCAGGACACGTGATTGCGGAATGTCCTTACAAGAAAAAGGAAGGTTCCAAGAAAGAAGATAAGAAATCTTTCAAAGGTAAAAGGAAGGAAAAGAGCTTCATTGCAAATAAGCCAAAGACTCTGAGCGACAGCGACTCAGAGGAATCAAGCACTGATGAAGAAGCCTACTTTGGGCTAATGGCACAATCAGATGAGGAAGCGAGCGACTCCTCATACAAGAGGAAGGTAAACCCTCACACTTCTCTTTCCGCTTCTGGGTATGAAACTGAATCCATAGCAAATGAAGGCTATTCTTCAGAGGAAGAGTCAAAATTAATGACTCAGTATAAAGCCGTTTTGGAAGGATTTGACAAATGTCGCAGGGTAGTCAAATCTCAAGCAAAAGAGATTGGATCACTCAAAAATTTGGAATCGGATCTGAGAGAGGAAATCGAAAGATTAACTCCACTCAGAAATGAAGTCCAATTCTTGAAGGATAAATTAAAAGGCTCTACTGAATTATTAATTCTGAAAGAGAAACTTATAAATGATTTGGAAGAAAAGCTAATGACGGAAAAGAAGATAGTTGAAAGCTTCAACAAGCCAAGAACTGTTCTTCCTCTCATCGATAAATTTCTGCTCCTGCGAAGGGTAGTGGCCTTGGCCATGTGGCTGAAAATAGTAAGGCTGCTGAGAAAAGAGCCATGAAAGGAAAAGGAACTGGAAATCAAAGTCAACCTTCATTCAGGAAGGTAGTTTTTCCGACAAATCCATTCGACTTTAACTCATCCTATGGTCACTTTGCTAGACCAACACATGTTGAATCTAGCAACAGATATCAAGGATGGACCAGACCCCGGAACTTTGATGTGTCTCCATTCAAAGCTCCTCATGAAGAAGTAATCCTCAAGGATCATGGTCCATTTGTCCATGGATCAGCTGCAAAGAAAGCACCAAAAGTTAAATCTGTTGGTGCCAAGACTGATGAGAAGAAGGAGCCTTGTGTTTGCTGCAATCACGAGGCCTCTACTTCTAAGAAGGTTGCTCCTACTAGACCTCCCGTTCAAAAGGTAAAGAAGGAGAACAAGAGAAGGTACAACAGATTTGACTGTTGGTGCTGTGGCAAAGTTGGTCACTTCGCCATTGATTGCTGGTTTAATTATAGTTATGTTAAGACCCCACGAGGTAACAATGCAAGAGTGACTCCTCGCAGTGTTAACACTCCAAATGGCGGTCATCTGACAAGAAGTCAAGGACCCAAATCTGTTTGGGTTCCTAAGGGCAATTAATTATTGATTGCAGGTATGTCCAAAGGCCAATTCAAATCCAATATGGTACTTGGACAGTGGATGTTCTCGGCACATGACCGGAACAAGAAGTTTATTACAAGAGTATACCCCTGTGAAAGATGGACCAAAAGTTATTTTTGGCGGGTCTGATCGGGGAATCACGAAAGGCTACGGTATGATTACCAACGGTAGAGTCTCTTTCACAGATGTAGCTTATGTTAAAGGATTACAACATAATCTCATTAGCATAAGTCAACTATGTGACAAAGGCTATATGGTTGAGTTCTACAAGGACAAGTGCTTGATAAAGTCGTCTGATACGTCAGAAACTATTTTAACAGGCACTCCGAGTAGAAATATTTTCTGCTTAAATTTCCTTTGTTTAGACTCTTCTACACCAGTGTGTCTTTTAGCAAAAGATAGTGCATCTCTTTGTGACCAGTGGCACAAGAGACTAGCACATATTAATTTCAAAACTATAAGTATGTTATTTTCTCACAATTTAGTTCGTGATGCTCCAGATGTTAGGTGCATTAAAGAAAGACCGTGTCATGCATGTCAAATGGGTAAGCAGACTCGGGCTACCTTTAAAAGCATTATTGGCAAAGATTCTACCAGATGCTTATATCTGCTCCATATGGACTTGTTTGGTCCCATGCCAATCCGAAGTTTAGGAGGTAAGTCTTATACGTTGGTTATTGTTGATGACTACTCACGTTTTGCTTGGGTATTCTTTCTGAAACACAAGTCAGCCACCTTTGCTTCTTTCACCACATTCGTCAAGCAAATCCAGAATGAGTTGGAATGTTCTGTGGTCAAAATCAGAAGTGATCTTGGTACAGAATTCAAGTCTGGAGCTATGACCGAATTTTGTGAAAGCCTAGGTATCTTTCATGAGTTTTCCTCTCCCCGTACTCCACAACAAAATGGAGTAGCTGAGAGAAAGAATAGAACACTCATAGAGGCTTGCAGAACAATGTTGAGTGACTCTTCACTACCAGAATACTTCTGGGCTGAAGGCATCAACACTGCTTGTCGCGTGCAAAACAGAGCACTGATCAACAAGAATCATCATAAGACTCCTTATGAACTTCTGAAGGGCAAGAAACCAACCCTGTCTTATTTTAGAATTTTTGGTAGTAAATGCTTCGTACTTAATAACGGGAAATATTACAAAACTAAATTTAGTGAAAAATGTTTTGAAGGTATTTTTGTAGGTTATAGTAGCCATAGTAAGGCATATAGGATTTTCAACAAGAAAACCCTGGTTGTAGAAGAAACTTATAATGTTATATTTGATGAGACGAGTATGCTTCAAAGCAACTCTTCTAGTGTCTTTGTTGAAGATGCAGATGCAAGGTTCAAAGAACTAAACTTAGAAGAAGTTGTAAAGGAAGACGTTCCAAAGTCTATTGAAGTAAATATTCCGTCTACATGTGAGGAAGATGAACCTCAAGAAGATGAAGATGTACCTGAAGTGCAGGAACCTCATGGTCATCTAAATGCTGGAATGATCAGACATTTAAGGGACCATCCTGCTGAGCAAATTATTGGAGATACCCATGTCGGTGTAAGAACAAGAAGAGGTACGGCTAATGAAGTTTTGCATTTAAGCTTTCTATCACAGGTTGAGCCAAAGAAATTCGATGAAGCAAAGAACGATGCTTCATGGATCATTGCAATGCAAGAGGAACTCAATCAGTTTAAGAGATGCAAAGTGTGGAAGCTTGTACCCAGACCCAATTGACAGAATGTCATCGGAACAAAATGGGTATTCAGAAACAAGCTGGACGAAGATGGTGTGATCATCAAGAACAAGGTCAGACTTGTTGCTCAAGGGTACAGACAAGAAGAAGGGATCGACTTCGATCAAACATTTGCTCCCGTGGCAAGGCTCGAAGCGATTCGGTTGTTTCTAGTGTATGCTGCTCACAAAGGATTTAAGGTCTATCAAATGGACGTGAAGTCAGCCTTCCTTAATGGTGATATAAAGGAAGAAGTATACGTAGAACAACCCCCAGGTTTCGTCGACTCCTCTTTTCCTGATTATGTCTATTTCTTACGAAAAGCTTTATATGGTCTCAAGCAAGCTCCCCGTGCTTGGTATGAGACGCTGTCTAGCTTCCTTCTTGAAAACAAATTCACAAGAGGAAAGATAGACAAGACATTATTTCTTAGGGAAGTAAAAGGCAAGATTTTGCTAGTGCAAATCTATGTCGACGACATCATCTTTGGATCTACCGATGATAACCTCTGCAAAAAGTTCTCTAACTTGATGCAAGGGAAATTTGAAATGAGCAGTATGGGAGAGCTGAAGTATTTCTTAGGACTTCAGGTAAAGCAATCAGAGGATGGAATTTTCATCTCTCAGACGAAGTTTACCAAAGAGTTAATTAAGAAATTCGGAATAGAGAATGCAACCTCTATGAGGACCCCAATGGGTTCAGCTACGTCTCTAGACAAGGATGAGAAAGGGAAACCTTTTGATGAAACCAAGTTTAGAAGCATAGTTGAATCCTTGCTCTACCTTACTGCGAGTAGACCGGATATAATGTTCTCAACATGTGTTTGTGCTAGATTTCAGGTGAACACTAAGGAATCTCACTACTCCGCTGCAAAGAGAATTTTGAGATACCTTAAAGGCACACCAAATCTTGGCTTATGGTACCCAAGAAGTAATGATTTTGAACTAACAGGTTTTTCAGATGCTGATTTTGCAGGAAGCAAAGACGACAGGAAAAGTACTTCAGGAACGTGCCAATTCTTAGGGAAACGGCTTATCTCCTGGAGTAGCAAGAAACAGAATTGTGTTGCTATTTCAACCGCTAAATCGGAGTATATCTCCGCAGGCAGTTGTTGTGCACAATTGCTGTGGATAAGAAACCAACTTGAAGCCTACAATTTGAAGCTTAAGGAAATTCCTATGTACTGTGATTCATCAAGCGCTATTGCAATTGCCAATAATCCGGTGTCTCACAGCAGGACGAAGCACATTGAGATCCGTTACCACTTCATCCGGGAGCATGTGGAGCACAAGGACATTGATCTTAGCTATGTCCCGACGGATCGGCAAATTGCAGACATTTTCACAAAGCCGCTCGACGAATCAAAGTTCAACTATTTCAAAATGGAGCTTGACATGTTAAACAAAGAATCTTAGAAACAAGCTCAGAAAAGCAGAAAATTCCTTCTCCCAGAAGACAGAAATTTGAATAGTCGAATTTTTCAGAAGATATCATCGAATTGCATTCGACTATACCATTTAGTCAAATTCGGCGATTTCAATTAATCGAATTCGGCTAATCGAACCCCTTTAACCGAATTCGGCGAATCCTATTAATCGAATTCGACTAATCCCAATAGCCGAATGACGAATCTTCCGGAATTCAAATTTCCTTCTTATCATTTACTGGAATTCGGAGAGACACGATTCAAAATATCAGGTACGCGCTCTCTCTCCTAATTTCCAACTCTATATAAATGATTCTTAAAAGAGAAATCTGAACGCATCGCACTCCCGAATTCGTCCGTCGCTTCACTTCCGACTCCGACCTTCGTTCGTGCGATTTCTCTGCCGATTCGTCTCCCTCAATCGATTCTTCTCCAAAATTCCGTTCGCAATGTCTAAGAAGCAGTCGAGCAAGTTGCTCTCCGGCAGTGAGCTCGTAAGAACTGGGTTCGACAGTTCGATGGATGAATTCCAAAATGTCGTTTTGGCGCTTGAAGTTGCAGGATTAGGTTTTATTCTAGAGCATCCTTGCAAGGTTCTTGAGAAGGAAGTGTTGAAGTTCTTCAAGCATGCAGAGCTCAGGAAGCAAGGGTCAGTAATCAAGAGCAAAATCGGTGATCTCTCAGTCAAGGTTTCTCCCTCCAGATTGACTAAGCTTCTCAAACTTCCAGTGGTAACCGAATCAGATGTTCTCTCTTCCAAGGACTTCAAGAAGGCATTGTCGTTTTGTGGATTGCCTAAAGGAACTAAATCCATTTATAGGAAGCACATGAATGAGGAAGGGAAACTGCTCTCAGATATTATGGGGAAAGTTCTTTTGTGTAAAGTTGGCTCTCGTGACTACATTTCAAATGATATGTTCAAATTGCTCGGTTCCGTAATCTGCAGGACAAGGGTTGATTGGGGCAGCGTGTTGTTTGACAGAATTTCAGCTAGTCTGAACACTCCTAACTTTGGAAGAATCCTCTCTTTATATCTCAATCGCTTAGACAAAGTCAGATTCAGCATGAAGACAGGAACCCCTCTCCACCATTTCAAAAGAATAGATTCCTCCATGGTTGAAAGATGGTCCAGGAAAGTTGGTGAGACCAAGGTGCTGACTCCCGTTGTTTCAAAAGCTAAAAAGATCCTTTGTGATGAGTCTGAAAGGAGCTTCGACAGTAACTCTCCAGTCTCCTCTCCTGAAAAAGAAAGTGAAAAAGAACGTGAACCCTCCAAGGGGGAGTGTTCTAAGCTACCAGAATCAGGCAAACGAGATTCTCCTGTAGTTTCTCCAGCTCCATCTCCAAAGATTCCTACTCCTCACAGCTCTCCTTCCAAGGCAGATGACAATGTTGGTAGCAATGATGATAGTGATGGTAATGATGAAGGGGGAGATGACCCTGATGCTGATACAGTGAAGATAGATAAGTCAGCTAAGGGCAAAGATTCTCTTCCAGGAGATGAAATCCCTGCTCAGATTGAGGGGGAGAATGTCCATTCTGCTCATTCTCATTTTGCAGCAGACAAGCAAGATAAGACAGAGCTAACTCCGCCTCCTGAAAATATTACAATCATTATTGAAGATGAACATGAAGCAGGGCCTTCTGCCTCTACATCCAGGATGAAAGAGAAATCAGTGCAACACCCCAAAATTCACAAAATTCAAATCACTGTTGAAGATAAGAGAAATGAAGGCTCCACCCCTCCTCCAGTTAAAAATGATGACACCCTCGATGCTCTTCAATTTTATCACTATATGAATGATGTAGATTCAAGTGATTTTCTGGTCGCTGAGGATGATTTTGGAATATCTTCTCGATTCCAAGCTCAACCTCCCTCTGCTGAAGACTCCATGATGATCAATTTGGAAGAACTGCTTGTAAAGCAGAAAAGATTCTTTGAATTTGCTCTCAGTCAGGTTTTTGCGAAGACCAGAGCCATAGAGAAGGGAATGGGCAATCATTTACACTCAGTAGCCCACAGTTTAGACAAGGTCAAAGAAAAGCAAGACGAATATTTCTCGATGGGTGCCTCCACCCTAAAGCATGTAGTGGATGGATTACATAATATCAGTGATAATACTACAAAACTTTCTGAAAATCAGCAATATATTTTTGAGGATACAGTGAAGGGAAGATCGGCCATTCAGAACTCTCTCCAAAGTGTAAAGCATGAAATTATCCAAACCCTGACTGAAGAAGTCAGAAAGGGGGAGGAAAGATTGCATGAAAGGATTCAAACGCAAATTTTTGATTTGAATAGAGAGATAGAAGGAAGGATTCAAGAGTCATATATGAATGTTCAATCCCAGCATTCAGAAATTTCAAGAGGCATTGATGTCAAGTTTCAAGATTTATATGGTTATCTGCATCAAAATCAAATGTGGTTGCACAATGAATTGTCAAGAGGCTATGCCCATGGTTTCCAAGGGCCAGGCCAATCTTCTGCGCAGCCAGCATTTCCGTCTGAAGAATTCTATCCGGACATTCAATTTGCTGCTCCGTCTGAACCTTTTATTCCTCCTGAAGTTTATCATTGGTCAGACGATGAAGAAGAAAACTCCAGGAAAAGAGCTAGAGTTGATCAAAGAGGATCAAGCTCAGGTGGTTTTATACATGATGCTAGAAGGGCTGCAGGTCCCAGATTTCTAGAACCAAGAGCACCTCATCCCAGGAAGAGTGTTGGAGAACTGTGGAGTCCGGAATCCAGGAATATTATTTTGGACACTTATAATCTTGTAATGAACTCTAATGAATCTGTTGACAATCACTATGATAGAGATGAGATCCACAAATGGGAGATGGCTAGGCTCAAGAGAAGAATTCACTACAGGAACCATCGAGATGATGAAAAGCCTCCTTCTCCTCCTCCCAGATACTATCCAAAGCCAAGGGCCTATTTTACCAGACAATTGAAGAAGATTCAAAAGGGAAAGACGCAAGAGAAATGATGGATGCTTGATCGCTAGACTCTATTTCTCTTTTAAGAACATTTATATATTGCTGTCAAATTAATTTTTGGTGGACTTAAGCTTTTGATGCTTTTATATTTCCACATAGTTCAGTTCTTTACTTGCTTACATTTATTATTCTCTGTGCAATTCACCATAGTAGATAGGGTTCTGACTTCTTCAAATAGGGGGAGATTGTTGGGTATTGTATCCACAATAGCCCTGATTTGAAGAAGTCCCCTTCAAACTAAGACGAATTGTAATTGTATTTGATTATGCACTTTAGCTGTGATGTGACAGGTTATTCCACTCTAAGTACAAACCAATGTCAGGTTTCAATGAGTCGTCAAACACAGGCCTGTGCAATGTAATCCCTCATTGTATAGACCAAAGTGTTGGCTCATGTGAAATCTCTCTATTGGGATGTACTTCATTTACAAAGTGCTAGAGAAGAAGGACTGGAGCTGATGATGGAATCATTTGAGAAAGGAAAATAACTTAAGTAAAATTCGATTATATCATTTAGAACATATAGTCGAACTCGACTATATGGTTTGAATGGATATAACCGAATTCGGCTAATCCTTGTCCGAAAGGTTTATTTTTCTAAGTAAAAGAATAGTCGAATTCGATTAATGTAATTCGGTGTATCTGTTTAGTCGAATCCCTAGAACTGCCGAATTCGACTATATGGTTTAACCGAATAAATTCGGTTAATGCCATTCGGTTAATCCATTTAGCCGAATCGGTCTGCAGGTATTTTCCGGTTCAATTCGACGACGTATTCTTTAGGGCATTCCCCATATACAGTACACGTGGAGCTAGATCCCTAATTCGCGCTTATGACCGTTGGAAGAAGACCCTATAAATACCTAAGGATTATTTCTAAATAACCCTAATGGCGAATTGTGAAAAATCTCTCGCAAACTACGACTGACGGCCGACTAATCTTGCGCAAACATTTCGTCTCCGTCAAAGCCAGCGATTCGTGACTCGTCTTCAAAAGTTCAATCGTCAAGATCAAGATCTACTGATTAGCTCTCATTTTCTATTGATCAAGTCGATTCAAGTTCTCAGATCTAGCTTCAAATCGTCTTCAAGATTTCTTCATTCTTCATTTTCAAAGAACTGAAGTTTATTGCTAAGAAGAAGAAATCTATCTCTCAAGATCTGAAGAAGAACTTCATCAGAAGTTTAAGAAGATTGTTTTTCAATTTACTGTGTTGTTGTAAGAACCATATCTTAAATCTTGTAGGAAGCTTGCTTCCGAGTTTTTGTGTAGATCCTTGTTTGAGGATCGAGTTGTAGGAGTTGTTTTACTCCGAGTTGTAGGAGTGGTGTACTCCGAGTTGTAGGAGTTTTGACTCCGAGGTGTAAGATTATTTTTAATCTGAGATTGGTGAAGTAGCCGAGTCTAGCCTCGAAGTGCTAGATAGGCGAGGCGGGAAAGAGGACTACCCACATCGGGGAACCTCTATAAAATCCTTGTGTCTGTGTTGTGCTTTATGGTGTGCATTTCTGTGTTATATTTTAATTCCGCGTAAAGACATAGAATCCACCTATTCACCCCCCTCTAGGTAATTTAGGCCGCAACTAGATACTTTCAGTCATATTGAGTTATTTCATGATATTTGGTATGTACTCTTTTTCTCACTGCCAAAACATTGAGAATTAATTATTTCCATGGAAAATGTTTCTTATTTTTCGTAATAAACAATTTTGTGGACTTCTTTTAGAATGTACTAGTTAGTACGATCATTTAGTTGTATCTTAAGGATTACCTTTATTAATATCGATTTATCATTTCCATGCCCATTGACTATTTTCCAAAGCAATTCAAACAATTTAAGTGATTGTTTTGTATTACTATTAGATAATATAAATACGCACTGTGGCCAACCATCCCCACGATCTATTTTTATTTCTATGATTGGTGATATACTTTTTAACTTGCAGTCAATGTTAAGCATTATTTTGTAGAACTGGACCCCATCTTGAGCTTAACACACTACTGAATGCAGGTACTGGGTCGAAGACTACGAACAGAAGTCCTTCGAACAACAGTACGATGAAATGAGACGCGTCCATTGTCTTCTCCACATCATGCATCTCAGCCATGTTATTAATCAGCATTTTACTTTTGGCTTCTTCTCAGTTAGTCAGGCTTCCGTAATTGTTTCAGTTATCTCAGCCTTGTTCTGAATCAGCTTTTGTAATTGTTTCAGGTTTTCATTTTTTAAAAGATTGATTTGATTGTTTTTCTTTTGGAAATGAAAGATGTGTGTTATTTATCTTTACTTTACAGAAAAATAATATTTCTTCTATTAGAATGATATTGTTTGTTGGCATGCTGAAAAACTAGGCCAATAATTATTTTCCTAAATTAGTAGTAATTGCCAGGATTTTAGACCGTGACAAATATTTTTTAAAAAATATAAATTATTATTTGCCACGGTTTTTAACCGTGGCAAATAATCAGATTATTTGTCACGGCATAAAATCGTGGCAAATAGTCATTTCTATTCATATCAAATACAATTTGCCACGAGACAACCGTGGCAAAAGGTCCCAGTATTAGCCACGGTAATGATGGTGCGTAGCTAATACTATTTGCCACGGCCAGCTCATGGCTAAAAATTATTCTCCACGCAACTTTTAGCCACGGTTTTTTACCGTGGATAGACCGTGGCTAAAGACTTTTAGCTACGGTTTTATATCTTTTGACAAGGTAAATTTCCCTAGCTAAAAATCAATTTTTTTGTAGTGTGACATCCATATCTGCAGGCTTTTCTTTCATCCTGCCAAGGGGTAAGTAAAGATCTCTCTGATACAAATAGTCTTCCATATGCGTTTTGTAAAATCCAAAGTTCATTCCATCAAACATATCAATTTTCACTTTCACTTCTTCCATGTCCACTACCACTCAAACAGAATACCTGCGAATCCTATCATTGATCTTGGAGCCGACTGTTTCAAAGATCGTGACACAGAGGATAAGGAGCAGACCAATGGTCGTCATCTACCGCACTAGATCATGAACCCAAATAAATCAATCGCTAGTCTGAACCTAGCTTTGATACCACTCTATTAGGATCAGGGGTGAATGGAGTAACCACAAACCACAACGGCAAATACAGATTCTTAAATCTCTTTGTATTAATAAAGCTTGGGAAACCCCCATAAGGAATAAAACTCAAACAATACATGCCACCACAATAATAAAGTGCAAATAAAAAGGGGGCTACATGCATCGCTTGATCCTCTACCGGCCAATACTACAAAGCACACCTACATACATTCATCATAGAGACTAGCATGTTTTGCATAGCCACTACTTGACTAATACCTTAAAGCACTCTTAGAATACAATGGAAGTAAAAGATGATCTCTCCTCCTCCTTCTGGAAGTAGAGTGAAACCGAGGATCAAGCCTAGGGCATAGCCCTTTCTTCCTCTTCCTCGACAGCAGCAACACTTGCCCTCTCGCTGAAGACGACTCCTCACCGAAGTTGTGTCCTACACGAACGAGCCTCACCTCCTCCATGATCACCAAAGTAGCTAACTCTATGATCGTCGAAGCAGCCTCTTCAGCGAATCCTGAAACCCCTCTGAATCGCCCTCTTCACAGTGATCGCAAGACTCCTGCTATCACGGGAAAATATCGAGCCCCCTTCACCTACTTCTGAAACCTTCGCTCGGGGTAATTAGGGGAGTGGCCTTGGACCGGTTCAGCTGAAACAATCCAGATCAGGCCTACACACAACATGAGATCCTTTGTATTCTTCTTTAAGAGTTTCACAAGCCTCTTTTGCACTTACTGAACAATTATTCTGGGAAAATAACCTCTGAGACCCTTGTTGCATTATCAAAAGTGCTTTTGCATCTTTCATCAGTTGTAGATAGGCTACCTGAGTTATCTTGCCGATTCCTGGAACCTAAGGATCATTCAGGGTTATATCTCATAGTCCTTAGGAAATGAATAAGGTCCTAATTTTTACTACCAGTGTTGATACTTTTCGCATGTGAATACAAGAAATGCTGAGTGGGAATGAAAGAAAGCTCCACTGGTAGATGATGAGGCCATGAGAAGGCTCTGATACCATTATCGTTAATAATGAATCTACGCACAGAGATAATAAAACAGAGTATGGCGAGAGAGGCATGCTTTTTTCATTATATAAGGAGTACAAAAAGAACTTATATAGTTGTTGATACGATGGATGGATTAAAAAAATACGCAAGCGAAAACATAGGAAACATAATATTCGGCTGGATGACATATTCAGTTAATTTCATCTATAGCAAAATCCGCAAAAAATGAACAATGGTGATTTTACCTCTCTATCAACTTAACAGGCCCGCCAATGAACAAATTCCAAAAGAGCATCTCAAATGCAGACTTTATGAGAATAAAAGGAGGCTGGTGCTGATGAAGATGATAATAGCCAAAGATTCCCAAGATTCAAGGATTCCCATGTAAACATTATGGCCAGCTCTATTTTATGATTTCTATATTGAATGACGTATATTCACCAGTAAACACTGAAAATTGTTAACACTGCAGTATGTTCTTCTATTATCCTGATCAAATTTTGGGTTGATGCAAGAAAAGAACATGTGTAAACTGTGACCATTGACATTGGATTGTAAGCTTCTAACACCACCATATGGTTGTAAACGCAGAATCAGTAGCATTACTCCATTAGATGCTCTTACAGTGTCATATTATCAGGAAGGCTATAAATCTTGCAGATCTTTTGTTATAACCCACCCGGTGAGCTCACAGGTACAATCACCACCACTCATCAGATTAGAGAATTCATCGCCAGGCCTCCGATGGCGTTGGAGTCACCATAGAAGAAGTGGGAGCGACAGGACAAGCAAAACGATGTGTTTCTAGATTATCTGTTAGGACTGAAATACCCTTCACATGTGTAATCGTCCTATTGTACAGCCATTAGCCTTCAAACAAGTGATGCAATACGCGATTAAGGATATGAAAGAAATAATTCTGCTTCTCCCTTCTCCTCTAACCTCTACCTTCCTCCTCTTTTCACTGAACCCCTGCTCTCTCCCTGTCCCCATGTTTTACATCTTCTCATTTACAAGTTCAACTTTGGTCGATCATTTTCCCAGAAAAGCATCCAGAAGCAATGAACAGTAGTGTCTTCTTGGAGTTTCCAGCAATTGATCAGTCTACTGAAGAAGGTTGAGCTCAATCTGAGTGCAGCTTGGTTGCTTTGGAATACTGTATCCCATCATCGCAGTTCTTAAATCCTCAACACCCTGCCATCTTCCTGCTTCTGCGTAAATGTTCGACATCAGAACATAATCTCCATCATCAGGCTTTTCCAACTTAGCAATCTCCCTAAACGCAGCCTCTGCCAATTCGGCGTTGGCGTGCACCTTACAAGCAGCCATTAACGTTTTCCACAGAACCAAATTAGGGCCAACTGGCATCTCCTTGATAACCTTATAGGAATCATCAAGCAAGCCACATTCACTGAGAATATCAACCATACAACCGTAGTGTTTTATGTCTGGTTGAATGTGATATTCCTTCACCATTCTATTGAAAAGGGCTCTGCCTTCTTCCACCAATCCCTTGTGGCTACAAGCAAGCAGGACTCCAAGGAAGGTTACTCGGTTAGGGCTGATAGACGCCTTCTCAAGAGAGGAAAACAAATCCAATGCCTCCTGAAAGCAGACATGAATGGCAAAAGCCACAATCATCGAATTCCAGCAAGTCACATGTTTCAAACTCATCATGTCAAATACCTCCTGAGCAAGTTTCAAATTCCCGCACTTGGCATACATGTCCAACAAAGCATTTCCCACAAAACCTTGGATCTCAATCTCCTTCTCCATTAAAAAGCCATGGACTTCCCTTCCCAGATCGAATGCACCGGTTTCTGCACAAGCCCGGAGTACTGAGACAATAGTCAACTGAGTTGGTGCCACCGGAGCCGCCTGCATGCTCTTAAAGAGCCTCAACGCACTCTTGAAATCCTTCGCAAGGACAAAACCTGCAATCAATGAGTTTCACGACACAACATCCCTCACAGTCATTTCATCAAACACCCTCACTGCAGCCCTGAGATTCCCCAGCCTCACATGCCTGGCTATAAGACTATTCCACAAACTCACATATTTCTCAGGCATTTGCTTGGGAAGCTGCGCAGCAGAGACAAAGTCTCCAAGTCGGTCATACGCTATAAACATGGTATTCCACGAGATATCATCCCTAAGCTTCATTTCATCGAACACCGCTCGTGCGTACTCGACCCAGCCGAGAGTAGATGAATATCAAAGCATTTTGCACAAAGCCATCACACTCCAGGCCGAGGTGAAACGATCAGCAGTGAACTTCGGACCCTTTTAGGGTAAAGGTTAGGGCAGGGCCATCGTCGACCACCGAAACAGCGCGGCCAAGGGCCTTGAGGACGAAGGGCAAGGTGAAATTGACGCCGGGGACGCCGGGGAAACGCCACATGGAGTTGTATATGAGGAGAGAATCCGTCGGGAAGAAGGAGGCAGAGTAGGCGCGGAGCATTACGTTGTGTGCGAAGGTGGATTCGAGAAGAGGAGTGGAAGAGTCGAAGAGTGAGCGGGCATGGGCGAGGCTGCCCCAAGGGGAGAGGGCGGAGAGCGAGAGGAGCTTGGAGAGGAGGAAAGGGAGTCGAGCTGCGACGTTTGATTTGGCGAGGAGGGCTTGGCCTTGCCTGATATCGCGCATGGATGAGGCGTGCCGGAGGAGGAAGACGACGCGCTCCTCGGGAAAAGGCATGAGAAATGGGCCGCGGAATCAGTTTAAACTTTTAAGGCCTGGCTGGCTGGCTGGCATTTTATTTACATTTTACTTAAAAGAAGTAAAGAACAATCATTTTGTTTACTTTTAATTTGTATGGAAGATTATATTTATAAGTTAAATGAGTTTTTAAAATTTCAATTAAAATTATTATATTTTGCTGGTGTGTGATTAAAGTGGTGTTACTAGCTCGAATGTGACACCTCTGCAGCACCCGACTAAGGCTTCATTTGGTGGGAGACGGCAAGGCGGGTAACCAAATGCTGTGGCAAGCCTGGCAATGATTTTTGTCGCGTCTCCTCCCGCCGCGTCCTACGAAATGGAGCAAAACGCTCCATTTCGAGCCCCACCTCTCCCCTCCGGTCCCAACCCGGCCTCTCCACCCGCCGCTTGCTCCCGCCACCGCCAAATCAAACGAAGCAAATCAAGCTGTCCCAAGGTAAAATTTATCTCCAATATTACATGTTGTCATTGCCAACATGTGATATTTTAAAACAAAATAACTTAAGAAATATATATGACTTAAGAAATATATATTTGTTTTCGCTTTGATTCTAAGTTCGTTTGGGTTCCTACGGGCTCCGGTGGTCAACATGCTAAATCAAAGTGCAGTTGAAGGCCCAATTTAAATGGGCTTTAGGATATTACCAGTCTTTTTGTCACCACAAGCCCATAAAGGATCCAACGCGGCATCAAAATAGAAAAAAAACATTAAAGGAAAAATCAAATGCTAACTCGTTTATTTTGTTTTCTCGGCCCGGTGGCCCAATTATAATATCAACTAATAAATTATTTTATATACAGTGTATATACTGCAAAATCTAACTAGTTGTATAAAATTCAATAGCCAAACTCCCCCATGTAATTTGGATCCCCGGGTCTCCGCATCTCATAAGAATAAAAAAAGAAGAGAATAAGAGAAACACGTGATGGAGGCGAAGATGATGGAGACTGCTTTCATTCACGAATGAATTCCCCCCTCATTCCAACAAGGGCAATTCCAGTCCAAAGAACTCGTTGATATGAGGCCACCTTCTCAACGACTTTAATATTGGATCCAGACAACTGCTTCTTCCCCTTCCTGGCCCAATATTTAAGTGAACTTCATGAAATGTCTGAAATTATTTTCATGTAGCCTAAGAATTGCTCCGCTAATCAACTCATGGTCAAGGGAAGCCATATTGATGGCCCTACCTATTCAAAGGATAATGATAGCTTCATCGTGCAATGGTCGGGCTACATAATTGTTTTCCATCTGGGTTTGCAATTATCATCCTGATTCTTGCCCTTAATCCAAAATGGTTGAGCCCAAGCCTAGTTAATAAATATGTTGATATTTTAAAGTCAAAATTTGGCCAAAACATCATAAATTTGTAAGAAGTTCAAAATTAAAGCATAGAGAAACCGAGAAGCTTCGTGTAAAATATTATGTTGAGCAACAAGCTTTAGTTGTCAATACAAAACATAGTCATTGGAGGAATGAAAGACGATGCCATGAACAAAAAACATATTATTCAATTAGGAGAAAGCTGCATATATTCAATTATGTTCTAGTATAATCAGACGAATGAGAAAGAATGGAAGTTAAGAGACATCATTGCTAATGTATGAATGAAAGGCTCCCAACAAATGAGCATTCAATCAAAGATAATCATGAAATCCCAGTTGATCACACTTCAACATATACTACACCAGCTCAATCATGCAAATACGCAAATCTTGCACAAAAACTCACCTAACAAACAAAATCATTCAAACAATATCACACCCAAATCAACTATAGACAAAACACACAAAAAAGAAGACCCAATAACATGCAATAAAAACTCACCCATATGACGCAACACTAAGGCATACGCAATCATGCACACAAACACAAACACAATCAAAGAGAATCATACATAGTAATGATACATAGTAACTTCCGAGGATTGCATTCCGGCAATCCACCCATGAATAAATGAATAGTGGTAGTGCCGGTCAAATCTTCAATCATGTGTGACTTGCATGTATGTTTATTGAACTTGTTTAAAAGATCAACAACATGTGACCTCTCATGTTGGACTCATCAAAGTTAACAAGTCAATACATGTAGAGTTGGCCCAAAGAAGATCGTGATAGTCAAAAAATTTGTAAGATATGTCACAGTTGATAATTAGTGAAAACCCACTTTGCAGATTTAGACAATTTTTTTGGCATTGTTATCCGCAATACAGTTTTGGCTATCCGCACTCTTTTTGTACGAGTTATTACGCGTCTTTTGGAAATACGTCTTGTGCATGCTTTTTTAGGAAAAGTGTTCAACACAAAAGTTGTAGATCTCGTCGAGATCTACAACTTTTGTGTTGAACATTTTTCCTAAAAATGCATGTAAAAGGCGTATTTCCAAAAATTCACTCTAGTTATGCACATGTTTCAATCAGGGCGGCAATACGTCTTGTGCGTGCATTTTTAGGAAAAGTGTTCAACACAAAAGTTGTAGATCTAGATGATATCTACAACTTTCGTGTTGATCACCTTTCCTAAAAATGTATGTACAAGACGTATTTCCTAAAGGCACGTAATAACTTATACAAAAAAGTGCGGATAGCCAAAACTGTAGTGCGGATAACAATCACCTTTTTTTCTTTTTATATGGAACTAAATATGAAAAGAATATGCACTCCAAAACACTTTAAGAAAGTGGTGAAAAAATGAAGTCTTAAGCATATTTCAAAGTAGGCAACATATTGATGGAATAAACAATTATTAAAATGATTTTGACCAAGAAGTAATAAGATCTATTGAGGTTGATCTAGCAAGAAGAGGCGAATGTCAAGGAAGAATGCAATGATCTGAGATGCATCGACCGATCACATTATGTTGAATTATGCAATGATAAGAGATCCATCGACTGATCACACTGTGGTGAAAATACATCCATAAGTAATGGTTCATAAATTCACCATCCACATCATATTATAGTCTCATTGTTGCGGTGTAGTAAAATTTCAACTTGTTTTGTAAATGCAAAATAAAGCGGGAAATCATGTCATCTTTAACAAGCAAGTAAATTCATGTGATATGTGATTGATGGAAAATACTATAGAAAATTAAAATGAGACATAATAATTAATAAGGGATGGTCCCCCCAAAATTAGGATGAGCTACTTGTGAGAGACTATAAGCATTAAATGTTCTTTCAAAAATTGAAAAATACCGTGCTAAACTTTCTCGTGAGTGACACCCATATGAATAAATTAATGAAAATGATTCAAAAGTGTGTAAAGTATTGCATGAGAAGGATGCCCTCAATCATGAGGGCCATAAAAGTTGATAGGCTTCCAATTTACTAGATGTACTATGATTGTCTAAATACTATATAAACCACCGATTCCAATGTTAGCTAGGAGATTATAACATGCTTTGATACCCCTTCAAAAGAAAAATCATTGCAATCTATTATTAGATAAAAAGTGATTCTCAATAAAAAAACAAAGAGATTTTTTCTTAATAGATTAAACATATAAGACTTGTTGCGGGTCGCTCGGGTGCTCTGGTAGACCGGTCGAATTGAACCATCTTAGCTCAGAAGCGAACCGAGCGCGCAAACAGTCAAAGAGAGATTCGTTGAGTACACAGAGACTTTAACGTGGAAAACCCGGAAAGGGTAAAAAATCACGCGGCCGGAGCTGTGCCGACCAAACTCCACTATCTTCCGGGGGGTTACAGTTAGGTATTTAGAAGTCGAGCGCGACAGGCCGCTGCTCGTTACAATAATAGAGAGAGAGAGAGAGAGAGAGAGAGAGAGAGAGAGAGAGTTCCGATGGTGACAGGCCACCTCCAGAAAAACTAAGTATTTTTCCTTCTGAGAATATTGGAGAACAAAAGTGAGAATGCTGAGTCGCCTTCCGGGAGAACAAAAGTGAGATTCTTCGGAGAACAAAAGTGAGAATGCTGAGTCGCCTTTCGGGATGAGGGAAATCTTCAAGTCTACGGGGGAGATCTTCAAGCGCCGAAGGAGAATCCCGTGAAAATCTTCAAGGAAATCTCCCGGGTGCAGAAGGCAAGGTCCTCATAAATGAAGGTTCTGGGCTCCTTTTATAGCTTTGGCCGGGTGTAGCCCGGTTATTTCGCCGTTGTAACCACCGTAACCACCTGGCGGACGAATCACATTTTCCGGTTCGGAGCACACGGATCGCCATTTTTCGTAAATGACTGTCTCGCCCTCGGGCAGTTCGGGTAGTTCGGGTAGTTCGGGTAGTTCGGGCAGTTCGGGCAGCTTTGTTGAAGACGAAAAAGGCGACAAGTCGTTCCTGCAATCTGAGAAACTAGAAAGACAAAATGTGAGCATGCTAGAAAGACAAAAAGTGAGCATGCTAGAAAGACAAAAAGTGAGCGTGCCCAAAATGTGAAAGTGCTCCGAGCGCGCTCAGAAGTGTTCTGAGCGCGTAACGAACATGGAAGTGCACCGAACAGAGTCCGGAGCCCGGAAAGCGGGCGGCGAGACGGAAGAGGGGGGACTCACCCCAACCTTGCTACGGGGGAGAGTGATTCGACAGCACCTAAAGGGGGGAGCGGCGCGGCCGTACTCGAGGGGGGAGTGCGGCTTTTCTAGGCCGCACCCCCAGGGGGTGCGGCTTGGCTCGGCCGCACCCCAAGGGGGTGCGGCATGGCCACATCCCACATGGGGTGCGGCATGGCCGCACCCCACATGGGGTGCGGCTTGGCCGCACCCCCCATTATGGGGGGTGCGGCTATTCGCACCCCACTAGTGGGGTGCGAGCTAATCGCACCCAGTAGTGGGGTTCGGTCATGGAGGGGCGCGACGTGCGTTTCGTGCGTGTTTGCGTGTTGGGGGCGGAATTGGCGGCTTCGGCTTCTTCAACTCGGGCGATCATCCGTTGACTGTTGACCCCACCTCCCTTTAGTGGAGTTTTCCCTAGACGCACCCCAAGGCCTCTACGGATATGTAACATAAGCCACCCAAACCTTCGGAGTCCGGACTTCTGCGCGGAGGAGTTCGGAGGTTTCGATTTTTCTGTGGCGGCTTTGATCATTGTTTTCTTTGCGATGCGTCGTACCATGCCGAGGGTAAGCTGTTGCGATTTGCGCAACTATGAGTCTGTCGTCATGCGAACTTTCCGGAAGTCGTCACTTGGCTCCAGTTGTGGGAGAAACCTACATCTCGTCTTGTTCGGTTGCGAGCTTGCCGCCCAGCGATTGTGCTAGAGATCGTGACAAGCTTGTCGTTTAGCGTTGAAGCCTGAGGAGCTTTAGGGCGATGCGATGAAGCAGCGTTGAGGCGAGGTGCTCAAGGTGTGCGGAGGCGAGGTGCCCAAGCAGCGCCGAGGCAAGGTGCCCAAGCAGCGCTGAGGCAATGCGCCCAAGCAGCGCGGAAGCCCAAGCAGCGCGGAGGCAATGCGCCCAAGCAGCGCCGAGGCAAGGTGCCCAAGCAACGCGGAGGCAATGCGCCCAATCAGCGCTGAGGCAAGGTGCCCAAGCAGCGTCGAGGCAATGCGCCCAAGCAGCGCCGAGGCAAGGTGGCCAAGCAGCGCCGAGGCAATGCGACCAAGCAGCGCCGAGGCAAGGGGCCCAAGCATTGCCGAGGCAATGCGCCCAAGCAGTGCCGAGGCAAGGCGCCCAAGCAGCGCCGAGGCAATGCGCCCAAGCAGCGCCGAGGCAAGGCTCCCAAGCAGCGCCGAGGCAATGCGCCCAAGCAGCGCCGAGGCAATGCGCCCAAGCAGCGCCGAGGCAATGCGCCCAAGCAGCGCCGAGGCGCCCAAGCAGCGCCGAGGCAATGCGCCCAAGCAGCGCCGAGGCAATGCGCCCAAGCAGCGCCGAGGCAATGCGCCCAAGCAGCGCCGAGGCGCCCAAGCAGCGCCGAGGCAATGCGCCCAAGCAGCTCCGAGGCAATGCGCCCAAGCAGCGCCGAGACAATGCGCCCAAGCAGCGCCGAGGCAAGGTGGTCTTTTGGGCAGACCTAGTTAAATTTGTTGTACTTGACGCTTATCCTCCACTCGCGAGAGGCCTCTTCTCTTCACCATGTTGGCGAATTTGCTGTTATGTGTTAGTATCGAAGATCGTGGGCTTAACTTTCGTAGTCTTGTTTTAGATAATTCGCGTTGCTGATAGAGCCAGAGAATAACTGTGGTAATTTTAAATACACAACGGATACATGTGCATAAGTGCAATCTTGTAGCTTACTGTTTTAAAAGCAAAAAACTGAAAGAAACAAAAATAGAAATTGATGATAGATGAGACGCTGGCTGTGCGCGCTCTACTAGCTAAGGGAAAGTTCCCCTGCCCAGTACCGCTCGCCTATCTGCGTCGGGGTACGACGTTGTCCTCTACTGGATTGTCAGCCTGCGGACCGTGCTGGTTCGGGACCTGGTTTAGTAAAAACCTTCCGAGGAGGCCTTGTTGGACAAGACGCTCGATTTCCTCCTTCAACCGCTTGCAGCTTTCAGTATTGTGTCCATGCCCGCGATGGAAGTCACAATATTGCTACTGGTTTCTTCCGCTCGACGTAAGCGGTTCGGGTCTGAGGAGCGCGTTGCTATCGCGGATGGCGAGGAGAACGTTAGTCCTGGTAGTGTTCAAGGGAGTGTAGTCCTGATGCTGGCAAGATCTTTGGTCTCGGCTGGGGTTGTCGTGATGCTCGTTGTTCTTATTGGGAACTGTCTGCGACAGCGACTCCTCTTTCTTCCTCTTCGAGCTCCCCTCGAACTGCTGGCGGTGCGCCTCAATTGCCTCATCTGCTGCTATCTGGGCTACGACTCGCTGAACGAGGTCAGGATAGCTTGGTACAGTTTCTCTCATTAGAGCTGAGTAAAAGCCACTTGGGCAGAGACCTCCAAGGAAGACTCCTCGTAAAAGCTCGGGGTCGACCCCCGGGATCTGCCTAGCCTCCGAGGTGAAGCGTCGGAAAAAATTCTTGAGAGTCTCTTCATCATTTTGGCGGATTCCTGAGAGATGGGAGGGATCTCGGACAATCCTACGATTGGCGATGAACTGGTCCACGAACTACTGCGCCATTTCTGCGAAGTTGTTGATAGCCTCATCTCGCAGGGAGTAGAACCAAGTGCGCGCTTGTCCCTTCAAGGTCGTCGGGAACACTTGACAGAGGAGCTGATCAGGGGCACTGTAAATCTTCATGATGGTGGTGAAGTGATTGACATGTTCCAACGGATCGTCCGTCCCATCGAATGTCTCGATGTTGGGAAGCTTGAAACAATTCAGAATTGGATGGGCCAGGACTTGAGGCGACGGTGAGGAGTCGTGGTGTGCGGGACGGCGGGCGAGAACTGCGCGTCGCCCCGCCTGGATGTATTCTTCCTCTATCATATCACGTATTTCTTCTTGTGTGGTTCTTTCTACTGCTCGGCCAGGGACAGCTCTTCCTGGGAGATGGTGATGGTGGTCAGCTTCTGGGCCTCTGGCTGGCGGAGCAGGATGGGCGGAGCTTGCTGCGTCGGAGAATTCTTCTGAGGCTTCTTCCTCTCGAACGACCTCCTCATTCGGGGCATGACTCGGAGCTGGGGGCGGCGGAACGTTCAACGCTGGCGGTTGAACGGGAACTTGATGAGCACCGAGATTTTTTACAAGAGTCAGCATCTCGGCTTGCTGTTCTTCCATCTGCCGCATGCGCCCTTCCAGTATTGCTGCGGGCGCAGACACTGCCTCTTCTGCGAGAGGCGCATTGATAAGCGAGTGGGAGAGAGCTGGGTCGACGCGTCCCTCCGGGATTGATCCTTCAGTAGTGCGAGCACTTTTTCTTGTCATTGCAATTGGTGGCGAAGCGCTTCCTTCAGTGAGTCTTTGTAGAGTTTTGGGAATCGTTTCCCACAGACGGCGCCAAACTGTTGCGGGTCGCTCGGGTGCTCTGGTAGACCAGTCGAATTGAACCACCTTAGATCGGAAGCGAACCGAGCGCGCAAACAGTCAAAAAGAGATTCGTTGAGTACACAGAGACTTTTTAACGTGGAAAACCCAGAAAGGGTAAAAAACCACGCGGACGGAGCTGTGCCGACCAAACTCCACTATCTTCCGGGGGTTACAGTTAGGTACTTAGAAGTCGAGCGCGACAGGCCGCTGCTCGTTACAATAATAGAGAGAGAGAGAGTTCCGATGGTGACATGCCACCTCCAGAAAAACTAAGTATTTTTCCTTTTGTGAATATTTCAGAACAAAAGTGAGAATGCTGAGTCGCCTTCCGGGAGAATAAAAGTGAGATGCTTCGGAGAACAAAAGTGAGAATGTTGAGTCGCCTTTCGGGATGAGGGAAATCTTCAAGTCCACGAGGGAGATCTTCAAGCGCCGAAGGAGAATCCCGTGAAAATCTTCAAGGAGCTCTCCCGGGTGCAGAAGACAAGGTCCTCTTAAATAAAGGTTCTGGGCTCCTTTTATAGCTTTGGTCGGGGGTAGCCCGGTAATTTCGCCGTTGTAACCACTGTAACCACCTGACGGACGAATCACATTTTCCGGTTCGGAGCACACGGATCGTCATTTTTCGTAAATGACCGTCTCGCCCTCGGGCAGTTCGGGCAGTTCGGGCAGTTCGGGCAGTTCGGGCAGTTCGGGCAGCTTTGTTGAAGACGAAAAAGGCGACAAGCCGTTCCTGCAATCTGAGAAACTAGAAAGACAAAATGTGAGCATGCTAGAAAGACAAAAAGTGAGCATGCTAGAAAGACAAAAAGTGAGCGTGCCCGAAATGTGAAAGTGCTCTGAGCGCGCTCAGAAGTGTTCTGAGCGCGTAACGAACGGGGAAGTGCTCCGAACGGAGTCCGGAGCCCGGAAAGCGGGCGGCGAGCCGGAAGAGGGGGAACTCACTCCAACCTTGCTACGGGGGAGAGTGATTCGACCGCACCTAAAGGGGGGCGCGGCGCGACCGTACCCGAGGGGGGAGCACGACTTTGCTTGGCCGCACCCCTCATGGGGTGCGGTTTGGCCGCACCCCCCACTATGGGGGGTGCGGCTATTCGCACCCCACTAGTGGGGTGCGGGCTAATCGCACCCCAGTAGTGGGGTTCGGTCATGGCGGGGCGCGACGTGCGTTTCGTGCGTGTTTGCGTGTTGGGGCGGAAATGGCGGCTTCAGCTTCTTCAACTCGGGCGATCATGCGTTGACTGTTGACCCCACCTCCCTTTAGTGGAGTTTTCCCTAGACGCACCCCAAGACCTCTATGGATATGTAACAAGACTTAAAAAAGAAAATGATTCATCAACATTAGATAGAAATAAATAATAATATATATAATATATTAAAAAGGGAAAAACATCCTTTGGTGAAACATTCAAAATTTTTATTTTAACCCTCTTTATTACAAAAATTTCTTTAATTTGTGTTTTTACTTTAATTTTAAAAAATGTGCTCTCGTATAGGTAAAGTCTCTTATCTACGATAAAAATGTGCTCTCCCCGCCGCTCGCAAACCTTCGTGCACACGAAAAAAGTAGCGTTGTCGTGCCGGGGCAATGTCGTGGTCGGAGTACTGTTGTGCGGGGCATTTGAGGTCCATGTGCACTGTCGTTATTGAGGTACTATCGCGGTTGGCCGTAGCGGCGGAACCCCATGTCTATCACTCGTATTATTTTAAATAAATAATAATGATATGATTATTAATTCAATCGGTTAAAATAATCTATTATTATTTTTATTATATAATATTATATATTAATACAAAAACATTTGATGCTGTAAATTTAATGGAAATATTAAATTTTAAATCCGACTATTTGTGTGTGGATCATGACATTATTGATAGAAAAATCAAGTGGTGCTTATAGATCACCCACATCAAAGTTGTATGAAATCAACTCAATGCAAATATGATATTGGTGATATATCTACGCTATCACAATTGGAACAAAAATAACTAACTCCTATGATACAATATAATCAACTCAAAATAATTAATCACTTATTAGTTCATGCGAACATATAAAATGAAATGTAGGTAATTGAAATGAAGTGCGCAACAAATTAAAATGAATGTGTGGAGAACTGAAATTGCGTACAATTTTGGATTCGGTCTCGTGTCGCATTGTTGTTGTCATTCTCAATAGTGAACTTGTATTGGCTCTAATGAAGTTGAAAGTCGTTGACGGTTCGGAGAACATTCACTGTTTTGGAGTCAATTAAACTTGTGTAAGTAAGTTTAAGGCTCCGTTTAACATGACGGTGGCGGCCATGAACGTGATGGTTATGAACCGTCGTTCGTAAACGCCCGATCTCACCTAAGGAGCTTCATCCATGTACTTTTATGTTCAAAAGTAGTTTTATTTCTATGAAGGTGGTCCTAACCGTTGTACATGTCAAACACATATTCTTCTATGATGATGACATTTTTGTCTAAACTCACCGGATCAAAAATGCCTTGCCAAACGAACCCTAAATCTTTGTTATCTCTTTCTTGGTCGGGTAATTGAGAATTAGCAATTTCTTTGAAAATCAAATGCTTGCCTATTCTTTGGACCGAAAACCGACTTGGAATTTCATATTAATCTTCAGCACTTAAAACCAAAAGGGAAAGAAATTGTCGTGGATAAAGTAATCGCATCAATGGTGACTGTAAAAACCCAACGGCCTGGAATTGGTGGAGATTGTTGGCTTTATGCGTTCAGTCGACTTCAGAACATGGATGAAAATGTCGATCTCATGAAAGAGTAAGCTGTCACACACAACACTTGTGATCAGTATGAAGGTTGTGACGCGCAAAGCATGACGTGCGTGCGCTACGCGCGCACACGCACAGGATGACGCACGTGTGCTACGTGCACGGGCGGACCCAAGCCTGGACACGCTCGGGCACGTGCCCGAGCTTAAATTCGCGGAATAGCGATTAGGCACAGTATAGGCGAGTGCCAATGGTCGAAGGGATGGAGAGCCTTCATGAAAACGCTGGTAGCTTTTCATCGTTAGACGGCGAACGTCCCACCGATACTGCTATGGCTATCGTCCCTCAGGCAGGCGGTAGCCAGCTTACCCTCTCTTTCCAGGGCGAGGTCTATGTTTTCGATTGCGTCTCACCAGAAAAGGTGCGATTATCTCTCTCTGTCTCTCCTCCTCTCTATCCCTCTCACTCTTAATTAATGTATACAGGTTCAATCAGTCCTATTGTTGCTGGGAGGGCGGGAGGTGGCAGCTCCCTTGCCGTCCCAGTTGACGTCTACTAACAATCAGATGAACAAGGTATTGATCATTCCCTTCATTTATGAAGGTTTCTGTATGTTCTGATGTCCGCAAAGAGGTTGCCCTCAGGTAATTTCTCGAGCATTTGGTTATTAGATCTTGTATCTGAGTTCATTTCTCTTTTACCGAGTGTTTCCTTGTATATTTTCATATTCTTTCCAGTAATTCCTTGAATATTAATACTCTGTGTAGCTGTAAGAAATCATGTTGAGCATTGTTTTGTTGTGGTTTCTTATGATTTCTGTAAAACCTATTTTATTAACTGGATATATTGATGAGGATTGCATTTTACCGGCGGGTTGACCCTTATTGGAATCAGTCTGAGTCTATCCTTCCAAAAAATGTGCAGGAACAAAATTGCACTGCAGGTGTTCGAGACAATGCCTCAACGAAATTTTCAGATACTCGGACAGGAATTACAAATGAAATCCAACGACCATTAAATCATGCAGCTGTCCCCTTTGCTCCCGGGTCTATCGATGCAATTATTAATTTTGCAATCTTCTTCAAATTTGACAGGACATTCGAGCACTTTTTCCATCTGATTGCAAGGAAATTCAAGCTTACGGCAAGGACGCAAGGTCCATTCTTCTTCCTCACTTAGATCTAGGTAGGATATAACTTATATAGAGATAGATATAGATTTAGGTTTATGATTTAATCCAGTTTGGTATAAATTTAGGTAGGATATAATTTAACACCTATTTTTAAACACGTATTCAGCTATTTTCAAAAGAGTTTTATGATTTCAATGTTTTGTTTTGAATTTTTAAAAGAGTTTTATGATTTCAACGTTAACTGGAATGTTCCTCTTGATTTATTCCGTCCCTGTGATGTTTGTGATGTGCATATCGATTAGCCCTAGTTGCGCTAACGGGAATGTCTCGTCGGTTATGTGTCAACGTAAAGCATCATGTTGATCTGTAAGTTTTTATAATGTTTTGTTTTGAATTTTCATGTAATTGCATTTTATTGTAATATTGTGTTGAATATTTTCCTTACATAAATATCCCTGCAAAAAAAAAATCTGGGGGCGCTATCCCCAAACCCCCGCTCAGGGGGCCCTGCCCCCCCGACCCCCCCGATCGACAATACTTATATTGTGCCCGTGCGACTTCAAAATCCTAGTTCCTCCACTGGCTACGTGCGCCCACGCAAAGGATGACGTGTGGGCGCGCACAGGATGACGCACATGCACGCACAGGATGATGCGTATGCGCTACGCGCGCACGCGCACAGGATGACGTGTGTGCGCACACAGAATGACACACATGCACGCAAAGGATGGCGCGCGTGCGCTACACGCGCACATGATGACGCGAGTGCGCTATGCGCGCACGCCCACGCACAAGTCACGCGCGTGCCTAAGACCTCTTCATAACGCACACGTCAGACCACCTTCGCGCGCCACGTGCATGATCCTTGCGCACGCTCGCCCGCACAACCTTCATCGTGCGCTCAAGGCTGCCTCCGCGCACTGCGCGTGCGACCTCGGCCGTGCGTGACCCTTACTGGGAGCGCATGCACGCCAGCGGCCTTTGGCGTACGCGCGCATGCGCGACCTGAGCGCGTGCAGCCGGCGCGCCTCTGGCCTCCGACGCTCCACTGCCACTTCCGCTGCCCGGTGAGCCTCCCGTCACCACCGCCTTGCCGAAAAATCTTCCCGGGCCGCCCAGGGGGCATGTTCGTCATTTTCGAAAAATTGGTGATCCAGATGACTGGAACGAAGCAACGTCATCCGTCAACTACAGATTAAGCTAGGCGTAATCACCAACGTGCCCCTTCAGAGAAGGTTTACAAAACCCTCAGGTCTTCTGATAAGTAGGATTTGCGCATATTTTTATTATAATATTTAGGTTAATTTTTATATAAATTTGTAAATATTAGTTCTATTTTGATTAAAAATCATTTCTTTTACAATTTCTGTTCTAAATATAGTTGTATTTCTGTTTTGCAGATTTTCTGAAGTTTTGCTCAAAATTGGCAGTACACGCCCGTGACCAGAGGCGTGTAATCATAATGCACGTCCAGAGTTGTTGCTGCTGAGATTTGAGCCAAGATCCACAGGTCACGTCCGTGACCTGTGTCACGCCCCTTGGTCACGCCCGTACCAAGGGCGTGTAATATTAAAGATCAATTCAAGCTTTCCACGTGGACCTATCAACTACCGAATCAAAAGTTGACGCACAAGTCACGCCTGTATCCCTCAAGTCACGCCCGTGATACGCCCGCGTGATCTTTGACTTCCAGTGCGCCGCACTAAAGCCCATGTTGCACTCAATGCAGCCACCCAGGTACACGCCCGTGACCCACATGTCACGGGTGTGTAATGTCTGACTTTCTCCCGCCGTCATGCAAGCTCCACGCCGCCGTCTCAGCCGATGCAGAACAGTGATTACACACCCCAGGGTCACACACGTGACCGATGGCGTATAATCTCAAAATATCTCCTATAAATTCAGGAGCTCATTTCCAGCAATTAATCCTCCTGCCCCATGCCCATTTGGGATGTTCTTGTATAGTTTTTCTTTATTTTAATGTTTATGTTTAGTTTTAAATTAATGTAATTTCCTTTCATAAGCTTAGTTTTATTTTCTTGTTCTTCTTTATTTCATGCAAGATAATTTAGGTTTATTTTCATACAATGTAACTTAGTTTTCAATTTGTCTAATCTCTTTTAATGTAATGAAATTTTAAGCTCTTTTTCACTTATGAAAAATCTCCTCCTTCCCCCTTAATCTTCTTTTCTATATTTTTCTTTAGCAAATATTTAGTTCTTGATTTTTGCAAGCTTTGATTGGAATTCATCTCTTTACCTTATTATCGTATCTTCTCTCATTCGATTTATTCTAAAAAAAACGATATCGAGTTCATATGCCGGTTATGAATTTTGGTATTTGTTTTCGTATTCTAGTTAGCCGAGAGGCTCGTGCGTACGAATCGATCACTCGAGAATAAAAAGAGTTGCACGCACCCCTCGAGAGAGGATGACGTAAATCTTCTGAATAGGAGTCAAATCCTATAGTGGGATTCACCTCGTTAAAGCGAGTATTAAGTGTTTCGGTTATAGGACGAGAGTCCGGCCGATCAACTTAATCTCAGGTGGGCGTATTCCTCGAGAGAGGTGCGTTCATAAGCTTGGAATCTCCACGGTCAAGGCATAGAGTAAAATGATAATATTTATCTTTTTATTTCATTTCAAAGCAAGTTTTAATCAAGTTTTGTTTATCTTTATTTCTTTTTGTTCTTTTTTTAGTTTTAATTATTAGCACTTTTTCGCTCTTTCTCTGATAAAATAATAGGTAGCTTTCTCGAAATAAAAGTACTCAATATACCTGTGTTTTAATACGACCTTGATATTTTTCTTAAGTATCATATACTATAGACGATAAGGTACGCTTGCCTTCATCAGATATAGAATTAGAGAACATCAACAACAAATCTCTTAAAAATTCTCATAAATCCATAATCAATATTTTTTTATCATCTTCATTTGAAGACATGCAATCCAAGAGAAGAGAGCTTTGAGATTTTCCGACGAGGTCTTAGAACCCTGCTCGCTCCGAATCAGCTCTGCTCGTTCTCAAGTCTGCTCAAGCTCAAGGCTCTGGTGGACGCTCTCGCAGAAAAGGATCTGAAGAACGTTCTGGGACTTAGTCTTTTTTCCTTCTTTATTTGCCTTTAAGACTAGTAAACGAAGATGTGGTCTGTCGCCCTCCGAGAATCTCAAAATCTTGTAACTGCAAAGGAACTAGTGGAATTTGGCTGACACAGATCCGATCACATGGTCTTTTACCCTTTCCGGGTTTTCCGCGCTAAAACGTCTCGCTGTCATCGTTGTTGGTTCACTTTTTACTGTTTGCGCGCTCGGCTCACTCTCGAGCTAAGGCAGTCCAATTCTCCAAACCGGGAGGAAACCGAGTGATCCGCAACATCTATATTATATTATAAGGGTAAAATTAGCTAATTATTAGTAATTATTATATTAGTAATGAAGAGAGAGAGAAAATTAACTAATTACTATGACATTTATTTTACTAATATTTGATGAATATGTCAATCACATCACTTTTAATAATGCATGATTATAATTTATTTATAAATCAAATTTAAATATATTAATTATAACACATAAAAGGGTAAATGAAGTGGACTTGCATGTGCCACGACAGCCATAATATAAATGTCGATCATCATCCCCTATTTTGTACTAGGCGAAACAAACATTTTCATACTGTCACTATTGAGAATCTCGTGCCCGACTGCTTCTACATGCATATTTATTTCTACGTTCTCTCCCATTACGAGATGACAGATGTTATCTTATTATTTGCTCATTTTGACGAGGTTCCCTAAAAGTTATCTGAGTCAAATCTGAACAAAGCGCTCAAGCAAGTCAACAGAGCAAGTCAACCTGACCGAGTGAGTAGTGCGTACGAACCATGCTCGCTCGAAGGGTCCCGAAGCCACCCAAAAAATCGCACATAACGACGCACACACACACCTGAGCAGGAGCCCGCTGGCAACAACAAGAAAAACGCTCGCGCGCGGTCACCTCCCCGTGCGCGCGAATACGGCCCTTGCCTCGTGCGCGTGTGTAGGGCTGCTGCCACCCCCCCCCCCACACACACACACGCGCGGCCGTCGTCGCGCGCCTGCGCGCGGCCACCGCAGCGCGCGAGCCATCGACGCGTGTGTCGTCGCTCGACGACGCGTCCCTGGCCTCCGGCGCGCCTCCGCGACTTTAGCCGCCCGATGAGCCGCCTCCCGTTACCACCTCGCCGTAAAATTTACTCGGGCCGCCCGCCTTGCTTGGGCTGCCTAGGGGGATGCATGTTCGTCATTTTCGAAAAATTGGTAATCCATGTGACCGGATCGAAGGAACGTCATTCGTCAACTCAAGATCCAGCCGGACACAATTACCAGCGCGCTCATTCAGAAAAACTATAAAAAACACTCAAGCCTTCATTTGAAGTCACGCAACCAAAGAGAGAAGTGAAAGCTCCGAGGTTTTCCGACGAGGGCTTAACACTCTCGCCCCTTCACTCTGAATTCACTATGTTCGCTCCCAAGTCTGCTCTCTTTCCAGACTCCAAAGGACGCTCTTGCCCGCTCCGGAGAAGGCATAAGGGTATGCTCCCGTGGACGCTTCGAATACTTGGACCTTTCCCCATATTCTTTCTCTCAAGACTTGTAAACGGAGAGGTGGTCTGTCACTCTCCTGAAAACTGAATCTCTTGTAACAGCCATGAAACTAGTGGAATTTGGCCGGCACAGATCCGGCCCTGTGGTTTTTTCCTTTCTGGGTTTTTCCACGTAAAACGTCTCGATGTCATTGTTGTTTGGTTCTCTTTTGACTGTTTGCACGATCGGCTCACTCTCGTGTTGAGATTTGTTTGGTTCGGATTAAATTATATATATAAGGTTATATATATATCATATATATATAATTATATAGAAAATGTTTATTTTGGTTGCTGTAGAACCAATGAAATAGCAGTCGCATGTTTTGCCTTGGAGAAACCGCCAGGGGAAGTTATTAATTGGAACCGCCATTATCTATTTGGTCGTCGAGAATTCCTGTTCATGTTAACAGGCAGAACCGCATGCTTGGAGAAACGCCTGTAGCCTGTACCTTTTTCTGGAGAAAATCGCCTGGGAGAATGTATTCGGCCAGCCTCTCTCCTCTCTCTCTCTCCCGTTTCTCTCTCCTCTCTCTCTCTCGTGCGATTGAGAGGCCGTCGGCCTCAAGGTTTCGCCGTTGGAAGGAGGTGTTGCCGGCTTTGGAAGTGAGCCTCCGGCGTTGGAGAGGGAGTCGTCGTCGGGCTTGGCGGAGATTGCCGTTGACGTTGAAGGCTTGCGTGTGTGTGCAGTTAGCCATGACGGCGTCGGATCTCGGTGGTGGCGTTTGTCTCCGGTGGCGGAGTTGGTCTCCGGTGGTGGTTGCGGTTGAACGTCGGAGTTCGACGTTGAAGGTTCCGACGAACCTTGTGCGTCCGTTAGTCGGATTGCAGTCCAGATTTCTACTCTTCCGCGGATCGTGCGCGTCCGGAGCATCTGCGGTGTTCCACCGGACGGTCTATTTCTTCACTTGTTATTTCCTGTAATTACATTTATATACTGTTTAATTTATATATATTTGTGATTGTGCGCCGGCGGGTTTTGCCGGGCGCAATGTTTGCCTATTTTGCATTCTTGTTTTCCCTGCAATTTTATAGCGGTGCAATGTGGTTTGCACCTGATTTCCCAACAAGTGGTATCAGAGCCAGGTTCGGTAGACGACCGTGATTGGACGTTCTAGGAAGGGTTTGACTGCAGTGGTGAATGACTAGGTCCTCTTCCCACTCTCTCAGATCCGACCTTTGAACAAATCAGGTCTTCTAGTTTGCTGAGGGAAGCTATGGCAGGGAAGAATTCAGTGTTGACAAGGTATTCAGTGGAGAAGTTTGACGGCAGCGGGAATTTCCACCTATGGCAGATTCGGGTCAAGGATATGCTGGTTGAGCAGGGTTTGATCCAAGTGCTGCGGGGGCGTGATTCTTTGCCCGATCCGGTGAAGGATTCTGAGTGGACTGAGATGGATGAGCGCGCAACTAGCGCTATTCGGATGTGCGTCGACGACAAGGTGTTGTTCAACATCGGTATTGAAGAGTCCGCTGTCACGTTGTGGGAGAAGCTCGAGGGACTCTACATGAGCAAGTCGTTGACCGCGAGGCTGTTACTGAAGCAGAGATTGTACGGCCTGAAGATGCAGGAGGGTGGTAACCTGCAGGAACACTTCAATGTGTTCAATGGACTTCTTAACCAACTGCATGTGGTTGGTGTGAACTTGATGGCGGCTCGAACTGCCCCCTTTGTTCTCCGCCATATTATTCGATAGAGGAAGAAGGTGAAGAAAGTGTGAGGGGAAGAGAGAGAAGCTCAAGGCTTCAATCAGTAGAAGCTACCTTCTTCCAGTAGTATCGCCCATTAATGAAGAAGCTTACATAAAAAGACAGAAATCAGGGAGAGGGAGAATTAAACTATTAAAAAGCACAAAAGAGAGGCGACGAGAAGAAATGTGGGAACGGAGGGGTTCAGTCGGCGCTCGACGGGCCAGCCTAAAAATGACCGTTTTTCACCCTATTAGACCGGCCGTTTTAAAATGAGTTTGCCAGACACCTCTCGTTCCTCCGATTCAGCCCCACAAAACGGGTGTCAAAACGGCTTCTCAAACTGAGCCTAAATTGTGATGAGGTATTTTCTCCTAAGTGTGAAAGGGGATAGCCACCTTTTTATCATGCTTTTCAAGCATGTGTTTCATGCAAGTGTGAAAAGGGGTAGCCGTCTTTGACTAAGAAATCAACATGTGCTCTTGAAGGAAGCTTCTAGGAAAGTGCCCAGAGGAAGCTTCATGACATGTGCTTTTGACCGATGGAAGCTTCATGGAAGCTTCATGCACATGCTATCTACCACCATCTACCCCTTGGTTTTGGCCTTATAAATAGGCATGAAGGAGGAGGGGTAAGGCATCCACTTCTCTCTCATCTCAAGCATTGAAAGAGTTTCTAGAGAGGCCTTTATGGCAAGTGTCTTAGTTTGGGGAGAGCTTTCGGACGTCTCTGCGACGTTGACGAGGAATACTTCGTCTACACAGATTGGATCTGGAGCAGACTTGGGCAAGGATTCGAAGAGGCATCTTGGAGAGGATTTGTGTAATCCGTCTCGTCCGCCACTGTCGGTAACTTGCAACTTTTTGCTACTGTTTATTGTGTATTATTGTGTGTTGCGAAGTTGGTGAAGATCCTGTGTGGATCGAGGAGGGAAAGCCTTGTAATTGCCTATCTGTTTTACACATTTTTAGTGGCGGCTTTCCGGGTTGGACTCCGATCGTCCTGTGGTTTTCACCCTATTGGGTTTCCACGTTATATCTGTATGTCACCTTTATTGTTGTTATTTTGTGTTGTATTTTTGGTTGTGTATCGGCATACCGCTAAGCGGTCGTGCAGGTACTTGCTCGAACTAATTTGCAGGTGCTCTGGTCGGGCTTGCGTGCTCTCTAGCCCAACAAGTGGTATCAGAGGTAGGTTCATTATTAGAGCTGTTATCAGGCCGACCTATTTAAGATTTGAGACGAGCCGATCGAATATTTCGGGTTGGTGATCGGATGTGGTAGGTGACGACTATTGGTCCGCTCCCTATCCTATTTGATTTTCTTCTTGGAAATAATCGGCTCAGAGAACTGAGGTCAGTCTGATCAATTGACAGAGCACGATGGAGTCTACTTCGGGTTCAGGTTCTGATTAAATGGTAAAATTAAACGGCGCAAATTACCATCAGTGGCACTTACTGATGGAAGATCTCATCTACGTGAAGGGTTGGCATGCTCCTGTCTTTGAGGAGATGCCAAAGGACACGGATCCGACGAAATGGAAGGTGGAGCACCGAAAGTTATGCGGATTCATCAGACGGTTCGTGGAACCGAACGTCTACAATCATGTCGCGAGTATCATTGATGCAAAGATACTTTGGAAGACTCTCGAGACGTTGTATACCAAGAGTACTTGCATCAACAAGCTATATCTACTGAAGAAGCTGGGTGAGTTCAGATACAGGGAAGGATCCCCTATCCTGGATCATGTGAATGAGTTCCAAGGTATTATTGATCAACTTACTGCTATGAAGGTGACCTTCGAGGACGAGGTCAACGCATTATGGCTGCTGAAGTCTCTTCCAGAATCTTGGGAGATGGTTAGAGTTTCTCTAATCAACTCCTCTCCCGGGGGCATCATTACTATGGAGATTGCCAAGAGTGGCATCCTGAACGAAGAGGTGAGAAGAAAGTCTCAAGGGATATCAGACTCTTTTTCACGAGCTGACATCCTCTACACTGAGCCCAGGGGGAGAGGCAGGAGTAAGAGTAGAGAAAGGAAGAGCGAGAGGAGCCAAAGTAAAGGGAAATCTAAGTCTCGCTACCAAAATGTGGAGTGTCATTACTGCCACAAGAAAGGTCATATTCAAAAGTTTTGTTACACTCTGAAGAATGACCAGAAGAAGAAGGGAGAGTCCTCAACTAAGAAGACGGACACTTACACGGCGACCATCGCTTCGGCAGAGGAGGACGATGTCATCATTGTAGGATATGACATCACTGCTGCACTATCGTGCGATGATAGGAGCTGGATTGTGGACTCAGGTGCTTCTGCACATGTCTCCCACAATAGAGCGTTGTTTGCCACCTACACAACTCACGACTGTGGAGTACTTAGGATGGGCAATGACGACACGTCGAAAGTCATCGGGAGGGGAGACATGCACCTGAAGACGAGCACTGGAGGATTGCTAATCCTAAGAGATGTGCGACATGTTCCTGACATTCGCTTCAACCTAGTTTCAGTTGGAAAACTAGGTGATGAGGGACACTTAAGTGTCTTTGGTGGAAATTTTTGGAAGCTGATCAAGGGGTCGCTAGTAGTGGCCAGAGGTTATAGAGAGACTGGTTTATACTACATGGAGGGGAGGCCTGAAGCTGCTCAGGTCAACACTGTCAGAGATGGAGCAACTACCTCTTTATGGCACAGGAGATTGTGTCACATCAGCCAGAAAGGGCTAGGATGTCTCTCCAAGAAGCAGATGATCACTGATCTATCTGAGGATCAGTTGGAGAGATGCGATCATTGTATGGCTGGAAAGCAGAATAGAGTTTCATTCAGCCACAGCTCCACCAGGAGATCCGAGCCACTAGAGCTCGTACATACTGATGTCTGCGGGCCACTGAAGGTCCAGACGAGAGGAGGAGCGTCTTACTTCGTGACGTTCATTGATGACTATTCGAGAAAACTTTGGATCTATGCTATTAAGACCAAAGGTGAGGTTCTCGACACTTTTCGGAGATTCCACGCTGAGGTGGAGAGGCAATCTGGGAAGAAGTTAAAGTGCATCAGGTCCGACAATGGGGGAGAGTATATTGGTCCTTTTGATGAGTATTGCAGAGAGCAAGGGATCAGACATGAAAAGACTCCGCCCAAGACGCCGCAGCTGAATGGCGTAGCTAAAAGGATGAACAGGACCTTGATGGAGAGGGTGAGGTGCATGCTATCTGAGTCAAAGCTACCTGGCATGTTTTGGGGTGAGGCTTTATACACAGCTGCACACGTCATCAACCTATCTCTCAGTTATGCATTACAGGAGGATGTTCCTGTTAGGGTTTGGTACGGGAAGGACCCTTCATATAGTCACTTGAGGGTCTTCGGCTGCAAAGCCTTTGTGCACATCCCCCGGGATGAAAGATCGAAGTTGGATTCTAAGACCCGTCAGTGCATATTTTTGGGATATGGACGCAGCGACGAGTTTGGCTACAGGTTCTTTGACCTGGTTGAGAAGAAGCTGGTACGCAGTCGCGACGCCACATTTTGTGAAGATCAGAATATGCTTGATCCTGAAAAGACTGAGAAGGCTGGCTCTCGCACTGATGAAGAGTCTCCTATGACTGGAGGTGATGATACTGAGGAGGCCGCAGAGCCTGATCCAGTGCAGGGCGTTGAGCCACTTCCATGCCATGAGGATATGAATGATGGCGAGCCTACAGAGGACATCATTGATGATGTGCCCATACCAGCAGTAGAGCTCGCTTTGCGGAGGTCTGATCGAGTCAGACAACCATCTTCGAGATACTCTGCTACTGAGTATATTTTGTTGACTGATGCGGGGGAGCCCGAGTGCTTTGATGAAGCAGTGCAGAGCTTAGAGAAGAAAGAGTGGATGGTTGCTATGCAGGAGGAGATGCAGTCTCTGCATGAGAACCATACTTATGAGCTGGTACGATTGCCTAAGGGCAAGAAGGCTCTGAAGAATCGATGGATTTTCAGAGTAAAGCAGGGAGACCCCTCGACACCACTCAGATACAAGGCAAGATTAGTGGTGAAGGGTTTCAGTCAGAAACAAGGAGTTGATTTTGATGAGATCTTCTCTCCTGTTGTGAAGATGTCGTCTATCCGGGTTGTTCTTGGCCTTGCTGCAAGGCTAGACCTGGAGATTGAGCAGATGGATGTCAAGACCGCCTTTCTGCATGGAGATCTTGAGGAGGAGCTTTATATGGAGCAGCCTGAAGGTTTCAAGGTGAAAGGGAAGGAGAGCCTGCTCTGTCGCCTGAAGAAGAGCTTATATGGCCTAAAGCAGGCCCCGCGACAGTGGTACAAGAAGTTCGATGCTTTTATGGGGGAGATCGACTTCAGGAGGACCACCCTTGATCACTGCGTGTTTGTGAAGCAGTACGCTCCAGAGGATTTCATTATTTTACTCCTTTATGTTGACGACATGTTGATAGTCGGGAGGAGCACTGCGCGCATTGCCGAGCTGAAGCGGCAGTTGAGCTCCACATTTGCGATGAAGGACTTGGGAGCTGCGAAGACCATCCTAGGGATGCATATTCGGAGAGACAGAGACTCCAAGTTACTTTGGTTGTCGCAGGAAAGATATATCAGGAAGGTGCTACAGAGATTTAGTATGGATCAGGCGAAGAAGGTGAGCACGCCGCTTGCAGCTCACTTCAGACTTACCGCTGACCAGTGCCCGAGCACACCTGAGGAGAAAGAGGAGATGCAGAAGGTCCCCTATGCTTCTGCAGTTGGTAGTCTTATGTATGCCATGGTATGCACTCGCCCTGATATAGCGCATGCTGTTGGTACTGTTAGTAGGTTTCTCTCCAATCCTGGGAGAGAACATTGGAGCGTTGTGAAGTGGATTCTAAGGTACCTACATGGGACGTCAGATTTAACGTTAAGGTTTGGAGATATTGAGCTAGAGCTACTAGCCTACACAGATGCTGATATGGCTGGAGATTTGGACTCCAGAAGATCAACCTCTGGGTACCTGATCTTATTTGCTGGGGGAGCTGTTTCGTGGCAGTCAAGACTACAGAAGTGCGTTGCACTGTCGACTATGGAGGCAGAGTTTATTGCAGTCACTGAGGCAGGAAAAGAGCTTCTTTGGATGAAGCGTTTCATCAAAGAGTTGGATTTCACTCAGGAGCGCTACACACTCTTATGTGACAGTTAGAGCGCGATTCATTTAGGGAAGAACCCCACCTTCCACTCGAGATCCAAACATATTGATACGCGGTATCATTGGATACGCGATACTCTAGAGCAGAGAGAGCTGGATTTGTAGAAGGTGCACACAGATGACAATGGAGCGGATATGCTTACGAAGACTGTGCCGATGGGGAAGTTCGAACATTGTGTGAGGATCGCTGGCATGGCGATCTCTTCCACATAAATGCAAAGGGGATAAATTGTTGGGTACAGTTCCCGTCCTTTGTGGAGAAAACTGTGGATTTGAGTTTTACTAACTCGAACTTGGTGGTGCTGGATCTATCGACATATGGAGGAGACATGAAGGTCTTACCAAATGAAGATAATTAGAAGGACACATTTTTCACTTAGTCGAAAAGGGGGAGATTTGATGAGGTATTTTCTCCTAAGTGTGAAAGGGGCTAGCCACCTTTTGACCATGCTTTTCAAGCATGTGTTTCATGCAAGTGTGAAAAGGGGTAGCCGCCTTTGACTAAGAAATCAACATGTGCTCTTGAAGGAAGCTTCTAGGAAAGTGCCCAGAGGAAGCTTCATGACATGTGCTTTTGACTGAGGGGAGCTTCATGGAAGCTTCATGCACATGCTATCTACCACCATCTACCCCTTGGTTTTGGCCTTATAAATAGGCATGAAGGAGGAGGGGTAAGGCATCCACTTCTCTCCCATCTCAAGCATTGAAAGAGTTTCTAGAGAGGCCTTTGTGGCAAGTGTCTTAGTTTGGGGAGAGCTTTCGGACGTCTCTGAGACGTTGACGAGGAATACTTCGCCTACACAGATTGGATCTGGAGCAGACTTGGGCAAGGATTCGAAGAGGCATCTTGGAGAGGATTTGTGTAATCCGTCTCGTCCGCCACTGTCGGTAACTTGCAACTTTTTGCTACTGTTTATTGTGTATTATTGTGTGGTGCGAAGTTGGTGAAGATCCTATGTGGATCGAGGAGGGAAAGCCTTGTAATTGCTTATCTGTTTTACACATTTTTAGTGACGGCTTTCCGGGTTGGACTCCGATCGTCCCGTGGTTTTCACCCTATTGGGTTTCCACGTTATATCTGTGTGTCACCTTTATTGTTGTTATTTTGTGCTGTATTTTTGGTTGTGCAGGTACTTGCTCGAACTAATTTGCAGGTGCTCTGGTCGGGCTTGCGTGCTCTCTAGCCCAACAAATTGCCGGAGGAGGTAGCGGCCCCGGTCTATTGATTCCAATATGATTGGCTGTCGTTATTGATGGTAGAAAAAATTACAATCCAAAATCCAGCACCGATGTCAAATCAACTTTTAATTCGCAACATACAGCCGAAAATGCGACAATCACACCTTTACCAATGACTCCACAACAACTTTGCGTTCCCAAACTCGGCCAAATTACAATAATAGGTTAGGTAGCTTTGGACCCATTTAGGCCCGCATTTTGTCCTCCCCCGTTCAGAATCAATTTCCTCGATCTATTTCTTCAATTAACGGTTTCAAAAGGAAATAACACGTTATCTTTTTAAAAAAGTTGCAATCTCGTGGCCCACGGTGATCGTTGTTTTCCTCCCGCACATAAGAGCACAGTTTCCTTGTCACCCAGCTTCGTCTCGCCTTTATTTTCCTTTGTTCGTGCGGTCTTCGCTATCTGTCTTTTCTCTTATGTCGGTCATTAGGAGATCGACTGTCTTACAACCACACTAAAATTAAGCTACAATTAGCTAATGGAATTAGACTTGAAGCGAGGAAAATACATTGAGTTGGACTTCAGCCAATTTATATGCTTCAACGCTTAGAAAAACTGATAAGACTAACTAAAAACTAAATTAGATATAATTCGACTGATTATCATTACTGACAAAAAACACACGGAATAGTTAAGCAAAATGAGCAACATTTAAAAGAAAAGTTGAGTATTGTCTCACAAATTCTCAACCGAAAGAAATTTTCAGACTAAGGTTTAGTTTGGCGGGGTGGCGGCGGTCGTGAACGCGGTGGTCATGAACTGTCGTTCGTGAACGCCCGACCTTACCTAAAACAATTCATGCATTTTATGCTCAAAACTAGTTTATTTTCTTGGGAGCGGTCATAACCTGTCTTGCCAAACATACATTCTATGATAATGACGTTTTTGAATAAACTTACCGGAGCAAATAAGCCGCGCCAAACAGCCTAAATAGGAAACTGCTTGTTCTAAAGTGTTGAGTTTCAAAGACAAAAAAAATATAAATGATCAACACGCACGCATCTAAAAAAGGTCAAGCACCCCTATGCAATCGCAAGCCAAACATTATAACACTACACAATAACCACAAGAGCACTCTTATATAAGTAATTTCATATATTTTGAATATTAATTTTCTTCCAAATACATTTACTCCGACATTAGCACAACCTTTAATGAATTAATTATTATTTTTTAATGCACAATGGGTTGATTAAAGTTGAAATTAAAGAATTTTGAGAATTGATAAATTTATTAGATTTTCTTATGTAATTAAGCATAATTAAATTTAATGTTAATTGAAACCTGCCACCATGATTGCTCGAAAGTGACCGTATTATTTCCACCAGGAAGACATCACACTCCTCAAGTTAAAACGAAATTTTAACGTCTCAACCTAGCTGGATCGAGTCATTTCTCTCTCATCCGACATTCGTTTTTGATGTGTAAGTAGTCAAACTCATTGTGTCAACGAAAGAAATCCAAACCCACCATTGGTTTTTGCAAAATCCGGGGGATTTAATGAGATCTAGACTTGGTTTGGCGCAGCTTATTTGCTCGGTGAGTTTAGTCAAAAATGTCATTATCATAGTATGTATGTTTGGTTATGACCGCCATAAAGAAAATAAACTAGTTTTGAGCATAAAATTCATGAATTTTTTTAGGTGAGGTCGGACGTTCACGAACAATGATTCACGACCACTGTGTTCACGACCGCCACCGCCACGCCAAACGAAGCCCTAATCTAGATTTGAAGGAATTAGGCTCACACGAAACGTCCAAATTAAACGGCACATGGCGAATGATTTCCAGCTGGAGCGGAGGATTTTCTATCAACATTTGCTTTTGACTTATCGCGCTAAGCGACGATTGGGCGACATGGAGGGCCGCACGTGCGCTACATTCCTGGTCTTAATGACCCGCAAAAAGCGCCCTCTGCAATTTGACGCAGCAACATCATCATTGATGCCTGATAGCACAGCCACACGAATTGCACACGTGTTCGATTTTTTGCCGTATGTTCAAAAACCCACAGGTAGATTTCCTCATGTAGCTGACAGCTTATTGGATCCGCAAATCGAACCTGTTTGGATAAGATTTTTCTTCTCCACCGCGTGCCATCGTTTTTGTTCATGGTCTAATATACGACAAAATAAAACGATCATACGGCCAGTTTTTAATCTAAATTTCATATTGTGATGTGTGGTTGGATTCTCTTTGGACTAGCTGTTGCATTTCAGAAATATTATCATAAAAGCATTATAGTAAATGCGTGACATTTGACTTAATATGTTATTTGAAAATTTTAATAACATCACGAGCGCTTCTACTCACGCACTACTTGTGTTTTTCGCTTCGTTCACAACCGCCACCGCTCTCCAATTCTCTCTCTCGAACAAAGTCTTAGTACGATGCAACGACCAACAAATTTCTCCACCACCATGAAATATCAACATATGACTTTATGTCTCCTTCGTTATTGATTTTTATTGATTGATGCTCCTTCATTTCGCTCATCAAGGATCATAGTATGGAGCAAAATTTGCAACCGGGTCCAATGATAACCCACAAAATTCACCGTACAGTGGGCCCCTCGGTTAGCACAACATTTTTGTGTGGGGCCCACTGTATGGCGTATTCTCATTGGTCCCAGACAGCATCCGGGATCCGGCCCAAAGAAATTTCGCATAGTATGGCACGCCGCACAGCTAAGGTCGTCTTTTATGGTTGATCAAAAAAATTGTTATGATATATAGCAGTTGTCTTTTCTAGAAAGATAAATTTTTTTATATGCTTGTTTAAAATAATTGTTATGATATATAGCTTCTATATAATATGACAAAGTTGTCTTTTCTAGAAAGATAAATTTTTTTATTAGGAAAAGAAAGATGTATGGGGGGAAGAAAAGGAGAATCTCTTCATAAGATTTGAGTGTCATAGCACAGAAAATGAAATAAAATTTAAATGAGCAATACATTGTAGAAAAAATCAATTAGAACTTTAAATTTTAATTAGCTGATTCTATTATGTTGTTGTTGCCGCGGTCTATTCGAGGCTCTTAAAATCGGTCTAGAATGACCGTCTTATCCCGGACGTGGACAAGCGCGCAATCAGTCACAGAAAATTGAGACGGCTGACAAGAAATCTTTTTTACCGTGGAAAACCCCATAAAGAGGTAAAAACGCACGTGGCCGGTTCAGTGCCGACCTAACTTCACTATCAGTTGCTTCTTTACAGGTCTTTTGTGAGAAATCGAGAGCGACAGAACGCTCCTCGTGACAATTTGTGGGATAGAGAGAGGGAAGCGTTCAGAGGGTGACAGACCACCACTTTCGAAGATAAGTCTTCTTCTTAGCCACGATGGGGAGCACCGCGCTCTGGAGCTCGCACGACCTTCTGCTTGCACTTGGGAAGTCAAGGGATGCGTTTTGGACTTTTGGATCACTTCGGGATTTGATGACGGTGTCTGAATCATTAAGGTTGTCGTTGCCTTGGAGGTGACGATCACCAGACGTTCCGTGCTCGAAACTAAGCTTGAAGGAGGACGAAGATCTCTGAATTATCTTCAAAGTGCTCGAAGATTCTTCAAGCACACCTTCGAAAATGATGAAGATCTTCAAGTGAGCTCTCTCTCTTGCACTTAGGAGGAGAGGAGGGAGGAGAGAAAAGATGAGAATGAAGGAGAGCCTGGGGTCCTATTTATAGGTCCCATAGGTGGTTACGGTAGTTATGTGATTATTCGCAGACCATAAGCACCACAATTATTATTTACAGTACGTTTCTATATGGTTTAAGACGCGCATTATTTGGGCATTTTTCTATGCGCAGCCCGATATATTTCGAATAATTGCACCCACCCATAATGAGTGATTACACTGGTGGTTACCTGGTAATCGAAGGGTGGAAATTTCGTAGGATGATCGGACAACGATGGTTGAGATCCCGGCCGGCGGCGGGGGAACCGTCCAGCGGTGAGGAGGCCGACCGGCGGGGGTGACCGAGAGGGAGGCTGATCGCGATAGCCCTGCGGCATACGCTGTCGGGCGACCAAGAACGCGCCTCATGGCTGTGCGCCGTGCGCACCTGGTCGAGGATGACCGCGCGACCGCACACCGGGGACGCGCGGCCAAGGGCGGCCGGTCGGGTGGTTGCACGTTGGCGCCGTGATGGTGGTCGGTTTGCGGGATCGGGCGGTTAGAGCGGCGATTGGATCGTGGATCGCGCGCGGTGATTACGTGCGTTGATCGCGTGCTTGGTGGTTTTTCCCCAAAATCCCCACAAAGGTAGTGGGGGTCATGGAATTTCAGCTATTCGCAACCCGAAATTCCTATATAATGAGGGTGATCCCATCATTTGCCCCCAAAGTCCCGAAGTCCGGAGCTGGCGTGAGTGAAGTACAGGGACTTCTTACGGGAAGAAATTGTGGTGATCATGGCGGAGCCGGGCAGTGCGGCGCAAAAGGATGTGCGCGAAGAAAAATGAAAAGAGGTACGTATGACTGAGTGGGGTGAGGAAAGCGTGCCCGTCTCGCGCTCGCGGGGAGCGCCTGTGAGCGGGGCTGTGCGCGTTCAGCGTGCACGATGAGTTTCCACGCGCGCGCAATGTCTGCGTGCGCAGTGCGCGCAGGGAGTTCCCGCTCGCGCACTGCACCGGCCCGCACAGCGCGCGCGGGCGGGGTTGCGCCGACGCGCGCGTGGTTCCCCGGCGAGCGCGCGTGCAACACCCGCGCACAGCGCGCGCGGGGCGAGCCCGCGTGCTGTGCGCACAACGCATGCTCCCACAGCATCCACGCGCTTAGCACGCGCGCGTCGTGCCCGCACATGTGGCGCTCGCGTGCTACATCCGTGTGCACTACGTCCGTATGCACTGTGCGCATGCGGGGAGTGCTTGCGTGCATGTTGGCGTTCACGAGGATGCTCTTGCGTGCTGTTTGTGAGTGCATCGTGCTTGTGCGTGGAGTGCGTTATTTGCGCTCAATGTGTGTGTGGGATGGACGCCCACAAGCGGCGGTTCGCACTAGTGATTGGCTGTGTGTGTATATGTTTGTTCTTAGTCTATTGATCTTACAAATATTTATTCGTTTCTTTTTTCCAGGCAATGAGGCGTTGTTCGCAAAGTAGGCTGATGCGATTGCGCTCTTCTATTACTATTGATCAAGTTGGTATATGGAGAAAGCGGCACGAGTTACCTACCGAGTTGGAGATAAAGATCCCGCAGATTGAGGAATGTGCACAGATACTCCGCTAGGCTGGATGACGTTATGCGAGTCATCGTTGAGATCTGGGTTTGGCTTCCCCCCTGTGAGGAGGTGATTGAAATCCTGAAGCATTGCAGTGTGCCAGTATTCCAGTTTACTCCTGTCAGGATGACACGAATTGTGGGCCTGATCGCCTTTTTCAGGGAGCATGGATCAAGGAGCACCTAGGATCTTTTCAGTCAATGGTGCGACGTGCGCTCCGATGGAGGCGGGTGGATCGATGTTTACAACCATAAGTATTGGCTTGAGTTTGAGAACCAGGCAGACCATCGTCATGAGAACACCTTGTTCGGCTTTGTTTGGAATTCTTGGGGCTTTGTTAGGAATTCTTGGGGATTTAGAATTCACTTCCCGATGGCTGCCGTCGCTTGAAGGGTCATGAACGAGAGTTTACCCCAGTGCTGGTGTTTGTTGAGCCTCATGCATTTGCGAATCCTCTATTTTCCATCTCCGTGTTCGTTGAGGAGAAGCGTCTCTTACTGTGTGGTCTTTCCACAAACGCTGAGCGCCATGTAGCAGTTCCGTTGGACCGAGGTAGGAAAATGAAGCTGGTTTTTAGGAATGGCGTTACAAATTCGACGCCTCATCCTTCTTGTCGGCCGGAAGGGTGTACTGACGAGGTGGCTCCATGTAGCTCGAGGGTTGACGATATTCAAATCGATCTCGATGTGGAAGTACTTGGCTCTGTTTCCCCCCAGGTTCTCGAGGTTGCTTCTGCTCCGCTGTCGGTTAAGGCGAGTCGAGTTTCTTCTCTTGAGGCCATGAATGCTGAGGTAAGGATTGTAACTTTTTCTTTGTCCATTGTTTGTTTTGCAAAGAACCTTACTTTTTCCTTCTTTTTGTAGATCGGGGTCCAGACCAGCATTGCTCTCATGTGAAATGACTGCTACGTGGGCCTGAAAGATAGTTTCTTCGCGCTTCATGAGGAGCTTCGTGGTGTTAGAAGCTCCTTTTTGGACATGAAGGGGCGGCGAGATCGCGATGTATCTCGCTTTCGGCAGATTGAGGCAGGGTTGCAGGCGGAGATGGAGCAGTCTCGTGCTGAGGTCCAGACGGAGAAGGCTCTCATGGAGAGAACGGTCCATTTGTTGGAAGATTTGCATGCCACGATGGTTCGTCAAGGTGCAGAGCAAGTGTCTTTAAAGGCCGAGGAGGAGCGCCTTTCTTCACTGGAGCGGACTACTGAGATGAAGGCTGTTGGAGTCGCTAAGTACAAAGACTCCATTGATTATGTGCGGTACTGTTCTCTGATCTCAGAGGAGGTTCGTGAGGAGGTCTGGAGTAAGGAAGTAGAGCCCATCTTGAAGACGAGCCGAGGTAGCCTTTATGCGTGTGATGGAGAAGACTCTCCGGTTGGTTGCACGGATGCGAGGTTGCGATGTGTCGGGATTGGGCATTGGAGATCTTTCCGAAGACGAGTGCTCTGCTTCCGATATCGAGGAGTAGTTTTCCTTTGTATCTTGTAGTCTTTCCCTTTTGATTGTGTTCTTGTATTTAAGTTGATACCTTTGTATTTGTATTTGTGGAATGTTAGAGTGCCTTCTACCGATTGTTTAGCTGCTTGTATATGGCATTGCTTGTGTAATGGTTTCATGTTAGTGGGCTGATTGATTTGTCTTTTGTATGACTCGGCTTTCTTGTTTTTTGCCTCTGGATGCCATTATTGTAGGGATTGCTATCTCGATGTTGTCGCAATCTTGTATGTATGATTTGCGCCAAAGTGGTGTGAGATTGAGGTCTTTGCGCTGTGGGTAGGCTTTGAATGCGATGACGAGGGGCGGATCATCAAACCTTTGGGTTTTGGTAAAAGGAAGTCATGGGGGCATGGCCCCAGAGAGATGGTGAAGGGCGGACACTTCAAACTATTTGCAAGTGCGAGGGGGGCAAGCCCTTGCGACACGGTGATCTACTGCGGGAGAGAAGGGAAGACCTTCAAGCTGTGGCAATGAGGTCATAGGGGCGTGGCCCCGGAGAGGCGGTGAAGGGCAGACGCTTCGAACCATTTGCGAGCGCGAGGGGGCAGGCCTTAGCAACGCAGTGACCTACTACGGGAGCGAAGGGCAGACATTCGAGCTGAGGCAATGAGGTCACGGGGGCGTGGCACCGGAGTGGCGGTGAACGATAGACACTTCAAACCGTTTGCGAGCACGAGGGGGGGGGGGGGGGTGGCAGTCCTTGGCGATGCGGTGATGTACTACGGGAGAGAAGGGCAGACCTTCAAGCTGCGACAATAATGTCACGAGGGCGTGGCCCCGGAGTGGCGGTGAAGGGCATACACTTCGAACCATTTGCGAGCGCGAGGGGGTAGGCCTCTGCAACGCGGTGACCTACTGCGGGAGCGAATGACATACCTTCGAGCTGCGACAATGTGGTCACATGGGCGTGGCCCCGGAGAGGCAGTGAAGGGAAGACACTTTGAAATGTTTGCGAGCGCGAGGGGGCAGGCCCTGGCGACGCGGTGACCTACTATGGGAGTGAAGGGCAGACCTTCGAGCTGCGACAATGAGGTCATGTGGGTGTGGCCAAGGAGAGGTGGTGAAGGGCAGATGCTTCGAACCATTTGCGAGCTCGAGGGGGGTAGGCCCTGATGACGTGGTGACCTACTACGGGAGTGAAGGGCAAACCTTCGAGCTGCAACAATAAGGTCATGAGGGAGTGGCCCCGGAGAGGCGGTGAAGGGAAGATGCTTCAAACCATTTGCGAGTGCGAGGGGGCAGGCCCTGGCGACGCAGTGACCTACTGCAAGAGCGAAGTGCAGACCTTCGAGCTGCGGCAATGAGGTCACGTGGGCGTGGCCCCGGAGAGGCGGTAAAAGGCAGATGCTTCGAACCATTTGCGAGCACGAGGGGGAAGGCCCTAGCGACGCGGTGACCTACTGCGGGAGCGAAGGGCAGATCTTAGAGCTACGACAATGAGGAGGTCATTGCGCTGCGAGCTGCTGAAGACCGAAGATAATTGTTCCCCAAGGTGTTCCTGATATAATAGAGTTAGGAGTAGATAAAACATACTTAATTGAAATAACAAATTGTACGAGCATAAGCGCGCTTCTCAAGTTTAGCAATCATTTCTGACACATGCAAAATGTGGAAAAGGAGGGCAAATCCCGTTAATGTCATAACTCGTTGTGGGGGCGAAGGGCAGGCATTTGAGCTACGACAGTAGGGAGGTTACGAAGATAGGGACTGCTTACGGTCGTGGGGACTGGCCCCTGAATGTTCCTGAGATAGCAAAATTTGAAGCAAAATAAAGCATTTTGAAATTAAACACAGTAGTTTTTGCGCAAGTACAGGCTTGCGACTTTTTAGAGTAGTGGTTACAAATAAAGGTACCTAAAGAAATTTAACGAAGCCGGAATATAATAGGACATTTCATCCCGATTCCTAGCTTCTCTTCGGTGGGGACTTCAGGTTTTGGATGTGCTAGCGCATAGGGCTGCTCCTTGTTCGGGCTTCATCTTGTTATATGGAACTATCACCTAGAGGAGGGGGGAGAATAAGTGATATGACTGTTTTGAAATTAATGCACAAAAGCAAATAGAACAGATCACATCACAACAAACAAACACAAATCACAACACATAAGGACACCAGATTTATAGTGGTTCCTCAAGACAATGTGTCTTGAGTAGTCCACTGTCCCTCTACGCTTATCTAGCAATATGCTAGAGTCAGCAAACTCCACCAAATCTCAGATCTTTTCCGCAGATCTTACAGCTCAGGCATTGCAGGACCTACAACTCAGATCCTCCTAGGATCCTACCTCAGGTTCCAGGAACCCTACAACTCAGGTAACACCAGACTTTACAACTCAGATCTATCTCAGATCCTACCTCAAGTTCTCATAGAACCCTACAACTCAAAATTATAGAATTCCTACAAAGAATGTATAAAATACAAGAATGAAGAACACTTCACACAATAAAGAAAATACTGGAGAGTTCTTCTGAAGCCAGATGTTGACAGCCTCTGAACTTGAAGAGAAAACTATAAAGATCTTTTCTTACAGAACACAGGATTCTCTTCTATCCTTTCTTCAATCTGAAACACAGCTTGACAATCGATATTGCTTGACTGAGAATTGGAGAACAGAAAGTAGAGTGTATTGTTCTCGAGAGCTTGTTCCTTCTTCATACAACCGTTTTTACTGTTCGATTGATACGATTTTCTCTGTTGGAAATTAGGGCAGACACTATTCCCTTTTATATGACTAGGGGGCCTTCTAACGGTCTACTCAGAGGTCTTTTAAGTGTTAGAGGTTCATTCCTTAACGACATCTATTGATTGGACCATCAGGCGACGACATTAAATGCAGACAGCGCATTTCGAAAAATCTCGGCCTGTCTCGACAATATGAGCAACATCTCGACGACAGAGCTTGTCGTCTCGGCGATCCATCTTGGACTTAGACAAATATTCATGTCTTCTTAAATCATCTCCAGAGAAAGATATATCGACGAAAGGAATAACTCAGCTACACTTGCAGTCACGGCGGCATAAAGTTATCATGTTGATATCGTCGTGAACATCTTGCTGACATGAGGTCTTCTCGTCGATATCGTCGAGATCATTCAGACGACACTGAACACTTCAGCTGCAACCTTTCTCCATGAATTCTGTCTTAGTCTTCTCGACGATAAAGCTCCTTTACGATGATATCGTTGACTTAGCCGAATATGTAACTCAAGATCCCTGAAGAACTTTTGCAAGGCATTCTTTCCAATGACAGCCTTACATTCTCGACGATAAGCCTTGGCTATTTCAACGATAAGCCTAAACTTTCTCCCTAGAGAGATTTTTACTTATTCAATGATATGTGTATGATATAAACGATATGTCTAGTCCTTCTCAACGATTTTGGACTTAGAGAGATTAGATATGTATTGGACATACAGTTTATACTCTGCAGTCATAAATAGGACATACCATCAAATACATATTGTTTTTATCATTGACCTGAACACTTCTTCAAATTAGGAACATTGTTGGGCACTGTTCCCAACAATCTCCCCCCATTTGAAGAAGTCATAAATTTTTACCTCAATGATAAATGCCAAACACAAATAGAATTAAAATTAAAGATGCTCGAGCAATACAAAATGATTCAACTACCAACATTGTATAAATAGAGATAACATTGTAAACAAAAAAATTTCACAGTCATTTGCCCAAATCATTTTCCAGACAAAAATTCTAGAGATGTGATCCTTAATTTATGTTGCTGCTTCCTTTTCCTTTCCTTGTTTGTCTTTCATATAAAGTTATTGGCTTGTGTATCTTCTTTGGAGAAGGAGGAGGACCATGGGGAAATGCTAGCTTGTAATTCCTCCTTTTCTCAATTTGACTTAGGTGAAGATTCCAATAAGAAGAATAATATACTCTCTTTGAGCCATCTTAGGGATATCCAAATTCCATCCATGAATCTGAGATAAGGGTCCTAGAGATGGGACTCCACCTGCCTGATTGTGGATCCTGCTCAATTTCCCTTAGCCTCTTTTGTCTATACTTCTTGTTCTGAATTATTTTCCTTTTCCTTGAGGTAGAAGAATCTCCAGCTTCAATACCATACTCTTCTGAAGCAGTGCTTTCAGAGGGTTCTGCGAAATCAAATACAGAGGGAGGCTTTTGTAAGGCTTGCTTTACTTAATTTACAGTCCACACAACCTAGTTGGAGCCTGCATTTATTATTTCTCTCGCCCCCTTTAGGAATTCTTCAGCTATATGATCATCTAAGGCCAATTGCACCAAAGTGATCCTTTCAGACAAATGCTATTCAACCTCATCCAGATTGTTTCTGACTTCAAGCAGATGACCATCTAGAGTTTGAGTATTCAAGCCCACCTTGTTCATAATAGGCTCTTTATCTTCATTCATGAAATCAATCAAATGAGTATGTTGTGTGTTTAGATGATGCATATCTTCCTTCACACTTTGCAGCTCAACCTTCATCTCCTTCCTTAGACCATCCACTGTCTTCAGAATAAAACTTTTCATCTTCTCCGTTTGATCATTCAGCAGTGCTAATATCATATGGAACAATGAACATGACTGTTCAGAAGATGTTCCAGCAGCATTCACCTATGGAGCACTTTCAGGATTACTATCATTACCCTGAAAGTCAAGAGAGTCTATCTGCAATTGCTCTCCTTCTAACAGCACTCCCTTTCCTTTGAAAAGGACTAGGTCAAGCCCAATTTGGAGTTCTGCACTTTCATCATTTTATGGCTCTTTGCCAGCAATCTTCTCAGCTTCTGGGACAACCTTCTCCTAGGCTTCTTCCTCAACTGAAGTTCCAACCTTGTCAACAACATGACCTTCACCCTGATCAACTAGGGTAGAGCACCCCAGATGGGTCTCCTCCTCAATATCATCAGTATCTTTGGCTGAGCTCCCAAGTAGGGACTCCCCCTCAACTGGATCAACTCCCTGAATAGGTCTTCTTCTCTCTTCAACAACCTCTGTGATAGTAGGTTCATCCATAGTTTCTGGAATTACTTGGACAGAAGATACCTCCCCCCTCTGTCAGAACATGGTTTGGTACAGATGGGGATCCTCCTTCCTCAGAATTACTTGAGGACTCCTCCTCTGAGTCAACAACCTGCACAACTTTCTTCATCTTCTCTTTCTGAATTAATAGAGCATCTTTAGGTGATTTGGATATGACTCTATCCCACTTATCTAACATTTTGGAGTCCAACCTCTTAGAGTAATGCAGAGGCACTCCCATCTTCCTTTTCAGCACCTCACCAAGAGAGTTCAGAAGGAAGAGAGATAAAACTCTTCCAAAAGAAGGGGCCTTCAGATTGCTTTTTATTCTTTGAAACCAAAATTCTCTCAAATTTGTCTTCTTTGAGAGAACAATTCTACACATAATATCAAACATCTCCTTAGAAATCCTTTCAAAAGAACCATGCTTGCACAACAGAACCTTCACCACAATATTAGCTAGAAGTTTCCCTTTCTGATTAAATTCTTCTCTTTTTATAGACCCATAGGTCTTTCCATTGTATCCACACCAGGCAAATCCTCCAGAAAGGTCTTCAACAATCAACCCTTCATCTTCATCTTCTACCTCCAGTCTGGGCAGTCTCAAGGATTTTCCCAAGCTTTTGGCTGACACTTTTATCTTCTTTCCAGCCACCACCAATTTTAATGAGGTTTCTGAATGGTTAACTCTAGCTCCTTCAAGGAACTCGAGGAGCTCTCTGTTCATTAGAACACATGGTTCACAAAGCAGATACTCCAGCCCGGCCGATTCCAGCAGACCGATAACTGGCCTAATTTCTTTAGAACAGGAGTTAAAGCCTCCTATTTGAAGCTCACAACCAGAAATGACTGAGACTTCTTCCTTCTTGGGAGCCATATATGGAAGTAGAATGGCGAGAATGAATGAGTGTCAGGGACAGAATGGGGGTTTATCACATAGATGACTTAGGGCAAATGAAGGTGTAATTTTGTCCTAAGCATTCATCCTATTTATAGTAGGGATTGATGAAGGGCGTGTACCTTTTTTGTACTAATGAATTGATTAATAAATTATCGGACGGCTCTTATTGAAGGATCCAATATTGCGTTAATTAGTTGGATTCTATTTCGACGATACACATTTTTGTCGTCGAAACCTGTCGTCGCCATGCATCCTTCCAACTGAGTCCATGTGTCGTTGAGATTTGTGCAATGTTGTTGAGACATGTGATTATGTCGTTGAGATATTTCACTCTATTTTGCTGAGAAGTCGTCTGTGTCATTGTGACGACCATCAGATATTTGTCTGACTTAGGAAATTTTCAGCACTTCTTGAGAGGTTCCTACAATACAACATGAATGTTATCAGTGATAACAAATGGATGATAACAAATTAAATATGAGTTAAGATTTACTCTAAGTTTAACATCCCCAATTGGAACTTGAAGACGTTAAACTTAGTTTCATCTAGGGACTTGGTGAATATATCAGCCACTTGTCTGTCAGTGGGGACAAACTCAAGGATGATATCCTCATTCTCCACATTCTCCCTAATAAAATGATATCTGATCTCAATGTGCTTAGTCCTGCTACGAGAGACATGATTCTTAGCAATTAGGATAGCATTTGAAGAGCCATAAAACAAGGGTGTTTTGGTCATCTTCAAGTTGTAGTCTTGAAGCTGATGTTGGATCCACAGTAACTAAGCATAGCAACTCCCAGCAGATATGTATTCAGATTCTACTATGGAGATTGCTACACTGGTTTGCTTCTTGCTGCTCCAAGAAATAAGCCTTCCTCCAAGGAATTGGCAAGCCCCTGAAGTACTCTTTCTATCTTCCTTACATCCTGCATAATCTGCATACTTCTTCTTTGAGATCTCCATTCAGAAAAGCTGACTTCACATCCATCTGATAGACTTTGAATCCTTTATGGGCTGCGTAGGCTAAGAATATTCTGACTGCTTCCAATCTTGCAATAAGAGCAAAGGTCTGGTCAAAATCAATGCCCTCCTCCTGTCTATAACCCTTTGCAACTAGCCTGGCCTTGTTCTTTGTAATTACCTCATTCTCATCTAACTTATTTCTATAGACCCATTTGGTTCCAATAATATTGTAACATTGGGGTCTGGGAACTAACTTCCACACATTACATCTCTTGAATTGATTTAGTTCCTCCTGCATTGCTGCAATCCAGAATGGGTCCAGATTTGCTTCCTCAAATTTCTTGGGTTCAATTTGAGAGAGAAAACTTAAGTATAATGCTTCATTCAATGCATTACTCCTTTTCAGCACTCCTTGACCGACATCTCCTATAATTTGCTCTTGTGGATGATGCCTGACATGTCTAAGAGTAGCTGGCAGTCTTCTAGGGATTTCTTCTATGACAGGTTCTCCAGGTTATTCTTCTTCTGCTGTATCCAAGCCTTCCACAACATCTTCTTCAATTCAACTACCAATGAATGACCTTTATCTCTCACTGAAGTTTCAACCTTGTCTTCAATGGATAACTTTTCCAATTTCTTTGTTGTGCTTGCATCCACTAGTGAACTAGACCATCCTTTGTGAATAAGACTAGTCTCATCAAAAACAACATGCACAAATTCTTCTACTGCTTGTGTATTGATGTTATACACCCTATAAGTCTTGATGTAGGAACTGTAACAAAAAAATACATTCACTACTTTTCTCAGCATACTTAGTTAGCTTGGATTTCCCATTGTTAAGTACATAACATTTACTACCAAAGATTCTGAAGTTGGATAAGGTAGGTTTTCTGTCTTTCATCAGCTCATAGAGAGTTTTCTTGTAGTCTTTGATGATGGAGGCCCTATTTATCGCATGACAAGTTGTATTGACAGTCTCTCCCCAGAAGTATTCTGGTAGAGAGGAGTCACTCAACATTGTCCTGCTATCCTCTATTATGGTTCTATTTTTCTTCTCTGCAACTCCATTTTGTTGAGGAGTTCTAGGTGAGGAAAATTCTTGGGAGATACCCAGCTCTTGGCAGAATTTTGTCATGGCTCCTGAGTGAAATTCTGTACCATGGTTACTTCTGAATTTGACCACAGTACAGCTCATTTTATTCTGGATCTACCTGAAAAAGTTCTTCAAGTTGTCTAAGGTATCTGACTACTTTTTAAGGAAGAACACTCAAGAGAACCTTGAATAGTCATCAACTACTACAATGGTATAAGCTTTCCCAACTAAGCTGTAAACTGACATAGGACCAAACAAATCCATTTGCAACATAAACAGGCACCTAGAAGAATCTTTATTGGAGATGCTCTTAAGGATGGTCTTGGTTTGCTTGCCAAGTTGGCATGCCTTACAGAGACATTCTTTAATGCACTTAATGTTGGGTCCATTTCTAACTAGGTCTTGAGAGAAAAGCTTGATTATTGTTTTGTAATTAATGTGAGCAAGTCTCTTGTGTCATTGAACACAAAGAGCCTCTTTCACATTAGCCATAAAACACATTGGCATATAAGAATTTGAATGAAAGAAATTGCGATTATAGACATTTCCACTCCTAGTGCCAATTAAGATAGCCTCAGAATCTAAGGACTTCTTAACTAAGCACTTATCCTTGTAGAAAACAATAATAAAACCTAGATCACAAAATTAACTTATGCTTATGAGATTGTGATTCAATCCCTCCACATAAGCTACCTTTGTGATGGTGACTAAGCCATTAAAAATGTTACCAGAACCTCTGGTCATCCCATTTTTGTGAACCTCAAAATATAACTGTTGGTCCATTCTCCACTGGGGTGAAATTTCTCAAGTAAATCTTTTCTCCAATCATGTGCCTGAAGCAACCACTGTCCAAATACCAAATGGGAGATTGGTTGGCCTTTGGACATACCTGCAAGAGAGATCACTATACCTTAGGTACCCAAATGGATTTGGGTCCTTTGTTTCTGTTAGGGGGATAAACTAGAAAACCACACCTCTACCTGGTCTTCACTCATTTTGCACTAGGCACTGTTGGGTTAAACCAACAATCCAAGGCAAAATATCCAATTTTTCCACAACACTAGCACTCATACTTATTATATCTTCTCTTCTGCCTCACCATCTGGGTATGGTGACAATGTTGGTGGGCATGAGTGAAGACAGCTGACCTAATAGGTCTTTGGTGAACCTCATAAGTGTGAGTGTGTAGTGAAGCTGGTCTCAGTAACTTTTGGTTCACCTTCTTGGGAACAGGCTTGGTAGGAACTGTCTTTCCCTTACTTTTGAGTGTTGCTGCTGCAGGTCCATGGAAAAAAGGACATGGATTCTTCATTTGAATCTCTTCATGGGGTGCTTTGAAAGCACTTAGTGCAAAGCCTGCTCCTCTGTATGTGTTAGAGGGCTTACTGCCACTTGTAGAACAAGCATTGGTTAGATTACCATATATAGATTCATGGTCAAAGGGATTTGATGCCAGCAACACCTTCTTGAAAGAAGGTTAGGCTTCAGAAGCCTTGCCCTTGACTGTCTCCTTAACAAATCCTACACCACCTCTGAATGGTTCAGAAAAGCTGTCAATAATAGGAAGGACGGTCTTGGGCTTTGAAAAGCTGGTAACAATTTTCTTTTCAACAACATTTCCTCAAGGTCCTTGATGACCTTGTTCTTCTGAGCCAATTCAGCATTTTTGAGCTATGTGTCTCCCTTGAATTTGTCCACTTCTTTGCTCATAGCAGTCAGCTTCTCAGCTGACTCCTGGAGCTCAGAGTGGGTAATTTTCAGGGATGCTAACTCCTTAGACTGAAATCTAAGGAGTTTCTTGCTTTTCTTAAAAGCTTTCTATAGAGCTTCATATTGCTCCATTAATTCATATTCATCCTCATGTGGGGATCTTGAGGATGTGCTATTGTGAGCAGACTCACACTCATCATCATGCATAGAATCTGCCACTGATTCAAAATCAAAGGCAGACAAAGGAGCTCTGATAAGTACCTTCCCAGGAGAGGTGTTCTTATCCTGGATTTCTTCATTTATGGCCATAAGGTCAATAAGAGCTTCCTCCTCAGTTTCTGATGAGCTTGAATCATAATCACTTAGGGTTCAGATTTTCCTTGCAATGAATCCTTTCTCTGATTTCTTTTTGTCCCTTGGATTTCTTTTGTCTTTATATTTCTTTGATTCCCTCTTCTTGGAGGGGCAGTCAGCAATCATGTGTCCTGTCTTCTTGCAGCAATAACAAACTGTGTTAGTTAAATCAAATTTACTAGATTTTGATTTATACCTTTCCTCCATTGAAGATTTAGGTCTGTCATGTTGACCAGATCTTCTGGAGCTTGAAGAGGATGATCTATGTCTGTCTCTTCTCCTTCTAGATATCAGCTTTTTGAACTGCTTGGAGAAGAGGGCCAGTTCTTTATCAGTGCTGTTAGATTCTGATGTGCTGGCATCAGAAGCTTCACTGCTCTTAGAGATATCTTGAATTGCAGGAGTCTTGTTGTTGAAACCGATATCTCAGTCTCTGTGGAGTTCGGGTCCCAAAAAAGGGGTGACCGCGCACTTACTACGCTCAAGTAAACGATCTAGACACAAGACTATGAACTCGAAGTACAGATCCAAGGTCTCAGCGTGGAGGTCCCACCGCACACCCGGAAGACTAACTAACTCTTCCCCTCCCAAGCCAAAGGCTGAGCTAAGGCACCTTTGGAGGGCTCTCTTGGCCGGCCAAAATCTCAGAGCCGACCCTTTCCTCTCCATAGGTGCACCTCCCTAGATCTATGTAAAGCCAGTTTCGCCCGGTCGACCAATATCGTACTCCCGCCTAACAGTTTTACTATACGCAGACCAAATGGGGCTGCCAACAACGTGACTCCGCTGTTCCGGGAGACTATTAGCGAACCCTCAGGGGCTACCAAGTAAATTTCCCTCTAGGCCCCCACCGTGCGAGGGGTCCAGGGGGACTCCACTTGACTACGATTGAAAAGATAAACAAAGTACATGCATCACAGATTACAGGAATATGAATTCCATACTTCGGCACGCAGGCCGACAATAAAATAAATAAGGCCTTCTTGGGCCGGCACAACCTTGGGCATAAACCCGCTATTTCCCGCTTTGTTCTGCAACACCTGTATGCCAACACCCTGCCAAGCGGTGGCAAGCTGAATATCGATCAACTACAACGGGCCAAAGCCTTATCGACCCTACCCCTTTTTGGGGGTGGCAATATTTCGTCCCTGCAAGCAAGTAGTATGCAACTTCCTCGGAGTCTTCTCCGGGAACCCCAGAACATCACCAATCTGGATTCACATATCTGGATGGGCTTCACACAGCATGCCTAAGTCCGTACTCGCGCTTCCGGATGCTAATGCAATTACAAGCGGGGACGTACACGTCGACCCGTCGGAGAGCTCCCTTCCTCCACCCGTTGGTGGAGAGGGGCTTCCATGCAATCATGATAAATTAGGGCTTCACCTGCCCGAGGAGAAATTTCGTTACCCTTGAAGCGTGCTTTGGAACCATGGAGAACGTTCAAGACGGCTGCCCTCTTTGCAGATCCGGCCTCCACTCGACGCTTCGAGTCGCTAAACGACGCTCCAAGCTTACGCCGGAGTTTTCTCTTCCTCCAAGCGGCACACACTGTCGCAACTTGCAGTCTCCCCTTGCAGCAGCCCTACAAAGAGTTCAAAAGAGAGGGAGAGGAGAGGGATCAGACTCCCTTTGCGAAAATGAGAGAAGCTCGGGTCCTCCTCCAGGTCGACGAGAGAGAGGGAGGTGAGAGGGAGCTTCTACTGCCCTAGCTCCAGGAAAGCAAGAAGGAGAGGGCTCGGGCTTCCTTGCTCCATGCCGACGGGGAGGAGAAGGCTCAGGTCGGCGACGGAAAAGAGAGTGAGGAAGGGAGACGGGGCACTGCTCCTCCTTGCTCCAGGCCAACGATGAGAGAGGGAGGAGGAAGGCTCGGGGGCGGCCCTTCCTTGCTCCAGGAGGCGGCGAGAGAGGGAGATCGGGGGGAGGGGGCTGCGTTTTCCCTGCTCTAGGCCGACGGGGAGGAGAGGCGATGGGGGAGAAGGAGGTCGGGAGAGAGGGAGCTCGGGCTGCTTCACGCGAAAAAGAAAGAGGGGAGCAGGGGAGTCGGCTGCTAGGGTTGAGGGGGGTTAGGATTTTAGGTTTTATAAAAACCCTAGTCAAAACTGGCTATCCGCATACCACTCCTCTAAACGCACACCAAAACCCGCTAACCGCACCCCGATCAATGCTAGCCCATCACAAGACACCTCAAGTCCCAGCTATCTGGGGAGGGTCCCACCCGATGGGTACGGGGTTGTACACAATCCCCGCTGACACGCTCGGAAAGAAATGTCCAACCCCAAGTATCCGGCGGGCGGGAGCCGACCCGAAAAAAAAATTATGGTATATAATCATATGGATGATGATTCTTCTCTTTTGTTGTACTCATATTTATTCTGATGTGATAACCTTTCCCTTTATTGCCTTTAAATGATCAATTTTGGTTGTCAACAACCTTGGTTATACACTATGCCTTCTTTTTATGGTAGAAACATTATGCCCTTCATGTTCTCAAAATGTCATGCAACTTAATGTCTATCAGCAAGCAAACTCATAATTTAGATTGCGGTTATTTTTACTATTGCATATCGTGTTATTCAGGAATGGGCCTCAGGGATGATTGACAGTGCTGAGGAAAAGAATGCTCACTATTATCTATAATGATTACATAAACAACCATGTATTGAAAATTTAAAATGAATCTAATTTCAAAACTATTCTTAAAGGGCTTCGATTGTCAGTGAAAACTATCAATTTATCAAGCATAACTGATCCCTTATATGCTAAAGCACTATATTGAATCTCATCCTTTCTCAAACTGTCATCCGAGAGGTTTACCCGCTCTGCCGGTTAGATGAGAGCCCGAACAGCGGAACCATCACGGAGCCGAAACCAAAGAGCCTCCATGAGAGGTCAATCTGTCATTATAAAGAACTTGCCGGCTAGGTGAGAGCCCGATTAGCGGGTCTGCTCGGGGCCAACTACCTTTGGAACCTGCCACCGAGTGAGCATTCGGCCCTGCCAACTAGATGAGAGCCTGGTCAGCGGATCTGCTCGGGCCCAACTGCATTTGGAACCTGCCACCGAGTGAGCCTTCAGCTCTGCCAGCTAGATGAGAGCCTGGTCAGCGGGTCTGCTCGGGGCCAACTGCCTTTGGAACCTACCACCGAGTGAGCATTCGGCCCTGCCAGCTAGATGAGAGCCTGGTCAGCGGGTCTGCTCGGGGCAAACTGCCTTTGGAACCTGCCACCGAGTGAGCCTTCGACCCTGCCAGCTAGATGAGAGTTTGGTCAGCGGGTCTGCTCGGGGCCAACTGCCTTTGGAACCTTCCACCGAGTGAGCCTTCGGCCCTGCCATCTAGATGAGAGCCTGGTCAGCGGGTCTGCTCGGGGCCAACTGCCTTTGGAACCTGCCGCCGAGTGAGCCTTCGGCCCTGCCAGCTAGATGAGAGCCTGGTCAGCGGGTCTGCTCGGGGCTAACTGCTTTTGGAACCTGCCGCCAAGTGAGCCTTCGGCCCTGCCAGCTAGATGAGAGCCTGGTCAGCGGGTCTGCTCGGAGCCAACTGCCTTTGGAACCTGCCACCGAGTGAGCCTTCGGCCCTGCCAGCTAGATGAGAGCCTGGTCAGCGGGTCTGCTCGGGGCTAACTGTATTTGGAACCTGCCGCCGAGTAAGCCTTCGGCCCTGCCAGCTAGATGAGAGCCTGGTCAGCGGGTTTGCTCGGGGCCAACTGCCTTTGGAATTTGCCACCGAGTGAGCCTTCGACCCTTCCAGCTAGATGAGAGCCTGGTCAGCGGGTCTGCTCGGGGCTAACTGCCTTTGGAACCTGCCACCGAGTGAGCCTTCGGCCCTGCCAGCTAGATGAGAGCCTGGTCAGCGGGTCTGCTCGGGGCCAACTGCCTTTGGAACCTGCCACCGAGTGAGCCTTCGACCCTGCCAGCTAGATGAGAGCCTGGTCAGCGGGTCTGCTCGGGGCTAACTGCATTTGGAACCTGCCGCCGAGTGAGCCTTCCGCCCTGCCAGCTAGATGAGAGCCTGGTCAGCGGGTCTGCTCGGGGCCAACTGCCTTTGGAACCTGCCACCGACTGAGCCTTCAGCCCTGCCAGCTAGATGAGAGCCTGGTCAGCGGGTCTGCTCGGGGCTAACTGCCTTTGGAACCTGCCACCGAGTGAGCCTTCGGCCTTGCCAGCTAGATGAGAGCCTGGTTAGTGGGTCTGCTCGGGGCTAACTGCCTTTGGAACCTGCCACCGAGTGAGCCTTCGGCCCTGCCAGCTAGATGAGAGCCTGGTCAGCGGGTCTGCTCAGGGCTAACTGCCTTTGGAACCTTCCACCGAGTGAGCCTTCGGCCCTGCCAGCTAGATGAGAGCCTGGTCAACGGGTCTGCTCGGGGCCAACTGCCTTTGGAACCTGCCACCGAGTGAGCCTTCGGCCCTGCCAGCTAGATGAGAGCCTGGTCAGCGGGTCTGCTCGGGGCTAACTGCCTTTGGAACCTGCCACCGAGTGAGCCTTCGGCCCTGCCAGCTAGATGAGAGCCTTGTCAGCGGGTCTGCTCGGGGCCAACTATTCGTTCTGAGCATTTTTATACTTATCCTCCGAACTATCCTCCATGTTAATATTCTCACATGGTGATGAGATTGTATAAAGTATGATTCTCCCTCACGAATGTGACACCCGCATAAACATGATTTCTTAGATGGATAATGGTGATTTTATAACATTGTTTGAGCAGAAAGATATCCTAGAACATACTTAATAGCCCTGTGATTTAATTTCTCCATATTAGGACTATGATAATGAACAAAAGGACAACTGAAACTTCTAGGATAGGTATTTGGTTGTATACTCCTAGGACATTTAAAACCCAAGATTCTAGATGGAAGATCATTTGTAAGATGAGTAGTAATGATGACTTCCCCAATATGATTTAGACACATGAAAGTCGAAAGTCAGTCTTGGAAATAATCTTTAATACCTAAACTTTGTATTTTACCACCAAAGTGACTTCAGATCATAACAATTTTGTAAGAATTATACCAACAAAAAATATATAGGTTTAAGGAAAATCGAAGTGACCCTGATGCTACTATCACTAAATGATACAAACCAACGAGCTCCACTTACATTTGAGTATTAGATGACCCCCAAATGTCTCTGAATTAAATGAGAAGGGATAAACTTTATTTTATTGCCAATAGAAAACGTAATATGTTTATACGATTATACTTAGCATGCTCACACACAACAATAACAACACCCAAGCCTTTATCTCGCTATAGGGAGGGTTTGCTACATGGATCTTTTGTCGCCATTGTGTCCTATCTCTAGTCATAACCTGACTAATGCTTAAGTGCATCGTGTCTTGCCATATAGTTTCATTCCAAGTCTTTATTGGTCTACCCCTCCCTCATTTATCATGTGATGCCTAACTGGTGCCTCTAGTGGTCCCCTTTACACATGATCGATCCATCTTAGTAGAACTTCTCACATCTTCCCGCGGGTGTCAGCGCATGACCCTGGTCGTCACTTAGTTCCCCTTCTCTAGTCATGACGTTCACTTGAGTTCTTCTGTGCTAGTCACTCTCCACGCTCACCGCACCATAATGTTGAAACCGATATCTCGGTCTCTGTGGAGTTTGGGTCCCAAAAAAGGGGTGACTGCGCACTTACTACGCTCAAGTAAACGATCTAGACACAAGACTAGGAACTCGAAGTACAGATCCAAGGTCTCAGCGTGGAGGTCCCACCGCACACCCGGAAGACTAACTAACTCTTCCCCTCCCAAGCCAAAGGCTGAGCTAAGGCACCTTTGGAGGGCTCTCTTGGCCGGCCAAAATCTCAGAGCCGACCCTTTCCTCTCCATAGGTGCACCTCTCTGGATCTATGTAAAGCCAGTTTCGCCCGGTCGACCAATATCGTACTCCCGCCTAACAGTTTTACTATTCGCAGACCAAATGGGGCTGCCAACAGCGTGACTCCGCTGTTCCGGGAGACTATTAGCGAACCCTCAGGGGCTACCAAGTAAATTTCCCTCTAGTCCCCCACCGTGCGAGGGGTTCAGGGGGACTCCACTTGACTACGATTGAAAAGATAAACAAAGTACATGCATCACAGATTACAGGAATATAAATTCCATACTTCGGCACGCAGGCCAGCAATATAAATAAATAAGGCCTTCTTAGGCCGGCACAACCTTGGGCATAAACCCGTTATTTCCCTCTTTGTTCTGCAACACCTGTACGCCAACGCCCTGCCAAGCGGTGGCAAGCTGAACATCGATCAACTACAACGGGCCAAAGCCTTATCGACCCTACCCCTTTTTGGGGGTGGCAATATTTCGCCCCTGCAAGCAAGTAGTATGCAACTTCCTCGGAGTCTTCTCCGGGAACCCCATAACATCACCAATCTGGATTCACATATCCGGATGGGATTCACATAGCATGCCTAAGTCCGTACTCGCGCTTCCGGACGCTAATGCAATTACAAGCGGGGACGTACACGTCGACCCGTCGGAGAGCTCCCTTCCTCCACCCGTTGGTGGAGAGGGGCTTCCATGCAATCATGATAAATTAGGGCTTCACCTGCCCGAGGAGAAATTTCGTTACCCTTGAAGCGTGCTTTGGAACTATGGAGAACGTTCAAGACGGCTGCCCTCTTTGCAGATCCGGCCTCCACTCGACGCTTCGAGTCGCTAAATGATGCTCCAAGCTTACGCCAGAGTTTTCTCTTCCTCCAAGCGGCGCACATCGTCGCAACTTGCAGTCTCCCCTTGCAGCAGCCCTACAGAGAGCTCAAAAAAGAGGGAGAGGAGAGGGAACAACCTCCCTTTGCAAAAATGAGAGAAGCTCGGGTCCTCCTCCAGGCCGACGAGAGAGAGGGAGGTGAGAGGGAGCTTCTAATGCCCTAGCTCCAGGAAAGCAAGAAGGAGAGGGCTCGGGCTTCCTTGCTCCATGCCGACGGGGAGGAGAAGGCTCAGGTCGGCGACGGAAAAGAGAGTGAGGAAGGGAGATGGGGCGCTGCTCCTCCTTGCTCCAGGCCAACGACGAGAGAGGGAGGAGGAAGGCTCGGGGGCGACCCTTCCTTGATCCAGGAGGCGGCGAGAGAGGGAGATCGGGGGGAGGGGGCTGCGTTTTCCCTGCTCTAGGTCGACGGGGAGGAGAGGCGATGAGGGTGAAGGAGATCGGGAGAGAGGGAGCTCGGGCTGCTTCACGCGAAAAAGAAAGAGGGGAGCAGGGGAGTCGGCTGCTAGGGTTGAGGGGGGTTAGGATTTTAGGTTTTATAAAAACCCTAGTCAAAACTGGCTATCCGCAGACCACTCCTCTAAACGCACACCAAAACCCGCTAACCACACCCCGATCAATGCTAGCCCATCACAAGACACCTCGGGTCCCAGCTATCTGGGGAGGGTCCCACCCGACGGGTACGGGGTTGTACACTTGTCCTTGGTTATCCTCAAGCTTTCATCCTTAAGGACCATGGACCTTTCTCTGGTGCTCCCCCTTGAGCTTTCTTCTTCAGCTTTTCTAGTGTCAAGATGAAGCTCATGAGACAACAGTTTCCCATACAAATTCTTGGGCTCCATATTGCCTAGTTGACCCATTTCCCTAATGGTGCAAATTTTGATATCCCATTCCTTAGTGAGGGATCTAAGGAATTTATCATTTAGGACTGAATTTGTATACTCCCATCCATAATTTTTCAGACCATTCATAATCTTAAAAAAGCTCTCATAGCAGTGGAGATCTTTTCATTCTTGCCTTGTTTGAAGGCCTCATATTAATGATTTAGGAGGGACTTCCTGTCATCCCTTAAGCAATGGTAGATGCAGTCATGGGTATGAAGGGTCCCTCTTGAACAACCACAAAATCTCTGGGATCTGCAGCTTCCATGAACAGTCTGATTCTTTCTTTCCAAATGGGGGAAATTTTCTTTAGTGCAAGTTGGGAGCTTCATGGATCTCATTTCTTTATAGTTATCACTTCCAGCCATAGGGAATAGTTCCAAGATCTAGATCTGCGCATTAAATGCAGCTCTGCATCTGTCAATATGATAAAATTCCTTCAAGCTGATATCGTCTTGATCATCTAAACGATATATAGCCATCTAGATGATATCTTCTTGATTGTACAACCCGGTGATCGCCAGGAGGCAAAATGGGAATCAAGAGTAAGCGAGTCAAAGAGCGCCTTGCCGACCCGCGACAAGCAACCACCCAAGGCGAGGCGAACCAGGGAGCCGACCTCGCGAGTAGCGCATGGTGAGGGCGAGGCATGTTCCAACACCGCTTTTGGGGTACATTTAGCCATAGCGAAGCGAGTGAGGACTCGCCGAGCCAAGGAGCGAGGCGAGTAGGACCTCTAATCGCAAGGGGAGATCTCGCGAGCCCTGCTCGCAGGGAGACCGGCGAATGGCGCCTTCACGGGCCACTCGCCCAATGGGGTATGCAGGTGAAATTACCTTGATACCCTTTGTGGGCTGCCGATAGCCCTTTAAAATAGTAGAGTTTGGGTGTTAGCAGATCAGTTTGGGGTGCGATTAGTAAAACTAAAAGGTGGAGTTATATTATTAGCAGACCAGAAGAGAAAAACTATATATAGACCCTGAATGGCACCTTTGGAGAGTGTTGGAACCTTAGTTTTTGATTTGAGTTAGGATCCATCCCTTTTGGTCATAATTCATCTATTTAGACCAAATCTCACTAAGACAAGAAAGCTGATAATAATGATTTGAGTTAGGATTCATAATTAATTAAGATTTAAGTTTCCATCTTAAAATACATCATAACTTAGATCAATTTCCTTAAGTAAGAAAACTAAGAAAACATCAATTAAATATAATGCGATCGAATCGGAGAAAATATAAGAAAATAATATAAGCTCTCTGCGTTCGACAAATGTCGAGCGACGCTCGACAAACTCAAGCCAGCCAGCACTCGACAAATTTCTATCATCCAGCGCTCGACAAATTTCTATCAGAACAGCGCTCGACGAATTCAGTCAGAATAATCTCAGCGGCCAGGCATTCTCTGAACGACGCTCGACAAATTCAAGCCAGCCAGCGCTCGACAAATCTTCTTCAGAACGGTGCTCGACGAAAAATGTTGTCAGCAATATTCTTATTATACAACTGGGCTAACATTATTATATACATGCTTTTCTGATATAGCCGTTGCAGGCAATAAAGTTTGTAGCCGTTTGCAGAAGAGTCAAAGACGAAAACTCCTCTTTCCAAGGAATCAAATTAAAGAGACTTTATCTCTTTCTTTATTCCCAGCAAGAATTTTAAAGCCTTCTCCGGATTATATATATATTAAGAGAAGAGCAGAAAATATATAGAGATAGATGGAGAGAAATAGGAATATAGACAGAGTACACACAAACACAAAAAGAAGCAGATCTATTTTTGTATATCTTCTTTATGCTAACATCTTCTTGCAGATCACTTATATCCTGAGACACCAATCACAACCATTTGCTCAGGATCATCACTGCATAAGAAGAAATGAGTGTTTGTACAATCAAGAGAAGTGGACTCCAGAACTGTCATCTATTTACATCAGACATGGGGAGCTCTTCAACATCTTCATCAAGATCCATTCAACTTCAAATCAGGATCTTCAAGAGTCTTCTCATACAGAGAAGAACAACAAATATTTCTGTTTTTCTTTTTATTCCTTTCCACCTCTTGTACAGGGTTATAACTCCCTTCAAAAGTTAACTCCAAGTGACAGGGCACCTTAATTAGCAAAAACCTGCATCTTGGTTAGAGCACCTTATCAACAGCTCACCTGGTGTGTGAACACCTTATCAAAATCACCTTGGTGTGATGGCACCTTATCAAAAACTCCTAGTGGATTCCTACCAGTGGGTAGAAGAGTAGATGTACCCAATTTTGGGGAACAACTATAATTTCTTGTGTCTTCTGGATTGATTCTTATTTGTTTTACTTCTTTACCTGTGCTGTGTTTTATTTGTACTTTAACTGTTTGGCTTTATTACTCAATCAGAAAAACAACACAATATATATATCATTTACTTTGAAAATAAAACTTAAACAAGAGTTTTAACATATAATAAGAACTAACCTCCACTTTCAATTGGTATCAGAGGCAGGTTGATTTTTCACACAGGCTAACACCTGAAATCACAAAGATCACCATAGTTCTTATTTTGTTTTTGTTGTAAATAGTTTTTTTTTTCAAATGACACATTCAGATTTTTTAATTTCAGATCCACCTTCATGTAATTTGGATAGTTTTGATTTATGGCAAATTAGAATTAAATTATTTATGAATGCCATAGATGAAGATATATATAAATCTGTTTTGACAGGAACTACATCTTCAACTTCTTCATCTGATGATCAGGAAAGGCTGAAAAGTGCTGATGCCATAGCCATGGAGATATTGGCTAAATCAATGTCAAAAGACATTTTTCAAAAAGTGGTTGATTGCACTTCAGCAAAGAGCATCTGGAACTCCCTCTCAAGGATGGTAAATGAACCATCTTCTACTTCTTTCACTAACTGTATTTATGATGCAGAACCATCAACCAAACTAAGTGAAGAAGAAAATGAAGAAGAACACAGAGCTAGAGCTTTCTGTATGATAGCCATATATGGTCCATACCAAAATCCAGATGCAAAAGCTGAAACAAAAAAGGTAAATGAGGTAATCTCAATTCACAACCCTACCTCTAAAAATTACAAATCTGTCTTTAAAATAACATTTACAGAATCAATAAAATCAAACAAAGAAATTAAAAATAAGTTAACAAACATAAACTATTTAACTTCTGTAGATAATAAATCTGAAGAAAATTCAAAAGCACAAAAAAAATCAATAAAGGCTAAATTGCTTAATGATTATCAAGAAAAATTTAAAATAATATCAAACATATATTTTAATGACTACAAACGAAAACTTTCAATAGGTATCAAAAATCAGATCTTAAAGTTCTTAAAACATATATTTCCAAAAGAACTTTCAAATGGTATCAACAAGTTTTTCACCATTAAACTCCATTCCTAATTAAATAGCAAACATAAAATTCATTTGAATGTTTTTATCATTAAAAACAATGTCAGATAACTTCAATGTTCTTACAGACCTTCTCCAAATTATGTTGAGAATTCTACTGTAGTTGCATTGATTAGAAATAATCAGAGCACTGAGTGTGAGTCTCTTCTGATAAGGGGATTCCTAAGAAGGAAGGTATCAGACAAAGTTTTTTTTCATTCCTTAGAATCCATTAAAGGTTACTGCAATTGAAAATTTTAATTCAGAACTTAAGAAATCAAAATCTAGGATAATAGAGTTGCACAAATGATTTAAAAAAAAGAATAAAAATTATTACTGCCAAGTGAGAGAGAAAATGAGAAAATCAGAGAAACCAAGTGAGAGAGAAAAGGAGAATATAAAAATTAAAACTGTCGGCATCCCAAACCAAATAGGGGGAGATTACCAGGCCACTAGTTTTAGAGATTACCAGGCCACTGGTTTTAGAGATTACCAGGCCACTAGTTTTAATTTGATTTAGGATCCCAACTCAAATAGGGGGAGATTGTTGGAACCTTAGTTTTTGATTTGAGTTAGGATCCATCCCTTTTGGTCATAATTCATCTATTTAGACCAAATCTCACTAAGACAAGAAAGCTGATAATAATGATTTGAGTTAGGATTCATAATTAATTAAGATTTAAGTTTCCATCTTAAAACACATCATAACTTAGATCAATTTCCTTAAGTAAGAAAACTAAGAAAACATCAATTAAATATAATGCGATCGAATCAGAGAAAATATAAGAAAATAATATAAGCTCTCTGCGTTCGACGAATGTCGAACGACGCTCGACAAACTCAAGCTAGCCAACGCTCGACAAATTTCTATCAACAACACTCGACAAATTTCTATCAGAACAACGCTCGACGAATTCAGTCAGAATAATCTCAGCGGCCAGGCATTCTCTGAACGACGCTCGACAAATTCAAGCCAGCCAACGCTCGACAAATCTTCTTCTGAACGGTGCTCGACGAAAAATGTTGTCAGCAATATTCTTATTATACGCTCGACTAACATTATTATATACATGCTTTTCTGATATAGCCGTTGGAGGCAATAAAGTTTATAGCCGTTTGCAGAAGAGTCAAAGACGAAAATGTCTCTTTCCAAGGAGTCAAATTAAAGAGACTATCTCTTTCCTTATTCCAGTAAGAATTTTAAAGCCTTCTCCGGATTATATATATATTAAGAGAAGAGCAGAAAATACATAGAGATAGATAGAGAGAAATAGGAATATAGACAGAGTACACACAGACACAAAAAGAAGCAGATCTATTTTTGTATATCTTCTTTATGCTAACATCTTCTTGCAGATCACTTATATCCTGAGACACCAATCACAACCATTTACTCAGGATCATCACTGCATAAGAAGGAGTGTTTGTACAATCAAGAGAAGAGGACTCCAGAACTGTCATCTATTTACATCAGACAAGGGGAGCTCTTCAACATCTTCATCAAGATCCATTCAACTTCAAATCAGGATCTTCAAGAGTCTTCTCATACAGAGAAGAACAACAAATCTTTCTGTTTTTCTTTTTATTCCTTTCCACCTCTTGTACAGGGTTATAACTCCCTTCAAAAGTTAACTCCCGGTGACAGGGCACCTTAGCAAAAACCTGCATCTTGGTTAGAGCACCTTATCAACAGCTCACCTGGTGTGTGGACACCTTATCAAAATCACCTTGGTGTGAGGGCACCTTATCAAAAACTCCTAGTGGATTCCTACTAGTGGGTAGAAGAGTAGATGTACCCAGTTTTGGGGAACAACTATAATTTCTTGTGTCTTCTGGATTGATTCTTGTTTGTTTTACTTCTTTACCTATGATGTGTTTTATTTGTACTTTAACTGTTTAGCTTTATTACTCAATCAGAAAAACATCACAATATATATATATATCATTTACTTTGAAAGTAAAACTTAAACAAGAGTTTTAACATATAATAAAAACTAACCTCCACTTTCAGAGAGGATCCACTTCTTTGGCTTCTTCCTCCTTAGGATATTCTTGGTTAGCTCCCCAGGCTCTCCAAGGTGCCCGACTTTAGTTCTGGCTTAGGCGGGGAAACGCTCTAAAGATCTTCCAGGTGTGTGGTGGGACCTTCACACTGTAGTCAAGGGTCGGTGTTTTAGCTTCAAGTCTTCGGTCAGGTTCTTTCGTGGGATCAATAAGTGCCAGCTGCCCCCTTTCAGGGGTCCGAACTACTCGTTGGGCCGATTCTCGGTTCCAACATTTTTGGTGCGGTGAGCGTGGAGTGCTGTTGGTACAATAAATTCTCAGAGAAGCAACATGGCTGGAGAGGAGGAGCGAGAGGCCAGCTTTGGCGGTTCAATCAACCTCTCCTTCGCCGCGGTGCGAGGAGAGTTCTCGACCCTAGTGCAGCAAGTCGTCCCACCGCCGGGAGTAGGAGAGGGCGCCCCGGGGCAGAGAGCAGGTAAGGAGATGGTTGGGGAGGCTTCAGTGCGAGATTTCGCTGAGCGAGAGCTCTTTCCCAGCCCGACGAGTGCTTGCTCGACGAATGCTTGCCCGGCGAGTGCTTGCCCGATGAATACCTGTCCAGCGAGCGCTGACCCAGCGAAAACAGGCCCGGTCAGAGAGCTCGTGGGGCGAGTCGAGCAGGCGAGAGCAGCGAGTGGAGGAAGCCCATTCTGCGAGTTGGTGCTCTCGGCACCACTCCCTGAGGGGTTCAGGGAGCCGGACATGGTGTACTACATCGGCAAGGATGACCCTGTCCATCACCTGCAATAGTTCGAGGACATGGCCTCCTTTAGGCCCGTGTCTGATGCTTTTAAGTGCCGACTCTTCGCCGCCACCCTGAAGGAGAAGGCGCGGGACTGGTTTCACCAGCTCCCGGGAGGATCGATCTATGCGTTCGAGGATCTGCGTCGTAGCTTTTTGTTATGCTTCTCGATCTCGAAGAAAAGGAAGAAGGATGCCAAGGCACTCTTCAAAACCAAGCAGGGGTCGGGGAATCGCTAGCCCACTATGTGGATCGATTCCAGGAGGAGGTCCTGCTCACCCTGGAAGTGCCTGGATTCGCCCTCCAACTCGCCTTCACGGTGGGGCTGCGAGAGGGATTCTTCAAGATGAATCTAAAGAGGAAGGCCCCCATTTCCTTCGAAGAGTTGATGAAAAGAGCGACGGAGGAGATCGAGGGGGAGGCGACCAACCCGGAGTTCACAAGAAGGATGACAAAGCTGAGTGAGCTAGAGGTTAGGCAGCAGGAGGTAAGGAGGAGAGAGGAGCCGAGCACTACAAGAAAACTCTCATTTAGCAAGGGAAATTAGGAAGGCTAGATAATCCCTTCCTAATTAACATCAAATTTAGCTAGTAAATACTTTTTTATTTAACCTACAAAAATAGCAAGAGATTTTTTTGTTGCAAAAATAGCAACTAATTTTTTTGTTGCTAAATTAGCAACAAATTTTTTTGTAACAAATTTTTTGTTGCAAAATAGCAATGAATTTTTTTGTTGCAAAATATTTATGACTCAAATATTTATTTCCTTCAAAAAAATTTCATCCCTCTTTCTTACAAAATAGAATATTTAATTTTCTCATTCCTCTTATAAAATATAATTTTTGTATATATATTTATAAATTAGAAAAAATTATTTATATCCGACAAAATAATTATAACTAGTATATTAAATTTATGTATATAATTTTATAAAGTATTTAAATATATTTATAAATTAGCATAAATTATTAGCATCCAATCAAATAATTATATATATATATAATAAAACAATTATGTACTTATATAAATTATATACAGAAATATATATATAGGGAAATATATATATGTATATATAAGAAAATATATATGTAAATATAAATAACTATATATATACACACACACCACACGTGTATATACACACTTAAATATTAATTATTTAATTAGCAAAAAAAAAAAAATATATATATATATATACACACACAAACGTTTATACATATTTATATAATTTTATAAATTATATAAATTTTATGATTTTATACAAGTGTGCGTGCGTCTATGTATATGTATATTACCGCCCCCTTGAAACAAATGAGTTATTTATGTATGTTGGTTAAGCATTGTATGTTGTGTTCAAGAGGTTTGCAGTTTGAATCCGGCAAGCCTCATTAAAGTTATTTTTTTTTGTTTATATATAAATATTATTTTAATTTAAGAGAATAATTACATAAAATATAAAAAACATTAGCATCAAAACAACATTTCCTTGCTATTTTAAGAAAGATAAAATCCCTTGCTAAAAACTCCTTGCCAATTAGAAAGAAAAAAATTTCTTGCTAAAATTAGCTAGGGCCATATTAGCTAGAAATTTTTTTTGATTCTAAATTCTTTGCTAATTAAAATTAGCAAAGAATTTAACTTATTAGGAATGAATTTTGCTCCTTCCTAATCAATATTTTTGTTATAGTGGAGAGCCCCAGAGTTCGGGTGGAGAAAGCAGGGAGGAGGCGCGCAGGGTCCGGGAAGAGGCTTCGCCCCAAAAGGGGGTAATTTCCAAGGGGGCCAAGGAAGACCCCACTAGTTAGGATGGAGGCAGGGTCCCATACCACCCCTCCCCCGCCGCACCAAGCTATGACGATCGGACGAGGGAGAGTAGGAAGAGGAGAAGGAGCAGGAGGGCTAGGAGCTCGGAGAAGGAACAGGGTCACGGAGGCCGAGAGAAGGGAGGTGGCGTTGCCCCATTGTGATTTCCACCAGGAGGGGGATCACGCAACGGCCACCTGCCCGGAGTTCTTGGAGATGAGAGCAGCGAGAGGCCCGACGCAGCCGCAGCGGCCGGTGAGGATCGAGGAAGTACTACCAAGAGAGGGGGAGGATGAAAGGTTTGAGGATCATACTGACTTGGGGAGCCGAGGAGGGATCAGGGTGATCCACGGGGGAGTGGGGATTGAGGCAACCCAGAAGGTGAGCCTCCATGCCATATACCGTCGGAGCTTACACTACAACAAACTGCACCTTTAGTAAGGACTAAATTGTAACGAAAACCAAATTTGTTACTAATAACTACATTTGGTAACGAAATTTTTCTATCGTTACAAAAGATTAGTATTTTGTAACAAGTATTTTATATTTTGTTAAAATAACTAAATGTTTGTTATAATAAGTGCAAGTATTTGTAACAAAATCAGTTTTACGTTACAAATAGTTAAATATCCTCACAATAAACAGCAATGTAACAACACTTTGAAAGTATTTGTAACAATTAGAATTTCCTTACAATCAATATTGTTTTGTAACCAAAGTTTTGTTACAATAAATATATTAAATTTTAAAACATGAGCGCGCATTTTAGGCCCTAGAGCGTATTTTTTCGCCAGAGCATGTGTTTTTCACTTGTGCGTGCGTTTTTTGTCCGGTGGCGTATTTTTGCACTAGCATGCATTTTTGCCCGGACGCATTATCTCCCAGGCGCGCATTTTTTCCCGTGATCATGTTTTTACCCGAGAACGCATTTTCAAATCATCACTCACTCTCTCCCGAGTTCATTTTTGTCAGGGTGCGTGCTTTTGACTGCACACACTTTTGGGCTCGGGAGCACAATTTTGTTTGCGCACAAGTTATTCGCTCATGATCAGCGTTTTCTTCAAAAACACATTTTTTCGGGCGCGCTTTTTTCGTCCGGATGCTTTTTCTCACCCGGGCACGTTTTAGCCTAACTAGTTACGCATTTTTTCGCGGGCGCGCATTTTTCAACTGGGTGCAAGTACTGTTAGCCCAAGCATGCATTTTTCTTACAGGCGCGCGAGAGATGACTATTAATTAAATATCGTAACATGAAAAATATCTAATGTATCTTTTAAATTTTTGTATAAATAGAAATATATTATTACTAAAAAATATTTTTATTTATTTATTATCACCACTTATAAGGAGACGTCTATGATGACGTTTTTTTGTAGCGTTTAAAAAAACAAGACTAAAGATTTTAAATTTTGGGTATTTTCGCGCGCAAGGGTTTGCGAGCTGCAAGAGCGTCGTCACACTGGGACACTATCGAGGCGGGGGTAATTAATGTCGTGTGGGGCCCGTGCGCTTTTCCTATGCACTGTTAGTTGATCGATCGAGCGTCTGAGAGTGGGAGAGAACAGTTTTGGCGGAGGTACCGTCGTTGTCAGGGTACTGTCACAGCGGAGAGTATCGAGCACGGGCGTACCTCTATAATATATATATATATAACCGGTTATATTTATAATAAATTATAATTATAAATTTAATTATATATAAATGTGTATAAAATTTTATATAAAACTTTATAAAACTTTTTTATAAAAATTTCATATAAAGTTTTTATATAAAACCATACGAGCAGCTCCGTACGGGCTTCGCCCGTGCTTGCTGGCTCTTAGCGGGCTGTGCCCGCATTCGAGTGTGCTGCGCCCGCATTCGAGTGTGCTGCGCCCGCATTCGAGCGGGCTGCGCCACCCTCAACGGAAAGGATCACCTTCTCTCAGAAGGATATGCCGGGTCATGAGGACCCATTCTGCGATGCGCTGGTTATCCAGACAGCCATCGAGAACTTCACCGTCGCCCAGATTCTCGGGGAAAATGGGAGCACGGTCAATGTCATTTTCAAAAAGGCATTCGACGAGATGAAGGTGGAGGAGAGGAGAGTATTGGCCTCAGATGTCCCTCTGTTCGTATTCTCCGGAGAAAGGAAGAAGGGCGAAGGAGGAGTAGGCCTTCATGTCATCTTGGGGGGACAGTCCCACAACTGTTGGTTCGTCATCGTTGACGCTCTGAGCAGCTATAATGCTATCTTCGGACGGCCCCTCATCAACGCATTCCGATGCATCCCATCCTCATTCCACCAGTGTCTCAAGTTCAGCGTGGGTGGAGTTCAAATCCGGGTGAGGGTGGATCTAAAGGTGGCGAGGCAGTGTTATGTCAACGCGGTCAACACCGTCACCTGACAAGCTGAGGAGGAATAGATGGATCGGGAGCTGGAGAGGCAGAGTATAGAGGAAGGGGTCGTTCAAGGGCCCGAGGCAGAAGAGATGCTAGAGGAAGGGGGAGAAGGAGACCAAGCCCAGGAGAGAGGGGTGAGGGAGCTGTTGGAAGTCCGGGAGGAGAAGATGGAGGATGGAGAGTCTGAAGCATTTAGTTGCGGAGGAAAGAAGTAAGGTACCCGAGGAGAACAATCTAGGTTGGATGCCGTGCAGAGGATCGTGGAGCTGGAGGTCGTCTCCCGAGCAGGAGCGGTAGAAAATGTGAAGGTCAGTGGGAAGCTCAGCCCCGAGGACCAGAGGAGGATCCTGACCAGCGTCCAAGAGAATGTGGACGTCTTCGCTTGGAGCATGACAGAAATGCCAGGGATCGATGCAGATATGGATTGTCACCAACTCAACCTTGACCCTGGCACTCGCCCCATCCGACAGAAGAAGAGGTCCATCGTCGACAAACTAGAGGAGCCCATCCGGGAAGAGGTGAGCAAGCTCCTCAAAGTAGATTTTGTATCTGAGATCCAGTATCCAGGCTGGGTCTCCAATGTGTGTTGATTTTTCCTTGTTGAATAAATCGCGCCCTAAGGATTACTACCCTTTGCCTCGAATCGACGCGCTGGTTGACTCAGCCATCAGTTTTTCTCTAATGAGTTTTCTAAATGTCTTTTCAGGTTATCATCAGATTCGCATGCATCCTCTGGACATCAAGGATGTTTCGTTCATCACATGGGATGGTTGCTACTGCTATAAGATGATGCCCTTTGGGATGAAGAATGCAAGAGCAACATACCAGCGAATGATGGACATGGTCTTTCGCGAGCAGAAGGGGAGGAACCTTGAGATATATGTGGACGACCTCATTATCAAGAGCTGAGATCTCGAGTCCCACCTTTGGGACCTTGAAGAGACCTTCGATAACCTGAGAAAATACAAGATGAGACTCAACCGCCAGAAGTGCATCTTCGAGGCCAGACGGGGAAAATTCTTAGGCCACTTGCTCACCCCGGCCGGGGTAGAGCCCAACCCCGATAAAGTGAAGGCCATCATGGAGCTGGGGTCGCCAAAGAATGCAAAGGAGGTCCAACACCTCACAGGGAAGTTGGCCAGGCTGAGCAGGTTTCTGTCCAGGGCAGGGGAGAAGTGCTCACCTTTCTTCAATGTACTCCGAGGGAGCCAGAAGTTTGAATGGACCCCCGAGTGTGAAGGAGCATTCCAAGCACTAAAGGAGCAATTGACCCAGGCCCCGCTGCTCCAAGGACCTTGGCAGGGGGAGGACCTGTACCTGTACCTAGGGGTGGGGGCCGAGGCAGTAAGCTCTATTTTGGTCAGAGAGCAGGGAAAGAAGCAACTCCCAATCTACTACGTTAGTAGAGTGCTATGGAAGGCAGAGCTCAGGTATCCCATCTTAGAGAAGCTAGCCTTCGCCCTGGTGGTGTCAGCCCGGAAGCTCCGACCTTACTTCCAGGAGAACTCCATTAAGGTGGTGACTGACCACCCCCTCCGCAGCATCATGGAAGGGGTGGAGCACTCAGAAAGGTTGGACAAGTGGTCGGTAGAGCTGAGTGAGTTCGATATCTCGCTTGTTCCTAGGCTTTCTATAAAGGCACAAGCGGTGGCGGATTTCTTGGCCGACTATGTGACCGAGGTGGAGGAGCTTGAACCACCTCCCTCACTGGCATGGAAAACGATGGTTGACGGCGCATCGGGAAAGCATTCCTTTGGAGGGGAGTAATCTTAGTAAACCCCCAAGGAACAAAGATCGAGCAGGCCATTAGCATCCACTTCCCACTCACCAACAACCAGGCCGAGTACGAAGCGGTAATAGCAGGGTTTCGCCTGGCCCAGGAGCTGGGCATACAGGATGTGGAGGTCTCGATGGACTCCATGGTGGTGGCATGGTAAATCGAAGGAGAGTTTGAGGCGAAGGAATCGACTCTCCAGCGATACCTGGAAAAGGTCATGGGGATCATCGGGCAATTCCATACTTTCTTGATTCGACACGTACCGAGAGAGGAGTACCTCCCGACGGATCTCCTGGCCAAGTTCGGTCCCAAGAGAGGAGGAACGGTGTCAGAACTCTTTCGACCATCCATCGAAGAAGGCGAGTTGATGTAGGTGGACCGACGAGCCTTGTGGATGGAGCCCTTCATCACCTTCCTCGCATCGGGGCAGTTCCCAGAAGGAGATATAGACAAGCGGCGGTTCAGGTATAAATCGACATATTATTCTTTGCATGCAGCGGGATTGTACCGAAAGACCCTATCGGGGCTCTTAACCCATTGTGTGTCGGAGGAAGAGGCCCCGAGGGTCCTGGAAGGGATCCATTCTAGAGAGTGCGGCAACCACTCGGGGAGCCGGACCCTGGAGGGAAGGATGTTGAGTCAAGGTTACTTTTGGCCTACCCTCAGCAAGGATGAGGCAGAGTTCGCAATAAAGTGCTCCAAGTGCCAGCTATATGCTCTCCTCCAACTCCTTCCAACCCAGAGGCTTCAGACCATCACGACACCATGACCGTTCGCGATATGTGGGTTGAACTTGGTAGGTCCATTCCCCCAGGCCAATGGTCAAAGGAAGTTCCTGCTAGTGATGATCGATTATTTCTCCAAGTGGCTGAAGGTGAAGGCGCTGGCTAAGGTAACCTCTCAGGTAATTAGAAACTAAACTTATTTATTGCCATAATAAAAGAGATTACAAGAAATAAAATTACATGAAATAAAATTACAACATTTAAAAAGAAATTACAAAAAGAAAAATACAAAAACAAAAATTCATAAAAAATGGTGGAAAAGGATGGTGGAAGATCACCCAAATGGGCAATCCAGGAGGGAGAATTAGTGAGGGGGTAAACCTCTATTTATAGAGAATATTTGGTGTGTTGGGGAAGCTAGGGGTGCAGATAGAGGTTTTTGGAAGGTGATGGGCTGGAGGTTGACTGAGGTGAGCTGACAGTTGACTGGCAGCTGGCTGAAAGGTGCTGGAAGGAGGTGTGAGCTGGCGGGCTGGAAGATCGACGGGAAGGCGCCTCGATCGACGGGAAGGCGACTCGATCGACGAGAAGAAGGGCTGATCGACGGGAAGGAGGGATGAGCTGTCGTGTTCTGGAAGATCGACGGGACACCGTGTCGATCGACGGGGAGGCGCTCTCATCGACGGGAAGGCTTGCTGATCGACGAGAAGGAGGGCTGATTGACGGGAAGGCGCTCTAATCGACAAGAAGGCTTGCTGATCGACGGGAAAGAGGGTTGATCGACGGGAAATCGAGATTAAATCCAGGCAAAACAGTGCTCTGGCCTGGTTTCGATCCCCCACCTGCAGAGAGAACATCAAGATCCTTCTCCACTAGGCCAGCTGCTTTTATTTGTTAAACACTGAAATTTATTATATACATAATAATAATATGTATTTATTAGTAAAAATCAATATAAACAATATATTTACTTATATTTCTATACATAACTTATATAAATTTTTTTATTAACTTAATATATATATATTATAGTTTTTATTTAATAAATATTTACATATAGTTTTAAATACTTTAAATATATATTTACTTACATAAATATTTTCATACTCATTGTGTAGTTTTTTTTATTTAATATATACTTAAATATTTTTTTTACATATAAATACATAAATATAAATATAAGCTAAAAAAATCATTTATTCGATAATTTACATGAAATATTACAGAAAAACTATACAAAAACCTATATAAAAAATACGTATATTTTACTATTCATCAAATACCCCCATATTTAATCTTTTGCTATTCCAGAGCAAAAGTAAGGGATACCTATAAGTCATTAATAAAATTTCTAATATACTAAAATTTTATTTAATCAAAAGTAAGCAAAATCTATTTCAGCAATTGATGGCATCATTCATCTCCCCTTGGGGAGAGGAGAAGTTTTCAGCCTCTTCCCGACCTAATTGATGACCGATTCATCCCCCCTCAAGTGTAACTGAAATCCTAGTTAATGGTCATTAATGGCTTTTAGGAAAAAAGCCACCCAAGCTCGAATTGAGACCCCCATTACCTTCAGTGATCAGAGAGGAGGAAAACCCCCCAACCTTCCAGTGAGAATCGCACAGAGGTGGCTTAGATCGGCATGGCACCAAAAGCTCCACCATCGGCAATGGTGACTCAACGGAATACACGCCACCAGGGCCCCATACAAGTCCGATCCGCTTCCTCTCCTCTAGTGCTAGATCTTCATCTAGATTGGGGCTTGATTCGAGCCAAATCGGGCTCGAATCAAGCTTCCGATAGGGCTCATTTCGAGCCCTCTTTCCCCCACAAAACCCCTCACTCCGGCCACCTTCGGCCGGCCAACCACCCCTAATCGCTGGCCACCACCTCAACGAAGGTGGTGGTGGCAGTGGTCGGCCGGGGCGGCGCCCAGGTGGCCGGGAAAGTGAGGAGGAAGTGTGCCCAGGACGGGCTAATCCCAACCCTTGGCTGGAGGAAGAAGACGACTAGGAGTCGTCTGATCTGCGCCAAGATTCGTGCATAATCATTAAACATGATTAAAAGGATTTATTTCATTTCTATCACACTTTTTGCAGAGTTTTCTTTTAATTATTAAAAATACTAGACTACCTCTGATGAAAAAGTGCCCAACATCAATATTGTATCCCTTGGTGTGTAGATTAAATGAAAATTTGTTTCAGGTCCATAGGGGCACTGTAGCCCCATGTAGAGCCATTTTGGTTGGACTGGTCCCTATGGTAGGGCAATCACCTTTTCTTGAATAACGTTTGATTGAGTCATGAGATTAACTTGAAAATCGAAACCTAGGCTACTTGTATCAACCCCCTTATTATATCAAAAGATGGGAATTTTAGGAGAACATTTTTCTATGGTTTCTGTAATAATTTCATAATTCAAATGTTAATTAATTAATGGATCTATTGACCCCCAATCCCCTCCACATTTTGGTGGGTGCTCTCTAGGGTTATTATATGACCCTGGTAAAAATTTTATCCCAATTGGGACTGATTTAGTTGGGTAATTTGTTAACCCAAGTTGGGTCAAACTAGGTCAAAATTAGGGTATGGTGTTCATTTTGGGGTATTGTGGTCAAAACTCATCAACATGATGTGAAACCTTGGCCACTGGTTTAGGATCACCTAAAACACCTCCATGAGTGAGTTGGGGTGGATTTGCCCCAAAACCTTAGCTTTACCCTTAAGGTTGCATTTTGAGCTTTGTGAAGGGCATGGAGTCAAATGTTATGGAATGGTCATGGAATTTGGTGTACAAGTTCAAAGTGGGTAATAATGCCCTAGGAAATTTTAGAAGGATTTTAGGAACCCTTATCCCCCCTAAATTAGGTTATAACCTCTTTAGGGCTTTTCATTATTAAAGGGATTTACATATTTATATGGTCTTGGATGATGATGAAACATTGGTGGTGCCTTTATAATCATACGATGGAACTTTGGTAATTTTTTGTGTATTTAATTAAATGATTTAACCAGTACTTCATTCACAAGGCACTTATTTTCTCTCAGCCTTAAGAAAAATAATGGAGGGTCCAATACTCTCTGGAAAAATTTGCAACTTAGTGATAGGATATTTCAGGGGACTAGAAAGCTTTATAAAATTTTATGTAATTTTTGGATATTGTTATCAGTAGGCTACTTCACAACTTGTTCATATTAGGATTTATTTGGAATATTTATTTAGGTGAGAAAATGATTTCCATAAATTGTGAAACTCAGTCAGTAAGCCTTACTGAACACTATAGAGGTCTAGTAATTTTTCCATAATTTTTGGATAAGTATTTTTGATGGTTCCTTGATTAACCTCCAACTTTGGGTAGATGCTAAATATTATAAATAGAGGACAATTCCTGATTAAAAAAATGTGATATTCTGTATTTACTATTAATTTGACATGATAGATTTATCTTAATTTCATGGGAGTCATATCATAAGAATATCTTACACTTCATGTTCATTTTCATACGTGACAAATATTGGAGAAATTAAAATAAATGCTAGTGTTAAGGAAAAATATGAATCTCTGGGTTCAGTCTTATAAAACCATGATAGTCCTCCAGTGATAATCTTGTGTCATGTGGGTGAATATTTGGAGTACATCTACTTATGAGGTTCATATAGTTCATTTGGTCTGCGTATAGTAAAATGGCAAAACTTTGGTAACTAGTGACCTACTAAGAGGAATTGGGGTTTAGTTGGTGTATATGGTCAGCTTGAAGAGGTTGAGGCCACCAAAAGGGAATTTATGTGACTGGAGTGCTTGGTGGGTTAAGGGTAAGATCGTGCTTGGGATTGACGAAAGATCGTCTTTCCTCCTGGAAGTGTCATAAACCACCTAGGATTAATACAAGTGAAACAGTAAGAGGGTTATGCATATGGGTAGATACCAATAACATTAAGTGTCTTGAGAAAGGGAGTCTTGGGGTGTCATCCCATTATAGTTCCTAGTACCATAGCGAGCCCCTTACCGGGTAATCCTCGGGAAGTCCAAGATTAACCATAAATTGTAGGGCTAAGTTGTTATATAAGATTAACTAAGTAATATACTCACTCACACCCCATTGTCACGGGTACATTAGTCGGTTTGGTCTTACGAGCGGTAGGCTCGGCGGTTGTAGCAGTAGACTCATTAGTCTGGTGAGTTTGTGACTCAACAATGTTTATTGTGACGGACGGGTTAGCCCGGGGAGCTTATGGCTCAGAGATAGATGGTAAACATGTTTGCATGTGCATAAGGTGGTGGGTCCTTAGTGTTGATGGTCATCGCACCGACATTAATACTTGGGCTCGGTAAGTGTGGACAACCCTTTACCAAGACAAGTCTGGCAGTCTAACCAGCAAGAGTATGCAGGAGCTCCGCTGTTGTGTTCTTAGCGTTGAGGCGTACGTTAGGTCTAGGTTAGGTAGTGCAAATACTAAACTAGAGGTGGGCGAGGCCCAACCCACCGCTTCCATTTTCCACTACGGGAGTATCCTAGGAGTTTTGCTAGCTCCAAAAAGGGGGAACTAAAGGTCTGTGCACATAGAGTCATAGTGTGTGAGTTGCACTTGTCTGAACATAACATTTAACTGCATACCTTGCATGATATGGCATTAACATTGCATTTCAACCCCTACTCCTATTGTATAAGTTGGTTATGAGGCTCCTTATACGATAGGCCTTGCTATACGACCCCTTGGTCTATAGGTTTGTGTGGGCATTCCTATAAATCAATGGTTACTTTTCCTTACTTACCTTTATATATGTGCTATACTTGTTTACTTTACTTGTTCATACTCTACTTTACTTAGTTCTTCAGTTATGATATATATTGTGTAGTGGTAGACATTCCCTGTAGAATACATTCCGGTCATCTGCTATTGTGTACACCCCTTGTTGTCCTCCGCTTCATTCCTCCCGCTCGGTGCCTAGGATTCACCGGGGGAGGGGTTGGGAATTGGCTTAGTCTTTGGACTAACGGTTGGTGGACCTTAAAATTTTAGGGGACCGAGGAGATGCTGCAGCACCAGAGGCCAGTGCAGATGGAGACGGGGTAGTCTAGCACGCGAGCACCATTGGAAGAATCCGTGAGCATCGTTCAGCTTTAGTATTTTTGCTTCCGCGAGAGAAAATATAGTGATGAATTAATGTACATGGCATGAGCCTTTTATTATTATCGTACCTTTTATTCAGATATTTGATGTGGACATCTCTTTATGATGGTTTTACTTTCTGTGTGATATGGACTGGGCTTCTATAAGTTTGTTTAAGCTTTACTTCTTCATGATCGATATGGCCGGCGGGATCGGCATTTTGTAGTGGCAACCTTCCCGAGCGAGGGTGTCACCGCAAAGCAGTGGTTCTGGGCATAAGACCCGGGTTTTGTAAAAGAAAAAAAAGGGGTCTTGCAAAGTGGTATCAGAGCAAACCTCGATCCGGAGAAAAGAAAAGAAGTCCACAAACCCTGGGCCACCCCGCACGAGCTTAGTTTGAGGACAAACTAGCAGCGGAAGAAATGGTTGGCCCATAATGGAAATCACATGAAAAGTCCACTTCTAACTGAATATTCTTTAGCTAAGTCCCTTACGAATGAAATTTTCTTTTGTAGCCTGCGACGAACCCTACACCGCAGCATGGAGTTCCACCGACTCCAAACGTCGTTCCACCCCCACCGTCTCCTACTCCGTTCCAGCAGACGGAGATGGTACAAACACTGACTGCCATACTGGAGACATTCAGGGCACAACAGTCACCGGCTCCCAATGCGGGAATGCCGAGGATTGGGGGAGGTGGGCCACCTCCGGAGTGCCACCACTACCACCAGACCGGCCACATCAGGAGAAACTACCCTCAAAGGAATGCAACACCAGCACTACAGGCTGCCCCACAAGCCCAACATTTTGGTGGCCGGGGACGTGGACGATGTCGTGGATTTCAGGGCGGAGATCGGAGGCAGAACAGGGACCAGATGTACGCTCTGTACTTAGCTCAGCCCCGGGACCCCGCAAGGGTCATTACAGGTACTTTTAATGTCTTTTGGGTTTATGTTCATTAGTACCTAGCAAACCTTAGTTTTACCTTAGCATTGAACCAAAACAAACAAAAATCACTCAGGTATATTACTCGTCCGCGGCAAGCCCGCATACACCTTATTCGATACGGGTGCCTCACACTCGTTCATCTCAGAAGAATTCGTGGACGATCTGGACCAAGTCCAGCACTTCAAGGGCATACTTAGGAGGGTGCGGTTCCCGGACGGATCAGAGATAATAACGAATGCAAAGTGCAACATGAATGTGGATATTGGAGGGAAGCTGTTCGAAGCGCCAACGACGCTTTTGAAGATGAAGGACTTTGATCTGATCCTAGGCATGAACTGGCTGCATGGGAATCAGGCAAGGATTTATTGCCCGACGAGAAGGATTGTTCTGAAGCATGAGGACACGGGAGTGGTAGTCGAAGGTATCATACCCCCCTACTGTATCTTTTTATCATCAGTTCAGGCCGTCAAGGCCCACCTATAGGGAGATGAGGTATACCAGGTGTTGTTCGAGGCGATCGAGGCGAAGGATTCTGTGGCTAGTATCCCAGTAGTGCGGGATTTTGCCGACGTATTCCCAAAGAAGTTGCCAGGGCTGCCACCGCACTGCGAGAAGGATTTTCAGATCCAGTTGGTGCCGGGGGCAAAGCCGGTATCTAGAGCTCCTTATCAGATGGCCCCGAAGGAGTTAGTGGAGTTCCGAATCCAGCTACAGGAGCTGGTGGAAGCTGGGTTCGTTAGACCGAGTTTCTCACCCTGGGGAGCTCCGGGGCTATTCGTAAAGAAAAAGGATGGGACGCTCCGATTGTGCATCGACTACAGAGCACTGAATAGGCTGACGGTGCGGAACACGTACCCTTTGCCAAGGATATATGAGCTTTTTGACCAGCTAGAGGGAGCTCACTGCTTCTCGAAGCTGGACTTGAGGTCGGGGTATTATTAGCTGAGGATCCATGAGGAGGACATCCCGAAGACGGCTTTCAGCAGTCGATACAGATTATATGAGTTCACGGTGATGTCGTTCAGACTCACAAATGCACCATCAACATTTATGAGTCTGATGAACCGGGTGTTCGAGACTTATCTTGACATTTTTTTCATCGTGTTCATCGACGACACCCTCATCTATTCGAGGACGGAGGAGGAACATGCACGACATTTGGCACTAACGTTAGAGAAGATTCGGGAGCACCGTCTGTATGTGAAGTTCAGCAAGTGCCAGTTTTGGCTGAAGGAGGTGGCCTTCCTAGGACATATTATCAGTGGAGATGGCCTAGCAGTGGATCCAGCAAAGATCCAGGCAATACGGGATTGGCCGCCGCTCAAGGCGACCACCGACGTGCGGAGTTTCTTGGGACTTGCCGGCTATTACCGGAAGTTCGTGCAGGGGTTTTCCCAGATAGCCCTCTCGCTCACATCCTTGACGAAAAAGGATGCTATATTTACATGGACGTCGCAGTGCGAGGCATCCTTCTAGGAGCTGAAGGGTCGACTTACTACGACCCCCATCCTAGCCCTTCCGTCGGGGAGGGTAGGATTCCGGGTGTGCACAGATGCGTCATACCAGGGGATGGGTGTCGTTCTGATGCAGAATGGGCACGTGATTGCATACGCTTCCCGCTAGTTGAAGAATCACGAGCGGAATTACCCGGTGCATGACTTGGAGATGTGAGCAGTTGTATTCGCTCTCAAGATCCGGCGACACTACCTCTACGGTGTCCACTGTGACATATTCTCAGATGACAAGAATCTGAAGTACGTAGATATGCAGAAGGAGCTGAACATCCGGCAAAGACGATGGGTTGAGTTTTTATCAGATTATCAGTACACGATGCATTACCACCCAGGGAAGGAAAATGTTGTAGCAGACGCACTGAGCAGGAGAGCTACCACGTCAGGAGCAAAGCCCAAGTTGATGGCCATGGAGCTAGTACGGATGTTCGAAGACATGCGAATCTCCTTAGTATCCGAGGAAGATCCGGCGCTATACGAGAAGTATTTAGCGGCGATGGGTACCACATATGACATTCAGGACCGCATCAGGGATGGGCAGAGGCAGGATGCCAAGCTAGAGCCGATATTCAGAGTCTTGGAGGCAGGCTCAGCTGGAGATTATTTGTTGAAATATGGCCTGTTGAGTTTTAGAGGCCGAGTGTATATACCGGCAGGGAGCCAGATTCAGGAGGATATTATGACAAAGGCTCATTGCAGTGGATATTCCGTGTACCCGGTATCACCAAGATGACAACAGATCTGAAGAGGACCATGTACTGTCCATGTATGAAGAAAGACATCACCTATTTTGTGACTCACTGCGACTCTTGCAAACTTGTGAAGGCAGAGTGCCAGAACCCCGCCGGATTATTGCAGCCACTCCCGGTACCAGAGTGGAAGTTCGACGACATCGCGATGGACTGTATACACGGTCTTCCCCGATCTCATGCGGGAAATGACTCGATCTGGGTGATCGTCGACGGATTGACGAAGGTGGCCAGATCCATTCAAGTCAGGAAGGACGCTCCGGTCGGTGTTTTGGTACGGAGGTTCGTGGAGCAGTTTGTTCGTTATCATGGTGTGCCTAGGACGATCATGTCGGATCGAGATGGACGATTTACGTCAAGGGAGTGGAGAGCGATGCAGGACTACCTAGGCACCCGGTTGACTTTTAGTACAACTTTCCACCCCCAGACAGACGGACAAACGGAGCGTACCAACCGGACCCTGGAGGATCTTCTACGCCTTTGCATTCTGGACCGCGGGGAGCCATGGGAGAGACTGTTGCCATTAGTTGAGTTCTCATACAACAATAGTCACCAGTCTAGTATATGCAAGGCACCCTACGAGGCATTATACGGATGGAGGTGCAGGACACCACTATCTTGGATTCAGGATGAGGACCCCAAGGCACTCGACTCAGAGTTCGTGGAGGACACCGAGGCTCAGGTGTGACTGATTCGAGACAGGATGTTGGAGGTCCAGAGCAGGTATGCCATGTACTACGATGCTCAGCATCTTATGGTAGAGTTCCAGGTGGGAGATCAGATTTTCTTGAAGATACGTCCGATGAAAGGAGTCTCGCGGGTTCGTGGGCGGAAGAAGCTCAGACCAAGATATATGGGGCCTTACAGGATCCTAGAGCGGATTAGTCCCTTGGCTTACAGACTGGAGCTACCGCCGGAGTTAGAGGGACTGCACGACGTTTTCCACGTCTCCTCACTTAGGAAGGCTCTACTTCGGCCAGAGCAACAAATATCTATTACGGAGGGGCCAGTAGCTACTGATCGATCGGTTCACCTAGAGCCGGTTCGGATAGACGACACGGAGTTGCGAGTCTTGAGGCGCAAGAAGGTTCCGCTGGTCAAGGTCCTATGGAGGAATCATGGACAAGAGGAGCATTCCTGTGAGCCACTAGACCTGATGCAACGAAAGTACCCGGAGCTCTTTGCAGCAGGTATAATTTAATTTTTGGGATGTTACATTTTTGTACATGTAGTAGAAACCCCACATGCTTAACCTGAATTTCGAGGACGAAATTTTTATTTTTATGTATTGGGATTTGTAACATCCCCCAAACAGCTAGACTCCCAAGTTGGTTTTGTCATGACTAGGTCATGAAAAAACCATAGGAAGAGCTTAAGATCATGTGAGCTTGGGTGAGAAGGAGAAAACCCAAGTGGTCTGCATATAGCAGTTTTCAAATACCTAGCCTAGGGTTGAACTTTAGGGCCTCACCTTGAACCTTGACCACACCATAGTATCCCTAACCCATTAGAGGTCTCTTTGGAGCACCAGGGACCCATTGGGGTCAACCAAAGGGGCCAATTTGACCAAAGTCAACCCTAACCCTAAATTGGTCAAACTAACTCAATTAGGGTCAATTGGCCTCCACCATGCCAAATTGACCCTACCCCTATCCTTATGAGGACACTAGGGACCTAATGGACCAAAAAGCCCCATCATGGGACCTCCAATTTGGCCAAAGTCAACTCTAGCCCTATTTTGGTCAAAGTGCCCTATTAAGGGGCAATTCACCCTCACCTTACCAAATTGACTCAACCTAGACCTTCTTATCCCTTAAGGGAGGACAATGGGTCATAAGCCACCCATTGGAGTCAAACCAAATGGTCAATTTGACCAAAGTCAACCTTATCCTAAATTTGGGTCAAAATGACCTATTTTGCCCAAATTGAACCCAACCCACTTGAGCTAGACTCAATTGATGTGGTCCACCACCTAATGGGGGTTGAATGCTGCTGAGTTGGCCATTCAATTTGAAGAGAATCAGCCAGGAGAGAGAAAGCCCAATTTGAAAGAAAGAGAGAAAGGGGAGTTAATGGGGAGGAAGAAGAAACCCCCAATCTGAGCAATTGATGACACCATTCATCACCCCTTGGGGAGAGGAGAAGTTTTCAGCTTCTTCCCGACCTAATTGATGATCAATTCATCCCCCTCAAGTGTAACCGAAATCCTAGTTAATGAACATTAATGGCTTTCAGGAATAAAGCCACCCAAGCTCGAATTGAGACCCCCATTAGCTTCAGTGATCAGAGAGGAGGAAAACCCCCAACTTTCCAGTGAGAATCATGCAGAGGAGGCCTAGATCGGCATGGCACCAAAAGCTCCACCACCGGCAATGGCGACTCGCCGGAATATGCGCCACCGGGACCCCACACAGGTTCGATCTGCATCCTCTCCTCTAGTGTTAAATCTTCATCTAGGTTGGGGCTTGATTCGAGACAAATCGGGCTCAAATAAGGCTTTCGATAGGGCTCATTTTGATCCCTCTTTCCCCCGCAAAAACTCCTCACTCCGGCCACCTCCGGCCGACCAACCACCCCTAATCGCAGGCTACCACCTCAACGAAGGTGGTGGTGGCATTGGTCGACCGGGGCGGCGCTCAGGTGGCCGAGAAAGTGAGGAGGAAGTGAGCCCAAGATGGGATATTCCCAGCCCTTGGCTAGAGGAAGAAGACGACCAGGAGTCGTCAGATCTGCGCCAAGATTCGTGCAGAATCATTTCATATGATTAGAAGGATTTATTTCATTTTTATCACACTTTTTTGCAGAGTTTTCTATTAATTATTAAAAATACTAGACTACCTCTGATGAAAAAGTGCCCAACATCAATATTGTAGCCCTTGAGGTGTAGATTAAATGAAAATTTGTCTCAGGTCAATAGGATCACTGTAGCCCCATGTAGAGCCATTTTGGTAGGATTGGTCCCTAGGGTTGGGCAGTCATCTTTTCTTGAATAACTTTTGATTGGGTCATGCGATTGACTTGAAAATTAAAACCTAGGCTACTTGTATCAACCCTCTTATCATATCAAAAGATGGGAATTTTAGGAGAAAATTTTCCTAAGGTTTTTGTAATAATTTCATAATTCAAATGTTAATTAATAAATGGGTCTAATGACCCCCAATCCCCTCCACATTTTGATGGGTGCTCCTTAGGGTTATTATATGACCCTAGTAAAAATTTCAGCACAATTGGGACTGATGTAATTGGGAAATTTGTTAACCCAAGTTGTGTCAAACTAGGTCAAAATTAGGGTATGATGTTCATTTTGGGGTATTGTGGTCAAAACTCATTAACATGATGTGAAACCTTGGCCACTGGTTTTATGTCACCTAAAAGACCTCCATGTGTGAGTTGGGGTGGATTTGCCCCAAAACCGTAGCTTTACCCTTAGGGTTGCATTTTGAGCTTTGAGAAGGACATAGGGTCAAATGTTATGGAATGGTCATGGAATTTGGTGTACAAGTTCAAAGGGGATAATAATGCCCTGAGAAATTTTAGAAGGATTTCAGGAACCCTTATCCCCCCTAAATTAGGTTATAACCTCATTAGGGCTTTTCATTATTAAAGGGATTTATATATTCATATGGTCTTGGATGATGATGAAACCTTGGTGGTGCGTTTATAATCATATAATGGACCTCTAGTAATTTTTGTGTATTTAATTAAATGATTTATCCAGTAGTTCATTAACAAGGCACTTATTTTGTCTCAATCTTAAGAAAAGTAATGGAGGGTCCAATACTCTCTGGAAAAATTTGCAACGTGGTGATAGCACTAGGAAGCTCTATAAAATTTTATGTAATTTTTGGAGATTGTTATCAGTAGGCTACTTCACAACATGTTCATATTAGGATTTATTAGAAATATTTATTTAGGTGAGAAAATGATTTCCATAAATTGTGAAACTTAGTTAGTAAGCCTTACTGAACACTATAGAGGTCTAGTAATTTTTCCATAATTTTTGGATAAGTATTTTTGATGGTTCCTTCATTAACCTCCAACTTTAGGTAGATGCTAAATATTATAAATAGAAGACAATTCCTAATTGTAAAATTGTGATATTCTGTATTTACTGTTAATTTGACATGATAGATTTATTTTAATTTCATGGGAGTCATATCATAAGAATACCTTACACTTCATGTTCATTTTCATACCCGGCAAATATTGGAGAAATTAAAATAAATGCTAAAGTGTTAAGGAAAAATATGAATCTCTGGGTTCAGTCTTATAATACCATGATAGTCCTCCAGTGGTAATCTTGTGTCATGTGGGTGAATATTTGGAGTACATCAACTTATGAGGTTCATATAGTTCGTTTGGTCTGCGTATAGTAAAATGGCAAAACTTGGGTAACTAGTGACCTACTAAGAGGAATTGGGGTTTAGTTGGTGTATATGGTCAGCTTGAAGAGGTTGAGGCCAACAAAAGGGAATTTATGTGACTGGAGTGCTTGGTGGGTTAAGGGTAAGGTCGTGCTTGGGATTGACGAAAGATCGTCTTTCCCCTGGAAGTGTCATAAACCACCTAGGATTAATACAAGTGAAACGGTAAGAGGGTTATGCATATGGGTAGATACCAATAACATTAAGTGTCTCGAGAAAGGGAGCCTTGGGGAGTCATCCCATTATAGTTCCTAGTACCGTAGCGAGCCCATTATCGGGTAATCCTCGGGAAGTCCAAGATTAACCATAAATTATAGGGCTAAGTTGTTATATAAGATTAACTAAGTAATATACTCACTCACACCCCATTTTCATGGGTACATTAGTCGGTTTGGTCTTACGAGCGGTAGGCTCGGCGGTTGTAGCAGTAGACTCATTAGTCTGGTGAGTTTGTGACTCAACAATGTTTATTGTGACGGACGGGTTAGCCCGGAGAGCTTATGGCTTGGAGATAGATGGTAAACATATTTGCATGTGCATAAGGTGGTTGGTCCTTAGTGTTGATGGTCGTTGCACCGACATTATTATTTGGACTCAGTAAGTGTGGACAACCCTTTACTAAGACAAGTCTGGTGGTCTAACCAGCAAGAGTACGCAGGAGCTCCGTTGTTGTGTTCTTAGCGTTGAGGCGTACGTTAGGTCTAGGTTAGGTAGTGCAAATACCAACCTAGAGGTGGGCAAGGCCCAACCCACCACTTCCGTTTTCCACTACGGGAGTTTCCTGGGATATTTTCTAGCTCCAAAAAGGGGGAACTAAAGGTCTATGCACATAGAGTCATAGTGTGTGAGTTGCACTTGTCTGAACATAACATTTAACTGCATACCTTTGCATGACATGGCATAAACATTGCATTTCAACCCCTACCCCTATTGTATAAGTTGGTTATGAGACTCCTTATACGATATGCCTTGCTATACGACCCCTTGGTCTATAGGTTTGTGTGGACATTCCTATAAATCAACGGTTATTTTTCCTTACTTACCTTTATATATGTGCTCTACTTGTTTACTTTACTTGTTCATACTCTACTTTACTTACTGCTTCAGTTATGATATATATTGCATAGTGGTAGACATTCCCTGTAGAATACATTCCTGTCATCTGTTATTGTTTACACCCCTTGTTGTCCTCCGCTTCGTTCCTCCCGCTCGATGCCTAGGATTCACCGGGGGATTGTGGGGGATTGGCTTAGTCTTTTGACTAACGGTCGGTGGACCTTAAAATTTTAGGGGACCGAGGAGATGCTGCAGCACCAGAGGCTGGTGAAGATGGAGATGGGGCAGTCTAACACGGGAGCACCATTAGCAGGATCCGTGAGCATCGTTTAGCTTTAGTATTTTTGCTTCCGCGAGAGAAAATGTAGTGAGGAATTGATGTACACGGCATAAGCCCTTTATTATTATCGTACCTTTTATTCAGATATTTGATGTGGACATCTCTTTATGATGGTTTTACTTTCTATGTGATATGGACTTGGCTTCTATAAGTTTGTTTAAGCTTTACTTCTTCGTGATCGATATGGCCGGCGGGATCGACGTTTTGTAGTGGCGACCTTCCCGAGCGAGGGTGTCATCGCAAAGCGGCGGTTTTGGGCATAAGACCCAGGTTTTGTAAAAGAAAAAAATGGGGTCTTACACGAGGCCACTCTACTATTGCCGTAATTTTGGCAGAATCTTCAAAGATTCCTTCAGCATTGATAGTATGTCCAAGGAAGCCTACCTCCTTAAGCCAAAAGTGACACTTAGAGAACTTGGCAAATAGTTGATGTTCTCTTAGTGTTTGAAGGACTTGTTCTAAATGTCTCCCATGGTTTATCTCATTTTTTGAATACCCCAAAATGTCATCAATAAAGACGATGACGAACTGGTCAAGAAAAGGCTTCATGAACCCAGTTCAACATATCCATAAATACTGCTTGAGCATTCGTGACTCCAAATGGCATAACTAGGAATTCGTAATGACCGTATCTGGTATGAAATGCCGTCTTCTGGATATCTTCATCTCTCACTCTTACTTGATGATAGCCCGAGCGTAAGTCAATTTTTGAAAAGACTGACGCGCCTTGCCGTTGGTCGAATAAGTCATCAATCCTCGGCAGAGGATACCGATTTTTGGTTGTTACCTTATTCAATCCTCTATAGTCAATACACATGCGCAGACTCCCATCCTTCTTCTTTACAAATAATATTGGAGCACCCCAAGGGGAGGTGCTTGGACGGATGAACCCTTTATCTAATAAATCATGCAACTACTTCTTTAACTCTTGCAGCTCAGGTAATGCCAGACGATATGGGGCCTTAGAGACTGACTCTGCCCCAGGGGTTAGGGTGATTGGAAAATCTATCTCCCTTTGTGGCGGGAGATCAGATAGGTCTTTCGGGAATATGTCGGGGTAATTACAAATGATAGGAACATTCTGAATCATTGACTTTTCTTCCTCGAATTTTGATATAACAGCCAGATATGACATGCATCCATGTCGTAATAACTTGTGTGCACGCAAAGCAGATATTATTGGAACAATCCCGCCTTCGCCATGAAATTGAGAAGTGAATTTTCTTGGTGGTCGGAAAGCTATCTCCTTTTTAGCACAGTCGATCGTAGCTTGATGCCTTGTCAACCAATCCATCCCCCAAATGACATCAAAGTTGTTGAGTTGAAAGATAAATATGTTAGCTTCAAAGCTTCGCTCTCTGATCTTTATGTCTCCACGTACGTATTCTCCTACATCAATCATCTCACCATTAGGAAGGCTTATGCGCGTAGATTCTTCTAGTTTTTATTTCTTTACCTCAATTTGACTAACTATTGCGTTTGATATAAATGAATGCGTCGCGCCAGAGTTAAATAATTCAGTGACTTTAATATTCTCAAACATTATGGTACCTGCGACGACATCATACGCCTCTCTTACTACTTCTCTATTCATCCAATAGATCTGGGGTTGAGCAGGGGCCTGCTATTGTGGTCTTCCATTTTCCTGGCCTTCATTCCCCTTCTTCATTGGGCAATTCGCCATGCGATGTCCTGGCTAGTGGCATAGGTACTATGTGATGTCCTTGTTGTCCTCCCAGCAGACACCTCGATGTTTTTGTTGCATTTTGGGCAAACTGGAAAGTCATTATTTCTGTTATTGTCATTATTTTGGCGCTTCCACGATCTTTATGACCAAACTCCCGATTCTTCCTCTTATTCCTCCCCATTTGATGATGCTGTAGAGATTTCTGACTCTCCTCAACTCGTTGCGCTGCTTCAACGAGTGAGTGATAATCGTTGAAATCCAAGGGTGATAATATAGTCTGTATTGACTCACGCAATCCACGTCGTAGGAGAAAGATTTGTTGCTCTATTGATCCCACAACATCGGGTACGTGATGGAGAATATAAGCAAATTTTTCCTCGTATTCTGTCACTGAAAGGTTTCCTTGGGTTAGCTGAGCAAATTGCTCCTTCATCTTTTGGCGAGCTGACATCGGTAAGTACCAATTCTGGAATCCACCAACAAATTCCTGCCATGTGATATTTGCCGCTTTTCTCCCATACAACTCAATGCGCTTGTAATTATCCCACCAAGCTTCAACGTCTTTCTCCAGAATAAATTCGATCAGGGCGGCTCTCTTCTCCTCTGGGCATTCAATGCCTCAAAGACTCGTTCTGCTTGGCATAGCCAACTTTCCGCAACTAGTGGGTTGGTTGATCCCGCGAACTTGGGTGGACTTGCTCGTAAAAAGATCTCCATCCATCTTATAGGTCATCTTATTTCAGCATCAGGTCCACGAACAGTAGGCGGGGTTGCCCCTCGCTGCAACACCTCTATCAGTGTTGCTACTAGTTGAGTGACAACATCCATATTTGCACTAAGGGGTAGGGCAGACAATCCTTGGAGGTGACTACCACCATTAGTTTGCTCGGGATTAAATGAGTCAGAATGTCCTTCCGTCATTTCTGGAACGAAAATAAGGAGTCTTAATTTCTGAACAAATCAGCGAGTTATGCACGCTTGAAACCCACCCACTAAATTAATTTTACGTTTCATGATTAGCTTGCAATTTCTAGTTTAAGTAGCCCATTGGCCACGTAAGCATAAGGTCGGTGGTTGCACTAAGTACCGTTAGACACCACCTTCCTTTCGGGGGATACTGGCTCACCCCCACTTTCCTAGACACCAATTAGATAACTTAAATTTTGAGTTTGTAAGCGCAATGACTTATTATGCTAGTTTTTATCTCGTTCCTAATTGTGTCTACCCCACTCAAGTTTACTAACCTATGTTTCGGGGGGTCTAACCCTAAAGTTTTATTTATTTCAGCCCTTACTGTGTAACCTGCTCTGATACCATCCTGTCACACCCTGGCCCGGTAAGCTCGAGTTAATGAGGCGGGAACAGTAATGTGATTTGGATCTTACATTGCAAGAGTGCCAGAAATAAACACAATTTATTGATATTTTATAATTTACCGATACAACGTGCCACACATACATATGCTACTGGCATTTACATTTTTACATGATACATAATGTGCAGTAGTCTTCCTCACTGAGCCCTGTCGCCCGCATCATCGTTGGTACCTAAAAATATTAGTAGGCTAGTGAGCATCTTTGCTTGCTCAACCTCTGGAATAATAGCACAAGATTTATGTATGCAATGCACATTATAAAAGCAGAGCAATATAACGGAAGCAGTTAAACAAAATAAGGATATAAGCATATATTGTTGTCTTTTTTCCAAATATATTTTCTTTACGAAAAATAACTCATTTATTAGTTAGCGCTTATAGTACACCGGTTGGCCTAATCGGAGGCTCGCTGCCTTTTCAGGCTCAGTTGAGACCCGTCATGTCATGCGGATAGCAAATCCGCCGACAGGGGTTCAGCTCACACAATATACGTCCGGGACTAGACCACAAAATAGTCATCATATTACCACAACTCATCTTGAATTACCTTTATTTGTCGCAACCGATCAATTATTACCAGGGGATCAGTCTAGTCGCAACGACCACAGTGGACTGATCTTACAATAATGTCGGTCCGACCTTACGATAATTCTACGCGCATAATTATTTTCATTAATATTATAATCCTTTTTATAACATCGCGTAACGACGCATCTCAAATGGTCCATATTGGTCGCAACCACCCAAGATCAGTCTAGTCGTAAAATATCCCGCTTGACTGAAATAATATTGATTCGACCTCGTGGTAATTTATCATGCGTAAATAAATTATTTATATTTTTGCACGATAATTAGTATAACATTTTTCCTATTTTCAATATGCATGCAGTCTACAACTCTGGATCTCATTATCACTTGAATACAAGCGACTCGACCCTTCGTCATGCCTAGCGAGTTATCGTAATTATTTCGGCAGCATCTAGGTATAAAAATTACCCGTAAAAACTACGAAAAATAATAACTAGCGAGACATACATAATGCAGTATTTTCCACCTTCCTCAATCTTCACGCTCCCAAATCTGAGCTTTGAATCTCCTCTTAGCAAGGTCGGCACTTCGGCAGAAATCGACAGCACTCCGACAATTAATTGTGCGCCGACAGAAAAATATTATTTTTGCGCCGCTTTCGCAGCACCTAGAAAGGCTTCGTCACAAGACGAGGCCAAAAACAAGCTCTCAAGCTACTCCCGAAGTTTACCTGAAAGTTCGGCAGCGATCCGAAGCTTTCTCTCTCCTACCTAACACCTTCTCTCTTAAATTCCCGGAGATGGGAAGGGAATTGGAATGAGAAGAGCAGCCCAATGGATGGGTATTTATAAGGGCTTCGCAACGCCACCAAAATCGCCTCAATCCGAGTTCTGCAGTACTAGAAACGCGAAAAACCAAATCAAACAAACATGTCACTTTCATCATCCTGGATGGGCGACACGTGGCCCGTGCGGGCGCCACATGGCACCCCTCTGGGCTGGTGCGGGCTGGCCACGCGCAGGCATGTGCTTAGCACACCCCTTGGGCCAAGCACAGACCGACACGTGGCCTGGCGTGTGCCACGCGCGTGTGGCACATTCTTGGGCCGCCACATGGCGCCAATGGCTGCCACGTGGCGCTCTCTTCTCGTTTTGGTCCTTTTGGGTCCCGAAAATTCTAAAAAGACATATCCCAAGGTTTTTCGACGTTCCAGACCCGATTCCGCTCTCCGTTTTACCAAATTTCGAGCGGTTATTGCTTGATTTGCACATGTCTCATATATGCTCCGATTTTAACAAATAATATGTCGATTCTTATTTTTTTCGACCTTCAGAGTATAACCGTGGACTCTGTTTTTTGAGATTCGGATTCGTTTGATAATTGAATGCTCAACCATGATTAATAATCCATAATCAACATTATTTAATGTTAATCGAAATTACAGGATATTATAGGGGGGCAGCGAGCCAACATGGGCTGACGAGCTCAGAGGAGTGGCGTCCCTCCCATGTGTCGCAAGGAGGGTATCTGCAAGGGACAACATCACGAAGAAATCAGTCAAGGAATTCGTGGATAGGGGAATGCAATAAACTCACCAGGCCGCGGCGTAGGGGGATACAGGATGGCGACGTCCACAGTCGCGACCGCCGAGTCAATTCTTTCAGGAGAGGGGGATGGGTACAGGGGCGAAACTGTTCACGGGCACACCCGGGCACGTGCCCTGGTCCAAAATTTCAGGAAAAAAATTATGGGTATTGATTTGGGTCCAGCCTAAATACATTTAGGTCTTATTTAGGCACACCCAAGCACTGTTTGGGTCCAAAATTAAGCCCAGCAAATCTGCCGGACCCGCCATCTGATTCGCGTCTCCTTTAGATTTTATTTTTTAGCTCTCTAAGTTATATCGCCATTTCTGATTTCCCCCACTGGCTTGCCCTAGTATCGAGAGCAAGCCTCAAACTCCAGAGCGACCCGCCAGGCGCCAATTGAGTTCTAACATTGTACGCCGACCTCCACCTTTTCCCACTAAGACGACGAGTCGACGACAGTTGCAGTCTTGCCGAGCCCGTCCTTCTTGTCTCTTGCGAATGCGGTGGAATCCTGGGCACTCGACAACTCCTCGCAGGATCTAACTTCTAAGGTTTTAACTTCTAATTTCTAACTTTAATCCCAAGATTTCCAATTTTCCAACTTCCTTACCTTGGTCCCTGGATCAGATGTGTCATTTGCGTCATTTTCAACTTCCTGTTTTCTTATATTTTAATTAATTGGTTATCACTATTTGTATATTTCCAGGTATCGTTTGCCCTATCTCTTAGACTTTAATTAATTGGTTATCGTGCATGTTCATGTGCTTCCATTGACTGTAATGAAAATAATAAAAAGTCGTTTGCGGAACAGAATGGGAGATGAGTGAATGAACGATTACTTAATTGCTTATATTGAGAAGGACATTGTGACAACCATTACTAATGAGACTTTTTATTTTGATTAACTTGCATCTTATTTATCTAAATTTGAATTAAAAAATAGTTATTTTTCTATGGTGCCCGGGTCCAACTGAAATCCTAGTTCCTCCACTGGATGGGCACCCGCCAGGGCCTCGCTCGTGATGGACCCCTGCAGGGACGCACTCTGCGAAAGGAAGTGTAAGCACAACGATGTGAGGGACTAAGTTACGAATCTAAGTACCTGCTCAGCAAGCCTGATGCCGAGCGACGGGTCCAGAAGCGAGGACCCATCCTCCCCGGGATGTCGCTGCACCATCTTCGCCCTCTTTAGCTTGGGAAGGGCCGGCGAGGTCCGCCAGGCGAGCTAGGGGGCGAGCCAGATGGTAATGGAGTGCTCGTTCGCCCAGGACGCGTCTAGGCGGGCTTGGTCTTCTTCCAAGAGAGGCATTCTGGTGGCTACAACAACGGATGGGGAAAGAAGTTGAAGAGGCAAGGGGTTACCCATCGCCCAGAAATAGTGGTATTTAAAGCGCGGGGGATAGGGCCCACCATAGATTCCTGCCAGGTCAGCAGTCGTCCAGCGGACACCAAGGGTTGGATGTTTCTTCGCGAGCTTAGGATAATCTCGTAAAGAGCGGGGATTGTGTACAACCCGGTGTTCACCAGGAGGCAAAAATGGGAATCGAGAGTAGGCGAGTCAAGGAGCGCCATGCCGACTCGCGGCGAACATCCACCCAAGGCGAGGCGAGGCGAACCAGGGAGCCAACCTCGCGAGTAGCGCATGGCGAGTGTGAGGCATGTTCCAACAACGCTTTGGGGTGCATTTAGCCATAGCGAGGCGAGTGAGGACTCATTGCGCCAAGGAGCGAGGCAAGTTGGACCTCTACTCGCAAGGGGAGATCACGCGAGCCCTGCTCGCAGGGAGATCAGCAAATGGCGCCTTCACGGGCCACTCGCCCAATAGGGTCTGCAGGTGAAATTACCTTGATACCATTTGTGGGCTGCCAATAGCCCTTCAAAACATCGGAGTTTGGTTGTTAGCATACCGGTTTGGGTGCGATTAGTAAAACCAAAAGGCAGAGTTACGCTATTAGCAGACCAGAAGAGAAAAACTATATATAGACCCTGAAGGGCACTTTTGGAGAGGACCCACTTCTTTGGCTTCTTCCTCCTTAGGACATTCTTGGTTAGCTCCTAAGGCTCTCCAAGGTGCCCGACTTTAGTTCTGGCTTAGGAGGGGAAACGCTCTAAAGATCTTCTGGGTGTGTGGTGGGACCTCCACACTGTAGCCAAGGGTCAGTGTTTTAGCTTCAAGTCTTTGGTTAGGTTCTTCTGTGGGATCAGTAAGTGCAAGCTGCCCCCTTTTAGGGTTCCAAACTCCTCGTTGGGCAGATTCTCAGTTCCAACATTGATCATCTGGACGATATATAGTCTTCAAGCCGATATTATCGACATACTCCTTTCTTCATGACTTAACATATTCATCTAAACGATATAGCTTCTTCTAGACGATATCGTCGAGATGCTTTTTCTACAAGATAAAGCTTCAACCTTCAAGTCGATATGATTGTTTTAACACGATATCGTCGAGACCTCTGTCTGCACGATTTTTACATAGTCATCTCAACGATAGAGCTTCTTCAAGACGATATCGTCGAGACTGTCTCGACGATATGCTTTTTGTCTCAATGATATTTCTGTTAAGGCTTAAGACGATATTTTACTGAGTTATTTTTCTCTTCTTGTATAATCTTGATACTAAGAATATAGTTTTGATATATCTGTCACATCATGAACTAAAATACAATATCAAAAACAAATTTGCTTATCTGTACATGTGTTCCTTCTTCACATCTAAGAATATTGAGGCCACAATACCCAACACATCTACTGCAGGTAGCACGTACGTGCCGCCTCCTGGTTCCCACGGATAATTCCAACTCCGCTCGAGGTGACAAAATTCATTGCGAGGTGCGTGATGGAAATGATAGCTCCAAATATTGCCTGGAGTATTTTGTTGGATCTTGAGGCGCCCTTAGGGGGGGGTGAATAAGGGTTTTATAAAACATTAATCTTTTATAGAAAACGTTTGCAATTTTAATAGAAGTAGATTGAATCAAAAGTAAAGGGATAGAAATTAGAAATGAAATCAATTTTATTAAGCAAGAAAAGACATGATTATAATTTATAAAATTGATTACAAAATTTGATTTCCATGACGCTAGAAATCGAAGGCGAAATATGAAATACTCTTTTCGTTTTATATACTAACTCTCTCTCTAAGAACCGATTGGCTTTAACCGATCTCTCCCTAGATACGGCCTCAAGCCGCTCTAGCGCTTCTATCCCCAGAAAGGCCTCGAGCACCCCCTAGATCTACTCCCTAGACCCAGTCGCCAATACGAGGTGAATTCCTCCCTAAGTCCTACCCAGACCTAGTCGCTAACACGAGGCGAATTCATGAACCGATTACAAAGATAAATATAAAAGAAAAATATAAAAACTCCCTATGAGGTAATCTGAAGGAGACGCCGAAGAATCGCTGAAGATCATTGAAGTCCAAGCGTGCGTTCTTCGCGTTGAGTTAACGTGTTGATCCAAGCCTCCTTTGATTCCTCCTTTTGAAATTTAGTGGGAGATCTTTTGTGGTATGGAAATACGATCCTCACAAGTAATTCAGAGTGCTGGAATAGTGCTCCCTAGCATTGGTTTTTGGAGAAAACGAAATCCACCTATTTATAGGACTGGACGCTAATGCCGGCGTTAAGGCTAACACCTGGGGTTGACCCAATATAGAAATGTTTTGATGGCTCGGATCTTCAAAACAGGAAGGAGATTCTGTATCTTTGGAAACATTCATTTTAGACAACCTTAACGTCGGCGTTAAGTCTAACGACTGACGTTGAGTCAAATCATTCCCAAAATGCTCCTACAATCACGACAGCTTCCCTCCATGCCAATTTCATCTTGGTGGGAATGAAAGTCAATGCCGACGTTAAGAGTTAACATAGGGCGTTATCTCTCTTCCATTCTTTTCAACTTGTGAGCAAATCCAGACCAACAACAGCAACCTAGTGTCATCTTTGTTCAACCTGCATGCTAAAAACACAATGGCAAACAAGATCAAATATAAGTAGGATTTGTTATTCTCAAATCAAAGGGATGCGGAAAACCGTGTTCCAACAATCTCCCCCTTTTGATAATAACAAATCCAATAGAGATAAATCAGATTCATATATAAGAGAGATGTTTTCTTAGAAGGATATATGACACTAAGCAATATTGAGACAATAATAAGAATTATAGATTGTTTAATTGTTCTCCCCCTACATAAGTGCTCCCCCTTAGTGTATGCTCCCATATACTAGATTCATGCTCCCCCTTAATCTAGTGAATCCTACTCCTTTAATCATTATGATTTATCATTTTATTCTCCCCCTTTTGTTATTAGCAAAAGTGGGTGGAGTGAAACAAAACTAGAGTAAAGAAGACAAAAGTTGGGACATAACTAAGAGAGGATTAAGAGTTTTGTTTAGGCAGAAGGTAAGTCATGATCGAGCTAAGGGAGAGAGTAGCACAGCGAAAAAAAGATATGATAAGCGTGAAGGAACAACATTCCATTTTTTGTTTTACCAAAGGAATTCTACCACTTACTTTTTAGAGTGAAATTTTTTAAGAAACTTGTTGGAAGAAATGCAATATAGTTTGACAAGCACAAGTGAATAAAAACCTTAGAAGTAAGCATGATAAACCATGGTAAAAGAAATACATGATCAAAATAGAAATGAAAAAAAAAACATTTACGAGTAGTATTTTTGTTATAGTTTGACCATTCCAACAATATGTCTAGGCTCTTCACATTTGAGCGTTAACTTTGGAAATTTTCATAACAAATAGGCAAACATGATTGAACATATTCAAAAAGATAAGGACTATAATGTAACTAATTCTTATTTCAAGTAAAGAAAACATTGTTGAAATCATGCATTGCAATTTAGTGTTTTTACTTAAGTGTTTAGAGAATTATGTAATGTTGCATTAGGATCTAATTCTCATGAGTAGAAGGTTTATGAAAAACAATGATGTGTGCATAAAGTGTTTTGATAAAAGTATACAAGTGAAATAATCAAAACACATGACATATGTAATGAAATACTAACAATAATATTAAGATTGTAATCTTATAATTTCTTTCACACATCAATTCTAGAATAAAATTTCAAAGTATATAAATGGAGTACAACTACCAAGGTGCTTCGCTCACATAATGCTCATTAAGAATTACCAAGGAGCGAAGTATTGCTTGGGGGATCACAAAAGTAATTTTATTAATTTTTTATTTTTAGTGATCCGGTGTAAAAATAGAAGTGATAAAAAAGAATGTGTTTGCACAAGACACTTTACAATTTTTTCCAAGGTGCTCAACCTCACAATGCTCATTAAGACTTATCAGAAGGGTGAGTAGTGCTTGGTGGAGTTATCCTTGACATTTTATTTCATATATTTTTTTTTTCAGTTTGGGCCAAAGGTCTCCGAATTCACTTGTTGTTGCAAACATGAACAATATTGAAATATCACTTCTATGTGTGCAAGAAATTTTTTGTTTGAAATACGGTGTAGGTAATATCGACATATAACTTAATATGATAAAATTATCACTACAAAATTATGCAAGACTAAGATTATGAGCACATGTAGATTACCAAAATAGTGAGTGTAAGAATCATTGATTAACATAAAACATTACTCATACTTAGAGGAATGCTAGGCAATTCTTACACAATTTTCTATAGACTATTTCATTACACATAATATGATTAAGGTCAAGGCATGACAAGATAAAACAATATTTAGGAAGTTTGAAATTAAAATTAGACATTGAAGAAAATCTGTAAGTGTATGCCTAAATCAATTTTGACCATTTGAATTTAAATGACTAAGAAGTTTGCTCTTGTGAAGTCTTATAGTCAACCCATAATTTTGTAAATATTTAAAGCAAAATAAATAAAAAAAAAACATATTTTTGATCATTTTGAATTATTTGAATTTTGTTGTATTTTGGAAGAAAACAAACAAATCCAAATCTGAGAAAACAAAACAGAGAAAATGCATGATAAAAATACCATAAATGGTGTTGAGAAATCAGAATTTTAATTTGGCCAAAAAAGTTAACGCCTAGCGTTAACTACTTAACGCCTAAATAGAACACTATTTTGTAGGATTTTTGGAAAAAAAAATCTTTGAATTAGAGTTGTTACAAATAAGCCTTCTTAATGTAGAAATTTCAGACAATTTAAGGATGATAGAAGGCTCAAAATTGTTGAATACTTTTTCATAAAAAGTTGTAAAATTATTTTTAAGAATGTTAATTCAAATAATGTAATTAAGATTGCGTGAAGACTGTACTAAGAGATGTACAGTTTAGATATAGTTCAGCATTAAGATATTGGAAATTTGGCACAAAAGGCTAACGTTGGGCATTATCTTCTAACGCTGGCATGAGAGCCTAACGCTAGCGTTATATCTTAACGCCAATACAGTAGATGATTTCATTCATTTTTAAAGAAACTCTTCTTTGATTTTGACATATTATCAAGGGGCCTTCTTAGTGTAGAAATTCCAGAGAATTTGGAGATGATTAGAAGGCTCATAAAGCATGTTTTATTTGTAAAAAAAAGTTTTTATATTTTTATTTGGTTTACAAACATTTGTGTTTTACAATATCATTAAAGCTCAAAAATGATAAAATATGCAAAACACAAGATAAGCATGTTCGTTCAAAATAAGAATGCATGAATCATAAAGAGTGATGCAAAATATGATATATGTATGTCCTAGATTATAATACCCTAACCATATGCCTACACACTAGCCCGTACTAAGTGACTGATGGGCATGAGGAGTTGCACACATGCCGTAGGTTGGGGTGTTAATCCCATATGCACACACTAGAGAACTCTCAACCTAGCACTCTTTCCCCCCAGTGCCTCGCAAGGCCCCACTGGAACCGTCCCCAGTTAAGGACAAGACATGACTTAGAGGTTAGGTCTTCTAATGCATACAATCCTACGCCCTCGCTATTGTGAGACAAATTATGTGGGTGAATGATCATGGACCTCCTAAGCAATTTGTACTATGAAAACAATTTGTAAACTATGGCCTTTTATGAGAGATTGGTTTCTAATTATATTTTAAGGCAACATAGTCATTATGAATTTTAACTTTCAATTGTTCTACTTTAAGATGGATTCATTATGACATTATTAGATAACTAGCATGAATGATAAGTTTTGAATGTAATGTTATGCCATAAAATTAATTGATATAATGTTGCATGTAATCAACAATAGTATTTCAATTTAGACATATAATAAAGTGATGATTCTAATTGATTTTTCCTTAGTGATATAAGTTTATTCTATGGTCAATCTATAAATGAGATACATGCAAAACATAATAGATTCATATACTAATCAAGACAACACACTATATGTTGAAAGCAATAAGATATTTTGTAGTTATATTTACTGCCTGAATTTAAAAGATCTTTTGACTTTGCATGATTATTAATTTTATCACATAGAAATTTAGGTACTCATAATTAATTATTAATAATGATGTAGGTGAAGTCGCTACAACAAATTACACTTTTAGTAAGGACTAAAAATGTTACAGAAGGTAACTAATATCGTTACACAAAGTTTTTGTAACGAAATTTACTTTATGTGAGGACCGTTACCTAAGGCTCGATGCTAATAGTTCTTGTAACGAATTTTTGTTTGTCATTACAAATAATTTATTCGTGACAAACATTACTTCCTCACAATAAGATGAGTTATAGTAAATAATATTTCGTTACAAATGTTTGACTTCTTCCCCACTAAAGAAATTATATTTATATATCAAATATATGAATATTTCATTACAAATGTTTGATTTCGTTACAATTGTTATAACATAGCAATAATTATTTCGTTACAATTGTTGTATACCTTCCTTACCCAAAAAATTCATTTATATTTTTATATTATCAATTCCTAATTTAGATGGTACGCATGATTTTATTATAAATATGAAATATTATTTAAAGTATAATATAGTTTTATACAAGGTTTTAAATGTCAAATGTCGGAGACATGTCAGATTGCGGTTTTAGATGTCAGAAGTCGGATGTCGAAGACATGTCAGGGATATTTTAATATGTCGGATTCCTAAAAAATATTTATATTATAAGTTATACCATATTATCTTAACTCTATAAACTACATTAATTTGTTCTACTCAATGGACACATTTTTTACTTAGTTGTATTATTTCCAAAATACTCAAATCTATCTTCAATCATCATTATCTTCTAACCATGTATCTAATTTCATTGTATGTATGTCTCCATTTATTATTTTCATTTTTAAGCACTTAAATGTTGAAAATTATTTTATCATTCTTCCTCATTGTTGGAAACGAAAATGACACTATTTAGATATCAATCTGCATTAAATAATGGTTTTTAACTTCCATATAAAATGCAAATTAACTGTACAATACTAAGAATAAATGTGACAAACTTGTTGACAATGACAAAACTTGATGGAATAAATTTCAGCAATCAAATACACAACTGATACTCCATACATAAAGCATACAAGAAGAAAACATTGGAAAGAGACAAGTGAAAATCAAGTATAATTCAGGTGCTCAGAAACGTGCAATCAATAAAATGGGAAAAACCTAGCAAAAAACCCATCCAGCGACGAGGACGGAGAATAAGCGGAGAGAAATCTCTGATCGTGCGACATTTAGAAATGTCGGCGACATTTAGAAATGTCGGCGGCGGCCGATATATCAGATATAATCGGTTATGTCGGCCGACATAATGAAAAATGCTATAATCTCTAAATTTTCATTATGCAAGTCGTTTTTGGTTCAAACAGGACATGTCGGCCGACATGTCGGACATGTCAGCCGACATTTAAATAGTGGTTTTATAATATGGAATAATATTTTATATTCATTGATAATTTGTAATTAAAATATTTAAAAATAGAAATCATTATAGGTTTAAAGAACTAATATACTTTTCATATATAAAATTTGAATCAAGTACGGGAAGGATAAAAATATGCCAAATTAATAAAAAGAAAACGCATTACAAATATTAAATTTGAAATACTTGCAGTAGCTAGATAGAGTACAAGTGTCATCTCATCTATAACAAAATAATATTACATAACAACAATAAGATCAAGATGTTTTACAAAACACATCCACTTCTACACTTTCTGACTAATGCATCTTCTTCCGTCACTTTTCGCTCCAAGCTCCAACTCCCTAGAAATAAAAGAGAGCAATTATTAAAGGGGGCAACAACACTTTAAAGGGGGCAAAAAGGTAATATAAAGAGGATTCATGGGTGTGATGTGAAAATGTGTAAGCTTTACAAGACATAAAGGTTTAAAACTAAAACTTAGATGAATTTATTACAAAAATAGTTCATTTGATCATTACAATACATAAGCATTGAATAAGGTAGCTGAATAAGCAGTTGAAGAACCCTAAACATGCAAGTTCATTTGAGTAATATAATGATAGCAACAGTTGTAACAAACAACATGAAGCAAAACATTATTTAGTAAATAATACTGAATACAACACAAAACCGGAGTAATTAACCTACAAAAGTACCAATAGTGAATGCTAGTAATTATCATTATTCTCTCCTGAGCTATATTAACCAATGAAGGTCTGATGAAATAGTAGTTACTCCATTTTCGTTACTCACTCAATCTTCTGCCAATTCACAACACAACACACTCACTACAAAAAAATAACACGCACTTCACAACACAACACTCAACGCAGCTGCACACACATCACTCACAGTTGCACACACAACACTCAGCACAACTGCACACACAACACTCACACCGAAGAGTTTGTTGCAACTGCAGCAAACTGCAGTTTGTTGCAGCTGCAACAAACTGCACTTTGCTGCAGCTGCAGCAAACCCGCAGCTGCAGCAAACCCGCAGCTGCAGCAAACCCGCAGCTGCAGCAAACTCGCAGTTGTAGTTTGCTGCAGCTGCAGCTAACCCGCTGATGTAGTTTGTTGCAGCTGCAGCTAACCCCTGCTGTAGTTTGTTGCAGCTGCAGCAAACCCGCTGCTGCAGCAAACCCGCTGCTGCAGTTTGCTGCAGCTGCAGCAAACCCGCTGATGCAGTTTGCTGCAGCTGCAGCAAACTTGCTGCTGCAGTTTGCTGCATCTGCAATTTTCTGCAGTTGCAGTAAACCCATTGCTGCAGTTTGCTAAATTCGGAGCAAACTTGTTGCAGTTTGCAAACTCGCTGCATATTTATTTTTAAAAAAGACTTGGATAGAAACTATAAGGAAAGACAAGATGTACAGGCATTAGTGAGACTATAAGAAACCATCAAACATAGCTGAGTTGCAATGAATACATGATGACCATAAGAAACCAAGAAACATATTTCTTTTTCTCAATAGGACGCAAGACAGAAGAGGGTTGTGTGGGTTGTGTCACAGGCCCGTTCATAGGATCGAGTCGCTGAATAAGCAGTTGTAGCAAACTGCAGCTACAAGGGAAGATCCTATTTCCTTACTTTCTGCACAACACACTACACTACTCACTCACAACACAACACACTTTACACAACACACTACATGGGAAGAACAATGTCAACACACTACTATCTTGGTTGGCAACTTGATAGATTTAAACACTTGGATACAATTTATGATTTTTGTCCTCTCCTTTCAAATAAACCAACCAGTATAACTTGGAATTGCCACTACTAGAAAACAGATTTTTTGCCACGGCAATTTGCCGTGGTAAAAGGTCTAAAACCGTGGCTAAAGATCTTTTGCCACGGTTTAGCCACGGAAAAATTTCGTGGCTAAAGGTCGCGTGGAGAAAGATTTGTAGCCACGGATTCTCCTTTCAAATAAACCAACCAGAATATAATGTCCAAAGTTGAGAAGAGGTTAGTATGCATCCTATATTGGGAGCAGGTGCAGATTAGAGTACAGAAATAAATGAAAACAACAACTTACTAAATTTAACCCAAATTATTAGGTGGAAATTATATAATAAAAATAACTTACAATTCTCAATACCGTTTGCTACCTATAATTTAATATCTTAAATCAAAGAAAGCGTATAATCTGCATTGATCTTTGCATTAAGTATATGGATACAAATATGTGAAAGCAATGTAAAATACACAATAGAAAAGATTATAATCTGCTGCATGGTAAAAACCTGTAAGCCATATACCTAATCATGAAACTTAAATCCTAGTAAAAGATGACATAAATTAGATAGATTATTTGAATAACAAATGACAAATAGCATTTATAATCTACACTTGATGGCTACATATTGATCTGAGATTATCAAACTTATGTACCGTTCCAAATTAGATATTAAGGCTCCGTTGGGCATGACGTTTTTGCTCAGGTGAGTTTGGACAAAAACACCACAGCCATATAATGTATATTTGGCCTGATAACATTTATAATCGCCATCAAGAAAAGAAAACTAGTTCCTTAGGTGAGGTCGGACGTTCCCAAACGACGGTTCATAACAATTTGTGTATAGATGCGCTGATGCATTTGCATAACACTCGCCATTTTGTTTGATTATGAGCAGTGATATGGATTGTTGCACTACTCTATGAGCAGTCTTGCCAATCATTAGCATTCCCATCATAGTGGAATAAGATAACTGTAAAATTTTCTAGAATAAACTAAGAGCTCATGGATTAGCTGAAGAAGCTCAAATTCATCATCTAGTGTATTAAATTTATATGTACCTTGGTGATAATGGAATCAACACTTCTATTTTGTTCAATGCCAATAGCTATAGCCAGTAACCTCCTATTATTTTGACCCACATCCTAAACAAAAAGCCAGAGTTGTTGATCATTATAAAGAAAAAACAAATGTAAATATCACTTGATGGCGAACAAACTGAACTCCAATTCTGTATTAAAACTATCAACAATTATCATAACAAGCCCACATCGTCAACACTAGAAAATAATTATATCATGCAATAAACAAAAAAGTTAAGGAAAAGTGCTCATGCAACCAGTAAAACTTGCTAAAAAGAATATCCATAATCATGGATTGATAAGTGAAATTTAACATTTTTCAATAGGATAAATATCCAAAAACTTATGGATATAAACAATATAATATTATGCATCTTATAATTTGAATTAAGTATACCTTCCATTCCAGATGTCATTAGCGCTCTAGTATCCTCAGGGAAAAAAGAACACAGATGCTCCTCTCCTCACATAATCCATGTAGCTTTTAAGACATTCCTGCAGCAATGTGAATTGCAGATCAATTCAAGAGCTTGCCTTACAACGTATGAATCCCTGATTCAAATGAAATACTAGAAATAGCAAAGGCGGTAACACTTCCCATCAAAAATGTTTCTTTACATATCAAACAGAAGTAAATACAACTTCGTCAACATTTACAGCATGTAATATGATCTAAATGAATTTGCAAATCCATTTCTTGTAACTATCTATTTGTTGATGTCCACGAATTATTGAACCTTTGGGTAGCCTTCTTTCAACAACATATAATACTAAGCTTCTTCAGAGTAATATGATTTAAATGAATTTACAGCATGTAATATGATCTAAATGTTTCTTTACATATCAAACCATATCATGCTAACAAAACCATATCATTAGATCATTTTGAACTGCAGGAGAAAAGGAAACTAATCATGATTAAACAGTTTAATCCACTTGAATTAGCATTACCCAATGCAGGGAAAATTAAGCGGGATAGGAATGCATTACCCAATGTCCGAGAATGGGGCATTCCATCAGTGACCAAATCTGAATCTGAATTTTTCTCCCGGTCCCAGCTCAGCTAAAGAATATCCATGATTTCACAGAAAACCCGCAATGGGAATAAAAACAAAAAGAAACAACTACACCGCGGATTAGTAACAAAATGCAGTTTTATAATGTATACAAAATTAAGCTATCAAGATCTACAAAGCACTCCAGCAAGTGATCAACATGTTGCTCAAAATAAATTCACCACACAAAAGTGAAATCAAAAGTGTTTCAAAATTTTGAAAATATTTATCATAAGTGGATCAACATTAAAGTCTTTAATTTGGGTAGTGCAACATCTGCTGAAATTCCGCATCTTCGTGAGCGCTATTTTCATCCCCAACCTAAAAAATTATACATTAGAGATATGTTAAACATATTAATAATTAAATGAGTAATAAAAAATACTACTTACTTGTCCAGTGCTAGAAGGTATCGAAGGATCTGCTCGGCTTCTAGAAGAGGGTGTTGTCGATGTCAATGGGTAGCCAACACGCGCCAAATGAGCTTGCATCTCTTGGTGTAGGCGTGCCATCTGTTCTTCCATTTGAACTTTAACTTGTGCCTCCATTTTTGTCTTCATTTGGGCAATTTGAACATCAAACTGAGATTGCATTTCCTCTCGAAGCTGAGAACGGATTGACTCAACCGCTTCATGACTAGGTTGTAAATTAAGATCTTTTTTCCTCATTAATCCCCACGTACGCAAACGCCCATGTCCATCCTCTCCCATCACCTGAGTGAAGCATGAATCTCTATATTCTGCGGTGCGCTCCTCCTCAGGCACCTTTTCAAGAAGCATGTTCATATCTTCCTGTGGTATGAAGATATAAAAATAAGAAATGTTACCAATATTTTGACTTTATTTTGAAATTAGTTATGAGAAAAAAAGAAATGGGAACATACAATGGCCTCCTGAGCTTAAAAATCAATTTTGCCCTTCTTATCTGTTCGTGTTCTTATAAAAACATTAATTCTATCTACATGATGGTTACCTTGTTTCTCCATCTAAAACAATAACAAAAATTAAAAAATTGTGATATCATATATGCATTATATAAATATATTTTAGATTTTACCTCCAATCGAACAGAGCGAAATGAGGTCCTCCCCATTTTATGGTATCCTCCAAGATTTTCACGGTTGATTGAGTTTTTCTTTGATACCACTCTAACAGATTCGTGTCCCCAATATTTGACAAGAGTTCTCCATTGATCAGAAATAACACGATCTGGAACAATGGCAAGGCGCTCCTCATGATTCATATATATATCATAGTTATCACGCTTAACGTGATATTTCCACTCTCTCCACCGCATTCCAATTGAATGCAAGCATTTACTTCGAAAATCCAGAGGAACATCTGTATTTTCCTACATTTACTCAAAGAAAAGGAATTGAATAAAATTGAGTTTATTTTATATGTGACATTCATTAATGAAAAAATAATAAAGTAACATACCTGCACCTCTCTCCATATAGCATCAAGCATGTCATCGGGTATATCCGTCCATCCTGGATATGTGAGTGGCAGTTTAAACCCATTTCTAGCTAATATACCGAGTTGGCTAACAAATGGTTGCTCGCTCTTGCCTGTAGGGTACCCAAATCTATCAAAATCAACATGAAATCGCTCACCTGTCCCCCACATTGGGATGACATGTGCATGGCCTCGACCTCTCTTTTTATTAATACTCTCACAAGAATTTTGAAGATCTGTATTAAAAAATGTCAATAACTAAATTAAGTTATAATAATACAAAAGTAAAAAAAAATTATGATTCGAAATACCTGCATTGTCAAGTGAATGTGATGTGTCAATGAGTTGGGAAATTGGTGTAGGTTGTGCAGTTGCACGTGAAATTGAATGTAGAGTGGTGACGGGTTGGGATATTGGTGTAGGATTTGTATTAGGCTGGGAGATTGAATGTGCGGCGACGGATTGAGAGAATTGCAACTTGTCATTCATAGTTTTTCCTCGAGTATTTTTCTTCCCCATACCTATAAAAAGTTTATAAATCAAATTACATTATTTAATAAAATATAATTGTAAAGAACTACATATTAAATGACTAAGTATAGTAATTTGTAAATCTAAAAAATTAAGATAACATACAATATTACTCTTCATTAGTCATTTCATCATCAACTTCTAAAAGCATATCATCAACAACATCACCATCAACTCCTTCTCTAACCCAATTAGTATCATCATCGCGTACACATATTGTTTCATCCAAATGTTGTCGGCTTAATGGTTCTACTTGAGGTTCAACATCAAATGAATCTCGAACTGCCACATTCATAACGACTTCCCAATCTGGTTCCAGAGGATCTTTGATGTAACAAACTTGCTCTGCTTGAGTGGCTAATATGAAAGGTTCGTCTATCATTTTATTTTGTTTATACATCAAATGATTGAAGTTCACAAGAGTGAAACTAAATTCATCTAGCTTTTTTCCAACTTGAGGGTCTAGCCAATCACACTTAAATAGGATGAATCTTAAAATCATTACTATAACGAATCTCAAAAATATCCGTTAACCTTCCATAGTAAGTGACACCCCCAACACGTGGTTTTTTATCTTTGGAGCTAGCATAACTAGTTGTACTTGCTTTAAGCACCACGCCACTATTTTGGGTAATTCTTTTATGATCTTTGTACTTCGTGCGAAAACGAAACCCATTAATAAAATATCCATCATATCTCCATGCCCAATTATCAGGACCTTCACTAAGACGTTCAACTTCTTTGGATAGATTGATGTCAATAGACCTAACCTGTAGAGATAGTCAAAATTTGAAAGAAATTAATGAAATGATTTATTAAAAATTTGATCTCCATTAATATATTGAAGAACTTACATATTGTTTAAACCATGAATGAAATGATTCATTATGAGCTTTATCAATTTGATGTTCGGTCATACGAGGCATTGCCTTTTTAAGTTCTTCGATGTGCTTCCTATATAAGAAGACATTTTGATATTAAAAAAGTAACATCAAAGTAGATTGATAGGAAAAATATGACAACTCACTTTAGAAAAGGTGTGATTGCATCTGTGTTGAAAAGAATATGACGATGCATTTGTGTCCAAGAGACCTCATCAAGTTGTACCCTTTTCCTTTTAACATAGGAGGTTTCGCTTCAAATTCGCGACATCCATTAAAAGCTGCCTTATCTCTTCGAAACCTGTGCCCACTGGGTAACCATCGACGATGACCCAAGTAACAATATTTTCTACCATTTGTTAGCCACTGTGATTTAGTTTGCAAATTACAATTTGCACAAGCATACTGACCTTTTGTACTCCATCCTGATAAGTTTGCATATGCAGGATAGTCATTAATTGTCCAAAATAATGCTGCACGTAGAGTAAACATCTGGTTTTTTGATGCATCATATGTTGCCACACCATCATTCCATAATTCATTCAATTCATCAATCAATGGTTGAAGATAAACATCTATTTTATTACCAGTCCTTTCGGTCCATCAATTAGTACAGTAAGAAAGAGAAAAGATTGTGTCATGCACATCCATGGTGGTAAATTATAAGGAACTAAAACAACTGGCCATGTGCTATGAGCAATGGACATGGTTCTATATGGATTAAACCCATCAGATGCCAAACCAAGTCTAATATTGCGACACTCTGCTGCAAATTGTGGATAATCTTTATCAAACTTTTTCCAAGTTGGAGAGTCAGCTGGGTGCCTCATAGTATCATCATTAGTACGTTCTTCTGCATGCCATCGCATGAAACTTGCTGTTTTTGATGACATGAATAGCCTCTTCAATCTTGGTTTCAAAGGAAAATATCTTAATTGTTTTGCTGGAATTTTTGTAATTGTATTTTGCATGCCACTTTCAATGTCATTGATTTGTTTGTATCGTGACTCCCCGCATATCTCACAATTTCCAAGTGTAATATCATTCCTTTAAAAATCATGCAATTGTTGGGGCACGCATCCCAAGTCTCAAAAGAAAATCCCAAATCTTTAGTAATTTTTTGAGATTCATAATAAGACTTAGGTATCTTTATGTTCGGAAAAGCATCGATAAGAAACTCCAATAGCCACGTGAATGAGGTATCCGTCCATCCATGCATGACTTTACCTTGCAGTAACCTAACTATGAAAGACAATGATGTATACTTTGTACAATTAGGATACAGTGGACACTCTGCATCTTCAACAAGTTTTATAAATTTGGCATCTTCTTCGCTAGGACCATCCATTCTCTGACTGCTTAATGATGGCGGATTCTCATGCAGACTAGCACCAACAGGTGGAATTCCAATTGCTTCATGTATCATTCCCATCATATCATCTCTCAAATCAGAATGTTGTTCATCCCCACTGCTAGATATAGAACAATATGATTCCCCGTGAAGGGTCCATATCTTGTACTTAGATAAAAACCCATTTATAATTATATGTTCACGAGAAACATCCCTCTCCACAAGATAAGTATTACAACATTTTTTGCAAGGGCAATAAATGCGAGTCTCAAAATTATTTATTTTATTTTCATAAGCGTAATCCAGAAACTTGTCAACACCTTGAATGTATTCAAATGAAGCTCTATTTCGCAGATCAATCCAACTTTTATCCATATTCAATGCTATAGAAATCTACATAAATGAAATAAAATATTAGCCGTGATTTTTTTGACGTGGCTAATGTAGAAAAATTCAAAAGAAAAGAAACCGAATAGCACTTAGAACACAAAGTTTACTAGTTTTGCCCGTTTAGGTATTTAGGCCATACTTCCCTGTTAATACTTAATAGGGAAGTATTTGGACATATATTACACTCCATGTGTTGCATAAACAGATTTGATTATAATAACCACGTCCTATAGGAAGTTTAGGGTATTGGTAGTGCATAACTTCATTTATATGCAACCAATTTGATTAATTTTTAAAGGATATGCAACAAAATAACACTAATTAAGCACACCTAAGAAGATGTCCATTCGAGAAGAGTTTAACTCGAGTTGTTCTTCAGAATATTACTTTGTGCATTTAAATTAGGTAGGATTTTGTTGAAATTCCTTTTATAAATAAATGCTAACAAACTGCACTCTCCAAGTCAAATTTATGAGGTAAGAAATAGAGCAAGGGTTGTAATAGGTACAACTTTATGTAAGAATTTCTACTCAATCGCCTTTTAATGTAGCTAGCCATTTCTTAAATCAACAATATTTCTATAATATAAAAAGTGGTAGATGATTAGAAATTATGAGTGATTTGTCCACATGCATTAAAAAAATGACTCATGAGGAGGATGAAGAAAATTAATTTATGAGTTTAATTTGAATGAAGGGGTTCAAGGACTCCTAATATTTCTATAGTTGTTACTCTCACTAGAGCAATTCAAATTGAGTTTTTATAACAAATCATTACTTTTATATCTAGATTCTAATTATATTAAACTAGTACTCTTGCAATTATATTCAATTAATAACATGTACTTAGGTAACATGACGATCATGAACGCGGTGATTTGAAACTGTGGTCATGAAAGCAGTTGAGTTGCTTGGAGAAACTGTATTTTCAGTGCAGTCATGAACATGAAAATAGTTTTAGAGGTTTGGTAGCATGAAGGTAATCATGTCCTCATTCTTTCTTCTTTGTTGAGCTTCACCACTCATTAGATGCATCAATTGTTGTTTTGATGGGGGTAGCTCAATGCAATCTCACCTCACTTAAGCCCCCTCCAAAGCTTCAACTATTTCTTCATTTGATCCCATTTAATTTTCAACTGAGCACGGTCATAAATTTTTCCAGAACCAACTTTGAAATTCACTATCACATTCCTTTAGCCATCCTTATTAAAGTGGGTGATGGGTTTGTTGCCTAATTCAATTTCTTTAATGCATATATCACAAAATAAAATGACATTATTCGTATCCCACGTAGCTGACATTCACTTGTCTCTTCGGTTACTCATTTTCTAAAAAATAATGCTCAACAAGCTGCCAAAAAAATACATATAACCTTGAATTTTTTTTAATAAATACTACATCGGTTTTATCTATTTAATAACGAATTTATATAGGAGCATTCATAAATGAAAACTTGCTCACCAAATCTATAATAGATTCATATAACCTAAAACAAATTCAGATCTACATTCATTCATTCAATCTACTTGTAGATCTAAAACTTCCTCTCTCACTCTATCATTGAGAGTCTTGCTTGATGGTTTAGGCTGTGCAATGTAACAAAAAATTAAAGTGAGAAGAGAAATATGCATACCCTAAAACGGAGGATAGAACAATGGAACCCTAGCGGCCTCTGGAAATTCCTTCAGAGAGCAGCGAGAGCAGTGAGAGAGCAGTGAGAGCGGGATCTTCAGCGGAGAGAGCAGCGAGAGCAGCAAGAGTGAGATCTTCACAGGAGAGAGCAGCAAGAGCGAGAGAGCAAGATCGACGAGAGTGAGATCTTCACAGGAGAGAGCAAGAGCGGCGAGCGCGAGATCTTCAAAGCTTGGGCAGGGATTTTTAGCGGCGAGAGCAGCACGAGCGAGATCTTGAGCAGCAAGAGCGATGAGAACGACGAGACGCGCGGGTAGGGTTTGGGTAGGGGAGAGATGGCAAATGAAAAACACGGGATATGTACAGAGCAAAAAGCGCGAATGAAAAGAGGGGAAGCGCCAAATAATCATAACCGTGGCTAAATAAAAATATTCGTGGCTAAAAGGTTAGGTATTTGCTACGATTATGAATTTTCATGGCTAATACATAGTATTAGCCATGACTTTTGCAACCGTGGCTAAAATATAACTATTAGCTATGAGTTTTTTAAGTGTAGCTAATACTAGTGTATTAGCCATGATTTTTAAACCCTGGCAAAAAAATGTGTAGCTAATACCTATTTTTCTAGTAGTGTGCCTTGATGATCTTAGAAAAATGCTTTTGTTTATTTTTGGCTGTGGAATCCCAGACTCTAAGTTTATGGGTGAAGGTGCAGTAATTTCTAGAGAGAATACAACAATTACCAGACTTGGAGTTTATGGCTGAAGGTGCAACAATTACCAAACTAATGAGATCTTATTATGAAGGTAATGTGATGAACAAAGACTAAGCAATGACCCTTTGTTACTGGAAAAAGAAATGAAAAGACTATTTTAGTGAATCTATAGGGGAATGTTGGCATTAGTGAGACTATACACTCACTGCACACTTACTACTCATTGCATAACACTACTCACTGCACAACACAACGTACTACTCACTGCACAACAGAACACTACTCACATCACAACACACTCACTGCAAAACACTACACACTGGCAGCTACAATAATGCAACAAACTGGCAGCTGTAGTTTGCTGCAGATGCTGCAGCAAACTGCCTACTGCCAGTTTGCTGCAGTTGCAGCAAACTACAACTACAAGGGAAGAGCCATGCTCATTCAAAATTAATTTGCATAGTATTTAGTTAACAAACTTAAAATGAATATTAACAACCAGCATATACAGGAAGTATTGCAGCAAATGAGGTGGCTGAAACTGTAGCATATGATCCCCTGATTGGGAGAAAAGTAATGACTAGGTGGCCTGAAGATAATAGCTTATATGAGGCTGTTATAACTGACTATGATCCACATAAGGTGTGTGTTGTGTTTTAACTAGTGTTATGTGTGCCTTAGAAAACTAACAAGAAGATTTTGACAACCTCTTAAAACTTACACAGCCAAATTAATGTAACTAATGATCCATGAATCTAAATTGGGATTGGTACTGTGAAAATAAATATGTGAAGATAATAATAGAAGAAGAAATGAGGAGGGAAAGGAAGAAAGAGCTCACAGAGGAGAGTTTTTCAACCAAATAACACCCAAAAGTCATCAAAGTTGGCCATATTTTTCCAAAACAGCAGTCAACATCTCCTTCAACTCATTTTGTCCTTCTTTTACACCTGCAATTTCTTCATTGTGAGTTTGAATCAACGCTTCCTGCCTTTCAATAAGCTTTGTTTGGGATGCAATATGAGAGTTGGCATTGCGCAAATCTTCTTCTGCCGAATTTAACTTCTCTTTCAATTGAGTGGTCTCGTTAATTATTTTCTTCCTTTGTTTGGAAGGAACGACACCATAGCCTAATCCTTTGTCATAACCAGACTTATTTCCAAGTGTTTTTTAAATAATTTCTCTCTCGGACATTAAGCTTTCACCGTCAGATTCAACTGTTGATGCTCTCATCCTTTCCATTTCAAGTTGCAAAATAATGTTACAATAAAAACATAAGTTATCACTGACAAATATCAATTCTCTCTACTAGCTAGTTTAAATTCTGACTTACACATGCTTCTTTAGCTTTCTCACTAACAAACACACCATTGTTCTTATGAGTGTTAGTAAAGTTCTCAACAGGACTTTGATTAACCTACATATGAACATAATATTAGAGAATATGAGGTAATAATCAAAATTCACTAATAATATCATTACATACCATTTCCAATAGTCGTGAATGATAGGATTTGGAACCCGACGTATGAGTGGCATGCGTGACCTATTATCAGCGTTAGTTTTGGACCTTTTCTGTTATTATTCAAAATCACATATGAGTGCATGTACCGAAGCCTTTACTAATCATATATATATATATAATATAAGTGTCATTCAAATTAAAATCTAAGACTTTATTATAAAACTTTAATATAAAATTTTATTATAAAACATTGATATAAAACTGTATAATTATAAGATTTTAATATAGATTGTGATATATTAAAATTAATTGAATATTAATGTTAAATTAATTAATTGTAATTAATTTTAAATTTTATTCAGTTATGCACACACACACAATCACACACACACAATCACATACACACACGCGCATACACAGACACACAAACAGACTCAAACACACACTGACATAGATAGACATTGACACACAGACATAGACACACACAGACATAAACACACATAGCAAGAGATCACACAGACACAGACACACACTCACACAGAGACAGACATAGACATAGACATACATAGACTCATAGACACACTGACACTGACACACACACACAAACAAATAGACGCAGGCACATAAACACACACACATGCAATCACACACACACACACACATACAATCACACACACACACATACAATCACACAAACACATACAATCACACACACACACACACATACAAACATACACATGCACACACACACACACACACACACATAAACACAGACACACACATAGACACAATAACACACAGATAGTCACACACATGCACAAACACACAAAGACACACAGACACATCCCCACACTACACACAGACACATACAGACACATAAACACATACACATAGACAAACAGACATAGACACAGACACAAACACAGACACAAACACATACTGACAAAGACAAAGACAAAGACACAGACAGACACAAACGCAGACATTGACTTATACATACACAAAAACAGACATAGACATACACAGACAGACGCACAAACACAGACAGACATAGACACACAGACACAGACACACACACACACACACACAGGCACACACACACACACACAATCACACACATACACACAATCACACACATACACACACACATACAATCACATACACACACACAAACACAGATACACGCATACATACATAGACATAATAACACACAGACACACAGACAGTATGTATTTTTCTTAATGGCGGTCATAACTATTGTCATGCCAAACAACATTTTATGGCGATAACATTTTAGTCCAAACTCATCGGAGGAAAAATTCCATGCCAAAGGAAGACGAAGTCTTGGGTGGTATTATTGTTGTATTAATTAAAAAAAATTAAATTTATTAATTTTAATATCACACATGTCATCGCAAAATATATGGAGGGAAAAAATTTCCCTCCTTAAAAAAATTAAAGCACTCCTCTCCCGCTTAATAGTTTCTTTAACGTGGCTAGGGCTTTGCTAATCTCTTCCCCGACAACTCTCCTGTCTCAATCTCTTACCCAATCTACCGTCAGGCGATTTTCATCCAGACCACATCATCGTCGTCGGAAGCGCTTGAGCAGGGACCTCCTACAAAGTCTTGCTCCCTGATGGTTGTGCATTCACCGTCAAGCACCTTCATGGATGTGCCCTAGGCGAGAACAAGTTATGCGTAGAAATGAATCAACTCGATAAACTCCGCCATCCCAACATCGCCCCCTCCCTGGATTCTGCATCATAGACGACGATCGCCTCCTCATCTACAAACACATGGCCAATGGCGTGCGCTCCTCCCATATAACGACATTAACCACCGCCCTCAACTGGTCGGCCCGCCTCCAGATCGCCATCTGCGCCGCCCACGGCCTTGCCTGACTACACCATGGCTTTCAAACCCCATTCCCCCACCAGCACATCAGCTCCACCACCATTCTCCTCGACGAAGAATGTGAAGCCCGCATCATCGATTTTGGCATGCCCGACCTCATCATATCATGGCCCACCGATCCCACTACCTCCAGCCTGTTCCTCACCGGAGACTTTGGTGAGTTGGGATACCTTCCGCCGGAGTACGCCACCCACCCCATCGTCGGTGAATTGGATCCATTCTCTCAGCTCACCCATTCATTTTAATTTGTTTCTTTTTGTGTTGGCAGGTTCTTATGTTGATAGGGAAAACATCCAGTCATTTAGCCAATGTAAATTTTAAATTTTGTTTATCATTGCAATAATAGAATGGATCATTTTTTCAGGCACCATAAGATCTCCATTCCCAAACAATTTCTTATGTTATATTTACTGTGTAATTTTTGATGGTTAAGTCGATTGATCTATAGTTGAATTTTTTAATTGTGTTTTAGTTTTATTTGTATGTCTAGTTTTTTCAGAATTTGCTTCTTTAGTTGCTAAATCCTATATCAATATCATTGCCATAGTGCATTATTTCCAGTTAAAACATATAGATGGATGTTAGGATGTGTAAGAAATAAGGAATAGAGGGATTTTATGGTGGGTAAACATGAATGCGATTCAATTGCTTCAGTGCTTGCTTCAGGGCTTTATGGTTGCTCATTGTCTCAGGAATATCAGAGCTTTAGGGCTTTATGTTGCATTACTTCCATCATTGTCTCAGGAATATCAGGGCTTTATGGTTTCTCATCTTCTCATGACTTTGCTTGCCATCAATTTATCATGTCATTTTCTTACTTTTTCCGGTTGCCTGTGAAGATCATTATTCCAGTTCCTGTTGACCACCCCTTTTAGTTTCATTACTAGTTCCAATGCTTTTATAAGTACATAAACAAAAAGTTTTGGGTTATAGTGTATCTCATGACTTTGCTTGCCATCAATTTATCATGCCATTTTCCTACTCAGAAATGTTTGAATGTTGGCATTGGTTGGAGTAAAATGCACGAAAAAGTAAGTGTTGCATTGAATGGGCTACAATGCTGATCAAATTTTCCGCGATTTCTTCTTGAAGTGTTACTCCATCAAAGCTATTAATTGATTTTCTATGTCAATTTATGGGCAACTTCAAGATGCCAATTAATATTCTTCCGAACCATAGGGACCACTACAAGTAGGCTCCTATGGGTAGTCACACTGAATACTTCTTGAGTATCCATCTTGTTAACTTATTGTGCTGAGTCAGAATGTTTTTTTCCAAGTTTTTTCATATCAGTTTCTAACACGGCCATTGCACTGATGTGTAATGACAAGGCATATGTGAGTATGCTATTGAAACCAGAGAACTGGTCTTGACGTTCGAATGGGAGATGCATGTAACCCTTACTTGACCCGAGCTAGAACCCCTGACTGGTTGCTAAGAACTGAAAGATCATGCCCTATGAAGAACACCTGAGTCCAGAAACGGGCCCCTTAAGCTGCAACGTGGAGGTCCCACCACACACCCGGAAGTTCAAAGAGAGCTTCCCCTCCCAAGACAATGCTGAGTCTGGGCACCTTGGAGGGCACTAAGGACCACCTCACCGTCCACCTTCACTGACAGGGGGAGGGGGGGGGGGGGAGTGCTTGCTCACAATACTCACGCGATGGAAGGGGGGTACCAACATCCCTTCCCAAGGTGCCCATGGGGGTCAATTTATAGACTTCCCGAAATTGGGTTGCGGATAGCCAAAATTCTGCTATCCGCAGCTCAATCACGAACCCGAACGATCAAAACAGGGGGAGGGGCGAGTGGAGCATGAGATGTCCACTCCCCCCCCCCTCGCCGGGGGTCAAACGAGTGGACTGAGGTCCACCGCCCTGACTAGGCGAGTAGACCTTACGGTCCACTCAGCCCACCGGGCGAGTGGACCCATGGTCCACTAGCCCAGCTGCACGGGGGCGAGTGGACCACAAGTCCACTCGCCCATACCCTTGGGCCAGTGGACCCATGGTCCACTCGCCCCCCCCCCCCCCCCACTCAGGCGAGTGGACCAATGGTCCACTCGCCAGGGTCCGTGGGCGAGTGGACCAAGGGTCCACTCGCCCGGGTCCTTGGACGAGTGGACCCAAGGTCCATTCGTCCAAGGAGGTCTGCCCTCCCCGGGCCTTCTCTTTCTGGTCTTGACGACCCCCGACGGTTCAGTCCGCTACGTCACAGTCACCCTCTCTACCACGACCTCATCCGCGTCGGGTCACACCGACTCGGAAAATATGAGGGTTGTACACAATCCCTGCTCTTTTCGAGCTTGCCTTAAGCTCGGAAAGAAAGTACAACCCACCTATTTTACGAGTAGGTTGGACCTTAGGAGAATCCCTGAAAGGCCCTGCCAACGGGATACTCCTGCCGAGCTTTTTAGTTGAACCTGACTTGAGGCGGAAGGCGAACCTTTCTCCACTTAACAACCCTCCTGTGAGCCGAGCTCAACTGGAGGTGGAGAAAGCTCAACACCTTAGGTCGAACTAAAGTTGACCTGAGGTGGAAGAAAAACCATTTCTCCACTTAACAACCCTCCCGTGAGCTCAACTCAACTGGAGGTGGAGAAAGCTCAACACCTTAGGTCGAACTAAACTTAACCTGAGGTGGAAGAAAAAACCTTTCTCCACTTAACAACCCTCCAGTGAGCAGAGCTCAACTGGAGGTGGAGAAAGCTCAACACCTTAGGTCAAACTAAACTTGACCTGAGGTGGAAGAAAAAACCTTTCTCCACTGAACAACCTTCCTGTGAGCCGAGCTCAACTGGAGGTGGAGAAAACTCAACACCTTAGGTCGAACTAAACTTGACCTGAGGTGTAAGAAAAAACCTTTCTCCACTTAACAACCCTCCCGTGAGCCGAGCTCAACTGGAGGTGGAGAAAGCTCAACACCTTAGGTCGAACTAAACTTGACCTGAGGTGGAAGAAAAAACATTTCTCCACTTAACAACCCTCCCGTGAGCCGAGCTCAACTGGAGGTGAAGAACGCTCAACACCTTAGGTCGAACTAAACTTGACCTGAGGTGGAAGAAAAAACCTTTTTCCACTTAACAACCCTCCTGTGAGCCGAGTTCAACTGGAGGTGGAGAAAGCTGAACACCTATGGTCGAGCTAAACTCGACCTGAGGTGGAGGAAAAATCAACATCTTCCCAAACCAACTGGGGCGGAGAACCAGTCCACGTCCTAGGTGCTTATCTCACCTGGAGGCAGAGGAACTCATCCATATTACCAAAGCAACTGGGGGCAGAGAACCAGTCCACGTCCTTGGTGCTTACCTCACCTGGAAGCGGAGGAACTCAACCATCTTACCAAACCAATTACCCTTTCTAAAGTCTTACCTGCAGCGAGTCGACCCGATGAGCCTCCCATTTGCCGGCATGACTGAGCCCGGTGAATGGTCTCTAGTCGGGGATCTTACCGATTGGAGGCGGAAGTACCCATCCGCGTCCTAGGTGCTTTGCTTACCTAGAGGCAGAGGAACTCAACGCCTTCCCAATCCAATTGGAGGCGGAAGTACCCATCTACGTCCTAGTGGCTTAGCTTTCCTGGAGGCAGAGGAACTCAACACCCTCCCAATCCAGCTATCAAGTAGCAAGTCGACCCGATGAGTCTCCCATCTGCCGGCATGACTGAGCCCGGAGAATGGTCTCTAGTCGGGGATCTTACCGATTGGAGGCGGAAGTACCCGTCCGCGTCCTAGGTACTTACCTTCACCTAGAGGCAGAGGAACTCAACGCCCTACCAATCCAGCTACCAAGTAGTAAGTCGACCTGATGAGTCTCCCATCTGCCGGCATGACTGAGCCCAGAGAATGGTCTCTAGTCGGGGATCTTACCGATTGGAGGAGGAAGTACCTGTCTGCATCCTAGGTGCATACCTTCACCTGGAGGCAGAGGAACTCAACGCCCTCCAAATCCAGCTACCAAGTAGCAAGTCGACCCGATAAGTCTCCCATCTGTCGGCATGACTGAGCCCAGAGAATGGTCTCTAGTCGGGGATCTTATCGATTGGAGGCAGAAGTACCCGTCCGCGTCCTAGGTGCTTACCTTCACCTGGAGACAGAGGAACTCAACGCCCTCCCAATCCAGCTACCAAGTAGCAAGTAGACCCGATGAGTCTCCCATCTGCCGGCATGACTGAGCCCGGAGAATGTTCTCTAGTCGGGGATCTTACCGATTGGAGGCAGAAGTACCCGTCCGCGTCCTTGGTGTTTATCTTCACCTAGAGGCAGATGAACTCAATACTTCTGCGATGCGGTCTCTTCCCTTGAAGGCTTACCAATCTTTGCTCTCATGGGCTAGAGTAACTATTATGAGCTGGAGTAAGAGGTTTTTCCAAGGATAAAATCAATATTTATTAAGGATAAAAACGTTTTAGATCGTCGTCACTCCAAGTGTTGCCGAGGTGGATTCCTTCAACATTTTGAAGGCGATACCCCCTGACTTCAGGGATTCCAGGACTACATAGGGTCCTTCACAATTGGGTTGGAGCTTTCCTATGTTCGCCGATCTTCCCGCGGCGTCGACCTTCTTGAGGACTAGATCTCCTGGGACGAATTGCTTGATCCTAAGGTTTTTATCAAAATACCTGGCCATCCTACATTTCACCTCCTCCTGCCGAATCAATGCGAGGTCTCGGAGCTCCTCAACCACATCCAGCGAGAGCCGTTGTTCCTCTTCATTCTCTATCCTCCAGTCTTCGCCACCCTCCTGGGCGGCCACGAACCGGGGGATCTGACCTCGAATTCCACGGGGAGTATAGCCTCTGATCCATGAGAGAGTTTGAACGGTGTTTCACTCGTCGTCGTGTTAGCTGTCGTTCTCAAGGCCCATAAGACTGAGGGAAGCTGCTCCACCCAGTTCCCCTTCAAGTTCTCCACCTTTTTCTTCAGCAGATTGACTATGACTTTGTTTGCCGCCTCGACCCGCCCATTGCTCCGAGGATGATGAACGGAGGAGAAGCGGAGATCGATGCCCAACTAACCGCAGAAGCTAATGAGCTTCTCACTAGCGAACTATGGTCCGTTATCCGTCACTATGGCGAGGGGAAGTCTGTGCCTACAAATTATTTCTCCCCAAATAAAATTTCTTATTACCTGCGAGGTTATTTTTTCCAAAGCTTTGACCTCCACCAATTTGGAGAAGTAGTCAATCATGACCAGCAGGAACCTTCTTTGACCGATGGCCTGAGGGAATGGGCCGACCAAGTCCATCCCCCAGATGACGAAGGGCCAGGGTGCTGTGATTGTCCTGAGCCTTTGCGCAGGTTGGAGTTGGAGCGGTGAGAAGAGCTGACACTTCTGACACTTCTTTGCAAACTCTGCGGCGTCCTTACGAAGGTTCGGCCATAAGTATCCCTGCCTCAACACCCTCTTCTCTAAGGTTTGGCTTCCGGAGTGGCTTCCACATTCTCCGGAGTGGATTTCTTCCAAGACCTTTGGGACTTCATCTTCCACCACGCACCTCGCTAGGAGCCCGGTTAGGGTCTTCCTATATAAGCTCCCCTCTTGGATCAGGTAGTATGCTGGCTTGCACCTGAATTGCCTCTTATCTGGGACCCCCTTCGGGAACTTGCCCGAGGTTAGAAAGGTAAGGATCGGGTCCACCCATGAGGCCCCTTGATCGATATCCATCAGCTCCCCTTCCTCGATGGACGGGCGAAACAACTCGGTCACCGTTCCTCCCGCGCGAGGACCGCACTTCACCAACTGATCTGCTCGGACATTTTCCTCTCTCGGAATATGCCAGATGGAGAAAGTGTGGAACCCCCCGATGAGGTCCTTAACCTTCGTCAAATACCTCTAGAGGGTCGGCTCCTTCGCCTCAAACTCTCCTTGGACCTGGGAGGCCACCACCATCGAATCCGTGGAAACCCTCACATCCTGGATTCCTAGTTCTTTTGCCAGATGAAGCCTAGCCACCACTGCTTTATACTCGGCCTGGTTGTTGGTTACCGGGAATCAGATGTCGATCGCTTGCTCGATCCTCGTCCCCTGCGGACTGACCAGGACTACCCCTCCGCCGAGGGAATTTTTTCTTGATGCCCCATCTGCGAACAGCTCCCATGCCACCAACTCGGTGGGTTCCGACCCATCCACCTCGGTCACATAATCTGCCAAGAAATCTGCCACCGCATGCGCTTTCATTGACAGCCGAGGGATGAAGGTGACATTGAACTCGCTAAGCTTGACTGACCACTTTGCCAATCTCACGGAGTGTTCCACTCCTTCCATAATGTTGCGAAGGGGGTGATCGGTCACTACTCTGATCGAATGAGCCTGGAAATAGGGACGAAGTTTCCGAGCTGAGATGATCAAAGCGAATGCCAGCTTCTCCAGGACGGCATACTTGAGCTCTGCCTTTTTCAGGACTCGGCTGACATAATAGATCGACAGCTGCTTCTTCCCTTCCTCCCGGACCAGGACCGAGCTTGTAAGATCCCTTCCCCGCTCCCGAGGCCAAGCGGACCTTATGCCCAGAACCGACGCATTGCGGTGACTTCCAACACACGGGTTGGGCTACACCACGCAACGTCGACCCTGCCGACTACGATCATAGTGCGAGCAATAGTAAAAGTGAGTACAAACTAAACAAAAGGAGTCCACAAATCACATTCCAATATATATAGAAAGCTAATCAAAACGATATATATATAAGCCCGAGCATGAAAATAGAGAGTACATAAATGAAAGGGCTTAAGCCCGGTACATCATGAAACAAATCTCTCACATCTCACATCCTCTCTACATGCGGAAGCTATCTCATCATCACTCATCACTAACATTCAAAATGTAATCCACCTGATGTCTCGTGGCCGCTACCCGCTGCATCTCTGGCTGCTCAGGTCCTGCCCTCGTCTCCTGCGGTGCGTGAGACAGCTCCGTCTCCTCAGAATCCTAGATTGTTTTTCGGCCCCAATGCAAACTGTCAGTCAAAAATGACCGAGCTCGCTAGGTCCCCTCCTCCTCCTGTGACACCTATGTACCGCGCGGGAGGAAGTAGCGGGGGACGAGCAAGGAACAAGCAGGTGACAGGGAAAGTAAACTAGTATATACACAAATTCTAAGCTACACAAGTGTAAAAGGGGGTAATCTAATCATGTATAAGCAGGAGTATAATAAAGGTGTACAACAGTAAGTAAACAGTAAGTGAAGCAAGTAAAGCAAAGTAGTAAGAACAGTAGCGACAAGTAATCAATCTCGTACCCTAACGTATATGAATGCCCATACAAACTTTTAAGTTAGGATTTCCAGGAATGATAACTCATCATATAAAAGAGCCCATACTAATTTATATGATGATGATCTGCAAGTGCGTATGCTATGCTTATGCTATGAATGATTTAAGCAATGAACTCACACACACGACTCTGTGCACACAAACCTTTGTAGTTCCCTCTATTTGAGAGGAAGCCAACCTCTCGGGTACCAACCGCTGTGACACACGGTGGTAGCGGACCGGGCTGTCCACTCCTAGGAGGGTATACACTCTACCAGGCCTAGACCGCACGTACGCCTCGACGCTAAACAACCGCGGAGCTCTGCGTACTCTTTGCTGGAGTCCACCAGACTGTGAGCCAAGTGAGAGGTGTCTTCGGGGAACTGTCGTCCCGACACGCAACCAAGCTGGCCCCTTAGACCCCTACACACCCGCTAAGTCAACGTACCGCGGTCGGAGTGACGACCTGCCTAGTACCGAAGACCTGCCACATTTCTGAGAATGTTACCGGGATAATCATCCCCTCGAGGTTCCCGCTCGTCTAACCGGGCACCACAATTCTGCCACTCCCGCAACTGGGAGGATATACATAAATTCAATCTTACCCTACTATGGCTATTCTTGCCTACTTTAATTGTTATTGCAATTTAGGGTTAATCTTGGACTTCCCGAGGTACACCCGGTGAAGGGCTCTCATCGGTACTAGGGAACACGATGGGCTGAATCCCAAACTCCCTTTTACCAGATACTTAATTGGTTGGTGATTTATTGCTCCTTTTTTATATCGCTCTTAAATAGATAGTGAATTTGGACACTAGACCTTCTTGGCCCAATTGGGCCAAGTGCAGCTTTCCCTCTCTCTCCTGACTTAAACTTGACCTGAATCCCTCAAGTGGTGACCCCTCATGGGTAGACATATTAATCATGAGCTCCTTATCACTACACCTCAGTCATCTTCCAAGTCCCATGGGTCTAGAGGGTCAGATTATAAAAATCCAGTTTTGCTAAACGCAGACCACCTAAGGGTAATCCACCTTCCCAAAGGGAAAACCCTAACCACAGGTCCTATGGTTCCACAAATTTTATCCAAGGTTCCTACTGACCTAAATAGAACATGGTTCAATTTTCATAATTTTCCAACTTAGTTTAATATTTAATTATTTTTCTTGAATATTGTGACACACCCTAAATTGTTCATGGAGTACTCTAAATTTTGGTCCAATGCCTACCAAATAATTATAATGTATGTATACTGAATTAAAATGCATAACCACCAAGGATGTAGGTTCATAATTACTGTTTTGACCCTGAATCAAATAATTGAAGATAAATCCAAAATCACCCAATTAATTAAATAAATATCAAAATTGCATTGTAAAATCCAGAAAAATTCCCATAAGTTAATGTCATTGATGTGATCCACATATAAAAATTTCATAGAGTTTCAAGGTGATTTGCTCAAGTATTTGTATAAGTCATCAAAAGGGCATAAATGGTAATTTCCTTATGAACACAAACATTTCCACTATAAGTGTTCCAAGTAAAATTTCATATACCACATATCACCATAGGTAACCTTCCTATATAGTTTGGGGGCCTTATGTATGGTTTTACTATACATCATAATTAAATTTCCAAAACCTAGGTTTTTCACAAAAATCATAAAATGGATAAGTTCCTAAGTAAATGGCACCCCAAATGATTTCAATGCTTTAGAATATGAATGTCAATGTCTGACCTAAATTTCAGAATTTTTTCGAGGACAAATGTCATTTAATATTAATTTATTTTCAAAAGTGGCATATGTGTAAATTTAACCAAAGAGGCATGAAAAAATCATCAAGGATCATAAGATTAAATCGAGAGGGTACTAATACTTCAATTGACATCATTGTTCAATTTGGTAAGGTGAAGATAACCCCAAGTTCTTGATTTGACTTGATCCATCAATTAAGCAATTTCTCCAAAAATCAAAATAAATACTAATTAAATAGTAAAAATCTCATGATAATTATCCTAGCCCTATAACACTATCCTCCACCTAGGGATGAAGTTTGGTTGTCTAGATATGTGTTTAGGTCCTAGTTGCTTCATTAAGGCCCAAAAGAGCAATTAAGTAATTTTAGAGATATGGGCTAGGGTTTTTGGTCTCCATTGCTCCAATCACCTATTGATGATGAGCAAGACCCTACACAATCCCTAAGCCCCATTACCACTGGATTTGGATAAGCCCTTAAGGCTAAGCTCCAAAATCCACAAGCCACCAAGGCTAAGTGGTTTTCAAACCTAGGACATCAAAATGTCCCTTGGGGGTTCACCATTAAGATGAACTCCAATTGTCCTCAAATTTGAAACAGAGGCTACTCATATACATATCTATATGCCACCAAAAATTTGGGGCCATTAGGGGTGATTACACCCACTAATTATTCTTAGGTCAATTTTCTAAGTTATGATCAAAACTATAACAAAAAGTGCCCTAAACATACAAATATTTGGGCACAGGGTAGGCCTAGGATGGGCACTGACGTGGCCAAAATTTCAACCCCATAGTCTCACCCATTCAAAAGATATTAAGGTTTTAGTGGGTTGACCCCACCTAGGACCAGCCCTAGGAAAAAGGCTCCTCTGGGGTCTACAGACCTCCAAATGCCAAAATCTTAAGGCGCTGATCACGCACGAATCTTAACGCAGATCGGGCGGCTCTCCTTCATCATCTTCCTCGAGCCAACGGTCCAGATCAGCCCGCCCTGGAGTTGCTTCAAACTGGAATTCCCGGCCATCCTTCCATCTCCCTGGCCAGCCACCGCCACCACCACCTCCGTTGAGGTGGTGCCGATCGATTGGCGGTGGATTGGTCGCCGGAGGAGGCGGTTTCCGGCGGTTCTACCAAGAAGCCCAAATGGAGAATAATGGGAGAACTCCGAAATGAACTCGGCTCACTTGAGCTCGAACTCGACTCCTAACAGTCCTAGATGCTAGCACAGTCAGAGGGGGGAGAAGCGAACCTGGAAACGAGCTGGGCGGCGAGTATCCCGGCGGTTTGCCATCTCCTTCTCCGTCTCCGGCGAGCTCTCGTCAGTTAGCAATCCTCTACAGAATTCCTCGAACCAAAGCTCCTCTCCGACTGTAAAGGAGCTTCTGAAGCTCGTGGAGGGGTTTAAATAGGGAGAGGAGGCCGGCCTTGGAATATTTGAAGCTGGAAGTCATGGGATTGCCACCTCATCTGACATGGCTGCCTTCTCCAGCTTTCCAGCTCCTCCTCAGCACTCATCTCCCTTCAGGGAAGAGCCCGAGGCTGATTGGGAGGAGAGAGAGGGAGAGGGGGAGGCTTTTGCTTTAACTTTCCACTTTTTGTCCCCTCCTTTACCCCAAAGCCCTCTTGGGTTAGCTTGGGTTAGCCCAATCCTTCTTAGCCACACTCCACCAGGCCCTTATAAGTTCATTTTAATTAGTTAACTTAGGACTTAGGTCATTATAATGGGGAAAAAGGGTTAGGCCTCTCAAGTTGGGTTTAAGCCCAATTGAGTTGACTTTGACTTGACCATTTGGGATGACTGGTCCCCCATGTAAGTCATCGGTCCCATGTCACCACCTAATAGGGCTTGGCCCATGGTGGGGCCCTATTTGGCCCAATTTGATCCAAAGGTGTGAAATTACCCAAAATGCCCTTCCTTGGGACTTTGGCCAAATTGAGGTGAATTGACCCTTCCATGATGGGGCTTTTGGGTCTCTTAGATCCCTAATGATGTTTAGAGACTATATGTGGAGTCAATTTTAAGGTTTGAGTGCAAATCGATCACATTTTGGTTGAGTTGACCTTTTTGCCCTAATTTGGATTTTGACCAAATTAGAGAGTGTTGACCATCCTATGATGGGGGCTTTTGGGACCTTTATGTTCAAAATTATATTTAGAATATAGGTGTGAGATCAATTTGGTCATTGGGTGGCCAATTGGTTACAAGATGGTGGATTTGACCATTTTTCCCCTTGTCACACTTTGGCCCAATTGAGGAGGATGGGTCACCTCATGATGGGGCCTTTGGGTCTAATAGGTCTATTTTAATGCTAGGCGTATAAGGGGGAAGTCAATTTGGCCACTTGGGGGTCAATTGCCCCTTAATTGATTGGTTTGGTCCATGTTCACCTAAGGTGATTTTGGGCTAATCCTATGGAATTGATCCCCACTAAGGGGTGATGTTCACCCCATCACCCTTCCTTAAGGTTTAGGGGACTAAGGGTGGTCTCATTTTGGGGAAATTGGTGTCCAATTGGCCCTCCTTAGTAGCTTGGGTCCTATTTGATTGGGACTTTAGGTGTGCACTTAGCAAAATTCTCATCCTAAGGGGTCCTTAAGGCCCCTCATCCCACCCTTTGAGCTCACCATTCACATACTAGGGGTCTAGTAGGATTGGGGATGTTACAAATCCCAATAAACAATAAAATAATTTCGTCCTCGAAATTCTAGTTTGGGTCTACGGGATGCAAGTAAAACACATAAAGGAATATAACTTACAATATTAAACCATACCTGAAGTAAAGAGTCCCGGGTAGCGCTCCCGCATGAGGTCCAAGGGCTCCCAAGTGTGCTCCTCTCGCCCATGGTTGGACCACAACACCTTCACCAGCGGGACCTTCTTTCGCCGCAAGACGCGGACCTCCGCGTCGTCGATCCGGATAGGCTCTATCATGACTGATCAGTCGGGTGCCACCGGGCCTGAAGTAGACTCCACAAGCTGTTCGGGCTGAAGGAGAGCTCTCCAGAGGGAGGAAACGTGGAAGGCGTCGTGCACATTCGCCAGCTCGGGCGGCAGCTCCAGCCTGTATGCCAAAGGACCGATCCTCTCCAGGACCGGATACGGCCCCATGTACCGAGGACTGAGCTTCTTCCGCCCTTTCATCCGTATAACTCCGTGCATCGGGCGTATCTTCAAGAAGACACGATCCCCCACCTGGAACTCTACCAAATGGTGTCGGGCGTCATAGTACTTTTCCTGCCTGCTCTGCGCCTCCAGCATTCGATCTCGGATCAGTCGAACTATAGCATCCGTCTCCTCTATATAATATGACCCCAAGGCCCGCGGGTCCTCATCCTGTACCCAAGAAAGAGGGGTGCGGCACTTTCTCCCGTAAAGTGCCTCGTATGGTGCCATCCTAATGCTAGCCTGGTGACTGTTGTTGTACGAGAACTCAATCAGCGGCAACAGTTGCTCCCAAGGCTTGCCTGTATCCAGAATGCACATTCACAGTAAGTCCTCCATCGTCCGGTTGGTACGCTCCATCTGACCGTCGGTCTGAGGGTGGAACGCAGTGCTGAAAGTCAACCAGGATCCCAAGTAGGCCTGGGCCGCTCTCCACTCCCTGGAGGTAAAGCGTCTGTCTCGATCTGAAACTATCGTCTTGGGCACCCCATGATACCTCACTACCTTCTCCACAAACAAACGAACTAGGTCGCTGACCGGACCCGCCTTCCGAACTGGAATGAACCGTGCCACATTGGTCAACCTGTCGACTATCACCCAAACAAAGTCGTTCCCCGAGCGAGAACGCGGCAAGCCGTGCACAAAATCCATAGATATATCCTCGAATTTCCACTCCGACACCGGGAGTGGCTGCAATAGACCTCCTGGAGCCTTGCACTCCGCCTTCACCCTCTGACAACTCTCACAATGGGTCACAAACTGTATGATATCCTTCTTCATCCCTGGCCAAAACACGACCTTCCGCAGGTCCGCCGCCATCTTGGTAATGCCGGGGTGTACCGAATACTGGGAGCAATGGGCCTCCCGAAGAACCTCCTCTCGAATCCCCTTCCCGGCGGGGATGTAAACTCTGCCGCGGTGGTGAACGAGGTCCTCCTTCAAGGAGTAATCTCCAGCAGCGCCATCTGCCAATGACCTGAATACTGGCTCCAAAGCCGGATCCTGCTGCTGTCCCTCCTGAATACGGTCCCAAATATCACAGATCATACTCATCGAAGCCAAGTACTCAGCATATACTCCTGGGTTGGCTCTGCTCACCAGAGTAATCTGCATATCCCGCAGCGTCTGCACCAACTCCATGGCCATCACCCTGCTTTCTGCCTCTAAGGTACTGCCCCTCCTGCTCAGTGCGTCCGCTACTGTGTTGGCCTTGCCCGGATGATAATGCATGGTGTAGTCGTAATCGCACAAGAACTCCAACCATCGCCGCTGTCGTAGGTTGAGGTCCTTCTGGGTGTCGATGTACTTGAGGTTCTTGTGATCCGAGAAGATCTCACAATGAACCCCGTATAAATAATGTCTCCACACCTTCAAAGCAAATACGACGGCTCCAAGCTCTAGGTCGTGCACCGGGTAGTTCATCTCATGTTTCTTCAGCCGACGGGAGGCATATGCGATCACGTGCCCATGCTGCATAAGTACCGCTCCCATCCCCTGATATGACGCGTCGGTGTAGATCTGGAATCCTTCCTTCCCAGATGGAAGTGCAAGGATAGGGGCTGAGATAAGTCTGTCCTTCAGCTCTGCATAGGCCGCCTCACACCGCGGCCTTCAGTCAAAAACAACATCCTTCTTCGTCAACGAAGTGAGGGGAAGTGCAATCCTGGAGAATCCCGCTACGAACTTGCGGTAATACCCCGCTAACCCCAAGAAACTCCGGATATCCGCTGCGGTCTTCGGCCTCGACCAATATCTGACAGCCTGCACCTTAGCCGGATCTACTGCTAGACCGGCTCCGCTGATGATGTGTCCCAAGAAAGCCACCTCCCTCAACCAGAACTGGCACTTCGAGAACTTGGCAAACATTCGGTGCTCCCTCAGCTTCCTCAGCACTGCTGCTAGATGGCTGGCGTGCTCCTCCTTAGTCCTCGGGTAGACCAAAATATCATCGATGAATACTATCACAAATATATCAAGGAAAGGCTCGAAGATCCGGTTCATCATACTCATGAATGCTGATGGGGCATTGGTGAGCCCAAATGGCATCACCGTAAACTCGTACAATCCATACCTCGAGCTGAATGCGGTCTTCGGTATATCTTCCTCCCGTATCCTCAACTGATAGTAGCCCGACTGCAAATCCAGCTTGGAGAACCAGTGGGCACCCTGCAACTGGTTAAACAGCTCATCAATCCTTGGTAGCGGATAGGTGTTCCGCACCGTCAACCTATTGAGCTCCCGAGAGTCGATAAAGAGTCGGAGGGTCCCATCTTTCTTCTTTACGAACAAGACCGGAGCTCCCCATGGGGACGAGCTCGGCCTCACAAACCCGGCATCCACTAGCTCCTTCAACTGCACTCTGAACTCTGCCAACTCCTTGGGTGCCATGCGGTACGGTGCCCGGGACACTGTCCTCGCCCCGGGTATTAGCTGAATCTGGAAGTGTACGTCTCTATGCGGCGGCAAGCCGGGCAACTTCTCCGGGAATACGTCGGAGAAGTCCCGGACTATCGGTACCTCGTCCACCGATATCTTCAACTCTGCCATCTCGAAGCAAATGAGGTATACCTCCTCCACCTGCTCATGGGCCTTCACGACCTGTGTAGAAGATAGAGGGGTACGAAGGATAGATCTAATACCTCCGACGGTGACCCAGGTGGTCCCGTAAGCCAGTAGCTCGATCCTCTTCGTCACACAATCGATCTTGGCATGGTGGTAGTGCAACCATGACATGCCCAAAATTAGATCGTAATTCGGTACCTTCAGGATCGATGCCCAGGACTCAAAGATCTCTCCCTCGATCTCAAGGTCCATGGTGCACTTGGCCGTGGTGCGCATCTCTGAACCGTCTGGAAGTCGCACCCTCCTTACTATGCCATCGATCCTCTGGATCCCCTCCAAGCCTACGAGGAAGTCCTCCGAGATAAAGGAGTGCAATGCACCCGTGTCAAACAAGGTGTGCGCGGGTTTTCCGTTGATGAGCACAACACCTATGGGTTGTTGGTTGGTTTTATTATATAAGGTTAAGCTACTACTAAAGTTATGGGAATTTAAGAAGTTGCAAGTACATAATTAAAAATATACCTGCGATGACCTCCTCGGGGTTCTTCGGCTGGGCGAGGTCCAATGCAAAAGCCTGCTCTGGCTGCCTGTTCCTCCCATGAAATCTTCGGCCATGGCCACGTCCACCTCCCCGGCCCTGGTGTGCTGGAGGTGCTGCCGGAGGGGCCGCTGGAAGGGGTGGTGGGGGTGGAGGGAAACGCCGCGGGCAATGGATCCTGATGTGCCCCGGCTGGTTGCACTCAAAATAGACCACCGGGGGTCGTCCACGACCGTCTGCTCTCTCTGGCTCCATAGCTCGTAGTGGCTGAGGGGCCAACACCATCTGAGGCTGCTGCACCGGTGCCTCCAAAGGACGAGGACATCCTCCACCCCTCCTGGGCCTCATAGCTCTATCCTGCTGTCGGTCACTGCCACCCTCTCCATGATACATCCTGTCCGCTGATCTCTTGCCCTTGACCTGCTCTGACAACTGGTCTGCCTCAAACTTCTTCGCCACCTCTATAATCTGAGTCACGGTGCCCTCTGATATGAACAGGAGAGCCTGCCTGAGAGGGGCCCTCAACCCCTTGTAGAAATTCTTCGCCAAGCCTCGATCATCCACAAACTGTGCCCCCGCAAACCTGGCCAAATGAGAGAACTCTCTCTGGTACTCGATCACTGAACGGGTCCCCTGAGTCAGGTGTAGAAATCTCTCCTCCAACGCATCCCTATCCGTAGCTGATACGAAGTGGTCCAGGAATACCGTGCTAAACTCATCCCAGGTAATCCCCGAGTATTCTCTGTCGCGGAAGGTGGAATCTGCCAGTGACTTCCACCACCTCTTCGCGTGGGCATCCAGTGCTGAAACTGCTAAGGATACGGCCTTGCTGAGCGGGCAACTAATGCCTGCCAGCATTTCCTGAATGGTATCCAGCCACTCCTCTGTCTTCACCGCATCCTCTGTCCTTCTATACACCTGTGGGGACAGACCCTTGAACGTGCTCAACCAATTCGACCCTGGGTTCGGCTGAGGTGCTGGGATCACCTGAGCCCGAAACGCATCCAAGATCGTTGTCAATGTCTGCCCTAACTCCGTCTGCTGGAAGGGTGTGGCAGTCGGAGGAGGGGGATGGTGTCCTGAGGCTCCTCGTCTCTAGCAGCCTGACACGAATATAAGAAGTTTTAGATGATTGAAGAATCTAAATCATGCTTAAAGGACTTAGGAATGTGGTTTCATACATGGGCACACCACTGCTTCCGCTGCGTAGTTTGTCCCCAAACTACACTCGTGCGGGGGTGGCCCAAGTTGTTGTGGACTAATTGCTCGTACCCATGATCGTTCGTTGCGAGATGATACCATTTGTAAGATCCCTTCCCTGCTCCTGGGGCCAAGCGGACCTTATGCCCAGAACCGACGCATTGCGGTAACTTCCAACACACGAGTTGGGCTACACCACGCAACGTCGTGTAAGATCTCAAATCAGAAAGGTTGGAATTCTGGAATCCAGCACTATCGCTGGCGGTAGTGTTACCGCCCGGCGATAGTGAGTTGTCGACACCAAGGGTTAGGTGTCGGCCCAGGTGGTTGGTCGACCAGTGGGCTCGGAATTCTTGAGCAAGCGATAGCGACTATCGCCCGACGATAGCGTTCTGTTGAGAAGGTTTCTGTCTAGAGGCTATCGCGCGGCATTAGTGCTAACGCCGGCGACAGCGTGACGCGTGGCAGTCACTGATCTTAGGCGGTGGCGTTGACCAGTCAGAGTTGGTTCTTTAGCGCTATCGCCAGGCGATAGCGCTACCGCCCGGCGACAGCGCCAAAATGTACTTTGCGGCCGAAATCGTGGGCATTGATGGCCAATTGACTTTTGGGTCGGTTTTGGACGGTCTTGGCTCGGGAGCTGGCATAGGGTGGCCGAAACCCTCTTGAAACCCATTATTCTCTAAGGGTTTTAATTAAGAGAGAGGGAGAGTTTTGGAGAAGGAGATCAAATAGTAAACCCTAGCCTAGAGCTTGGATTTGGTGGAGCTACACTCATCGGAATCCCTCAACGTTGGTGGCTACGCGTAGAGGAGGGCTAGACGCTCCTTTCTAACCGTGCCAAAAATCAAGCTATGGCCTCGAAGCGACGTCTAAGGGTAACGATCCTTTCTACCCTCTTTTGGACATGTGTTAGTCCATTTCCGTGCATCTTTGAGGTCCCTACCCAAAAGGGTGAGGTCGTGACCTCCGACGGGTGGATTCGTGTTATCCCCGTCAGATCTTGCATACATGTAGAGTCCACACGTGAAATGGACGTAGGCGCGCTGTGTGAAGCCCATCCGAGACGGTTCATCCGGATTGGTGATGCTTTTTGATATTATGCGTGCCGGGGAAAACTCCGTGTTGATATCCTGCTTTGTAGGACTAGAGGGTGCTACTGCATGCGCAGCAAGACCTGGGGGTGTGCCCCGGGAAGCACCCGAAGTTAGAAGCAGAAATGGAGTTTCTGTTCACTACCGCTGGCGTTAGCGTTATCGCCGGGCGGTAGCTCCCAGACTTGGTTCTGGTGATTTTATGCATTCTGAGGCAGTGGGAGTGCTACTGCATGTGCAGCAATGCCTGGGAGTGTGCCCCGGGAAGAACCTACAGCTAGAAGCCAAAATGGGGTTTCTGTGCGCTATCGCCAGGCGTTAGCGTTAACGCTGGCGACAGCTCCCAGACTGAGTTCTGGTGATGTTGTTGTGCCCACCTGTTGAGAGGACCTGAGGCCTGTGTGCCCGACCTGTGAGGGTGTCCTAGTGGATGACTTAGCGGCCCGTAGAGCCAACTAATTGAGAATACCTGGGCTGAGGGGACGCCATACCCGCTTTTCGTGTTGTACAACGAGAGCTGTGAACAACGGGCATTTGGCGAACCTGAAACTGCACCATTGCAGCACCTGATTAGTAAGTCTCGTACAACATGTCGGGAAGCAATGGGAAAGAGTCTTCGGACTACGGGATGTTCACAATTAAAGCATGGGAGAGCCCTGGTATTCGGGCCACCGACTTTAGCCTCGAAGGGCAAAGCCATCAAGAGTGGATGGTGGTGGAAGGCGGAGTACACCAAAGAGTGCCTGAGAGCACGAGACGTGGAGGCTATTCCCACGTTTGTGATTGATGCATATGTATGAATTGTTGTGGTCTGTGTCATATGCTTCATTCTGTTACATATATATATGTTGTGATGCTCTTGCAGGGACGGGAAACTGCCACCCCCTCGAAGGGGTGGGGTCGTTATAATTTGGTCAGCCGTTGCTGACCGTTGCCCTGTTTTGCCACCATTTTTGGTGGGCTTGTTGTACAGGTGCTGGACCGAGCGGGAACATAGCGGGCTGAAGCCCCTGCGCTGCTGCGGATCTTGAAGGCCTTTTTGATGTTCTCTTGTTTTCATGTATGGTCGGCCTACGCGCTGATGTTGGTAATTTGTAAGGCCGTCGTGCCTAAATTTTGTGTTGTAAAACATTTATTCCTATTTAGTAAAAGTGGACATACCCGGGTATGGTTTTTGGGGTTTATCTTGTCTCTTTTCAGCTTCCGCATAGAATGCTCTGAGTTAGGCTTCGTTGTATAGCGTCGTTCGATATTTCAATTAAGTGACGTTCCCGTTTGTTTTGTAGTATATGGCGTGGGGTCCCGACCAGACCCTCTGTTATATGCTCCCGAACGGATGGGGGTGTTACAAATTGGTATCAGCTTCTAGGGTTCCGTGTCCTTCTAAGGAATTCGTGGACGAATTCTTTTAAGGGGTGGTGAGCACGTGTGTGCGCTACCGTCGAGACCTAAATAAACCCAAAAGTGTCCACTTAGGAATAAAATGTAACAACAAACCAACAATTATTGCATGATTTTGGAACCTGAGTGTTCCTTTTATTGTTAGTTGCGACTGTGCTGTCGCCTAACTGTGTGATGCACTCGTATAGGGCACTCGAAGTGCAGCGGGACCGTCGCGTCCCCGTGACGTGGTTGAGAGTAGCGGGTCTGCTGAGGCTCCTACACCTCCGTCTGCTGAGATGGTTCGGCGAGTTACAGAAGCCGTTCTAGCTGCGTTGAATGGCCAGTCTGGAAGGCAAGGTCAACCGTCGGTGCAGGAAGTGGCCCCAGAGCCACTAAGAGTGGAGCAAGTCCCCGTGAGGCGTGCTGCTGAGCAACAGCTGAAGCACTTCTTGGGATTTCGACCTCCTCCATTTACCGGGGTTGAATCCCCAGCTGAGGCCGAGGACTGGCTGTCGCATATGGAGCGAATTCTGACAGCGACACAGTCGGATGAAGCGCAGAAAGTGACCTTCGCTACTTTCTTGTTGGAAAAGGAAGCCAGGCGGTGGTGGGATGAGGTAGAGAGGCGCCAGTTTGCGGGAAGGCGACTGGTTGATGTGCCGATGGAAGAGTTCTCGAGAATCTTCCTGGCAAGGTATGTGCCTCCGTCGCAGCAGATCGCGATGGAGAACCAGTTCCTGGATCTGACGCAGGGTGATAGACTGGTTGATGACTACCTGTATGAGTTCACCCACCTCGGGCGTTACGCTGGAACTTCTTTCGATGACGAGGGGAGAAGGGTGAACAGGTTCTACGGAGGTTTGCGTAGTGAGTTGCGGTACCTTCTGATAGGGCCGTTGACGCAGGGTTTCACGACCCTCGTTAGTTCAGCCCAAGCGCTTGAGCAGGACATGCTTAGGGAGAAGGGCAAGGTGGCTGTGGTCGAGGCAGTGCCGGAGTGCAAGACGCCGAGTGCGGCGAGGTTGCGGAGGTTGAATCGCTGGAAGAAGGCTCAATTATCTGGTCCAGTTCACTCTGCTTCGGGCGCGTCGTCTGGACGTGGCCCTATTATTTGTTCTACTTGTGGCAAGCCTGGCCATTTCTCTCGGGATTGCCGCAGTGGGCTTCCAAGGTCAGAGAAGAAGACTGGGCCATCTTATTCTGAGAAGGGGAAGGCGGTTGAGTCCACCGCCTCCCGTATGGCTCCCCCGCAGCCCAGAGTCTTCAGTCTTGGTCAGCATGAGGCTATCAAAGCCAAGGACGTCGTGACAGGTATAATTTAAGATACAATCCTTACTGTTTTATATACCTATTTTAGTGTCCATGCTAACCTTGTTTGGCGGCTTAGGCTTTATAATTGTTTTAGGCGTTCCTGCGAGAGCGCTATTCGATACTGGAGCTTCGCACTTCTTCTTATCGTCGGACTTCGTCCAACGTATTGGTGCACCGTCGATTGCTTCTGCAGATGGACTGGAGATCCTACGGCCGAATGGATATTCGATGCGTGTGGAGAGGAGTTGTTGCGTGAAGGTTCTAGTTGGAAGCCAGGTGTATGACCTGAAAGCTTCGTTACTCCCCCTGGTTGAGTTCGATGTAATCTTCGGCATGGACTGGCTGTCGGAACAGTGTGCGTGCATCGATTGCACCACCAAGGAGGTGAGGTTTGAGCAGTGTGCCGATCGTGAGACGGTCTTTGCGGGCATGCGTGGATCGAGCAAGATGCTGATGTCTGCTCTCCAGGTGTCCAAGGCAGTGCGACAGGGAGCAGAGTTATTCTTTGCTCTAGTGGAGGCTTCAACTGTTGGATCTTACGGCGCCCTTAGAGGGGGGGTGAATAAGGGAATAACATTCTTTCTATAATTTTCAAGATAATTACTAAATTGTTTTATAATGAAGGAGATTGACATAAACAATTTAGATTTAGAATTGAAAACTTAGAACACAATATAATAGAGATTACGCCAAATGATAGAAATCAAGTAAACACAAAAGAGACATGATTATATTATATGAAAAAGTGTTTACATAAATTTGATTTCTATATCGCTAGAAATCAGAGGCGTACAAATGTAAATTTCTTTTTGTTTACCAATCCTTCTCCCAAGGATCGGAAGGCTATCACTTGTCTCTCCCTAGACCAAGCCCAAGCCTATCCTCTAGATCTTCCCAAGATCTAGACGTAGCACACAAGGCCACGATTTCCCACCAAGCCACGCAAGGACTTGGACGCTCCGCACAAGGAAGCGATTTTCCCCTAAGCCACGCAAGGACTTAGACGCTCCGCACAAGGAAGCGATTTTCCCTACCAATACAAAGTAAAATGTATATAAATGAAAATACAAGATAAAATAAGAACTCCCTAGAAATTCAGATCTCTGAAAGGAAGGTTGAAGCCTCGAGATGATCCTTGATGTAGAAGCGCGTCCGATCTCGTCTTCAATTTCAAACCTTCTCAGCATAAATGGGAGTTCATGAGGTTCTGGAGCTCTCTGGATGGAATGCACTCAGGAAGGGACTTGAAATTCTGAATTGGTTGTTATGCACGAACACAAGGTGTCAATTTATAGAAAATCGCTGTCGGAAATTCCGACAGCGTTAAACTGCCGCTGGAGTGGCGTCGTGCGGGCAGTTGCTGTAACCGTTGAGCTGTCGCCTGGGCGACATCGCTGTCGGAAATCCGACAGCTCAAAACTGTCTTTCGTCGTGCTGCCGTGGAGGGAAGTAGTTGTAACTTCTCTGCTGTCGCCTGGGCGACAGTGGCTGTCGGAATTTTCCGACAGTGAAATTTCCCACATTCAAATTTAGCTCCAGCATGTAGATTGAGTCGTTCTCATCTCCGAAATGGGGTGGCACGTTCTGTAACTCTTCCTGGATTGAAAGTTATGGTCATTTTAAGATCAGCACACAAAACTCATCCAACCTGAGACTTGTCGTTCTCGGATCATGCCCATGAACGAGGACTTGTCTCCTCATTGAACCTGTACAACCTGGCCACTATAAACACACAAAAGACTAGATCAAATACATCATAGTATTTGTTATTCTCAAACCAAGAGATGCGGAAAGCAAGCTCCAACAATCTCCCCCTTTTGATAATAACAAATACCCATATGAGAAATTAGTGAGTTTATAGATAAGTGCGATAAAAGATATGCATGAATAAAAGGTTTACTGCGTGATAGATTTTACTCCCCCTAAATATCTATGTCACTAGATTTCTCATTTTATTCTCCCCCTTTTGTTATTACCAAAAGTGGGTTGTCATGATCGAGCAATATCACTCCCTCTACATAGATGCTTTCCATGAAAACTTTTTAATATACTCCCCCTAAATTGTATTCTCCCCCTAAATGTATGCTCCCCCTAAATGTTATAATTAATTGTAATGGTGCATTCTGAAAAATTGAGATTAGTAAGAGATTTCTTGAATTTATATTTCTCCCCCTTTTTTTTTGATATTATCAAAAGTTATTTTGAAATAAAGAATGAATAATTATGAAGAAATAATAAATATGGGAGTATATAAGAGTAATAGATTTTATGTCAAGAAGAAAAATAGGATGCAATCAAAAGCTTGTTAAATACTACTTGTTGAGAAAAATATAGGCATGATGTAACATAAAGTAGTAAGCAACATAGCTAACATGATAAAGTAAGCATTCTATTTTAAGATACCACTTGCTTAAAGGAAAACACAGTGTTAAAAATAATAAGCACTCTTAAACATAAACATCATTTTAGAAGATAAAACCATATAAAGGATAATGAGTTTTAAATTTGAAAAGTTGATGTTTGAGTTAAAGATTCAAGAGATGCTATTCCATTAAGATAAAAAAAAATTGCAAGCATGATTTCATAATATCAAGAAAAGATACACAAACTACAATGTAATAAAATTTTCATTTCAAGTAAACATAAACATTGTAGCGGTCATGCTTTGTTATCTAGTGCATTTACTTAAGTTTGTAGAGATTTGAGTAGATGAGCATTAGGATCCAATTCTCATGAGTAGAAGTTTTATGAAAGATAATGATGTGTACAAAGTAGTGTTTTGATAAAGTATACAAGTGAATCAATCAAAAACACATGACATATATAATGAAATAACACAACATTAAAATACACAAATAATATTACTTCCACACTATTTCAATGCACATGAATAAATAGTACAACTACCAAGGTGCTCTGCACACACAATGCTTATTAAGACTTATCAGGGTGCAAAGTAGTGCTTGGGGGATCACTTTTATACTTATTAGCTTTATTTTCAATTTTTTTTGTGATCCGGTGTACAAAAGAGAAGTGGTGTATAAATTGTTTGCTACAAGACACTTTACAATTCTTAGCCAAGGTGCTCAACCTCACAATGCTCATTAAGACTTATCAGGAGGGTGAGTAGTGCTTGGTGGAGTTTTCCTTGTCATTTATTATTTAATTTTTAGTTTAGTGACTAAGGACTCCGAATTCACTTGTTTTGCAAACATAGCATTTTACACCTCATTTCTCTAAAGAATAAGTGCATGAAAGACATAGAATTGTAATAACCAATTTAATGTTGTGTAGGTAATCTATTTAGGCATTTTAATTATTTATGTTATTATACTACACAATCATGTAAGAATAAGATTGTAAACACATGTAGGTTATCAAAAATAAGTGAGTGAATGAATCATTATCAAACATAATACATTACTCATACTTAGAGGCATGCTAAACATTTCTACACATGTTTATCTACAATCAATTTCATTGCACATAATAAGATAATTTTCAAGGCATGACAAATACAAAACAATGTTTTTAAGAAACTTGAAAGTTAAATTAAACATTGTATTTAATCCTTAATTGATATAATTAATCATCCATCCTTGACAATGGCAATGAACAACAATCATTTTTGTTTTTATAAATTTTTGAAATTTTTTTTATATATGGACAAAACAATAAACACACATAAAGAAAAACATAATTATGTTCTTTGAAATTGTTTTGTAATTTTGTATTTGTTTTTTTATATATATTCTCTGGAAATCATAGAAGTCTTTAATAGCCCTTTCAGTAAATGATATTCTATGCCAGAGAAATAAACAAAACTAACGTATGAGAAAATACATATATATATATATATATATATATTTTTTTTTTTTAAAAGAAATAAAATTTTGTTTTAAAAGGAATAAAAAGATAGAAAACTTTTTACAAACACACAAAATATTAAAATAATACCAGAAATAATTCAAAACAAAAAAATATTTTGGAGCAAAGGAGCTAACGCCAGGCATTAACTTCTTAACGCCAAAACAGAACTGTATTTCTTGATGTTTTGAAAAATATTTTTCTTAATTCGTTTGTATTATAAAGAGACCTTCCTTTAGTTGAAATTTCAGAGTATATTGATTAGATTCGAAGGCTCTTTTAACATGTATTTGGTGATTTTTCAAATACTTGTGTTTGGTAAAATCATTAAAGCTCGAAATATTAAAATATGCAAACACATGATGCAATGTTAGAATAAAAAAAATATGCATGATTTATGTATAAAGAGTGAGATAATGTTCATGCAATGAATATAGTATAAGTATATCTAAGATCAAGATACCTTAACTACATGACTACACTCTAGCCCCGTACTAAGTGACGGATGGGCATAAGGAGCTGCACACATGCCGTAGGTTGGGGTGTTAATCCCATATGCATACAAAAGATGACGCTCAACCTAGCACTCTTTCCCCCCAGTGCCTCTCAAGGCCCCACTGGAACCCTCCCCGGTTAAGGACAAGACATGACTTAGAGGTTAGGTCTCTAATGCACACAATCCTACGCCCTCGCTATTGTGAGACACATGTCATAGGTTAATGATTATGGATATACTAAGCGTTTTAGTCTAAGGATTGATTCATAAAACATGAGTTTATTTTAGTTTTAGAACATATTGTAGATTTTGAAATCACAATGTACTCATGAATTTTAAAGTTCAAATTTCTCTACCTTTAGCATGTCACTGTATTGATAATCCTAACATAAACACTAAATTGAGCATATACAAAGAGGTGCAGCTAGGATAATGAATTTAGATGTTATGCAAAATATGCTAAATTTATATAATTGGTTTGCATGTAATCAATTTTAGAGTTTTGAAAATTTATAGACCTAGAATGAAGTGATAATTCTATTTGATTTCATCTTGTTGATACCAAGTTAATTCATAGGTCTAAAGATAATGATATACATGCAAACAATAAAGATGCACATCACACACACAAAACAAGATATGAAACTATAATACCAATTGCAATCATATATTTCATAATTCCTAAGGTTGATAAAATTAGTTGATTTAAGATAGGTCTTGATGGATCATGAATTATGATATATGATTATAGTGAATTTTAGCATAGGATATTAATAGATCATGGTGGTGATTATGAAATCATATTCATCATTTTTGTACATTTTCTTTTTGATTTTATTTTTAGAAATTAGACAACAAATACAAGGTATTTGACAACAATGATGGTAAAAATAATTTTTAAGAGAAAATCAGAATTTTTAGGAAAATATGTTACCGCCAGCGTTAGTGATAACGCCTGGCGTTAGCAACAGAGTTACTATATTTGATTTAAAACACATTGTTTTTTATATTATTTGATTCTGATTTTTCTCGATTATGATTTTCAATATAGGGGCTATTATATGCATCAACGAAAAATAGACAAATATGCAATTAGTTGCGCATTTAATATTTTAGCCTAAGACCCCTAAAAATCCATTTAAATCCAATTTTGAAAGTAATTTCATTAGTCTTGATAATATCATTTAGAAAATTTAACATTCAATTTATAATGATAATATAAGACATTTATAGGCAAAGGATTTAAAAAGGATAAAACAAAAAGAAAAGATAGATCACTTAAAAATTATGACTTTATGTTTAATTTAATTCAATTTTGATTTGATAAACATTAGGCTTAAAATGTAAAAGTCATATTTCATAATATATCTAAGTGACCTTAGCGTGTTGGCTCAAAAATAAGAAAACAAACAAAAGAAAAAAAAACAATTAAGCATATCATGAAGTAGAGAATTGATATTTCATTTTTAATTGTTTCTACTTCATGCAAATGATAGGATACTAATGAATAAGAGATTTAGGTATCCAAAGGGGACCATGAGGGATGGTTCCTTTGGGTACCCAAATACGACATGATGATTTTTTAGGAGACAAGGATAAATGAGACCTTTCTATTAAAGTTGATGTGTCATTTTTCTTTAAGGGTCTCCATTCATACCTTGGTTGTTTATCTTTAAAATTCATATTATGATTATGTGACATCTTTATATGATTGTATTTGTTTGAAAAATAATTCATTTGAGATTTATGCTTATTCAAATTATTTTTCAAAATAGATTGATGTTGATAATCATAATGAATTTTATTATATGGATTATTTGAAAATTTACAAGAGTGATTGTCTTTCTTTAGAATTGAATGTTGAAAGAGTGAGTTACAAAATGTTGTAAATGATTGGTCCTTATTTAGATGATTTTCATTTCCACTCTTTCTTATAGACCTACTCTTATAATATGAAGTTAAGCTTTTAGACTTTTGAAAATTTGATAAACTAGAAAAAAGAGATTTTTCATTATATGAAAATTTTTGAATAAACATTTTTAATGATTCTAGTTTATCCTTTAAATTATCATTTTCTTTTATCAATTTTTCATTATGTTCTTTTGAAATTAAAAGTCCTTTTTCTAAAACCTTGAGTTCTTCTTTAAAAGAATTATAATCAAAACAAGGTTTAGCATTTTTAATTAAAGAGCATGAACAAGAATTTGAAACATCAATATAAGATTCTACTTTAGTGTTTGCTTTTAAAGTTTTATTTTCTAAACGTAATTTGGAATTAGCATGTTTCAACTTTGAAATTTTACGTTTAGCAAATTTAAGCACACGAAATGTAGAAATAGAATTAGTTACTAAAAGAGAAGATTTAGATTTTCTTACCTTGCTATAGTTTCTGTCTTCTCTTTTGCTTGATGTTTTGCCATCAACTGAGTCCAATATTGTGACGTTATCTTCTTCATCTTCCTCTTCCAAACAAGAGTGTCCATCATCCTTTCCGCTTGATGAGCATTCTATGGATCCATCCTTTGTGTAGCTTTCTTGAATACTTGCATAGGCTTGCATATTCTCCGGTTCTTGTGAATGTTCCGTACCTGTAGAAGGAGAATCATAAGTTCTTTCAAGAAAACTCCAAATTTCATATGCGGTAGGTAAAGTATAAATAAGTTTGAAAATATTTTTGTCTAACGCACAAAATATACTATTCATAGATTTTGCATTTAAAATAATTTCGTTTCTAGTTAGTACGCTAGATGGTTTTTTAATAGTAATATTCCAAACTTTTTTATCTAAGGCCTTAAGAAAATTTTTCATTAATATTTTCCACTCTTTAAAATTTTTGCCCATAAATAAAGGTGGTGATAATATTTTTTCATTTATATTAAAATTTTCCCACTAGTAGAAGCGAGATCATGATCAAGAGACGCCATTATTCCCGGTTGTTAAGCCGATTTGGAATAACCTTCCTCTGATACCAAGTGTTGGATCTTACGGCGCCCTTAGAGAGGGGGTGAATAAGGGAATAAAATTCTTTCTATAATTTTCAAGATAATTACTAAATTGTTTTATAATGAAGGAGATTGACATAAACAATTTAGATTTAGAATTGAAAACTTAGAACACAATATAATAGAGATTACGCCAAATGATAGAAATCAAGTAAACACAAAAGAGACATGATTATATTATATGAAAAAGTGTTTACATAAATTTGATTTCTATATCGCTAGAAATCGGAGGCGTACAAATGTAAATTTCTTTTTGTTTACCAATCCTTCTCCCAAGGATCGGAAGGCTATCACTTGTCTCTCCCTAGACCAAGCTCAAGTCTATCCTCTAGATCTTCCCAAGATCTAGACGTAGCACACAAGGCCACGATTTCCCACCAAGCCACGCAAGGACTTGGACGCTCCGCACAAGGAAGCGATTTTCCCCTAAGCCACGCAAGGACTTAGACGCTCCGCACAAGGAAGCGATTTTCCCTACCAATACAAAGTAAAATGTATATAAATGAAAATACAAGATAAAATAAGAAATCCCTAGAAATTCAGATCTCTGAAAGGAAGGTTGAAGCCTCGAGATGATCCTTGATGTAGAAGCGCGTCCGATCTCGTCTTCAATTTCAAACCTTCTCAGCATAAATGGGAGTTCATGAGGTTCTGGAGCTCTCTGGATGGAATGCACTCAGGAAGGGACTTGAAATTCTGAATTGGTTGTTATGCACGAACACAAGGTGTCAATTTATAGAAAATCGCTGTCGGAAATTCCGACAGTGACTGTCGGAATTTTCCGACAGCGTTAAACTGCCGCTGGAGTGGCGTCGTGCGGGCAGTTGCTGTAACCGTTGAGCTGTCGCCTGGGCGACATCGCTGTCCGAAATCCGACAGCTCAAAACTGCCTTTCGTCGTGCTGCCGTGGAGGGAAGTAGTTGTAACTTCTCTGCTGTCGCCTGGGCGACAGTGGCTGTCGGAATTTTCCGACAGTGAAATTTCCCACATTCAAATTTAGCTCCAGCATGTAGATTGAGTCGTTCTCATCTCCGAAATGGGGTGGCACGTTCTGTAACTCTTCCTGGATTGAAAGTTATGGTCATTTTAAGATCAGCACACAAAACTCATCCAACCTGAGACTTGTCGTTCTCGGATCATGCCCATGAACGAGGACTTGTCTCCTCATTGAACCTGTACAACCTGGCCACTATAAACACACAAAAGACTAGATCAAATACATCATGGTATTTGTTATTCTCAAACCAAGAGATGCGGAAAGCAAGCTCCAACATCAACGTCGAGGCCCAGCCTAGTGGATGTTCCGGTACTTTCAGAGTTCCCCGATGTGTTCCCGAGCGATCTCCCTAGTGCTCCACCGCAGCGGGAGATAGATTTCACGATTGAGTTGGTGCCAGGCGCTAAGCCTGTGGCCCGCTCGCCGTATCGTATGGCTCCGAAGGAGTTGGCGGAGTTGAAGCTGCAGTTGCAGGAGCTACTTGAGCAGGGCTACGTACGTCTGAGTTCCTCACCTTGGAGTGCACCGGTCCTCTTTGTCAAAAAGAAGGACGGTAGCCTGCGGCTTTGCATCGACTATCGGGAGCTAAACAAGCTGACCGAGAAGAATAAGTATCCTCTTCCGAGGATAGACGACTTGTTCGACCAGCTCGTTGGTTTGACAGTATACTCGAAGCTGGACTTGAAGTCCGGCTATTATCAGGTGCGGATCAGGGAGTGCGACATCCCGAAGACTGCCTTCAGTACAAGGTACGGGCAGTATGAGTTCACCGTGATGCCGTTTGGGCTGTCTAATGCGCCTTCGGTGTTTATGGACTTGATGCACCGGACTTTCCGAGAGTACCTCGACCGGTTTGTGATCGTCTTCCTTGACGACATACTGGTCTACTCTCAGTCCGAGGAGGAGCACGGTGATCACCTGCGAGTAGTCTTGGAGGTTCTGAGGAGGAGCCAGCTGTATGCCAAGTTCTCGAAGTGCGAGTTCTGGCTACCTTCTGTGGCGTTCTTAGGCCATGTGGTTAGTGGAGCGGGTGTGGCGGTAGATCCGGTGAAGGTTGCGGCCATCAGGGAGTTGCCTGTTCTTTCTACTGTAGCGGAGGTCCGTAGCTTTCTCGGGCTGGCCGGCTATTACAGGCGCTTCGTGGAGAACTTCTCACGGATCGCGCTGCCTCTTACGACGCTGACACGAAAGATGCAGGAGTTTATTTGGACGCCCGCGTGTGCACAGGCTTTCGAGGAGTTGAAGGGGCGGCTTACCACGGCTCCGATCTTATGTTTGCCTTGCGGCACGGAGGGCTATAAGATCTACAGCGACGCTTCTGGGAGCGGCCTTGGCTGTGTTCTGCAGCAGCATGGCAAGGTAGTAGCGTACGACTCTCGCCAGCTGAAGGTGCACGAGCGGAACTATCCGGTCCACGATTTAGAGTTGGCGGCGGTGATATTTGCCCTGAAGCTTTGGCGGCATTATGTGTATGGCGTGAAGATCGACATCTTCACGGACCATAAGAGCCTGACGTACCTTCTGACGCAGAAGGGGCTGAATATGCGACAGCAGAGGTGGATGGAGTTCCTTGGGGACTACACCTTCGAGATCCACTACACTCCCGGGAAGGGGAATGTTGTCGCAGATGCACTCAGTCGCAGGGCTCCAGCGCAGGCCAACTAGATTCAGATGCATGATGAGCACCTGATACGTGACCTGGAGGCCTTGGATATTTCTTGCGTGGAGAAGAGGAGCAGTGCCGGTGCCTGTTTGAGTTGGACTGAGGTGCAGTACGACCTCGCAGATAGAGTCCGCCAGGCTTTAGAACTCGATCCGAGTTTAAAGCGCTACGCGGAGGAGGCTGGTGGTGGGCCGGATGCCCAGTTTCAGGTGCGTGACGGGTTGCTGTGGAGAGCCGACCGTTTGTGCGTCCCCAAGGTGGGTGAGCTGCGCGATGAGTTGATGCACGAGGCGCATCGTACCAGGTATTCAGTTCATCCGGGGAGCACGAAGATGTACAAGGACATGAAGGTCCTTTTCTGGTGGCCGGGTATGAAGAGGGACATCGCTCACTACGTGGCCAAGTGCCACACTTGTGCGCTAGTGAAGGCGGAATGTCAGAAGCCCGGTGGCTTTTTGAAGTCATTGCCGGTTCCGGAGTGGAAATTCGATGACGTTTCCATGGATTTCGTGCATGGACTGCCGAGATCGCAGCGCAGGAACGATGCCATCTGGGTAGTCGTAGACCGGCTGACGAAGGTGGCGCACTTTATCCCCAACCGGAGGGATGACTCGGTGGAGAAGTTGGCGAAGCTGTATGTTGATATAGTAGTACGACTGCACAGTGTGCCCCGTAGCATCGTCAGTGATCGAGATGGACGCTTTACTTCGAGCGACTGGAGGCTAGTCAACCGTCTATTGGGTAAGAAGCTGCAGTTTAGCACGACCTTTTATCCTCAGACGGATGGCCAAACTGAGCGTACCAATAGGACGATGGAGGACATGCTCCGGATGTGCGTCCTGGATTTCGGCAAGGGGTGGGAAGATCACCTCTTTCTTGTTGAGTTCGCGTACAACAACAGCTACCAGGCAAGTATTCAGATGGCGCCTTTCGAGGCCCTCTATGGCAGGAAGTGTCGCACTCCCTTAGCTTGGGCGGAAACGGGCGAGACGAAGCTCTTCAAGAGGAAAGACGTCGAAGAGGCGACTTCGACGGTACGTATGATCTGGGAGAGGCTTTTGGTTGCGCAGGATAGGCAGGCGAAGTACTATAATGCGAAGCACCGCGACGTCCAGTTCGTCGTTGGCGATTGGGTTTACTTGAAGATCAGGTCGTTCAAGGGTGTATCCAGGATTCGACGCTTGAAAAAGCTGAGTCTGAGATACCTTGGACAGTTTGAGATCATCGAGCGCGTCGGCGAGGCGGCTTATAGGCTTGCACTATCGGTGGAACTGAGCGGGCTACACGATGTATTCCACATCTCCGTGTTGCGGAAGGCAGTGCAAGAGCCTACGCATGTGGTCGCGGCGGATCAGGTGCACGTGGATAGTGGGCTTATGACGGCGGTCAGGCCCGTTAGCATCGAGGATGCTGAGGTGCGTCAGTTGCGGAACAGGGCGATCCGTATGGTAAAGGTCTGTTGGGATAACTGCTGTACAACCCTCATATTTCCCGAGTCGGTGCGACCCGACCCGGATGAAGCCAAGATAGCAAGGGTGGCCAGGACGGACAAAACGACCACATGGGGCGGTCGAAACCGACCAAGGCAAAGAGAGGCCGCGGGGAAGGCGGGGGGAGCACCCGCTCCCCCGACTCTCTTCGGGCGAGTGGGAGGGGCCTCCCACTCTCCAATCACCCTTAGGCGAGTGGGAGAGACCCTCCCACTCACCCGGGCGAGTGGGAGGGGCCCTCCCACTCGCCGGCCGAGTGGGAGGGGCACTCCCACTCGCCGGGCGAGTGGGAGGGCACTCCCACTCGCCGAGCGAGTGGGAGGAGCCCTCCCACTCGCCGGCCACCTTGGGGGCGAGTGGGAGGGGCCCTCCCACTCGCCACCCCCCTTTAGGCGAGTGGGAGGGATTCCCCCACTCGCCCGGTACATTGGGGGGAGACCGGCATGGCCTCTCGTGAGGGGGGAAGTGGGCATCTCGAGTCCCACTCGCTCCCCCTCATGCGTTGATCGTTCGTGGTCATGGTTGGACTGCGGATAGCAGGATCTTGGCTATCCGCAGTCCATTTTTGGGAAAGTCTATAAATAGACCCCCATGGGCACCTTGGGAAGGGTTGGTTCCTACCCCCTCCCTCGCGTATGAGCAAGCACTACCCCTCCCCTCCCCTTGACGTTGAAGGTGGTCGGTGAGGTGTTCCTTAGTGCCCTCCAAGGTGCCCAGGCTCAGCATTGGCTTGGGAGGGGAAGCGCTCTAAGATCTTTCGGGTATGTGGTGGGACCTCCTCGCTGAAGCTTAAGGGGTTCGTTTCTAGACTCACGTGCTCTTCAAGGGCAAGTTCTCCTAGTTCTTAGTGACTGGTCAAGGGTCTCGCTCAGGTCAAGTAAGGGTTAGCTGCATCCCCCTTGCGAACGTCGAAACCGGGTTACTGGTTTCAACAACTGCGGTCGCGAGGAGCTCTCATGGGAGCGTGAGCCGACCATGATGGAGGAGTTCCCCGAGCTGTTTCGGTGACATTTATCTCTCTTTTTTTCCCTTTTTGTAAAGACCTTTTTGGATATATATATGCCTGTTTTTACAAATTTCGGGACGAAATTTTTATAAGAAGGGGAGGGTTGTAAGACCTCAAATCAGAAAGGTTGGATTTCTGGAATCCAGCACTATCGCTGGCAGTAGTGTTACCGCCCGGCGATAGTGAGTTGTCGACACCAAGGGTTAGGTGTCAGCCCAGGTGGTTGGTCGACCAGTGGGCTCGGAATTCTTGAGCAGGCGTTATCGCTGGTGATAGCGACTATCGCCCGGCGATAGCGTTCTGTTGAGAAGGTTTCTGTCTAGAGGCTATCGCGCGGCGTTAGTGCTAACGCCGGCGACAGCATGACGCGTGGCAGTCACTGATCTTAGGCAGTGGCGTTGACCAGTCGGAGTCGGTTCTTTAGCGCTATCGCCAGGCGATAGCGCTACCGCCCGGCGACAGCTCCAAAATGTACTTTGCGGAAGAAATCATGGGCATTGAGGGCCAATTGACTTTTGGGTCGGTTTTGGACGGTCTTGGCTCGGGAGCTGGCATAGGGTGGCCGAAACCCTCTTGAAACCCATTATTTTCTAAGGGTTTTAATTAAGAGAGAGGGAGAGCTTTGGAGAAGGAGATCAAATAGTAAACCCTAGCCTAGAGCTTGAATTTGGTGGAGCTACACTCATCGGAATCCCTCAACGTTGGTGGCTACGCGTAGAGGAGGGCTAGATGCTCCTTTCTAACCGTGCCAAAAATCAAGCTATGGCCTCGAAGCGACGTCTAAGTGTAACGATCCTTTCTACCCTCTTTTGGACATGTGTTAGTCCATTTCCGTGCATCTTTGAGGTCCCTACCCAAAAGGGTGAGGTCGTGACCTCCGACGGGTGGATTCGTGTTATCCCCGTCAGATCTTGCATACATGTAGAGTCCACGCGTGAAATGGATGTAGGCGCACTGTGTGAAGCCCATCCGAGACGGTTAGTCCGGATTGGTGATGCTTTTTGATATTATGCGTGCCGGGGAAAACTCTGTGTTGATATCCTGCTTCGTAGGACTAGAGGGTGCTATTGCATGCGCAGCAACGCCTGGGGGTGTGCCCCGGGAAGCACCCGAAGTTAGAAGCAGAAATGGAGTTTCTGTTCACTACCGCTGGCGTTAGCGTTATCGCCGGGCGGTAGCTCCCAGACTTGGTTCTGGTGATTTTGTGCGTTCTGAGGCAGTGGGAGTGCTACTGCATGTGCAGCAATGCCTGGGGGTGTGCCCCAGGAAGCACCCACAGCTAGAAGCCAAAATGGGGTTTCTGTGCGCTATCGCCAGGCGTTAGCGTTAACGCTGGCGACAGCTCCCAGACTGAGTTCTGGTGATGTTATTGTGCCCACCTATTGAGAGGACCTGAGGCCTATGTGCTCGACCTGTGAGGGTGTCCTGGTGGATGACTTAGCGGCCTGTAAAGCCGGCTAATTGAGAATACCTGGGCTGAGGGGACGCCATACCCGCTTTTCATGTTGTACAACAAGAGCTGTGAACAACGGGCATTTGGCAAACCTGAAACCGCACCATTGCAGCACCTGATTAGTAAGTCTCATACAACATGTCGGGAAGCAATGGGAAAGAGTCTTCGGACTACGGGATGTTCACAATTAAAGCACGGGAGAGCCCTGGTATTCGGGCCACCGACTTTAGCCTCGAAGGGCAAAGCCATCAAGAGTGGATGGTGGTGGAAGGCGGAGTACACCAAAGAGTGCCTGAGAGCACGAGACGTGGAGGCCATTACCACGTTTGTGATTGATGCATATGTATGAATTGTTGTGGTCCGTGTCAGCCGCTTCATTCTGTTATATATATATGATGTGATGCTCTTGCAGGGACGGGAAACTGCCACCCCCTCGAAGGGGTGGGGTCGTTATAATTTGGTCAGCCGTTGCTGACCGTTGCCCTGTTTTGCCACCGTTTTTGGTGGGCTTGTTGTACAGGTGCTGCACCGAGCGGGAACATAGCGGGCTGAAGCCCCTGCGCTACTGCGGCCCTTGAAGGCCTTTTTGATGTTCTCTTGTTTTCATGTATGGCCGGCCTGCGCGCCGATGTTGGTAATTTGTAAGGCCGTCGTTCCTAAATTTTGTGTTGTAAAACATTTATACCTATTTAGTAAAAGTGGACATACCCGGGTATGGGTTTTGGGGTATATCTTGTCTCTTTTCAGCTTACGCATAGAATGCTCTGAGTTAGGCTTCGTTGTATAGCGTCGTTCGATATTTCAATTAAGTAACGTTCCCGTTTGTTTTGTAGTATATGGCGTGGGGCACCGGCCGGACCCTCTGTTATATGCTCCCGAACGGATGGGGGTGTTACACGTCGACCCTGCCGGCTACGATCATAGTGCGAGCAATAGTAATAATGAGTACAAGAGTGAGTACAAACTAAACAAAAGGATTCCACAAATCACATTCCAATATATATAGAAAGCTAATCAAAACGATATATATATAAGTCCGAGCATGAAAATAGAGAGTACATAAATGAAAGGGCTTAAGCCCGGTACATCATGAAACAAATCTCTCACATCTCACATCCTCTCTACATGTGGAAGCTATCTCAACATCACTCATCACTAACACTCAAAATGTAATCCACCTGATGTCTCGTGGCCGCTACCCGCTGCGTCGCTGGCTGCTCAGGTCCTGCCCTCGTCTCCTGCGGTGCGTGCGACAGCTCCGTCTCCTCGGAATCTAGATTGTTTTTCGGCCCCAATGCAAACCGTCAGTCAAAAATGACCGAGCTCGCTAGGTCCTCTCCTCCTCCTGCGACTCCTAGGTACCGCGCGGGAGGAAGAAGCGGGGGACGAGCAAGGAACAAGCAGGTGACAGGGAAAGTAAACTAGTATATACACAAATTCTAAGCTACACAAGTGTAAAAGGGGCTAATCTAATCATGTATAAGCAGGAGTATAAGCAGGAGTATAATAAAGGTGTACAGCAGTAAGTAAACAGTAAGTAAAGCAAGTGAAGCAAAGCAGTAAGAACAGTAGCGACAAGTAATCAATCTCGTACCCTAACTTATATGAATGCCCATATAAACTTATAAGTTAGGATTTCCAGGATTGATCTCATCATATAAAAGAGCCCATACTAATTTATATGATGAGGATCTGCAAGTGCGTATGCTATGCTTATGCTATGAATGATTAAGCAATGAACTCACACACACGACTCTGTGACACACGATGGTAGTGGACCGGGCTGTCCACTCCTAGGCAGGTATACACTCTACCAGGCCTAGACCGCACGTACGCCTCGACCATAAACAACCGCGGAGCTCTGCGTACTCTTTGCTGGAGTCCACCAGACTGTGAGCCAAGTGAGAGGTGTCTTCGGGGAACTGTCGTCCCGACACGCAGCCAAGCTGGCCCCTTAGACCCCTACACACCCGCTTAGTCAACGTACCGCGGTCGGAGTGACAACCTACCTAGTACCGAAGACCTGCCACATTTCTGAGAATGTTACCAGGATAATCATCCCCTCGAGGTTCCCGCTCGTCTAACCGGGCACCACAATCCTGCCACTCCCGCAACTGGGAGGAGGTACATAAATTCAATCTTACCCTACTATGCCTACTCTTGCCTACTTTAATTGTTATTGCAATTTAGGGTTAATCTTGGACTTCCCGAGGTACACCCGGTGAAGGGCTCTCATCGGTACTAGGGAACACGATGGGCTGAATCCCAAACTCTCTTTTACCAGATACTTAATTGGTTGGTGATTTATTGCTCCTTCTTTATATCGCTCTTAAATAGATAGTGAATTTGGACACTAGACTTTCTTGGCCCAATTGGGCCAAGTGCAGCTTTCCCTCTCTCTCCTGACTTAAACTTGACCTGAATCCCTCAAGTGGTGACCCCTCATGGGTAGACATATTAATCATGAGCTCCTTATCACTACACCTCAGTCATCTTCCAAGTCCCATGGGTCTAGAGGGTCAGATTACAAAAATCCAGTTTTGCTAAACGCAGACCGCCTAAGGGTAATCCACCTTCCCAAAGGGAAAACCCTAACCACAGGTCCTATGGTTCCACAAATTTTATCCAAGGTTACTACTGACCTAAATAGAACATGGTTCAATTTTCATAATTTTCCAACTTAGTTTAATATTTAATTATTTTTCTTGAATATTGTGACACACCCTAAATTGTTCATGGAGTACTCTAAATTTTGGTCCAATGCCTACCAAATAATTATCATGTATGTATACTGAAGTCAAATGCATAACTACAAAGGATGTAGGTTCATAATTAATGTTTTGCCCCTGAATCAAATAATTGAAGATAAATCCAAAATCACCCAATTAATTAAATAAATATCAAAATTGCATTGTAAAATCCAGAAAAATTCCCATACGTTATTGTCATTGATGTGATCCTCATATAAAAATAGAGTTTCAAGGTGATTTTCTGAAGTATTTGTATAAGTCATCAAAAGGGCATAAATGGTAATTTCCTTATGAATACAAACTTTTCCACTATAAGTGTTCCAAGTAAAATTTCATATACCACATATCACCATAGGTAACCTTCCTATAGATTTTGGGGGCTTTATGTATGGTTTTACTATACATCATAATTAAATTCCCAAAACCTAGGTTTTTCACAAAAATCAAAAAATGGATAAGTTCCTAAGTAAATGGCACGCCAAATGATTTCAATGCTTTAGAATATGAATGTCAATGTCTGGCCTAAATTTCAGAATTTTTTCGAGGACAAATGCCATTTAATATTAATTTATTTTCAAAAGTGGCATATGTGTAAATTCAACCAAAGAGGCATGGAAAATCATCAAGGATCATAAGATTAAATCCAGAGGGTACTAATACTTCAATTGACATCATTGTTCAATTTGGTAAGGTGAAGATAACCCCAAGTTCTTGATTTGACTTGATCCATCAATTAAGCAATTTCTCCAAAAATCAAAATAAATACTAATTAAATAGTAAAAATCTCATGATAATTATCCTAGCCCTATAACACTATCCTCCACCTAGGGATGAAGTTTGGTTGTCTAGATATGTGTTTAGGTCCTAGTTGCTTCATTAAGGCCCAAAAGGGCAATTAAGTAATTTTAGAGGTATGGGCTAGGGTTTTTGGTCTCCATTGCTCCAATCACCCATTAATGATGAGCAAGACCCTACACAATCCCTAAGCCCCATTACCACTGGATTTGGATTGTACAACCCCGTACCCGTCGGGTGGGACCCTCCCCAGATGGCCAGGACCCGAGTGTGACGCCCCCAATATTTTGATATTTAATAAATTCGGGACGTGGTCTGCGTTTAGCGGGTTTGGGTGCGTTTAGCAGGTATGGTCTGCGGGTAGCCAGTTGGGGCTAGGGTTTTTTATAAAACCTAGAAACTAAACCCCCCCTAAGGCGACTCCTCCCCCAGCGGCAAGCCCGACCTCCCCCTCTCTCTCTCGGTTCTTTGGAGCAGCGGCAAGCCCGACCTCCCCCTCTCTCTCTCGGTTCTTTGGAGCAGCGGCAAGCCCGACCTCCCCCTCTCTCTCTCGGTTCTTTGGAGCAGCGGCAAGCCCGACCTCCCCCCTCTCTCTCGGTTCTTTGGAGCAGCGGAAGGAGGAGGCCCGACCCCCCTTCGTCTCTTCGTCTCGCGTCAGGAGGGAGGAGGCCCGATCCCGACCCCCCTTCGTCTCTTTGCCTCGCCGCCAGCAACAGCAGGAGGCCGACCCTCGCTCCGGCCGGAAGCACCTCTCCCGTGGCCGTCCGAGGTGAGATCCGGCCGGGAGCTCCTCTCCCGTGGCCGTCCGAGGTGAGATCCGTCCGGGAGCTCCTCTCCCATGGCCGTCCGAGGCAAGATCCGGCCGGGAGCTCCTCTCCCGTGGCCGACCGAGGCGAGATCCGGCCGGGAGCTCTTCTCCCGTGGCCGTCCGAGACGAAATCCGGCCGGGAGCTCCTCTCTGTGGCCGACCGGAGCGAGGAGTGTCGGGGGTTTCTCTCTCGCCACTCCTCTTCTTGTCTCCAAAGCATGAAAGTGGAGGCATATCAGATCGTGTAAAGCCGCTATGGACGCTGGACGTCGAGCTCGCGCAAGGTCTTCGGTTGCGACACCGCCAAGGCACGCGTCAAGGGTAACGAATTTCAACTCGGGCAGGTGAAGCCTTCAATTCTCATATTTGCATGGAAGCCCCTCTCCACCAATGGGTGGGGGGAGGGAGCTCTCCGACGGGTTGACGTGCGCGTCCCCGCTATTAACTGCATTAGCGCCCTGAAATGTGAGTACGGGTTTAGGCATTCTGTGTGAAGCCCATCCGGGTGTGTAGACCGGATTGGTGATGTTGCTGTGTGAAGCCCATCCGGGTGTGTAGACCGGATTGGTGATGTTGTTGTGTGAAGCCCATCCGGGTGTGTAGACCGGATTGGTGATGTTGTTGTGTGAAGCCCATCCGGGTGTGTAGACCGGATTGGTGATGTTGCTGTGTGAAGCCCATCCGGGTGTGTAGACCGGATTGGTGATGTTGCTGTGTGAAGCCCATCCGGGTGTGTAGACCGGATTGGTGATGTTTCTGTGTGAAGCCCGTCCGGACGTGGGGGCCGGATTGGTGATGTTTTGGGGACCCCGGAGAAGACTCTGTGGAAGATATTTAGTATTTGCTCGTATTTGTAAAATGTCGCCGCCTCGGGAAAGGGGTGTGGGCAATGTAGCTCGGTTTGCTTCAGTTGGCCGAGGCTCAGTTTGCTACCGCATGGCGAGACGTTGGCGTACAGGTGTCGCAGTACCAAGCAGGGGGTTGCGGGCTTAAGCCCAAAGTTGTGCCGCCCCGAGAAGGGCTTATTTATTTATATTTGTCGGCCTGCGTGCCGAAGTATGGAGCTTATGCACTTGTAAATTAAAATGTCTGTGATGCCCTCTTATGTAGCTTATATTTTTATCGTAGGCGAGTGGTATTTTCACGAACCACTCGCCCCGTGGGAACCCCGAGGTGAAATTACCGGGAAGACCTTAAGGGTCAGTTAATTAACTCTTAGAACGGCGAAGTTACGCTGTCGGCAGTCCCATTTGGGCTGCGTATAGTTAGACTGTTTGTCGGGATTACGCTATCGACGGCCCGGACGAGGAACGCTATAAATAGACCCAAGAGAGCACCTTTAGGAATGGGATTCGGTTTGGGATTTCCCTTTAGATGTTTTGGTTGGCCAAGAGAGTCTCCCAATGGTGCTTTGTCTCAGCTTTGGCTTGGGAGGGGAAGCGCTCAACGATCTTCCGGGTTAGTGGCGGGACCTCCTCGCTGTGACTAAGGTCTTAGTCAATCTTCCTAGTTTCCTGTCTACCTTCTCTGAGGGATCAGTAAGGGCTAGCCGCCCCTCATCTCGGTGGGGGCCCCGAACTCCACAAGAGACCGAGAAATCGGTTTCAACATTTTAGTGCGGTGAGCGTGGAGTGTGGCTGGTCCAAGAAAGTTCCAAAGAGCAGACATGACAGGAGGCGAGGATCAAGGCGAGGGGTTCAGCGAGCCACCGCAGGTGGTAACACCGAGGATGTTCGCGGACTTCAGGAGGGTGGTGCCGGAAAATATTCTACGTACCAATCTTCTTCTGAACTTTTTTCTACTTGAAGTGATCCCGAAAAATGTATATACCATTTTTTCTCCCCTACGACATTCACTTTTGCACAAGCCAAGTATACGTCATAAAGAAATTCTAGACGTAATACGAAGGGATCTGGTACTATCAACTAATGCTGTGAAGTGAATCATTGAGAGGTTTCGTGGTTCAATGTCATTTTTTTAGTAAGATAGAAAATGCAAAGTCTCTTCAACCGGATAAATGCTCATTTCGGAGGAGACATTGTCATCTCAGAGTTTTCTTGTGAGCATCTATTAACATTATGTTTAAAACTTTTGTTTTCTTGTATCAGTTAAGTCCAGGAAGCTCTACACAACGGTTGTTGCCAAATAGGGATGACATAATGTCATAGAGAGAGTCAATTTACTCAAATGGTCTACCACAACAAAGATTATTTCCTTCCAGTGAGATCTAGACACTGCATTTACTGATATAGTCGTGAAAGGTGACCTTGAGCTTCTTCCAATAATAGAGTTGTTTGGGCAATTAAGTGGTTGTTATTCCTGAATGCCCACCAATTCCAGTGTCATGATATAACTGTAATTAAAATTTCTTAACTTCATCATCTCCAGTTACAAACTTTCGCTTCCGCTTCAACACTGTATTAACACCCTGATAATCGGGCTTATATGTATTATCTTCTTTCCTCTTAACTAATTCTTCTATTATAAAATGTGACCCCAATAGCCTCATGTACGTTTGATTCTTTTCAATAAATAAGATGTCATAACTACTAGGGCCACTAGTCGTGCCTCAACTTCCTGGTGTTGTCTTGACAAACCATTTGCACCGTTGTTTTCACTACTTTTTTCATATGCAAGTCATATCCCAGAAACTTGGTGATATATTTTTGGTGTTGTTGAGTGGTGTTTCTCCGCTTCATCAAATATTTTGACCGCGATGGTTTGTGCTAATATAACTATCAGATAATGTTAAAACGATAGTAAGTTAAATGTGCTCATCACTAGCCCAAATATTTTATTGACCGAGTTTTTGTCGAAGAAGGGTAAAATTGCAGACGCTACTGCTAAGCTTTTTATTTAAGGTAAGCCCTTTTTCAAAAAAAAAGGGGTAAGAACCATACAGATTGTGTTTTACTTGATCTTATGGCCAGTTTTACACTTAACATTGAAGAAAGTTATTTACATCTCAAAGTAGGCGGTGTTAGTACTTTTTACTTGGTTCAAGAATTGTGCGCTCAATAAGGCTTGGTCCGGCCTGCACTATGATTTTGGCATCACAAGGCTTCCGATTTTGTTTATCATGCCGCTCTCGCGATTTTGCCCCATTCTGTGAGCCCCGTTCTCATGAGATCCCGGGTTATGCCTAGATTATTTTACCCTATCCATTGTCGAGAAGTTGATAGCGTTTTAGAAGCTTGAACCCAATTGGGAAGGGCCGTATATTGTGAATGAGGCGCTCAGGTCCGGGGGATATCATCTCCAGGATGTGGAAGGGGTACCCCTCGGCCGGGCTGGAAGTGGAGATAACCTGAGAAGATTTTATCCTTGAAAGTTCTTTCCTTTTATACATATAACTATTAAATTCATTGACTGTGGTGACTCATATGTTGGCTTGGTGACTAAAAAGTTGGATATGTTGGTGCTGGAATGCCCCAGATCGATTCCGCTCCCGGGCTCTCACCTAGACGGGGGGTTCAGGTTGATCTCTGGAGAGGCTGGCAAGGTTGGATATGTTGGTGCTGGAATGCCCCAGATCGATTCCGCTCCCGGGCTCTCACCTAGACAGGGGGTTCAGGTTGATCTCTGGAGAGGCTGGCAAGGTTGGATATGTTGGTGCTGGAATGCCCCAGATCGATTCCGCTCCCGGGCTCTCACCTATACGGGGGGTTCAGGTTGATCTCTGGAGAGGCTGGCAAGGTTGGATATGTTGGTGCTGGAATGCCCCAGATCGATTCCGCTCCCGAGCTCTCACTAGACGGGGGGTTCAGGTTGATCTCTGGAGAGGCTGGCAAGGTTGGATATGTTGGTGCTGGAATGCGCCAGATCGATTCCGCTCCCGGGCTCTCACTAGACGGGGGGTTCAGGTTGATCTCTGGAGAGGCTGGCAAGGTTGGATATGTTGGTGCTGGAATGCCCCAGATCGATTCCGCTCCCGGGCTCTCACTAGACGGGGGGTTCAGGTTGATCTCTGGAGAGGCTGGCAAGGTGACAAGTTCTTTGGAATGGCAGGTTGACCTCTCGTGGAGGCTCTTTGGTTTCAGCTCCGTGATGGTTCCGCTGCTCGGGCTCTCATCTAACCGGCAGAGCGGGTAAACCTCTCGGATGACAGTTTGAGACAGGATGAGATTCAATATAAGGCTTTAGCATATAAGAGATCAGTTATGCTTGTTAAATTGATAGTTTTCACTGACAATCGAAGTTCTTTAGAGAATAGTTTTGAAAACAAAAGCTTAAGATAACGAATCCTACAATGTCAAAACATTATTTGATTAGTTTTAGAAACAAAATCAGATTCATTTGGAATTGTCAATGCATGATTGGTTATGTAATCATTATAGATAATAGTGAACATTCTTTTCCTCAGCACTGTCAATCATCCCTGAGGCCCATTCCTGAATGACACAATATGCAACAGTAAAAATAACTGCAATCTAAATTATGAGTTTGCTTGCTAATAGACAGTAAGTAGCATGACATTCTAAGAACATGAAGGGCATAATGTTTCGACCATAAAAAAGAAGGCATAGTGTATAACCAAGGTTGTTGACAACCCAATTGATCATTTGAAGGCAACAAAGGGGAAAGTTATCACGTCAGGACAAATAGGAGCACAAAAGGGAAGAATCATCATTCACATGATTATATACCAATTTTTTTTTTCGGGTCGGCTCCCACCCTCCGGATACTTGGGGTTGGAAATTTCTTTCCGAGCGTGGGACACGCTCGCAAAGAGCGGGGATTGTGTACAACCCCGTACCCGTCGGGTGGGACCCTCCCCAGATGGCCAGGACCCGAGTGTGACCCCCCCCCCCCAATATTTTGATATTTAATAAATTCGGGACGTGGTCTGCGTTTAGCGGGTTTGGGTGCCTTTAGGGTGCGTTTAGCAGGTATGGTCTGCGGGTAGCCAGTTGGGGCTAGGGTTTTTTTATAAAACCTAGAAACTAAACCCCCCCTAAGGCGAATCCTCCCCCAGCGGCAAGCCCGACCTCCCCCTCTCTCTCTCGGTTCTTTGGAGCAGCGGCAAGCCCGACCTCCCCCTCTCTCTCTCGGTTCTTTGGAGCAGCGGCAAGCCCGACCTCCCCCTCTCTCTCTCGGTTCTTTGGAGCAGCGGCAAGCCCGACCTCCCCCCTCTCTCTCGGTTCTTTGGAGCAGCGGAAGGAGGAGGCCCGACCCCCCTTCGTCTCTTCGTCTCGCGCCAGGAGGGAGGAGGCCCGATCCCGACCCCCCTTCGTCTCTTTGCCTCGCCGCCAGCAACAGCAGGAGGCCGACCCTCGCTCCGGCCGGAAGCACCTCTCCCGTGGCCGTCCGAGGTGAGATCCGGCCGGGAGCTCCTCTCCCGTGGCCGTCCGAGGTGAGATCCGGCCGGGAGCTCCTCTCCCATGGCCGTCCGAGGCAAGATCCGGCCGGGAGCTCCTCCCCCGTGGCCGACCGAGGCGAGATCCGGCCGGGATCTCTTCTCCCGTGGTCGTCCGAGACGAAATACGTCTGGGAGCTCCTCTCCCGTGGCCGACCGGAGCGAGGAGTGTCGGGGGTTTCTCTCCCGCCACTCCTCTTCTTGTCTCCAAATCCGACCGGAGTGGTTGCTGTGTGAAGCCCATCCGGGTGTGTACACCGGATTGGTGATGTTGCTGTGTGAAGCCCATCCGGGTGTGTAGACCGGATTGGTGATGTTGCTGTGTGAAGCCCATCCGGGTGTGTAGACCGGATTGGTGATGTTGCTGTGTGAAGCCCATCCGGGTGTGTAGACCGGATTGGTGATGTTTCTATGTGAAGCCCGTCCGGACGTGGGGGCCGGATTGGTGATGTTTTGGGGACCCAGGAGAAGTCTCTGTGGAAGATATTTAGTATTTGCTCGTATTTGTAAAATGTCTCCGCCTCGGGAAAGGGGTGTGGGCAATGTAGCTCGGTTTGCTTCAGTTGGCCGAGGCTCAGTTTGCTACCGCATGGCGAGACGTTGGCGTACAGGTGTCGCAGTACCAAGCAGTTGGTTGCGGGCTTAAGCCCAAAGTTGTGCCGCCCCGAGAAGGGCTTATTTATTTATATTTGCCGGCCTGCGTGCCGAAGTATGGAGCTTATGCTCTTGTAAATTAAAATGCCTGTGATGCCCTCTTATGTAGCTTATATTTTTATCGTAGGCGAGTGGTGTTTTCACGAACCACTCACCCCGTGGGAACCCCGAGGTGAAATTACCGGGAAGACCTTAAGGGTCAGTTAATTAACTCTTAGAACGGCGGAGTTACGCTGTCGGCAGTCCCATTTGGGCTGCGTATAGTTAGACTGTTTGTCGGGATTACGCTATCGACGGCCCGGACGAGGAACGCTATAAATAGACCCAAGAGAGCACCTTTAGGAATGGGATTCGGTTTGGGATTTCCCTTTAGATGTTTTGGTTGGCCAAGAGAGTCTCCCAATGGTGCTTTGTCTCAGCTTTGGCTTGGGAGGGGAAGCGCTCAACGATCTTCCGGGTTAGTGGAGGGACCTCCTCGCTGTGACTAAGGTCTTAGTCAATCTTCCTAGTTTCCTGTCTACTTTCTCTGAGGGATTAGTAAGGGCTAGCCGCCCCTCATCTCGGTGGGGGCCCCGAACTCCACAAGTGACCGAGAAATCGGTTTCAACATGGATAAGCCCTTAAGGCTAAGCTCCAAAATCCACAAGCCACCAAGGCTAAGTGGTTTTCAAACCTAGGACATCAAAATGTCCCTTGGGGGTTCACCATTAAGATGAACTCCAATTGTCCTCAAATTTGAAACAGAGGCTACTCATATACATATCTACATGCCACCAAAAATTTGGGGCCATTAGGGGTGATTACACCCACTAATTATTCTTAGGTCAATTTTCTAAGTTATGATCAAAACTATAACAAAAAGTGCCCTAAACATACAAATATTTGGGCACAGGGTAGGCCTTGGGTGGGCACTGATGTGGCCAAAATTTCAACCCCATAGTCTCACCCATTCAAAAGATATTAAGGTTTTAGTGGGCTGACCCCACCTAGGACCAGCCCTAGGAAAAAGGCTCCTCTGGGGTCTACAGACCTCCAAATGCCAAAATCTTAGTTTCTAATCAAACTAGACATTTATGGCTACAATAGTGTGTCTCACACCATTTTCATGATTTGGCCATTAAGGGCCTCAATTTGGCTCCTTAAGTTAAATCAATTTTCTGGCCCAACACACACAAACCCTTAAGCCATCCTCACTCCAAAGAGGGTTCACCCACAAGGAGTGGTCCAATGGACCAATACTTTTTACAGTGTGTGGACTTAGCCTAAACTTCACCCCACCCTAATTTGGGGTCCCCACTAGGGGGTTTGGCCACCTAATTATCATAAATTTAATTTTCAATGTTTGGACAAAAACTATAGAAAAGTGTGCCACAAAAATTCTGATTTTTGGGCACAATGTGGCCAAAATTTTCAATGTTTGGCCACCTAATTTCAGCCCTAAACTCCAAGCCAAATGAGAGTTATGGTTGTTTTAGTGGTAGAAATTATTTTGTACCAGCCTCAGAAAAATGGCTCTACAGGAGTCAAATCAACTCCAAATGATTTGATCTAAGGTTCAAATGAAAGTAGACTTCCGGATCTACAAAAGTTGTCTCAGTGCATTTTTTGATTTATGGCCTCTAAGGGACTTAAAATTAAGCTACAAAAATGCTACAGAAACTGGCTAACAGCACGCCAAGGATATATTACTTAAGGCGCTGATCGCGCACGAATCTTAACGCAGATCGGGCGGCGCTCCTTCATCGTCTTTCTCGAGCCAACGGTCCAGATCAGCCCGCCCTAGAGCCGTTTCAAACTGGAATTCCCGGCATCCTTCCATCTCCCTGGCCAGCCACCGCCACCACCACCTCCGTTGAGGTGGTGCCGATCGATTGACGGTGGATTGGTCGCCGGAGGAGGCGGTTTCCGACGGTTCTACCAAGAAGCCCAAATGGCGAATAACGGGAGAACTCCGAAATGAACTCGGCTCACTTGAGCTCAAACTCGACTCCTAACAGTCCTAGATGCTAGCACAGTCAGAGGGGGGAGAAGCGAACCTGGAAACGAGCTAGGCGGCGAGTATTCCGGCGGTTTGCCATCTCCTTCTCCGTCTCCGGCGAGCTCTCGTCAGCTAGCAATCCTCTACAGAATTCCTCGAACCAAAGCCCCTCTCCGACTGTAAAGGAGCTTCTGAAGCTCGTGGAGGGGTTTAAATAGGGAGAGGAGGCCGGCCTTGGAAGATTTGAAGCTGGAGGTCACCGGATTGCCACCTCAGCCGACATGGCTGCCTTCACCAGCTTTCCAGCTCCTCCTCAGCACTCATCTCCCTTCAAGGAAGAGCCCGAGGCTGATTGGGAGGAGAGAGAGGGAGAGGGGAAGGCTTTTGCTTTAACTTTTCACTTTTTGTCCCCTCCTTTACCCCAAAGCCCTCTTGGGTTAGCTTGGGTTAGCCCAATCCTTCTTAGCCACACTCCACCAGGCCCTTATAAGTTCATTTTAATTAGTTAACTTAGGATTTAGGTCATTATAATGGGGAAAAGGGTTAGGCCTCTCAAGTTGGGTTTAAGCCCAATTGAGTTGACTTTGACTTGACCATTTGGGTTGACTGGTCCCCCATGTAGGTCATGGGTCCCATGTCACCACCTAATAGGGCTTGGCCCATGGTGGGGCCCTATTTGGCCCAATTTGATCCAAAGGTGTGAAATTACCCAAAATGCCCTTCCTTGGGACTTTGGCCAAATTGAGGTGAATTGACCCTTCCATGATGGGGCTTTTGGGTCTCTTAGATCCCTAATGATGTTTAGTGACTATATGTGGAGTCAATTTTAAGGTTTGAGTGAAAATCGACCACATTTTGGTTGAGTTGACCTTTTTGCCCTAATTTGGATTTTGACCAAATTGGAGAGGGTTGAACATCCTATGATGGGGGCTTTTGGGACCTTTATGTTCAAAATTATATTTAGAATATAGGTGTGAGATCAATTTGGTCATTGGGTGGCCAATTGGTTACAAGATGGTGGATTTGACCATTTTGCCCCTTGTCACACTTTGGCCCAATTGAGGAGGATGGGTCACCTCATGATGGGGCCTTTGGGTCTAATAGGTCTCTTTTAGTGCTAGGTGTATAAGGGGGAAGTCAATTTGGCCACTTGGGGGTCAATTGCCCCTTAATTGATTGGTTTGGTCCATGTTCACCTAAGGTGATTTTGGGCTAATCCTATGGAATTGAGCCCCACTAAGGGGTGATGTTCACCCCATCACCCTTCCTTAAGGTTTAGGGGACTAAGGGTGGTCTCATTTTGGGGAAATTGGTGTCCAATTGGCCCTCCTTAGTAGCTTGGGTCCTATTTGATTGGGACTTTAGGTGTGCACTTAGCAAAATTCTCATCCTAAGGGGTCCTTAAGGCCCCTCATCCCACCCTTTGAGCTCACCATTCACATACTAGGGGTCTAGTAGGATTGGGGATGTTACAGAGCTCACTGCCTCGACTCCTACCCCTAGGTAAAGAAAAAGGTCTTCTCCTTCTCTCGGTCCCTGGAGCAAAGGAGCCCGCGTCAGCTGTTCCCTCAACGCCCGAAAAGCCTTCTCGCATTCCGACTTCCACTCAATTTTTTGACCCTGGCGCAGGGCTCTGAAGAAGGGAGAGCACTTCTCCCCTTCTCTAGAGAGAAACTGGCTCAATCCTGCTAACTTCCCTGTCAATTTTTGAATCTCTTTCGCACTCATCGGCGACTCCAACTCCGGGATGGCTTTGACCTTGTCCGGGTTAGGTTCGACCCCCACTGGGGTGAGTAGGTGACCTAGGAACTTTCCTCGACTTGCTCCGAAGACACATTTAGAAGGGTTGAGCCTCATCTTGAACCTCCAAAGGGTGGCGAAGGTCTCTCCCAAGTCCTGCAGATGAGACGCTACGTCCCTGCTTTTAACCATCAAGTCATCCAAATAGACTTCTAGGTTGCGCTCCTTCTGCTCCCTGAAGACTCGGTCCATCATCCTTTGGAAAGTTGCTCATGTGTTCCTCAGTCCAAAAGGCATCATCTTATAATAGTAACACCCGTCATCTGTGATGAAAGAAACATCCATAACATCGGGCGGATGCATTCAGATTTGATGGTAGCCGGAGAACGCATCCTAGAAGCTCATCACCAAGAAGCCGACAGCTGAGTCTACCAACGCGTCAATCTGAGGCAGAGGATAACAATCCTTAGGACAGGCCTTGTTCAACAGGGAGAAGTCCACACACATTCTCCACTTCCCGTCTCCTCTTTTACCATTACCACGTTAGAAACCCATCATGGGTATTGGATTTCTTCCACGAACCCTGCCTCTAGCAGCTTCCCTACCTCCTCTCTGATTGGCCCGACGAGGGCAAATGACACATTTCTCTTCTTCTGGCGAATGGGGCGGACGCTTGAGTCGAGGTTAAGGCGATGACATGCTACATTCGCATCGACACCTGGCACCTCTACAACACTCCACGTGAAGATGTCCACATTCTGCTGGACACATCTTCGAATCCTCTCCTGATCCTGCTCACTCAGCCTTCCGTTAATTCGTATCTTCTCCGGCCTCCCACTGCTGTTAATGACCTCTCTCTCTCTCTTTCACCTCCTCTGCCACCTCCAACTTGGTATGATCATCCGACACCTGATCTGCCTTCCATGCCTCCACCTCCTCTGTCAACGGCCGCGACTTATTGGGAGGAGGCGAGTTCCTTGGTTCATCGCTTCTAGCCATGAGACGTGCTCAGGGCTTTCCGAACCAGCTGCTTCCACACTCACCATACCAGAATGTTGAAACCAGAGAACTGGTCTCGATGTTCGAAAGAGAGATGCAGCTAACCCTTACTTGACCCGAGCTAGAACCCCTGACTGGTTGCTAAGAACTGAAAGACCTTGCCCTATGAAGAACACCTGAGTCCAGAAACGGACCCCTTAAGCTGCAGCGTAGAGGTCCCACCACACACCCGGAAGTTCAAAGAGAGCTTCCCCTCCTAAGCCAATGCTGAGCCTAGAGACCTTGGAGGGCACTAAGGACCACCTCACCGTCCACCTTCACTGACAGGGGGAGGGGGGTAGTGCTTGATCACAATACTCATGCGAGGGAGGGGGTACCAACATCCCTTCCCAAGGTGCCCATGGGGGTCTATTTATAGACTTCCCAAATTGGGCTGCGGATAGCCAAAATTCTGCTATCCGCAGCTCAATCACGAACCCGAATGATCAAAACAGGGGGAGGGGCGAGTGGAGGACGAGACGTCCAGTCATCCCCCTCGCCGGGGGTCAAACGAGTGGACCGAGGTCCACCGCCCTGACTGGGCGAGTGGACCTTACGTTCCACTCAACCCACCGGGCGAGTGGACCCTTGGTCCACTCGCCCAGCTGCACGGGGGCGAGTGGACCACAGGTCCACTCGCCCATACCATTGGGCGAGTGGACCCATGGTCCACTCACCCCCCCCCCCCCCCCCCACTCGGGCGAGTGGACCAATGGTCCACTCGCCCGGGTCCTTGGGCGAGTGTACCAAGGGTCCACTCTGAAAGGAGAGTTTAGTTCTTATTATATTTATTAAAGGTCTTGTTTAACTTTGTTTAATTCAAAGTAAATGTTATGAATATATATAAGTGTGCTGATTGCTGTAATAAAAACAAACAGTTAGAGTGCAAAGTAATAAACAACACAAATAAGAAATAAAACAAAGCACACAACAAGCAAACCACAAAATAAACAAGCATCCAGATGACACAAGGAAATATAGTAGTTCCCCAAAACATGGGTACATCTACTCTTCTACCCACTGGTAGGAATCCACTAGGAGGTTGTTGATCAGGTGCCCTCACACCAAGGTGATTTTGTTCAGGTGTCCACACACCATAGAGCTTTTGATCAGGTGCTCGAAACCAAGATGCAGGTTTTTGCTAAGGTGCCCTGTCACCAGGAGTAAACTTTTGAAGGGAGTTTTAACCCTTTACAAGATGGGAGAAATAAAGAAAATAGAAAAAGATATGTGTTCTTCTCTTTGCTGAGAAGACTCTTGAAAATCCTGATGAGTAGTTGAGTTGGATCTTGATAATGATATTGAAGAGAACTCCCCCTGTCTGATTTAGAATAGATGACAACTCTGGATGGAGCTCCTTCTCTAGATTGCAAATCCTCTTTTCTTCTTCTTGCAGTTTTAATCCTGAGCAAGTAATAGTGATTGGTGTCTCAGGATGTATATGATCTGCAAAGAAAAGAGTTATGCAAAAAGAAGATATAACATATACTGATTTGTTCTTCTTTTTGCTCCTCTTCTTTTTCTCTTCTTCTTCTTCTTCTTTTCTTTTTCCTGTACAGAAAAATGATATGTATATGTTCTGTCTATATAAAATATGTACAACAATATATATATGATCTGTATATATAGTGTACAACAATATATTCTGTATATATATTCTGTCGAGAGAGCAGCTGTAGGTTATGATCTGTTGTATATAAAATATACTGCTGTAATAATCTGCTGTATAAAGAGATGCTTCCTGTTGTTGTGTAAAAGCATTGTCATCTTTCCTGGCTGATTTGAATCCTTGCTGGCGGAAGAGGAAAGAAATAATAGTTCTTTTATTTCACAGATCCTTGAGCAGATAAATGTCCTTCTTTTGCTTGCTGCAACGGCTACAACATTAAATGCTTTGCTGCCAAACGGCTACATCATTTATTGCTTTGACAGCTGTATTGTTAAGTCAACAATATATATATAGAAAGGAATAAATATTGCTTTAATAAAGTATGACAACATATTAGTCGAGCCGAGAATAAGATAAAATTAATGCTACAGAAATTCGTCGAGCTGAGGTTCAAGTTCGTCGACCTCATCATTTGATTCGTCGACCTGAACATTTGATTTACTGTTTCTGAACATCTGCTGAAATTCGTCGAACGCAGACTTGAGTTCGTCGAACGGAAGGATTCGTCGACCGCTGAGCTTGAATGATTTCGTCGACCGCTGAAGTATTGAGATGTTCGTCGAACGCAGATAGTCGTTCGTCAAACGCAGGATTTCGTCGACCGCTGAGCTGGGGTCTATTCGTCGACCGCTGAGCTGGGGTCTATTCGTCGACCGCTGAACCAATCTGTTCGTCGACCGCTGAACCGCTGAGACGGGATCGTCGAGCGCTGAGATAGCTGGATTTCGTCGAGCGCAGAATGAATACCTTTCGTCGACCGCAGAGCGCCGTTCATCGAACGCAGGACGCCGTTCGTCGAACGCAGAGAACTTATGATATTTTTATTCTTTCTCTTATTTTCTGCCTATTAAATATATATATTTCTTAGTATATTATATATATTGTATATTTCTTATTATATTATATATCATTTATATTATTGTATATTTCTTAGTATATTATATATATATATATATATATTATTTTTTTAAGCCTTCTATCTTAATAAGATTTAATCTAAGTTATAATATATGTTATGATATAAACTTAGACATTAAATGTGGATCATAACTCAAATCAAAACTAAGGTTCCAACACACTCGCTCGGGGCATTGGGCGAGTGGACTCAAGGTCCACTCGTCTAAGGAGGTCTGCCCCAATGGGCCTTCTCTTTCTGGTCTTGACGACCCCCGACGGTTCGTTCCGCTGCGTCACGGTCACCCTCTCTACCACGACCTCATCCGCGTCGGGTCACACCGACTCGGAAAATATGAGGGTTGTACATATGCATTTATATTATAATGAATTTTAAACTAAAACTTATTACTCTTATGTTTTGCAGAATTTTCCTGATATGATTGTTGTAAAAGATGCAGATTTTTCTAATGTCGATATTATATTTTGTTGCTTGTCGCATGCATCTAATGTTTTTCATGTTTTAATATTTTGTGTCTTTGATCTGGAAAGCTCTTATATGATCTTATTAGATGACATCACATCATTACTATTCTGATGTACCTAACTCCAGCTAATTGATTTTATAGGAGATTATAAATGACCAACCTAACTTTACTGATTTTCTTTGTTCATATTGACCAATGGTTGTAACTTGTAAGATATTTACTTTCAAGATTTTAAGTTACGAAAACTTACTGAATATGAAGAATTGTATGACCAGCCTCATAAAGCTCCAGAGTTGCAGGTAATACGACAATATTGGATTTGCATCATTCTTTGTGATGACAATGATTAACTAAACCATTTTTTGTCTAGGTCAATCTACTCTGCTATTTTAGCATTATGTAATATAATTTCATAATCATAGTTTCTTTCAAATAGTTATTGTTACTCTATTAGACTAAATCTGTACTTTAACTTTTTCTAAACCATTTATGTAAATATTTATTTGCATTTGTACAGAAATCTTCAGATTTCTTGGAAAAATTTGGACAGATTTCTCCTAGAGAATTCTCTAAGAAATCTGGACATATTTTAGGAGAAATCTGTCTAGATTTCTTTGGATAGATTTCTTAGAGAAACTGGACAGATTTCTGTCCTGATCTCTAAAAAATGCTTTTACTTTATTATATATGGTTTTAGTGAAAGAAGTCTATCATATTATGTGTCTTCAACTTCTAGTGTCAAGATATCATTTGCTAACATATTTTGAAATTATTGTTTTTTGTTCACATTTTCAGACAATATTTAGTGTATCGAGAATGAATCAAATGGAAAAGTGAGCAAGTATGATCAGAGGTTGATCTGATTCCTGATGAAAATGACATCAAGTTGATTTGTTTATATAGTTGGAATTCCTAAATACCATGTTGTGAACTTTTAAGAATTTTAATTATTGAGATATATTCAAATTTTATAAAAATTATAGTTTCAATATTTTTCATGAACAATGTGTATTAGATCTTAAAGTTTCATTGGATTGTATTAAGGGGTTTGGGCCATCTCTCACCCATATTTTTGTATATTAATAAAAATAAAAGAAAATGTTTATATTGATTATCTTTTTTAGCAATTGGATATTATATTGTAATGAAATAATGATTCTTACAAAAAAGTTATTTGTAACGACAAATTAATATTAATAAATTTGATATATAAATTAATTTATTTTTAGTGAGTAAGAAATTTAACAATTGTGACGAATTAGTCTTTACTATAACTTATCTTATTGTGAGGAAGTGATGCTTGTTACAATTTATTTATTTGTAACGACACACATATATTCGTTACGAGAACTATTAGCGTCGAGCTTTAGGTAGATGTTGTCACATAAAGTAAATATCATTACTGTTATACACCCGTAAAGGCCTCAGGCTGCGTTTAAAGGAAGCCCCGCCGAAGTGAGGTCAAAGCACGCACAAGCCGGTCAAAGCACACAATCCGCAGGTACGAGTGCTACCGTGCGCACGGGAGCGCACGGTAGTGCGCGGGCAACACCCCCCGTCGCGGGGGAGCGACCCGCTCGCGCCCCCACCGCACCCCTCCCGGGGTGTGGTCAGGCCGCACCCCCCTTGGGAGGTGCGGCCCAGCCACACTCCCCAAGGGGGTGCGGCCCAGCCACACTCCCCAAGGGGGTGCGGCCAAGCCGCACCCCCCAAGGTGGTGCGGCCCAGCCGCACTCCTCAAGGGCGGCCGCACCCCTTGGGGCGTGCGGCCAAGCCCCCCCCCCCCCCCCCCCCCCCGGGGGTGCGCCTCGGCCGCACCGCCCGTGGGATGCTGTCCGGCCCCCTCCCCTCTCCTTTTTTCGTAGGGGGCTCGAGGGGGCCCCCGCCGCGTTCGCGCCCTCTCGGCGGGTGCGTCGGATCTCAATTCCTTCTTGGGGGCAACTCCCCGTTCCGTCGTCCGCCCGGGGCATCCTCGTGGTCCGCGGCGCGTTTGGAGCACCTCGGCACTCACGCGCGCTCAGAAGCGTTCTCGTTTTTTGTCTTTCCGGCCTTCTCACTTTTTGTCTTTCCGACCTTCTCACTTTTTGTCTTTCCGACCTTCTCACATTTTGTCTTTCCAGTTTCTCAGATTTCAGGAACAACCTGTCGCCTTTTTCGCCTCCAACAGAACTGCCCGAACTGCCCGAACTACCCGAACTGCCCGAAGGGTAAGGTGGTCATTTACGAAAAATGGCGATCCGTGTGCCCCGAACCAGAAAATATGATTCGTCCGCCGAGCATTTATGGAAACTGCAAACGACGAAATTACCAGACTGCCCCAGGCTAAGCTATAAAAGGAGCCCCAGGGTTTCATTTGAAGGGACTTTGTCTTCTGGACCCGGGAGAGCTCCCTGCAGACTTTTGCGGAATTCTCCTTCGGCGCTTGAAGATCTCCTTCGTGGACTTGAAGATTTTCTTCGTCACGAAAGGCGACTCAGCTTCTCACTTTGGTTCCGGAAAGGCGACTCGGCTTCTCGCTTTCGCTCCGGAAAGGCGACTCAGCTTCTCACTTTAGTTCCGGAAAGGCGACTCAGCTTCTCACTTTCGTTCCGGAAAGGCGACTCGGCTTCTCGCTTTCGCTCCGGAAAGGCGACTCAGCTTCTCACTTTCGTTCCGGAAAGGCGACTCAGCATCTCACTTTGGTTCCGGAAAGGCGACTCGGCTTCTCACTTTGGTTCCGGAAAGGCGACTCGGCTTCTCGCTTTCGTTCCGGAAAGGCGACTCGGCTTCTCACTTTCGGTTCGGAAAGGCGACTCAGCTTCTCACTTTTGCTCCCGAAAGGCGACGCAGCTTCTCACTTTTGTTCTCCAGAATTCTCAGAAGGGAAAAGGACTTAGTTTTTCCAAGGGGTGGCCTGTCACCCTCGGAGCTCTTTCTCTCTCTTGTTGTAACGAGTGGCGGCCTGTCGCACTCAAGTTCTAACTCCCAAATTGTAACCCCCAGAAGATAGTAAAGTTTGGTCGGCACAGCTCCGGTCGCGTGGTTTTTTACCCTTTCCGGGTTTTCCACGTTAAAAAGTCCCAGCGTACTCAGCAAATCTCGAATTGACTATTTGCGCGCTTAGACCGCTCACGAGCTAAGACGGTTCAATTGGACCGGTCTACCAAGAGCCCTAAGCGTTCCGCAACAATTACTAAAACTTTGTGTAATTGTATTAGTTACCTTTTGTAACGTTTTTAGTCCTTACTAAAAGTGCAATTTGTTGTAATGATTAATTCTTCTGATTTAAACATCTTTTGTTCAACAAATACCAAAGAAAGTCGGAAATTTAAGAAACTTGAACCAGAGGTTGAATTTATCCTAACAGAATCCCCATAATTTTCTAAAATTATTTTAAGCTTGTTTTGGCCTCTAATAAATTATTCGCCTCGAATAAACCCTTATATTAAAATACCAAAAATACTTTTGCTAATCCAAAAATTGCCAAATTTTGAATGAGGGTTTATACTAAAACAAGGAGGCTTCCATAATTTCTTTTGACTCATTTCACTAAGTAAGAGCTCTCTGGAATATTTAACATAAAGAAGAGACGATAAAATAATTTCTCAAAAATAGATAACCTATTTATAAATCACCAAACTTTTTCATTGGGTAAAACTAGATCTATTGTCATCAAGAGATTTTTCTCAGATTCTTATAACAAAGTTAAAAGCCTCTGATATTATTAAAATAGTAATTTCTACCTCATTTAAATCTTTAAAAATATCAGAAATACATAATAAAATCTGATTATTTTTCTGGGGCTATGTAATCCTCTAGTAATCACTATATAAAAATTACAGTAGTTTAAATCAAGCAGATATTCCCCTGGAATTTTTATAGTAAAGGAACTATATTAATTAAATCACCAAAATGCCACATAATTATTAAAAAAATCTCAAATAATTACATAGGGTAAACTTAAGCCCTAGTCATCACCTCAAATTTTCCAGAATTTTTTTTCTCAGAGTTATGAGTCTCTGTTAATTCAAAAACCATAAATATCACTGTATTTTAATTACTAAAAAATACTAAAGTATGACATAAAAATCTCAAAAATATTTTGGTGATGCTCCTCACTGACTCGAACAACTTTCATGTTCAATGTTTTTGCATTTGGGATTCCTACAAGGCCCAGAAAAATAAAATTCCATAATAAATAAAAATTATAAAATATAAAATCTCAAAACATTCTTTACACGCACTGCACCACCCTTGCGGGCTGTTGGTGCCAGTGGCTGGCCGCCATCCGTCCATGCCTCCGCCCCGATCGACCCTAAGGGGGCGGGCTGTCACGGACTTGTCCTTTGACAATGTCGCGTGCGGCCTTAACTCCTTTCCGCGCTCCTTCGCAGTTAGCTAAGTCAGCCTTCTCCAACACTAATCATAGCAAGATGAATATGAGTAAGTGAACACTTGAAAGAGAGAGCAAGAGAGTGTAAAGAGCAAGAATGCTTAGATTGCATGAATTCTTGGATGGATGTACAGATGAGGATGTCTTCCCATTTTATATGCCCCAAATGACTTTCCCTCCAAAGGATGGAAGGATCTAGACTACCTCATATCTAGATTATTTTACCACTATCTTGTATGTACATATTTCTTGAGTTCTCTAGAATATTTTCAGGAGACCATTCTAGAGTGCTTTACACTTCTCTAGAATACACGTCCGGAAGATAGGGAGGAAGGAAAGGAAAAGGTCCCACCTTTGTTGAGGGCCTCCGGGAGCTCCCCAGTGAAGTTGTCATTAAAGGTGGTGGAGCTCGGGTTCCTCTCTCCGATGAGCTGGGCTTTGGAAGAGGGTGGTAGTGGGTGTTTTTCTGCTTGAGGCAATGAGGTGAGTTGATCTAGAGGAGGAGGGGTCATTTTATGGTGGTTAGAGGAGCCTCCCCTCCTCTTCTTCTCGGTGTGGGACTAATCTCCCATGGACGAGAAGGCTTGGGTTCATCCCAACAAAGCTAGGGAATTGAAGTTGGCAGTAATCCAGAGGGAAAAGTACACCCAGGTGGCACCATCTTGAGGCTTGGAGTTTGGTTTGGGGAAGAGAGAGAAAGAGAAAAGGAGAAAGAAAGAGAGAGCTTACTCTTGGTTTGGACCAAGGCCCATCCACCTTGCTGAAAAATCAGAGCCCATGAGGGGGCCCATGATTGCCTTGGTAGGTGGCTCTATGTGGGGGCACTATTTGGGAATAAATCCTCTTGAGAAAATTGTATTTTAGAGAGGTTTGTCCAAAGTCAACCATGGGATGGGTCCCCCATATGGGTCAAGGTCAAAGTAGGTCCAAGTCATCGAGTGACGAGCCAATGTTGGGGGTATTGGAGTAATATTGGTGGGTGCATGCTTTTCGGTACACCATAATGCTTGATTTGACCAAGTTGACCAAACGACATCAGAATTGAGCGTAATAAATTTTGTAACTCTCGTATCGACCCCACGAGTCCAATGCAACTAGCTGAGGTCGTCAACTTTAAGTTTATACGCTCAATATTCAAAATAATGTTGTCGTGACATGCTATGACACTCAAAATGGTCACTTTCTCCAAATGACCTCGGATCGGGACAAAACGAGTTTCGTTGCACTCATATCAACTATACGAGTCTAATGCAACTGACGGAAGTCGATTCATAACACGTATGCTCCATATACTAAAATATTGTTCTTGTGACGTGCTACGATACTCAAAATGGTCGTTTTCTCTAAACGACCTCGAATCGGGATGAAACGAGTTTCGTTGCACTCGTATCAACTATATGAGTCTAATGCAATTGACAGAAGACGATTCAGAGAACGTATGCTCGATATACTAAAACGGCGCTGTCGTGATGCATTACAATACTCAAAATGGTCGTTTTCTCTAAACGACCTTGGATCGAGACGAAACGAGTTCCTTTGAACTCGTATCAACTATAGGAGTCTAATGCAACTAACATAAGTCGATTTGGAGCATGTATGTCTTCCCTTTTATGAAATTTTCTTGGTGATCGATTTGGCCGGCAGAATCGGCGTTTTGTGGTGGCGACCTTCCCGAGTGAAGGTGTCACCGCAAAACGGCGGTTCTGGGCCTAAGACCCGGTGGTTTTTGCAAAAAAAAAGGGATTTTACAAGTGGTATCAAAGCAAACCTCGATCCGAAGAAAAGGAGTCCACAAAACCCTGGGCCACCCCGCGCGAGCTTAGTTTGAGGACAAACTAGCAGCGGAAGCAGTGGTGTGCCCATATGGGAATCACATTGAAAAAGTCCACTTTTAACTGAATCTTCTTAGTTATTTTCCCTACGAGCGTCAAGTTTTCTTTTGTAGCCTGCGACGAACCCTGCCCCCAGCAGGGAATACCTCCGGCTACAAAGATCTCTTTAGATAGTCTTTTAGTCAATGAGTTAGACTCAACCCCACTAGGACACGTGACCTACTTTGACAATTTATACCCTTACCTAGTCTGAAATAGATCGTAGGTATAGCTTTTGTCGAAGGTACGAGGATACCCCAAAGAGGCTAGAGAAAGAGAGATTGACACATAAGCAAAATGGTAAGAGACAGACTCAATCCTCGTATTTGTGACATGATTACATTAAGGCAACCACCGTGACAAACACCAAGGTTCGGATAAGAATTGAAGTTCAAAAGAGACCTGTTTGGGATTGGGTGACATATTGACCCTGATAAGGTTGTAGTAGAGGATGCCTAGAAGAGTCTAAGGTGTGGAGTATACCAAGGAGCCTCAAGATAGAACCCTAAGTCTAAGGTTGTATGCCCTAAGAATTATTTGCATACTTGGGACGAATATAACTTGGTGATATTGAAGATACTCAGCCCAAAATAGATAGTGGCTTATCTTTTGTTTATTGGGGGCTTGTCCTTTGTTTATTGGGGCGTACCTTTTGTTTTTTGGGCAAATTATCGACGGACTTAGACTTCCCTTAGACCTAAGTTTAGAACTTTTGTGTCGTGAACATAATGATTTTTTAAGTCGATCTTACTCAATGTTACTTGAGAGAAGATGAGACGGTGCAATAGTACGTTTGGAATGATGACCGGTAGAAGTACCAGGGCAATGGATAGACATCATTTGGGTCGGACAACAACTTGACCTTCGTTGAATCATTGGAAATGTAAAGTCGCAAGGATTAATCATTTAAGGATGTTGATGTCCTAGTATAGAAGTTAAGGGCGGAAATTAGATCTTACAAGTTGTAGTTAAATTTGAAAGCTCTTGTGGTTGGGGGAAATTTGGAAGTGATCAACTTATGATTTGTTAAAATCACGCCCCGTTATGGTTGAAAAATTTTATCTACAATAATAGCTTTATACCTTGTGAACTTTGATGATAAATAACCAGAGATCTTAGACGATGACTTATTGGATTTAGAATCTAGTGTTTGAGTTTACTATGATAATAACGATCTAAGTTTATCGAGCTATGGACCATTTGAGAGTAATCAAGACTAGCATAAGTGGAAGTGACAGGATTTTGGAGAAATAAACGTGATGATATTTCCTTGATGAAATTGAATTGTGAAAAACCCCAAGGTATCAAAATTTTGTCGTTATGAATAGAATTTCATGTAGAAAGTGATTGAGAGTCATCTTATCATTATGAGTGGTTAGTATATACTCATAAGGGCCCACAAGTGCACCCCCAGTAATATTTAAGGATGATTGGGATGCTAGACGATTTGATTAGTTCCATGAATAGTAAGAACTGGAAAAGTTGTAGATTGGAGACGATTGATTACTCGGACGTACCTGAAAGAGTAAGAATTTGAACGTGTGAAAGAAAACTTTGGAGGCATAAGAGTCTGCCCAGATTAGGGTGGGAGTTCAAGGATAGATTGACCAAGGTAGCTAGGTCACCCCGGTCAGGATAGATGATATGACGGTGCGAGTCTTGCGGCGCAAGAAGATTCCAGAGGTTAAGACAAGTGGTAAAATTAGAGGTCAGGAGGAGCACAACTTGGAGCCACTAGAGCTTGTGTGGCATAGATAGTCAGTGCTCTCCGAGCCAGGAATAACTTCAATCCTTAGGGGATGTTACGTTCAGTCACTCGCGGTGAAAACCCCGCAAGCCTAACCTGAATTTCGAGGACGAAATTATTTTTTTGTTTATTGGGATTTGTAACATCCCCCAGACAGCTAGACCCCTAAGTTAGTTTTGTCATGACTAGGTCATGACAAAACCATAGGAAGAGCCCAAGACCTTGAGAGCTTAGGAAAGAAGGAGAAAACCACCTTGGTCTACAAATAGCAATTTCCAGTGACCAAGCTTAGGGTTGGACTTTAGGGCCTCAACTTGATCAATTGACCCCAACATAGTATCCCCAACCCTTTAGGGCCCCCTTAGGGCACCAAGGGCCCATTGGGGTCAACCAAAGGGGCCAAATTGACCAAAGTCAACCCTAACCCTAAATTGGTCAAAGTAACCCATTTAGATCCAATTAACCTTCACCATGACAAATTGATCACTCATCTAGGTCTAGAATACCATAAGAGACCTAGTAGACCTAAAGGCCCCATCATGGGACCCCCCGGGGTGCAAATTGACCAAAATGCCCTTTTCAGGTCAAAATGGTAATTCTTCACTAAGTGCCCTAATTGACCATCACCATATTAAATTGACCCTACCCTTAGGGTTACCATGTCATAGGGGACCCAGTGGACCAAAAAGCCCCATGACTGGGTCAACCCTAGGGCCCAATTTGACCAAAGTCAAACTAGCTTGTTTTGGTCAAACCAGCTTAAATTGGGTCAACTAAGACTCGTGTGACCAAATTGACCCCACCAATAGTTTCTAAACCTAATTTGGAATCCAATGGACCCAAAAGCCCCATCCTAGGGTCACCCAATTGGTCAATTTGACCAAAAGTCAATTTTGCCCAAATTAGGTCAAATCACTTGGATCTAGCCCAATCCCTTTGGGCTAAGCCCAAATTGATCACTTGACCAGCCTAATAGACTGATAACTAACTTAGGTGAGAGAGAAAAATCGACCATGATGAGTAGGAGAGAGAAAACCCATTTTTGGGGGAGAGAGAAAGAGGGGGAATTAATGGGGAGGAAGAAGAAACCTTCAATCTCCCCCCATTAATGGTTGCACTCATCTCCTCTAGGGGAGATGAGGAGTTTCCAACAGTTTCCAGGAGGAATTGAAGGCAGGGGGGATGTATTGTGGCCGGCCATAGGAATGCCAAGGGGCCATTAATGGCTTTTGGAGTTAGAACCCTCCTCCCATTAAATTGACCCTCCCATTAGCTTCATAATGGAGAGAGGAGTTGAAACCCCCCCCCCCCCCCCCCCCCCCCCCTTCCCCGAAAGGATTGAGCTATCTGTGCAAGGATTCGGATGGTACCGAAATCTCCAAGGAGGAGCAATGGTGGTCGACGGTCGGAGCACCTAAAAACCCCAAGACAGGTCTGGTTCTCCTCCCTAGCCTCTGTGGTGTAGATCTCAATCGTCGGTGGCTCGATTCGTGGCCAAGCCGTGAATCAAACCAGCCAAGCCACCCGTAGATCGGGTTGGGCTTCCTCCTACAGAACCTGATTCCGGCCACCTCTGGCCGATCAAACACCGCTCATCGCCGGCCACCACCTCAACGGAGGTGGTGGTGGCGTTGATTGGCCGGGGCGGCGCTCAGGTGGCCGGGAAATCCAGGATCAAGTCGGCTCAGGCGCGGCAAATCCTGGCCGTTGGCTCATCGGGAACGATGACCACGCGCCGTCCGATCCGCTCCAAGATTCGCGCTGACCGATTTATTAAGATTTAGTTATTATTTATTAATTAGTTCATTGAATTATTATAACTGCAGAGGTAATTTAATTACTAAAAATACTAGATGCCCTCTACATAAAACGTGTCTAACATGAAAGTTGTAGGACTTGACCCCTAGGATCATACAAAATTAAGTTCACCCAATTTGGAGTCATGGTTTGACCTCAGCACCCAGTTTGGTGCAAAGTTTGACTGAAATTTGGGTGGGTGCCCACACCAAACCACAAGTCCAAATGACTTGAAATTTGGACTAGTAATGAGTCATATCTAGGGCTAGAACATATCCAAAAATGAGAATTTTTGGAGAGCTTTTCCCTAAAGTTTTTGTAAAAATTTAATAATCCTTGTATAAATTATTTGGAGGGTCAAATGACCTCCAATCTCCACCAAACTTTGGTGGGGTGTTATTAGAGTCATGATAAACCCCTGGTTAAAATCTCAACTCATTTGGAGTTCATTTGATTAGGTAATCATTAGGCCAAAGATTTGCCCATTAAGGGGAAATTTGTGATTAAGGGCTATTAGGAATTTTTCATGGTCAAGCCACCTCCAATTGGAGTGGGATTTTGGCCACTGCCCTAATATCACCTAAATCACCTCTATGAGAGTTATGGGGTCATGGGGAGTTGGGTTGCCCTAGGACATGGAGTTGGAGCACCTTGGGGTGCATTTAGCCAAGAGGAGAACCATTGGCCAAATGGGCCCATAGAGACTTGAGTCTTCTTGGAAGGGTCAGTGGGATTAATTTGAAACCCCATGAGGTTGATTGGTGAGCATTGGATTGAATTGCTCAAGACCATGGGGTTGACCCCTATGGAGTGGAATTTGGGGTTGTGAAGGACATAGGAGAGTTTGTCCTTGGGGAGGGGTGTGTTGGACTCCTCTGAGCATTATAAGTGTTGTAACACCCTCACAAGAAGTTTGGGTGGATTTGGAGAAGTTTTTACCCTAACCATAGGTTAAACCCTAAAGGGGTGCAATTAGAGGCTAATGAAGGAAGAGGGGTCAAACCTTAATGGTTTGACTTGCAATTTTGGGGAGATGGTCATGGTGACCATAGAATGCTATTGTGAGAAATTGGAGGGATTTGGAGTTGCCAATCCTAGGTAATAAATCCTTGGGTAGATTTGTAATTATTTAAGGTTTTGGGACTTAGGAAGAAATAATGCTTAGTGATTAACCATCTTCTGTCACCAACTTATCTTTGATGTTATAAACCCCTGTAGATTCCATTAGAACCATTGGAAAACTTTTGGAGGTCCAAATTGTAATTTTTCATATTATGGGCAATTTTTGGAATGAACAATTTTAGGGTGTTAGTTTTCTGTAATTGTATGAAGCTTTGCTGGATGTCGTTTCATACCAATATGTACCCACAGTATTTTCCTCATAATTTATGGAATGATATTTTTGGTACCTCTAGTTCAATCTGGAATTAATTGCAAATATACCCTTTGTAGAAATTATAGATGTAACCTTTATGAAATGTGGTCAAACTTTGTAGGGCTGAATATTTTAGTATGAATCACCTATGTATAAATTTGCATAAGGTTTGGAGTTCATATGAGGGTACCTCCTTTGGAATTTATTGGAAATAAATGGGTTTTAGAATTATTAGATATAGTAAACCTTGCTGGACTTTCCTACAAATTCATATCTACTGATTATTAGGTACCCTTGATATATGTAAAAAGTTGGGTAGGCATTAGAAGTCAGACAAGTGCACTTGTAGTTCAAACCTCAGGAAGTCGTATTTTGAAAAAATGGTTTTAAATATTAATAATGTTGGGAAAATTATGAAACTCTGGAATTGATCTTAAATAAGTGACATGGACCCCCAGTAAAAATATTGGGTCATAGAGTTGATTATTTAATGTAACTCCCTTCATGAGCTTCAAAACATTAAGTATGGTCTGCGTTTAGCAAATTGACAGTTTTTGGAGTTATAGGCCAAATTGGGGTACATTGATTGGAGATGTGAGAAGTCTAATGGTGATCACATGGATATGAGGGGACCCCTGGAGATAATTAAGGTTTGAAGAGTCCTAAGGGTGGTGGGGTGCCACCCTTGGTGTAGATCGTCCTGGGATTGACGGAAGATCGTCTTTTGCCTTAGATCTTAAAGCACTTAGGCTCAATCCAGGTGAGATATTAAGAGGGTTTCTTATGGGTAGTAACCAATAATACTAAGTGTCTTGGGAAAGGGAACTTTGGGATGTCACCCCATTGTAGTTCCTAGTACCGTAGCGAGCCCCTCACAGGGTAACCCTCGGGAAGTCCAAGACTAACCCTAAATTGTGGGAGTAGGACGTTGTACAAGATTAACTAATAACACTCTCACCTACACCCCGTGGTTTCGGGAGTTTGGTCGGTTTGGTGCTACGAGCAGTAGGCTCGGTGGTTGTAAAAGCGGATTGCTAAGACCGGTGAGCTTGTGACTCAGTGGTGTTTGATGGCGGGCAGGTTAGCCCGAGGAGCTTATAGCTCGGAGATAGGAAGTAAATCACGTTGCATGTGCACTAAAGGTGGTGGGTCTTCGGTATTGGACGATCGTTCACACCGACGTCAATACGTTGACTCGGCATGTGTGGTTTTACACTTAGCCTTGAAAGTCTGGCGGTCCAGTCAGCAAGAGTACGCAGACGCTCCGCGGGTTTTGTGGAGGCGTACGATAGGTCTAGGTTAGGTAGTGTGAATACCAACCTAGAGGTGGGCGAGACCCAACCCACCGCTTCCGTTTGCCACTACGGGAGTATCCTGGGAGTCTAGCTAGCTCCAAAAAGGGGAACTAAAGGTCTATGCGCATAGAGTCGTAGTGAGTGAGTTGCACTGTATGAACATAGCATAACAACATACTTTGCATGTCATAGCATAAACATTGCATTCAACCTACCCCTAACGTATAAGTCGGTTATGGGACTTCTTATACGGTAGGCTCTGCTAAACGACCCCTTGGTCTATAGGTTTGAATGAGCATTCCTATAAATCAATGGTTACTTTTATATTACTTTACTTGCCATTACATATACTGCTTACTGTCCTTTACATGCACTTTACTATGCTTACTTACTGCTTCATATATATATACACCTGTGTAGTTGTAGATCCGCCGCCACCTGCTTTTGTTTTTACCCTTTGAATGTCCTCCGCTTCCTCCTCCCCATACGGTGCCTAGGAGCCATTGGGGGTGGGGTGGGGAACATAAGGCTTAGTCTTTTTGACTAACGGTCGGTGGACCATATCATTTTAGGGGTTCGAGGAGACGCAGCAACACCAGAGGCCGGAGCAGACGGAGGCGGGCCAGTCTAGTACAGGAGCACAGGATTCAGGATCTGTGAGTGATTAGTAGTTAGCTTCCGCGAGTGATCTTGTAGTAAGGATATGATGTACAGGGCATGAGCCCTCTTTCTTATTGTACCTTTGTTATTTTTTTTTATTCAGTTATTATCTGTGGACATTTACCTTTATGGTATATAATTCATGTGATTCTGTGGACTTGTCTTCTCTTTTATGAACTTTTCTTGGTGATCGATTTGGCCGGCAGAATCGGCGTTTTGTGGTGGCGACCTTCCCGAGTGAAGGTGTCACCGCAAAACGGCGGTTCTGGGCCTAAGACCCGGTGGTTTTTTCAAAAAAAAAATGGGTCTTACACCAAGCCTGGGCCTGGTGTAGGCCCGGCCTTGGCTTGGAACCAAGGCAGGCACAAGCCCGAAAATCCCGCCTACATACAAAATTTCCACAGTGCAATCCCGCCTGTAGGCGGGCCTATTGCGGGATTTCCAATTGGAAATCCCGCATATATAATGAAATTTTTAAAAATATTTATAAATATATTAAATAAAATTATTGTAATTAATTATTCATTTAATTGAAGGCTGGGTCTGGCGTGGCCTAAACAAGCCTCTCTTAGTCTCTTTAGAGAGGGGGCATGGGCATGGCAAAAGCCAGGCCTGAGCCCGAGTCTGGAGAGAGAAAATAGGCCCTAGTAGGCCCGGGCCTGTCGAGACTTTTGAACACGACAACTAAGTATATGTTAGCGTTTAAAGAACCCTAGTTTAACTCATCAAACTGAAATGTTGAATTACGCAAACTCAACAAAGAACGGTTGCCAGAGCTACTCCAGCTAAGCTATCCAATACAAGCACACCAAATCAAGATATTGACTTGATTTGCATAATTATCACATAGTTTATCGCAGCAACTACACGAAATCGACAAAGTTTCATGTCAGTAGCATCAGCACAAACTAATCATCATCTTAAAACAAATTAAAGTCAAAGTCTTCTCTACTTAATTCCATCTTCGCCTCCACCCCCTACTCCATTATAAAATTAACACCGCCGAATAAAGAAGAGAAAGATAATGAAACCCCCAAAAAGAAAAGAAGAATAAGGAAAAGAAGTGACAGAGCCACATATTAACAGGGCAATGTTATAAGCAGTCCTATAACGACTAAACGCAGTCAAACAACATAAGTACTTTTAGAATTATGAATAGACGTTTTATATGTTTTTAGGACTGCGGATAACATCGACTTATTAAAAAAGACAGTTGTTAGCGTGTCCATGCGGCAACCAGTCCTTCAGATTCCAACCAGAAGGCAGAGGAAATACCCATGAAGCCCCGGTCATTAACTGTACGGCCATCGCTGCACAAGTACACATCACTACTACCGCCATTAATGGCTTCCATCCACCTCCTCATCGCCGCTTAACCGGTCAGGGCGTCCTCGTCCTTTTTCGACCAGCTAGATGATCATCGAAAGGTACAGAAAGTCTTGTGAGGAAATAGTGGCGGTGCGTTTGGTTATTCGAGAGCGCCAGTTTATTCCTGTCTTATGAGCGTTTGTTTTAGTTTATCTTTTGACTGTGGGGAAGCGCTTTTGCTTGATGGGTTATATTTGTACCGCCTGAGGTTGTCAGCGCTTTCACAGTAGCGGGGGGATGTTCTACTCCTGGACGTGTTTTTTTATCAGTCGCTTTCAAGGACAAGTGGATGTGGGGCCCGCCCCTGCTGCTCTATATGGAGAAATATGAGATGAAAGCTGCTCGACAAAAATGTACTTGGAAATTAAAAATAATTGTTTGGTCTTTGGCGTGTAATTATTGGTTTAACTTGAACCGAACCTGCTGCTCCTGGTTTTCTTTTTTTAATTACAAAAAACAAAATTATCTCTCTTGAATGGGATGTATGCACCAAAAATGGACTGGCTTTAGGTATTGGGGTGATTTTGGGCAAAAACGTCGCCGACATAGAATATATGTTTGGCACGATAATGCTTATGACCACCGCAGAGAAAAGAAAATTAGTTTTAAGCATAAAAGTGAATGAAGCTCCTTAGATGAGGTCGCGCGTTCACAAACGACGGTTCATAACCACTGAGTTAACGACTGCTGGTGGCCACCACCGTGCCAAGCGGAGCCTTTATTTCATTGAAATTCAGGCATGAGTGGTATTTATGGGCATTTATGTTTTATTCAATCTTGAGGCATTTAAGTTTTCTCATTCAAATTTTTAAAATTGGTTCAGATGTGAAAAATAAATACTTCTTATAACACCTAACACAACACTTCTCGAATAGCATAACACAATCAAATGTAAATCATGAAACTATTTACACATTCTTGCACAAAATCAGATCAAAATCTATTTAACCTGCAAGAAAAAGAGTTTGTCAAGATGTTAATTCATTAATTTGTACAAGTAACAAGTTAATCTACTTAAAATTCATACCTTCCCGAGTACTGTAGAGATCAAAAAATTTTGTTCAATATTTGCCTAATAAATCGTCAAAGTAGTGCAAAAATTATATTTTTTTTAGAAAATGAAAGAAAATCGCCTCCAAGAAATTTCACCTACAACAATAAAGAATGTGCCAACCATTACCTAACTTTGTCCAAACATTCATCTAATCTATGTACATTGCAAGTTAATCAATTGATCGAATGCTTTTCATATTGTTATGAGATTATCTATGATTTTTTTTTAGAAATTTCTTTAGCTGGTTGTGTAGACCCTCAGCATGATTTGTTGACGTGATTACTCAAATATAAATAATTAACAACTCATGAGGAAACAAAATATTCATTGAAGGGCTCCAACCATGCAGTCGTCACTTGAAAGAAATTTTGGATATTTTGATGCATACTCACTTAACATTTGATTGAAGAGCATGTTAAACTCATTTTCCAGATCGCACTTTCACTCAACTTTGTCACTCTTAAAAACATGTGACATTCATTTTCTTCTTTGAAGTATTTTTTGCAGTTAGATAAATATTCCGGCAAATATGTGTTGAAATATTTTCCATAAATTTCTATATTACTATATATTTTTGTAATTTGAAAAATCAGTAAATAATAAGATGATAATAAATCTTGAATGAACAAAGATTCTAATGTAAAACTTCAGTTTTGTCAAAACAAATTTTGACAAGAGTTTAAAAACAGATAGTTTAGAAATAAAAGAAATCAGTCGATGCTCACTCTTCGGCATGTGATCACTGCTCTAACGAAGTTGCATCACTCTCCGGCAGGGCTTTCAATCGATGCTCACTCCTCCAAAGTACAACACCCGACTAGATCCCGAAAACTCCGATATGCGCGGACACCGAAGAAGCACAGAGCACCCGAACTCCCACTTGATGAAGCAAATGTGAAGAAAACAGAATCACCGTAAAAGTTTCAAGAACGAGAGAGAGAGAGAGAGAGAGAGAGAGAGAGAGAGAGTGCAGATTTTTGAAAGCATAAAAGGCGTGATGAAATGATTCAGAAAAATATCCTACATATGAGACTCATAAAATTAACACGTAATTAAATGCAACGGTTATAATTGACAAGTGATAATCGTGCAGAGAAACGTTGAAGATTTCCAACATGAAGGAGTAATGGCGAGAAAAACACGTAAAAGAAACGGTAAGAAAAATTACGCGTAATTACTGCGTCACGTCGAATTCATATCGACGCTGCGTCGAAATCATATCGACGCTACGTCGAGTTCTTATCGACCCAAGTCAAGCGACGTGTTCTTGTCGACGTAACTCAAGTCGATGCGGTTGGGTGCGTCGAGTTCTATTTGACGCAACTCCAACATCAGACAATCTTGTCGACGCCACTTCGAGTTGCACTCGACGCAACTTCGACTTCTATTCGACGCAACTCCGAATAAAAAATACTGAAACTATTTTGTGATAACGCTCGAAGCATCCGAGTGAGCATCAAGTTTGGAACGTCTCTACCCGTTGCCCCCAGCAGGAGTTTTTATAGGCGAAACCCTAAATCCCCGACGACCCGTTATGGGTGCTTTAACGGACCCGTTAGGGTTCCGTTAAAGACCCAACATTAATGCACAATATACCTTAACATTCTCCTCCTATATTGTAGCAATTGATTCACATAACGGGTTAAACAAAACAAATTTTAGATAACGACAAAATAGGTTTCAGATTAAAACAACAATAGTTTTAGAGCAAACGTCTAAACTCAAACAGGTTCCAAACATGCAAAAGCCAGAGCAAGAACAAAATTTGAAGCAAACTCAAAACTGATGACAGATCGGTCTACTCAAACAACAGATCATCTCTGTCTATGTCGAAATCCACTTTCTCTCCTCCAGACTTCAATTGATTTGCATTTAAACATTAGAATGTCATGAGAATAAAACTCAATGAATCCATACATATGCATATCAAATGTAAAGTGATTAGTTCTAACAATTTAGAACATAATACTCTAACTAGGAAGAAAGACTCACAGGTCCGCATCTCTATCTAATTTACACAAAATTAGAAAATTTGGTTTCATAGAACCAAACTATGTTCCTTCGATTATCATAATTATTATCAAAACAATTCACAACTGTGTCATACCATCAACTTTGGAATGATACAACAACCTATGACCATTATATCATCAGATTTGGTATGATATGATGAATAATCCTGATATCAGGGCACAAACAGTAACTTCAGTATTCCTTTTTGGAATGATACACAATTCAGCCTTTGAAAAGAAATAGTAATGTAAGTCATCAAGTTTAGAACGACTAGCAACTAAATAATCTCAGGCTTTCATCAAGTAGCATCTGGAACACTTCAGTGTACTCAGTCTAGATGCGTGAATGTAGACAGACCCGGTTCTATAATCTTTAACATAACATAGGTATTAAGTCCCACTAAATAGATTTTAATCACATATCCCCCGATATTTTAGATGTAAGAACCTTGCATAAGCCATTGGTAAGTACATCTGCTACATTATCTTTTGATCTCACGTCCAAGAGGGAAATGATCCCTTGACTGGTGAGATAGGTCAACCATGCCTATTTCATCCGTAGTTGCTTTGGCTTACCATTGAACAGTGAATTAGTTGCAATGGTTTTTGTGGCTTGATTGTCACAAAATATCGAGATAGAGTTCATTGTTAGACTCGTCATTGGAATATCCATAACCAAATCTCTAACACACTCTGCTTCTTCGGCAGCTGAAGCAAGAGCATAGAGTTCAGATTCCATAGAGGATAGTGCTATACACGTCTGCCTCTTAGATTTCCAAGCTACTGCGGCTCCTCCTAGGGTAAACACATAACCCCCAGTGGACCAACTATCACCAATATCTGAGCACCAGGAGGCGTCAGAATACCCTTCAAGCACAGGAGGGTGTCCACTGTAACATAAAACATACTGCTCAGTATACTTTAAGCATCCCATTAGCCTTTCCAAGGCATCCCAGCGGTCCTTTCCAAGGTTACTAGTGAATCTACTCAATATGCCGACCGTAAAGGCTATGTCGGGTCTAGTGCAGATAGTAGCATACATTAGGCTGCCAATAAGTTTGGAGTAATCCAACTGTCTAATAGGTGAACCGTCGTGAGGTTTCAGCCTATTATTATAGTCGTATGGAGTCTCAATCTTCCTGCACTTATCATAACCCCACTTCTCTAGTAGAGTTATGATGTAGTGACTCTGGCTAAGGGTGATACCCTTATTCGTAAAGTTTACTTCCATTCCCAAGATGGTTTTCACCATACCTATGTCAGTCATGCTAAAGACTTCAAGGTAACCTTAACGTCTTCCACCTCAGACTGATCAGTACCCAGAATTAGCATGTCATCAACATACAAGCAGATTATAGCAACAAAATTTGGACTTGTCCGTATGTACAGGCATTTATCTGAAAGGCTGGATTTAAAGTTCAGGCCTTGTACGCAAGTGTCAAACTTCTCGTGCCATAGCTTAGGTGCTTGCTTCAATCTGTAGAGTGACTTAATCAACTTGCAGACCTTGGTTTCTAGACCTTCTGCGACGAACCCTTCAGGTTGGTGCATATAGATCTCCTCAGATAGATCTCCATTTAGAAATGCAGTCTTAACATACATCTGATGAACGACGAAGCGTTCAATAGATGCGATAACAAGAAGAACCCTGATTGTTGCAATGTGACAAATAAGTGAGTATGTATCAAAGTAGTCTCCCTATTAGATAGCCTAATGGAATCTAGGGCACTAGTGTGAACTGGCTCAGTGTCAGGGAATCGTAGTTCCGTCCCAACGAGGGTATCAGAACTGGTGTCTGGCAGATCTGGAAGAGTCAGGTTTTTATCTTTAAGAAACTTGTCCTCAAAGCACACAGCATCTCTAGACTCAATGACCAAGTTGGTAGAGAGATCTAGAAATCTGTCTGCAGCACTATCCACCGCACATCCTAAGTATACACAAGTGTTCGTCTTAGGTCCTATCCTAGATCGCCTTATGCCAGGTATCCTAATGTAGGCAATACAGCCTCAGGTTTTTAGATTATCAAATCTGGGCGGTCTCTTAAACCAAAGCTCATACGGGGTTTGCTTTAATTTAGCATGAGGAACCATATACATGATTTGATTCGACGCGAGGGCTGCTTTTCCCCAATAAGCCGCAGGCATACCGGCAGTCAGCAACATAGAATTCAACATTTCTGTTAAAATTCTATTTTTCTGCTCGGCAATACCGTTGGACTAGGGTGAATAAGGGGCAGTGGTTTCAAGAATTATGTCATTGCTGGCAAGAAAAATCTTTAAACTCACCCGAGACGTACTCGCCTTCTCGATCACTCTTAAGTCTTTAAATTTTCAAATCCAATTGATTTTCAACCTTGTTTTTGAAAATTTGAAATTTTTCAAAAGCTTCGTCTTTGGTTTTTAAGAGATAAATGTGAGTATATCTAAAGAAGTCGTCGATAAAAGTTATCAAGTACTTCCGACCACCACGTGTGACAAAACTTTTATAGTCACAAATGTTGGAGTGTATCAACTCTAGTAAACGTGTACTCCTAGACACCTGACTGAATGGTGTTCTAGTTATCTTAGTTTGAGCACATATATCACATTTGTCAAATTTGGTTTTAGTGTCTAAAGATATGTTGTGAGTTTTAGCTAGCAGAAGTAGTTTTCTATAGTTCACGTGTCCTAGTCTGGCATGTAAAGTCTTAGGATCTATGAGATTTGAACTAACCTGATTGACTACTTCGGTTGCTAGACTCAGCCTATACATCCCATTTAGAATATATAAGCAACTAAAATATTGAGAGTTGAACATAAGGGTAACCCTACCACCACTAATGTTAAAAGACATACCTGCATCGCTTAACAGACTAATCGAAATTAAATTAGCAGCTAATATAGGAATGAATTTAACATCTTTCAAAATTAAATGCGTACCTAGCGAGAGTAGCAAATCCACAGTCCCTGTCTGGAGTACCTCAGCAGTGGCTCCATTTGCAACTGTAACTAACTCAGAGACTGGAGTGGCATCCTTCAGCAGAGCGGGATTGTTGCAGACGTGGCAGGTCGCCCCCGAGTCCAACCACCAATTAGTACTGGCCTGACCTTTCCCAACCATGACAACAAAGTGGGAGGGCGCAGTCTGATGGAGCATGCGAGCTCTATTTTCAGGCTTTGGTGGGTTGGCATCGGGCTTCTTGGGTTGTCTGCAGTCAGAAGCGCAGTGACCCCACTTGTTGCAGTTGTAGCACTTGCCCTTGAACTTCGTTATCTTCTTGCTGGTGTCTACTACTGCGGGTGCACTGGAGGGAGGTCGAGTCTGATCAGATTTAGGCTTCCGTTTTGGGTGTGTGATCATATTAGCAGCAGATTGTTGCTTGCTCACCACCTCCATTGCATGCCTAGTCCGATTCTCGTCCTCAATGCAGATAAACCGCTTGAGGTCTTTCATACTGACCTGAGTCTTCTTCCGATACATCTCCGTCTTAAAAGAGTATCATGCTGAGGGGAGCTTGAAAATGATGGCATCAACAACGAACCCATATGGCAGAGGGACGTTCTCACTGTTGAACTTGGCCACCACATTCTCCAGGTCTGCAATCTGGGGTAGGATGTCCCTGTCCCCGGAGAAAGTGAATCCCAAGAACTTGTCCACTAGATGCGTCTTGGACATATTCTCCTCCTCCTTGAACTGATCTTCCAGTGCATTCCAGATTTCCTTCGCTGTCTTCAGCTTCCCAAACGTCTCGGCTAGCGAATTGGAGAGACAATTGAGGAGATAATCACGACAGAAATCTTCATCGCTGGTCCACTGAGCCTCTTCGTCTCCTCCTTTGAAATATGCGAAATCAGTCTGTAGGGTATAGAAGACATTTATATATTTCATACCGAACTGGGTGTTCCGCTTCCAGGCACTGAACTCAGAATGGGAGAAATTCTCCAGTTTGATCATCGGCACAGGAGAGAAGAGGCTGCTGTTCTTCGAAAGCGAGGCCATTTGGAGATGGCGGCGAAAACACACAAGAGGGGACCTCCACCAGCAAAAGGGGCTATCGACTGGCGATAGCGACATGGATGGCTATCTCCCGACGATACCGCTAACACAGGCGTTAGCGAGCAGTTACCCGATTCGGCGGGAGTTATGCGGCACGATCCGCGCGATCGTCTCCTCCAAAGGCGGGATCGACGACGTGATCACGGCAGCGGCGGCGCTGCACTCCTTCTTGCGGGCGAACTCCAACGGTGGAAACTCCTCCACGTAGAGGGAGGTGCGGCGGCAGTGAGAAGGGAGAACGACGACGCTGGAGGAGGCGGGGCTTCCTCCTTTGTCGACGGCAACGGACGGCGCGATCTCTACCGGCGACGACAGCGGCGGCGGGACTGCACTCCTCCTTCGGCGATAACAGCGGATCTGCAAGAGAGGACTGCGCGAACTCCTCCTTCGATCGGGAAGAACGAGGGCTCGTCGGGGACGCTGCAAACAAGAGGGAGAGCGACGACGCTGCACTCCTCCTTCGGTCGCACGAAGCAGAGAACGACGAGGATCTACTTCGTCGGAGGGGAACGCGCAGGAGGGGAGGCCGGAGGCTCTTTCGGTCGAGCATGCGAGAGAGGGGCGGCGGCGCTGTACACGATTTCTTTCACTCGTGCGAGAGAGAGAGAGCGACGGGAGAGGGGGAGCTAGGGCACACGCACGGTTTCAACTTTGAGAATGATAACGCTCGAAGCATCCGAGTGAGCGTCAAGTTTGGAACGTCTCTATCCATTGCCCCCACCAGGGATATTTATAGGCGAAACCCTAAATCCCCGACGACCCGTTATGGGTGCTTTAACAGACCCGTTAGGGTTCCGTTAAACCCGACATTAATGCACAATATACCTTAACATTTTGTACAAAAAATACAATTCAATTCAATTATTCCCCAAATCCCAAATCCCAAATTCGAATCTGGTGCGTGTGCGCGTGTGGTTCCTTATATTCCTTTGAACAAATAAGAAAGAGTGAATATATTTAGAGCAACGTTATATGCAGTCCACTATTGCTATATGCAGACCAAAAAATTATTCATGCATACCAAATTTCATATTTACAGACCATATTCAAAAATCAAATTAATCTTTTCTTAAATAAATCACCAAACAAAATATAGAATTCATAAAAGGCAAATAAATACTTTTTTGCAGTCTATTTGACCCGTAATAATAGTCCAACAAAATAAATTAATTATAATCAATTTGATTCTATACATCACAAAAAATATGTTTGTGGCCACAATTTTCAAGGCTTCAATCAATAAAAGACATGTAAAATCACAAAAAACACCGTACTTTATTTATGCACAAAACACTATCCTTTAATTAAATTCAGATGCATAGCATAATTTACAGCATTTTGGATAAATGGAGCCTTTTCGAAAATAGAAAAATAAGTTATAGATGACGAGAGAGGAGCTCGCCGGCCAGAGAAGGGAAGGAGGTGGTCGGTCGGAGAGGATCACCGGTCGGAGTCGCCAGAGGATGGAGACGAGATCAGAGAGGAAGCTCAATCTCATCCGGCGGCTGCACGGGTCATGGGCGATGGCGGTGCGTATAAGTCTAGTTCTATGGCCTGCAACCATGAATTTTAGACGACTTCCACTTTCCACTCATCCATATTTTTCCTATGACCTCTAAGGGAAAACTAATAACCACATTGTTTAGAGCTTGATCTCCTAATATTTTCACTCATTCTTTCTTATTTTGACTTTCACGGGTAAATCCCTCTATATCACAACCTAGAAAAATCCTAGGTTTTACTCTTGTCGAAATTCTTTTTACCCATATAGTAAAGATATTGAAGATCAATCTTCTCCCAATATTTCAAGCTCATGCTACCAACTCCTTACTCGAAAACTCATACGTGTACTAAAATGATGTCCAACATCTATGTACATTGAGGAGTCTCTCCATTGGTCAACAACATTTGGTTTGTTGCGGGTCGCTCAGGTGCTCTGGTAAACGGTCGAATTGAACCACCTTAGCTCGAAAGCGAACCGAGCGCGCAAACAGTCAATGAGTGAATTAGTAGTGACACGAAGACTTTTAACGCGGAAAAACCGAAAAGGGTGAAAAACCACGCGGTCGGAGCTGTGCCGGCCAACTTCCACTATCTTCTGGGGGATTACAATTAGAAATTAAGAACTCGAGCATGACAGGTCGCTGCTCATTACAATGATAAAGAGGGAGAGAGGGAGAACTCCGAGGGTGACAAGCCACCTCTCAGAATGCTAAGTAAGTACTTCTTCTGAGAACGGTAGTGAGAACACTGAGTCGCCTTTCGGGATTCGAAGGATTCCCGAATCACTTAGGAAGACGGTCTTCAGGAGCGAAGGAATTCTCCAAGTAAACGAAGAAGATCTTCGAAGCCCGAAGGAGATCTTCGAGCGCCGAAGGAGGACTCAGAAGAAATCTTCAATAGAGCTCTCTTGGGTGCAGAAGGCAAGGTCCCTTGAAATGAAGACTATGGGCTCCTTTTATAGCTTTTGCCGGGGGTAGCCTAGTAATTTTGCCAGCGTAACCACCTGTCGAGCGAATCATGTTCGCTGGTTTGGAATACACTTATCGCCATTTTTTGTAAATGACCGTCTCGCCCTTCGGGCAGTTCGGGTAAGTTGGCCAGTTCGGGCAGCTATGTTGAAGGTGATGAAGGCGGCGAACGAGACCTATAATCTGAGAAATTAGGAAATGTTAACTACGCGCGTGTCAGGAACGTGGAAACGTTCTGAGCTCGCGAGGGAGCATTCTGAGCACGCAACGAACATGGGCATTCTGAGCGCGCATCGAACGTGGGAGCATTCTGAGCGCGCAATGAACGGGTAGACGAGAAGTCGCATCCCCAAGGGGGAATTGGGCTCCGGCCGCACCCGACGAGATGTGTGGTTTCGGTTGCCTCCCCCTCAAGGCTGGGGGGGCTTGCCCGCACATTGGCATGGGGGGTGTGGCTTGGCCGCACCCCCTTGTGGGTGCGGTTTAGCCGCACCCCATTGGGGGTACGACTTTGGTGGTTTGGTCGCACCCCCTATTATAGGGGGTGCGGTTAGGAAGCACCCCCATTTTTGTAGGTGCGGTTTGGCCGCACCCCACTAAGGTGGGGTGCGGTCTTGATTCCGTCTGGCGCTAACGGGGCGCGAGTTGTGCGCGACGGGTTTGTTCACTCTCATGATCATGAGTTGGATTTTGACCCCACTAACTCCACCTCTCCTTAGTGGAGCCTCCTTTAAACGCACCCCAGTAGCTCTTATAAATCTACAGGAGCACATCATAAGCACCCCAAACCTTCGGAGTCTGCATCACTGTATGGAGGAGTGCAGAGGGTTTGATTTATCTGCGGCAATTTTGATCATCGATATTCATGCGATGTCTTGGGACAGTGTCGTTGCTGGAGGGTGAGTATGAGGTTGCTTTTGTTTCTTGTTCTGCTAGGCACTTCTTGCTACAGATAGCATTGCGGTGGCGCTTTTGCGTTCAATGACCCCGTTGTTTTGGTTATTGTCGAAGCGTTGGTTAGGGGGACATGCCCCAGGATGGTCGGTGAAGAGCACGTGCATTCAAACCATTGACGACCATACGATGGGCAGACCCTTACGACGTCGGGACCTTACTGCGGGGAGAAGGGTTGACCTTCAATCAGCGGCAGTGCGAAGTCACAAGGGCAGGGTCCCAAATTGGCCGGTGAAGAGCGCATGCGTTCAAACCGTTGATGACCGTAAGAGGGGAAGGCCCTTACGACGTCAGGACCTTACTGGGGGAGAAGGGCTGACCTTCGATCGGCGGCAGTGCGAAGTCCCAGGGGCAGGTCTCCAAAATGGTCGGTGAAGAGCGTATGGGTTCAAACCGTTGACCACCGTAAGAGGGGCAGACCCTTACGATGTCAGGACTTTATTGCGGGGAGAAGGGTTGACCTTCGATCAGCTGCAATTCGAAGTCCCAGGGGCATGGCCCCAAAATGGCCGGTGAAGAGCGTATGCGTTCAAACCATTGATGACCGTAAGAGGGGGAGACCCTTACGACGTCGGGACCATACTGCGGGGAGAAGGGCTGACCTTCAATCGGTGGAAGTGCGAAGTCCCAGGGGCAGGGCCCCAAAATGGCCGGTGAAGTGCGTATGCGTTCAAACCGTTGACGACTGTAGTAGGGGCAGGCCCTTACGACGTCGGGACCTTATTCCAGGGGAAGGGTTGACCTTTAATCGACGTCCTAGGGACAAGGCCCCAGAGTTAACGATAGAGAATGTCTTATGTGTGTTTTTTAAAACGTTGGCATCCGAGCGAGGGGGAGGCCCTTTCAGTGCTGTGATTTTCTGTGACGGCGAGAAACGTGCATAAATTTTTGGTTTAAACATGGGTTTTGGTGTTAGAACATAGTTTTCATAGTAGAAAGTTGAATTTGTGCGAGTCAGAGCTCGCAACTTCTAACATAATAGAAGATAAGTTTACGCGAGTATGAACTCGCGACTTTTTACATAATTGAAGATAAGTTTGCGCGAGTCTGAGCTCGCGGCTTTTTACATATAGAAGATTCAAATTACTGATAAAAGCGGTGCAGGTTCTGGGTGTTCCAGGTGCGTTGTAGGGTTTTCCCTTCCGCTGTTCTGAGCCTATACGTCCCGGACTTCACGATTGTAGTGACAACATACAGTCATTCCCAAGTTGGCGAGAGTTTGTCCCCTTGTGGGCCTTTACCGATCGCCTCGATGCTGCGTGACAAGATCTCCAACGTTGATTGGCCTGGGCTTCACTCTTCGTTCATAAAGTCGGGTCACGCGCCTTTGGTAGTGAGTTATGCGTTGGGCGGCCGTTTCCCTGACTCCTGTAATTAAGTCTAGGTTTTCTCGGAGCAGCTCGTCATTCTTTTCGGGATCGAAGGTTTTTGCACGACAACTGGCGACGCCGATGTCGACGGGGATGATAACTTCTGTGTCGTAGCAGAGATTGTATGGGGTTTCCCCCGTGGGAGTCCTTTCCACGGTACAGTATGCCCACAAAACATTCGTAAGTGCGTCTACCCACTGTCCCTTCCTCCTGTAGGCGGGTTTTGAGTCCCTTGAGGATGGTGGGATTCGTTACTTCAATTTGATCGTTTGTTTGTGGGTGAGCTATGGCCGTATGATGAAGATTAATCTTCAGGTCTTCGCACATCTTGGTGAACGACTTTCCCATGAATTGAGTGTCATTGTCATCGACGATTATTGCTTGGATTCCAAAGCGGCAGACGATGTTCTTCCATACAAACTGTTTGACGTTCACATAAGTAATTTTGGCGAGGGGTTCAGCTTCTACCCACTTTGTGAAGTAATCGATAGTCATGATGGTAAACTTTCTCTAGCTGGTGGCCATGGTGAGGGGACCGAGGAGGTCGATCCCCCACTGAGCAAATGACCAGGCCCTTCAGGTGCCATAAGCGCTACTGGGGGTTGATGAGGGACGTTTGCGTGGAGCTGACAGCTTCTACACCTTTGAACGAATTCGGATACATCCTTCTTCATTGTCGGCCAGTAAAATCCATGATGCGGGATCTTCTGAACCAGAGCTCTTGCGCCTAGGTGCTCTCCACATATCCCACCATGAACTTCCTTTAAGTTGTATTCCGCCTCTGCTGTCGGAAGGCACTTTAGGTAGGGCCCAGAGATGGCCCGCCTGTAAAGCTCTCCTTCGATGATAACGTAAGATGCGGCTCGCATTCGCAACCGTCATGCTTCTGAACGGTCGTCGAGCAGGTCTCTGCGTTCAATGTAGGCTCGGAGGGGTGTCATCTAGGATGATCCATCTTCGTTGATTTCGACGATCTCCCATGTCCCGTGAATGCTGGGGGTCATGATGTCTTCGATTCAGTGCCTCCGAGATTGGTAGTTAGAAAGAGACGTTGCGAGTTTGGAGAGTGCGTCGGCTCTGGAATTCTGCTCCGTGGGTATATGCAAAATTTGATACGATGATATTTTTTGCAGAAGAGATCTCACGAATATGAGATATTATGTCATTTTGGTCGTTCTTTGCCTCGTAGTTTCCCTCGACTTGCGAGACCACCAACTGCGAATCAGTGTAGATTGTCAGGTTCTCTGCCTTGCGGTCGATGTCGAGTTGTAGTCCGACGATTAGAGCTTCATATTCAGCGATGTTGTTGGTTGCTGGGAATTTCAACCTGAGGCCATACTCTAGAGTGATGCCCTACAGACTAATTAGGAGCAGACCTGCTTCTACTCCTTCGGTCGTAGAAGCCCAATCGACGTTGAGAGTCCAGCGAGCGGTGGAGACATCTTTAACGGGAATGGACTCAGGAGGAAGATTATTTTCTACGATGAAGTCAACGAGTACTTGGGATTTGATATCCGGCCGTGGTAAGAAGTGGATGTCGAACTTGTGTTGACTGTAGTTGAGTTCGTGTACAATAGTCCATCAATAGGTCTATTGGCATGAGTCCATTTCATATAGTATTAGGATATAAGCCTAGGAATCCTATTAACCTCGCCCATGTTCCCTTAGAGTCACGTCCTAGTGAGTATGCTGAGTCCTTTATCTTACATCTAGCAGATCAGATATAATGTTTGCTACTTGTATATGTGTTAGATTTCAGGTTGACCCCAAGGGATACCACATGAGTTCTGTAAAAAGAATACTCAGATATCTAAATGGACGTGATCCTTCCATTTAAGTGTCCGTGCCAGAAACTGCTGAGTCCTTCCAAGATTCTCCCGTCTGTGCCAGAAACCGTGAAAGAGCAGCGATCCCTCCATTTAAGCGTTGTACTTCCTTGATGGAATGGGGTGGCGACATGTCTCTCAGCGCCTTGATTTTTTTCTCAGTTCTCCTCGATCCCTCGATGGGTTACCATGAAACCCAGGAACTTTCCTGCCGTCACACCAAATGCACATTTGATGGGGTTGAGCCGCAATTGAAAATGGCGAAGGAGCTGGAAGCACCCTTCCAGATCTTCCAAGTGGTCACGACGGTGGACGATCTTTACTAGCATGTCATCCACATAAATCTACATTGTGCTTTCGATGAGGTCCTTGAATACCATGTTCATTAGCCTTGGTAGGATGCCCCGACATTCTTGAGTCTGAAAGACATTACTCTGTAGCAGTAGACTCCTTTATCTGTTCGAAATGCGGTGTGATCCTCATCCTACGGGTTCATCCTGATTTGGTTGTAGTCTGAGTATGTGAAGTATCTAGTTGCTAACCTAAATCACCTACAGGGGGTGAATAAGTGATAACTGCGTCTTTTGCGGAATAAAATTACTGTAAAGAAATAAACACACAGCATGCAAATCACAAACACAGATGGCACAGAGATTTATAGTGGTTCCCCATTCTTGGGTACTCCACTTGCCGGCCTCGCCAATCTAGCACCACAGCTAGACTTGACTACTTCACTAAATCTCGGATCAAGAAAGATCCTACAAACTCGGAGTCAAAACTCCTACAATCTCGGAGAGAAAACCTCTCTTACACCTCGGAGAACAACCTCTCCTACAACTCGGAGAAAACCTCTCTTACACCTCGGAGAATAACCTCTCCTACAACTCGGAGAAAACCTTCCCCTACAACTCAAAATAATAAGGTAATGATACAAAATACCAACAGTAATTCAGATCTGATTGTCTTCCTTGAAAACTTCTTCCTTCTTGATACTTGAAGAACCTTGCCTTGAGAAAATTGAGGAAGAACAAAAGGATTTCAGATCTGACCTTCCTTTGATCGAATGATCCAATAGAACTTGTCAATGATGAGATATTGATCAATCGATCCTTCACTTTAGTCGGAGATGAACGATTACGAACACCAAATAGATCTCCGACACTTGCAGGAGGCGGCACGGCAATATCGCGATTCTTGAAGCGACGATTAGGTTAAAAACGCGATTGGAATTATATGGAGTTGTTATTTAATCATTACGAGCAAGGCCTTATATAGGAAATAGGATAAACACCCATGAAAAGACCTTAAACGAATCGAAACAAGCCGTTAATCGGAAACAGAGTCCCGTTAGAACAGTTAACGGAAAAATCAGAATAGACTGACTTCTCGAGAAATAGGAGATCACTTCTCGAGAAATAATCTGGACCAACCGAGAAAAAGGATTTCAGAACTAAGAAGGAGACTTCTCGAGAAATGGTGATTTCTCGAGAAATGACTTAGATCAGAAAATCTTGGAGAAAAGAGAAAATCAAATGGATTTCTCGAGATATAGAAGGAAGTTCTCGAGAAACTGACTTAAACTCTCGAGAGAGAACTTGGACCTCTCGAGACATACTTCATAGTTCTCGAGAACTGAAGTTGACTTCTCGAGAAAAGGACTTAGGCTCTCGAAAAATTCCTAGAACACTTGGAATAATTCTTTTCTTCAACTCATCCAACAGCATCAGCTTCCTCCTAGCTCTTCCTTAGTGCTTGAATCAAAAGTACATCCCAATAGAGAGATTTCACATGAGTCAACACCTTGAACCATACAATGAGGAATTACATTGCATGGGCCTGTGTTTGGTGACCCATTGAAACCTGACACTGGTTTGTACTTACTCATTTGAAAACCTGCAAGCACCATACTAGAAAGCAATATCAAATACAAACTCAATTCAACTTAGTTTAAAGGGGACTTCTTCAAATCAAGGTAATTGTGGACACAATTCCCAACAATCTCCACCTATTTGTAGAAGTCAGAACCCTAAAGACTAAGATGAATTGTAACAAGATAAACCAGATATGCCACAACATATAAGAGAAAGCATAAAAACAGAATAAGTAATAGAATCAAAAACTATATTTAAGATTTATATTGTTCAAGGATGACTTAATATCCATACAATCAGAAATATCAAAAAGTAAAATGATTCAACAACTTGCTTCAAAATCTGTCTTTCTTCTTCTGCTCTTGTCTACTGAAATAAGCATAAGGCTTTGGGTGATACTTAAGAGGAGCTTCTGGGGCTGATGGATTGTTATTACCATGGGTCCTGTAATGATTCCTTCTCTTTGTACAACTAGTCACATATTTCTTCCACTCAGCTGCACTGTAAATCTCAGACACTGGCACACCACCATCTTCAACAAGTTTGAGGGAGTCAAGAATAATTATCCTAGAAGTTGGACTCCACAGCTCAGGAAGTACTTCTTTTACAGTTTTGCTAGAAGCAGCAGAGCTGGATGCTGGAGTGGATCTTCTAGCTGAGGTACCCTCACCATACTTCCTCTTCCTGGAAGTCTTCTGTGCAGAAGGACCTTCTGAATGATCAGAAGCATGCTGAAACTGGTCATCTGGCCTTGGAGAAAACTGAGGAGGAAATTGAGAAGGAAACTGAGAAGGAGGCTGAGAAGGAGGCTGATCATCTTCAAGGTCTATTCCTGGTAAGATCTCATGATGCAGCCATACTGCAGTTTTGAAAGTGTAAGAATTTACATCAGCAACCTGCCTTTGAACACCAGTATTCAACTGCTCAAGCTGAACACTAACAACCTGCTGAAGCTGAGATGCTTGAGATTCCAAGAGCTCTGCCACTTTATCCTCCCCCTTTCTGACTTCTACAGATAGGGTTTGAATGACAGACTCCTTGAACTGACCAACTTCATCAATGATTTTGAAAGCTATCTCATCAGCTTTTTCATCCTGATCAGCTTGCTTCTTTCTTACTTGAACTATCTCATCCAAGGCAGTAACTACACCCTTAAAGGTGTGTTCCATTGCCTTTCCACCCTGAATCATCTCTTCTCTGAGCTTATCAGAACTTGACTTAAGCTCAACAAACTTTCTGTTGACGTCCTTTTCAACATCAGTTATTCTGGCATGAACTTCTCTGAAGGAATAATCGATCTTAGCACTCTGCTGAAGAATTAATCTTTCAATCTTTACCAGAAGAAAGTCATCTGAATACTGAGGAGGAGGAGGAGGCTGAGGTTCCTCAGGAAGTTCTTCAAGAATGACAGAACTTACCTTCACAGGAGAAAATACTTGAGGCTGATTATGAATATCACCAACTAGCTCCGATTGAGCATCCTAGTCAGTGTCCATTAAGCCTTGCTCCCCCTCAATGTTTGTTGGGGAAGGAGATGAACCATGAACAGAGATGTCATCTCCTTCATTGCAGAAGTCAAAATCTGCTCCAGACCCACCTCCTTGCCCACTAGGGCTGAGTCTTTCACCATCTTGATGCTGTAAATCAGTGAGAACATCATCAATTGCCTTGTTAATATCTTCAGAAGGAGGAGGAGGAACTGTATCCTCTTGATGAAGAGAACTTGCTGGAAGAGGAGGAGATGGAACTGCACAGCTTGGGGATTTTGGATGAGTTCTTCTTGTATAGAATCTCTTTGAAGATGGAATGGTATCTGCCTGTGTAGCTGTTTCAACTGGGGCAGAAGGAGGAGTTGTAATTGCATCACCTAGAGGAACTGAAGCAACTGGAGGAACTGAGCCAACTGGAGGAGGAGGAGGAGGTGTCACAACACTTCCTTGAAGAGGTGCATCAGAGGGAGAAGCTGGAGCTGAAGTCCTTCTTGGAGAGGGAACTTGTGGAACAACCCTTGAGGGCTCATCAGCCTGAAGTTGATGCTCCCCCTGACCACTTGAGCTTTCTTGGCCTGGCTTTACTATTCTGATATCCCATCTTTGAATTGTTACCACATTAAGCTTCTTTAAGTGATGAAGCACTGCTCCTTTAGTCATGTTGAAAACTTGAGGGTTCAGCTGATTTAGAAATAAAGACAATATCCTTGCATAGTTGGGAGCAAGGATACTTGCTTTAATGGACAAGAAGAGTCGATTAGCCCAATCACACTTCTTTCCACAGACTATAGAGGTGATCAAGCAAAAGATATTCTCAGAGACATGGCCTTGGCTGCCTGTCTTGCACAGAATTACCTTAGACACAATGTCTACAAGCAATTTCCCAACCAGGTTCATTTTCTGCCGTCTGATTGCACTGCCACCCTTTTCCAAACCACAAAATACCTTTGCTCTGTCCCAGTCCACATCTTCTAATTCATCTTCTGAATCAATTACTGGAAGTCTAAGAAACTTGGTTAAAGATTTGGGAGAAATCTTTACCTTTACATTTTCCACAAACGACACTAGCATCCTCCCTTCCTTTATAGCCTTTACATTGATATAGAGTTCTTCCACTTCCTTGAACAAGATTCTACAAGGGTGCTCTAGAAGGAATGACAGCCCTGCGACATCTAGCAAGGAGAACATGTTCTGAGCATCATCTGAAATCGCGATTAACCCTGACCTTTCGACTTCACAACCGACGCCTATCTTAGCTCTAGGGCAAAGAGCCATCGATGCTTTGTAGAATATAACTGCGACTGCAAGGAGTGAATGCGAGTACTCCTGTGCTTGACGAGATCGCGAGAACTGACGGGCGGGAAGCAGAGGTCGCGAGAGGAAGATGAACAGTAGAGAGGGATGTCGAGAAGAAGAGAAATGTTCGCGTGGATTTTAAGTCATCCTCGAGAGTATTTATAGTTTTTCGATTTTTTTTAAAATAACAGAAAAAGTCGTACCTGGCGGTTCGACTGCTCGAAGAAAAGATTTTAAGAGTTTTAAGAAGACAGACCGACTTCTCGAGAGGTCCTTGATTTCTCGAGAAGTCCTCGATTTCTCGAGAAGTCTGATGACTCGCCATGAACTTCAATATTTCAAGAAGTTCTTCTGATTTCTCGAGGGATTTCCCATTTCTCGAGAAGTAGAATTCAGTCTGGATTTCTCGAGAAGTGGTATTCTAACTTAGAAAATCTCCTGATTTCTTCATTTCTTCAAGCCTTCATCTATTATGACTTAGAAATTTATTTGCCTCCTTGAACATCTGAATAGTTGAATTCTTCATGTCTTCAAGTCTTCATTTCTGATTAGATTATTACTCCATGTTGAGCATACCCAATTCTGTCTTGAAGAAAGAGAACTTGGTCTCATCCAGCGACTTCGTGAATATATCCGCTATTTGCTTATCCGTTGGAACATAACTGAGGTTGATGTCCCTATTCTCCACATGCTCCCGGATGAAATGATATCGTAATTCGATATGCTTTGTCCGACTGTGCGAGACTGGATTATTAGCAATAGCAATGGCACTGGAGGAGTCGCAAAACATCAGAATGTCTTTAAACTTTAGATTGTAATCTTCTAGCTGATTCTTTATCCAGAGCAATTGTGCACAACAACTGCCTGCGAAGATATACTTCGATTCAGCAGTTGATATTGCTACACAATTCCGTTTCTTGCTGCTCCATGAAATTAGCCTTCTTCCTAGGAATTGACAAGTCCCGGAAGTGCTTTTCCTGTCGTCTTTGCTACCTGCAAAGTCAGCATTTGAAAAACCTATTAGTTCGCTATCATTACTTCTTGGGTACCATAAGCCAAGATTTGGCGTACCCTTAAGATATCTCAAGATTCGCTTTGCAGCGGCATAGTGAGATTCCTTAGAGTTCACCTGATATCTAGCACACACACATGTTGAGAACATTATATCAGGTCTACTAGCAGTAAGGTAGAGCAAAGAGCCAATTATGCTTCTATACTTGGTTTCATCGAAAGGTTTCCCTCTCTCATCCTTGTCCAGAGACATAGCTGAGCTCATTGGAGTCCTCATAGAGGTTGCACTCTCCATTCCAAATTTCTTAATTAACTCCTTAGTGAATTTCGTCTGTGAGATGAAAATTCCATCTTCAGATTGTTTCACTTGGAGTCCTAAGAAATATTCCAGCTCGCCCATACTGCTCATTTCAAACTTCCCTTGCATAAGTTTTGAGAACTTCTTGCAAAGGTTGTCATCAGTGGAGCCAAAAATAATGTCATCGACATAGATTTGCACTAGCAAAATCTTGCCTTTTACTTCCCTAAGAAATAATGTCTTATCTATCTTCCCTCTTGTGAACTTGTTCTCAAGAAGAAAGTTAGACAGCGTCTCATACCAAGCTCGAGGAGCTTGTTTCAAACCATATAAAGCTTTTTGCAGTAGATAAACATGATTAGGGAGTTCAGAATCTACAAAACCTGGTGGTTGTTCAACGTATACTTCTTCTTTTATATCACCGTTAAGAAAAGCTGACTTGACGTCCATTTGGTATACAATGAATACTTTGAATGCAGCATACGCTAAAAATAGCCTGATCGCTTCGAGTCTTGCTACTGGAGCATAAGTTTGATCGAAGTCGATACCTTCTTCTTGTCTGTACCCTTTTGCTACAAGTCTGGCTTTGTTCTTTATTATCGTTCCATCTTCATCCAACTTGTTTCTATATACCCACTTTGTTCCAATGATGTTCTTATCCTTGGGTTTTGGAACAAGTGTCCATACCTTGCAACGCTTGAACTGATTTAGTTCTTCTTCCATTGCAATTATCCAATGTGGATCTTCATTTGCTTCTTGAAATTTCTTTGGTTCAACCTGCGAAAGAAAACTTAGATATAAATTTTCATTAGTAGTACCTCTTCTTGTTCTTATGCTTTCTTGAGGATCTCCTATGATTTGATCAACAGGATGATCCCTCAATTGTCTGAGTCCAAGATTCCTAGCATTGATAGGAACATCAGGAGCTTCTTCTATAACTGGAATGTCTTCTTCCACTTGGATTTGTTCTTCATCAAGATTTTCTTCTTCTGTTGAGGTTGGGGAAGGGATCTTGACGAAGGATTGTGCATTTTCTTCAACTGATTTTTCCAAATCTAGTTCTTGGAGTCTTGAACCTACATCTTCAATAGAAGTACTAGAGGAGCTGCTATGTAGCATGCTCGTCTCATCAAATACAACATTTATAGATTCTTCTACAACCCGGGTTTTCTTATTAAGAACTCTATAAGCTCTACTATGGCTACTATAGCCTACGAAAATACCTTCAAAGCTCTTTTCACTAAACTTGGTTTTATAATGCTTTCCATTATTAAGTATAAAGCATTTACTACCAAAGATTCTAAAATAAGAGATGGTTGGTCTCTTGCCTTTTAAAAGCTCATAGGGAGTCTTTTCATGGTTTTTGTTTATGAGTGCTCTGTTTTGCACGTGGCAAGCAGTGTTGACAGCTTCAGCCCAAAGATATTCGGGAAGTGAAGTGTCACTCAATATGGTTCTGCAAGCCTCAATGAGTGTTCTATTTCTTCTCTCAGCTACTCCATTTTGTTGTGGAGTTCGAGGAGAGGAAAACTCATGAAAGATACCAAGACTTTCACAGAACTTCGTCATTGCTCCAGATTCAAACTCTGTTCCATGATCACTTCTGATTTTGACCACCGAATAATTGAATTCATTCTGAATTTGCTTGACGAAGTTAGTGAAAATGTCAAACGTATCTGACTTGTGTTTTAGAAAGAATACCCATGCAAAACGTGAGTAATCATCTACAATAACTAGTGTATAAGACTTACCTCCTAAGCTTCTAATTTGCAAAGGACCAAACAAGTCCATATGAAGTAGATATAAACATCTAGTTGAATCTTTGTCGATTATGCTTTTAAAGGTATCCCTCGTTTGCTTGCCTTTTACACATGCATGACAAGGTCTATCTTTAATGCACTTAACTTTTGGTGCATCACGCACTAAGTTTTGAGAAAACAATTTGTTTATAGTTTTGAAATTTATATGTGCTAATCTCTTATGTCATTGTTCAGCAAGAGATGCACTATCTTTTGCTAAAAGACACACCGGAGTAGAAGATGATAAACAAATAAAATTTAAGCAGAAAATATTCCTATAACGAGTGCCTGATAAAATCGTTTCCGAATTTTCTGCCGACTTTATCAAACACTTGTCTCTACGAAAATCAACTATGTAACCTTTATCACAGAGTTGACTTATGCTTATCAGATTATGTTCTAATCCTTCCACATAGGCCACATCTGAAAAGGATACATTACCATTAGATATCATACCGTAGCCTTTTGTAATTCCTCTGTCGGATCTGCCAAAAATGACTTTTGGTCCGTTCACAACTGGAATGAAATTTTGCAAAAGGCTTCTTGTCCCGGTCATATGCCGAGAGCATCCACTGTCCAAATACCAGATAGGATTGTTGTTGGCCTTTGGACATTCCTGCAAAAACAAACTATTTTGCCTTGGGAGCCCAAACTAATTTGGGTCCTTGGTCCCTTGTTAGTTGAGCACCACGATGAACATTAACATTGCGAGCGGTCTTTCTTGCATTGTTTAGTTATGGTCTCTTGGAATATGTATAATTGAACCAACAGTCTACGGCAAAGTGACATATTTTGCCGCAACACCAACAATTAAACCTGGTGTATCTCTTCTTAATATTTTCCTGCTTAACTCTTTGAATGTTGATTTTAGCAGGAGCAATCCTTCTTGATGAGGATGCTTCATGAGTACAGCATACACAGGGTAATGCTTTCTCCTTTGGCTTAGGTACAACAGTCTTTACTATTGGTGCTTTAACAGCACTTGGACCATGAACATAAGGACCATAATCTCTCAGATTTACTTCTTCATTAGGTGCTTTGAAAGCACTTTGACCGAGGTATTGAGGACGAGCCCACCCCTTATAGTCATTGACAGACGCAAAATTAATTGGTCGTGTCAAGTGACCATAAGAGCTTTCTGTGTCATAAACATTCGTGGGAAGTAGAACTTTCTTAAATTCCACTTGTTCTAGATGGGCTTTCCCTTTTTCTTCGATAGTAGCTTTCTTTGCATTCTTACTTTTCTTCTTGGCAAGGGTGCCCTTAGAAGAATTACTTAGCCCAGCGACATGACCTATGCCACTGCTACTTGCTTTAGCAGTAAAAGTATCAATGATTGGAAGAATGGTTTTTGGTTGTGAAAACTTTTCAACTAGCTTCTTCTCAGCGGCTAGCTATTCTTCCAGAACTTTGATGGAGTTCTCTCTCCGATCAAGGAGCTCATCTGAGCTTTTGATTTTGTCTTTCAAGATTTGGTTTTCCTCTTTGAAGGAAGAAAGTTGTTCAACTTCCTTTCTCAAATTAGATTCCACTTCTTTGAGAGACATGATCTCCTTGGCCTGAGTTTTGACCACCTTTCGGCATTTGTCAAAACTTTTAAGCATTTCAGTATATTGGGTCATGAGGTTTGAGTCATCATCTGAAGGATAATCCTTTTGTTCAGCTGAGGCATATTCAGAATCAGATAAGATGGTGTGAAAATTTACCTTCCCGGTATATGAAGGTTCTTCTTCTTCATCAGTCATAGCCATCAGCCCGAAGTAGGCTTCTTCCTCACTACTTGATTTCTCTGAGTCACTGTCGCTTAAAGTTTTGTTCTTTTTAGCGACTAGACTCTTTTCTGTCTTCCTTTTTCCGTGAGTGGATTTCTTTTCTTCTTTTCTTCCACCCTCTTTCTTTTTATAAGGGCATTCAACAATCATGTGCCCTGGCTTATTGCAACAATAGCAAACTATGTCAGAAGAAATATGTTTACCAGTTTTAGATTTATACCTGTCATGATTGCTAGAACCCTTTTTGTGATGATCACCATCACGTCGAGAATGTCTATATTCAGAGGAAGACTTATTCTTCATGTGTCTTCTTTTGTTTAGCAGTTTCTTAAACTGACGAGAGATTAGAGAAAACTCTCCATCAGACATTTCAGAACTGGAGGAGCCGGCTTTAGATTCTTCTTCATCTGTAGATTCTTGTACCCTGATTGGAGACAAGGTTCTGCTTTTTCTAAAACTCTCAGCCTTCATAGCCAAGGTCCTTTCCTTGCTTGAAGCTCTATTCCCATCTTCTTCTGTTTTGCGAATGTTCATTTGCAGCTCGTGGGATAATAACTTCCCAAACAGATTCTGTGGGTCTAGATTTGGCAATTTCCCAAATTCTCTGATTGCAACTATCTTGCTATCCCAATCTTTCGTTAGGGAATGCAGGAATTTGTCATTCAACTCACCATTAGAGAATTCCCGACCATAGTTTCTTAAGCCGTTAACAATTTTGAAGAATCTTTCAAATGCATCGGCAATGCACTCCTTTTTGTTCTGCTTAAACGCCTCGTACTCTTGATTTAGAAGAGATCTTCTGTCATCCCTAACTTCTTTCGTACCTTCCATGAGGACTATTAAGGAAGTCCACATCTCTTGAGCTGATTTGCAATGGATCAAGTTTTGTAACATAGAGTCGTCTACGACACTAGCGATTATATTCTTTGCCTTTTTGTCCAATGCAACGAGAGCGATCTCATGCTTAGTTAAGTCCATCATTTTCTTTGGTACTTTTAAGGTTGGATCAATAGTAGAAGCAGTCATAGGCACATGAGGTCCTTCTTCCCCGACTTGGAAGATTCTTGGGTCCGCGGCTTCCATATAAAATCTGACTCTTTCTTTCTACATAGGAAAGTTAGCCTTAGTGCATATTGGCAATTTCAACGAAGACGATTCCTTGCACTTTTCCATGATTTGTTGGCAACTAGAATGGAGAGATCCTATCCAAGGTGTTAACCTTTCAAGAACAGCGACCCTCTGATACCAATTGAAGTATCTAGTTGCTAACCTAAATCACCTAGAGGGGGTGAATAGGTGATAACTGCGCCTTTTGCGGAATAAAATTACTGTAAAGAAATAAACACACAGCATGCAAATCACAAACACAGATGGCACAGAGATTTATAATGGTTCCCCGTTCTTGGGTACTCCACTTGCCGGCCTCGCCAATCTAGCACCACAGCTAGACTTGACTACTTCACTAAATCTCGGATCAAGAAAGATCCTACAAACTCGGAGTCAAAACTCCTACAATCTCGGAGAGAAAACCTCTCTTACACCTCGGAGAACAACCTCTCCTACAACTCGGAGAAAACCTCTCTTACACCTTGGAGAACAACCTCTCCTACAACTCGTAGAAAACCTTCCCCTACAACTCAAAATAATAAGGTAATGATAAAAAATACCAACAGTAATTCAGATCTGATTGTCTTCCTTGAAAACTTCTTCCTTCTTGATACTTGAAGAACCTTGCCTTGAGAAAATTGAGGAAGAACAAAAGGATTTCAGATCTGACCTTCCTTTGATCGAATGATCCAATAGAACTTGTCAATGATGAGATATTGATCAATCGATCCTTCACTTTAGTCGGAGATGAACGATTACGAACACCAAATAGATCTCCGACACTTGCAGGAGGCGGCACGACAATATCGCGATTCTTGATGCGACAATTAGGTTAAAAACGCGATTGGAATTATATGGAGTTGTTATTTAATCATTAGGAGCAAGGCCTTATATAGGAAAAGGATAAACGCCCATGAAAAGACCTTAAATGAATCGAAACAAGCCGTTAATCGGAAACAGAGTCCCGTTAGAACAGTTAACGGAAAAATCAGAATAGACTGACTTCTCGAGAAATAGGAGATCACTTCTTGAGAAATAATCTGGACCAACCGAGAAAAAGGATTTCAGAACTAAGAAGGAGACTTCTCGAGAAATGGTGATTTCTCGAGAAATGACTTAGATCAAAAAATCTTGGAGAAAAGAGAAAATCAAATGGATTTCTCGAGATATAGAAGGAAGTTCTCGAGAAACTGACTTAACCTCTCGAGAGAGAACTTGGACCTCTCGAGACATACTTCATAGTTCTCGAGAACTGAAGTTGACTTCTCGAGAAAAGGACTTAGGCTCTCGAAAAATTCCTAGAACACTTGGAATAATTCTTTTCTTCAACTCATCCAACGGCATCAGCTTCCTCATTGCTCTTCCTTAGTGCTTGAATCAAAAGTACATCCCAATAGAGAGATTTCACATGAGTCAACACCTTGAACCATACAATGAGGAATTACATTGCATGGGCCTGTGTTTGGTGACCCATTGAAACCTGACACTAGTTTGTACTTACTCATTTGAAAACCTGCAAGCACCATACTAGAAAGAAATATCAAATACAAACTCAATTCAACTTAGTTTAAAGGGGACTTCTTCAAATCAAGGTAATTGTGGACACAATTCCCAACAGTATGCATCCATGAAGCTGAGGAGCTCATGCCCGGTTGTCGCGTTGACCAGTTGATTGATTCTTGGAATGGGGAAATATTTTTCGGGCACGCTTGATTCAGATTACTATAGTCCATGCACATCCTCCACTTCCCTGAGACCTTCTTTACCATGACCGCATTGGCTAGCCATGTGAGATATTTTGCTCCACGGATGAACCGCGCTTCCAGGAGCTTCTCCACCTCTTCTTCGATCGCCTTAAGCCGCTCCAGGGAAAAGTTCCGCTTTTAAAGAGTGAAAGCTGACCTGAGGATCTACCCCAGGCATATCTTTTGGACTCCATGCGAAGATGTCTTCATTAGCGTGGAGGAAGAAGAAGTATTCTTACTGCTCTTCCTCGGATAGAAGGGACCCAACCTAAACTATCCTGGTCGGGTCATGCGGGAAGAGTGGTACTTCTATGATTCCTTCGACGGGCGATCCGCGTTGTAGAGTGGCTTCATCCCGTAGGTCGAAGTTGTCAATATTGAGAGCGGTCGCTTCCATCGGTCGGACTTGCTTTAGAAAACACGTTCGTGATGCTTCTTAATTTCCTCGTATAACCCCTATCCCTAGGGCGGTCGGGAATTTCAGGGATAGGTGCGGGATAGAGGGAATTGCTCAAAATATGGATTGGAATGTTCTTCCAAAGATGGCATTGTAGGCGGAGGTAGACTCCACCACCACGAACTGGTTATTGTGCATTGATTGCCTTGGAAATTCGTCCAATGTGACTGGAAGTGTGATCAGGCCCTGAACCGGAATAGGCCAGTTGTCGAAACCGTAGACGGGCTCGGCTGCGGGGCTGAGCTGATCCTTCGCGAGTTTCATGTTTTGCAAAGTGGACAAGAATAGGACATCGACCGAGCTTCCGTTGTCGACTAATATCCTTTTAACATTGAAGCAAGGGTCCCCAATTCCTGCACTGATTACGAGCGGTTCTTGATGTGGTAGTTGTAATCCTTGTTGATCCTCTTCCCCGAAAGTGATTGTGATATCCTATTTGAGTTTCTTGTCCTCGTGATCTCGGGGGGGGGGGGGGGGGGGGGGGAGGGGTTGGCAATTGAGAAAATCCGAGCGGCTAGAGCGGGAGGTCCAGCGATAGTTTTGATTTCTCCTACCATCGCCCTACCCCCTACAGCGCCTCGCGGAGCGGGGTAGGGGGGGGGGGGGGGGCTGTTCCCTTGCCTCTCTAGGTGGTTGTGGTTGGTTGGGAATCTAGCCCTGCAAAATTCTTCCCATAAGTCCCTGACGGACGAGACGCTCAGATCTCATCCTTAAGCCTGGAACATTCTTCGGTGGTGTGCCCGGTTCCTCGGTGGAACTTGCAGTACTTCGATTGTTCACTTCTTGGATTCGAGAGAGGCACCCTTGGCCTGTGAAGTTCTAGGTTATCTTGGATGGTGTAAAGCACGTTGGTTCTGCTGGTGTTCAATGAGGTGTACACTCTGGGTGGTCGCGGAACCGAATCTCTTCGGGGATTGCGACGACGCTCGTCGAAGTGGCGTTCTTCGCCACACCGCTCCTCCTGCCTTCCGGAGGCTTACTCTAGCCTTCTTTTCCTTTTTTGTTTGCCTTATTGTCGGTGCGCTTCGATAGCCTCGTTTGCAGCTATTTGAGCTTCTACCCAATGAACAAGATTTGGATAACTTGGCACCGTTTCCCTCATCAAGGCTGAGTAAAAATCACTTGGACGAAGCCCCCCAAGGAAGACGCCCCACAGGAGTTGGGATCAACTCCTGGGATTTGTCTGGCCTCTGTGGTGAAATGGCGAAAGAAATCCCTGAGTGTTTCTCCGTTGTTCTGGCGGATTCCTGAAAGATGAGAGGGGACTCGGACAATTCTGCGATTGGCGATGAACTGCTCTGTGAACTGTCGCGTCATCTCTGCGAAGCTGTTTATGGCTCCTTCTTGCAGAGAGTGAAACTAAATGCGTGCTTGTCGTTTCAAGGTTGTTGGAAACACCTGGCATAGGAGTTGATCTGGAGCGTTATAAATTCTCATGATAGTAGTGAAATGGTTGACATACTCCAGCGGGTTGTCCGTCCCATCGAATGTCTCTATACTGGGGAGCTTGAAGCCATGAGGAACTGGGTGAGCCAGAACGTGAGGCGCTAATGAGGAACCGTTGCGCAGGGGACGGTGAGCGAAAGTTGCGCGCTGTCTAACCTGATCGTACTCTTCTGCTATTACGTCTCAGATTTCTTCTTGAGTGGCCCTTGTTACTGCTCGCGGAGGGTCGATTCTTTCTTGGCGTTGGTGATGGTGGTCGCCTTCCGACGCTTGAGCTGGATAAGTGGAGCTTGCTGCATCCGAAAGTTCTTCTGGGACATTATCTTCCTGAGCCGCCGCCTCGATCGGAGCATGGTTCGGGGCTGGGTGGAGCGGAGCGTTTGGCATCATAAGTGGAGCGGGAGTTCGAGGAACCTCGAGGTTCTTTAGTAGGGTCAACATCTCAGCTTGATGCTCCTCCATTTGATGCACGCTTCCTTCTGGCACTACTACAGGAGCACTTCTTGGTTCGTCCACAAGGGGCGCGTTCATGAGTGAGTGCGAGGGAGGTGGGTCGACGCGTCCCCAGGGGATTGATCCTTCGGTGATCCTTGCACTTCTTCTAACCATTGCGATCGGTAACGAGAACTGCCTTGAAGCAAATACTTCCTTTCGGAAGTCTTTGCGGAGTACTTGGGAACACTCTTCCCACAAACGACGCCAAACTGTTGCGGGTCGCTCAGGTGCTCTAGTAGACAGGTCGAATTGAACCACCTTAGCTCGGAAGCGAACCGAGCGAGCAAACAGTCAATGAGTGAATTAGTAGTGACATGAAGACTTTTAACGTAGAAAACCCGAAAAGGGTGAAAACCACGCTGTCGGAGCTGTGCCGACGAACTTCCACTATCTTCTGGGGGATTACAATTAGAAATTAAGAACTCGGGCACGACAAGCTGCTGCTCGTTATAATGATAGAGAGGGAGAGAGAGAGAGAACTCTGAGGGTGATAGACCACCACTCGGAAAGCTAAGTACTTCTTCTTCTAAGAACGGTAGTGAGAACAAAAGTGAGAACACTGAGTCACCTTTCGGGATTCGAAGGATTCGCGAATCACTTAGGAAGATGGTCTTTAGGAGCGAAGGAAATCTCCAAGTCCATGAAGGAGATCTTCGAAGCCCGGAGGAGATCTTCGAGCGCCGAAGGAGGACTCAGAGGAAATCTTCAACGGAGCTCTCTTGGGTGCTGAAGACAAGGTCCCTTGAAATGAAGGCCCTGAGCTCCTTTTATAGCTTTGGTCGGGGTTAGCCCGATAATTTTGCTGTCGTAACCACTGTAACCACCTATCAGGCGAATCACGTTCGCCGGTTTGGAGCACACGGATCGTCAATTTTTGTAAATAACCGTCCCGCCCTTCGGGAAGTTCGAGCAGGTTGGGCAGTTCGGGCAGCTTCGTTGAATGTGATGAAAGCGACGAACGAGACATGTAATATGAGAAATGAGGATATGTTAACTGCGCGCGTGTCGGGAACGTGGAAACGTTCTGAGCGCTAGAGAGAGCGTTCTGAGCGCGCAACGAACTTGAGAGTGTTCTGAGCGCGCAATGAACACGAGAGCGTTCTGAGCGCACAACGAACAGGTAGACGAGAAGTCGCGTCCCCAATGGGGAATTGGGCTCCGATCGCACCCGACGAGGGGGTGTGATTTCGGCCGCTTCCCCCGCAATGCTGGGGGACTTGGCCGCACCCCGACATGGGGGTGGGTGCAACTTGGCCGCACCCCGGCATGGGGGTGGGTGCGGTTGGCCGCACCCCCTTGGGGTGCGGCTTGGCCGCAACTCCTTGGGTGCGGCTTGGCCGCACCCCCTATTATGGGGGGTGCGGTTAGGCCGCACCCCCATTTTTGTGGGTGCAGTTTGGCCGCACCCCCTATTATGGGGGGTGCGGTTAGGTCGCACCCCCATTTTTGTGGGTGCGGTTTGGCCGCACCCCACCAAGGTGGGTGCGGTTTTGATTGCGCATGGTGTTGACGGGGCGAGAGTTGAGCGCGGCGGGTTTGTCCGCTCTCATGATCATGGGTTGAATTTTGACCTCACTAACTCCACCTCTTCTTAGTGGAGCCTCCTCTAAACGCACCCCAATAGCTCTTATAAATCTACAGGTGCACATCAAGGTTATCTGAATTCATCCCTAACTAAATTGAAGAGGATGAACACAATTTCACATACACTTGGCAATACAAAAAAAAGTCAAGCGAGAAATTAATACCTTTGTAGATAATGCGGGATGCGGTTTGAACAACGCCTTCTATATATTCAAATGAAAGCTAAAATATGATAACGAAATTAGGAAATTAAATTTCACATTTTCTATGGATTTTAGGTGAGAAAGAAATTACATACAAGCACCACCGGAAGTAGAGGGAAAATGAGGGATTCGACTTGAACAATAGCTTAAATCATATCACTTAGCAGTGATTAGCACCATCATTAGATGGAGAGGGCGAAAATAATCCAAGATTTGCAACTAGAATAAAACACCGATATTGAATCTAGCTGTAATATGTCTTAGACTAGAGCGGTTGACTGTTCTGAGAAGGCTTCAACTTCTAGTAGTGGCGGACCCGGCGTAGAGGAAGGCCGATGAGGGTGGCGAGAGGTGCTCCAACGTGGTAGATCGGCTCCGGCAGGGATGGGGGTTCCATCGATGTACGTGACTTTGACCTAGACATCACTTCTTGTTTCTTACTTTTTCAAGTGACAAGTTTTATACCAACGAATGTTCAAAATTCGAAGGTGAATTTACGATCACTTTTGTCATCTGCATAGCTGACAACATAAAATGCTTCTATCTGCAGATAATTATTCTTTTGAAATAATAGGCCTTTGCCCGGAAACACTTTCATATACTCTAATATTTTTAAAGTCGTTTGTAGATGACACTCTCCGGGAGCTTGCATTAACTGACTGATAGCATAGTATGTATCAAATCATATTACGGTAAGGTAAATGAACAAAAACGTCGGGCCAAACAGAGCCTAAGACAAATCAAAGTAATCTTCTCTTGGTGGTGGTCATAACTATTGTCATGCCAAATATGCATTCTATGACAGTAGAGTTTTTCTCCAAACTCACCGGAGCAAAACGTCGTGCCAAACGGAGTCTAAGACTGTACAACCCCGGTGTCCGCAGAGGGTGAGTAGAAGCGAAGGAACCATCAGGCGAAAGGAGTAGGAAGGCTAGCGAGTCAAAGTGTCGGGCGAGCCGGGCTCTCGCCGGTCGCTCGCAGGAGGGCGAGCGGGCCAGGGGCCTCGTCGGTTACTCACAGGGAGGCGAGCGAGCCGAGCCACTCGGTTCGCGAGAGAGACTCTTGTGGCTGGCTTGCCCAGTCCTGGATTCATGATCATTTTACCTAAGTACCCCTGGTGGCCTGCAGTTAGCTACTCCAAACAGCGGAGTCTGGCTGTTGGCAGACCATTTTGGGCTGCGTATAGCAAAAGAGTAAGACGGAATCCCGCTATTAGTAGACCGGACTTAAAAAACTATAAATAGACCTTGAAGGGCACCTTGGGAGAGGATTCCGATCTCAGTTCTCTGAGCTTCTTCCTCCCTAGGTGATCTTGGTTTAGCTCTCAGGCTCTCCAAGGTGCCCAGTCTCAGCTTTGGCTTGGGAGGGGAAGCGCTCAAAGATCTTCCGGGTGTGTGGTGGGACCTCCTCGCTATGACCAAGGGTCTGTGTGTAGTTCCACATCTCTGGTCGGTTCCTTCCAAGGAATCAATAAGCGCCAGCTGCCCCTCAACTCGTTGAGGGCCCGAGCTCCACAAAGAAGCCAAGTCTTGGTTTCAGCAAAGACAAATAAAAAAATACTTAGGATTTATTTGGCGCGGCGGTGGCAGGCGGCACCTGCGGGTGGAGACGGGGGTTGGGACCGGAGGGGAGGATCGAGGCGGGGCTCGAAAAGCTCCGTTTTGCTCCTTTTTCCATGGCGCGGCGGGTGCAAACATGGCAAACACCACCACCGGGCGTTTGTTTACCCGCCTCGCGGAGGCGTTTGCCGCAAACGCCGCCCGCCACTGCCGAGCCAAATGAATCCTTAATATATTATAAGTTGAGTAGTTGTACTTGGTTCATCGAAATTTATGGCTATGTGCAGGTGGAGATCCACCTATTGCCGAGTGTGGGTGGCTGCCAACACTAAATCACATATAAATTATTTGATATTATGTTCATTTGCCACGTGTCGTGGATCGCTCGACGCTCTTATAGACCGGTCGAATTGAACAGACTCAACTCGAAAGTGAGCTGAGCGCAAACAGTCACAGATTGAACCAACAATTGACAGGAAGACTTTTGACGTGGAAAACACCAGAAGAAAAAAAAACTGTTGGAACAACCCTATTACTGATTTGGGCTAGGATCACTATCTGTTGACTATGACTAAGTTGACCCCAATGTATAGCCTAAGGGTCAAGGTTTTAGGCTGATAGAACTAAGGAAAAGAATCAGTTTTTGCGTTCGACGTACTCCATCCTGCATTCGACGAACTCCATCCTGCGTTCGACGAACGACATGCTCCAGTTCGACGAACTTGCCAAGGTTCTGCGTTCGACGAACTCTATTCTGCGTTCGATGAACTCTATTCTGCGTTCGACGAACTCCTCTTTGCGATCGACGAACTCCTCTTTGCGATCGACGAACTTGCTCTCCAGCTCGACGCACTCAGTTCTCAAGCCAGTCCAACCGTTTATCTCTTCAGTTCGACGAACTTCATTCTGCGTTCGATGAACTCAGCCCTGCGTTCGAAGAATAAGTATCAAGATGTTCAGATCGACGAAAGTTCTTCTCAGCTCGACGAATTCAATATTCCAGCTAGCTTATCAGATTTTATCTCTCAGTTCGACGACCTCCAGCTTGAGATCGACGAACTCCAGTCTGCGTTCGACGAATCAGCAACAGATGTTCAGTTCGACGAACTCCAACATTCTGTTCGACGAACTCAGTTTTCCGATCGACGAAATTTCTCCTCAGTTCATTATTTCAGACAGATCAGTTTTATTCTATTCTCTGAACTCAGATCGACTATAAGCAACGGATCTATTCCTATCAGATAAGTCAAGGATATTACATTTCCTTTTATTATTCTCTTATTTTGAGAAAGTAGCCGTTGACACATTTTGAAAAAGGACACTTTCATGGAAAAGGAAAAGAATTAAAGGATACAGTTCCAAGAAAATCATTTCAGATTATTCTATTCCTTATTCAGAAGATTTGTTTTTCAAAATCAGTTAGAATATTTCAAAGGAATAAAGAAGAAGAAGATTTACATTATTATAGTACAACAAGACAGAAAGAAGAGAGACAATACCGTCGAGAAAAAAATACAGAGTTCATCTTCCTCAAGCAGCATCTCTCAATCTCTGAGAACAACAACACAGATCTTATCTCAGATTTCTGCTGCAAAGTTGTAAATCTTCAAGAGCAACAAACAATCTGAGAAACCTTTGTCTCTTAGATTCATCAGCTATCAAAGGAAGAACTATATTCAAGAGAAAGCTCCATCCTCAACTGTCAACCATTTCAATCAGACAGGGGAGCTTTACATCAACAAAATCCACTAGTCTTCACTCAGATTATTGACAGAGAAGAACTTCATAACCCTCTTTATCCCATCTTGTACAGGGTTCTAACTCCCTTCAAAAGTTAACCCCTTGGTGGCAGGGCACCTGATCAAAAACCTATTGTTTGGTTTTAGCACCTGATCAAAAGCTCAGTGGTGTATTGGGCACCTGATCAAAACCTCATTGGTGATAGGACACCTGATCAAAAACCTAGTGGATTCCTACCAAAGGTGGTAGAAGAGTAGATTTACCAAGGTTTATTGGAGAACTACTATAGATCTTTGTGTCCTCTGCGATTCTTGTTTATTTTTCTATACCGTGTTGTGCTGTGATTTCTTGTTTTGTTTTTATAACTCACTCAGTACACATATATATATCACTATTTTAACTCCGCTATAAAAATAAGTGAAAAACTTTTTAATACTCTATTCACCCCCACTCTAGAGTAAATCTAAGATCTAACCTCCTTTCCTTTGATATCAGAGATTACTTTCAACTGATATCAGAGGACTTTCAATTGGTATCAGAGGTTGGTTGATTCTTTACAGGCTAACACCTGAATCCAAAGATCAATTAGATCTTAAATTTTTTCTAGAGTTTTCTTTTTCTAAAAACTCATGGCACAGAACAAAGAATACTCAAGCACAAGACCTCCCATGTGCAATCTAAATAAGTTTGCACTATGGAAGGCAAGGATCAGATTATTTATGAACTCTATTGATGAAGATATTTTCAATGTCATTTTGACAAGACCTCCTACTCCTACAGCAACAACAAGTGCTGAAGCAACAACAACAAATAATGTTGTTCCACCTCCTGAGTGGACAGAAGCTCAAAAGAAGCAGAGAAGTGTTGATGCCAAAGCAATGAATATATTGGCACAGACAATGTCTGATGACATCTTTCAAAAGGTTGTGGAATGTACCTCAGCCAGGGAAATCTAGACCTCCCTCAACAACATGGTTGAAGGTTCTGCAGAAGAGTCAGAGTCATCATCCAGCTCTTCTGAAGAAGAAGAAAATACAAATGAGAAGGACCAATGCTTGATGGCTATATATGACTCAAGCAGTGAGTCAGAATATGCATCATCATCTAGCTCCAGTGATGATGAAGAAGAAAGAAACTTCTGCATGATGGCTATCAATGCCCCAGGAAGTAATTCAAAAGAATCAGAATCAGACAATGACAGTGATCAGGTAATAACTAACTTTGATTTCAATGCAAATGAATTCAAAGATGAATTCAAAGCTCTTTGTTTAGATTTAATCAAATCTGAGAAAAAGATAATCTCTCTAAGAAATCAGTTGGCTGAAATGAACCAACTAAGTGAAGAAAATGCCAATCTTAAGAAAGAATTGGCTGCCTCCAGAGAACACATTGTTCTCATTGAGAACAAGTTATCTGAAGCTAAGAAGTTTGAAGAATCTCTTAATGGGAGAAGTATCAAACTGATGGACATCACAAGCACAGTGAATGCCAGACTTAGTGGCAAACTGGGCTTGGGTGCATCATCAAGTGAGCCACGTCTTATTAAGAAAAACATCTTCTCTACACCAGTAAAATTCATTTCTGCCAAGAACAAAGAGGTAGTAGAAGTAGATAAAAACATCTCATGTAAGAATATTAAGAATAAAGGAATTCAACAGAATTCGTCGAACGGAGCTCGACGAAATCACACGAATTCGTCAAACGGAGATCGACGAACTCTGAAGATAGACCTTCAGTATAGTTATTATTCGAACGACGCTCAACGAAAGCACTTCACTTCGTCGAACGGCGATCGACGAACTCACCAGAATTCATCGAACGAAAAATGTACTGAATTTCAGAAGAATTCTTATTCTCAATATACTAAGAATCCTTTCACTGAGTGGACAATTCCTCCAAGGAGATATCATCCACAAGGCTACAAGGATCAGCCTGAGATGTCTTTCATTTCAGAATTTTGTGGAAAAACAAAAGGACCCAAGGTAGTCTGGGTCAAGAACAACTAGAATATTTTATGTTTTGCAGATACAAGGCTATCCAAAAATAAAAGACAATGGTACTTGGATAGTGGGTGCTCAAAGCATATGACAGGAAACAAGGCCAACCTAAGCACCTACAAGGCAAGGCTTGGACCCAAAGTGATCTTTGGAGACTCCAACTGTGGACAAACCAAAGATTATGGTCAGATCAAAGTTGGAGCAGTCACCTTCAAAGAGGTAGCTTATGTCAAGGGTCTGAAGCACAACCTCATCAGCATAAGCTAGTTATGTGATGAAGGTTATCAGGTAACTTTTAACCACTCCTTATATCTTATTACCAATAATAAAAACATAAATGTATTATCTGGTATTAGACATGAAAATATTTATTTAGTCAATTTTGACTCTGCCAGTTCAGATATTTGTTTATTTAATTCTATAAGTAAAACAAATGAATTATGGCATAAAAGGCCAGGACATATTAACCTTAGAACTATATCTAAGCTTTCTAAGGACAATCTTGTTAGTGGACTGCCTTCTGGTTCATACAAGATGGAAGGACTCTACAGGGCTTGTCAATTAGGTAAGCAGACCAAGAGTAGTTTTAAATCTTTATCCAAGAGTGATTCACCTATGATTTTGTATTTACTGCATTTGGACCTTTTTGGACCCACTGCAATACAAAGTCTAGGAGGGAAGCATTATTCTTTAGTTATTGTAGATGACTTCTCAAGATTCACTTGGGTGTTCATTCTTAGGAACAAGTCTGACAGCTTCAATGTTCTGACAGACTTTCTCAGGTCCATCAAGATTGAGTACTCTACTCTAGTTGCATTGATCAGAAGTGATCATGGAACTGAGTTTGAATCTCTTCTGATGAGAGAATTCTGTGGAAAAGAAGGGATCAGGCAATATTTCTCTGCTCCTAGAACTCCTCAACAAAATGGGGTAGCTGAAAGGAAAAAATAGAACACTTATTGAATCAGCAACTACATTGCTTGCTGATGCTCACTTGTTAATCTCTTTTTAAGAAGAAGCAGTGAACACAACAAACTATGTGTTGAACAGAAGCCTGATACATAAGCTTAAGGGTAAAACTCCCTATAAATTACTCAAGAATAAAAAGTCTAAGGTTAACTATTTTAAGATATTTGGCTGTAAATGCTATGTGCATAACAATGATAAGAAGTATCTCAGGAAATTTGAAGCAATGTCTGCTGAAGGTATATTCCTTGGATATTCTCTTTCTAGTAAAGATATAGAGTTTACAATAAATCTACTCTTAAGATAGAAGAGTCCATGCATGCATCTTTTGATGAAACTAACATATTAAATGAGGAGAGAAATACCACCTCTACCAAAGATACTTTGCAGGTACTAGTTCTATGTGAAGAACTCAATGGACTAAATCTACAGAATAAAGATTCTCTACCTCCATCAAATGAAATAATTGAAGATAGTGAAGAAGAGGATAATCCAGATCTTGCTGACAACTCAAATCAAGTGACAGCTGAACAAGTCCCTCAAGAAGAAACTATTGCTGAACCAACTCCAATTGTTGATCACATCACAGTTAGAGATCATCCAATATCCCAAATCATTGGAGATATTTCAGTAGGAGTTCAAACAAGACATCAACTACACCAAAATCAGATGCACACTTGTTTCCTATCACAAGTTGAACCTCAATCCATAAAAGATGCAGAACAAGATCCAAACTAGATTCTTGCAATGCAAGAGGAGCTCAACCAATTTGAAAGGAACAAGGTTTGAGATTTGGTTCCAAGACCAAAAGGCCATCTAGTTATTGGCACCAAGTGGGTCTTCGGGAACAAGCTAGATGATCAAGTCATAATCATCAGAAATAAAGCAAGATTAGTAGCCCAAGGATATTCTCAGGAAGAAGGAATTGATTTTGATCAAACCTTCGCTCCTGTTGCTAGACTTGAAGCTATAAGGATATTTCTTGCCTTTGCTTCATTCAAGAAGTTCAAGGTATATCAGATGGATGTGAAGAGTGCATTCTTGAATGGAGACATCAAAGAAGAAGTCTATGTGGAACAACCACCAGGTTTCATCTCTCTAACTCACTCTTCTTATGTATTTAAGCTTAATAAAGCTCTCTATGGTCTCAAGCAAGCTCCCAGAGCATGGTATGAGACCTTAGCTAATTTTCTTTTGGAGAACAATTTCTGTAGAGGCATTGTTGATAAAACGTTATTTTTCAGGATACATAAAAATAAAACATTACTAGTTCAAATATATGTAGATGATATCATATTTGGATCTACTGATTCAAATCTATGCAAAATGTTTTCTAACCTAATGCAATTTAAATTTGAAATGAGTAGTAGGGGTGAGTTATCTTACTTCCTTGGTCTTCAAGTGAAGCAAACTCCAAATGGCATATTCATATCACAATCCAAGTATGCTAAGGAATTAGTGAAAAGATTTGGTATGTCTGATGCTTCCACTATAAAAACACCCATGCCCTCCAATGCTGCTGTTGACACTGATGAATCAGGGAAACCTGTTGATCAGAAAGTATATAGAGCAATTGTTGGCTCACTACTTTACTTAACAGCTAGTTGGCCTGACAGAATGTTTGCTACATGTATTTATGCTAGGTTCCAAGTTAACCCCAAAGAATCTCACCTTATTTTACTAAAAAGAATTTTGAGATATATAGAGGGTTGTTCAAATCTAGGACTCTTGTATCCAAAAGCATCGAGCACATCAGGAACTTGCCAGTTTCTTGGTGATAGGCATGTGTCTTGGTTTTGTAAGAAACAGACATCTGTGTCTACATCAACAGCTGAAGCAGAATATATTGCTGCAGGCAGTTGCTGCTCACAGATATTGTGGATACAAAATCAACTTCTATACTATGGTATCAACTTAAATAATTCAATTATATTTTGTGACAATACTAGTGCAATATCTATAGCACAAAATCTAGTACTCCATAGTAAGACTAAACACATAGAAATTAGACACCACTTTATCATAGATAATGTGGATAAAAATAAAATTTGCCTACAATTCATTTCTACTGATTTGCAAAGAGCTGATATTTTCACCAAACCCTTGGATGAAAAGAAATATATTTTCTTTATAAATCAGCTAGGAATGATAGATGGAGATTCAATTAATTAAAAATTATATATTTTATTCATCCCTCTTGTTGTGAATTAAATTCAGTTGGTTTGCTGTCTAAGCAGCTGAGACAAGCACTCATTCTCAACTGAACAGCTGAGACAAGCTTTCAGTCTCATCAAAACAGCTGAGACAAGCTATTAATCTCAGTTGAACCGCTGAGACAAGGCCTTGGGCCGCTGAGAAGCTGCCTAGATCCGCTGAGACCAAACCGCTGAGATGATATCAATTAGATCCAGGGATCGACGAAGACAAGCTCGTTCGTCGAACTGAGCTCGACGAAAATTAAATTTTCGTCGAACCCAGTCTGACGAAAGCTAAGTCTTTTTGACTTCTGATCTTTCATTATAATCAAATCTTTTATTTCATTTTAACTGTATGCCTACAGAATTGCTTCTCCTTTCCAGTTCCTTTGCACTTGATCTCTATTTTTTTTGCAGGAACAATGACAATATTTCTTCTAAAATTGCATCCTTCCCAGCCTCCTCTTCAAATGTCTCTTCTTCTAGGAGCCTAGCTCCAAGTCTTCCTGAAACTAGGCAGGGGGAGATGTTTTGAAGAAGCTCCTTTTTGTCAGGGGGAGATGATTTCCTTTTTGTAGGGGGAGATGCTTTCCTTTTGACAGGGGGAGTTGTTTTGAAGAAGCTCCTTTTTGATAGGGGGAGTTACTTTATATAGAAGCTCAAGTTTCAGGGGGAGATGTTGTATGAAGAAGCAAAAATCATTCAGTTGATGAAGAAGCCCCTTTATGATAGGTTTCAGTTATTTGAAGAAGCTCACAGCAATTTCAGTTTGAAGATCCAGATATTTCAGTTTGAGATATGACAAATACTGATGCAAATTCAGAAATAATTCAAATATAATAGATTCAACAAAGCAATTCAGTTATTGTTACAGTTCAGATCAACAAAAGCAAAAGCTGAAAAATGTAGTTTGAGATATGACAGATTCAGTTTAGATAAACAAATTCAGAAAGCTGAAGGCAAGAAATTCAGAATTCAGAAAGCAAGAATTTGAAAGGCAAATCACATTCAAGTCTCCTTCAGAGAAAGTCAAAAGGTTCTAATTATTTGTTTTTATTATTTCTGTTTTCATTGTAAAATTTCAAAACTCAGAGTATCATATTTTATATCTGCTGAAATGTTTAAAATCTGTCAGATATATATGCTCTGTTGTTTTGTTGTTTATTTTATTATTCAAATTTTGTCAAATAGTGTCCTAACCCAAATAGGGGGAGATTGTTGGAACAACCCTATTACTGATTTGGGCTAGGATCACTATCTGTTGACTAGGACTAAGTTGACCCCAATGTATAGTCTAAGGGTCAAGGTTTTAGGCTGATAGAGCTAAGGAAAAGAATCAGTTTCTGCATTCGACGAACTCCATCCTGCGTTCGACGAACTCCATCCTGCGTTCGACGAACTCCAACCTGTGTTCGACGAATGACATGCTCCAGTTCGACGAACTTGCCAAGGTTCTGCGTTCGACGAACTCTATTCTGCGTTCGACGAACTCCTCTCTGCGTTCGACGAACTTGCTCTCCAGCTCGACGCACTCAGTTCTCAAGCCAGTCCAGCAATTTATCTCTTCAGTTCGACGAACTTCATTCTGCATTCGACGAACTCAGCCCTGCGTTCGAAGAATAAGTATCAAGATGTTCAGATCGACGAAAGTTCTTCTTAGCCCGACGAATTCAATATTCCAGCTAGCGTATCAGATTTTATCTCTCAGTTCGACGACCTCCAGCTTGAGATCGACGAACTCCAGTCTGCGTTCTACAAATCAGCAACAGATGTTTAGTTCGACGAACCCCAACATTCTGTTCGACGAACTCAGTTCTCAGATCGATGAAATTTCTCCTCAGTTCATTATTTCAGACAGATCAGTTTTATTCTATTCTCTGAACTCAGATCGACTATCAGCAACGAATCTATTCCTATCAGATAAGTCAAGGATATTATATTTCCTTTTATTATTCTCTTATTTTGAGAAAGTGACCGTTGACACATTTTAAAAAAGGACACTTTCATGGAAAAGGAAAAGAATTAAAGGATGCAGTTCCAAGAAAATCTTTTCAGATTATTCTATTCCTTATTCAAAAGATTTGTTTTTCAAAATCAGTCAGAATATTTCAAAGGAATAAAGAAGAAGAAGATTTACATTATTACGGTACAACAAGACAGAAAGAAGAGAGACAATACTGTCGAGAAAAAATACAGAGTTCATCTTCCTCAAGCAGCACCTCTCAATCTCTGAGAACAACAACACAGATCTTATCTCAGATTTCTGCTGCAAAGTTTTAAATCTTCAAGAGCAACAAACAATCTGAGAATCCTTTGTCTCTCAGATTCATCAGCTATCAAAGGAAGAACTATATTCAAGAGAAAGCTCCATCCTCAACTGTCAACAATTTCAATCAGACAGGGGGAGCTTTACATCAACAAAATCCACTAGTCTTCACTCAGATTATTGACAGAGAAGAACTTCATAACCCTCTTTATCCCATCTTGTACAGGGTTCTAACTCCCTTCAAAAGTTAACCCCTTGGTGGCAGGGCACCTGATCAAAAACCTGTTGTTTGGTTTGAGCACTGATCAAAAGCTCAGTGGTGTATTGGGCACCTGATCAAAACCTCATTGGTGATATGGCACCTGATCAAAAACCTAGTGGATTCCTACCAAGGGTGGTAGAAGAGTAGATGTACCCAGGTTTATTGGGGAACTAATATATATCCTTGTGTCCTCTGTGATTCTTGTTTATTTTTCTATACTGTGTTGTGCTGTGATTTCTTGTTTTATTTTTATAACTCACTCAGTACACATATATATATCACTATTTTAACTACGCTATAAAAATAAGTGAAAAACTTTTTAATACTCTATTCACCCCCCCTAGAGTAAATCTAAGATCTAACCTCCCTTTCCTTTGTTATCAGAGATTACTTTCAACTGATATCAGAGGAATTTCAAAAACACAGTGTCGGACCGGTGCCGGACCCGTGTCGGACCCGTGTCGGACCCGTGTCGGACACGTGCCGAACACGTTTAAAAATTCTTTAGAGTATTAGAAATATCAAATTATCGAGGGAGACAAGTCACCGCTCGTTACAATGAGATTTCAAAGAATGACGAAGTTGCTGGGGGCAGAGCGCAGAGAAGCGCTCTCTGAAGCCATTGAGATGTCGAACGCAATAACTGGACTTTTGGGCTCGGAGCTTGAAGCCGAGTGAGATCTTTGAGCCGCCTTTGAAGGTCAAGGAGATCTTCGAAGCGATCCTAAAGGGCCGAAGAAGACCTTTAAAGCAATCTTCAAAATCCGAAAAAGATCTTTAAGTTGTCTTCAAGGGCTGACGGAAATCTTCTAGTTCTGAATGAAATCTTCAAGGCGATCTTCCAAGGTCGAAGGATATCTTCGAGTTATGAAGGAGATCTTCAAGGCGGTCTTCAAAGGCCGAAGGAAATCTTCGAGCACCAAAGGAGAACTTTGAACAATCTGAAGGAACTCTCTTCGGTGTAGAATTTTGCTTCTTCAAATGAGAGTATGGGCCCCTTTTATAGCCTCTAAGGAGGGCATCTTGGTAATTAGGCCACTAGGGAGGTGTGGTTATTCCCACCCCAATGATAGAATATTATATTATTCGCACCTCCATGATGGGGGATTTTACTATTTACACCCCCATGATGCGGAATTTTACTATTTATACACCATGATGCGAAATTTTACAATTCGTATCCCAAGATGTGGGATTTCACTATTTGCACCCCCAAATGATGGGGGATTTTACTATTCACACCACATGGTGGGGAATTTTACTATTTGCACCCCATGGTGGGGATTTTACTATTCGCACCCTCAGACGAGGGATTTTACTATTTGCACCCCATGATGGGGATTTGACTATTCGCACACCTATGATGGGGGATTTTACTATTTGTATACCCATTGGGGGGATTTTACTATTCACACTTTCATGATGTGGGATTTTACTATTCTCACCCTTATGGTGAGCAGGCGTCGGGAGGCGATGAGCGATGAGCATGGTGTCGAGCGGCGAGCGACAAGCGTGATGGAGGGTGACGAGCGTGGTTAGGGCCACGAGCGCGGGCCGTGATGCGATTGCGTGGCTCTCCGCGGCTCGACGTGGCTTCCGACCATGCGGAGGTCGTGCATGTGTGGTCTCCGGCCGTGAGGAGGTCGCGCGGGATGGAGGCATGCACAGCTCCGGTCGTACGAAGGTCGCGCACTTGTGCGGCCTGCGTGGCCTCCGACAGTGCGGATGTCGCGTGCTTGTTGGCATGCACAGAATCTGGTCGTGCAGAGGCTGCACGTCTGGACGACCTCCGGCCATGCGGGGGTCGCGCGCCTGGCCTCTAGACATGCGGAGGCCGCACACGTGAGAGGCCTCCTGTCGGGCAGAGGTCGCACACTAGTGCGGCCTGCGCGGCTCCGGCCGTGCGGAGGCCGTGCGCTTGTGGGGCCTGCACGACCTCCGTGCGTGCGGAGGTCACACACCTGTGGGGCTGTGTGGCTTCTGGCAGTGCGAAGGCCGCTTGACTACGAGGCCTCCGACCATGCGGAGGTCGTAGGGCTGCCGGCTACGGGGCAGCCACTTCCCTCGACTTAGGGGGTGCGGTTTCTGGCACCCCCATGATGGGATAATGCAGTTAACCGCACACCCATGATAGGGGAGCGGTTACCCGCACACCCATGATTGGGGGAGTGTGATGTGCGTGTATGTCCGCACGTGCATATCGACGTTTGTTTGGAAGACCAACCGGACTCAGGATTTAGCAAGAGCAGGCCTGTTGAATTGTATCGACGAGTCGGTTGAGGTCACAACAAAATATCTCCGGTTTAACCAAACTATTTTTCTGGAACCCCATCACCACGATTTCAACTGTGTGAAATATTGTAGTTTTAGTACTGTTGGTTTAGAATCAATCCAAACCTGATTCTGGTGGTTCATTTGGTCTCCATGAGACCTAGAGGGGGGATCATCCGATGAATCCTTCCCCTCTTCTTGTTCACTTCCCAAGCGACTGGGGCTGATTGGACCGTATGCAACTTACCTTCAACGACAAAACGTGTCAGTGCATGGATTTTGACGGTCAGTTGGCGACAAACAAGCGGGTGGGACTAGAATCAGTGGCAGGCAGATGCTCTCATTGCAGTGGGCTGAATATGAGAAGGACGTGGGTCGTGGAATGGGCTGAGCGTGTGTACTACGTCGAAGGGCAGTGCATATGTTGCAAGACTGAGTTCAGTTTGGATTTCCCTTTCTTCCCTCATTTTTCACGACAAAATGCTTTTATGTCATTAAAGGATAGTAGAAATAAGAAACTTTGGAAGTTTGCACCTCCCTTACCTCTCAATAATATTTTAATCAGAAAACGATATTTGATTGCTCTCGAAAAATCCAATGAGATAGGATATTCAATTGAAGGTTTTGATGTAGTTTTGGCAGGACAGACATTCTACATACACAAATATTCCACTAGCGAGTCCATGAGTTCTAGATTTCAACGTACTCGTGGCAACGACAAGAAGTTCCTTGAAAAGTTTCTTCGAGTTCTGAAAACTTTCATTTTTTCGATGAGGCAGCAGCTGTAATGACCAAACCTAAACAATATCAGAAGTATTGTTCATTTTCGTTCATCTCGACCAAAATTGAGCTGAATCACACCGTTTTGAAAATTTTCAGATGTGGTCTACAAGTACTTTCTAGGAAATCATCCACCTCACGACTACTCCCATCGAACACATTTAATTATGGAGTTTCCATCACAACTCTACCAATAGCTCTGAAAATGCGCATTTGATATTTAGGATATTTGAATTATTACATTATCCCGACAACTTTTCCCACAATTCTGATGTGAAATTTTGTTCATTCTTGTGCATCATTTAACCTAGAAGTATGACATCATAGAAGCTTGCCATGAGATGCTTTAGTGGGCTTCACTGCTCCCAAAACACTCCTCGATCTCCCTTATCAAATTGCTCTCATTGGATTCAGGATGTTAAAGTCTCATAGAATTTGCATGTTTTGTCCCCAATTCACATATCTGATGCGGGAGATCTAGCTCTAATGCCATTTATAATGTCCCAACCCACACATATCTGATGCGCTGAGCAGAACCACAAAATTTTGCCTTTTTCACATGTGGTCTACAAGTATGGGTAAAATGAGTTGAGCACAAGCGGAGATTGGCAAAGTTAACAAGCTTGAGCTCGTGCTAACCATTTCGTGCTACCGCTCCCAGAGCTCATTTTACTTTGCTCGAGCTCAAGCTCAAGCTCAAGACCAATATATTGAGCACAATCTCTCAATCTCATAGGCTTTAGTCGAGCTAGAGTTGTTCACAAGCTTTTCTACTCATGAACAGATGAACAAGAGCAAGAGAGCTCGAGCTTGTCTCCTAATCGAGCTGGGTTCGCAATCAATCTCAAGCTTATCGAGCTTGAGCTTAGCCGGCTCAACTCAACTTGCACCCTAATCCACGAGCACTTCCCAAGAGGCCACATATCCCACGACTACTTGCACCGAAGCACACTTAACTATAGAGATTCCATCAAAACTCCGCCAGTTATTTCGAAAAGGCACATTATATATTTAGGATTTTAAAATTACTACATACGTCTAACAAATTTTCTTCTTATTCTGATGCCAATTCGATTCATCTCTGCATCTCCTTTCATCTAAAAGTCTGTCATCATTGAAGTCTGGAAGGATATGCTTTCCTAGGGCTGCACTGCCCCAAATGACTCACTGCTCTCATCAAACCGTCGTCATTAGATTCTGGATATTACAACTGTAAGATCTCTCTCCTCCTTACCAGAGAGTTCCCAGATCTTATGCCCAGAACTGTCGTCTTACGGTGACCCCAACTCATGGGTTAGATGTTACTGCTCAACGCCGATCCTGCCGGCTAATTCGATTATATTACAGACCAATTTTGCAAGAAAAAATTAATACAAATATGGCAAGTGCACCTTTTTTGTAACGGTCTCCCCAACACACGGCTCAAAAGGACGACCGCCGACACCCCAACATCCAGCTCGAAAGGGTTCAACCTCAACCGGTCTGCAGACCTGCACCGCAATCCCTCTCTGTCCCACCACATGACACAATGGGTTGTTGGAGGCCGCAACCCCCCTTTTCATGAGTAATGGTTCAGTTAAGCGGCAACGCACGGACTTCCCAGGAGGTCACCTCCTGTGACTACTCCAGCCTCACACGGGGAGACCAGCTCAGTTGGTGGTGATTTTTGTAACGGTCTCCCCAGCACACGACTCGAAAGGATGACCGTCGGCACCCCCAGCATCCAGCTCGAAAGGGTTCAGCCTCAACCGGTCTACAGACCATGCACCCCAACCCCTCTCTGTCCCACCACAGGGCACAATTGGAGGCTGCATCCCCCCTTTTCATGAGGAATGGTTCAGTTAAGCGGCAGCGCAAGGACTTCCCATGAGGTCACCCATCCCATGACTACTCCAGCTTGAGCACGCTTAACTATGGAGTTTTTCCATTCCTCATCACCGTTCGGAACTCCTCAAGTAGTTGTTCGCTAAGCAGGCTCAAGAACTCTGACCGCTATCCCCATTTCTACTAGTGGTCCCATAACCCATCCTACATTTAGAAGAGCAAGATTTTTTTTCGTTGTTCGCCGACCGAGGCCATACGATCGCTGAATAAGTCATTCCTCCATCAGTGCTCATCGAAGGCAAAATCCTCTCAGCTCAACAAAGATCACCGATCACCATTTGCAGACCGAGCGTCCAACATTCACCGGCCAGTATGAAGATTTATCAGGATTCGAAAAGAGCCATTCCTGATGTAAAAAAGGAAGGCGAAACCTTCTGCCGCTCATCCTTTTTGTTACTTGTGGATAAATTGATGAGGACTGTATATTGTATTTAAAAATGAGAGAGAAAACAAGGAGTCGTGACTTCATTGGATGCAATTTTCTCTCTACTATATACTGAGTCTCTCTTCCCTTGAGACTCAGCTAGAATTGCATCTTCTTCCCTGTGGTACCTCCTCTCTGATATGCACTCATAAATTGTGGTAAAAAGTTACTGGATCGCACTCCAAAAGATGTGTTGTGGTTGAAGTTTCCATTGCAAAAGGCTTGTAGGGTTTCTGCGCCTCCAATTGAAAAAGCTATCTTGGGTTCTTGAGCTCCAATAGCAAACGGCTCTGGTTGGCTTTGGAAAGACAATTCTATCACACTGATTGTAGAAAAGAGGAGTATTTAAATTTTTGGAGAATCTCTGTAAAATTCGTTGTCTTCTGCACGTGTTGCTCTCTTTATAGCTAAGATCTTTTACTACCTGCACTTTTATTTATTTGTGATTTAGCTTTATGTGATTTAATATGTGATTTGAAGAAGAAATTATTTAATTCTTTACTCATCCCCTTTCTCACTAGGGAAATATTCTGATCTCATTATGCACTTTCAAATAATACATTTTCATTGCCATCAAAATAACTCCCCAAAAGGCCAAAGTACTGAAACATACTAGGCTCTACGGGATGTGATAAATGTGGTGCGCTCAGCTTGCAATGCCCATTAAGTGTTGTGAGAGGCACAGGAATGAGGCCTACGACCGCGGTATGGCCACGCAGTACGCCGCAAGACTGCAAGAGGCGGCACCGTGGGGCACCCGGGGGATGCACAATAGTGTCGCTGCACCGCACTGTGCGCCACGGGACTGACAACAAGCCTCAAAGGCCGCATAGACACTGAAAAAGTGAAAATACCTACCCCGGGTTTTATGAACTGCGTTCCACATGAACTGCGTTTTTGAAAAAGCAATATGATATTTCTTAGGTAATTTCATATTTTGAGCTAAATATTGTTAAATTTTAGAAAATTTGCACTATTCCTACTAAACATAGTGTGCGCATGACCCTGCGCGCCGCTCACCCGAATGCACCCTGGTGCGTCGCTCCACACGCACCGCCCGCGGCTCCCAGAGCGATCCCTTGAGCATGGCTCACCAAGATGCGCCCACGTGTGTCGCTCAACAGATTGAGCTCACGCGCACTGCTCTCTAGAACACGTTCAGTGTGCCACTCTATAGAACGCGTTCAGTGTGCCGCTTTATAGAATGCACCCTATTGCGCCGTTCACCAGAATGCGCTCCTGCGCGCTGCTCTCCAAATCATGACTCTGTGCGCCGCTCTCTAGATCACGCCTCCGCGCGTTGTTCCCAAAGTATGTTTTTTGACACATGTCTCAATGAAACAATGTACTGCTAACATTGTAAAACTATCGGTTATATGCCACCGTCGCTAAAACAGCTATGTGCTCCGTGGTTTCTCACTTTTTGGCCTTTCCACGTAAAAACTCTATTGGCCACTCTACTTTGATTATGTGCTTATTTGATTGACTCTTGAGTTAAGACAAATCTAATTCATCGAATTCATAACAATATTATATATAAGTAAGAGACGGCAATCTGGATCCTCTCCATTTCACATGAAATGGAGGGGATCCATTTCATGGTGGAGATGGAGCCATCTTAAATCAACCGCTCATATTAATTCCCCTCTTAAATGCCTCTTTTCACTACCCAAAATACCCCCTCTTAAATTCTGATGCATTTAATTCCTAATATTCATCCGCTGCACATCTTGCCTATCTTCCGCCTTAAATTAATTAAATTCTTTTGATAAACATCCGATCATTTATATTTAATTAAAATTACTTTACTCTTTAAATTAAAATTAGCACAATAATTCGTTTAGATTAAATGCAGCTATTACTTATAAAATAGTTTATTAATTACATTTTTTATTACTTTATTAATTACATTTTTTATTACAAAATTCATCCAATCTCCTTCACTCACATAAATTTTTTATATAATTTTTTGCTTCAAATAACGTCATTCTTGAAAGTTTGCGATCAAATACCGGAATGTTTTCAAACGCGCGCCACTATTTTTAAAACCGTTTAAGTATGCTGTAATTAAGATAAAATAAGTAATTGAACGAGATTTGTCAAAAATTGTCATTAACTCCAATTTTGTCGACCATTACAATTGTAACAAGAAAATGAAAAAAATGTGACCAACAATCCCATAAATGGTACTCGAAATACTACTCGCGCCTTTGCATTTCCTGCAAAAAGTCCATGCTTTAAGAAATGTACCTTCATCATCATACTGATAAATACAAGCTGAGAAATCTATACTAAATCTTGATTCGCCTTTCAGAAGATAACCCAAGTGTTTTAGAGCATTCTGCCACATATGCCAAGAACACAAAGCATGATAGGTGTCTGACATTACCTCCTTAATGGCAGTTGCCATTGCTGCATCTGCGTCAGTAAATATAGTTTGAGGCTTTTTTGCATTCATAGCTTCCAAAAAAGTCTCAAATAACCATATGAAAGACTCAATAGTTTTATCATATAAAAGTGAAGCTCCAAATACAACCGTTTCTCTATGATGATTTAGTCCCAAGAAGACACCAAGAGGCCTTGCTGCTCTATTTGTGCCATATGTTGTGTCAAATGTGAGCACATCGCCAAATAGATTATAATCTATTAACATCCTAGCATCAGCCCAGAAAATATTTGTAATCTGCTCCTCAGCATCTAACTGGATAGCATAGTAATATGAAGGGTTATCTTTTAATTTTTTACTGAAATATCTCTCTAAACTACTAGCTTCTCCATACATTAGGGATCGTTGCCTTTTCGTGCGTAGGTAGTTCTTTTGATCTCTCCTAATATAGCCAAGACTATCACATCCACCCACTTGTGTACTAAAAAATTGATAAGCATCTTTTAACCTTATACCAGACTCATACGCAATATCTGTTTCAATTTCCTGAGCAGCAGACATTTGTCTTTGGGATCGAATCATGTGTACAGTCGCTGAATGATGAAGTTGATGATTATGCTCTTGCACAAACTCAGAAACGACATACATTTTAGTGTCCCGATTGAGGATAATGGTCATACGGGCATCACAACCGCATCTTGACTCGGCCCGGGTTCGATTTGTTCTGTGATCACGACCATCTTTCCCACGAATCCCTTCTCGATCACAAACATACCTCCTAGAAGTTAATACTTTGGTCTTTCGACATTTATTTCCATACTCCTTTCTAATACCGAAGTATGCTCTTCTAGCGTAGTCATTATAAAGTGCATACGCGACTGAATCAGATGCAAACTCCTTCCCCTTTGAAGGTGTGTAATCCTCTGATACTTGAGGAATTACTATTAATGATTCTGAGTCTTCCATTTCAATACCACTGTTTGAAAAATTATATTAGCAACTTAATTTCAGAAAAAAAATAATCCTGCTTCCCAATCTGTCTGCAATGTGCATAGTGGTGGTTCAGAAAAATAATAATCCTGCTTCTAAAAGCTACATTGAAAAATTTTCTAGTCATAAACTGCTACTCTGAGATTATAGCAAAAAAAATTAATATATTGTCATGATTTTAGATTCATATGGATTCAATGGAATCAGAGCTCCAGATTGAGGAGGATGAAATAAACAAAAAATATGAGAAAATGATCAGAAACGCAGCTTCTGGAGGTTTTCATCGCACCCTTCCCAAACGCAGCTCCTGCTCTATTGAAATTCCTAAGAATTTTTTAGAACATGACAACTAGCTGCAGCTCCTGCTCTATTTTTAAAATTTTATAGAACAGGGAAACTCGCAAAGAGTCAAAATGCCCCAGGGATCTTACCACCGAGCAGAATGTAGAGCTTTGCCGATGAAGAGGCGGAGGGGATCTTCCTTCGACGCCGATTCCAGAGATCTTACCACCAGCGAGCAGGATGTAGATGCGAGTAGACCGCCAGTTGCGCCGATGAAGAGGCAGCCGAGACCTTCCTTCGACGCCAAGCCCAGGGATCTTCCTCCGACGCCGATCCAAGAGGCCAACGCCGGCAGGTTGCGCCCCTGGAAAGTCCTGCTGGGAGGTGTGCGGCGCTGAAGTTGATTTGATCGGAAAGGGAAGAAGCAGCGAGGATAGGGTTAATACAGGGGTATTTTTGGTAATGAAATAAGACATTTTAGAGGGAGTGAATATGAGCGGTTGATTTAAGATGGCTCCATCTCCACCATGAAATGGATCCCCTCTATTTCATGTGAAATGGAGAGGATCCGGATACCTTGTTTTGAGCCACAGACTATATAACTAATAATTTTTAGATATTACTATCCAATATAGATGAAATTTCTAAAAATCTCATTAAAAATTCCTAAGAGCCCGTTCGTTTGGACGGAATTGGAATTCGATATTGGAATTGAATATTGATAAATATTGTGGAATTAAGGAGAAGGATGTCGTGGATCTCTCCGAACCAGACATCCCCCTCTCTCCTTCAGCTAATCAGGAGCCCGCCATTGAGGGTGGCGAGCCAGAGGAGGCGATCGGCAAGCCCAAGCCGACGAGCCATACGAATTTCGGGCTCGGTGCGAAGCTTCCGGACTCATTAGGCGAGTCGATACTCGCGTGGGACCCTGAACAGAACAAGGTCATCTGCTCCTCCCTCCTCCCTTCCTGGGTGGAGAGTGAAAAAATTGGAGGTGAGGCATTCGCCCTCGCCTTTGGGCTCTACGGTCGCGAGGGTGCGTCCCTCTTCAGGGCCTTCACACAAACGAGGTCCGGAAGTCCGCGGGTGAGGTCGCGGAGCTGAAAGGAAAGGAGGCCTTGTCTGAGGGCCTCCTCGCCAGCCTTCAAAGTGGCCTGGTAAGCAATGCTTGCAAAAGTCTTTTTCTGTCTCGCTTCATTCTGCCTTGGCTAACTTCCTTTCTGCAGAATGCCGAGTCCGCCAGCCGACTACACGCGAAGATCGCCGACCTGGAAACGGAGAATACTTGCCTCAAGGCCCAGGTTCGCGATCTGACCCTGGCGGTGCTCCCCCTCCTCCTCCGCGAGCCGGAGCTCACGGCCAGTCGCGAGACGAAAAGGAGGCCACCCGCAAAAAATCGATGGAGATCGCCGAGCTCGTCTTCGACACCCTTAAGGGGGCGGACCTGATCGTTCCTGACGCCATGGAACTCACCGCGGAGGAAGTCGTCCCCGATCTGTTCGCGCTGGTCTCTGAGATGGAGGATCGCGAGAGCGACTGAAGACTTCTCCGGCGGGCTATCACTACAAGAAAATTGACTTTTGGTGACGAAATGTTTGTGACAAAAATGTCACTAAAAGTGTATTTTTTTTGACAGAATTTGAAGTTGGTCACTATATATTAATTTTCATTTTATTGGTGACTGAAAAAATATGTAGTCACAAAAAAATTTTTTTGAGTGACAAAATTATTTTATTCGTCACGAAATGTTATTATGTTGTGATCAAAAAAAATTCGTCACGTAATATTATTCTTTAGTGAACAAATAAAAATGTCACTAAATTAATCTATTTAGCGACCAAACTTTTTTGGTCACAAATTAAAGTATTTTAAATTATTTAGAGACAAATATATATGAGTCACTAATCACCAACAAATTAAATTTTTGCTTCTAAATAAAAATATTTCTTAACATGCATGTAATTAACTTAATTTGTGATAAAATTAAGTGTTAGTAATTAAAAAAAATTATTGACTTAATTAATGACTAAAATGAATATCTAGTTATTAAATCAAAATTTAAGGTCATTTGTTGCATAAAAATTATTTTGGTTACTAAAATTATTTATTTTGTGACAAATTTAAATCTGATCACAAATATTAAATATTCAGATCTCAAAATTAATTTATTATTGTGTAAATTAGTTAGTTATCTTTAAACTTACTTACAAAAATTATAATCATATTTTTACTTTTATTTTAAATTTTTTACATTATATAGTTTTACTTAGCCTTACATTTATTATTCAGTTACGGCCCACATAACCCACGCGCGCAGATCCCTCGCGCGCAGTTACGGCCCCCTCGATCTCCACTCGGCTCCGTCTCCCCCCTTTCCTGATACACTTCTTCGTTCCTTTCGATTTCGCTCCCTCGCCCCCTCGATCTCCACTCGGCTCCGTCTCCTCCGCCTTTCCTCAGAGCATTCGACTGTCGAAATCCATACCTTTCGCCTCTCGGCTCCTTCACATCAGGCAAAGGCGCGAAGCCCTATACCCATCTCCGGTGAGGTGTGATTGTGTGAATCGACTCATCAAGGTGTTCCCGGAGGGCGGCGCTGCTTGGGTTGATTTCTCATCCGGTAAGCCCTAGCATTTTTTCCTCCACAATCTTAATAGATTTGATACTTTTTTTGGGTTTCTGATGCCGCTGTATTTTTAAAACTGCATCACTAGCATTTTTTGAAATGAATGGACGTCCATTAGTGTACATTTAGTTTGACAAGAAGCTTGTTGTTCTTCCTAAGATGCATTTCCTGCTATAAGTTTCTTGGTCTTTCCATATTAACTTCTGAATTGAATAGGTATAATATTGAGTTGTATGCAATCGATAGTTTTGAGCTTATGTACAACATATAAAAGAGATTTACAAAGAAGGTAGCAGAGCACTGAACTACAAAGTCTAAAATACATATAAAAGAGATTTATCTGCTGTGGTTTCTGCTTGCTAGTCATGTAAGGAAAGCCTTCTTTTATCTTGTATCCATTCAAGTGGTTACTTATTTCGTAACTGAATTTTGAAGCTAAGAAGGCAGAGAACCTCATTCAGTGATAAATACTATACGTGCAATGAAATTTTCTCTTACTTCTTTGTTGTGTGTGTGTGTATAGATATAGATATAGATATAGATTGGTTCGTTAGTATTTAGTTACATATTCTAACCTAGTAGTAATCATATTAGAGAAGCGTGCTTACCTGGATGAACAATAAGTCAGTTGTTTCACACTACACTTTGATTCAATGAGTTTATTTTCTGTTTAAGAATAAAATGCTCATTGATTAATTCAGGATGTTATACTATTGGAGAGAGATTCATCAGCAAGCGTAACATTTGTTAAAATCAAAAGTTTATCTTTTTAATTTGTTTAAATCATATAGCTATGTGTGTATTTCGGTTAACAATCTGATCACTGATGGTGCAAATATCTAGTATCTTCTTTGATGTATCGTGGCATTTGTTATGTACTTAATTAGAATTTGTTAGCACTAAGAATTTCAATTTTTTTAAATTTATTGTGATGTTTAGAAGTTCAAGAACATGACTGTTCATGAATCATGATGATTTCTTTGGTTGCTCAAATTTAGATGATCCATGAAGTCTTTTTTGTTTAGTATGCTTTATGGTGTTTATTAACTATTTATAATACAAAAATAAAAATCCGAAGTAGATATTGGGCAAACATCTTGATATTAAAGTTTATATATATTATTCTTTTAGCATTCTGATTTATGTCACACTAAATTAAATATGAATGTCTTTTGTTATCCAACATTTTGACCCATACGCATTATAATATCATCAAATCTTATTTGAATTCATAAATTTAAATTTAAGTATCCATGTTAGCCTTTTAGGGTTATATTCAGCTTATGGTTATTATCAAATTGAGAAATAAAGATTTTGTCAACAAGATTTGATCATTTATTTGTTTTGTTCTCCATTAGTTGTATATCTATAACATTGTTGGAGACTTGACACTATAAAGAAGATAAATGTAGTCTTATTTAATGTAAGCATGTTAATCACCTTGAAATTTATTTATGTTAATGCAATTTGTTTTTATTTATTTCTTTATTGACGTATAGTGCAATGGATAAGAGTTGGATGGATATCAACGATAGACGACAACCTGTTTACATCGATGGAGTGAATTCTTTTCTTGATTTTGCCTTTACTCATTCAGCTAGAGGAAACAATATTCGTTGCCCCTGTTATAAATGTGTAAATTGTCATTTTCACACTCGAGATATTGTGTTTGTGCATCTTATTCTGAATGGAATTGTAAAGACATATAAATGGTGGTCAAGTCATGGAGAGGAGTATTACGTTAGCCCAACTGGTGGGAGCCATGCTGATGTTTTTAGAGAGGATGAACAAGAGATTTCACAGCATGATGATATGCATGATCTGCTACATGATTTTAATACTGGCTTTAATAACATGAATGACATTGGAGAAGGACAAGATCATGAGGACCCCAATGAAGCTGCTAGAAAATTTTATGATTTGTTAGATGACGCTGAACAAGAATTATATCCTGGTTGCAAAGAATTTTCAAAATTTCAATTTATGGTTACGTTACTTGCACTTAAATCTGATCATGGATGGACTGATCATTCTTTTACTGAATTACTTAAAGTTTTAAAAAGAGCAATTCCATGCAGTGAAAAACTACCAAGTAGTTATTATGCTGCTAACAGTTACATACAGGAGCTTGGAATGGAGTGTAAGAAGATAGATGCTTGCTTGAATGATTGCATTCTTTACCGTGGTAAGTTTGCAGATTTTCAGAGTTGCCCAACTTGTGGTATGTCTAGGTGGCAATCAAGCAAGATAAACAATAATTCAAAAAGTAATATGTTGTCAAGAAAGAGTAAAAATATACCAAACAAGATTCTTAGACACTTTCCTTTGATTCCTAGACTTCAAAGATTGTATATGTGTTCTAGGACAGCCGAGGATATGAGATGGCATAAAGAAAAGCGCTGCGATGATGGAAATTTGCGACATCCAGCTGATGCCTTTGCTTGGAAGTCATTTGATGGGAAACACTCAGGATTTTCATCTGACGCACGAAATGTTAGGCTTGGCTTAGCAAGTGATGGGTTTAATCCTTTTGGTCTCATGAGCACAAATTATAGTGTGTGGCCTGTTGTTTTAGTTCCATATAATATGCCGCCATGGCTATGCATGAAAACTCCTAATTTTATCATATCTTTGATTATTCCAGGTCCAGGACAACCTGGGAATGATATTGATGTCTATTTGCAACCTTTGATTGATGAGTTAAAAATTTTATGGGAAGTTGGGGTTTGCACTTATGATGCCTATAGTAAGTGCAACTTTAACATGCGTGCTGCCGTGTTATGGACGATAAATGATTTTCCAGCTTATGCTAACCTGTCAGGTTGGAGCACAAAGGGTAAGCTTGCTTGTCCATGTTGTAATAAAGACACATGGTATTGTCGATTGAAATATAGGTCTAAGATGTGTTACATGGGAAACATATGTTTTTTGGATTCAAATCATAGATGGCGAAAAGATAAGAAGTCTTTTGATGGAACAATGGAAACTCGACCTGCACCAAAGATCCTATCTGGAGATGAAATATTAAGTCTGCTAAAAGAATATGATAATGTGATTTTTGGAAAGCTTCAAAAGAAAAGAAAGCGGGATGATACTTCTCTTCCATACAATTGGAAGAAGTTAAGTATTTTTTTTCAGTTACCGTATTGGAGTACACTTGAGATACGTCATTGTCTAGATTACATGCATATTTTAAAAAATATTACTGATAATATATTGGGTACTATGCTGAACATTAATGGAAAGACAAAAGATGATTTGAATTCTAGACTTGACCTTATGGAAATGGGGTTGAGATCAGAATTACATCCGATAGAAAAAGATGGTCATTATGCCATGCCACAAGCATGCTATACATTGACATTGACTGAACGAAGGGAAATATGCAGTTTCTTAGAGAATTTGAAAGTTCCAGATGGGTATTCATCAAATATAAAGAGATGTGTAAATGTGAAAGAGGGTAAAGTCTCCAAAATGAAAGCTCATGACTGTCATGTTTTCATATTAGATCAACTTGCTCCTGCTTTTCGTGGCATTGTTTGCAAAGAAGTTTATGACCCCCTGGTTGAATTAAGTGCATTTTTTAAGGAGTTGAGCTCTAAGATACTAAGTATAGAGGTGTTGGATAAACTTGAGCAAAATATTGCTATCACACTTTGCAAACTTGAGAGAATATTTCCTCCTTCATTTTTTACAATCATGATGCACTTACCAATTCATCTTGCACAAGAAGCAAGAATTGCTGGCCCCGTTCAATATCGATGGATGTATCCAATTGAGAGGTATGTTTATTAATTATTTATCTATTTTTAACTTTACCAAATTATGTATTCTAAAATATTTGAATTCAACAGATATTTACGTACACTTAAATCATTTGTGCGAAACAAAGCACGTCCAGAAGGTTCAATGGCTAAGGGATACCTAGTACATGAGTGCTTAACATTTTGTTCGAGATATATCAATAAAATTGAGACAATGCTTAATCGCCCAGATAGAAATGATGAAGGAAATGTTGGGCAAGATTCGAGATTGTCTATTTTTCAAAAAACTGGGAGGTCATTAGGTAAAGGAATAGAAAAAAATCTTATACAAGAAGATTGGTATCAGACTCAGCTGTACATACTAAGAAATTGTCCAGAAGTAGAACCATTTATTGAGTGAGTTTCACATTATTACTATTTATAGTTGTATTATTTTTAAATAATGTAAGTAATTTATTAAACATTGTTTTAATAGCCAACATTATCGGGAGCTTCAATGTGTACACTCTAGAGATATTGAAAGAAGACATGAGACTACTTTTGTTAGATGGTTTGAGTCATTGGTAAGTATTTCATCTACTTTTTAAAGATCACCTTGTTATTATAATTAGTATGTGTGATTACATTACCTTTTCAACAGATTTCCAAATTACATTATGAGGGAGACCCAAGAGCTAGCAAAGATTTGTTGCAGTTAGCCCGTGGCCCAAAAAGAGGGGCGACACATTATTCTGGCTATATTGTTAATGGCATTAGGTTTCATACTTATGAACGTGAAATCAGACGCAAAACTCAAAATAGTGGTATTTTTGTTAAAGAGGATGAGCAATCAGGTGGCAGAGAATATTATGGAGTTTTAAAAGATATTTTTCAGCTTGAGTATGATGTTGGGCAAAAAGTTGGCTTATTTAAATGTGAATGGAGGGATACGTACAATGAAGGTAGAGGCTACAAGAAGGAAAAAATGGACTTATATCTGTAAATATAAAACATAATTTGAGAAACAATGAACCTTATGTCCTAGCTTGCCAAGTTGAACAAGTGTATTACGCACCTGATAACAAAAACAAAGATTGGCGAATGATCATAAAGACAGTTTCACGCCACTTTTATGATGTCCCAACCAAAGAATTTGTAGAAGCCACTGAAGATGAAATTCAGTTGTATGATATAAACATTGGGTTAGGATCGGCGCTTGATAATCTTGTAGATAATGATAACCATGTGCTTTCATTACGAAGAACTGATGTTGCGGCTATAACTATAGAGAAGAAAGGTCATTCTACGCAAAGGAGAGCTATGGATGAAGAAAATGAAGATGCTGATGATGTTGATGACTTTGAGGATGCGAGTGACACATAAATTGCAAACTCTTAATGCATATGGTTGGCCGGTTTTGTAAATTCTCTATATTTACTATAAAATGTAATTGTCGTTTTAAAATGTATCTTTTATTTTGAATATTTATTTACTATAAAAATGTAATTGTAGTCTTTATTTTTTCAGGTAATTTAGATCAAAAAATGAAGAAGAGTACGATTAAAGATAATTTACCATTACATGCTACAATCGCTATACAATATCCACTTGATTGGAGAACCAACTCTTCCACATTACATCTACGATCCACTGCATCACGCATTTGTTCCTTTGCTAGATCCTTTACTCAACAGGATTCTGAAGCTTCCAACAAACATCAAACAAAAGAATCAGAAACACCGCTATCTTTACATTTGAATCGAGGTTTAATAAATGAAAATCCCCACGCATATGCTGAGAGTGTAGTTGGACACGCTTCTATTGAGACTGAGGCTGAGCATGTACCTGCAAATCCAACAAATCTTGAGCTTGATGCTGATAATGGTATAATTTCCTTATGTTTTTTTAGTTTGATATATTTGATACATGTTTACACGGAAATGTTTAATGACAGGTTTAAATTTAACAAAGAAAAGAACACGTGGTCCGACTGTTGGGCATGAGTGGACAAAGAGGAGGCAAAATAATCCAGAGAGGGTGGATGTGCAACTTCCAGTAGAACTTCGAAGATTAGTTGGATATAGAGCTCAGGAGCTTATTACAAAAAGTGAGCGATATGTAAGGCTACATGCTCCTCTGAATGTGGAGAAATGGTCCGAAATTCCAACCGATATCATTGACAAATTAATTAATATCATCTATGTAAGTGTTACTTTTTAAATATTTTTTTTAAAATTTATAAATATCTTTCTATCATTAATTCATACTTTTGACGTTTTATATTATATTTTTAGACTGAATTCAATCTCCCAAACGAGTCTCATGTTCGTGGTGATCTAATGTCTTCACTTCGTCGACACTATAATATTTGGCATTTTCATTTGCATAATGATTATTACCTGAAATGGAGTACTGATTTACAAAGACGTGCAAATTGCCCTAAAGACATCGATCCTGATCACTGGAATTGGATAATTAGTTACTAGGGTAGTGCCGGATTCAAGGTATGAAATACATTAATTGTTCTAAAACAATGTAAAATTGCTAACACAATGTTTTTCTTATTGATTTGTTGATATAGAGGATTAGTGAGATCAATAAACTAAATAGGAGCAAACAAAAAATGAAATCTCATGTTGGATCAAAGTCTATTGCAAGAACAATTTACGAAATGGCAAGTGCTTTTCCTAACAATTATAATGTTTACTAAACTTAACAGTCGTACTTGTGTTTTGAATTAATGCTTTATTGTTTCATATTTGCAGAGGGGTGCTCCACATGAACAAGATGAGTTACTCATATATGTAAGATTATGGGAGAAAACTCACAAGGGGAAACATAATGAGTGGCAAGATGAACCAGCAGAGGAAATATATAAAAAATTATTGGAACTTCATGACACTCAAATAAAAGAGAAGGGTGAAGATAAATTGACCCCAGAAGAAGCCTACACCACAATACTTGGACATCATTCAGGTTACATTCTTGGAATGGGGCCAGGACCCAGACCTTCAGAGCGTGCGCGTACTAATGTGCAACAATTACGAGAGGAAATTCGAGCAGAGTTAGAAGCGGAGATGGCTAGTCATATTCAAGAGATGGAGGATCGAATGACACAAAGAATGAGACATATTCAATAGATGGAGGATCGGATGACACAAAGAGTGGAATCTAAGATATTGGCGCTTTTGAAACAAAGAGAACCTGAGGATGAAGCACAGAGCACTAATTGATGCGTAAACCATATAAGTTGGGGCTGAAATCTAAAAAAATTAATTTAGCATTTGACATTTGACTCCTGGGAAGGATTCTCTTACTTCATATTTTATCTTTTCAACTAATTTATCTTTCTAAAAAATGACAGTTTTTCCAAGTTTTTCTTTAACTTTTATATTGTTTAACTCTTTAGAAGAATCTTCTTACTATGTTTACATCTCTAATCTTCTTACTATGATGTAAATTTAAAGGGAAATTTTTTATAATTTGAAAAGATAGAAGTGTACAACCTATAATTTTGCAAGCTTACATGTATGCTTGGATTTTCTTGTGCATCTTTTGTTAACTGTTGAAGTCTTCTGCAATCATCTTCAGTAGTAGGGTAAGCACCATTTATAATAGAACCTCTATTTTCAATCTCTTCAACCATATTTTTATAACATTGATCTCAGTCACTGATATTTAATTTGGTAGGTTTTGAAATTTAGTGAAGGGTTAAGATTTTCTCCAAAACTATATCCGATAAAGGCAAGTGTACCTTATCGTCTATAGTATAGGATATTTAGGAATATCAAGGTCGTATTCCACGGGGCGCGTTGATTACTTCTACTTCGAGGAAAATCACTATTATTTTATCGACGAAAATTTGAGGTGGTTTGTTTTCGCTTAACTAAAATTAAAACTAAATTCAAACTAAATGAAAAGCTTGAACATTGCATGAAAAGAAAGAGAAATTGACATTGCATAAAAAAGAGAACATTACTAAGGAGAGAAAAATTTAACCTTGCATGAAAAGGAAGAAATTACTTAAGGAGAAAAAGAACATGAAAGAGAAAACTAATTTTATTGAAAATCAAAGAACTATTACAAGCCTTAAATTAAGAGTGCAAGGCTAAGGAAAATGAAAGTTGCAAGCTTAAGAAAACTAGTACACGAAAGTTACACTACAACATTGCATGAAAAAGGGAAGGAGGAGAACATGAAAGCCTTAAGAAACATGAACATTAACTTGAAAAACTCACTCTCAGCTCTAACAGCACCTCCCCATCTCCAAATTTCTGAACCCTGGACTCAAGGAGAGCCTCTGAATTTATAGGCAAAATTTTCAAGTTACACGCCCTCGGTCACGGGCGTGTCCAAGGGCGTGTAATCACTGTAACATTGGATCCGGCAGCGGCGTGGGCTTGGCGTGACGGCGGGAGAAAATCGGACATGTCACGGGCGTGACATATGGGTCACGGGCGTGACTCAGGATGACTTCATTTAATGCGGCATGGGCTAGGTATACCGCGCGGCGGCGTGCTTGGATCACGCGGGAAGGTCACGGGCGTGACTTTGGGTCACGGGCGTGACTTTGGTTGACTTCTCAACGGCAACTTCTCGTCTCGACGGCAGCTCCACGTGGCAGATTCTAATATTACACGCCCATGGTCACGGGCGTGACTTTGGGTCACGGGCGTGACCTGGGGCGTGACTGGGTGTAGACTAGCTCAACAGCACGGCATCGACCTGGACTGGTCTACAAGTTACACGCCCTTGGTCACGGGCGTGACCGAGGGCATGTAATGCAATATTTTCCCAATTTGTCCAAAAATCTGCAAATATTAAAATTAGGCTAAGTTAGAATCAAAATTACAAAAAGAACTACTTATAACCTAAATTTGACATAAAATAGAGAATTCATATTAAATATTTACAAGATTTTCTATTAAAAAGTTATAAAAATACTACTTATCAAATACCCCCATACTTGAGGTTTTGCTATTCCAGGCAAAAGTGTGAGACATTATTTATAAGACATCCTTAAAAAAATTTTAATTTAAAACTAAAATTTCATTTAACCAAAAGTTAAGTTAAGAGTAAATTCAAGGGGGAGTTAAGTCCTAAATTATGATGATGATTTGAAAAGAGGGAAAAATGTTTAGGCAATAACTTCTCAAGAAAATTAAGTAGTTTGACAAAATTGTAGAAATTATAAAACTAAATTAAATTAAAATTATAAGAACTCTATCTTAAAAGAATCTTAAGGAAAAGTAAATTACTAAATATTGCTCTCTCCATAATTTTCAACTAAAACTAGAACAATGATAATTGGCTAAGGGGGATTTCATAAAATTTGGCATAAGAAGAGAAATTTTTGAATGGAGGAAATGGAATTTATCATGAAATTTCCTTCTCTTTTTTTTTTCTTACTCTTTTTTTTTCTCTTCTAATAAAAACCCAAAATGTATATGGTTTAGGAGTAATGAATTTTATCCTCTTACTCCATGCCATATAATCTTTTCAAATATTTTGGGTGCATATGTTTTAGGGAATAATGAATTTTATCCTCTTATTCCCATGACATATGATCTTTTAATACATTTTTTATGCCATCAAAGGGGTAGGGTAGGGGAAGAAAAAAAAAATCTAGCTAGCTTTAAATCATATTGAGAGCAAATTCTAGTAAAATTAAAAATTCCTAAGATCTAAGAAGTTAGAAGGAAATATAATTAAAATCTAAAGAGGTTTAGGAAATTTACTACAAAATGAAGCCATTTAAAAATAAAAAGAGAAGTCATGCTAACAAAATTCTCTAATCAATTTAAAATCATAAGATGATTCTTAAATCAAAATTACCTCAAATTTAAAATTAACAAACTATGATAAGCAAAATTTCAGCCAATTAAAAACTAAAACATGCTTATAAACATTCTCAATTAGATTTCTAAGAAATCACAAAAACAACAAGGAGGGAAATAAGAATTTTTTGGAATTTTTGATATTATCTTTTTTTTGAATTTTTCTCATTAAAAACTATTTACAAAGAAAGGGAACTAGCTTTAAAACTTAAAATTTTTTTTTTTTTTTTGCAAGTCTTGGACTTCCCAAGGGCTACCCGGTGAAGGGTTCGCAAGGTACTAGGAGGTGTGATGGGATAAAATCCCAAACGTCCCTTTCCAAGATTTAAATTTTTCTGTTTTCTATTTTTTTTTAGTTTTTGGGTTTTACAAGTGCTAAAATAGAAGAAAACATAAGAAAAAATATATATTTTTTTTGTTTTGAAAATTTTCTGATTTAACAACTATTAAAAAAAACTATTTACACCCCCATACTTAAAGTTAAACATTGTCCCCAATGTTTAAAACAAAGTATGAAGTAAAGGAAAAAAGAAGTGCAATACAAAATAAAAAGGAAATGCATGATAAAAGAGAAGGAAGAAAGAGAAGGGGCTTCCCTGATTTTTAAAGTTTGCGCGGGGAAGCGACGATTACCTACAAAATATATTAAAGAACAAGAGAAGACAAAAAAAGATAACTTTGGGGTGCCTCCCAAAAGCGCTTTGTTTAAGGTCGCGTAGCTTGACCCACTTGCCGGTCATATTAAAGGTTCAAAAACAATTGAATCACTCTTTTCATTTGGTAACTCTCCCGGAAGATATAATTTAAGGCGGTGCCCGTTAACTTTGAAGGTACCTTTTTCCGGGTGGGAAATTAAAATTGTCCCATAGGACCAAACCTCTTTAACAATAAAGGGTCCGGTCCATCGGGATTTTAGTTTTCCCGGAAAAAGGCGAAGGCGGGAATTATAAAGGAGGACGAGATCGCCCGGCGAAAAAGTTTTTGGAAATTTTATATGCTTATCGTGATAAAACTTTGTTCGCTCCTTATATAATTTGTTACTCTCATACGCATTCGCTCTCCACTCATCTAATTCGTTTATTTGAAATTTTCTTTGTTCGCCCGCTAAAGTAGAATCAAGATTTAAAAATTTAAGCGCCCAAAATGCGCGGTGTTCTAATTCGACCGGAAGGTGGCAAGCCTTGCCATAGACCATTCGATATGGTGTACAACCGATAGCGGTCTTGTACGCCGTTCGATAGGCCCATAGCGCGTCATCGAGCTTTATTGCCCAATCCTTCCGATTAATAGAAACTGTTTTTTCTAAGATTCGTTTTAATTCTCGATTAACGACTTCAACTTGACCGCTCGTTTGTGGGTGATATGCAGTGGATAATTTGTGCGTGACACCATATTTTGCTAAGATTTTTGTGAATTGAGTATTGCAAAAATGGGTGCCCCGATCACTCACAATAGCGCGCGGAGTGCCAAATCGAGAGAATAATTTTTTTAAAAAGTTAACGACGACTCGCGCATCGTTGGTGGGGAGAGCTTGCGCTTCCGCCCACCTCGACACGTAGTCGACCGCTACTAGAATATACTTATTTGAAAACGAAGGAGGGAGAGGACCAACGAAATCAATGCCCCAAAGATCGAAAATTTCGCATTCTAAGAAAATATTTTGGGGCATCTCATCCCGGCGAGAGATGTTGCCCGACCGCTGGCAGCTGTCGCAAGTACTCACAAGGGTGTGAGCATCTTTGAAGAGCGAGGGCCAATAAAAGCCCGCCTCCAGCGCCTTCCTCGCGGTTCGGTTTGAATGATAATGGCCACCGGATGGTCCCTCGTGACAATGTCGTAAAATTTTAAGACCCTCCTCACTCGAGACGCATCGTCTCACCACTTGGTCTGCGCATACACGGAATAAAAAGGGGTCCTCCCAAAAGTAATTCTTTAAATCAGAAAAGAATTTCTTCTTTTGCTGACTCGAGAATTCTTTCGGCAGGACCCGGGCTACTAAATAGTTAGCCAGATCTGCAAACCAGGGGGTAGACGATGAATTAATATTTTCGAGAGCGAGGAGGCGCTCTTCGGGAAATTTATCATCGATGTCAGATTCTATCAATACTCCCGAGGAGGGATTTTCTAAACGAGAAAGGTGATCGGCCGCCAAGTTTTCGGCTCCTCTTTTGTCCCGGATCTCTAAGTCAAACTCCTGCAAGAGGAGGATCCATCGCAAAAGACGAGGCTTGGCGTCCGATTTGCTTAAAAGATACCTAAGTGCGGAGTGATCCGTGAAGACGATAACTTTCGAGAGGGAGATATATGACCTAAACTTATCGAAGGCAAAAACGATCGCTAGAAGCTCTTTTTCGGTAGTGGTGTAATTCGCTTGTGCCGACGTGAGTGTTTTGCTCGCATAATAAATAGGGTGGAAATACTTACTCACCTGTTGGCCTAAAACGGCACCAACCGCAATGTCACTCGCGTCGCACATGATTTCAAAAGGGAGCGACCAATCCGGCGCGACTAGAATCGGGGAGTTTATAAGTTTTTCTTTAATAAGTTTAAAAGCCAAATGACATTCATTGCTAAAAATAAATGAGGATTCCTTTTCAAGAAGATGGGTTAACGGCTTTGTGATTTTGGAAAAATTTTGTATAAAGCGCCGATAGAACCCCGCGTGGCCTAGGAAACTCCTAATAGCTTTTACGTTTGTGGGAGGGGGGAGTTTTTCAATTACTTCAATCTTGGCCCTATCGACCTCGATCCCCTTGCCCGAAATTTTATGGCCAAGGACTAGTCCTTCCTTGACCATAAAATGGCATTTTTCCCAATTAAGCGCTAAATTTGTTTCCTCACATCGCTGCAACACGCGCTCGAGATTTTTTAAACAATTTTCAAAAGAACTCCCGTATACAGAAAAATCGTCCATAAATACTTCCATCACCTCCTCCACTAACTCGTCAAAAATTGCTAGCATACATCTTTGGAATGTAGCTGGCGCGTTACAAAGACCGAATGACATCCTTCGATAAGCGAAGGTGCCAAAGGGACAAGTGAAAGTGGTTTTCTCTTGGTCGTCGGGCGAAATCGGAATTTGGAAGTATCCCGACAAACCATCGAGAAAACAGTAGTAGGAGTGACCAGAAAGGCGTTCTAAAATTTGGTCGATAAATGGTAGAGGGAAATGATCCTTACGGGTGGCATCATTTAATTTCCGATAGTCGATGCACATCCGCCAACCCGTAACAGTACGGGTTGGGATCAATTCGTTATTTTCGTTCGCAACTACCGTAACACCACCTTTCTTTGGCACGACTTGTACTGGGCTAACCCAAGTACTGTCCGATATCGGGTAGATGATTCCCGCGTCCAGAAGTTTTATAACTTCGGCCTTAACGACTTCTTTCATGTTAGGGTTTAGCCGTCGTTGAGGCTGGACTGAATTTCAGGAATTATCTTCGAGAAATATTTTATGAGTGCAGAAAGATGGGTTTATACCCTTAATGTCCGATAATTGCCACGCAATTGCGTGGCGGTGCTTTCTTAAGACTATAGTCAACTCAGAAATTTCTGAGTTGCTAAGATCGGATGAAATGATGACGGGTAGCTTAGACTCTTTTTCCAAAAACAAGTATTTAAGGTGAGGGGGGAGTTGTTTCAACTCTAATTCGGGTGGTTCTTCATAAGAAGTCTTGATTTTTAATTTTTCTAAAAATAATGGTTCGGGTGGTGTGGGGTGAGAGACTTCTTCTTCATCGCAAAAGAGCTCTACGGGCTCGGAATCACTATTCGCCGATGAAACTAACTCGAGGGATGAATCGAACTCACAACACTCTTCTAAGTAAAAACATGAATCGTCATTTTCTAGCGTGTTCCGCATCGAGGAATTTATGCCGAAAGTAACTTCATCGTCTCCAACCCGTAGGAGGAGCTTTCCGTTACTTACGTCGATAATAGCGCGGGAGGTGGCAAGGAAGGGGCGGCCGAGTATGAGGGGTACTTCGGCATCCTCTTCGATGTCAAGAATGACAAAATCCACCGGGAAGATGAATTTGTCAACCTTGACGAGCACGTCCTCCACTATTCCTATCGGATATTTTAAAGAACGATCCACTAATTGGATACTCATTCGAGTGGGCCTTGGATTTCCTAGACCTAACTTCTTGAACAAAGAAAATAGCATAAAGTTGATGCTTGCTCCAAGATCCGCTAAGGCGTGTTTTACTAACGAATTGCCAAAAAGACATGGGATGGAAAACCGCCCCGGGTCATTTGCTTTTTTCGGCAATTTGTTGAGTACAACCGCGGAGCATTCTGCGTTTAAAGAAATATGCGAAATATCTTCTAACTTTTTTTTATTGGAGAGCAACTCCTTAAGATATTTCGCATATTTAGGCATTTGTGAGATAGCCTCGCAGAAAGGAACATTAATATGGATTTGTTTTAAAACATCTAAAAACTTTTTATAATTTTTTTCGGCGCTTTCATTTTTAAATTTCGATGGATACGGAATATTAGAAGTAGTAGCGCGCGGATTTAAAATAAAAGTGTGCGGAGCTATCGTAGCGGGCAAATTCGAAGATGAATTAAAAGTAGGAGGAGGAGGAGAGGAAATTACCTTGGGTTCGTCCTGTTTTTGAACCACCTCCTTCCCGCTTCGGAGTGTAATCGCGTGCGCGCTCTCCTTTGGATTTTTCTCGGTGTTCCCCGGTAGTGCTCCTTGTTGACGCTCAGAAATCATCTTTGCGAGTTGGCCCACTTGATTCTCTAAATTTTTGATTGATCCGGTAAGGTTCCGGATGTTCGTTTCATTTGTAGCAACATATTTTGCAAAAACCTCTTCAATCGGAGAGAGTTTTTGCTGTTGCGGTGGAAAACCGGGTGGATTATAATTTTGAGAAATCAAATTTTGAGGCGGAGTTAAGTTAAGAAGTTGATTAGGGGGAGGTTGATTTAAATTCATAGGACGCTGAGCATTTCCTTGGTTGCTCCATGAGAAATTCGGATGATTCCTATAACCCGCATTGTAGGTGTTATTATACGGAGCGGTGTTCGGGTTATAGGAAGGCCGAGGTGGATTTCCCATGTAGTCAACATGTTCTTCAATTAAAACGTTATTGGCCCAAGGAGGAGTGGCGGAGGAAGCAGACATCTCCGCCACTTGCTTTGTTAAGCGCTCAACTTGTAAAGCCAAATTTGCGTTTGCGTCTATTTCAAAAATTCCGGCCGGCTTATTAGGCCGCGCTCGGGGCATGTTCCATTGATACGCATTTGTGGTCATCTCTTCGAAAAGCTCTTGAGCGGCGATCGGGGTTTTATTATTTAATGTCCCCCCGGCGGCCGCATCAATCATTTGCCTCGTTTGGAGATTTAAGCCATTATAAAAAACTTGCACTTGTTGCCAAGTGGCAAGTGCATGGTGAGGGCATCGACGCAAAAGCTCCTTGAAGCGCTCCCATGTGTCATAGAGAGTCTCCGAGTCGATTTGCATGAACGATGCAATATCCGTGCGCAATTTAGCGGTCTTTGAAGGCGGGAAATATTTATAAAGAAATTTTTCCGCCATTTCGGCCCATGTAGTGATGGATCCCCTAGGTAGGGAGCCCAGCCACTGCTTGGCCTTAGACCGCAAAGAAAAAGGAAAAAGATGTAATCGAATGGCGTCATCGGTGACGACATTGATCTTAAAAGTGTCGCAAATTTCAAGAAAGTAAGAGATATGTGAATTTGGATCCTCGTCAGGTTGACCATCAAAGGTCACCGATTGTTGCACCATTTGTATGATGCTGGACTTGATCTCAAAATTATTGTTCGCCACCGTGGGGCGAACAATACTCGATTGTGTGCCTTCCAAATTCGGCCGCGCATAATAGGACATGGTCCGTTGCGCGTCCTCATTAGGATTTGGCTCGTTAAGATTAGGAGGATTAAGATTATGATCCATATTTGCTGCGTTAGTGTCCCCGATCGACTCTTCGGATTCTATTTGATTTCCCTGATCACGAGAACGGCGGTGCCTCAAAAGGGTTCGCTCGATCTCCGGATCAAAAGGAAGAATCGAAGTGCTACCTCGGGTCATACACTAAAAAGAGAAGAAAGGAAGAAGAAAAACTAAAAATATTTTTTTTTCTTTTTGAAAGTTAGAAAAAGCAAACTAAAATAGAAAGAAGCATGATAAAATTAATTGCTATCCTCTTTTCAAAATATCTACGCAAAGTCCCCGGCAACGGCGCCAAAAACTTGATATTTAATTTGGTAGGTTTTGAAATTTAGTGAAGGGTTAAGATTTTCTCCAAAACTATATCCGATAAAGGCAAGTGTACCTTATCGTCTATAGTATAGGATATTTAGGAATATCAAGGTCGTATTCCACGGGGCGCGTTGATTACTTCTACTTCGAGGAAAATCACTATTATTTTATCGACGAAAATTTGAGGTGGTTTGTTTTCGCTTAACTAAAATTAAAACTAAATTCAAACTAAATGAAAAGCTTGAACATTGCATGAAAAGAAAGAGAAATTGACATTGCATAAAAAAGAGAACATTACTAAGGAGAGAAAAATTTAACCTTGCATGAAAAGGAAGAAATTACTTAAGGAGAAAAAGAACATGAAAGAGAAAACTAATTTTATTGAAAATCAAAGAACTATTACAAGCCTTAAATTAAGAGTGCAAGGCTAAGGAAAATGAAAGTTGCAAGCTTAAGAAAACTAGTACACGAAAGTTACACTACAACATTACATGAAAAAGGGAAGGAGGAGAACATGAAAGCCTTAAGAAACATGAACATTAACTTGAAAAACTCACTCTCAGCTCTAACAGCACCTCCCCATCTCCAAATTTCTGAACCCTGGACTCAAGGAGAGCCTCTGAATTTATAGGCAAAATTTTCAAGTTACACGCCCTCGGTCACGGGCGTGTCCAAGGGCGTGTAATCACTGTAACATTGGATCCGGCAGCGGCGTGGGCTTGGCGTGACGGCGGGAGAAAATCGGACATGTCACGGGCGTGACATATGGGTCACGGGCGTGACTCAGGACGACTTCATTTAATGCGGCATGGGCTAGGCAGACCGCGTGGCGGCGTGCTTGGATCACGCGGGAAGGTCACGGGCGTGACTTTGGGTCACGGGCGTGACTTTGGTTGACTTCTCAACGGCAACTTCTCGTCTCGACGGCAGCTCCACGTGGCAGATTCTAATATTACACGCCCATGGTCACGGGCGTGACTTTGGGTCACGGGCGTGACCTGGGGCGTGACTGGGTGTGGACTAGCTCAACAGCACGGCATCGACCTGGACTGGTCTACAAGTTACACGCCCTTGGTCACGGGCGTGACCGAGGGCGTGTAATGCAATATTTTCCCAATTTGTCCAAAAATCTGCAAATATTAAAATTAGGCTAAGTTAGAATCAAAATTACAAAAAGAACTACTTATAACCTAAATTTGACATAAAATAGAGAATTCATATTAAATATTTACAAGATTTTCTATTAAAAAGTTATAAAAATACTACTTATCAGTCACAGGCACAACCGATTGCACAGTTGATTTTACAAAAGATTGTATATCTGCAGCATTGTTTTGCTGAGGTTCTGCTTCTATATGTACTGGGAGAGTGCTTTTTTCCTTTAACGAACATGATTGTTCAAGAAAAATGTTTTGTTCAGGTATATAAGGAACATGAGTATCTCCTTCATATCCAAGACCTTCCGATCTCGGATTCTTAAAAGCATGAACTGCATAAGCTTTAGGATTCTTCTCCTGATAAGCTTCAATATTGAGTAGTTGTTTTCAAGGAGGATTCTCAATATTAGGATTTAGAAAATCCTCTAGTTTTCCCTGCTTTGACCTGCATAACAAATGCCTCCATTTTATCAGATATTTCTCTCTGAGCAGTTTCAAATTCAAGTTTCTCTCTTGTATTTATTCTCTCTAAAGTTTCTTTAGTGGCATCATCCATCGTATCTGTAAATGGAGCATTTAGTTTGTTTAATACTTCCTGAGTAGCAGCATCAACAAACATTCTGGGGGATGGAGCATACATTTTCTTCATTTTCTTATGAGGTTTCCTGTCTTGCTTTGAATATTTCTCCCATATTGGTATGTTATCTCAGTGACTTTTCCTTTTGCGTTGTTTCCTCTTGTTGTATGTTAAGCTAGAATTATTATAGAGGATGAGAGAGGATGAGAGAGAATCCCTTTTTCTGGATTTACTTCTGGCTTGTCCTGATCAGTATACAGGACCTCTTCCAATGTCTCAGAGACAAAATGAGCAGAGATACTTAGATGAAGCTCCCCCTGAAAGGCAGCAGCTTCTTCAAGTTCCTTCTGAGGGTTTTCCTCCCCTGACAAGTAGCATGACTTTTCCTTGTTAACATTCAAACTATTTCATTTCAATACAGTGACTTGTCGAGAAATCACCTCTCTGGTTCGATACCACAGGAATTCGGCTTGCTTCAGAATCTCATGATACTGTAAGTCTCTCCATATCTGCTGCTGTTATATTGGAGAATACGAAGTCAATTTGGTATAATGTTCATCTTGTATGCTTTTTTTTCCAGAAAAATAGAAAAAAACAATTTCACTGGTAATGTAATGTGCCTAACTGCGTGCCCCAGTCTCTCCATCCTGTAAGTCCAGAGTAGAATTTTAATTTCCAAATTCTCAATTCATTTCTGCTGATTAAGAAGCACTTGCTGCTTTCTATTTTTGTATTTATCCTACAGGAAGAAGATGTTGGGAGGTAATACTGCTAATCAAGTATTTCCATTCTTCTTGGAGGAGAATCCGCTGTATTATGATTCTAATGCATCGACACAGCCCCAGCTATTTGGGGGTGGTGAGTAAAGTTCCTCAGGTTTTTTCTTTTTTCTCCCATTTTCTTCTTTCTTTTGTTTGTGATTATGATTATTCCTCATTTTTATGGAAATCTGGAAATCTTCACGATGGTTGTGCTGTAGTCAGGAAGTTGGTGGAGTTTGGTTTTAGATCATTTTAATTATTACTGAGGTTACAAATGTCAAATGTTCTATAGTTATTGCGTTTCCATGTGCTTTGACCTTCTGTGTGTGTGTGTGTGTCTTCGATCACTGTCATTAACATTAATTCAATGAACTCTATATATATCATGCATGGAATAAAATGAAGTGTTAATATATTGGTTTATTTAATTGCCAATATACCGTTTTGTTTTATCTCTTGAATTACTTTATAAAAGTTCCAAATTGCTTCCTCTTTTGGTTCTCCAAGGCCCGGTGCATAATTAGGTATAATATTGTCTATTTGATCCTACACCTAGAAAGCATATGTCTAGGTTGTTCCAGCATTTATAGAAGAATTTGTTCCTGAAATTGATTAGCTGCAATAAGAAACCATTCATTTTTTGTGACCCAATTATGATATCTCTACCTGTGCAATTTTTTAGTATAGGCATTGATCATCAAAAAAATATTTTGATTCGCCTTTGAATAGAATCTTGATTGGTTCTTTTTTAATCTGGATGCAGATTGTCCGAAGCTGCGCACAGAGTGGTCTCCTATTAGCAAAAAGGCATACATTGACATCTTATCCTTGGCAAGTCTAGGAGCTGCTGAAGATTTTCTTTGGCCAAGGATCCAAAGGGCTGACTCTGTACAGAAGATCACTTCAGCTTCATCATGAACTCCAGACGCTAGTGGTCCAGGTATTGGGGGCAGTACTTCATGATTAGGCACAGCAGCTCTTGGTCATCGGCCTACTACTCGATCTACTTCGTCTGCAACTATAGGGAGTACAGCATGAAAGGAATCATCAAAGGAAAATGGAAACTCTTCTAATTAAAGGAAAGGGTAAAGCTGTTCTGAAGTCTACACATGATGATGGAAAATTAAGGACCCCAAACTAGAATGCATGTTTGTAGATTTTTTCATGTATTACAATTTAATTAGAGATGAAAATACTATTACTTTATATTGAGGGGTTTGGGCTATCTCCCACCCTCTTTTTCTCTATTAATAAACAATTTATGTTGAAGTCTTTTTTTTTGCAATTGAGTATCTTTTTTATTATTGTGTTTGAATGTCTAAAATTAAATTATAATAAATAACAAATGAAATAATTTTGTAATATTTTGTGAGAAATTGAATACAATTTAGTGACAAAAATTATCACTATTGTGTTGTCTCTTTAGTGACCAAAATTTTTGTCACTTAAAAACATTTATTAGTGACTGAATTAGTTTAGTCATTAAAAATTATTCCTTTTAGTGACCGAATTAATTTGCTCACTGAAACTGCATTTGGTGACTAAATTAATTTGGTAACAAAAATCTCTTTTGGTGACAAATTTAATATGGCCACTAAATGTGTAAACTTAGTGACGAATGTTGTTTGATCACTAACGACATTTAGTGACATGCCGTACTTTATCACTAAATGAATGTTTGGTGACCAATTGAATTAGGTCACTAAAAAACTTTTTGTGACCGAAATAAACTGGTCACTGAATAAGCACCTTTAGTGACGAAAATTTATTGACCACTAATGACATTTAGTGGAGGGCCTATCGTGAGCATTTCTTGACGGACAAAATTTAGTCACTAAATATCTTTAGTGACCACAATTCAATATTTAGTGACAAAAATTTTCGTCACTAAAAGTCAAATTTCTAGTAGTGTATTTTGAGATTTTCATTCTTTTGCCAAATGTGACATTTTTGTTTTTGACTGGCGGGTCCACCGCTAATTGTAAATAACTTTGGGTAATGGAGGAAATATTTTGTCCATTTTTAGGTGTGACTTCTTTTTTACCTTTCACTCGCACTCGCACATTCGTTCATGCTCGCGCGATTCCGACTTTCTAAATTTTTGCTTTTCTTGCGCTCGTGCCTTAACGTCTTCATTTGGCACTCGCGTTCGCCTCCCCTTGCCTAATAATTCTCCCATTTCGGTGTCGTATCTAGATCGCTCCCGCGCCTTATTCTTCTGCGGCGATGGTAAGGCTATCACTCTTTAGAGCTCCATCTTTGTTTTAGGCGATACCTTGTAGGGAAATATTGCGAGCGGGGTCCATCTTTCCTCGTCCCTACTCGCTCTCGCCTCTCGCGAGCTTCCATCGCTTCTTAAGGGTTATCGTGCAGGCGAACCCGTCCTGGTTTGCCGCTTTTTCTAACGTTATCGAAATTTTATTAGTAAAATTTGTGAACTCAGGCCTGACTCGGGGCGCCTTGCGAACCACAGGTTCAGTCGCTCTGCCGCGAGAAGTTTTCTTATGTGAGCGGGCTCCTGGTCTCGCCTTGCCCTGGCCCTAAATTTGTTTGCGAGCCAGGTCCCCTACTAGGAGTCATCTGTCTCTCAGCCTTTCCAGAGATTATCCTGACAAACCGTCTATGAGAGCCCGATAGCGGAATCGATCGGGGGCATTCCAGCACCAAAGAACTTGTAACCTTGCCAGCCTCTCCAGAGATCAACCTGACCCACCGTCTATGAGAGCCCGGCAGCGGAATCGATCTGGGGCATTCCTGCACCAAAGAACTTATAACCTTGCCAGCCTCTCCAGAGATCAACCTGACCCACCACCTATGAGAGCCCAACAGCGGAATCGATCTGGGGCATTCCAGCACCAAAGAACTTGTAATCTTGCCAGCCTCTCCAGAGATCAACCTGACCCACCGTCTATGAGAGCCCGGCAGCGGAATCGATCTGGGGCATTCCTGCACCAAAGAACTTGTAACCTTGCCAACCTCTCCAGAGATCAATCCGACCCACCGTCTATGAGAGCCCGGTAGCGGAGTAGATCTGGGGCATTCCAGCACCAAAGAACTTGTAACCTTGCCAGCCTCTCCAGAGATCAACCTGACCCACCGTCTATGAGAGCCCGGCAGCGGAATCGATCTGGGGCATTCCAGCACCAAAGAACTTGTAACCTTGCCAGCCTCTCCAGAGATCAACCTGACCCACCGTCTATGAGAGCCCGACAGCGAAATCGATCTGGGGCATTCTAGCACCAAAGAACTTGTAACCTTGCCAGCCTCTCCAGAGATCAACCTGACCCACCGTCTATGAGAGCCCGACAGTGGAATCGATTTGGGGCATTCCAGCACCAAAGAACTTGTAACCTTGTCAGCCTCTCCAGAGATCAACCTGACCCACCGTCTATGAGAGCCCGGCAGCGGAATCGATCTGGGGCATTCCAGCACCAAAGAACTTGTAACCTTGCCAGCCTCTCCAGAGATCAACCTGACCCACCGTATATGAGAGCCCAGCAGCGGAATCGATTTGGGGCATTCCAGCACTGAAGAACTTGTAACCTGCTCAAGAATTATTTCAAAAAGTATATGTATTGAGGAGGAAACACACAAAAGTTAGTTACCAAAACTTGCTAAGGATAAAATCTCTTCAAATCGTCCCCACTCCTGGCTCGGCTAAGAGATACCCCTTCCACATCCTGGAGGTGGTACCACCCAGACTTGAGCACTTTGCTTACAATGTAGGGCCCTTCCCAATTGGGCTCTAACTTTCCTACAGCGGCTCCTCTCCCCGCCGCATCTACCTTCTTTAGGACCAGGTCTCCTTTATCGATTTGCTTTACTCTGATATGCTGATCGAAGTACCAGGACATCCGCCTCATCACTTCCTCTTGTCGAATAGTAGCAAGGTCTCAGAGCTCTTCTACCAGATCTAGAGCGTGTGTTAGTGTGACCAAGACGCCTATGCCATAATTCTAGTTCTTCATTTTTTGTAATTAGACATTTTAGTGATACACGTGATAGATCATGAAAAGAAATTAAATAGACATTATGAATTCTTGGTGCAGTGAGTACAGTATTATTAGTCTTAGGATCTATAATTTTGCACAAATTAGTAGAAGACTCAAATAACACATTAAGGCCTTTATTGCATAGTTGACTAATATAAATTAAGTTGTGTTTTAAGCCTTCTACATATAAGACGTTTTTAAGACGTCTTCCCGGTGGCCGTGTTTGTAGTTGTCCTTAGGGCCCATAGGACCGAGGGCAGCTGCTCCACCCAATTTCCTCTGAGATTCTCCACCTTCTTCTTCAGCAGGTTGAAAATTATCTTGTTCGCTGCTTCTACCTGACCGTTGCTCCTCTGGTGATGGACCGACGCGAACCTGAGGTCTCTGCCGAGTTGGGTACAGAAGCCGACGAACTCATCGCATGCGAACTGTGACCCGTTGTCCGTGACTATGACTAGAGGGAGCCCATGCCTGCAAATTATCTCACCCCAAACAAAATTTTTCACCACCTGGGATGTTACCTTGGCCAGCACCTTCACCTCGATCCATTTGGAAAAATAGTCTATCATCACCAGTAAGAACTTCCTTTGGCCACTAGCTTGTGGAAAAGGACCTACCAGGTCCAAACCCCATATAGCGAAGGGTCACGGAGCTGTGATGGTCCGGAGCCTTTGGGCAGGGAGGAGTTGGAGTGGAGCATAGAGCTGGCACTTTGAACACTTCCTTGCGAATTCGGCTGCATCCTTGCTGAGGGTAGGCCAGAAGTAGCTTTGCCTCAACACTCTCCCCTCCAAAGTCCTGCTCCCGGAGTGACTGCCACACTCCCCTGAGTGGACTTCTTCGAGGACTCTCGGGACCTCTTCCTCCGACACGCAACGAGCCAGGAGCCCCGAGAATGTTTTGGGGTATAGCAACCCTGCATGTAAGGAGTAATATGCCGATTTGCACCTGAGTCTCCGTTTGTCAACGTCTCCTTCGGGGAACTTTCCCGATGCCAGGAAGGTGATGAAGGGATCCATCCACGATGTTCGCTGATCCACCTCCATCAGCTCCCCCTCTTCAATGGAAGGTCGGAAGAGTTCCGACACTGTCCCCCCTGCCCGGGGACCGAACTTGGCTAGGAGGTCCGCCTGGGTGCTCTCCTCTCTCGGGATGTGCTTGATGGAGAAAGTGCGGAATTTCCCGACGACCCCCTTGACCTTCCCTAGGTACCGCTGGAGAGTTGGCTCCTTGACCTCGAACTCCCCCTTGATTTGGAAAGCCACTACCATGGAGTCTGTTGAGACCTCCACGTCCTGTACTCCCAACTCCCGAGCTAGGCGGAGGCCTGCTATCACGGCCTCATACTCAGCCTGGTTGTTGGTGAGGGGAAATGAACGTTGATTGCTTGCTCAATCATGGTGCCCTGGGGGCTCACCAACACCACTCCTCCTCCGAAGGAGTGCTTGCCTGACGTGCCATCCACCAGCATCTTCCAGGCCACTGGGTGGGGTAGTTCGGACTCTTCTAACTCAGTCACATAATCAGCCATGAAATCCGCCACCGCTTGTGCCTTTATGGATATCCTAGGCACGTAGGAGATATTGAACTCACTCAGCTCTACTGACCACTTGGCCAATCTCCCGGAGTGTTCCACACCCTCCATGATGCCGCGAAGGGGGTGGTCGGTCACTACTTTGATTGAGTGTGCCTGGAAGTATGGCCAGAGCTTCCTAGCTGACACCACCAAGGCAAATGCTAACTTCTCCAAGATAGGGTATCTGAGCTCGGCCTTCCTCAACACCCTGCTAACATAGTAGATGGGGAGTTGTTTCTTCCCTTCTTCTCGAACCAACACTGAGCTGACCGATTCCGACCCCACCCCTAAGTACAGGTATAGGTCTTCCCCTTGTCTTGGCCCTTGCAGCAGCGGGGCCTGGGTCAGCTGTTCCTTCAGTGCTTGAAAAGCTTTCTCGCACTCGGGGGTCCATTCAAACTTCTGGTTACCCCCTCAGTACCCTGAAGAAAGGAGAACACTTTTCTCCAGCCTTGGAAAGGAACCTACTCAACCCGGCTAGCTTTCCCATCAGACGCTGAACCCCTTCGCACTCCTTGGAGACCCCAACTCGAGGATCGCCCTCACCTTGTCCGGGTTAGGCTCCACCCCGAGGGGGTGAGCAAATGACCCAAGAATTTCCCTCGGCTGGCCCCGAAGACACACTTTAAGGGGTTAAGCCTCATCTTAAATCTTCTCAGCGTCCCAAAGGTTTCCACGAGGTCCGTGTGGTGGGACTCGAGGTCCCGACTTTTGATCATCAAGTCGTCTACGTAGACCTCCAGGTTCCTGCCCTTCTGTTCGCGAAACACTCTATCCATCATTCGTTGGTATGTTGCCCCTGCGTTCTTCAGGCCGAACAACATCATTTTATAACAAAAGCACCCATCCCCGGTGATGAAGGATACATCCTTGATGTCGGGAGGGTGCATGCGAATTTGGTGGTAACCTGAAAAAGAATCTAAAGAAGACATCACAGAGAAACCGACGGCAGAGTCAACCAGCGCGTCGATCCTGGGCAAGGGGTAACAATCCTTGGGGAAAGATTTATTTAGCAAAGAGAAATCAACGCACATACACCACTTACCATCCCCTTTCTTCACCATCACTACCTTGGAGACCCAACCTGGGTACTGGATCTCTGATACAAAGTCGGCCTTGATGAGCTTGTTCACCTCCTCCCGGATAGGTGCCTCCAGCTTTTCCGCAATGGAACTCTTCTTTTGGCGAATGGGGCGAGTGCTGGGATCGAGGTTGAGGCGATGGCACACTACATCTGCATCGATCCACGACATCTCCGCAGCGCTCCATGCGAAGACATCCACATTGTCTTGGACGCAAGCCGAGACCTTCCTCCGGTCCTCCAGGCTGAGCTCCCCGCTGATCCTGATCTTATCGATTGTTCCGGCCTTGGTGGTCACCTCCACCTCCACCACTTCTTCCACAGCTTCCAACCTGGATTGCTCTCCCCAGGCACTGTCCTCCTCTCCGCCACAAGCGAGCGCTTTGGCTCCTTTCCCCATCTCTTCCTCTCCTACCACCATCAGCTCCTCCGCCCCTCCTCCTGGGGCCTCCTCTTCTTTCTCTCCTTCTTCCCCCTCCTCTGCCATGGGCACCTTAACGACCCCTTCCTGGGCATGAACTACTCCTTCATCCACCCTCCCTTCCAACCTCTCCTCCTCTTCGGCCTCGGCCACTTCTCCCATCACCTTATCCCACTCCTCTGCTTCTTCCATCCAAGAGATGGTGTTGACGGCAGTCACATAGCACTGCCTCGCCACCTTGGGGTCTCCCCGACCCGGATTTGGATTCCTCTTGTACTGAACTTGAGGCACTGGTGGAAAGTGGACGGGACGCATCAGAACGCGCTGAGAAAAGGCTGTCCGAAGATGGCGCTGTAGCTGCTAGGGGCATCCACTATCACGAAGCGGCAGTTCCGGGACTGCCCCCCCTAGGTCATATGGAGTCCCACTCCGCCTTCCACTTCCTTCCTTTCCCCCGAAAACCCAAATAGAGGGCCATCCGAGGCCAATACCCTTTTGGCCTCCACCTTCATCTCGTCGAACGCCCTCTTGAAGACGACGTTGACCGAGCTCCCGTTGTCCACAAGAATTTAGGACACCGTGAAGTTCTCGATGGCGGTTTGGATGACCAATGCGTCGCAAAAAGGGTCCTCATGACCCGGCATGTCCTTCTGAGAGAAAGTGATTTTTTCTACTGGGGGTGGAGCCGTGGATGTCGAAGCCACGCTCCGACGGTAGATGGTATGGAGGCTCGCCTTGCGGGCTGCCTCTATCCCTACTCCCCCGTGGATCACCCCGATCCCTCCCCGGGTCCCCAAATCGACCCTGTCTTCATGTAACACCCCAAAAATCATAGGTCAGCGAGGTAGGCGGAGTGGTAGTGTTGCGCTCGGGATAGGCTAAAAAATTCCATAGCAGTTCTTCGCACACGTTCATAGGCCTCTTCGCGCATGACCAGTGGTCGTGCGCCATTGATCGTGCGTTAATTCGCAAGCAAATCGGAGTTCTATCTCGGGCAGTGCGCATGATCAGGGGAAGTTCTTCGCGCACGACCACTGCTCGTGCGCCCTGTTTATTCTGCTCCGTGAAAACGTGCGGAGAAGATGATCCGACCATTCAAAAACTTTGGGATTTGATCCAACGGCTGTGATGGTTCGCTGGGGGGCTTTAGGGCTTTGGAGAGGGGATAATCCCTCATATTTTTCAAGGGTTTTCTCTCTCTTAGGTTGGAGAAAGGAGAAGGGGGCTAGGAGGAAGAGAAGGATATTCCGCCATTATTGGAGCTTCGGAGCTCCGTTCGCCGATCCGAGACCGGCAACGCGTAGGGGCCGTCGAGGCGCTTCTTCTCCTCCGTTTGTTTGCAAGTTTCTCATGTCTAGGAGGAGATCTCAAAAGGTAACGACATTTTTCCTCCCGGTCTTTAAGATGCGTGCATGGCATCCCTTTATTTTCTGCATTTTTGGCACGGGATCCTTCGAGTGAAAGGGATCCGGGTCGCCTTGGTTCAAAAGGAATCATCGGGTTGATTGAGTCCGTCCCCGACATGTTTTGCACTAGAGATCCGCTCCGTTAGCGGATTAGGCATTGTGGGTGAATCCGGATTTGCAACCGTTGGTACGATTCGGTGATGTTGATTGACGCGCATTTTAGGGGTTTTGTTAGAAATCCGATTACGGCAAACTCGTCGTTGTGATGCCCTTGTAGCTTCGTGTGGTAACGAATGTCGGGTTTTGGGCGTGGAAATGATGTGCGGAATATGGGGCTTGTGATGCCTAGGGTTGTGCGAAGGCGCGATTGGTCTTTGTGGTCGGCTGGCTATCCCATGAAGACTGAGATTCACGTGTGGAGAGTGTCCCGGCAAGATTAGTCCCTTCGGTGTTGACTGGCGAGAATGTCTGTGCTAAGGATGAGTCCGGTAACGGTCGCCAGGCGAGGCAGTCGGTGGACGTTGTCCCGAGTGTAAGTCCAGGGCCTTGGGACGTTTTGCTTAAGCCAGAATTCTTAGCATCGGTTTTGTGTGTTGCTAGCGGTCTGAGCATGTGAGCTGTTAGACAAGCCCGATGGCATGGTGAGCCAGGCGAGGTGGGTCTCAGCGAGAGCTCTTGGCCTTGGGCTACGATGGCCTTGTGGGAAAATGACGAGTACCCTTGTGTTTGTGATGTGATGATGATGTATGATGATGTGTTAGATTCATACGCCTTAGAGTGCCTTGGGTGAAACCCGGGTTTGCATTCACTTTGCATTGGTAGGCCCCTTTTATTATGTGCTCAACATAGAAACGTGAATGATGTTTGTGACACTCATGCTTGTATTTATGTTGCTTTTCTTTATGTACATTTGCATACGAAGTGCTGACTTGCAGGGTGAAGTAGTTCCCCGGGGTCCGCTAGGACGGCCGGGAGGAGGGATGTTGTTACACCGTTTGTGGTCAGCCATAGCTGACCCTCGTTTACCGCTCTTTGTGATTTGGATGCAGGGCAAGGATCGCAGGCTGGACCCAGCTCGCCGGCCAAAAAGGCCTAAAGCCTCATGAAGTGTTTACCTTGTTTTCATGCACTTCTACTTTATTATTTTGTTGTAACCGGATTGCATGCCGAGGTAGTTTAGGGAAAACTATTATTCCCACTTTTGTTGGGATGTCTCTTTGTGTTGAATGTTGGGTGTTTTGGACTTTGGTTTTGTAAGGCCTTAAGGCCAGTTGGACTCCTATGTACTGTGGACAATCTCTGTGGTTTTAGTTTGTTTCGGTTGTGTTATCGGAGTTTTGAGATTGGGTAGTTAATATCATCTTTTAATACTAAAGTTGTGGCGGTTATATGTTGTGGGGTCCCGACCGGACCCATATTATATGGTCATTACATGGGAGGTGTTACAATTTGGTATCAAAGCGAGGTTTGAGTATTCTTGCGAGGTCTAGTGTATTTGGATCGCGTAAGAGATTATCCACATAGGAGCATTGTGCGGGATCACGAGTATCCCTGTGTTTGAGTCTTGCGAATAGAGCTTGATGAGTCTTTTTCCTTGCTTATGCTAGGATATTGGCGACGATGCAGGGACGTCGAGGAGGCAAGAGGAGCCTTCGGGTAGCAGTGCTACTGCTCCGGGCCTCATGAATGTGGGCATGTCCCCGACTGATTTCTGTCGCATGCTAGCGGAAGCAATGGTAGCAGCTCAAGCTGGAGCGATGCCATGGGTTCCTACGCCGGTGGTGCAAGTTGCGACTCCTGTTACTCCGACGGCTACGCCGGCTACACCGGATGTCGAAGTGAGGCAAGCATAGCCTTTAGCAGAGAGAGCTATTCCGATGGGTGATCAATTCATGAAGTACTTCTTGAGTTTCCACCCTCCGACATTCAAGGGAGTCGGCACTCCCATGGATGCTGAAGATTGGCTTTCGAGGATCCAGGAACTCTTGAAGGCAGCTGAGACCCCAGAGGAGAGGCAGTCTCACTATGCGAGTTTCATGTTATAGGGAGATGCGAAGTTGTGGTGGGCGAACCATAGCGGTCGCCATTTTGTTGGGCGTGTTCCATCCATGGAGGAGTTCGGGAACGCTTTCCTCAAGCGTTATATTCCAGCCTCGACAAGGTTAGCACTGCAGCGACTGTTTTTGCATTTGGTGCAGCGTGAGAAGACAGTGGATGAATATCTGCATGAGTTCACTCGGTTGGGTCGTTATGCGGGGACGACTATGGCAAATGATGAAGAGAGGGATAATCTCTTCTATCAAGGGTTGAGGGAAAATTTAAGGCAACCACTCATAGCCTTGAAGAATGCGGGATTTAATGAATTGGTCGAAGCCGCTCGCACACTGGAGAGCGACATGGAGCGAACCCAACTGCGAAAGGGTTTTGCGGCAAAGCATGGAGAAGGAAAGCCTTCTCAGTCTCAGTCTCAGTGGAAGTCAGAGGGCAACCGATGGAAGAAGAAGCCTCGTCCTAGTAGGCCTGGGGAGAGAAGTGGCGCACCTTCGGGAGATTTTCGCTCCAAAGGTCCGTTGACTTGTTACAAGTGTGGCAAGGTGGGTCACATAAGTTGGTTTTGTACCGAGGGCGGAGCTGAGCCAGAGCCGAGGCTGGAAAAATCGGTGTGTTCCGGTCCCAGTGTTGCAGAGAGGGGGAAAGCGGCGGAGTCGAGTGCTTCGCGGTTCTCTCCAGTGCAGCCTAGAGCATATAATCTTGGGCAACAGGAAGCGATACGTCAACCCGACGTGGTGACAGGTACAAAAAGTTTAAGTTTTCATTTGTTACTATAATGTAGGTTGCGGCCTTTCATGTTTGTTTTGCACGTGGTTAGGTTTCGTGCTAGTTTCGGGCTACCCCTCTCGAGTGTTGTTCGACACGGGAGCGTCACACTCTTTTCTTGCGGAAAGTTTTATCTGGAAGATTGGTGCTGAGTCCGTAGAGGCAGAGGTGGAGCTGAGCGTGCATATGTCGAATGGGTCTTTCATGACTACCATGAGGAAAGGACGCATTGTGTTGCAAATTGGTAATTGTGATTTCATGTTGGTAGCAGCGATTCTGCCAATAGACGAATTCGACGTTATCTTGGGGATGGACTGGCTTGCAGCGCAGCGAGCTAGTATCGACTGCCAGTTGAAGGTGGTAACCCTGAGAGGAAAAGGCAGAGCAGAGGTCAAGATCGAAGGCCTAAGCGGAGTGTCTTGCTCCCTGATTTCCGCTATGCAGATGAGGCGTGCGGTAAACCAAGGAGGCGAGGCATTTTTAGCTTTGTTGGAGACTCACTCCACAAAGTTGGCTATTGGAGAAGTTCCAGTGGTGGAAGAATTTGAGGATGTATTCCCCGAGGAGCTTCCGGGAGCACCTCCTCAGCGTGAGATCGATTTTTCAATCGAATTGGTACCGGGTGCGAGGCCGGTGTCGCGTCCTCCGTTTAGGATGGCACCGAAGGAACTGGCCGAGCTAAAGGTTCAGTTGCAAGAGTTGTTAGAGCAAGAGTACATTAGGCCTAGCTCTTCATCGTGGAGCGCGCCGGTATTGTTTGTGAAGAAAAAGGACGAAAGTATGCGGCTGTGCATTGACTACCGTGAGCTAAATAAGTTGACCGTAAGAATAAATATCTGATTCTCTGAATCGATGATTTGTTCGACTAGTTAGTGGGGTCGGTGGTGTACTCCAAGTTGGATTTGAAATCGGGGTACTGCCAGTTGAAGATTCGAGAAGAGGACGTTGCCAAGACATCGTTTGGGACTCGGTATGGCCACTACGAGTTTTTGGTGATGCCGTTCGGACTGACGAACGCGCCATCTGTGTTCATGGATTTGATGAACAGGGTTTTTTGCCCATTCTTAGATTCGTTCGTGGTGGTGTTCATAGATGATATTTTGGTGTATTCAAAATCGGAGGCAGAGCATGAGTCTCACTTGAGACAAGTATTGCAGACTCTAAGGGAGAATCAGCTTTATGCTAAGTTCTCGAAGTGTGAGTTTTGGATCGAGAAGGTGGCATTCTTGGGTCACGTGATCAGTGGAGATGGGGTGGAGGTAGATCCAGCGAAGATTGAAGCCATTAGGGATTGGCATGTATTGAGAACCGTGGCGGAAGTCCGGAGCTTCCTTGGACTAGCCGGTTATTACAGAAGGTTCGTGGAGAACTTTTCGCGGATGGCGTTGCCCCTCACCACTCTCACTCGCAAGGACCAAAGGTTCGTATGGACACCGGAGTGTGCCCGTGCATTTGAGAATTTGAAGGAAAGGTTGATGTCTGCTCCAATCCTTAGTCTTCCTACTGGGACGGAAGGATTTCAGATTTTCAGCGATGCGTCAGGTTGCGGGTTGGGTTGCGTGCTGGTGCAGCACGGCAAGGTGATCGCTTATGGGTCAAGGCAATTAAAGACTCATGAGAGGAATTATCCCGTCCATGATCTGGAGTTGGCGGCGGTAATCTTTGCGCTAAAATTGTGGCGGCACTACGTTTATGGTGCGAAGGTGGAGATCTTCACGGATCACAAAAGCCTGAGGTATCTCCTAGACCAAAAGGATCTGAATATGCGGCAGCGTAGGTGGGTCGAGTTCCTTGGGGACTACGACGTGGAGATTCAGTATACGCCGTGTAAAGCCAACGTGGTGGAGGATGCCTTGAGTAGGAAGTACTCCGGGCAAGGTAATTGGATGGAGGCGCATGACGAGAGTTTGATTCGAGACTTGGAGTCTCTTGACATTTCTTGTGTGGCTAGAGGTGAGTCTGGCGTGGCTCGTTTGAACTGGATTGAAATGCAGTGTGATATAACGGATCGAATCCGAGAGGCGACCAATGCAGACGAGGAGTGCCAACAGTTGGTGTTGGAGGCTCAGCAAAGCGAAGGCACTGCTTTGGAGATGGTTGGTGGGATTTTGAAAAGAGACGGAAGGGTTTGTGTTCCGCGCTTTGGCAAGCTTCGCGAGGAGTTGATGTTTGAGGCTCACTTTACGAAGTACTCCGTTCATCCAGGAAGTACAAAGATGTACGCGGATATGAAGAAATATTTTTGGTGGCCTGGGATGAAGCGGGATGTAGCTGAGTACGTAAGCCGATGTCAGACATGTGCCTTGGTGAAGGCTGAGTGCCAAAGGCCCGGTGGGTTCTTGAAGACTCTTCCCATCCCCGAATGGAAATTCGATGACATCTCTATGGATTTTGTGCATGGTTTGCCTCGATCGCAGCAGGGTAACGATGCGATTTGGGTGATAGTGGATCGCCTGACCAAGGTGGCTCACTTCATTCCGAATCAGAAGGGCGATGGCGTGGAGAAGCTCGTGGAGCTTTATGTTCGAAACATAGTACGGTTGCACGAGATTCCGAAGAGCATCGTTAGTGATCGCGATGGGCGGTTCACTTCGAAGGACTGGAGGTTAGTGCAAAAAAGTTTAGGCACAAAGCTCAAGTTTAGTACCGCGTTCCATCCGCAGACCGATGGTCAGACGGAGCGAACGAACCGTACGTTGGAGGACATGTTGAGGATGTGTGCTCTCGACTTTGGTAAAGGTTGGGAAGACCACCTTTTCATGGTGGAGTTCGCCTATAATAATAGCTTCCAGGCGAGCATCAAGATGACGCCATACGAAGCTTTGTATGGAAGGAAGTGTCGAACGCCGATGTCTTGGGCAGAGGTGGGAGACACTAAGCTTTTGGGAAAGCAAGTGGTGGAAGATGCTTGCGAGATTGTGCGGACGATTCAGGAGTGCATGAAGGTTGCTCAGGATCGACAAGCGAAGTATTTTAATGCGCGCCACAAAAATGTGGAGTTTGCAGTGGGCGACATGGTCTACTTGAAGATCAAGCCGTTCAAGGGTGTTTCGCGGGTGCGGCGACTCAAGAAGTTGAGTCCAAGATATTTGGGTCCGTTCGAGGTTACGGAACGTATAGGCGAAGCAGCCTATCGTTTGGCGTTGTCCGCAGAGCTGAGTGGATTAAATGATGTTTTCCATGTCTCTGTGCTGAGGAAAGCTTTGGTGGAGCCGAGCGTCGTGGTCGAAGCGGCGGCGGTGCCGGTGATGGAGGATTTGGGGACGAGAGTTCGTCCGGTTTGCGTGGAGGATTCGGAAGTCCGGCAGTTGCGTAACAAGGAAGTCAAGCTTGTAAAGGTGCGATGGGACAACTGCGGGCTAGACGAATTCTCTTGGGAGCGTGAGCAAGCGATGCTGGAGGATTTCCCGGAACTTTTTGCACTAGGTATGCATTATGAATTTCCTGTTTCAATTACGAAATTTCGAGGACGAAATTCTTCTAAGGGGGGTGGAGTTGTAACACCCCAAAAATCGTAGGTCGTGCGCCATTGATCGTGCGTTAATTCGCAAGAAAATCGGAGTTCTGTCTCGGGCAGTGCGCACGATCAGGGGAAGTTCTTCGCGCACAACCACTGACCGTGCGCCGCTGCTCGTGCACCCTGTTTATTCTGCTCCGCGAAAACGTGCGGAGAAGATGATCCGACCATTCAAAAACTTTGGGATTTGATCCAACGGCTGTGATGGTTCGTTGGGGGGCTTTAGGGCTTTGGAGAGGGGATAATCCCTCATATTTTTCAAGGGTTTTCTCTCTCTTAGGTTGGAGAAAGGAGAAGGGGGCTAGGAGGAAGAAGAAGGAGATTCCGCCATTGTTGGAGCTTCGGAGCTCCGTTCGCTGATCCGAGAACAGCAACGCGTAGGGGGCGTCGAGGCACTTCTTCTCCTTCATTTGTTTACAAGTTTCTCATGGCTAGGAGGAGATCTCAAAAGGTAACGACATTTCTCCTCCCGGTCTTTAGGATGCGTGTATGGCATCCCTTTATTTTCTGCATTTTTGGCACCGGATCCGTCGAGTGAGAGGGATCCGGGTCGCCTTGGTTCAAAAGGAACCATCATGTTGATTGAGTCCGTCCCCGACATGTTTTGCACTAGAGATCCGCTCCGTTGGCGGATTAGGCATTGTGGGTGAAGCCGGATTTGCGACCGTTGGTTCGATTCGGTGATGTTGATTGACGCGCATTTTAGGGGTTTTGTTAGAAATCCGATTACGGCGAACTCGTCGTTGTGATGCCCTTGTAGCTTCGTGTGGTAACGAATGTCGGGTTTTGGGCTGGGAAATGATGTGCGGAATATGGGGCTTGTGATGCATAGGGTTGTGCGAAGGCGCGACTGGTCTTTGTGGTCGGCTGGCTATCCCGTGAAGACTGAGATTCATGTGTGGGGAGTGTCCCGGCAAGATTAGTCCCTTCGGTGTTGACTGACGAGAATGTCTGTGCTACGGATGAGTCCGGTAACGGTCGCCAGGCAAGGCAGTCAGTGGACGTTGTCCCGAGTGTAAGTCCAGGTCCTTGGGACGTTTTGCTTAAGCCAGAATTCTTAGCATCGGTTTTGTGTGTTGCTAGCGGCCTGAGCATGTGAGCTGTTAGACAAGCCCAATGGCATGGTGAGCCAGGCGAGGTGGGTCTCAGCGAGAGCTCTTGGCCTTGGGCTACGATGCCCTCGTGGGGAAATGATGAGTACCCTTGTGTTTGTGATGTGATGATGATGTATGATGATGTGTTAGATTCATACGCCTTAGGGTGCCTTGGGTGAAACTCGGGTTTGCATTCACTTTGCATTGGTAGGCCCCTTTTATTATCTGCTCAACATAGAAATGTGGATGATGTTTGTGACACTCATGCCTGTATTTATGTTGCTTTTCTTTATGTACATTTGCATACGAAGTGCTGACTTGCAGGGTGAAGTAGTTCCCTGGGGTCCGCTAGGACGGCCGGGAGGAGGGATGTTGTTACACCGTTTGTGGTCAGCCATAGCTGACCCTCGTTTACCGCTCTTTGTGATTTGGATGCAGGGCAAGGATTACAGGCTGGACCCAGCTCGCCGGCCAAAAAGGCCTAAAGCCTCATGAAGTGTTTACCTTGTTTTCATGCACTTCTACTTTATTATTTTGTTGTAACCGGCTTGCATGCCGAGGTAGTTTATTGAAAACTATTATTCCCACTTTTGTTGGGATGTCTCTTTGTGTTGAATGTTGGGTGTTTTGGACTTTGGTTTTGTAAGGCCTTAAGGCCAGTTGGACTCCTATGTACTGTGGACAATCTCTGTGGTTTTAGTTTGTTTCCGTTGTGTTATCTGAGTTTTGAGATTGGGTAGTTAATATCATCTTTTAATACTAAAGCTGTGGCGGTTATATGCTGTGGGGTCCCGGCCGGACCCATATTATATGGTCATTACAGGGGAGGTGTTACACTTCACACCTTTCCTCCTCGTCCTCCCGAGGCAGGACCTCCTCGATCCTCACCTGCTGTTGCTGCCGCGGCGCCGGCATTCTAGCTCTTTTTGTCTCTAAGAATTTGGGGCAGATGGCCGTTGCGTGACCTTTCTCATCATGGAAGTCATAGTACGGCAACACCACCTCTTCCCTCTCGGCCTCTGCTGCCCTATTTCCTCTTCTCCTTCCTGCCCCTGCTTCCCCTCCTTCCTCTTCCTCCTCTTCCTCGTCTGATTGCCATAGCCTGCTGAGGCGGGGGAGGCATCTGCCTCGGACCCTGCCTCCATCCTAACTGTTGGGGTCTTCCTTGCCCTCCATAGAAGTTACCCCCTCCTGGGGTGTAGCCTCTTCCCTGACCTTGCAGCCCCCCGCCATGCTGCCTCCATCCCCCTTCCGGGGCCCGGGCTCTTCCCTTCTCCGCACCTCCTACTGCTTGACCTCCGGCTCACTGAGCTTTGCTAGCCTCTTGGTGAGCTCCGGATTGGCCTCCTCACTCTCGACCTCCTCCGCCACCCTCTCCATCAACTCTTCGTAGGAGACGGGGGCTTTCCTCTTTAGATCCATCTTGAAGAAACTCTCCTTCAGCTCCAACGTGAAGGCAAGCTGAAGGGCAAATCCGGGCATCTCTTGGGTGAGCAATACTTCTTCTTGAAACTGATCTGCATAATGTGTCAGCGACTCCTTGGGCTCCTGCTTCACCTTGAAGAGGGACTCGGCATCCTTCTTCCTCTTCTTCGAAGTTGAAAAACGCAACAAGAAACTTCTGTGTAAATCTTCAAACGCGTAGATTGATCCGACAGGAAGTTGGTGGAACCACTCCCGGGCCTTCTCCTTTAGGGTGACGGCAAAGAGCCGACACTTGAAGGCGTCCGACATTGGCCTGATAGAGACCGAGTCCTCGAACGACTGCAGGTGATGTACTGGTTCATCCCGACCATGGTAGTAGACCCTGTCCCACTCCCTGAACCCTTCCGAAACGGGTGCGGAAAGCACCAACTCGTAGAAGGGGCTTACCCTACCTGCTGTCTTCTCCTGCTCCACTCGCCCCCCGAGCTCCTTCACCTGGCTTGAGCTCGCTGGAGCACTGTTCGCGAGAGCCACCCTTACCGGAGCCACTCCTACGGACGCCACGCCCGCCAGGGTCGCGCTCGCCTGCTCCGCGCTCGCTTGCGACGCACTCGCCTGCGCTGTGCTCGCTGGCACCGAGCTCGCCGGACTGGTGAACAGAACTCGCCCCTCCAAGTCCGACACCGACCCTCCAACCACTTCCTTTCCAGCCCTTCCTCCCGAGGCATCCTCGCCAACCGCTACCAGAGGATTGGGCGCTTGAACCGCTGGGGTCGCGAACTCACTACGCAGCGCTGCGACCGCGAACCCGAGGGTGTCCAGGAATTCTCGCATGAAGTCCGAGAACATTCTCTGCATCGCCGCCGGTGGCTACCCGCTGAACTCCTCGCCCTGCTCTTCATCTCCTGTCATGTTACTTTCTTGGAATCTTCTTGGACCAGCCACGCTCCACGCTCACCGCACCAAAATGTTGAAACCGATTTCTCGGTCTCTTGTGAAGCTCGGGCCCTCAACAAGTTGAGGGGCAGCTAGCCCTTACTTGTCCCTCAGAAGTAGCAGACTGGAGACTCGGAAACTGACTAAGACCTTAGTCGCAGCGAGGAGGTCCCACCACAAACCTGGAAGATCGTTGAGCGCTTCCCCTCCCAAGCCACAGCTGAGACTTGGGCACCTTGGAGAGCTAGAGAGCTAAACCAAAGTAACCGAGGGAAGAATAAGCTCAGAGAACTGAGATTGGAATCCTCTCCCAAGGTGCCCTTCAAGGTCTATTTATAGTTTTTTGTTCATGGTCTGTCAATAGCGGGATTCCGCCTTTTGGTTTTACTAAACGCACCCCAATTTGGCCTGCTAACAGCCAGACTCCGCAGTTTGGATGGGCTAACGACAGACCATTGGGGGTAGAGGGATAATTTCATTCCCCATCGAGCTGAGCTGCAGATAGGGAAAAAACCACTGAGACAACACTGTCCCAGCGGATCCGCTGAGACGGGACAGAAGTGATCGCTGAGACGGCTGATCCTCTCAGCCCAACTGCTGAGACCGATTCAAAGGTGTCGTTCGTCGGACGCGGGACAAATTTCATCGAGCGCCGAGCCGAGTTCGTCGATCTTAACTTAAGCTCGGCGTTCGTCGAATGCAGAACGAATTTCGTCGAACCCTGAGCTGAGTTCGACGAATGCGGACGGGAGCTCCGCCTTCCTTTGAGCGATCAGCGAGTGCCCGGCTCGCCCGCCTCCTTGCGAGCCGACCTTGAAGCTTGGGCTCGCGGGGACACGACTCGCGTGCCTTCCTGCGAGCTCCCCTTGGCCTTGTGTAAATCTGCTAAACCGGCGGGACGATCGAGTTCACCGAGCTGAGGAACCAAATCGTCGAACTAAGAATGTGACGCGAGTTCGTCAGACGCGGAACGGATTTCGTCGAACACGGACACTTGGAATAAATCCGGCCCCTCCGCCTTCTCACGAGCGGTTAGCGAGTACCTGGCTCGCCTGCCATCCTGCGAGCGACCCTTGAAGTCCTGGCTCGCCTTCTTTGTTACCTCTTCCACCTGTTGGACCTGAAACCCCACTTAGGTGGGTGGTCTGTGAAGACCCCGCTCGCACCTCTCCCGGCGACCTCCACCGAGGTCGGGTCTCGCACTTCCTCCTGCGAGCTCTCCCGCTGAGACAGGGTCGGGAGCCGCTGCGAAGGTGCTTGAGCCCGCTGAGACAATTGTTTGTCTCAGCGGGTCCGCTGGGACGGGACATAAATGGCCGCTGAGACGGCCGGTCTTCCTAGCCCAGCCGCTGAGATGATTTCGTCGGGGCTGAAGCGTGGCGTTCGTCGAACTAAGAACGGCATTCGTCGAACTCAAATTGGAGTTCGTCGATCTCAATGGTAGCTCGTCGAATTGAACGGCGAGTTAGCCGATCGCGAAGTTCTGGCTCGCCCGTCCTCCTGTCACTTCCTCCGCCTGCTGATTTCCTGCACCTTTTCCTACCTCCTGGCGAACATCGGGGTTGTACAGAACCAGCTTCAAATATATTTAGATTTAGGCTTCGTTTGGCGCGGCTTATTTGCTCCGCCGAGTTTGGACAAAAACTAATGTATGTTTGGCATGACAAAGGTTATGACCGCTGCCAAGAAATAAGCTAGTTTTGAGCATAAAATGCATGGAATTTTTTAGGTGTGGTCGGGCATTCACGAACGACGGTACAAGACCACCGCGTTCACGACCGCCACCACCGCGCCAAACAAAGCCTTAATACACATTTCAACACAACATTCTTGAGGAAGAGGTTGCAGCTTTAGTTTCTCGGAAGTAGTCATCTCGTAGATTTCCAAGGACACGAGGTCTCATCTTTTTTCTCACCTTGTTGTATCTACTAAATTATTTTTGTGGGTTGTTATAAGCCTTCACTTTTGTCTATTAGCAAATCTTGATTATTAACAAATCAATTTTTTGCAAATGACTATCAACAAATCTTTAATTATTAGAAATCATGAACACATTTTTTTTTTAATTCTATGCCGCAAACGACGCCCCGGTGCTCTAGCGAGAAAGCGTCCGCTAATACTCAAGAATTGAACGAAGGCGGGCAAAGGGGTAGCAGAAGTGGCCGAAGATACGACAACAGAGTGCTTGGCGGTGGTTTGCTGCAACCCCTGATAGGCATTTTTTGCAAATGGCTATCAACAAGGCGGGATAAGGTTGAGCTTGGTACGAAGCTCGAGGAAACATTGTTGAGATAGAGGCTTAGTGAGAATATATGTGCGTTGATCATGAGTAGAAATGTACACAACTTGTAGAAGTTTGGCAGTCACATATTCACGAACAAAATGGAAGTCGATATCGATATGTTTGGTACGAGCATGGAACATTGGGTTGGCCGAGAGGTATGTTGCAACAATATTGTCGCACCAGAGTAAAGGCGATTGAGTGAAAATGTTAATTACATGAAGTAAAGATTGAATCCATTAGAGTTCAGTAGTGTCATTAGCAACAACCTTGTATTCAGCTTCAATACTGGAGCGAACGACGTTAGGTTTCTTTTTGGACCTCCATGAAACAAGGTTACGCCCAAGAAAAATAGTGTACGTAGTTGTACAACCCCATATTCATCGAGTGAGTCCCCGGGTCCTCAAGGGCTGAGTGGCAGGATGTGGGTCTGAGAGTTTTCAGGCGAGTGTGGCCCCACTCGCAGGACACCCGCATGGTAACAAGGTGGAAGTATCAATAGCAGGGCGAGTGAGGGGGAACCCCACTCGCCGAGCAAGACAGGTACCCGGCGAGTGGTGCCCTCGCGGACCACTCGCCCTGTGGAATCCGGTAGGCGAGAAGCTTGGCGAGTGGCGCCTTCACGGACCACTCTCCCTGAAGGCTTTAAGGGGGAAATTACCTAGATATCCTTCATGGGCTGTCAATAGCCCTCCAGAACAGCGAAGTTAGGCTGTTAACAGACCAATTTGGGGTGCAATTAGTAAAACCAAAAGACAGATTCATGCTATTTGCAGACCGGGCTAGAGAATCTATAAATAGACCCTTAAGGGCACCTTGGAGGAGATCCGATCTTTTAGGCTCCCTCCTCTTAGGCAAGTTTTGGTTGGCTGCTAGTGCCCTCCAAGGTGCCCGACTGAGCATTGGTTTGGGAGGGGAAGCTCTCTAAGATCTTTCGGGTGTGTGGCGGGACCTCCTCGCTGCAGCCTTGGGTCTGTTCATAATTCTTCATCAACAGTCAAGAGTGTAAGTAAGGGATAAGTAGGTGCAGGCTACACCCCCAGTGGGTCCGAACTCAAGAGACCGGTTGCCGGTTTCAACAGTAGCCACTAGTAGAACGGCAATCACAGTGACTCCCGACCCAATCAACATTATTATATGTTTGAAGACAAAGCGGAGAGTCACGATATAAAAGAAGACCATATGTTGGAGTGCCTTGGAAATAATGCAAAAAGTGTTTAATCAAGGATCAATGATGATCAGTAGGAGCATGCATATGTTACCAGGCGCAATTAACGACAAAGGAAATGTCTGGTAGTGGAATTTGAACATACTAAAGGGACCAACAATACTGTGATATAAGGTTGGATCAGCATGTGGGAGGAGTGGGGAGCATTGACATCCAATGGAGTAGCCATGGGTGTAGGAATGGGGCGAGATTCAGACATATTCGACCTCATGAGAATATCAACGATGTATTTGCTCTAAGAAAGAAGGCAACCAGCAGGACGTGAACAAAGCTCAATGCCAAGGAAGTATCGAGCAGGTCCGAGATCACGAATGGCAAATTCAGTGTGAAGAGAGAAGACGAGAGCATTGGTGCCCCCAGGATCAGAACCAGTAATCAAAATATCATCGACATAAATTAAGACAAAAAGCATGTGAGAGTTATCATGAGATTTGAAGAATAAGGAGTTATCAATTTTGGAGGCGGTAAAGTGAAGCTAGAGATGGTAAGTGCTCAATCGTTGTAACCAAGTGCGAGGTATTTGGCGAAGACCATAAAGAGAGCGACGAAAAAGAAAAACATGATGAGGATATTGGGGATGTATAAAATGAGGGGGTTGCTCCATATAAACAGTTTCAGATAAATTACCATATAAGAAGGCACTAGAAACATCCAATTGTCGGATAGGCCAAGATGAGTTGATTGCAAGAGTGTGAGAAATTTAAAATAACTGAATTTTTTATTTCCAAAAAATTTGATTATTGCTTGGGTGCACCCTTCTTTATATAGAACAAAGGACGTGAGAGAATTTACAATTTTATAATGTGGGATAATTACAGGAATAAATCTAGGTGTGTATAGTGCGGTCAATACAAGGTTATCATGCCATGAATGTGCGATTACACAAGGGTAACCACCCATACATACAATAGCAGGGAGAGTGCACCGATGATGTATCTGTCAGTATTTATCAGTAACATGAATTCAGGAATATGCGATTAAGACAATGCTTACCCGCCTTGACCATAACGGGCGGTTACAAGATAGTAACCACTCGTGCTCTTAATCAACAACATAACATGCGGTTAGCCAACCCTAATCATGATCACCACAAGGTGCGTGTATAACCTGTAATTCATCGAGATCAGAAATGCCTAATGAGATGTATTTTCATAGACCATCCAGTTCGCCATCCTGACAGCTATTTGTAGGCCTCTACAGAAAGATACTTGGCAGCCTCCAGGTAGCAAGTCGTGAGTATGGGCGAGTATGGGAGAGTATGGGTGAGTGCGGGCGAGTAGCCATTGCTAACTCGCGAGTATAGTCAGGTAACCCACCCCCCCCCCCCCCCCCCCTAATTTTTCTATAAATAGACCCTCAGGGGTAGACCCTCAGGGGTACCATGAATGACACTTTTTGAAGAGGTTGAGCCCCCTCCCCCCAAGCGAGATACTCACTAAGTCTGTGCCTTCCTCGTACCTAGCTTAGCCTTTGTTTTGGAGTGGAATCTCTTCTAGACTTCAGGGTACGTGGCGGGACGTCCCCGCTGAAGCACTTGAGGTGTGCTTGTAGACATTTCTCTCTCTTTCTCTAGTCGTTAGAGTTGTGGCATTCGACTGTGAGATTAGTAACCTTAGGCTACACTTAGGTCCAGACATTTGAAGTCGTGATTTTCCTGGCTTCAACAGTACGTTTTCACAAAGTTAACCACACGTACATATGTTCTAACACTCCCCCTTAAGCTGGAGTGTATATGTCAATCATGCCCAGCTTGTTACATTTGTTAGAAAAAGATGAAGATATGTTTGGTAAAGATATCCGCTAATTTTTTATTGGAAGTAATGAAAGAAAGGCAGATTTGTTTCTTCAAGACTTCCATCATGATTAAGTGATAGTTAACTTATTATGCTTTGTCCCCTCATGGAAGACTGGATTCTTTGATATGTAGATGGCGACTTTGTTGTCACAGAACATTTATAAAAGATAGTTGTAAACTTATCCTAAGTTTAATAGAAGTGCACTTTAATTCAAAAGTAGTTTGGGTCATGCTTCAATATTCAACATCAACACTTGATCTGAAGACTACAACTTGTTTCTTGCTCTTCCAACTAACAAGATGCCCTCCAATGAGTGTACAGAACACAGATGTGGTCTTCCGATCTCCTTTATCATGAGCATAGCTGACATCAGAATAGACTTATATTCGTATATGGTTATTTTTTGTAATAGTAGTATCTTCCACGAAGACCCTTTAACATATTCCAAGATTTGTAGAGATTTTTGCAGATGACACTCCTCAGGAGCTTTCATAAACTGACTGACCTTGCCCACAACATAGCAGATATCAGGTCTTGTTAATGTTAGTTAACTTAGTTTACCCACTAAGCGTCGGTATCTTGCGATATCAGAAAGGAGAGGTGAATCCTCACTCCAAAGTTTATCCTTGCCAACTCCCATTGGAAACGGAGTAGGTTTAACACCAAGAAGACATGTCTCTTTTAGAATATCAATAGCATACTTGCATCGCGAAAGAACAACAGAGTTGTGTTTATGCGATATTTCAATACCTAGAAAATATTTTTGAGGTCTCACATCTTTGGTAACACAGTGTTGAAGAAGATGCTTCTTTGTCAAGGAAATGCCAACAGTATCATCGCTCGTAAGGAACATGTCATCAACATAGACTGCAAGAACAACCAGTCCATGAGAAATCATGCATATGAAGAGAGAGAGAGATATGTAGAGTTGCGAACAAAACCAATAGTGGAGACAACTTCACTAAATTTGTCAAAACTAGGCCCAAGGACTTTGTTTAAGTCCATAGATTGCCTTCCACAATTTGCATACCTGAGACTCCCCCTGAGTGACATACCCAGAAGGTTGCTCCATATACACTTCTTCTTGAAGATCACCATAGAGGAACGCATCCTTGGCATCCAACTGAGTAATCTGACAATCCCTATTGACTATAGAAAAAGAACTCAGATCATGCTAATGCGAGCAACCGGGGAGAAGACATTGAAGAAGTCAACACCATAGGTTTGAGTGAATCCATTGGCAACCAATCGAGCCTTATAATGATTCACTGAGCCATCAACATGATATTTGACCACAAATACCCAATGACAACCAACAATATCCACCCCGGAGGAGTAGGGACAAAATTTCAAGTACCTCTCTCAGTTAAGGTGGACATTTATTCATCCATGGTAGCTTTCCAGTGTGCTATGGTAAGAGCATCTTGGTAAGAGGACGGGGTGATAGTGGACTAGAGGTCCAAAGCAAAGTCCCTGCAAGAAGAAGTAAGTCGAGCATACGACACAACAACATGAATGGAATGCTGAGTACACGTGTGAACTCCCTTACGAACAACAATATGGAGATCAGACTCCGATATGCTTTCATCATCAGATTCGTCCGAAGAAGAGAGTGTTGGCCAGAGAACTGACAGTGGTAGCCCTGAAGTTGAAGGATGTGAGGGGATGGTCGTAGACTGAGATGGTGACCGGGAGGGGAGGTGTAGTACTCTCAGTTGGGGGAGCAAGAATAATGGTAAGAGAAGTAAGAGTATTAGTAGTATGGGAAGGAACAGGGTTGGCGGAGATGTAAGGAGTGGACTCAAAGAAGGTGACATCAGCCGAGACATATTTTTTTTCCTGAGAATTAGCTCATTGCATTGGTAACCCTTCTGAGTGGGAGAGTAGCCGATGAAGATATATTTAATTGCACTATGTGAAAGTTTATCCCGACCAGGGGAAGGATATAGTGAACAAACGTCGTACAACCAAAGACTCGTTGTGGTAGAAAGAAGGGAGTAGCATCTGGGTAAATTATTGAAAATAGGTTTTGTCTGTGGAGAACAATAGAGGCAATACGATTGATGAGGTAGCATCAGATTAGAGTGGCATGACCCAAATTGGATCAAGGAACATTCATCTGAGTGAAGAGAGTACGAGCAATGGCAAGCATGTAGCGATTCTTGCGTTCAGTGATGTCATTCGGTTGAGAAGTGTAGACACAGATGGTCTAATGAATAATACCATGAGTGATGCAAAAGTCAGAAAATTGATGTCTAACATATTTTCCTTTTCATTGTCAGTACGAAAAAATTTCTAGGAAAAACACCAAACCGTTTGTGAATTTCATTATAAAAAGAATTGAATACATAAAATGCTTAGAACGTTCTTTTAGAAGATGCACCCAAATACATCTTGAATAATCATCAAAAAAGATTACAAAATAAAGACTACCCTACCAACAATTTTGGCAGGAGAAGAACCTCAGATGTCTGAGTGAATAAGATCGAACGAATGACCCGAACTACATCCATTTCTAGTAGGATAGGAGGAGCGATTATGTTTGTCATATTGACAAGCTTCACAGTTGAGAGAGGAGGTGTCCTTTTATAGGTTTGGGCATGAGCTAGTAGAGTAAGCGAGGAGGAGGATGACCAATGTGAAGATGCAATTGATCAAGGGAGTCAGAGGTGGTAGAGGCAGAGAGAACATGAACATTGGCAAGGAAGTAGAGGTCGCCGCTTTCAGTCCCAATAGCAAACATCTCATTAGAACCAAGATCCTGAAAATAACAGATAGAAGAAGTAAACATGATAGAACATTGTAGTTGCCTTGAGAGAGCTGGAACATAAAATAACAAATAGAAGAAGTAAACATGACAGATGACCAAATAATTTGTGTAGCGAGGTATCATGATTTAGGGAGGGCGTGGGTCGGCGATTGATTAACAAGACTGCAGTGGTGACATCGTTATCCCAAAAGGGACGAGGAATGGAAGCATGAGCAAGAAGACCAAGAGCGGTTTTGATGTAATGATGACGTTTTCTCTCCACAGTACCATTTTGTTCAAGGGTGTGAGGACAGGAAACATGGTGAAGAATGTCATGGGAGTCAAGATGATGTTGAAGACATTGATATTCGTCCCCCCCCCCCCCCCCCCCCAATCATAGTGAAACATACAAATTTTTCAACCAACGAAATGTTCAATGTGTAACACCCTCTTTGTTGCATAGAATATAACAGTAGGTCCGGTCGGGACCCCACGCCAGATTAAATGAACAGGAGAGGGAGTTACGTATTAGTTTTTAAACTGTTTAAGCAAAACCATCCCGGCATTCACAGAGTCACACAACGGAAGCAGTTATTTATTTAAATCAAAACCAGGATACATATGTCCACTTTATTATAACGGGAATGAAAGTAAAACAAGAGTTCTTTAATTACAATGTTTACACCAACATGTGGTTTACAAACATCGACACGCAGACCGAACACACATGATAACAAGTAAATACACACTTGGACCTTCATGGGTCAGCATAACACAACAACTGGGGCTCCAACCCGCTATGTCCCGCTCGACTCGCTAGGACCTGTAGAAACACATTCCACCAAAATGTGGCAAGAAAGTAACCGGTTAGCTTTAGTTGACCAAGATTAATAACGACCCCACCTCATTCCCGGGGCGGTGGTACTCCTTCCCTGTAAGCACGTGTTGGCAGCATATATCTCAAAAGTGTGTCTAAGCTCTGCAATCATCATCAACGTACGTAGACACTCACGACCACACATTTTGTGCACTCATGGCACTCTTTCGATGTACTCCCCGAGTTACACCACCATCCTAAGCCCCACTTAACGTAGATGTCTATGAGCTTTACCGTCAAGTTCATCATACCTTACGGTTCCTTTCCCAAAATTCCTTCAGTGCACTAAGGCGTGACCTCTTCACTGACCAGCTATGGGACGGGTTTGGTTCAGATTTGCCCATACTCATAACATCGGGATCAACTCTGCTTGACACAGGTATGGCTTCCCCTTGTTCCCGATGTCGGCACACAAGGCCAACGAAGCTAGGCACATCAAGCCCTTCTGCATCACAATCTGCTCACTGGACCTACCACCAGTGGTAGCACTACTATTAGATCTCCCTCCTCCTTACCAGAGAGTTTTCTGATCTTATGCCCAGAACCGCCTTCTTACAGCGACTCTAACTCACAGGTTAGCTGTCACCGCTCGACGCCGATTCTGCCGGCTAGTTCGATCATATCACATGCTAATGTTGTAAGAAAGAATTACTATCAAATATGACAAGTCCACAGCCACGGGCATATATATATATATTTATATTTATATATATAATGCGAATAGTCCACAATGAGAACAAAATGAAGATTGCAAGGGCTTAAGCCCAATACAAATCCAAAAGTAAATAGCAACACACTCTCTCACACTACATAATGCGGAAGCTAGTCAAAATACTCTCAACAACCTATCATCGTGTGGTAGTAGTGATGCGAGACATCTGCTCCTCAGGGTCTGTCGTCTCGTCCTGTCTGACGTACTGCAGCTCCCGCTCCTCGATCTCCTGGTGTTACGACTACATCTGACCGTTAGTCAAAAAGACTAAGCCAATTTTGTCCTCGCCTCCCCCACGACTCCTAGGTACCGAGCGGGAGGACGAAGTGGAGGACATCAAGGGGTAAAAGAAAGAGCAGGTGACATGAAGTATACTAACAACATATATGAATAATTGAGCAGTAGGTAAAACATCAATAAGTACTAAGTGAGCAGCAATAAGTAAATGCAGCGCAAGTAAAAGTAATGAGTAAACTACTACGCTATCATCTAGAGTACCTCAACTTATATGAATGCCCATACAAACTTATAAGTTATGATTTCCAGAATTGTAACTTATCATATAAAAGAGCTCATACTAAATAATATGATAAGGATCTGCAAGTGCATATGCTTATAGTATGTATGTTTGTTATGCTATGTTCATACAATGCAACTCACTCACGCAACTCTGCGCGCACAAACCTTTTTTTCCTGCTTTTCGGAGGTAGTAAGCCTCAGGTACTTATGTCGTGGCAATGGAAATAGTGGATCAGGCACTCCACTTCTTGGTGGTTATACACACTACTAGACCTAGACCTTACGTATGTTGTTGTACACGTCCTAGGTGCACTTCCGTGAGCTCTTACGTACTCTGGCTGGCAACCTGCCAGTCTTTTATGGTCGGGGGTGGGTTACTAGGGATTGTCTTCCAGACCGCAGTAAAGTAATCTATTGGCCCTGTAACTCATCACACCCCGCCAAAGTCAATATACTACCATCGATGTGATAACTGGACCAGTACCGAAGACCCGCCACTAATTTATGCACATGCAAGGTTACCACACCACCCGAGCCTCCAACTCATAGGACCTACTACTCCTGAACCATTCCGTCCTCTGTAATAGGATGAGGTTTACCTTTCTCAACTTTCCTTATTTATGGTTACTCTTGTTTATTATTTAGTCGATCCTAGTGATTTAAGGTGAATTCTGGACTTCCCGAAGTCTACCCGGTGATGAGCTCGCAGTCGTACTAGATGGTATTCTGGGGTGACATCCTAGACCTTCCTTTCTCAGAACATTTACTTCTATTGGTTCCTACCCATAGTTAAGGTTATTCTCCTACCCATAGTTAAGGTTATTCTCATAGTTGCTCTAAGTTACTCAAAGATGGCTTAGAACTCTTTTAGGCAACATGACGATCTAGTTGCGGTGTATGGTACAAACCCTTAAGTATTTATCTATATGTTCATCATTGATCTTAAAGTATACCATGACCATATTATCATTCTTAATATCACCATGACTAACTAAGAAGGGAAGACCCTAAACTGAATTCATTTGTTCACTGTGTGATGCGATTCTAGTTTACTAGTCTTTATTAGGAGTAGACTCCTCCAATAAGGCTACAACTTATAGGGACTGATATTATGGGTGCCCTACTTATGTGTTCCAAATTTCATTTAATTTTCATGTGTTTTGGCTAGTCTGAACATTACCTCAAGTTTTTGTTATTCGCAGACCAGCACTAGAATTGAACTAGATTGATCTCTATGATGTGAACTTCACTATAACTTGGCAAAATGCCCTAAAAATTTTACCATAGATTAATCATGACCAAATTAAGAAATTGTCAGAAATTCATAATTTTCCTAATTATTTTGGATATGAATAAATTTTTTTTAAAGATAATGTACACCTCACTTTACACATGAAGTACCACTTTTAGAAGTCAAAGTGTTCCTAATAATTTATCAGTGGAATGTAATGGTGAAATAAAATGAATGTCGGAATTGCATAATTTTCCATAACATTTATTGTAAGATCCCCCTCCTCCTTACCGGAGAGTTTCCGGATCTTATGCCCAGAACCGCTGTCTTGCGGTGACTCCAACTCACGGGTTAGCTTTCACCGCTCAACGTCGATTCTACCGGCTAAATCGATCATATCACAGGCCAATTTGCAAGAAGTAATGAGTACAAATAAGAAAAGTCCACAATCACAGCACATATATATGCATAAATAAGAGGAGTGCAAATAGTCCACAATGAGAACAAAATTAAAGAGTGCAAGGGCTTAAGTCCGATACAGATCCAAAAAGGAAACTAATAAAGGTAGCACACTCTCTCTCTCTGTCTCTACACTATGTGGAAGCAACACAAAATACTCTCCAACCTGTCATCGTTTGGAAGTAGTGATGTGCGACATCTGCTCCTCAGGGTCTGTCGTAACGTCCTGCCTAACGTAATGCAGCTCCTGCTCCTCGATCTCTTGGTGTTACGGCCACAACCGACCGTTAGTCAAAAAGACTAAGCCATTTTGTCCTCACATCCCCCCACGACTCTTAGGTACCGAGCGGGAGGACGAAGCGAAGGACAACAAGGGGTAAAATAAGGTACAGGTGACATGGATTACATTAGCAGTATAATGAATAAGCGAGCAGTAAGAGGTAATAAAGGCAGTAAATAGAACAACAGTAGTAGGTAATAAAAGCAGTAAATATGTAAACGCGGCGCAAGTAAAGTAACAAAAACTACCACATTATCCTCTAGAGTACCTTAACTTATATGAATTCCCATACAAACTTATAAGTTAAGATTTCCGAAATTAATAACTTAACATATAAAAGAGCTCATACTAATTTATATGATAAGGGTCTATAAATGTATATATCATTAAGATGTTATGAATATTATGATATGGTATGCTATGTTCATAAAGTGCAACTCACTCACATGACTCTGCGCGCACCGACCTTTAGTTCCCGCTTTTAGGAAGTAGCAAGCCTCTCAGGTACTTCCGTCGTGGCAACGGAATCAGTGGATCGGGCACTCCACTTCTAGGTGGGTATACACACTACAAGACCTAGACCTTACATACGCTGATGTACATATCCTAGGTGCACTTCCGTGAGCTTTTGCGTACTCTTGTTGGAATCCCGCCAGACTTTTATGGTCGGGGTGGGTTACTAGGGATTTCTGCTAGACTGTAATAAAGTAACCTACTGGCCCTCTAACTCACCACACCCCGCCAAGGTCAACATACTGCCATTGGTGTGACAAATGGACCCGTACCGAAGACCTGCCACAAATTTATGCACATGCAAGGTTTATCACATCACCCGAGCCTCCAGCTCGCAGAGCTAACTACTCTTGAACCATTCTGTCCTCTCTAATAGGACGAGGTGTACTTTTCTCGACTTATCTCATTTAGGGTTACTCTTGTTTGTTACTTAGGCGATCGTAGCAATTTAAGGTGAATTCTAGACTTCCTGAGGTCTACCCGATGAAGGGCTCGCAGCGGTACTAGATGGTATTCTGGGGTGACATCCCAGACCTCCCTTTCTCAGAATACTTACTTTTATTGGTAACTACCCATTATTAAAGTTATCCTTATGTTGTTCTATATTACTTAAGGATGACTTAGACTTCTTTTATGTAACTTGACGACCTCTTATCAGTGCATGGTGCAAAGTCTTATATATTCATCTATGTGTCCAACACTAACCTTGAAATCATCATGATTCTATTGACAATCTAAATGTCACTATAAGTGCCACGAAATAGGAAACTCCCAAAAATGCTTCAATTGTTCTCCGAGACGTGCTTCTCGTTTACTATTCTCTATAGGGTAGAAATCCTCCAACAAGACTACAACTCATATGGACTGTAGTTATGTAAGCCCTAATATTAGGTTTCAAATTTTATTCCATTTTTACATGTCCTGGCTAGCCTAAAAACTACCCCAAGTTTTTGCTAATCGCAGACCAACTCAACATTGAACTTGTTTGATCTCTTTAATGTGAACATCACTAAAACATGGTCAAATGCCCTAAAATTTATACCATAGGTTAAACATGACCTAATTATGAGATGGTCAGAAATTCATAATTTCCCAATTATTTTGGTCATTTATAAAAATTCTTTAATGATAATGTACAACTCACTTTACACATGAAGTACAACTTTCTGAAGTCAAAATGCTCCCAATAATTTATCAGTGACATGTAATGTATAATTATCATTGCTGAATGGATTTCTTAATTTTCTATAATATTTATGACCACTATTTAAATATTTTAACATTTATGTCAATTGGGCACATTACACAGTAAGTACCAAAATAACTAATCCAAAAATTCTACCAAAATTATCATAGACTTATAATGATCCAAATATAGTCTAGACAAAATTTCAGAATTTTACAGCTAACATAAACCATATAAATTCCATTAATACTTAAGTGTGACAAAGGACATTTGTTGATAATTTACAAGGTGAATGACTTCCAAAAATCCTAAAAAATTCCATAGGTATATTTCAATACAAAACATCATGTGCCAAAATATTGGATTTTTCTCTAGATCTTAGATGATGTTCATTTCATTTATACACTTTGTGACAAAATCAATTATGCTCAAATAATTAATAAGGTTAACTCCAAAATCCCTATAAATTTTCTAGAGGTATATTCTGTACTAAAACATCATGTGACAGAAAATAAGATTTATCCTATATTATTTGATCACTTTTATTTTATCAATACAATTTTGTGACAAATACATTATTACTTTAATACTTAGGAATTTTCTTCCCAAAAATCCTAATATTTATATAGATGATACCCTCCCTAGTACTAGGTGTATTGCCCAAATGTTATGAGCATAGATCAAGCCACAAGTGATGAATTCACAAAATACTCAAATGTGCTATATGCACACCACCCCTCCATACACCTCATTCTTATGTATGTGAGATATAATGTCCTACAGTGGTCCAAATGACCTCAACTTTTGACATGTGACTAAGGAGGTCCTAACAATCATGTCACCCAAGATTTGGGTCATTTTGCATTTATCCAACCACATTTATTTCATTAATATGAAAAATCATATTTACCACAAAACTTTAGCAAAAGCCCAAAAATTCTAATTTTTTGGGCAGAGGGTATATCTATGGCATATACTCCTATGTACAAAATATTAGGCTTGTCCAAGCTATTATGTGAGCTAGAACTAGAAAATAGGGGATGGTCCCCCTTTAGGACACACCTCGGGAGAATGGCCCTACTAGGAGTTGTAGGCCACCAAACTTGATGATTCAAAGCCCAATAGACAGTAGACCTCAAGGGCTACAAAAGTTGTATCAAGCACTTTTGCCTAAAAGGTCCTCTAAGTGTCCTAAATATGAGTATTAATCTTCTGCATAAAGTGTGACAGAATGATTTCAAATATATTAATTCTGGCCTGCATATAGCCATCAACCATGGAATGGCCCAGATTTTGCCTCCTACCACCAGCCAACAGACAGGATTTCCCCATCCTGGGCTGAATTCCAAGTCAATTTCCCGGCCATCCGGCCACTACCACGGCTGTACACTACCACCACCTCCATTGAGGTGGTGGGTGTCGTTTGGCGGCGAGAAGCCGCCTGAAACTGCCTCTCTGGCGAACCCGAGCAAGGAGAAAATGCTCGGAATTTCTCACCCATCTCACATGGATCGTGGTCAATCAAGCCTGATTTCTCAGCCTAATGAACTAGAGAGCTATCACAGAGGGAGATGAAGAGAAACAACCTCAATTGTGGCTCGGCGGTGGGTGTTTTGATGGGTGGCCATGGATTTCTCCGTTTCTGGCGAGCTTGCTTAATCTACCGATTCTCCACCTATGGCTTTCTTTTTAGTGGCTAGACCGACTCCTAATTAAGAGCCCTCTGAAGATGATGGAGGGGTCAATTGAGGGTGGTGATGGTTGTATAGGGAGGATGGGGCGTATGGTGTTTCAGTCATGGGTTGTACAACCTCCCCTTTGTTGCTAAGCGGCTGCCATGCCCTACAAAGACTGTTCTTGGCCTGAGGTGGTTGGCTATAGGCTTGGGCAAAGAGTTAAGGATCCCTGGAAGCTCCATTACTCAAAAATATTTTTCTCCCCTTAAGCTCTTTGGGGAAAATGGCAATTTTGCCCCCATGCTCACCTTCTCTCCCCAAATTCATATGTAGGGTGCCAATAGGTGTGTGTCCTGCTGGTTAGGCATGGGGTGGGGCCTTGGTCCACTTGGATTCCAATTGGGCTTTTGATTTCTTCCTAAGGCCGTATGTTGACCATGGTTGACTTTTGGGTTGACTTGGTCAAATTGGTGGACAGGTTAGCCACACTTGATGGTCATGAGTCATAGGACCTTACCCAAAGTCTATTGAACCATGGTGTAGCTCCAATTGAGTTAATTGATCCATATAGTGTGAGTTTGACCTAAATTAGCCTAAGTTTGACTTTGGCCAAATTGGATGGATTGGCTGACCACTTGATGGGGATTTTGGGTCCAATAAATCACTAATGGGGTTAGAAAGTTGTGGGTGAAGTCAATTTGGCCAATTGAGGGTCAATGGATCCTTGATTGAGTTGATTTGGGTTATGTTGTCTAAGAGTTGACTTTTGTCAATTCCTTGAAATTAAGTGGAACCAATTAGTGATTATTGACCTAATGTCCTCCCTTAATGATTAATAGGACCTAGGTGAAGTCCAATTGAGGTATTTGTGGTCAATTGAGTCTAATTGTGTTGAATATGGTTATGTTGATCTAAGTTTGACTTTGGTCAATTTGGCATATTTGGTTGCCCAATTGATGAGGCTTTTGGTCAAGTGAGTCTCTATTAGGATTAGGAACATGGTGGTGAGGTCAATTAGTACTTGTGAGCTCAATTTGGCTAATTTGACCTAAGTTGTCTTGTGCTCACTTGTGAGCACTATGTAAGTTCACCTAAACTTAGTGAACTCTGAGGTCATCTCCTTGCCTCCACTCATCCTTCTCTCCTCATGTTATGCCCTAACATCATCATGGGGTCTAGTAGGATTGGGGATGTTACATATCCCAATTAATAAATAATAATAATTTCATCCTCGAAATTTAAGTTTGGGAATACGAGCTTCTATGTAAAGTGAAAACAAGGAATTTTTAGCGGTGTTTAGATTGTACCTGAGGTGAAAAGTTCTGAGTATTGTTGTTGCATGAGGTCCCTTAGTTTACATGTGTGCTCCTCTCACCCATGATTGGACCACAACACCTTGACGAGGGGAACCTTCTTCCTTCGCAGAACTCGGACGGCTGTATCATCGATACGGATGGGCTCCAGATGGACTGATCTGTCGGATCCTATCGGGCCTGCTGTAGTCGTGACATGCGGCTCCGGTCTAAGTAAGGCTCTCTAAAGTGAGGAGACGTGGAAGATCTCATGTAGGTTCGCCAACTCCTGTGGTATCTCTAGTCTATACGCCAATGGGCCGATCCGCTCCAGGATCATATAAGGCCCCATAAATCAAAGGCTGAGCTTCTTATGTACTCGCACCCGCGAGACACCATGCACTAGTCGTATCTTCAAGAAAATTATGTCTCCTACCTAGAACTCCACCTTCTGATGCCTCGCATTGTGGTACTTGGCATGCCGGCTCTGAGCCTCCAGCATCCGGTCACGGATCATCCATACTAAAGTATATGTATCATCTATATACTATGATCCAAGTGCCCTTGGGTCCTCGTCTTGGACCAAGACAACGACGTCTGGCACTTCCTACCATAAAGGGCCTCATACGATGCCATCCCAATGCTCACCTGTGGTTGTTATTATAAGAAAACTCTATCAGGGGTAACGACCTCTCCCAGGGTTTCCCCGTATCTAGAATGCACAAACATAGCAAGTCCTTGATCGTCCTGTTGGTGCACTCTGCCTGGCCGTCGATCAGTGGATGGAAGGCGATGTTGAAGGTAAGTTGAGACCCAAAGTATGCCTGCACCTCCCTCCACTCCCTCGAAGTGAAGCGACCATCTCAATCCAAAACAATCGTCCTAGGCATGTCGTGGTACCTGACGAACAACTCCACAAATAATCTCACCAATACAGCAACTGTAGCGTCCTTCCAAACGGGAATGAATCTATCCACCATTGTCAATCAGTCCACTATGACCCAGATGGAATCGTGCCCAGAGTGGGAAAACGGTAATCAATGCACAAAATCCATGGCTATGTCCTTGAACTTCCACTATGGGACTGGTAATGGTTGCAGTAAACCTTCAGGGCTCTTGCACTCAGCCTTCACCCAATGGCAGGTCTCGCAGTGCCTTACCAAATCTATGATCTCCCTCTTCATCCCAGGTCAGTACATAATATTCTGCAGGTCTGCCATCATCTTGGTGATCCTGGGGTGCACCGAATACCGAGTGCAATGTGCCTCCCTGAGTATGTCCTCCCGGATCCCACCTCTTGCGGGTATGTATATACGACCCCAAAAATGAACGAGATCATCCAGTAACGAGTAGTCTCCTGAGTTTCCCCCTCCTAGGGCTCTGAATAGTGGCTCCAATGCTGCATCCAGTCTCTGTTGTGTCCTGATGCGGTCTCGGATGTCACGGGTAATACTTAAGGTGGCTAGGTACTCCTCATAGATCTCAGGCTCAGCCCTGGATGTCAATGTGATCTCCAAGTCCTCTAGCATCTTCACCAGCTCCACAGCCATCACTCGGGGCTCCGGTCCAGATGTGTCGACTATCCTACTCAAAACAACTGCCACCGTGTTTACCATCCCCGGATGATATTACATGGTGTAGTCATCATCACATAAGAACTCTAACCACCTCCATTGTCGTAGTTTCAGGTCCTTATGAGTATCTATATATTTGAGGTTCTTGTGATCTGAGAAGATCTCACAATGAACCACATAAAGATAATGCCTCCAAATCTTCAAGGAGAAGATCCCAACCCCGAGCTCTAAATCATGTACTGGGTAGTTCTGTTCGTGCTTCTTCAACTACCTCGACGCATATGCAATGACGTGTCATTGCTGCATAAATAATGCACCCATCCCCTGATAAGATGTGCCTGTGTAGATCTGGAATCCTTCCTTCCCAGCTGGAAGGGCATGGATCGGGGTGATGTGAGCATGTCATTCAGCTCCTGGAATGTTTCCCCGCACTGAGTTGTCCAGGTAAATGAGGCATCCTTCTTCGTCAAAGATGTAAGCGGGAGGGCCACCTTCGAGAATCCCTACACGAATTTGCAGTAATATCCTGCTAATCCGAGGAAGCTACGAACATCTGATGCCCTTCAGCTGCGGCCACTCCCTAACTGCTTGCCCCTTGGCCGAGTCCCGTCAACCCAGCTCCGCTGATAGTGTGCCCCAAGAATGTTGCCTCCTGCAGCCAGAACTGGCACTTTGAAAACTTGGCGTACATATGGTGCTCCCTCAGCTTGCCCAAAACCAGTGTCAAGTGCTAGGTATAGTCCTCCCTGGTCCATGAGTAGATCAAGATATCGTTGATGAAGACTATGACGACGATGTCCAAATAGGCTTCGAAGACACAGTTAATCAGACTCATTAATGCAGAGGGAGCATTCGTGAGCCCGAAAGGCATCACCATGAACTTATACAATCCATAGCGCGAGCTAAACGCCGTCTTCAGTATATCCTCCTGAATCCTCAGCTGATGATACTCTGACCTCAGATCGAGCTTGGAGAACCAGTGGGCTCCATGAAGCTGATCAAACAACTCGTCGATCCTCGGTAGCGAGTAAGTATTCTGCATTGTTGGTCAGTTCAACTTTCAGTAGTCGATATACAGTCAAAGCGACCCATGCTTCTTCTTCACAAATAGCACCGGAGCTCCCCATGATGACGAACTCGGCCTAACTAATCCTGACTCCACTAGCTCCTGGAGCTGCGTGCGGAATTCAACCAGCTCCTTGGGTGCCATCCGGTATGGTGCCTGAGACACAGGCCTAACTCCAGGCACCAGCTGAATCTGAAATTCCACGTCTCATCGTGGGGGTAGTCCGGGCAACTTTTCTGAAAATACATCGGAAAAATCCCAAACTACCGGAATATCGACCATGGAGGCCTCCGTCTCTACCATCCCAAAGCAGACCATGTATACCTCATCCCCCTGAGTATGGGCTTTGACATCCTAAAAGTCGAGAGATAGGTCTAATACCTTCAATCACCACATCAGAGTCTTCATGCTTCAGTACGATCTTCTTTGTCGGGAAGTCGATCCTGACATGGTTCCAGTGTAGCCAATTCATGCCCAGGATCAAATCAAAATCTGGCATCTTTAGGCGTGCCGTCGGTGCCTCAAATGGCTTTCCCCCAATATCCACCACCATGTTGCACTTGGTGCACAACTCTATCTCTGACCCGTCCGGTAGTCGCACCTTCCTGTGGATGCCTTCGAAGTGCTGAACTTGGACGAACTCCTCTGAGACGAATGAGTGTGAGGCACCCATGTCGAATAAGTTGTATGTAGGTTTGTTATAGACAAACACTATACCTGTGGTGGTTTTGTTGTTCGGGTTATAAGTTTTAATAAACTAATATTTTTGCAAGGTACTACGTAAATTGTAAGGAAAGCATTAAAGTATCTGTGATGACCTCCTCGGGGTTCCTCTCCTGAGCTAAATCCAGAGCATACACATGCTCAGGCCTTGGGCATCTACCATGATGTCTATGACCCCGACGTCATCCTCTGCCTCGGCCCTGATGTGCTGGTGCTGGAGGGGCTGGTGGAGGGGGAGGAGGAGGTGGACGAAATTACTTGGGGCAATTGGCTCTAATGTGCCCTGGCTGGTGGCATCCGAAGCATACCACTGGACAGAATCCTCTATCACCGTGCCTCAATGGTTCCTGAATCCGTAATAGTGGAGGGACTGGCACTGCAGGAGGCTGCTGCTCTGGCCTGAAGTTAGGACGAGTATGTCCTATACCTCTCCTATGCCTCATAATCTTGCCCCGTTGCGGTCCCCTGCTGCTCTATCCAAAGTGTGTCCCATCCACTGGTCTTTTCCCCCTACTCTGCACCATTAAGTGATCTGCTTCCAGCTTCTTTGTCGTCTCTATGATCTTGGCCAAACTGCCATCAACCACGAATAATAGTGCCTGCCTCAGTGAGTCTCTAAGTCCCCAATAGAACCTCTTAGCATAGCCTCTGACGTCTAATGTATGCATCCCAACAAATCTAGCTAGGTGGGAGAACTCTCTCTAGTACTCTATCACGGACTGGCTCCCCTGTCTAAGGTTCAAAAACCTCTCCTCCAACTCGTCCCTGTCCGTCACCGTCATGAAGTGCTCTAGAAAGAGGGCATTGAACTCCTCCCAAGTAATCTCTGTGCTTTCTTGGTCTGCATAAGAGGAATCCATCAAGTACTACCACCACATCTTGGCATGCACATCCAATGCAGTGGTCACGAAAGAGACTTCCGTGCTGACCGGGCAGTTGATGCCTGCGAGCATCTCCTGTATAGTATGTATTCATTCCTCCATCTTGACCGCATTATCTATCCAGTGGTAAATCGGAGAGGTCAAGCTCTTGAATGCACTCAACCAATTGGATCCTAGGTTCGGCTGAGAGGCCGGGACCTGTTGTACCTTAAATGCCTCCAGGATGGATGTCAACGTCTGACGAGCTTCGACTGCTGGAAGGGAGTTACAGTCAGAGGGAAAGGGGCGGTATCTCGTGGGCCGGTAATCCTCGGGGGCTACACAAATGTAAGGAATTATTGTTAGCATCGACCTAACTCATTGTTTAAATGGACTATATATGTGATTTTACACATGGGCACACCATTGCTTCCGCTGCATAATTTGTCCGCAAACTAATGCTCGAGCAAGGCGACCCAATGTTTTGTGGACTTCTTTCTGTTATGATCGTTTGTTAAGTGATACCAGTTGTTAGATCACCCTCCTCGTTACCAGAGAGTTCCCGGATCTTATGCCTGGATCCGCCGTCTTATGGTGACTATAACTCACGGGTTAGCAGTGACCGCTCAACGCCGATTCTGCAGGCTAGTTCGATCATATCACAGGCCAATGTTGCAAGAAATAATTACTATCAAATATGATAAGTCCACAACCATGGGCATATATGTACATATATAATGTGAATACTCCACAATGAAAACAAAATGAAGAGCGCAAGGGCTTAAGCCCGATACAAATCCAAAAGTAAATAACAACACTCTCTCACACTACATAATGTGGAAGCTAGTCAAAATACTCTCAACAACCTGTCGTCGTGTGGTGGTAGTGATGCTCGACATCTGCTCCTCAGGATCTGCCATCTCGTCCTGCCTGACATGTTGCAGCTCCCGCTCCTGGATCTCCTGGTGTTACGGTCACATCTGACCGTTAGTCAAAAATACTAATTTAATTTGGTCCTCACCTCCCCCCACACTCCTAGGTACCGAGCGGGAGGACGAAGCGGAGGACATCAAGGGGTTAAAGAAAGAGAAGGTGACATGAAGTATACTAACAACATATACGAATAATTGAGCAGTAGGTACAACAACAAGAAGTACTAAGTGAGCAGCAATAAGTAAATGCAGCATAAGTAAAAGTAATGAGTAAACTACTACGTTATCATCTAGAGTACCTTAACTTATTTAAATGCCCATACAAACTTATAAGTTAAGATTTTTAGAATTGTAACTTATCATATAAAATAGCTCATACTAATTTATATGATAAGGATCTGCAAGTGCATATGTGTATAGTATGTATGTATGTTATGCTATGTTATGTTCATACATTGCAACTCACTCACACGAGACTCAACGCACACAGACCTTTTATTCCCGCTTTTCGGAAGTAGCAAGCCTCTCAAGTACTTTTGTCATGGCAACGGAAATAGTGGATCAGACACTCCATTTCTAGGTGGGTATACACACTACCAGACCTAGACCTTACGTACGCGGTTGTACACGTCCTAGGTGTACTACGGTGAGCTCTTGTGCACTCTTGCTGTCAAACCCCAGTCTTTTACGGTCAGGGGTGGGTTACTGGGGATTGTCTTCCAGACCGCAGTAAAGTAACCTACTAGCCCTCTAACTCACCACACCCCGCCAAAGTCAACGTACTATCATCGGTGTACCAACTGGACCAGTACCGAAGACCCGCCACTAATTTATGCACATGCAAGGTTACCACACCACCCGAGCCTCTATCTCGCAGGACCAACTACTCCTGAACCATTCCGTCCTCTATAATAGGACGCGGTTTACCTTTCTCAACTTTCCTTATTTTAGGTTACTCTTGTTTGTTATTTAGTCGATCCTAGTGATTTAAGGTGAATTCTGGACTTCCCGAGGTCTACCCGGTGAGGGGCTCACAATGGTACTAGATTGTATTCTAGGATGACATCTTATACCTTCCTTTCTCAAAATATTTGTTTTTATTGGTTCCTACCCATAGTTAAGGTTATTCTCCTAGTTGCTCTAAGTTACTCAAAGATGGCTTATAACTCTTTTAGGAAACGCGACGATCTATTTGCGGTGCGTGGTACAAACACTTAAGTATTTATCTATATGTCCATAATTGATCTTAAAGTACACCATGACCATATTATCATTCCTAATATCACCATGACTAACTAAGAAGGGAAGACCCTAAACTGAATTCATTTGTTCACCATGTGATGCGATTCTAGTTTACTAGTCACTATTAGGAGTGGAGTCCTCCAATAAGGCTACAACTTATAGGGACTAATATTATGGGTGCCCTACTTATGTGTTCCAAATTTCATTCAATTTTCATGTGTTCTGGCTAGTTTAAGCATTACCACAAGTTGTTGTTATTCGCAGACCAGCACTAGAATTGAACTAGATTGATCTCTATGATGTGAACTTCACTATAACTTTGTCAAATGCCCTAAAATTTTTACCACAGGTTAATCATGACCAAATTAAGAAATGGTCAGAAATTCATAATTTTTCTAATTATTTTGGCCATGAATAAAAATTCTTTAAAGATAATGTACACCTAATTTTACACATGAAGTACCACTTTCAGAAGTCAAAGTGGTCCCAATAATTTATCAGTGTAATTTAATGGTGAAATACCATGAATGACTGAATTTCATAATTTTCCATAACATTTATGACCATTATTGCCATACTTAAATATTTGTGTCAATTGGTAACATTACATCGTAAGGCTCTGTTTGGTTGGGTTGTTGTTGATGGAAAGCTGCTGATAGAAAATGGAGTCTAGGAAAAGTGTTGTTTCTGGAAATGGAGTTTTGTTAAAAAACTGTTTGGGTTAAATGTAGTTTGCAAAATAGAGTTTTGAAAAAGTTGTTTGGACACAAAATGCAGTTTCGGGTGATTTTTTTTTTCATAAAAAGATTACCTACACAAAAAATGATAAAAAACACACATATATACACAAACACAAACACACATATACACATATATACACAAACATAAACACACACATACACACACATACATACACACACACACATACATATGCACATATGACTTGGGAAGAAAAACAACATCATGTCTATCAATTTGTGAAATTGGTCTGAAACATATGACTTGGGAAGAAAGACAATTCAATTCAGATCTCGAACGAGCTTACAGACCCAACCAAATGCTTCTTGGGAAAGACGATCCAGCAAATAGAGAGCTTAGAGATCCCTTGTTCAGCTACATCTCTCTCAAATACAGCTTTATTATAAATTGCTGAAACAGAGGGAGAGAGGGACGAAGGGAAGGCGATCCTAAAAATGAAAATCTAAATGCACCTTCATTGGGAAGAAGATCGAAGGGCAGAAATTGAGAACTTATAGATCAGGTTTGGGAAGAAGGCTGAAGGTTGTCTACAATGATGAAGATCCACATAACTTCACGCGGAACAGGTCTTCGAAAGGGAGAAGTCGCCATTGCCAGGTCTGTCGCTACTAGTGCTGGGAGACGGCTCTTGAATGTGTCGGAGAAGCTGCTGCTAGGGCTTAATGCGGGAGCTGGAGTGGCGTCTGGATGTGGCCGGAGAAAACTCGCTGAAGATAAATGTTCGGAGAAGGCTCGCGAACGGAGGCTTTTCTGGAGAAGTAGGCGGAAAACTCGTCACACGGGACAGGAAGAAAAGCGCGTCGAAATTTTGCCTATACGCAACTTTTTGAAAAAATGAGGTTTATAAAAAAAGCATCGCCAAACAACGCTTTTACCAAACTGTGTGTTTTGGACATGCCACACCGAAGCCCGCCAGCTCAAACAAATGCCCCCTAAGTAACAAATAATCACTCAAAAATTATGTATAAATTATCATAAGTGTATAATGATCTAAAAATAGTCTAGACAAACTTTGAGAATTTTCTAGATTATACTAACCATGCAAATTTCATTAATACATAATTGTGACAAAGAACATTTTTTGTAATTTACATTGTGAATGACTTCCAAAAATCCTACTAAAATTCTTAGAGATATATTTCAACATAAAGTATTATATGACAGAAAATTAGATTTTTCTCAAGATATTAGATTATGTTTATTTCATTTATACACTTATATGACAAAATCAATTATGCTCAAATAACTAGGGGAATCAACTCCAAAAATCCCACTAAAAATTCCAGAGGTGTAATTACTCTTAAATATCATGTGAAAGGAAATCAGATTTATCCTAAGTCATTTGGTTACTTTTATTTGATTAATACTCTTATGTGATATTAATATTATTAACTAAATACTTAGGATTTTTCATTCCAAAAACCCCAATTTTTCTAGAAATAGTGCCCTCCATAATAATATGTGTATTGCCCAAATATCATCAGCATATAACAAGCCATTTGTGATAAATTCATAAAATACCCAAAGATGCTATATAAACACCAACCTTCCATACATCTCATTCATACGTATGTGGAATATAATGTTCTACACTGGTCCAAATGACCTCGCATTTTTACATGTGATAGTTTATGACCTAACAAACATATCACCCAAGATTTGGAACATTTTGAGTTTATTTAACCACATTTATTTCAATAATATGAAAAATCATATTTACCACAAAACCTTAGAAAAATGTTGCCCAAAAATTTTGATTTTTGGGCAGATGGTGTATCTATAGCATATACTCCTATGTCCAAAATATTAGGCCTTTCCAAGCTTCTATGTGTGTTAGATCTACAAAATAAGGGTTGGTCCCCCTTTAGGACACACCTCAGGAGAATGGCCCTACAAGGAGATGTAGGCAACCAAACTTGGTGATTCAAATCCCTATAAACAGTAGACCTCAAGGGCTACAAAAGTTTTCTCAGGCACTTTTGCCTAAAAGGGCTTCTAAGTGGACTAAATATGGGCATTAATCTTCTGCATAAAGTGTGACAGAATGATTTCAATTATATTAATTCTGGCCTGCATATAGCCATCGACCCTGGGAATTAATGGCCCAGATTTTGTCTTCTACCTCCAGCCAACGGACAGGATGGCCCCGTCATGGGCTGACTTCCAAGTCAATTTCTCGGCCATCTGGCCACCACCATGACCGGCCACCACCACCACTACCGTTGAGGTGGTGGCTGTTGTTTGGTGGCGAGAAGCCGGCCGAAAACCACCTCTCCGGCGAACCCGAGCATGGAGAAAATGCTCAGAATTTCTCACCCATCTCACATGGATTGTGGCTCAATCGAGCAGATTTCTCTGCGTAATGAACTAGAGAGCTAGAACAGAGGGAGAGGAGGCGAAACAGACCTCAATTGTGGCTCGATGGCGGGTGTTCCAACGGGTGGCCATGGATTTCTCCATCTCTGGCGAGCTTGCTTGATTTGCCAATTCTTTACCTATGGCCTTCTTCTCAGTGGTTGGCTCGACTCCTAAGAGCCCACTAAAGTTGATGGAGGGGTCTATTGAGGGTGGTGATGGTTGTATAGGGAGGATGGGGAGTATGGTGTTTCGGCCATGAATTGTACATCCTCCCCTTTGCTGTTGAGCGGCTGCCAAGCCCTAAAAAGATTGTTCATGTCCTGAGGGGGTCGGCTATAGGCTTGGGCAAAGAGGTAAGGGGCCATGGAAGCTTCATTACTCAAAAATGCTTTTCTCCCCTTAAGCTCTTTGGGTAAAATGGCAATTTCGCCCCCAAGCTCAGCTTCTCTCCCCAAATTCAGATGTGGGGTGCCAGTAGGTGTGTCGCCTGCTGGTTAGGCATGGGGTGGGGCCTTGGTCCACTTGGATTCCAATTGGGCTTATGATTTCTTCCTTATGGGTCGGTTAGCCACACTTTATGGTCATGAGTAATAAGATCTTACCCAAAGTCTATTGGACCATGGCGTTGCTCCAATTGAGTTAATTGATCCATATGGTGTGAATTTGACCGAAATTAACCAAATTTGGACTTTGGTTAAATTGGATGGATTGGTTGACCACTTGATGGAGCTTTTGTCCCCAATAGATCCCAAATGGGGTTAGAAGGTTGGGGGTGAAGTCAATTTTGCCAATTGAGGGTCAATTGATCCTTGATTTGGTGGATTTGAGTTATGTTGACTAAGAGTTGACTTTGGTCAATTCCTTGAAATTGAGTGCAACCAATTAGTGATTATTGGCCTAATGACCTCCCTTAATGATTTAGAGGACCTAGGTGAAGTCCAATTGAGGTATTGGGTCAATTGAGTCTAATTGTGTTGAATAGGGGAATAGGGCTATGTTGACCTAAGTTTGACTTTGGTCAATTTTGCCTATTTGGTTGCCCAATTGATGTGGATTTTGGTCAAGTGAGTCTCTATTAGGGTTAGGAACATGGTGGTGAGGTAAATTACTTGTGAGCTCAATTTGGCTAATTTGAACTAAGTTGTCTTGTGCCCACTTGTGAGAAGTTCACCTCAACTTAGTGAACTCTAAGGTCATCTCCTTGCCTCCATTCACCCTTCTCTCCTTATATTATGCACAAACACCATCATGGGGTATAGTAGTGTACAACCCCGTATTCATCGAGTGGGCTCCCAGGTCCCAGAAGGTCAAAGGGCATGTAAGGTAGGTCAATAGGAGCATTCGCCCAGAGCACTAGGGGTCACTCGCCCAGGTCAGGAGAGGCAGACAAGCTTCGGGGCGAGTGCAAGCCTCATCCGCAAAGCATTCGCCCGCTTAGGAGTGCAGATACGCGGGAGGTTAGGCGAGTGAGGGGCGAAACCCCACTCGCCCAGAGATCCAAGGGTCAGACGAGTGGTGCCCATACAGACCACCCGCCCAGTGGAACCTAGAGAATCTAGTGCGCGAGTGGTGTCTTCACGGACCACTCGTCTAGAAGATTTGGTGGTGAAATTACCTAGATACCCTTTGTGGGCTGCCAATAGCCTTTCAAAACAGCGGAGTTTGGCTGTTAGCAGACCAGTTTGGGGTGCGATTAGTAAAACTAAAAGGCAGAATTACGCTATTTGCAGACCAGACTAGAAAATCTATAAATAGACCCTTAAGGGCACCTTGGAGGAGATCCGATATTTTGGGATCCCTCCTCCTCTAGTTAATTTTGGTTGGCTCGTAGTGCCCTCCAAGGTGCCCAGTGGAGCATTGGTTTAGGAGGGGAAGCTCTCTAAGATCTTTCGGGTGTGTGGTGGGACCTCCTCGCTACAACTTTGGGTCTGTTCAATTTTCTTCATCAATAGTCAAGTGTGTCGGTGAGGGAGAAGTAGGCGTAGGATATGTTGGAGCTTGCTTTCCGCATCGCTTAGTTTGAGAATAACAAATACCGTGTTGTATTTGATCTAGTCTTTTGTGTGTTTATAGTGGCCAGGTTGTATAGGTTCAATGAGGAGACAAGTCCTCGTTCATGGGCATGATCCGAGAACGACAAGTCTCAGGTTGGATGAGTTTTGTGTGCTGATCTTAAAATGGCCATAACTTTCAATCCAGGAAGAGTTACGGAATGTGCCACCCCATTTCGGAGATGAGAACGACTCAATCTACAGTCTGGAGAAGTTTCGGATGGCAAAAATGAAGAGGAGATGTCGCCCAGGCGACAGTCAATGTCGCCCAGGCGACAGTCAATGTCGCCCAGGCGACAGCAGAGAAGTTACAACTACTTTCCCCCACGGCAGCACGACGAAAAGCAGTTTTGAGATGTCGGAAATCCAACATCGATGTCGCCCAGGCGACATCTCGACGGTTACACCAACTGCCCACGACTCCACCCACGACGGCACTCCAGCGGCAGTTTAGCGCTGTCGGAAAATTCCGACAGTCACTGTCGGAAATTCCGACAGCGATTTTCTATAAATTGACACCTTTTGTTCGTGCATTTCAACTACTAAAGATTCTAAGTCCCTTCCTGAGTGCATTCCATCCAGAGAGCTCCAGAACCTCATGAACTCCCATTTATGCTGAGAAGGTTTGAAATTGAAGACGAGATCGGACGCGCTTCTACATCAAGGATCATCTCGAGGCTTCAACCTTCCTTTCAGAGATCTGAATTTCTAGGGAGTTCTTATTTTATCTTGTATTTTCATTTATATACATTTTACTTTGTATTGGTAGGGAAAATCGCTTCCTTGTGCGGAGCGTCTAAGTCCTTGCGTGGCTTAGGGGAAAATCGCTTCCTTGTGCGGAGCGTCCAAGTCCTTGCGTGGCTTGGTGGGAAATCGTGGTCTTGTGTGCTACGTCTAGATCTTGGGAAGATCTAGAGGATAGGCTTGGGCTTGGTCTAGGGAGAGACAAGTGATAGCCTTCCGATCCTTGGGAGAAGGATTGGTAAACAAAAAGAAATTTACATTTGTACGCCTCCGATTTCTATCGATATAGAAATCAAATTTATGTAAACACTTTTTCATATATATAATCATGTCTCTTATGTGTTTACTTGATTTGTATCATTTGGCGTAATCTCTATTATATTGTGTTCTAAGTTTTCAATTCTAAATCTAAATTATTTATTTCAATCTCCTTCATTATAAAACAATTTAGTAATTATCTTGAAAATTATAGAAAGAATTTTATTCCCTTATTCACCCCCCTCTAAGGGCGCCGTAAGATCCAACAATTGGTATCAGAGGAAGGTTATTCCAAATCGGCTTAACAACCGGGAATAATGGCGTCTCTTGATCATGATCTCGCTTCTACTAGTGGGGAAAATTTTAATATAAATGAAAAAGTATTATCACCACCATTATTTATGGGTGAAAATTATAATGGGTGGAAAATATTAATGAAAAATTTTCTTAAGGCCTTAGATGAAAAAGTTTGGAATATTACTATTAAAAAGCCATCTAGCGTACTAACTAGAAACGAAATTATTTTAAATGCAAAATCTATGAATAGTATATTTTGTGTGTTAGACCAAAATATTTTCAAACTTATTTATACTTTACCTACCGCATATGAAATTTGGAGTTTTCTTGAAAGAACTTATGATTCTCCTTCTACAGGTACGAAACATTCACAAGAACCGGAAAATATGCAAGCCTATGCAAATATTAAAGAAAGCTACAAAAAGGATGGATCCATAGAATGCTCATCAAGCGGAAAAGATGATGGACACTCTTGTTTGGAAGAGGAAGATGAAGAAGACATCGTCACAATATTGGACTCAGTTGATGGCAACACATCAAGCAAAAGAGAAGACGGAAACTATTGCAAGGTAAGAAAATCTAAATCTTCTCTTTTTGTAAAAAATTCTATTTCTACATCTAGTATGCTTAAAATTGCTAAACGCAAAATTTTAAAGTTAAAAATTGCTAATTCAAAATTACGTTTAGAAAATAAATCTTTAAAAACAAACGATAACGTAGAATCAAATATTGATGTGTTAAATTCTCTTTTGCGCTCTTTAGTTAAAATTCCTATTCCTTGTCTTAATTGCAATTTATTAAAAGAAAAATTCAAGGAAATTGAAAAAGGGCTCTTAATTTCTAAAAGGCATAATGAAAAATTGATAATTGAAAATGATGTTTTATCTTGCAAGTTAATACAATTAAAATCTTTTGTTGAAAAATTTCAAATGTCATGTAAGGAATTTCATCATAAGATTTTGAATAACAAGGATAAATTAACGTACAAAATCATTTCTAAAAAGGATCATTTTCATACTTTAAATCAAAAGGAGTTTAGTTTCAAAAAGAATTATGATCCTCACAAAATTCTTAAGAGTCATTATTATAAGTCTCAATATATTTTCAATCATGACTCAAATTTAAAAACTCCTTTTCATGAAAATCAAACTATAAAATATAATCCTTCATATTATAAGAGTATGTCTATAAGAAAGAGTGGAAATGAAAATCATCAAAATAAGAATCAATCTTTTAAAACATATTGTAACCCACTCTTTCAACAATCACTTCTAAAGAAAGACAATCACTCTTATAAACTTTCAAAGAATCCATATAATAAAATTCATTATGATTATCATCATCAATCTATTTTGAAAAATAATTTGAATAAACATAAATCACAAATGAATTATTTTTCAAACAAATATAATCATGTAAAGATGTCATATAATCATAATATGAATTTAAAAGAAAAACAACCAAAGTATGAATGGAGGCCCAAAATTAAAAACGAAACACTAACTCCACTTGTAAAGGCCCATTCATCACTTTCTCTCCAAAAGCCTACTCGATGTATTTGGGTACCCAAAGGAACCATCCCACTTGGTCCCCTTTGGATACCTAAATCTCTTATTCATAAGAATTATCGTATTGCATGAAGTAGAAATAAATTAAATATGAAATATCATTACTCTACTTCATGATATGCTTAATTGCTTTTTCTTTTATTTGTTTTTCTTATTGTTGAGCCAACACGCTAAGGTCACTTAGATATATTATGAAATATGACTTTTACATTTTAAGCCTAACATATAACATTAAGTCATATATTTTTCAAAGTGATCTATATCTCATCTTTGATTGTTCTTTATCCTTTTTAAATCCTTTATCCATCTATGTCTTGAATTAACATTATCATTTGAATATTGAAAAAAAAAATTTTAAGACTAATGAATTTTTTTTTTAATGGATTTAAATGGTTTATTAAAGGGCTTAAGCTAAAAATTAAAATGCGCAATGTTATGATAATCTTCTATTTTATTTGCTGCATATGATAGCCCTTATAATGAAGAATATTATCTAGAAAAATTGAAAACAAAAATTCATCTAAACGCATGTTTAAATCTTTCAAAAATGCGAGTTTACGATCAAAACTTCAAACATCCATATCGTTTGATCCGCTCGCCTGATTTTTGCGTTTAATATATTTTTGGAAAGAGCACAAAAATCTCCATCTAATGGCAATCTAGGCTTGTTCATTTGAGTTCTTTTGGTGCTGTCAACTTTCCCAATTACAACTCCGTTTTTAAAAGCTATCTTAGTTTGCTTGATTTGGAAATTTCTGTGTTTATGAATTTTTTCATCACACGCTATCCTTAGAATAATTGTTTCATATTTTATATTATGTGTGTGATGTGTGTCACCTATGTTTGCATGTAACTTAGACCTTAGAATCATCTTGTATCATTAAGATCAAATCAAAAGTTTAATCATTTCATTCTAGGTCTAAAGAAAATTAATTTGAAAACTTCTCATATTTCATGCAACATAATCTCCATTAATCCTATGTAATAACATTGCATTCAAACTCATCATCCTAGCATTGCTTCTTGGTCTATGCTTATATATTTATGCTGGGTAGAACACTTACAATGTTATTCAACTTTCATGATAACTATGTGATTTGAAATTATATAGAATATTAAAATTCCAACAAACACATAGTTTATGGATTAATCATTAGAATATATATATGAATATTATATCATAAATCATATATTATCATGCAAATCCAAAGATCAATAGATTCAATTATTGAATGCAAATTTTATTATAAATTTCAAAACATTCTATATGTGATCTTTGTCTTTAATATGTTTACATGATCATCATTTCTAGGCTTAAAAATCAAACATGCTTATTCAAAGAAGATCACTATATCACTATATCACAAGTCTAGAAGAATTAGAATTTACATACATCATGATGATCTGAGATATATTCTATGCCAATTTGTCTATGATCATAAATCATAATTCATGTTCTATCAAGACATATCTCAAATCGATAATAGGAATTATGAATCTTATGATAAAAATTATGAATAATGTTTTCTTTACATTATTTGATGTATTGATTTGCTTTGCTAGTGATTGCATGTATCTCTCATATTTGTAGACTCTAGAATCAACTTTGTAATGAAAGTATAAATCAAACTTAATCATCACTCTATTCTAGATCTATAATTTGAAACTCTATTTTGGAATACATGTAATTTCAATATAATTCTTATGACATGACATTAAACCCAAAACTCATTATACTAGCATTATCACTTATTGAATATTAATAATTGTGCTAGTTATCACATATCATCATCTCATAAAAGTAGAAAAACTATGCGGCTTTATAACTCATCACATTAAACAAACCCATAGTTTATATACCAACCCTTAGTTTTAAAAGCATAGGTTGTCCAAAAGATTATTTCACCTATGACTTCATATCTCACAATAGCGAGGGTGTAGGGTTGTATGCATTAGAGACCTAACCTCTAAGTCATGTCTTGTCCTTAACCAGGGAGGGTTCCAGTGGGGCCTTGCGAGGCACTGGGGGGAAAGAGTGCTAGGTTGAGTGTTCTCTAGTGTGTGCATATGAGACTAACACCCCAACCTACGGCATGCGTGCAGCTCCTCATGCCCATCCGTCACTTAGTACGGGGCTAGGGTGTAGACATTTAGTCGGGGTAGTTTCTAATCTTACGACATACCTATATTACGTACTGCATGAACATTTTATTTACTTATCACTTAAATCATGCATATTTTGGGTTGTTTAATAAAAATGTCCTCATGTGTTTGCATAATTTATCTTTTTGAGCTTAAATGTTTTTGTAAAACACATGTATTTGAAAAAGCTAAAGTTTTATGCAAATTTGAGCAATCAAGACATCTTTGAAAATTCTGAAATTTCAGCATGGAACTACTCTAAGGACACTTAATCAAAATAAAAAATCAGATTTTTAAAATTCTCAAAAAATCGAGTACTGTTTCCAGCGCTAGCGCTAGCGACGGTGCTAGCGTGGGTGTTGGAATTTTCTGATTTTTAAAATTTCTGAAAATCCATAAAAATATGTTGGTTCATATTTTCTACTTATTTGTTGTGTTTCTGACTTTTGTTATTTTTGTTTTATTTATATTATGAAAAATCAACTACAAAAGATCAAAATTCAAAAATACAAATTTTTTTTTTGCTATTTGTGTTTTTAATCATATTATGAAAAATCAACTACAAAAGTTCAAAATTAAAAAATATACAAAAATATGTTTTTGTTTTTTTTTATTATGAAAAATCTACTACAAAAATTCAAAATTCAAAAATTACAAAAATATGTTTTTGTGATTTTCTGTTTTTATTTGATTTAAAAAAAATGATTAAACTTAAAAAAAAACTGTATGATCTTTATTGCCAATATCAAGCATGTATGAATTCTATTATTTAGAATTATTTACAATATTAAAATTTATTTCTTGAAATTTCTATGAACATTGTTTTGATTATCATGCTTTGATATATCTATTTAAGTGCATCAATTGTATTGAAAAATGTGTAGAACCAAGCTTAGCACGCCTCTAAGTATGAGTAAATGTTTTATGATTGATAATGATATATTTCACTCACTTATTTTGGTAATCAACATGTGTGTCTAAATCTAAAATGCTTGCTTGTGTATTGTATTTGTACAATGAATTAAAACTTGCATAAGTTTTTTTCCTACACTACATTTGAATTGCACTTATGAAATTTAGAAAAGTGGTTAAAAGTTAAAAAAAAATGGGTTTGCAAAACAAGTGTATTCGGAGAATGTTGTCTCACAAATGTGAACAAAAAAAAGTATATATATGTAGACAAATATAACTCCACCAAGCACTACTTGAACCTCCTGATAAGTCTTCATAAGCATTGTGAGGTTGAGCACCTTGGAAAGAATAGTAAAGTGGCTTGTGCAAACCTTAGTTATTACACCACTTTGTTAAAAAAAAATTTAAATTATGTGCATTAAAAGTGTGTGAAAGTAATTTACTTATGTTTTATTGTGCACTTTACTTTACATATGTCTTGTATTTTGATGATTTAAATCAATTGTTCACATTGCCCAAAATACACTTATGTGCACATCATTATCTTTCATAACACTTCTTCTCATAAGTATTGGATTCTAATGCTTTATCTATACTACTCTTTATATAAAAATGCACTAGATGACCTATCATGATCTCTACAATGTTTTGGTATCTCTTGAACTTAAAATTAAGTAACATTGTAGTATAATCTCTCTTTAATATGTTCATTTCATGCTTGGTATCTTTATGAAAAACTTTGAGATTTCAAAAAGGTTAAAACATCTTTCAATTTTGAACTAAAACTCATATTTTTACTTATGCTTTTCATGCTTACAAAAATGATGTTTCTTATAATCTTCCGCTTGCTTACAACTCTTATCTTTTTATTTGAAATCTCTTTTATATACTATGCTTCAACTCTTTATCATTTCATATATTTAAAAGCTCGATCATGCTTTGTTATTTAAATGCCTCCTTACTACCCTCACCCCACCTTCTTTTGATAATACCAAAAGGGGGAGATTAATTCAAGAAATCTAGAAGATTAAGGGGAGAATAATTAAATAATGCACCATTGTAATTAATTATAACATTTAGGGGGAGCATACATTTAGGGGGAGAATACAATTTAGGGGGAGTATATTAAAAAGTTTTCATGGAAAGCGTCTATTGCTCGATCATGACAACCCACTTTTGGTAATAACAAAAGGGGGAGAATAAAATGAGAAATCTAGTGACATATATATTTAGGGGGAGTAAAATTTGTCACGCAGTAAACCTTTTATTCATGCATATCTTTTATCGCACTTATCTATAAACTCACTAATTTCTCATATGGGTATTTGTTATTATCAAAAAGGGGAGATTGTTGGAGCTTGCTTTCCGCATCTCTTGGTTTGAGAATAACAAATACCGTGTTGTATTTGATCTAGTCTTTTGTGTGTTTATAGTGGCCAGGTTGTATAGGTTCAATGAGGAGACAAGTCCTCGTTCATGGGCATGATCCGAGAACGACAAGTCTCAGGTTGGATGAGTTTTGTGTGCTAATCTTAAAATGGCCATAACTTTCAATCCAGGAAGAGTTACGGAATGTGCCACCCCATTTCGGAGATAAGAACGACTCAATCTACAGTCTGGAGAAGTTTCGGATGGCAAAAATGAAGAGGAGATGTCGCCCAGGCGACAGTCACTGTCGCCCAGGCGACAGTCAATGTCGCCCAGGCGACAGTCAATGTCGCCCAGGCGACAGCAGAGAAGTTACAACTACTTTCCCCAACGGCAGCACGACGAAAAGCAGTTTTGAGATGTCGGAAATCCGACATCGATGTCGCCCAGGCGACATCTCGACGGTTACACCAACTGCCCACGACTCCACCCACGACGGCACTCCAGCGGTAGTTTAGCGCTGTCGGAAAATTCCGACAGTCACTGTCGGAAATTCCGACAGCGATTTTCTATAAATTGACACCTTGTGTTCGTGCATTTCAACTACTAAAGATTCTAAGTCCCTTCCTGAGTGCATTCCATCCAGAGAGCTCCAGAACCTCATGAACTCTCATTTATGCTGAGAAGGTTTGAAATTGAAGACGAGATCGGACGCGCTTCTACATCAAGGATCATCTCGAGGCTTCAACCTTCCTTTCAGAGATCTGAATTTCTAGGGAGTTCTTATTTTATCTTGTATTTTCATTTATATACATTTTACTTTGTATTGGTAGGGAAAATCGCTTCCTTGTGCGGAGCGTCTAAGTCCTTGCGTGGCTTAGGGGAAAATCGCTTCCTTGTGCGGAGCGTCCAAGTCCTTGCGTGGCTTGGTGGGAAATCGTGGCCTTGTGTGCTACGTCTAGATCTTGGGAAGATCTAGAGGATAGGCTTGGGCTTGGTCTAGGGAGAGACAAGTGATAGCCTTCCGATCCTTGGGAGAAGGATTGGTAAACAAAAAGAAATTTACATTTGTGCGCCTCCGATTTCTAGCGATATAGAAATCAAATTTATGTAAACACTTTTTCATATATATAATCATGTCTCTTTTGTGTTTACTTGATTTGTATCATTTGGTGTAATCTCTATTATATTGTGTTCTAAGTTTTCAATTCTAAATCTAAATTATTTATTTCAATCTCCTTCATTATAAAACAATTTAGTAATTATCTTGAAAATTATAGAAAGAATTTTATTCCCTTATTCACCCCCCCCCCCCTCTAAGGGCGCCGTAAGATCCAACAGGATACACCCCCCTGTGGGTCCAAACTCCTCAAGAGATCGGTTGACGGTTTCGACATTTTTGGTGCGGTGAGCGTGGACCGTAGCCTATACAGGAAAATCTCAAGCTAAGCTCCATGTCTGGAGGTGAGGAAGATAGATCTAACCCAGGCCACTCATACCCACTCGCGAGTGGGGTGAGGATGGGAATGTTTGAGGACTTCAAGCGAGAGGTCATGCAGACCTTGCATCTCGCATTCGCCACCAGAAGCGGGTTCGAGAGACCTGCGATCCCAGTGGTGGCGTCCCAGCTGATAGGCGAGAATGCACCAAGCCAGCGACCCAGAAATGAGGCAGTGGCTGATCATCTCTGCCTCAGTTGCAGAGGGGTTTATGGAACCATATATGTCTTACTATACAGGCAGGGATGACCCGATATAATATGGTTAGTGGTTCGAGGATGTCGTCTCCATCAGACAAATGTTGGACACTTTCAAGTGTCGATTCTTCGTCATCACCCTGAAGAAGAAGGCTCGAGACTGGTTTCACCTGCTCCCCTCGAGCTCGGTCTACTACTTTGAAGATCTGCGACGGTGCTTCCTTCTGAGGTTCTCGATGTCCAAGAAGAGGAAGAAGGGAACAGAGTTCTTGTTCGTAGTCAAGCAGGGTGCGAAAGAGACGCTGAGGAGTTACGTGGACAGGTTCCACGAGGAAATACTCTTGGTCAATGAAGTGTCGGGGCACACCCTGATGCTAGCCTTCATCTTGGGGCTCCGCGAAGGGTGTTAAATTTTTTGAAGTGGAAGTGAATTGTCTGGGCGGTCTGTTCTTGGAGACCGCAGAGACCGCGCGACCTGTGTTGCAGTTTACTTCTGGAATCCGTGAGCTCGGTGTGGCGCCCTGGCTGGTGTGGTCGTGTGTCGCTGGTGTTGGCGGCCTATGTTTGGTTGCCTGCCCAAGTATCATGTTCTGGTTTAGACCGGGCGGTCTTGTACTAGAGGTCGCTTCTGCGGTCTATTACTGCGGTTTGTATGAGCTCATTTCTAGCAGTCTGCTCCTGATCGGTCAGATTCTCATATGTCTGTTCTTATAAGAGACCGGGCGGTCTGCCGATTTGTTCTTGGCAAGCTGTCTTGGATAGTTTTTCTTAAGTATAATAAGGTCTTGAAGAGACCGCGCGGTTTGGTTCTGGAGACCGCGTGCTTCAATAAGGAAGGTGATTGTATCCCTTGAGGCGGTGACGACATTCGTTCGTTTGCCTATAAATAGGGACGTCGGGGTAGCCATTGATACACAAGAACTGTAAGAACAAAAGTTGGCTTGATTGTGCCGGTCTCTTTTTGAGGTCGTGCGGTTTGAGTAGTCTGACCGGGTTGTTCTGTTCGCAGGTTAGCAGTCACCGTCAGCATTCTCCCTTCTTTCCAGCATTGAATAAACTAGTTCGGCAGTGGTCTGTCTTTGCGGACTGTGTTTAGGAGTTCTTAGACTATGCAGCGGACTCAGTTGATCAGGTGGCCTAAAGTGGTCGGGCGATCTTGAGTTGCGGTCTCGCAGCAGAAAGCAGTTCTTCGTCAAGTGTTCGCAGGTTCTTCTGTGATCTTGAGACTATGCGGTCTGGGCAATCAAGAAGTGCGCACAACAGTTATTTTCAGCAGTTGAATAAAGCAGCAGGTTGTGCGGTCTGTGATTGCGGGCTGACAGAAGCAGGTTGTGCTCTATTCTCACGATCTCAGGGATAGTCGTGCGGCTTGCCAGTTCGAGTGGTCTGGTGATCACTGCATTAGCAGTTCGCTGGCGGCTTGTTTTTTGTCTTGTACTTCTCTCCTATGTGATTCTTATGAATCATGTCTCGCCGAGTATGTCTCGAGCTGTAAAGAGATAGTTAATACAAGAGCACTATTCTATCTTCCCATTGTTATTGATTGTCACGCTTGTGAATTGTGTTGAAGTGTTCCGCATTATTACATCACTCCGGACCTCTAAAAGTTTTAACATGGTATCAGAGGAGGTTTCTTAGCAGTAATCAACGTTGTCTTTTGCTTGGGTTTTGACATGTCGGTTGTCAATCAGTGAGATAGCAATGGAAGGAGGACATGCAAGAGGTCTTGGTATTGAGCTCCTGACGCTGACTAATTTTAAAAAGTGGAAGTCGTGCATGGAGAGTTATCTTCTTGGTGAGGAGTTATGGAAGGAAGTTGGAGGAGAAGCAAGACAAGGTGTTGTTCCTACTGAGGGGAATGCTGAGCTCGTGAAGGCTTGGAAGAGAACTAATGCAAAGGCAGAGTTCACTCTCAAGCGAGCTATCATTCCGGAGTTGTTTGATCACATCATCGGATGTAGGTCAGCTGCTGAGATTTGGACAGCCTTGGATGACTTGTTCAATAAGAAGAATGTAGCTCGGCTACAGTTCTTAGAAAATGAGTTGGTGAAAGCAACTCAGGGAGACTTGTCCATTTCAACATTCTCCTTGAAGATGAAGAACCTATGCGCAGAGATATCGGCATTGGACCCGGATGAGCCTATCTCAGAAGCGAAGCTGAAGAGGCATATAATCTGCGGCATTGTTACTTCTGTGCAAGGCTGGGCCAATCAGCCATCGTTGCTGGAGCTGGAGAACTTGCTTGCGTCGCAAGAGAGTTTGACTAGGCAAATGGCGGGGATGTCAGTCTATGGGGGAGAAGATGAGGTTCTATTTTCTGGAAAGACAAAACGTTGGGACAAGAAGAAGAAGACATCTGGATATGATGGTCCATCTACTTCATATCAGCAGGAGAGGAGTTATGCTCTTAAGCATGATGGGAAGAAGAAGGAAGGACCTAGATGCTTCAGGTGCAATAAGCTTGGTCACTTCAAGAAGGACTGCAGAGTCAATCTTCAGTTGGGGCATGCTGCAGGAAAGGAGGAGGCTGATTCCAATGCAGATGATAGATGGGGTGATGGAGCCTTCATGATGGGCATGTGTGTTCGGGCCATGACGTCCATTAACTATCAGGATGATTGGATAGTGGATTTTGGGTATGGTCATCGCCTCACCGGGGATGAATCCAAGTTCTCTTCTTTGCATGCATACACAGGTAATGATGTTATCATTACTGCTGATGATATTATACATGCAATAGAGAAGGAGGGTGTAGTTTCTTTGAATGGAGATAGAGGTACTCTTACATTGAAGTGTGTCTATCATGTTCCGGGGATGAAGAAAAACCTCTTCTCGGTGACCAACGATGTTGATGTTGGCTATCAAGTTCTGTTTGGTCCAACAGAAGTGAAGTTTCTTCGAAACGTGTCAGCGGTGGAGGCTGAAGTCACTCATATTGGTAGAAGGTTGAAAGACTTGTTTGTATTATCAACAAGTTCCTATGTTGATAAGATGAGGACTAATGATAGCGCTGCTATCTGGCATGAAAGACTCAGACATGTTGGGATGGAGAAGTTAAAAGTTATGGCAGGGAGAGGCCTTGTAAGAGGTTTGCCTAGTTTGTCATCCTTCGGCGATGGTCACATTTGTGCAGGTTGCTAATATGGTTAGTCTCAGCGTCTTCCATTTGACAAATCACAAAGCAAATGTAAATCACCATTGGAGTGTATCCATGGTGATCTGTTTGGACCTACCGCAACTGTCAGTCTTGGAGGCAACAGGTATATGCTGGTTTTGATTGATGATTTCACTAGATATACTTGGGTATATTTTCTGAACGAGAAGTCGGAAGTGTTCGGAAAGTTTGTGGAGTTCAAGGAGCTCATGGAGGGTCGGCTTAATCTATGGATCAAGAAGTTCAGAACCAACAATGGAGGGGAGTTTACTTCCAATGCGTTCTTCAACTTCTGCAGAAAGTATGGCATCCGGAGAGAGCTTTCTTGTGCTCACACTCCAAAACAGAACGGTGTTGCAGAGCGGAAGATCCGTCATCTGACGGAGAATTGCAAGTGTTGGCTTCATGCCAAGAATATTCCAAAGTCTTTCTAGGCAGAGGGAATGTCTTGTGCAACCTATGTCATCAATCGGATGCCTCTTAGTCCCATCAACATGAATACCCCTCATGAGTTGATGTTCAAGATAAAGCCCACGGTGAAACACCTTAGAGTGTTCGGATCTACCTGCTATGTGCATGTTACTAATGCCCTCAGAACGAAGCTAGATGCGAAAGCAAGGAAGCTAGTCTTCGTCGGTTATGATGACCGAAAGAAGGGTTAGAGATGCATGGATCCAGAGACATGGAGAGTTGTTGTCTCAAGGGATGTGGTATTTGACGATCTGACGTCATTCCAAGGTAGCTCCTCTGTTGAGTTATAAGGAAGCAAGGTAGATTGTGGACCAGAAGAAGCTGCAAGGGAAGTTCTGGTGGAGTTGCATGTGTCTTCAGGTGCTCCAGTTGCTTCTAGCTCTGGGTCAGGTGCGTTAGGTTCTGGAAGCAGGGGGAGCGATGCTCCAAGTGTGCCCGGGAGAAGAGCTAGTCCAAAAGTTGCAGTGGAAAAGGTGGATCAGAGTAAAGCTCTGAGAAGGTCCAAGAGGACCATTATTCCACCAGATCGGTATACAGGGGGAAATCTGGTGAGCTTCGTCTCATGTTTCTTCGCCGGTCCCCTGGATAAGAGAGAGCCATCTTGCTTTGAAAATGCCTTTGGAGTAAAGGAGTGGGAAGGGGCCATGGATGAAGAGATGGTTGCCCTCAGGAAAAATGAAACTTGGGACTTGGTGGCTAAGGTTGAGGGTGTTACTCTTGTGACTTGCCAGTGAGTTTTCAAGCTGAAGAAGAAGGCTGATGGTAGCATTGACCGGTACAAGGCTCGCCTTGTAGCCCGAGGTTTCTCTCAGAAGTATGGGGAAGATTATGAAGAAACTTTTAGCCTTGTTGCCAAAATGACTTCGGTTCGGGTGGTGATCGCATTGGCAGCTTGCCAAGGATGGAATATTTGGCAACTCGACATAAAGAATGCTTTCTTGTATGGAGAGATTGACAAGGATATCTTCATGGATCAGCCACCTGGTTATATTTCTAAAGAGCACCCAAGATATGTGTGTAAGCTCAAGAAGGCTATTTAGGCTTGAAGCAGGCGTATCGGGCGTGGTATGGCAAGATTGCAGAATACCTCGAGTTCTGCGGAAATTTTTCTTCTGATTCTGATTCGAGCTTATTCGTAAAGAAGATGGGGGAGCTTCAGGTCTTGGTGCTACTATACGTTGACGATATGATCGTCACGGGGAATTCTGAAGTAGAGGTAGCTAGGTTTCGTGCTTAGCTAGCTATCAGATTTGAGATGAAGGACTTGGGTGAGCTCCACCATTTCCTCGGATTCAAAGTGAAGAGGAAAGAGAGAGGTATGCTTGTTTCCCAGAAAGGATATGCAGATCAGATCGTGATGAGATTCGGCATGGAAGGAGGGAACAACATCTCTACTCCACTGGTGGTTGGAGTTCATCTTCGACGAGCTGAAGAGAAGGTTCTTACTGATCCTTTGGTGTTCCGGGCTTTGGCGGAAGTCTAATATACTTGATGATCACGAGGCCAGATGTAAGACCCCCCTCCCGGAACACAAGACACGGCCGAGGGGAGTCTTATGCCCAGGACAGCCGCCTTGCGGAAGTGCCAGCGCACGAGCTAGCCTCCCCCACAAGACGCCTATCCTGCCGGCCAGACCAACTGAACAGCGCCAACCAATCAATAATGTAAAAGCAAGAAGTCATATATTCACAATTAAGCAACAATGTCCAAAGAGTACAAAAAGGACAGAAAGCTACACAAGCTCCTGTATATCATCAGAGTATAAACTTGCCCTAAGGCTACATTCTAACCACTCACTCAAATCTATCGCCGACGGTAGCTAAGGTGTCGTAATCACCAGCACTGTCACCCTGGCCTGGCTATCCTCCTATGTAGTACGTTGCTGCTCCTAAAATAGTGGTGTAACAACCGTTAGTCATAATGACTAAGTGGCTTCACATCCTCTCCCCCAGCGAATCCAAGGCACCGGGTGGAAGGGAATGAAGAAAAGCTGCAATATAGTCAGTAGTAGCAAAAACAGGTGACAAGGAAAGATTTAATCATGGCAGCTATATCGTGGTATAAGAAAGTACATCTAAAGAGAGCAGTTATAACATATATATAAGAGAGTACATCAAAAGAGAGCAGTTATAACATATATATAAGAGAGTATATCAAAATAGTGCATGATCAACGACAGTGTATAATCAGTTGAGCATATAATAACAGAATTTGAACTTAACTTATAAGGGTGCCCATACAAGCTTATAAGTTAAGGATCCGAGCATAATGTAACCCATCATATAAAGGTGCCCATACAAGTTTATATGATTAGTTCCGATGCGGTGCAATGACATGATTATGTAATGATGAATGCAATGCAATGATTATGTAATGATACTCACATATGCAATGTTGCTATGTCGACATAGACCTACAGTTCTCGCATTTGAGAGGTAGCTAACCACTCAGGCATCTCCCATCGTGGCCAGACGGAGACAGTGGAATGAGCTCCTCCACTACTAGGAGGGTATGAACACTACCAGTCCTAGGCCTCTGTATGCCTGGACGCTAAGAACACACAGCGGAGACCCTGCGTACTGCTCGCATCAAGCTGAGCCTTCAAGGACACAGAAGGGGACTTAGGTAGGTGAGCACCAAGAGTCCAACCCAACCGGTCTAGAGTCTAACTGCCGGCTTCTGTCGGTGTCACGACTAGCAAGCCCGTAGACCCGCCACAAGTAATCCTCCAACCCGGATCATTACACCACCATGTGTAAACCATGCATATTCATGTAATTCCAGTGCACGCCCGTGCAATCAAGCACCCAGGGACTCACGGATGGAGCCTTCTTACCTTTCACATCATACCTATGTATGCCTCGACACTAAGAACACACAGCGGAGAATACACAGAAGGGGACTTGGTTAAGTGAGCACCAAGAGTCCAACCCAACTGGGTCCTGAACATTTCACCACAAGATGTAACCATATCTTATAATCCACCCCAAACCATCAATGCTACTCATACCGAGTTATCACGACTCTATGCAGTAGCGTGTGTATAACATGGAAATTACCATACTAGATCCTTTAGGACTACCTGTGCGCTTAACGTCATGTTTCCAAAATCTTGGTCCAGATGAGCACCTTAACCTCTCTTTTCAGCATAATAATTATTAGCGGCACGTTTAATTATGGATTCGTTCTCAAACCAAATCCACAGAAACTTCTACTATAAGTCATAATTAATGCCGGAATCATTACCACCAAATTTCGACCTCATTTATATGACCATTATAAACAATGTTAAACACTTAGATCTCACTCATAACCAATGTTACTTACCTTCACCATCAACCACACATGCCATGTTTCCACCTGAAACTAACAATTGAAGGTTCATTTAAGGAGTCATCCCAACGGATATAAATCTTAAATCATTATCACAAGTCAATACTAGCATGTACATGATTTATACAAAATTTCGGCTCAAGCGGCCTTCACATTCAGCATTTATATCTCCTTCAAATTTATCAAATGAAACAGCAATAACTTTAATACCACTTATCTAAACATCATGAAATTCAACAGGGATCTACATATTGTTGTCACTCATATCTCTACCAATTTTCATGAGCATCCAACCAATATTTTAAGAGAAATCCACAAAATACTGAGATCGGAAGTGTTATGACATAGTTTACTAAAACTGGATTTCTGGGTGCTACAGTTGTCCAAAAATTATGTTCCACCCCGTTTTGGAAAGCTAACATCAAGGGATACAACATTAATCTTGAGTCCTAAACCCAGATCCAAGCGGGTCCTATCTAAAATCTGCTCTGAAGTCAATTGCAGAAATCTGGACAGCAAAACAGCACGCACTTAACACCTCCCAGCTTTCTGGGCAGTCCACTCGACTGGACTTGTAGGGAGCTACATGCCACTTCAGAAAATGAGTAACCTATCGTCGGAAATCTCTTTCCGAGGGCTACAACTTCCCTGTTGAGCCCGAGGTCTAATTCTAGTGGGATCAAGCCTACAAATTGGCTCGAACTCAGCTGCGCACAATTTTACCCCTTAACAACCAAGTGCAATGTTATAAATTGAAAACTTCTTTAGCAAGAAGGCTATCATCACCTTTATCACACAATTACATAACTAACAACCCTAATTAACATGGGATTTTTAAACATGGAATTTACTCCTCATCTTTTCACATAAGAAATAATTTGAAACCCTACATAACAGGGGACTATTCATCATCTTCCCAAAAAAACAAGAGTTAGGTCATTACACCTTCTCCCATCCAATACTCCCTCCATAGACCATGGATTTCAAAGAAATAAAATCCTATCCCTTCCTTTTGAAGAGAAGAAGTGATTGAAGGAACTTTCGCGGCAATCGGTGCCCTAACAAGAAAGATCCGGCTTGGTCTTTTCCTGGGAAACTCCATTAACTCACAAGCCAAGCTCTTTTGAGCTCAACACCTCTTCTAATTTTCTTCTCTACGATCTAGAACCAAGTGACAGGGGTCGGAAGTCACCTTATTTTCCATCCATGGTTCAAGCTCATCTTCATGGCAGCGGGGTGGTGGTCGGCCAAGCTCCAAATCCTTCTCCAAGCTTGCTCCTTCAAGAACCCTAAGTTGAAACCTTAAGGTGAGGGAAAAGAAGAAGAAGAAGAAGAAGAATACTCTTCTGACTCCATTATTCCAGCCCATTCGGCTAGGGGAGAAGGAGAGAGGGAGAGAAAGATAGAAAGAGAGATAAAAAGATAGCATTAATGGCATTAAATGCAATTTCCATTTCCAAGGCATGTTGAAAATCGCCTGATTTCTCGGGAAAAAGAAAGGGCCAGGCCATTCGTCGAACGTCGTTCGACGAACTGAAGGTGAGCTGCGTTCGATGAATAGATGGTGAGATGCGTTCGATGAACAGACGGTGAGCTGTGTTCGACGAACAGACGGTGAGCTGCGTTTGACAAACAGAAGGTGAACTGCGTTCGACAAACTGGAGGTGAACTGTGTTCGACGAACTGGAGGTGAACTGCGTTCGATGAACAGAAGGTGAGCTGCGTTCGACGAACTGAAGGTGAGCTGCGTTCGAGGAACTGGATGTGAACTGCGTTCGACGAACAGAAGGTGAACTGCGTTCGACGAACAGAAGGTGAGCTGTGTTCGACGAACAGAAGGTGAACTGCGTTCGACGAACAGACGGTGATCTGCGTTCGACGAAATCAAGACTCCGTTCGATGGGGGAACAAGTCTCACGTTAGCGCCGGCGGTAGCGTTACCGCCGGGCGCTAGCTAACAGGAAGCAGATCCTTGCTAATCACCCCAATTTTCTTCCCTAACAGCCCAGCTCCAAAACACTTACAGATTTCTCTCTTTACTAATGGTTGGAACTTCATTTCTTTTCAAGTGAATGTAATCAATATGATTTTTGTCAACATTTATCATTAAGAGCCTCTTTTAACCTAACTATTAGGATCTCCAGATCCCACCTAGTCCGAGCATCTCTAAGTGACCCGTGTCACCCGAGGGGTCTAGTTCGAACTGGGATGTTACAAATCCAAAAAACGAAGAAACAATTTCGTCCCCGAAATTTAAGTTGAGGTTATGGGGTTTAAGTTCAAATCACAAAAGTCATCTGTAGTACACTTTAAATCCCACTCACCACTAGTGAGGGTCACAACTCATTCATATCATCTCACTTCCAATTTCTCCCGTGTGTACTTCCGTTATATTTCATGACACTTATAATCCAAATTATGCACAGAGAAATTTTGAGTGTCTCTCATCCCGATGCAAACACAAATATGGCGGTGATAAGACATAGTTGGGTTTATAGCCACGCTCTCACTACGGGCAGGTCGGAAATAACCGAAACCCATACTTCCTTGTTTCCTCACCTTAATAAACCAACTTTCATTGCACCTTTGATCTAAATCCCCTTAAGATCAGTGACCCTGATACACATGAGTATAATACTGTATAAGAGCATTTTGTAACCATTACCGTAAGAATAAAGTTGTCGATAATTGGAACAGGTATAAAGCTCGAAACCCAAAATGCATCTACATAACTTTCCAGTTAGCAATTAATGGTTCGTTGAATCATCGAGAACGAGCAAAAGAAATTCCCAGGTTCAGACAGAGCCTCCCAAGGCTTAGCCTAAAGTTTAACATGCAACTAGCATAAGGGGATATGACCAATCCTTTCTCCTAAAACCAAGCCACCAATAGCACATAAATCATATAGAATCTCTAACTTAAACCAAACAGCCACCAACCCCTTATGAGGAGATAAATATGAATAATTTCCCGGAGTATGAACCCAAACAACAAGTAATGAAATTGCTAGTAAAAGAAATTTCCTGGAGCTTTAGCCCAACCAGCCACTATAAGGAGAATGAAATTTCCTGAAAAAAAAATCCTGGAGCATACCCAAACGGAGAGAGATTATATATATATATATATCACAGTTCCCAGGAATTTTTAATTTCATACAGCAGCCCCCAAACCTAAACGGTTATTATATGCGCAAGATCGTCTCTCTTATGTATTAAAAATGCAGAAGCAAGCCTTAATCTCATCTTCTAGTACAACCATCATTATCTATATCATTATCAATCGCTTCCATCAATGTCATCTCGTCCGAGGCGATCATTCATACAACACGCATCTTTTACACTTAGCACGGCATCCACTTGATATTAAGTTTCAACAATCGTTATGATCACCTTATAATAATTCATGCAAAAGCCACCAACCAAGTCCAGTATCTAGTTATGGCAAGATAATTACAATGGTTAAACATCATGGATGTTTACCGCTTGACTTCAAATCCACATAATAGTCAAGTCATGCACTCACCCCACCGTACTTGCCATGACATTATGCCCTTTAAATGCACCAACTACCAAAAGTGATGCTACTTCCTCAAGTGTTTAAGCTCAGAAAGCATTTATGTTTCCAAAAAGTTTCCAAATTCCGCACGTGATCATTCGATGATGCTTATCATTTGGTTCTGGTGATATTATGAATCGTTATCGAGGCTCAAAGTAAGGTGAATCCATGACTCTACACCTCGCATGGGTGATAATCACATCGTTCCCTTCTAATAACACATGACCTCGAGTCAAGTGTTACTTTTGTCTACTCCCGGTTCTACTTTGATTTGCACCAGATTCAAAAATTGGCGCCACTTTTATCCCGTGATTTAAATCATTTCATTTGAGGGCTCCTCAACCGTGAACATATACCTTATCCAATGGTTGGGTTTCGGTACAGAGCCTTTAGAAATCTACCTTATCGAGGTAAAATGCTACACGTACTCTTACTTGTTCGTATATAGACATATTCATATCTCACTAAATAAGTAAGTGCAACTTATCATCAATATCCCCTTCCCGTGTTCAATTCACGGCGTGTCGCAACACCCTTGATGTTATCACCCATATTGAGAGGTTATCACGAACCTAATCATCATTGTTCACGTACTCTTCAAATACACAAGGTCTAAGGGAAAACGAAGTCGATACGTAAATAGTCCAATAAACGAAGGGACAAGCCCTCGTACGTTTTTGGACTAAATTTCTTCCACCGCCCATATGGTACATTCATCTCACGTATGAGCACAAACCTTAGGGGCATATCCTCCTTGACTTAGAGTTCTTACCCTATAGATCCCCGTATCGACGCACTTATATATCCGCCGTGATGTAGAAATTCAAATTTTTTTTTCGGCGACGACCAAGCTGCATCTCATTATAATGAGAGCATGTACAAATAACATCCAACCACCCGGTACATTCACTTATGTTTGAACTTAACATGAACCAAGGTGCAAGGCTCAGGATGATTTCCCTTCGACACGGGTTATGCAGACTACCAAAAGTAGGGCATATTTCACAATATGATAAACTAAATTAAATCCATTCCAAGCGCCCTACCATCCCTGCCAACGATCATCCATGGCATGTTTATTTTATAAAAACTTTTAGGATTTTAGATCATATTAATCTTATTGACTACACCGCCTAACACTTATTAATTTCCCAATGTCAAGTAATTACAACACTAAGGGAATGTTCCCCAATAATTTCCAAACTCAGGGGTAGTGTATCATCATACCAGTAATGCATGCACAAAATTTCATTAACTTCCCTGTTATAATGTTATTGCAACATAGCTGCATATCCCCAAAGTGTTAATTTGCTACTCTTCTCGTTACTTATCCACATAATCTTAGAACAATATAGAGAAAATTATCATCTTTAAAATGCTTTCCTCTCTTATAACGCTAATAAAATTCCTATACCCAAATATGGCCTTAGCAGTCCGCCTTACTTAAGGTGAACTAACTTCTCAAGGATCAAATTTTCCAATGTCAAAAATTACAAAGATTCTAACTCCTCCAGGAACCCAAGACGGTACATAACTAGCCCAATAAACGAAGAGATAAGCCCCCGTATCTCTTTGGCTGAGTTTCTTCTACATAATTAGAAGGGGGAGGTATCCACATACCGTATAAAGGCATGCTTAGTGGTCTTTTACTAAGCTGATAATAGACTACAGGCACCAATCTCATTGAGATTGTCCTATATTTTGGGTAAGGTGATAATATTACTCCATATCTGAGATAGAAATCTCAGGGTGTGGGTCTCTAGCATCTACAGTCACGTTAAACTCTTCTCATAGTCACTTGATGTCACTTTTTGCTTGGCCACTTCATCCCTGAGATTGGTATAAGGTAAGGGTATGTCACGACATATCCTGCTAAGTCGACCAAAGTGGTATCCTAGTTAGGTAGGCATCAATCCTATGCCAAACCAACTCTAGTTGTTGGAATGGGAATTCCAATTACTGTCTCGGAATGAGTCAGCATCTATATGTAAGGGTACGAGTTTGGCTTAGGTTGGCACTTCCAATAGGAAAAAGTGGGCATACTTAATGTGAATCACACATGGGCACACCACCGCTTCCGCTGCATCAGTTTGTCCTCAAACTGATTTAGCCAACAGGGGTGGCCTAGTGGTTTAATGGACTTCTTTATCTTAGGATCGTTGCAAGCTGATACCATTTGTAAGACCCCCCCTCCCGGAACACAAGACACGCCCGAGGGGAGTCTTATGCCCAGGACAGCCGTCTTGCGGAAGTGCCAGCGCACGAGCTAGCCTACCCCACAAGACGCCTATCCTGCCGGCCAGACCAACTGAACAGCGCCAACCCATCAATAATGTAAAAGCAAGAAGCCATATATTCACAATTAAGCAACAATGTCCAAACAGTACAAAAAGGACAGAAGGCTACACAAACTCCTATATATCATCAGAGTATAAACTTGCCCTAAGGCTACATTCTAACCACTCGCTCAAATCTGCTGCCGACGGTAGCCAAGGTATCGTAATCACCAGCACAGTCACCCTGGCCTGGCTGTCCTCCTGTGTAGTACGCTGTTGCTCCTAAAAATAGTGGTGTAACAACCGTTAGTCATAAAGACTAAGTGGCTTCACATCCTCTCCCCCGGCGACTCTAAGGCACCGGGCGGAAGGGAATGAAGAAAAGCTGCAATATAGTCAGTAGTAGCAAAAACAGGTGACAAGGAAAGATGTAATCATGACAGCTATATCGTGGTATAAGAAAGTACATCAAAAGAGAGCAGTTATAACATATGTATAAGAGAGTACATCAAAAGAGAGCAGTTATAACATATGTATAAGAGAGTACATCAAAAGAGAGCAGGATCAACGACAGTGTATACGCAGTTGAGCATATAATAACAGAATTTGAACTTAACTTATAATGGTGATCATACAAGCTTATAAGTTAAGGATCCGAGCATAATGTAACCCATCATATAAAGGTGCCCATACAAGTTTATATGATGAGTTCTGATGCGGTGCAATGACATGATTACGTAATGATGAATGCAATGCAATGATTATGTAATGATACTCACCCATGCAATGTTGCTATGTCGACATAGACCTACAGTTCTCGCTTTTTGAGAGGTAGCTAACCACTCAGGCATCTCCCGTCGTGGCCAGACGGAGACAGTGGAACGAGCTCCGAGATGAGTTTTATGCCCAGGACAGCCGCCTTGCAGAAGTGCCAGCGCACGAGCTAGCCTCCCCCACAAGACGCTTATCCTGCCAGCCAGACCAACTGAACAGCGCCAACCCATCAATAATGTAAAAGCATGAAGCCATATATTCACAATTAACCAACAATGTCCAAACAGTATAAAAAGGACAGAAAGCTACACAAGCTCCAGTATATCATCAGAGTATAAACTTGCCCTAAGTCTATATTCTAACTACTCGCTCAAATCTGCCGCCGACGGTAGCCAAGGTATCGTAATCACCAGCACTGTCACCCTGGTCGTGCTATCCTCCTGTGTAGTACGCTACTGCTCCTAAAAATAGTGGTGTAACAACCGTTAGTCATAAAGACTAAGTGGCTTCACATCCTCTCCCCCGACGACTCCAAGGCACCGGGCAGAAGGGAATGAATAAAAGCTGCAATATAGTCAGTAGTAGCAAAAACAGGTGACAAGAAAAGATGTAATCATGGCAGCTATATCGTGGTATAAGAAAGTACATCAAAAGAGAGCAGTTATAACATATGTATAAGAGACTACATCAAAAGAGAGCAGTTATAACATATGTATAAGAGAGTACATCAAAAGAGAGCAGGATCAATGACAGTGTATAAGCAGTTGAGCGTATAATAACAGAATTTGAACTTAACTTATAAGGGTGCCCATACAAGCTTATAAGTTAAGGATCCGAGCATAATGTAACCCATCATATAAAGGCGCCCATACAAGTTTATATGATGAGTTCTGATGCGGTGCAATGACATGATTATGTAATGATGAATGCAATGCAATGATTATGTAATGATACCCACATATGCAATGTTGCTATGTCGACATAGACCTACAGTTCTTGCATTTTGAGAGGTAGTTAACCACTCAGGCATCTCCCGTCGTGGCCAGACGGAGACAGTGGAATGAGCTCCTCCACTACTAGGAGGGTATGAACACTACCAGCCCTAGGCCTCTGTACGCCTCGACGCTAAGAACACACAGCGGAGACCCTGCGTACTGCTCGCATCAAGCTGAGCCTTCAAGGACACAGAAGGGTACTTGGGTAGGTGAGAACCAAGAGTCCAACCCAACCGGTCTAGAGTCTAACTACCGACTTCTGTCGGTGTCACGATTAGCAAGCCCGTAGACCCGCCACAAGTAATCCTCCAACCCGGATCATTACACCACCATGTGTAAACCATGCATATTCATGTAATTCCCGTGCACGCCCGTGCAATCAAGCACCCAGGGACTCACGGATGGAGCCTTCTTACCTTTCACATCATACCTATGTACACCTCGACACTAAGAACACACAGCGGAGACCCTGCGTACTGCTCGCATCACGCTGACCCTTCAAGGACACAGAAGGGGACTTGGGTAAGTGAGCACCAAGAGTCCAACCCAACCGGGTCTTGAACATTTCACCACAAGATATAACCATATCTTATAATCCACCCCAAACCATCAACGCTACTCATACCGAGTTGTCATGACTCTATGCAGTAGCGTGTGTATAACATGGAAATTACCATACTAGATCCTGTAGGACTACCTGTGCGCTTAACGTCACGTTTTCAAAATCCTGGTCCAGATGAGCACCTTAACCTCTCTTTTCAGCATAATAATTATTAGCCGCATGTTTAATTATGGATTCGTTCTAAAACCAAATCCACAGAAACTTCTACTATAAGTCATAATTAATGCTGGAATCATTACCACCAAATTTTGACCTCATTGTATTATGCAATACGTATTTACGGTGCTCTACATTTATATGACCATTATAAACAATGCTAAACACTTAGATCTCACCCATAACCAATGTTACTTACCTTCACCATCAACCACACATGCCCTGTTTATGGTTCCACCTAGAACTAAAAATTGAAGGTTCATTTAAAATCATTATCACGGGTCAATACTAGCATGTACATGATTTATACAAAATTTCGGCCCAAGCGGCCTTCACATTCAGCATTTATATCTCCTTCAAATTTATCAAATGAAACGGCAATAACTTTAATACCACTTATCCAAACATCATGAAATTAAACAGGGATCTACATATTGTTGTCACTCATATCTCCACCAATTTTCATGAGCATCCAACCAATAGTTTAAGAGAAATCCACAAAATAATGAGATCGGAAGTGTTATGACACAGTTTACTAAAACTGGATTTCTGGGTGCTACAGTTGTCCAAAAAATATGACCCCCCCCCCATTTTGGAAAGCTAACATCAAGGGCTACAACATTAATCTTGAGTCCTAAACCCATATCCAAGCGGGTTCTATCTAAATTCTGCTCTGAAGTCAACTGCAGAAATCTGGACAGCAAAACAGCGCACTGAACACCTCCCAGCTTTCTGGGCAGTCCACTCGACTAGACTTGTAGGGAGCTACAGGTCACTTCAGAAAACGAGTAACCTATCGTCGGAAAGCTCTTTCCGAGGGCTACAACTTCCATGTTGAGCCCGAGGTCTAATTCTAGTCGGATCAAGCCTACAAATTGGCTCGAACCCAGCTGCGCACAATTTTACCCCTAACAACCAAGTGCAATGTTATAAATTGAAAACTTCTTTAGCAAGGGGGCTATCATCACCTTTATCACACAATTACATAACTAACAACCCTAATTAATAGGGGATTTTTAAACATGGAATTTACTCCTCATCTTTTCACAGAAGAAATAATTTGAAACCCTACATAACAGGGGACTATTCATTATCTTCCCCAAAAAAACAAGAGTTTGGTCATTACACCTTCTCCCATCCAATACTCCCTCCATAGACCATGGATTTCAAAGAAATCAAATCATATCCCTTCCTTTTGAAGAGAAGAAGTGATTGAAGGAACTTTCGCGGCAATCGGTGCCCTAACAAGAAAGATCCGGCTTGGTCTTTTCCTAGGAAACTCCATTAACTCACAAGCCAAGCTCTTTTGTGCTCAACACCTCTCCTAATTTTTTTCTCTACGATCTAGCACCAAGGGAGAGGGGTCGGAAGTCACCTTATTTTCCAGCCATGGTTCAAGCTCATCTTCATGGCAGCGGGGTGGTGGTCAGCCAAGCTCCAAATCCTTCTCCAAGCTTGCTCCATCAAGAACCCTAAGTTGAAACCTTAAGGTGAGGGAAAAGAATAAGATGAAGAAGAATACTCTTCTGACTCCATTATTCTAGCCCATTCGGCTAGGGGAGAAGGAGAGAGGGAGAGAAAGATAGAAAGAGAGATAAAAAGATAGCATTAATGGCATTAAATGCAATTTCCATTTCCAAGGCATGTTGAAAATTGCCTGATTTCTCGGGAAAAGAAAGGGCCAGGCCGTTCGTCGAACGCCGTTCGACGAACTGAAGGTGAGCTGCGTTCGATGAACAGACGGTGAGCTGCGTTCGATGAACAGACGGTGAGCTGCGTTTGACGAACAGACGGTGAACTGCGTTCGACGAACTGAAGGTGAGCTGTGTTCGACGAACATAAGGTGAACCGCGTTCGACGAACTGGAGGTGAATTGCGTTCGATGAAATGAAGGTGAACTGCGTTCGATGAACAGAAGGTGAGCTGCGTTCGACGAACTGAAGGTGAGCTGCTTTCGATGAACTGGAGGTGAAATGCATCCGACGAACATAAGGTGAACTGCGTTCAACGAACAGAAGGTGAGCTGCGTTCGATGAACAGAAGGTGAACTGTGTTCGACGAATGGATGGTGAGCTGCATTCGATGAAATCAAGACTCCGTTCGACGGGGGAACAAGTCTCACGCTAGTGCCGGCGGTTGCGTTACCGCCGGGCGCTAGCTAACAGGAAGCCGATCCTTGCCAATCACCCCCAATTTTCTTCCCTAACAGCCCAGCTCCAAAACACTTACAGATTTCTCTCTTTACTAATGGTTGGAACTTCATTTCTTTTCAAGTGAATGTAATCAATATGATTTTTGTCAACATTTATCATTAAGAGCCTCTTTTAACCTAACTATTAGGATCTCCAGATCCCACCTGGTCCGAGCATCTCTAAGTGACCCGTGTCACCCGAGGGCTCTAGTTCGAACTGGGATGTTACACCAGATATTGCTTATGCAGTTGGCCGGGTGAGTCGGTATATGGCAGAGCCACAGAAACCTCATCTGATGGCGGCGAGGAGCATTTTGAAGTATGTCAAGACCACCTCTAATTTAGGTCTCTTCTATGGGAAGGACTCGGGCTTTTGCTTGCATGGATACATGGATGCTGATTATGGAGGATATTTAGATGATCGGATATCGACTTCTGGATACGTCTTTATGACAGGCTCTACAGCTATATCATGGTGCAACAAGAAGCAGGATTCTGTGTCTGTTTCTACCACGGAAGCGGAATACAAAGCTTCGGCTTTGGCAGCCCAGGAAGCCATCTGGCTTAGGAGGCTTGTGGAGGACATTCATAGGGAGGTGCATGGTCCTACTCTGCTTTGGGGTGACAATGAGAGTGCCCTCAAACTGGTGAATAATCCAGTTTGTCATGCGCGAACCAAGCACATAGAGATTCAACATCATTTCATTCGGGAAAAGGTGTTGGAGGGATCTCTTATGGTTGAGCATGTGCAGAGCAAGGACAATGTCGCAGACATATTTACAAATCCGTTGTCGAAGGAACCATTCACACGGTTGAGGAGGTTACTTGGGCTGACTTCCACTTCCCACTTCAAGGGGGAGTGTTAAATTTTTTGAAGTGGAAGTGGATTGTCCGGGCGGTCTGTTCTTGAAGACCGTAGAGACCGCGCGACCTGTGTTGCGGTTTACTTCTGGAATCCGCGAGCTCGGTGTGGCGACCTGGCTGGTGTGGTCTTGTGTCTCTGGTGTTGGCGGCCTGTGTTTGGTTGCCTGCCCAAGTATCCTGTTCTGGTTTAGATCAGGCGGTCTTGTACTAGAGGTCGCTTCTGCGGTCTAGTACTGCGGTTTGTATGAGCTCATTTCTGGTGGTCTGCTCCTGATCGGTCAGATGCTCATATGTCTGTTCTCATAAGAGACCGGGCGGTCTGCCAGTTTGTTCTTGGCAAGCTGTCTTGGACAGTTTTGCTTAAGTATAATAAGGTCTTGAAGAGACCGCGCGGTTTGGTTCTGGAGACCGCGTGCTTCAATAAGGAAGATGACTGTATCCCTTGGGGCGGTGATGACATTCATTCGTTTGCCTATAAATAGGGACGCCGGGGTAGCCATTGATACACAAGAACTGTAAGAACAAAAGTTGGCTTGATTGTGTCGGTCTCTTTTTGAGGTCACACGGTTTGAGTTGTCTGACCGGGTTGTTCTGTTCGCAGGTTAGCGGCTAGCAGTCACCGTCAGCATTCTCCCTTCGTTCCAGCTTTGAATAAACCAGTTCGGCTGCGGTCTGTCTGTGCGGACTGTGTTTAGGATTTCTTGGATTGTGCAGCGAACTCTGTTGATCAGGCGGCCTTAAGTGGTCGAGCGATCTTGAGTTGCTGTCTCGCAGCAGAAGCAGTTCTTCGTCAAGTGTTCACTGGTTCTTCTGTGATCTTGAGACTGTGTTGTTGGATCGGTAGGCACCCTTAGAGGGGGGGGGGGGTGAATAAGGGTTTTCAAAAGCTTAAGATTATATTTAGAATCCTTTGAAATAATGCGAGATTAAAATAGTGATTTTGAATAATAATCTAAATTGTATTATAATGAAAGAGATGATAATAAACAATTTAGAGAAGTGAAGAACAAATCATTTTTATTGCACTAAAAGAGACATGATTTACTATTAATAAAAATGATTACAAAATTAGATTTCTATGACGCTAGAAATCGGAGGCGAATAATAAAAATCCTTTTTCGTTTTCTATACCGACTCGAATCCCCACGAACCGGTTGGCCCTAGCCTTATCCTCCCCGGATTCGGCCTCAAGCCGCTCTAGCCAATCTATCCCCAGAAAGGCCTCGAGCACCCCCTAGATCTACTCCCTAGACCTAGTCGCCAACACGAGGCGAATTACCCCCTAAGTCTAACCCAGACCTAGTCGCCAACACGAGGCGAATTAATGAACCATTTATAAGAAAAAGAGAAGTGAAATGAGATTACAACAATAATAAAAACTCCCTCTAAGAACTTCTGAAGTAGGAGACGTTGGACCGCTGTAGTATAAGCGTTGTTGAAGCGGTCTCCTGTCGGATGAAGCGTGACGAAATCCTCCTTCAGAAATTCCTTCTCTAAGCCTTTGGTGGGAGTATCTCTCTGATCTCTCCTCTCTCTGCTGTGGCATGAAGCTCTGGAGTTTGGGATGTAAAGAGGATGAAGAATACGAAGGCAAGGGGTCCAATTTATAGCCTTCACGCTACCGCCGGCGCTAGCGCTACCGCCGGCGCTAGCCCGGATTAAGAAACATTGTACGCGCCAGAATCTCCAATCCGAGTCAACAATTCCAGCATGCCTTCTGTGCATTGAGCTAGCGCCGGCGCTATCCACTAGCGCCTGCGCTAGTGATCAGTTTGGAGTTGATGGCTCAAATTCGGGGGCAACCTCCATATGTAAACCTTGAGTCATTTTGACCTGTTATCCTGCACACTTAGATCACACAAGATTAAATACACACATAGGATTTGTTATTCTCAAACCTAGGAGATGCGGAAGACCGTGTTCCAACAAACTCCCCCTTTTGATAATAACAAATCCATTAATGATAAATCAGAGCATTAATCTAAATAAGCATGAAGAAACATATTTGTGTGTGTGTGTGAAAAGGATGACTTAGGATAAATAATGATTATAGCATTTTAGTATTGCTCCCCCTAAATACATGCTCCCCCTATGTGAATGCTCTCCTAATATGTAAGCTATCATCTTAATTAATCATGTTAGGTTTTTATTTTGATAGCGGATTGTATTTATAGGTCTCCCCCTTTTGTAATTTATCATGTTAATTCTCCCCCTTTGTTATTAGCAAAAGTGGGTTAGGAGGCACCACAGAAAAGTTGGATAGTAAAAGCATGATCGAGCTTCTTAGTGAGAAGGAAATGATAAGAAGTTCTTAGAATAAGGTGTAGAGAAAAATAGATCAGAGTTTTAGCTTAAGAAAAATAATGATTTCGCCTTTATATATATAAAAAAATATCAGAGTTTTAGCATAAAATTATGATTTCCAAGTAACTAATCTACCTAGACAATATGTCTACACCCTAGCCCCGTACTAAGTGACGGATGGGCATGAGGAGCTGCAAACATGTCGTAGGTCGGGGTATTAGTCCCATATGCAAACACTAGACAAACACTTAACCTAACACTCTTTCCCCCAGTGCCTCGCAAGGCCCTACTGGAACCCTCCCCGGTTAAGGACAAGACATGACTAGAGATAAGGTTATCTAATGTCTACAACCCTACGCCCCCGCTATGGTGAGATATGAAGTCATAGATAATAATTATTGGAAACATTAAGCATTTAAGTCTAATGATAATTTATAGCCTATGAGTTTTTATTTTTATTTGTCTTTATGAAAACACTCCCATAGCTATATTGAAAATCATGAATGAATCAGAGTTTGAGCATTTGCGGAAGATTTTAAAAAAAGAAACATCATACTAAGAGTTTGAGTTTAAAGAAAAGTAGATGTTTATTGGGTTTTCAAAAACAAACTTTATAAAGATAAGAGTTAAGGCATTTTTCAACATCCTTTTAGCAATTAGAAATACAAAGGTAAAATTTGATTTGAAATTTCAATAATAAGAGGATGTTTTGATAAGCAAAAGTTCACTCGTTGGAGGAGTGTTTAACAGAAAAGTTTATAAATCAGAGATGTTACAACCAATATAAATTCTACCAAGCAAGTCTACCAATTGTTTTAGGAAACATAGAGATTTAAGACCTGATATAATCAAGAAAGTGCAAGGTAAAAGTTATATGGTGACGATGCGGAAGACTTGTAGAAATACAAGAAACATCTTATTGTAATCAAGGATAATCCATAAAAAGATATATGAGTTTAAAGTTCAAAAAGAAGATGTTTTTGTAAATCAATTTTCAATTAAGATTTTTAAGTTTGACACTAATTTAACCAAGCATGAAATAATGTTATCAAAGAGAAAATACTACAATGTTACTTCAATTTAGAATTTCAAAATATACCAAATATTGTAGAAATCATGCTAGGTTATCTAGTGCATTTTATAAATAAAAGAGTAGCATATCATTAGCATTAGGATCCAATACTCATGAGAAGAAGTATTATGGAAGATAATGATGTGAACATAGGTGTATTTTTGAGTAGAGTATACAAGAGTTTTAATCAAAAATACAAGTAATATGTAAAGTAAGAGCACAATAAAACACAAATAATTTTACTTCCACTCACTTCAATGCACACAAGAAAAATGTACAACTACCAAGGTGCTTTGCACACACAATGCTCATTAAGACTTATCAGGGTGCAAAGTAGTGCTTGGGGGATCACAGATTTTTATTTTTGAATGTTTTGAAACTAGTGATCCGGTGTACTTTAAGAGAAAGTGGTTTTTATTTTGAAAGAAATATTTGATTTGCACAAGACACTTTACTATTCTTTCCAAGGTGCTCAACCTCACAACGCTTATTAAGACTTATCAGGAGGTTCAAGTAGTGCTTGGTGGAGTTATCTTTGTCACTTTATTTTATGATTGTTGTTTTGTACAAAGTTCTCCGAATACACTTGTTTTGCAAACCAATAGAATTTATGAAAAAGATAACCACTTTTCTTAACTTTTAAAAGTGCAAATAAAGGAGTGTAGGTAAGATACTTGTGCAATTTTAATTCATTGTACTAATACATAACATACACAAGCATTCTTAAATTAAACCATATGTAGACAATGCCAAAAAGGTGAGTGAATAAATATCATTATCAAACATAAAACATTTACTCATACTTAGAGGCATGCTAAGCTTGATTTGACACACCCTTTTTAAAATATAATTGATGCACATATTAATAGATATATCAAAGCATGATGAAAACAATGTTCAAAGTAATTTGAAAGAATAAATTGTAACAATATAGAGGTTCTAAATAATATATCAAATCATGCTTGATATTGACAATAAAGTCCATACAATATTTTTGATATTTCAAAAAATAATTTTGATTTAAAAGTTTGAACTTATAAGATTGATCTTGGACTTCCCGAGGACTACCCTGTGAGAGGTTCGCCCGGTACTAGGTGATATGATGGAATGATAGCCCAAATCACCCTTTCGCAAGATAGAAAAGTTAAGTTCAATAATAACAATTTTTGATACTTGTTTTTGTATTGTATTTTTGTATTTGATTTTTGCAATAAGATGAACTTTAAGCAAAAGGCAAAAACAAGAGTCAAAAGGAAAAAGCATATTTTTTGTAATTTGGCTTTTATAATTTTGTATTTGATTTTTCAAAAATGAAATAAAATCAGAAGTGCAAAACCAAATAGTACATAGAGATTAATATATTTTTACAAATTTTTCAAAATTTTAAAATCACAGAAATTTGAACATGGACGCTAACGCCTGCGGTAGCGCTAGCGCGGGCGACAGTAAGCAAATTTTTAGGTTTTTGAAAGTTTTGATTGGTGATCTTGATTAGGTGTCCCAATAGTAGTTTCATGCAGAAATTACATAATTTTAGGAGATGTTTTGATAGTGCAAATTGCATGAAATATTAGCGATTTGGTGTATGACTTGACAACGCATGATATATATTTTCTTATATTTTCATTTTTATTTTTCTAATGGCTCATATTTATTAATATAATGTAAATTGAATTTGATAGGAAATGTGAGCACAAAATATCATGTTTGAATAAGCCAAATGATATATGTTCCAATGATTAATCCATAAACTATGTGATAGATGGAATTTTAGTATTCTATTATGATTTCAAATTACATAGTTATCATAAAATTTGAATAACATCGTAAATGTTGTTCCTAGCATAGATTTATAAGCATAAACCAAAAAGTGATGCTAGAATGATGAGTTTGGATGCAATGTTAAACAAAGGATTAATCATGCATTTTGTGAAACAAATTTTTCTTTTTGATTTTTCTTGATAATATTCTTCATTATATGGGCTATCATATCAAACAAACAAGATAGATAATAATCAACTCATTGCGCATTTTTAATTTTTAGCGTAAGCCCTTTATTAACCATTTAAATCCATTTTAAAATAATTTCATTGGTCTTCAATTTACAATTTATAATTCAAGATATTTAAAAGGTAATGGATTTAGACGGTAAAAACAAAAAGGATAAGTAGATCACTATATGAGAGTCATGTCACAAGATATATAAAGTGATCGTAGCATGATAGTTCAAAAACAATAAAAACAGGTTTAAGCATATCATGAAGTAGAGAAATGATATTTTATTTTTAATTGATTTATACTTCATGCAAGTAGTGGGATACTAATGAATAAGAGATTTAGGTATCTAAAGAGGACCTGGAGTGACGGTTCCTTTGGGTACCCAAATACATCGTGTTTTCTTTTGAGGAGACAAGGATGAATGAACCCTTTCGTTTGACATTAATGCGTCATTCTTAAGTATGGATCTCAATTCATGCCTTGGTTTACAATTGTTTTTGTTCATTAAATTTCCATTGTGAATTTGCAAAACATTATTTATTGGAAATTTATTTGCATTTAAACTTAAGTTGGGAATTTGTTGATATTGTAAATGATGATGATGATAATGTTTTGAAAGTTCATTTACCATCTTTTGTTGTTTATTGTTTGGTTTAAATAAAGATGAATGGATCCTTGCATTTAAGGTTTAATTTTTAATTTTTGGTCTCCATTCAAATATTGGTTTAATATTATTCTTATTTGTCAAATTTCCATGATAATTTTGCAAAACATTCTTTATAGGAAATTTGTTTATTTTTAAGTTTATGTTGGGAGAGTGGTTATTTTGTGAATGATGATGATTTGGAATTTCATTTTTAAGCATTTGATAATTTTTATTTCCTTTGTTGGGTTTAGACTTATTATGAAAATTCATATTTAACTTGCTTTTGGAATTTGTTTGAGAATTTTTCTTTAAGATTTTCTTAAGCAAGATAATTTTAGTTTCTAATTCATCATTCTTAGTTTTTAAATTGTGTCTATCTTTATTATAAGCGATTGTGCTGTTTTTGAGAGTGGTAACAATTGATTCAATATGTTTTTCATATTTATCCCTATATTCATCAAATGTTTCGTCCATCTCTTTAATTTCAATTTTATATTCTTTACACTTAGTACAATTATTTATCAAAGATAAATTTTCTAAACATAATTTTTCATTTTGTTCTTTTATAAAAATAATTTCTTTTTCAAGTTCCATAAATTTTTCTTTAATATCATTATATTCTACACAAGGTATAATGTTTTCAACTAAGGAGCTATGTGTAGATCTAGATAAATTAGAATTTGATTCTTCATTAATTTTTGTTCTTAAATTTTTGTTTTCTAAACGCAGATGTTTATTAGCACTTTTTAATTTCTTAATTTTGCGTTTTGTAAATTGTAGCAATTGTAATGAAGAAATAGAAGTACAGAAGAAAGGATTTGATTTCCTCACATTGCTTTCGGGAGAGGCGTGATTTGAACATATTACATCTTTTTGCAACTCCTCTTCCGAAGACAGTACTTCTTCTTCTTTTTCATTTGAGGTGTGCTCCATTGATTCGTCATGAGAGAAGCTTTCTTGAAAACTAGTGCACGCTTGCATATTCTCCGGTTCTTGTGATTGTTCCATACCTGCAGGAGGAGAATCATACATTTCTTCAAGAAAATTCCATACTTTGTAAGCACTAGAAAAACAATATATTAATTTGAAAATATCTTGAGATAAAGCACAAAAAATATAATGCATAGCTTTTGCATTTAGGTGACGCTCTTGTTTATTTGATTCGTCCGCTGGTCTAACTATTGCTAAATCCCACGCATTGATATCTAAGCTTTTAATAAATTTTTCCATTAATAATTTCCACCCTTTATAATTTTTCCCTTCGAATAAAGGTGGTTTAGGTGATTTTTCTTCTTCACAAAAATTTCCCCCACTAAAAGAAGCGAGATCATGAGACGCCATTATTCCCGGTTGTTAAGCCGATTGGAATAGAACCTGTCTCTGATACCACTTGTTGGATCGGTAGGCGCCCTTAGAGGGGGGGTGAATAAGGGTTTTCAAAAGCTTAAGATTATATTTAGAATCCTTTGAAATAATGCGAGATTAAAATAGTGATTTTGAATAATAATCTAAATTGTATTATAATGAAAGAGATGATAATAAACAATTTAGAGAAGTGAAGAACAAATCATTTTTATTGCACTAAAAGAGACATGATTTACTATTAATAAAAATGATTACAAAATTAGATTTCTATGACGCTATAAATCGGAGGCGAATAATAAAAATCCTTTTTCATTTTCTATACCGACTCGAATCCCCACGAACCGGTTGGCCCTAGCCTTATCCTCCCCGGATTCGGCCTCAAGCCGCTCTAGCCAATCTATCCCCAGAAAGGCCTCGAGCACCCCCTAGATCTACTCCCTAGACCTAGTCGCCAACACGAGGCGAATTACCCCCTAAGTCTAACCCAGACCTAGTCGCCAACACGAGGCGAATTAACGAACCATTTATAAGAAAAAGAGAAGTGAAATGAGATTACAACAATAATAAAAACTCCCTCTAAGAACTTCTGAAGTAGGAGACGTTGGACCGCTGTAGTATAAGCGTTGTTGAAGCGGTCGCCTGTCGGATGAAGCGTGACGAAATCCTCCTTCAGAAATTCCTTCTCTAAGCTTTTGGTGGGAGTATCTCTCTGATCTCTCCTCTCTCTGCTATGGCACGAAGCTCTGGAGTTTGGGATGTAAAGAGGATGAAGAATACGAAGGCAAGGGGTCCAATTTATAGCCTTCACGCTACCGTCGGCGCTAGCGCTACCGCCGGCGCTAGCCCGGATTAAGAAACATTGTACGCGCCAGAATCTCCAATCCGAGGCAACAATTCCAGCATGCCTTCTGTGCATTGCGCTAGCGCCGGCGCTATCCACTAGCGCCTGCGCTAGTGATCAGTTTGGAGTTGATGGCTCAAATTCGGGGGCAACCTCCAAATGTAAACCTTGAGTCATTTTGACATGTTATCCTGCACACTTAGATCACACAAGATTAAATACACACATAGGATTTGTTATTCTCAAACCTAGGAGATGCGGAAGACCATGTTCCAACATGTGTGGTCTGGGCGATCAAGAAGTACGGGCAGCAGTTGTTTTCAGCAGTTGAATAAAGCAGCAGGTTGTGCGGTCTGTGATTGCGGGATGACAGCAGTGGGTTGTGCTTTGTTCGCACAGTCTCAGGGATAGTCGTGCGGCTTGCCTGTTCGAGCGGTCTGGTGATCACTGTTTTGGCAGTTCGCTGGCGGCTTATTTTTTGTCTTGTGCTTCTCTCCTCTGTGATTTTTATGAATCATGTCTCGCCATGTATGTCTCGAGCTGTAAAGAGATAGTTAATACAAGAGAACTATTCTATCTTCCCATTGTCATTGATTGCCATGCTTGTGGATTGTGTCGAAGTGTTCTGCATTATTACTTCACTCTGGGCCTCAAAAATTTTTAACAAAGTGTTCTTCGGGATAGAACTGAAGAGACTGCCCCCACTTTCCTTTGAAGAGCTCATGGATGTTAAAATTTTTGATTTGAATCGTTTAGGAGTAAGCAGGAGTTGCATCAACTGAGTTATAGCCAAACAACCACAATATGCCCCACAGCAACACAAAACTTTATTGAATCACAATACTTGATTATAGTGCGAGGTATACATGGCGAGACATGATTCATGAAAATCACGGAGGTGAGAAGAACAAAACACCAAAAAGTAAAACTGGTGGCTTGACAAAGTAGAGACCGCATAGACCGCACAACTCCAGAGGTCGTCCGGCTTGACCTGAGACCGCGCGAACAGAAAACAGATAGACCGCCTGCACTGCAAGACCTCCACCTTAGACCGCACGAGCTCGAGCTTATTGAATTGAATGAAGAACAGAAGCTGTCGCCAGACCGCAACTCAAATCGCCTAACCGCTGAAGGTCGTCTGACCGCTGAGCTCGATGCGAACAGCACAAGAACAACATAAACCAGTTCGCAGATAGACCTCTGTCGAACTGTTTATTCAAGCCGCTGGGAATCACCAAGGAAGGAGACCGCAACCTGCTGATCGCAAACCTGTGAACACAACAAACAGTCAACTCGCTTCCGAGACCGCCCGACCTCAAAGTTGAGACCGCACGAATTAACCCAGGATCTAGTTCTTACAGTTCTCGTTATGAATGACGGGTCATGCACCCCTATTTATAGGCAGGTAGACAGATGTCGTCACCGCACAGGAGAGATACAATCACCACCCGTCAGATCGTCAGCGGTCTCACAAAGTAGACCGCGCGATCAGACCACTTGGACAACCTTCCGTCCAAGACCGCAGATCAGCAGACAGATCGCGCACAAGTCGCACGAACACGAGACCGCGCACAAGCTGCGCGGCACAAGAACGCTCCTTTCTTAGATCACCAGGAGCAAACCAAGAACCATCTGGCCGACTTCAGACAAGTCGCCAGATCGCCAGCACAAGTCGCCCGGTTAGGCGGTTACATAAGAACAGACCGCCCGGTCTTCCACAAAGAAGATAGACAGACCAAGCAGATCAACTCGGAGAGAGACCGCAACAACCAGGAACAAACCGGCCAATCAGCAGATCGCCAGAATCAACCCGGCAGAGCCAGACCGGCAGAATACCAACACAAGCCACGCGGTCTCTGCGGTCTCCAAAATTCAGACCGTCGGCCACCTTCCACTCCACTTCAATAATTTCAACAATGGAGAGGGTGGAGAAGGAGATTGAAGGGGACGCGGAGAACCCAAAGTTTTCCATAAAGTTGGACAGGTTGGGCGGTGGAGAAGCAAAGGAGCAGGGAGGAGGAAGGAAGCATGAGGTGAGGAGGAGAGAGGAGACCATAGGTCAGGGGTTCAAAGGACAGCAGGAAGACAGGGGGTACCAGGAGCCTAACAACCGGCTGACCTGGAGACCCCATAAAGGACTGGGGCAGGGTCAAGGAAAAGGATATTAAGGAGGGCGAATTTCCATGGGGGCAAGGGCGGTTCAACCCTCCGGGGTGGAGACAGGGTCCAAGGCGGCCTCCCCCCCCCCCCCCCCCCCCCCCCCCTCTCCCCAGCAACAAACCATGACAGTAGGACGAGGGAGAGGAAGAGGAAATGGAAGAGGAGGAAACAGGGTGGCGTTACCCTTTTATGACTTAGACGAGGAGGGTCACGCGACGGTCACCTGCCCGGAGTTTTTGTAGATGAGGAGGATGAGGGGTCCAACACATCAACATCAACTGCCGGTGAGGATCGAAGATGTGCTACCCGAAGAAGGGGAGGATAGGTGTGAGGATCGAGCTGATATAGGAGCTCGAGTGAGGATCGGGGTGATCCATGGCAGGGTCGGGATTGAGGCCACTCGCAAGAAGAGCCTCCAAATGATGTTCAGGAGGAGCATCGCGTCAACCCCTCAGAACCCGCCCAATCTGGAAAAAATCACCTTCTCGTCAGAAGATATGTCAGACTATGAGGATCCGTTCTGCGATGTCTTGGTGATCCATACGGCCATCGAGAACTTCACGGTCTCCCGAATCTTGGTCGACAATGGGATTTTCATGAATGTGATCTTCAAAAAGGCTTTCGATGCGATGCAGGTGGGAGCGAAGAGATTTCTGGCCTCATATGGGCCGTTGTTTGGTTTTTGGGGGAGAGAAAGGAGGTCAAAGGAGGAGTCGAGCTCCAGGTGACATTGGGAGGGGTACCGAGGAACTGTCGGTTCGTCATAGTCGACGCTCCGAGTAGCTATAATGCTATTTTTGGATGCCTCGCATCAGCACCTTCTGATGCATTCCATCTTCCTTCCAATAGTGCCTTAAGTTCCATAGAGGATGAGTTCATGTCCGAATCTGAGGGGATACTAAGGTGGTGAGGCAGTGTTATGTGACTGTCATCAACACGATCTCCTGGATGGCGGAGGCTGAGGAGGTGGATAGGGAGATGAGGGAGCCGGCGGGGCCAGGAGAAGCGATGGAGGAGGAAAGAGGAGCAGAAGAGGAGGTCCATGTCCTAAAGGAAGGGACAGAGGCGATGCAGGAGGAGCATGCTGAGCTGATGGAGGTAGACGTTGCGATGGAGGAGGAGACCCTAGACGAAGGGGGAAAGATAGGGGGTGAGTGGGAAGATCCATCCCGGCTGGAGGTCACAGAGGAGGTAGTTGAGATGAAGGTCATCACCCAGGAAGGAAAAGTGGAGAAGGTGCGGGTTAGCGGAGGCCTTAATCCGGAGGATAGTGAGAAGATGCTGGAGTGCATCCAGAGGAGCGTGTACATCTTTGATTGGAAGCGGCATACATGTCGGGCGTCGACGCAAACGTGGCCTTCCACCGACTCAACCTCGATCCAGGAACCCATCCCATCTGTCAGAAGAGAAGGACTATTGCCGACAAGCTGGAGGAGAAAAATCTGGGAAGAAGTGGAGAAGCTCCTCAAAGCAGGTTTTGTATCGGAGATCCAGTATCCAGGCTGGGTCTCCAATGTCGTCATGGTGAAAAGGGTGATGACCGCTGGAGGATGTGTATCGACTTTTCTCTTTTAAATAAAGCATGCCCTGAGGATTGTTACCCTCTGTCTCGAATCGACGCGTTGGTTGATTCAGCCGTCGGTTTTTTTGTAATGAGTTATTTAGATGCTTTCTTAGGTTATCACCAGATTAGGATGTCCCCATCGGACATCAGAGATGTCTCCTTCATCACAATGGAGGGGTGCTACTATTATAAGATGACGCCTTTTGGGCTAAAGAACGCAGGGGCGACATACCAAAGGATGATGGACCGAGTCTTTCGGGAGCGGAGGGGGAGGAACTTGGAGTTGTATGTGGACAACCTCATGGTGAAGAGCAAGGACGTGAGCTCTCACCTCCAAGACCTCGAGGAAACCTTCGCCACTCTGCGCAAGTTTAATATGAGGTTGAACCCATTGAATTGTGTCTTCGGGGCTAACAAGGGAAAATTTATAGGTCACCTCCTTACCTCGCCGAGGGGTGGAGCCTAATCTAGATAAGTTGAAGGCTATAATAGAGCTAGAATCGCCGTGAAATGCCAAGGAAGTCCAACGCCCAACAGGAAAGCTCACAGGGTTGAGTAGGTTTCTCTCCCGGGTAGGGGAGAAATGCTCGCCCTTCTTCAAAGTGTTGTGAGGCAACCAAAAGTTTGAGTGGTCAAAAGAGTGCGAGCAGGCTTTTCAAGCCTTAAAAAGTCAGCTCACCAAGGCTCAACTTATCCAAGGGCCTAAGGAGGGGGAAGGCTTAGCCTTATACCTCAGAGTTGGTGCAGAAGTTGTGAGCTCGGTCTTGGTCCGGGAGGAGGGAAAGAAGCAACTGCCCATCTACTACGTGAGTAGTGTCCTGAAGAAGGCGGAGCTTCGGTATCTAATTCTGGAAAAGCTGGCGTTAGCCTTGGTTGTCTCAGCCAGGAAGCTCATGTCATACTTCCAAGCCCATTCGATCCAAGCAGTGACCGACCACCCATTCGGAAAATCTTCGAGGGTGTAGAGCATTCGGGGAGGCTCGCGAAGTGGTCGATAGAGCTGAGCGAGTTTGATATCGCTTTTGTCCCCCGGCGATCGATGAAGACCCGAGTCATGGCAGATTTTTTGGCGGACTATATGCTTGAAATGGAAGAGGAGCAAGCCCCTCGTCACGTCCCCTGGAAGCTGCTGGTGGATGGGGCCTCGGGAAGAAACTCTCTGAGAGGAGGGGTGGTATTGGAAAGCCCCCATGGGTTAAAGATAGAGCAAGCTGTAGTGATACATTTCCCCATCGCCAACAACCAGACAGAGTACGAAGCAGTGATCGCTGGCTTGCGTCTGTCCCAGGAGCTAAGGGTTCATGATGTAGAGGTCCTCACAGATTCAATGGTGATAGCATCACAAGTCAAGGGTGAGTTCGAGGCAAGAGAGACCACACTCGTGAGATACTTAACCAAGGTGAGGGGCCTCATCGGGATGTTCAGAACCTTCTCTATCAGGCACGTGCCAAGGGAAGAAAGCACCCCAGCGGATCGGTTGGCTAAGTCTGGTCCTCGGGCCGGAGGGACCTTGACAGATCTATTCCGCCCGTCGATCAAAGAGGGAGAGTTGATGGACATAGGGAGGCGACCCTCGTAGAAGGATCTTGTTATGACCTTCCTAGCAACAAGCAAGTTTCCGGAGGATGTCCCAGATCAAAGACACTTCAGGCACAAGTCGGCCTACTATATAATGCACGAGGGGGACCTGTATCAAAATACTCTCTCGGGACTCTTGGCGTGATGTGTATCAGAAGAGGAAGTCTCGAGGGTCCTGGAGGAGGTTCACTCGGGCGAGTGTGGCAGTCACTCGGGGAGCAGGACGTTGGAGTCTAGGATAATGAGGCAAGGGTACTTCTGGCCAATCCTGAGCAAAGATGCAATGGAATTCGCCAAAAAATGTCAGAAGTGCCAGCTCTTTGCCCTGCTTCAGCTTTTGCCAGCTCAGAGGCTAAGAAGAATCATGACACTGTGGCCCTTCGCGATTTGGGGGATGGAACTGGTAAGACCTTTCTCCCAGGCAAGTGGGCAGAAGAGGTTCTTCCTGGTCATGATCGACTACTTCTCAAAATGGTTGGAGGTCAGGGCGTTGGCCAAGTTGACCTCCCAGGTAATTCACAACTTTGTATGGGGAGATATCATTTACTGACACGGGCCCCCTCAAGCCATAGTCACAGGTAATGGGCCACAGTTTGCTAGTGAAGAGTTCATTAGCTTCGGTAGCCAACTGGGGATGGACCTCAGGTTCGCGTCTGTTCATCATACCAGGAGCAAAGAACAGGTGGATGCGGCGAACAAGATCATAGTGAACCTACTGAAAAAGAAAGTAGAAAATTTGAAAGGGAATTGGGTGGAGCAGCTCCCCTCGGTCTTGTGGGCCCTAAGGACTAAACTCAACACCGCCATCAGTGAGACCCCCTTCAAGCTCTCTCATGGTTGTGAGCCTATCCTTCCCGTGGAATTCGAAGTCAAGATGCCATGGGTAAGGGCCGCCGAAGGAGGCAACGAAGAATGGAGAGTGGATAATGAGGAGAAACTATGGCTCTCTTTAGATCTGATTGAAGAGGTCTGAGATCTCGTCACCATTCGACAAGAGGAAGTCAAGCGTCGGATGGCAAGGTACTTTGACAAACACATCAGGATCAAACAATTCGAGAAGGAGGGCCTTGTATTAAAAAAGGTCGACGCGACCGAAAGGTCAGCCGCGGTGGGGAAGCTCAATCCCAATTGGGAGGGCCCCTATGTCGTTAAAGAAGCCTTAAAATCAGGAGGATATCGCCTTCAAAATGTGGAAGGCGAGCCCATCGGTCACACATGGAGTGGTGATGACCTGAAACGTTTCTACCCATGAGTTCATGTAATAAAAATGTATACTTTCAAACTTTGTTTATCTTTATGAATGGTGTTAACTTGTAAGATGATAATGCTGGAAATATGGTTGGCCCTGAGCAGACCCGCTTACTAGTTCTCACCTAGCTGGAAGGGTCGTAGTCTCACTCGGTCGCAGGAGATGAAAGAAAGTTTCAAAATGTGGTTGGCACCGAGCAGACCCGCTGACTAGGCTCTCGCCAAGCTGGCAGGGTCATAGGCTCACTTGGTGGCAGGATGAAGGAAAGTTTCAAAAGGAGGTTGGCCCCGAGGAGACCCGTTGACCAGGCTCTCACCTAGCTGGCAGGAATGTAGGCTCACTCGGTGACAGGATGAAGGAAAGTCTCAAAATGAGGTTGGCCCGGAGCAGACCCGTTGATCAGACTCTCACTTAGCTAGCAGGGTCGTAGGCTCACTCGGTGGCGGGCTGAAGGAAAGTTTCATAAGATGGTTTGCCCCGTGCAGACCCACTAACCAGGCTCTCACCTAGCTGGAAGGTCCGTAGGCTCACTCGGTGGCAGGATGAAAGAAAGTTTCAAAATGAGGTTGGCCTCAAGCACACCCGTTGTCCAGGCTTTCACCTAGCTGGTAGGGTCATAGGCTCACTCGGTGGCAGGAGATGAAAGAAAGTTTCAAAATGAGTTTGGCCCCGATCAGACCCACTGACCAGGCTTCACCTAGCTGGCAGGGTCGTAGGCTCACTCGGTGGCAGGAGATGAAATAAAGTTTCAAAATGAGGTTGGCCCGAGCAGACCCGCTGACTAGGCTCTCACCTAGCTGGTAGGGTTGTAGGCTCACTCGGTGATAGAATGAAGGAAAGTTTCAAAATAAGGTTGGCCCCAAACAGACCCGCTGAATAGGCTCTCACCTAGCTGGCAGGGTCGTGGGCTCACTCGGTGGCTGGATGAGGGCAAGTTTCAAAAGATGATTGGCCCCGAGAAGACCCGCTAATCAGCCTCTCACCTAGCTGGAAGGGTCGTAGGCTCACTCAGTGACAGGATGAAAGAAAGTTTCAAATTGAGGTTGGCCCCGAGCAGACCCGCTGAGAAGGCTTTCACCTAGCTGGCAGGGTTGTAGGCTCACTCGGTGGCAGGAGAAGAAAGAAAGTTTCAAAATGAGGTTGGCCCCGAGCAGACCCGCTGACCAGGCTTTCACATAGCTAGCAGGGTCGTAGGCTCACTCGGTGGCAGGAGATGAAAGAAAGTTTCAAAATGAGGTTGGCCCCGAGCAGACCTGCTGACCAGGCTCTCTCCTAGCTGGCAGGGCCATATGCTCACTCGATGGCAGGATGAAAGAAAGTTTTAAAATGAGGTTGGCCCCGAGCAGACCCGCTGACTAGGCTCTCACCTAGCTAGCGGAGCCGTAGGATCACTCGGTGGCAGGATGAAGGAAAGTTTCAAAAGATGGTTGGCCCCGAGCAGACTCGTTGACCAGGCTCTCACCTAGATGGCAGGGTCATAGGCTCACTCGGTGGTGGGATGAAGGAAAGTTTCAAAAGATGGTTGTCCCCGAGAAGACCCGCTGACCAGGCTCTCACCTAGCTGGCAGGGTCGTAGGCTCACTCGGTGGCAGGATGAAGGAAAGTTTCAAAAGATGGTTGGCCCCGAGCAGACCCGCTGACCAGGTTCTCACCTAGCTGGCAGGGCCGTATGCTCACTCGGTGGCAGGATGAAGGAAAGTTTCAAAAGATGGTTGGCCCCGAGCAGCCCCGCTAACCAGGCTCTCACCTAGCTGGCATGGTTGTAGGCTCACTCGGTGGCAGGATGAAGGAAAGTTTAGAAATGAGGTTGGCCCCGAGCAGACCCGCTAACCAGACTTTTACCTAGCTGGCAGGGTCGTAGGCTCACCCGGTGGCAGGAGATGAAAGAAAGTTTCAAAATGAGGTTGGCCCCGAGCAGACCGGCTGACTAGGCTCTCACCGAGCTGGCAGAATTGTAGGCTCACTCGGTGGCGATTCATGGTGAAGGTGTATGATGGGAAAGGGAAATCCGAGAAAGGAAAGATCGGCACAAGAGAGGCCATCTGTTGGGAAAAACTCCTTTTGGATTTAACTTACCAAATTATCTATAAGTGATTTTACTTCTTTGGTTATATTACCCACATTGTATTGTAAGGGTAAGTTGGTCATTAGATGTCTTAGGACAAAATAAGTTAAGTTAAGACTTGCGTCGAATGATAGTCGACGCAACTTCGACTTGATATCGACGCAACTCTGATTAGAAGTCTAAGAAACTCATTCATCCTATCAAAGTATAATTCAAGTCGACGCAACGTCGAAAGGACCTCAACGCAGAAGGAAGAGTTTGTCGAAGTCATTCAAGAAGTCGACGCAACTTTGACTACAATTCGATGCATAAGTTAAAGCTCAAAGTCCAAGTCTTCAACTCGATGGATACGTCGATAAGAAATCGACATAGCGTCGACATCTGAGTTCAGTCAAAGCTAAGAAGGAATTCAAAGCTACGTCGATAAGAACTCAGAGGTGCGTCGACATGAAGAATGATGAAGTTGACGCAGCGTCGAATACAGTCAGAAAAAGGAAGCTTTTTCTGCTGTACTTTTTCAGAAGGACCACCAGGCTAGAGACATTTCTCCAATGGCTCGTTTATTCCCAAGAATGGAATGGAGCTTTCCAGGACACGGCAAATTATTTTTGGAAGGTATTCAAAATTGATGGACGGGTCGAGAACAAAGAAGAAAGGAAAATAGGTGGCTAAGATGAATTCCTTTTCAGGACAACCCAAAAGAAGAAAGGATTTGAAATCTCAATCATACAGAATAAGTATGCAAAAAGAGGAGAAGAAAATAACAAAGTTATCACATTATTCTCATTTGTTGAATAGGGTGTTCATCTTCTTCCTCCTCAAACCCTAAAAGATAGGAAAAACACAATTGATCTCACTGCACATAGAATACATACAACTGCTTCTTCTTCATCACCATACAGCAGCTGGATTACCAGAAGTGCTTAGAGAAAAAGGATCAACAAATAACCCTTGCAAATCATCACTATCATAAGCAAGGGTACATCATTTTAGATCCCGTGAAAGAGACAAGCAACATCAGTGCTTCTGAAGAATTCTGAGAACAAAATTCTTTTCTTCTTCTTCTTCCTTTCTTCTTACTTTTTCCTTCACCTGTAAAGAGTTTTAATAATCCCTCTTCCAAAGGATTCAGTGGTTCTAAGAGTCTCCTTATCAAAAAACTCAGTGGTTCTAAGAGTCTCTTTATCAAAAGACTCAGTGGTTCTAAGAGTCTTCTTATCAAAAGACAAAGGCACGGGTTATACAATCCTACCAGGGAGGTAGAAGAGAGGACTACCCACATTTTGGGTAACCTCTATAAAAATTCCCATTTCTTTGCTTTGTGATTTTCTGTGTTGTCCCTACTTATTTATTATGTGTTTATTTTCAGCAAACTGCATTTAATTTATTCTGTCTTTGGTTTTTGCTGAATGCATAATACTCAGTGTTTTTATTGTGTGTGCATAAATAGAATATAAAATATTTTAAATCTCTATTCACCCCCCCCCCCCCCCTCTCTAGAGAATTCTCAGAGGCACGCTGTGAACTTTCACCATCTCAGTCGGAGGTACGCGAGTGGGGTCCACCAAAAGGGGCACTCGCCCGGCGAATGCACCTGAGCATCCAGCCTATCTAAAGGCATGGGAATCGTTCGGAATAGGCGCGCTCTCACAAGATCACGCTTCCGGCAGAACCATCGCGGTAGCCACCTAAATCCTAGAGGGGTATGGGCGCGTGAGGACGGGTTATGACTTTCCAAAGAATACGCACCGATGAGGCGAGAGAGACTCGATCACAGCCCAGTGCCAAATATCGACAAGGCGCGAGTGCGCGAAATACGTGTGGAGTAAACAATGTGCGAGTGCGCGAAATACGTGCTGAGTAAACAATGCGTGAAATACGTGTGAAGGTGTGAACACGGCGTGAATGCGCGAGCTATACGCGAGTGGCAACAAGTAAGCAAAAAAAAGACTTGGTCAACAAATATATTTTCGTTTCATTACAAGAGCTCACTTACAATATATGGGTCTCGCCCCTGACATGAATTACAACAAAAACATAAAGAATAAAGAAAAATGAAAGATCCTCAGGGGAGGTCATCGGAGTTCTCGTTGGAAGACATGCTGCTTTTCCTGGAGGATGGAGGGGCCACTCTCGCGCTGAAGGTCAGCTTCGCCCTCCGGCACGTACAGCGGGATGAAGACCCAGGGCAGAATGCTGCTAGCGGTGAGCCTCTCGCCTCCTTCATTCAAAAGCCCAGCATGCCTCAGCACGTTCAGCGCGTACTTCGCTGCCCCTTGAGCGTTCTCTTGCATCAACACCTCGATCTCATAATTGGTGTAGTGATGTCGATTGCTCTCTTCCACGGGAGGTGGCGGGACGGCGGCATCTCGCAGCTATTGGTTCTCGGCCTGCAGCTCCTTGATTTGGTCCTCGAGGGTGGTCACTAGCACACGCAGAATATCATCGTTGGTTGTGTCCTGCAAGAAAATAAAATGATAATATCAAGGCAAAAAAGCAAGGAGGGGCGAAAGCTTAAGCCTCTGTGAAGGGTCGTACATACCACTCGGACCGGGGGACTGGCGAGAAGGGATTTGGTGGCCTCCAACTGCTGCTTCAAGCTCACAACCTCAGAAGAGGCGAGAGCGCGTGTTCTCTTGACCTCTGTAAGGTTCCATGCTGCTTCAAACCCCTTCTCAAGGGGGTTGCGGGTTCGAGATCCGGCCTCAACAATGTGCCGCTGCTGAGTAATAAGCGCGGAGAGGCTTTGGGGTGCTTGGGCTGCAGCCCGATAACGGTCGCCAGGCGAGGTTGTTGGTGGACGTTGTCCCGATGGTAAGTCTGGGGCCTTGGGACGTTACAAAAAAAAAGTGCAGATGTGGTCATGTTAACCGAAGGGAAAGAGTGGTCATCTAATATTTTTCTTGATATTGATGAAGAGATTCATGGGCCAGAAGCATGCCTTGGAGATCTTCAAGGGAGACTTCATCAAGTCTGGTGGTAATTGATGGGACAAAGGAATCTTATGCTAGACCTAGGCCTATAAGGACTTGCATGACAAGGTCAGAATCAGTGATTTGTTGACCAATAATAGCAAGACTGTCAACAATGGTTTTGATGTGTTGAATGTATTCAGTGATTGCGGAGGAGCCTCGCTTAATATTATGAAGTTGAGTTTTTAATTAGAGTACCTGAGCACGGGAGTGTGATGTGAAGGCTTAGGTGAGAGTATCCCAGACAGCCTTTGATGTAGTACAACCCACAACAAGGGAGATGAGTGGGTCAGTTAGAGAGGCAACCTTCCAACTGAGGATCATTTGATCCTTTCGAAGCCATAGGTCATGAACTGGATTGCTTGAGGTTGGGGATTTCTCATAATGGAGAAATTATGGTGGACATTTATCTGTACCATCGACGATCCCCATGTATCCATGAGATTTGAGGATACTTCAAATTGCATCTTACATCCAAGATAATTGTCGCGAGTGAGTTTGATATGAAGAAGTGACATGATAAATGTTCTGGTGGGTAAGAATGAAGAGATAGATGAGCTTTCCATGAAGAAAGTGAGAAGAACTAGAATAGAGAAGAGAAGTGGTGTTAGCCATATTCCTCTAATACCATGAAAAGCTAAATAATTTTGAAGCATTCATTTCCCTTGCCTTAGTTCGGATTACATGAGTTCCTTATATAGATGGTTTTGAAATACGAAACAACACAAAACCATCAATTATATTAAAATAGTATTATTAAGGGCCCGTTTGGGAAAGCTTTTTTAGCTCCATTGCGTTTTCTAGAAAATGTCACCTTAGGTCTCTTTTCGGAAAGTCACCACCGTCCGCCAGCTCACGACTTGACTTACCGCATGCTTATTATCTCGCCGCAAAAAACCTAGGAGCCTGACGATCTTCCAGCTCGACAACCCCGTCTTCTTCGCGAGTTCGTGAGTTTTCTGTCTCCTCCCGACGAGATTCCAGTTCGCGAGTCTCCTTCTCCCGATCGTGCACCTCTTCTTCTCCGCGACACTCCTGGGAGCACGAAGCAGAGTCGATCTCTTCTTCCTCCTCCAGGTATCCTCTTTCTCAGTGGCGGATCCAGAAAATTATAAAAGGGGGTGCACAAAAAATTTCTAAACACAAATGGTAGCGTAGTGAGTAGCAGGATCGTTGGTCACATGTTGGAAATTAATTTTGGGGGTGCACATAACTGAACTTGGTCTGCGAATAGCCAAATTTGGTCTACGAATAGCCAACTTTGGTCCTTGAATAGCCAATATTCGTCCCAAAACAAACTAGTTACGTGATGTGAGAACGCTTAGATCTTATCGGAGCTGTTTCTCCCTTATCTGGCCACCGTTTTTGACATATAAGTAGTCAAAATCCATTGCCTCGATGAGAGGAATTCAAATCCACTAATAATTTTGAAAAATAATGGGTGTCAGTGTCCCTCGGGCCCCCCTCTGGATCCGCCCCTGCTCTTTCTCCTATTCTTCTTTCTATTTTTATTTTCCTCCTTTTTTTGGATGTGCGAGAAATTGACGGGAGCAACATTTATTCTCTGGTTTCTAGATCTCCGGTCTAGGTTTGTTTCTCCTTCTTCTTTCTCATCCTCTTCTTCTTCCTCCTCCTCTTCTTCCTCCTTGTTCTTCTTCTCATTTCTTCTTATACTTCTACTCATTTTCCCCTTGATTTCGCCCCCTTCTCATTCTTCCCTTTGTTGTTTTGTTTAGTTTGCTTATTATAGAAAACATTGTGTAGATTTTTTTCCTGAATTTGTTTAAAATGGCACGTTCTCACGGAAATACAATAGGGTGTTTTTTCTTTAATTTTTTTTTTTTTGTACTTTTCCCAAAATAGTTTGTTCATCCCGTGATTAATTACTTCCTTCGTGAATAATAATTGTGTAGATGTATATTTTTTTGGAGATAATTGTGTAGATGTAATTGTCTAATAACAAAACTATGTTTTTTGTGGAAGAAGACTATAAACATAGTTTTGTTTATATTCTATATAGCCTATATGCTATGTTAAGAAATTTTAAGTTAAATTCACATTTTCACTCTCTTATACTATCTGAATGTTGTAATGATTTAAAGCAGCATCCACATTCAATTCTTAGGCCCAATTTCATAACATTGTACGGTATTGTGCTATGCATGGATCCGGATTCAGATATTATGAATAGAATTCATAGTCTTCATAAATTTCATAATATTTTCAACAAAATCATGTTTTTTCATAAACTATTTCACATGTTTTTCTAAAACAGTCATCACAGCGAAGTTTTATCAAATAGTTTATAATGTGTTCCTCCGTTCTGAAAAGCTCTGCAAACAAAGTTCACCTAAATAGATCTCCATTTGCAATAGATCTTTTCCAATAGCTTTTTTTCTTAGCCTCCTATTGTTACCACATTTTCCAACTGTCACCGCTCTCCTAAACAAGCACTAAAGCTAGGCATTTCCAAGGTAGCGGTTTTCAAGGGCTTCACGGCAGGTTCAGCGTATTATGGAAACGGATGGCAGTTTCCAAGCCATTAATTCTTCTTTTATTCACCATTAATACATTCTTTGTCACCATTAATATGTTCTTTATCAAGGGTTGCCATTGACTGTGAAGTCGCCCACGACAGAGGTCTCGGAAATGGAGAAGGCGATGTGGTCCCAGATATTTGGAACCGGCTTCTAGCGCAGCTAGCCGTGTTCAAAAAGACCGGTCCGAGGAGCCCGTCTGGGCCCGCCCCGGAAAAAGCCCGGCTAGGTCCGGCTCGGGCCCAGGCCGAGCTTGGGGTCTTATAGGGCCCCCATATTAGCCGATTGCCCAGCCCGGTGCCTGGGCACTGTTCTTGGATTGTTTTGTTAAGAGGAAGAAGATGATTTACAACTGACTGTTCTTGGATAGCACTTGAGATTGAGTTGACTTGTGTTTAAAGCATTGTTGATCAAATAGATGCATCACTCCGTGTGATATAAGAAAGTATGTAACTCTCACCCCCACCAAAACTATATCAAAATGGGAGCAAAAATGCATCGCCCACAAAAAAGCAGCGATCTCGTTCCTCTCTATTTGGCTCTCTTTCATTTGTCTATTTCATAGTTTAGATCTCTTTTCACTTTATCGAAGGGTGTGAAATTTTTTTGGAGATATGAAAAATATAAAAGGATGGAATTACTGAACCCGTCGGATTAACTTAGATAAATTTTTGACCGCAAAATGGATACTAAGTTGATCCGACGGGTTCAGTAATTCCATCTTTTTTTTATTTTATTTTATATTCAAAAAAGTTCCACACCCTCTCATAAAGGAAAAAGAGATCTAAACCATGAAATAAACAAATGTAGGGGAATCAAATGGTTACTGTTGCGGATCGCTCGGGGCCTCCGGTAGATCGGGCAATTTGATCGGCTTAGCCCACTAACGCCCGAACGTGCAAACAGATAAATGAGTCTCTTGAGAAGACCGAGTCAAAGAGCTGATGGCGTGAAAAACTCGCAATCAGGGTGAAAAACCACGCTGCCAGAGCTGTGCCGACCTAACCTTCAGTATGCCTTGAGTTCCTTTGCAGGTTTGTTCTTGAGAGAGCGAGGGCGACAGGTCGCGCCTCGTTACAATGACGGGGGCGAGAGAGAGAGTTCATTTTCTTGCTCCAATGCGAGCTCACCCCCGAGTCCAATTTTCGTCCGTACCACTGCGGGCCTTCGACTCCTTGATAGGTCTGCCAATAATGAGCATCAAGCCTACAAGCGGGCTGCCAATAGCGAGCTCTGACCAAGCGGTCTGCTGATAGCAAATCCCAAGCCTCAAAGCGGTCTGCGAATAACGTTCTCCAAGTTTCCAAGCAGGCTGCCAATAGCGAGCTCCGAGCCTCAAAGCGCTCTGCTAATAGTGAAACCTAAGTCTCCAAGCGGCTTGCGAATAGTGAACTCCAAGTCTCCAAGCGGTCTTTGAATAGCCTACTTCAAGTCTCCAATCTCTACAGAGAGAGGGAGAGGAATTGGGGGAGAGAGAGAGAGAAAGGAGAGATTCTTCCTCCACCCAAAAAGTGAGTGAATGGGGGAATAAAGAGGGCTATTTATAGGCTTTTGAAGGAGCGATCCGGTAATTATACCAGCTAATTATTGGACCAGCCAATAGAATCACCCGGATTCTATCGCGCGGATCACCAAATTCCCGAAAATGACGGCCCTACCCCCAAACCCTAAACAGGTATAGCCGGAAGGAGGAGACGACGCGCGGCCGCTGGCCAAGATGGCGGCAGGGACGAAGGGCGGCCAGCCCGGCCTCGGGCGGCCTGGCACAAGGCCAGCGAGGCTTGGGCGGCGGCGCCATAGGTGGTCGCGGCCAAGGCCGGTGCGGCCTGGGGCGGCGGCGCCCTAGGCGGTCGCGGCCTAGGGCGGTCGGGCCCTAGGCCAGGGCGGCGGCCTTGGGCGGCGGCGCCTTGGAGGCGGCGCCCTAGGCGGTCGTGGCCTAGGGAGGCCGCACAATGGCCGGGGCGGCCGGCCATGGCCGGCGCCGGGCGGCCGGCCATGGCCGGCGCCGGGCGGCCGGCCCTTGCGTGGCCGACCGCGTGCGTGAGGGGCCGCACGGGGATCGTGGCCTGCTTGCGAGATCCGGTACGCCGATCGCACGCGGGGTGGAGCTTTTCTTGCGGGGAGAATTCCATGAATGTTGTGTTTCCTTGTTTGTTAATCCTTCCAAAAGCGGGGATCTCGTAATTAGTGGGTTTGACCCACTCAATTACGATCATGATAATTGATGGGTTCCCCCTATTTATGGAGAAAACCCGTAACCACCGCACACCGGATCTCATTCCCGCACGTCAAATCTCATTACCACACACCGGATCCCGAAAACCGCCGCACACCGAATCCCACCTTCGCACACCGGATCCCACTCCCGCGCGGCGGATCCAAACCACCACGCACCGATCCAAACCACCTCGCGCGGGATCCCAACCGCCCCGCGCGGGATCCCAACCGCCCCGCGCGGGATCGCAACCACCGCCAACCACCGACGGCCGACCGCCGCCAACCACCGGCCGGCCACCGCCGGCCGGCCACCGCCACCGGCCGGCCGCCACTGGCCGGCCTTTGCCCGCCGGCCACCGCCGCCGGCCGGCCGCCGCCCGCCGCCCCCTTCATGGCCGGCGGCCATGGCCGGCCACCCATGGCCGGCCACCGCCGTCGCCTCCCTTCACTCTCCACCGTCGGATCTCTCCAAGGCCCTCGCGGCCATCCGATCGTCTCGCGCGATCACGACCCTTCGATCGTCGCCAACGATCTCGGCCCTCCATTTGGTGGTTATCCGCGATAACCACCGTAACCACCGTAACTTCCACTTCCCAAGCCTATAAATAGACCCTCAAGGGTCTTCATTTGGGGCCGATCTCTCATTCTCTCCCAGACTCTCTCTCTCTCTCTCTTCATTTCCTCCTTCCCTCAGAGTTTCTCTCTCTACACTCCGCCATCCCTTTTTACTAACTGACAGGTTCTTCCTGCGAGCGCCTCTTACCGAGGAAGCAGTGCTACGTCGTTCGAGACGAGCACCCCGAACCAGAGTAGCAAAGTCAAGGCGCTCTGTGAAGTGCTCACCCAGCAAGCGCGCAGCCGCACCAGACGCACAGCAAGGCAATCAACTCCTAAGTGGTGGCCTGTCACCCACGGAGTTCTCTCTCTCACACAACTGTAACGAGGCGCGGCCTGTCGCCCTCGCATTCTCCAAGAAAGCCCTGTAACATCACAACATAGTAGATTTCGGCCAGCACCGTCCCGGCCACGTGGTTTTTCACCCTTTGGAGGGTTTTCCACGCTAAAGATCTGTGTGTACCATTTTCAGCATTTTCTCTCTGCAACATTCTGACTGTGTGCGCACTCGACCGCCCGGGCTAAGACGGGCCGAATTGAAACCGGTCTACCGAGGGCGTTGAGAAGTCGCAACAGTTTGGCGCCGTCTGTGGGAAACGTGTTCCCCAAGCTCTGCAAAAGTTCTCTGTAGACAGTATTCGCCTCGCGGCAATACTCGTGACCGACAACAATGGCGAGAAGAAGTGCTCGCACCACTAATGGCTCCATTCCTGAAGGACGCGTTGAGCCCGCTCCATCCCATTCACTCATCAACGCACCTCCCGTCGAAGAGGTCCCTTTGGCACCTGTCGTCCCACTAGAAGGACGCATGCGTCAAATAGAGGAACAGCAAGCCGAAATGCTGGCTCTTCTCAGAAACCTTGAAGCACCTGCTCCACCTGCCGCTCCGATCATCCCACCTCCCTTGGTCCCTAATCGCGCCCCCTTGGGGAAGCCGCTCGCGAAGAAGAAATGTATGAAGAAGACTACTCAGATGCAGCCAGCTCTGCGCATCGAGCCCGTCCTGGCAGAGGAACTAGGGAAGAACCCCTGTACCATCAACAAGGAGCAGGGATCAACCAAGCCATAAGAGGGCCCACCCGCGAGGAGATCCGCGATGTAATCGCTGAAGAGTATGGACAAGTCGGATGTCGGGGCATCTTCGCCCGCCGCCCTCTACATCACGGCTCCCCCTTGGCGCAGCAACTCCTGGCCCATCCGGTTCCGCACGGCTTCAAGCTTCTTAGCATTGAGTCGTTTGACGGAACGGAGGATCCGCTGGAGCACATCAATCATTTCACCACCATCATGAGGATCTACAATGCTGCCGATCAGCTCCTTTGTCAAGTGTTCCCAGCGACACTCAAGGGGCAAGCCCGCACCTGGTTTCACTCCCTGCGAGAAGGATCCATCAACAACTTCACCGAGCTAGCCCGACGGTTCACAGATCAGTTCGTCGCCAACCGAAGAATCGTCCGAGATCCCTCTCATCTCTCGGGGATCCGCCAGAACGAGGGAGAGACCCTTAAAGAATTCTTCCGTCGCTTCACCACTGAGGCGCGGCAAATACCAGGGGTCGACCCCGAGCTTCTGCGCGGTGTTTTCCTGGGAGGGCTCCGCCCAGGAGGCTTCTATTCCGCTCTAATGAGGGAGACAGTTCCAAATTACCCGGACCTCGTGCATCGAGTGGAGGCACAGATAGCAGCGGATGAAGCCATCGAGGCGCATCGCCAGCAGTTCGAAGGAAGTCTGAAGAGGAAGAAAGGATCGGAGCAAGCTCCCAGAAGGCAGGAAGAGCGGCGTACAGAAGAGCGCCGGAACCCTAATCGCGGTCGGGATCTCCGAAGGGACCAGGGTCGCCGACCACCGCTGAATCACACTCCCCTCAACACGTCGCGAACCAACGTGCTTTACGCCATTCAAGAAAATCCGGCATTCCGTAGGCCGAGGCCACTAAACCAGAATGAAAGAACCGACCACTCAAAGTATTGTGAGTTCCATAGAGGAGCTGGACACACGACCGAAGAATGCGCGAGGTTAAAGGAGGAAATTGAACGCCTCGTCAGGCAAGGACTCCTTGGAAGGTTCCTACAAGGCCAGCTACCGAATCAACCACAGCAACCCAGGCAGCCCGGAGATCAGCCTCCTGCACCTCACGGCCCAGCAGCTGGAATGCCGAAGGTAGGGCAAGTCGAGACTATAGTCGGGTCTCCTAACCTCGCCACGCAAATTCTCTCTATCGCTAGGCCAGAGAAAGGCCATGAAGATAAGAAGTTAAAGCAAGACGCCGCCATCGTCTTCGGAGATGAAGACCTCGAGGGGTTACGGCTGCCACACCAAGACCCGCTCGTGATCAGCGCCGGGATCGGGGATCCCTGTTTCAACGTCAAAAGGATACTGGTCGACAACGGGAGCTCAGTTGACGTCCTATTCCTCTCCACTCTGCAGAGCATGAACCTCACCAAGCAGCACCTCAGCCCAGCGGCAGGGCCCGTCTACGGTTTTGATAAACGCCCCGTCCCGGTCCAGGGCATGATCACCCTTCCGGTAACACTGGGCGAGTTCCCCAGGCAGATAACTCACAGCATCCAGTTCGTAGTCGTGGAGTCAAGCTCCGCTCCAATCCGTCTTCGGAGCCATCCCATCAATCCCGCATTTAGCCATGAAGTTCCCGACCGCCGCTGGAGTCGGAGTCGTTCGTGGAAACTAGGAGGCAGTCAGGACTTGTTACCTGAAGCAAGCTCAACCGGCAAGGGCGACGGCTCTCAACATCGACAAATTCGACCTTCGAGACGAAGCCACCCTTCAGCGAGGAGCACCCGTCGAAGGAGTAGTGAAAGTGCCGCTCTCCCAGCAAGATCAAACCCGGACTGTCCAGATCGGGTCCCTCTTGACATCCAAAGAACGAGAAAGAATCACAACCTTCCTGCAAGAGAACGAGGACATTTTCGCCTGGAGCCCGGAGGACATGCCTGGGGTAGATCCTGAAGTCATTTTTCACTCGTTAAACATTAACCCCGCCTGCAGGCCCGTAATCCAAAAGAAGAGGAACTTCGCCCCCGAGCGAGTAAAGGCAATCGAAGAAGAAGTAACAAAGCTCCTGGAGGCGCGGTTCATCCGCGAGGCAGATTATCTCACGTGGCTAGCAAACGTGGTGATGGTGAAAAAGGCGTCCGGAAAATGGCGGATGTGCGTCGACTACAGCAACCTGAACCAGGCGTGCCCGAAAGATAGTTTTCCTCTTCCGAGGATTGACCAGCTTGTCGACGCAACGGCCGGCCACGAGCTGCTCAGCTTCATGGATGCATACTCAGGCTACAACCAAATAAGAATGAATCCCGCGGACGAGGAGCACACCGCCTTCCGCACCGATAAAGGAGTCTACTGCTACAAGGTGATGCCGTTCGGCCTTAAAAACGCTGGAGCAACATACCAAAGACTGATGAATAAAGTCTTCAAAGACCTCATCGGGGAGACGATGGAGGTATATGTGGATGACATGCTAGTGAAGAGCGTCCACCGTCGCGGCCATTTGAAAGACTTGGGAAAGTGCTTTCAGCTTCTTCGTCGCTTTCAAATGCGGCTCAACCCCAGCAAATGCGCGTTTGGTGTGACGGCGGGGAAGTTCTTGGGTTTCATGGTAACCCATCGGGAAATCGAGGCCAACCCTGAGAAGATCAAGGCGTTGGAGGACATGTCACCGCCTCGCTCAATCAAGGAAGTGCAACGCCTGAATGGGAGGATCGCCGCACTGTCCCGCTTCCTGTCAAGGACGGGGGACAAGTACCTCCCTTTCTTCAAAGTTCTCCGGGGAGCACACCATACTGGGTTCCAGTGGACGGACGAGTGCCAGACGGCTTTCGAACTCCTCAAACAGTACCTGGCCTCGCCGCCGCTTCTCTCAAAGCCAACCCCCGGGGAGACCCTGTTCTTGTACCTTGCAGTTTCGCCTACGGCCCTCAGTTCAGTTCTTGTGAAGGATGAAGGAGGGGTGCAACGGGCGGTCTACTACCTCAGCAAGGTCCTCGCCGATACTGAAACCAGATACCCGGCAACAGAAAAAATGGCCTTAGCGCTCGTCTTCTCGGCGCGAAAGCTTCGACCCTATTTCCAGGCACACACAATGAAAGTACTAACTCAGCTCCCGCTGCGAGCAATCCTCCAAAAGCCAGAAGTCTCAGGGAGACTTGTAAAGTGGGCAGTAGAACTCGGCGAGTTCGACTTCCAATTCTTGCCCCGGCCGGACATCAAGTCGCAAGTGCTCGCTGACTTTGTTGTAGAATACACCATCTCACCGGAAGCAACTCCTGTCAAAGATATTACCACATCCCGTTGGACTCTCTACGTCGACGGCGCTTCAGGAGCTGAGGGAGCTGGAGCAAGACTGCTCCTCATAAGCCCCAATGAGATTACTCTAGAATATGGCCTCAGATTGAAGTTCCCAGCAACCAACAACGTCGCGGAGTACGAGGCCTTGATCGTCGGCCTCCGGCTCGCCATCGATTGTAAGTTAGAAAGCTTGACAATTCATGCCGACTCCCAGCTTGTAGTCTCGCAAGTTGAGGGAGATTATGAGGCCAAGAGTGACCAGATGGCGCATTATCTCACATGCGTAAAGTCGCTCCTTCAGAAGATCCCGTCATACCAAATCCTGCACGTGCCCCGGGAGCAGAATTCTAGAGCAGACGCGCTCTCTAAGTTGGCAACTTCACCATCCAGCTATCAGTCGCGAAGACGCCGCGTGGAAGAGATCATGGCCCCAAGTATCCCAGGGTCGTGGGAGATTGCAGCCATCAATGAGGAAGAACCTTCTTGGATGACCCCTCTACGAGCTTACCTAGAGCAGGGGCACCTCCCCGAGGATCGCCTGGAAGCACGCAGGTTACGAATGCGGGCAGCATCGTACACCATCATAGATGGGGAACTCTACAAACGGGCATTCTCAGGTCCCTATCTAAAGTGCTTACCAGCCGGCAAAGCAGACTACGCCTTGCGAGAGGTACACGGAGGGGTCTGCGGAGAGCACCTGGGAGGAAAGGCGCTAGCCCAAAAAATCTTGCGCCAAGGTTTCTATTGGCCAACAATGAAGAAAGACGCGGCAGAGCTCGTTCAGAAGTGCAGGAGCTGTCAGCTTCACGCAAACGTACCTCACTAGCCCCCAGTTGCGCTCACCGCGCTCCAGAGTGCATGGCCCTTCGCACAGTGGGGGATTGATCTCCTCGGCCCCCTACCACTGGCATCGGGGAAGAGAAAATTCATCATCCTGGCAATTGATTATTTCACCAAGTGGGTGGAGGCTGAGCCCCTGGCGAAGATCACGGAAGAGAATGCTAAGCAGTTCGTCTGGAAGAACATCATCTGCCGCTTCGGAATCCCAGCATCAATCATCGCCGACAATGGCACCCAGTTTACTGGGAAATCTTTCACCAAAATGTGCGATGACCTAAAGATCAATCTCCGCCACACCGCCGTAGCACACCCACAGACAAATGGGCAGGTAGAAGTCACCAACCGCACCATCCTCAAAGGGCTAAAGACGCATCTTGAAGAAGCCGGGGGGCAATGGGTGGATGCGCTCCCAAATGTACTATGGGCATACCGCACGACGGAGAGGACTCCAACAAGAGAGACCCCGTACAATCTCTGCTATGGGACCGAAGCCGTCATTCCCGTCGACATCGGAGTACCAAGCATCCGGGTACTGACTTTCGATCCCAGCACAAATGACGAACTACTCCGCCAAAATCTCGACTTAATCTCTGAAACTCGAGACCGCGCCGCCCAGCGCGTTGCCATCTATCAGAGGCGTGTGGCCCGGCTCTACGACAGAAGAGTGAAGCCCAGACCAATCAACGTCGGAGATCTCGTCTTACGCAGCATTGAAGCAGCCGGGAAAGGCCCGCAGAAAGACAAACTCTCACCAGCATGGGAAGGACCTTATGTGGTCACCGCAACAGTGAAACCAGGAACCTTCAAGCTCAGAACGGCGGAAGGAAAGACACTCCCACGCACCTGGAACGCGCAGAATCTGCGCCGCTTTTATCAATGATTCTATTTCATCTTGTCATGTAAAAGTCGCGAGCCTTGACTCGCGCAAACTATCTTACTACCATCTTATGTACAAGACTGGCACAAACTATTTGACTACACTTTTATGTGCAAGCAGCGAATCTCGATTCATGCAAATCACTTCTCATCAATCATTGCAGCTCAAAAGACCACCTCGCCTCAGCGTTGCTTGGGCACATTGCCTCAACGTTGCTTGGGCACCTCGCCTCAGCGTTGCTTGGGCACATTGCCTCAACGTTGCTTGGGCACATCGCCTCAGCGTTGCTTGGGCACATTGCCTCAACGTTGCTTGGGCACCTCGCCTCAGCGTTGCTTGGGCACATTGCCTCAACGTTGCTTGGGCACCTCGCCTCAGCGTTGCTTGGGCACATTGCCTCAACGTTGCTTGGGCACCGTAGGGGCCTGCCCCCCTTACGGCAAAGCCGCGAGCCAGACTCGTGCAAAAAGCCGCGAGCCAGACTCGTGCACCGTAGGGGCCTGCCCCCCTTACGTTTACCCCCGGTTCGAATATAAACATTCACCGACCAAGCCGCGAGCCAGACTCGTGCAAAAAACCGCGAGCCAGACTCGTGCACCGTAGGGGCCTGCCCCCCTTACGTTTACCCCCGGTTCGAATATAAACATTCACCGGCCAAGCCGCGAGCCAGACTCGTGCAAAAAGCCGCGAGCCAGACTCGTGCACCGTAGGAGCCTGCCCCCCTTACGTTTACCCCCGGTTCGAATATAAACATTCACCGGCCAAGCCGCGAGCCAGACTCGTGCAAAAAAGTCGCGGGCCAGACCCGTGCACCTATTTTATAAAAGCCGCGAGCCAGGCTCGTGCGCCTATTTTAGCCGCGAGACAGACTCGTGCAAATTATCAGCGTGCCAGATCCGCGCACCTATCCTATAAAAACCGCGAGCTCAAGCCCGCGCAAACTCATCTGTAACTTTGAAAATAATCAAACTATGCAGATGCTAACAACCAGACTAACAAGATCGTGCAGATGATAAGTACTATAAATACAATCAAAGAGATACAACCATATCCGGCAAACACGGCTACAAGCAGCTAAAGAAATCACTCCTCATCAGGGCTAGGGTCCTCCTCCTCTGACAGGTCATCAAACCCGAGGCCACTAACATCATAGCCCCGCTTCCGGGATACCATCCTAAGAGCCTTCGACACTCCCTGGCGAAGAGCCAGCTCTCGTGAATCCTCCAGATGAGGCTCCACCTCCTGAGTCCAGATCGTGTCCCGGACCTCCTCGACAATCAAGCAGCGGTCCCGCAGGTAATCAACCGACTCCAGATACTCGGTCAAGCCAGCCGCCTTCAGCTCAGTCTCCCGCTCCACGGAAGAAAGACGCGCTACCTCAGCCCGGCACTGCTCCAGCTCTGCATCCCGACACACCACGTCACCACGGGCTGCCTCTAAGGATCGCAAGGCCTCCTCCAACGCCGCCTTCTCCGCACCGAGATCGGACCTGGTCCTCTCCAGCTCTTCCTGCATCTCTGAGCCAATCCGCCTGAAGCGCGAGATGTCGCGATCTTGCCGTCTCTCCGCCTCCACAAGGGCGCTCCTCGCCTCCCGAAGCTCACTCTGAATGGTCATAAACCCGTCCTTCAAGCTCACGTAATGATTGTTCCATACGTGCGCTATCGATGCCTGAGTCTCCATCTGCAAAAAAAAAAAGGGGTTATGAGTCAGAGCCGCAACCACAGAATGACGCTATATAAGAGGAAGTAAGAAATCCTGCTTACCGCTTGGCTCATGGCCTCCAGAGAGGAAGAGACCCTCTTTCCTTCCGACACCTTTCGAGCTGTGCCTCGCTCCGGAGAAGCCTGGGGGGCAGTAGATCCCAGGACCTCGACCTCCTCATCAGCCGGCTCGCCATCAGCTCCAGATACACAAGGAGCCGCCTCCTCCTGGGGAGCATCCTGTACCGGTGAAGGAGCGGGACCTGGCTCCTCCAGACCTTTAAAAACCAACTTCCTCTTTCTGTTTCGAACAAGAGGAACAGCAGCGGCACGACCAGCATCAACGGACAGCCCGCATAAAAGCAGGCACTTCTCGTCTACGAACAGGGAAATACTGTGCAGAATATTCCCCAGCTCTCGAGCATCTGAAAATCCGAGAACAGGAGAAAACTCCCGCTCACGCCCTTTGAGGCGCCGGCAACGATCGGGTAAAGAGTTCCACACCTCCGGTAGTCCCTCCGGGTTCCTGACATAGCCAAATAAAGTATTCCTATGACGGAGGTCCACCCGGGTCTCGAACTCCAGCCATCTCTTGTTGCTAAAAACTTCAATACGACCTCCGGCATCAACCTGCACCTCACACCACTCCTTGAAAAGGCCCAGGGAGAACTTCGCACCATGCTCTCGGAAGAAGGCAATCAGCCCCATGATCCGCACCATCCCCTGAGGCGTAAACTGTGACACTGGGACGCCGCAAAATTTCAGGATCTGGATCAACTCCTCGCACACCGGGAGACGAAAGCCACTCCGAAGTGACGACTCGCAAAGGGTCATCCAACCCCGAGGCGGATTCTGTACTCGCTCCTCAGGACCTGGGATTCGAACCTCCAATTCGGGGGGCAGGTTGAAGCACCTCCTCCATAAGGCGACATGATCGAGAGTAAGACTCGAGCCCAGTCGCATTGGGCAAATTTGCCCACCACGCCGAGAAGCCTGAAAGAAAAGGAAAAAGCGTCAGTACAAACCACAGACAAATATAAGAGAAGTCCGCCCGCGAGACTAACCGCCGCGCAAACCTCGCACACAGGTAAGCTCCAAGAACACACGCGCAGCAGACCCCGCGGAGCAGCCCACACGACTGCCCCCACGCTGCGGCACGAGCGCGCGCAGGCGCGCGCGCCCTACAACACGCAAGCACGCGCGGGTGCGCACGCCCGGCCGCACGCGAGCACGCGCGAGCACGCGTGAGCGCGCGAACATGCGTGGGCGCGCGCACCCTGCCGCGCGAGCATGCGCGCGCCCTGCCGCGCGAGCACGCGCGCGCCCTGCCGCGCACGAGCGCGCGCGAGCGTGCGCGCGCCCTGCCGCGCGCGGGCGCGCGCCCTGCAGCGCAAACACGCGCGCGCCCTGCCGCGCGCGAGCACGCGCGCGCCCTGCCGCGCGCGAGCACGCGCGGGCGCGCGCCCTGCCCCGCGCGCGCCCTGCCGCGCGCGCCCTGCCCCGCGCGCGCCCTGCCGCGCGCGCCCTGCCCCGCGCGCGCCCTGCCCCGCGCGCGCCCTGCCGCGCGCGCGCCATGCCGCGTGCACCCTGCCGCGCGCGCACCCTGCCGCGCGCGCGCACGCCCGGCCGCGCGAGCCCGCGCGGGTGTGACCCGCGCGCAGCTTTCCGCGCGCACACGCGGCAACCCCGCGCGCGCGAGTGCCGCCCTTCCCCTCCACGCGACTCCCCGCGCCTCTAGCACGCCGATCGCCCGCCTTTTTGGAAATTAAACCTTTGGACCTCATGCTCACCTTAGCACCACCATCGTCACCGCCCACCTCCGCGCCAGTATTCGCCCCAGCCATCGCTCACAGGTACAAGTCGTAGGGGAAAATCCAATTGCTCTCCGTGCGCTCCAAACAAATGGATTTTGGGGGGCAAATGATGGGTTCCCCCTATTTATGGAGAAAACCCATAACCACCGCACACCGGATCCCATTCCCGCACGTCAAATCCCATTACCACACACCGGATCCCAAAAACCGCCGCACACCGAATCCCACCTTCGCACACCGGATCCCACTCCCGCGCGGCGGATCCAAACCACCACGCACCGATCCAAACCACCTCGCGCGGGATCCCAACCGCCCCGCGCGGGATCGCAACCACCGCCAACCACCGACGGCCGACCGCCGCCAACCACCGGCCGGCCACCGCCGGCCGGCCGGCCGCCACGGGCCGGCCGCCGCCCGCCGCCCGCCGGCCGGCCGCCGCCGGCCGGCCGCCGCCCGCCGGTTGGCCGCCGCCCCCTTCATGGCCGGCGGCCATGGCCGGCCACCCATGGCCGGCCACCGCCGTCGCCGCCCTTCACTCTCCACCGTCGGATCTCTCCAAGGCCCTCGCGGCCCTCCGATCGTCTCGCGCGATCACGACCCTTCGATCGTCGCCAACGATCTCGGCCCTCCATTTGGTGGTTATCCGCGATAACCACCGTAACTTCCACTTCCCAAGCCTATAAATAGACCCTCAAGGGTCTTCATTTGGGGCCGATCTCTCATTCTCTCCCAGACTCTCTCTCTCTTCATTTCCTCCTTCCCTCAGAGTTTCTCTCTCTACACTCCGCCATCCCTTTTTACTAACTGTCAGGTTCTTCCTGCGAGCGCCTCTTACCGAGGAAGCAGTGCTACGCCGTTCGAGACGAGCACCCCGAACCAGAGCAGCAAAGTCAAGGCGCTCCGTGAAGTGCTCACCCAGCAAGCGCGCAGCTGCACCAGACGCACAGCAAGGCAATCAACTCCTAAGTGGTGGCCTGTCACCCACGGAGTTCTCTCTCTCTCACAACTGTAACGAGGCGCGGCCTGTCGCCCTCGCATTCTCCAAGAAAGCCCTGTAACAGCACAACATAGTGGATTTCGGCCAGCACCGTCCCGGCCACGTGGTTTTTCACCCTTTGGAGGGTTTTCCACGCTAAAGATCTGTGTGTACCATTTTCAGCATTTTCTCTCTGCAACATTCTGACTGTGTGCGCACTCTACCGCCCGGGCTAAGAAGGACCGAATTGAAACCGGTCTACCGAGGGCGTTGAGAAGCCGCAACAATAATGAAGGGCGGTTGCAAACATCACCCTAAGTAAAAATGCAGCATATATTTTCAGGAATTTTCAAATAATATTTATTTTGAAGGCTTTAATATCTGTAAAATTAATGTTCCAGAGAACACAAAAGACTTTCTGGTTCACTTTAGGTTCACAGCACCGGTCAGAGCCTGCCCGTAACCATTAAAAGCATGCATACCGTGAAGTCTTATCACAGAGGGAAGAAGAAGATCATCCCAGCAATTAATCCTTCTTCGAGAATTACTGACTGAAGCTCAGATTTTCTAATGGCCCCACGCTTCTCATTAATGACCAAACAACCAGAGTTAATACACGCCATTAAAGATTGAGGAGCTCGAAAGATGCAAGAAGCCAGCCTCTTTTCACATGAAGAAAACGAAGAAGAAGAAGAAGAAACAAAAAAGAAGAAGAAGAAGATAAGAATGTGCAAACAAACATCCCCGTACTGCTGATTTACCTTAAAAGATGCAAACAGCACAGCCTCTGTTATCAAATTTACACTATAATGTCAGTCAGATCGAACCAGATTTGCTCGAACACCTTCACGATAACATCATGGTACTCATTCTCGTTCAGCAGCAGGTAGCAGGCCAGCAGCTCCTCCAAATCTTTGGAGCTCCTGATGTTGTTCTCGCTGATCATTTCCACCATGGACTCCCTGAAGTCCTTTTGAGGATCCGTGGAAGATTTCACCACTGCGAACGTTCGCGTGAGCCGCTTCGAGACGCTCTTTCGTGCGGCCTGAACCTTCCTCGCCGTCGCCACCATTCTCGGAGAGTTTGCGCGCATTCGAAGCCTGTGAATTCCCGACGGCGACCTCCGCCTCTGCTGATTCTCCTCCGCCTGATCAACCTCCCCTGTTTCCTTCTTCGCCGGCTTCGTCATAATCGGGGGTAGTTCGAGCTTCAGAGCAGGTAATTCGGAAGCGGAAGCGCTGATCTTGATGCTGCAGATTGCGTCGATAGGTTTTCGCCCGCTGTTCCTCTTCGTTTTCCTCGGTGATTCCTGGGGAAACAGGGTGTCCGAGGCTCTGGGATGGAGAGGCGATCCATGGGGCCTCTCTGCTTCTGCTCTGTTGGAGAAGTAGTAGGAGGCGCGGCTGGGGAGCAGGGCTTCATTTTTGGGCGAAGTGCTCTGCTGGATTTGGAGTTTCTTCTGATTTGTTCTCGGATGATGTGCTCTGTTATGGCCTTTTCGGGCTCTGCTCATGTCTTTGAGCTTGTAGAACCAGGCATTCGGAACCATGTCAGAGAGTTTGAACCTGTAATTGCCCATCTGATAAAAGACTGTAAGAGAGAGTGAGAGAGAGCACAAAATCACTTTTTGTAGACTTTTAGGGACCGCGGGGAAGAAGAAGAAGAAGAAGAATAAGACGCCCAAAAGATTGCGGAAAGTATGGGAATCGTAAGGAATCAATCAATCGCCATGGAAAATATATGGCAGGTGAGCGCAGAAGGGAAAAATCTATGGAGGAGAGGATTAGAAGAAGGAGAAAGTGAAGGCTTTGGAGCTTTCTGGCCGATTCCCGGGAGGCAATTCTCGGTGGGTCGAAGGTGGAGGAGGAGAGGAAGATAAATAGGACAAGAGAAACTCGGGGTGGGGGCCAAAACCATGGGAACAAATAATGTATTGCACTGTGAGCGCATTCGAGTTCTACTGATAGGGTTTTTATTTTATTTTAATATTGGCAGTTGTGTACTGGAGTTTGTCCACACCTAAGCTCCTTTTGGCGCGGCGATCGACAGTGAATGCAGTGGTTATGAATCATCGTCTGTGAATAAATTTTTTAGGTTAAAATAACATTTTTTATTGATTGCTGTCGTACCATTGTTTGTCAAATATGCATTTTATGACGATGATATTTTTGTCCAAACTCATCGGAGCAAAAACTGCGTCAAACTAAGCACTAAGCCTCTAATGACACGAGCCATCTCATTCAATTGTCCCTACAAATAAAATCTTCAGTCTATATACTGTAGCACATATTGTGCACTATAGACCGAAAACAACTGGTTAACTTCTAATATTTTATTATATATATAAACATATATTTTATTAAACGAGTGACAAACACGGGGCTCCGCCCCTACGGCCAACCGCGACAGTACCTCAATTGTTGTAGTGGACGGGGGTCCGTGCCCCGCACTACATTATCCCGGCTAAGATATTGTTCAGACGCGACGGCGCTCCATCCACTCGCAAACCTCTTAGTGTTATACTCCGCCCGTCGCTCATTTTGCAACGTGCACGTGAGTTTATGAGCGATGAGGAGAATACATTTTTTATATTGGTAGTGGACTTTGCCTTATGAGATCAAATTTTTTTATTAAATCTTTTAAGTAAAGAAGTGTAAAATCGAAAAGTAAATGTTTAACCAAATAATGTCTTTCCCCTGTAATATAGTAAGTATAGATATATATAATTTCTTTACTTATATTCATTACATATTATAAGTAATAGCTATAATAAATATAGTAATTAATAGAAAATTTTAGAGATAAAATATAAAACAATACTAAAATAATGAATATTTTTTAGATATGATATTGAAATGAACAAAGATTGAATTTTAGCGCGTGAATTAACCTTGCTTGTTTATTTATGTGCTAAAAATTTCATTTATATTATTTATAAATTTAATTGCACATTTTGTGGATCACAAAAAAGTTATAATATTATTAATATTTAGTTTTAACGTTTTTGTATTCAGTATTTGAGATTCATAAAATATTAAAAAAAATAATTGTTAATTTTGATGGGTACTCATAATAGAGCCTCATATTTATAAAAGAGCTTGGTAGAGATCTTCTTAGAAAGGCAACGAATATTTCCAAAGACGGATATTTCCAAAGACGGATCATTTCCAAAGACGAATTACTTCCAAAGACGGATCACTTCCAAAATCTCTTCTCCCCCAATTTGGCAGGAAAAGTAAGACGCGCAAAGCCGTCACAAACACGACAGAGAGTCCCCCACCCATCGCGGGGGGAATTCCCACCGCCGCGCCGCGTCCCGGAAGGGACGCGGCCAAGTCGCGCCCCCTTGGGGCGCGGCCTTGGCCGCACCCCCTTGGGGCGCGGCCTTGGCCGCACCCCCTTGGGGCGCGGCCTTGGCCGCACCCCCTTAGGGTGCGGCCAAGCCGCACCCCACGCGGGGGTGCGGCCTTAGGGCCGCACCCCACGCGGGGGTGCGGCCTTAGGGCCGCACCCCCTCGGGGTGCGGTCAAAGCCGCACCCCCTCGGGGTGCGCCCGGGCCGCACCCCCTCGGGGTGCGCCCGGGCCGCACCCCCTCTTGGACGCGCCTACGTCGCATTCCCTCAGGATACGGCCGCGCCCACCCCTCCTCGGGGTGCGGTCCGGCGCCCGCTCCTCGCCGAAGGATCCCGGTCCCCCTTTTAGGGGGCGACCCCCCCCCCCCCCCGATTCGCCGTCCGCCCGAGGCGTCCCCGTGGTTCGTTGCGCACTTGGAGCGCTTCAGCACTAGCGCGCGCTCAGAACGTTTCTGAGCGCGATCAGGAAGCTTTCTCACATTTTGTCTTTCCGGCTTCTCACTTTTTGGGTTTCCGGCTTCTCACTTTTTGTCTTTTCGGCTTCTCACTTTTTGGGTTTCCGGCTTCTCACTTTTTGTCTTTCCGGCTTCTCACTTTTTGGGTTTCCGGCTTCTCACTTTTTGTTTTTCCGGCTTCTCACTTTTTGGGTTTCCGGCTTCTCACTTTTTGGGTTTCCGGCTTCTCACTTTTTGTCTTTCCGACTTCTCACTTTTTGTCTTTCAGGCTTCTCACTTTTCAGGAACAGTCAGTCGCCTTTTTCGCCTCCAACGGAACTGCCCGAACTGCCCGAGCTGCCCGAGGGGCAAGGTGGTCATTTACGAAAAATGGCGATCCGAGGGCCCCGAACCGGAGAATATGATTCGTCCACCGAGCATTTATGGAAACTACCAACGACAAAATTACCGGGTCGCCCCCGTCCAAAGCTATAAAAGGAGCCCCAAGGCTTCATTTGAAAGGACCTTGACTTCTGGACCCGGGAGAGCTCCTTGCAGACTTTTTGCGGAATTCTCCTTCGGCGCTTGAAGATCTCCTTCGTGGACTTGAAGATCTTCATCATCCCGAAAGGCGACTAGCCTTCTCACTTCCGAAATGCGACTAGCATTCTCAGAAGAAAAAGGCGACTAGTCTTCTCACTTTCGAAAGGCGACTAGCATTCTCAGAAGGGAAAAAGACTTAGTTTTTCCGAGAGGTGACCTGTCACCCTCGGAGCTCGTTCTCTCTCTCTCCAAATATTATAACGAGCAGCGGTCTGTCACGCTCAAGTTCTAGTTTCCAAGTTGTAACCCCCAGAAGATAGTGAAGTTTGGTCGGCACAGCTCCGGCCGCGTGGTTTTTTACCCTTTCCGGGTTTTCCACGTTAAAAAGTCCCTGTGTACTCAGCAAATCTCTAATTGACTGTTTGCGCGCTTAGTTCGCTCACGAGCTAAGGTGGTTCAAGTGAACCGGTCTACCACGAGCCCTAAGCGTTCCGCAACAGTTTGGCGCCGTCTGTGGGAAAGGATTCCCAAATTCTAAGCAAAGAATTTCCGAGCGCAGTACCCGCTTCGCCGGAATTCTCGGAACCAGCAAGAGTGGACACCTCCCCTGAACTATCTGACGCATACAGCTTCTCAGTTCCAGAGAGCCCGGTGAAAGGAGCGCTCATCACTGCACCCATCCGGCCCCCTTGGCCTGGATCGACTGGCAAACCGACCCCTCCCGCAGGAGGGCAGGATCCGAACGATGACAAATATCAACGAAAGCGATCTCCACTGTCAAAGACAATTTTGGCATACCCAGTTCCGCCATGGCTAAAGTTCCTGCACTATAAGGAGTTCCACGGAGTAGAAGACCCCTACGAGCACATTAACCATTTCTTGGCAACGATGCGGATACACGGACTTCCCGATCAGATCGGATGCAAGATCTTCGCCAAGACACTGCGCGGAGACGCCCTCCGCTGGTATCAAGCCCTGCCAAGCGGAGCGATACATAACTTCACCAAGTTGTCCCAACTGTTCGTCGAGCGGCACGAGACACACTCGACAAAGATCCAAGAAGAAGGAAAGCCCGGTGCAAGCAAACCACCTCTCCTAGGGGAGGAAGAGCGGAACGAGCAAGCGGAGAAAATCGGCACAAATTTTCACCAAGAGCGCCCCTGCGCATGGATGGACTTCACCTTGGACGCAAGCTTAGGGAATCCCCCCTGTGAGCTGAAGAAAGCATTGATAACCCACCGCATCTCCTTCAACGTTCTATTCCTAGCAGCAATAGTTCGGCTCAAGCTCCTAAGCGGAAACCTCAAGCTTAGGGCCAGCGAAGCAGAGCTCCCTGATGGAACTACGGTACCCACAGTAGGAATCATCACCCTCCCCGTCCAAGTAGGGGCTCACGCAGAACCAGTCCAGTACGATGTACAGTTCGTCATCGCCGAAGCAGACTTTCCCTACGACGCAATATTCGGGAGCCTCCTACTGGACGCCATGGACCACGACGTTTTCATGTCCGGACGCATGACCAGCAAAGGAAATATCCTCAGGAGCGCGATGCATGGTTTCGACACACCCACCTCCAGGATCCCCTGGATCAACAGCAACCCGTCGCCGAAATCAAAGTCCGAGAAGCAGGGTGCACGGAAAGGCCAAGCGACTCCTGCAGTAGTTAGAAAAGACAAACTTCAGACACTGACAGGCTCGCCGCCCTTCGATACAAGCCGCAAGAGAAAGGGGCAGCAACAGCAGCTCGAGGAAGCCGAACTGCCCGCTCAGAACCAAGCAGACCGCCCCCGAGAGCCAGCAAGTCAAGGCTCCCGGAGCTTCACCCTGCTGAATACACCACGCGAGCACATATTGTCCGTAATCTGTAATAGCAAGATCATCCACTGGCCCAGAAAGCTCTCCTTGCACAGGGGAGATCAATCCCAGTTTTTCCACTTCCACAAAGGCCGAGGGCACCGAACGGAGCAATGTGCCCGACTGAAAGATGAAATCGAACGCCTTGTCCAATTAGGATACCTGGAGGCCTTCCGCGAAGAGACACAGGAAAAAGGCCAACGAAGGTCAACCGCCAGGCCACTGTCGCCCCCCAAGCTGAACGGCCGAAAAGACTCGAGCAAGCGCAACGCAAACGAAGCTCAACGCTATCTTCTCTCTCAATAAAGCCTGTCTCAGAAACTTGTTAACCCCGGGATCGCAAGATTACACTTGCGCCTGTATCAGTATTCATTTTCTAATAAAATTCTACTTGCTCCAATCCATTCTGCTGCAGGTACCGCTTCGGGGCCCTGCCCTGGGGACTCTGCACCGCCGTCGATTGAAGGTTCGTCTTTCTCCTCCGCCGTCGAGTCCCGGTGTCATAGGGGCCTGCCCTCCCTGCGTTCACCCTCGGTTTGAATACACCCGCTATTCACCGGCCAAAGCCGCGAGCACAGACTCGTGCACCAATGCCGCGGGCACAGAACCGCGCAAAAAAGTCACGAGCAAAGGCTCGTGCACCAAAGCCGCGGGCACAGAACCGTGCAAAAAAGTCGCGAGCAAAGGCTCGTGCACGAAAGCCGCGAGCACAGACTCGTGCACCAAAGCCGCGAGCACAGACTCGTGCAAGAAAGCCGCAGGCACAGACTTGCGCAAACTAACTCTTTATATATGTATACATTTGAAAGCCGCGGGCTCCGTCTCGTGCAAAGCTCATTTAAAAAAAAAAATATGCAGGTACTAACAACCAGGTTAACAGGATCACACAAAGAAGTGAATACAATAAACACGATAACCGCGTCAGCTGAACGCTGCGCACAAAACAGACAACAATACAGAAAGCGAAAAAGCAAAAAAGCCAACTCAGAACGACACACAAGCGAACAATGGTATGGAAAACAAGAAAACAGGAGACGACCAACATCAATCCTCGGCTGCGTCCGAGCACTCATCCTCCGAAAGGTCTCCCGCTCCAAGACCAGCGGTATCACACCCGAACTTCCTCCCCACCAGGCGCAGAGTCTTCTGAATGCCGCGCTGGAAGGCGACTTCTCGCTCGTCCTCCAACAAGGGCTCGACCTCCTTCGTCATGACCTCGGCACGGATCTCCTCCGCCATCTGGAACCGCTCCTCGACAAAAGCAAGAGAATCTCGGAACTCGGCCACTCCGGCCGCCTTGGCATCCTCAAGGCTGCGCTCGACCGACGACAGCCGCTCCACCTCGCTCCGCAGAAAACCCAGCTCCCCCTCCATGCGAAACATCTCCCCATGAGCCTCAGAAAATTGACGAAGCGCATCCTGGGCAAGCGCCTTGTCTCCACCATACGCCTCCTGCAGCTTCTCAACCTGAGATTGGGAAGAAGAGAGGTCCGCCTCCAGCTGCTTGACGCGGGACAGATCGCGATCCCTCCTCTTCTGTAAAGCAGACATGTCCCTCTTCATCACGCTCAGCTCCTCCTGGAGGGAGATGTAGCTGTCCTTGAGGCCCACGTAATAGTCGTTCCACGTGAGAGCGACATTGGTCAGAACGTTCGCCTGCAAACACGAAAGAAGCAATCAGGAAACATAAACAATGAAAGCAAAGACAAGTCAAGACCCAAGAAAGGAGAGCTTCACTTACTGCAGAAGTCATCGCCTGGAGGGATGAGGAAACTCGCCTCGACGGTGTATGAGGAGGAGGTGGCGGCAAGTCTCCCTGCCCGACTTGATCGGCGGCGGGGGACGTCAGAATCTCGACCTCCGGGTCGGATGGGATCGGCTCTCTCCGACAACGACTCGGTCGGCCTCGTGATCGTGGATCCTAGGCTCCGGCAAGGTGGAACACGAACCAGGAACTCCGTTCTTGAAGACAATCTTCCTCTTTTTTTCCACGCTCCAGGGGAACCGCAGCCTCCCGCTCAGGGTCCCAAGAAAGCCCCACCGAAAGCAGTCGACCCTCCTCCACGCAGTTGTGCACGCTGAGCAAAGCCTTCGACAACCCCTCTCGGCCAGGAAAGTTTGGGATAGGAATGAACTCGTCTTCCCGACCGGTCAGCCGGCGACAGCGTCCAGGGAGTGACCTCCAAAGCTCAGGCAGCTCCCAACGATTTCGAACATATCCATAAAGGGTATTCCCGTGCCGATAATCTGTCTTCTCGCCAAAATGAAACCAGTTTTTGTTGCTTCGAACCTCAATCCGGCCGCCCGAGTCAGTGGTAGCCTCGCACCAATCCTTGAAAAGCTCGAGTGAAAAGCGCGCGCTGTGCTCCAGAAAGAGCACCACCAGCCCCATGATATTCGACATCCCGGCGGGCGTAAACTGGGTAATTGGGACGCCGCAGAACCGGAATATTTCGATAGCTTCCTCCGATGGAGGGATGCGGAATCCAGACTTCAGGCAACTCTCAGAAAGTGTCATGTAACCCGTGGGTGGATTCTGGACGCGCTCCTCCGCTCCCGGGATTTTCACCTCAACATTCGGAGGCAATCCGAACCGCTTGCGCCACATCTCGATTCGCGTACCGTCAAGTGAAGAACGTAGGCGCATCGGCCTCGACTGACCGCCCCGCTTTGAAGCCTGCAAGGAAGAGCAAGCACATAAAAACGAGCGTTAAAAAGAAACCGTATCAGAAAATCCAAAATGTTACAAGTCGCCTCTCCGCGCACCAAGCACGCGAACACCGGAGGCCTGCACCGCCAGCCTCACCCGCACGCGAGAAACAGCCGCACGCGAGAAACAGCCGCACGCGAAGGCACAGTCTGCGCGCAGGAGCCCGCGCGCACCGTCCACACGCAGGCATCTCGCGCGCAGGAACAACGCCCGCGCGTCCCACGCGCGGGGGCCGCATCTGCGCGCAGGCGCGCGCAGCGCGGCGCCCGCGCGCGCTGGCGCGCGGGAATCCCGCGCGCAGGGGCCGCACCCGCGCGCAGGGGCGCGCTCGCGCCGGCCGGGCGCCCCACCGCCGGCCCCGGCCGGGCGCAAGCATGCCCGGGTCACCCTCGGAGCTCGTTCTCTCTCTCTCCAAATATTGTAACGAGCAGCGGCCTGTCGCGCTCAAGTTCTAGTTTCCAAGTTGTAACCCCCAGAAGATAGTGAAGTTTGGTCGGCACAGCTCCGACCGCGTGGTTTTTTACCCTTTCCGGGTTTTCCACGTTAAAAAGTCTCTGTGTACTCAGCAAATCTCTAATTGACTGTTTGCGCGCTTAGTTCGCTCACGAGCTAAGGTGGTTCAAGTGAACCAGTCTACCACGAGCCCTAAGCATTCCGCAACAAATTTATTCCAATGTTTATAAAAAATATTAAATTTATTCATGCTTACTAATAACTTCTGTCTTTAGATGCACCAATTCTAGCGTAAAGCTCTATAACTATTTGAAGGGAATTGTTATACGCAGAGTGAAATTGTTTATTTGCAAATTTTTATTATTCGTGATTCTAAAATAAGTGAAGAAAAATAAATAAACAGAAGACTTTCATTATTCTTCATTATTCTTGCAATTACAAGTACTTTATATTAGCAAGAAAACATTTGATTTTTTTTAATCTAATTAGTGAGTTACTTTAAAAGTTTATAGCACAAAGACTATCTATTATACACACATAAAACTTAAAAATATAGTGATTTCAATAAAAAAAACTCTGCATGTTCGTGATAAAATTACAACAGGAAAAAAATTGATTTGAGATTAGAGGCTATTTAATTCAAATAAATGATTAAAATTTTTGATTTACGATTAGATCATTTTGCTCTGTGTATTAATATTTAAAAAGTAACCTAACGTTCAATTTAACTTAGGCTTCGTTTGGCACGGCTTATTTGGTTCGGTGAGTTTGATCAAAAACGCCATTATCATAGAATGTATGTTTGACAAGACAAAAGTTATGACCGTTATAAAGAAACTAAACTAGCTTTGAGCATAAAATGCATGAATTTTTGTAGGTGAGGTTGGGCGTTCACGAACATGACCACGGCGTTCACGACCGCCACCCAATGGCGGGCGCATAAATTTTTCTCAGTGTGGGCGAAGTACACAATTATTCGAAAAAAATAAATTCATAAATATAAGAGCAAATTATTGATAACCCTCTGTATCTTTTACACCATACTCAATACCCCTCTTATCTTTAATAATATATGTATAACCCCCCATATCTTGCTTACCAACGTAAATAATCTCATAAATATTTAGATTTATCATAATTAATAACTCTCTGATCCTTACAAATAGTTATTTTAAACTAAAATTACAAATTTATCTTTTATTAAATTCTTTTTAATAATTTGAAAAAAATTTAAGATTAAAATTAATTTTCACTTACTAATTTTGTTAGATTATTACAATAAAAATTAAATGAAATTGTAAAATAAAATTTAATTAGAAAAATGGGTAACGTGAACAAGTTTTGGTGTGCGTGAGTACGAGGGCATGAAAACAAGTTGGGTTGAAACACGCTTAAAGAAGAGGAGCATTTCGAAAGATCAAATTTTTGGAGTTTTTTTATTTGTGTTTTAATAACAAGTATTGTTGTTTTAATAACAAATATTGATGTGTGTGTGTAAGTAACGAATAATGATGTGCTTTTAATACCACTTATTTTGCAGTTTAATTTGATGTCTATTGGTGTATCAATAAAGAATATTGATGTTAATTGAAAACTTAAATTCATTATTATTTAAGAATTGTTTGAATAACACTACGTCACTTAATCTATTTAAAATATTTTATACAACAATATTGCAAAAAAAATGTTATTTATAAAATAAAATAAAATAATGTAGCCCTTGGTGAGAATTAAACTAATGACTAAGAAGCAAATACATATGCACTAAACCAACTAAGCTAACAATAATATATTGCTAATTTCATTTAGGATGTATTATATGCGCTAAGTAACAAGTTCACCATGACAAAGAACCCATTTTTATTAATCGAAATATACTGTTTTTAAAACTCAGTGTGGGAGGCCACCCACGCTCGCCCATATATGAATCCGCCCCTGCCGCCACCACCACGCCAAACAAAGCCTTAAATATTTATAATATATATATGTAGGTATACGAAAGAGATCGAGAAATAAAGGTGGAACTTCATATTCGTATCCCGAGTATTAATGGCTGTGGGACTCACCAGCTATAAGAAAAATTATTTAAGAGTACGTTGATGCTTGTTACATTAGGAGTCAAGTTAAACCGACAGATTTTTAAGAGAGAATTTTAATTTGTTTTGAAATATAAAATTACGTAGTCGTAGTACCTCTACGGCTCTACCCTACACAGCAGAGAAAAACAAATCCCTGCAACCTCTCCCATCTATACCGTCCAAATCGTGCCCTTTCACGCCTACGGAGATCCTCGCTCCAAAAAAATCACCGGCGAACAATAGAGGCGGGTCTGGCTCTGCGGAAGCCCCGCGAAGCAAATCCGCGCTGAGCTATAGCGAATTAGCGACTGCGGTAGCTTCTGCACGGTGGATTTCCGCAGCTGCAATCGCACAAATGTAGAGATTTCGGCACTATCCTCATGGGCAGACCGACGCTCAGACACACCCGCGCACATGCCCAGGTGTGTTTTCGTGAGTCCAAGAGATATCCCTCAGCCACGTGCCCTAATTTATTTTCGTGAGACTCTCCTTCGGCTTTGGCGAAGACGACGAGCGACATTGCTTGAGGAGTGGAGCGACGGAGGCAGATACTGCATGGGGCAGATCTTTCTCTTTCATGGCTTCGACTATCTGCCTCTACCACGACGGCGGGCGGCAGTGCAGGCATGCAGGGAATGATCTTTCTACTTCGCCAGTTTGCCAATTTAGTTCATTTTTGAAGTGAAGTGGCGCTACATTTAATTTTGGAATTGAATGGCTTAGTTTGGCGTGGTGGTGGCGGTCGTGAACGTTGTGGTCATGAACTGTCATTCGTGAACGCCTGATCTCACCTAAAAAAATTTATGCATTTTATGCTCAAAATTAGTTTATTTTCTTTATAGTGGTCATAAACTGTCTTGTCAAACATACATTCTATGATAATGGCATTTTTGACCACACTCACCGGAGCAAATAAGCCGGGCCAAAGGAAGCCTCAAAGAGAAGAGAGGAGAAAATATTGACAATGTAGAAACAAAGTTAGTACTTCCAAAACAAAACTAAATTTACTGTTTCACTGCGGGTATAAGTTATTTGGAATTTAAAGTCAACAGTTATTTGGTGCGAGCAATAAAATTAATAATTCGATCTATGATTATTTTTGTAAAATTAATATAAAATAAATAAACCTGAATCACATAAATAATAAAATTAATAAGATAAAATAAAAAATACAGTAAGACAAAATAAATTAAAAAAATATAAATTAAAATACTGTATATATAAGAATACAAATGTGATAAGAAATAAAGTATAATCTTGGTACAAAGATGTGACAATTGGATATATTGTAATAACAAATACAGTGCAGTGCAGGAAGAACATATGAAACCACTGAAAAACTGACATCATTGGTCAGATATTTTGAATGTTATTAATTATTATCTCAAAATAGTGAAATCAGTCCCTCAAATTTACATATTATCAGATATCAGCCCTTAAATTTTATTTTAACGCCTACAACTGTAGCCTTCATGTTCTGCTTGCATCAGAATTGCTGTATGAGGAATTGCCCGACGGCGATCTGGCTCACCTTCATGGCTTTATCCGACGACGATGACTTTCACGGCATTTCCAGATATGGATGCATAAGAACTTCCTCCTACTGCAATTCTGATGCTTCAGAGATGTACATAAGAAAGAAATCCCCACATCCACCATCTCCTTATTTTCTGATATCTGATAGTGTTTCTGAAAGATGTAGAAATTCTTTGTAGAGCTAGTACATCTTGGAAGCAAATCTACACGAATTTAAGAAATGGCTTAGCAATTTTATTTTAGTAGAGAACTTTGAGTTGCTATTTCAAATAAATTTGACGCTTCTAATCCTAGATACAATTATGCACAACATGTGATGGGGTTCCCCTGAAAGGTTTCGGGTTGAGCCGGAACGAGTCTTTCTCATCGCAATCTCGCCTGTACCCGCAGAGCGGCACCAACATTTATTGTCGGTCTTAATCTCGCTGCTAAGCACCTTCGCGCTATCGCTCCCGCCTGTTCTACGGGAAGCGCTTCCGCTCGCTCCTGTTCCACGGGAAGCGCTCTCGCTCGCTCCTGCTCCACGGGAAACGCTCTCGCTCGCTCCTGCCCCGCGGGAAACACAATCGTTCTCGCCTGTTCCGATGGGAGTGCTCCCTCTCTCGCGTGTTCCGCGGGGAGCGCTCCCGCTCTCGCCTGTTCCGCGGGGAGTGCTCCCGCTCCCGCCTATTCAGCGGGAAGCGCTCCCGCCTATTCTGCGGGGAGCGCTCCCGCTCTCGCATGTTTCACATGGATCGCTTCAGCTCTCGCCAGTTCAGAGGGGAGCGCTCCCGCTCTCACCTGTTCCGCGGGGAGCGCTCCAGCTCTCGCCTATTCCGCATGGATCGCTCCCGCTCTCGTCAGTTCCGTGGGGAGCGCTCCCGATCTCTCCAGTTCCACGAGGAGAGCACCCGCTCTCGCCGGTTCCGCGGGGATTGCTCCCGCCCTCGCCTGTTCCGCGGGGAGCGCTCCCGCTCTTGCCTTTTCCGCACGGATCGCTCCCGCTCTCACCTGTTCCGCGGGGAGCGCTCCCGCTCTAGCCTGTTCCGCAAGGATCGCTCTCGCTCTTGCCATTTCCGCGGGGAGCGCTCCCGCTCTCACCTGCTCCGCGGGGAGCACTCCCTCTCTTGCCTTTTCCGCACGGATCGTTCCCGCTCTCGCCAGTTCTACGGGGAGCGCTCCCGTTCTCGCCTGTTCCGCGATGAGTGCTCCCGCTCACTCCTGTTCCGCAATGATCGCTCCTGCTCTCCCCTGTTCCGTAAGGACCACTCCCGCTCATCCCTGCTCCGCAGGAGGCACTCCCGCTCCTCCCTGCTCCGCTGGGCGCGCCACCATCATTCATCGTCGGCGGCCACCACCACCACTAGGGAGGCTGCCCAGGTTGCCTAAGGTGACCGGGGGCAAACTCGTCGTAATCTCAAAATGGGCAATATGTGTGCCCCGAATCAAGCATTCTCATTCGCTCGTCCAATGATCAACATGGCGCAGTGACCGGAACGCCCTCCTCGAAAATAATAAATGGGAGATCAGGCCTCCATTTGAAAGGACTTTTGGCTGGAGACAAGAATGAGCTCTTGAGTTTTCCTGTGAGTATTCTTTGAAGATCTTCATCGCCTTTCAAGCTCCCCTTAAAGATTTCCATCGACATTCCAGCTCTTCATCAAGGACTTTTCAAGAATCTCGGCTGGCCTCCAAACTCTCCGGCACGGACCCCCTTGATCCGGACTACTCCGCAACTCTCTGCTCCAGGCTGCTCCGCAGCGCTCCGCTCCAGGCTGCTCCGCAGCGCTCGGCTCCATGCTGCTCCGCTCCAGGTTGCGCCGCATCACACCGCGCCTCTCCACGCTGCCCCGCAGCGCTCTGCTCAATGCTGCCCCACGTGTGCTACACTCCAGGCTACTTCACACAACATTGTTCAGGACTGCTCTGCCAAGTTCCACGCTCAAGGATTTTTCTGAGCACGCTTCACCACGCTTGGCTCTCGAGGACTTGGGGGATTTAACAAAATCTCTGTAACGTGCGGTAACTTATCACCCTCGACAAATAACTCTCTGTAACTCACAACACTAGTGGATCATTCAGAACTGGACTAGGCCCCGTAGTTTTTTCCCTTTCCAGGTTTTCCACGTAAAAATATCGATGTTTACTACTGGTTCTCTCTTTTGACTGTTTGCGTGTTCGACTCACTCTCGAGCTAAGGCGGTTCAGCTCGACCGGTTTAGGAGAGCATTGAACGACCCGCAACAGTTTGGCGCCGTCTGTGGGAACAATGTTCCCAACTCTCTGAAGATTCTTGGAAGATAGTGTTCATCAGCAGTACTCTTGACCAGCAGTGATGACCAAAAGAAGCACATGTGCTGTCGACGGGACAACTCCTAAGATGCATGCCAAACACGCTCCTGACAACTCGCTCTCCTGTGGCGTGTTGCCGCTTGAAGGAGTCGGTGTGGCGGCGACAACTGCTGTTGAGGAACATGTGGGCGTGATAGAAGAGTGACATACCGAGATGCTTGTGCTACAGAGGAACCTCGAGGCCACCCACGCCCCTATTCCCGTTGCTGCCCAAATTGCTCAGTCTCTGCCTGATCATGTTCGACCTAAGAATGCCGCCCGCACGGAAGTCAATGCCAAGGATGAAATTTCCAATGCTGATAGTTCTTCCCACCCGGCTCAACTCGTGGGGCATCCGGAGGGAGTGCGCGAGATGATCGAGGAGGAGTACGGTGTCGGGAGGCGACAGGTTGTAGTTGCACGATGACCCATTCGACAGGGCTCTCTGTTAACTCCACAGGTGCTAGCACACACCTTCCCACATGGTTTTAAACTACCGAACATCGAGGCTTATGACGAAACAGACAATCCGATGGAGCACGTCAACCATTTTGCCACTATCACGAGGGTCTATAATGCCTCCGACCAGCTTTTGTGCCAAGTGTTCCCGACAATACTAAAAGGACAAGCCCGCACCTGGTTCCACTCCCTGAGGGAAGGATAGATAGACAACTTTGCAGAGATATCTCAACTATTCGTCGCCCAGTTCATCTCAAACCATCGGGCTGTTCAGGATCCTTCTCACCTGTCAGGAATACGTCAGGATGAGAGCAAAAATCTCAAGAATTTTTCCGCCGCTTCATTACTGAGGCACGACAGATCCCGGGGGTCGATCCCGAGCTTCTACATGGCATCTTTCTAGGAGGCCTACGACCAGCTGGCAGCTTCTACTCAGCCTTAATGAGGGAGAATGTGTCTAGCTATCCAAACCTCATACACTGGGATGAAGCTCGGATTGTAACGGACGAAGCAATCGAAGCACATCGTCAACAGTTCCAAGGAAGCTTGAAAAGGAAAAATGACTAGGAGACACTGTCAGATCCTGGGAGAAGCAGCGAGAATCATGAAAACCCTTGCCAAGACCTGGGAACTCGACAACACCAAGACTACACTCCCTTAAACACCACCCGGACCAACGTGCTCCTTGTCATCCGCGATAGTCAAGAGCTTCGTATATGGGAGGGGGTCTTCAAAATGGACCTGAAGCGAAAGACCCCTTTATCCTTTGAGGAGTTGATGGAGCGGGCGGCAGAAGAGATCGAGGGAGAGGCCGCCAACCCCGAGTTTGCAAAGAGGTTGGCGAGGCTGAGCGAGCCAAAGGTGAGGTAGCAGGAGGGAAGAAGAAGGGATGAACCCAGAGGTCAGGGGTTTCGGGGGCAGCAGCGGGATTGGGGGTATCAGGAGCCCAATAACCGGCTGGCTTGGAGGCCCTAGGAGGGACCGACTAGAGGTCAGGAAAGAGATCACGAGCGAAGAGGGGAGGGGAGGGCCAATCATCCGGGATGGAGGCAAGGCCCCAGACCACCTCACCCCCCTCGGGAGCAAGCCATGGCAGTGGACCGAGGAAGAGGAGGAAGAGGAGGCAGGGTGGCATTGACCTATTGTGACTTCCATCAGGAGGAAGGTCACGCGACGGTCACCTTCCCGGAGTTTCTGTAGATGAGGGGAAGAGGTTAACAGTAGCAGCGACCAGTGAGAATTGAAGAAGTGCTACCCGGAGAGGAAGAAGATAGATGCGAAGACAGGACAGACGTAGGAGCCAGGGGAGGGATCAGAGTGATCCATGGTGGGGTGGGAATAGAAGCGAATCACCAAAGAAGCTTCCAGACGATGTTCAGGAGGAGCGTCGTGTCGACCTCCCAAACCCCACCCCCTTCGGAGAAGCTCACCTTCTCGTCAAAGGATATGCCAGACTTCGAAGACCCGTTCTGTGATGCCTTGGTGATCCAGACGGCGATCGAAAACTTCACGGTCCCCCGAATCTTTGTCGACAACGGGAGCTCCATGAATGTGATCTTCAAGAAAGCCTTTGACGCGCTGGAGGTGGAAGCGAAGAGGGTGCAAGCCTCAGATGGACCCTTGTTTGGGTTTTCAGGGGAGAGGAAGGAGGTCGAGGGAGGAGTCGCCTCCAGGTGACATTGGGAGGGATCCCCCGAAACAGTCGGTTCGTCATTGTTGACGTTACGAGCAACTACAATGCCAAATTCGGACGCCCTCTCATCAACACCTTCCGGTGCATTCCCACGTCCTTCCATCAGTGCTTGAAGTTCCGCAGTGGAGGAGTCCAGGTCCGGATCCGGGGGCATGCAAAGGTGGCGAGGCAGTGTTATGTGACTGCCGTCAACACCATCTCTGGATGGCGGAAGTTGAAATGGTGGATAGAACGATAAGAGGGCCGGAGGGGCCAGAAGGAGAGGAGAAGGAAGAAGAGGAGAAAGAAGGAGAAGGTGTTGGGTATTGTATCCACAATAACCTTGATTTGTAGGAATTCATCCTTGAACCAAGATTGAATTGCTTGTGTATTTGATATGCTTTTGTAGTATTGTTCTTGCAGGTTCACATAGCTAAGTGTAGACCAATGTCAGGTCACAATGGGTCAATAAGCACAGTTTCATACAATGTAATTCCTCATTGTGTGGGACATGGTGTTGACTCATGTGTGATCTCTCTATTGGGATACACTTCATTTTCAAGTCAATTGAAGCTCATGGCTTGGAGGTGCAGCTGGTGTCCAAGTGTGGAAGAAAGAAAATTTTTCCTGAAAGTTTTCCTAAGTCAATTTTTCGAGAAGTTAAGGTATTTCTCGAGAGATTCAATTGATTTCTCGAGAAGTCCTTATGAGCTTTCGAGAAATCCTTGTAGCTCTCGAGAAGTCCTTATGAGCTTTCGAGAAATCCTAAGTGTTTCTCAAGAAGTCTTTCTCAGCGGTTCTATCCCTTCTGAAGTATTTCTCGAAGTATTATTTCTCGTGAAGTCAAGAGTTCTCGAGAAGTCTTTCAATCCTTCGAAAAGTTTGTTTTATCATTTCTCGAGAAGTCTATCATTTCTCGAGATGTCTATTCCTAGCCTCTGAAATTTTCTTCCATGATTTTTCTCGAAATCAAGCTGCTATCTCTCGAGATGTTATACATTTCTCGAGAAGTTTGATTCTCGTTCTTCTCGTGATTTTAATCTATTTGACGTTACTTCTTTTACGTCTGTTTGACGTGACGACTTTCTTCGTTTCGGTTAAGGTTAATCCTTTTCTAATTCTTATCATTAAGCCTTTGTCTATATAAGGCTCTCTCTTAGGATTAATCTTAATGAGTATTATTATTGATGAATCATTAATTTCTTCCGTAACCTAATCTCTCCATCCGATTCAAGAAGAACGAAAAGTGCCGCGCTCGTCGCCAATTGTTGGAGATCGATCTGAAGTTCTGATTTATCGTCTCCATTGGAAGAAAAGTTTCGATCGATCCTCGCTCCATCATCTACTGTATTTGTTGGATCGAATCGAATCGTAGAAGATCAGATCTGTGTCATTTTCAAGTCTTCCTCATCGACATCACGTCAAAGCCATTCAAGTCTCAAGAAGGAAGAAGATCTCTAAGGAGTTTTCAGATCTGTTCGTGAATTGATAAGTGTTATATCATTATTTAATTTCATTTGATTGTAGGAGAGGTTTTCTTCGAGTTGTTGGAGAGGTGTTCTCCGAGTTGTAAGAGAGGTTCTCTCTGAGATTGTAGGAGATTTGTCTCCGAGTTGTAGGAGTGTTGACTCCGAGATTGTATGATCATTCTTGATCTGAGTTATAGTGAAGTAGTCAAGTCTAGCTGTGGTGCTAGATTGGCGAGGCCGGCAAGTGGAGTACCCAAGAACGGGGAACCACTATAAATCTCTTGCGTCGTCTGTGATTTTGATTTGCTTTCTGTGCATTCTTTTTATCAAGATTTTTTTTATTTCGCAAAAGACGCAGTTATCGCTTATTCACCCCCTCTAGGTGATTTAGATTGGCAACTAGATATTATAATTGGCATCAGAGGGACGCTGTTCGTTGCTAGGTTAACATCTTGAGCAGGATCCATACATTCTAGTTGCTAGCAAATCATGGAAAAAAGCAAGGAATCTTCCTCGTTGAAATTGCCAATATGCACAAAGGCTAATTTCCCTATGTGGAAAGAAAGAGTCAAATTTTACATGGAAGCCACAGACCTAAGAATTTTCCAAGTCGTGGAAGAAGGCCCTCATGTGCCAATGACTGCCTCAACAATTGACCCTACCGTTCAAGTTCCAAAGAAAATGATGGATTTAACAAAGGATGAAATCCCTCTTGTTGCCCTTGATAAAAAGGCGGAAAATATTATTGCTAGTGCGGTGGACGACTCCATGTTACAAAATCTAATCCACTGCAAGTCAGCCAAAGATATGTGGACATCCTTAATAGTTCTTATGGAAGGTACTGAAGAAGTAAGGGATGACAGAAGATCTCTTCTAAATCAAGAGTATGAGGCATTCAAGCAAAGTAAGAAGGAGTGCATTGCCGATGCATACGAAAGATTCTTCAAATCGTTAACGACCTAAGAAATTATGGTCAGGAATTTACTAATGGTGAACTGAATGACAAATTCCTGCGATCCCTGACGAAAGACTGAGATAGCAAGATAGTTGCAATAAGGGAGTTTGGAAAATTACCAAACCTAGACCCACAGATTCTGTTTGGGAAGTTATTATCCCATGAGATGCAAATGAATATTCGCAAAACAGAAGAAGACGGGAATAGGATTTCAAGCAAGGAAAGGACCTTGGTTTACAACCCTGAATTCGCCGAGCGAACCCCCGGGACCCAAGAGGTCTTTAAGACCTGTTTTTCCTACAATGGCTTAGGACAAGAATAGGGGGGGGGGGGGTAAATCAATCATCCCTTGTTAACCATGGCCGGCTCAGACACGGCCGCTAGCGCCGGCGGTAGCGCTACCGCCGGGCACTAGCCCTCCTCAGCCGTCTCAACGGCACCGCTGAGACCGCTCGGACGTCTCGCAAGGATGCTGGGACGAGTCGCTAGCGCCGGCGGTAGCAATACCGCCGGGCGCTAGCCAATCTCGCCCTCGCCCAGCAAAGAGGGGGCGGTTAGGGGGAGGGGCGGCCTGCCCCCCCTCTCGCCCTCGCCCAGCAGAGGGGGCGGAAAGGGGGAGGGGCGACCTTCCCCCCCTCTCGCCCTCGCCCAGCAGAGGGGGCGGAAAGTGGGAGGGGCGGCCTGCCCCCCTCTCGCCCTCGCCCAACAGAGGGGGCGGAAAGGGGGAGGGGCGGCCTACCCCCCCCCCCCCCCCCCTCCTCTCGCCCTCGCCCAGCAGAGGGGGCGGAAAGGGGGAGGGGCGGCCTGCCCCCCATCGCCCTCGCCCAGCAAAGGGGGCGGAGAGGGGGAGGGGCGACCTGCCCCCCTCTCGCCCTCGCCCAGCAAAGAGGGGGCGGAGAGGGGGAGGGGCGGCCTGCCCCCCCCTCTCTCCCTCGCCCAACAAAGAGGGGGCGGAAAGGGGGAGGGGCGGCCTGCCCCCCTCTCGCCCTCGCCCAGCAAAGGGGGCGGAGAGGGGGAGGGGCGGCCTGCCCCCCCCCCCCCCCCCCCCCCCCCCCTCTCGCCCTCGCCAACCAAAGGGGGCGGAGAGGGGGAGGGGCGGCCTGCCCCCCCCCCCCCCCCCCCCCTCTCGCCCTCGCCCAGCAGAGGCCGGCTCCTGGGTCTCACTCGCCCCAGTTAGGGGGCTCGCCGAGCCTCGCGAGGTCCCCCCCTCTCGCCCAGTTCTGGGGAAGGGGGTCGGTCTACGTTTAGCGCTTCAGAACAGTGGGATTTGACTATTCGCAGGCCAAATCCGGGGGCATTTTGGTAACTTCGCAGACAGTTTTTGGTTATTCGCAGCCCAAATCCAGAAATCCTATAAATAGGACCAAGGGGGCACCATTTGGAAGAGGATTCTAGGCTAGCTCTCTCCCTCTCTCTTTCCCCCCACTTTCTCTCTCTAGTGGGTGAGGAGAGCCTCCAGTGGTGCCCAAGCTTAGTAGTGGCTTGGGAGGGGAAGTTCCTAAGGGGCTTCCGGGTATGTGGCGGGACCTCCCCACTAAGCCCTTGGTCCAGTCCTTAGTTCCTCAACCTTCAACCTAGAGCTCTCCCTTGGGGGGAGTAAGGGTTGGTCGCCCCACACCTTGCTGAGGGCCCCGAACTCCACAGAGACCGAGAAATCGGTTTCAACACTTGGCTATGAAGGCCGAGAGTTCCAGAAAAAGCAGAGCCTTGTCTCCAATTAGAGCACAAGAATCTGATGATGAAAAAGAATCTGAAGCCGGCTCCTCCAGTTCTGAAATGTCTGATGGGGAGTTTTCTCTAATCTCACGTCAGTTCAAGAAACTGCTTAGTAAAAGAAGGCACATGAAGAACAAGTTTTCCTCCTCTGACTATAGACATTCTCGACGTGATGGTGATCATCACAGAAATGGTTCAAGCAATCATGACAGGTATAAGACTAAACCTGGTAAACATATTTCTTCTGACATAGTTTGTTATTGCTGTAATAAGCCAGGGCACATGATCGCTGAATGCCTTTATAAGAAGAAAGAGGATGGAAGAAAAGATGAAAAGAAATCCACCTTCGTGAAAAAGAAGACTGAAAGAAGCCTAGTCGCCAAAAAGTCCCAAACTTTAAGCGACAGTGACTCAGAGAAATCAAGTAGTTAATAAGAAGCCTACTTCGGGCTGTTGGCCATGACTGATGATGAAGAAGAACCTCCATATACCGGGAAGGTAAATTCTCACACCATCTTATCTGATTCTGATTATGCCTCAGTTGAACAAAAGGATTACCCCTCAGATGATGACTCAAATCTCATGACCCAATATACTGAAATGCTTAAAAGCTTTGACAAATGCCGAAAGGTAGTCAAAATTCAGGCCAAGGAGATCATGTCTCTCAAAGAAGTGGAATCTAATCTGAGAAAGGAAGTTGAACAACTTTCTTCTTTCAGAGAGGAAATCCAAGTCTTGAAAGACAAGATCAAAAGCTCGAATGAGCTCCTTGATCGGAGAGAGAACTCAATCAAAGTTCTGGAAGAACAGCTAGCCACTAGAAGAGGCTAGTTGAAAAGTTTTCACAACCTAAAACTATTCTTCCAATCATTGATACTTTCTCTGCTAAAGCAGGTAGCCGTGGTTTAGGTAATGTGGCTGGTCCTAGTAATTCTTCTAAGGGCAACCTTGCCAAGAAGAAAGATAAGAATGCTAAGAAAGCTACCGTCGAAGAGAAAGGGAAAGCCCATCAAGATCAAGTGGCATTTAAGAAAGTTTTCTTTCCTACAAATGTCTATGATATGGAGAGCACTTATGGTCACTTGACACGACCAATTAATTTTGCGCCTGTCAATGACTATAAGGGGTAGGCTCATCCTCGAAACCTCGATGAAAGTGCTTTCAAGGCACCTTATCAAGAGATTAATCTGAGAGATTATGGTCCTTATGTTCATGGTCTGAGTGCTATGAGAGCACCAATAGTGAAGGCTGTTGCACCCAATTCTAAGGAGAAAGCACTACCATGTGTGTGTTGTACTCATCTAGAAGGATTGCTCCTGCCAAAACTAACGTTCAAAAAGTTAAGCATATGAATACTAAGAGACGGTACAACAAGTTTAACTGTTGGTGTTGCGGCAAAATAGGTCACTTTGTCGTAGATTGCTGGTTCAATTCCACTTATTCTAAGAGACCACAAGTTAACATTGCAAGAAAGACCGCTCACAATGTTAGTGTTTAGCGTGGTGCTCAACTAACGAGGGACCAAGGACCCAAATTAGTTTGGGCTCCTAAGGCAAAATAATTTGTTTTTGCAGGTATGTCCAAAGGCCAACAAAAATCCTATCTGGTATTTGGACAGTGGTTGTTCTCGGCATATGACCGGGACAAGAAGCCTTTTGCAAAATTTTATTCCAGTTGAGAACGGTCCAAAAGTTATTTTTGGCGGATCTGACAGAGGAATAACAAAAGGCTACGGTATGATTACTAACGGTAATGTATCCTTTTCAGATGTAGCTTATGTGGAAGGATTAGAACATAATCTGATAAGCATAAGTCAACTTTGTGATAAAGGATACATAGTTGATTTTCGTAAAGATAAGTGTTTGATAAAGTCGACTGAAAATCTAGAAACGATTTTATCAGGCACTCATTGTAGAAATATATTTTGTTTAAATTTTCTTTGTTTATCCTCTTCTACACCAGTGTGTCTTTTAGCAAAAGATAGTGCATCTCTTGCTGACCAATGACACAAGAGATTTGCACATATTAATTTCAAAACTATAAATAAATTATTTTCACAAAACTTAGTGCGTGATGCGCCAAATATTAAGTGCATTAAAGATAGACCTTGTCATGCTTGTGTAAAAGGCAAGCAAACAAGAGCTACCTTTAAGAGCATAATTGGCAAAGATTCAACTAGGTGTTTATACCTACTTCATATGGACTTGTTTGGTCCTTTGCAAATTAGAAGTTTAGGAGGTAAGTCTTACACATTGGTTATTGTAGATGACTACTCACGTTTTGCATTTGTATTCTTTCAAAAACACAAGTCAGATACCTTTGATATTTTCACTAAGTTTGTCAAGCAAATCCAGAATGAATTTGAATATTCGATGGTCAAAATCAGAAGTGACCATGGAACAGAATTTGAATATGGAGCCATGACAGATTTCTGTGAAAGCCTTAGTATCTTTCATGAATTTTCCTCTCCTCGAACTCCACAACAAAATGGGGTAGCTGAGAGAAGGAATAGAACACTCATTGAGGCTTGCAGAACAATGTTGAGTGACACTTCACTACCCGAATACTTTTGGGCTGAAGCCGTCAATACTGCTTGCCACGTGCAAAACATAGCACTCATAAATAAAAACCATGAAAAGACTCCTTATGAACTACTAAAGGGCAAGAAACCAACCATTTCTTATTTCAGAATCTTTGGCAGTAAATGCTTTGTACTTAATAATGGAAAGCATTACAAAACCAAGTTTAGTGAAAAGAGCTTTGAAGGTATTTTCGTAGGCTATAGTAGCCATAGTAGAGCTTATAGAGTTTTTAATAAGAAAACTCTAGTTGTAGAAGAATCCATTAATGTTGTATTTGATGAGACGAGTATGCTACATAACAACTCCTCTAGTGTTTCTGTTGAAGATGCAGGTTCAAACTTACAAGTCTTACGCTTGGAGAAGCCAGTTGAAGAAGATGCTCAAACTTTCGTCAAGATCCCTCCCCCAACCTCAACTGAAGAGGAAGATCATCTTGATGAAGAGCCAATCCAAGTGGAGGAAGACACTTCAGTGGTAGAAGAAGCTCCTGGTGCTCCAAATAATGCGAGGAATCTTGAATTCAGACATCTGAGGGATCATCCTATTGATCAGATCATAGGAGACCCTCGTGAAGGCATAAGAACTAGAAGAGGTACTATTAATGAAAACATGCATTTGAGTTTTCTCTCGCAGGTTGAACCAAAGAAATTCCAAGATGCAAATTAAGACCCTCTTGGATAATTGCAATGGAAGAAGAGTTGAATCAATTCAAGCGTTGCAAAGTGTGGACTCTAGTTCCAAAACCCAAGGATAAAAATATCATTGGAACGAAGTGGGTCTACAGAAACAAGTTGGATGAAGACGAAACTATCATAAAGAACAAAGCCAGACTTGTAGCAAAAGGTTACAGACAGGAAGAAGGGATCGACTTCAATCAAACTTATGCTCCAGTAGCAATACTCGAAGCGATCATGCTATTTTTAGCCTATGCTGCATTCAAAGGATTCACCGTATACCAAATGGACGTCAAGTCAGCTTTTCTGAATGGTAATATAAAAGAAGAAGTATACGTTGAACAACCTCCAGGTTTTGTAGATTCTGAACATCCTGATTATGTTTATTTACTGCGAAAAGCTTTGTATGGTTTGAAACAAGCTCCTCGAGCTTGGTATGAGACGCTGTCTAACTTTCTTTTTGAGAACAAGTTCACAAGAGGAAAGATAGATAAGACATTATTTCTTAGGGAGGTAAAAGGCAAGATTTTGCTAGTGCAAATTTATGTCGATGACATTATTTTTGGCTCCACGGACGACAACCTTTGCAAGAAGTTCTCAAAACTTATGCAAGGGAAGTTTGAAATGAGCAGTATGGGTGAGCTGAAATATTTCTTAGGACTTCAAGTGAAACAATCTAAAGATGGAATTTTCATCTCACAGACGAAGTTCACCAAGGAGTTGGTTAAGAAATTTGGACTGGAGAGTGCAACCTCTATGAGGACTCCAATGAGCTCAGCTATGTATCTGGACAAGGATGAGAAAGGGAAACCTTCCGATGAAACCAAGTACAGAAGCATAATTGGCTCTCTGCTCTACCTTACTGCCATTAGGCCTGATATAATGTTCTCTACTTATGTATGTGCTAGATATCAGGTGAACTCTAAGGAATCTCACTATACTGCTGCAAAGCGAATTTTGAGATATCTTAAGGGTACACCAAATCTTGGCTTATGGTACCCAAGAAGTAATGATAGCGAACTAATAAGTTTTTCAGATGCAGATTTTGCAGGTAGCAGAGACGACAGGAAAATAACTTCCGGAACATGTCAATTTCTCGGAAGAAGACTTATATCCTGGAGCAGCAAGAAGCAGAATTGTGTTGCAATTTCAACCGCCGGGTCAAAATATATTTCTACAGGCATTTGTTGCGCACAACTTCTTTGGATAAAGAATCAGCTTGAAGATTACAACTTGAAGTTTAAAGAAATTCCAATGTTTTGCGACTCCTCCAGTGCTATAGCAATTGCAAATAATCCAGTCTCGCACAACCGGACAAAGCATATTGAGTTAAGATACCATTTCATCCGGGAGCATGTGGAGAATGGGGACATCAATCTATGCTATGTCCCTACGGATAAGCAAGTTGCAGATATTTTCACGAAGGCGCTGAATAAGACCAAGTTCTCTTTCTTCAAGACAGAACTTGGAATGCTCAACATGGAGTAATTCAAGCCAAGAAGAAGTCAAGAAAATAGATAGATCGTCAAACGTTCTAATTCTAAGGGAAGCACAGGTCTACCATTTTAGAAGAAGAAAAATCTAAGTCTTCATTGGATTTCTCGAGAAATGGAGTTAAATTCTCGAGAAATGCTATGTCTCTGGTGAAAATGGATGAAGACATAATTTTAGCTCTTTTCGAGAAATGATACTTTACTTCTCACAAAATGGGATTGCACTTCTCTAGAAATGGGTTATCCCTCGAGAAATGAGCTTGCGAAGATAGATCGACAGAATTTTTGGATTTCTCGAGAATTCAGACAACTTCTCGAGAAATAGATCTTATTTTTCGGAATTCTATTTTTCTATTTCGAGAATGCGAAAGGTCAGGTACACGTGTTTATTTTCTTATATATTAAATAAAATTCATTTAAAATTGTCACATCAAATCAAACTATAAATAGACAACCGAAATGAATTAATGTTCACGCGAGATCATCTTCCGTTCTTCTCGAAAAGCCGCCGACTGTTCATTTTCCCTTCTCGCGACATCTGATTTCTGGTTCGTCCCTAGACGCGATTTCTCTCTTTCAGCTCTCATTCTTAATCTCCTCTCGATCAATGACGCCTCCTTCAAAGCCTAAGATCAACGTGGGTAGTGAGCTGGTGCGTGCAGGCCTCAGTTCGATCTCAGATGAGTTTCTGAATCTGTTCTATCTTCTAGATGCAGTAGGTTTGACCATTGTTCTTGAGCATCCCTGTCAGATTTTATTCAAAGAAGTAGAGGAATTATTTATCAACATCAATGTTCACAAGGATGGGAAAAGAATGAAATCTACAGTGGGCAATTTCAAGGTCAAGATCAGCCCTAAGTCTCTATCCAAATATCTGAGACTGCCAGTGGTAGAATCTGAGGACATCCTAGAAAATGCTGATTGGGTTAAGGCAGTAATTTTCTGTGGAATAGATAAAGCAGCTACAACAGTTAGAAGGCAGAAAATGAATGATGAAGGAAAGTTGTTGGTAGACATCATTTCCAAAGTGTTGCTGTGTAAAACAGGTAGCTTGGGTTATGTCTCAGCAGATGTCTTCTGCTTGATGACAACAGTGATCTGTGGGAAGAAGTGTAACTGGGCAAATTCTTTTCTCCAAGATTAAAGACAGCATTCTGGCTCCAAATTTTGCAAGAATACTGTCACTATATCTAAATCAGCTCAACCAATAGGTTTTTGACATGTCCAAAGGAGCAATCCTTCACCATCTGAAGAAGATAGATGTCTCCACAATAAAGAGGTGGGACATTAGGATTATAAAGCCAACTGCAGGTGCAAGTTCCCAGGGGGAGCCACTTCCTTCTATTTCTTCTGAACCTCAGAATGTGAATCAAGCTCCAGCTCCATCTGCTACTCTTCCTCCAGTTGTCACTTCAACCCCAGCTCAACCACCAGCTCAACAACAAATTCCAGATCCACCTCAATCATCAATTCCACAAGACACCATTCCATCTGAAGAGCCAGTTCTTCCTCCACTCTCAGCTCAGGTTCCATCTGATACAGTTATTTCTGCTGATCCAGCTATTCCAAATGTACAAGATGATCAAGACACTCATATGGAAGACACTCCTCTTTTAGATGATGATGTAGTTAAATCACCACTTCCTCCTCCAGAGGCTGATGTAGAAAAAGTTGATTCCACTATTGCATAAGTTGTAAATGATATTCAATAGGATGTTGTTGCAGAGCACAGTACCAGTGACCACATGGCAGGGTCAGGTGCTGATTTTGATTTCTACAATGAAGCTGATAATGATTCAGTTCATAGTTTATCTCCTCCCCCAGTGCATGTCAGGGGGAGCAAGTAGGCCTGTAATGGTTCGGCTTGGTTTGGTTTTCCAGTAAAACCGTAAACCGAACCACCCTATGTGGTTCCAAAAATTTGGAACCGAACCGAACCGCCAAAACATTGAAACCGAACCAAACCAAACTGAATGGTTCGGTTCGATTTTGGTGGTTTAAATAATGTGATACAAGCTGAAAACATGAATTAAATAATGTGATGCAAGTGATTCCTGAACAGTGAACACAATTCCTAATTTCCTATCACCTAACCATTTTAGGACTCCAAAATCAAATCTTTTAATTAACCAATAATATATAAAAAAGTAGACAACTTAGATGTATTGTTATTCAAGCTGAAAACAAGAATGTAAAATGAAATATTCATCAACATTGTTTGTTTGGAGAAAGATCTAGATCTTCCGCTGCTTCGGTTCTTCCGCACTTTGGGGCTGGCGGGCTGCTTCTTCCGCACTTGGAGAGTTGGAGGCTTGGAGCACACGGATCAAATATAAAATAATGTATATATAAAATATAATATAAAATAATGTAATAATGTATATGTACATTAGGCTTAATTTTAATCAAATATAAAGTATATGTACATTAGGCGAGTGTTCTTTACATAGATATAAATAGTTTTATGAAATATAAATAGTTAAATAGAGTACGGTTCGGTTCGGTTCGACTCGGTTCGGTTTGCCACGTAAAACCACGAACCGAACCGAACCGTACGGTTTTTCTAAAATCAAAACCATAACCGAACCGCGGCCTACTGAAACTGAACCAAACCGTGCGGTTTGGTTTGGTTCGGTTCGGTTTGGCGGTTCGGTTGGTTTTTGCTTACAGGGCTAGGAGCAAGAGTCTTGTTTGGAGTCCAGAAAGAATGCTCAAGGAGAGCAAGTTGGTGGAGAAGGTGAGAAGGTCAAAATTTCTTCTCCTAAAGTTATAAGTTCTGTGATTCTTGAAGAACTTCCAGAGGATTTTCAGCCTGCTTCTATCCCTCCTCCATTGTTTGAAGAAAATTCTTTGATAGGTAAGATAGAGATGTTGCTTAAAAAGCAAAGTGATAAATTTGATTATTCTTTTAGAGAAATTCATGCTAGAATAACAATGTTGAAAGAGAAATGAATAAAAAGCTAGCGGAATCCAAAGCAAGTACTGATCAACTCAAGGAAGTTGTTATTCAGGGTGGAAAAGTAATAGATCACACCATTCAGGGTGTAGGAAGAGTTCTGGATGAAGTTTTACAAGTCAGAAAAACACAGGAATCCATGACTTCCAAGGCTGAAGAGAACAATTTTAAGGTTATTGATGAGGTAGGATTGTTTAAAGAATCTGTTATCCAAACCCTTACTGTAGAAGTCAGAAAGGGGAGGACAAGATGACAGAATTTTTAGATCATTCTTTATCTGAATTTCAAAAGAATTTGGGAAATCAGTTAGAGCAGTTATCTTATGGTGTTCAAAGGCAGATTGCAGATATCAATGATTACACCTCCAAGATTGCAGTTTGGCTCCATCATGAGATCTTTCCTGAATTGGGTATTGACCCTGATCAGCCTCCTCCTCAGTTTTCTTCCAGGCCAGCAGGGCTGCAAGATGATGCTCCTCAGTTCTCTCCCAGGCCAGCAGGGTTGTATGATGATACTCCATCAGTTGAAGCTCATTCCTCAGTGCCTACTTCTAGAAAAAGGAAGTATGGTGAAGGTCCTTCTGCTAGCAGGTCAGTTCCTGGATCAAGCACAACAGGCTCTGGAAAATTTGTTGCTGTTGAAGAATTTTCAGAAGTATAGAGTCCAGTTTCAAAGATAATTATTCTTGACTCTCTCAAGCTGGTAGAGGAAGGTGATGTGAAAGTTTCTGAAACTTACAATACAACTGAGTGGAAGAAGTATGACACGAGCAAGACAAAAAGAAGGATTCACTTCAGGACTCATGGTTACAACAATCCTACAGCTCCAACAGCTCCTCCAAAGTACCATCCCAAGTCATATGCCAATTTTTCAAGACAAAAACAGAAGAGAAAGAACAATGCCAATGTCTGAAGACAAGATTATGAAGACCATCAAAACTTTCTTGTGTGAACATTAATTCATAAGACAATCTTGAATATATATATATATAGTTTTTGATTTTGATGAGACCATCTTATATATATATAGATATTGTTTTTGATGCTCTCTCTGCTTGTATATTTTTCATCTGTGGTATGTTTTATTTGTGTTTTATATTAATGCAATTCATCTTGGTAAGTAGGCTTCTGACTTCTACAAATAGGGGGAGATTGTTGGGTATTGTATCCACAATAACCTTAATTTGTAGGAAGTCATCCTTGAACCAAGATTGAATTGCTTGTGTATTTGATATGCTTTTGTAGTATTGTTCTTGCAGGTTCACATTGCTAAGTGTAGACCAATGTCAGGTCACAATGGGTCAATATGCATAGTTTCATACAATGTAATTCCTCATTGTGTGGGACATGGTGTTGACTCATGTGTGATCTCTCGATTGGGATACACTTCATTTTCAAGACAATTGAAGCTCATGGTTTGGAGGTGCAGCTGATGTCCAAGTGTGGAAGAAAGAAAATTTTTCCTGAAAGTTTTCCTAAGTCAAATTTTCGAGAACTTAAGATATTTCTCGAGAGATTCAATTGATTTCTCGAGAAGTCCTTATGAGCTTTCAAGAAATCCTTGTAGTTCTCGAGAAGTCCTTATGAGCTTTCGAGAAATCCTAAGTGTTTCTCGAGAAGTCTTTCTCAGCGGTTCTATCCCTTCTGAAGTATTTCTCGAAGTATTATTACTCGTGAAGTCAAGAGTTCTCGAGAAGTCTTTCAATCCTTCGAAAAGTTTTTCTTTATCATTTCTCGAGAAGTCCATCATTTCTCGAGAAGTCTATTCCTAGCCTCTGAAATTTTCTTCCATGATTTTTCTCGAAATCAAGCTGTTATCTCTCGAGATGTTATACATTTCTCGAGAAGTTTGATTCTCGTTCTTCTCGTGATTTTAATCTATTTGACGTTACGTCTTTTCCGTCTGTTTGATGTGACGGCTTTCTTCAGTTCGGTTAAGGTTAATCCTTTCCTAATTCTTATCATTAAGCCTTTGTCTATATAAGGCTCTCTCTTAGGATTAATCTTAATGAGTATTATTATTGATGAATCATTAATTTCTTCTGTAACCTAATCTCTCCATCCGATTCAAGAAGAACGAAAAGTGTCACGCTCGTCACCAATTGTTGGAGATCAATCTGAAGTTCTGATTTATCGTCTCCATTGGAAGAAAAGTTTCGATCGATCCTCGCTCCATCATCTACTGTATCTGTTGGATCGAATCGAATCGTAGAAGATCAGATCTGTGTCATTTTCAAGTCTTCCTCATCGACATCACGTCAAAGCCATTCAAGTCTCAAGAAGGAAGAAGATCTCTAAGGAGTTTTCAGATCTGTTCGTGAATTGATAAGTGTTATATCATTCTTTAATTTCATTTGATTGTAGGAGAGGTTTTCTCCGAGTTGTAGGAGAGGTGTTCTCCGAGTTGTAAGAGAGGTTCTCTCTGAGATTGTAGGAGATTTGTCTCTGAGTTGTAGGAGTGTTGACTCCAAGATTGTAGGGTCATTCTTGATCTGAGTTATAGTGATGTAGTCAAGTCTAGCTGTGGTGATAGATTGGCGAGGCCGGCAAGTGGAGTACCCAAGAACGGGGAACCACTATAAATATCTTGCGTCGTCTGTGATTGTGATTTGCTTTCTGTGCATTCTTTTTATCAAGATTTTTTGTATTCCGCAAAAAACGCAATTATCACCTATTCACCCCCCTCTAGGTGATTTAGGTTGGCAACTAGATATTATAGAAGGAGAGAATAACACCCGAGGAGATGAGATGGAAGTGGCTCAGGAGGAGCGTGCCGAGTCAATGGAGGAGGAGGCTACGGTAGAAGGGGAGACCCTGGCCAACGAAAGGGAGGCAAGGTGCAGATGGGAAGAGCCGGCCCGGCTGGAGGCGATGGAAGAAGCGGTCGTGATGGAGGTCACCACCTAGGAATGGAGGGTGGAGAAGGTGCGGATCAGCGGGGGCCTTGGCCCAGAGGATAGGAGAAGGATGCCGGAGTGCATCCAGAGGAGCTAGGACATCTTCGCATGGAGCGCGGCAGACATGTCAGGCATCGATGCAGACGTGGCCTGCCACCAACTCAACCTCAAGCCAGGGGCCTGCCCCATCTGACAGAAGAGTAGGGCCATTACCGACAAGCTGGAGGGGCCGATCCGCGAGGAGGTGGTGAAGCTCCTCAAAGCAGGTTTTGTATCGGAGATCCAGTATCCAGGCTTGGTCTCCAATGTCGTCATAGTAAAAAAAGGCGATGGCCGCTGGCGTATGTGTATTGATTTTTCTCTGTTAGACAATGCCTGCCATAAAGATTGTTATCCCTTGCCTCGAATCGATGCGCTGGTTGACTCAGCCGTCGGTTTTTCTGTAATATCTTTCTTAGATGCTTTTTCAGGTTATCAGATTAGGATGCACCCTCCGAACGTCAAAGACGTCTCCTTCATCACAAGAGAGGGGTGCTATAGCTATAAGATGATGCCATTTGGATTAAAGAATGCAGGGGCAACGTACCAAAGAATGATGGACCGAGTCTTCCGGGAGCAAAGAGGAAGAAACTTGGAGGTTTACGTAGATGACCTCATGGTGAAGAGAGTAAGAGCGTGAGCTCTCACCTCCAAGACCTCGAGGAGACCTTCGCCACTCTGTGCAAGTACAAGATGCGGCTGAACACCCTAAAGTGCGTATTTGGGGCCAACAAGGGGAAGTTTTGGGGTCACCTTCTTACCCCAGCAGGGGTGGAGCCTAACCCGGACAAAGTTAAAGCCATAATGGAGTTGGGATCGCCGTGAAATGTTAAGGAAGTTCAGCGCCTGACTGGGAAGCTCGCGGGGTTGAGTAGGTTTCTCTCCCAGGCTGGAGAGAAATGCCCCCCTTCTTCAACGTGTTGTGAGGCAATCAGAAGTTCGAATGTACGATGGAATGCGAGGAGGCCTTCCAGGCCCTGAAGAGCCAACTCACCAAAGCTCCACTGCTCCAAGGTCCTAAGGAAGGGGAGGACCTAGCCCTGTATCTCGGAGTCGGGGCTGAAGATGTGAGCTCCGTCTTGGTCCGGGAAGAGGGTAAGAAGTAGCTTCCCATCTATTACGTAAGCAGGGTTTTGAAGAAGGCAGAGCTCCGATACCCAATTTTGGAGAAGCTGGCTTTCGCTCTGGTCATCTCGGCCAGGAAGCTCAGGCCATACTTCCAGGCCCATTCGATCCAAGTAGTGACTGACCATGCCCTTAGCAAAATCTTCGAAGGGGTAGAGCACTCGGGGAGGCTCACAAAATGGTCGACGGAGTTGAGTGAATTTGACGTCACTTTCATCCCTCGGTTGTCGATGAAGGCTCAGGTTGTGGCAGATTTCATGGCAGACTATGTGATCGAGATGGAAAAGGAGCAAGCCCTTCGTCACGTCCCCTGGAAGTTGTTGGTCGGCGTGGCCTCTGGCAAGAATTCTTTAGGAGGAGGGGTGATATTGGAAAGCCCTCATGGAGTGAAAATTGAGCAAGCGTTAGTGATATATTTTCCCGTCACCAACAACCAGGCGGAGTACGAAGCAGTGATCACCGACCTACGCCTGGCCCAGGAGTTGGGGGGTTCACGACGTGGAATTCCTCACTGATTCAATGGTAATAGCCTCACAAATCAAGGGAGAGTTTGAGGCAAGGGAGCCCACACCCATGAGGTATCTGTCCAAAGTAAGGGGTCTCATCGGAGCATTAAAAACTTTCTCAATCAGGCACATACCAAGGGAAGAAAGTGTCTCGGCAGATCGACTGGCCAAGTCCGACCCTCAGGCTGGAGGGACATTGACGAATCTGCTCTGCCCTTTGATTGAGGAAGGGGAGCTCATGGACATAGAACAGCGGCCCTCGTGGAAGGACCCTTTCGTGACCTTCCTAGCAATGGGCAAATTCCCGAAAGAGGTTCCGGATCAAAGGCGCTTTCGGTACAAGTCCGCCTACTACGTACTTCATGAAGGGGACTTGTATTGGAAGACCCTCTCGGGACTTTTGGTGCGGTGTATTTCTGAGGAAGAGGTTCCGAGGGATCTAGAGGAGATTCATTCCGACGAGTGTGGTAGCCATTCGAGGAGCAGGACATTGGAAGCAAGGGTGATGAGGCAGGGGTACTTCTGGCCGAGTTGGGTAAGGACGCAGTGGAGTTCGCCAAGAAGTGTCGAAAGTGCCAGCTATTCGCTCCGCTTCAACTTTTTCTGGCTCAAAGGCCGAGGATCATCACGACACCATGGCCCTTCGCCATATGGGGAATGGATCTGGTAGGATCTTTCCCTCAAGCCAGTGGGCAAAGAAGATTTCTCTTGGTCATGATCGACTACTTCTCAAAGTGGTTGGATGTCAAGACTCTAGTCAAGGTCACCTCCCAGGTAATCTGCAACTTCGTATGGGGGTAGATCATCTGCCGACATGGGCTACCGCAGGCCATTGTCACGGATAATGGTCTGCAGTTCGCCAGCAAGGAATTCATCAGCTTCTGCAGCCAGCTAGGGATAGACCTCAGGTTCGCGTCCGTCCATCACCCTAGGAGCAACGAGCAGGCGGAGGCAGTGAATAAGGTCATAGTAAACCTGCTCAAGAAGAAGGTGGAGAACTTGAAGGGGAATTGGGTGGAGCAGCTCCCCTCGGTCCTATGGGCTTTAAGGACTACACTCAACACCGCCACTGGTGAGACCCCCTTCAAGATCTCTCACGGTTGCGAGGCCATCATTCCCGTGGAATTTGAAGTCAAGACGCCGCGGGTGAGGGCCGCCTCAGATGGTGATGAAGAATGGAGTACAGGAAATGAAGAAGAGCTGCTTTGGATCTGATCGAGGAGGTCCGAGATCTTGCCGCCAATAGTCAAGAGGAGGTTAAGCGGCGGATGTCAAATACTTAGACAAGCACGTCTGGATCAAGCAATTCGAAAAGGGCGACCTCGTGTTGAAAAAGGTCGACGCGGCTGGAAGGTCGGCCGCGGTAGGAAAGCTCAATCCCAATTGGGAGGGCCCCTATGTCGTGGAAGCAGCCTTAAAGTCAGGAGGATATCGCCTCCAGAATGTGGAGGGCGAGTCCGTTAGTCATACATGGAGTGGTGATGATTTGAAGCATTTTTATCCTTAAAATTCATATAATGAAAAGACTTATTATTTGAAAAATTCTTGTTTCTAAAATATGCGATGAATGGCTTACTAAGTAGGGTCCAAAAGGTTTCAAAGGTTGGCCCCGAGCAGACCCTCTATCCAGGCTCTCACCTAGCTGGCAGGGCCATAAGCTCACTCGGTGGCAGGTTTTAAATGCTTCAAAGGTTGGCCCTGAGCAGACCCGCTGTCCAGGCTCTCACCTAGCTGGCAGGGCCGTAGGCTCACTCGGTGGCAGGTTATAAAGGCTTCAAAGGTTGGCCCCGAGCAGACCCGTTGTCCAGGCTCTCACCTAGCTGGCAGGGACATAGGCTCACTCGGTGGCAGGTTCTAAAGGCTTCAAAGGTTGGCCCCGAGCAGACCCGCAGTCCAGGCTCTCACCTAGCTGAAAGGGCCGTAAGCTCACTCGGTGGCAGGTTCTAAAGGATTCAAAGGTTGGCCCCGAGCAGACCCACTGCCCAGGCTCTCACCTAGCTGGCAGGGCCGTAGGCTCACTCGGTGGCAGGTTCTAAAGGCTTCAAAGGTTGGCCCCAAGCATACCCGATGTCCAGGATCTCACCTAGCTTGTAGGGCCATAGGCTCACTCGGGGGCAGGTTCTAAAGGCTTCAAAGGTTGGCCCCGAGAAGACCCGCTGTGCAGCCTCTCACCTAGCTGGCAGTGTTATAGGCTCACTCGGTGGCAGGTTCTAAAGGCTTCAAAGGTTGGCCCCGAGTAGACTCGTTGTCCAGGCTCTCACCTAGCTGGCAGGGCTGTAGGCTCACTCGGTGGCAGGTTCTAAAGGCTTCAAAGGTTGGCCCCAAGCAGACCCGCTGTCCAGGATCTCACCTAACTGGCAGGGCCGTAGGCTCACTCGGTGGCAGGTTCTAAAGGCTTCAAAGGTTGGCCCCGAGTAGACCCATTGCCCAGGCTCTCACCTAGCTGGCAGGGTCGTAGGCTCACTCGGTGGCAGGTTCTAAAGGCTTCAAAGGTTGGCCCCGAGCAGACCCGCTGTCCTGGCTCTCACCTAGCTGGCAGGGCCGTAGGCTCACTCGGTGTTAGGTTCTAAAGGTTCCAAAGGTTGGCAAGGTGAGAAAGAAAAGTCCAAGGTGGAAAGTTAGTATGAGATAAGTCTAGACATGAGATTGGCGAATGGTGCCCGTCACAGCGAACACTCGCCAGCGAATGATAAAGATCAATAACGGCACTCGACCGGCGAGTACGCGGCGGAGCGCTGGACAACCTATGTGTCGCGAAAAGTCACCAGGACCTGATGAGTTCATAACGCGGCGACATCCCCGACGGAAATCAAACGAGGCGCCCAAGTCTCAGCATGACAGGAGTGAATGCGAAAAGGTTGTAACCACCGCCCTCTTGCGCATCAGGAATATCTCGGCGAGAACGCTTGGGGCTGACTGTAACACCCCCATCCGTTCGGGAGCATATAACAGAGGGTCCGGCCGGGGCCCCACGCCATATACTACAAAACAAACGAGAACATCACTTAATTGAAATATCGAACGACACTATACAACGATGCCTAACTTAGAGCATTCTATGCGGAAGCTGAAAAGAGACAAGATAAACCCCAAAACCCGTACCCGGGTATGTCCACTTTTACTAAAATAGGAATAAATGTTTTACAACACAAAATTTAGGCACGACGGCCTTACAATTTACCAACATCGGCGCGCAGGCCGGCCATACATGAAAAGCAAAAGGAACATCAAAAAGGCCTTCAAGGGCCGCAGCAGCACAAGGGCTTCAGCCCGCTATGAGCCCGCTATGTTCCCGCTCGGTCCAGCACCTGTACAGCAAGCCCACCAAAAACGGTGGCAAAACAGTGCAACGGTCAGCTAAAGCTGACCAAATTATAACGACCCCACCCCTTCGAGGGGGTGACTGTTTCCCGTCCCTGCAAGAACATCACATCATATATATAACAGAATGAAGCGGCTAGCAAAGCCCACAACAGTTCATACATATGCAACAATCACAAATGTGGGAATGACCTCCACGTCTCGTGCTCTCAGGCACTCTTTGGTGTACTCCGCCTTCCACCACCATCCATTCTTGATGGCTTTGCCCTTCGAGGCTAAAGTCGGTGGCCCGAATACCAGGGCTCTCCCGTACTTCAATTGTGAACATCCCGTAGTCCGAAGACTCTTTCCCATTGCTTCCCGACATGCTGTACGAGACTCACTAATCAGGTGCTGCAATGGTGCGGTTTCAGGTTCGCCAAATGCCCGTTGTTCACAGCTCTCGTTGTACAACTCAAAAAGCGGGTATGGCGTCCCCTCAGCCCAGGTACTCTCAATTAGCCGGCTCTACGGGCCGCTAAGTCATCCACCGGGACACCCTCACAGGCCGGGCACACAGGTCTCAGGTCCTCTCAACAGGTGGGCACAACAACATCACCAGAACCAAGTCTGGGAGCTGTCGCTTGGCGATATCCAATATTGCCAGCGACAGTGAACAGAACTCCATTTTGGCTTCTAACTGTGGGTGCTTCCCGGGGCACACCCCCAGGCATTGCTGCACATGCAGTAGCACTCCCACTGCCTCAGAATTCACAAAATCACCAGAACCAAGTCTGGGAGCTTTCGCCTGGCGATATTCAATATCGCCAGCGACATGAACAGAACTCCTTTTCTGCTTCAAACTTCGGGTGCTTTCCGGGGCACACCCCCAGGCGTTGCTGCGCATGCAGTAGCACTCTCTAGTCCTACGAAGCAGGATATCAACACGGAGTTTTCCCCCGGCACGCACAATATCAAAAAGCATCACCAATCCGGTCGAACCATCTCGGATGGGCTTCACACAGTGCGCCTACGTCCATTTCACGCATGGACTCTATATGTATGCAAGATTTGACGGGGATAACACAAATCGACCCGTCGGAGGCCACGACCTCACCCTTTTGGGTAGGGGCCTCAACGATGCACGGAACGGACTAGAACATGTCCAATTGAGGGTAAAGAGAATCGTTACCCTTAGACGCCGCTTCAAAGCCATGGCTTGGTTTTTGGCATGGTTGGAAAGGAGCGTCTTGCCCTCCTCTACGCGTAGCCACCAACGTTGAGGGAATCGGAGTAGTGTAGCTCCACCAAATCCAAGCTCTAGGTTAAGGTTTACTATTGGATCTCCTTCTCCAAGCTCTCCCTCTCTCTCTTAATTAAAACCCTTAGTGAATAATGGGTTTCAAGTGATTTTCGGCCTTTCTATGCCAGCCACCGAGCCTCCCTGTCCAAAACAAGGCCCCAAAGTCAATGTGCCATCAATGGCCTCAATTTCGGCTGCAAAGTACAATTTGGAGCTGTCGCCTGGCGACAGCGGTAAAGAACCGACTTTGACCAGTCAACGCCACCACTGCGAATAGTGCATGACACGTGTCATGGTGTCGCCAGCGTTAGACTTTCCGCCGCGCGATAGCCTCTCGATAGAGGCCTTCACGCCAGACCGCTGTCGCCGGGCGATAGCCGATATAGCCAGCGACAGCGCTGGATTCCAGAAATCCAACTTTCTGAAATGGGGTCTTACACTGACGCTGCCTAGTATTGCGGCGAAAGCTACCAACGAGCTAAATGATCCATTTTACATTAATTCATGTGATGTGACTGCCCCTGGCGAGTGACCCAGGGAGATGAGTGGAACGATCCACAGTCGGCCAGCATCGACAAAGCAGGCTAGGTTCCCTTTATAATTCGCCTAGCGGCCGTAGCAATCATGCAACAACGTAGCGTCCTAAGAGCCTAGCGAGATGCGAAAACATAGTAAAGAAGCAATAACTAACAAAGCTAGCATTAATAAAAAAGGGGGGTCTCGCCCCAAATATGTCCTACAAAACAAATTCTCAAGGGTCCTTAGGGCTACCGCCGGAGGAGCCGCCGCCTTCGTCCGAAACCAAGAGGATGACCTCGTCATCTGGGGCGGGAATCGACACGAAGATATCGGGCACGACCTGACGTGCTGAGAGTGTCTCGACGCCCTCCTTCAAATATCTGGCATCACGAAGCACTTGCAGCGTATGCTCCACAGCATCTTGCGCGCTCTCCTGCATCAGTTCCTTAAACTCATAGTTAGAGTAAGAATGCTTCTTACTCCCTTCCCCCGGGGGAGAAGCGACGGCGTCTCGCAAGCGCTGAACCTCAGCCTTGGACACCCGAACCTCGTCCTCGAGACCGGCCACTCACACGTGAAGCATCTCGGTGCTGGTGTTGTACTGTGGAAAGGAGGAGGGTAAGAAGGGGGCAAAGGGAGGCATCGACATAAGCACCCGCGGAGAATCACGTATGTTGGAACAACCCTATTACTGATTTGGGATAGGATCACTATCTGTTGACTAGGATCAAGTTGACCCCAATGTATAGTCAATGGGTCAAGAGTTTAGGCTGTTAGAACTCAAGAAAGCATTCAGGTTCTGTGTTCGACGAACTCCTCACTGCATTCGACGAACGGCTTGCTCTCTGCGTTCGACGAACAACTTACATTCTGCATTCGACGAACGGCTTGCTCTCTAGCTCGACGCTCTCAGTTCTCAAGCCAGTCGCAGCGGTCGACGATTTTATTCAACGGCTCAGCGGTCGACGAATCCTTCCGTTCGACGAACTCATTCTGTGTTCGACGAATATCTTCAGATCGACGAACACAGTTCTGAGATCGATGAAATTTGTTGAGATCGACGAAAATTTCTCTACAGCAGATTTATTTTAGACAGATTATATTATTCATTCTCTGAACTCAGATCGTCTACAGCAACGGATTTATATTCCCGATAAGGCAAGATTTCTGCCTTACTTATTATATTCCTTTCCTTTTTCTTCCCGAGAGAAAATAGCCGTTGACATTTAATGGAAAAGGAATATTTCACGGAAAAGGAATTAAGTATTATGCAGAATCTAAATGGTTACCTTTGCAGTCCCAATAAGGATTTATTACAGATTATTCTATTCCTTAATTCAAGGGATTTAAATTTCAAATCAGATCAGATATTGAAAAAGAAAAATGAAGAAGATATAGTACAACACAGTTTTTCACGAGAGGATTAATACAGAACACATTACAGATTTTCTGTACAGGAAGAAAGAAAGAAAGAAAGGAAGAAGGAAGAAAAAGCTTTACAGATCTTCATCTTCTTCCTCAAGCAGCAATTTCATTTCTCTGAGAACAACTTCAACACCTTCTCTCAGATCTCTGCTGCAAGTTCAGATCTTCAAAGAGCAACAATAATCTGAAGAATATATTCTCTCAGATTCATCAGCTAAAGGAAGATCAATACATTCAAGTGAAAGCTTCATCCTAAAATGTTAAGCATTTCATATCAGACAGAGGAGCTTTACAAAATCATCAAATCCACTAGAGTCTTCTCTCAGATTGTTGACAGAGAAGAACATCAAACCCTTCTTATCCCCTCTTGTACATGGTTATAACTCACTTCAAAAGTTAACCTCTTGGTGGCAGGGCACCTGATCAAAAACCTGTGGTTTGGTTAGAGCACCTGATCAAAAGCTCCTTGGTGTGTGGACACCTGATCAAAAACCCATTGGTGATAGGGCACCTGATCAAAAACCTAGTGGATCCTACCAAGTGTGGTAGAAGAGTAGACGTACCCAGGTTGATTGGGGAACTACTATAAAAATCCTTGCGTCTCTGTGCTTGTGATTTTCTGTGTTGTTGTGTTGTGCTGATTTGTTTTTATTTATTTTATAAATCACTCTGCTATACACATATATATATCACTATTTTAATTCGGCTATAAAATTAAGGGAAAAGTTTTTAATACTCTATTCACCCCCCCTCTAGAGTAAATCTAAGATCTAACCTCACCTTCAATTGGTATCAAAGCGTGGTTGATTATATCAACTCACTTTCAACTGATATTCAATTGACTTTCAATTGGTATCAGAGGGCTGCTGATTTTCTATACAGGCTAACACCTGAATCATAAAGATCAATTAGATCTTAATTTATTTTAGAGTATGTTTTTCTTAAAAACACATGACACAAAACAAAGAATATTTTAGCACAAGACCTCCTATGTGCAATCTATGTAAGTTTGCACTATGGAAAGCAAGGATTAGATTATATATGAATGCTATTGATGAAGATATTTTCAATGTCATTTTGACATGACCTTCAACTTCATCAACATCAACAGATGCTCAAAAGATGCTGAAAAGTTCTGATGCCAAGGCTATGAACATATTAGCTCAAGCAATGTCAAATGATATTTATCAAAGAGTTGCTGATTGCACTTCAGCAAGAGACATATGGAATTCCCTCACAAGGATGGTAGCTGAACCTTCTTCCACTTTCTGTATTTATGATACAGAACCATCATCTAGTCAAAGTGAAGAAGAAGAAGAAGAACAAAAAGCTATATCATTCTGCATGATGGCCATACATGGGTCAAACCACAACTCAGATGCAGAATGTGAATCTGATGAAAATGAGAGTTCTGCAGAAGAGTCAAAGTCATCATCCATTTCATCTGAAGATGAAACTGATGCAAATAACAAAGATCAGTGCTTGATGGCTATATATGACTCGTACAATGATTCAGATCATGCATCTTCATCCAGTTCTAGTGATGATGAAGATGATGCAGATGAAAGAATCTTCTGTATGATGGCTATCAATGCCTTAGCAAACAATTCAGAAGAATCAGAATCAGGGTCAGACAATGATGTTGATCAGGTAGTATCTAACCTAGATTTTAATTACACCGATTTCAAAGATGATTTTAAAATTCTCTGCTTAGATTTAATTGAATCTGAGAAAGAAATCACATCTTTCAGAACAAAGTTAACAGAAATAACCAGTTTAACTTCTGAAAATAATAATTTTAAAGAATATTTAAAAATATCAGAACAAATTTCTTTGAAAAATAATTCTACTAAAGCTGAAATCTCTGAACAAACTCTTAATAATAAAAATATCAAATTAATGAATATTACAAGCACTAAAAATGCCAGATTAAATGACAGCAAACATAGCTTAGGATCTTCAACTAATCTATCTCATATTCTAAAGAAAAATATTTTAACTACATCTACAAAATTAGTATCTGCTAAGGAAAAAGAAGTAACAGAAAACTTAATAAAAATTGTTAAAATTTTGTGTGTTCAACAAAATTCGTCGAACAAAGATCGACGAAATCAAATGACTTCGTCGAACGTAGATCGACAAAAGCTGAACACAGAAATAAAACATTATCTTCTTATAATCAGAGCTCAACAAATCAAAGTTCAACAATATTCGTCGAACGAAGATCGACGAAATCAAATGACTTCGTCGAACGTAGATCGACGAAAGTCGAACACAAAAATTAAACATAATTTTCATGTAATCAGAGCTCAACCAATCAAAATTCAACAAACTCTGAACACAGAGAATATATATAACTATTCATTAATCAGAGATCAATGAAATCACTGCACTTTGTCAACCCAAGATCGACAAAATCAGAATAGTTTATCAAACATATATCTTAATGATTATCAAGAAAAATTTAAATTAGTATCAAACATATATTTTAATGATCATAAAAGAAAACTTTTAATTGATATCAGAAATCAGATTTTAAAGATTTTAATTGGTATCAGAAATCAAATTTTCAATTGGTAAAAGAAATTTTCAATTGGTAAAACAATTAACAGATACAAAGGCCAATATAATTAACTATAAGGCAATGTTGAAAATCTTTTAACTCCAATTGCAATCAAACAAAAAGTTATAAGATTCACTTAAATTTTCTTATCTTAAGAACAAAGTCAGATAACTTCATCTTCCTACAAACTTTCTCAGGATCATCAAGATTTGAGTATTCTACTCTAGTTGCATTGATCAGAAATGATCATGACACTGAGTTTTGAATCTCTTATGATGAGAGAATTCTGTAAGAAGGAAGGTATCAGGCAATGTATCTTTGAGAAGATAAAAATTCCTTAGAATCCATTAAAAGCTGTCCCAACTCATCATATTAATAGAATCCTATTAAAACAAAATCAACTAGGATATTTTCCTTCTAATAAAGCATAAAAGGTTTATAACAAATCCTATCTTAAAATAGAAGAGTCCATGCATTGTTGGAACTAACCTATTAAATAAGGAGAGGAACACCACCTCTACCAGAGACATTTTGCAGGTATCAAGGTCACTTTCAATTGGTATTCAATTGGTATCAAACTATCAGAGACCTCAACTGATATTAGAGGACTTTCAATTGGGATCAAACTATCAGTTGCAGAAATAAAAGAAAGGGCTTACACTCTCAATACAGAGAATACAAATGGAATTGCAAGTTCAATATCAGAAAACCTGAACTTTCAATTGGTACCTGAACTTTCAATTGGTATCAAAATCAAAGCTTACCTTTCAATTGGTGTCATAATCAAACTCCCAGTAGCTGATAATAAAGGAATGAGTACACACCCTTAAGTCAAAGAATCCAACAACATTATCAGATCAAATTTCTGGAAATCAGATTGCATTCTTCCCTACCTCCATCAAATGTCCCTTCTTCAAGGGGCCTAGCTTCAGGCCTTCCTGAAACTAGGCAGGGGGAGAAGTTCTATGAAGAAGCTCCATATGATGCAGTGTTTTGCTCAAGGGGAGATGTTCTATGAAATAGGCAGGGGGAGAAAGATGAAGAAACTCCTTTATGATAGGGGGAGTTGTCTTATCAAGAGGAAATGATGTATGAAGAAGCTTATTTTCAGTTCTTGAAAAAGCTCACAGTAGTTTTGCAGATTTAGTGGGAATACTATTCAGTTATGACAGATTCAAATTCTGATTGGTAGCAAAGCAGATTAAGAAATAATTCCAGTTAAAGAAGATATCAAATTCAGATTATAAAGATACAGTTCAGAATTCAGAATTCAGAAAAATCAGTTCAGACAATATCAGAATTCAGAATTCAGAAAGCAGAATTCAGAGAAAATCAAAGGTTCTGATTGTGTGTTTTTATTAGTTTTATTTTCAATATAATGTTTCAGAACTCAGAGTATCATATTTTTATATCTGATGAAATATTTAAAATATATCAGATATATATGCTCTGTTGTTCTGTTGTTTGTTTCAATTTTTGTCAAATAGTGTCCTAACCCAAATAGGGGGAGATTGTTATAACAACTCTATTACTGATTTGGGCTAGGATCACTATCTGTTGACTAGGATCAAGTTGACCCCAATGTATAGTCAATGGGTCAAGAGTTTAGGGTGTTAGAACTCAAGAAAGCATTCAGGTTCTGTGTTTGACGAACTCCTCACTGCGTTCGACGAACGGCTTGCTCTCTGCGTTCGACGAACGACTTACATTCTGCGTTCGACGAACGACTTGCTCTCCAGCTCGACGCTCTCAGTTCTCAAGCCAGTCTCAGCGGTCGACGATTTTATTCAGCGGCTCAGCGGTCGACGAATCCTTCTGTTCGACGAACTCAGTCTGCGTTCGACGAATATCTTCAGATCGACGAACACAGTTCTGAGATCGACGAAATTTGTTGAGATCGACGAAAATTTCGCTACAGCAGATTTATTTCAGAGAGATTATATTATTCATTCTCTGAACTCAGATCGTCTACAACAACGGATCTATATTCCAGATAAGACAAGATTTCTGCCTTACTTATTATATTCCTTTCCTTTTTCTTCCCGAGAGAAAATAGTCGTTGACATTTAATGGAAAAGGAACATTTCACGGAAAAGGAATTAAGTATTATGCAGAATCTAAATGGCTACCTTTGCAGTCCCAAGAAGGATTTATTATAGATTGTTCTATTCCTTAATTCAAGGGAATTAAATTTCAAATCAGATCAGATATTGAAAAAGAAAAAGGAAGAAAATATAGTACAACACAGTTTTTCACGACAGGATTAATACAGAACACATTACAGATTTTCTATACAGGAAGAAAGAAAGAAAGAAAGGAAGAAGAAAGAAAAAGCTTTACAGCTCTTCATCTTCTTCCTCAAGAAGCAATTTCATTTCTCTGAGAACAACTTCAACACCTTCTCTCAGATTTCTGCTGCAAGTTCAGATCTTCAAAGAGCAACAATAATGTGAAGAATTTATTCTCTTAGATTCATTAGCTAAAGGAAGATCAATACATTCAAGTGAAAGCTTCATCCTCAACTGTCAAGCATTTCATATCAGACAGAGGAGCTTTATAACATCATCAAATCCACTAGAGTCTTCTCTCAGATTGTTGACAGAGAAGAACATCAAACCCTTCTTATCCCCTCTTGTACATGGTTATAACTCCCTTCAAAAGTTAACCTCTTGGTGGTAGGGCACCTGATCAAAAACCTGTGGTTTGGTTAGAGCACCTGATCAAAAGGTCCATGGTGTGTGGACACCTGATCAAAAACCCCTTGGTGATAGGGCACCTGATCAAAAACCTAGTGGATCCTACCAAGTGTGGTAGAAGAGTAGACGTTCCCAGGTTGATTGGGGTACTACTATAAAAATCCTTGTGTCTCTGTGCTTGTGATTTTCTGTGTTGTTGTGTTGTGCTGATTTGTTTTTATTTATTTTATAAATCACTCTGCTATACACATATATATATGTATATATATATCACTATTTTAATTCCGCTATAAAATTAAGGGAAAAGTTTTTAATACTCTATTCACCCCCCCTCTAGAGTAAATCTAAGATCTAACCTCACCTTCAACGTACCTCCCGAAAATGGCGCTTGGCGAGGAGGGTCTCAGCGGCCTCCAATTTGCGCTTCAGCTCCAGGATCTCGGCAGAAGCGATGGACCGTGTCATTTCCACGTCGCTAAGGCTCCGCGCGAGGTTGACGCTGCGGCGCGAGGACATGTGCGCAAGTTCAAAGGACCACAGGAAGGCTCGCGAGGTCTCATGAGTGAGCAATTGAGTCTTCTCAGCATCAAAGACCTCCACGTCATCTCGGTCGTAAAGAGCATAGCCGATGGCATGGGCCTCGCCGCTGGCCATCTCGGTCTCGACCCAGGATGAATGGAGGATGGAGAGAGAAACCCTATTAGCGTTCCGGTCCCACTGAACAAGTGGGGCTCCCGTGGCGTCCACGAACTTCTCGCCGTGCGCAAAGTTTCGATGGTCCCTCAGCAATGGCCTCAAGGAAGTTCCTTTCAGCGGAGCCGAGGTCCCGGCTGGAGCATTCGCTCCCAGAGTCTCACTTAGGGTCCCTTTATCCTTCGCGGATGAGGGGGTCTTGTCCTTTACAGATGATGGGGGTTTTTGATTTTATGGACGAAGAGACGGGAAGGGGAGCATCCGGCTTCCGCTTCTGACCGCCAGACTTGGAGGATGCTAGGTCCTCTCGGCAGAGTTCGGCAGCGGCCCGAGCTGTGGACAGGGAAGGTCCCAGTGCTGCCCCCGCTGGATGCGGGGGCGGGGGGGGGGGGGGGGGGGGGGGGGGTGAAGCGGGAAGTCACGCACACCTACATCCATAGAAGTTCACTCAGCGATAAAGTGAGTAGAAAAGGCGAGTTCGAGCACACTGAAACCGCCCAAACTTACCCTCGCCCGGAGGAATAGGCGGAAGCGAGTTTACATTCTTCCGGAGATAGACGACGTCCATCCCGCGCTCCAGGATGAACTGATGGAGTTTGGCCTCGTGACCCCCCAGCGGTGGGGGCTTGAAGGTTGATTCCTCCTCCTGCACGGGCGCAAAAAGGACATTACCGAAGTTACCACTGACGAAGACAAAGCGGCAAATCCATTCATGGTTCTTGTTCGCGAGACCGGCTACCTTGAGCGGATTTTGGCTCGAGAAAAAGGTCATCCCGTTCTTCGCCCGGAAGGTAAAAAGCTTGCGGAAGACGGGTAAACTGAACTCTATCCCCTTTTTGCGCAAGTAGCGGGCAAACCCTACCAGCATGGCGATAGAGTTCGAGTTAAGCTGGGCGGGAACGAATCCAAAGTAGCGGAGTGTCTGACGAAGCTCCGACCAAATTGGGAGGCGGAACCCCACCTCGAAGTGTTCCAGCGGGATCGCGAGGGTACCCGGGGAGAAAGTGTTGAGGCGGTCTTCCGGCCCAGGGCGGGTCGCGAAAAACCCCAGCGGAATGTAGTCCGCGACTGTGGTCATATAAGCCTCCTCAGTAAGATCGCAAGGATCGAAATCCTGCTGGGCGAATGCATTGGCGCATTTACCCCTACCGTCTGGTTCACCTCCCATCTCGCGAGAACTAAGAAGAGTCGAGGTCGCACAGATGAGAGAAGTGTGAGTGCTAGCGTAAAGAGAGAGAAGGAGAGTTGAGATGAAAAGTAATAAATGAAGTTGGTAGGGCCATTTATTTATAGAAAAGTGGAGAAATCAAAGGGGTTTCCTGGGCAGCGGGTGTGCGGATAGTGACCGCACCTCTCCGACGCCTCGGAATCCGAGCCGAGACTTCTCGCCCGTTAAAGGCGAATGCGAGATGAATGGTCGTCCGACGGAATGCAAGATAACAAAGACTAATTAGATATACAGATGGCGAGCGAGACGACAACATTCGACAAAAGCAGAAAAACCATAAGAAATTAAAGCGGAAGAAGAAAGAAAAGAACCATTCAAAGAACACAGTTAGAGAATTATTACAAAACTAAAGAGTTTAGCAATGTCTTTTTGAAACTCTAGCGGTGGAGACAAGGGAGCGAGTGTCGGTAGGCCAGTGCTCGATCCAATGCCATCGACCCCGACCTCGCGTCTCTGCCGCCAGGGGCATTCATGGGCAGTAATAGCCGTTCATGGCGGTGATCACTCGGTTGACCAAGTGCAGCTGGTCCCTGGCTCGCGCAGCATGCCTCCCGGGAGAAAACTCCCCTCCCTTGTCACCCAGGCACTCCACCTCAGCTATGTGAGAATTTGAAAATAACGGAATTTTTATTTCCAAAAAACTAACTATTACAAGAGTATTGCCTCCTTTATAAAGACTAGGAGGGAAACAGTAAAATACAAATACACGATGTGGGACTAAATACAAATACAAATACACAAGAGAGCAGGGCGGTCTGGGCGATCATGAATATTGAGACCGCAGCGACCTCTGCGATCTGGAGTGAGATCGGGCGGTCACACTACAGGAGGAAGGTCGTGTGACAGAGGAGACCGTCTGGTGGTTAGACCGTTGTGGCGAACACTTCCCCATAAGGGAGAGATCGGGAGGATCAGATCGCTTCTCTCCACAAGAAGCGATCTAGTATATCCGAGATGAACCGTCAGTCTTGTACTTGGAGCCCGCTGAGACCGCTGGCTCTAGACCGCTTGGAGAGGTAGAATGATGTTGATCTTCACAAGGAGCGACCTCGTATACTTGAGGAGAAGTCGCGGTCTGAATCTGGGAGACCGCGCAGACCGCTGTCTTGTAACCGCGCAACTTCAATTTATCTTTATCTGGCGCGATCTGGTACATCAGAGGGAAAGCCGCGGTCTGATTACTGGAGACCGCACAGACTGCTGGCTTCAGATCGCGGGAGTTCAAACCTTCGAGACCGCTTGGCTCTAACACTCCCCCGCAAGCTGGAGCATATATATCAATCATGCCTAGCTTGTTACACACACCAGAGAAGGACGAAGATATAGGTTTGGTGAAGATATCAGCCAGCTCTTTATCTGAAGTAACGAAGGGAGTGCATATTTGTTTCTTCAAGATTTCTTCCCTGATGAAGTGGCAGTCCACTTCAATGTGTTTGGTTCTCTCATGAAAGACTGGGTTCTGAGATATATAGATTGCAGCTTTGTTGTCACAGAACATCGGTAAAGGATGGTTGTAAACTTCTCCTAAGTCTAGAAGGAGAGTCCGTAACCACTTCAACTCGCATGTAGTTTGGGCCATGCTCCTGTATTCGGCCTCAGCACTTGATCTGGACACCACTGCTTGTTTCTTGCTCTTCCAGCTTACCAAATTTCCTCCCACGAAGGTACAGAACCCAGATGTGGATTTCCTATCCCCTTTATCATCAGCATAGCTAGCATCAGAATAGGCTTCTATCTTGAGGTGGTTGTTCCTTTGGAACAGAAGTCCTTTCCCCGGAGATCCTTTAACATATTCTAATATTTTTAAAGCAGCTTGAAGATGACATTCCTTCGGAGCTTGCATGAACTGGCTGACCTTCCCAACAGCATAGCAGATATCAGGTCTTGTAACAGTTAGGTAGATGAGCTTGCCTACAAGGCGACGATATCTAGTGCTATCAAGAAGAGGAGGAGAGTCATCATTCCAGAGTTTGTCGTCTCCAACTGCCATTGGATATTTAGCAGGTTTAGCACCAAGAAGGCCTGTTTCTTTTAGAAGGTCAATGGCATACTTCCGTTGTGAGAGAACAATGGAGCTATGCTTCCTTGAGATTTCAATGCCCAGAAAGTACTTGGGAGTCCCCATATCTTTTGTCACAAAGTGTTGGAGGAGATGTTTCTTTGTAAGGGAGACACCTTCAACATCATTGCCTGTGAGAAGGATGTCATCAACGTATACAGCTAGAACAACCATTCCATGAGATGTCTTGCGAATGAAGAGAGAGTGATCCGCAGAGCTACGGACAAATCCAATGATCTTGATAACTTCATTAAATTTTTCAAACCAGGCGCGAGGACTTTGCTTAAGACCATAGATTGCCTTCTTTAGCTTACATACACGAGTCTCCCCCGGAGCAACATACCCTGGAGGTTGCTCCATGAAAACAACCTCTTGAAGATCTCCATAGAGAAAGGCATTCTTGACCTCCAACTGAGAGAGCTCCCAACCTTTGTTGACGGCCACAGAGAAGAGGACCCTGATTGTTGTAAGTCGAGCGACAGGAGAGAAAGTGTCAAAGAAGTCTACTCCATATGTCTGAGTAAAACCTTTGGCCACTAAGCGCGCTTTGTAGCGGTCCACAGAACCATCAGCGCGATATTTGATCACAAAGACCCATCTACACCCGACAACGTCCATCCCAAGAGGTGGAGGAACAAGAGTCCAAGTGCCACGGTCCTGAAGGGTGGAGATTTCCTCATCCATGGCAGCCTTCCACTGTGGGATGGCAAGAGCCTCCTGATAACTGGTTGGGGTGGCAGTATCTGTAATCGCAATAGCAAACGCTCGAGCAGAGGGAGTAAGTTGAGCAAAAGTGACCACATCGTGAATAGAATGTTGAGTACAAGAGCGAACTCCCTTTCGAAGAGCAATAGGGATGTCTTCAGTGGTAACTGTTTCTGCAGGAGAGTCATCATCGGAAGAAGATAGTGCTGTCCCAGGAGTTGGGAGAGAAGGCCCCGGAGTCGGAGGACAGGTTGAAGGAGATGTTGGAGGTGGTGGAGGTAGAGGAAGAGGTGGCGGAATTGGGAAAATAGGTGGTGGTGGTGGAGAGTGAATGAGGGGTGTGGTTGGAGGAGGCGCAGAAGGCAGAGAGGTGGAAGAGTTAGAAAAGTAGGGAACGGTTTCAAAGAAGGTGACATCCGCAGAAACATATTGTTTGCGAAGAAGAGGATCAAAGCAGCGATATCCTTTCTGAGTTGGAGAATAACCCACAAAAATACATTTAACAGCCCGAGGAGAGAGTTTGTCCCGACCGGGGGAAGGAATGTGGACAAACGCAGTACAACCGAACACCTTGAGAGGTAGGGAGAAGGGTTGGGAGGTGGGATATAGTAGAGAAAAGGGAGTGGAGCCTTGAAGAAGGGTGGAGGGAATGCGGTTGATGAGATAGCAGGAGATGAGAATGGCATGACCCCAATAAGGTTTGGGCATATTCATCTGGAAGAGTAAGGTGCGAGCCATATCAAGGAGGTGACGATTCTTACGTTCCGCGATGCCATTTTGTTGAGAAGTGTAAGGACAACTTGTCTGATGTAGAAGACCATGATTCATGCAAAATTCAGAAAATTGATTGGAAACATACTCATTAGCATTATCAGTGCGAATAGCCTTGATAGATACTCCAAACTGAGTAGAAATTTCATTATAAAAGGTTTTGAAAACAGAAAAAAGTTCTGAGCGTTCTTTTAACAGATACACCCAAGTACATCGAGAGAAGTCATCAATAAAAGTAACAAAATATAAACTACCCCCACCCACAGTCTTGGTAGGAGAAGGACCCCAGATGTCCGAGTGGAGGAGATCAAAAGGACGAGTCGAGCTACGTCCATGCCTGGCAGGGTAGGAAGCCCGATGGTGTTTCCCTAGTTGACAAGCCTCACAGTGGAGAGGAGAGACATCTTTGGTGAGGTGAGGTAGAAGTTGATACAGCAGCCGAGGTGGAGGATGACCAAGACGGAGGTGCCATTGATGAAGAGAATCAGAGTCGGTAGAAGCAGAGTGGGCAGTAAGAACGTCAAGGAAGTAGAGGCCTCCACTCTCAGTCCCAGTAGCAACTGTCTCCTTCGTATGAAGATCCTGAAAATAACAGTTAGTAGGAGTAAACATAATAGAGCATTGTAATTGTTGAGAGAGAGCCTTGACGGATAGTAAGTTGCACGGAAAAGTAGGCACATAAAGGGTGTCCTGAAGAGAGATAGTTGGAGTGACTGGAACAATTCCAGTCCCACACACATGTGAGGGAGAACCATCCGCTGTTAGAACCGGGGGTAAATTCCTGTGCTCCAGCAACTGGGAGAAAAGATGAGGGTTCCCTGTCATATGGTTCGTAGCTCCAGAATCAATGAGCCATTTACCTTTAGTAACCACGTGCGCGCTACCTGAGGAGGTAGCAACTGAAGCAGACGGAGATGAAGTACCCGGTTGTGAAGTAGCAGCAAGAGGGCGAAGGTGAGGACGCTTGAGATAACAACGATCAATTGGGTGGCCCCTCCGACCACAATGAGAACAGACGGGCCGCGGAGGTCCACGACCACCAAGAGATCCACCACGGCCACTAGGGTGACCTCGGTCAGCCCGGTGAGCAAAGCTCTCTGGAGTAGGTGGGGAAGACAACAGGGGTCGTTGGAGAAGAGAGGTAACAGCAGAGACCCGAGCAGCGGTGGCATCAAGAGTTGGAGATTCAGCTTCTCCAAGGATTTGTTGCCGTATCATGTCATAGGACTCCGGAAGACGGAGAAGGTAACACACAACCAGGAGTTCCTGGAAGTGTTTATGCTGTTCAGCAAGATCAGCAGAAAATGGGCGATGCTGAAGGAGTTCAGCCCCAAGGGCCTGAACAGTTTGATATGCTGTGGTTGGATCCATGGTGGGGCGGGCAAAGAGATCGGCATATAAGGTGTAGATGCGGGAGGTTTTGGCCCCTTTGGAGTAAAGGGCCGCAAGATGATTCCAGGCTGCCTTGACAGTCTCATCATGATGAATGATAGGGAGACACTCATCAGAGAGACTGTTAGCAAGCCAGGTGCGGACAAGAGCATCACTAGCATCCCAATCTTCAAGGGTAGCAGAGCCATGGGGAGGAGGATCATCGGTGAGATGGTGGCGCTTGCGTTGGGAGCGTAAGAGGAAGGTGAAGGAGACACTCCAATCAGGATAATTAGAGCTAGTGAGCTTAGAAGAGGTGCCAAGATTCCCAGAGGGGGTAGAGATAGCCACAGGAGGTGGCAGGGGTTGGGGGGGGTGGGGTTGGATTCACAGATGGGGAACCCATGAGAAAGAAGACCGCGCGGCCTGGAGACGAAAGGCCGATCGAAGAGAGATCGCACAGACTGTGCGGGCAGAGAAAGAAAGATCGGCGGGAGATCGCACGGACCGTGCGGTCAAAAGAAACAGAGACCGGTCGAAGAGATCGAGTCCTCTGATACCATGTGAGAATTTGAAAATAACGGAATTTTTATTTCCAAAAAACTAACTATTACAAGAGTATTGCCTCCTTTATAAAGACTAGGAGGGAAACAGTAAAATACAAATACACGATGTGGGACTAAATACAAATACACAAGAGAGCAGGGCGGTCTGGGCGATCATGAATATTGAGACCGCAGCGACCTCTGCGATCTGGAGTGAGATCGGGCGGTCACACTACAGGAGGAAGGTCGTGTGACAGAGGAGACCGTCTGGTGGTTAGACCGTTGTGGCGAACACTTCCCCATAAGGGAGAGATCGGGAGGATCAGATCGCTTCTCTCCACAAGAAGCGATCCGGTATATCCGAGATGAACCGTCAGTCTTGTACTTGGAGCCCGCTGAGACCGCTGGCTCTAGACCGCTTGGAGAGGTAGAATGATGTTGATCTTCACAAGGCGCGACCTCGTATACTTGAGGAGAAGTCGCGGTCTGAATCTGGGAGACCGCGCAGACCGCTGTCTTGTAACCGCGCAACTTCAATTTATCTTTATCTGGCGCGATCTGGTACATCAGAGGGAAAGCCGCGGTCTGATTACTGGAGACCGCACAGACTGCTGGCTTCAGATCGCGGGAGTTCAAACCTTCGAGACCGCTTGGCTCTAACAAGCTAGAAGGCGCGCATCGTCTCGGCGAAGAGACTTCAGTTCGGGCGTTGTATCCATCAGCTGCCCGTCCAACTGACCTGCAAGGTCCCGCTGTATGAAGATGAGCTTGCTGAGGACCTCTATCATCCGCTCCTTCATGGTTTGGGCATCGGAGGGGTCACCTAGAAAATCCGAAAGTTCTCTAGGGAAGGAGGCGGCGAGACCATCCCTTCTCCCCCCTCATAGTAAGATCCCATGGGGGAGGCCTCCCGGTGGCCTGCGAAAGCAAAAATTATTGGCCTCGGCAGGTAAGACGATCACGCCAGAGCGAGTGAGGTCACTAACCCAGTATAGGCTCATTATGCTTGGGAGGGCGCAGCGTTGAAGGCTGCCCGATGAACAGGCCGGCGGAAGGGTGGAGAGATTTTCCTTTTTCGGGACGATATGGTTCCGGGTCGACTGCATGAACGGTGCCTTGGTCAGTGGCGGGACGAGTGAGGCCAAGGTCCCGGCCAGGCGAGCCATCGTGATCATTCGCGGAAGTAGGAGTTCCCTGGCGGAGAGGAGAACAGCGAGGAGTAGAAGGTTGTCCCGTGGTACCAGGATCAAGGGCTGCGAGAAGCAGCGATCAGAAGCGGGCAATGTGGAGAATGTCTACGCTATTCGCAGCTTACCAGTTTGATGCAGGGTCTCATCCAGGGTGGTTGAAGGAATGAGGTTCTAGATCAACGGATGTTTCGCGTCTGCAGGCAGGAGCATTGCGGTTTTCACCGGGATGGTCCCGCGGTCTTCCTCAGGAGCCGACGCCTCCTGTGAATGGTCAGGGCCTTCAGGAGGGTGTTGTCTTAAGAACTAATGAAGAAATCGAGAGAAATGTGAGTACCTGCATCTGTACGTCGGGGGGAGGGTTGTGTGCCGGATTGGGAGATTCCGAGGAGGATCCGCTCTCCACACGGTCCCGCCGAACCGCCATATCTCTCTTGGAGCGGAAGGGATCATTAGGGGCCTTCTTCGAGGAAAGCCAGGGGCGAACTTGACAGCTTTAGGGGCATTTTTCTCCTGGGTCGCGGCCAGGCAGTCCAACATCTCTTGCGAGATCGGCTTCGGGGATGGATTCATGGAAGTCTCTTCAGAGAGGCGAAAGCTCAGAGCGGAGGAGAAAATTCGGTCGGAGGAAAGAAGGCTTTCTGAGGGAAGGGCTCAGGCCAGAGGTATATATATAACACAGTGGTGGGACCCACGTAAAGATTCTGTCCAGGTCAGCAAGCAATCATCGAACACTGGGTTGGACTGTTCTTTCCGAGCGTAAAACTCGCTCGAAAAGAGTGGGGATTGTGTACAACCCCGTCTTCGCCGAGTGGGTCCCCCAGACTCAAGGAGGCCAGAAGGAGAGGCGAGTAAGGTAAACAAGCATTGGCGTATGCCCGGAGGAGCACTCGTCGGGAAAGCCAAGGTAGTATTCGCCCACGAGGAAGACCTAATGCGAGAGCAGACAGGCGGAGGAAGGTCGGAACCCCATTCGCACACGGGATCCGAAAGTGACGAGCGGTACCTCCCCGGACCACTCGCCCAGGCCTGTCGAGTGGTGCTCTCATAGACCACTCGCCCAGTAGAATCTAGAGATAAAATTACCTGGATACCCTTTGTGGGCTGCCAATAGCCCTCCAGAACAACAGAGTTAGGCTGTTAGCAGACCAATTTCGGGTGCGATTAGTATAACCAGAAGGCGCATTCAGGCAATTTGCAGACCAGCCCAGAGAATCTTTAAATAGACCCTTAAGGGCACCTTGGAGGGAACAGATTCTTTTGAGCTCTCTCCTCCAGGCTAGTTTCAGAGTTGGCTGCTAGTGCTCTCCAAGGTGCCCGACTGAGCATTGGATTGGGAGGGGAAGCTCTCTAAGATCTTCCGGGTGGGTGGTGGGACCTCCTCGCTACAGCCTTGGGTCTGTTCCAGATTTTCCATCCACGGTCAAGAGAGTTTAGTGAGGGAGAAGTAAGCACGGGATACACCCCCTTGTGGGTCCGAACTCAGAGACCGGTTGACGGTTTCAATAACCCCCCTCTAGAGGATTCTGAGAGGCACACTGTGCACTTTCAGCGGGGATTGTGTACAACCCCGTATTCGCCGAAGGGTAAAATGGAGAATTGGGCATAGGCGAAGCGGGTAGAGGCTCGCCAACTTGCGACAAGCGAGTCGCGAGGGCGAGGCGAGCCAGACTTACCTCCTTGCGAGGAGTGTGGTGCGAGAGCGAAGCAGGTGCATGCTCGTCGCTTTGGGGTGCATTTAGCAACGACGAGGCAAGCGAGGGCTCTCCGCCTCGCATAAGCGACCTAGGCCGGTATTTATAACGCCATGGGGCTAGCGAGTGGTGCCTTCATGGGCTGCTCGCATAGGGAGACGTCGCGAGCCCCGCTCGCGGGAAGACTGACAAGTGGCGCCTTCACGGGCCATTCGCCCAGTAAGGGTCTATGGGCGAATTTACTCAAATACCCTTTGTGGGTTGCCGATAGTCCTTCAGAACAACGGAGTTTGGTTGTTAACAGACCAGTTTGAGGTGCGTTTAGTAAGACCAAAAGACAGATTTACGCTATTAGCAGACCAGTAGAGAAAAACTATATATAGGACCTGAAAGACACCTTTGGAGAGGAATCCAGATCTTTGGCTTCTTCTTCCTTGGGACATCTTTGGTTAGCTCCTCAAGCTCTCCAAGGTGCCCGACTTCAGATTTGGCTTCGGATGAGAAGCGCTCTAAGACCTTTCGGGTGTGTGGTGGGACCTCCACGCTGCAGTCAAGGGTCGGTATTTAGTTTTAAGCCTGCGGTCAGGTTCCTCTGCGAGATCAGTAAGTGCTAGCTAGTTGCCCCCTTTCAGGGGTCCGAACTCCTCGTTGGGCCGAATCTCGGTTCCAACACCTAGGTACATCATGTCTTTTCTTATAATCTCATTCTAAGTATTTATTGGTCTAACCCTCCCCCGTTTAACATGCCTAGTGACGCACAACGCCTAATTACAGGTGCCTCTAATGGTCTCATTTGTACGTGTCCAAACCATCTTAGTCAAGCTTCTCGCATCTTCTCTGCAATTGGTGTCACTCCTATCTTATATCTGATACATTCAATCCTAATTTTATCCAGTCTCGTGTGTCCACAAATTCACCTAAGCATTCTCATCTCCGCAACTCCCATCAATTTAAAAAAAAAAACTAAATAGTGTAGGGGTTAAAATCAGCTAAAATAAAGTTTAGAGACTGATATATCCTAAAATATGTAAACTTGAGGGACTGATATATCCTAAAAAAATAACTGTCAAATAAAAGAAACAAATATTGAGGAATCTAAATATCATATTTTGAATTCACAATTCTATCATCCGGACCATAAGAAATTAGCAACGAAATCAAATTTGCTTCTACCGCACCATTTTTAATGGAAAATGATTAAATTGTTGATCTAAGTTATGGTATTTAGAATCATAATAATTTTCCTTTCATATTGAATTTATTATAAAAATAAATGTTGTTTGAAAATTAATTTTATGATATCATTTAATAATATATTGCTATCAATTACTATCATTTTTTTTAATATCTATTTGAATTTTTTTTTAATATCATATTTTCGATAACAATTCGGTCATCTCAGCCATAATAAAAGTTACGGCGAACGTAAATCTGCACCAAATTGCATTCACTTAATAATTTGCCGAAGAAGAACACTTTTATAGTTTATGATTCATTGGAACGAAATTTAGTCTCTGTTTGGCGCGGTGGTTTTGCTCCGGTGAGTTTGGACAAAAACGTCATTATCATAGAATATATGTTTGACATGACAACGGTTACGACAACAACCAAGAAAATAAAACAGATTTTGAACCTAAAAGTGGATGAAGTTTATTACAAATTGGCATCTGTATTATTTTTGGTTGTAACGGTTAATAGTTAGTTGTATTTCCGTTAACTTTTAACAGTGTTTGTTATGCCAGCTAGTTTAGAATCAATGTCTTGATGTTTAGCCTATATATATGTCATGTCTGTAACTTTTAAACTTTAATGAATGAGATGAAGACTTCGTGATTCCTCCATTTCTAATACGGTATCTGAGGGATAATCATCTTCTTTCTCATTCGAATGACGACTTCATCTGACGCTGTGACAATTACTCTTCCTGGTGTAGTGCAATGAAAATGGCCTTGATTGGCAAAAATAAGTATGGATTTGTTGATGGATCTCTCACATCTCCTACTGATAATCATTCTCTGACTCTTCTTGCTTGGCAACGAAACAATAACATCGTTTCGTCTTGGTTATTGAAATCAATCTCAAAATAAGTTGTTGCTAGTGTGATTTACGCCTCTTTTGCCTCTGAAATCTGGTAAGATCTTCAAGAACGCTTCCATCAACGCAGTGGTCCGTGGATTTTTCAATTAAAACGAGATTTAATTGGTCTGAATCAAGGAAATCTCTCGGTGAGCCAATACTTCACAAAACTCAAAACTCTCTGGGAAGAACTCAGCGAATATAGTCTGCCATTGTTCTTGCGGTGGATCTCACCCGCTAATCAATTATGATCATATGGAGTATGTTATGAACTTCAATATGGGTCTTAACAACACCTTTTCTCAAATTAGAGGGCAAATTCTTCTTATGGATCCTCTACCCTCCATCAACAGAGTTTTCTCACTAATCCTTCAAGAAGAAAAGCAAATGAATTAGGTTGTTTGTCTTCTTCACCAGATCCTCCACTTGCCTTTGCGGTTCAACCAACATCACGCCCTTCAGATACAAAATTTCGGAAACAGGGGAAAGACCGACCATTATGTGCTTTTTGTGGTATTCTTGGACATGTCAAAGACAAGTGTTACAAGCTATATGGCTATCCGCCGGGATATAAGAAAGTTTTCCTGGTCCTAAAACTGCTTTTAACACAGGCACAGTAAATCAAATTTCAACTTTCGAGGGCTCTGGCGTTCAGTTCACTCCACAGCAATACCAACAACTTCTGCAACTTCTCCAAACCTCGAACACTAATTTGCATCCCTCTCAGCCTGATGACTTCTCCATTGTTTCTTCTACGGGTTTGATTTTATCTACAACTGATTTTTGGTTCTCTTCTTCGTCTTGGATTTTAGACTCTGGAGCAAGTTCTCATATTTGTTTTGATTTACAAAACTTTTCATCTTATCGTTTTATCAGCAATCGTTTCATTACCTTGCCCAATAATTCAACAATTTCTGTCACTGCTATTGGCATGGTTCATCTATCCTCAGATCTCATACAACATGACGTTTTATATGTTCCGTCGTGCCGGTTTAACTTGATTTCTGTTAGTGCTTTTCTTCTCAAACCTAACTACTCAATGATTTTTTTATCTTGGTTACTTTTCAATTCAGGATGTCCAGCAATCTCGGATGATTGGCAAGGGTAAAATGGTTGCAGGACTTTATCTCGTCTTTTCCAGCTCCTAAACAATCAGCCAGTGTCTCTGAACAACACATTATTTCTTCTACTAATGTAGATGTTGTTTCCAATAAGTGTAATGCTATTGTTTGGCATAATCATTAATTTTGGCCATTTATCTGATTCAATACTAAAACGTTTGAGTTATATTGTACCTTTCAATTTACATATTGATTACTCTTCTTCTAAGTGTCATATCTGTCCTATTGCTAAATTCAAACGCTTACCTTTTCAATGCAATAATAACATTTCCATTTCACCTTTTGATTTGTTACACTGTGATATCTGGGGTCCTTTTCATCATAAGACTTATGATGGGATGCTTTTTTTTGTTACCATGGTTGATGATTGTTCATGATACACATGTGTATCCATGATTAAACGCAAAGCCGATGATGCTACTATCATCATTAATTTCTTTCACAAAATCAAAACTCAATTTGGCCTGGTCATAAAACGTTTTCGTTCAGATAACGCCAAAGAACTATGTTTAACAGAATTTTTTTCTAAACAAGGCACCATACATGAATTTTCATGTGTTGAACCTCCTCAACAAAATTTTGTGGTTGAACGAAAACACCAACACCTTCTGAACACTGCTCGTGCTCTATATTTTCAATCTCATGTTCCAATTTCTTTTGGGGGTCTTTGTATTGGAACAACAGCTTACCTCATAAACCGACTACCGACTCCACTACCTAATGACCAGTCTCCATTTCAAATTCTATACCAACATGCTCCAGATTATTCTACAATTAAAACATTTGGTTGTCTTTGTTATTCCGCCACTCTTCAAGCTCACCGCCATAAATTTCAACCACACTCTGCTCCTACAGTTTTTGTTGGTTATCCTGCAGGCTATAAAGGATACAAACTTTATAACATACAAACCAATCAATTCCTCATATCTCGTGATGTCGTTTTTCATGAGGATTCTTTTCCTTTTTTAAAGATTTCATTGCCCCTACACAGAAAGAATACCCTTTTTCTAACTATATCATTCCACGACCTCTTGTTGATTTACCCCAACAGTCATCTTTACCACTTCATCATCATGATGATCTTACCACTACTGTCATCGCTCCCCCATCTCCAGTTCACCTTCCAATTGTTCCTGAGCAAGATTTTCCTGTTGTGGCCCTCAAAAAATCTACTCGCCTCTTAAAACAACCTTCTTACCTCCGAAATTACACGTGTTCTCTCCCTCCTTATCCTATAAATCATTTTCTTAGCTATGACAAACTTCACCAACCTTACAAAAATTTCATCTTACAAGTTAATACAACATATGAGCCCCAATTTTATCATCAAGCTATTCAATTTCCTTCTTGGAGACAGGCAATGCAGGAGGAATTGCATGCTGTGGAATTAAACATTACCTGGTCTATCGTTCCCTTGCCTCCAAATAAGAGATGTATTGGTTGTCGTTGGATATATAGAGTCAAATACATGGTTGATGGTAGTGTTGACCGTTATAAAACCCGATTAGTTTCCACGGGTTATTCTCAGTTAGTTGACATTGATTTTTCAGCACCTTCTCGCCGGTAGCTAAACTTACTTCAGTGAGTGGTCTGATAGCAGTTGCTGCAGCTCAAAATTGGCCCATCTTACAACTCGACATCAATAATGCTTTTTTGAATGGTGACTTAGATGAGGAGGTATACATGACTCCTCCTTTAGGCTATCCAATTCAGTGGGAGAATCTGGTTTGCAGGCTTCATAAGTTAGTCTATGGACTGCGTCGAGCCTCCCGCCAATGGTTTCAAAAATTTTCCAATACTCTCATTTCTCACGATTTTGTTCAATCAATGAATGATTATTCTCTGTTTACATTTGGTTCAAAAGACAGTCTAGTTGTTTTACTCGTGTATGTTGATGATATAGTTCTTACTGGCCCATGCTCATCTTCACTTCAAAAAGTTCAGAACTTGTTACAAACACTTTTCAAATTAAAGACACTAGGCAATTTGAAGTATTTTTTGGGATTGGAAGTGGCTAGATCTTCTACTGGTATTTCTTTGTCTCAAAGAAAGTATACATTAAGTTTACTTGCTGACACATCTTTTATACAATGTAAACCTGTTCCATTACCAATGGATCCAATCCTAAAATTACAAGCTATTTATGTTGAATCATTGTCTGATGCCTCGACTTATCGTAGATTATTTGGGAGGTTGATGTACCTCACTGTCTCGCGCCCTGACATTGCCTTCGTCGTGCAGAAGTTGAGCCAGTATATGTCAAAACCGTACACTAATCATTTAAATGTGGTTCATCACCTGCTCACGTATCTCAAGGGTACTCCAGGTCAAGGATTGTTTTTCCAAGTGAATACTTCTTTGCGTCTCAGAGCGTATTCGGATGCCGATTGGGGAAATTGCTTGGACACAAGAGGATCTACCACCTGATTTTGTGTATTTCTAGGAGACTCTCTAGTTTCATGGAAATCAAAGAAACAATCGACTGTATCAAAGTCGCCACAGAGGCAGAATATCGTGCATTAGCATCCTTAGCTAGTGCAGTTATTTGGTTGCAACGGTTGTTGGCGCATTTTTCTATCACTTTTCCAACAACAATGTTATTTTGTGATAATCATTCCACACTTCATTTAGCATCAAATCCTGTTCTATATGAGAGATCAAAGCATATTGATATCGATTGCCATTTTGGTCGTGAATTGGTTTAGACAGGTTTTTTGAAAATCGTCCATATTAAAACTCATTATCAGCTCGCAGATTTGATGACCACGCCTCTTGCCAAAACACAATTCCAATTTTTGATTTCCAAGATGGGAATTCTCGATGTTTACTCACCATCTTGAGGGGGCATATTACAAATTGGCATTCGTGTTACGTTTGGTTGTAACTGTTAATAGTTAATTGTATTTCTGTTAACTTTAACAGTGTTTGTTATTACAGTTAGTTTAGAGGCAATGTCTTGATGTTTAGCCTATATATATGTCATGTCTGTAACTTTTAAGCTTCAATGAATGAGATGAAGACTTCTTGATTCCTCCATTTCTAATAAAGTTCCTTAGGTGAGGTTGGGCGTTACGAACGGAGCCCTAGTGTTGGAATATATTTGATGTTTTGTATTTTCTGTTTTGTCTGTTACCGTTACTTCTAACTAATTAGCTAGATTGCTGTCATCTTTCTATTTGTCTGTTCTTTATAAATAGCACAAGTAATGAGCGCGTAATATGATTCTGAATGTATGAAAGTTTTTCTTTGTTTCATCATTTGCATCATTGTTGTTTTTATCATGGTATCAGAGCTCTAGATCGAAATTAGATCTCTCTACCTCGTTCTTTCTTGTGATCGACCTCTCTCTCGATGGCAAATTCAAAGGCAGTTTTATTCTTCAAATTCAAGAAGAAGAACGGCGGAATCCTTGGACCTTTAATCAGCCACATCATGTGAATTATCTGTGTTTACAATCTTCAGATTCACCGGGTATGATCCTTGCTAATCAAGTTTTACATGGTACTAGCAATTATATATCATGGAAAAGGTCCATGGAGATTTCTCTTTTATGTAAGGATAAATTGGATTTCATTAATGGATCGGCACCGAAACCTTATGTTCAAGATCAATATTATACCCAATGGGAGCAGGTTACAACATGGTTATATCTTGGTTGATCAATTCTGTCTCTAAGAATTTTGGTCAATCCATCATCCATGCCAATACTGTTTCTCCAATAGCACCAGCTCCCGAACATATTGTCTATGCAAAGCCATCACATCTTGCAATCAAGATAGCATGAGTATTGAATCGTATTACACCAAATTGAAATAAATGTTGGATGAACTAGAGGCGATCACTACCATTTCCTCCTGTGGATCTAGCAATCATAGTGCAGTTACCAAAGCATGGGAATAACAATTCGAAGAACAAAAAATCATGCAATTCTTAGCGCGCTTAAATGATGTTCTTAAACCCATCAGTGGACAGATTTTATTGATGAAAACTCTTCGTTCAATAGAGGATGCATACTTTATGATTCAACAAGAAGATCGTCAAATACATACTTCATCTGCAAGAATTCAACAAGATGTATCTTCTGTCGACCTGGAATTCTAGACCACAACTCCTCATAATTCAACATGGAACACCACTCATAAACACAATCTCTGGTGTGATCACTATCATATGTCTGGTCACACCAAAACTAAATGTTTCAAATTCAGTGGATACCCATCAAATTATAAACATATGGGATTAAAAGGTAATTCCATAGAGAATCATTGATTTGAAGTCCATAATATGGAGGTTATTAAACCAGATCTGAACAATAGTACATCTAGTCACAATGTTGATAAAACTACAAATTATTTCACTCCAGAGCAGTTCCAGAGCATCCTTGACTTGATTAAGCAAAAAAAGCAAAGTTCCAGTACTTCAGTTCAGCATCTCACATGTATAAGGTCTTGTTTTTCTCTAACCACAAAAGGTAAAGATTGGGTACTTGATAGTGGGGCTACATATCATATTACACATCAATTTCACCTTCTTCACGAGCCAAGACAAATATCCAAACCAATACATGTTTTCTTTCCTGATGACTCTCATGCTAAGGTCACTCACATTGGAACAGTTTTGCCTGCCACCATAATTTTATAAGATGTTTTATTCGTTCCCACCTTCACCCATAATCTTCTATTCATTAAAAAGTTGTGTTCGGATTCTAAAGTATCAGTTCTTTTTGAATCTGATCATTGCCTTATACTAGTCCATTTGAAGAAGACATAAGAAGTTCTAGGACAACATAATGGTGGCTTGTATTACTTTTCTCAGCACAACAAGGAATTCAAGATCAAGAGTTCTGAAGCTTTTCTTACGAGTATTTACAAATCTACATTATGGCACCACCCTTTAGGACATCTTCCCACCAACAAACTCAAGCATCTTCTCCCTTTCATTTCTGATTTGGATATTGTAAAACATTATGATTGTGACATTTTCCCCTTAGCTAAGCAAACAAGACAACCTTTTAATAAGAGTGATACTTTTCAACACATATTTTTAATCTTGTGGATTGTGACATTTGGGGACCTTACAAAGTTCCTGCTCATCATGGCTTTAGGTATTTTTTAACCATTGTCGATGATTATAGTAGGAATACTTGGACATATCTTATGACTTCTAAACGTGAAGTATCTTCATTATTACACGATTTCTTCAACAGGGTACAAAATTAGTTTAATTGTTCGGTCAAGACTGGCATAACTGGTAATGGGATTGAGTTCTTCAACAACAATCTCAAAGAGATTTTTTCAGGAAAAGAACAATACATCAGAGCAGTTGCATTTACAGTCCCCAAAAAAACGGAATTCTTGAACCAAAACATCGGCATGTTCTTGAAGTTGCCAATGCTTTACGATTTCATGATAATTTAGCCATTCAGTTTTGGGGAGAATGCATTCTCACTGCCACTTATCTAATTAATAAAGTTTCTTCTAGTGTCCTCCAAAACAAATCAGTGTTTGAAGTTCTATTGCTAAGACTTCTTGCTATGACAACTTGAGAGTGTTTGGTTGTTTATGTTTTGCTTCAACCTTACCTGTCAATCGTGACAAATTTGATCACATGGTCATGCACTGCATTTTCTTGGGATATCCACATGGGCAAAAGGTTATAAACTTTATAATCTTTCTTCCAAAAGTATTTTTATTAGTTGCGACGTTCATTTTCATGAAATTATTTTCCCTTTCCATAACATTAGGAATGATAATTCTTCATGCTTGTCTTTTCCTTCTGACGAAATTGAATTTGAATCAATCTAACATAATTATGATGCTATTGATTCTTCCGATTCTTCTCTTCCTCAACCATTTGTTTCCCTTGTGTCGCAAAATGATGATCTTATTGTTCCATCATCCGAATATGATACTTCCATTTCTCCAACTGATCATGGATTGAAGCGTTCTACTCGACCTCATCAAGCACCTCTGTGGCACAGTGATTATGTTTGTTCTTCTATCCCTTCTAACAGCAGGAATACTGATTTAAATATGCGAGAACCTCTCATATAAAGAAGCCTACACAAATCCTTGTTAGCAAGATGCTATGTCTACTGAGATCAGAGCTCTAGAACACAATATCACCTAGTCTATTACTGAACTTTCACGCGGGAAGACGCCTATTAGCTGTAAGTGAATTTATAAAATTAAACAGAAAATTGATGGCACTGTCGAACGGTATAAAGCTCGGTCCGTTGCAAGGGGTTACACTAAATTGGAAGGCATGGACTACCACGACATGTTTGCCCCAGTTGTTAATGTTTACCCGGAAAACCGCTTTCAAGAGGATTACTCGCAGACCAAGCGGTTTGCGTATCCAAGTCGCCCGGCTCAGGTTAAGCAAGCTCCATCGGCACCAGCTAACACAGGCCGGGCGGTCTATAATAATTCAGGCCGCCTCCAAGAACCAGAGGTAATCCAAACCCAAGTCCAACAGGGCAAGTCGCGGTCTCAAGTCAGAGGTCGCGCGGTTTATTCCATGGAGACAAGCCAAGGTCCAAAGCCAAAGAACAAGTCGCGGTCTCAAGACAGAGTCCGAGCGGGTAGAATCGTCACCTTGGCCGCATCATCTCCAGCTTCTGGTCAAACAAGTCGGAAGGGCAAGCCGCCAAGCCGCGCGGCTTATTTTCTTTCCTTCTTTGTGTATCCCGTCACCGCCTGCCCGTTTCTCCTGTACCCGGGCAGGCGGTTATTCTATCCCTGCCCGCTCGGGCAGGCCCCCATGCCTATAAATAGGGGGCGGCACTGTTCCCAAGGCACGCACACTCGAATCTAGGAGCTCGCATGTTTGAGCTGCGGACTCAAGTTTCTCGTCTTGCGGACTGTCTGACCGGCCGGCTTCTCTTTTCCTGCACTTGCAGCCCGCTGTAACCACTTCTTTCTAATCAAAGGAAAGCCCGTCGCAGGAGTGGCATTTGCCGCGGCGGGCGAAGTCTGGCCTTGACCGCTGCTAGCGGTCTCATTCTTCTACATAAAAAGTAACCGGCAACCCGCAGCCTCCGGTTTCCCTCGGAGGTGCGATCTCGGACTCAACAGAAACACGCGACCTTCAGATCGCGGATTGTCGGTGAAATCCCTTTTCGCCATAATGTCAGACCGTCAGTTCCCCCTTGGAGACCGCTCCGATCATAGCGAGGATTCCTTGTGGGAAGCCCTGGAGCAGTCAAAGAGAGAAGCCGAGCGGGCTCAGAGGGCCACTGATCAGCGACTTGAAGAGATCAGTCGGACTTTAGCAATACTAACTGAGCGACTAGTTCCGCAATAAGTCGCGACTAATCAGGCGGTGACCCCGGTCCTTCCTCCACCTCCTCCTTACTCGCTACCGCAAGCCGCTAATTTCCAGCTCCATCAAGAAGACCCTGCGGCTAGGAAAAACTTCTATCAGGAAGCCGCGCACAACATGCCAGCTCGAGCCCTCGACTTCCAGGGGGCGACTTCTCACGCTGCCCATCTTTCCTACCCGCAGGAGGGCGCGGCCCGTCTCTCCTACCCGCCTGAAGTCCCTGTTCGTCTCTCCTACCCGCCTGAAGTCCCTGTTCATCTCTCCTACCCGCCAGAAGCTGCCGCCCGGTCTTCTTATCAGGCGGCTTGTCCGCGAATAGCCGCAGCTCCAGCGGCTTATTACTCTACCCCTCTATATGAAGACATGGAAGAAACCTCTCCCTTTGTGGACGAAATTAGAGGGGAGCCTGCCCCTAATAATTTCAGGGAACCTCGCCTGCCAGCGTTCAATGGGGAGACTGATCCTACAGTTCATTTACAAGCTTTCGAGTCAGCCATTGCTCTCAGAACCTTGACTGATGCAACCAAGTGCAAGCTTCTTGTAACCTCCTTTGAAGGACAAGCGAGGGAATGGTTTTACGGTTTGCACCCCAGGTCGATCCGTTGTTTCACAGAGCTGCGAAGAGAATTCCTGCTGAGATTCTCCACCTCAAGGAAAAGAAAGAGCGGCCCGGCGGCCCTTTTCGATATAAAACAACGGGAAGGCGAGACATGGGCTCGTTTTGTGGATCGATTCCAGAGAGAGATCATGGAAGTCCAAAATGTGGACCCGAAGCTGTATAGAGTTGCCCTCATCCATGGCCTAAGGGAGGGCCCCCTAAAGTTCAAAGCAAATATAAGGGAGCCTAAGACTTATCAGGAAATGATAAGTTTGGCAAATATGTTTATCAGAGGAGAGAAGAGCAATCCAGACTACGTCGCGAAGTTGGTAAGCGACAAGGAGCCATCGAATCCATCCTTCCGTCATCCACCATCGAATCAGTCCCACTTCGAACCCCGTTCCCAAAGGGGGAGGAATTACAAAAATAAGCAACCATTTATGGGCCATCAGCGGTTTCAAGATCAGAAACCATCGTTGGCCATCGCTCCCGCTCCATCCGCTCCCCCTCCGCAAATCATGCCGGTATATTTACAACAGTATGCCGCGCAGCCACCTCCAGTCATTCCATCAACACAATACGATGATTCGCAAGAGTCATTCACTCCCCTAAACGTCACCATGGATGAAGTAGTCCAGATTCTGCAAAAAGAGGCCAGATTTCAAAAGGCCTGCTCCTCTGAAGTCAGATATTCGCAGTCGAAATCCGAACCTTTATTGTGAGTATCATAAAGAGGGGGGACATCTAACTGAAGACTGTCGAGCTCTTCGTCTGCTTATAGAAAGACTCTTGGGAGAAGGAAAGCTCCGGGGTCTAGTTCGGAAAGACAAAATCGCTGAGCCAACTACCGAGAAGAAAAAGGAGAAGGAAACAGTAGAAGTGACCTGGGAATGCGCCGACGTCGAGGACGCCGGCTACTATGGTGATATCCATCCTTCTACCGAATGCGTCGAAGTCAATGATGTGGGCCCCTTAGGGGACATCTATTGTATCCATGGGGGAGCTGGAGCAGAATCATCTCGCAAATCCAGCATCGCGAGGGTTCTAAAGCAGGAAGTGGCAGCCACTACAAGTTCTCCTCCCGAAAGTACTATTGTCACGTTTGGTCAGGATGACCTTCCCCCCAATGCCAATCCTTTCGATGATGCGGTGGTTATCAGGGCCGTCATCGAAAACTATACCGTCCACAAGATTTTGATTGATACTGGCAGCTCCGTCAATCTCCTTTTCCGCCCAACTTTCGAGGCCCTGAAGACTGGAAAGAATCTGCTTTCCACCGATGGGCCCCTCTACGGTTTTTCTGGGAGAAGAAGGAAGTAGAGGGTTCAGTGAAGCTCCTGGTCTCTCTTGGAGGAATAATAAAGTTGATCAATTTCGTGGTAGTAGATGCTCCGAGCAACTACTATGCTATCTTCGGGAGGCCGATTCTCAATGCGTATAGGGCGGTAGTGTCCACCTTTCATCTTGCCCTCAAGTTCGCTGCTGAAGGAAAACAGTATCGGGTCAGAAGCAACCCAAAGGTAGCTCGGGAGTGCTATGTCCGAACTGTCAACATGGTCACCGATGCTCCCACTCCCGAAGCCATGGATGAGGTTTTGGAGGTTGCTGAGTCTCCAGAGGCCGCCGAAGAAGGAAAAGATCGAGAAGGGGCTCACTTGGAACCTGCCCAAGCGACCCAAGAAGTTCCTATTGCTGAGGGGGCAGAGAAGAAGCTGGTCATCAACGCTGAATTGTTAGAAGAGGAGAAAGGGGAGCTAATCTCATGTCTGTTGGGAAATCTGGATATCTTCGCTTGGTCAGCGGAGGATATGCCAGGAGTGGATCCAGACGTGGCTTGTCATCATCTAAACGTATCTCCTGAGTTCAAGCCCGTCCAGCAAAAGAAGAGAGAAGTGGCGACCAAGTTGGCGTCGCCCATCAGAGAGGAGGTTTCCAAACTCCTAAAAGCGGGTTTCATTTCTGAGATTCAATATCCCACGTGGATGTCGAATGTTGTAATGGTTAAGAAATCTGGTGGGAAGTGGCGCATGTGCGTGGACTTCACCAAACTTAATAAAGCGTGCCCTAAAGATTGTTACCCTTTGCCTCGGATAGATGTTTTAGTTGATTCCGTGGTTGGGTATGGTTTTATGAGTTTCCTCGATGCCTTCTCCGGGTATCATCAAATTAAAATGCACAAACCTGACATCCCGCATACCTCATTCATCACAAACGATGGGTGTTACTGCTATCTCGTAATGCCCTTCAGTCTTAAAAACGCGGGTGCAACATACCAAAGAATGATGGATACCGTCTTTAAACATCAAAAGGGCAGGAATCTCGAAGTTTACGTTGATGACCTTCTTCTCAAAAGTAAAACATTCTCATTGCACTTGGAAGACCTCGTAGAGACGTTCGCTACTCTACGGAGGTTCAAGTTAAAATTAAACCCATTGAAATGTGTGTTCGGGGCGAACAAAGGAAAATTTCTTGGGCATCTCTTAACTCCTGATGGCCTTGCACCAAATCCAGATAAGGTGAAGGCCATCCTTGATATGTCCCCTCCTCGAAATACTAAAGAAGTTCAACAACTTGGGGGGAGATTGGCAGGATTGAGCAGGTTTATCTCTAAATCCGGAGATAAAAGTGCCCCATTCTTTAAAACATTGCGAAAGGGATCAAAGTTCGAATGGAGCGAGGAATGTAACAAGGCTTTCGAGCAGCTAAAGGGACAGTTAACTTCGACTCCACTACTCCAAAGTCCCCGTGAGGGGGAAAAACTATTCTTATATCTGGGAGTCGGACCAGAAGCGGTGAGTTCTGTCCTCGTTCGGGAAGAGAAGAGGAGGCAGTTTCCAATATACTATGTCAGCCACATCCTTAAAGATGCAGAAACCAGATATTCGATCCTGGAGAAACTGACCTTGGCTTTGATTATGTCCGCACGAAGGCTTCGCCCTTATTTTCAGGCTCATTCCGTCCAAGTTGTTACTGATCATCCTTTAAAGAATATCCTTGAAAAGCCAGATCATTCAGGGAGGTTGGCAAAATGGGCTATTGAACTAAGTGAATTTGAAATATCGTACATCCCCCGAACAGCGATCAAAGCGCAAATCTTGGCAGACTTCCTGGTAGATACAACAGAGCTTAGTCCTGAACAGGCAGTACGATCTCCTCTGGCTTGGATCATTTATGTGGATGGGGCTTCTGGCAAAAACTCCGTGGGAGCCGGAGTAGTGTTGATCAGCCCAAATGGCATCAGGCTGGAGCAAGCTATCAAGTTCTTCTTCCCAGTTACAAATAACCAGGCAGAATATGAGGCACTTCTGGCTGGGCTAAGGCTCGCGAAAGAGTTGGGCATAGAATATGTACATGTTAGAACTGATTCATTGGTGATGGCTTCCCAGGTCTTGGGAAATTATGAGACAAGAGAGCCGATTCTGCGAAAATATCTGCTATTAGCCAAAAAGGAAATCGGAAGATTCAAGTCATTTATTATCGAGCACATCCCAAGAACGCAAAATGAGGAGGCAGATGAATTGTCGAAGTTCGATCTTCCATCAGGGGGAGTGACCTTTGAACTTTTTCATCCGGCAATAGATGAGGCAGAACTCATGCAAATTGATCATAATCCTTCATGGAAGGATCCTTACGAGCTATTCCTGTCAAAGGGGGAGTTCCACCATTCCATCAAAGATCGGAGAAGATTCAAAAGGAAGGCGGCATATTATTATCTAATAGCAGGAGTACTCTACAGAAAAACTTTAATTTCCCCCTCAGCACGATGTGTTTCAGAAGAAGAGATTCCTATCATACTTCAGGAAGTTCATTCTGGGGAGTGTGGTAGCCATTCAGGGGCAAAAACCTTAGAAAAGAGGATCCTGCGGCAAGGATATTTTTGGCCGACTATGAGAAAGGATGCTGACGCATTTGCCAAGCAGTGTGTGCAGTGCCAAAAATTCGCCCCTCTTCAGCATTTGCCTGCTCAGTCACTCAGATCAATAACTGCGCCGTGGCCTTTTGCAGTTTGGGGGATGGATCTCATCGGACCTTTTCCAATGGCTAGCGGTCAGCGCCGCTTTATCATAGTGATGATTGACTACTTCAGCAAGTGGATCGAGGCTAAGGCACTAGCAAGAACTACTACCCAAATCATCAGAAACTTCATCTGGGGAGAAATAGTCTGCCGACACGGAATTCCGCTGGCAATTGTCACTGATAATGGTCCTCAATTTAATAATCCCGAGATGATAAAATTTTGCGATCAGGTTGGAATTGACCTGCGGTTCTCCTCAGTACATCATCCAAGGACCAATGGTCAGGTAGAAGCAGCCAACAAGCGAATCCAGCAGCTCCTGATGAAAAGGGTTTGGAATCAGAAAGGAAACTGGGCGGATCAACTTCCCTCCATCCTTTGGACTCTTCGTACTACTCCATCTTCAGCTACAGGGGAGACACCATTCAAACTGTCTCATGGCTCGGAGGCTGTTGTTCCTGTGGAGTTTGAGGTGGTCACTCCAAGAGTTGTGTACGGAAAAGAAGGAGGAGAAGCGTGGGTAGACCACAATGACGAGGCTATCAAGTATAGTCTGGATCTAATCGAAGAACTTCAGGATGAGGCAACAATCAGGCAAGAAGAAGTTAAAAGGAGGATGGCAAAGTACTTCGACAAAAATGTCAGGGTAAAACATTTCGCGGTCGGCGACGTCATACTAAAAAAGGTTGATGCAGCAGCCCGAACAGGTAATGTCGGGAAGCTAAATCCTAATTGGTCTGGACCTTTCATCATCAAGGAGGCATTAAAAAGTGGGGCTTATCGCCTCGAAACAAGTGAAGGAGAAGAAATCCCGCGCACCTGGAGTGGCGACGATCTCAAACGGTTCTATCCTTGAAATGTCTTCCTTACTTTTCTGCAGTTTTTTGAGATATTTTAATAAGAAGCTCCATACTGACACTTCTCCATGTCTGATTTTTCTTTTCTGCATTTTCTCATATATCAAACTCACTGAACCACGGAGACATCGCCAAGTTCTGCTCGAACCCCCTCGGATTGTAGTCATTAAAAGGTTCTTCGTTATCTTCAAGAATCTCTTCGACAAGGGTTATTTTTCCCTTTCAACAATCTTCTGGTTTTGGAAGCTTTTTGTGATGTTGATTGGACTGCATGCCCAATGTCCCGACGATCCATTTCTGGCTTCTGCATCAAAATTGGCAATGATCTGATCTCTTGGAAGACAAAGAAGCAATGCGGTCTCCAAATCCATTGCTGAGTCTGAATACTGTGTCATGACTTCCACCTGTTGTGAACTTACTTGGCTTATCAATCTCTTGGCAATCTTCATCTCACCAATCTAACACCTTTTCAACTTCATTGTGATAATCAAGCGGTGCTGCACATTGCATCTAACCCTGTCTACCATGAACGCACAAAACACATTGAACTAGATTGTCAAGCCAAAGTAATTACTCCCAGCTATCTTCCAACCAAACAACTTGCTGATTTATTTATAAAAGCCGTTGATCGACTTACATTAGTTAATTTTCTGGCCAATTTGGGTGTTTGTCATTCTATCCAATCACCAACTTGATGGGGGCGTTGAAATAAATTTGTTGTTTGGTATTTTCTGTTTTGTTTGTTACCATTACATCTAACTAATTAGTTAGATTATCGTTATCTTTCTATTTGTATGTTCTTTATAAATAGTTTAAGTGCTTAGCTTGTAATGATATTATGAATATATGAAAGCTTTTCTTCGTTTCATCCTTTGCATCATTGCTAATTTTATCACCTAGTCTTAAATTCTAATGCAAACCAAGTATTTCCCCCTCCTCACGGGTGCTGAAATTTGTCCATAATTTTACCGAATAGAGCCAAAACGATACATAAATAAACAAAATAATACCAGATTTACGTGGTACATTTCAAGAGACTTCTGCAGGCAGCAGCAGGTCGTTTCACTAAATAGAAATTGTTACATGAGAGGAGGCATTCAGAATTTTGTGTCCCAAACCCCTGAATAAGATGAGTTTTATAAACATTAACTCTGCACAATACAAAATCCCAGAATACCCTGAAAATGTATAGAAATATTTCGTCAACTGCAACACCGACAGATGCACCGACGCGACATAATGACTTGATTGGGAAACACCAGATCAATAAGTTTAGATTCAAGAGATATAACTACAAGTTTAATTATAAGTTATAACATATAATTAAACGGAGTTTTGTGTGTCAAATTGATCAGCGCTATAACTATAAGTGATAAGCTCCAAGCATTAATTAATAATTATTGCATCCGGGTTATGTTTATAAGATGCCCCCTCACAGTAAACACGAATCTCTTTTGTACCCCTCATAAAATCAATAATTCATATTTATCTTCAAAAAAAATGTAAATTCAGTGGAGAGGTTTTAGGACGCTGATATTAACACCGCACTTTTGGCTATACGCACTTTTGGCCAATCGCAAGCACTGTTTTTCGAGGTTGGCTATACGCAAGCATTCTTATAGGGAATCGGCTATGCGCAAGCAGTATACTATTAGCACACCGTTTTTTATAAAAAAAAAACTAAAAAGGTAGGAATCGTTATAACATAAAAACACTTCCAATATGTAAAACAGCCAAAATCATATGCAAAATATCTTCAATTTTGTTTCTTCTTGTTGAATATCCAATAATGGCGGTGCAAATATTAGCGCCCAAATTTAAACTTGTGATAGGACATTTGTACCTAAAGCCTAAACAAAAGATTATTATTTTTATTACTGTTTCCAATAAGATCGGAATCCATGGAAGAAATTTTAGAAAGATGATAATCTGAAGTGATGTAATATATTCATCTAGAAAACAACTGCAATAGGATTTGTTCTCACAGGAAAACAGTCAAACATTTTAACTGCACATAAAACTACAATACAGATACATCATCTAAAAAGGGGGAAAAACTTTCAAATCTATGCCGCCGGCCACCAAGAGGATGGGCACGAGGCCAGGAAATGGAGGAGAGCTCGCCACTCGAAATGGACGAAGGAAGGAGGAGAAATCACCGCTCGAATAGGTTTTCGCCGCCTGCCTACAGGAAGAGCCGCTCTGCGAGATTAGAAAAGCCAAAGTGGTAGAGGCGGGCAGGTCGCTGGCGGAAAGGAGGAAGATTGCGAGCACCAGGAGGCCGAACGAAGAAGGTGCGGGCGAACACCAGGACGCGTGAGGGAGCGGTTGAATAGGGTGTGCGTGAGACTGCTTGCGTTTAGTGGAAAAAAGCCGTAAAATTTACAAAATTTGAGTGTGCATAGCCATATTAGTGGTGCGGATATCAACGCCCGATTTGTATACTTTTGAAATGTGAGATGAGATCCCGATAACCGCACAAACTAACACGGAAGAACACTATAATTAACTGATTAATAGACTCTGTTTGGGACAGTTTATACTGACGAGAAAGTTGTTGATCGAATATAGCTTTGAGAATATAGTTGATTGAAAAGCGCTTATAAAAAATTGTATACTGTTTGAAGAGTCTATTCTTAAGTACTGATCGAATATAACATTTTCATTTAAATTGTTCGGTAGATAGCTGCTTTTTAAAACAGAAATATTGAAATATAGTGTTGTTGAAAACACGCGTCCATGTGTAAACGCGCGCCCGGACAAACACGCGCGTCAGCGCGATAATTGGTCGCTCGGAGAAAAAGGTCATCTGGGCAAAAAACGGCAGCCCTGGAAAAAAACGCCCGCGCTGGCAAAAAACAGCCGCCCTGGAAAAAAATGGCCGCACAGGCGAAAAACGGCCGCCCGGACAAAAAATACGCACCCGGGAGAAAAACAGTCGTCTGGGTAAAAAAAGGTTGGAAGGATGAAAAACGGCCCGCCCGAGCGAAAAACGCACGCTCGTGAGAAAAAACGTACGCATGGGCAAAAAACATGCATCCGGGCTAAAATGCCCGCCCTGGCAAAAAATGGTCGATGGTCGAAAATTGGCTGCCCATGCGAAAAATGCTTGCCCGAGCGAAAAATGCGCGTCCGGGCGAAAATCGGTTGCCCGGTCGAAAAAACGCTCCCGGCCGAAAAACGGTCGCTCAGGCTAAAAACGGCCACATAGGCAGAAAATGCACGTCTAGGCAAAAAAGCGCAGTCTGGGCGAAAAACTGCCGCCCGTGCGAAAAAACGGTCACTCGGGCAAAAAAGGTTGCACAGGCAAAAATGGTCGCCTGGGCGAAAAAAGCGCGCTCGGGCAAAAAACTCGCGCCTAGGCAAAAAAAACGAGTCTGGGCAGAAAACTCGTGCCTAGGCGAAAAACAAGCTCCCGAGCGAAAACCCCGGGCCCGGGCGAAAAAAACTGCGCCCGGGCAAAAAAAATATGCGCACGGGCGAAAAATGACAGCCCGGGGGAAAAACGGTCGCCCTGGCGAAAAACGGCCTCCCGGGCGAAAAACGGTCACTCGGGTGAAAGACTAGTGCCCGACCTAACATGCACGCTCGGACGAAAATGCTCGATTGGTATTTAGCAAAATGGAGTTAATAAAAGAGAAAAGGCTAAGCACATAAATCAGTTTTTAGAAAGCTTGGACTGGTTTCTCAAAATGGCTCAAAAATAGCTTATTTGAAAAAGTTGTTCATTCAAACAAAAACAAAAACTATTCATTCAAACAATAAAAAAAACTTTTGATGTTCGAATAGAAATTTCTGAACAAAAAAAGTTGCCCCAAATTGAGCCTAAGGCTCCGTTTGGCGACCGTGAACCGGCAGATTATGAACCATCGTTCATGATCGCCCGACCTCACCTAAGGAACATCAATCATTTTTATGTTAAACTAGTTTTTTCGTGGTGGTGAACATAACCATTGTCTTGTCAAACATGCATTCCATAATTGTGTCGTTTTTGTCCAAACTCACAGGAGCAAAAATGTTACGCCAAAAGGAGCCTATATAATATAAGAGAGTTGATATTAGCAGTCCAATTTCTTGCTATTCGCTCCCCAAAAGACTTTAATAATCCTAATTATATTTACATTCCAATTTTGGCTTATCATACCCCATCAAATAACCTCCTCCTCTCCATCTCTCTCCTCCTGTTGCCTAAACCCTAGCCGTTGTTCTATCAGTTGCGTGTCTTTCCCCCTTTTAGGTTTATCTTCTTCAAAAACGAAGGAAATTATCCAACGAAAATCCAAAAAATGTAGTCAGTTTTCTAGTTAGAGGAAAGTTTGCATGTCATTTAACTTGTTTTAGAGTTAATTCTTCTATGCATACCATTTAACTTTTTTGCTGCTATGTTTTTAAATTATTTTAGAATCTTTAAGATGTTTCTCTAGGCTTCTAGTGCTTAATACATCAACAACGTGTTTCACTTATTTAGGATGGAAGTGGGGTGCAAATATAATTTTGAACTACAAATAAAATTTATGGACTACAAATAGCGATGGACTGCGAATAGCCATGTACAACCAATATTCTTCGAGGGCAGGGCCCATCAGTGCCACGTGGATAAAGGTCAAAGTCAATGTTCAAATTGAAGACAACAAGCAACACACCAGATGGTTGAATAGCCGGGTACAAGTATCGAGGATACTCGCCCCAAGATGGCGACTAGAAGAAGGTCTCGAAGCTACTCGCGCAAGTCGGCGACTATCAGCCTGCCTTCAAGTTTACTCGCCTATAGGCGACTATCAATTGCTGCTCGCCAGATAATGTCGACGTCCTCGCCTAGCGCCTTCTCATCAGGTCCAATTACCCTATCTCATAGGAATCAGGCATGGTCGCATGTATCCCCTCCCCCAGGATTTGTCTATAAATAGACCCCCATGGGTACCAGGAATGACACTGGAAAAATCAGAGACCAGCTCTCCCCCCAGGCGAGATTCCTATCTAAGTCAACGCCTTCCTTGTACCTAGCTCGGTCACTCCTTGGTTCTGGAGGAGAAGTCCATTCTGAGCTTTTGGGTACACGGTGGGACCTCCCTGCCGCAGCACCTGGGGTCCTGTTGGTACTATCATAGTCCTTTAGTTGTTTCCAGTTAAGCCGTCTAGCCGGACCGCTGTGCGAGTAACCTCCGGCTGCATTGATCCAAATTTTGGAGTCGGGATTTTTCTGGCTTCAACACTTTGGTGCGGTGAGCGTGAATCGTGGTTGGTGGAAGAAAGTTTGGTGAAAGGGAGAGATGGTCCAATCTGGCAACCATGAGGGAGCTGCAGGTAGCTAGACCAATGGAGGCGAGTTCATGACGCACGCTGATTTCGAGGTGTTCGTGCGGCGTTTGGAAGGGACCCTGCGAGTCGCGCTCCTTGTTCAGGCGGAAGGAATGGCGATCTCGCCTCATCGCGCGGCTCGGTCCGAGGACTGTGGACCTCCTCGGCGAGCAGGGAAGGATCCAGTGGAGGAAGAGCCAGAGCGACCAAGGAGGCCTCAGTTCTACCAGCAGAGCTCGCAAGAAATTCGATTCCGTGAGGTGGACGACAAGGCGAGATCCCGAGATACTCGTCCCTATGGAGAGTATGGGGGTGCTACTCGCCCGGCCGAGGATCGTCACCTAGCAGGTGGGAGGAGCCCATTCTATGAGGAGATTCTCACTGCCCCCGTGTTGGAGGGGTTCAGTGAGCCCGTGATGAGTTACTACTCTGGGAGGGATGATCATGTCCAACACCTCCAGTGATTCGAGGATGTAGTCTCCATCCGAACCATGTAGGACTCCTTCAAGTGTAGGCTTTTTGGTATCACTTTTCGGGGGAAGGCCAGAGACTGGTTCCACCAGCTGGCAGCGGATTCCATCTACTGCTTTGAAGACCTTCGCCGAGGAGTGACGATGCGATTCACCATAGCGAAGAAGAGGAAGAAGGAGGCCACAACCCTTTTCTATTTGGTGCAGGGAGTGCGGGAGATGTTAGGGAACTACATGGATCACTTCCATGAAGAAGTGTTGGACATCCAGGAGGTGGATGACTTCACCCTGCAGCTTGCCCTAACGTTCGGCCTGAGGGAAGACCTCTTCAAGTTGGAGATCAGCCGGGATCGGTGTTCACGAACCGAATCGAATCGAATAGCTATTCAATCGAATTCAAATTTGGCATAAAATGCAGAGATTTGGATTCGTTCAAATATTCGAAGTCGAATTCGGATTCGGATTCGACAGGAAATGTTGGATTCGAATTTAGGTTCGAATTTAGATTCGGATTCGAACATGGATTCGAATTTGAATTTGAATTTTATAATGTTTAATTATATAATGTTTAAATATAATTATATTTAATATTTAATTAAATATATATAATTTATTTAACTATATATTTTACTATTCGAGAACTATTCGCGAATCCTTCGAAAAGGAATAAAATTATTCGGATTCGGATTCGAAAACTATTCGAATCTTCACGAATCGAATCTCGAACTATTCATGAACTATACTATTTGTGAACAGCCCTACTCCCATGTCCTACGAAGAGCTTATTGAAAGGGACAATAAGTTCTTTCAGGGGGAGGCGTCGAATCGTGGCTTCTTGGCCAAGCTGACCAAGCTAACCATGGAGGAAGAGGAAGAAGAGGAGAAGGCTCCCATTCGCAGGAAGGAAGAAAGCCCCGGAGGCAGGGGAGGAAGAGGCTTGAGGAAAGGAAGAGGCCGGAGGAAAGAAGGAGAGAGGAGCCAAAGAGGGAAGAGCCCAGAAGGGAAGAGCCGAGGAGGCAGGAAGGGAGGAGGCCCGCAGCGGCCCCAAAGCGTCGGGAAGAGGAGAGGCGCTGCCAAGTCCCGGCTAATTGGCCGTCGTGGCGGCCAGCAGGGCGGCAACACGTCCAGGTCAAGGAAGGAGGTTCTCCCCAGAGAGGAGGAATTAGCAAGAGAGGCGTCAGGAGAGAGGACGCTAGGAAGCGATGGCAGTTGCCCAGCAGGGTAGCAGGTAGGATAGGAGGAACCAGTGGAGGAGGCCACCGACGGAAGAGGTCGTACCCCTCTATCAGGTGGAGGGGCACGGGACGATGGCCTACCCAGATTTTTGGGAGGCCAGGAGAAGGCTAGCTGCCGGGGAAGTGGGAGCGGAGCCGAGGAGGCTAGAAGCCTCTGTCGAGCCGCAGGCAATGCAAGCTGCCGCTCGAAGGCAAAACGAAGACCGAATCGACCAAGGAGGTCGAGGGGAGGTCATCCAGGGAGTATGATGAGGAGCAGGATGAGCTGCCGTAAGAGTGATCCACGGAGGAGCAGGGCTTGGAGCTTCCCGCAAGGGAAGACTCCATCAGATCTATCGAAGGAGTGTCGCTTTGACCTCACAGGCACCGCCCCCATTGGAGGAAATCACCTTCTCAGAGGAGGACATGTTAGAAAATGAGAACCCCTTTCATGATACCCTCGTGATTTAGGCTGCCATGGAGGACTGCACCGTCGATCGGATTCTCGTGGACAATGGGAGCTCCGTGAATGTTATCTTCAAGACAACGTTCGATGGGTTGGGAGTCGAGGCAGGGAGAGTTTTGGCACCAGATGGTCCCCTCTTCAGCTTCTCCGGAGAGAGGAAAGTGGTAGAAGGAGGCGTGAATCTGCTAGTAACCCTCGGTGGCACCTCGCTCAAATGTCGATTCATCATCGTTGACGCCTCGAGCTGCTACAAGGCGATCTTCGGGAGGCCGCTCATCAACTGCTTCAAGAACGTCCCATCCTCCTACCATCATTGCTTGAAGTATTGTCAAGGGGAGGTTCAGGTGAGGATCAGGAGTGATCAAAGAGCCGCTCGTGAGTGCTACTTCAGCGCGGATAGCACCATCAGCTGGATGCGGACGCTGAGGAGCTGGAGAAGGCCCTGAAGGGAGCAACTCGGCTTGAATCCGCGGAAAAGGTGGAATAGATCGAGGTACTCTCCGAGGCGGGAGTGTTGGAACATGTTTTTCCGCATCCCTTTGATTTGAGAATAACAAATCCTACTTGTATTTGATCTTGTTTGTCATTGTGTTTTTAGCATGCGGGTTTGGACAGATATGACACTAGGTTGCTGCAACAATGGTCTAGCACTAACCACAAGCAGAAGGATTGAAAGTTGTTTAACACCAGGTGTTAGGTCTTAACGTTGGGCGCTAGCGTTCGACGAAATGAGATGTTGTTCGACGAAATGGAGTTCGACGATATGAGATGCGTTCGATGACATAAAATGGCGTTCGACGAAATGGAGTTCGACGAAATGAGATGCCGTTCGACGAAATGGAGTTCGACGATATGAGATGCGTTTGACGAAATGAGATGTCGTTCGACGAAATTGCGTTCGACGAAATGGAGTTCGACGATATGAGATGCATTCGACGAAATGAGATGCAGTTCGACGAAATAGCGTGCCAGCTGATTAGAAGGAGAAAGAAACTCAACGCCAGGCGCTAGGTCTTAACGCTGGGTGCTATCCGTTCGACGAATTTGGCAAGGAGAAAGCAGCCGTGATTGTAGGAGCAACTTTAGGAATGATTTGTCCAACGCCCGTGTTAGCCTTAACGCCGACGTTAGTATTTCCTAAAATAAAACATTTCCTAAAGTGCAGAATCTCCTTCCTCTTCTAAAGATCCGAGCCATCAATATGTTGTTATACATGGTCAACGCCCGGCGTTAGCACTTAACGCCGGCTTTAGCTCAAAGTCTATAAATTGGATGATTTCGATGTCTCCAATTACTGATTGCCAAGAGCCCTATTCCAGCACTTCAGAAACTTTGTGAGGGCCGTATTTCCAGACCAACACATCTCCCGCTCATATTTCAAAAGGAGGAATCAAAGGAGGCTTGGATCAACATGCTAACTCAACGCGAAGAACGGACGCTTGGACTTCAACGGTCATTAGCGATTCTTCGGCGTCTCCTTCAGATTACCTCATAGGGAGTTTTATATTTATCTTTTGTATTTGTCTTTTATTTTATAATTGTAATCGGTTTATGAATTCGCCTCGTGTTGGCGACTAGGTCTAGGTATGACTTAGGGAGGAATTCGCCTCGTGTTGGCGACTAGGTCTAGGTAGGACTTAGGGAGGAATTCGCCTCGTGTTGACGACTGGTCTAGGGAGTAGTCTAGGGGGTGTTCGAGGCCTTTCTGGTGATAGATTGGCTAGAGCGGCTTGAGGCCGTATATGAGGAGAGATCGGCTAAAGCCAACCGGTTCGTGGGGATACGAGTCGGTATAGAAAACAAAAAGAGTTTTCATATTATTCGCTTTGATTTCTAGCGTCATAGAAATCAGATTTTGTAATCAATTTTATAAATGATAATCATGTCTTTTTGTTTAATAAAATTGATTTCATTTCTAATTTCATTATCTCTTTACTTTTGATCTAACTTACTTCTACCAAATTATCAAAAGTTTTCTATTAAACTTTAAAGATTTTAAAACCCTTATTCACCCCCTCCCCCCCCCCCCCCCCCCCCTCTAAGGGCGCCTCAAGATCCAACAAGTGGTATCAGAGGCAGGTTATTCCAAATCGGCTTAACAACCGGGAATAATGGCTTCTCTTGATCATGATCTCGCTTCTACTAGTGGGGAAAATTTTAATATAAATGAAAAAGTATTATCACCACCTTTATTTATTGCCAAAAAGTTAAAAAGGGTGGAAAGTATTAATGAAAAATTTTCTTAAGGCCTTAGATGAAAAAGTTTGGAATATTACTATTGAAAAGCCACCTAGCGTACTAACTAGAAACGAAATTGTTTAAATGCAAAATCTATAAATAGTTTATTTTGTGCGTTAGATCAAAATATTTTCAAACTTATTTATACTTTACCTACCGATTATGAGATTTGGAATTTTCTTGAAAGAACTTATGATTCTCCTTCTGTAGGTATAGAACAAACACAAGAATTGGATAACATACAAGCTTGCACAAATATTCAAGAAAGCTACTCAAATGATGGATCCATAGAATGCTCATCAAGCGGAAAGGATGATGGAAACTCTTGTTTGAAAGAGGAAGATGAAGAAGACAAAGGAACAATATGTTCAAATCTTGCCTCATCCACAAGCGCTGTAAGGAAATCAAAATCTCTTATATGTAATTCTATTTCTACATTACAATTGCTTCAAACTACAAAGCACAAAATTAAGAAATTAAAAAATGCTAATAAGCATTTGCGCTTAGAAAATAAAAATTTAAAGGCAAAAATTAATGAAGAATCAAATTCTAATTTATCTAGTTCTATCCATGACTCCTTAGTTGAAAACATTACACCTTGTGTGTAATATAATGAATTAAAAAAACACAAGAAACTTGAAAAGGAGTTTATTTTTTCAAAAGAACAAAATGAAAGATTATGTTTAGAAAATTCATCTTTGAAAAATGATTGTGCTAAGTGTAAAGACTATAAAATTGAAATTAAAGAGATGGATGAAACATTTGATGAATATAGAAATAACTATCAAAATCATATTGATTCAATTGTTTCCACTCTTAAAATAGCACAATCGCTTATAATAAAGCTAGACATAATTTAAAAATTAAGAATAATGAATTAAAAACTAAAATCAACTTGCTTAAGTAAATCATAAAGAAAAATTCTCAAAACATACATTTTCAATATAATGCAAAATCCAAAAGCAACTTGAATATGATTTCTCAAAAGTTGAATAAGTCAAATAATGAAAATAAAAAACTTCAAAAGATTGAAAATGAAATTCCAAAATACAATCATCATTATCATTTACAAAATCATTCTTTTCCCAACTTAAAAATAAAAGTGCACAAATTTCCAATGAAAAATATTTTCAATCATCATTACCACTATATTCTTCAAAATAAAGACAATCATAATGGAAATTTGATGCATAAAAATAATATTAAACCAAAGTTTGAATGGAGACCCAAAGTTAAAGATGAAACACAAACTCTACTCAAAAGGGCTCATTCATTTCCATCTCCTCAAAAGCAAACTCGATGTATTTGGGTACCCAAAGGAATCATCCCACTTGGTCCCCTTTGGATACCTAACTCTCTTATTCATTAGGTATCCTACAAATGCATGAAGTAGAAATAATTAAATATGAAATATCATTAACTCTACTTCATGCTTAAATTTTTTTTGTTTTCTTTTATTTTTCTTGAGCCAACATGATAAGGCCACTAAATATATATCTTGTGATATGATTTTCACACATTAAGCCACAAATTCATTAATGAATCAAATTGAATGAAATTGAATAAAAGTCATATCATCTCTCAAGTGACCTATCTATCTTTTTTATTTTTAACATTCTAAATCCATTACCTTTAAATGTCTTATATCATCATTATAAATTAAATGTTAAATGCTTATATGATATTATCAAGACTAATAAAATAATCATCAAAAAGGGATTTAAAGGAAGATTATGGGGTCTTTGGCAAAATGTATAAAATGCATAAGTGATTGATTACTTATTTAATATCCTTATGTCATTAGATAGCCTCAAATATGTTAAGTCATTATCACGAAAAATCAGAATTGAATAATTGAAAATTATATGTTTTTAAACAAAAACCAAAATTAAAACTACGAAATCCTGGATAAATATTAGAACACACCACAGAAACAGTTCACGGAATAGATAAAAACAAAAATAAAAGGAAAAGCATGATAACAACTAACGTTGGGCGCGAGCAGTAATGGCAGGCGTTAAACAATATTGTCCAAATACTAAACACTGTTATTACAGAAAAAAACACTAGTGGCACATGACATTTCTTAGGTCCACTACAACAAACTGCACTTATTGTAAGGACCTAATTCGTTACAATAAGTGCCAAAATTCGTTACAAAAACTCTTTGGTAACGAAAAAAACTTTAAGTAACGGTCCTCCTCTAAAGCTCGACGCTAAAGGTTATTGTAACGAATGTATGCATTTCGTTACAAATAAAGTAATTGTAACAAACGATACTTTCTCACCAAAAAGAGGTTCTTCCTCACAATAAATTGGTCACAATAAATATTATTTCGTTACGAATGTTATTTTTTCCTCACAAAAAAACAGTTACGATTAAAACTATTTCGTTACAAATGTTTTATTTTTCCTCACTAAAAATAAACTAACTTCGTTACAATAAAGTATAATAAATATTATTTCGTTACAATAGATTAAACAATAATAACGAAAAAATCGTTACATTTGTTTTCCATTCTTCTTACTACAGCCAATTCATTTATATATCAAAAATATTTCATTTCTATTTTTTGTGTACCTGAGATTTTATTACAAATAATAATCTTGAAAACACACATATATTTAATATTTGGTAACAAGATCAACATGTATTTATTCACACCAAAAAGTATTACATAGAGTACAAGCTATTATCATCTCTTCTAAAATAATATAATATTACATTACAAGATCAACATGTTTCTAATAAATCTTCCGTTATTTTTCGAAAAATGAATCGTCCATCACTTTCTGACTAATGAATCTTTCGTCACTTGCCGGTCAATGCTCGAGCACCCTACAAATAAAAGAGAGCAATTAAGATCACCCTACAAATAAATGAGAGCAGAAACATCCATACAAACTCACATCCATACATACATAATCCATACACACCCCATTAAACAAGCGTACAATAAAACACACACTTGTCGCCCGTTGTTTAGTTCACACTAAAATTAAGGTCATGAGGGAGTTCACTGTTTAGTTGTAATGTTCTGAAATTAAGATCACCTGTTAATGACACTTCACTGCACTTAAAATCACACTTCACTACACAACTCTTTAAAACGTACAGCACGCACACAGTTTACTGCACTTAACATTGATCGCACACACTTCACTGCACAACTCTTAAAACAGCACACACATGCACACATTTCACTGCACTTAACATCACACGCGCACATACAAAACTCAAAAAAACAGCACACACACTGCACTTAACATCACACACACTTCACTACACAACTCTTAAAAACACCACACACACACACTTCACTGCACTTAACATTTCACTCCCTTTACTACACAGCTCTTAAAAACAACACACACTTCACACACTCACACACTGACACATACACTTAGCTGCAATTTTCCCAAACTGCACATGCAGTTTTCCCAAACTGCACATGCAGTTTGACCAAACTGCACATGCAGTTTGCCCAAACTGCACATGCAGTTTGCCCATACCTGCACATGCAGTTTGCCCATACCTCCACATGCAGTTTGCCCATACCTGCACATGCAGTTTGCCCATACCTGCAGTTTGGGCAAACTACACATTACGGTTTGCCCAAACTGCACATATTCATCAACTACAGTATTATCTTGGGAAAACTGCAATATAATCTTTACAAAATAATCTCAGAAAAACCAAAAGGGTCATCAAGTTCTTCTGGTGTATAAATTGATGAAAGGCGCCCGGCACATGTATATAATTGTTTAATTAAATAAGCACGTGTCTTCTACTAGAACACATATAAGTGCAGAAGAAAATATACAAGAAAAACCAAAACCTATAAAATGTATGAATAGATAAAGAAAGAAACCTGGAATGGACATAGAACTGTGCAAATCTGATCCATCTGTTTCATAGCCTTCTTCATCACTCTGAGAAAAATAAAAGAACGAAGAAAACATGAAAAGTTCTGCACAAATTTGACATACAAAATAATTTAGCATCACAGAAAAAGTTATTGAAGGAATAGAACAGGAAATATGTGCAAAAGAAACACATTTGATAGTTTATTCTTAAACACAGAGCATGGAAACAGCAGGTGGAGATGCAAGAACATACAATAATGGATTAGATCAGTGCACAAGCATCCCCGCACAGCAAATGCAGAATGCAGAATCTGTTGATATTAAAGTGTCACAGAATTGTCACAGAATTTTACAAAAATGTACTGAACATAAGATTAGTCTAATATTAGTCTGTTGATGTTAAAGTGTCATAGAACTAATTAGAAGTTCTCTGGGAAAAATAGGGAGCTAAATAAAATGTACAAGTAATTGTTAGAACTATATCTTAATCAAACAAGTTATTTTACCAGAACACTCTTAATATTCTTCGTTGACAGTTGGCTTTCTGTATACATCAAATCTGCACCTAATTTGTGGTCTTCAAGGGTGAAGACCACAATAAAAAAATTATCATTGATTTCTCTCATTCTAAAATGGTAGAAATTATTGAAAACTCATGATAAATCAATGTCCCTGCTTAATTAAAAAATGCAAAAATGATAGAAATTATTGAAATTCTAAAACATGAATATCAGCATACCTTTCTAATGTTTAAATGTTTCTAGTAAAGACTCCAACTGACACTTAATGACTGAAAAAATCTGACCAGGGAAAGAAATAGAACTATGAGGCACGTCCTGGCACCTTATCTTCTGCCATGGTAAACGGGCAGGAAGAACTTTTCTTGGATATGATCCAATTAAAGCTACATACAGTATATTATATGCTATACTAATATAGTCTATATTTTAAGCTAGTCAAATTATATGCAATAATATACTATACATTACACTAGTCTATAGTATATCTTCTTCCATGGTAAACTGCCAGAAAGACAGGTTTTCATGAGTGCAATATAGGATGATAGTGATTGTTTCGATGAGGATTTTTAGAAACTTTATTCATTTACCTGGAGCAAGCAATGAAGACAATTCTATCCTTGACCTTTGTCTTCATGACCAACAAAAAATTTAAAGCAGAGATTAGAAATAAATGAAAAAAGTGTAATCTCATTGAACAAAAATGTTAACATGGAATGGCCAAATACCTGGAACTCAGTAAAAATCCTGAGATTAATGTACCTAAGTGAAGAAAAATATGGAAAAAGGACTTAACTCGTATGATGAATTAAACTTTAATATCTTTAAAAACGTTAGATACAACCAGTTTGAATAAACTCATTCAATCCCATAGCCAATCTTAATAAAATTCAGATTTCGAGGAATCAAATTTTGTTATATCTTAATCGGAATACAGATTTTTTGTTAAGATTGTATCAAAAATGACACATTTGTTTATTTTGGCAAATTAAAATCTGTATTTGGGAGGATGGTATCATAATGGCCAAAATATTAATCTAAAATAAGATTATGCTCATTACAAACAACCCGTAATCTAAAATAAGATTGACTTACTCCACATTGACTGCAAGAGAGATGATGAAATCACTTTATACTCCTCATTGATTACCATATGCTCACCCTGAGATGAAATCACTTTATTACTCCACATTGAATGCACGGGCATATTGTAAAAGTAATAAGCAGTTCACATTGCTTCTGTGTTCTACATATGTGGGTAGATAATCTGAAATGCCTTAAAAATAGTGCACAAATGTGGCGGGAGTAGTGATTGTAAAACCACCGGAAAAAATAGGGACAATGTATATAAAGGAAAAGCCACCTAACTGCTTCCCAAATGAACTCTGAGTGAGTGAAGAAAACAAAACCAAAAGTGAGTCTATTAAAGCTTTCTGATAACACTAATCACTCCACCCATCTGCTGGGTGAATCTAGGCGAATGCAAATAATAGTTTTTCAACTATTTGATACAGTTGAATAGAATTAAAAACTATACAATTTGATATTATAATAAAGCAAAAATCAAGAATTTTGTTGAAATTTGCAGTAAGTTTTAGAAATTCACATACACATACACACATTCACACACATCAACACAAACACAAAATCACACACACAAAACCACACAAAAGCCTCACATTGCAAATAAAAGAAAGGGTTTAAGTTGACCTTACCAAAATATGATGAGATCTCAGTTTTAGAAGCTTGGATGGAATAAGCACACTTACAAATACAAAAACATACACATACACACTTAAAAATACAAAGACATGCACACACATACATACATATATATAAACAAACATAAACACACACAAATACAAACATTCACACACTACACACACACATACACAAACATTCACACGCAACACACACACAAACATTCACATGCAACACACACACATGCAAACACACATAACGACCACACACATGCACAATCATACACACACACACACACACACTTATACATACACACACACACACACACACACTTATGCATACATACACACACACATATAAACACACATACACACATATATATAAACAAACATAAACATACACAAACACAAACATTCACACACAACACACACACACACACACACATGGAAACACACATAACAACCACACACATGCACAACCATACACACACACACTTATACATACACAGACACTTATACATACAGACACACATACACACATATATAAACACACATACACACATATATATAAACAAACATAAACACACACAAACACACACAAACACACACATGCAAACACACATAACAACCACAAACATGCACAACCATACACACACACACACATCTACATATATAAATTCAAAAAAAAAACTCTAAACCATCTATTGCACAAAGCAAAACAAAAATATTTTTAAAACATCAAGAGCTTCACAATACCACAAGAATACACACAACTCACATTCACCTTTTAACAACTACAACTCAAACCAAAGAGATAACCTGAAAGGAAAACTGAAAGGGTGCCATACGGAGGGAGAACGTCGGCGAAGAACTAGCAGAGTCGCGTAGAGAGGGTGTTATTGTGCTGGCCTGCTCGTCGAAGTCATCGTGGAGAAAGGAATCGAGGAACGAAGGAAGGAATTACGGTACTGGGACTCACGGCAGGGGCGGGGTCTCACGACGCGGCTCTGCATCTGGAGAAAAAAATGCACATAATTTTCCGGAATTAGGGCATTAGGTCGAAATCGCCTCTCAATGAGAGGAGGAAGAATACCTTGTAGACGATTGAGGAATAAGTTCCTCGCTGATGTCGATAGAGAGGAGGTAGAAGGAGCAGCCCTTGGCTCGATTAGGTCGCCACTGTAGTGCTTGGCTGAAACAGAGCAAAAGCGGCTTGACTGTGGGAGAATAGGAGAACAACCTTGTAGGCGGTCGTGGAGGAGGAAAGGCTGTCCTCCTTCGCTCTCAAGAGGAATGGCGCCGATTCGCCGGAGGAAGAAGCACGTCGCAAGGTTTCGAGGGTTCCTGGAGCAGCGTCGGGATGGATTGATCGATATATGGCATGGGGTCATATCAATGTCATATAATAATTTATTTCATTGGACTAAATTTTATTGAAAATTGTTTTATTGGAGAGAAATTTTTATTGGAGGGAAATTTCCCGCCAAAAATTTCATGAAATATCTGAGTTGCTCGAGCTCGAGAGAGATGACAATATCATGTGCAATATCATGAAATATTCTTTATTTTTTTTCTCGAGCTCGAGAGATGACTCGCGCACCATCATGATCAAAAATATTTGAGTTGAAGCTCGAGTAGTAATCGAGCTCCAGCTCAATGAACTCGAGCTCGACTCAAAATCGAGATTGAGCTCGTTTAACTCGAGTTCGAGATTGAGCTCATTGAACTCGAGCTCGACTCAAAATCGAGATTGTGCATATGTGTGTGTGTGTGTGCATGTTGCATGGGGTCTGTGTCTGTGTCTGTGCATAATCTATATTTGCTTGTGCATGTGTTTGTCTGTATCTGTATGTATGTGCGTCTGTGTGTTTACGTGTATCTGCATGTGTTTGTGTCTGTGTGTGTGTCTTTGTTTGTGTGTGTGTGTGTCTGTCTTTGGTGTTTGTGTGTGTGTGTGTCGTGGCGTTATTGTGTGTGTGTGTGTGTGTGTGTGTGTGTGTGTGTGTCTGTGACTGTGACTGTCTGTGTCTGTGTATGTGAGTGTCTGTGTACGTATATGTGTCGGTCCATGTGTCTGTGTTTGTGTCCATGTGTTTGTGTCTGTATGTGTCTGTGTCTGTGTACGTACGTATGTGTGTCGGTCCATGTGTCTGTGTATGTGTCCATGTATCTATACAAGTCTGTGTCTGTGTCCATGTGTTTGTGTCTATGTGTCTATGTCTGTATGTACACGTGCTTGTCTGTGACTGTGTATTTGGGTTGTATGTGAGTGTTTGTCTGTCTATGCATGTTTGTCTGTGCTTGTGCGTGTCTGTGTTTGCATATCTATGTGTGTTAATTGTGTGTCTGTGTTTGTGTCTATGTGTGTTTGTGCGTGTTTGTGTCTTTGCTTGCGTGTCTATGCGTGTTTGTGTTTGTGTTTGACTATGTCCGTGTCTATGTCTGTGACTGTGTTTCTGTTTGCGTGTCTGTGTTTGTAGGTGTCTGTGTGTGTGTGTGTGTGTGTGTGTGTGTGTGTTTGTGTCCGGTGAGAAAATTAAATTAATATTCAATTATTTTTTATTCAGTTGATCGAGCGCCTGAGAGCGGACGAAATTGAGCGGGGTAATTCTTACTTTTAAAAAATACATAAACGGATAAACCTTATTTAAAAATACATAAATCTTATTTAAAGCTCATGTGCACTATCGGGCAATGTCGAGGCGGGGGTATTGTCGAGCGGGGAACATGGGCCTCATGTGCACTGTTAGTTGATCGAGCTCCTGAGAGCGGACAAAATTGAGCGGGGGTAATTCTTATTTTAAAAAAACATAAATCTTATTTAAAAAGTAAATTTTATTGAATAACGCGTTGTATGTGTCTGTGTGTCTTTGTTTGTGTGTGTTTGTGTGTGTGTGTGTACACAAATGTCTGTGTGTGTCTGTCTTTAGTGTTTGTGTGTGCCTGTCTTTGGTGTTTGTGTGTGTGTGTGTCGTGGCGTTATTGTGTGCGTGTGTGTGTGTGTGTGTGTGTCTGTGACTGTTTGTGTCTGTGTCTGTGTCTGTGAATGTCTATGTACGTATATGTGTCAGTCCATGTGTCTGTGTTTGTGTCTGTATGTGTCTGTGTCTGTGTACGTACGTATGTGTGTCGGTCCATGTGTCTGTGTATGTGTCCATGTATTTATACAAGTCTGTGTGTGTGTCCATGTGTTTGTGTCTATGTATCTATGTCTGTATGTACACGTGCTTGTCTGTGACTGTGTATTTGGGTTGTGTGTGAGTGTTTGTCTGTCTATGCATGTTTGTCTGTGCTTGTGTGTGTCTGTGTTTGCGTATCTATGTGTGTTAATTGTGTGTCTGTGTCTATGTGTGTTTGTGTCTTTGCTTGCGTGTCTATGCGTGTTTGTGTTTGTGTTTGACTATGTCCGTGTCGATGTCAGTCTGTATCTATGTCTGTGACTGTGCTTGTGTTTGCGTGTCTGTGTTTGTATGTGTCTGTGTGTGTGTGTGTGTTTGTGTTCGGTGAGAAAAGTAAATTAATATTCAATTATTTTTTATTCAGTTGATCGAGCGCCTGAGAGCGGACGAAATTGAGCGGGGTAATTCTTACTTTTAAAAAATACATAAACGGATAAACCTTATTTAAAAATACATAAATCTTATTTAAAGCTTATGTGCACTGTCGGGCAATGTCGAGGCGGGGGTATTTGTCGAGCGGGGAACATGGGCCTCATCTGCACTGTCAGTTGATCGAGCTCCTGAGAGCGGACAAAATTGAGCGGGGGTAATTCTTATTTAAAAAAAAACATAGATCTTATTTAAAAAGTAAATTTTATTGAACAACACGTTGCATTTATGAATTGATTTGACATGTATTTATGAATTTCATTACACATTTATTTTCATTAAAGCACGTGTCATCCATCAATCAATATATAGGACAATTGCAATGTTATAAGCACACCAGTTTTGGCTATTGGCACACCAATTTCTATTAGGCTCCGTTCGTTTCGCGGGTTTTACACGGAGGGTTTTGGTTTTGGTCAAAAACTAAAATTTTGTAGGTTTTGGTTTTGGTCCAAAACAAAAAAAATTTGTTCGTTTGCACCCATGGTTTTGCAAGAAGGTTTTGAAAAATAAATTTTGAAAAATAAATTTGCGGATAATCATTACTAGGGTCCAAAACATAATCATTACTACGGCCAAAATGATGATGATGAACTCTGACCACAATGATGATGAACAGTGTCAAAACTATCCCAAAACCCATCTAAATAGGTAAGTTTTGGGCATAAAAGGATTTTTCAAAAAGCAAAACCCATGGGTTTTGGGCCAAAACCAATCCCCTCTTTTAAAATAAGCAAACGAACACTGGAATTGGTTTTGGTCAAACACCTTTCTCCAAAACCCATAGGTTTTCTGTGAATGCCAATTCCATCCTAAAAAATGTCAAACGAACAAAAAATTTAGTTTTGATATACCCAAAACCAAAACCTTCCTCTCAAAACTCGCGAAACGAACGGAGCCTTAGTTATTACGCGCCTTTTGAAAATACGCTTTGTGCATGCATTTTTAGGAAAAGTGTTCAACACAAAAATTGTAGATCTCGTCAAGATCTACAACTTTCGTGTTGAATACTTTTCCTAAAAATGCACGCACAAGGGGTATTCGCACACCAATTTCCAAAAATTCGCTATAGTTACGATCAGGGCGGCAATACGTCTTGTGCGTGCATTTTTAGGAAAAATGTTCAACACAAAAATTGTAGATCTCGACGAGATCTACAATTTTCGTGTTGAACACTTCTCCTAAAAATGCATGTATAAGACATATTTTTAAAAGGCGCATAATAACTCATAAAAATTGGTGTGCCAATAGCCAAAACTGGTGTGCTTATAACATTGCCATATATATATGACATATATTTTCATTAAAACGCTACCTCCCGAGCAAAAAATGTGTGCGCTGATAAATTTATTTATGCTCCCGAGCAAAAAAGATAGAGCTAGTGCAATGCGCGCGACTGAAAAAAAACGTGCTCGGGAAATAAAACGCGCATCCGAGTGAAAAGCACGTGCTTGAGCGAAAAATGGGCGCTCGAAGTGTACAATTATTTCACCCCTGCGCACAATGAAAAAATATGCGTGCATGCGGGGCCAGTGCGCGATCGTTATTTTTATTCAAAAATTATGTTAATATGTTTTAAATTTTTTGATTTGTTTTGTGCAAAATTTTATGGAGGGAAATTTTCCTCCATATATTTCATTATTGTGAGAGGGAAAGAAATAGACAAAACTTAATAAACTAGAGGAGGAGAACGGCGCGCGGCGACGGCCGAGAAAGAGAACGACGATGGCGGCGACCGTGAAAGAGAGAGGTGACGGCGGCGGCGACCGTCGAAGAGAGGGGAGACAACGGCGGCGGCCGTACGTGAAAGACATTGCTACATACAGCTCGCAAATGGATGTTTCTGTGTTTGGTTGTCTGTGTCTGTGTGTGTGCATGTGTCTGTGTTTGAGCCCCGACACATGCAATACGCGCTAGCTCTCAAGCAAAAAAAGGAAAACTACACGCACGAGAGTGCTTTTGCGTGCGCGCGAGAGTGCATTTGCGTGCGCGCGAGAGTGCATTTGCGTGCGCGCGAGAGTGCATTTGCGTGCGCGCGAGAGTGCATTTGCGTGCACACGGGTTTGTGCGTGATTTTATTTAATTCCAAAATTATATTAAAAAATTAATGTCATATTAATTTGCATTCATTTTTACATTTAATATATTTTTAATTTTTAGTCTTGTTTTGTTCAAAATTTTATGGAGGGAAATTTTCATCCGTATATTTCATTCATTCATGTGAGAGAGAGATAGAGCTGCATGGGAGAGAGGCAGAAAAACTTTTATAAAAAGTTAAAGATTTATTAAAACCCCCGTACGCGCAAAAATACATGTCGCAATAGTACCACATATCTGCGAAAGCCGCGCACGGATGTTTGCGAGTTGTAGGAGTACTGTCGTCACGTTAGAGCACTATCGAGGCGGGGTACTGTCGCGTGCATACAAAATATTTTTTTTTTCAAAAAAAAAAATAATTCAAAACTTTGATAATAAAATAGTACAAAAATTGAAAATAAAATATGATATATTTTTTGTAACAAAACTTTAATAATAAAATATTACTATTAGTAAGGACAATGTCTTTGTCACAAAAAACTTTCATGATGTGGTTACAATTGATACTTATTGTGAGAAAAGTTTTCTATTTGTAACGTAACATTAGTATTGTTACAAATACTTACAGTTATAGTAACGAATTAATTATTATTGTAACAAAATTTAAAATATTCGTTATAAAAAAGTACTTTTTTGTAACAACAAAAAAACTTTGTTACTAAATATAACTATTAGTAACAAACTGTGTTTCAGTTACATTCCAGTCCTTACAACAGGTGCAGTTTGTTGTAGTGGTCCTTCTCTAGTTGCATGGTCAAGTAGAAAACAAAATTCCGTTGCCCTCTCCACCACCGAGGCAGAATATATTGCACTAGGAAGTTGTTGTGCCCAAGTTTTATGGATGACTCAAACCTTAGAAGATTTCGGAATTCATCTAACTAATATTGAACTCAAGTGTAATAACAAGAGTGCTATTGATTTTACCAACAACCCCGTTCATCACTCAAGATCCAAACACATAGACGTTAGACATCATTTCATTAGGGTTCATATAAAAAGGAACATGTTCATGTAAACTTTATTAGAACTGAATCCCAACTTGCAGACATCTTTACCAAGCCTCTACCTGACTCCCGCTTTACTCTACTTAGATTAGAATTATGAGTCTTAGACTTAACAAATTGAAAACTCATCACATGTTGAAAAATCAAATAAAAATAAATAAATAAAACTATTTTGAAAACCACAAAAATATGCCTAAATAAGCCTTCTATTCATTTACATTTTCTCTGAAAATTCTACCATAAGAAGGTCTATATACATACTATCTATGCCAAAGAAAAGTTTTTCAAAAAAAAATCTCAAAAACAGCGTACTGTCTTGGCGTTAACTAGTTAACGCCAGGCATTAGCCTTTTTTCAGATTGAAATTCTGCTTTCTCTACACTATTTCTGGTATTTTTATAATGATTTTTCTCTGTTTATTTTCTCAGATTTGAAATTATTCTGTTATTAATTTGGTTATTTTATTCCAAAATACAAAAAAAAATTAAATAATTCAAAATGCTCAAAAAAATATATGTTTTTGTTATTTGTTTTGCTTTAAAAATTTACAAAATTATGGTTTCACTATAAGACTTCACAAAAGCAAACATCTTAGTCATTTTTGTTTCAAATGGTCAAAATTGATTTTAGGCATACACTTAAAGATTGTCTTCAATGTCTAATTTTTATTTCAAATTTCCTAAACATTGACATTTTCAGGATACCACCAGATCCGGATGCGTCCCTCCGATTGCCGCGATGTTTCTTTCATCACTCGAGATGGATGCTACAACTATAAGATGATGCCCTTCGGGCTGAAAAATGCGGGAGCTACCTATCAGCGGATGATGAATCATGTTTTCCAGAAGCAAAAGTGGAGGAATCTTGAAGTGTTTGTGGGCGATCTCTTAATCAAAAGCAAGAGCGTCCAGGAGCATGTGACCAATTTGATGGAAACCTTCACGATGCACAGAAGATTCAAGATGAGGTTCAATCCAGCAAAGTGTTCGGAGCAGGGAGAGGAAAGTTCTTGGGATGCCTCCTCACCCCAAAGGGAGTAGAGCCTAACCCTGACAAGGTTAAGGCCATCCTATAAATGACCTCGCCGAGGAGCACCAAAGAAGTCCAAAGATTGACTGGAAAGCTGGCTGGCCTTAGCTGCTTCCTGTCAAAGGCCGGGGAGAAGTACTCTCCATTCTTCAGGACACTCCGAAAGGATGAAAACTTTGAGTGGTCCGAAGAGTGCGAGAATGCATTCGAGAGGTTGAAGCAGCAGCTAACCCGGACACCTCTCCTCCAAAGCCCGAAGGAAGGTGATGACCTACTCCTTTACCTGGGAGTAGGGGCAGAGGCGGTGAGCTCGGTGCTCGTCAAAGAAGATGGAAAGAAGCAGCTTCCCATCTACTATGTTAGCCGAGTGCTAAAGAAGGCGGAGTTGTGATATCCTATCCTGGAGAAGCTCGCCGTCGCCTTGGTAGTATCGGCGCGGAAGCTCCGACCTTATTTTCAAGCTTACTCCATCCGGGTCATCACCGATCATCCCCTCTGGAGTATCCTAGAAGGAGTGGAGCATTCAGGAAGGTTGGCGAAATGGTCGGTAGAACTCAACGAGTTCGACATTTCCTTCTCACCCCGAGTGGCGATCAAAGTGCAAGCAGTGGCGGACTTTTTAGCCGACTTCTTAGGAGAAATGGATCCAGATAGAGAGCTTTCTAATCTGGTGGCCTGGAAAATCTTCGTGGACGGAGCTTCAGGCAAGGGCTTTGTGGGAGTAGGCATTGTGCTCATCAGCCCACAGGGAACTAGGATCGAGCAAGCGATCGAGATCCTCTTCCCCATCACACACAATCAAGTGGAGTACAAAGCTATAATAGCAGTCCTGCGTCTCGCCAAGGAGTTGGGCATCCAGGATGTTCGGGCTTTCATAGACTCAATGGCGGTCGCGTCGCTGATTCTGGGAGATTTCAAAGTGCGCGACACCATTCTGCAAAAATATCTTGTCAAGGTGAAGAGATTGATCGGAGGCTTCCAGTCCTTCTTCGTCGAACACGTGCCATGGGAGGAGAACTCGGCGGTAGACCTTCTAGCCAAGTACGGTCCGAGGGCTGGTGGGACTATCACCGAATTGTTCCGACCGTCCATCGAAGAAGGAGAGATGATGGAAATGGAGCAATGTCCTTCCTGGATGGCCCCGTTCGTAGCATTCCTAATTATCGGTCAACCCCCGGCAGATGACGGAGATCAGAGGAAATTTTGGTACAAAGCGGCGTACTACCTTTTGCACGGCGGGGAGCTATACCGCAAGACCATCTCGAGCCCCTTAGCCAGATGCGTTTCAGAAGTCGAAGTACCTCGAGTTCTGGAAGAGATCCACTCGGGAGAGTGCGGAAGTCATTCGGGGACTCGCACATTGGAGCAAAGAATCCTGAGGCACGACTACTTCTGGCTGACCATCCGGAAGGAGAAATGCCAGAAATGACAGTTGTTCGCCTCTCTGCAATTACAACCAACCCGTCAGCTTCATTCCATTACGGCCCCGTGGTCATTCGCTATCTGGGGAATGGATCTGATAGGCCCCTTTCCCCATGCTAGTGGCCAGAGGAAGTTCGTTCTCGTCATGATCGACTATTTCTCAAGTGGATCAAGGCCAAAGCTCTGGCCAAGACCACCTCCAAGTCGTGAAAAACTTCATCGTGAAAAACTTCATCTGGCTAGGCAAGGAGAAATCAAAAGACGGATGGCAATTTCGATAAACACATCCGCCTCAAGCACTTCCAGGCAGGTGACCTCGTCCTGAAGAAGGTGGACACGGCAGGACGATCAATCGCCGTCGGGAAGCTTAATCCAAGCTGGGAAGGACCCTTTGAAAGTATCTAGTTGCGACCTAAATCACCTAGAGGGGGTGAATAGGTGGTTTCTATAGCTTTTTGCGGAATTAAAAATATAAGAAGTAAAGCACACAGAAAACCAAAGAGCACAGATTTATAGTGGTTCCCCGTTCTTGGGTAGTCCACTTTGCACCTCACCTATCTAGTACGACCGGCTAGACTAGGCTACTTCACTATTCTCGGATTAAAAATAATCCTACAACTCGGAGTCAAACTCCTACAATCTCGGAGAATAAAATCTCCTACAAACTCGGAGAACAAACTCTCCTACAACTCGGAGCAAACCACTCCTACAACTCGGAATAAAATTCCTACAACTCGGAGGCAAACCTCCTACAAAAATAATGAAGGATTTTACAAAATATAATAAACTTCAGATGAAGTTTTCTTCTTTCAGATCAAAGAGAAATAAATCTCTTGAAGAGGTTCTTCTTTCAAATCAACAAGAAATAAATTTCTTGAGGATGTGTTGCTTTCAGATCAAAGAGAAATAAATCTCTTGAAGAGGTTCTTCTTTCAAATCAACAAGAAATAAATTTCTTGAGGATGTGTTGCTTTCAGATCAAAGAGAAATAGATCTCTTCTTCCAAAATAAATAATATCAGTCCTTGTAGAATGGAGGAAGAAGAAAGCTTGAAGTCGACTGAGGCTTGATCTGTTAAATGCTCTTAGCAAGGAAGAGCAGCAGAAGTTCTTTCTTTCGGAGAGAGAAGCTTGAGTCTTGAAGGAATAGTCGACTGTCAATTGGAAGAACTGAAATATTTTTTTTTTACGATCAGATTTGGACGAAAAAATAGAAGAGAATAAATAATAAATTCTTTCTCCAACAGCTGTACACGAGTCTTTAAGGAAACTTTCTTCTCAACGACTATAATCAAGAGAAGGAATAAAATATTCTGTCAACGGCTGTATGCAGAAATCAAGGAGTATATTCCATGAATACTGTACGCGGCGGAAGCTGAAATGGAAAGCATTTGAAAAACGAAGCAGCGCACGCGCAAAATGTCGATCTGGGAAGATTTCGTCGAACGGAATAGTGTTCGACGAAATTTAAATAAATTAGTCGAACGGTGGTCGACGAAATCTGTTCAGCTATCAGCACACCTGAGATCGAATAATAACAGCGATCGACGAATTATAACCAAACAGCGCTTGACGAAATGCTGATAAACTGCGTTCGACGAAATACTAATAAGCTGCGTTCGACGAAATGTCTTCAGCTAACAGCAAGCCTGTGAACTAAGAAATCTATATTTCATCGAACAGCGATCGACGAATTTCGTTTGACCAATCTGCGTCCAACGAAAATTTCAGTTCGTCGGACTTATGACGAAATTTCCATAATTCGTCGAACGGAAATTTCTTAAGAAATTTTTTCAATTTCTTTCCTTTCTTCCAATTTTCAATATTAGCACCAACTCCCTCTTAGTTCTTCCTTTGTGTTTGAATATGAAGTACACCCAATAAAGAGATTCCACATGAGTCAACACTTTGGTCCATACAATGAGGAATTACATTGCATAGGCCTGTGTTTAGTGACTCATTGAAACCTGACATTGGTTTGTACTTAACCATTTAGAACCTGCAAACACACTACTAGAAAATACCATCAAATACAAAATCAATTCATCTTAGTTTAAGGGATACTTCTTCAAATCAAGGTTATTGTGGTTACAATACCCAACAATCTCCCCCTACTTGAAGAAGTCAGAACCCTATCTACTAAGATGAATTTCACACATAAAACTAAAAATCACAAGCAAAGATAATTATCAAAGAGAAAGGAATAGCAAAATTTTATTCAGAAATAATATAAAAAGATTTTAAAAGTTAACAAGCAGTCACAACACATTTCTCAAGGCATCTTGTCCTTCTCTAACTTGTCCTTCTCTAACTTGCTCTTCTTCAACTGCCTGACAAAATAAGCCTTGGGCTTTGGGTAATACTTTGGAGGAGGAGGAGGAGCATCTGGGTTGTTGTAGCCATGCTCATTAAAATGAATTTTTCTTTTCAGCTTGTATGCTTTCAGCTTGTTGATTTCTTCTTGATCATAATACTTCTGAGGAATTTTATTTGAAATCTCTATCAGATTATATGTGTCTAGGATAATATTTTTGGAAATTGGACCCCAGTTTCCATTAATATTTCTTCTTTCCTCCCTTGGCTCTCTAATAGCTATGCCAGCTCCCTTTCTTTTCCTTCCAGCATTTGGCTTTAAATCTGGAATCTTTGAAGATTTTGCACTCTCCTCCTGGACAGGCTTCACATCTGGATGCTTTGAGGATTTTTCAATCTCCACCTGATCAGACTTTATAGGAGGAACAAAAGGTGGCTGATTTTCAAAGACTTGCTCAGGAAAATCTTCTTGAGTTTGAACATATTGCTTTCCTGTGAAGACATCATGAAGCCATCGAGCATTTTGAGATTGATACATGTTGCTTTCCTGAAATCTGGTCTCTACTGTACTGTTTAATTCAACCAGCTTGGCTGCCATAAATTCCTCCCTTTTCTGACTTCTTCATGAAGGGTTTGGATAACTTTTTCAGAGAAACTTTTAATAGTAGAGTGGAGTATTTGATTATTTGTCTCTTGTGATCTCAGCAACATATCTTGACCTCTGTCTACCTTATTAGCTTGTTCATACAGAGAGAACAATCCTTGTGTAGAGAGATTCATAACCTCAGCAACTTTGTCAAATTTTTCATCAAGTTCTCTTCTTAGAACACCCATATTATGATTGACAGTTGTCAGACCATTATTGACATCCTTTTCAACTTCTGAAATTTTAGAAGAGCAGTAGAAGAAAGCTTGAAGTCGACTGAGGCTTGATATGTCAAATGCTCTTAGCAAGGAAGAGCAACAGAAGTTCTTTCTGTCGGAGAGAGAAGCTTGAGTCTTGAAGGAATAGACGACTGTCAACTGGAAGAACTGAATTTTTTTTTTACGCTCAGATCTGGACGAAAAAAATAGAAGAGAATAAATAATAAATTCTTTCTCCAACAGTTGTACACGAGTCTTTAAGGAAACTTTCTTCTCAACGGCTATAATCAAGAGAAAAGGAATAAAATATTCTGTCAACGGCTGTATGCAGAAATCAAGGAGTATATTCCATGAATACTGTACGCGGCGGAAGCTGAAATGGAAAGCATTTGAAAAACGAAGCAGCGCACGTGCAAAATGTCGATCTGGGAAGATTTCGTCGAACGAAATAGTGTTCGACGAAATTTAAATAAATGTTGATCTGGGAAGATTTCGGCGAACGGTGGTCGACGAAATCTGTTCAGCTATCAGCACACCTGAGATCGAATAATAACAGCGATCGACGAATTATAACCAAACAGCGCTCGACGAAATGCTGATAAACTGCGTTCGACGAAATACTAATAAGCTGCGTTCGACGAAATGTCTTCAGCTAACAGCATGCCAGTGAACTAAGAAATCAATATTTCGTCGAACAACGATCGACGAATTTCGTTCGACCAATCTGCGTCCGACGAAAATTTCAGTTCGTCGAACTGAGTTCGACGAAATTTCCATAATTCGTCGAACGGAAATTTCTTAAGAAATTTTTTCAATTTCTTTCCTTTTTTTCCAATTTTCAATATTAGCAGCAACTCCCTCTTAGCTCTTCCTTTGTGTTTGAATATGAAGTACATCTCAATAGAGAGATTTCACATGAGTCAACACTTTGGTCCATACAATGAGGAATTACATTGCATAGGCCTGTGTTTAGTGACTCATTGAAACCTGACATTGGTTTGTACTTAACCATTTAGAACCTGCAAACACACTACTAGAAAATACCATCAAATATAAAATCAATACATCTTAGTTTAAGGGATACTTCTTCAAATCAAGGTTATTGTGGTTACAATACCCAACAATCTCCCCCTATTTGAAGAAGTCAGAACCCTATCTACTAAGATGAATTTCACACATAAAACTAAAAATCACAAGCAAAGATAATTATCAAAGAGAAAGGAATAGCAAAATTTTATCCAGAAATAATATAAAAAGATTTTAAAAGTTAACAAGCAGTCACAACACATTTCTCAAGGCATCTTGTCCTTCTCTAACTTGGCCTTCTCTAACTTGCTCTTCTTCAACTGCCTGACAAAATAAGCCTTGGGCATTGGGTAATACTTTGGAGGAGGAGGAGGAGCATCTGGGTTGTTGTAGCCATGCTCATTAAAATGAATTTTTCTTTTCAGCTTTGATGCTTTCAGCTTGTTGATTTCTTCTTGATCATAATACTTCTGAGGAATTTCATTTGAAATCTCTATCAGATTATATGTGTCTAGGATAATATTTTTGGAAATTGGACTCCAGTTTCCATTAATATTTCTTCTTTCCTCCCTTGGCTCTCTAATAGCTATGCCAGCTCCCTTTCTTTTCCTTCCAGCCTTTGGCTTTAAATCTGGAATCTTTGAAGATTTTGTACTCTCCTCCTGAACAGGCTTCACATCTGGATGCTTTGAGGATTTTTCAATCTCCACCTGATCAGACTTTATAGGAGGAACAAAAGGTGGCTGATTTTCAAAGACTTGCTCAGGATAATCTTCTTGAGTTTGAACATATTGCTTTCCTGTGAAGAAATCATGAAGCCATCGAGCATTTTGAGATTGATACATGTTGCTTTCCTAAAATCTGGTCTCTACTGTACTGTTTAATTCAACCAGCTTGGCTGCCATAAATTCCTCCCCTTTTCTGACTTCTTCATGAAGGGTTTGGATAACTTTTTCAGAGAAACTTTTAATAGTAGAGTGGAGTATTTGATTATTTGTCTCTTGTGATCTCAGCAACATATCTTGACCTCTGTCTACCTTATTATCTTGTTCATACAGAGAGAACAATCCTTGTGTAGAGAGATTCATAGCCTCAGCAGCTTTGTCAAATTTTTCATCAAGTTCTCTTCTTAGAACACCCATATTATGATTGACAGTTGCCAGACCATTATTGACATCCTTTTCAACTTCTGAAATTTTAGAAGAGCAGCAGAAGAAAGCTTGAAGTCGACTGAGGCTTGATCTGTCAAATGCTCTTAGCAAGGAAGAGCAGCAGAAGTTCTTTCTGTCGAAGAGAGAAGCTTGAGTCTTGAAGGAATAGCCGACTATCAAATGGAAGAACTGAAATATTTTTTTTTTACGATCAGATCTGGACGAAAAAATAGAAGAGAATAAATAATAAATTCTTTCTCCAACAGCTGTACACGCGTCTTTAAGGAAACTTTCTTCTCAACGGCTATAATCAAGAGAAAAGGAATAAAATATTCTGTCAACGGCTGTATGCAGAAATCAAGGAGTATATTCCATGAACTGTACGCGGCGGAAGCTTAAATGGAAAGCATTTGAGAAACGAAGCAGCGCACACGCAAAATGTCGATCTGGGAAGATTTCGTCGAACGGAACAGTGTTCGATGAAATTTAAATAAATTAGTCGAACGGTGGTCGACAAAATCTGTTCAGCTATCAGCACACCTGAGATTGAATAATAACAACGATCGACGAATTATAACCAAACAGCGCTCGATGAAATGCTGATAAACTGCGTTCGACGAAATACTAATAAGCTGCGTTCGACGAAATGTCTTCAACTAACAGCAAGCCAGTGAACTAAGAAATCTATATTTCGTCGAACAGCGATCGACGAATTTCGTTCGACCAATCTGCGTCCGACGAAAATTTCAGTTCGTCGAACTGAGTTCGACGAAATTTCCATAATTCGTCGAACGGAAATTTCTTAAGAAATGTTTTCAATTTCTTTCCTTTCTTCCAATTTTCAATATTAGCAGCAACTCCCCCTTATCATTTCCTTTGTGTTTGAATATGAAGTACATCCCAATAGAGAGATTCCACATGAGTCAACACTTTGGTCCATACAATGAGGAATTACATTGCATAGGCCTGTGTTTAGTGACTCATTGAAACATGACATTGGTTTGTACTTAACCATTTAGAACCTGCAAACACACTACTAGAAAATACCATCAAATACAAAATCAATTCATCTTAGTTTAAGGGATACTTCTTCAAATCAAGGTTATTGTGGTTACAATACCCAACACCCTTCATTTTCCACGAGGCCCTGGAAACTGGTTGATACCGTCTGCAGAATTATGAAGGGGAGTTACTTGGGAACACATGGAGCGGTGATGACCTGAAAATGTTCTACCCTTAGCAGGATTATGTATGTCCCCTTTTTGTTTTTGTAAAGATTACTCCACTTCAATAAAAAATCCTCTGAAACATGGGCCACGAGAGTTCTTTTCTAGAAGTTCTTTTCGAAGTTGGTAGAATCGATCTCCACGACCGGTTTGGGGAACAGGCCTCCGACTCGACTCTCGTAAAAGATCCAAGTTGGGTGGTGGGACAGCGCTTCGGGAGTGAGTTCTCCTAAGATCTAGCCTCTGCATTGATGGTCGAGATCAGCTCCCCCCTTGCATGTTGGCCGAGTTACCCCCCGATCGCACTTCTCATCCAACTGGAAAAATTACTAGAGGAGAGTCCAGACACCAACCTCCCAACTCGACGAAGTGATGACCGATTTAACCAAACCAGGATAGCCCTGAATAAGGGCATCGTTTACCCGTAAAGGTTTAAAAACTCACAACAACGCATAATGTTTCTATTGTTTCGTCTAATCATATGAGTTGGGTTATATTTAACCCCTCTGATTGATTGAGTAGCAGGATAAATATCTAGATCAGCATTCAACATCCAAGTAGGATGGAGGCCTCGGGATGGTGTGTCCCCTTGGACCTCCCCGACTGTCATTTCCTACTCGTCGACCTACTAAGATCAACTTTCAGCATCTGAGTAGGATGGAGGCCTCGGGATGGTGTGTCCCCTTGGACCTCCCCGACTGTCATTCCCTACTCGTCGACCTTCTAGATCAGTTTCAAGCATCCAAGTAGGAAAGGGGCTTCGGGATAGTGTGTCCCCTCGGACCTCCCTGACAGTCATCCCTGCTCATTCTTCCCAAACCCTATTATTGCCATCACAATGCCCTAACAAACTCATCAGGTACAAGTAGAATCCTTGAGAGTGCACATCCGACAGGAACCCTCGAGTGCCCTTCACAGCTCAAGCATCATCAAAAAAACTCTGAAGCAGACGAGAAGGACTAGGGGAGAGTACCTACAATGCGAGCAAGGGGAGCGAGTATATCATATGTGAGTAAGGTATGATTGTCGATCGCACCAAATACCCTGCAAGGTCGCACCAATCGTGACGGCGATTAATCAAAGCTCGCTTCGAGCCTATGAGTCTGACGAGTTCTCTTCGCTTCGAGCCTATGATCCAAGCGAGCAAGCACTAAAATCTGGGCGAGCCTAGCGAGCGACCGCTCAAGCGCGGACGGTCCTATGAGCCTAACGAACATCAAAACAACATCATAAGCAAGGTGAGTAGATGGCCGCATTTCCAAAACAATATCACTATATCATTCAAAAAATGTTACATGTCACTCTAGCAAGAGCTACCAAAATTGTCCTACTCTTCATCATGCTCTTCATCCTCATCACTGGCATTGAGGATATCGGCAAGCATATCCTCCATCGTCAGGGTCTCTCCATCTGGCGTTAGGAAGCCTCCAACCTGGAGCTTGGCAAAGACCAGGTCGCCGGCAAGGATCGCAATTTCGCGCCAAAGAGCGGACCACTCCTGCGAAGATTTGGAGATTTCCCCCGCTTGATGAGAAGGAGGTCCGGCCACCGAGGAAGGTTGCGCTAACGCCCTTGACTCCAGCTCCGCGATGCGAACCTGCGCCGCCTCCAACGAGGCTTGACTAGCTCGCAGGTCGCTCTCGAGCTTGGAGATCGCCTCGGCCGCTGCGAGCTGCTCCTCCTGGAAAGGAAAAGGTCGCGTATTACAGAATTGCAAAGGACAGGTGACGGGAGAGTTACACTAGGATTTTCGCAAGCTACCAAGATCACCTCGAAGTCCTTGTTCAGAGAAGCCTTGTTTTCGGCAGCGCTGGCCCGTGCCTCGGCATTAGCCTTACGCGCCTCTGCCTCCTTGAGTGACTTCTTGATTACTACATTCTCCTCCTCAGCACCGAGCAGATTGCGAGCGATCTGATGAGCGAGTTCGGCTGATCGCAGCATCGCCCGCGACCCCTGATTTGCGAGGAACCAGGGAGATGCCTCCTTCAGGATATTTGCATCATCCTACCCATATAGCCCAAATGTGACGCAAAAAGAGTCATCATTCAGCACCTCATCCTCGCTCCAAGAAGGGAGGCAAGAATTGAGGCGAACCTCGCTCCTCTTCCTACTCCACGCGATGAACGACTCGCAATCCAGGCCAGTGTTCTGCGAACCCTGCCCAAAGTTGGGATGGTTCTCGAGAACGCTGTCCTCCTGCTCCCTTTGCCGATCTTCCTGCACTTTTCGGGCAATCTCCTTCCTCTTCCTCTTCTTGGTCGAGGGGTCGCCCTCTTCCCAACCTTCCTCGCGAAGGATCTCGGTCGGATCTCCGAGCCCAACAAGAGCTCCTGAAAGCAGAGATTCTATTTCCACTGCCACTTCTTCATCCCCGACCCTCGCTTGGTCTGACGGAGAAGCGAGGAGAGGGGATTGGCATGCGCTAGGAAGAATAACCGATGACACATGTCGAGCACCTGTAAGAAAAGTGTTAGCCGCAGCAACAACCAACTCGGCTTCAATGTTATTCGCACCACAAGTAGCGAGGTTACCTTCGCCAGGCTCGACGAATGCAAGTTGTCTGATGCTATGTCGCCAGAAGATGACATCAAACTTTTTACCCTTCATCGCGAGGATAAACTCCTCGCGGGAACCACCCAGGATGGGTGCGAGGAACAACCCCGTCGGCGGTTGCTGGGGTCGCCAAGGGATTTCGGCGAAGTCACCAAAGACGAAGATGAACTTCTTGTTCCAACGATGTACCTTGTTTGAGGTTCCGGTTAGCGAACAATGGTGGCTACCGAAGTAGACCACCCCATCATTCGTCGCGGCCATATATAAGAGCCTCCGAAAGACGGCGAGATCGAACGCGATCCTCTCCGACCGCAAGAAGCACATGAACCCCACGATGATGGCCATCCCGTTCGAGTTGATCTGCGCCAGGACCAACCCAAAATACCAAAGAATCTGGCAGACCTCCGGCTAGAGGGGGAGTCGTAAACCCACCTCGAACAAGGGGAAGGCGAGCCTCCCCTCAGCGAACGAATTGATTCGCTCCTCCTTTGTTGGCAAATAGGCGAAGAAGCCCTTGGGGAGGAAGTCATGCACAAACCTCTCCAAGTCATCCGCGTGAATAGGTTTCTTAAACTTCTTTGCGGAAAAGTTTTGAGCATAAGATCTCTTACTAGCCTCGGCATCGCTAGGAGGCGCCATCGAAAAGAAGGAAACTCGCTCGAATGGCTGGATGCTCGGGAGGGTCAGGAAAGCGTGTTGTTTTCTGACCCCCTCCCCCATATTTATAGACATCGCCGGGTGGAATCATGAGGATCGATACGCGTGATGCGTGCCTCCAACTCGCTCAGACCGCCCGCCGAGCTCGCTTCCTCGCATAAGTCTCTCCGAATCGCCGAGGTTGCAGATCAATCTTAGAGTGCGACAATCCCATGGAACTCGCGACGATAAGCAAAAATAAAGATCATGGTTTCACGAAGAAACCGGTAACGATGTTGAAAGGCATACGCGACTAGCAAATAAATCTTGCCCTAAGCGAGTTAAAGTTATTACATGTCATTTTAAATTAATGTTCATAAAGCCGAAAAAGAAAAAAAAAGATACAAAAGTCACCTGCCGACACCGAGATTACATTGCTGGGGGATCGCCGAGCCTATCCGAGGTAGGGCCATGCCGGCCAGTGAATCCTAACTGGCGCGCGAATCCCATCTGCTCCCTAGCCCTCGCCATGAGCTCCTCGCTGAGACGGATGTGCTCTTCCATGCGAGTAAGGGTTCCGAGGGAACCCATACTCGCTCAAAGCCTGCGAATGTCGGCCTTCAACAGTTCCTGTCGATGCTCCACATCCGCCATCCGCCGCTCCATCTCATTAATGGCGAAGTGCTTGCCCTCCGAGGCCTCCAGACGGTGCTCGAACACCTCAATGTTCTCCATGTAAGACCCTGTTTTTTTTTTCTTTCAAAAACCCAGGTCTTATGCCCAGAACCGCCGCTTTGCGGTGACACCCTCGCTCAGGAAGGTCGACACTACAAAATGCCGATCCTGCCGGCCATATCGAGCGCAATAGAAGAAAAGTATGCAATTAGTTAACTAGAAATCAAGTCCACATCACATGAATATAAAACCATCAAAAGAAATGTCCACATATGATAACTGAATAAAAGGTACGGTAATAATAAAGGGATCATGCCCTGTACATCAATTCCTCACTACAATTTCACTCGCGGAAGCATAAACTACTAAAGCTAAAAGACACTCACGGATCCTGTCATTGGTGCTCCCGTGCTAGACTGTCTCGCCTCCATCTACACCAGCCTCTGGTGCTGCAGCGTCTCCTCGGTCCTTTAAAATGAAATGGTCCACCGACCGTCACTCAAACTTGACTCAGCTAATCCTTCACCCCTCCCCCGGTGACTCCCAGGCACCGTGCGGGAAGGATGAAGTGGAGGACATCAAGGCGTATAATCAAAAGCAGGTGACAGTGAATCTAACTACGGAAGGGTCTATTGGTAAGCAATATATACAACACAATGAGTAAGCAGTAGGAAGTAAAACAGTAGCAAGTAAGCAGTAGTAATAGGTAAAGCAGTAGTAAAGAAAAGAAACCTTAGTTTATGGGTATGCCCACACAAACCTATAGACCAAGGGGTCGTTTAGCAGGGCCTATCGTATAAAAAGTCTCATAACCAATTTATATGATAGGGGTAGGGGTTGAAATGCAATGTTTTTGCTATGTCATGCAAGGTATGCAGTTTAAATGTTATGTTCATACAAGTGTAACTCACACATTACGACTCTATGTGCACAGACCTTTAGTTCCCCCTTTTTGGAGCTAGCAAAACTCCCAGGATACTTCCGTAGTGGCAAATAGAAGCGGTGGGTTGTGCCTCGCCCACCTCTAGGTTGGTATCTGCACTACCTAACCTAGACCTATCATACGCCTCAACGCTAAGAATGCAATAGCGGAGCTCCTACGTACTCTTACTGGTTAGTCCACCGGACTTTTCTTTGGTAAAGTGTTAACCACACTTACCGAGCCAAAGTATCGACATCGGTGTGACGACCGCCGACACTAATGACCCACCACCTTATGCACATACAATATGTCCTATTATATCCCGAGCCACAAGCTCCTCGGTCTAACTAGCCCGTTATCACAACCTTCCGAGCCGACGGCTCGCCGGACCAACCCGTCCGTACCAACAAACACTGCTGAGTCACCAGCTCACAGGACTAGCTAGTCCACTACCACAACCACCGAGCCTACCGCTCATAAGACCAAACAACTAACCTCCACAACCCGTCCTTCCCTTTAGAAGGTCATAAAATACGTAGGGTATTCCCAGTGTAATGCTAAGGAGGGTGTACTTATGGGTAGTCACTAATAACACTAAGTGCCTCGGAAATGGAGCTTTGGGGTGTCATCCCATTATAGTTCCTAGTACCGTAATGAGCCTCTCACAGGGTAGTCCTCGGGAAGTCCATGGTTAACCCTAAAGTGTAGGAATAAATGGCGGTGTAAGATTAACTTAATAATCCACACACACCCACACCCCGTACTAGTGAAAATTGTGAAGGAACCTACTGATAAATAATTCCAAATTTTTTACAAATATTCAGAGAGCTTTCTATAGTCCTAAAATGTCCTACCACCAAGTTTCATAATTTTCCAGAGGATATTTGGTCCTTAATTATTTATTACATTCTTAAGACCAAATAGATGACTTGTGAATGAAGTGCTAAATAAATTAATTCAATAATTACCCAAAAATTACCAGAGATCTTTTACATGGTTATGAGGGTACCACCAAACTTTCATCACGATTCAAGTTGTTTTGAGCATGTAAATTTCTCTTATAAGGAGATTCCCAAAAATTGTTAAAACCCAAAACAGTGGGAATAATAGGTCCTAAAATTCTCTTAATATTTCCTAGGGAATATTTACACCCCATGAACTTATCTACCAAGTTTTATGACCATCCAAGGACATTTGCCCATATGTCCTTCACAAGGCTTAAAGTGCAACCCTAACGTAAAAACTAGGGTCCTAGGGCATATCCAACCCACATCACCCCAAATTACTCATGGGAGTGTATAATGTGACCCTACACTTGTGGCCAAAGTTTCACACCACTTTGATGAGATTTGACCACCTAATTCCATCATGTGCACTGTTGACCTAGTTTGACATAGTTTGACCAAACTTGGGTTAACTAATTACCCAACCAAATCAGACCCAATTGGGCTGAAATTGTTACCAGGGTCATATGATAACCCTAAAGTGCACCCACCAAAATTTGGAGTGGATTGGAGGTCATTAGACCCTATAATTAATTAATATATGAATGATTAAATTATTACAAAAACCTTAGAAAGATTTTCTCCTAAAATTCCCATCTTTGGATATGTTAAGGGGGTTTGTACAAATAGCCTAGGTTTCAATTTTCATGCCAATAGCATTTACCTATCAAAAGTTATTCAAGAAAAGGTGACTGCCCTACACTAGGGACCAGTCAAACCAAAATTTCTCTACAAGGAGCTACAGTGCTCCTATTGGGCTGAAACAAATTTTTAATTAAACTACACACCAAAGGCTACAACTTTGATGTTGGGCACTTTTTCATCAGAGGGGATCTAGTATTTTTAATAATTAAATTAAACTACTGCATAATATGTGACAGTAAATCATATAACTTAAGCATTTAATCATCTAGGTCTGCGAATAGCAGATCACGGCAGATCCAACGATGCCCAGTCATCGTCCCCAATGAATGGAGGGTTCCCGACAGCCCGTCCTGGGTGACATTTGCGCTCGATTTTCCATCCACCCTTGCATCCTTCCGGCCGGCTGGTCTCACCACCAACTTCGTCAAGGTGGTGGCAGGCGGTTTGCCAGCCGGTGGTGGCCGGAGAGGGGTTTTCTAGCGGGGGAAAGGTGCTCGAAAATGAACCCTTTTGGGAGCGTGACTCAAGCTTGATTGAGCTCGAATCAAGCCCCAAACTGATTGAGATCTATGCACTATGGGAAAGAGGGAGGATCGGACCTGTGTGGGGGCCTGGTGTCGCGAATTCCGACGGGTTGCCATGGTCGGTGGTGGTGCTTTTGGTGCTATGTCGATCTAGGCTTCTGGTGCATGATTTCTTCGGGGAAGAGGGGGGTTTAATTCCTTTCCGACCTCTGAAGGTGTTAAAGAGTCCAATTGGGAGAGGGGAGGAGCCATGGAATCAATGGCCATTAACACCATTAATGGTGATTTTCGGTTTCATATGGGGGGAATGAATTGGGCATCAATGTGGCCGGGAGAAGGCTGGAAACTTCTCCTCTCCCCAAGAGGAGATGAAGGGTGCCATTATTGGAGGAGATGAGAGGTTTCCTCTCCCTCTCCATTAACTCCCCCTTCCTTCTCTCTCTTTCAAATTGGGGTTTTCTCTTTCCTGGCCAAATTTCCCGAAATTGAATGTCCAATTCAGTAGCACTCAACCACATTAGGTGGTGGACCACCTCAATTGGGTCTAGCCCAAGAGGATTGGGCTTGATTTGGTCAACATAGGTCATTTTGCCCTAAATTTGAGGTAGAGTTGACTTTGGTCAAATTGACCATTTGCGTTGACCCCAATGGATGGCACATGACCCATTGGACTCCCTTATGGGTTAGGAAGGTATGGGTAGGGTTAATTTGGCAAGGTGAGGGTGAATTTACCCTTAATAGGGCACTTTTGACCAAATTAGGGCTAGAGTTGACTTTGGTAAAATTGGCCAAATTGGAGGCCCTATGATGGGGATTTTTGGTCCATTGGGTCCCTAGTATCCTCATAATGGTAGGGGTAAGGTCAATTTGGCATGGTGAAGGCCAATTGGCCCTAATTAAGCTACTTTGACCAATTTAGGATTAGGGTTGACTTTGGTCAATTTGGCCTCTTTGGTTGACCCCAATGGGTCCTTGGTGCTCTAAGGGGACCCCTAATGGGTTAGGGATGTTATGGTGGGGACCATAAATCAAGGTGAGCCCTAAATTTAAACCCTAGGCTTGATATCTGAAAATTGCTAGACCACTTGGGTTTTGTCCTTCTTTCCTAAGTTCACATGATCTTAAGCTCTTTCTATGGTTTTGTCATGACCTAGTTATGACAAAACTAACTTGGGGGTCTAGTTGTTGAAACCTGCAACAGGCCTCTTGAGTTCGGACCCACTGGGGGTGCAGCCGATGCTTACTTCTCCCTCACTAGGCTCTCCTGACGGTGGATGTGAGAATAAGAAAAGACCCAAGGCTGAAGCGAGGAGGTCCCGCCACACACCCGGAAGATCTTAGAGAGCTTCCCCTCCCAAACCAGAGCTCAACCGGGCACCTTGGAGGGCACTAGCAGCCAACCAAAAACTAGCCTGGAGGAGAGGATTCTCTAAAATCGGATCTCCTCCAAGGTGCCCTTAAGGGTCTATTTATAGTTTTTCCTAGGCTGGTCTGCAGATAACACGAATCCGTCTTTTAGTTTTACTAACCGCACCCCAAATTGGTCTGCTAATAGCCTAACTCCGCGGTTCCGAAGGGCTATTTGCAGCCCACAATGGGGCATTATGGTCATTTCCCCCTCAAAGCCTTTGGGGCGAGTGGTCCGTGAGGGCACCACTCGCCGATCTCCCGCTCAGCTGGGCGAGTGCCCATGCTACTGAGCGAGTGGTCCGTGAGGGCACCACTCGCCGATCTCCCGCTCAGCTGGGCGAGTGCCCATGCTACTGAGCGAGTGGTCCGTGAGGGCGCCACTCGCCGAACTTCTTCTCGCCTGCAGCGTACCCCCACTAATCCGGGGATCTCTCCACCTTCCTTAGCCTGGGCGAATGATCCGGCTGACCCAGGTCTCGCCAGTTGGCTTGAGGGACCCACTCGGCGAATACGGGTTGTACACAATCCCCGCTCTTTGCGAGCAGTTCCTACGCTCGGAAAGAACAGTCCAACTGAAATATCTAGTTGCCTACCTAAATCACCTAGAGGGGAGGGGTGAATAGGTGATCTCTACGTCTTTTGCGGAAATAAAAATAAACGTAAAGCACAGCACACAAAATTAATCACAGCCACAGATAACACCAGGAATTTATAGTGGTTCCCCGTTCTTGGGTACTCCACTTGCCGGCCTCGCCAATCTAGCACCACAGCTAGACTTGACTACTCACTAAATCTCGGATCAAGAACGATCCTACAGTCTCGGAGTCAAACTCCTACAAACTCAGAGAGAACCTCTCTTACAACTCGGAGAAAACTTCTCCTACAACTCGGAGAACAACCTCTCCTACAACTCGGAGAAAACTTCTCCTACAACTCGGAGAACAACCTCTCCTACAACTCGGAGATAACAACTCCTACAACTCGGAGATAACAACTCCTACAAAAGATTGAAAAGGGTTTTGAACAATACTAAACCAGATCTGAATAACAGAAGCGTTTTCTTCCTTCTTCTTGAATGGCTTTTGAGAACGATGAGGAAGAACAACGATCCTTCAAATCTGTCTTTGGCAATCCGAAACGATCCAATAGAGATTGTAGAACCTGAGTATGGATCAATCGAACCCTTCTTGAAAGAAATCGACAACTCCAATGAGAAGAACGATCTCCAATCGTAGGCGACGGCGAGCGGCGCTTTTCACGTTCTTTGCGATTCGGGAGAGAAATTAGGTCATGAACGATTCTCAAAAGAATAATTATCATTCAAATCTTAAGAGAGAGGGCCTTTTATAGGAGAAGGTCTAAATAGAATATTTAAGCCTTAAGCTAGAAGAGGAGTCACGTCAAACAGACGTAAAACAGAAGTCGGCAAAAATAGATTGAAGGAACGAGAAACAGATTTCTCGAGAGAAAGGAGACTTCTCGAGAAATCACGGCTGGATCTCGGAAAAAGGCTTTCAAATAAACTGACAGAGCTTCGCGAGAAAGAAAAGAGGATTTCTCGAGAACATGGAACTTCTCGAGAAATAAGATAAAATAAACTTTTCGGAAGAAACAAGAACTTCTCGAGAAATCGAATCAACTTCTCGAGAGGAAAGATTTTCTCGGAAAAAATCAGCAAAGAAGACTTCTCGAGAAAATCAAAGGATTTTCCGAGAGCACTACAGACTTCTCGAGAAATAAAGATGGCTTCTCGAGAAATTTGGATTTCCTTCGAAGACTTAAGCTGAAAAGAACTTCTCGAGAAAATCAAAGGGATTTTTCGAGAGCTCTTCATATTTCTCGAGAAAAACACTTAGCTTCTCGAGAAATACACTTAGAAGAAATTCTTTAAATTTTCTCTGAGAACAGCTACACCTCCAAGACCTTAGCTTCCTTTGTCTTGATCATGAAGTGCATCCCAATAGAGAGATCACATATGAGTCAACACCATATCTCATACAATGAGGAATTACATTGTAAGAGACTGTGCTCATTGACCCACTGTGACCTGACATTGGTTTACACTTAGCAATGTGAACCTGCAAGACAAAACTAGAGAAACATATCAAATACATAAGCAATTCAATCTTGGTTCATAGTTGACTTTCTACAAATCAAGGTTATTGTGGATACAATACCCAACAATCTCCCCCTATTTGTAGAAGTCAGAACCCTTCTTACCAAGATGAATTGCAACAAAGTAATACACAACATGATATACAAGGAATTAAATAGAGACAGATAGGAAAGAGAATCAAAAACTAAATCTATATAAGAAATATAATTATCACATCAAAATCAAAACTATATATAGATTTCAGATTGTCTTATGATTTAATGTTCACATAAGCATATGACAATAGAATTTGATGATCTTCAACCTCTGGCATTGTCTCTTCTTTTCTGTTCCTGTCTTTTGAAGTATGCAAAAGGTTTAGGATGATACTTTGGAGGAGCTGGAGGAGCTGTAGGATCATTGTACTTATATGTCCTGTAATGTAATCTCCTTTTGGTCTTGCTGGTTTGATAAAGTTTCCATTCAGAATTGCTGAAATAGTCTTGAACTTGCATTCCACCTTCTTCAACTAATCTGAGTGAATCAAGAATGATAGCCTTTGAAATAGGACTCCAAATCTCTGGATAATTCACAGGATCAGTAGCAGCAGCTTTGCCAGAGCCTGCTGAACTAGATTCAGGAACTGATCTCTTAGCATAAGGTCCTTCACCATATTTTCTTTTTCTTGAACCTTGCTTAGAAGAAGCAACTTCTACATCAGAAGACACATCTTGTCTTGGAGAGAACTGAGGAGCCTCATGCTGAGGAGGGGGAACAGCAGGGTCAATGCCCAAATCTGGAAAGATCTCACTGTGAAGCCAAGTGGTAGATCTTTGAGTGAATTCTTTGACATCAGCTACCTGCTTCTGGACTCCCTGAGACAGTTGATCAAACTTCTCACTCATGTGATTATGAAATGCAAACAAATTCTCATCAATAGAACCTATCAACTTGTCCTCCCCCTTTCTGACTTCTACAGGAAGAGTTTGGAGAACAGATTCTTTGAACAACCCTACTTCATCAACAATTTTGAAGCAGTGTTCATCAGCCTTAATATACATAGATTCTTGAGTCTTTCTGACCTCAATAATCTGCTCTAACACTTTACCAACACCCTCAATGGTGTGATCAATAGCTTTGCCACCCTGAATGACAATTTTCTTAAGTTCTTCTGAACTATCATGGAAGGCTTTCAGCTTTCTATCCATAGCTTTCTCTATATCTGATATCCTGGCATGCACTTCCTTGAAAGATAAATCTATCTTGGCACTCTGCCTTTGGAGTAACATTTCAATTTGACCAATCAAGCTAGATTCAGAAAAGAGAGGACTAGGAATAGGGGCTGGCTGGACTGGTTCAGGAATTTCTTCAAGAACAACTGTACTTTTCTCTGGAAGAAAAGACAGATTCACAGTCTCATCTACTTGAACTACAGGCTGTTCCTGTACCTCTGCATTTATTTCCATATAGGACTCTTGCTCCCCCTCAGTATTTGCTGGGGGAGAAGGAGAATTGGGAACAGAAACATCAGCATCATCATGATGGAATTCAAAATCTGCACCTGAACCTGCATGGTGATCACTGGAGTTCTGCTCATCATCAACTACAGTGTTCACATCAGGAGGAGGAATCTCTGATCCTGGAGGAACCTGATCTGATGGAATATTATCTGATGTAAGAGGAGGAACTAAATCTGCTGCTGGAGTGACATGCTGCTGACCTGGAGATGGAAGATGACTTGGAGATGGAGGAGCTAGATGCTGTGCTGAAGAGTTTGGAGGAGGAGATGAATACACATCCTGCTGACCAGAAGGCTCCCCCTGGGAATGACCACCTTCTGAAGGCTTAGCTATCCTGATGTTCCACTTTTTGAGAGTGAACACATCCAACCTTTTCAAGTGATGAATGATAGTCCCTTTGGACATATCAAAGACTTGAGAGTCAAATTGATTCAGATAGAGAGTTATAATCCTTGCAAAATTAGGACTAGAAATGCTCTCTTTGATCTTATTGAACATTATGTCTGCCCAGCTGCATTTTTTTCCACAAATTACTGCTGTGACTAAACTGAACACATCTACTGAGACATATCCCAGGCTTTTAGTATTTCCCAGCAGCACCTTGGAGATGATGTCCACCAAAAGTTTTCCAACATCATTCATCTGCTGTCTCCGTAGTGTCTTAGCTGTTTTTAAACCTACAAAAGTCACTGCCTTGACCCAATCATCATCATCAAGGATGTCCTCTTGTGCTACTAGGGGCAACTTCAGAAATTTGGAAATTGACTTAGGAGTCATTTTAATTTTTTGAGAACCAATAGAGGATTTCAATTTTCGACCACTCTTATTTACTGTAGCATTGGAGAAGAACTCCTCTACCTCTGTAAAAAGGATTTTGCAAGGAGTCTCGGCCAGAAAAGACAGACCAGCGCCTTCGAGCATGCAGAACACGTTCTTGAAGTCATCTGAAACTGAAACAAGGCCTTCTCGCACTAGCTCGCTTCCCACACCGACCTTGGACTTGGAATGCGGCCCCATGATCGATTGGATTTGAAGAAACGAAAGCGAGAGAGAAAGAAATCGTGAGACAGTCGACTGGATTTTGCGTGAGAGGAAGATGAAGCGTCGGATTTTCCGAGAAGAAGAAGAAGAAACTCGCGTGAAAATTAATTTGTTTCGATTGTCTATTTATAGTTTGGTTTGATGTGACAATTATTTGAGATTTATTTATAGATAAAGAAAATAAAAACGCGCATACCTGACCTTTCGTATCCCGGAAAATAAAGACTAGAATTCTGAAAATTGAACGCAATTTCTCGAGAGATATACTGATTTCGCGAGAACTATTCTAATTTCGCGAGAAGTATCTTGATTTCTCGAGAGCTCCCAGAATTCTGATTTTCTGACTTTGAAAAAAAAAACATTTCTCGAGGGATAACCCATTTCTCGAGAAGTGCAGGTACATTTTGCGAGAAGTCTTTCATTTCTCGAAAAAGTCTATGTCATTTCTCGAGAAATCCTTTTAAGACTTAGAAATTTTCTACCTCTTTCTTTCTGAAGGACAGATTCCTGCTTTCCATAGATATATAACTTTTAGAAACTTCATTTTTCTTCTTGCTTTAAGCATTACTCTAAGTTGAGCATTCCAAGTTCCGTCTTGAAGAAAGAGAACTTAGTCTCATCCAGCGGCTTCGTGAATATATCTGCAACTTGCTTATCCGTGGGGACATAACTCAGATTGATGTCACCTTTCTCCACATGCTCCCGGATAAAGTGATATCGTAGCTCGATGTGCTTTGTCCGACTGTGAGAGACTGGATTATTTGCGATAGCAATTGCACTGGAAGAGTCGCAAAACATTGGAATATTCTTGATCTTCATATTGTAGTCTTGAAGTTGATTCCTTATCCATAGAAGTTGTGCGCAACAGCTGCCTGCAGAAATATATTCTGACTCGGCGGTTGAAATTGCAACACAATTCTGCTTCTTGCTACTCCAGGATATAAGTCGTCTTCCGAGAAATTGGCATGTTCCGGAAGTGCTTTTCCTGTCGTCTCTGCTACCTGCAAAATCTGCATCTGAATAGCCTATTAGTTCGCTATCATTACTTCTTGGGTACCATAAGCCAAGATTTGGTGTGCCCTTAAGATATCTCAAAATTCGCTTTGCAGCTGTATAGTGAGATTCCTTAGAGTTCACCTGATATCTAGCACATACACATGTGGAAAACATTATGTCAGGTCTACTGGCAGTAAGGTAGAGCAAAGAGCCAATTATGCTTCTGTATTTAGTTTCATCAAAAGGTTTCCCTTTCTCGTCCTTGTTCAGAGACATAGCTGAGCTCATTGGAGTCCTCATAGAGGTTGCATTCTCCATTCCAAATTTCTTAATCAACTCCTTGGTGAACTTCGTCTGAGAGATGAAAATTCCATCTCCAGATTGTTTCACTTGAAGTCCTAAGAAATACTTCAGCTCACCCATACTGCTCATTTCAAACTTCCCCTGCATAAGTTTTGAAAACTTCTTGCAAAGGTTGTCATCGGTTGAGCCAAAAATAATGTCATCAACATAGATTTGCACTAGCAAAATCTTGCCTTTTACTTCCCTAAGAAATAATGTCTTATCTATCTTTCCTCTTGTGAACTTGTTCTCAAGAAGGAAGTTAGACAGCGTCTCATACCAAGCTTGAGGAGCTTGTTTTAAACCATATAAAGCTTTTTGTAATAAATAAACATGATTGGGATGATCAGGATTAACAAAACCTGGGGGTTGTTCAACGTATACTTCCTCTTTAATGTCTCCGTTTAGGAAAGCGGACTTGACATCCATTTGATATACGGTGAAACCCTTGAAAGCAGCATAAGCAAGAAAGAGTCTGATCGCTTCGAGCCTTGCTACCGGTGCATATGTTTGATCGAAGTCGATTCCTTCTTCTTGTCTGTAGCCTTTAGCTACAAGTCTTGCTTTATTCTTGATGATTGTTCCATCTTCATCCAACTTGTTTCTGTACACCCACTTTGTTCCAATTACGTTCTTATCCTTAGGCTTTGGAACAAGTGTCCAGACTTTGCAACGCTTGAATTGGTTTAATTCTTCTTCCATTGCAATAATCCAGTGTGGGTCTTCATTTGCTTCTTGAAATTTCTTTGGTTCTACCTGTGAAAGAAAGCTCAAATGCAAATTTTCGTTAGTAGTACCTCTTCTTGTTCTAATGCCTTCATGAGGATCTCCTATGATTTGATCAATAGGGTGATCCCTCATGTGTCTGAATTCAAGATTCCTCGCATCGCTTGGAACAACGGGAACTACTTCTTCTTCAACTGGAACAAATTCTTCCACTGGAGTTGGCTCTTCATCAAGGTGAATTTCCTCTTCAGCTAAGGTTAGAGGAGAGATTTTGACGAAGGTTTGAGCGTCGTCTTTAACTGGCTTATGCAAGTGTGTATCTTGCAACTTTGAACCTGCAACTTCAATAGAAGAACTAGAAGAGCTGCTTTGAAGCATGCTCGTCTCATCAAATACAACATTAATAGACTCTTCTACAACCAGAGTTTTCTTATTAAAAATACGATAAGCTTTACTATGACTGCTATAGCCTACGAAAATACCTTCAAAACTCTTTTCACTAAACTTAGTTTTGTAATGCTTTCCATTGTTTATCACAAAGCATTTACTGCCAAAGATTCGAAAATAAGAAATGGTTGGTTTCTTGCCCTTTAGAAGTTCATAAGGAGTCTTTTCATGGTTTTTGTTTATGAGCGCTCGGTTTTGCACATGGCATGCAGTATTGACAGCTTCAGCCCAGAAATATTCAGGTAGTGAAGAGTCACTCAACATGGTTCTGCAAGCCTCAATAAGTGTTCTATTCTTTCTCTCAGCTACTTCATTTTGCTGTGGAGTTCGAGGAGAGGAAAACTCATGAAAGATACCAAGGCTTTCACAGAATTCTGTCATGGCTCCAGATTCAAATTCTGTACCATGGTCACTTCTGATTTTGACCACTGAACAGTTAAATTCATTCTGGACTTGCCTGACAAAATTAGTGAAAGTGTCAAAGGTATCTGACTTGTGTTTCAGAAAGAATACCCAGGCAAAACGAGAGTAATCATCTACAATAACCAATGTGTAAGACTTTCCTCCTAAACTCCTAATTTGCAAAGGACCAAACAGATCCATATGAAGCAGGTATAAACACCTGGTTGAATCTTTGCCAATAATGCTCTTAAAGGTAGCTCTTGTTTGCTTGCCTTTTACACATGCATGACAAGGTCTATCTTTAATGCACTTAACATCTGGTGCATCTCGCACTAAGTTTTGAGAAAACAATTTATTAATAGTTTTGAGATTTATATGTGCTAATCTCTTGTGCCATTGGTCAACAAGAGATGCACTATCTTTGGCTAATAGACACACTGGTGTAGAAGAAGATAAACAAAGAAAGTTTAAGCAAAAGATATTCTTACAGCGAGTCCCTGATAAAATCGTTTCAGAATTCTCTGCCGACTTTATCAGACACTTATCTTTACAAAAATCGACTATGTATCCTTTATCACAGAGTTGGCTTATACTTATCAGATTATGTTCTAATCCTTCCACATAAGCCACATCGGAAAAAGATACATTTCCATTAGAAATCATACCATAGCCTTTAGTTATTCCTCTGTCTGAGCCGCCAAAAATAACTTTTGGACCGTTTGCAACTGGAATGAAGTTTTGCAAAAGGCTTCTTGTCCCGGTCATATGCCGAGAGCATCCACTGTCCAAGTACCAGATAGGATTTTTACTGGCCTTTGGACATACCTACAAAAACAAATCATTTCGCCTTAGGAGCCCAAACAGATTTGGGTCCTTGGTCCCGTGTCAGTTGAGCACCACGATGAATGCTAACATTGCGAGTGGTCTGCCTTGCAACGTTCACTTGTGGTCTCCTAGTATACGTTGTGTTAAACCAACAATCAACGGCAAAGTGACCAATTTTACCGCAGCACCAACAGTCGAATCGGTTGTATCTTCTCTTTACACTCTCCTGCTTAACTTTTTGACGTTAGTTCTTGCAGGAGCAGCCCTTTTTGATGAGGATGCCTCATGGGGGCAACACACACAAGGTGGTATTGCCTTTTTCGGCTTTGGTGCAACAGCATTCACTTTTGGTGCTTTCTTAGCACTCGGACCATGAACAAATGGACCGTACCCTTTCCGATTAATCTCTTGATAGGGTGCTTGAAAAGCACTATCACCAAAGTTTCGGGGAGGAGCCCATTCCTTATGATCATTCACAGATGAAAAAGGAATTGGTCGTGTGAAATGACCATAGGAACTCTCCAAATCATAAGCATTCGTAGGAAATATGACTCTATTGAATGCTACAGGCTCTTGATGAGCTTTCCCTTTTTCTTTGGTAGTAGCTTTCTTAGCAACCAGATCATTCTTCTTAGCAATTGTATTTTTTGAAGAATTGCTAGTGCTAGCTTCATGTCCTATACCGCTTCCTTTAGCGTTAGTGGTAAAAGTACCAATAATTGGCAGAACAGTTTTAGGTTGAGAGAATGTTTCAACCAACTTCTTCTCAGCCGCAAGCTGTTCTTCCAAGACATTTATCGAATGATCTCTCAAGGTAAGAGTCTCTTCCGAGCTTTTGATCTTGTCTTTCAAGGCTTGGACTTCCTCTTTGAGAGAAGAAAGTTCTTCAACTTCTTTTCTCAAGTTAGATTCCACCTCCTTGAGAGCCATGATCTCCTTACCCTGAGTTTTGACAACCTTTCGGCACTTGTCAAAGCTTTGGAGCATTTTGGTATATTGAGACATGAGCTCAGATTCATCGTCTGAGAGGTTATCCTTTTGTTCAGCCGAAGCATAATCAGAATCAGATAGGATAGTGTGATCATTTACCTTTCCAGTGTACGGGGGTGCTTCTTCATCATCAGACATAGCCATCAGACCGAAGTAAGCTTCTTCTTCATCACTTGACTCATCGGAGTCACTGTCGCTCAGAGTTTTGGCTTTCTTAGCGACGAAGCTTCTATCTGATTTCTTCTTTCCATGAGTGGATTTCTTGTCTTCTTTTCTTCCACCTTCTTTCTTCTTATAAGGACACTCAGCAATCATGTGCCCTGACTTATTACAACAGTAGCAAATAATGTCAGAAGAAATATGTTTGTTCTGTTTGGATTTATACCTGTCATTATTGCTTGAGCCCTTCCTGTGATATTCGCCATCACGACGAGAATATTTATGATCCGAGGAAGACGGCTTGTTGTTCATGTGCCTCCGCTTGTTCAGCAGTTTCTTAAACTGACGGGAGATTAAAGAGAACTCCCCATCAGACAGTTCGGAACAGGAGGAGCTGGCTTCCGATTCTTCTTCAATATCAGATTCCTTTTCTCTGATCGGTATCACTGCTTTGCTCTTCTTTGAATTCTCTGCCTTCAAAGCTAAGGTTCTTTCTTTGCTTGAAGCTCGATTTACATCCTCTTCAGACTTTCGGATGTTCATTTGTAATTCATGAGACAACAGCTTCCCGAACAGATTTTGAGGTTCTAGACTTGGCAGCTTTCCAAACTCTCTAATAGCAACAATTTTGCTATCCCAGTCTTTCGTTAGGGAACGCAAGAATTTGTCATTTAGTTCACCGTTTGTGAACTCCCTGTCGTAGTTCCTCAAACCATTGACTATCTTGAAGAATCTTTCGTACGCATCAGCAATGCACTCCTTCTTATTCTGCTTGAACGCCTCGTACTCTTGATTAAGTAGAGTCCTTCTATCTTCTCTTACCTCGTCAGTACCTTCCATTAGAATAATTAAGGATGTCCACATCTCTTTGGCTGATTTGCAGTGAATTAAGTTTTGCAACATGGAATCGTCCACTGCACTTGCAATTATGTTTTTAGCCTTCTTGTCAAGAGCAACAAGAGCTATCTCATCCTTAGTCAAATCCATCATTTTCTTAGGTATCTGAACAGTAGGATTTGTTGACGAAGCAGTCATTGGCACATGGGGACCTTCTTCCACGACTTGGAAGATTCTGGGATCTGCAGCTTCCATATAAAAACGGACTCTTTCCTTCCACATAGGAAAGTTGGCCTTAGTGCAAATGGGCAATTTCAGAGAGGATTCCTTGACTCTATCCATGGCTTGCTAGCAACTAGAAGGATGGATCCTGTTCAAGGTGTTAACCTAGCATCGAACAACGACCCTCTGATACCAATTGAAATATCTAGTTGCCTACCTAAATCACCTAGAGGGGAGGGGTGAATAGGTGATCTCTACGTCTTTTGCGGAAATAAAAATAAACGTAAAGCACAGCACACAAAATTAATCACAGCCACAGATAACACCAGGAATTTATAGTGGTTCCCCGTTCTTGGGTACTCCACTTGCCGGCCTCGCCAATCTAGCACCACAGCTAGACTTGACTACTCACTAAATCTTGGATCAAGAACGATCCTACAGTCTCGGAGTCAAACTCCTACAAACTCAGAGAGAACCTCTCTTACAACTCGGAGAAAACTTCTCCTACAACTCGGAGAACAACCTCTCCTACAACTCGGAGAAAACTTCTCCTACAACTCGGAGAACAACCTCTCCTACAACTCGGAGATAACAACTCCTACAACTCGGAGATAACAACTCCTACAAAAGATTGAAAAGGGTTTTGAACAATACTAAACCAGATCTGAATAACAGAAGCGTTTTCTTCCTTCTTCTTGAATGGCTTTTGAGAACGATGAGGAAGAACAACGATCCTTCAAATCTGTCTTTGGCAATCCGAAACGATCCAATAGAGATTGTAGAACCTGAGTATGGATCAATCGAACCCTTCTTGAAAGAAATCGACAACTCCAATGAGAAGAACGATCTCCAATCGTAGGCGACGGCGAGCGGCGCTTTTCACGTTCTTTGCGATTCGGGAGAGAAATTAGGTCATGAACGATTCTCAAAAGAATAATTATCATTCAAATCTTAAGAGAGAGGGCCTTTTATAGGAGAAGGTCTAAATAGAATATTTAAGCCTTAAGCTAGAAGAGGAGTCACGTCAAACAGACGTAAAACAGAAGTCGGCAAAAATAGATTGAAGGAACGAGAAACAGATTTCTCGAGAGAAAGGAGACTTCTCGAGAAATCACGGCTGGATCTCGGAAAAAGGCTTTCAAATAAACTGACAGAGCTTCGCGAGAAAGAAAAGAGGATTTCTCGAGAACATGGAACTTCTCGAGAAATAAGATAAAATAAACTTTTCGGAAGAAACAAGAACTTCTCGAGAAATCGAATCAACTTCTCGAGAGGAAAGATTTTCTCGGAAAAAATCAGCAAAGAAGACTTCTCGAGAAAATCAAAGGATTTTCCGAGAGCACTACAGACTTCTCGAGAAATAAAGATGGCTTCTCGAGAAATTTGGATTTCCTTCGAAGACTTAAGCTGAAAAGAACTTCTCGAGAAAATCAAAGGGATTTTTCGAGAGCTCTTCATATTTCTCGAGAAAAACACTTAGCTTCTCGAGAAATACACTTAGAAGAAATTCTTTAAATTTTCTCTGAGAACAGCTACACCTCCAAGACCTTAGCTTCCTTTGTCTTGATCATGAAGTGCATCCCAATAGAGAGATCACATATGAGTCAACACCATATCTCATACAATGAGGAATTACATTGTAAGAGACTGTGCTCATTGACCCACTGTGACCTGACATTGGTTTACACTTAGCAATGTGAACCTGCAAGACAAAACTAGAGAAACATATCAAATACATAAGCAATTCAATCTTGGTTCATAGTTGACTTTCTACAAATCAAGGTTATTGTGGATACAATACCCAACAATCTCCCCCTATTTGTAGAAGTCAGAACCCTTCTTACCAAGATGAATTGCAACAAAGTAATACACAACATGATATACAAGGAATTAAATAGAGACAGATAGGAAAGAGCATCAAAAACTAAATCTATATAAGAAATATAATTATCACATCAAAATCAAAACTATATATAGATTTCAGATTGTCTTATGATTTAATGTTCACATAAGCATATGACAATAGAATTTGATGATCTTCAACCTCTGGCATTGTCTCTTCTTTTCTGTTCCTGTCTTTTGAAGTATGCAAAAGGTTTAGGATGATACTTTGGAGGAGCTGGAGGAGCTGTAGGATCATTGTACTTATATGTCCTGTAATGTAATCTCCTTTTGGTCTTGCTGGTTTGATAAAGTTTCCATTCAGAATTGCTGAAATAGTCTTGAACTTGTATTCCACCTTCTTCAACTAATCTGAGTGAATCAAGAATGATAGCCTTTGAAATAGGACTCCAAATCTCTGGATAATTCACAGGATCAGTAGCAGCAGCTTTGCCAGAGCCTGCTGAACTAGATTCAGGAACTGATCTCTTAGCATAAGGTCCTTCACCATATTTTCTTTTTCTTGAACCTTGCTTAGAAGAAGCAACTTCTACATCAGAAGACACATCTTGTCTTGGAGAGAACTGAGGAGCCTCATGCTGAGGAGGGGGAACAGCAGGGTCAATGCCCAAATCTGGAAAGATCTCACTGTGAAGCCAAGTGGTAGATCTTTGAGTGAATTCTTTGACATCAGCTACCTGCTTCTGGACTCCCTGAGACAGTTGATCAAACTTCTCACTCATGTGATTATGAAATGCAAACAAATTCTCATCAATAGAACCTATCAACTTGTCCTCCCCCTTTCTGACTTCTACAGGAAGAGTTTGGAGAACAGATTCTTTGAACAACCCTACTTCATCAACAATTTTGAAGTAGTGTTCATCAGCCTTAATATACATAGATTCTTGAGTCTTTCTGACCTCAATAATCTGCTCTAACACTTTACCAACACCCTCAATGGTGTGATCAATAGCTTTGCCACCCTGAATGACAATTTTCTTAAGTTCTTCTGAACTATCATGGAAGGCTTTCAGCTTTCTATCCATAGCTTTCTCTATATCTGATATCCTGGCATGCACTTCCTTGAAAGATAAATCTATCTTGGCACTCTGCCTTTGGAGTAACATTTCAATTTGACCAATCAAGCTAGATTCAGAAAAGAGAGGACTAGGAATAGGGGCTGGCTGGACTGGTTCAGGAATTTCTTCAAGAACAACTGTACTTTTCTCTGGAAGAAAAGACAGATTCACAGTCTCATCTACTTGAACTACAGGTTGTTCCTGTACCTCTGCATTTATTTCCATATAGGACTCTTGCTCCCCCTCAGTATTTGCTGGGGGAGAAGGAGAATTGGGAACAGAAACATCAGCATCATCATGATGGAATTCAAAATCTGCACCTGAACCTGCATGGTGATCACTGGAGTTCTGCTCATCATCAACTACAGTGTTCACATCAGGAGGAGGAATCTCTGATCCTGGAGGAACCTGATCTGATGGAATATTATCTGATGTAAGAGGAGGAACTAAATCTGCTGCTGGAGTGACATGCTGCTGACCTGGAGATGGAAGATGACTTGGAGATGGAGGAGCTAGATGCTGTGCTGAAGAGTTTGGAGGAGGAGATGAATACACATCCTGCTGACCAGAAGGCTCCCCCTGGGAATGACCACCTTCTGAAGGCTTAGCTATCCTGATGTTCCACTTTTTGAGAGTGAACACATCCAACCTTTTCAAGTGATGAATGATAGTCCCTTTGGACATATCAAAGATTTTCCTTTCATGTTGCTTGTTACTGACCATTACCTTCTCGCAGCCCTCAACCCTGACGTCCCGCAGCGGGACTCCATTCCTCAAAGTTCCCCTGCCCAGCAGAACCCTTCTGTTATCGCGAATGAACCGAGGGTCTCCCCTGAGCGGGAACTGGGTCAGCACCTCCGTGCTGATGACCGTACGAATGCTCCGACTCCTCCTCCTCCGCTTTACCACCCCGGGAAAGGGAAGGTTCTACCACCTTCCGCAGGCTTGTCTGGGGTCCTCCCCCATTCGTCTCGCCCTTCAGGTCATAGGGAACCCGTCCCTGGTCAGTTTACTCTCCTGCCCCTATCATGCTCGCTTATTTTACTGCAACTGACCTAGTTGTGATTTCGCAGGCTATCGGGAAGCCTCCCCCTTGATTCCTACAACGAGGGGGAAGAGGGGATGCTCTCGCCTCTCCCCTCCCCTGGGGATCTCGCTGATTTCCTGGGTGACTCCTCAGATCACGCGACCCTGAAGGAGCGGATCACGGAGGTCTTGGGGAAGTTCATCCACATCCAGCGGAACGTCGCCGGCCAGGTGGATGATGTGCGGTGAGAGTCGCGCCTGAGTTAAAGGACCTTCGGCGGGACTAATCGTGCCTTCTCGCGACGGTGGAGTGCCTGGGGAGTGAAGGAGGTGAGTTGTCTCCCGAAAGACACGCCGCGCGAGCCCGGGACCAACTCCAACTGGCTTCCCATGAGATCACCAATATGCTCGCGTACTACCGCCCGTGAATGCCCCTGGAAGCTGGGTCGCGAAGGCGAGGTCGGTGGGTCTGGGAGGAGTTCTGATCTAGTCGACATTCACCCCTCCTGCTATTTCTTTCCTCGTTTTCTGTGTCGCGGATGCTGGACTTTTATATTTGTTTGTAATAATTTTATACTCTATGCTTTGCGAATGCTCTATTTCTCGTTTTTTGTTTTTCTCGTAGCTTGCCTGGGTATTGCCGAATGATATACTATTGCCGAATGTTTTCTTAGCTCTTTCGCGTGGCCGTCGAGCGAATAGCCACAGGGCATTCGCCATTAATGGGCGAGAGGGATCGGCCCGGGTTTCGAGGCGTCGGGAAGGCACGATTGCCATCTGCATACCCGTTACCTCAAAAGCCCAAATGCCGTTTAGTCCTTCTATAAATAGGCCTTTCAACCACCGTATTAAATACCTTACCATCCGTTCCCCCTCTTTCCTCGCGCTTGCACTCGCGCTTCTCCCTTCCCTACTGCTCCTTTCTCCTTCTGCATTCGCGAAATGGGTGGTGATGCGGAAGGTAGGGCCAGGTGCGCCAGCGCATTCGTCAACCATACTTTCGACTCCTGCGACCTCTCCGAAGAGGCTTACTTGACAGCTGTTGCGGATTACATTCCGCCGGGGTTCGAGGCGCGAAAGCCCAGGCCGGAAGAGCGCCTAAACTCCCTCTCGCCCTGTGCTCTCGCGATCCCGCTAGAGCATTTCGAGGTGGGGTTTCGCCTTCCCATCTGGCCGGAACTCCGCCAGACCTTCAGGTACTGCGGGGTCGTGCCCGGCCAGCTCAACCCCAACTCCATCGCCATGCTGGTCGGGTACGCGAGCTATCTGCGAGAAGAGGGGATCGAGTTCTCGCTGCCCGTCTTCCGCAAACTCTACACCTTCCGCTGCACCAACGACATCTCCTTTTTCTCGGGTCTAAGCCCACTCAAGCACTACGGGCTCCCGAACAAAAACCACGACTGGGTTCGCCACTTCATCTTCGTCAGCGGGAGCCTGGGAAACACCCTTCTCGCCCCGGTGCAGGAGGAGGAGTCAACCTTCCGCCCTCCGACCCTAGGGGGGCACGAGGCCAAACTCCACCAATATATTGTGGAGCACGGGATGGACCTCGTCTATCTCCGACGAAACGTCAACTCGCTCCCGCTCATTCCGCAGGGCGAGGGTAAGTTTTCGAGACTTCCTTCATTCGTTTTGGCTTTGTGATTCTTACACCATTCGCTAAAACCATTCACAATATTATGTAGGTGTGCGTAGCCTCCCCCTTCATCCGCCGCGGCCTCCTGGGTTTTGCGTGCCTCTCGCGCAAGCTGCCGCGGATGCCTGCCGGGAGGGGCCTTCCTCCTCCAAGCCCAGCAGCCGAAAGAGAAAACCCGCGGCGACTCCTTCCTCTCCCCCCAGCAAGTCGCGATGCCCTCCTTCCATCAAAGGGAAGGGGGTTGTGGGCGAGACCTCTGGAGTGAAAGCTCCAACCCAAACCCTAGGGACGGAGGTCCCGACCCAAACCCTGGGGACCGAAGTGCCGGCCCCAACCTTGGGGTCGGGTGTGCCAGATGGGATGGTGGTTCAGGCGAGATCGTCGCTGCCGCCGCCTCCGCTGCCCAGGGACCACCGCAACTTCCCGAACGGCGAGAGGTACGTGGATCCCTCAGGGGCTCCCCTGGTCAAGTGGGACAGAAACACGAACAGGGTCTCGCTCTCTACGCTCCATCCAACCTGGATAGAGAGCGACGTCGCCAGCGGCGAGGTGTACGCTATTGCGTATGCCCTCTATGGCCGCGAGGATGCCGAGGTCTTCGATGCAGAGAAGACGCAAGTTCTCACCCACGAGGCCGCTCGAGCCATGTTGCGGGCCCTGGAGCTCTCGCACATGTCTTCTCGCCGGAGCATCAACTTGGCACGGAATCTAGCCGGGGTCGAGGAGGCCAGGGCTCTCATCTCTAGGGAGGCGACTGAGCTCAGAGTGAAGCTGGAAGCCGCGGAAGCGCTTCTCGCCCGCCGCCCGGTTGCAGAGTTATACTTTCTCTCACCCCTGCGGATGACCATTGCTGATTGCCGCACTTTTATCTCAGGTTTTATTTCATTTCTTCAGGATGCTACAAGTGCCGGGATGCTTCGCGCGCGGGTGATCGACCTTGAAGAGGAAGTCCGCCTGGCCAGAGCCGAAGTCCAACGGTTGCGAGAAGCCGGCGCGTCAGCACTCGACCCGGGAAGTGGGGGGCACTTTTACCCCCATCACGAGCTAGAGCAACTGATGCAAGAGAATGCGCAAGGTGCCGTGAAGCATGCGCTGTAGGTGCTGCGGCGAGCTGGGTATCTGAAGGCGGAGGCCGAATGCCTTTCTGCTCGCCAAGTCGTCCCCGAGCTCTACATTCCGATCCCCTTCCCGGAGAACGATAATGGCGAGCCGCGGGAAGACGCCCTCATCCCGGATTCGGGCGAAAGCGAAGGATCTTCAGGCGAGAAATCTGTCGACCCTTGAGAAGGGCCATTTGTATTTTTTACTCTTTTTGTACTTACCATTTTGAATGTAATCATGAACGGGGAGAGTGCCCTTAAAAGATATATATATTGACTACAAGTTTTGTGCTATCTCAATTTCTGTGCTATCTCAACTTTTGTGCTATCTCAACTTTTCTCTCATTCGCCGTTATATCTCGCTAGGCTCATTAGGACACTAGGTCGTAGTGCGACTGTCCTGGCCACCCAGCGAATGCTCGAAGATGACTTAGGTGTGCTGCCCCTTTTCGACTTCCCGCTTCCTGCCCCACTCGTATCTCCTTACCATTCGCCCAGACCAGGGTTTCGCTTAGGTAGTCAGGAAGAGAGGTGAGATTACTTTACTGGCGCGTGGTCCCTGCGAGTGCCCTCAAGATCCACCCTTGAGAACTTAGAACCTGCCACGGAGTGAGCCTTCGGACCTGCCAGCAAGATGAGAGTCTGGACAGCAGGTCTGCTCGGGGCCATTTCCTTCATCTCCTTAGAACCTGCCACCGAGTGAGCCTTCGGACCTGCCAGCTAGATGAGAGCCTGAACAGCGGGTCTGCTCGGGGCCATTTTCTCAACACCTTGGAACCTACCACCGAGTGAGCCTTCAGACGTGCCAGCTAGATGAGAGCCTGGACAGCTGGTCTGCTCGGGGCCATTTTCTCAACACCTTGGAACCTGCCACCGAGTGAGCCTTCGGACCTGCCAGCTAGATGAGAGCCTGGACAGCGGGTCTGCTCGGGGCCATTTTCTCAACACCTTGGAACCTGCCACCGAGTGAGCCTTCGGACCTGCCAGCTAGATGAGAGCCTGGACAGCGGGTCTGCTCGGGGCCATTTTCTCAACACCTTGGAACCTGCCACCGAGTGAGACTTCGGACCTGCCAGCTAGATGAGAGCCTGGACAGCGGGTCTGCTCGGGGCCATTTTCTCAACACCTTGGAACCTGCCACCGAGTGAGCCTTCAGACCTGCCAGCTAGATGAGAGCCTGGACAGCGGGTCTGCTCGGGGCCATTTTCTCAACACCTTGGAACCTGCCACCGAGTGAGCCTTCGGACCTGCCAGCTAGATGAGAGCCTGGACAGCGGGTCTGCTCGGGGCCATTTCTGGAGCTTTCAGAGTCTTTCCTACAAGCTGCGGCATCACTCTCATACACATAGTTTAAATAAAATATTCTTATTCAAAGACACTGTTAGTACATACTGCTAGGGATAGAAGAGTTTAAGGTCGTCGCCGCTCCATGTGTGGCTGAGAGGTTGGCCCTCCACATTCTGAAGGCGATACCCCCCAGACTTTAGTGCCTCTTCCACGACATAGGGGCCTTCCCAGTTGGGGTTAAGTTTTCCCACCGCGGGGGACCTCCCAGCTGCGTCGACCTTCTTGAGCACCAGATCTCCCTTCTCGAACTGCTTTACCCTGACGTGCTTGTCGAAGTACTTGGCCATCCTCCGTTTGACCTCTTCTTGGCGAATGGCTGTTAGATCTCGAGCTTCTTCGATGAGGAGAGCCGCAACTCCTCCTCGTTCTCGGCTCTCCAATCTTCCTCTCCACTTGCGGCGGCCTTTACCCGTGGTGTCATAACCTCGAACTCTATGGGAATGACGGCCTCGCAGCCGTGAGAGAGCTTGAAATGGGTCTCTCCTGTGGCGGTGCTGGTGGTAGTTCTTAGGGCCCACAGGACCGATGGAAGCTGTTCCACCCAATTGCCCTTCAGATTTTGCACCTTCTTCTTGAGCAGGTTCACGATGACCTTGTTTGCCGCCTCCACCTGCCCGTTGCTCCTGGGATGGTGAACGGATGCAAACCTGAGGTCTATCCCCAACTGGTCACAGAAGCTGATGAATTCCTCGCTTGCGAACTGCGGACCATTATTCATGACTATGGCCTGTGGAAGCCCATGTCGACAAATGATCTCCCCCCATACGAAGTTGCGGATTAACTGGGAGGTGACCTTAGCCAACTCCTTGACCTCCAACCACTTTGAGAAGTAGTCGATCATGACTAGGAGAAACCTTCTCTGCCCACTAGCCTAGGGGAAGGGTCCTACCAGGTCCATCCCCCATATGGCGAATGGCCAGGGAGCCGTGATACTCTTTAGCCTCTGAGTTGGCATGAGCTGAAGCAGGGCGAACATTTGGCACTTCTGGCACCTCTTGGCGAAGGCTGCCGCGTCTTTATTTAGGGTTGGCCAGAAGTACCCCTGCCTCATTATTCTTGCCTCCAACATCCTGCTCCCCGAGTGGCTGCCGCACTCGCTGGAGTGAACTTCTTCCAAGATCCTTGGGACCTCCTCCTCTGAAATGCATCGGGCCAGGAGGCCCGAGAGGGTCTTCCGATACAAGTCCCCCTCATGGAGCACGTAGTAGGCGGACTTATATCGGAAGCGCCTCTGGTCCGGAACCTCCTCCGGAAACTTTCCCGTTGCAAGGAAGGTGACGAAGGGATCCTTCCAGGAGGGCCGCTGCTCTACTTCCATGAGTTCTCCCTCTTCGATCGAAGGGCGGAATAGGTCTGTCAGGGTCCCCCCGGCTCGAGGACCGGATTTGGCCAACCGATCCGCCGGGGTGCTCTCCTCTCGAGGGACATGCCGGATGGAGAAAGTTTTGAACGTTCCCACGAGACCTCTCACTTTGGCCAAGTACCTTATTAGCGCAGGTTCCCTCGTCTCGAACTCTCCCCTGATCTGAGAGGCTATTACCATCGAGTCGGTGAGGACCTCCACGTCATGGACTCTGAGTTCCTGGGCCAGCCGTAGACCGGCGATCACTGCCTCATACTCCACCTGGTTGTTGGTGATTGGGAAGTGTATCACTAGCGTCTGCTCGATCTTCACTCCGTGGGGACTCTCCAGCACCACCCCTCCTCCAAGAGAATTCTTGCCCGAAGCCCCGTCCACCAGCAGCTTCCACGGAATGTGACGAGGGGCTCCATCTTCCTCCATCTCGGCCACATAATCTGCCATGAAATCAGCCACCACCTGCGCCTTCATGGATAGTCGAGGGACGAAGGTAATGTTGAATTCACTTAGCTCTATCGACCACTTTGTGAGCCTTCCCGAGTGCTCCACTCCTTCGAAGATCTGGCTGAGAGGGTGGTCCGTCACTACTTGAATTGAATGGGCCTGGAAGTATGGCCTGAGCTTCCTTGCTGCGACGACCAGAGCAAAGGCCAACTTCTCCAAAATTGGGTATCTGAGCTCCGCTTCCCTCAGGACCCTGCTCACGTAGTAGACGGGCAGCTGCTTCTTGCCTTCCTCCCGAACCAGGACGGAGCTTACGGCCTCTGCCCCGACCCCGAGATATAGATATAGATCCTCCCCCTCTTTGGGACCTTGGAGTAGCGGAGCCTTGGTGAGTTGGCTCTTCAAGGTCCGGAAGGCCTCTTCGCATTCTTTTGTCCACTCAAACTTCTGGTTACCTCGTAATGTTTTGAAGAAGGGGGAGCATTTCTCCCCGGCTCGGGAGAGAAACCTGCTCAGCCCTGCGAGTCTTCCGGTCAAGCGCTGAACTTCCTTGGCGTTCCGCGGCGACCCTAGCTCCATTATGGCCTTAACCTTGTCCGGGTTAGGTTCTACCCCCCAAGGGGTGAGAAGGTGCCCCAGGAATTTCCCCTTACTGGACCCGAACACACACTTCAGGGGGTTCAAGCACATCTTGTACTTGCGTAGGGTGGCGAAGGTCTCCTCGAGGTCCTGGATGTGAGAGTTCACGCACTTGCTCTTCACCATAAGGTCATCCACGTAGACCTCCAGGTTCCCTCCCCTTTGCTCCCTAAATACCCGGTCCATCATCTTCTGGTAGGTTGTTCCTGCATTTTTCAGCCCGAAGGGCATCATCTTATAGCAGTAGCATCCCTCCCTGGTGATGAACGAGACGTCTTTGACGTCCAGGGGTGCATCCTGATCTGGTGATAACCTGAAAAAGCATCCAAAAAACTCATCACAGAAAAACCGACGGCTGAGTCAACCAGCGCGTCGATCCGAGGCAGGGGATAACAATCCTTAGGGCAGGCCTTGTTTAATAATGAAAAATCCACACACATACGCCAGCGGCCATCGGCCTTTTTTACCATTACGACGTTGGAGACCCAGCCTGTGTACTGGATCTCCGATACAAAACCTGCTTCGAGGAGCTTGGCCACCTCCCCGCGGATTGGTTCTTCGAGCTTGCTGGCGAAGGTCCTTCTCTTCTGCCGGATGGGGAGGGCTCCTGGATCGAGGTTGAGACGATGGCAAGCCACGTCCGCCTCGATGCCTGGCATATCAGCTGCGCTCCATGCGAAGACATCCACGTTCTTCTGGATGCACTCCAGCATATTCACCCTGTCCTCCGGGCCGAGACCCCCGCTGATCCGCACCTCTTTCACTCTTCCCTCCTGGGTGATGACCTCCATCTCTACCACCTCTTCTGCTGCCTCGAGCCGGGTTGGCTCTTCCCATTGGCCCTTTGCTTCTCGCCCCTCCTCCCGGGCTTCTTCCTCTGTGGATCCTTCCGCCTCCATCGGCTCGATCCCCTGCTCCTCCCGAGCGACCTCCATATTCTCCTCTCGGGCATCGCCCTCTTCCTCTACTCCACTCTTCTCCACTTCTTCTCCTAGCCCCTCCGGCCTCATCATCTCCTTATCCATCCTCTCAGCCTCCGCCATCCAAGAGATGGTGTTGACGGCAGTCACATAGCACTGCCTCGCCACCTTAGCATCTCCTCGGATCCGGACCTGGACTCCTCCACTATGGAACTTCAGGCACTGGTGGTACGATGAGGGCACGCACCGGAAAGTACTAATGAGAGGCCGTCCGAAGATAGCATTGTAGCTTCTCGGAGCGTCAACGATGACGAACCGGCAGTTCCTTGGGACCCCTCCTAACGTCACTTGGAGACCCACGCCTCCCTCGACCTCCTTCCGCTCCCCTGAGAAACCAAACAGTGGTCCGTCGGAGGCCTGCACCCTCTTCTTCTCCACCTCCATCGCGTCGAAGGCCTTCTTGAAGATCACATTCACTGAGCTCCCGTTATCCACCAGGATCCGGGAGACCGTGAAATTTTCAATCGCCGTCTGGATCACCAGGGTGTCGTAGAATGGATCTTCATAATCTGGCATGTCTTCCGAGGAGAAGGTGAGCTTCTCCGAGGGGGGTGGGGTTTGGGAAGTCGACGCGATGTCCCTTCGGAACATCGCCTGGAAGCTCCTCTTGCGAGAGGCCTCTATCCCAACCCCACCATGAATCACCCCGATTCCCCCCTTGTTCCTATATCAGCCCAGTCTTCACACCTATTCTCTTCCCCTTCCGGGAACACCTCCTCAATCCTGATCGGCTGCTGCCATGGTTGCCCTCTTCCCCTCATCTCCAGGAACTCGGGGCAGGTGGCCGTTGCGTGACCCTCTTCCTGATGAAAGTCACAATAGGGCAACATCACCCTACCCCCTCTTCCCACTCTTCCTCTTCCTCCTCGAGCTCCTCTAGCTCCTTTTCCTCTGCCTACCGCCATGGCTTGCTCCCGCGGAGGAGGAGGGGGTCGGGGGCCCTGCCTCCACCCCGGGTTGACTCCCCCCATCTCCCTTCCTTGGTATCCTCCTTCCTGACCTCTCGCAGGTCCCTCCTGATTCCTCCACCCCAACCTGTTGTGGGGCTCCTGAAACCTCCAATTCTGAGGTGGCCTCTCGAACCCTTGACCTCTGGGTTCCTCTCTCCTTCTTCCCTCTTGTTGCCTCACCTCAGGCTCGCTCATCTTCGCCAACCTTTTGTAGAACTCCGGGTTGGCCGCCTCCCCTTCTATCTCCTCCGCCGCTCACTCCATCAACTCCTCAAAGGAGACCGGAGCCCTCCTCTTCAGGTCCATCTTGAAGAACCCGTCTCTCAATCCCACAATGAACGCCATTTTGAGGGCGAACCCCGGCACTTCCTGCACAAGGTGTATCTCTTCCTGAAACCTGTCCACGTAATGTGCCAGGGACTCCCCCTCCCTCTGCCTGATCTTGAAGAGAGCCTCCGCATCCTTCTTCCTCTTTTTTGACGTTGAGAATCGCAGCCGGAATCCCCGACGCAGATCGTCGAACGCGTAGATGGAACCTACGGGAAGCTGGTGGAACCAATCCATTGCCTTCTCCTTCAGGGTGGTTGCGAAGAGCCGGCATTGAAATGCATCCGATATGGGGAGAATTGAGGTCATGTCCTCAAACCACTGCAGGTGCATGACCGGGTCCTCTTTTCGGGTGTAGTAGGACATCTCCGGCCCCCGGAACCCCTCTGGAACTGGAGCTGAGAGGATCATCTCGCAAAAGGGGCTCCCTTCCCCTGCTCGGCGAATGGTCCTCTCGCGTGGAGCCAACTCGCACACCTCAGCACTCGCCGGACTGTTGAACAGCTGCCGCCCCGGGAGATCTCGCGCACTTCCATCTGCTGGCACCTCCTTTCCCGGCCGCTGCCTCGGAGCGTTCTCGCCGACCTGCTGGGGTGGAATGATGGGAACCGCTGGCGTCTCGCATTCGCCCCTTGCCGCGAGAACTGTCTGCAGGACTTCTCGCTTGAATTTCTCGAACATCTCCAGCCACTCCCCTGTCGCTGGTGGCTGCGAGTGGCCTGAGTCAGAACCATTCCCTCCATCTCCTGTCATCGAGCCTTGCTTGGGATTTTTCTTCACTGGCTACGGTCCACGCTCACCGCACTAATAATGTTGAAACCTGCAACAGGCATCTTGAGTTCGGACCCACTGGGGGGTGCAGCCGATGCTTACTTCTCCTTCACTAGACTCTCTTGACGGTGGATGTGAGAATAAGAAAAGACCCAAGGCTGAAGCGAGGAGGTCCCGCCACACACCCGGAAGATCTTAGAGAGCTTCCCCTCCCAAACCAGAGCTCAACCGGGCACCTTGGAGGGCACTAGCAGCCGACCAAAAACTAGCCTGGAGGAGAGGATTCTCTAAAATCGGATCTCCTCCAAGGTGCCCTTAAGGGTCTATTTATAGTTTTTCCTAGGCTGGTCTGCAGATAACACGAATCCGCCTTTTAGTTTTACTAACCGCACCCCAAATTGGTCTGCTAATAGCCTAACTCCGTTGTTCCGAAGGGCTATTTGCAGCCCACAAGGGGCATTATGGTCATTTCCCCCTCAAAGACTTTGGGGCGAGTGGTCCGTGAGGGCACCACTCGCCGATCTCCCGCTCAGCTGGGCGAGTGCCCATACTACTGAGCGAGTGGTCCGTGAGGGCACCACTCGCCGATCTCCCGCTCAGCTGGGCGAGTGCCCATGCTACTGAGCGAGTGGTCCGTGAGGGCGCCACTCGCCGAACTTCTTCTCGCCTGCAGCGTACCCCCACTAATCCGGGGATCTCTCCACCTTCCTTAGCCTGGGCGAATGATCCGGCTGACCCAGGTCTCGCCAGTTGGCTTGAGGGACCCACTCGGCGAATACGGGTTGTACACTAGTTGTTTGGGGGATGTTGCACGCCACGCGGCCTTCCAACTGGGATAAGTGTATATGCACCTCATACACCATCAACCTGTCAACCTTAAGTTCGAGGTCGAGGTAGGCGGAGGCCAGCTTCGTCCGGAACTCGCGCGTAGGCAGGCCTAAGGCGTCGATAAAAGCCAACCCCGGAGACATCGCGCGACCTGAAAAAGACAGAAATAAAAACAAATGCCTTAGAAGATATTTCAGTACATCGCCCCAAATATGAGAACTACCTGCACGCACAGGTGCTACCCTGGGCTACTGTCGCGGAGACAGAGTTGGTCGAGGCATATCTCGGTAGTGTGGTGGAGAAAGGCGATGCGGGGATGGCATTCGCCGAGGACTATCCTGGCGGGGAGGCGGGGAGGGACGGCGAGGCGACGATGGGCGGCGAGGAAAAATACGCCAACCCCCTGATCGCCCACCCTGGGCCATCCCTGCCACCAGAGCGGTGGTGAGCGTGCATCGTCTCTTGATGGAGAGGAGAAGGCGCTGGCAGGGGATCCAAAGGCGCCTTCCCCCGAAGGTCAATCCTCGCAGATGTCAATGGTGTAGGTACGTGAGAGGGCCGTCCACCTCCCCTCTCCCCCGAGGTCGGAATACCTTGGCGGGATGGCACCGATGGGCGTGAAGCTCCAACCAAGGCATGCGGAGGCGAGATAGTGACCCTTCAATTCTTCAAGGTCATCTGTCGCACACGTGCTCTCCCCGCGCTCTGTCGATGAGGGTGGTTGGCGAGAAGTTTCTCATTGAGGAACGACGCCAGGAGAAATAACCGGCGGAGGAGGCAGATCCTCGGTCCTCATAGGCTCTTTAGCGAGAAGTGCCGGCATACTCGGGTCAACCGGAGTTAGTATCTGGAGGAACGTTCGCTATACAAGGGCGTCGGCATCAGTGAAGCGCCGACATTAAGAATCAGTAAAGTCAGCAGCAAAATGGCGATTACCTGTTGTAGTATCAGGAGGAGTGGTTGAAGGCTCGTTCTCGATGGCATGTTGCTCACCGACATCCCCCAGCCTCCCCCCCCCCCCGCTTGACCAGGTTGGAGTCAACTCAGGAATAGATGGCGCGGGATCAACCCGTGGAACATCCTCGCGCGGAGACCTCTTGGCAGGGCGATCAAGGTCGCCCCTCTTCCGCTTACGCGTCGCGCCGCCTTGCGACTTGTTCAGAAGCTTCCTCAACATCTGAGCCTTCACGACCATCTCCTCGGGAGTCAGCATCTCGTCGGGGATAGAAAAGTGGCATGCCAGGGAAGGCCCCTGCCCTCCTATTTATAGAGGTTTATGCCCCCACCCACATTTTGTCTTCGAGTGGGCAGCATACTCGCCAGAAGTCCCTCAGTGAATAAGGGATGGATGTTTCTTTCCGAGCCACTTCGTCGCTCGCAAAGAGCGGGGATTGTGTACAACCCATATTCTTCGAGGGTAGGGCCCATCAGTGCCACGTGGATAAAGGTCAAAGTCCATGTTCAAATTGAAGACAACAAGCAACACACCAGAGGGTTGAATAGCCAGGTGAGAGTATCGAGGATACTCGCCCCATGATGGCGACTAGAAGAAGGCCTCGAAGCTACTCGCGCAAGTCGGTGACTATCAGCCTGCCTTCAAGTCTACTCGCCTATAGACGACTATCAATTGCTGCTCGCCAGATATTGTCGACGTCCTCGCCTAGTCGCCTTCTCATCAGGTCCACTTACCCCTCATAGGAATCAGGCATAGTCGCATGTATCCCCTCCCCCAGGATTTGTCTATAAGTAGACTCTCAGGGGTACCAAGAATGACACTAGAAAAATTAGAGACCACCCCCTCCCCCCAGGCGAGATTCCTATCTAAGTCAGTGCCTTCCTCGTACTAGCTCGGTCACTCTTTGGTTCTGGAGGAGAAGTCTCTTCAGAGCTTCTGGGTATGTGGTCGGACCTCCCTGCCGCAGCACCTGGGTTCCTGTTGTTGCTGTCATAGTCCTTTAGTTGTTTCCAATTAAGTCATCTAGCCGGACCGCTGGGCGAGTAACCTCCAGTTGCATTGATCCAAATTTTGGAGTCGGAATTTTCCTGGCTTCAACAAACCAGTTTCGGACTTCTAATATCAACTCTCTAATATAAATAGAGTGATGTTATATGCAAACCGATTTTGGCTCCATGGAGGTGATATATGCTTGTCGCCAAAATTTTCATGCAATCCAAATTTTATACATGTAGAACAAATGCTTGTAAATGAGGATATATGCTAGCCGTCGTTCGAGAGGCCGCCGTGGATTCCAGCCAGATGCTGGTAACCGAGGATCTCGAGGTCGTCCGTCACGTAGGACTTGAAGTTTCGTCATCTCCACCCGAGAAAGGGAAATATTTACCGTCGTGGACTTCTTCGTTGGGGGTGGAGATGGATGGGAACATGCGGCGATGGCCGAAGAATGGTGTGGAGATGGCGTTGTATGCACTTGTGTGGAGATGGTTATCGATCCCTGCCCACGCCGAATATAGTTATCCTAGACGACGACATCTCCAACGACGAGTGTCACCACTTCCTCATGCTCCCGCCTTGCCTATTTCTTCAACGCCCACTCCTCGATCCGCGGCGGTGACAAGGGCCGGTCCTATGACGGTGGGGAGGCTTGTTGGAAGCGCTATGGGCCCGCGAGCTCACTTCCTCTTCACGCTTCACAAAGCGAATACCCTCCAGCGAACACTCCTACTACGCGAATATTCTTCACGCCAAACACACACTCCACGACGGGACCTTCCACGGCGAACACTTCCACTTTCACTCCACTCGCGAGGACTACCCACGCGAGTACACCGGCGAGATCTTCAACTTCGGCGAGATGCACGCTACACGAGCAACATCGGCGAGCGCGACCTTCCACACCGCGATTCCTCTTACAGGCGAGATGTATCGCGATGGGTGGCTGGCGAGACAGACTCACTACTGCACTAATGCGAGCTCGACGAACGGCGAGAAAAAACTCGCTGCTTTACTACTGTGAGCCCGATGAACTTCGACCGGCGCGTTCCACGAACGCGGGACAGGCTTACTACTGTTGCACTCATGCGAGAGTGGGCTGCGACCTGGCAGTGGCGAGAGAAGTTGCCGACTTCAATATTCCTGCGGGAATAAGAAATCTCCTCTCTCTCTCTCTCCAAACTCTCCCTCTCTCTCTCTAAAATTCTGCCCGAAAAAACTCTTCTATTCAACTTATCTTCAACATACTTACAAGGCCTATTTATAGGCAATCCAAACCTCAGAAAAATTGACACGTGGCGAAGCATTAAATGCCACAAAACAAACAAAAACTCATATAAAAATACAACTAAAAGTTGACCCGGTCAACAAAGTCAAAGTCCAACAAACTCCCCCTCAAACTTGGCAGCACATGCCGAGTTTGCCTTTGAGCTTTGCGAACGTCTCCACCTTTAATGCCTTGGTGAAAATATCAGCGACCTGCTCTCCGGTGGGGCAATACACCACTTCAACCATCTTATGCTCCACCTGCTCCCTAAGGAAATGATACCGGGTCTCGATATGCTTACTCCTCCCATGTAGCACCGGGTTCTTCACAAGCTAGATGGCAGACATGTTATCCACTAACACTGTCGTTGGGCCTTCCTGCTTATGATGTAACTCCTCCAAAAGATTCCTCAGCCAGATAGCCTGGCAAGCACACGCCACAACTGCAATGTACTCTGCCTCACATGATGATAAGGCTATCGTGGCCTGCTTCTTCGAAGTCCATGAGAACGCCGCGGTTCCCATATGAAATATATATCGGGAAGTGCTCTTCCGGTCATTCACATCACCACCATAGTCGCTATCCGAGTAGCTGACTAACTTCAACTCTCCCGTAGATGAGTACTTCAAACCATGGTTCCTTGTCCCGTTCACATATCTCAGGATCCTCTTCGCCGCAGTGAAGTGGTCCTGCTTGGGCTCTTCCATGTACCTGCTCACGACCCCAACCGCATACATGATGTCAGGTCTGGTGAAAGTCAAGTACCTTAGACTCCCAACCAAACTCTTGAACATCGTTGGGTCCACACCTTCTTCCTCTGAGTCCTTCCTTAACTTCATTCCAGGATCAGCGGGAGTGGAAATAGCCTTGCTACCCTCCATCCTGAACTTCTTAAAAATCTCTTCCGCATACTTCTTCTGAGATATGAAGATGTCATCTTCTCTCTGCTGCACCTCAATACCCAAGAAGTAGTTGAGCTCTCCCTAGTACGTCATCTCGAACTTTCTCTTCATCACCATCTTGAACTCCTCAAACATAGCTGGGTTGTTCTCGGTGAATATCATGTCGTCGACGTACAAGCATAGGATCATGATATCACCGCTCTCCTCGATCTTCATGTAGAGGGCATACTCATAGGGGCACTTCACGTAGCCATTCTTCTGGAGGAAAGCATCTATCCTCCCATTCCATGCCCTCGCTCCTTGCTTCAGGCCGTACAAAGCTTTGTCCAGCTTGCACACCTTCCTCTCCTGGCCCTTCACCACATACCCCAGAGGCTACTCGATGTACACATCCTCCTCCCGGTAGCCATTGAGGTATGATGCCACAGCATCCATCGGCATGATTGTCCACCCATGGTGAGCTGCCAGTGCGATGATCAACCTAATGGTGTCAATCCTCGCCATTGGGGCATAGACCTCGTCGTAGTCCACTCCTTGGACTTGCCTGTAGCCCTTCACGATGAGCCTAGCCTTGTGCTTCTCCACCGCTCCATCCTTGTTCTTCTTTACTTTGTAGACCCACTTCACCCTGAGGGGTTTGTGGTCTGCGGGTGGATCAATCATCCTCCAAGTATCATTCTTCATTATAGAAGCTATCTCAGCATCCATCGCCATCCTCCAAGATTTCTCCTGAGCGGCTTCATCATAGGAGTGCGGCTCGCAATCTGCCAACAAACAATACAAAGAAAAATTATTAAGCGTTGGTGCCGTCTCCTCGTAGATCTCCTTCATCCTCCTCATCCTAGGTTGAGGACGATCAACTTTGCTTCCACTAGTGCTTGCTCCACTAGAACTGCCTCCACTTGAGTTGGGAGTGCAAGCTCCCCCTGAATCTCCTCTAGGTGGCGATGGTGGATTAGCCCCACCATCCTCAGCTCCTGCTTCATGACCATCTTCCTCCTCATCTTCAAAGAACATCCCCTTCTTGCTCCTTGTCTCCTCATCCCAGCTCCAGCAGCTGTCTTCTTCAAGCACCACATCCCTTGAGATTATGGCCTTCTCCGTCACCGGGTTGTATAACTTATAAGTCTTGCTCTCCGGAGCGTAGCCCACAAAAATGCACTTCTCGCTCCTATCATCGAGCTTCTTCCTTCTATGGTCCGGGATGTGAGCATGAGCTACACACCCAAAGACCCTCAAGTGCTTCACACTTGGCTTCCAGCCACTCCAAGCCTCGAACGGGGTGATGAACTTCACACTCTTCGTGGGGCATCTGTTCAGTAGATACACCGTACACTGCACTGCCTCCGCCCAGAACATCTTCGGCAACCCTTTGCCCTTCACCATACTTCTCGCCATGTTCATGATGGTGAGATTCCTCCTCTCCGCGACTATATTTTGTTGTGGTGAGTACGCCGCCGTCAACTGGTGTGAGATCCCATTCTCTTTGCAGAAAAAATCAAACAGCCTCGAGGTGTACTCCCCACCCCGATCTGTCCTCAGCACCTTCAATGGCTGACCACTCTCCTTCTCTGACATCGCCTTGAACTCCTTGAACTTGTCAAGGGCCTCAGATTTTTCTTTCAAAAAATACGCCCAACACTTCCGACTGAAGTCATCCGTGAAGGTGATGTAGTACTTGGTTCCGCCCACTGAGGTGGTCTCAAACGGACCCGCAATGTCCAAGTGAACCAATTCAAGCTGTCTCCTCGCTCTCCGAGACTTCTCTCCTTCAAACGTCAGCCTCTTCTGCTTCCCCTTCGTGCACACCTCGCAGACTTTCTCCGGAGGTGAGATCATTGGCAGATCCTCCACCATCCTGGAGTGGGATAGCAACTTCAAGCCCGTGAAGCCTAAGTTGCCCATCCGATGGTGCCACAGCCATGCGTCCTCTTCTTCCTACGTCCTCGCGAGACATGTCGTCTCCTGAGTATCCATCTTCAATGTAAAGAGACGGTTCGCCGTCATCTTCACCTTCACCACTTCCTTCCCTTGATGGTTCTTCATCGCCAAAGACCCGTCCTTCAACTGGACGCAGTAGCCTCTCTCCACCAACTGCCCAAGGCTCAAGATGTTAGTCTTCAAGCCTGTCACATAGAACACATCGTTCAGATGCACCTTCTCCCCATTCAGCTTCACAACCACCAAGCCTTTTCCTTTCAACGATATCTTCGAAGCATCACCAAAACTAACCTCACCCCCACTGGGTTCCAGGTTAGTGAACATCTCTCTATCTCCGCACATGTGGTTGCTCACACCTGTGTCCAGGTACCACACTTCTTTTCTTCTTTCCTCCGCTCCTCGGTAGGTTAGGAACATCATCGGATCTTCAGCACCAACATTGTTCCCGTTGTTTCTAGCCTCGGCATTATGGTTTGCCTCTTCTCTTTTCCCCGGAGCCCAGCAGTCATAGCTCATTTGCCCGAACTTGTTACAGTTGTAACATTGGATTTGGGACATATCTCCTCGGCCTCTTCCTCGGCCTCTTCCTCTTCCTCTTCCTCGGCCTCTTCCTCTTCCTTCTTGCCAACCTCCTTGAGGTCGCTCCGCCTCTCTCTGGAAATTTTGGTTTCTTGTTTGGTCTCTACCTCCTCTTCTACCTCTGCCTCTACCTTGGTGACCTCGGCCACGCTGGTCGCCTCCTCTTCCTGAGCTTTCCCCAAAGTTCAACTGGGTCTGTAGTGCTTTTCCCAAGCCACTCACTTCTTCATCATCTTGCAGCATCCTATACTCATGAGCTTGCAAAGAGCCTACAAGCTCGTCAACGGACATCTTGATGAGGTCCTTCGACTCTTCGATCGCCACCACTATATGACGGAACTTCTTGGACATAGATCTCAACAGCTTCTCCATAAAGCTCACATCATTGATCGTCTCCCCATTGCGCTTCATCTCATTTGTGAGCGTCCGCAGATGGGTCACATAGTCACCGACCTTCTCGGTGTTCTGCATCTTCGTTACTTCATATTCCGCACGGAGGGACTGCAGCTTCACCTTCTTAGCCTTGTCTACCCTCTGCATGGAGCGTTGCAACACCTCCCATGCCTCCTTAGAAGTCTTCGCGTCTGAGATCTTCTCGAAGGTCGCTTCGTCGACCCCTTGATATAACAAAAACAATGTTTTCTTGTCAGCCATCCTTGTTTCTCTTAACGTCGCCTTCTGCGCGTTGGTTAATGCCGCCTCTGCTGCAGCAGTACGCTCCTCATACTCATTCTCAACTATATCTCATAGTTCTTTAGAGGCGAGTAGAACTCGCATCTGGATGCTCCATTTCCCATAGTTGGTCTTTGTCAACTTGGGGACTTGCCCCGGCATGGCTCCACCCGTCTCCATCGCTTCTACTCAAACCTTCCGAGTCACCGCAAAGGTTTGCAACCTCCCTCTGATACCACTTGTTGGAAGCGCTATGGGCCCGCGAGCTCACTTCCTCTTCACGCTTCACGAAGCGAATACCCTCCGGCGAACACTCCTACTACGCGAATTCTCTTCACGCCGAACACACACTCCACGACGGGACCTTCCACGGCGAACACTTCCACTTCCACTCCACTCGCGAGCACTACCCACGCGAGTACACCGGTGAGATCTTCAACTTCGGCGAGATGCACGCTACACGAGCAACATCGGCGAGCGCGACCTTCCACACCGCGAGTCCTCCTGCAGGCGAGATGTATCGCGATGGGTGGTTGGCGAGACAGACTCACTACTGCACTAATGCGAGCTCGACGAACGGCGAGACAAAACTCGCTGCTTTACTACTGTGAGCCCGACGAACTTCGACCGGCGTGTTCCACGACGCGAGACAGACTTACTACTGCTGCACTCATGCGAGAGCGGGCTGCGACCTGGCAGTAGCGAGAGAAGTTGCCAACTTCAATATTCCTACGGGAATAAGAAATCTCCCCTCTCTCTCTCCAAACTCTCCCTCTCTCTCTCTCTAAAATTCTGCCCGAAAAGACTCTTCTATTCAACTTATCTCCAACATACTTACAAGGCCTATTTATAGGCAATCCAAACCTCAGAAAACTGACACGTGGCGAAGCATTAAATGTCACAAAACAAAAAGAAAACTCATATAAAAATACAACTAAAAGTTGACCCGATCAACAAAGTCAAAGTCCAACAGAAGGGAGGCCGCCTCCCTGCATTTATCTCAAGAAAAAAAATTTAATCTATAATCACGATCTACCTACCTATAGCCAAAACCGGCCTTCGTATAAAATCACCTTGTAAATACTAAATACTACTCGAGGCACAAATTAGAAACGCATCAAAACCGAATTTCTCGAACTCTGTTTTCCGAACATTTTTTTTTTCGGGCGACGCCGACAGCCAGAATCAACTTAACCGGTCAGTATTCAGCGGAAACCCTCGAAGGAAAAAAATTAATATTTATTGGGCTGGCCGCTTGTTTAACGGCACTAATACAATAAAGTTCGCCGTGCAGCTCGTGATCTGTGTCCACCGGCTTCCGGCGAGAGAACGGCCATTTTCTCTCCCATTTTAATATATATATATAAATGAGCTGCAATGACTAGGCTTAATAGAGTGGTTATCATATGATTAGTAAGCGGCCGTGACTTGCTCCGGAGGCGGAGCGGGGAAGTTTTAGGTGTGGGATTAATATATAATTTGGGTTGTAATGATGCTGTCGGCGGTGGTGATTAGATTAGCTAGCGTTTCTGCGGAGCTATCGAGGGCATAAGACGACTGAGCGGGGCCCGCTGCCGCCGTGCTGGTTGTTATTGTCGATAATTCCGCGTTAATTATTGGGTGTTAGTTGGGAGGGGAAACATTGAGTGCGTGCTCAAGTGCTTTTGGGGGGGGGGGGGGGGGGGGGGGAGGTGATTAGACTAATTAATGAAGCTCTTTATTCTCCATTAATCTCTTCATTAGTGACAACATCATCATCATCATTAATAAAATAGTTATATTTTGGCTGGTTGATGTTTTGGGGGGACGGCGAGCTGGGGTGCGTATGCGACTATGCGTAATCATTTAATCATTTCATTTTTGAATATATATAAATATATTCTAGTACCGTACGCATAGTAATTTACAGATAAAATATAGATTTTATGAAATTATTCCATAACTTTTTTTATGAAACAATTCCTTAAATTTTAAGGTTTTTTTTTTGGAATAGTAGGTTCATAGTATTGTATTCGTCCATGTGGCTATTTTTTCAAGGACCGGAGAAGCTGCTTGAGATCCGGTCGGTTAATTATAAGCATCGAATTCTAACTTAAAAAGATAGAAGTTGATATTTTGGGCATTTTGTAAATGCACAGAGAGTTTATCCGATCAGTGCAAAAATTAGACGTGATCCTTTAACATTCTGGATTGAATCGGGTGTAAGATCCGATTTCAAAAAAAAATCTAAAATTTAGTGGAACTTTGTTCAAGTGAGAGAGAGAGAGAGAGGGGGAGAGAGAGAGAGATTGGCAAATTGGAACTCATGTGAAAGTTTGCATAAATATAGAAACCTTCCCTCTGTGGGTCAAAGTAATTGAAACTCCCTTGTAAGTTTGGTATGTTTACAAACTCCTTCGTTATATTCAAAACACTAGGGTTTGTTCGTTTGAACGGAATTTGATTTTTAGAATTAGTTTTTCGATGAAAACCAATATCTACATGAATTGATTTTGTACAGAATTTCAATTTTGTTGTTCGTCTGTAAGATTGAATTCAGTCAACAGAATTGAAATTTAGACACAAAAGTTGTTCGGCTGAACGATGAAATTGGTATTGGAATTAACATTATACCATAATTTTATAAAACTCAAAATAGGCGTCAACGCCGAACGCATTAAATTGCACAATATGTTTTAATACGCGCGTTTTTGGCCCAAACGCATTTTTTCGCCCAGGTGCGCGTTTTTTAACCGGACACACATTTTTCTCCAGGACGTGTATTTTTCGCGAAGGTGTGTGTTTTTTGATACATGGCCGCATTTTTCGCCTGATCGCGAGTTCTTCGGGTTGAGTGCATTTTTTGGTACAGAAGCAAACTTTTTGTCTGGCCGCACATTTTTTGCTTGTGCGCGCAATTTTTTCACTGGCGCGCGTTTTCGCCCGAGCGGGTGTTTTTCGGCCCAAGTGTGTGTGTTTTGCGGCCTGGGCAAAAAATGCGCGTTTGGGAGATAAATGCGCACCCGAGAAAAAAACGAGCGCCCGGGCCGAAATAAACGCGGTTTGGCGAAAAATGTGCGCCCGAGAAAAAAAACATGTTCTCGCACGAAAAGCGCGCTTCAGGGAGAAAAATGCGCGTCCGACGAAAAACAGGCGCCCGGGCGAAAAAAACACGCGCCCGGGCGAAAAAACGCGCAACCGGGCAAAAAACGCGCGCCCGGGCGAAAAACGAGCGCCCGGGCGAAAAACTCGCGCCAGGGCGAAAAACGCGCGCCAGGCGAAAAACGCGCGCCCGACGAAAACGTGCTCCCGCGAAAAATGGGCGCCCGGGCGAAAAACACGTGCCCGGGCGAAAAAACGCGCGCCAGGGCGAAAAACACGCGCCAGGGTGAAAAAGCGCGCCAGGGCGAAAAATGCGCGTTGGGTCGAAAAATTGCGCGCCCGACTAAAAAACGCGCCCCCGGGCAGAAAAACATGCGCCCGACCGAAAAACATTAGCGTTGGTTAAAAAACGTGTGCCCGAGTAAAAAAAAGCGCGCTCGGCCGAAAAAACGCACTCTCATACAAAAAATGCGCACCCGGGCGAAAAAAAAGAGTGCCCGGGCGATTGCTCAGCAGGCCGAAAAACTTCCAACCGGCCGAAAAAACACCCGCCCGGGAGAAAAATACGCTCCCGGGTGAAAAACGCGCACTCCAGCGGAAAACCGCGCTCCCTGGCGAAAAAACGCCCGTCTGTGCGAAAAATGAACGACCGTTCAAAAAACACTCGCCCGACCGAAAAACACGTGCACGGCCGAAAAACACACCCTGCAGGAAAACACACGCTCGGGCGAAAAACGCGTGTGTAGGCCAAAATACTCTGGCGAAAACACTCGATTATGCGAAAAAAATCATGGGCGGAGGTAAGAATTGACGATTTGATTTTTTAGTTCATAGTCAAAGTCATGAGTTTTCACATTAAAGCCAACGAAATTTTTGCGGATATTGGCTTTAATGTGAAAACCAATGGCTTTGGCTACGAACTAAAAAAATCAAATGGTCAATTCTTACCTCCGCTCATGGTTTTTTTCGCATAATCGAGTGTTTTCGCCCGAGTTTTTCGACCTACGCGCGTGTTTTTCGTCCGGGCGTGCGTTTTCCTGCAGGGTGCGTTTTTCGGCCGGGCACGTGTTTTTCGGTCGGGCGAGTGTTTTCCGACGGGACGTTCATTTTTCGCCCAGGCGGACGTTTTTTTCGCCCGGGAGAGCGATTTTTCGCTCGAGCGCACATTTTTCACCCGGGCGCGTATTTTTCTCCCGAACTGGCGTTTTTTGGCCGACACGGTGTTTTTCGTCCAGCCGTGCATTTTTGTAAATGTACAGAGAGTTTATCCGATCAGTGCAAAAATTAGACGAGATCCTTTAACATTCAGGATTGAATCGGGTGTAAGATCTGATTTCAAAAAAATTCTAAAATTTAGTGGAACTTTGTTCCGGTGAGAAAGAGGCGGAGAGAGAGAGATTGGCAAATTGGACCTCATGTGAGAGTTTGCATAAATATAGAAACCTCCCATCTGTGGGTCAAAGTAACTAAAACTCCCTTATAAGTTTAGTATGTTTACAAACTCCTTCATTATAAGGGTCGTTCGTTTGAATGGAATTGGATTTTTAGAATTGGTTTTTCGACGAAAACCAATATCTACATGAATTGATTTTTGTACAGAATTCCAATTTTGTTGTTTGGCTGTAAAATTGAATTCAGTCAACAGAATTGGAATTGAGACACAAAAGTTGTTCGACTGAACGATGGAATTTGTATTGAAATTAACATTATACAATAATTTTCTAAAATTCAAAATAAGCGTCAGCGCCGAACGCATTAAATTGCACAATATGTTTTAATACGCGCGTTTTGCGCCCAAACGCAATTTTTTCGCCGAGGTGCGCATTTTTTAACCGGGCGCACATTTTTCTCTAGGACGTGTATTTTTCGCCAAGGTGTGTGTTTTTTGATTCATGACCGCATTTTTCACCCGATCGCGAGTTCTTCGGGTTGAGTGCATTTCTTGACACGAAAGCACACTTTTTGTCTAGACGCACATTTTTTGCCCGTGTGCGCAATTTTTTCATTGGCGCGCGTTTTCGCCCGAGCGGGTGTGTTTCGGCCCAAGTGTCTGTTTTGCGGCCCGGGCAAAAAATGCGTGTTTGGGAGAAAAATGCGCGCCCGAGAAAAAACGAGCGCCCGCGCCGAAATAAATGCGGTTTGGCGAAAAATGTGTGCCCGGGATAAAACATGTTCCCGCACGAAAAGCGCGCTTCAGGGCAAAAAATGCGTGCCCGACGAAAAACACGCGCCTGTGCGAAAAAACACATGCCCAGGCGAAAAAACGAGCGCCCGGGCGAAAAAACGCGCACCCGGGTGAAAAATGCGCGTCCACGCAAAAAACGCGCACCCTGCGAAAAACGCGCGCCCGGGCGAAAAATGCGCGCCAGGGCGAAAAACGTGCGCCCGCCGAAAAACTCGCGCCCGGAGAAAACACGCGACCGCCGAAAATCGCACGCCCCGGCGAAAAACGAGCGCCAGGGCGAAAAACGCGAAACCGGGCGAAAAACGCGCGCCCGGGCGAAAAATGCTTGTTGGGGAAAAAAATGCGCGCCCGACTGAAAAACACGCCCTCGGGCAGAAAAACGTGTGCCCGACCGAAAAACATTCGCGTTGGTCAAAAAACATGTGCCTGAGTCAAAAAAGCGCGCTCGACCGAAAAACGCGCTTTAACGCAAAAAACGCACGCCCGGGCGAAAAAAGTGTGCCCGGGCGAAAATTCCCAGCTGGCCGAAAAACGCCCGCCCGGGAGAAAAATACGCTCTCGGGTGAAAAACGCGCTCTCGATCGAAAAACTGCGCTCCCTGGCGAAAAAACGCCTACCTGTGCGAATAATGAACGTCCGTTCAAAAAACACGCGCACGACCGAAAAACATGTGCCCGGCCGAAAAACACACCCTGCAGGAAAACGCACGCCCGGGCGAAAAATGTGCACGTAGGCGAAAACTCTAGCAAAAACACTCCATTATGTGGAAAACCCATGGGCGGAGGTAAGAATTGGCGATTTGATTTTTTAGTTCAAAGGCAAAGACATGGGTTTTCACATTAAAGCCAATATCCGCATAAATTTCGTTGCGCCGAACATTCCAATTCTAATGTTCGGCGCAACGGAATTTATACCGATATTTGCTTTAATGTGAAAACTCATCGCTTTGCCTTTGAACTAAAAAAATCAAATCGTGAATTTTTACCTTCGCTCATGAGCTTCCCACATAACATAATGTTTTCCCCCTGGCGGGCAATTTTTGGGACGGACGCTCGTTTTTCGCCCGGGCGAGTATTTTTCTTCCGGATGCGCGTTTTTCGCCCGAGCACGTGTTTTTCGCCCGGGCAGAACTTTTTCACCTGGGCGGGAGTTTTTTCGCGCGGGCAGATGTTTTTTAGCGCGAGCAGGTATTTTTTGCGTGGTCGCGTGTACTTCGATCGGGCACGTGTTTTTTATTTCGGGCGCGCGTTTTTCTCCCCGACGCGTGTTTTTCTCCTGTGTTCTCTTTTTTCACTGGAGGTCGAGTTTTCCCAAGCGCGCGATTTTCATAAGGGCGCGAGAGGTTTTTTTTCGGGTGCGTGTTTTTCTCATGGGCGCGCATTTTTCTTCTGGTGCACGTTTTAAAACTCGACACACGTTTTCTCCCTGGTGCGCGTTATTCGCCCAATCGCGTGTATATTTCGGCCTCGACGCACGTTTTTTTGGCTCGGGCCCGCATTTTTCGCCTGGGCACGCGCTTTTTGCTCGGGTGCGCATTTTTAGCCGGGGCGAATATTTTTCGCACGGGCGCAAGTATTTCGCCCCACCACACACTTTTTTCCTTGGCTGAAAAACACACGCTCTGGTGAAAAACGTGCGTCCGAGCAAAAAACGTGCGCCAGACAAAAAATGCGCTCCCGTGCGGAATAATGCACTCCCGGTTGAAGAACTAGCGATCGGGCGAAAAATGCGGTCTCGGACCGAAAAAGGCGCACCTAGGAGAAAAATACCCGCTCTGGCAAAAACGCGCACCCTGGCAAAAACAACTCGCCCGGGCGAAAAAGAGCGTTTGGGCGAAAAACGCAAATCTTAAAACATATTATGCAATTTAATGCATTTGGCTGTTGACACATGTTTTGGATTGTATAAAATTACTATATAATGTTAATTCTAATACCAATTCCATCATTCACCCGAACAACTTTTGTGGCTCAATTCTTAGCCGAACAACATAATTGAAATTCTGCATAAAACCAATTTCTGCAGATATTGATTTTCGTCGAAAAACCGATTCTTGAAAGCCAATTTCATTCAAACGAACAAACTCTTAGGGTCCGTTCGTTTGGACGGAATTGGCTTTCTGGAATTGGCATTGGCGATTAGAAATCTAATTCTAATGTTCGGCGCAACAAATTTACGAGGATATTGGCTTTTATATGAAAACTCATGGCTTTGACTTTTAACTAAAAAATCAAATCGTCAATTCTTACCTCCACCCAAGAGTTTTCTGCATAATCAAGTCTTTTTGCCAGAGTTTTTCGGCCTATGCGCATGTTTTCCTGCCGGGAGTGGGTTTTTCCGCCGGGTGCGTGTTTTTCGGTCGGCGTGTGTTTTTCGGTCGAGCATTCATTATTTGCCCACGCTGGCGTTTTTTCGCCCGGGCGCGCGTTTTACGGTCGGCCGTGGGTTTTTCGGTCAGCCAGGCAATTTTCAGTCGGGCGCGCGTTTGTTTTGCTCCGGCGCACTTTTTTCGCCCGGGCGCGCTTTTTTCGCCCGAACGCGATTTCTCCGGCCGAACGTGGTTTTTTTCGGTCGAACGCAAATTTTTTTGATCGGAAGCGAATTTTCTGGTCGGGCGCGATATATTTTGCCCGGACGCTATATTTTTTGCCAGACGCGAATTTTTCTCCCGATCGCGCTTTTTTCGCCCGGGCGCGCTTTTTTCGACCCGACGCAGTATTTTCCACCCGGGCGAGATTTTTTCCCCCCGGCGCGTCCGGGCGAAAAAAAACGCGACCGGGCGAAAAAATCAGGCCCGGGAGAAAAAACGCGCCCGGGCGATAAAAACGCGCCCGGGCGAAAAAATGCGCCCGGGCGAAAAAATGCGCCCGGGTGAAAAAAATGCGCCCAAGCGAAATAATTGCGCCCGGGCGAAATAATCGCGCCCGAGCGAAAAAACGCGCCCGGGCGAAAAAAACACGCCCGGGCAAAAAAAATGCGCCCCGACGAAAAAACGTGATCGGGCGAAAAAATCGCGCCCGGGCTAAAAAAATGCGCCCGGGCGAAAAAAACGCACCCGGGCGAAAAAAATTGCGCCCTAAAAACCCTAAACCCTAAACCCTAAACCCTAAACCCTAAACCCTAAACCCTAAACCCTAAACCCTAAACCCTAAACCCTAAACCCTAAAACCCTAAACCCTAAACCCTAAACCCTAAACCCTAAACCCTAAACCCTAAACCCTAAACCCTAAACCCTAAACCCTAAACCCTAAACCCTAAGATTGAATTCAGTCAACAGAATTGAGACACACAAGTTGTTCGGCTGAATGATGGAATTGGTATAGGAATTGACATTATAAAATAATTTTATAGAACTCAAAATAAGCGTTAGCGCCGAACGCATTAAATTGCATAATATGTTTTAAGACGCTCGTTTTTCGCCCCAAGCGCAATTTTTTCGCCCAGGTGAGCGTTTTTTGCCCGGGCGCGCATTTTTCTCCAGGACGTGTATTTTTTGCCAAGGTGGGTGTTTTTTCGCCCATGACCGCATTTTTCGCCCGATAGCGAATTCTTCGGTTGGGAGTGCATTTTTTGGCACGGAAGCACACTTTTTGTCTAGACGCATATTTTTTGCCCTTGCGCGCATTTTTTCCACTAGCGCGTGTTTTCGCCCGAGCGGGTATTTTTCGGCCCAGGTGTGCATTTTGCGGCCCGGGCAAAAAATGCGCGGTTGGGAGAAAAATCCGCGATCGAGAAAAAACGAGCGCCCGGGCCGAAATAAATGCGGTTTGGCGAAAATGCCCGCCCGGGCAAAAAACATGTTACCGCACGGAAAACGCGCTTCAGGGCGAAAAATGCGCGCATGACGAAAAACACGCGCCCGTGCGAAAAAAAGCGCCCGGGAAAAAAAAGCGCGCCCGGGAGAAAAAACGCGCGCCCGGGCGAAAAAATGTGCGCCCGGGCTAAAAAAGCGCGCCCGGGAGAAAAAAAATGCGCACCCTGCCGAAGAACGTGCGCCCGGGCGAAAAACATGCGCCCGGGCGCCAAACGCGCGACCGGGCGCCAAACGCGCGACCGGGCGCCAAAAGAGCGCCCGGGCGCAAAACGGGCGCTCGGGCGAAAAACGCCCCTCCCGACTGAAAAACGCGTGCCCGGGCAAAAAATGCACGCTTGGGCGAAAAAAATGCTCAAACGATTGAATAACACGCCCCCAGGCGGAAAAACGCGCGCCCGACCGATAAACATTCGCGCTGGTCAAAAACACGCGCCCGGGCGAAAAACGCGCGCTCAGGCGAAAAACGTACGCCCGACTGAAAAAACGTGTGCCCGGCTGAAAAACGCGCGCCCGACGAAAAACGCGCGCCCTGGCGAAGATTGCGCGCTTCGGCGAAAAAATGCGCATCCGACTGAAAAACGCGCCCCCGGGCTGAAAAACGTGAGCCCGACCGAAAAACATTCGCGCTGGTCAAAAAACGTGCGTCCGAGTCAAAAAACGCGTTCGGCCGAAAAACGCGCTCTCGGGCGAAAAAAGTGTGTCCGGGCGAAAAATGCCCGGCCTGCCGAAAAACACCCGGACGGCCCAAATACGCCTGCCTGGGAGAAAAATACGCGCCCGGGTGAAAAACGCGTGCTCGAGCGAAAAAACGCGCTCCCTGGCGAAAAAACGCCCGCCTGGGCGAAAATGAACATCCGTTCGAAAAAACACGCGTCCGACCGAAAAACACGTGCCCGGCCAAAAAACACGTGCCCGGCCGAAAAACACACCCTGCAGGAAAACGCACGCCCGGGCGAAAAACGAGTGCGTAGGCCGAAAAACTCTGGCGAAAACACTCCATTATGCGGAATAACCATGAGCGGAGGTAAGAATTGGCGATTAGATTTTTTAGTTCAAAGTCAAAGTCATGAGTTTTCACATGAAAGCCAATATCCGCATAAATTTTGTTGCGCCGAACAATAGAATTGAATTTCTAATTGTCAATGCCAATTCCAGAAAACCAATTCCGTTCAAACGAACGGACCCTTAGATTTTTTTCATACACCATATCTTAACGAGAGATGAGTTATTCATAGGATCAGAGGATTAAGAGTAAATATCTGCGTGATATATAATTTGTTGTTCAAAAATAAGAACCCATACAAATTGACCAAGTCCAATTGAGCTTAGCCAACCAAGAACTCACCTCGGCCTAAGGTTTGATCACAAACATCAACATTTCTCCTTTATGTTAAAAGCTATCCAAAAGAGAGAAATCATTCCACTACACCCCCATGCCAAACTAGGATGTACTATTCCTGTTGAAACCGATTTCTCGGTCTTTGTGGAGTTCGGGGCCCTCACCGAGATGAGGGGCGGCTAGCCCTTACTGATCCCTTAGAGAAGGTAGACCGGAAACTAGGAAGATTGACTAAGACCTTAGTCATAGCGAGGAGGTCCCTCCACTAACCCGGAAGATCGTTGAGCGCTTCCCCTCCCAAGCCAAAGCTGAGACTCGGGCACCTTGAAGAGCTAGAGAGCTAAACCAAGGTAACCAAGGGGAGGAACAGCTCAGAGATCTGAGAATGGAATTCCCTCCCAAGGTGCCCTTTGAGGTCTATTTATAGATTTTCTGGTATGGCCTGCAAATAGCAGGATTCTACCCCTTGATTTTACTATACGCACCCCAAATGGGTCTGCTAACAGCTGAACTCCGCTGTTTGGATGGGCTAATGGTAGGCCAACGGATGATTTCATCGATCAGAGATGATCAGCGGATTCGTCGAACGCGGCCCGCACTTCGTCGGGCGTCGGACTGAGCTCGCCGACCCCGACTGAGACTCGTCGATCACGGAGACTTTGGAAGAAAACTGGCTCGCCTATCTTCTCGCGATCCTTCGGCGAGTTTCTAGCTCGCTCGCTTCCTTGCGAGCATTCGGCGAGCACCTGGCTCGCTCTCCTTCTTGCTGGTCGACCTTGGGGCTCTGGCACGCGGAAACTTGACTCGCGCCTCTTCCCGCAGGCGACATTTGATGGATCTGGCTCGCCCCCTTTGGGTGAATGGCCTATGAAGACCTCGTTCGCACTCTTCCCCCGCTCGCACTCTTGACTCGCTCTCCCTCTCGCGAGCAGCTGGCTAAGTGCTCGTCCCAGCGGATCCGCCGAGACGGGATCGTCGAGCGCTGACTCGCATTACTTTTATTCGATCATCCACTAGGCGAATATCGGGGTTGTACACAATCCCCGCTCTTCGCGAGGCTATTTAGGCTCGCGAAGAATCATCCAACCCTTGATATTAGCCGGCCCCTTGGTGACGTGGCGAGAATCTTTTGGTGGGCCCCATGTCCACTACTATAAATATCACTCTCCCTGGCCGTCACCCGAACTTTTCATTCTTCTCTATCTTTTCTTACTCGCCGCGGGTCTCAACGCGATGTCGAAAAAAGACGAGATGTTGGCTCGCCGAAAGGCTTCGCAAGCGGCCCAGAAGGGGAAGACCGCTGTCATCGCCTCCTGGAATTCTCCGCGACGCTCTCCGCCTCCGCCTTCCCTAAGAACGGCAAAGGCCGTTCGGCGCGCGGCTGGTGGGGGAGGGTCTTCCTCTTCGCCGCACTCTCCTGATGACGGGCTCGCCTCGCAGGTATTATCGCCAAGCTCGACCATTTGATGTTCTTCCTTTTTGACCTTATTTATCCCATTCGCAGAATGATCCTCCGGACGAGAGCGCATCGGGAAGGCCAATCACGGAGATACGCCTCCCCTCTACGGGTGGGGCTGACGCTCTTCTTGTGGATGCGAGGGCCGTCGGCCGACAGGACTCGCCTTCGCAACAAGGTGAGCTGCTTACCTCGTCTTCCTTCACGTCCCTTGACTCGTTAAATCACACTTACTTTTCCTGCAGTGTCCCCTCTCGCGCCCCCAGAGGATCAAGTTCCTCCTCCGGCGAACTCGCCCATCATGTCGAATCAGACTATCCTTACTCCTGGATTCGGCTTACTGGGTCAGAGGAGCCCAGGAGGGACGTTGATTGCCGAGTCTGGACTTGGCTCCAGACCCGCGCTCGCCTCCGGTCTGGGTAAGGCCCTCACCCCTGCCTTTATTGAAGCATTCCGAGGCCAGCCAGGCACCTCCCGCCAGCGGCCCAGTACTCAAATTCCTCCACTAGGTTAGACTGTCGCCACCAAGTGTTGTTTTTCACTTTGTCGCTGATTCCTACTTCGCAGGTAATCCTACGACCCCTCTCTCCGAGTCAGAATCTGGAGCGTTGGAGATATCTCCACCGCCCTCGCCGAGTCAGGTCGCCGACTTTCTGGGGGATCCCAACGATCCAGAGCGAATGAAGAGGGGGGTCAGTGAGATATTCCAGAAGCATACCACCCTGCTGAGGGATCTACATGAGCAGAATCGGCTGGATCGGCTCGCCAATGAAGAAAGGTTCGCCGCGATGGAGGACGCGAACGCGCGCGTTCTCGCTGAGATGCGGCCGACCGATCATGGTGACGCGACCTCCCCCGGGGTGTACATTGCTCGTATCGATGACTACATGCGGCTGACGAGCCAGGCGAGCCGGTCACTTCGCGAGTATCACTACCTGCGAGTCCCGCCTCGTTCTGGTGTCCGGGGTCGCGGTCGCTGGAAATGGCTGCGATATTGAGGATCCTAGTACTGCCTTTTATTGTTTTTCTTTCCCCCTCCTCTTCGATAGGAGGGGCCGCGAACAATTCTTATGAGTTTGTAATAATGATACTTTGACTCGCTTGCGAGCCCTTTATTTTCCCTGTTCTTTATCTCTTCTTTCACCCTACCTGGCTCGCTCTTGCGCGGATTACGTTTGTGTTTCTATTACTCGCACTGGCGTACTGCCCTTGCCTTTTTATGATTTATTATTTAGCGCTAGCTCGCCAATGGGAGAAAGCTTTGACGGGGTGTTGACTCGCCGGTAGCGCATCGGATCCCTGGAGGCGGAGGAGTACCGCACGAATCCGCTATCCGCAGATACCGACGCTTCGGCTTCTTCCCGCCTTTTTCATTTCTATAAATAGCCGACCTTTTTCCTTTCCAACCACCGTATTTACTGTTACTCCCTCGCGCTCTCTCTCTCTTTCTGTTTCTCCCGCAGATCTAGCCAGCCCTCGCGACCTTTGTGATTCCGCGGATCCCAGACATCATGGTCGGCGAGGCGGAAGCTGAGGGGCGATCCAAGTGTGCCAGGGCCTTCCTCGATGGCATTTTCTATTGCGCCAACCTTACGAAAAAGGAGTACCAGGTCGCCGCTGACGAGTACATCCACTCCGGTTTTGTGGCTCGTTGCCCTACCGATAGGGACACCATCATCGACCCACATCCCGACGAACTCGCCATTCCCGTTGCCCACTTCGAAAATGGGCTGCGACTCCCACTCTGGCCGGAAGTGCGCCAGGTATATTTATTTCTCACCCCTTATATCCCTGACTCGCTTTGCGAATGACGCTTAAGCCTTGTCGACCTTTCCAGGTGCTCAAGTATTTCGGCGTTTGCCGAGCCAACTAACGCGGAACGCGATCGCCGTGGTGGTCGCGTTCGCCAGTTATCTCAGGGCAGAGAGGATCGAGTTCAGCCAGCTCGTCTTTCGCAAGGTCTTTTCGTTCCGCGCGTATAGGGACATGACGACTCACTTCGCGAGCCAGCATGTCACCGTCTGCGAGACGGTGAACAAATCTCATTATTGGACGCAGAAGTTCGTCCTGGTGAAGGGTCCCTTTAGCAACGTCTCCTACGCTCCCACCCAGCGAGACGAGGCTGCCTACCGCCCTCCGACCTCGCTAGGGGGTTGTGATGCGGCCCTGTATCAGTATCTCAAGGGAAAAAACTTCGAGGTCGCCTTCCTCCGAGAGCCAGTGGACCTCCTGCCACCCGTCCTTCCGGGAGAAGGTTTGACTCGCACTCGTCAACTTTCATACTTCCTCCTCCTTCGATTGTCTAACGTTCCCCGTTATCCTCGCAGGAGAGCGTGAACTCCCACTCAACCCACCTCACGCGCCTCCTTCTTCCCTCACCTCCAGCTCGCTCGCGCGCGCGACCGCCGAGGCCTGCAGCGACGTTCCGAGCTCTTCGTCGGGAAAGAAGCACCCTCCTCCCCCACGCCGGCCTGCCTCGCAGGGGGCGGCGAAGAAGACCAAGAAGGCTCCCTCTGCTGCCAAGGCGAAGGAGGTCGTGGAACTGTCTGAGCCCGATCTCCCCTCTCCTTCCGCTGCGGATCAGGAGCTCGCCAAAGAGGGGGGCGAGCCAGGGGAGACGGCCGCCAGGCCCAAGCCGTCGAGCCATACTACCTTCGGGCTCGGCATGAAGCTGGTGGATGCTGTCGGCGAACCGGTGCTCGCGTGGGACCCCGACCAGAACAAGGTCGCCTGCTCCTCCCTGCTCCCTTCCTGGGTAGAAGACGGCAAGGCCGGGGGTGAGGTGTTCTCCCTCGCCTTCGGCCTCTATGGTCGCGAGGATGCCTCCCTCTTTCGATCCTTCATGCCGAGGGGGGTCGTATATAAGGCGATGCGAGCCCAATTCCGGGCGATGGAGCTAACCCACATGGTGGGTCGTCGGTACCTCACGGCGGATAGGGTGATCAAGGAGCTGAACGTTGAGCTCCAGAGGTCTGCGGACGAGATCGCGGGTCTCAAGGGGAAGGAGGCTTTATCGGAGGGCCTCCTCGCCAGTCTTCAAGGCGGACTGGTAAGTAGTTCTTTGCAAAAATCCTTTTTGGTTCGGCTTCGTTTTTTCTCTCGCTAACCCGCTTTTTGCAGGATGCCGAGTCCGTCAGCCAGCTTCACGCGCGGATCGCTGACTTGGAGCTGGAGAACACCTGCCTCAAGGCTCAGGTCCACGACCTGACCTCGGCGGTGCTTCCTCCCCCTCCTCCGCGAGCTGGGACTCGCTGTCAGTCGCGGGAAGAGAAAGAAGCCGACCGCAAGAGATCGATGGAGATCGCGGAGCTCGTCCTCGACATTCTCAAAGGAGCGGGCATGATCGTTCCCGGCGCTATGGAGTTCACTACGGAGGAAGTCGTCCCAGACCTGTTCACGCCCATCTCCGAGGCGGAGGGTCGAGAGAGTGATTGAAATGCAATTCGGCGAATCGCCTTAAGAATTTTTTGTTGTTTATAATGTAAAAGGTTTTACCTTTTTGCCGGCGAGCCCGCCGTGGGACTGTAATCTTTTGTGAGAAATGAAAGGAATATTTTGTCCATATTTTCAGTTGCGATTTACTTACTTTTCGTTCGCATGCACTCTTTCATTCGCGCTCGCGCGATCTCGATTTTCCTGTGCTCGCGCGATCTCGATTTTCCTGTGCTCGCGCTTTTAAGACTTTTGTTTTGATGCTCGTGTCTAAGTCTCTTTAATTGACGATCTCATTTCGCCGTATTATACCTAAACCGCTCTTCCCCCCATTCCCTTCTGAGGCAATGGTAAGACTTAGGTCACCGAGCCTGATCCTTATTTAAGAAGTATCTTGTTGGGTACCTTTGCGAGAGAGGCCGACACTCGCCCACCTCGCTCGCACTCGCCTATTGCGAGCTGCTTTGTTGTCCGGGGACCATCGCAGAGGCGGGCCCTCTTTGGCCCGCCAACGTCACTCGCGCTACCGAAGTTCTCAAACAACCTCGCGAGTCAGTGGACTCAGCCGTTCTTCCGAGGTCTATTCCCTCATGCGATCGGACCCTTGGTCTCGCCTCACCCAGATCTTGAGGTTGCCTGCGAGCCAAAACCCTTGCTACGAGCAACTCATTTTTCAGCCCCAACCACATGAAGCTTTGCCAGCCCCTCCGGAGATCAACCTGAATTCCCCGTCTAGTGAGAGCCCGGGAGCGGAATCGATCTGGGGCATTCCAGCACCAACACTTGTTACCTTGCCAGCCTCTCCAGAGATCAACCTGAAACCCCCCGTCTAGTGAGAGCCCGGGAGCGGAATCGATATGGGGCATTCCAGCACCAATACTCGTCACCTTGCCAGCCTCTCCAGAGATCAACCTGAACCCCCCGTATAGTGAGAGCCCGGGAGCGGAATCGATCTGGGGCATTCCAGCACCAATACTTGTCACCTTGCCAGCCTCTCCAGAGATCAACCTGAAACCACCCGTCTAGTGAGAGCCCGGGAGCGGAATCGATCTGGGGCATTCCAGCATACAAACTTGTCACCCTGTCAGCCTCTCTAGAGATCAACCTGAAACCCCCGTCTAGTGAGAGCCCGGGAGCGGAATCGATCTGGGGCATTCCAGCATAAAAACTTGTCACCCTGCCAGCCTCTCCAGGGATCAACCTGAACCCCCCGTCTAGTGAGAGCCCGAGAGCGGAATCGATCTGGGGCATTCCAGCATAAAAACTTGTCACCTTGCCAGCCTCTCCAGAGATCAACCTGAACCCCCCGTCTAGTGAGAGCCCGGGAGCGGAATCGATCTGGGGCATTCCAGCATAAAAACTTGTCACCTTGCCAGCCTCTCCAGAGATCAACCTGAACCCCCCGTCTAGTGAGAGCCTGGGAGCGGAATCGATCTGGGGCATTCCAGCATAAAAACTTGTCACCGCGCTTGCCTTCGCATAGTAGTTATAACTATCAAGTGAGGAGGTAAAATATTCAACTAACATCATCATAAAGTTTTCAAGGATAGAATCGTTTCAAATCGTCCCCACTTCTTGCTCGGCCTAGAGGTACCCCTTCCACATCTCAGAGGTGATACCCCCTGACTTGAGCACTTCACTTACAATGTATGGACCCTCCCAATTGGGTTTGAGCTTACCTACCGCGGCCCCTCTCCCAGCCGCGTCGACCTTCTTCAAGACCAGGTCCCCTTTTTGAAAGTGTTTTACTCGGATGTGTTTGTCAAAATATCGGGCCATTCGCCGCTTGATTTCCTCCTGCCTGTTGGTGGCCTGGTCCCGGAGTTCCTCCACCAGGTCTAAGGATATCCTTTGTTCTTCATCGTTGGCCACCAGCCACTCTTCACCCCCTTCACCTACGGCGATCACCCTGGGGGTCTTTACTTCAAATTAGATGGGTATGACCGCTTCGGACCCGTGAGAAAGTTTGAACGGGGTCTCTCCGGTGGCGGTGTTTGGGGTAGTCCTTAGTGCCCAGAGGACGGAGGGTAGTTACTCCACCCAGTTCCACCGGAGGTTCTCCACCTTTTTCTTTAGTAGGTTGACGATCACTTTGTTTGCCGCCTCCACCTGGACATTGCTTCTCGGGTGGTGAACCGATGCAAACCTGAGGTCGATGCCAAGCTGGGTGCAGAAGCTAACAAATTCCTCGCTAGCAAACTGTGGCCCATTGTCCGTCACTATAGCCAGAGGGAGTCCGTGCCTGCAAATTATCTCTCCCCACACAAAATTCCTTACAACTTGAGATGTTACCTTGGCGAGCGCTTTCACTTCTACCCATTTGGAAAAATAATTGATCATGACCAACAAGAACCTTCTTTGGCCACTAGCTTGGGGGAAAGGGCCAACTAGGTCCAGCCCCCATACGGCAAAAGGCCAGGGAGCCGTGATGGTCCGGAGCCTCTGGGCTGGGAGGAGTTGGAGTGGGGCATAGAGCTGGCATTTTGAACATCTCTTTGTGAACTCCGCCGCATCCTTGCTGAGGGTGGGCCAGAAGTAGCCTTGTCTCAACACCCTCCCCTCCAGAGTTCGGCTCCCGGAGTGGCTCCCAAACTCCCCGGAGTGAATTTCTTCTAGGACTCTCGGAACCTCCTCCTCTGAAACACAACATGCCAGGAGTCCTGAGAGAGTCTTCCTGTACAGCCCTCCTGCATGCAAAGAGTAATAAGCCGACTTATACCTGAAGCATCGCCTGTCTATGTCTTCTTCAGGGAATTTCCCTGATGATAGGAAGGAGATGAAGGGATCCATCCACGAGAACCGCTGATCCACCTCCATAAACTCTCCTTCCTCGATGGTGGGTCGGAAGAGTTCCGACACCGTTCCTCCTGCTCGAGGACCGAATTTGGCTAGGAGGTCTGCGGGGGTGCTCTCCTCCCTTGGCACGTGCTTGATGGAGAAAGTGCGGAAATGCCCGATGACCCCCTTGACCTTTTCCAAGTACCGCAGGAGAGTCGAGTCCTTTGCCTTAAACTCCCCCCTGACTTGGCATGTGACCACCATGGAATCCGTCGAGACCTCCACATCTTGTACCCCCAATTCCTGAGCCAGCCGCAGGCCTGCTATCACCACCTCGTACTCCGCTTAGTTGTTGGTAATCGGGAAGTGGATGTTCAAAGCTTGCTCAATCTTGGTCCCTTGGGGGCTTACCAAGATGATTCCCCCTCCATAAGAGTGTTTCCCTGAGGCACCATCCACCAACACCCTCCATGCCACTGGAGGAGGCGGTTCATGTTCTCCCACCTCGGTCGTGTAGTCGGCCATGAAGTCCGCCACCGCTTGGGCCTTGATTGATGTCCTGGGCACGAATGTAATATCGAACTCGCTCAGCTCCACGGGCCACTTCACCAATCTTCCCGAGTGTTCCACCCCTTCCATGATTTTGCGAAGCGGATGATCTGTCACTACTCTGATGGAGTGTGCCTGAAAATAGGGCCGGAGCCTCCGAGCCGCCACCACCAATGCGAAAGCCAATTTTTTCAAGATTGGGTATCAGAGCTCCGCCTTCTTCAGCACTCGGTTGACGTAGTAGATAGGGAACTGCTGTCTTCCTTCCTCTCGGATCAATACAGAACTTACCGCTTCAAGTCCCACTCCCAGGTATAGGGATAGGTCTTCTCCTGATCTCGGCCCTTGAAGTAGGGGGGTTTGGGTGAGTTGCTCTTTCAAGGCTTGGAAGGCTCCCTCGCATTCCGGAGTCCATTCAAAATTTTTATTGCCTCTTAGCGCCTTAAAGAAGGGATCACACTTCTCTCCCGCCTTGGAGAGGAACCTGCTGTTGGAGCATGCGTTTCGCACTCTTTCGGTTTGATAATAACAAATCCGTATAAAAAGAAATCATGTCTATTTAGGTTGTTGATTTTAACATATGGTGTGTGCACAAAAATAACATGATATATTCCTCTTAAGAGTAATCTCCCCCTAGATGAAAGCTCCCCCTAAATGAATGCTCCCCCTAAATGTTTTAGTAAATTGAAATGATGTATTGTTTAGGTTGACTATTTAGGTGTAATAGTTCTTTGATTTCTTGAATATACTTATAATTCTCCCCCTTTTGGTATTAGCAAAAGGTAATGAATGAGTAGATCTTAAGGGAAGAGAGAGGATGGAGAAAATAAGAGTAAGCGGAAGCACTTGTTGGGAAAATGATTGAAGTTCTTGAAGTAATAGTAATATGTCATAGTATTGAATAAACTCATGAATAGACGGTATAGCCATATGAAGGAATAAAATAAAATAGCTTAAACATGATTAAGGTCATTTTAAAGTATCATAGAAAGACACAATTGTGTATAGAAATTTGGAATATTTTCGGTCCAATTCTCATGAGATGAATGTTTATATAACATAATGATGTGTACAAGTGATACTTAGATCAAACATATGAAATTATTTAATGTACATGATCATTGGAATAGAGAACATAATATAAGCATATAAAGACAACTTTGACCTTGAAGAGATAGCATAAGAAGAATAGAATACCATTTTTCTTTTGCACAAGACACTTTACAATTCTTTCCAAGGTGCTTAACCTCACAATGCTTATTAAGACTTATCAGGAGGGTAAGTAGTGCTTGGTGGAGTATCCTTGTCTTTAATTTATATTTTTTTGATCACATATTTTGTGATATCTTAATATCGAGATATTGATAATTTTTTTTAATTGACCAAGGATCTCCGAATTCACTTGACTCGCAAAAGATGGTGTATATTTTGTTGTGCTAACAAATCAAGGTTGAAAGTAGTATTTATGTAGTGCTATTGTATTGTGTTAAAGCAAATATGATTCATGTATATATTAAATAGAAAGACATATGTATGGATCAAAAGAAGTGAACGTGATAGTTCATTATTATATATAAACAATTTCTCATACTTAGAGGCATGCGAAAACAATTTCCAATAGTCTAAACAACTAAGTAGGAGTGCCAATACGATGATAGATTGGGAATGAAATCATATAATCATGTAATAGCCATTGTTTAAAAAATAAAAAGCACATGGTTTGACATTAATTCATGATTTGTAGCATTAATAATGACATATAACTATTGGAAAGCATCAAAGGGACCAAAACTGAAGATTAAGCAAATCGGGAGCTGTCGGAAATTTCCAACAGTCACTGTCGCCTGGGCGACAACTAAAAAATATAAATACGGCTTAAAACCGAGTCAAACCCTATTGTGCATCATTTTCTGGATTGAAAAGCGAGAGGAAGCTGTTGGAGTTCGACGACAACCCTAGATTTTAAGGTATGGTTTTTTTATTTTGAAGTTTTTGACTCAATTTTTTTAGAGATTTGTGATTTTGGAAAGGAGAGAAGAGGAAAAATGTGTTTTTCATTTTACTTTTGATGAATGGTGTAGATCTTGGAAGTTTTATGTATAAAAGGTGTAGATCTAGTGTAAATCAAGTGGATCTTGTTGGATCTTGGTGAAATATGTTTGGATTTTGTGATTTTTGGGGTTTAAGTTTTGTATTTTTTCATGGTGTAATTTGAAAAACTGAAGCTTATCCTTTTGAAGAAGGTTGAAGAAGATGAATAGTAATGGATATGTGAGAAGATGTGGTTTGTTCTAGAAATTTTCTTTAGTTAACTTGATTTTGAAATATAGCTTGATTTTGAGTAGATCTGGAAGTTTAGTTGATTTTTTTTTTAAAAAAGTTCACTGGAGTATTGTCGGAATTTTCCGACAGTCAATGTCGCCTGGGCGACATCGTTCCAGTGCACAGAACTTGTTTAATTCATTTTTGTTATGTTATGTTTGCAGAATGGCTTCCAGTTCTAAGGCACGAAGGAGTATGTCTGAAGATGCGCATAGTTCGTATCAAGTTTACCCTGGGATTGAGAAAGCAATAATTGGGGTATCAAAGAATGTAGAATTTGACTCTCCGAAGCACGATCATATCTATGATCGTCTTGCGAATGCAGGTATAATTTCAGTAATCACAGCAGATACGTTCTCATCCTTTTTGATTCGAGAATTTTATAATCATTTGGAAGACCCGAGTTACACTGAATTAGATGGGGGAGTGAGATCTAGAATCCAAGGTCAACAAGTGGAAATAACACATGTTGATCTTAGAGAGGAAATCGGTCTTCTTATGAGTGAACATATGCCGGATATATTTGAGAGCTATAGAAAGGATAGAGATTGGACTCTTGTAAACATGAGTTTACATGGAAGTCAAAAGAAGACCCTAATCACTGAAGTTTCTTCACTCACTCCGGATGCATATTTAGTCCAAGATATTTTAAGGAACTCAGTTATGTTAAAAAGTGGAGATACAAGATGTATCACAACACAGTTGACGCTGATTACATACTTTATTATGGAGGAGGAACCTTTTGATGTAGCGGACTTCATCCTTTCCCAGATTCGGTATGCTTTTAGATTAAAACATCCAAAATGGGTAAAGATTCATACTTTGTCAATGGGAGCAATAATTCAATGTATACTATATAAGAAGTATGAATGGATAGTTCAAGATTCGTACTTTGATGATTGTTTTCCTGAGATATACTATACGGGAACTATGAGAGTGAAGAAGACTCAGAAAAAGCCTCATCCTGGAATAGAGATTAGAGAGCCTACAATTCCTAGGGGAGGATCACTACGAGAGTCTATAGATGATCTGCGTGATTCCTTTGAGGAGCACAAAAAAGAAGTGAAGAAGGATCGCAGTAGAATGCAGAAGTTTATGAAATTTCTGGTGAAAGGTCTGACGTTAAAGCCTACTCCGGAATAAGCGGTCGAATGGCAAATTCCAGATGAAGAACCGCCGCGCCAATCGGTGAGGCGGACTCGACGTGGTAAGGCTGTAAGACGAGGACCTCCAGAAGACTGTCCAGAGAGCAGTGGGGCTGGTTATGAGGATTCTGAGTAGTTATCATCAGGGTGCTGCTTCTGACTGATGTCGGAATTTTCCGACATCCACTGTCGCCTGGGCGACAGTGAATTTGCCCAGATTTCATTTTCTGTTATCTGAACTTGATCCTATGGTGATTTCTACTATTTTTTGTGAAACAATTTTATGTAATATTAATTATGTGTGAATTTTTCTTAAGTAATTCAAATTCTATGGTTTGATTTAAAATTTAGTCTTTCTTTTTAAAATTTATAGGTTTTGTGATATTTTTTTTAATTTTATAGGTCATAAGTAGTGATATAATCATTGTGAAATGTCTAGGATTCCCAATTCTAGCCTAAGCATAGAAAAACGGGAATCCGGTAACGGTTTAGTGAATATATCCGCTAGTTGATTATCCGTGCCTATAAATGAAATTTTTATGTGGTTATTTTTAATATGATCTCTAATAAAATGATGTCTCACATCAATATGCTTAGACCTTGAATGATGGAATGGGTTGTATGTTAAATCAATTGAACTTTTATTATCACACCATATTCAATAGTTTGTTGTTTAATATTAAAGTCTTCTAAAGTTTGTTTCATCCAAAGAGCTTGTGCACAACAACTACCAAGTGCGATGTATTCGGCCTCGGTGGTTGAGAGGGCAACATAATTCTGTTTTCTACTCGACCATGAAATGAGTGAAGGGCCTAAAAAGTGACAAGTGCCACTAGTGCTTTTCCTATCTAGTGAACAACCGGCATAATCAGAATCAGAGTAGCCAAAAAGAGTAAAATCATCGCTATGAGGATACCATAAACCAAGTTTAGATGTGCCAATTAAATATCTAAAAATTCTTTTTACCGCTTTTAAATGTGATTCTTTGGGATCGGCTTGAAATCTAGCACATAAACAAACTGAAAACATAATATCCGGTCTAGAAGCAGTTAAATATAAAAGTGAACCTATCATGCCTCTATATAAAGTTTGATCTATTGATATTCCATTTTCATCTTTTCCTAATTTTAAAGATACACTCATAGGAGTATTTGCTTGTTTGAGATTTTCAAATCCAAATCGTTTTAAAACATCATGAATATATTTTGATTGGTTAATAAAAACTCCATCATGTTTTTGAACAATTTGAAATCCTAAGAAATATTTTAATTCTCCTACCATATATACTCATCTCAAATTCACTTTCCATCATTTTTACAACATAAGTACACAACTCTTCATTAGTGGCTCCAAAAATAATATCATCAACATAGATTTGTAAAACAATTAAATCATCATCTACTTGCTTAATGAAGAGTGTACAATCAACACCACCCAATTTAAAACTATTTTGTAATAAATATATAGTCAATTTATCATACCATGCTCGTGGTGCTTGTTTTAAACCATACAAAGCTTTTAACAATCTATATACGCGATTAGGAAATTTTTCATTTACAAATCCTGGGGGTTGTTCAACATAAACTTCTTCTTTAATCAACCCGTTTAAAAATGCAGTTTTAATATCCATTTGCAATAATTTAAACCTTTTATGACTAGCAAATGCAACAAAAATTCTAACTGCTTCCAATCGTGCTACGAGTGCAAATGTTTCATCAAAATCTACCCCTTCAATTTGATTATATCCTTTCGCTACAAGCCTAGCTTTGTTTCTAGTGACCCTAGAGTCACTATCTAATTTATTTTTGAAAATCCATTTGACTCCTACTACAGGATGATCACTAGGTCTATCTACAAGAATCCAAACTTTATTTCTTTCAAATTGGTTAAGTTCTTCATTCATAGATAGAAACCAAGATTCATCATTTAAAGCGGTGGCAACATCTTTTGGTTCTATATTTGAGACAAAACATAAATTTGAAAAACTTTCATGTAAACTAGAACGTGTACGTACCCCACTTAATGGTTCTCCAATAACAAGTTCTTGCGGATGATCTTTTGAGAACCTTAGCTCGGTTGGAGGTACATATCCTTGTTCTTCTTCTTCTTCACCATCTTTTTCGTCTTCTTTCTCCACTTTTTCTTCATCATCATTTTTCCTCAGATTTTGTTCCACATCTTCTTCATTTTTCTCATTACCTACAATTTAGTATTTTCTACACAAGAAATGTTTTCATCAAATTTTACATGAATAGATTCTTCAACCACTTTAGTACGTTTATTATAAACTCTATAGGCTTTGCTAGTTGAGGAATAACCAATGAAAATTCCTTCATCACATTTTTCATCAAATTTGCCTAAGTTATCTTTTGTATTCAAAATAAAGCATTTACAACCAAAAACTTTAAAGTAAGATACATTTGGTTTTCTTTGAAAATAAATTTCATAAGGAGTTAATTGTAATGTGGGACGAATCATGACACAATTAATAATATAGCATGCAGTACTAACGGCTTCGGCCCAAAAATATTTTGGCAATTTAAATTCACAAAGCATAGTACGTCCTAATTCTTGAAGTGTTCTATTTTTCCTCTCCACTACACCATTTTGTTGTGGTGTGCGTGGAGCGGAAAATTCGTGTTTTATCCCAAATTCATTACAATATGAAATAAATTTTTCATTATAAAATTCTCCTCCATGATCTGATCTAATGCATTTTACTTTTAAATCAAGTTCATTTTGAATACGTGAAATTAGTTTTACAAATTCATCAAAAGCATCAGATTTTGAATTTAAAAACAATGTCCAACAAAATCTAGAATAATCATCAATAATAACAAACGTATATTTTCTACCTCCTAGACTTTGTGTAGAAATTGGACCAAACAAGTCCATATGTAATAAATGTAAAGGTCTAGTAGTAGAAATAATATTTTTGCTTTTAAAAGATGATTTTGTAAACTTTCCTTTTTGGCATAGTGAACATAATGAAGAAAGCTTTCCATTCAAATTTGGTAAACCTTTTATAATTTTATTTTTAGAAAGCTTTACTATGCGTTTGGCACTAGAATGTCCTAGTCTCCTATGCCATAATTCAAGTTCATCATTCTTTGAAATAAAACATTTAAGTGTAGAATGAGATAAATCATGAAAAGTGATTGTATAGACATTGTTTATTCTTGGTGCAGTAAGTACGATTTCGTTTGTTTTAGAATCAATAATTTTGCAAAGGTTTGAGCTAGAGTCAAATAAAACATTTAGATTTTTATCACATAGTTGACTAATAGAAATTAAATTATGTTTCAAACCTTTAACATATAAAACATTTGAAATTTTAAATTCTTCGTTACCTACTACTCCAATGCCTTTGAATTTACCCTTGCCATTATCTCCAAATGTCACTGTTCCACCTTTCTTCATCTCCAGGCTAAGGAACTTTGATTTATCGCCCGTCATGTGTTTTGAACATCCAGAGTCCAAATACCACACGTCTTCCTTATTCCTAGCCTGCACGCACACCTAAAAAGATGATGAGAGTAAAGATCTGGTTACCCAAGTGGTCGATCCCATGGTATAGGTGGACGCCTTAGGTACCCAGATTTGTTTAACATTAACTTTTCCTTTCTTCCAACATGAGCCCGAGATGTGACCAAATCGATGACATTTGGCACATACAATGAATGGTGAGGAACCATTTTTCAATGGTTTCTCTGGACTCTTGCTGGTGGAAACATCTTTATGTGTGGACTTAGAAAAATTTTCATTTTGAAAAACAGGTTTTCTGAACCTGGAGCTGTCGCTGGTTCCGACAGCAGCTGTCGGAAATTTCCGACAGCTTCCAGAGCTTCCAGAAACATATCCTAGCCCAAATTTTGGTGTCCCATGGCATTGGTTGGCTAAAAGCATATCCAGAGATTTTTTTCCAACACCAAATTTTCCAATTGCCATGTTCAACTCATTTACTTTGGACTTTAAAATTGAATTTTCTTTTACTATCATGCCACATCTATTTGCAACACTTTTCTTATAATTCTCTAATTGAGAATGAGAGGTTTTAACAACTTTTTCTAAGTCCTTTTTCTCTTTTAGAAGTTGATCAATTTTTTGATCGGACTTAGAAATAGTGTTTTCAAGTTCTTTTATCCTTGTCGAAGAGTGATCACAATCTTGACAAATTTCCTTCTCGTTCCCAATAGACTTCAAATCATTTGATAACTTTTTATTTGCTTTCAAAAGAACTTTGTTTTCACATTTTAAGAAATCGATTTGCTTTAGACTTTTATCCAAAAATTTGCAAGTTTTCATAAATTCAGAATATAAATCATCATAAGATGGAGGAGTTACCTCAGTGTCGCTTTGGACACTGCAATCGTCGTCAGATGACACATTTTCTTTCCCCACTAAGCATACATTTGCCTCCTCTTCCTCCTGTGTTGAGGAATCACTTTCTTCACCAGACGAAGAATCATCCCAAGTATCTGCCTTTAACACTTTTTTCTTGTAGCTTTTATCGTGCCTCTTTGCTTTTTGCTCTTTCAGGTACTTTGGGCACTTGCTTCTGATATGACCAATCTTCTTGCAATGGTAGCACTCCGGTAGCGGACGCTCCTCTTCATTCTCCATTTTTCCTTTGCCTTTTTGGTAGGCAAAATCATTCTTTTTGAATTTTTTTTAAATGAATTTCTCCTCTCCGGATTTCTCATAAACTTCTTAAAGTTCCTCACAAACAGTCCTTCCTCATCTTCCTCACTTTCTTCAAATTCAGTTTCAACTTCCTTTTTAGATTTCAACGCCAAGTTTTTCTTTTTGGGCTCCAAATTGTACTCTTTGCTTTGAATCTTCAACTCCACTTCATGGGTTTTTAGATTCCCAATGAGACTCTCCAATTATAAGGTCTTAAGATCATGTGACTCAGAAATTGCAGTCACTTTAGGATTGAACTTCGGGGGAAGTGATCTTAATATTTTCCTCACTAAATCTCCATTGGAGAAAACCTTACCCAACACCTTCGAATCGTTCACGATTTTAATAAATCGTGTGTACATTGTATCAATTTCTTCATCCACCTCCATTTTGAATCTTTCGAATTCTGACTCCAGTTGAAATAGCTTTGAATCCTTTACCTGCGAAGTACCTTCATGAGTGATTTCTAAAAGATTCCAAATTTCATATGCAGTATCACAAGCACAAACTCTATTAAATTCAGTGCGATCTAGTGCGCAAAATAAAGCATTCATGGCTTTTGCATTGTTTTTACATCTTAATTCATCATTGTCATCGCACTTGTCTTTGGGTTTGACCATAGTTACATCTCCTACAACAATTGTTGGAGAAGAATAACTCGTCTCGACCATATTCCAAACTTTCATGTCGAGAGCTATTAGAAAACACCGCAGTCGGGTTTTCCAATAGTTATAGTCCGTGCCCGTAAAAAGTGGTGGCCTATTAATTCCTTACCCCTCAACGAACGCGTGATCGTTGTGCGCCATTACTCCCGGTGGTAAAACCGTTTTGGAGTAACCTCACTCTGATACCACTTGTTGGATCTTGAGGCGCCCTTAGAGGGGGGGGGGGGGGGGGGGGGGGGGGTGAATAAGGGCCTTTTAGAAAATATGATTTTTACTTAAGAATTTTAAAACAACTTTTACTTTTCTAAAAGTTACTTATAAAAATTTCAAACTAATGTAATTTTTAGAATAAATTCAAACACAAATTTCTAAGTTAAAGATTAAACAACCATATTTGCAATTAAAGAAAAAATCATAACTTTATAATTATGAAAATCACATATAAATAATATGATCTTAACAATGCTTAAGATCAAGGCACAAATATGATAATAACCCTTTTACAATTTGTGTTTACCAATCCTTCTCCCAAGGATCGGAAGGCTATCACTTGTCTCTCTCTAGACCAAGCCGAAGCCTATCCTCTAGATCTTCCCAAGATCTAGACGTAGCACACAAGGCCACGATTTCCCACCAAGCCACGCAAGGACTTGGACGCTCCACACAAGGAAGCGATTTTCCCCTAAGCCACGCAAGGACTTAGACGCCGCACGCAAGACGACGATTTCTCTACCAATACAAAATGAAATGTATATAAATGAAAATACAATATGAAAAGAACAACTCCCTAGAAATTCAGATCTCTGAAAGGAAGGTTGAAGCCTCGAGATGATCGTTGATGAAGAAGCGCGCCCGATCTCATCTTCAATCTCAAACCTTCTAAGCACAAATGTGAGTTGATGAGGTTCTGGAGCTCTCTGGTTCGTATGCACTCAGGAAGGGACTTGAAATTATCAATACTTGGAATGCACGAACAAAAGGAGCCAATATATAGAAATTCGCTGTCGCCTGGGCGACATCAGCTGTCGGAATTTTCGACAGCGCTAAACTGCCGCTCGTAGTGCCGTCGTGCGTGCAGTTGCTGTAACCTCCGAGCTGTCGCCTGGGCGACATCGATGTCAGATTTCCGACAGCGCAAAACTGCCGCTCGTAGTGCTATCGTGCGGGCAGTTGCTGTAACCTCAGAGTTGTCGCCTGGGCGACATCGATGTCGGATTTCCGACAGCGCAAAACTGCCGCTCGTCGTGTTGCTGTGGGGGAAGTTGTTGTAACTTCTCTGCTGTCGCCTGGGTGACATCAACTGTCGGAAAATTCCGACAGTGAAAATTTCATACTCTCAAATTGAGCTCCAGCAGAATTGTGAACATCTCATACCTGTTACCTGCACACCATTAATAAAAATAGAATCAAATACAAACGGGACTTTGTTATTATCAAACCGGAAGAGTGCGAAACGCATGCTCCAACACTTGCTAAGTCCAGCCAGCTTCCCGGTGAGGCTCTGAACCTCCTTTGGGTTTCTCGGCGACCCCAACTCCATTATCGCCTTGACCTTGTCTGGGTTAGGCTCCACCCCCGCCGGGGTGAGCAAATGACCTAGAAACTTCCCTCGGCTAGCCCCGAAGACACACTTCAAGGGGTTGAGTTTCATCTTATACTTCCGCAGGGTCCCAAACGTCTCCTCAAGGTCTCGTAGGTGAGACCCAAGGTCCCGGCTCTTCGCCATGAGGTCATCAACATAGAATTCCAAGTTTCTCCCCCTTTGTTCGCGAAAGACCTGATCCATCATCCTTTGATAGATGTCACCTGCGTTCTTGAGACCAATGGGCATCATCTTATAACAGTAGCATCTGTCCCCCATGATGAAGGAGACATCTTTGATGTCTGGGGGGTGCATGCAGATTTGATGATAACCTGAAAAAGCATCTAAGAAAGACATTACAGAGAAACCAACGACTGAGTCAACCAGCGCGTCGATTCTAGGCAGGTGGTAACAATCTTTTGGGCATGATTTATTAAGAAGTGAAAAGTCGATACACATGCGCCACTTACCTCCCCCCTTTTTTACCATGACTACATTGGAGACCCAGCCTGGATACTGGATCTCTGACACAAAAACTGCCTGCAGGAGTTTACCCACTACCTCTCGGATGGGATCTTCCAACTTGTCCGCTACGGCCCTCCTCTTTTGACGGATGGGGCGGGTGCCGGGGTCGAGGTTGAGGCGGTGGCAAGACACATCCGCATCGATCTCGGGCATCTCCGCGGCGCTCCAAGAGAAGACGTCCACGTTCTTCTGCACGCAGGCCAGGATCTCGGCCTGCTCCCCCGGACTGAGCTCTCCGCTGACTCGGACCTTTTCCACCACCCCAAGCCGAGTGGTGACTTCAAGCTCCACGACCTCTTCCACGGCCTCTTCACCGCAAGCGAGCGCTTGGGCTCCTTCTTCCGTCTCTGCCTCTCCTACCATCATCAGCTCCTCCGCCCCTCCTTCTCGGGCACCCTTCCCTTTCCCCTCTTCTTCTCCTCTCTCCGCCCTGGGCCTCTCGGCGACCCCTTCCTAGGCATGAACTTCCTCTTCCTCCATCCTCTCCTCCACTCCATTATTGCCTCCGGCCTCCGACGCCTCCTCCATCATTTTATTGAACTCCTCCGCTTCTCCCATCCAGGTGATGGTGTTGACAGCCGTCACATAGTACTGTCTCGCCATCTTGGGGTCTCCCCGGACCCGGACCTGGATCCACCCTCGTTGAACTTGAGACATTGGTGGAAGGTGGAAGGGACGCATCTGAACGCGCTGATGAGAGGCCGTCTGAAGATGGCGCTGTAGCTGCTCGGGGCATCCACTATCACGAAGCGGCAGTTACAAGACTGCCCTTCGAGAGTCACATGGAGTCTCACTCCACCTTCTACCTCCTTCCTTTCTCCAGAAAAACCGAATAGGGGGCCATCCGAGGCCAACACCCTCTTGGCCTCTACCTTCATCTCGTCAAACGCCCTCTTGAAGATGACGTTGACCGAGCTCCCATTATCGACTAGAATCCGTGAGACGGTGAAGTTCTCGATGTCGGTCTGGATGACCAGCGCATCGCAGAACAGGTCTTCATAGCTTGGCATGTCCTTCTGGGAGAAAGTGATTCTCTTCTTCGGGGGAGGAGCAGTGGATGTTGAGGCCACGCTCCGACGATAGATGGTATGGAGGCTAGCCTTGCGGGTTGCCTCCACCCCTACCCCCCCCCCCCCCCACATGGATTACCCCGATCCCTCCTCTACTCCCCACATCAACTCTGTCTTCACACCTTTCTTCCTCCTCCCCTCGAGGCTCGACTTCCTCAATCCTCACCTGTTGCCTTGGCGCGGGCATTCGACCTCTTTTTGTTTCCAGGAACTCTGGGCAGGTGGTCGTCGCGTGACCTTCCTCATCGTGGAAGTCACAATACGGCAACGTCACCTCCCCTGCTTCGCCTTCCGCCATCCTATTCCTCCTCCTTCTTGCTCCTGCTTCTTCTCTCGCCTCTTCTCTCCTTCCTCTTCCTCCCCTTCCCCTCCTGATCGCCATGGCTTGCTGAGGTGGGGGAGGAAGCTGCCTCGGACCCTGCCTCCACCCCAACTGGTGGGGTCTTCCTTGTCCTCCATAGAAGTTACCCCTTCCCGGGCCGTAACCCCTTCCCTGACCTGACATCCCTTCGGCGCGCTGCCTCCACTCCCCCTCCGGGGCCCTGGGCTCTTCCCTTCTTCTTACCTCTTGCTGCCTGACCTCCGGCTCACTGAGCTTTGCTAGCCTCTTGGCGAGCTCCGGGTTGGCCTCCTCACTCTCAATCTCCTCCGCCACCCTCTCCATCAACTCCTCGTAGGAGACGGGGGCTTTCCTCTTTAGGGCCATTTTGAAGAAACTTTCCCTCAGCCCGACCGTAAAGGCGAGCTGGAGTGCAAACCCAGGCATCTCTTGAGTGAGTAGCACCTCCTCCTGGAACCTATCCGCGTAGCGAGCCAACGACTCCTTTGGCTCCTGCTTCACTTTGAAGAGAGACTCGGCGTCCTTCTTCCTTTTCTTTGAAGTTGAGAATCACAACAGGAAACTTCGGCGCAAATCTTCGAAAGCGTAGATCGACCCTGTAGGGAGTTGATGGAACCAGTCCCTGGCCATTTCTTTAAGAGTGACGGCGAAGAGCCGACACTTGAAAGCATTCGACATTGGCCTGATGGAGACCGAGTCCTCGAAAGACTCGAGATGTTGGATAGGGTCATCCTTGCCGTGGTAGTACACCCTGTCCCACTCTCCGAACCCTGCCGGGACAGGCGCGGAGAGTACCAACCCGCAGAAGGGACTTCCCCCTTCTGCCATCTTTTCTCGCTCTACACGACCCCCAAGCTCTCTCGCCAGACTCGGGCTCGCAGGGGCTGCACTCACGAGAACGGTATTCGCCTGGACCACTCCAGCAGTCGCTACATCCTGCGGGCACGCGCTCGCCTGCGCCGCGCTCGCCGGCTCAGAGTTCGCCGACACGGAACTCGCCGGGCTGGCTAACAGCACTCGCCCTTCTAAGTCTTGAACTGAACTTCCTGCGACTTCCTTTCTGGCCCTTCCCCCTGGGGCGTTCTCGCCAACCGCTGCTGGGGGAGGGGCTACCTGGGCTGTCGGAGTCGCGAACTCGCTTCGCAGCGCCGCGACCGCGAGCCCGAAGGTATCAAGCACCTCCCTCCTGAAATCCGCGAACATCCTCGGCGTCACCACCTGTGGTGACTCGCTGAACCCCTCGCCTTGATCCTCGCCTCCTGTCATATCTACTATTTGGAACTTTCTTGGACCAGCCACGCTCCACGCTCACCGCACCAAAATGTTGAAACTGATTTCTCGGTCTCTGTGGAGTTCGGGGCCCTCACCGAGATGAGGGGCGGCTAACCCTTACTGATCCCTTAGAGTAGGTAGACCGGAAACTAGGAAGATTGACTAAGACCTTAGTCACAGCGAGGAGGTCCCTCCACTAACCCGGAAGATCGTTGAGCGCTTCCCCTCCCAAGCCAAAGCTGAGACTCGGGCACCTTGGAGAGCTAGAGAGATAAGCCAAGGTATCCAAGGGGAGGAACAGCTCAGAGATCTGAGAATGGAATTCCCTCCCAAGGTGCCCTTTGAGGTCTATTTATAGGTTTTCTGGTCTGGCCTGCAAATAGCAGGATTCTGCCCCTTTATTTTACTATCCGCACCCCAAATGGGTCTGCTAACAGCTGAACTCCGCTCTTTGGACGGGCTAATGGTAGGCCAACGGATGATTTCGTCGATCAGAGATGATCAGCAGATTCGTCGAACGCGGCCCACACTTTGTCGGGCGTCGGGCTGAGCTCGCTGACCCCGACTGAGACTCGTCGATCACGGAGACTTTGGAAGAAAACTGGCTCGCCTGTCTTCTCGCGATCCTTCGGCGAGTTTCTAGCTCGCTCGCTTCCTTGCGAGCATTCGGCGAGCACCTGGCTCGCTCGTCTTCTTGCTGGTCGACCTTGGGGCTCTGGCACGCGGAAACTTGACTCGCGCCTCTTCCCGCGGGCGACCTTTGATGGATCTGGCTCGCCCCCTTTGGGTGAATGGCCTATGAAAACCTCGTTCGCACTCTTTCCCCGCTCGCACTCTTGACTCGCTCGCCCTCTCGCGAGCAGCTGGCTAAGTGCTCGTCCTAGCGGATCCGCCGAGACGGGATCGTCGAGCGCTGCCTGGACTTCGTCGAGCGCTGGCTCGCATTACTTTTATTCGATCATCCACTAGGCGAATATCGGGGTTGTACAATTCCCTCAAATGACTCTCAAGCCAAACTAGGATGCACTATTCCCTCAAAGGACTCTCAAGCCAACACTATAAAAACAATAGAGCATGTGGCGTAGCCGGTCGTGCTGGCGATTGCTTACAAGGCACCATCTAGGATCGGCTATGAACTCAACTCCCCACATTATAAATATAATATCCCAAATTTTGATCCGACCAATTGAACAACTAGGAGACCAAGCTAGTTTAATTGACCTGCTTTGATGTGCCCATTCGGGATTAGTGAGATCATATTGGCCCGGTGACCCAACTACAACTTAGTTTACACCGGAATTGAATTATATTGACGTAGAACATGTTTTCTAAGCAAATGAATTCAAAACTGATTCTGATCAGTGGCGTTGCATTCGAATGATTAATTGTAAGGACCCCTTTAAAAAACTTTTGGAGATACTTATGCCCAAGGAGAACGTCCCACCAAAATGATCGCATCTCGGTAGAGGATCCACCTTTCTCACCCGGTCCACGACCAGATTTTCAAAACCCTCATCATGTACGACTAACGCATCATTACAATAACATTCACAAAGAGTATATTAAAGATTTTGTGAAAGTAAAACATCACAGAAGTAACCAAGCTTGACGATAAATATATGAAAGCCCAAGGATGGGCAAATAAAGTCTTGATGCATTATACCATCATAGTCATAAAAATGACAAATATTAAAAAGGGTCCCTCATCCTCTCCTCTCCTCAAAGAAGTGCTCTCACGTCCTCGTAGATCGTCGGGTGGGCTCATGGAACTCATCCTTCACGGGGGCACCTCTATGTTCGTTCATCCTCTCCTGCTTCGTCGGTAGGGTCATTGGGTCCTAAATTAATAACGTGCGAGTATATAATCCAGAAGAACCAAGTAAATCTTATGCACTTCCCTACCCCCTAACACGAGTATCAGGAGGAGTACCTACGAGAAGAGTTGGCACAATAGCCAAAGATTATATATGCACGACCAACATCAAACAACTAAATTTCATTTATTATATTAGTTTTTCAAGATAGACAGGAAGATCATAAATCTACTCGTCGTCGTATAAATTTTCCCGGCGGGTGGTTATACAATGTCAGGCCATAGTGAGAACACAAGTAAAAAAATATATTATTGTGTGATATGATGGGTATGCATGTTTTCCTCACTATCACTAATATGATGTGTTGTGATCACTTGTCCCTATGTCAATATAGTGACATGTTAAGAGAATGAGCTCATTTCATAGGACTATAGGCAAAAAAACTTGATGGATAAAATTTGAGATAGATTATTTTCTCCAAATTCTACGAAATATATACAAGATTACCTATCGTTCATAGTATATGATATTTTTAAATTTAAATTATCAAGTGTCGTATTTCACGGGGCTGTTGAGTAATTCTACTCATGCTAATTGATATTATTTTATCGGTAAATAAAATTGGTTTTGTAAATAAAAATATGAAAAGTAAAGAAAGAGAGCATTTTATCAAGAATCATTCTTAAGGACAATAATTAGTAAATCTAAAATTCATAAGCGATGATTGAAAATAACTCGATCGTGGAGGTTCCCAATTCATGATAGTGTGAAGTTTTCTGGACCGATGGAGCACCAAGACAAGAACATCAAAGACGAACCCAAACACTTCTTTATAATTCCAATTTACAAGTTACAAGATTACATGACTGAATACAGGTTGCATACAACTCGATTTACAACAGCCAAATAAGAAGTAAATAAACTGGTCGCGGATGGTGTCCGCTTCTCCTCCACAACACACCACACATGTGTCACTCGTTGCTCGCTAGCGCCCTATGTTAACTCATAACGCCCCGTGTTAGCCTACTCGCAAGCTCTCTGCTCGCACTCGAAGCTCACTAGCCGCATTCGCACTCACTGGTCGCACTCGCGTACTTAACGCCCAACGTTAACTCCTAATGCTCTACGTTAGCTCGTGAGTACTCTCTCTCAAGGGACCTTCTCTAAGTCACTTGCCGAACTCGCTCCGAGTTCTCCATTATCTCGCTCAAATCAGTATCACACTAACTGAGGGGGAGTCTGCCCTCCTATTTATAGGAAGGGAGAGACCTTCTAGAAGTCGAGCTAACGCCGACATTAGCACTAACGCTGGGCGTTAGCTTACTTCAACATCTAACACTCCCCCTTGAAGTGAGCTCCGGGAACAACTCCAAGTAGCGAGCGAAGCCTCCTGAACGGCCCAGCAGAAAGGGGCTTCGTGAATATATCCACAAGGTTGTCTTCGCTCCGCACATGCTCTACTACAATCAAGCTACCCAACACCTTCTCTGTGATAAAGTGATGCTCGATCTTTTGTGCTTTGTTCTTGCGTGACACACTAAGTTGGTTACCAGTTTCAAGGCACTCTCATTGTCCCCGTGAAGCACAGTTGGTCTGATGACCTTCTCATCCACATCTTCCACCAGCCTCCTCAGTCAGACACACTCCTGAGCTGCTAAGGACGACGCCTTATACTCATCTTCAATGGTGGTAAGGGAGATAGAGTCTTGTTTCTTGATACACCACGAGATGGCAGTAGCTCCACACATAAACACATAGCCTGATGTTGACTTGCGATCATCAGCATCACCTACGTAGTCTGCATCTGTGTACCCATGCAGCTTAAAGTCAGACTTCTCTTCATAGAACAACCCTATCTCAAGGGTTCCCTTTACATACTTCAGAATCTCTTTGGCTGCCTCCAGATGAGGCTTCCGTGGCTCCTGCATGTACCGACTAACTCGGCCGATGGCAAAAGCGATGTCTGGCCTCGTGATAGTCAGGTAGATAAGACTCTCCATTAGTGCCCGAAAGATCTTCAGATCAGGAAGAATCCTCCCTTCCTCCTTCCGAAGTTTCAGCCCAGCCTCCAGTGGAACAGAACTGCTCTTCCCTTCCTTCGTGTTGAATCTCTCAACAATCCTCTCAGCATATGCCCTCTGGAAAACGAGCAGCCCGCCTCTTCTCTTCTCAACTTGAAGGCCAAGGAAATGGTACAGTTCACCAAGATCCCTCATCTCAAACCGAATGGATAGTTGTTGTCTCAATGCTGCGACCTCCTCCCTATTATTACCTATCATGATCATGTCGTCGATCGTACAACAGTACCAGCACATGAAGATCTCCACTCTTCTTCGCGAACATGCTAGAGTCTGAGTCTGAGGCATCATAACCACAGAACTGCAGGTACTCCACAATCTTCCCATACCAGGCTCTCGACGCCTGTTTCAACCAGTAGAGGGCCTTCTTCAGCTTGCACACATGATGTGGAAATGACTTGGACACGTATCCAGGTGGTTGCACCATGAATATGTCCTTGTCAATCTCTCCATACAGGAACGCATTCTTCACATCAAGCTGCCACAACTTCCAACCTCGACAATCTGCCAGAGCAATGACCGTCCTTACCGACATCATCTTTCTCACAGGACTAAACGTCTCCTCATAGTCCTCTCCATAGGTTTGCGAGAAGCCCCGAGCGACATGTCTTGCCTTGTACCGCTCTACTTCTCCATCAGCTCTCTTCTTTACCTTGTACACCCACTTGCAGGTGACATGTTTAATGCCTTCAGCCATGGGAGGAAGGTCCCAGGTCTCATTTTTCTTCAAGGCCTCCATCTTTTCATTCACGACCACGTCTCACTCCTTAGTGCCAACAACATCTTCAAAGCGGGCAGGTTCCCTCTCGTCGAGTGGTCCTGAAAAGAAGCAAAAATACCAAACTTATGAAGTCTCCTTATAGCAAGCAGGAGGGACGATGATCCGCTTCGACCTCCTCAAGGCTTGGCCACTTTCTACCACTCTAGTAGACTCCTCCTCTTCAGCTCTTCTCACAATGTTTGAAGCACCGCCCCCCTGCTTCTAGAGCACGAAGCTCCCCCCGAGCCAGATGGCGATGAGGCACTGGGAGATAACTCCAACTCCACAACAGAGTCCTCAGTGACTCTCTCTCTCTTCTCTTCTACTTGAATCTCCACTCTCTAGCAGCACCACAGAAGAGACTCCCTGATACGAGATCAGTTCGTCAAACACCATGTATCTGATACGAGATCAGTTCGTCAAACACCACGTCACGCGAGACGACAAACATGTGGGTGTGCGGATCCATGCACTTCCACCCCTTCTTTCGCTCATCGTAGCCGATGAAGACACACTTCTGTGCTTTCGGCTCCAACTTGGTTCTCTAAGCATCTGGGGTGTGCATGAAGTAGGTTGAGCCAAATACTCTCATGTGAGCCACATTTGGCTTCTCCCTGAACATAAGCTGGTGTGGAGACACCATCCCATTGGGACTCAGTGGTAGCATGTTAATCACGTGGGTAGCAAAAGCCAATCCCTCCGCCTATAAGGCCTTGGGAATGCCCTTGGCATGTAGCCAGCTCCTGGTTGTCTCCACCAAATGGCGAATCTTCCTCTCTGCGACCCCATTTTGCTGAGGGGTATGGGCGCAGGAGAGCTATCACCAAATGCCAAATTTCCTGCAGAAAGAAGCAAACTCATTAGTGGTAAACTCCCCCCATTGTCGCTTCTCAGCTTCTTCACTCTCAGGTTCAACCTCCCCTCCACAAGTTCCTTCCACTCCTGTAACTTCAAGAATACTTCTGACTTCTCCCTCAGAAAGTATACCCAAATATATCGGGTGTAATCATCCACCAGAACCAGCGCATACATATTTCCTCCATAAGTAAGGGTGGTGCACGACCCCATCACATCAGCATGTACACACTCAAGAGGTGCCTTACACCTGGTCTCTGACTTGTCAAACAAAAGTTGATGTGACTTTCCATATTGACATCCCTTACACACATGGTCGTCGCCGTAGGAAGAGAGATTAGGCAGACCAGACACTAGGCCCTTCGCAACTATCATATTCAGCTTGCCCATCCCCACATGACTTAGCCTCTCATGCCAGATCACAACGCTGTCGTTTGTCTTCGGCTTGTCCACATAGGCATTTGCAGACAAAACATGCAAATCCTTCACCCTTCTCCCGGTGGGCGTGATGTCAACATCAACAGTCGATAGGTTCTTCAGGAACATCACCTCCTTTGGTCCAAATAGCACGTGGTATTCAACATCCACTGTGTTTGCAACCGAGAAGAGGTTCTTCTTCATGCCAGGCACGTGATACACACTCTTATGTGTCACTGACTTCTCTTCACTCCCAAGGGATACCATCCCTTCTTTCTCAACTGGATGTATTGTATCATCCGCAGCGATGATAGCATCCGACCCTTCAAATGCCTTTATGGAGGCAAACTTAGACACATCTCCAGTGAGATGGTGCCCATAACTGGAGTCCACAATCCAGTCATTGTCGAAATTGATGGAGACTAAGACATCAACTAGCCTTGCAGTCATCTCAACCAGGAAGCAGTTGTCTCCTCCCTCACCGCCCTGGTGACCTCCTCGCCTCGCCCCACCTCTCCAGTGGCCTCCTTCCTTCTCAGCAACATGACTAGCCTTCAGATTGGTCTGACAGTCCTTTGCCATGTGCCCATACTTCTTACAGGAAAAGCAAAGAGTTCTCCACTTCTTGTGGCGAGATGGGAGAAACTTCCCTTTATCTCCTTGAGAGGATGTTGACGGTCCATCTCCAGAGTTCTTTTTACTCTTGTCACAGGACTTCTTCTTTCCAGAGTATAACACCTCGATATCTCCCCATAAGATAGATACTCCAGCCATCTGCTTCACCAAGCTCTCATGTGACGACAATAGGTTCTCTAGCTAGCTCCAGTAAGGAAGGCTGGGCAGCTCATCCTTGTACAGAAATAACAAATGGAACATACTCCTTTCGCAGGCCTCGGAGTATATGCCTCTTCAACTTTGCCTCAGATATCGGCTCATCAGGATCCAAAGCCGAGATCTAAGCACACAAGTTCTTCACCTTCAGGAAGAAGGTGGATATTGACATCCGCTCTTGAGCAGACCGTGCCAACTCATTCTCCAGAAATTGTAGTTGTGCTACATTCTTCTTGTTGAATAGCCCATCAAGAGCTTTCCAGATCTCAGACGCTAACTTGCAACTCATGATGTGGTCGAACAAGTCAGGAGCAATATGTCATAGACTTGTCTTCTTACAAGCTCCCATGTGGCCTTAGCCCCTCCTTGCCACTCCACGTAGCCAAGCTAAGTCAGCCTCTCCTGCAAAAACTAGGTGGTGATGAAGAAAAGGTGCAAAGCAGAACTCAAGAGAACTCACAATTGTAAAGAAAACTCAAAGAAATCTATTACTTTTCCAAATCTTGGATGATTACAAATGAGGGGGCCTTCCCCTTTTATAGGCCCCAAAGAGGTTTCCCTCCAAAATACAGAAGATTCTATACTACTACCATTGTAGAGTGTTCTATACAAATCTAGTATATACATGATCATGAATTATCTAGAACTTCCTAGCATCTTCCCATGTACAAGCTTCAGGATTTCTCTGGAATCTTCCCGGGCATTAACCCCCAAATGCACCCAAATACAGATCTGTGACATCCTCCCCCACCTATCCTAGTGATATCCTCATCGCCTCGTACTGTTGAAGGATGTTCTTGAATTGCCATAAGTCTTCTAATGTCTCCCATGTAACTTCGGACTCTGGCAATCCCTTCCACTTGATCAGATATTGTGTGCATGGTGGCACTCCTCTTCTTCGAACCACTCTCTTTGTGAGCACCTCTTATACTTCTTTTTCAAAATACTTTATCACCACTGGAGGTGCCCTCTTTGACTCCCCTCTTTGAAGGTCTTCATCATCTCTATGGTATGGCTTGAGCATACTTGCATGAAAAACTGGATGGATCTTCAACGAGCTAGGTAAATCAAGGTGATAGGAAACCTTACCCACCTTTGCCACTACCGGGAATGGGCCTTCATATTTCCTCACCAATCCTTTGTGTACACTGTGCAAGGCTTTAAACTGTTGGGGTAAGAGTTTTACCATCACCATGTCTCCCACTGTATACTCCACCTTCCTTCGCTTTGCATTAACCCATTTCTTCATCCTATTGCGGGCCTTCTATAAGCATGATCTGGCTAAGCCGACATGCTCCTCCCATGACTTAGCCATCATCCAAGCTCCTGGGCTTCTCCCATCATCGGTGGTAGTTACCAACGTTTGCGGTGTGAGAGGTTGTCTCCCTGTGGCAAGCTCAAATGGACTCTACATCGTGGCTTCACTCCACTACAGATTTAGGAAAATTGTGTCGCATCCATAAGTTTTGCCCAATCTTTTTGATTGGCACTCACAAAGGGTCGTAAGTAGCACTCTAACAAGGCGTTTACCCTCTCCGTTTTCCCATCTGATTGTGTGTGGAAGCTGGTGGAGAAGTTTAATTCCGACCCAAGTAATTTGTAAAGCTTCGTCCATAGCTTCCCCGTGAAGCGAGGGTCCCAATCACTCACAATATTCTTCGGCAACCCCCAATACTTCACTACGTGTTTGAAGAATAGCCACACTGTCTCTTCTGCCATTGCATCTTTCACACTTGGTATCAAAGTACCATATTTAGAGAGGCGGTCTACCACTACCAAGATAGAACCGCAATCTTCAGACCTGGGCAACACATTGATGTAGTCGGCCTCCCATGGATACTATGGTACAGGTAGTGGCTCCAAGAGTCCCGTCGGTTGTTTGTTTTCAACCTTGTCTTGTTGGTAAATAAGACATGTCTTCACGTACAGCTCAATGTTGTCCCTAATCTGCGGCCAATAGTAAGAATCCTCCATCCACGCTAGAGTGCATTTTTGCCCCGGATGTCTAGCCCACTTGGTATCGTGGCATTCCTTGATCAAACCCCTCCGCAGGTTTCTCCACTTTGGGATGTACAACCATCCTCCTTTGGTGTAGAGTAGCCCATCCTCTACCCAAAATCTCTTTGTTCGACCTTCTTTAGCTAAGAGCATGAGTTCCTTAGCCACTGAATTCTGATTCAGTCCGCTCTTCACCCGCTCCAAGAGATCGCTCTTTGCCATTGAGATTGCCGCCAGCTCTTCCTTGCGGCTTAGTGCATCTGCCACCACAGTGGCATTGCCTAGTTTATGTTCCAGGACAAAGTCAAACTTTGCCAGGAAATCCTGCCACCTAGCTTGCTTGGCCGACAATTTCTTTTGGGTTTGTAAGTACGTGGTCGCCACATTTTCGGTCTTGATCAGGAACGTTGCTCTAAGCAAGTAATGTCTCCATACATGCAAGCAATGTATGATGGTTATCATCTCCTTCTCTTGAACCGTGTATCTCCACTCCGCCTCATTCAACTTGCGGCTTTCAAAGGCAAGTGGATGTCCCTCCTGCATCAATACTCCTCCGATAGCAAAGTCAGATGCTTCGGTGTGTAGTTCAAACTTCTTCTCAAAGTCCGGGAGTGCAAGCACGGGTTCCGTGCTCATAGCCTTCTTCAAGTCTTCAAAAGCTAGTTGGCATTCCTCAGTCCAGCTCCAAGCTTTCTCCTTCTTGAGCAGCTCTGTAAGTGGTACTGCTCTCTTTGAATACCCCATGATGAACCGTCGATAGTAGTTCACCAATCTAAGGAATGATCTCAGCTCCGTCACCTTTGTCGGCGGCTCCCATTCAACAATCGCCCACACCTTGTCCATGTCTATCTTTAGTTGGCATGTCTGATGACATGCCCAAGAAAGTGTATCTCCTCTTGCCCAAACGAACACTTTGACCGTTTCACATAGAGTTCATTTTTCCGCAGCACTTGGAACACTATGCAAAGATGTTCAGTATGCTCCTCCATTGAGTTACTATAGACGACGATGTCGTCCAAGTATACTACCACGAATTTGTCCAAGTAGGGATGAAAAATCTGGTTCATCATTGTACAAAATGTAGCGGGTGCGTTGGTTAGGCCAAATGACATTACCAACCACTCGAATGATCCGTACCTTGTTACACATGTAGTTTTAGGCTCGTACCCTTCAGAAATCTGTACTTGGTGGTAGCCCTTTTGTAAATCCATCTTTGTATATATCCTTGCACTCCCTAATCGATCAAACAAGCCAGCAATCAATGGTACGGGGTACTTGTTCTGGTTACCATGTTCAATGCCTGGTAGTTTGTGCATAAATGTAAGGTTCCATCCTTCTTCTTCTAAAAGAGCACCGGTGCGCCGAATGGTGCCTTCGACGGTCTGATCATCCCATCCTCAAGCAGCTCTTGTAACTGCTTCCCCAACTCTTCGAGCTCGGGTGGAGCCATCTGATATGGTGCCTTTGTCGGTGGCTTGGCTCAACCTCCAACTCAATCTTGTGGTCTACCTCCCTGCGGGGAGGCAACTTCTTTGGTAGATCCGCGGGCATTACGTCCTTGTTCTCTTCAAGGACTTCTACAACAAGTGGAGGCACCTCCTCCACCGTTTCTCCAACTTCCTCCTTCAAAGCTGCTAAGAAAGTCGGCTCTCCTTTCTTCACACCCTTGGCTAGTTGCATCGCCGATAGGTGTTTAGCTCTGTTGCTTGGTGGCCCCTCCACCGCGGGGACCAAGCAAGTTGCACCTTGTTGCATAATACAAACTGAACGACATATTGGCATGACAATAGCACTCACCGTATCAAAGAAGTCTATGCCCAACACCAACTTGTGATCATCCATCGGTGCAACCGAGAAATTCGCTTGTCCATTCCATGTACCCAAGCGAAGCTCTACGTCGCGAGTCACTCCTATTAGCGGTCTCGTCTTCCCATTCACCGTCTTGATCCAACCCTCGCTCTTGGTTACTTGCAATCCAAACTTCCTAGCTGCCTCTTCCATTACGAAATTGTGGGTTGCGCCCATGTCTACTAAGGCTTTGGTAGCCATATTGTTGATCACCGCCTCCACATACATAAGTCCTTTGCTTGCCACTTTCTTTGCAGGCTTTATCTTCAAAGCATTAAGAAGCTGTAAAAACACATTTGATTGGTACCTTATTCACATTCAGATTCAATGACATCCTTCTCCTGTAGTTCCGCAACTGAACCAAGCTTTGGGCATTTGTTCATCATGTGTGGCCCCTGCATATGTAGCATCCTCCTTTTTGGGTGAAGCCCCTATTTCCTCCATCAATCTCTTTCCCATGAGTAGGAATTCGATCTCCTCTATTTGATCTTCGTGTCCCAAGCCTTTCTCCCCCACCTTTGGTGTTGTCATTCCTGTAGCCCTTTATGTTTGTCGCATTCGATGGTCTTTGGAACTCCGTCATCGCTTCGGCTGCCACAATAGCTTCGTCCAATGTCTTGGCATCCCGCCGATGCACTTCTTGCTTTACGCAATTCTGCAGACCATCCTTAAAGATGAACACTTGATCATCTTCGGACATACCTGACACCATCAACATCAAGTTCTGAAACTCCTTTACATACTCCGTGATTGACCCCTTTTGCTTAAGTTCCTTTAACTTCTTCCTTGCCTCATTGGCAACATTCTCCGGGTAGAAGTGCTTCTTGAGTTCAGTCTTGAATGCCTCCCAAGTGTCTAGGGTGCATGTTCCCTTCTTGATGTCTGTCATCTTTCTTTGCCACCATAATGAGGCAATATTAGAAAGGTAATAACTTGCTGTCTTTACCTTTAGCGCCTCCTCCGTGAGATTGAACCCTTCAAAGTACGTCTCCAGTTGATAAAGGAAGTGCTCAACCTCCCTGGCATCTCTATTTCCTGCGAAGGGTTGGGGCTTCGGAACATCAATTTTTGGGTTGGTCACAACCCCACCATTGCCATCGTTTGCAATAGCCTTTCTGCATACGGCTAGTTCCTCCTCCAAGAATGTGATCCACTCCTCATAGTCATCTTTCATCTGATTGTACCTTTGTTTCAGCTCCGCATGAGCATCCAGGCTTGCTTGAACTTTGGTCAACAAAATTTCCAGCTCTCCGCGAGCCGGTAGCACTTGTTTAACAACTTCTAGTTCTCTGCAAACATGTGAGTGGTTTTCCTCCACCGCCGTCATGCGCTCCTCCCATTCGTATAACATGCGGTCCACGTGCACTTCATCCCGAGATTTGTTATGGCTCCGCCTCTTCTTCTCGGATTGGGGCAACATCTCCTTGCCATGCTCATCAACCACGTTTGAGTTGTTGTTCCCTTCACCAGCCATCTAGTCTTCTCGTACACAAACCATGAACTTGAGCAACCTGCCTCTGATACCAACTGTCACAGACTTGTCTTCTTACAAGCTCCCGTACGGCCTTAGATCCTCCTTGCCACTCCGCGTAGCCAAGCTAAGCCAGTCTATGCTGCAAGAACTAGGTGGTGATGAAGAAAAGATGCAAAGCAGAACTCAAGAGAACTCACAATTGTAAGAGAAACTCAAAGAACTCTATTGCTTCTCCAAAGCTTGGATGATTACAAATGAGGGGTCCTTCCCTTTTTATAGGCCCCAAAGAGGTTTTCCTTCAAAACACAGAAGATTCTAGACTACTACCATTCTAGAGTGTTCTATACAAATCTAATATATACATGATCATGAATTATCTAGAACTTCCAAGCATCCTCCCATGTACAAGCTTCTGAATTTCTCTGGAATCTTCCCGGGCATTAACCCCTAAATGCACCTAAATACAGATCTGTGGCAAATAACTCTCTTCAGAGTGAACTCCGCTTTGACGTTGGTCTTCCTCCAAGCCCTCACTACTTGAGTATTCTCTTCGGTTGCCACTACCTCCTCCTTCTCATCTCCACCAACAACTTCCCAAAGGTCCTCTCCGAGAAGGTAGATCTCCATACAAGACTTCCAATTCTTGTAGTGGGTCTGAGTGACCAACTCAATGTCAAGTCCTCTCGCATAGCCTCCTCCGATGTCCATATTGGTTACTCAGTGCTTGATCCAACCTACCTCTGATACCATGTGAAGTTTTCTGGACCGATGGAGCACCAAGACAAGAACACCAAGGATGAACACAAACACTTCTTTACAGTTCCAATTTACAAGTTACAAGATTACAGGACTGAATACAAGTTGCATACAACTCGATTTACAACAACCAAATAAGAAGTAAATAAAATGGTCGCGGACGGTGTCTGCTTCTCCTCCACAGCACACCACACAGGTGCCACTCGCTGCTCGCTAGCGCCCGGAGTTAACTCCTAACGCCCCGCGTTAGCCTACTCGCAAGCTCTCTGATTGCACTCGCAGCTCACTAGCTGCACTGGCACTCGATGGCAGCTAGTCGCACTTGCGTACTTAACGCCCGATGTTAACTCCAAACTCTCTGCGTTAGCCCGCGAGTACTCTCTCTCAAGAGACCTTATCTAAGTCACTCGCCGAACTCGCTCCAAGTACTCCACTATCTCGCTCATATCAGTATCACACTAACTGAGGGGGGGGACTACCCTCCTATTTATAGGAAGGGAGAGACCTTCTAGAAGACGAGCTAACGTCGGCGTTAGCTCACTTCAACATCTAATAGATAACACCTCTCTCGCGGAATACTACCAACTAATCTAAAGTTGATCGATTAAGACCCTTCAGCCAGTAGAAACCCCTAAGCTTGCTTTACGAAGTGAACCCCACTATTGGATTTGATTCCAATCCAAAAAATTTATGTCATCCTATCACGAGGGGTGCATACAACTCCTTTCACCCTTGAGCGATTTTCTCATATTCACGGATATCTCAATCAATTAAAATACGGATCTAAATTGACTATCATATACTAGCAATATGCAATCAAAAGTGAGTCAAGCTTTCTAAATCAAAAGCTATGAAGAAGAAATTAAATAATTATTTAGCGAAAGAAATCATCCGATCAAATGCGAGAAGGTTAACTTGACATGTTAAAAGAAAAAACATTTTTATAAATAAGAAAGAGAATACAAATTACAAGAAAAGTAAATTATATACTAAGAGATTGAAATTACAAAACATAAAGTAAAATGCATGAAAGAAAAGTACAGAAAATGAAGCTAAAAATGATCCAATCGAAGAAGGGACCGGATGGGGATCACTTGGCAGCAGCTTGCTTTTATAGCTGAAAATTGGGGAGTCATGCCCTTGGTCACGCCCGTGTCCAAGGGCGTGTATGGGAATAACTGCCTTCTTAAAAATCCCGGGAACGTTGGGAAGGAAACCGTCAAAATCTGACGTAACTCGAAGTTACACGCCCTCAGATACGGGCGTGTACATGGGCGTGCTTAGCTGGATTTGGAACAGTATGCGGAACGGATCAATCTGGAGTGATTGCGTCGGTTGTCGGACGGGTCATGCCCTCGTTCACGCCCGTGACCGAGGGCGTGTATCATTAAAACTAAGCACATGCTGGAACACGGGATGCGGTTGTCTGGAGGTGGCATGACAAGGTGACGGCCTAGGGCCATTGCCGTGACCCTGGGATTGGCAACTTAACATGTGCTGGAAGGTACTTCTCGACCGCTGGCGGAGACATGGCCATGATTTGAGGTCACGCGTGTAATTTTAAATAAGCTAGATTTGGGTCCTGGCTCGCTGGAAAAGGTCGTGGACGTGAGCCTAAGTCACACCCCTAGGTCACGCTGGTTACCTAGGACATGTACATTGAACTTTTTGCCAAAATGCTCCAGATCTTCTCCTGATCATAGTTATTAGCTCCAAATTGTTATCCACAACCCATTTATTCCTGGAAAAAGAAGTAAATCAGGCTATTATTAAGATAGAATAAAACTAAAACTGTTTATTTAATTACTAAATATTATACTAAAACATATATAAATATAGCACTATCACAGCGCTTGAGACGTTGTCTCATGCCCTATTTAACAATGCACTGGGTGGGCCACGTGGGTGAGATAGAAACTCGAAGGATCATTTGCCAATATGCAATGGGGAGCTTATCTCAACCATTGCTGTCGAAGCATCGACTTAATGAAGATGCACTATTATTCTGATGTGTCGTCCCATAACCCGACCGAGGTTGTTTTTTGACAGTATCATAGGAGGATCACAAATTCCATTTATGGAGAGTCCTCTTTCCTATTAGTAAAGAGTTCAATAGGTTTAGCCATATCAACCCTTATAGAGCATATAATGCATGAAAAGATAAATCGTTTCTTTACTTTCTATTTTAGTGTAGAAGTTTGTCAAGTTGATGATTTTCGAGGTCGACCTAGCTACACGATCTAAATGGCCCAGAGCTGAGAGAAGATTCATCTTCTTAAAAGACAATTTAGAGTCTCCTTTGGGTCCCTTCCAATTGAGCGAAGCAAACTCGAGGGATCGTCGGCCAACATGCAAGGGGCGAGTTGATATTGTACGTCAATGTAGAGGATTGTTCTTAGGAGGATGCACTATTATCCCAAGGCATTTTCCCATCACCCATTCTGAGGTTTACTAGAGGTGAGTCGGAGGTTCACCTTCCAAACTACTTTTGCGAACACATGTATGGTCCGCATCTGAGAGAGAATTAATCTCTTATAAGATAGTTTAGAGTACGACTTTGGGCTCCCTTCTAATAACTCTACATATGTATGAGAGGTGAACTTGAGGGACTGTCAGCAAACATGGAAGGGGGGAGCTGATTGTGACCGTCAATATAAAGGCTTAGACTTGGGAGGATGCACTATTATCCCAATGCAATGTCCCATCACCCAACTTAAGGGTTAAAAGTGGCAAGTCAGAGGTTCGCATTCTAAACTACTAGTGAAGACATGTTTCACCCTGATATGAGTTCGAGCTTCATTCATTTTTAAGGAAAAACACAGGTATAACTTTACTGATTAGTTGAAAAAAGTATTTATGGACAACCTAACATGTTGAGCGCTGCTCTTCTTATGTCGCCTTTATGGGTGAATCTGCTTCAAATTGTCTTCGCTCCAAGTGTTCCCGATGTTGGGTTTTCTACATACCATTTCAGAAATGATAATACAACATATCATATATGTGCAGCGGAATAAATAACTAGAACAACCCTAAACAGTTATAAGGAACTTGCGATTTCACTGATTCAAGAAGTAAAACAATAACCACAACATTTGCAGAGATTATACATGAAGGGGGTTGAGTGTATACTCAACCGAGATGCTCCAATGTCAGATTCAAGATGGTGCGGCTGAGTTCCTTGCACAGAAATAGATCTGCACCTCTATAGTAGTCCACACGAGCACTGGAGAACCCTAGCCTCTTGTCACACAAAAGCTAGGTCGGAGAAGAACTGTCCTCTACGTCTTCGACGGACTGCTAGGTCCGATTACAAGAAGAGGCAACAGCGGCGGCGGGGTCGACCGGTCGGAATAGGCGGAACTCTTCCATCGCTCTCGCTTTTCTTTTCAAAGACAGATCGCATACCAATAGATCGATCTCACTTAGGTCAAAAGAATCGTATTCTTTTATACCCCCCCATCGAATATAGCATTCGACAAATTGGCTAGTGTTCGTCGAACGCGCTTCGATGAACCGTTCGACAAACGCGCTACGCTAGCCGTTCGTCAAACGCAGTATACTAGTCGTTCGTCGAACGCAGTATACTAGCCATTCGTCGAACGCAGTATACTATCCGTTCATCGAACGCAGTATACTAGTCATTCGTCGAACGCAGTATAACAGCCGTTCGACGAATGAGCTACGCTAGTGGTTTGTCGAATGCAGTATACTAGCCGTTCGTCGAACGCGCTACACTAACCGTTTGTTGAACACAGTATAACAGTCGTTTGACTAAGTCGCGCAGGATTGGCTTGATTTCACGAGAAATCTCAAGGATTTAATTTCTCGAGAAATCCCTGGAAATTAATTTCTCGAGAAATCCCAAGGATTTAATTTCTCGAGAAATCCCAATGCAGGAATAGAACTTCTCGAGAAATACCAAACCTTAAAATTGACTTCTCGAGAAAAACCCAAGCCAACATAATTCTTCCTCCAACTTCTCAAGACACTCTTGTGTGTGACTGATAACTTCGCAAAAAGAAGTTATCTTGCATCTTAATTTAACCCTTTTTGTTTATGTTATATAATAATTATGAAAATTATATATATTCAAATGAATTATTACTTGGAGTTTAAATCATTATTACGTATAGTTTTGAATGTTTTTATGACAGGATTTGTGAATAAATCGAGTCAAGGATCGAATGCTAAGTGTTGTTGAATAAACTGGAATATGTTGTAACATAATCTGAAAAATGTTATAACATATCTGGCAGTTTTAAGAAGCAGAATTCCAGATTTTAAAAAAAAAGTTGCAACTTTTCTGCCGAAAAGTTGCAACTTGTCGGCGGTTACAGAATTTTCATATCCGAAATATATTTGATTTCGGCGGTTACGGATGGAAATGAGGCATCTTTTCAGCAATTAAAACCTACCAAAAGTGGGCCCCGCCTAGAGAGAGAAAGGAGGAGATTTAAAAGGACATTTTCAGCCATTCTAAAAGGGACTTGGATGGGAGTTCTATTGCACCATTGTAGAGGAGGAAGAAGAGAAAACTGCTGGGAAAAACCAGTCCAGAATTTGCGTCCGGGCTGCAGGAAACGCTGTCAAATCAACGGAGAAGGGAAGATCTACTTGATTTACATCATGTTTAGTAAGATCTACCCTTTATTTTGCTTTTCTCCTTCAAGCATGAACTAATTCCGGCGATCTTGTGTTGTGAGAATACTATTTCTTTTGCAATGATGATGTTGTTTTATTTTTTCTTTGTGAATGTTTGGTGATTGATCGTTATCGTTCTTATGATCTTTATGTTGAAACTTCTGATCAAGGTTTCGTTTATCTACTGCGCTTCATAATTCGAGAGATGAGTTGCGTAAGGGTATCATAAGTTCGATATAGTGTTTGAAGGGAGAAAGAGATTTCCCCTTGGCGTTAGCAACATAGGTTTTTATTCATAATGCGGTTCTTTATGTCACTCGAGTTAGAGATGACAGAGGAGATAAGGAATTAGGGAGATCCGATATCGAGAGGTACGGTTGTCTAAATTAAAATCGTTGCACGATATTTCACCACGCATTTTCACAAAGTTTTATTTATAAAAATCATTGCATTAGATTTAGGAAATCACAATACAAGAGTATTTCTCATAACGGTTTGAAAAGCGTTTTATTATAGATCTGCCATTAGTTTTAATTTAAAAAATAGTTTACCGATAAATTTTGCTCTCATAATCATTATTAAAAAAATATTTGAATACCTTGGATTTAAAGAAAAGGCATAGCTGGTATTTGCGAGCGCTAAGTTTAACACATCTCCGTGGGAACGATATTTAACTCACATTATATTACTTGAACCGGCACGTGCACTTGCGTACAAAATACGCAACCATTTTCGGGCGTATCAAGTTTTTGGCGCCGTTGCCGGGGAGGTGCGACAAAATTAGTGTTTATTTTGCAATATTGGTGACCCTTAGTATTTGGAGCCCAAGTTTTAATTTTAGGTTATTTGTTGTTGTTATTATCTGTTATTTTTGTAGTGCATGTCCATGTATCTTTCCGTGGAACTAAGTCCTTTAAACTCTGAAATATAACGTACTTGTAGACAAAATCGAAAGTCGCTTAGGTTGGAACATCCTAATCAACCTATAATGGATCCAAACGATCAACACGTAAATGATGAAGTTCATCAGGAAGGGCAAGACTTAGAAGGACAGGTAGAGCATAATGGGCAGCCGATTGAAAATAGAAGAACATGTCGCGATTATAACATGCCTTACCGAGGGGGAGTCCAATTTAGTATAGCTAGACCTGCCATTGAAGCTAATAACTTCAGGATAGATCCTACTGCCATGCACTTAGTTCAAAATAGTAAATTTGGCGGACTAAATCACGAAGATCCCAACTCACATTTAAGGACTTTTATAGAAATTTGCGAGATGTTCAAGATTAACGGTGCTTCAGATGAAGCTATTAAGCTACGCTTGTTCCCTTTTTCATTAGAAGGTAAAGCAAAAGATTGGTTAAACTCTATGCCTAATGCGTCTATCACGACTTGGACTTCGCTAATGGAAAAATTCTTAGCCAAGTACTTTCCTCCATCTAAAACAGCCAAACTTATGCGAGACATATCTACGTTTGTGCAAATTAATGGTGAAACACTTTATGATGCGTGGGAACGTTTCAAAGAATTATTGCGGAAGTGTCCTCATCATGGCTTAGCCATCCATCAGGTGTGGACCTTTTACAATGGCCTCCAGGCTTCCACTATGATTCAAGTGGATGGAGCTGCAGGAGGATCTTTGATGAATAAGTATCCCGAGGATGCTTACGCGATACTAGAGGATTTGTCCTCCAATCACTATCACTCAATGGATCGACAATCGACATCTTCTACGGCCGGTTTATATCAAGTCGATCAATTCACTTCTTTTGCGGCACAAATAACAGCCCAATTCAATTCAATGAACAAGGGTTAGATGCTTTAACTTTAAACCAAACTCAGATGACTCCCCAAGTAAATAGCATATCTAATCCTTTGCCTATCATGAATCCTTCACTCACAGTAGAACAACTTGTTAGCCATAATGAGGAAGCTAATTATATTAATGGTCAACAAAGGCAACATAATAATGCATTCTCAAATAATTATAATCTCGAATGGCGAAACCACCCAAACTTTTCATGGAAAAATAATTCCGGAATGACTCCTACACATCTATTTAATTCAAATTCTAATCCTCACCAAAATCATAATGTTATTCAACAAGGAGCACCTAGGAAAGTAACCGATGATTTTATCATTGAAGCCATGCAAAAGAATGATGCACGTGTGTCTAGCTTGGAGGGGTCACTACGAATAATAGAATCTCAACTAGGTCAAATTGCCAACGCATTAAGCCTTAGACCCCAAGGAACACTTCCAGCCGATACAACCCCTAATCCTAAAGGAGATAACCAACAATGTAAGGCGGTGATGTTACAGAGTGGAAGAGAATTAGAAAATGGTTATGTTGAGGAACAAACTAAGAAGAGTAGTGAAGAAAATAATTTGGAGAGTGTGAATCTAAATAAGCCAGATGAAGAACCAACACCTAAGAGTAACGGTAAGGACGGAGATGAAGTAGAAATAGTAGGGGAGAAGAAGACTGAAACTAAAATTGATTCATTAAAGAAGAATAAGGACGAAATTGTATATCCTCTACCACCTTTCCCTCAGAGGTTAAGAAAGAGCAAGTTAGATCATCAATTCCAGAAATTTTTAGAAATATTCAAGAAATTGCAAATTAATATTCCATTTGCCGATGCCCTAGAACAGATGCCAAGTTACGTTAAATTCATGAAAGATATTCTTACTAAGAAGAGAAAAATCGGAGTAAATGAAACGGTAGCACTCACTCATGAGTGCAGCGCAATCCTTCAAAAGAAACTTCCCCCGAAATTAAAAGATCCGGGAAGCTTTACCATACCATGCTCCATTGGGTATCAATTTGAAGGAAAGGCATTGTGTGATTTAGGGGCAAGTATTAACTTAATGCCTCTTTCGATTTATAAGAAGTTGGGATTAGGTGATATTACAAGAACGTCGATTACTTTGCAATTAGCTGATAAAACTCTTGCTTTTCCAAAGGGAGTTATAGAAGATGTATTAGTCAAGGTGGATAAATTCATTTTTCCTGCGGACTTTGTAGTCTTAGACATGGAGGAGGATAAGGAGGTTCCCATCATTGTAGGGAGACCTTTTCTAGCAACCGGGAGAACCTTAATCGACGTACAAAAAGGGAAATTGACTATGAGAGTCAATGACGAGCATGTTACTTTTAATGTGCTCAAAGCTATGAAGTACCCTTATTCGAAAGCGGATGATATGGAGGATGTTCGAAGTATATCACTCTATGATTATGCTTTAAAATTTAAATTAGATGATCAAGATGATTTATTGTCACATGTATTAACAAATGAAGTGTTGTCTGATGATGATGACCAGGTTCATGAATGTTTACAAGTCCTTAAAGGACCATCTACATTTTTCCGTAAACCGAAACCACTTGAGATGCCGGAGAAATCATTAGCGGAGAGGCCTTCCATTATAGAGCCGCCAATTTTAGACTTAAAACCTCTTCCGGATCATCTCACATATGCTTATCTAGGAGATAATGACACTTTGCCTATCATTGTTAACTCCAAATTACTTCCGGAACAATTTAATAAATTAATTAATTTATTAAAGCAATATAAGTTAGCTATAGGATGGACGATCGCAGATATTAAGGGAATAAGCCCTTCCCTTTGTATGCATAAAATACTCTTGGAGGAGTCTTTTAATGGATCGATAGAACATCAGCGTCGTCTAAGCCCGCCCATGAAGGAAGTCGTTAAAAAGGAAATTATCAAATGGCTAGATGCAGACATTATTTACCCTATCTCGGATAGTGCATGGGTTTCACCGGTGCACTGTGTCCCGAAGAAAGGAGGGATGACGGTAATAAAGAATGAGAGGGGTGAGATGCTATCCACTAGGACTATTACAGGGTGGCGCATTTGTATGGACTACAGGAAACTCAATAAAGCCACGAGAAAATATCACTTCCCTTTACCTTTCATTGACCAAGTCCTAGATAAGTTAGCAGGGAATGATTTTTTCTGTTTTCTAGATGGATACTCAGGTTATAATCAAATTACTGTAGACCCTGACGACCAAGAAAAAACTACCTTCACTTGTCCGTATGGGACTTTCGCATTTAGGAGGATGCCTTTTGGTTTGTGCAACGCACCGACCACCTTTCAACGATGTATGATTGACATTTTTCCTGATATTATGGATGATGATATTGAAATATTTATGGATGATTTCTCTATTTTTGGCAAATCATTTGAAGCTTGTTTAAATTGTCTAGAAAAGGTGCTTGCACGTTGTGTCGAAACCAATCTTGTTCTTAATTGGGAGAAATGTCACTTCATGGTACGTGAAGGGATTGTACTTGGTCACCATGTTTCTAAAAAGGGTTTGGGAGTAGATAAAGCAAAATTGGATGTGATTGAAAAGTTACCGCCACCAAAAAATTTGAAGATGTTACGGAGCTTCTTAGGTCACGCCGGATTTTATCGAAGATTTATTCAAGATTTTGCGAAAATTGCTAAACCATTGAGTGGTCTATTAGAAAAAGACGTGAAATTTTATTTTGGCGACGATTGCCTAAAAGCTTTTGATGAACTTAAAAATCGTTTGACTACTGCACCTATTATAGTTACTCTGGATTGGGAAGAACCTTTTGTCTTAATGTGTGATGCAAGCGATTATGCCGTGGGCGTTGTCTTGGGGCAAATGCGGGGGAAAGTTTTTCACACGATAGCTTATGCGAGTAAAACCCTTATTGATGCCCAAGTCAACTACACTACAACTGAGAAAGAATTATTAGCGGTAATTTTCGCATTTGAAAAATTCAGATCGTATCTTTTGTGTACAAAGGTGATAGTAAATACTGACCATGCAGCGATTCGTTATCTGATGGAGAAAAGAGACGCAAAACCTCATCTGATCCGATGGGTACTCCTCTTACAGGAGTTTGATGTAGAAATTAAAGATAGAAAAGGAACAGAAAATCCTGTTGCGGATCATTTGTCTAGGCTTGAGAATACATATCAGTCATTACATTCTGAAATCGATGAGAGATTTCCGGATGAGTGGTTGTTGGCTATATCTGAAAGTATAGCACCTTGGTATGCAGATTTTGTGAACTACTTAGTTAGTAATATTATACCTTCTGATTTGACCTATCATCAAAGAAAGAAATTTTTATATCAGGTGCGCTCATATTTATGGGATGAACCTTACTTGTTTAAGGTTGGAGCAGATGGTGTTGTGAGACGCTGCGTACCAGAGGAAGAAATGAATTTGATCTTAGAAAAGTGTCATAGTTCACCGTATGGAGGTCATTTCATGGGAACGAGAACGGCGATGAAAGTGTTAGAGGCCGGGTTTTATTGGCCTACTTTGTTTCGGGATTCCAACGTGTTTGTAAAACGGTGCGATAGGTGTCAACGAATTGGGAACATAGGTAAGACTGATGTGATGCCCATGAACATAATATTAGAAGTCGAATTATTTGATGTTTGGGGCATAGATTTTATGGGCCCATTCGTGAATTCTAACGGTAACATTTATATCCTTTTGGCCATCGACTACGTATCTAAGTGGATAGAAGCGATCGCCACAACGAAAAATGATGTCAAGGTTGTCCTGAATTTTCTGAAAAATTTCATATTCAATCGATTCGGGAAACCTAGAGCAATTATTAGCGATGGGGGGAGTCACTTTTGCAATACCCAATTCACGTCTCTGCTTAGAAAATACGGGGTAACACACAAAGTTGCACTAGCTTATCACCCCCAAACGAATGGGCTAGCTGAGTTGTAAAATAGGGAAATCAAGAAAATCCTAGAAAAGATAGTTAGCACTAATCGTAGAGACTGGTCTCAAAAACTTAACGACGCACTTTGGGCCTATCGCACGGCTTTTAAAACACCTCTTGGTCTGACCCCATATTGGCTAGTCTACGAAAAATCTTGTCACTTACCTTTGGAGCTAGAGCACCGTGCTTACTGGGCGATAAAGAAGATCAATTATGATTTCCAAGACGCGGGCAAGACGAGATTACTTCAATTAAATGAATTGGAGGAGATTAGAATGCACGCGTATGAAAATTCAAAAAATTATAAGGAGCGGACAAAGAAGTGGCACGACCGACATCTAAAGGAAAAACAGTTCGAGCCGGGACAATTAGTATTGTTATTCAACTCACGCTTAAAATTGTTTCCCGGGAAGCTTAAAACTCGGTGGTCGGGTCCGTTCAAGATTAAAACGGTGCACCCTTATGGTGCCGTGACTATTACTAATGAAAATGATGGTACGGAATTTAAAGTTAACGGTGAAAGATTGAAATTGTATATGAGAGGTGATGACGATCGGATGGTGTCATTCGTCACTTTAGTCTAACATGAACTCCGAGTGCGAGTCCTGCCGGGACATAAACTAAGGCGCTTACTGGGAGGCAACCCATTTTCTAGCTTTTGGTTTTTGTTCATTCCAATTATCCTATGTTATATTTGCGTGTGAAATCCTTTAATTTCATAAATTAAATATATAACAATATATTTATAAATTTTGTATGGTCTTAGTTGAGAAAATATGTTCCCCAACTTCATAGATTGCAGCGTGCCTGAACAATTCCGGATTATCCACATTTTGGATTAAATTTTAAAAAATAAAGTTATAACTTCGAAAACAACAGGTTATAACTCATTTTTTACTGTCTTTTTCTTCTACATAAGCCTAGTCTCCAAGTTCCGTCCGGTTCAACTGAACCGGCCCACTTTAACTAGACGCGTGGCTATTACTCTGCACGCCGGTTCGTCGAACCCATTTTCCCGGTTCAACATCATCGATGCACTAAAGCATCTCCGTTCGTAGAACCCTCCACACCGCCTAAACCCTACCGAGCGATTTCTCGCATCCCTGTGCACAAGACACTCTCGCGTGCGTTACCGCCGGCGATCGACGATCCCTATTGCGAAGGCGACATCCGACGATTCTCTTTCAACTGAACCGCTGCCCCTATTCATCTGTCTCGCTAAACCTAGCAGCCCGATCCCGTTCCTCCCAGGCGGAACCCAGGTGGCGCGATTCGCCTCTTCCGGCGGCCTCCACAAGCAGCGACCAACGTCGGCCACTACGTTTCCACATACGATTGCGGTATGCCTCATTATTCTCCATTCTACCTTTGTTTTCTCGTTTGCTCTCCGTTAGTGAGTGTGTTCTCCGCCCCTAGGCATGGCTCCCAAGAGTTCCAAAGGAAAAACAGTGGCTCATAAGTACACACGCTTTGTGAATGATGAGGCCAAGGAGCGATTCGAGTTGATGAAAACCCTACCAGTCATCTATGAGCGAGGATTTCAACTGGAATCAAATCATGGAGTAAAGTCTACGTTACGCAAATTGAAAAATTAGGTTGGACAACATTTTTCCACCCTCGCACTGAAGCTGTTTTACAGTGGGTTCATGAGTTCTATGCCAACGGACGTTTCCATACAAATGGCATAACTTCGGTGAGGGGGAAGGAAATCAATTTCTCAGCCGAAGCCATCAACGACTACTTCGATATACCCACAACGGCGGGGCATGATTATGAGACTATTAAGGCTAACACTTCTCATTTAGATGTTGGAAAAGCATTGTGCTTATCCTCCGAAATCGACTGGGCTAGTGCAGCAAAACATACTCTGAAATCATCACATTTTAGTCGCGAAGCCAAGGTATGGCTGCTCTTTGTTAACACAAGTCTCATGCCCACTAAGCATCAGAACCATGTATCCTTCGATCGCTCTTTCCTCATCTATTGCATCCTTATGGGTCACCCTGTTAATATCGACCGTATTATATTCAATCAAATATTACAAAAGTTCAAATTGTACGGCCGTCAACTTTGGTTCCCCACACTAATAACGACCTTTTGCCGTTATGCTGGAGTAAGCGTGGCAGCTTCGGATGTTTGCAATCAAGTTGGTCGACCCATCACACATGCAGTTATTTCATCGTATATTAAGGTTGCTTCAGATGATTCTCCAATAAAGACAAAATCAGCGGCTACTGCTTCAACAAGTAGAGTTACAAATTTTAAAAGTAAAAAGCCGGCTCCCGCCTCTCCTACTCAGCCACCTACTCCTGCACCTCCTTCCGCAAATCCACCTGATTGGCCAATTATCCTGAAGTACATACACGCTACAGCAAAACATCAGCGCTAGCTGCACCGTCATATAACAGCAGACTTAGATATCCTACATCATAATCAAGTTCAGCTCCTTCGTCATGCTAATATCCCAATAGAAAACATAGCCGTTCCAAAAACCTATGCGGATGAGGATGATGAAGAAGGCGATGACGCCGATGATGGTGAGGATGCAGATGAGGATGATGAAGAAGGTGATGACGCCGATGATGGTGAGGACGCGGATGAGGATGATGAGGAAGATGGAGATGATGCGAGCAATAGTGATGCAGCCTGATTTAATCTCAGCAGCCCAGTTTTTGTCTCTACCTAACATAGCAATATTTTCTGAATGCTTGTGTCACTCTTCATTCTACTTTGCATGAAATCTTATATGTTTTTATTTGGTTTATTATATTGAGACAACATCCTTTTGTGACAATTATGCTGATATTACCTTCCGGTACTAACAGGTTCACTACTATGTACCTGGTTATGCTATTTTTCATAACCCAATGCTGATGTATCATGATTCTATCAACTCTATTGCTTTACTAATTTCAATATTGCTGTTATGATAAGTGCGGTTAAACTGTTTTAAACTGTATTGATATCTAGTGGTGCTGCTACGTTAAGATACTTTAAAGTTTTTTGCTTTGATGAATGAATCCTCTATTTGCATTGTGATTTTGGTGCGGGACATTATCAATTTAATATTCTTACTCGTCGCTACACTTCCGTTACCAACATTCTTGCTATACAACTATGATGCTATATTCTATATCTCATATTGCTGTATGATCATGTGGTGCCCAATTTCCACTCTACCACTAACTTACAATATAGATTTCTAATCATGGGATTATAATTTTAACTGTTTGTATTATAACGTCTGAAATACTTTTCTAAATGTTCTTTTCAATTTAACAATTTTTGATGCTCATTCTACTATTCCCGGCTCATTTATTGGTATTCTTTACTAGGGCCTAGTAAAGGTTCAAGTTCGGGGGCACAGAGTCACGTTTCACTGTGTCTCCCATGACAAATTCCTTATGAAGTGTAGTTCATGAAGTTCTATATTTATTTTCTTTAAAAATAAAGCTATTCAAGTCTTCAATTTAATTTGTGCGATAGATGAGTCAATCCTACGAGTTCAGACTGAGAATTTGAATCTAGTAAGATTTACTAAAGTTCTCTTAAGAATTCTTTTTCACTATGCACTATAGTTCTTAAAAAAATTTACACCCTTTAAATTTTATTTAGGTGACTTCGGATCTTAATGGGAAGAGATTGAGCATGTACTAATTCAATGATAATAGCCAACATGTTGAGCGGACGTAGTTAACCTTCGCTTCCACATCACTCCTTACCGGGTGCTATCACCTATTACCTTTGAGCCTAAAGCCTTGGTTCTTTATTTCCTTATTCTTCCTTAACTTTGTATCTAGTAGGCCGACCAGTTATGGGTGTTATATAAAAAATATATATATATATCATAGTGATATGAGGCCTAAGTTTGCTCGCGCATACTTAGAATGATCCCAACTATGATGAAAAAAAAGTATCTTTATATCATAGTGATATGTGGCCCAAGTATGTTCATGCATATTTGGAATGATCCCAACTATGAAAAATATCAAAAAAAAAGTGTTATTGAAAATTAAACCCCATAATTTGGAGAGCCACTATGATGATTAATTCGGGAAATAGTCACCTACCAGTTCAAATTCATCAAGTCGTTTCATTTGGCCCCGGTTACTACCAAACTCATGTAGAGGTCATATCAAAGTCTTAGTCTACATTTGATCTATCCTATTGGTGACGAAGTTTATCAAAAATAAGTTGTAAGGGAAGTGGATACTTTTTAAGAACTTCACATCTAACACTTGAATTCTTAATTGAACTTTATATTATATCTGACTCATGGATTTGTAAGGTTTGAACTCTAAAAAATGAGCAATTTTATCACCAGTTAATGCGAATGACTTGAATGTATTTTATGTGACTTATAATGAAATGTAGGATGAATTGAATCTACACTTTCAAAAGCATTTGTCGTTTCCTGGTTTATCATGAATTACCTTTGCTAGGGACTAGCAAGAATTCAAGTATGGGGGGTGTGATAACTTCGCAAAAAGAAGTTATCTTGCATTTTAATTTAACCCTTTTTGTTTATGTTATATAATAATTATGAATGAAAATTATATATATTCAAATGAATTATTACTTGGAGTTTAAATCATTATTACGTCTAGTTTTGAATGTTTTTATGACAGGATATGTGAAGAAATCGAGTCAAGGATCGAATGCTAAGTGTTGTTGAATAAACTGGAATATGTTGTAACATAATCTGAAAAATGTTATAACATATCTGGCAGTTTTAAGAAGCAGAATTCCAGATTTAAAAAAAAAAGTTGCAACTTTTCTGCCGAAAAGTTGCAACTTGTCGGCGGTTACAGAATTTTCAGATCCGAAATATATTTGATTTCGGCGGTTACGGATGGAAATGAGGCATCTTTTCAGCAATTAAAACCTACCAAAAGTGGGCCCCGCCTAGAGAGAGAAAGGAGGAGATTTAAAAGGACATTTTCAGCCATTCTAAAAGGGACTTGGACGGGAGTTCTATTGCACCATTGTAGAGGAGGAGGAAGAGAAAACTGCTGGGAAAAACCAGTCCAGAATTTGCGTCCGGGCTGCAGTAAACGCTGTCAAATCAACGGAGAAGGGAAGATCTACTTGATTTACATCATGTTTAGTAAGATCTACCCTTTATTTTGCTTTTCTCCTTCAAGCATGAACTAATTCCGGCGATCTTGTGTTGTGAGAATACTATTTCTTTTGCAATGATGATGTTGTTTTAATTTTTCTTTGTGAATGTTTGGTGATTGATCGTTATCGTTCTTATGATCTTTATGTTGAAACCTCTGATCAAGGTTTCGTTTATCTACTACGCTTCATAATTCGAGAGATGAGTTACGTAAGGGTATCATAAGTTCAATATAGCGTTTGAAGGGAGAAAGAGATTTCCCCTTGGCGTTAGCAACATAGGTTTTTATTCATAATGCGGTTCTTTATGTCACTCGAGTTAGAGATGACAAAGGAGATAAGGAATTAGGGAGATCCGATATCGAGAGGTACGGTTGTCTAAATTAAAATCGTTGCACGATATTTCACCATGCATTTTTCACAAAGTTTTATTTATAAAAATCATTGCATTAGATTTAGGAAATCACAATACAAGATTATTTCTCATAACGGTTTGAAAAGTATTTTATTATAGATCTGCCATTAGTTTTAATTTAAAAAATTGTTTACCGATAATTTTTGCTCTCATAATCATTATTAAAAAAAATATTTGAATACCTTGGATTTAAAGAAAAGGCATAGCTGGTATTTGCGAGCGCTAAGTTTAACACCTCTCCGTGGGAACGATATTTAACTCACATTATATTACTTGAACCGGCACGTGCACTTGCGTACAAAATACGCAACCATTTTCGGGCGTATCAGTGACCCCATAGGCTCATATCGCGTTGGCAGTGAGACTAGATATTTGACCACTTTCAGATCACCATGGAAACACCAACAGTCTCTCACTTGATCTTGAACGTATCAAATAAAAGTCTCACAAACATTGAGTGGTATCTAGCAATACATCATTGCTACCCAAGCAATAAGAGTTCATAACTCAACAAGCATGTCTTGACCATTGTATCAGTATTTTCATGTCCCTTTGTCCCTTACATCCGGATAGAACTAGAAGCATGGACCGTATCACCCTCATAAATGTTCAATCCCAGTTTCCTGATCTAGAATAGACTGACAAAATTGGTTAGCTCAATATCATATATTGACTCGACCAAGCATGGCCATGCATTTCTCAGTCTCATTCCATCAAGGGGCCCATGGATGTAACTCCTGTCATAAAGGAGGACAAATCTCATATCTGCTCACACACAAACACCCAAATGATTCCTAACATACCCAATAACCACCCTTATCATCAACCTTTCTCAAGGAAGACTTTAGATGGTATCAAAGTACGCTCTTCCTCACTTGATGAATGTTGTGACTTCAGGTCAAAGGACCACAAACACCATTGTCACTTGAGACCTACTTGTGACACGTTCATATAACAATCCACAAAGTAGTCTCACGGTGGGTCTGTCCTGTACAACTTGTTCTTAACAAGTACCCATGTGATGACTTGATATCACAATATCATGACCTGTGAGAACCGGTCATCAGTCAACGCACATGCTAGTCTTATGGTCTCATCTTCACCCTAATTTCTAGGATGATACCTCGACCAGGGACCATTTAAGAATGAAGCTTCATTTTAAACATAGGCCCTCACATTCAAGTCACGTACTTGAATTCCTATGGAAGCAAACATTCTAAGGGCATTTATTATGTTAATTAGTCTATCATATAGAAACAATTGACATAATAAAAGAACTTGCCATAAATGTAAAATGAAAAACCATAGTACATATCACAATTCATCAAATGAATAAACAACCAACAAGCATACAATCCACAAGGCTCCCACTAAAGACGATCATTCAGGTATCTAATACCCATTGACTAACATGACCATCATGCTTCCTTTGCGCAAGAGGCTTTGTCAGTGGATCCGCTATGTTTTCTTCAGTCGGTACTCTGCAAATGCTCACATCTCCTCGATCGACAATCTCTCGAATAAGATGGAACCGCCGAAGTATGTGCTCGGAGCACTGATGAGATCTAGGTTCCTTAGCTTGGGCAATTGCAACGTTGTTGTCACAGTAGAGAACTACGGGATCAACAATGCTAGGAACTACATCTAGCTCGCCGATGAATTTCCTAATCCATACAGCCTCCTTCACCGCATTTGCTGCAGCAACATACTCGGCCTCAGTTGTAGAATCAGCAACTGTCTCTTGCTTGGAACTCTTCCAACTTACGGCTCCTCTATTAAGGCAAAATACAAAACCTGATTGGGACTTTGAATCATCCCCATCAGTTTGGAAGCTAGCATCCGTGTAACCATTTACACTGAGCTCTTCCTCTCCACCATACACCAAAAATAAACCCTTAGTCCTTCTCAAGTACTTCAGGATATTCTTGACGGCTATCTAGTGACCATCACCAGGATCAGACTGATACCTGCTCGTCATGCTCAAAGCATAAGAGACATCGGGTCGAGTGCATAACATTGCGTATATGATTGATCCAATTGCCGAAGCAAATTGAATTAACTTCATGCGGTCCTTATCTTCCAAAGATTTTGGACACTGGTCCTTAGAGAGACTCACACCATATGACATGGGTAAGAATCCTTTCTTGGACTCAAACATGTTGAACCGTTTCAACACCTTCTCAATGTATGTACTCGGGGTCAAACCCATCAACTTCTTTGATCTATCTCTATAGATCTTAATACCAAGTATATAAGTCGCTTCACCCAAATCCTTCATAGAAAAGCAGTCCCCTAGCCTGTTCTTAATAGCTTGCAGGGTCGGAATGTCATTCCCGATCAACAGTATGTCATCTACATACAATATCAGGAAGACAACAATGCTCCCACTAATCTTCTTGTAAACACAGGGCTCATCTTCGTTCTTGATGAAACCAAACTCTTTGATTTTCTCATTAAAACGCAGATTCCAACTTCGAGAAGCTTGTTTCAATCCATAAATGGATCGATTCAACTTGCATATTTTAGTGGCTTCATTTAGAGATACAAAACCCTCGGGTTGTGTCATGTATACTTCCTCAAGGAGGTTTCCATTAAGGAAAGTCGTTTTGACATCCATTTGCCAGATCTCGTAGTCATAATACGCAGCAATAGCAAGTAGAATTCTGATGGACTTGACCATGGTTACAGGGGAAAAGGTCTCATCATAGTCAACACCATGAATTTGCCTGAAACCTTTAGCCACCAGTCGGACTTTGAATGTTTGTACATTCCCATCCATGTCGGTCTTCTTCTTGAAGACCCACTTGCACCCTATGGGTCGTACTCCTTCAGGTGGTTCCACCAAGGTCCAAACTTGGTTTGTATACATGGAGTCCATTTCAGATTTCATGGCCTCAAGCCACTTCTCGGAGTCAGGTCCACACGTAGCCTCTTGATAGGTTGCAGGCTCATCTTCATGATCCATAAGCAACACATTACCTATTTGAGACACGAGAAATCCATATCTCTCAGGCTCAAATCTTGGTCTATCAGATCTACGTAGGACTTGTGTTTCTTGAGCAGGTTCTCCAGCTACAACAGATTGTAGTCCTTGCTCAGGTTCCAATTCGCGTTCATTCATTGTTTGTGGTTCTTGAACCTCCTCAAGTTCCACCTTTGCAGTCTTTCGGGATAAGAGCTCTTTCTCCAAAAAGACGTCAGTCCTTGCGACAAACACTTTGCCCTCGGACGGTAGGTAGAAGTAATACCCTTTGGTTTCCCTAGGATATCCCACAAGATAACACTTATCTGATTTGGGTTCCAGCTTGTCAGACATTTGACGTCGTACGTATGCCTCACAACCCTAAATCTTAATGAAAGACATACTAGGACGCTTCCCAGTCCATATCTCATATGGTGTCTTTTGAACCGTCTTCTTCGGAATGCGATTTAGTGTAAAAGCAGCAGTCTCTAGAGCAAAACCCCAAAAGGAAATGGGCAAATCTGCATGACTCATCATCGATCACACCATGTTTAACAGGGTACGATTCCTCCTCTCAAAAACACCATTATGTTGCTGTGTTCTGGGTGGGGTGAGCTGTGATATAATACCACACTCTTTCAGATGATCACGAAACTCCTGACTCAAATATTCGCCACCTCGATCAGATCAGAGTGCTTTTATCCTTTTCCCAATTGGTTCTCTACTTCATTCTTAAACTCTTTGAACTTTTCAAAGGTCTCGGATTTGTTCTTCATAAGAAACACGTATCCGTATCTACTAAAATCATCAGTAAATGTAACGAAGTAGTAGAACCCACCTCTAGCCATAGAACTCATGGGTCCGCACACATCACTATGTATGACACCCAAGAGATCATTTGCCCTCTCAGTATGACCAGTGAAAGGGGCTTTAGTCATTTTGCCTAATAAGCAAGACTCGCATCTCTCAAATGATTCATAATCAAATGAGTCCAATAGTCCCTCCATGGAGCTTGGATATGCGTTTCTCGTTTATATGGCCCAAACGACAATGCCAAAGGTATGTAGGATTCGAGTCATTTGTTCTTAGTCTTTTATTATTTTCTACATTATATATCGGAAGGTCTAAGTTCAGAACATATAAACCATTAAACAACTTGGCTACACCATAACAAACATCATTCATAAAAATCGAACAACAATTGTTCTTAATTATAAACGAAAAACCCTTCATGTCAAGACATGAAATGGATATAATGTTTCTAGTTATGACTGGAACAAAATAATAATTATCTAATTCTATTACAAGCCCAGTGGGCAAAGAAAGACAATAGACACCAACGGCGACGGCAGCAACTCTTGCTCCATTCCCGACGTGCAGGTCTACCTCCCCTTTACCCAGCATTCTTCTCCTTATCAGTTCCTGCACATTTGTACAAATGCGAGAACCACATCTGGTATCCAATACCCAAGATGAATGTGCAGAAAGGTTTGTCTCTATAACGTAAATACCTGAAGTGGAAGTCACACTTCCCTTCTTCTTCTACAGATCCTCAATGTAGAGGGGACAGTTCCGCCTCCAATGCCCTGCCTTACCGCAATGGTGGCACTTTCCTTCTTTCGCCAGACCTTTCCTTTTCAGTGCAGAAGACTTGGGATCAAGAGGAGAATTAGATCCAATCTTCGTCTTCTTGGATCCCTTGGCCTTGCCCTTTCCCTTATGCACCATCAATATGGGGCTGGCAGGCTTGGCCTTCTTCATGTTGTTCTCGGCAGTTCTCAACATGTCAAGGAGCTCGGGCAGTGTCTTTTCTATTTCATTCATATTATAGTTCAAGACGAACTGCTCATAACTGTCCGGCAACGATTGCAGGATCAGATCTGTGGCCAACTCTTGGCCCATTGGAAAACCCAGTTTTTCAAGGTTCTCTATATGCCCAATCATTTTGAGTACGTGAGTCCCTACTGAGTCTCAAGCTCCCATTTTGCACCGAAATAATGTCTTGGATATGTCAAACCTCTCTTGCCGGGCTTGCCCCTCAAATATTTTCTTGAGGTGCCCGATTATCTCATAACCACACATGCTCTCGTGTTGCTTCTGAAGCTCAGAGGACATGGTAGCAAGCATGAGGCATTCCATATCCAAGGTATCATCCTGATACTTCTTGTAAGCATCTTTATCTGCTCTCGGAGCATTCCCGGTCGGCTCTGCAGGGGCTGCCCCTTCCAAGACATAGAGCTTGCGCTCTTGCCTGAGAATAATTCTCAGGTTCCTGTACCAGTCGAGGAAGTTCATCCCATTGAGCTTGTCCTTCTCAAGGATGGCTCTCAGGGACAATGTGGAGTGTGATGTATTTGCCATAGAAATTCTACAATAAATTTGTAAAAGATTTTCAGTACTATATTTTAAAATACATCTTATTTTACTAAGGACTTTAATTAAATACTCCCACTATTTTAATCAAATCGATAACCCTTAATTTCGATTTGGAGAGTTTATGCGAGCTACTCTCTTAGTGGACAAGATCCGTATTTCACCAACATAACGAGTCCGCTTTGGCGTTTCTCTCGCAATGTGGTTATTTAGGTAGATAACACTTGTCAATTGCATCACTATGCAACTCTTGTATGGTTGGTGAATAACTCTTTATTCGCATCCATCATATGGTGCATGCCAACCCTATGCCTCTAGGCACTCAACCTTTGAGGTCACCTAGTTAAGATAGACCCAATGTCGATAGTGGGATATCAAAATTATCCGCTCGCACCCTTACCAATATAGATTAATGCACCTTGCTTTGGCAAGCCCACACTTCATCGATCGAGGCAGGAAGAGTGTCATCCATCGGAAGGCATCCAAATGCTTAATATTGGATTAAGGGATTTTAAGATACAATCGATGAACATTTCATCGTGATTAACATTTAATCACTGTGCACATTCACAAAATTGAAATACAACATTTCAAACCAAATAGCGTCCCCAATGTGCACAAAATAAAATTATCAACGCTTGATAGAAAGGGCTAAATCTGAGCCTTTAGAACACTTATAAATCTCCAGATTTACATGCATTTGACACAGGCAAAACAACTCCACTTATGCAGTAGACAAGCTTGTCTCTCATCGTTAGATTCAAAATCTAAGACGCTTGGTTTCACAAACCAATTAGAGGGACGGTTACTGCTAAGGAGACACAATTTCTGAAACAATGAAATCGCCAGTTCCTTATAACTGTTTAGGGTTGTTCTAGTTATTTATTCCGCTGCGCATATATGATATGTTGTATTATCATTTCTGAAATGGTATGTAGAAAACCCAACAGTGGTATCAGAGAGAGGTTGAGCAATCTAATGCGTGCAAATTTAGAAATTTAGAAGCGTTCTAAATGTATAGATTTCTTGCTGGAATATTATTTTGATGTAATATAAGTAGTCAGGGATCTGCACCTCTGTAGTAGTCCACACGAGCACTGGAGAACCCTAGCCTCTTGTCACACAAAAGCTAGGTCGGAGAAGAACTGTCCTCTACGTCTTCCATGGACTGCTAGGTCCGATTACAGGAAGAGGCGACAGCGGCGGCTGGATCGGCCGGTCAGAACAGGAGGAACTCTTCAGTCGCTCTCGCTTTTCTTTTCAAAGACAGATCGCATTCCAATAGATCGATCTCATTTAGGTCAAAATAATCGTGTTCTTTTATATCCCCCCCCAGCGAATACAGCGTTCGATGAATTGGCTAGTGTTTGTCGAACGCGCTTCGACGAACCGTTCGACGAACGCGCTACGCTAGTCGTTCGTCGACTGTAGTATACTAGCCGTTCGTCGAACGCAGTATACTAGCCATTCATCGAACGCAGTATACTAGCCGTTCGTCGAACGCTGTATACTAGCCGTTCGTCGAACGCAGTATAACAGTCATTCGACGAACGCGCTACGCTAGCCGTTCGTCGAATGCAGTATACTAGCCGTTCGTCGAACGCAGTATACTAGTCGTTCGTCGAACGCGCTACGCTAGCCGTTCGTCGAACGCATTATAACAGTCGTTCGACTAAGTCGCGCAGGATTGGCCTAATTTCACGAGAAATCTCAAGAATTTTATTTCTCGAGAAATCCCTGGAAATTAATTTCTTGAGAAATCCCAAGGATTTAATTTCTCGAGAAATCCCAATGCAGGAATAGAACTTCTCGAGAAATACCAAACCTTAAAATTGACATCTCGAGAAAAACCCAAGCCAACATAATTTTTCCTCCAACTTCTCAAGACACTCTTGTGTGTGACCCCATAGGCTCATATCGCGTTGGCAGTGAGACTAGATATTTGACCACTTCCAGATCACTATGGAAACACCAACAGTCTCCCACTTGATCTTGAACTTATCAAATAAAAGTCTCACAAACAATGAGCGGTATCTAGTAATACATCATTGTTACCCAAGCAATAAGAGTTCATAACTCAACAAGCCTGTCTTGACCAATGTATCAGTGTTGTCATGTCCCCTTGTCCCATACATCCGGATAGAACTAGAGGCATGGACCGTATCACCCTCATAAATGTTCAATCCCAATTTCATGATCTAGAATAGACTGGCAAAATTGGTGAGCTCAATATCATATATTGACTCGACCAAGCATGGTCATGCATTTCTCAGTCTCATTCCATCAAGGGGGCCATGAATGTAACTCATGTCGTAAAGGAGGACAAATCCCATATCTGCTCACACACAAACACCCAAATGATTCCTAACATACCCAATAACCTCCCTCTGATACCACTGTTGGGTTTTCTGCATACCATTTCAGAAATGATAATACAACATATCATATATGTGCAGTGGAATAAATAACTAGAACAACCCTAAACAGTTATAAGGAACTTGTGATTTCACTGATTCAAGAAGTAAAACAATAACCACAACATTTGCAGAGATTATACCTGAAGGGGGTTGAGTCTATATGTTGGGGAAATGATTTATCTTAACCCCTAGAAATGAGTAGAAAATGAGTTCTCATAGTGAAAAATTAGTTTAAGTAAATTTGCGTCGAATAGTAATCGACGCAGCGTCGAAGTGTAGTCGACGTACCTCTCAAAATGAGTCGAAGTAACTCTAAACAGAATTCGACGTAACCGTAATCGACGTAACTCTGATTTCTAATCGACGCACATCGATTTCTATGACATTCAAAAACGCGCCAGATCTCTTTCCTTTCTTTCTGTAGATCTGAATTTATGGAATTATATTATTCTCTTATAGCCGTTCAGAATTAAATCTTTCCTTCTAATTGACTCTTGGCTAATTTGATTAAGATTATTATGGATGCATGTTATTTGAAAATTGAATGACTTCTTTCCTTCTACAGAAATATTAATTATGGAAGATTTCTCTCTTACCATTTCTCTGTGGGCTAATTGATTATTCTCCTATAGCAATATTTTTGAATAACCAGAGCTATAAATACACAAGGAGGTCGGCAAAGAAAAACAACAAGTGATCCACTCCATTTCTGAAAAAGAGGAAAAGCTCCCAAAAGAGAAGAAAGAGAAAATTGAGAAAAATGAAAAAGTGCTGCAGCAAGAAAAAGCCTTCTTCTTCTTCTTCTTCCTTCTGAAGTCATACTGCTGCAAATTTCTGAAAGCTCTCACTGAAAGAGAGAAAGACCTACAATCTCCTTCTCACTATAGAAGAGAGAATACATTCACTATACTTGTGCTTCTAATCTTCTTGCTAGGAAGAAATTTCCTTCTTGCATAAATTGTTTCTTATTCTTGTTTTTCTTCTTGTTCTTATTCTTCTTCTTCTTCTCATTCTTATCCTTATTTCAATTTCAATAATGTAAAAGAGTTTTAAGAATCTCTCTTCAAAAGATTCAGTTGTAGTGGTTCTAAGAGTCTCCTTATCAAAAGACTCAGACTGGTTCTAAGAGCCTCCTTATCAAAAGACTCAGTACAAGATAGTGAATTCCTACCAAGGGGGGTAGAAGAGTGGACTACCCAAAGTTTGGGGAACCACTATATTTCTTTGTGTTGTGCTGTGTTTTTCTTTTTGCTATTTCTTTCTTTATTTGCTTAATTCTTGCTGGTGTGTGGGAAGCCTAAAATTGTGAGAATATATATATATATATATTTAGTTGTTAACTTTGCACAAAATATTTTTAATTCTCAAATCACCCCCTCTAGAGAATTCTAGTGAGGTTAACTGTGCACTTTCACTATACTCAACCGAGGTGCTCCAATGTCAGATTCAAGATGGTACGACTGAGTTCCTTGCACATAAATAGATCTGCACCTCTATAGTAGTCCACACTAGCACTGGAGAACCCTAGCCTCTTGTCACAAAAAAGCTAGGTCGGAGAAGAACAGTCCTCTACGTCTTCCACGGAATGCTAGGTCCGATTACAGGAAGAGGCGACAACGGCGGCGAGATCGACCGGTCAGCATAGGCGGAACTCTTCCGTCGCTCTCGCTTTTCTTTTCAAAGACAGATCGCATACCAATAGATCGATCTCACTTAGGTCAAAAGAATCGTATTCATTTATACCCCCCCCCCTCCAGCGAATACAACGTTCGACGAATTGGCTAGCGTTCGTCGAACGCGCTTCGATGAACCATTCGACGAACGTGCTACGCTAGCCATTCATCGAACGCAGTATACTAGCCGTTTGTCGAACGCAGCATACTAGCTGTTCGTCGAACGCAGATACTAGCCATTCGTCGAACGCAGCATACTAGCCGTTCGTCGAACGCAGTAAAAAAAACCATTCGACGAATGCGCTACACTAGCCGTTCGTCGAACGCAGTATACTAGTCGTTCGTCGAACAAAGTATACTAGCCGTTCGTCGAACGCGCTACGCTAGCCGTTCGTCGAACGCAGTATAACAGCCGTTCGACTAAGTCGCGCAGGATTGGCCTGATTTCACGAGAAATCTCATGGATTTAATTTCTCGAGAAATCCCTGTAAATTAATTTCTCGAGAAATCCCAAGGATTTAATTTCTCGAGAAATCCCAATGCAGGAATAGAACTTCTCAAGAAATACCAAACCTTAAAATTGACTTCTCGAGAAAAACTCAAGCCAACATAATTCTTCCTCCAACTTCTCAAGACACTCTTGTGTGTGACCCCATAGGCTCATATCGCGTTGGCAGTGAGACTAGATATTTGACCACTTCCAGATCACCATGGAAACACCAACTGTTGGGTATATTGTCCTCAATATAACCTTGATTTGAAGAGGCATCACTCTTAATGCTAAGGACATATTGTATTTAACAAAGCTATACTTGTGAAGGATTTACAGGCACTGGTGACTCAAAAGGAATGGCCAAACATGACCCTAGATAAGAAGAAATCATCCACAAGGAGATGAAGATCTGTCTCAGCATAACCGCTGAGACGATGGGCCAGAACCGCTGAGACGAGGAGCCGTCTCAGCGGATCCACTGAGAAGAAGACTGGAGCAACCGCTGAGAAGGGAACTGGAGCTGCCGCTGAGACTGGAAGCCGTCTCATCCCAACCGCTGAGACTGGATGCTGTCTCAGCCCAACCGCTGAGACAGATCCAAATGTTTTGACGGAATCTGCTTTTGGCGCAAATGATATTTAAGAGGGAAAAGCAAGTCCAATTAGCCCCATACTGTGTCAGGAGGATCGATATAGCCGTTGAAGCCGTCTGGGGGTATAAAAGAAGATGTTAGGGCACATCAAGACGCACTGTTCTATTGAGAAGCTTTTGCTACACGCCGCAATCGAGCATTCGCGATTCAGCCAGTTGAAGTCGTTCTCTACAGCTGAAGTTAATCTTCTAAGGGAGATTAGTTAGCTCTTCCTGTACAAACTCAAGAAGGGCAAGTTGATCTTCTGCTTTGTTGAAGGAGAAGATCAAGGGGATACAAATCTGAAGCTATTGTTTTCAGATCTGAAGAAAGGATTCAGAAGACCTAAGAGTAAATCATTTGTCCTCTGTGTTCAACTCAAACTCTATTATATCTTTGTAAGGCATTGTTGCCTGAGTAAAATGCTGTTGAGCCTGTGTGTAAAGCTGTGTTGACAGCTTGAGTGGTAGGACATCTTGATAGGTCCGAGGTAGGAAATCTGTGGGATTTCTGAGTGGTAGGAGTTCATAACTCTGAGCTGTAGGGCTGTTGAGCCTGAGGTGTAGGGCCGTTGAGCCTGAGGTGTAGGGTTGTTGAGCCTGGGGTGTAGGGCTGTTGAGCCTGAGGTGTAGGGCTGCTGAGCCTGAGTGTAGGGCTGCTGTGCCTGAGGTAGGATCACTCTGGATCTGAGAAGTTCTGAGGAACTTGTGGTGTAAGCTCAAGGCGCCAAGTTTGGAGTTTGTGGCCTTGTCTAACACACTGTTAGAAAGGTGAAGGGGGAAAGATGACTACTCAAGACACCCTGTCTTGAGGAACCTCTATACATCCTTGTGTGCTTTCTGTGCTTGTATTTTCTGCAGCTAGAAACCTTAGGTTTAAATAAAGAAAATAAGTAGAACCTATTCACCCCCCCCCTCTAGGTATTATTGACTACACCTATATAAACTATCAAGTGGTATCAGAGGTAGGTTGATCAAAAAGACTTAAAAGTCTGATCAGATCCTATACAGGAGTAGTCAAATCTGAAATCTAATGGCCAACAGTGCAATGAAGAAGGAGTTGGGGTCAATGAAGTTGCCCATATGCTCCAAAGAAAACTTTGGGATATGGAAGCAAAGGGTAAGGCTATTCATGGAAGCATCAGACCCAAGGATCTTTTTGACTGTCAAAAATGGTCCTTATACCTTTGAGAAAGTCTCCACTATTGACCCTACTAGAAAAGTACTTAAGGTATTTTCTGAACTGACCAATGATGAGATAGCACTGTACACTATGGACAAGAGAGCCCAAAACATAATAGTAAATGGCATTGATGACACTACATTTCAGAACTTGGTACACTGCCAAACTGCCAAGGAAATGTGGGACACATTGGTTGTCTATATGGAGGGAACATCTGAAGTAAGGGATGATAGAAAGTCACTCCTCAATCAGGAGTATGAAGCCTTCAGACAGCTGGGCCAGGAGAATATCTCCATGTGCTATGAAAGGTTCTTTAGGATTGTAAATGAACTAAGAACCTATGGAAGGGTGTTCACATATTATGAACTCAATGATAAGTTCCTTAGATCTCTAACTAGAGAATGGGACACTAAAATCTGTGCAATCAGGGAAGGGGCAAGACTTGGAGAAACCCCCACCCATACACTGTTTGGGAAACTGCTCTCATATGAGATGCAGCTTTCTGCAAGAAAGGAGGAGGACTGTTCCTCCAGGGCTCACACAAGGGAGAGATCTGTTGCTCTCAAAGCTGAAAGCTCTAAGAAGAACAAGGCTAGAGGGCAGTCACCTCCAAGGAAGGCTGCTGAATCTGAGAAATCTGAGAGCAGCAAATCTGACAGCTCCTCTTCTGATGAGGAGTTTGCTGCCTTCACAAGGCAGTTCAAGAAGATGATCAAGAGGAAACAATGGAAGAACAAACCTTCTTCTCTTCTCATCCCAAGAAGGATCATTATAGATCTGAGAGGCAACATCCCAAAGGGGACAGGTATGACTCTAAAACTAGTAAACATGTTTCAACTAACATAATTTGCTATTGTTGTAGTATGCCTGGACATGTCATTGCTGACTGTCCAGTCAAGAGAAAGGAAAGAGGTGACAAGAAGCCTCATCACCGGAAGGAGAGGAAGGGAGAAAAATCCTTCCTAGCTAAGAAAAGCAAGAGCTGGAGTGAGTCTGAATCTTCATCTTCAGATTCAGATGGTGAGGAGGAAGCCTACTTGGGGCTGTTTGCTGATCAGGAGGAAGAAGACTATCCTGCTACCAGGATGGGAATCAGGGCCCCTCTATCACATTCAGATAGTGATGAAGAGGAGGATGAGGTCACTCTAGATGACAATGGGCTGATGGCTATAACTGAAGATGAGGACAGCCACAGCAATTCAGAACATGAGCAGGTATTGGTACACTGCATTTCTTCTTCTTCTGATTATGAAAAAAATTCAGAATCTGAATCTCCTCCATCTAAAGTTGGAGGTAGGGCTGATATCGAGTCGAGTTCGAGCGATTTTGGCTCGGCTCGAAATCGAAATTTTCGAGTCGAACTCGGCTCGAAATCGAAATCGATTTCGAGTCGACTCGACTCGACTCGAAATGGCTCGATTCCGAGCTGGCTCGAAATCGAATTGAGCTGATTCAAAATCGAATCAAGCTGGCTCGAAATTAAACATTTTTTCTCTTTATTCGTAATTGGCTCAAAATTAAATTGGAAAATATCTAAATTTAGCAAATGAAACAATTAAAACCTTAAATATTTTTATTTAGGTTTAAAATTTAGTGTTTTTAATTTTAAAATAATAACATAAATAATATTTTTAATTAATTCGAGTTGATTCAAATTATATTTTGAGGGATTCAGGGCTGACTCGAAATCAGATTCGAGTCAAATTGAATCGACTCAAATTGAGTCGAATCAATTGTAACCGATTCCGATTCGGCTCAATATTCGAGCGATTTCCGAGCGACTTTCGAGTTTCGAATATTATGCTCAGCCTTAGTTGGAGGTGAATCATATTCTGAGGAGGATGTCAATCAATTGATTGATGAATATGGTGCACTCCTGGAAGCTCTGAAAAAGAGCAAAAAGCTAGCCAAGAGGCAAGCCCAAGAAATTGCTTCCCTAAAGCAATCAAAATCTGAGTGCATTGATCATGCTACCCAGCTAGCTCTAATGAGCAAGGAGATTGGCAAGCTAAGGGGAATGCCAATCATCCATGTGGGAACCATAAGCCATAAGAACAAGATCATTAAGGATGTTGAAGAAAAACTTCTCAAGGAGAGGATGCTGGTGGCTAAGTTCTCCAAGCCCAAGACAGTGCTGCCTATAATTGACACCTTCAACTCCCATGACATGAGAGGTGTTGGTTTCAACAAAGAGGCAGCTACTAGCAACACTAAGGTAAAGGTCAAGGACTCAAAAGAATCTAAGACCTCCTTTGTGAAGGTCTTGATGCCCTCAAACAAGTATGACCAAGAAAGCATTCATGGTCACTTACTAAATGGAAGTTCCTATAACTTGAGCAAGAATGCTCACAGTTATGGAAATAGAAAGGGCATGAGATTGAGTGCAATGAAAGCTCCACATGAGGAAATACAAATGGTCCAACCTAGACCATTTGTGTTTGGTGTCTCAGCACCTTCACTCAAGAACATGGAAGCAAGCTCTTCCAAATCTGCTTCAGCAAAAAGCAAGACTGCTGTCAAATCTGTTGACAAGACCTGCTGCCTAGTGTCTGATTCCATCAGATCTTGTATGACTGCCAAGTCAATGCAAACTGAGTCCATCAGAACAAAGAGCAGCAAGACTGTCCACAGATTATCCTTCAGTCAGATTATTGCTGAAAGAAATAGGAAGAATGCTGATATCCCTTCTGCTGAACATGTACAAAGTGCTGTACCAATTCAAAAAATTGTTCAAAAAAGGAGATACAATATTCATGATTGTTGGTGCTGTGGCAAGGTGGGACACTTTACAATTGATTGTTGGCACAACCCCAATGTGCCAAAGGCAAGGATTGAACCTCAAGCCAAACCAGCCCTCTCTAGGAATATTCCCTATGGTGTTAACATGAACCTAGGACCCAAAGTCAGATGGGGTCCTAAGGTACATTAAATTTTGTGTTGCAGGTTAGTTCAAGTACCAGTTTCAACCAAATATGGTACTTGGACAGTGGGTGCTCAAGGCACATGACAGGAACTAAGAATCTTCTAAAGGATTACCATCCAGTGAAGAATGGACCCAAAGTTATCTTTGGTGGTTCTGAAAAGGGAGTCACCAAGGGATATGGTATGATTTCCAATGGCATAGTCTCAATCACAAGGGTAGCTTATGTTGAAGGGTTGCAACACAACCTTGCAAGCATAAGCCAACTATGTGACTTAGGCTATGTCATTGAATTCCACAATGACAAGTGCTTGATCAAAAAGTTTAATGACTTGGAGACCATTCTCTCAGGCACTAGAAGTGGAAATGTTTATTGCTTAGACTTCATTTGCAATTATTCTATCTCCTCTGTGTGTCTTGTAGCTAATGAAAGTGAGTCACTTTGTGTCCAATGGCACAAGAGACTTGCCCACATTAACTATAAGACAATGTATAGATTATTTTCTAAAGACCTTGTTAGAAATAGTCCTAAACTAAAATGTGTTAAAAGTTGTCCCTGTCATGCTTGCCAAATGGGTAAGCAAACTAGGGCCACCTTTAAAAGTATTGGCTCCAAGGATACTGAAAGGTGTTTATACCTATTGCACATGGACTTGTTTGGTCCTTTGCCAATTCAGAGCCTAGGTGGGAAGTTGTATACTTTGGTAATTGTAGATGATCATTCAAAGTATACATGGGTATTCTTCCTTAAGAAGAAGTCAGATACCCTACATGTCTTTATAAATTATGTCAAGGCTACTCAGAATGATCTACTATGTAATGTGGTCAGGACTAGAACTGACCATGGTACAGAATTTCAATCTGAAGCCATGACAAAATTTTGTCAAGAATTTGGTATCACCCAAGAGTTTTCCTCCCCAAGGACTCCACAGCAAAATGGTGTGGCTGAGAGGAGGAATAGGACCTTGATAGAAGATGGGAGAACATTGCTTAGTGACTCCTCACTCCCAGAATATTTCTGGGCTGAGGCAGTCAATACAACCTGTTATGTTCTCAATAGAGCCTCCATTAATAAGGTCCTTGGAAAAACCCCTTATGAGATTCTGAAAGGCAAACAACCTACAATTTCCTACTTTAGAATCTTTGGTTGCAAATGCTACATTCTAAATAATGAAAAATCTCAATTAACAAAGTTTGCAGAAAAATGCAATGTGGGGGTTCTTGTTGGATATAGCTCACATAGTAGAGCTTATAGAGTTTATAACAAGAAAATCCATGTTGTAGAAGAATCTATGCATGTTGTATTTGATGAGACCAGCCTTCTCTACAAAGAATGGTCTAGTTCTTCTATTGTGACAGGAAATGAAGAAGGGATGCATGAGCTGACTATCCAAGACAAGCCCAGCTGCAGCAAAACACAAACAACTGCTGCAATTCCTGAAGAAGAAGAGGTACAAGATGAAGTCATAGCTGAACCAATGGAACAAACACAGCCACCAGAGGACCCTCTTCCTGCTGCTGCAAGGCACCTGAGAGATCATCCAAGAGAGCTAATAATTGGGGATCATACCCAAGGCATATTGACAAGAAGCAGAGCTCATAATGAAGCACTTTTCTTGAGCTTCCTATCTCAAATGGAGCCCAAGAAGTTTGAAGAGGCCAATCAAGACACATTCTGGATTGAAGCAATGCAAGAAGAGCTCCTACAATTCAAGAGATGCAAAGTATGGAAGCTGGTGCCAAGACCTCAGGGACACAATGTGATTGGGACTAAATGGGTATACAGGAACATGCTTGATGAGAATGGTACAATCATCAAGAACAAGGCCAGATTTGTAGCCAAAGGATACAGGAAAGAGGAAGGTATAGACTTTGATCAAACTTTTGCACCAGTTGCAAGGTTGGAAGCAATTAGGCTATTCCTGGCCTATTCTGCTCACAAGGGGTTCAAAGTCTACCAGATGGATGTCAAATCCGCATTTCTAAATGGAGACTTGAAGGAAGAGGTATATGTTGAACAACCCTCAGGTTTTGTGCATCCAACCCTAACTTCTCATGTTTATCTTCTTAGGAAAGCACTATATGGTCTCAAGCAAGCTCCAAGAGATTGGTATGAGACTTTGTCCAACTTTCTCCTCAAGAACAAGTTCATGAGGGGAAAGGTTGATAGCACATTGTTTCTTAGGGAAACAAGGGGCAAGTGTCTCTTAGTCCAAATCTATGTTGATGACATAATCTTTGGGTCTACTGATGACAACCTCTGCAAGAGATTTGCCAATCTAATGCAGGGGGAGTTTGAAATGAGCAGTATGAGTGAGCTCAAATATTTCCTTGGGCTCCAAGTGAAACAGTCTGATGATGGAATATTCATCTCCCAGACCAAGTACACTAAGGAGCTCATCAAGAAATTTGGGATGGAATCAGCCTCCACCATGAGAACACCCATGGGGTCTAATGTATCATTAGACAAGGATGAAAAGGGAAAGGCCTTTGATGAGTCCATGTACAGATGTATCATTGGATCCCTATTGTACTTGACTGCTAGTAGGCCAGACATTATGTATGCTACATGTGTTTGTGCTAGGTATCAAGCTTGTCCTAAGGAATCTCACTACACCTCTGTGAAGAGGATATTGAGATACCTTAAGGGCAGCTTGCATCTTGGCCTTTGGTACCCTAAGAACAATGACTTTGAACTAACAGGCTTTTCAGATGCAGATTTTGCAGGTTGCAAGGAAGACAGGAAGAGTACAAGTGGTGCTTGTCAATTCCTAGGGAGAAGATTGATATCTTGGAGCAGCAAGAAACAAACCAGTGTGGCAATATCCACAACTGAGTCTGAGTACATTGCTGCAGGTAGCTGTTGTGCACAACTCCTTTGGACACAGCATCAGTTGGAGGATTACAACCTCAAGGTAAGGGAATCTCCTTTGTATTGTGATTCATCCAGTGCGATATCTATTGCTAAAAATCCTGTCTCTCATAGCAGGACTAAGCATATAGAGATTAGATATCATTTTATTAGAGAACATGTAGAGTGTAAAGACATCTGTCTTGAATTTGTCCCCACTGACAAACAAGTAGCTGATATCTTTACAAAGCCACTGGATGAATCCAAATTCAATGCTTTCAAAATTGATCTTGGCATGCTTAGTGTAGAATAGTTGTAAATGTATGAGTAATGGCTATCACTATTGTTGATTATGAATGGTAAATTAACAAACTTTACATTACTGTACACTCAACTTAGTGACATGACTAGGACCCATCTTAAGCCAAAACATCTACATTAGGTCTAAACCCTATGATCAGCTAAAATGCAGGAGTATGTTCAGCTGAATCAGCTGAGAAAAATCCCAGCTGAACCGCTGAGATGAGCAAACTGTCCCAGCGGTTGACAGTTCACTGTCCCAGCGGCCTAGGTCTCCGTCTCAGCGGAACCGCTGAGACGGGGTATGTTCAATATGACATCTGTTAATTAACCCAGAAATCCTTGAAACAATAAGGTAATTAAGTCTAAAAACCTAGGGTTAATAAAATCGAAACTAAAAATCTATAAATAGACACAATGTAACCTAAAACAAACCACAAAGCCAAACCCTTAGCCGTCGAGACGATTCATCTTCTCTCCCGTCTCAGCGCATCGATTCTCTGCTTCCATGGCGCCAAAAAGCTTGAAAGATCTCCTGGAGGGCTATGAAATAGTAAGAAATGGATTCTCTCATGCCTCTGAAGAAATACGACAAGTGATTCATCTAATGGAAGCTCAAGGTCTGGAGCACATGTTGTCTGAACCATGCTGCATTCTCAAAGCTGAAGTTCTGGAATGGTTCAACCATGTCAAACTGTCTCCATCCAAAACCATCCTGATGTCCAAGATAGGATGTGAGAAGATAAAGATTACTGCTAAAAGGTTGGAGAAGGGGCTAAAATTAACTCCATGCAGTAAAACTGAAGAGGAATGGATATCTGAAAAGGACAAGCAGACTGCCCTAAAGTTGACAGGATACAGTGAAAGTAAGACCAGTTGTCTAAGAAGGAAGTTCTTCAATCAATAGAGGAAGCTGTTGTCTGATATTGTGGGCAAAGCTATCCTATGCAAGCCTGGTTCACATGACACTGCCTCACAGTTCATGTTTGAATTAATGACAAGGATAATTCTGTCCAAGAGAACCTCCTGGGGAGAAGTTATCTTTCAAAGGATAAAGGAATCTCTACAAGCCCCCAATATGGGAAGAATACAATCTCTGTACCTACAGAATAGTTATTCAGAAACCTTTGCAAACTCAAAGGGGTCAAATCTCCATTATCTGAAAAGAATGGACATTAAGACTCTGGATAGATTCTCCATAGTGCTCCCTATGAGCCTGCCATCTGTGGCAAAGGAAAAGAAGAAAGATAAATCTTAGCACAAATCAAACTCATCCTCAAAGTCAGCTGGATCTGAAAATAAAGATAGTCATGGGTCTGATCATAGATCTGCCAGCAACCCAATGAACATTGATAATGAAGAGGTCCCCAGAACAAATGAGGAGCCCCAAGGAAGTGTTGTGCCCAATCCTGAGCCAACCCAGATGAATGATAATCCAGCTGTTCATAATGATGAAGATGAATTTCCCAACTCACCTATCCATGGTAAATTAGGATTTCAGTTAGGCCTCTTTCCTCTATCAATAGTATAGTCTAGGTGTCTAATTCATCAATCATTTTTTAGGTGACCTTAGACAAAACTCTCCTCCTAAGGATGCCCCAAGTGAGGGGGAGCATAGCCCAGCCTATGAAGGAGAAAGTGGGTATGCTAGTGGGGGAGAACATCAACAGGAATTGGTATCACCCAATGCCCCATCTGAGGCGGAGCAGATCCCTGATAATGAGAGGGCTAATGCTCAAAGTGGAGCTGAAATGATGGTTGAAAAGGATTTAGCCCAGGAAAGGCCAGTTGTAGCTCTGGACACATCTGACCTGTTAAACTCAATCCAAACAATGATTGAGGGTCAGATGTTGTCTATGAAAGAGATTGTTGCTGAAAAGGTTTATGATGTATCTACCCAGATAAGGAATGAACTGCATACAACAAGAGCTGCATTGACTCAGGAGATTCAGGCCAGTGAGCAAAGAATGGAGTCAAGAGTGGCTGAAGTGAGAACTGAAATGAATGCCCAGGTTAATGATGTCAAAACTGCATCAGATCATATCCTTATGCAGATGACAAGATGGCTTGAAATGGCCAAAAATACTGTTGCTGCCCAGCACACAGTTCTGAAGAATATTGCAGACCATCAAGGGGATTCCACAAAGTACATCACATATGTAAAGAATCGTCTGTTCAAAAATGAGAATGTCTGGGAAAAAGCTGTTGCCGGAATGACACAAGTGGTCAACACATCAAGCAGCCAAGTCAAGTCCCACATTGACAAGGCAAAGGAATATATTTTGGATGATGTGGACAGCTCCTTACAAACTCTCTCTCAATCCATAGTGGATCAATACTCTGAAATAGAGAAGAAGATAGTGGAACACAACAAAGAAGGGGAAGAGAAGATTCTCAATCTACATGCTAAGCTGAAAGGAGCTCACATACAGTTGTATAACCACATGGAGTCCTCCCACAAACTGATACTCTCCAATCAAGAAGAAGCCAGCAAGCAAATGGTGGAAGTGGTCAACAATGCTTCCAGTGCTATTCAAGAAAATATCCTTACCATGGCCAGAAAGGTAACTGATAATCAATGGGAATCAAGCTTAAAGGTGCTGCAAGGAACAAGAATTGCTTTGAATCTGCCAATTTTGAATCCTAGCAGAAATGAAGACTTTGACTTCCAAAGTCAATCAAATCTGATTGCTAATGAGAGAGCAGCAAAGAGGAGAAGGGTAGAAGGTATTCAAACTGCTGAAGAATACATGGCTCAGAAGAGAATGGAAAGATTAGAGGATCCACTCCATGAAGATGACAATCTAGAGTTGGACACAATTGTTGTCAATACCTGGGTGAGCCATGGAAATCCAATGAAAGACATTGACCATGTCTATTCAGCTGCTGAGTGGATCAAACACCTTGAAAGGGAATTTTTAAGGGAAAGGATTCTCAAAGAAAACTTGGTAAGAAGGGAAAATCCTTTAAGAATTCCCTCCAGATATCTTCCCAAGCCACTCCTGTACTTCAAAGTAAAGGAGAAGCTCAAGGCTGCTGCTGAAGCTAGGAAAAGAAAATCTACAGATGGGGAAAGCTCTTCCAAGTGTCAATCTTAGAAAAACTAGTCTTGACATTTTTTTCTTTTGGATTAAATGTACAATTATAAGCTGAATTTTCTTTTATATATCTATACTGAACATTTAAAGTGAAATGAAATTTCATATTCTGATCATAATATTGTGTTTGTTACTATTGATATATGTGCTCTGTATTTATTATCTTTAGTATTCAGTAGCTTAAATGGAATGTTCAGATTGAAATGGATCAGCTATTACAGAAAATAGTTCTCCAATTGAGGGGGAGTAACTTCCCTGCTCGGGTTGAAGAGAAGTTAGCAAATGCTCAGACTATATAGGTTAGCCTACAGGTTGATCCAAAAGGATCTATAGATGTTATCTCTCTATACATAGCAAGTTAAGGGGGAGATAGTAAGTTAAGGTTGAAAAAGCCAGAAAGGGGGAGATAGGTCCAGTACCAATGCTGAAGAAAGGGGAGAAAGGGCCAGTGCAAATGCTTATGCTTAGGGCCAGTGCAAATGCTTATGCTTAGGATGTTAGGTCCTATGCTTCACAGATCATTTCTTTTTCTGTGATAAGATTTTTTTTTTAATGGACCTTAGCATTGGGGATGTTCTGCCTTCTTCAAATAGGGGGAGATTGTTGGGTATATTGTCCTCAATATAACCTTGATTTGAAGAGGCATCACTCTTAATGATAAGGACATATTGTATTTAACAAAGCTATACTTGTGAAGGATTTACAGGCACAGGTGACTCAAAAGGAAGGGCCAAACATGGCCCTAGATAAGAAGAAATCATCCACAAGGAGATGAAGATCTGTCTCAGCATAACCGCTGAGACGATGGGCCAGAACCGCTGAAACGAGGAGCCGTCTCAGCGGATCCACTGAGAAGAAGACTGGAGCAACCGCTGAGAAGGGAACTAGAGCTGCCGCTGAGACTGGAAGTCATCTCAGCCCAACCGCTGAGACTGGATGCTGTCTCAGCCCAACCGCTGAGACTGGATGCTGTCTCAGCCCAACCGCTAAGACAGATCCAAATGTTTTGACGGAATCTGCTTTTGGCGCAAATGACATTTGAGAGGGAAAAGCAAGTCCAATCAGCCCCATACTATGTCAGGAGGATCGATATAGCCGTGAAGCCGTCTGGGGGTATAAAAGAAGATGTTAGGGCACATCAAGACGCACTATTCTATTAAGAAGCTTTTGCTACACGCCGCAATCGAGCATTTGCGATTCAGCCAGTTGAAGTCATTCTCTGCAGCTGAAGTTAATCTTCTAAGGGAGATTAGTTAGCTCTTCCTGTACAAACTCAAGAAGGGCAAGTTGATCTTCTGCTTTGCTGAAGGAGAAGATCAAGGGGATACAAGTCTGAAGCTATTGTTTTCAGATCTGAAGAAAGGATTCAGAAGACCTAAGAGTAAATCTTTTGTCCTCTGTGTTCAACTCAAACTCTATTATATCTTTGTAAGGCATTGTTGCCTGAGTAAAAGGTTGTTGAGCCTGTGTGTAAAGCTGTGTTGACAGCTTGAGTGGTAGGACTTCTTGATAGGTCTGAGGTAGGAAATCTGTGGGATTTCTGAGTGGTAGGAGTTCATAACTCTGAGGTGTAGGGTTGTTGAGCCTGAGGTGTAGGGCTGTTGAGCCTGAGGTGTAGGGCTGTTGAGCCTGAGGTGTAGGGCTGTTGAGCCTGAGGTGTAGGGCTGCTGAGCCTGAGTGTAGGGTTGCTGTACCTGAGGTAGGATCACTCTAGATCTGAGAAGTTTTGAGGAACTTGTGGTGTAAGCTCAAGGAGCCGAGTTTGGAGTTTGTGGCCTTGTCTAACACACTGTTAGAAAGGTGAAAGGGGAAAGAGGACTACTCAAGACACCATGTCTTGAGGAACCTCTATACATCCTTGTGTGCTTTCTGTGCTTGTATTTTCTGCAGCTAGAAACCTTAGGTTTAAATAAAGAAAATAAGTAGAACCTATTCACACCCCCTAGGTATTATTGACTACACCTATATAAACTATCACCAACACCCGAGGAGTTCCCCATCTGTGTTTTGTAGGCGATATTCTCAGGTCTTCAGAGCTTTTTGGAGATCGGTGACCTAAGGGTGCCTCGGTGGGATGTTGTCACCTCCGGAGGGATCACTGCATCTTTTAGGGACTTGCCCATGGCGAGGCCATCAGTGAATAAAAGAAGATTGACACTCAAAAACAACAAATAAACAAATTTCTTATGGTTAGGAGAACCAAATAAGTGAAACTTTGTATTGGCTGCATATGTATCGATACGTGTTACCTCTGTACGCATTTTTATTAAGCGAAACTTTTATTGACCGCACATGTATATATATGTGTCGACATAGCGCAGCACCGCTTTTCATGGATTGCTATTCTCAGAGGCCCCACACGTTGTGGTCAGACGGTGGCAATGGAGCGGTGTATCTCCACTTCTAAGCGTCTACACGCATACATTCATAGGTCTCAATGTTCGGCTTGCAGCCTATACTGCACTCTATCTGTCAATAAGGACGGAATATGACCTCTCATAATCAAGAGCCTAAGTTCTAGTATAAATTTCGTAGTAGCTATACCTAGGAAACATGATCCCAAGCTAGGGCTTCTACTAGTCTAGCTCTAGACACCTAGCTGTCATAGACGACTTCCAAATTCTTCATCAGTGTGCATCTGGTAGAGCCGGCACAACCCGCCACAAACATCAACACTAATCATATCAGCTTAATCACATTTATTTCGTGTCACATTCATCTCACCATGTGGTGAATAAATCCTTTACGATCATAACTTAGATTCCTCTTGGCTAAAACATAGGAACATCTAAGGAACAATTCTACTTAATTAATTATCATATATTTATCATCATTAATATTTGATGGGGTTCCCCAAAATGTATTCAGTCGTACCCATGATTTTCCACCACAACCTCGACCGGCTCGCCGATATAATTCCAACGGGCCCACTCTTGTGTAATTCCGAGTCACTTTGATCCTCTCCAAATGGATACCGGAGCGCACACGTGCACACTATCCGCACCCCCATTATGGGGTCAAAGTTAACCTCACTATGAAGGAAGTGGAGAGAATAGTGTAGCAACCGCCAACTGAACTGCACCACCACAGTGCGGCCAAGGCGCCCCCTGCTGGGGTGCGGCCAAACCCATCGGTGTGCGGTCAAGGCCGCACTCCCCGCTCGATGGGGTGCGGCCAGGGCCGCACCCCCCCCCCCCCCCCCCCCCCCCCAACTCAATGGGGTTCGGTCGGGGCCGCAACCCCCCCCCCCCTCTCCAAAGGGTGCGGCCAAGGCTGCACACCCCTCTCCTTGGTGTGTGGCAGGGCCGCACCCCCCCCCCCCCCTCTCGATGGGGTGCCGCCACGGCCGCACCCCCTCTCCATAGGGTGCGGCCAAGGCCGCACCCCCTCTCCTAGGGGTGGGGCCAAGGCCGCACCCCCTCTCCTTGGGGTGCGGCCAAGGGAGCACCCCCCCTGTATGGGGTGTAGCCAAGTCCGCACCCCCTTTTTTGGTGCGGTCAGTGCAGTCGCGACCGCTCACCCCCTTGGGGTGAGGCGGGGCCGCACCTCCCCGGTAACGTCTGGCTACACCTTTTAAGTCCACATTCACATCACGAACGGAACAACCCCAAGTTCACGACGCGCGCAGAACACCTCCGCGCTCACCGCGCGCGCAGATCCCCTCTGTGCTCACCGCTCGCTCAGACCGCCTCCGAGCTCACCGCGTGGTCAGAACGCCTCCACGCTCACCGCGCGCTCAGAACGCCTCCGCGCTCACCGCGCAGTCAAAATGCCTCCGCGCTCACCTCGCACTCTGCAGACCTTTGTGTTCCCAACGCGCACTCTCAGAACACTTTCGTGTTCACAACGGGCGCGCTCAGAACATTTTCGTGTTCCTAAAGCGCGCGTCAGTTAACCTTTCTTAATTTTCCAGATTGCAGTTCTAGTTCACTGCGCTCAACGTTATCAACGAAGCTGCCCAAACTGCCCAAGCTGACTGAACTGCCCGGGGGGTAAGACGAGAATATCCAAAAAAGTGTCTGTCAGTGTGCTCCAAATCGACCAGCGTGATTCGCCCGGAAGGTAGTTGCGGTGGTTGCAACGGCAAAATTACTGGGCTACCCCTGCCCAAGGCTATAAAAGGAGCCCAACGCCCTCATTTCAAGATACTTTCTCTTCTACGCCTGAGAGAGCCCCTTCGAAGATTTCCTTGGAATTCTCCTTCGGCGCTCGAAGATCTCCTTCGAACTTCGAAGATCTCCTTCGAACTTCGAAGATCTCCTTCGAACTTCGAAGATCTCCTTCGAACTTCGAAGATCTTCTTCGAACCTTCGAAGATCTCCTTCGAGCCTTCGAAGGTCTCCTTTGTGCCATCGACTATCTTCCTTCAAGCTACGAAAGATGAGTCAAGAATCTCACTTCCGTTCCTAGAAAAGCACTTAGTCTCTCGAGAGGTGGTCTGTCACCCTCGAGGTTCTCTCTCCATCATTGTAACGAGCAGCGGTCTGTCGCGCTCGAGTTCTCAAATTTTAATTATAACGAATCAGAAGATAGTGGAATTTGATCGGCACAGCTTCGACCGCGTGATTTTTCACATTTTCCGGGTTTTCCACGATAAAAAGTCTTCTTGTCATTTGTTAACTCTCTCATTGACTGTTTGCGCGCTCGGCTCGCTCTTGAACTAAGGTGGATCAATACTACCGGTCTACCAGAGCATTGAGTGACCCGCAACAATATTAATTGAATTGCTAGAACATTTACAAGTATTCAGATATTTTTAGGGCAATGTTATAAGCACACCAGTTTTGGCTATTCGCACACCAATTTCTATGAGTTATTACGCGGCTTTTGAAAATAAGTCTTGTACATGCATTTCTAGGAAAAGTGTTCAACACGAAAATTGTAGATCTCGTCGAGATCTACAACTTTCGTGTTGAACACTTTTCCTAGAAATACACGCACAAGGCATATTGCCGCCCTGATCGTAACTACAATAAATTTTTGACGAATTTTTGAAAATGCGCCTTGTACTGAACACTTTTCCTAAAAATGCATGTAAAGACGTATTTTCAAAATGCACGTAATAACTCATAAAAATTGATGTGCAAATAGCCAAAACTGATGTGCTAATAACAATTGCCTTTTTTTTTACCGTAAGTTCTTATCAGTGTTATAAGTCCTTTTAAAGTTACAATTTATGGTTATTTTTAAGAGATGTCTCTGTCTAAATTTGAATTGTGAGGAAAGTCTTAGGAATTTAAATAAAATATTAATTCTTGTCTAAAATTTCTAAGACCTTTACAGTGGCTCTTAACTGCAAACCAATTTCTTTCATGTTGGTGATAAGTTAGTCCTGTCCAAAAAGCCCGTCAGGGCCGGGCCGGTCTCTGGCTTGACGGGCCCGGGCTTTTGTCACTCGGGTTTGGGCCCGGGCCTTGCTTTAGCCGGGCTCGGGCCGAGCTCAGGCACCAGCCCCAGCACGGGGCCTGTCAAGGCCCCCAAGGCTGGGCCGGGCCTAGACCAGACCCGGTTAATAAATCATTTAATAAAATCCCGCCTATTTAGGCAGGATTTTAATTAAATCCGGACGAATAGGCGAGATTTAATTAAAATCCCACCTGTTTAGGCGGGATTGTCCCGCCTGGTGCTTGGCCTCGGTGCCAGGCCCAAGTAAGGCCCGGTGCCCAGGCTTAAGTGGGTCTGGCCCGGCCGGGCACCGGGCCAAGCTTTGAGTATATATGGTCATATGGGGGCCCTATTGGGTCCCCATAGCCCGGCCTGGGCCCGGGACGGGCTAGCCCGGCCTGGCCCGGGGTGGACTAGCCCGGGCCCAATTTTTTTGAACACGTCTAGTCATAACAGCCGGGAACTTAATAAAAATTTTATTATTAAATTAAAACAGTAAACACATTACTTTTTAAATTAATTTAAATGCAAAAATTATGAACATTTTTCAGTGGATTGCTGGCATTATTAAATTTAAACAGTAGAAGTATTAATTTATATATTTATTAAAATATTAATTGAAGTCCAAAAATTATGAAAGTTTTTCATTGGGTTTCTGTCATCATGCCTAATATTTTCATGTTGGTCTCAATGAGTGGAGACTTATTAAAGGGCCTCATATTGAATTTAAATAGTTGAAATATTACTTTATAAAGAATTAAAATATTAATTTAAGTCCAAACATTATTAAAGTTAGATTCATGTGATGCTTAATTAAATGCATGCCTCTTAGGCTTGGATTAATGTGCTTTAACTAGAAGGAGTATAGAATGCTTTGTAATGGATGAACATGCGGCCATGAGTGGGCTCCACTTTGATGATGCTTGATGCTACGTTAGACTCATGCGATGCTTGATTATGAGTTGTGGCGGGCCTATTAATAAACCCCACTATATATTATAATGATGCATTGTATGTCCTTCATACTTTATATATGCTCAACATAATATCTGAGGGAAGCCTGAGATAATGCATGCGTAGAATAGTATATTATATTTTACTTATCTTGTTACATATTGTATGTTTGCTAACTCTTACACTTGTGGGGTTTGAGATAACCCCACAATTGTTGTCTAGCTGTTACACAATTGTTGTCTAGCTTTAGTTGACTCTCTTTTTTCCCGCTGAAGACTTTTGATTGCAGGAAATGAAGTGTCCATTGATACTTTGTGGGTCAAGTCTAGCTAGCTAAACGATATGAAGTGTTATTTCTATGCTTTATTGTATAGTCGTCCTGCATGCACTGCCTTGTTTTTGTTCTAGACCATTTTTGTTATGGATGTAAAGGCCAGAGAGTTGAGTTTTATGAACACATGTTGATGTATAAACTATTTTTGTAATAATTTTTGTTGTGGGTAACTCGACGCTCTGGTAGACTGGTCGAATTGAACCATATTAGCTCACTAGCGAGCCGAGCGCTCAAACAGTCAATGAAAGAGTTACTAAATAACATGAACACTTTATCGTGGAAAATCCGGAAAGGGTGAAATCCACGTGGTCGGAGCTGTGCCGACCAAATTCCACTATCTTCTGGTTTGTTACAATTGAAGGCTGAGCACTCGAGCGCGACAGGCCGCTGCTCATTACAATGGTAAAAAGGATAAACCTCGAGGGTGACAAGCTACATCTCGAGAAACTAAGTATTTTCCAAAAATGAAAGTGAGATTCTCGAGTCGCCTTTCATAACTCAGAGGATTCTCAATCTGATTAGAAGACTATCTTCCATAGCGAAGCAAGATCTTCAAAGGTACGAATGAGACCTTCGTGGGCTCGAAGGAGATCTTCGAAGATTCGAAGAAGATCTTCGAAGATTCGAAGAAGATCTTCGAAGATTGAAGGAGAACTTCAAGCGCCGAAAGAGAATTCCAAGGAAATTTTCAAGGAGCTCTCTCGGGCGTAGAAGACAAGGTGTCCTGAAATGAAGGCTATGGGCTACTTTTATAGCCTTGGCTGGGGGTAGCCCGGTAATTTTGCCGTCGTAACCACCGTAACCACCTCACTGACGAATCACGTTGTTCGATTTGGAGCACACGGGTGGTCACTTTTTAGATATTCCCGTCTTGCCCCCCGGGCTGTTCGGTCAGCTTGGGCAGCTTCGTTGATGACATTCAGCAAAGTCAACTGGACTTGTAATCTAGGAAATTAAGAAAGGTTAATTGTCGCGTGCGTCTCGAACGTGGAAGCGTTATGAGCGCGCAACGAACACGAGAGCGTTCTGAGCGTGCAACGAACACGAGAGCGTTCTGAGCGTGCATCGAACACTAGAGCGTTTCGAGCGTGCAACGAGAGCGTTCTGAGCGAGCAACGAACACGGGAGCGTTCTGAGAGCACTTAGCTTATTTTTCTGGTGGAAGGCCAAAAATGATATCACACGCGCCTACTTAACCTCGCGCCTCTCAAGACGGGGATGTGCTACCTCCTGAAAAATGAGGGGTGTCTGCCGCCCAGCCGCCCCCCCCCCCCCCCCCCCCCCCCGGAGAGGGGCACGGCGCCGACCGCGCCACTAATGACAGGGGTCGGGGCGGCTCCAGCCGCACCCAAAGGGGGTGCGGCGCCGGCCACACCCCCATGGGGGGTGCGACATCGGGTGCACCCTCAAGGGGGTTCCGGCACCAGCCGTGTAACATCCCCCAAACAACTAGACCCCTATGTGGGTTTTTGTCATGACAAAGCACTAGGAAGACCAAAAAGACCATAAGTACTAAGGTAATAGGTAAAGTCACCTTGGTCTGCAAATAGTAAATTCCAGTTACCTAACCTAGGGCTGGAGTTCTAGGTATCAAGTTGATCACCTAACTCTACCATGACACCACTAACATTTTAGGGAGCCCCATGGGTCACAAAGGATCCATTGGGGTCAACCCAATTGGTCAATTTGGTCAAAGTCAACCCTAGTCCCAAATAAGTCAAACCACCCTATTTAGGGTCAATTATGGTTCAATTGGACCAATTGACTTTACCCAAGTTCCCGTTATTACTAAGGGAGGCTAATGAGTCAATATTGACCCATTGGGCCTAATTAATTTCACCAATTTGACCAAAGTCAACACTTGGTCAATATTGCCCAAATCGGGTTAATTAAGCCCAAAGCTCAATCCCTTTGGGCTAAGCCCAATTTCAATGGCCCAAATGATCAGTCACCATTGAAATTACATGAAATACCATCCAATATTTGTAGGGGGTGACTAGGAGAGAGAAATTGGGAGTTCTCCCCAATTTGAAGAGAGAGAAAGTGGTCATTCAAGGTGAATTCATGGCATTCAAGGCAAATTGACCCTCCATTCTCTCCCAATTGACGAGGTTTCATTCCCTCTATCTGTTATGAGGAGTTTTCTGATGATTTCATGCCAAGAGGAGGTGAATTTCATGGGTGTTTCACATGGCCAAAATTTACAATTGATGGTCATTAAGGGCATTCAACTTTGTAACCCCCCTCTCCCTCAATTGAGCCTTTTATCACCTTAAGAGGTTTGAGGTAAGTGAAACCACCTTCTTTCCATGAGGATTTCGTGCTCCCTAGTAGGAGGTTATCATGGCCCCTAAAGCTCCTCAAGCAACCATGGCAGACCGGCGATCGGCACGGTTACAAGCCACAATTCAGTCATCTCCTCTCATTTATCTCTTAGTGGGTAGATCTCATCACTTTGGCCGCTAGATTTGGGGTCAATTGGTCTTGGATCGGTATAGCTGAAAGCTTGTGTTCAAGCTTTTCTTTTCTTGCATGACCGCCTCCGGCCGGCCAATTACTGTACATCGTCGGCCGCCACCTCAACGGGGGTGGTGGAGGCATTGGCCGACCGGGAGAGGATCTAGGTGGACGGGAAATCACCTCCCAAGTTGCTACAGGACGGGTCAATCATGGCTGTTGGCTGATTGGAGAAGATGAACTGATACCCTCCATTTAATTTTATACAATTTTGTGATTATTTACGTCAAAATTATTTGTGGAAATACTCAATTTTGAAACTGAAAAATTGAACCCCTTAGAAGCCATTTTAGGAAAAATGACTAGAGACAAAAGTTGTAGATCTATGTGTCTAGTTTATTTTAAAATTAATTTGACACGATTTGGCCCACTGGTTTGACAGCAGAACTCAAAAAGGTGCAACCGGTACATAGGATTGACCAGAGTTTGATTTGAGAGCCCCCACTAATCCAAACATCAAAAAGCCTTGAAATTTGGAGCATATGCTAGATTTACCCTTAACCTCAACATATCCAAAAATGGGAATTTTTGGAGAAATATGTTCTATAGTTTTTGTAGAAATTTAATAATTCATGTATGAATTAATTATAGGGTCTAATTGTATCCAAACCCTACCAAATTTTGGTGGGTGGTCCTTAGGGTCATGACACGACTCTGGTAAAAATTTCATCCCATTTGGGATTAATTTGGTTGAGTAATTGAGTAACCCAAAATTGGTCAAACTATGGGATATTAGAACAATGGTGCACTGGATGGATTTGGGAGATCAACCCTAATACAAATGTTGTGAAACTTTGACCACTGGCTTGATATCACATAAAATACCCCCACAAGTGGTTTTGGGTGGTTTGGGGTGGATGTGCCCTAGAACCCCAGTTCAAACTGTAGGGTTGTATATTGAGCCTATTGAAGGACATATGGTCATATGTCGTCGGATTGACTTGGAACTTGGTAGAGAGTTTCATGGGGTAAAAATAAGCCTTTGATAATTTATCTGGAATTTGTAGGAACATTTATTCCCTCTGAATTAGTTAAGAACCAATTAGGGCACTTTCTTATATTAAGAATTGTTGCGTACCCGTAAAGGCCTTGGGGTGCGTCTAGAGAACCCCGCTAAAGAGAGGAGGGGGAACCAGTCGAACCCCGGATCACGGAAGTAGAGGACCCACCGCGCAAGAACGACGCGCTAGAAACAGCGCCAGGTAAGCACAAAACCGCACCCCACTGCCGGGGTGCGGTTAGCCCGCGCCCCACTAAGTGGGGGGCGGCTAGCCCGCACCTCACCCGCATGGGGTGCGCGCGGGTCGGCCAAGCCGCACCCTCCCCCATAGGAGGGTGCGGCCAAGCCGCACCCCCCATGGGAAGTACGGCCAAGCCGCACCCCCCATGGGAGGTGCGGCCAAGCCGCACCCCCCCATGGGGGGTGCGGCCCAACCGCACCCCCCATAGGGGGGTGCGGCCAAACCGCACCCCCCCCTTGGGGGGTGCGGCCCAACCGCACCCCCCCTTGGGGGGTGCGGCCCAACCGCACCCCCCCCAGGGGGAGGGTGCGGCCAAACCGCACCCCCCCACGGGGGGTGCGGCCAAACCGCACCCCCCCACGGGGGGTGCGGCCAAACCGCACCCCCCCCCCCCCCACGGGGGGTGCGGCCAAACCGCACCCCCCCATGGGGGGTGCGGCCGTAGAAGGGTGCGGCCAAACCGCACCCTCCCGTGCAAGGTGCGGCCCGGTCCCCCTCTGCGGAGGACGTAGCCGAAACCGCATCCCCGCGTCGGAAAGGGTCGAAGTCCGCTTTTCTCCGCTTCGCTCACTTTTTCGCCTCACCTCGCTCGCTTTTTGGCCCTGCTCACTTTTGCGCCTCGCTTCGCTCACTTTTTGTCATTTCAGTTTCTCACTTTTCAGGAACAGTTTGCCGCCTTTCCTCAAAGGGCAAGACGGTCATTTATGAAAAATGGTGATCCGAGTGCCCCAAATCGAGAAATATGACTCGTCAGCCAAGGTGGTTATGGTGGTTACGACGGCAAAATTACTGCGCTACCCCCGACAAAAGCTATAAAAAGGCCCCCAAGGCTTCATTTAAAGCATCCGGACTTTGAGACGAGAGAGAGCTCCTTGAAGATTTCCACGGATTTCTCCTTCGGCGCTTGAAGATTATCTTCGAGGACTTGGAGAAATCCTTATTCGCGAAAGCGGACAAGGTTCTCGCTTTCGTTCCCAAGAAAGCGGACAAGGCTCCCGCTTTCGTTCTCGAAAGCGGACAAGGCTCTCGCTTTCGTTCTCAGGAAAGCGGGCAGGACAGTCTCACTTCTGTCCTCTCGAAAGCAGACAGGGCTGTCTCATTTCTGTCCTCTGGAAAGCAGGCACGGCCTTCTCACTTTGGTTCACTGTTGTACTCGTAGGAAAAGTACTTAGTTTTTCCGAGAGGTGGCCTGTCACCCTCGGAGTGCTCTCCCTCTTTCTCTCTACTATTGTAACGAGTAGCGGTCTGTCGCACTCGATCTCTTAGCATCCAGTTGTAACCTCTCAAGAGATAGTGAAATTTGGTCGGCACAGCTCCGACCACGTGGTTTTTCACCCTTTCCGGGTTTTCCACGCTAAAAAAGTCCCAGTGTACTCAACAATCTCAAATTGACTGTTTGCGCGCTTAGATTGCTCCCGAGCTAAGGCGGTTCAGTTGAACCGGTCTACCAAGAGCCCTAAGCGACCCGCAACAGTTTGACGCCGTCTGTGGGAAAAGTTCCCGAAACTCTCTGAGGGCCAACAATAATGGCAAGAAAGAGTGCTCGCACTACTGAAGGATCAATACCGGAGGGGCGCGTCGATCCAGCCCCCTCCCACTCGCTTATCAATGCGCTTCCCGGGGAGGAGGCGGTACCTGCTCCCGTAGCTGGGCTGGAAGTACGCATGCAGCAAATTGAAGAGCACCAAGCCGAGATGTTGGCTCTCGTAATGAATCTCGGGGTACCTCAAGTCCCGATCCAACCGCCGGCCCCGAACGCACCGCCACCCCCAGTTCCGAATCACGCCCCAAACGAAGAGGTCATTCGGGAGGACGAAGCCTCGGAAGGATTCTCCAACGCAGCAAGCTCCGCTCACCTCGCCCCGCCAGCTAGGGGCCCAGAAGCTGACCACCATCGCAATCGCCCGAGAAGAGATGCCCCTGGTCAAGCAACGGGAAGAACCACGCGAGAAGAAATACGCGACATGATAGAAGAGGAGTATGTCCGAGCAGGGCGACGCGCAGTTCTCGCCCGTCATCTCGCGCACCACGGCTCCCCACTGTCACCGCAAGTCCTGGCCCATCCAATCCCAAACGGCTTCAAGCTCCCCAGCATCGAGACATTTGACGGAACGGATGATCCGTTAGAGCATGTCAATCACTTCACCACCGTCATGAGGATTTATAGCGCACCTGATCAGCTCCTCTGTCAAGTATTCCCGGCAACCTTGAAGGGACAAGCACGCACTTGGTTCCACTCCCTACCGAATGGGGCCGTCGGCAACTTCACGGAGCTGGCACAGCAGTTCGCGGACCAATTCATCGCCAACCGCAGAATTGTCCGAGATCCCTCCCACCTCTCAGGGATCCGCCAAAATGACGGTGAAACGCTCAAAGATTTCTTCAGACGCTTCACTACGGAGGCTCGTCAAATCCCAGGGGTGGATCCTGAGCTCCTGCTGGGAGTCTTTCTTGGAGGACTCCGCCCAAGCGGCTTCTACTCAGCTCTCATGAGAGAAACCATGCCAAGTTACCCCGACCTCGTTCGCCGAGTTGAGGCTCAGATAGCCGCGGACGAGGCCATCGAGGCCCATCGCCGGCAGTTTGAAGGTAATCAAGGGAGGAAGAGAGGATCCGATCAAGCCCCCCGCGAGCGAGAGGAGCGGCGCGGTGAGGAGCGCCGCGGTGGCGAACGCCGTCGTAATCCCCAAAGGGACCAGGAACCGTTGCCACCCCGAATCTATACCCCATTGAACACCACTAGAACGAATGTACTCTACGCCATCCAGAACAACCCAGAGCTCCGCATGCCCCGGGCGCAACCCCCAAATCCAAGGGGTGACCAATCCAAGTACTGTGAATTCCATCGAGGGACCGGGCATACCACCGAGGAATGCACCAGACTTAAAGACGAGATCGAGCGCCTCGTCCGCCAGGGACTCCTGGGCAGATTCTTGCAAGGCCAGATCCCTAATCAGCACCAGCAGCCTAGGGAGGCAAGGGAGCAGCCTCCCGCTTCCCGAGGCGCGGGAGGAGGAAGACCGATGGTAGGAGAGATCGAGACGATTGCCGGACCCTCCGTCTCAGCGTCACAAATCCTCTCAATTGCCCAGTCCGGGAGGGACCACGAAGATAAGAAGCTCAAGCAGGACGTCACGATCACGTTCGGAGAAGAAGATCTGCAGCTATTACGGCTCCCACACCAGGATCCGCTCGTAATAAGTGCAGGGATAGGAGATCCTTGCTTCAAGGTGAAGAGAATACTGGTCGACAATGGAAGCTCAGTGGACGTTCTGTTCCTCTCCACTCTGCAAAATATGAAGCTCACAAAAGATCATCTCAGCCCTGCGGCCGGGCTCGTCTACGGCTTTGACAACAGACCTGTCCCGGTACTAGGGATGATCACCCTCCCCGTCACGTTAGGCGAGTTTCCAAGGCAGTCCACATATAGCATCCAATTCGTGGTGGTGGAGTCTACCTCCGCCTATAATGCCATCTTCGGGAGGCCGCTCCAATCAATCTTCGGAGCAGTCCCATCCATTCCGCATCTGGCTATGAAGTTCCCAACTGCCGCCGGCATAGGGATCGTAAGAGGAGATCAAGAGGCAGCCCGAACCTGTTACTTAAAGCAGGCTCAGCCGGTAAAGGCGACCGCTCTGAACATCAATAACTTCGACCTCCGGGACGAGGCTACTTTACAGCGCGGAGCACCTGTTGAGGGGCTAATAGAAGTACCACTCTCCCGGCAAGACCCGACTCGAACTGTTCAAGTCGGGTCACTTTTATCGAAAGAAGAACGAGAGGAGCTTACGGCCTTCTTACAAAGAAACGGGGACATCTTCGCCTGGAGCCCGGAAGACATGCCAGGAGTAGACCCGGATGTCATCTACCACTCTTTAAACATCAACCCCGCCTGCCGACCTGTGATTCAAAAGAAGAGAAACTTTGCCCCCGAACGGTTGAAGGCGATCGAGGAGGAGGTAGCCAAACTTCTGGAAGCAGGATTCATACGAGAAGCAGAATACCCCACGTGGCTGGCTAACGTAGTCATGGTAAAGAAGGCCTCGGGAAAGTGGCGAATGTGCGTCGACTATAGCAACCTGAACCAGGCATGCCCAAAAGACAGCTTCCCCCTCCCAAGGATCGACCAACTCGTCGACGCGACAGCCGGCCACGAGCTACTTAGCTTCATGGATGCTTACTCAGGTTACAACCAGATACGGATGAACCCGGCGGACGAAGAGCATACCGCCTTCCGCACCGACAGAGGAGTTTATTGCTACAAGGTAATGCCCTTCGGCCTTAAAAACGCTGGAGCCACCTATCAAAGGCTAATGAACAAGGTCTTCAAGAGCCTCATCGGAGAGACGATGGAGGTTTACGTGGACGATATGTTGGTGAAGAGCGTCCACCGTTGCGACCACTTAAAAGACTTGGGAAAGTGCTTTCAGCTTCTCCGTCGTTTCCAAATGCGGCTCAATCCCAGCAAGTGCGCATTCGGTGTGACGGCCGGAAAATTCTTGGGTTTCATGGTAACCCATCGAGGGATTGAGGCTAACCCCGAAAAGATCAAGGCATTAGAAGATATGTCACCACCTCGTTCGATTAAGGATGTGCAACGTCTAAACGGGAGGATCGCTGCGTTATCCCGTTTCCTATCACGGACAGGAGACAAATACCTCCCTTTCTTCAAAATCCTCCGGGGAGCGCGCCAGTACTCCGGTTTCCAATGGACCGATGAATGCCAGGAGGCCTTCGAACTCCTCAAGCAATATCTGGCCTCACCGCCGCTTTTGTCAAAACCCACCCCGGGAGAGACCCTGTTCTTGTACCTAGCGATATCACCTACAGCTCTCAGCTCGGTACTCGTAAAGGATGAAGGGGGTGGGGGGGGGGGGGGGGGTGGGGGGGGGGGGGGGGTGCAACGACCGATTTACTACATCAGCAAAGTCCTCACTGACACCGAAACCAGATACCCCGCGGCAGACAAGACGGCCTTGGCTCTTGTCTTCTCAGCCAGAAATCTTCGGCCCTACTTCCAGGCTCACACCGTAAAAGTGTTGACACAACTCCCGCTACGGGCAATCCTTCAGAAACCAGAAGTCTCGGGGAGGCTAGTAAAGTGGGTTGTAGAGCTCGGCGAGTTTGACATTAAATTCCTACCGCGACCTGACATCAAGTCGCAAGTACTCGCCGACTTTGTTGTGGAATACACCATTCCGCCAGAAACGAACCTAGCCAAAGACGCCCCTAGCCCCCGGTGGACTCTCTATGTCGACGGTGCCTCAGGAACAGAAGGGGCAGGAGCAGGAGTACTCCTCGTAAGCCCCGACGAGACCACCTTGGATTACGGGCTCCGATTAAAGCTCCCCGCAACAAATAACGTTGCAGAATATGAGGCGCTAATCGCCGGTCTCCGGCTCGCCATCGATTGCAAGGAGGAAAACCTGACGGTCTACGCCGACTCCCAACTCGTAGTCTCGCAAGTCGAAGGAGACTATGAGGCCAAAAGCGACCAGATGGCAAAATACCTCGCGCTTGCAAAATTGCTCCTTCAGAAAATCTCGACGCATCAAATCTTGCACATCCCCCGAGAGCAGAACTCCAGGGCGGATGCCCTGTCTAAGCTCGCCACTTCACCATCCAGCTACCAATCTCGAAGACGCCGGATTGAAGAGATCGTGGTCCCAAGCATACAGGGACCATGGGAGATCGCCGCCATCCACCAAGAAGAGTTATCCTGGATGACTCCATTGCGAGCTTACCTTGAACACGGACACCTCCCTGAAGATAGCTTAGAAGCGCAAAGGTTACGGATGCGGGCGGCATCATTCACCATAATAGACAGAGAACTTTACAAACGGGCATTTTCGGGCCCATATCTAAAGTGCCTACCGACAGACGAGGCAGACTATGCCCTCCGAGAAGTACACGCGGGAATCTGCGGAGAACACCTAGGCGGGAAGGCATTGGCGCGGAAGGTACTACGCCAAGGATTCTATTGGCCAACAATGAAAAGGGACGCAATCGAGCTAGTTCAAAAATGCAGGAGCTGTCAACTGCACGCCAATACATCCCATCAGCCCCCGGTTTCGCTTTCCGCACTCCAAGGTGCGTGGCCATTCGCGCAGTGGGGAATCAACCTTCTCGGCCCACTGCCTCTAGCATCCGGGCAAAGGAAGTTCATCATCCTGGCCATCGATTACTTCACCAAGTGGGTAGAGGCGGAGCCCCTGGCCAAAATCACGGAAGAAAATGCTAAATGATTCGTCTGGAAGAACATCGTCTGCCGCTTCGGCATCCCAGCAACAATCATTGCCGATAACGGCACCCAGTTCACCGGGAAATCCTTCACCAAATTGTGCGACGACCTGAAGATCAACCTCCGTCACACCGCAGTAGCACATCCACAAACCAACGGACAAGTAGAAGTCACAAACCGCACCATCCTCAAAGGATTGAAGACGCGTTTAGAAGAAGCTGGGGGACAATGGGTGGACGCACTCCCAAATGTACTGTGGGCGTACCGTACAACAGAGCGGACCCCCACGGGAGAAACACCTTACAATCTCTGTTACGGTACCGAAGCTATCATCCCCGTCGACGTCGGCGTTCCAAGCACTCGAGTGCTAACCTTCGATCCCAGCGAAAATGACGGACTGCTTCGGGAAAACCTCGACCTAATTCCCGAGGTTCGGGATAACGCTGCCCAGCGCGCCGCATCCTACCAAAGGCGCATAGCCCGAGGCTATGACAGAAGGGTAAAACCCAGGCCAATCAACGTAGGAGATCTCGTCCTACGCAGCATCGAAGCAGCCGGCAAAGGCCCTCAAGGAGATATGCTCTCACCAGCCTGGGAAGGCCCATACGTTGTCACTACGGTTGTAAAGCCCGGAACATACAGGCTCAGAACGGCAGAAGGAAAGACTCTACCACGGACCTGGAACGCCCAGAACCTGCGCCGCTTTTACCAGTAACATAGTCGTCTATCGTCAACTAAGCCGCGAGCCCCGACTCGTGCAAACTTATCTTACCGTTTATTATAAAGCCGCGAGTTTAGGCTCGTGCACCTATCTTCTGTTATGTACTAAGCCGCGAGCCCAGACTCGCGCAAACTGGTTTTATGTTAGAAAAACTATGTTTAAAAAAGACTTCTTGCTATAAAAATAGACGCGTACCTCGTCACCTATATTTAATAAAGGAAAAATCTTTACTTCGGGGCCCTGCCCCGGGGACTTTGCATCGCCGTCGATTGAAGGCTCGCCCTTCTCCTCCGCCGTCAAGTCCCGGTGTCGTAGGGGCCTGCCCCCCTTACGTTCACCCTCGGTTTGAATACAAACGTTATTCAGCGGCCAAGCCGCGAGCCAGACTCGTGCAAAAAGCCGCGAGCCAGACTCGTGCAAAAAGCCGCGAGCCAGACTCGTGCAAAAAACCGCGAGCCAGACTCGTGTAAAAAGCCGCGAGCCAGACTCGTGCAAAAAGCCGCGAGCAAGACTCGTGCAAAAAGCCGCGAGCCAGACTCGTGCAAAAAGCCGCGAGCCAGACTCGTGCAAAAAAGCCGCAAGCCCAGACTTGTGCAAGCTAACTTTCTAAAAGTCGCGGGCTCAGAACCGTGCAAAGTTTTGCAGGAAACCCTCAAGCTGTTCAGATATAAAAACCGCCGCAGAAGAATCAAAACCTCCGAACTCCTCGCAACAAGATTCGGACTCCGGAAGTTTGGGGGGCTTATGTTGCGTACCCGTAAAGGCCTTGGGGTGCGTCTAGAGAACCCCGCTAAAGAGAGGAGGGGGAACCAGTCGAACCCCGGATCGCGGAAGTAGAGGACCAACCACGCAAGAACGACGCGCTAGAAACAGCGCCAGGTAAGCACAAAACCGCACCCCACTGCCGGGGTGTGGTTAGTCCGCGCCCCACTAAGTGGGGGGCGGCTAGCCCGCACCTCACCCGCATGGGGTGCGCGCGGGTCGGCCAAGCCGCACCCTCCCCCATAGGAGGGTGCGGCCAAGCCGCACCCCCCATGGGAGGTGCGGCCAAGCCGCACCCCCCATGGGAGGTGCGGCCAAGCCGCACCCCCCAATGGGGGGTGCGGCGGGGGGTGCGGCCAAAACGCACCCCCCCCCTTGGGGGGTGCGGCCCAACCGCACCCCCCATTGGGGGGTGCGGCCCGACCGCACCCCCCCCCCCCCCAGGGGGAGGGTGCGGCCAAACCGCACCCCCCCACGGGGGGTGCGGCCAAACCGCACCCCCCATAGGGGGGTGCGGCCGTAGAAGGGTGCGGCCAAACCGCACCCTCCCGTGCAAGGTGCGGCCCGGTCCCCCTCTGCGGAGGACGTAGCCGAACCACATCCCCGCGTCGGAAAGGGCCGAAGTCCGCTTTTCTCGGCTTCGCTCACTTTTTCGCCTCACTTCGCTCGCTTTTTGGCCCTGCTCACTTTTGCGCCTCGCCTCGCTCACTTTTTGTCTTTTCAGTTTCTCACTTTTCAGGAACAGTTTGTCGCCTTTCCTCAAAGGGCAAGACGGTCATTTATGAAAAATGGTGATCCGAGTGCCCCAAATCGAGAAATATGACTCGTCAGCCAAGGTGGTTATGGTGGTTACGACGGCAAAATTACTGGGCTACCCCCGGCAAAAGCTATAAAAAGGCCCCCAAGGCTTCATTTAAAGCATCCGGACTTTGAGACGAGAGAGAGCTCCTTGAAGATTTCCACGGATTTCTCCTTCGGCGCTTGAAGATCATCTTCGAGGACTTGGAGAAATCCTTATTCGCGAAAGCGGACAAGGTTCTCTCTTTCGTTCCCAAGAAAGCGGACAAGGCTCCCGCTTTCGTTCTCGAAAGCGGACAAGGCTCTCGCTTTCGTTCTCAGGAAAGCGGGCAGGACAGTCTCACTTCTGTCCTCTCGAAAGCAGACAGGGCTGTCTCATTTCTGTCCTCTGGAAAGCAGGCACGGCCTTCTCACTTTGGTTCACTGCTGTACTCGTAGGAAAAGTACTTAGTTTTTCCGAGAGGTGGCCTGCCACCCTCGGAGTTCTCTCCCTCTTTCTCTCTACTATTGTAACGAGTAGCGGTCTGTCGCACTCGATCTCTTAGCATCCAGTTGTAACCTCTCAAGAGATAGTGAAATTTGGTCGGCACAGCTCCGACCACGTGGTTTTTCACCCTTTCCGGGTTTTCCACGCTAAAAAAGTCCCAGTGTACTCAACAATCTCAAATTGACTGTTTGCGCGCTTAGATTGCTCCCGAGCTAAGGCGGTTCAGTTGAACCGGTCTACCAAGAGCCCTAAGCGACCCGCAACAAGAATTTACGTAAACATAATACCTTGGATGCTCATGAAATTTTTCAGTAAGTTTATATAGATGATATCATTCTCTGATAATTTGTTTATGAATTTTGGATTGATATATATAGTACTTCATTCATAGCCCCAATGTTTACCCTAGTTGTAAGAAAATTAATTTATGGATTTTATACTCACTGGAAAATCATGAAACTTGGTCACAGAACTTTTTAGGGCAAGAATGTGATCTGTAAATTTTGGTATAATTTTTTGAGGAGTTTTTATATGGTTCACTTCACAAAGTGCGCTATGATTTGTTTATTTAAATAAAGAATTTATGTGGTCAACTTAATTTGGAAAATTATGAAACTCAACCAGTAAACTTTTATGATCACTTTGGATATTTGTTAATTTTCTTATAATTTTTGTATGAGGATTTTTGATACTTCCTTTGAAAATCCTTGAATGCGATAAATTAATCAATATTTTAATTAAAGATTAAAACCTTTTTGGAAAATTATGACATTTATATGTGGCTGTTATTTTGATGATATATAGTTGTACAAATTTTATCAAGGCCACAACTCATCAGAAAACCATACTTAGTGTTCAAAATCATAGATTCCCTAATTTTAAAGAAATTATAATATATGCTAAATAGGTTATGAAAATTATGAATTTCTGGAGTTAGTCTTAAAGTCTCATAACACATCCCCAATAATAACCTTGAGACATTTGGATGATTATTTGGAGTCGTTCTCTTTTTATACATCATATAGTTCAAGTGGCCTGCGAATAGTGAAAAGACTGAATAAGGATAAATGTGTAGGTTATATACGGGGAGTGAGATGTCTAGTTGACTGAGAGGCAAGAGTGTGTTTGGGATTGTCGAAAGATCGTCATTCCCTTGGAGTGGAATAAAACACACTTAGGGTTAATAAGTGTAATGGTGAGAGGGGTATGATTATGGGTAGTTATCAATAATAGTAAGTGTCTTGGAAAGGGTAGTTTGGGCTATCATCTCATCGTACCTCCTAGTACTGCTGCGAGCCCCTCACAAGATAGACCTCGGGAAGTCCAAGATTAACACGAAGCTGTAGGAACAATTTGTTACGCAAGATTAACTTAATAATATACTCACTCACATCACGTTGCTATGGGTGGTTAGCTGGTTTGGCTTTACGAGCGGTAGGCTCGATGGTTGTAGGCACGAACAGGTTGGTCCAGCGAGCCGGTGGCTCGGAAGGTTATGGTGATGGGAGGGTTAGCCCGGGGAGATTATGGCTCGAAGATAGATGGTAATCCTAATTGTATGTGCATAAAGGTGGTGGGTCTTCGGTATTGACGATCGTTCACACCGACGTCGATACGCTGACTCAGCAAGTGTGGATTTACACTTAGCCATGAAAGTCTTGTGGTCCAGCCAGTAAGAGTACGCAGGCGCTCCGCGGTTTTGCGTTGAGGCGTACGTTAGGTCTAAGTTAGGTAGTGTGAATACCAACCTAAAGGTGGGCGAGGCCCAACCCACCGCTTTCGTTTGCCACTACGGGGGTATCCTGGGAGTTTTGCTATCTCCAAAAAGGGGGAACTAAAGGTCTATGCGCATAGAGTCGAAGTGTGTGAGTTGCACTTGTATGATCATGACATTACCCAGCATAACACTGCATGTTATAGCATAAGCATTGCATTTCAACCCCTACCCCTATCGTATAAATTGGTTATGGAACTTTTTATACGATATGCTTTGCTAAACGACCCCTTGGTTTATAGGTTTGTATGTGCATTCCTATAAATCAATGGTTACCTTTCTATTTTATATTTTTCTTTACTTGCTTACTTACTTGTTCTTTACCTTACTTTATTTACTGCTTCATATATATAAACGCATGTGTAGTGATAGATACCCATGTAGCTAAGTAATGTCACCTGCTTTGTTTTATACCCCTTGCTGTCCTCCGCTTCATCCTCCTGCTCGATGCCTAGGGTCGCTGGGGGATGGCTGGGGGGAAACGAGGCTTAGTCTTTTTGACTAACAATCATTGGACCATATCATTTTAGGGGACCGAGGAGACGCAACACCACCAGAGGCTGATGCAGATGGAGGCGGGTCAATCTAGCACGAGAGCACCAGTTTCAGGATCTATGAGTGTCTATCAGCAGATTTGCATCCGCAAGTGATTTGTAGTGAGGATATGATGTACTGAGCACGAGCCCTTCTTATTATTACTCTGTTATGTCAGTTATTATCCTGTGGACTATCATTATGATCTAGTTATAACATGTGATGCAGACTTGAGCTTCTATATATTCAAATATACTTTTCTTCTTCTGTGATCGATATGGCCGGCAGGATCGGCATTTTGTAGTGGCGACCTTCCCAAGTGTTGGTTTCACCGCAAAGTGGCAGTTCTGGGCATAAGACCCGGTTTTGTAGCGAAAAAATGGGGTCTTACATGTCGCACCCCCAAAGTGGTGTGGCGCCGACCGCACCCCCATGGGGAGTGCGACGCCGGCCGCACCCTAAGGGGGTGCAGCATCGACCGCACCCCCCCCCCCCCTCGTCCCGTCGGGTGTGCCGCCGGCTTCGGTCGCACCCCACTATATGGTGTGCGGTTAGAGCCGCGCCCCATAAAGTGGGGTGCGACTTCGGCTGATGACGGCGGGGCGTGTAAGCGGACTTCGACTATTGTGGCGGTTCATTCCCCACTTCATTCATGGGAGTAAACACTCCCCCCACTAACTCCACTCTCAAGGTGGAGATGCGGCTAAACGCACCCCAAAGCGATTATATAAGCGGGTGCATATCATTTGCCCCCCAAACCTTCAAAGTCCGCTTTGCCACTTAAAGGATTTTGAAGGTTTTTCCTGCTCTATCAGCGTGGACTCGGAGATTTTGCATGCGGGAGGCAGATTATGTTATGTCGGAGGTAAGTATTTCTCCAATTTTGTACGAGAAAAATGGAAAAAGAGGGAAAATTGCGCGAGCGACGCGTTCATGGTCGGTTGATAATTGTCGGAGTGTGAGCCGCGGGCGCAGCCGGTGGCCGGTTTGTGCATGGCGTGCGCTCAGCGTGCGCTCAGTGACCCCTCAGCCGGCACGGCCGCTGCATGCGTACCGCTGGCGGACGACCATTGTGCGGCCAATGCGCGGTGAGTGGGCGCGCTGCCAGCGCTCGCATGGCCAGTGTCGTCCTGCCCGTGCGTGGCCTTCGCGTGTGTGGCCAGTGCGCGGCCTACACGCGGGCCACCAGTTCCAGCCAGAGCTCGGGCGGTCGGGGCCGGCCAGCGCGCGCGCAGCCGAGGCGCGGCCTGCACGCGTGCGATCGGGGCATGGACAGCGCGCGCCTGGGGCATGACCAGTGCGCGTGGTCGGTGCGTGGACTGCGTGTGCGACCGGTGCACAACCAGCGTGCGGTCAGCCCAGACATGTGACCGATGCCGACCTTCGCGCGTGCGGCCGGTGCTCGGCCAATGCGGCCACCATCCGGTGGGCGTACTCTCAGCGTGCGGATGCTGCTTCGCCGGTGTGCGGGTTGCGCGCGTGTGGTTGGTGCCTGCCTAGCGTGAGGACAATGCCTGGCCCTTGCACGTGTGCCGGTTGACGGAGTTTGACTAAAGCATGCACGTTCGGGCTCTTCGCTCTTTAAGGCGCGCGTGCTCGTTTGGTGGTTCGTCTTGTTGGAGCTTGTGTTCCACTTCTCTTAGTTTGAGAAATAACAAATCACACTATGTATTTGATCTTGCTTGTGTTTATAGTGTGCAGGTACTATAGTTATATAACACTATGAACATGATGCTGATTGATGACGATTCTCTGAAAAGAGAGTTAACGCTCGCGTTAGTTGTTAACGCCCCGCGTTAACAACCGCTGAGAAGGAAACCACTGAGAAGGAAACCGTCGAGAAGAAATGCCGGTCGACAAAACAACGTTCGACGAAATCTGAAGGCTTTCGACGAAAGGAGATTCTGTTCGACGAAATGAACTTGCGCTCGACGAAATTGCGCTTGACGAAATTGCGTTCGACGAATTTGAAGGCGTTCAACGAAAGGAGATTCCGTTCGACGAAATGAACTTGCGCTCGATGAAATTGCGCTTGACAAAATTGCGTTCGACGAATTTGATGGCGTTCGACGAAAGCGCGTTCGACGAAATTTGATGTCGTTCGACGATCTGCCACGATCTTGACGGTTGCATGATTTCAGCCACGACAGTGCACGTTCACTAACGCTAGCGTTAACTCTTAACGCCACACGTTAGCTCATGTTTCTATTTAAAGACCTGATCTCGTTTGCTCAGCAGAGAGATGCATTGAAGCCTTCATTCCAGAGATCTGAGAGAGCATTTCATTCAGAATTCAGAGAGAACTCCCAACACCAACATTGAGGAACAAGAGTGAGAAGGAGATTTCCAACGGCAAATTTGAAGAAGGACGCTCGCTTCAACTCCGACGTGGTCATGGCGTATCTTCAACATCTCCTTCAGTGCTCTTCATTCTAGGGAGTCATTTGTTCTAATTTTATCTTAATCCTTTTATATTTTCTTGTAACGGTAGTAATTCGCGTCCTTGCGTGTGGCGACTAGGTCCTTGTGCAGCTTAGGGGGTAATTCGCCGCCTTGTGCGCGGCGACTAAATCAAGGGTAGATCTAGGGGGTGGCTAGAGGCCTTATCTGAGGATAGATAGGCTATAGCCAACCGGTCCTTGGGAGAATGACCGGTGAAGGAACAAAAAGAGATTTTCAAGTTGTCGCCTCCAATTTCAAGCGTTATTGAAATTTTATCCTTGTAATCATTTTTATGATATATAAAATTCTTTTTCAGTATATCTAATTTTTTTTGAATTATATTTCATAAAGAAAATCATTTTGAATATTTCTGCATAAATACTTTTTCTAGAGAGTTAACGCCAGCGTTGACTCTTAACGTCAGGCGTTAGCGACAGAGCAAAAAAGTTTTTCTATTTTGGTAAAATCTGTAAGTTTATTCCAAAAAATAGTAAACCCCTTATTCACCCCCCCCCCCCCCCCCCCCCCTCTCTAATTGCGCCATCAGATCCAACACTTAGTATCAGAGCAAGGTTATTCCAAAACGGTTTCACAACCGGGAATAATGGCGCATAATGATCATGCTTTCGCTGAGGGTCAAGGGATTAGTAGACCTCCACTATTTACCGGAACTGATTATAATTATTGGAAAACTAGAATGCGTTGTTTTTTAACTGCTTTAGATAATGACGTTTGGGGTATGGTAGAACAAAGTTACTCTCCACCAACATTTGTTGTTAGAGAAGTCACTATGGAAAAACCCAGAGATAGATGGGATGACAATGATAAGTTGAGATGTAAGAATAACGCTAAAGCAATGAATGCGTTATTTTGTGCTTTGGATAGAACGGAATTTAATAGAACTTGTGCTTGCGAAACAGCTTTGATATATGGAATTTATTAGAAATTACTCATGAAGGTACTTCGCAGGTTAAGGATTCAAAGCTCTTCCAACTTGAATCCAAGTATGAGAAATTCCGGATGGAGGCGGATGAAGACGTAGATTCAATGTACACAAGGTTCACCAAGATCATCAACGACTCAAAAGTACTTGGAAAGGTGTTCTCCAACGGCGACTTGGTGAGAAAAATTTTAAGGTCTCTCCCTCCAAAGTTCAATCCAAAGGTGACGGCTATCTCAGACTCGCACGATTTGAAGAAGCTCCAAATTGATAGCCTCATTGGGAACCTGAAGACCCATGAGGTTGAACTCAAACTTCAACAACAAGAGTACAACTTGGAGCCAAAGAAGAAGAGTTTGGCCTTAAAATAAAAAAAGGAGGCAAATGGAGATGATGATGAAGAGGACGAGGAGAGCCTTTTTGTGAAGAAGTTCAAAAGGTTCATGAAGAAACCGGAAAGGAGAAACACCTTCCAGAAATATTTCATCAAAAAGGGATCTTCATCAAAGAAAGAGAGAGGTAGCGACGAGGCTGATGTTGAACAAACACCACCGGAGTGCTACCATTGTAGAAAGACCGGACATATTCGGAGCCAGTGCCCAAAATATCTGAAAGAGCGTAAAGAAAAAGGGCACAAGGGAAAAGAGAAGAAGAAGGTCCTAAAAGCGGCTACATGGATGAGTCCTCCTCCGAGGATTCAAGCGGCTCATCCACTAGCGATGAAGAAGAGGCAAATATGTGCCTTATGGGAAAAAGTGACAAGACATCTGAAAGATTATATAGGTATATGATCTAATTCACCTAGAGGGGGGTGAATAGGTCTTTTAATTTTTACTTGTTTGATTTAGATGTTTAAGATTATTCTAAGCAAGTAATCAACCACACACAGAAAGCACACAAGTGTTTATAGTGGTTCCCCAAGATAGTGTGTCTATGGGTAGTCCACTTTCCCCCTTCACCCTTCTAACAGTGTGTTAGACAGGGCCAACTCCTCCAAACTCAGCTAAAATAGCTTATAGCACAGATCCCTCAGGATCTCTCAGGTTTTCCCAACCCTACCTCAGGCACAACAGCCCTACCTCAGATCAGCCACTGATCCTACAACTCAGACCACGGCAAGTTCTACAATCTCAGGCCTAAACAGCCCTACCTCAGAGGAATCCTCCTCCTACAGCTCAGGCAATAATGCCCTGCAACTCAGGCTAAACAGCCCTACAAGCCTAGGCCTTTAGCCCTACAAACTCAGGCCAAAATACAATCTCAGGCAAATAGCCCTACAAACTCAGGCAATAGCCCTACAGTAAAAGAGTATTTGAAGCTTACTACAGCAGAGAGTAGAAGTCTTTTGTAGTTCCTGCACAGCTTGTGCTATCTTGTAGCTGGAGATGTTGATGGCAGCTACAAACTGATCTTCCTCTTCAATTGAAGGATGGAAGATCACCCTGCTCCTTCTTGTAGAGGAGCTTTCTTTTTCTCTCTGATTCTTCTTGCTTGTTCAATGAGCAGGAGGAGAAAGACGAGAGCTCTGACCGTCAATGGAATAGTAAATTTGTTTTAGCACTCGACCAGCACCTTTCTAAAGTGCCCTAACTTCTTTTATACATCCCCGACCTTCAACGGCTCTTAGCAGTCCTTCCGACAGATATGGGAGTGGTTGGTGGACCCCCACAATGCTTTTTTGCAGCTTGCGCCATCCGCAGAACTCGCATTGTCACGTTTGAACTATCTCAACGGTTGGGCTAAGATGGCTTCCTCTTCTCAGCGGATTCAGCTTGATCTGTAGAGAAGTTCCCGCGTTCGATGAGCAGCGATCTGCGTTCGACGAACTCGTTAAACTGCGTTCGACGAACTCCATTCTTCGTTTGACGAACACGCCAAGTTTCAGCGGTTCCTTCTTTCCTATCTCTGCGTTCGACGAACACGCCAAGTCTCAGCTGTTTCTTCTGTCTCGTCTCAGCGTTCGACGAACAGCATTCTTCGTTCGACGAACTCCATTCTGCGTTCGACGAACTTCATTCTACGTTCGACGAACACGCAAAGTTTCTTCTATCTTCAGCTCAGCTTGCCCAGATGCCTTCTCAGCGGCTCCTGGTCTTGTCTCAGCGGTTCAGCTGATACAGTGAGGCCTTCTCAGCTGATTTAAACAGCACACCTTTGAATCTATTCCATTGTATGGAATATCATCTCCCTGTATAATACTTAGACAAACTAGAATGTATCAAATACAATATGTACTTAGCATTGTGAGTGATGCATATTCAAATCAAGAGAATATTGAGGGCAATATTCCCAATAATCTCCCCCTATTTGAAGAAGGCAGAACATTCTCAATGCTAAGGTACATGGCCAATCAAAAACATATCATGAAAATGATAACATTGCTCAGAGGGCAATCCACTCAAAGCATACTCTGAGATGGTCTTAGCATTGTCCATCTCCCCCTTTCTGGTTTCTTCAACTATTTTACCCTCTAGGGATTGGGAGGCAGCATCTAGAGCACTTGCCAACTCCCCCTCAACCTGAGCAGGAACTTGCTCCCCCTCAATTTGAGAACTATTATCTTTAATAGCTGATCTTGTTCATTTTGAACAACCCTTTCTAGCTCCCCCTCAATGTGAGTACTATTCTACATTTAACATTCCTAGTTCAATCTTGAAAGCATTAAACTTGGCCTCATCCAATGACTTAGTGAAGATATCAGCCACTTGACTGTCAGTGGGGACAAATTCAAGGCAAATATCTTTACATACAACATGCTTTCTTATAAAATGATACTTTATCTCTATGTGCTTAGTCCTGCTGTGAGAGATAGGATTTTTAGCAATAGAGATAGCACTGGATGAGTCACAATAAAGAGGAGATTTATTTACCTTGAGGTTGTAGTCCTCTAGCTGGTGTTGAATCCACAATAGATGTGCACAACAGCTTCCTGCAGCAATGTACTCTGACTCAGCTGTGAATATGGCCACACTGGTTTGCTTTTTGCTGCTCCAAGAGATCAATCTTCTTCCTAGGAACTGACAGGTGCCACTTGTGCTTTTCCTGTCTTCTTTGCAGCCTGCAAAATCTGCATCTGAAAATCCAGTTAGTTCAAAATCATTATTCTTAAGGTACCAAAGGCCAAGATGTAGGATCCTTTTAAGGTATCTCAGAATCCTCTTTGCAGCTGTGTAGTGAGATTCCTTAGGACATGCCTGGTACCTAGCACACACACATGCAGCATACATAATATCTGGTCTACTAGCAGTCAGATATAATAGGGATCCAATGATGCAACCTGTACATGGATTCATCAAAGGCCTTGCCCTTCTCATCCTTGTCCAGGAAAATGTTGGATCCTATGGGAGTTTTCATGGTGGAGGCAGACTCCATTCCAAACTTCTTAATTAGCTCCCTAGTGTACTTTGTCTGAGAGATAAATATCCCATCATCAGACTGTCTCACTTGGAGGCCTAAGAAGTACTTTAATTCTCCCATGCTGCTCATCTCAAACTCCCCCTGCATTAGGTTGGCAAACCTTGTGCAGAGGTTGTCATCAGTAGACCCAAATATTATGTCATCAACATATATTTGGACTAGGAGAATCTTGCCCCTTATTTCCATAAGAAACAATGTGCTATCTATCTTTCCCCTCAAGAACTTGTTCTTGACGAGAAAGCTAGACAATGTCTCATACCAAGCCCTGGGAGCTTGCTTAAGACCATATAGAGCTTTCCTAAGTAGATAAACATGAGATTTAAGAGTAGGATGGATAAAACCTGATGGCTGCTCTACATAGACTTCCTCTTTCAGATTTCCATTTAGGAATGTTGATTTGACACCCATCTGGTACACTTTGAATCCTTTATGGGCTGCATATGCAAGGAATAGCCTTATGGCCTCCAACCTTGCAACTGGGGCAAAGGTTTGGTCAAAGTCTATTCCTTCCTCTTGCCTATACCCCTTTGCAACAAGCCTTGCCTTGTTCTTGATGATTGTCCCATTTTCATCCATCTTGTTTCTGAAGATCCATTTGGTGCCAATGATGTTGTGTCCCTGTGGTCTTGGCACCAACTTCCATACTTTGCATCTCTTGAATTACAAAAGTTCTTCCTGCATTTCCTAAATCTAGAATGGATCGAAGTTGGCCTCTTCAATCTTCTTAGGCTCTACCTGTGATAGGAAACTGAGGAACAAAGCCTCATTGTGAGACCTGCTCCTAGTTGTCACACCTTGTTGAATATTCCCAATAATCTGCTCCAAGGGATGATCCCTTAGATGTCTTGTAGCTACAGGCAGTCTCTCCTCTACATGCTGAATTTCTCCCATTGGGTCAGCAGCTTCTTCAGCATCCTGCTCCTCTACTTCTTCTGGAATTGCTGCATCAATATGTGCTTTACTGCTGCTGGAAGGTTCTTGTATAGATAGTTCTTCCATGGCCCTTTCACTTCCTATCAAAATAGAAGAACTGGACTAGCCCTTATAAATTAGGCTGGTCTCATCAAACACCACATGCATGGACTCTTCAACAATATGTGTTTTCTTGGTATATACTCTATAAGCTCTACTATGTGAGCTATAACCAACAAGAACCCCCAAGTAGCATTTTTCAGCAAACTTGGTTAATTAAGATTTTCTATTATTTAAGATGTAGCATTTAGATCCAAAGATCCTAAAATATGAAATTGTTGGTTGTTTGCCTTTCAGAATCTCATAGGGGGTAATTCCATGAACTTTATTGATGGAAGCTCTATTGAGAACATAACAGACAGTATTGACTGCTTCAGCCCAGAAATATTCTGGGAGTGAAGAGTCACTAAGCAATGTTCTCCCAGCTTCAATCAATGTTCTATTCCTCCTCTCAGCCACCCCATTTTGTTGTGCGGTCCTTGGGGAGGAAAATTCTTAGATGATACCTAGTTCTTGACAGAACCTTGTAATGGCTTCAGATTGAAACTCTATGCCATGGTCAGACCTAGTTCTAACCACAGAACATTGCATATCATTCTGAATGGCCTTGACATGGCTTATAAAGACATTTAGAGTATCAGATTTCTTTTTAAGGAAAAATACCCATGTATATCTTGAGTGATCATCAACAATCATTAAGGTATACAACTTTCCTCCTAAGCTCCGAATTGGCATAGGACCAAACAAATCCATGTGCAATAAGTAAAGGCATCTCTTAGTGTCTTTGGAGCTAATACTTTTTAAAAGTGGCCTTTGTTTGCTTGCCCATTTGGCAAGCATGACATGGGCCATTTTAAACACATTTTAAATTAGGACTATTTCTAACCAAGTTCTTAGAAAATAGTCTATGCATTGCCTTGTAGTTGATGTGGGCAAGTCTCTTGTGCCATTGAACACATAGAGACTCACTCTCATTAGCCACAAGACACACAGGAGAAGAAGATGATTTGCAAATAAAATCTAAACAATAAACATTTCCAATCCTAGTGCCTGAAAGTATGGTGTCCAAGTCATTAGACTTTTTGATTAGGCACTTATCATTGTGAAATTCAATGACATAGCCAAGATCACATAGTTGTCTTATGCTAACAAGGTTGTGTTGCAACCCTTCAACATAAGCCACTTTTGTGATGGAGACTATGCCATTTGTGATCATGCCATAACCTCTGGTGACTCCCTTTTCTGAACCCCCAAAGATGACTTTGGGTCCATTCTTCAATGCTTTGTATTCCTGCAGAAAACCCTTGGTGCCTGTCATATGTCTTGAGCACCCACTGTCCAAATACCAAATCTGCCTAAGGCTGGTATTTGAACTAACCTGCATGATGGAATTTAATTACCCTTAGGAACCCAATTGATTTTGGGTCCTAGGTACTTTTAGTCTGATAAGAAAACCTCACACTAGCTGCACTCTTTGCAGGAAGGCTCTTCTTTGCATTAGGTACATTGGGATTTTACCAACAATCTATGACAAAGTGTCCCACTTTACCACAACACCAGCATTCATGAATGTTGTATCTCCTCTTCTGAACATTTCCTAAGGAATTAGCATTACTGTGTTTGTGCTCAGGAGGGGAGATAACTGAAGTCTTCCTATTTCTCTCAGCAATGATTTGACTGAATGTCAATCTATGTGCTGTCTTGATGCTCTTTGTCCTGATGGCATCATCCTGCTTTGGCTTGGCAGCCATACAAGATCTGATTGCATCTGACACTGAGCAACAAGCCTTGTCAATAGATTTGACAGCAGGAATTTTCTTTGCTGAAATAGATTTGGAAGAGCTTGCACCGTGATTCTTGAATGAGGGGGCTGAGGTACCAAATACAAAAGGTCCAGGTTGGACCAATTGAATTTCCTCATGGGAAGCCTTCATGGCACTCAATCCCATTCCCTTTCTTCCACTATGGGAAGGATTGTTTTCCTTCCTATAGTTACATCCATTCTTCCAGTGATCATACATGCTTTCATGGCCATACCTGTTGGAAGGAAGTAGTACCTTTTGAAAGGTGGTTTGAGGCTTAGCCTTACCCCTGCTCTTTTCTCCACTCCCTTCTCCTACTTCCATTTTATTGAATCCTAGTCCTCTCCTATTGGATTGGGAAGAGAAGGAGTCAATAATAGGGAGCACAGATTTAGGCTTGGAGAATTGAGCCACTAGGCTTCTCTCCTTCACAAGCTTCTCCTCAAGAACCTTGATGATCTTGTTCTTTAGAGAAATAGAGCTCAAATGGATAATTGTTATCCCCTTGAGTTTGCTTATTTCTCTACTCATCTGAGCCACCAAATTAGGAGACTCAGAACAATTTCTTTCAGCCTTTTTGAGTGAGTCAATCTCTAGGGCTTGGCTTTTGACAAGCTTCTTGCTCTCTTTCAGAGCATTCACTAGAGCATCATACTTGTCAATCAATTGATTAACATCCATTTTAGCTTCTGAATCACTTCCATCAATTGATGAAGGTGCTCCAGATTCTGGTCCAGATTCATCCTTAGGGAGAGAGGAAGAAGTAGGTACCTGGTCAGGTGTGTCCTGACAGTCTTCATCATCTGATGTTAGGGCCATTAGGCCAATGTATTCTTCAGCATCTTCATCCACCTCCATATCACTGCCTGAGTGTGATAGAGGGGCCCTGATTCCCACCTTTGCTGCAGGAAAGTCCTCATCTTCCTCAGCAACAAACAACCCAATATAGGCTTCTTCTTCATCATCTAAATCTGAGGAAGATGACTTTGATTCACGCCAGCTTTTTCCTTTCTTTGCTAGGAAGGATTTTTCACCCTTCCTATCCTTTTGATGATGGTTCTTCTTATCACCATTATCCTTTCTTTTGACTGGACAGTCAGCAATGACATGTCCAGGCTTACTGCAGCAATAACAAATTACATTAGTTGAACCATGTTTAACATGTTTAGAGTCATACCTGCCCCATCTTGAATGAGTGTGTTGCTTGTCTGCTCTGCTTGAATCCTTCCTAGGATGTGAGGAGGAGGAAGGCTTATTCTTCTACTGCTTCCTTCTCATCATCTTTTTGAATTGCCTTGAGAAGGCAGCAAATTCCTCATCAGAAGAGCTGTTTTCAGATGAGCAGTGATCTGAATTGTCTGTGTCAGCAGCCCTTCTTGGAGGGGTAGGAATTCTTGTCTTGCTCTTCTTGGGCCCTTCAGCCTTGAGGGCCACAGACTTCTCCCTAGCATGAGGCCTGGAGGAGGTGTCCTCTTCCTTTCTAGCAGATAGTTGCATCTCATATGAGAGCAACTTTCCAAACAGAGTGTGAGGAGGAGTTTCACTCAGCTTTGCCACTTCCCTGATGACACAAATTTTGGTATCCCAGCCTCTAGTTAGAGATCTTAGGAATTTATCATTCAACTCATAATGAGTGAAGGTCCTCTCATAGGTCCTCAACTCATTAACAATTCTGAAGAATCTTTCATAGCAATCAGCTATGCACTCCTGATTCTGTTGCCTAAAGGCTTCATACTCCTGATTGAGGAGGGATTTCCTATCATTCCTGTAACACCCCAAAAATCGTGGTTCAGCGAAGTAGGCGGAGTGGTAGTGCTGCACTTGAAGCAGGCTAAATCTTCCCTTTCTGCTCTTAGCGCACGACCATTTCCCTCTTCGCGCACGACCAGTGATCGTGCGTCAACGATCGTGCGTTAATTCAGAAGAGAATCGAGTTCTGTCTCGGACAGTGCGCACGACCATTTCCCTCTTCGCGCACGACCAGTGATCGTGCGCCAGCGATCGTGCGCCCTGTTTATTCTGTTCCGCGATTTTGAGCGGAGAAGAAGATCGGACCGTCCAAATCTTTTGGAAATTGATCCAACGGCTAGGTTTAGTTGCGGGAGACCTTTAGGGCTGATGAGAGGGGGTTAAACCCTCATATTCTCTAAGCCATTCTCTCTCCAAACCCTAGAGAAAGAAGGAGGAGCCAAGGAAGAAGAAGGTAGATCCCGCCATTGACGGAGCTCCGGAGCTCCGTTTCGCGAGCCATTTCCAGATTTGGAGAGTGCAGCCCGGTGCGGTCGTTTCTCTCCGTGTAGAATCTCGGATCTATGGCGAAAAAGAACGCGACTAGGGTAACGATTCTTCCTCCCGAACTTTGGACTTGTATTTGTCCTTTCATTCCTCTTTCTATGCTTGCATGAGGAATCCCTTTCACCAAATGGGTGAAGTGTAGGATTTCCTCAAGTTCTTCGGAACTCCGGGTAGATTGTGTCTGTCCCCGGCAATATTGCATGTAGAAAATCCGGTAGTCGTGCGGATTTAGGCATTTTGTGTGAAGCCTATTCGTGGCCGTGATCCCGAATCGGTGATGCTTGATTTGCGACGTTGCATTTAGGTTAGGCCTAGAATGCGTGTCGGAGAATGACTCCGTGAAATCATCTATAGTAATGCGGGAAATAAGTATAGGCGTCTTGTGAAGATGCTAACGAAAGCCCCATGCTTTGAGTTTGGTTGAAGGCAAACCTTCACCACGAAATTGATGCGGAGCGTATTGCACCTCCCTTGTTGAGTATTCGTGAAACCTAGACCCTTGTGAAGGGGTTAGGTGCGTAGCGTATAATTAGTGTAGCACTTGAAAGTGCTAAACCCTTACGGGCCGAGGCGAAGCCGTACCCGCGTCGTGCGATAGATCGCGACGATTAGAGCACGGGCAAAGCTAAATCGAACCCGTTTCCATGCAGATCGGTAAGAGGTCCCTTCCTCAGGAAAGCTGTGTGATCATGGGAGAGGTCGTGGAAGGTGTCATACCTAGACCGACCAAAAGCTCTTGTTTCCACCCAAGGTTGTGGCCCTTACGGTGGAGTGTTTTGTGAAATGGATGTTATGATTAGCCTCTTGCGATTGCTTAGGCGGTTGTGGGGAACCTTCGGGTGAACCCAACCAACATCATGTGCATACCTAGGTTCCCCTCTCTTTTGATGCTCAACCTAGAAGATTGATTGTGCTTGAAACCTCACCTTGTGTAGTTTGCACTTTCTTTATATTTAGTACTTGTGCTAGTATGGCTTGCTTGCAGGGTAGAAGCTCCGCCGCCCCGGAAAAGGGGTGGGGTCGTTATAATTTGGTCAGCTGTGCTGACCGTTACTTTGTTTGCCACCGCTTGGTGGAATGTTCTTATGCAGGTGCAGGTGAGCCTAGCGGGAAATAGCGGGCGATGGCCCTTTGCAATGTTGGCCCTCGAAGGCCAGCCCTTTTCCTGTTATTCATGTATGGCCGGCCTGCGTGCCGATGTATGCTTTTGGAGTTTTGTGCATTGGATGAATGTAAGGCCTTAAGGCCGTAACTCTTATTCAGGATACATTCCTATGATAGTGGACAGTTCTATTTGAATGGTTTAATTAATGCTTCCGCTTACGTTTTGTACTCTCGTTTAGTTGTTACTTTTCTGTTTATCACCTTTTAACTCCTAGCTAGTGTGGTTTGTATGGCGTGGGGTCCCGGTCGGACCTACTGTTATACTATTTGTACTGGCAGGGTGTTACAATTTGGTATCGGACTTAAGGCGTCGATCCGTAGTTCAGCGAATTCGGGACGAATTCCTTTTAAGGGGTGGTGCGCACGGGTTGTGCATTCACCTAAAACGACAAAAACTAATAAGAATGTCCACTTAGGAATGAAAAGAAAACATACTTGTTTGCGGAACCTGAGCGTCCCATGATTGATGTTGATATGTTTTGGGTCACTAAATTGTGCTTTGCATGATTATAGGTGACTAGAAGTGCTGCGGGGCAGTCTCGACCCCGTAACACCGCTGAAAGTAGTGGGTCGGCTGAAGTGCCAGCGACCACTCCTTCTGCTGAAATGATCAAATTAATCGCAGAAGCGGTCTTCGCGATGATCAACGCTCAACCCCAAAGGCTAGTCCAGCCTGCTACTCCTACTCCGGATGTGGCCACTGAGGCTGTTGCTGCAGTGGAACCTGCGGCGGAACCAAGGGTGGAGGCCCCTGTGCCTGTAGCTGCAGTAGAACCTATGGTAGCGCCGAGGGTGGAACCTCAAGTTACGCAAGTAGTTGCGGGGCGAGCGCGTGACCAGCAATTAAAGCATTTCCTGAGCTTTAATCCTCCTACCTTCTCGGGATCTGAGTCCCCAACGGAGGCAGAAGACTGGTTGTCAAGAGTTAGAAGAACTCTGAGGGCGACAGCGACGGACGAAGCCATGATGGTCACCTTAGCCACTTTCCTTCTTGATGGAGAGGCTGTGCTGTGGTGGGAAGAGCAGGAGCTGCATAAGTTATGCGGTAGAGATATTACTGAAATTACAATGGCTGAGTTTTCAAAGTCGTTCCTCCAAAGGTTTATCCCCTCTGCCCAGCGCATTGCGTTGCAAAACCAGTTCTTGAGGTTGACACAAGGTGATCGCTCCGTTGACGATTACTTGCATGAGTTTACCAGACTGAGTCGCTATGCGGGGTCCTTGGTGGAGGATGAGGAGACAAAGACAAATAAGTTCTATGAAGGGCTTCGGGACGAGTTGAGGCTGCTCCTTGCAGGCCCTATGACGTTTGGCTTCCAAGTGATGGTGCAAACTGCCAGATCTTTGGAGTTGGACATGAAGAGGGTACAAGCAAGGGGTGTTGTAAAGAAACCTGAGTTTCATGCGCCGGCCTCTCAGTCCAAGTCGGATTTCAGAAGGAACAAAAGGAAGTTCAAACAGGCGGAACCAGCTCCTTCAAATGTTTCGGGAGCCACGACCGCGCGGACTCCTATTACGTGTTTCACCTGCGGGAAGGTGGGACACAAAGCTGCGGTGTGTCGAAGTGGTCCCCCGAAGGCTGGTATTCGAGCGGTGGATTATGCTCGTGCTGCCGAAAAGGGTAAAGCTGCGGAGTCTTCGGATTCCCAGCACATTCCGACTCAGCTGAGAGTCTATTCGCTTGGCCAACAAGAAGCTATACGACAAACTGATGTCGTCACAGGTATGAATTAGAAGTTAGCTTTTTCAGCTATATATATAATTCATACTGTGGTACGACTATATGCTTTATTTGTGTGCAATTAGGTTTCGTCCTAATTTTCAACTATCCGGCGAGAGCTCTATTTGATACGGGTGCATCGCACTCTTTTCTGTCCGAGGACTTCGTTGTGCGAATCGGAGTGCCGTCTACCTTCGTAGAGGATAGATTGCAAGTAGTGCTACCCAATGGATCTCGAATGAGTGCGGATAGGAAGAGCCGTGTGAAGGTGCGGATCGGAAGTCAGGATTTCGACTTGGAAGCGTCGTTATTACCGTTAGCTGAATTTGATGTGATCTTCGGCATGGACTGGCTCTCGGAGCAGCGGGCATGCATAGATTGCAATACAAAGGAGATCACTCTGGGAAGGGACACCGAAGGAGAAACCATGTTCGCCGGTATGCGAGGAGCGAGCAAGACGCTGATGTCTGCTCTCCAGGTGGTTAAGGCGGTGAGAAAAGGCGCCGAGTTGTTCTTCACCTTGTTGGAGACTTCAGAGCCAATGCCCAGGTTATGTGATGTCCCAGTTGTAGCGGAGTACGCCGACGTGTTTCCTAACGAACTCCCTGGGGCTCCGCTTCAGCGGGAGATCGATTTCTGTATCGAGTTGGTGCCAGGTGCCAAACCTGTGGCCCGCTCACCGTACCGGATAGCGCCAAAGGAATTGGCAGAGCTGAAGGTTCAATTGCAAGAGCTGCTAGAGCAAGGCTACGTACGTCCAAGTTCATCGCCTTGGAGTGCACCGGTCCTCTTTGTGAAAAAGAAGGACGGGAGCTTGCGTCTATGTATTGATTATCGAGAGCTAAACAAGTTGACCGAGAAGAACCGATATCCGATTCCAAGAATCGATGATCTATTCGACCAATTGGTGGGGTCGACGGTTTACTCCAAGCTGGACCTAAGGTCCGGCTATTACCAACTGCGGATAAGGGAATGTGACATTCCAAAAACAGCGTTCAGTACCCACTTTGGGCACTATGAGTTCACGGTGATGCCGTTCGGTCTGTCCAATGCACCGTCGGTATTCATGGACTTAATGAACAGGACGTTCCGTGAGTATTTGGATCAATTTGTGATCGTCTTTATCGACGACATTTTGGTATACTCTCAATTGGAAGAGGAGCATGCAAGGCATCTGCACGCCGTTCTGAGCACCTTGAGGAGGAGTCAGCTCTATGCCAAGTTCTCCAAGTGCGAGTTTTGGCTACCGTCAGTAGCATTCCTTGGTCACGTCGTTAGTGGAGATGGAATTGCGGTAGATCCGTCGAAGATAGAAGCGATCCGAGCGTGGCCTTTGTTGAAAAACGTAGCGAAAGTCCGAAGTTTCTTAGGACTTGCCGGCTATTATAGGCGCTTTGTGGAAAACTTCTCGAGGATCGCACTTCCTCTCACAAAACTGACTAGGAAGGATCATAAGTTCGTTTGGTCGCCCGAGTGCGCACGAGCTTTTGAAGAACTGAAGAGCCGTCTGACCACGACGCCCATTCTATGCTCGCCACAAGGTACGGAAGGCTACGAAATTTATAGCGACGCCTCAGGAAGTGGTTTGGGTTGTGTCCTAGTGCAGTTCGGGAAGGTAATTGCCTACGGCTCCCGGCAACTGAAGGTTCATGAGAGGAATTACCCGGTCCATGATTTGGAGCTAGCGGCCGTGGTATTTGCTCTTAAGCTTTGGAGGCATTATTTATATGGCGTGAAGATCGATATCTTTACCGACCACAAGAGCCTCAAGTACTTGCTGGATCAAAGGGAGTTGAATATGCGTCAAAGGAGGTGGATGGAGTTCCTTGGGGACTACACCTTCGACATCAATTATACTCCCGGTAAGGGAAACGTAGTAGCGGATGCGCTGAGTCGTCGGGCTCCCGCTCAAGCAAATTGGATTTTGATGCACGATGAGCGTCTAATCCGCGAGCTGGAAGAAATGGAGATCATTTGCATTGATAGGAGAACGTCTACTTCAACATGCTTGAACTGGACGAAAGTTCAATACGACCTTGCCGACCGAGTTCGACAAGCGTTGGAGCTGGACGAGAGCATGAACGCTATAAGGCGGAAACCGTTGAGGGGTTAAACGCTGATTTCTCCTTCGAAGACGACCTTATGTGGAAACAGGAAAGGTTGTGCATCCCAAACGTTGGCACTCTACGGGCGGAGTTGATGTACGAGGCTCATCATACCAAGTACTCAATCCACCCGGGGAGCACTAAAATGTTTATGGATATGAAGAAGCTTTTCTGGTGGCCGGGTATGAAGAAAGACATTGCCCTTTACGTGGCCAAGTGTCATACTTGCGCGTTGGTGAAAGCGGAATGTCAACGTCCCGGTGGGTTTCTGAAGTCCCTGCCGATTCCGGAATGGAAGTTTGATGATATTTCGATGGATTTCGTGCATGGATTGCCGAGATCGCAGCATGGAAACGACGCCATCTGGGTGATCGTGGACCGTTTGACGAAGGTATCACACTTCATTCCGAACAGGAAGGATGATTCTGTAGAGAAGCTAGCAAAGCTCTATGTTGATAGTATTGTGAGGCTGCACGGTGTCCCCCGTAGTATCGTCAGCGATCGTGACGGGCGTTTCACATCGAAAGATTGGAGGCTTATCCATGAACTGTTGGGCACGAAATTGAAGTTCAGCACGGCCTTCCACCCGCAAACGGATGGACAGACCGAGAGAACCAACAGGACTATGGAGGATATGCTCCGAATGTGCACTCTAGATTTTGGAAAGAGGTGGGAAGATCATCTCTACATGATCGAGTTCGCCTACAATAATAACTATCAAGCCAGTATAGGAACCTAGAGTGAAAGGCTATTGGTTGCCCGGGATAGGCAAGCAAAGTATTTCAATGCCAAGCATAGGAACCTAGAGTTTGCCGTCGGTGACCGGGTTTACTTGAAGATCAAACCGTGCAAAGGGGTATCAAGGATCCGACGCTTGAAAAAGCTCAGTCCAAGGTACTTAGGACCGTTTGAGATCGTGGAGCGTGTTGGTGATGCGGCTTATCGGCTTGCACTATCTGCAGAGCTGAGCGGTCTGCACGACGTGTTTCACATTTCAGTGTTGAGGAAGGCAGTGCAAGAGCCTACTCATATCGTTGCGGTCGGCAAAGTTCCGGTTGATAGTGGGTTGTCGACGAAGGTCAAGCCCTTACGCATCGAAGATACCGAAGTAAATTAGCTGCGGAACAAGTCCATTCGGATGGTAAAAGTCCGATGGGATAATTGCGGCCAAGAGGAGCTCTCTTGGGAGAGAGAGCAAGCGATGCTTGCGGAGTACCCCGAGCTATTTCTCTCAGGTAATTTATAGCTGAATTTCTTGCTATTTCTGTTTTATAAATTTCGGGACGAAATTCTTTTAAGGGGGGTGGAGTTGTAACACCCCAAAAATCGTGGTTCAGCGAAGTAGGCGGAGTGGTAGTGCTGCACTTGAAGCAGGCTAAATCTTCCCTTTCTGCTCTTAGCGCACGACCATTTCCCTCTTCGCGCACGACCAGTGATCGTGCGCCAGCGATCGCGCGTTAATTCAGAAGAGAATCGAGTTCTGTCTCGAACAGTGCGCATGACCATTTCCCTCTTCGCGCACGACCAGTGATCGTGCGCCAGCGATCGTGCGCCCTGTTTATTCTGTTTCGCGATTTTGAGCGGAGAAGAAGATCGGACCGTCCAAATCTTTTGGAAATTGATCCAACGGCTAGGTTTAGTTGCGGGAGACCTTTAGGGCTGATGAGAGGGGGTTAAACCCTCATATTCTCTAAGCCATTCTCTCTCCAAACCCTAGAGAAAGAAGGAGGAGCCAAGGAAGAAGAAGGTAGATCCCGCCATTGACGGAGCTCCGGAGCTCCGTTTCGCGAGCCGTTTCCAGATTTGGAGAGTGCAGCCCGGTGCGGTCGTTTCTCTCCGTGTAGAATCTCGGATCTATGGTGAAAAAGAATGCGACTAGGGTAACGATTCTTCCTCCCGAACTTTGGACTTGTATTTGTCCTTTCATTCCTCTTTCTATGCTTGCATGAGGAATCCCTTTCACCAAATGGGTGAAGTGTAGGATTTCCTCAAGTTCTTCGGAACTCCGGGTAGATTGTGTCCGTCCCCAGCATTATTGCATGTAGAAAATCCGGTAGTCGTGCGGATTTAGGCATTTTGTGTGAAGCCTATTCGTGGCCGTGAGCCCGAATCGGTGATGCTTGATTTGCGACGTTGCATTTAGGTTAGGCCTAGAATGCGTGTCGGAGAATGACTCCGTGAAATCATCTATAGTAATGCGGGAAATAAGTATAGGCGTCTTGTGAAGATGCTAACAAAAGCCCCATGCTTTGAGTTTGGTTGAAGGCAAACCTTCACCACGAAATTGATGCGGAGCGTATTGCACCTCCCTTGTTGAGTATTCGTGAAACCTAGACCCTTGTGAAGGGGTTAGGTGCATAGCGTATAATTAGTGTAGCACTTGAAAGTGCTAAACCCTTACGGGCCGAGGCGAAGCCGTACCCGCGTCGTGCGATAGATCGCGACGATTAGAGCACGGGCAAAGCTAAACCGAACCCGTTTCCATGCAGATCGGTAAGAGGTCCCTTCCTCAGGAAAGCCGTGTGATCATGGGAGAGGTCGTGGAAGGTGTCATACCTAGACCGACCAAAAGCTCTTGTTTCCACCCAAGGTTGTGGCCCTTACGGTGGAGTGTTTTGTGAAATGGATGTTATGATTAGCCTCTTGCGATTGCTTAGGCGGTTGTGGGGAACCTTCGGGTGAACCCAACCAACATCATGTGCATACCTAGGTTCCCCTCTCTTTTGATGCTCAACCTAGAAGATTGATTGTGCTTGAAACCTCACCTTGTGTAGTTTGCACTTTCTTTATATTTAGTACTTGTGCTAGTATGGCTTGCTTGCAGGGTAGAAGCTCCGCCGCCCCGGAAAAGGGGTGGGGTCGTTATAATTTGGTCAGCTGTGCTGACCGTTACTTTGTTTGCCACCGCTTGGTGGAATGTTCTTATGCAGGTGCAGGTGAGCCTAGCGGGAAATAGCGGGCGATGTCCCTTTGCAATGTTGGCCCTCGAAGGCCAGCCCTTTTCCTGTTATTCATGTATGGCCGGCCTGCGTGCCGATGTATGCTTTTGGAGTTTTGTGCATTGGATGAATGTAAGGCCTTAAGGCCGTAACTCTTATTCAGGATACATTCCTATGATAGTGGACAGTTCTATTTGAATGGTTTAATTAATGCTTCCGCTTACGTTTTGTACTCTCGTTTAGTTGTTACTTTTCTGTTTATCACCTTTTAACTCCTAGCTAGTGTGGTTTGTATGGCGTGGGGTCCCGGCCGGACCTACTGTTATACTATTTATACTGGCAGGGTGCTACAATTCCTCACTTCTTCAGTCCCTTCCATGTACACAATCAGTGTATCCCACATCTCCTTTACAGTTTCACAGTGCACCACGTTTTGGAAAGTTGAATCATCAATAACATTGACAATAATATTTTGAGCCCTTTTATCCATTGTAGCCAATGTTATTTCATCCCTTGTCATTTCAGTGTAAGATTTGCCTACCTGCCTAGTAGGATCAATGGTGGAGGGCTTTGTGATAATGAATGGGCCTTCCTGAACAGTGATATAGATTTTAGGGTCTGAAGCTTCCATGAACAGCTTAACTCTTTGTTTCCAGATGCCAAAGGTTTCCTTTTTGCATATAGGGAGCTTCATTGAACCCATTTCCTTCTGAAATCCACTTGAAGCCATTGGATTCAGATTTAATAATACCTATGTAGGATCTGGTCAGGCAGTTAAGCCCTTTATGACCAACCTCGCTTTGATACCACTTAAAAGATTATATAGGTATATGATCTAATTCACCTAGAGGGGGGGGGGGGGGTGAATATGTCTTTTGATTTTTACTTGTTTGATTAAGATGTTTAAGATTATTCTAAGCAAGTAATCAACCACACACAGAAAATACACAAGTGTTTATAGTGGTTCCCCAAGACAGTGTGTCTATGGGTAGTCCACTTTCCCCCTTCACCCTTCTAACAGTGTGTTAGACAGGGCCAACTCCTCCAAACTCAGCTAAAAAATAGCTTACAACACAGATCCCTCAGGATCTCTCGGGTTTTCCCAACCCTACCTCAGGCACAGCATCCCTACCTCAGATCAGCCACTGATCCTACAACTCAGACCACAGCAGGTCCTACAATCTCAGGCCTAAACAGCCCTACCTCAGAGGAATCCTCTTCCTACAGCTTAGGCAATAATGCCCTACAACTCAGGCTAAACAACCCTATAAGCTCAGGCCTTCAGCCCTACACCGCAATCCCCCTTTGGGGGCTCCGGCCAAACCGCAACCCCCCTTGGAGGTGATGCCAGAACCCCCCCCCCCCCCCCCCCCCCCCGTTCCTTGAGGGTTGCGGCCAAGGGAGCACCACCGTTGGTGGGGTGCGCTCTCCCTCTTTTGGCCGCACCTCCCCAACATCGTTGTTCGGCCACTTTGTTTGGGTCCAAGTTCACGAAGCGCGTTCAATGCCTCCGCGCTCACGCGCTTAGAACGCTTTTGTGTTCGTTGCGCGCTCAGAAAATCTCCGTGTTAACCGCGCGCTCAGACCGCCTCCGCGCTCACTGCGCGCTCAGAACGCCTTAGCGCTCATCGCGCGCTCAGAACGCTTCCGTGTTCGTTGCGCGCTCACAATGCTCTCGTGTTCGTTGCGCGCTCCAAACACTTTCACATTCGTGACGTCCACAACAATTAACCTTTCTCAATTTCCTAGATTGCAGGTCTACTTCACTTCGCTCAGCGCCATCAACGAAGCTGCTCGAACTACCCAAGCTGACCGAACTGCCGGGGGGGGGGGGGGGGGGGGGGGGGACAAGACAGGATTATCCAAAAAGTGGTGATTCGTGTGCTCCAAATCGACCTGCGTGATTCGTCCGTGAGGTGATTACGGTGGTTACGACAACGAAATTACCAGGCTACCCCTGCCTAAGGCTATAAAAGGAGCACGAGACCTTCATTTTAAGACACCTTGTCTTCTACGCTTGAGAGAGCTCCTTTGAAGATTTCCTTGGAATTCTCTTTCGGCGCTTGAAGATCTCCTTTGAAGATTTCCTTCGAGCCTTCGAAGGTCTTCTTCGTGCCTTTGAAGTTTTTCCTTCGCCTCGGAAGTTAGTTTTCTAAGCAAGTCGGAAATCCTTGAAGTTATGAAAGGCGATTCGAGAATCTCACTTTCGTTCCCAAAAAAATACTTAGTCTCTCGAGAGGTGGCATGTCACTCTCAAGGTTTTCTTTCTCTACCATTGTAACGAGCAGCGGCCTGTCGCGCTCGAGTTCTCATATTTCAATTGTAGCAAACCAAAAGATAGTAAAATTTGGTCGGCACAGCTCCGACCACATGGTTTTTCACCATTTCCGGGTTTTCCACGATAAAAAGTCTTCTTGTCATTTATTAACTCTCTCATTAACTGTTTGCGTGCTCGACTCGCTCGTGAGCTAAGGTGGTTTAATTCGACCGGTCTACCAGAGCGTCGAGTGACCCGCAACAAGTATCCTCTTCATTTGTGATTTCAAAATGATTCCCACTTTATCGGCATGATTTTGGGTATTGATAATCAAACATTCTATTTGGATATTTGTATATCTTTTATTTAAAAAAATAAGGCATTATTAGAGCCTCTAAAATACCTATTCGTACCTCCTCTTCTTTCCCTCACTCATGCCCAAAAGACGCCGCTCCTGTTTCGCATATCTGAAGCGCTCGCCCGACCTCCCCATTGTGCCGCCCCCTGTGTGATTTCTGGCAGACGAGATTAATTTTTGGGCCATTTCGTCTGCCTAGGAGAACTCCTTGCGCTCCGGTGAGTTTTTTTTTCTTTCTCTCAATTTAATATTATAGATCGGAATTATGTAAGTTTGAAAAAAAATGCATTTCAATATTTTTTTGGAATAACTTTATTTTTTGGGGGAAGATTTTCAATATATATCTAGTATTCTATCTATAAAAGCAAATTTAAATTTTTTTTTCATTTTAGGGTACGAATAACAATGTGGGGTACAATTGTAATTATGTGAGCTACGAATAACGGTGAGTTATAAATAACCAAAGAGAGTGCATGATTATCAATCATCTTTTTTTATTAAAGAAAAAAATACAAAAGGATGTACTATGAATTAGCCTGGATTATATAATAGATATTATCAATTTGAACTCAAATGAAAAAAAATCTTTGATACACAACTGGGGTCAAGTTCATACAATGCACATTAAAAAAAAAGTAATGTTATAAGTAGTCTCATTCTCACTATTTAGACATCATAAAAAACTAACAAATTATCATTGTACTACTATTAACAAGATATAATCGGCTAAATTTCCAATATAGCCTTCAAATAAAACTAAAGTATAGAAATAACCTCACTTTAATAAGCATTCCCAATGTAGCCCCCTTTAGCAGATTTGGCAGACAGTGGCAGGCAGCTGGTGGGCCCAGTGGCAGATTTGGCAGATATTTTTGTGAAATTTTCTAGATCGATGGAACACTGAGACAAGCACACCAAGGATGAACAAAAAAACACTTCTTTATTGCTTGACAAATTGGTTACAAGTATTACAACAGAAGCAGGCTGTAATACAAGTCGCATACAACTTGATTCACAACAGCTGAGAATAAGAAAAAAACAACTGGTCGCAGACAGAGTCCGCTTTCTCCACAGCTCGCTAACGCCCCCGCGTTGTCGTTAACGCTGGCGTTGACTCAGACCGCACGAGCTCGCTGCGGGCACACCCTCTTGACGAGACCACAGATGCAGACCGCCACCTCACACAAGTCGCTAACGCCCCGCGTTGTCGCTAACGCCGGCGTTGACTCGCGATCTTGCACAGCTCGCAACTCTTGCTCCAAGTCGCCCAGAACTCACTCCGAGTTCACTCCCACTTGAGACCGCCCGGTCAGACCGCCCAAGCTCTCCTCCGAACTCACTCCAAGTTCGCTCTCATTTGAGACCGCCTATTCAGACCGCACAAGTCTCCTCTTGTCTCTGATATACTCTGTGGGGGGGATTGCCCCCCTATTTATAGATTCCAGAGCCGCTACCAAAAGGCGGGGGATCACTTCACCAAATTCAACAATTTTAAGGATAAAATGTTATTTAGGATTGATAGGAATAATAATCCATGTAGCGTTTATAGAGAATAATTGTGCAGGCTATTTCTAAACATGGATTTTTATGGGGTTTTTTGTTGGTTAATTATGTTTTGTGTGAGTTTTTTTTGCACAGTATAACAAAATTTAGGCTCACACTGTTTGCTGATTTTTTTTACTTGTGTGAGAGCCTATAAAATAAATCACATGTCCTTAAAACAAATCACACAAAATACAATTGCATTTCTTTACCCAAGGATTTGCTCCCTCTACAACCTGTCTGCAAGTTAGTTATTTAATATTTTAAATGTGTAGTTTTTTTTTGTTTTAATAGATATGAGTTATTAATTATTAATAAATGTTTTATTATTTTTAATAATATATATTTAATTCTTTAATGTTTAGTTTTTATGTTTTATTTCTATAATAATTTAGATGCTTAGTTTATTTTTTGATGTAATAATTTTTTTTAATTCAGTTATTTTGAGGTGTCATAATCATGTCAGATGATGTTTAATTTGAACCTGATGAGTGCGAATTGTATCAGCAACATGAATTAAATATTGATCTAACTGAAATGGACGATAACAACAGTGACGACTCGTTTGATAATGATGAAAATATATTTGAAACTCAAAGTAGAGTTAAAAAAATCTTTGAACGATCAATTTCAGTTGATCGTAGTTGAGTCGATCGCATAATCGTTGATGATTCATTCATTCAATTTGCTAGAACAATAAAAGATTGGGTGGTTGAAGAAGATTTTGATGGAGAACATTCACAAGATAACCAAATCACGGACTTTACAAAAATACGTACAATGGAAATTTTCATGATATTCCAGATATTACAGGGTGGCAACCATTAGACGCAACATGAGGTATTATTGAGCTTCAGCCGTCCACTTTAATAAGAAGGACTGGCCGCCCTCAAACTCGTCGACATCATAATACAATGAATGAACAAATTGATCGTAGTAATAGAAAATGTGGTATTTGTAAACAATTGGGACACAATCGGGCAACATGTCCCGCAAATCTAGAAAATCGAAGGTAAGAATGTATTTGATTTTGAAATAAAGTTTCTTTTAATTTTTTGCAATAATGTATCTTTTAATTTTTTGCAGGTTTTATGGAGGGATGCACTAGATATAGCAAGGAAAAAATCGCAGGTAGTTTTCAGACGTTTTTATTGTTTATGGGGTGTCTACTTTATCACCTAGAGGGGGGGGGGTGAATAGGTTTTTCAAATTATATTATCCCCTTTTAGGTGTTCGATCTTGATTTCTGGTTAGTAGATCTAAAAGTAGAAAGCACAACGCAGAAAACACACAACGATCTATAAAGGTTCCTCAAGTCCGGGTGTTTTGAGTAGTCCTCTGTCCCTCTGCGCCTACCCAGCAGTGTGCTAGGCTCCGCAAACTCCGCCAAATCTTCAGGCCCTCAAGCCTTACAACTCGGACCCGCAAGTCCCAACAGCCTAGGGCCGCAAGCCCCTACTGCCCCCGAGCCAGCAAGCTCGACACTCAGGCCCTCAAGCCCTATAACACGGACCCGCAAGTCCCAACAGCCTAGGCCCGCAAGCCCCTACTGCCCCCGAGCCCGCAAGCTCGACAAATCGCACCCGCAATGCACTTCCCTGGCCCTCAAGCCTCACAGCTCGCCAGCCCGCAAGCTAGATGGTGTCGGACCCTCAAGTCCACTGCCCTGACCCTCAAGCCTCACAGCTCTCCAGCCCTCAAGCTAGACAAATAGGCCTGCAAGCCTTTACAAGAGATTACAGTAGAAATAACTGTTTCTCTGCCGGATGAAGATTGACAACTTTAGCCTGATGAAGATTGGCTTCTTTAGGTTGAAGAAGATGCTTCTTGATCCGGAGATTCAGCACTGGATCTTCTTCAGCCTTCACTTCTTTTGCCTGGTGTTGATCGGCTACTTTTTAGTCGATGATGCTTCAGAGAGCACTTGATGCTTGCTCTCTACTTGATCTTCTTCTTCTCCGCCGAGAATACTGTTCTATTGAAGAGCGGCGGGATTCTTTCTTTTTCTTTTTCTTCCTATTCAGAACTACTTTTTCTAGGGCATCACTGTTCCCTTTTATAGGTTTGATGAACCGTATAACGGTCATAAGTCGTATCTTTTAATGTCAGATGCCCATATCTTTAGAATACACGCTGATTGGACAATTGGGCGGCGACATTAAGTGCTGACAGCGCGTCTGCAACGTTTGAATTCTGTCTCGACGATATTTCCACCTTCAAGCTGATACCGACAATATCTCGACGATATTTTCACCTTCAAGCTGATACCGACAGTATCTCGACGATATGGACAATATCTTGACGACAAGACTTTGTCGATGCCTTGGGCTTTAGTAGACCTTCAAGTCTTCTTACTTCTGCCACTGATGGTGGTATCTCGACGATACAAGATATCCTGGCGACAATAAGCTTTCTCTGACTGTGCATTGAGATCTTCTTTCTTGTTGTCTGTCGTCGTAATCATGTTGTTCTCTCGACAAAATGAGTGATGTTATGTCGACGCTTCAGCAGCTGCTAGTCTTCAGCTTGTCTTTCTTCAGTCGACATGCCTTCTTTACGACGATGTCCAACAACATCAGTCATACTTAGCCTTTTCAGCGACAAGGCTTCTTCACGAAGATATCTATTCTTTCTCGACGACAAGGCCACTTTGATGAAGTCGACGATCTTGCAGAGTCTTAGCGGTCGACGATCATCCTTCTGAGTTCGATGATCTTCCTTTTTCGTTCGACGAACACGCCAAGTCTCAGCGGTCGACGATCTTCCTTCTGAGTTCGACGATCTCCATTCCGCGTTCGATGAACTCCTTTCTGCGTTCGACGAATCTTGTTCTTCTAGTTTCCTGAGATTTATAAGCTAGAGAAATGATCAAATACAAAGTGAAGTATTCTTGACTTGGTGACTTCTTCAAATCAGGAATCATGTGGGCAAGATTCCCAGCAATCTCCCCCTATTTGAAGAAGTCAGAATCTCAATTCAAGACTACTTTCACTTGGAAATAAATCTCAACTTGTGAGCATGTAAGATTGTACTTATCTTTTGCTGAACTTCCTGAGTGCATCAAGCCTGTGGCTCCCCCTTGATTTGATGTCTCTTCTTTATGGCTCCCTCTACTTCTTTGCTCCCCCTATCTTTGAGGTCTTCTTGAGCAACTTGTCTTGAACATTTGATGCCCTTTTCTTTCTCCCCCTTTCTGACTTCTTTCCTGGATTTTTTTAAGGAGACAATAGTCCAAGGCTCCCCCTTGCTCGGTTATAGTTCATCCAAATCCTGAAAGGTTGTATAACCAATCATCTAGAAAGGGATTAGTGAAAACTAAGTAGAGGATTACTCTAAGTTCAACATTCCCAGTTGGAATTTGAAGAAGTTGAACTTAGCTTCATCTAGGGGCTTTGTAAATATATCAGCCACTTGTTTGTCTGTTGGGACAAACTCAAGGGTGATATCTTCATTTTCCACATGCTCCCTGATGAAGTGATACATGATCTCAATATGCTTAGTCCTGCTCTGAGAGACAGGATTCTTAGCAATTGAGATTGCGCTTGAAGAGTCACAAAACAGGGGTGTTTTGGTCATCTTTAGATTGTAATCTTCAAGTTGATGTTTGATCCATAACAGTTGGGCACAGCAGCTTCCAGCCGAGATATATTCTGATTCTGCTGTTGAGATTGCCACGCTGGTCTGCTTCTTACTGCTCCAAGAGATTAGACTTCCACCAAAGAATTGACCTGTTCCTGATGTACTCTTTCTGTCTTCCTTGCATCCTGCATAACCTGTATCACCTGCAACTGATGTCTAGCATAGACCCATGTAGGTTTTATGACATTTTGCCAGCTAAGTACATAAGGTGCGAGGCACGTTATCGGTTATCAACAAGCAATAACTAGATATAGCAGTGATAACACATTTATGAATACCAAACATATCCAGAATAGCATGCCGCAATATTACCACAGGCAAATGCCTTATAAGCATTCATAGAAAATTGTTCATATATACCAAACTATTTTAAATAGGAGAACCAATTGTTCTTGAAGTACTATTATCCTTAGAAATCTACGTCATTCAATTGTTTTGAACGATACGTTTTATTATGGCATGCCGGAGCTGTCTCCCTTCGTTTTCTTCTTCTTATTTCGCCTGTAGAAGTCAATAGGCTTCAGGATCTTCTTTGGAGGAAGAGGAGGGTCGTGGGGAAAGGTCATCTTATGTCGCTTCCTTTCTTCCAGGTCTTGTACGTGACGATTCCATTCCGTGGAGGAGTAGACTCTTTCATTGTCTTTCTGGCCGTGACCAAATGCTATCCATGACTCTATGATGATTTCGCTTGAGCAAGGGCTCCACTGGCTTGATTCTGGATCCTGCTTTACCTCGTTTATTCTCTTCTTTCTATACTCTTCACAGGAGGTTTTCCTTTTCTTTCTAGGTGTTGCGGATTCGTACGATTCCGCTTCAGAGTCGGTGCTAACGGAGGGTTCAGTGTGTACATATACGGATGGGGTTATTTGGAGTGCTTGCTTTATTTGATTATTTACCCATTTTGCTTGATGTGAACAAGCGACTATGCTTCCCTTAATCTCCTACTGGATTTCTTCTTTAATCCTCCTTTCTCCGTCTTGGATTTCTTCCGTTAATGACTCCTTTAGTTCGAACAGCTGTTCCAGGATCTCCTGATCCCCGACATCTATGAACTTTCTTACTTTCAGAAGATTAGCGTCTAGGGTTTGCTCGTGGTTGGCAATTCTGTTTAGGATGAGGGCAGTGGACTCCGTATGTTGAGTGTGAAGTTGAGAAATGTCTTCCTTTATTGATTTTACCTCTTCCTTCATCTCATCCCTGATTTTGTTCACGGCTTTCTCTATGAAAGTCTCCATTTGCTCCCACAAAGCTGTGAGCATCGTAGAGGAGGGCATCTCACCTGTCCCTTTTTCAGTAGCCATTGTCCTTGGGAAGGCGATACGATGGAGACGAGGAGGGGGGTTGTCGATTTAGTAGTTTGAGGCCGACGATAGAGTGATTTTTGCATTCACTCTATTTATAGGGCAAGTAGGTAAAGAGGCGCGTACATTCGACGCCGTTGATGAATGATCAGACGGCTCCGATGGACCGATCATAGTGCCGAGTTAGAAGGCTCGTCTTTATTTAGCCGATACTGTTTTTGTCGTTGAGACACGTCCAGGGTGTGCATCCCTCCTGCCAGGTCCATTTGTCGTCGTGATATCTACTATGTTGTCGACATATCTTATTGTATCGACGATACAATTCTTCCTTACATGTCTGCCTAAGGCATTCTTCCACCCTGCTTGGGAGTTACCCTTTGGTATCAAACCTGCACTAAGATGGTTAGTGAGCTAATTTTGCTGTTCCAACCGATGGGCTAGAACAGCTACCTTGTCCAAGGCCCAGATTTATGGGCACTTGGACTATCTGTGAACTGAGATTACAAACCCTTAGGAACCCAAGTAGTTTTGGGTCCTAGCACATTGTTATCTTTAAAAGGCATACTAGATTTAATTACTTTCGGATAAGCGCAGTAATAATGAGCAAGGCGATTTGAAGGTTTAGCAAACATTACCCTTGGAGCAATTGGATTGTACCAACAATCAACTGCAAAGTGGCATGTTTTGCCACAACACCAGCAATCAAACTTGTTGTGTCTTGTCCTTTTCAGTTGGTAGGTGTGTGATTCTTCTGTGGACAGTTGGAAGAGTACCTGTAGGAGATAGAATTATATTGGTTAGAGATATGACTCTTCCTGTTCATAATTCTTTTCGTGAAGATAGTTCTTTGCAAGGGTTCCTTCATACTCTTAGACCTACTGAGCTCATGTTCCCTTGTGATCCTTCTTTCATGATATACTTTGGAGGTAGTGGGTAACTTCTTTCTCTCCCCTGTGGAAGTTCCATCCATATGGTACCCAGGAAACGGTCCCCCCATGCCCTTATTGAAGGGTGAAGTGATCTTCCTCAGGTTAGCCTTTGTCTCACAGAGTGGATCGGAACTATTTTCTCTAAAGAATCTTTGATTCCTTCCTTGAGTGAAACTACCCCCGTTAACAAGTGGAGGAGTCGTCTCTGGTTTAGAGAGTTTGGCTCCTGTCCTTCCTTTTGTGGGGGATTTGTTCTTCATGCCACTAATTTGATTGACCCTGATTTTCGATGGTCCAGCCAGATCCCTATCCTTCTTTAGAAGTACAATTTCTTTGGTTAGAGAGTAGCATAGTTCTATGCTGTCAACCAAAGCTTTCATGGTTTTCCCAAACATGGTTATCAAATCCATGTTTGAGCAAGCATTATAATCTCTTTTGAGCTGACAGAAATCTACGTTCTCCATAGTCAGCCGATCAGCCTTTTCCAAGAGATCAGAGTTTCTGGCTTGGAGATTTAAGATCTCATCAGCTTGCTTCCTGCAGATCTCCTTGCTCCTTCTGAGTTCTTCTAGAAGATCCTCATAAGTTTCTGAGGGACATATTTCAGAATCTGAATCGGTATTAGATAATGGAGCTCTTATGCCTACCTGTTCTGGTGTTGTTTCATCCTGAATTTCTTCCTCTGATTCAGATAGGACAGTTAGTCCAAACTGAGCTTCCTCCTCTGCATCTGAGTTGCTTGAGTCGCTATCACTCAGGGTTTTATTCTTCCCCTCAGCCGCAATACTTCTAACTTCGGAGGATCCTTCCATGAGGACTGTCAGAGAGTTCCACATCTCCTTAGCTGTTGTAAAGAGGATCAACTTTTGGCGTATAAGAGTATCAACCGCATCAACTATGATGTTTCTGGCTTTCTTGTCCAAGTTAACTAGGGTGATCTCATCCTCAGTCATTGTCTTGAATGTGGTCTTGGGAGCATATGGCCCTTCTTGAGTGACTTGAAACATCCTGGGATCCATAGCCTCCATGTAAATTCTTGCTCTAACTTTCCAAAGGGCAAAGTTCTCTCTAGAACAAGTAACTATTCTTGATTCCATACTTATGATGCTTAGACACCCACTGGCAGATCTGTTCAAGCTGTTAAGCTTTTCTTTGAACAACCTCGCTTTGATACCACTTGTTGTTTATGGGGTGTCTACTTTATCACCTAGAGGGGGGGGGGGTGAATAGGTTTTTCAAATTATATTATCCCCTTTCAGGTGTTCTTGATTTCTGGTTATAAGATCTAAAAGTAGAAAGCACAACGCAGAAAACACACAACGATCTATAGAGGTTCCTCAAGACTGGGTGTCTTGAGTAGTCCTCTGTCCCTCTGCGCCTACCCAGCAGTGTGCTAGGCTCGGCAAACTCCGCCAAATCTTCAGGCCCTCAAGCCTTTCAACTCGGACCCACAAGTCCCAACAGCCTAGGCCCGCAAGCCCCTACTGCCCCCGAGCCCGCAAGCTCGACACTCAGGCCCTCAAGCCCTACAACACGGACCCACAAATCCCAACAGCCTAGGCCCGCAAGCCCTTACTGCACCCGAGCCCGCAAGCTCGACAAATCACACCCACAAGTGCACTGCTCTGGCCCTCAAGCCTCACAGCTCTCCAGCCCGCAAGCTAGACGGTGTCGGACCCTCAAGTCCACTGCCCTGACCCTCAAGCCTCACAGCTCTCCAGCCCTCAAGCTAGACAAATAGGCCTGCAAGCCTTTACAAGAGACTACATTAGAAATAACTGTTTCTTCTGCCGGATGAAGATTGTTAACTTTAGCCTGATGAAGATTGACTTCTTTAGGTTGAAGAAGATGCTTCTTGATCCGGAGATCCAGCATTGGATCTTCTTCAGCCTTCACTTCTTTTGCTTGGTGTTGATCAGCTACTTTTCAGTCGATGATGATGACTGATTCTTCAGAGAGCACTTGATGCTTGCTCTCTACTTGATCTTCTTCTTCTCTGCCGAGAATACTGTTCTATTGAAGAGCGGCAAGATTCTTTCTTTTTCTTTTTCTTTCTATTCAGAACTACTTTTTCTAGGGCATCACCGTTCCCTTTTATAGGTTTGATGAACCGTATAACGATCATAAGTCATATCTTTTAATGTCAGATGCTCATATCTTTAGAATACACGCTGATTGGACAATTGGGCGGCGACATTAAATGCTGAGAGCGCGTCTGCAACGTTTGAATTCTGTCTCGACGATATTTCCACCTTCAAGCTGATACAGACAGTATCTCGACGATATGGACAATATCTCGACGATAAGACTTTGTCGATGCCTTGGGCTTTAGTAGACCTTCAAGTCTTCTTACTTCTGCCACTGATGGTGGCATCTCGACGATACAAGATATCCTGGCGACGATAAGCTTTCTCTGACTGTGTCGTTGAGATCTTCTTTCTTGCTTTTTGTCGTCGTAATCATGTTGTTCTCTCGACGACATGAGTGATGTTATGTCGACGCTTCAGCAGCTGCTAGTCTTCAGCTTGTCTTTCTTCAGTCGACATGCCTTCTTTACGACGATGTCCAACAACATCAGTCATACTTAGCCTTTTCAGCGACAAGGCTACTTTACGAAGATATCTGTTCTTTCTCGACGTCAAGGCCACTTTGATGAAGTCGACGATACTTCGTCTTCTCTGCGTTCGACGATCTTGCCGAGTCTCAGCGATCGACGATCTTCCTTCTGAGTTTGACGATCTTCCTTTTTCGTTCGACGAACACGCCAAGTCTCAGCGGTCGACGATCTTCCTTCTGAGTTCGACGATCTCCATTCTGCGTTCGACGAACTCCCTTCTGCGTTCGACGAATCTTGTTCTTCTAGTTTCCTGAGATTTATAAGCTAGAGAAATGATCAAATACAAAGTGAAGTATTCTTGACTTGGCGACTTCTTCAAATCAGGAATCATGTGGGCAAGATTCCCAACAGTTTTGGATGATTTGTTTCTCAGTTATTTTGTTTTAATTTTGACGTTATCTGATGTTATGAGGATGCACTAGATGCGTATTTAGTTTATTTTGAGAATGTTAATGGGATTTACTTTTGAAATGTTAATCAGATAATGTTGTGTATCATAAGTTGAGCCTGCACAATTCTGGAATGTTAATCAGAAATTTAATGGGATTGCTCACTGATATTTTGGAATATTAATCAAATTTTTTTTGCAATAATGTTAATCAGAATGTTGATAACATATATTGAAATAATTGAAAACAAACGCTGCATGGATTATTATTCCTATCAATCCTAGATGACATTTTATCCTTAAAATGTCTGCCAAATCTGCCACCGGGCCTACCAGCTGCCTGCCACTATCTGCCAAATCTGCTAAAGGGGGCTAGATTGGGAATGCTGATTAAAGTGAGGCTATTTCTATACTTTAGTTTTATTTGAAGGCTATATTGAAAATTTATCCGATATAATCACACCCCAAGTTAAAAAAAACCTAACCCTACCTGAATCCCCCCTCACGGACGCGCGATCATCTTTTAAGCTTGAAGCCGAAACCCTGCCTCTGATTTGTCGATCGATTCCAGCGGTCGTTCCCAGTGTTTGCCCTCGCTTGGACGTGCGATTATCTTTCTCGTTCGAAGGTAAAACCCTATAGCCGCTTCCTCGATTGATTCCAGCGTTCGTTCCTGGTGCATGTCTTCTTCCTGGTGTTTGTCCTTGATCGATTTCAGTGTTCGTTCCTGTTAGATTTTATGCTACCACCATGCAAGGGAACCAACGATGAACAAAGACGAAGTAAACTTTATAACAAGACAATGAATTACAAAGACAAGCTGACTACAAGGTGCATACACCTTGAATCACGTCAGCTGAGATATATAAAAAATAAACTTGTCGCGGACAAGGTCCGCTTCTCCACTCAGTGTCGTTGAGCTTGTCAACGCACTCTCCACTTCACAACGCACGCAACCCTGCACTCTCCACCTCTCGCTGAGATGCGGGTTGAGGTTGGACTCTCCTGGGGTGTAGGCACACTCTCACACTCACTCACTAGTTGATCACTAGTTCTCTTTCTCTCTTCTCTTCATTCACTTCACTCACATCAACCCACACCGAGGGGGGGGGGGGGGGGGGGGGGGGGGGGGGGGGGGGGGTTATAGGCAACCAATAAAAGAGAGACAAAGGGGGGGGGGGGGGAGGACTCGCCACCCCCTAGCTCTTCTTCCACTCGCCAACCCCCTAAGAACTCCACTCGCCAACCCTCCCATGTAGTCCACTCGCCAACTAGGGGTAGGAAGAGGGGTGCACTCGCCAACTAGGGGTAGGGAGAGGGGTGCACTCGCCACCCCCCAGATGGGCTCGCCCGGCTCCACCTTGCTCCACTCGCCCCTACACAGCTCCAGTCGCCCCCATGCACTACCTCACTTCAACCTTCAACAGTTCCCTGTGTCCGAAGGCTTGCATTGTGTATTTTCCCGTCGATTTCACCTTGATTGGTGTAGTGCGACTTGTAATGTGTATTTTCCTTATTTTGAAAGAGGTTGAACTGTGTATTTTAATTTCCTTTTTGAAATAGGTTGATTAGAGTAATACAGCTTGCAGATTAGATCAGTTCCCTTGCAGATTGCTCCGTTAATTACATGCAGAATATTGCCTTCTCCATTTAGCTTGCAGAATAAAAAAAAATGGACTGTAAATAAAAAATTAAACTAAAAAGTAATTTTTTTCGAACTGTAAATAGTGATGGACTTCAAATAGCGATAGTCAGGCTGCTTATAACAAAACTCTTAAAAAATTATTGAACTATGAGAGCTGTGATTCTAGGCTTCTGGCTACTATTTTTTATATTAATAACGGATAATTTTTAAGTTTATATTTCAGCTAAGAAAATAACTAAATTCATATCTTCAGAATGCTTGAATGGTATTTTAAGTTAATTTAGGAATACTTAAATGTGAATATTAAAGAGAAATACTTAGGTGTGTTCTCCAACGTAGCTTTAGGTGGGAGATTAAATACAACCGTATGATATGACAATTTACAGTGTATCTGTTTCCGCGAAATACTGATAGTATTTTTAATTGAGAAATACGGCAGTATTTCGATCAATCACGGAGAACCAACGGCTTGATGAGCGCGAGCACCATGATCTTAGGTGAGAGAAACACACCTAAATTTTTTTCTTATATATGATATAGCATTTATCTTTTCTATTTTAATTTATTATATTATATATATATATATATATTTTAATAGAATTTAATTTTTTCTTGTGTCCGGGTTCCGGACCTAGGTCCGGGACCAATAGGAAACCATCATGCGGTGGGGCCACAGGAAATTGCTATGCGCACACCAAACAGTGCATCGTGGGCATGCAGTATTTCGTGCACTTCTATTGATCCCGGACACTAGATGGCGTCCAGGAACCGGACGCAAGAATTGCTCCCCAACCAACAACATGAAACAAGTAAAGATATGTCATGCAAGACCGATTATATGTGATTAATCACTATGAATTGGGTGCTCTCCGATGTGATGGGTGTCGTAATTCACTTCATTTATCTTAAATAATTAAGGGTCAGTTTGGCACGGTGATGACACTCATGAACATGGTGGTTATGAACTGTCGTTCGTGAATGCCCGACCTCACCTTAGGAACTCCATTCACTTTTTTTGTTCGAAAATAGTGTTTTTTCTTGATGGCAGTCATAAACATGATCATGTCAAACACATTTTTTTATGACGATTGTGTTTTTGTTCAAACTCACCCGAGCAAAAACATCGTGCCAAACAGATCCTAAAACTCCATCCATACATAACAGTCCACACACCATCAACTATAACTTCCACAGTAACTGGCTTAGATTGACTATCCACCCTAATCAAACCTAAGCACACAATTAGTAGAACAAATTTCACAACCCTACAACCCCAATTAGTCTTTCTATGATTCTGGATTCAAGCAGATTGGTCTTTCTATGATTCTGGATTCAAGCAGGTATAGAACACTTGATCGGTTTAAGGTTTAGGGTTCATTTTTGAACTAACAATCACGGTCAAGATGAACAGCTCCTTGCAGGTTTTACATTTAAAATAGCATTTCTTCAACTCATGATTGATTCTTTTGCATTGAACACAACACTCATTAGTATTTTTTATGTTGTGAGCATTTTCTCCCCTTTCTCTCCCTCTATTTCATCCAGTAAAATCACTTCTGTTATGTGAGGTGGTCGATCTCCATATATTTCTTTCCTATGTTTCTTTTCGTAACATATAGCTCTACTTGTAAGGCTAGCTCTACTTGTAAGGCATGCTCTATGGTCGATTCCGATCTATATAGTCAATCGTTCTTCTTGAGCTTGCAATGATCCCGTAAGTTCAAACAATGAGAGCATATCTAGATTTTAGCCTCTTTAATTGCTATCACGATATGATCATCATTTTTTGGGAATAAACTACGCAAAAAATTTAACACAAATTGACGTTCGTTGATTATATATATCTCCCATGGTTCGAATATTATTAATGATTACATCTTCCTCTTGGGGTGTTTTTGCGGCTATATGATACGAGGGAAGATGGCTCTGCTTACTCCATGCTGCGTATACAACAATGCTTTTGCATCTCGTTTCAGATTCTCGGCATAGTCTTTGACAGTAGTAGCATCATGTGCATTCAATGGGTATTTTAGTTGTTGGTTGCGGAAAATTAACCTTCACGAACTAAATTCCAAGGGTCTTGAGATAGAAAATAATGTTTTCGTTTGCGCTTGCCAGTGATTATATCATTCTTCATAAAAAAACAGGAGTTTGAGAATAAAGAAATTTGAGTGGGGTGGACGACGAGGTGCATGGAAGCCATATGATGAAGAAAGCTCTTAAGAGCTTTCTCCTTTGCATTATGGATAATGAAAATCCAAGTAGTTCTTTGCCTTACTTCTTCATTCAAGGTTAAGCTTTCTCACGGTCGGATGGTGATCATCACATACTTTCAAAATTTGTATGTTCATCAACTCTAATCTTACGTTTGTGTATCACAGTTTCCTTAGCTCGCTATATATGTTTGTTTTGTTCTTTAGCCAACTTTTTCGTATCAGGATCCTCTCCATTTCTGACGAAATGGATAGTATCCATTTCGCGGTCCTGATCAAATGCTTTTTGATCCAACGGGTTCAGTTTTTCCCATACTTTTATAGTTTTTTTAATCCAAAAAAAACTGCACCACAGGATATATGTTAAAGTGCTTTTGACCACTAGATGATGAAATTGATACTATCCATTCCGTCAGAAATGGAGAGGATCCGGATCCAACATTTTCACCCTCGTAGATTGCATTACTAAACTGCTTGTGTACTGTTATCACAGAGTTTTGTAGCTTTGGCTTTTGCACTCATTCATTGCACTGTGCTTTATTCATTGAGCGTTTTTACTCCATTTTTTATGGGACAAAATGACACTGCTGAACAAATTATTTGAATAACCGCAGGCCCTCTTCCAATTCTCACCACTCCAATATTCGAACCGCTCTCGTGCCCACCGCTCTCACAGACAGAGCACGACGGTCATTAACCATGGATCTCTCAAGGAAGCTAATCACTGCCGGAGGCCGAACAACTAGAACTATTATAGAAGGTGGCAGCAATGAAAGGCCTGTTCTACTTCAGTATATATTTTGGCATTTTATGCTGAAACAATATTCTCACGACAGACTTCATTAGAGCTCCCTCGTGTAATTTGACTGAGCTCTTTCCTCATCTTAGTATTTTCAATCCAGGCCTTTGATTGAAGTTGAGCGATGATGAGCGGCCGCAGTTTTTCCGCATACTTTCTGTCGGTTGACCGGAGTCAAAGGAAGGTATAGGGAAATATTGATGACACGTCGGTGGAATACTGAGGTGGAATATTTAGATTTATAGCATTAAATTAAATACAACTTTTCAGGGTAATGCCAACTGTTCATGGATGGAACATTTTGTCTTCCCTCATTATGATATTTTGTATGTTACATTAATGCTGTATTTACATTCCTCAAAAAAAAAAAAAAAAAACTTTATATGTCATTATATCAATTTTAACCCCACATAAGTACATAACTGATGCTGCTATATTTGTAAATTTTTAAAAAAAATTAATTTGCAATTAGCTATTATCTTTCTCCCGGTCATCCCTCGAATGAAAAGTTGTTTCTCTCGTGCGCGCGCACACACACACAATGTAATATCCTGAGTGCGATGAGAGAGTCGAGGTTTTCGCTAGTTAACAAAATGTTATATATGTGAAAGGAAGTACAAAAATAAACTGAATCTCATATTAAATTATGAGAGAAAAAAGTTACAAGATTAAAGTACTAGTTTAGAGTCGGCATCTTCTTAGAACATGTTGTTAGAGGGATAAACGTTATGCTGGATTCGAGCATATTCCGAGTCTAGAGTACTTTTAGTCTCGGACTTGCTAACACGAGTCTCTTATAGCTCCTCAACATACATGTAGACGGGGAAGTGGGCTTTGGCCAAATCTCGCACTTCCTTGCGCCCCGGGAATATGATAGGGTCAGCCTCCTTACTAACTAGCCGTTGAAAGTGGCCATGCAACGATGTCCACGACACGGAGAGCTGTCATCGATTCCTGCTTAGCCCGAAGATGTTCCCCCATGGTGGTAGTACTCAGTCTTCTCCTCAAAGGAAATTTGTTTTTGTTGCTCCCCACGGTAATCCTCTCCCCAATAAATATTAAACAGACCAAGTGTAATTGATGAGAAATCTTCATAATTTGTAACACATGTTGAACTTATGTTAGTAACTCTACAATTAAGTAAGCTCTAAGCCACCTACTAGGAAGTACTACCAGGCCACCTAACAACAAAGTTAAGACTATGAAGTTCAACTTAGTAATAGTAGGGTACATCATATATTATGGGTAAAGTTGTTGCAAATGTTATTAGAGTTGAACATTCTGCAATATTATACGTGCTTCATGATTAACCATAGAAAGTCGGCGGGCCTATAATATCTTGACTCTAATGATCATGAAGAGGAGTGTATTTAGGATAGAGAATCTCATACAAAGTGCTGTTGCTACCAAACTTCAAGCTAGGTGAGAAGAGATGTAATAATGCACTGGATCTCACATTAAAATTTTTGAATAAAAAATATATTGATCTTACCTAATAGCTTAGACCTTTGAGTATTATAACAACTTTTCAAAGTGTGTTATGCAATTCTACAACAACTTTTAAATTATTTAACTACGCGTGAGAGTAATTAGGCAATATATGTCATTTGAGATGTACTAGTAGGTAATGGAAAATAACTTATATACTATAGGCTCGCATGCTAGGACCGTTGGATTGTTCCTAGGCTAGAGTTTCAAGCACGGCTTAGGACTTCTTCACAACTCGAGTTCAATCTTCTCTTCAAAAAATAATTATTTGGATTGCTTGATTATGTATAACATGTTTTATTCAAATAGTTCAAAGGAAATATATAATCAAACACAATATTAAGGCAAAATGGAATTTGGCGGGAATTGAAACTGCCTCAATTCAAATTTCGTTGTTCAGGTGAAGACAAGAATTCTATCGCATAAATTGAAATTAATAATTTTGTTGTTCGACTATATAACAAAATTCAGAAGCTAAAATTGAAATGAGACGCTCGTAAAAGAAATATTCTAAGAAACTTTTATATTTCTCATTTATGTGCAAGGATGTGACCGCACTTGGCTAGTCTCACTTGTGTTGCAGACCAATATGATCGGTTAAAATTATTTAAATCGTATTAAAGAATTGGAGATTTATTATTTGCCATTCGTACATGTCAATATTCAAGTGTTTGCAATATTGATCTAGACCATTCTAATTAAAGGAAATGGATTCTAACATCAATACGTTTCTAATTTTTTTTTGAATTTTATTGAAATAAGTCCCCTTTTTTCATATCTATTTTTTTTTTGAAACAACTCCCTATTTTTTTTTAAATAAGTCCCTATTTCAATTTTATAAATTAATTGAAATCGATCTTAACGGGGTTAATTTTAATGTACCCAGTATTTTCTGATTAATACATTATAATTATCAGTTAAGTTTTAAAAAAAATGATAACTTTAGTGAGGCTAAAATAAAATTTTATTTTAAATAATTATATTTCATCGAAATAGTACTAATTAAAAAAGTTAAACAAGCACTAAAAAGAAGAGATAAATAGGGGAAAATGTTAATTTAAAATTAATTTAACTAATAAGCCTACTAGCCCATAATTTTAGATGAATTAATAAATAGGATAGAGTTTAGAACTATTTCAAATAGTTGAAAAAATTGAGAGATTGATTTAATTCAAAGAAGAAAAAAAAGTTTTTGACTGATTTCAAAAATACGCGGAAATTTTCATTATGGTGGACTCGATTCATTAAGACATCCCAATATATAGAGTCGTACACAAAAAATTGAGTTTATTCGAATTCCCATGAGCACGTGTTAATTCAGCTCGCCAGGTTCCCAGGGTGCCAGCTCTCCAGGTTCCTAGGGTGTCAGCTCGTCAGGGTTCCCAGGGTGCCAGCTCACCAGTTCCCAGGGTGTCAGCTCGTTAGGGTTCCCAGGGTGGCAGCTCGTCAGCATTCGACTCGTCAGCCTGACCTCGGCAGCATTCGACTCGTCAGCCTGACCTCGATAGCATTCGACTCGTCAGCCTGACCTCGGCAGCATTCAACTCGTCAGCCTGATCTCGGCAGCATTCGACTCGTCAGCCTGACCTCGATAGCATTCGACTCGTCAGCCCGACCTCGGCAACATTCCACTCATCAGCCTGACCTCGGTAGCATTCGACTCGTCGGCATGACCTCGGCAGCATTCGACTCGTCAGCCTGACCTCGGCAGCATTCGACTCGTCAGCCTGACCTCGGCAGCATTCGACTCGTCAGCCTGACCTCGGCAGCATTCGACTCACAGGGACGCCATGTCGACGGGTCACAAGGGAGGTTTCAAGGAAAAACCTACCGTCCTACGATTAGCCCTCCTAAACAGTGAGATTCTGCTATTGGCAGACCAATTTGGGTCGCCCTTAGTAAAACCAAAAGACGGGATTTTGCTATCCGTAGACCATTTTCAGGAAACTATAAATAAACCCCCAATGACACCTTTGGAGGGACTCCTGACTTGTTTCTCTCTCCTATGGTTAGCTTGGCTCGGTTAGAGAGTTCTAGCTTGCTGCTCATCGTGGTTTCTGGGTGTATAGACAGGGACTCTTTAGAATTCTCCAAGGTGCCCAACTCAGCATTTGGCTTAGGAGTGAAAGCTCTCTAAGTTCTTCCGGGTGTGTGGCGAGACCTCCTCGTTGCAGCTCGCATGTCTATTCTTAGTTTTCCATCCTTCGTGGAAATTTCTGTAGGGAATGAAGGTCGTAGATGACGACGTCTCCCACCGATCAATAGAGCCTGAAACAATAAGAAAGAACAAAACCAAACACAAGAGATTTTACGTGGAAAACCTTCACCACTTGAAGGTCAAAAACCACGGGGCACGACACAACAAAATCCACTATAATAAATAAGGATTACAAAGATAATCTAGGTTTGCCCAAACCTAGAACGCCCACCGGATTTGACAAACAAATCCACTCCTCTCTACCTCAAAGCTAAACACACAACTTCTCTACAACATGATAAAACCCTACTCTCTTTTCAAGCACAATAGCAAGCGAAAACGAGAAAGAGAACACCTTGAACCATAGACGAAGAGGCCTTTGACACGGTAGAGAAAACTCCAAGCAAAACTGAGGAAACACTTCCTCCTTCCGGCAACGGCAGCGACATCACTCTCCAAATCGAAGGCGGCGACAGCCTTCTCCAAGAGCAGCGACAACACCCCCTTCTTCTCCAACAGCAGGTCGGCGGCGCCTCTCCAATAGTAGTGGCAAGGCAGCCCTAACCTCCAGCGACAAGGGGCGGCGACAGCACCTCTCCAACCTCCGACTGCAGCGCCGACAACCCCCTTCTCAAACACACCCACCGGCGGCTCTCCAAGATCGAGAGAAGAGAGAAAGAGGGAGATGGGGCGGGCGGCCAAAACTGAATCGTAAGAGGGAGCAAGGAGAGAATAGAATATTAACCCTAACCCCCTCCAACTCAGCCAAAAACTGTTCACGCCAAAACTAAATTAAAAACCGGTCCGGTTCAGTTGAACCGGTCCAAAAAATCTGCCCAGATTTTTGCCCAAATAGAAGGACAGAGCCAAAAGAGTTGCAACCTGCTATTTTAACAGGTTGCAACCTATTTGCTGAATCACAAAATTCACAAAAATGCCACCTTTAGGGGCTGAACCCCAACAATTTCTTGTGCTCGCTAGCCTCTTCTCGCCATATCTCATCTGGGTCGACCACTAGACCAATAAACTTTGGTCACCCCCAGGTCTGAACGCAGGGACCAAAAATCTTGATTCTAACATTATGGTGCGGTGAGCGTGGACCGTGATCGGAGGAAGAAACTTTAGTGCAAGATCTCATGGAGAGCCATGATGAGAAAGATGCAAGGTGAGTAGCACTTGGGCGGGTACCAGCTAGGCAAGTCCCAGTTCGGCGAGTAGCAGATGGACGAGTGCAAGCTGAGATACCTACTCGCATATGTTCTACTTGTATACGTTCTACTCATAGGATGCGAGGAGAGCCTATGTAGCCCACATCTTGGGAAGCTTATTGCCAAGCGAGATGAAATCGATCTCAAATCTGGGCGTTTTCAAGGCCTGGCGAGCATGAATCTGGGTTATATAATCTAACATAACACTTGCTCTGACCTGATTTTTACTTTTTTTGGCGCTAACACTCTAATATATACTACATGCTAATACTCACGGGTGCTTTGTTAAAACCCAAGAGTGCTTGCATATGACTTGCAATAGTGCTGGCTTTGACATTTCATCCACAACGACAACCGACACAAGAGGATCAAGGCGAAGCGCATACTCGCATGGTCTCTTCAAGAACTTCATTTGTTCCAAGGCTTCATGCCCACAAGATGTTAAACCCCACTATCTTATTCCGTGAGCTCATCTCGCAAAGTCACATGGTATTCTATCATATTCTGCGAGCTCATCTCGCGAGGTCACATGGTATTCTATCTTATTTAGCGAGCTCATCTTGCGAGGTCACATGGTATTCTATCCTTATTCTGCGAGCTCATCTCGCGAGGTCGGGTATTCTATCTTATTCAGCGAGCTCATCTCGCGAGGCCACATGGTATTTTATCTCATTCCGCGAGCTTATCTCGCAAGGTCGCATTGTATTCTATCATTCCACGAGCTAATCTCGATAGGTCACAGGGTAGTACATACTCGCGAGGTCTTCGCTTCAAACAATTAAGGTGTTCTTCTCTACATTCCGCGAGTCCATACTTGCGATGTCTTCGCTTCATCAAACAATTAAGGTGTTCTCCTCTACATTCAGCGAGTCCATACTCGCGAGGTCTTCGCTTCAGCAGCTATGATGAAATCTATATTCGGCGAGTGCTTACTCGCGATGGATGTTCATGCTCGGGATGATCTTATTCAGCAACTTATACTTCACAATGAAGACTCAAACGGTTATTGGTCATAACTCACTTCGGCGAGTAAGGTCATCATAGATCAGGTCAGGTAAAATATATGAGTTCTTTTATTTTTGTCACTACATAAACCAACATGACCCTCTCGTTTATGTTTAGCATGATATTTCGTCTCCCCGGTGATAAACATAATAAAATGTGTAGACAAGTAAAAAGCCCCCGAGAAGGTTAGACTATTTTTGGTTAAGCGCATACCGGGCTCGTTGATGTCGGCATGATAGGAGAACTCACTCGAGAGGCAGGATAGACTATTTTTGGTTAAGGCCCCAAGAATAGACCGCCGACCGGGCTCATTGATGCCGACTGGACAGGAGAACTCACTCGAGAGGCAGGAAAGTCTATTTTTGGTTATGACCCCGAGAAGAGACCGCTGACCAGGCTCATTGATGCCGATAGGATAAGAGGACTCACTCGAGAGACAAAAAAGTCTATTTTTGGTTTAAGTCCCCGAGAAAAGACCGTTGACCGGTCTTGTTGATGCCAACAGGACATGAGAACTCACTCGAGCGGAAGGAAAGTCTATTTTTAGTTAAGGCCACGAGAAGAAACCGTTAGGACAGTTGGATTGTTCCTAGGCTAGGGATTCAAGCACGGCTTAGGACTTCTTCACAACTCGAGTTTAATCTTCTCTTCAAAAACTAATTATTTGGATTGTTTCCTTCTTTGTTTGCTTGATTATGTATAACATGTTTTATTCAAATAGTTCAAAGGAAATATATAATCAGACACAATATTAAGGCAAAATGGAATTTGGCAAGAATTGAAACTGCCTCAATTCAAATTTCGTTGTTCGGGTGAAGACAAAAATTCTATCATATAAATTGAAATTAGTAATTTCATTGTTCGGCTACATAACAATATTCAGTAGCTAAAATTGAAATGAGACGCTCATAAAAGATGTATTCTAAGAAACTTTTAGGGTCCGTTCGGATCGCGAGTTTTGGTTTTGAGGAATTGAAATTTAGTAAAATCAAAACCTGTTGATTTTTGGTTTTGACTGAATTCCATTTTTAATTTGCTGTTCGGTTCTAGTAAATATTAGGTTACACGAATAGGAATTAAGAAAATTAGGGCTAGGTGAAGGGAGTTGAAATTGAGCTGGCGAAGTCGCGCTCGAGCATTTGAAGCTTGGAGAAGGAGACGCAGAGGCTCTTCGGCTATTCTTCACCCGGATGCAGGCCAGAAACTCAAACTTCTTCAACATCATCAATTTGAAACCACCATGTCCAGCAAGTCATGGTACAACGAAGCTGTGCCAATATTGTAGGAGTCAAACACCATGGCCAGCTTGTTCTTCTCAGCTCCAACTTGTTTTCCACCTCAAAGCTCCGTTTCAGACGAACACATAGAAAGAAGATGAAGAGGAAGAGGAAGAAGAAGAGGACGAAGAGGCGGAGGAAGAAGAAGGGCAGAGGAAGATCGTAAAGCCAGCGGGAAAAACAAGCTAGTCTCACTTAAAAAGACCGCACTTGGCTAGTCTCACTTGTGCTGCAGACCAATATGATCAGTTAAAAATTATTTAAATCGTATTAAAGAATTGGAGATTTATTATTTGCCATTCATACATGTCAACATTCAAGTGTTTGCAATATTGATCTAGACCATTCTAATTAAAGGAAATGGATTCTAACATCAATACGTTTCTAATTTTTTTGAAATAAGTCCCCTTTTTTCATATCTAATTTTTTTTGAAACAAGTCCCTATTTTTTTTTAAATAACTCCCTATTTCAATTTTTATAAATTAATTGAAACATTGACTAATAACTATAAATAGCACACTGGGCGGAGAATCCAGACGCGTCAGCGGGCAACATCTTTGGGCAGACTACACATCACACAATTAGTAATTTCCCACAAAAGAACGAACAACAATTATGCTTGAGCTTTTCATAAATCTATCACCTTTGGGCAAATAAATTTCTAGAGCCTCGCACTACCGTCCAAATGTCTATGCATATTCATCTGAACCTATTGCGCAAACACCACCTTTGGGTACATAATTGCACACTAGTCTCAGAGAACTATCTAAAATATGTGAAACCGTAATCTCACAGGCTGACTTGAAACAACCACTTTAGCGGCTACAGATCTTATCAACCTATAAGACTTTCTCACACTGAGATATCTGAATATTGCTCTAAACTTAATCCCGTGTTCTTTTCTTAATGACGAAGTCTTAAAGAGAACACGAAGTCTGTCTGTGACTAATGTGATGAATGAACTTTATAATTAGTTCTTATATTTATTTATCTCAATTTAAATAAATGAGTTTTAAAGAGAACAATGAATGCACTTTATAATTACTTCTTATATTTATTTATCTCAATTTAAATAAATTAGTTTTCTAATTTGATGTTCTTTATGAAATTAATTAGAAACTTCTCACTAAAAATAATAAATAAGACTAATAGACTTTAAGTTTGCATTGATACCAACTGTTAGAAAAATTACGTGTGTCGCTACGGAATTTGTATTATAAAAAAAATTAAGGATAATTACAAAATACTGAATGCAGCGACGATGCATGATCGTTTTATTAAAAAACTACCAATCTCTAATAGAGTATTAAGATGCAAGATGTTTTTTATAATTAATTAATAAAATCAAAAACACGCAAATAAAATAGAACTTGAGCGAACGGTAAATTACTGAAGTGCGGAAATTAATTTATACCGTTCTTTGCTTAATAATAGCGAGTAACCTTACAAGTCACGATGTATACTTCCTAATGAAATTTGGGCGAGTAACCTTAATAGCGAGTAACATGGGAGTCTCTACAATAAGGGGGAAAATGCTGGTGCGTGTAACGCACCTTAGATCACCGTGTGAAACCCCAAATCCCGCCGTATATTTCCGCCAGCACGAATTTTCACGCATGATTGAGTTAAAATACGATCACTTTTCAATACGATCATATATTTTCACAAACAATCTACACCGTTGAAATCGTTGATCATAGAGCTATATTGCTCCCACTACAAGTCTACAACACAACAGGGATACAACGGCGTTTTATTAGCGGTGTTTTTGAAAGCGCCACAATAACATTTATATTTAGCGGCGCTTTTCAATAAACAAGCGCCGTGAATAACTACATACGACATTCACGGCGCTTTTTATTTAACAAATGCCACCAAACATTTTAATATAATGTTTTAACCTAACTAAACGGATCTCCCCACATCCCCAGCCCCCAAATCGCTCCCTCCAGCGAAAGCCTTCGCCGATCCCTCCAGCGAAAGCCCTCGCCGATTCCTCCACCGAAGCCTTCGCTGTCTATAATCATTAGCCTTCGCCGATCTTTTTAGTTCATGAATTTAGATCTTTCTCTGTCTATACTCATTAGCCCGAAAACGTGCAGGAAGAATATCAGTCAATACTGGTTAAAAGAAGAAAAGGCAAGCAAAAGTGCAAAAGAGTGGACCCGCGTGCAGGCATACCCGGGCACGTGCCCGGGTTAAAAATTCGCGCATAGTGGTCCGCCCCTGTTATCGGTTTATCGCGATTCGCAAGTTGCCATAAATCTATCCGCATTCCGCCGGTTTGCTTGATGCCAAACTCAACTGGCGACGATCGACTCGACTGGCGACGGGCGACGGGCGACGACCGACCGGGTATCTCCCCGACTCGCTTCTTCTGCGATGGGCATCTCCTCAACTACCTTCTTCTGGGATGGGCATCTCCCGACTCCCTTCTTCTCCGACGGGCATCTCCCCGACTCCCTTCTTCTGCGACAGGCGATGAGTCCGACGCTGCGACGACGCCTCTGTTCCACTGTTTGGCACTTCGGCATCTCTGCAGACTGCAGCTTGCAGATAATCTGTAAATCTGCTATTCTATTTTGTCAATATAGCTTCTATTATGTCTTCAGCCTTCACCTTCAGGCAACGAGTTTTAGATGACTTGAGTAGTTGAGTTTAGGGCTTGAGTAATCAAGATATATTAAAAAACATATCTTTTGTTGTGTTTGTTCATTTCTATAGAGATAAATAAATTGAACATAATAAATGCCCATAAAATATTTATTTCATATGAATTCAAGTGCGTGACTTGAATGAGAGATCTTGCATTTAAATGAAACAACATTCTTAAATGGCCCCTGATCGAGGTATCATTGTAGAAATTGGGCAATGATGATACTTTTAAGACTAGTGTGTGGGATTGACTAATGATCAAGGCTCATAGGTCATGATATTGGATATCAAGTTATCACATAGGTACTTATTATAGAATAAATTGTACTGGACATACCCACTTATGAGTTTACTTTGTGGATTGTTGTATATGTGTCACAAGTAATTCTTATAGTGATAATGGTGTATGTTGTCTTTTGACTTGAAGTCACTACATTCATTACGTGAGGAGGAGCTTACTTATATATCATCAAATGTCTTATCTTGAGAAAGGTTGGTCGTAAATGTGGTTATTGGGTGTGTTTCAAGATATGTGGATGGTTATGATTGATGTAGATATAATTTGTCCTCCAATATAACAGAAGTAACATCCATGACCCCATTGATAGAGTAGGACTATGAAATGCATGATCATGCTAAGTTAGTTCAATTTATTGAGCTCACTTGTTTTATATAGTCTACTCGGAGATCGGGAAAGATGGATTGAATGATTAAGAGGGTGACACAATCCACGCCTCAAGTTTAGTCTGGATGTTAGGGACTAGACTACACATAAAACACAAAAGGTTCTTCATTGAGTTATCAACTCTTGTATTACTTGGGTAGCAATGACGTATTGCAATATGTCACTCATTATTTGTGAGACAATGGTTGATATGTTCTAGATCAAGTGGGAGATTGTTAAAATCTTATGATCTAGAAGTAGTCAAGGAAATAGTCTTACTGCCAACGTAATACGAGCCTAAGAACGTGCTGAAATTAGAGTGTTTGATCATTTTAGGTTGTGAAACCAAATTTTGAATGGGACTATATGATATGTTGCACGGTATTCGAAGTTAACGGACCGAGGCAATGATACACCCAAAATAGATTTACGGTTTAACGCAAGTGCACGTGCCGAATCAAGTAATATAAAGTGAGAAAAGATCGTTCCCTCAGAGAAGTGATTAATTTAGTGCTCGCAAGTACTAGCTCTACCTTTTCTTTAAATTCAAGCGGGATAATTAGAGTTTCTTTAATAATGAAAAATTAACAATAACAACAAAACTAAACAATGTTTACTTAAGAATACTCTTATCAACTTAATTGGAGAAATATTAGTTTTTGAGAAATAATCTTGTATATTGATTTCCTTTGATTGCTGTAATGACTTCTTAAAATGATTCAAAATGAATGTTGAAATAACTATCATGCAACGATTTGAAAGTGGACCATGTTATCTCTCGATACCCGAAATCCGTTTATCCCTTATTTTCCTAGTTATCTCTAACTTAGGCAACAATAAAGAATAACATAAAGCACACAAATCTATGTTGCTAACGAGAAGACAAAATCTCTTTCTCCCTTCTACGCTATATTGAATTTATGATATACTTTCACCGCTTTTCTCTCGAATCTCGCAATGTAGTATAAAAATGGAAATTTTTGTTAAACATTTACGCGACTCCTCTCTCAAATCTTGTCGCGCAATATAAAGCAATCATCTAGGCTGACTCCTCTCTCGAATCTTGCCAAACAAATTTTAAAGATGAACTTAAGCCAAACTTTCCAAGAACAAAATCATAAATTTGATAAAGATAGTATTTCAAACATCCATAAGAGAATTAGAATCTAAACATCACAACAAATCAAAGTACTCACAACATACAAGATCTATGAAATTAGTTCATGGTGGAGGGATGAAACCAAATAAGAAAGATCTTACTAGACATGCTTAAGAGAGTCAAATTGTAACATCCCCAAAACAATTAGACCCCTAAGATGCATTTTGTCATGAAAAGGTCATGACATTGCTCTAAGAGGACAAAATGGCCTTAAGAACCAAGATGAATAGGTAAAAATCACCTTGGTGTGCAAATAGCCAAATTGAGCCCAAAGCTTAGGGCTTGATAATTGAGCTTCAAATGAAAAGTGGACCGCACTAACACTCCCTAAACCCCTTATGGAGTCCCTTGTGTCATTTAGGACCCATTGGGGTCAACCCAATTGATCAATTTGGCCAAGGTCAACTCTATGCCCAAATAAGTCAACCATCCCTATTAAGGGTTAATTAGGGTTCAAATGATCAAATTAACCCCACCAATGTATTACAAACCCTAGTTGGGGTGCAATAGACTCAGAAGCCCCATCACGAGGTCATCAATTGACCCAAATTGACCAAGGTACCCTTTAGGTCAACATAGGTCAATCCTTCACCAATGGGTCCAATTGACCCACACACATGAAATTGACTTCACCCCTAGTATAATAACATCATAGGGGATCCAATGGACACAAAATACCCATCTATAGGTCATCAATTGGTCCAATTTGACCAACGTCAACATTTCACCAATTTTAGTCAAATCACACATATTGGCTAAATTGGCCCAATTGGGGCATCGCCAAGACCCAATCAATATTATATGGTGTAAAGGGACTCAATACCAACACATTGGACCAGTCAACCCATCAAATTTACCAAGTCAACACCAAAATCAACCTTGGTCAAAGTTGAGCCCTAAAGAAGAAATTAGAAGCCCAAGCCTATTCCAATGGGCTAAGGCCTCAATAGGAAGCCCATCCTGCAACCCAATAGCACATGACCATGCATGCCCTCAAATTTGAGGAGGGATTGACATTCAAGGGGGTAGAATTGGGATTTCCCCCAATTTTGAATGAGACAAGGAGGGATTTATGGAGTTGATGCCACATGGCATGTGTCTCCTCTCCCCAAAGCCTCCTCTCAGCTCCCCCATGAGATTTCCTGCAAATTTGAGTGAGGTGGCAGCTGGGTAGAGGGAGAAATTTAGGTGGGGGAAGGTGTTGGCCGGCCACTTTAATGGCAACCCATGGGGTGAGCTGCCATTGGGCCCAATCTTCTTCCCCTCAACATGGATTCGAGCTGAGGAGTGGAATTTGGGTGAGCTGGAGCACTGATAGTGGCTGGGGAGGGAGGTGCCAACTTAGCCTAAATCTCCCATTAATGGCAACCCATCTAATACCCTCCCCCTCTCTCAATTGAGCCAATGACCCCCTTCAGAAACTTGAGAGAAGGAGAAGCCCCATCTTTCAAAGAGGAATCGTGCACCGGTGGTGGAGATTGGCAAGGAGCCGAGCAAGGTGACCTGAAATGGCATCCCAGAGAAATAGCCACCATCAAGACCAATACAGGTACGGTTTCTCCTCCCCTCCCCTGGTGCTAGTCTTCCCACTATCTTCCCGTGCATTCGATGAAGAGTTTGATAGTTTTCCCCTTCCGCCATTTCCTTGTTCCTACTCGCAAAACGAAAACAACGGGTGAATAATCCCAGCCACCACCGACCAAACGGCCACCGCCATTCGATAGCCCCGAGTCGGCCGGAGGTGGTGGCGGGAGGGATTGGTCGGAGAAGGCCGGAGTTCGCCGGAAACGAGGGCCAAAATCAGCCCAGGCACGGTCAATCTGGACCGTAGACTGGAGGAAGGAGACGATCTCCTGACCGTTCGATCTGGACAAGATGGCTAGCCGCAGACCCATATATAATCAAATATATATATATATATATATTTATATATATATATTAAATGTTACATGATATACAACCTTCTTAGATAATTATTTAAAAATACTTCCTCACATTTTCCGAGAAAACTCTGAATATCAATATTGTAGCCCTTGGGCTCTAGTACTTTTAGAAATTTAGTTCACACCAATCAGAGTAATGTAGCTTTCTCAACACCATTTTTGGTGGGGTTGGTCTTAAAGTAAATCAGAACTTGAAATGGTAATATCTCTCAAATAGCAACACCAATGATGCTGAAATTTGGACCATGCATGTATATACACTAGTACTATCTAGTGTCAAAATTTTAGATTTTTAGGAGAAGATTTTTCTATAGTTTTGTCCATTATTTGATTTATCAAATTAATGTGATTTAGGGAGCTAGACACCTCAAGTTGACCCCAAATTTTGGTGGTACACTTGTCATGCCATCAATTAGCCATGGTAAAAAATTGGGAGCAAATGGACTACTACATGTTGGGTAATTACGCTTGCATGTCCCTACTTCAAAGGGGTAATAGTGTGCTAATAACCAATCTTTTGTCTCTTAGGGTTTTTGATGGAATTGAGGTTGAAAATCACCTTGCATGTCACTGAAACCTTGTCCATGCATGTTAGATGACTCAATAACCTAAACACTTGAGTTTGGAGATTTTTGGAGCAAAATTGCCCTAGGTTTAACAATATAATTCATCTTGTCACATAAGTGAATTAATGAAATTTATGAGGTCAAAACAACTAGGAAAAATCTCATTTTCTAGATTTAGACTTTTTATGACATGAGATATCGGTAGAAATAATCTCATGATGTTTTGATGAAAATTTAGGGTAGCCCCTTCACAAAATATGAAATGTCTTCCATGGGTATTTTAATTGTTTATTGAGAAATTTAAATATGGAAAATTATGAAAACTAGGATTTAATGTTTCTAGGTCATTCTTGGGCTATGTTGAATTTCTTAGAATTTTTAGAGACCATGAAATGATACTTGATGTGTAAAACCCTATTTGCACACCTTGAATATTAAATGGAAATTATGGTTATAAATTCTTGGAAAATTATGAAACTTAGGATTTGATGTTTTTAGACCACTATTGTGCTATACTGATTTTCTCAGAATTTTTAAAGGTCATGAAATGATACTTGATGTGTAAAACCCTATTTGCACACCTTGAATATTAAATAGAAATTATGGTTATAAATTCCCTGGAAAATTATGAAACTTAAGATTTGATGGTTTTAGACCACTATTGGGCTATACTGATTTTCTCAGAATTTTTAGAGGTTATGAAATGATACTTGATGTGTAAAACCCTATTTGCACACCTTGAATATTAAATGGAAATTATGGTTATAAATTCTCTGAAAAATTAAAAAACTTAGGATTTGATGTTTTTAGACCTCTATTGTGCTATACTGATTTTATCAGAATTTATAGAGATCTCTAGTCGATACTTTATGTAGAAATCACTATTTGCACCCCATTCATTTTAAATAGAAACCATGAGTAAATATTCCCTGGAAAAATGTGAAACTTAGGGTTTGAGGCTTTTAGACCATTACTAAGTTATAGTGAATTTATCAAAATTTATAGAGATCTGTAGTTGATACTTGATGTGTAAATCACTATTTGCACCCCATTCATTTTAAATATAAATCATGAGTAAATATTTCCTGAAAAAATGTGAAACTTAGGGTTTGAGGCTTTTAGACCATTACAATGTTATATTGAATTTCTCAGAATTTATGGAAATCAATTGTTGACACTTGGTGTATAAAACTCTATTTGCACCCCATCTATTTTAAATAGAATTTGTGAATAAATATTCCCTGGAAAAAAGTGAAACTTAGGGTTTAAGGTTTTTAAACCATTATTATGTTATATGGAATTTCTCAGAATTTATGGAGATCAATTGTTGACACTTGGTGTATAAAACTCTATTTGCACCCCATCTATTTTAAATAGAACTTGTGAATAAATATTCTCTGGAAAAATGTGAAACTTAGGGTTTAAGGTTTTTAGACCATTATTATGTTATATTGATTTTCTAAGAATTTATGGAGATCAATTGTTGATACTTGGTGTATAAACCTCTATTTGCACCCCATCTATTTTAAATAGAATTTGTGAATAAATATTCCCTGGAAAAATGTGAAACTTAGGGTTTAAGTTTTTTAGACCATTATTATGTTATATTGAATTTATCAGAATTTATAGAGATCAATTGTTGACACTTGGTGTATAAAACTCTATTTGCACCCCCATCTATTTTAAATAGAATTTGTGAATGAATATTCCCTGGAAAAATATGAAACTTAGGGTTTAAGGTATTTAGATCATTATTATGTTATATTGAATTTCTCAGAAGTTATGGAGATCAATTGTTGACACTTGGTGTATAAAACTCTATTTGCACCCCATTTACTTTAAATAGAATTTGTGAATAAATATTCCCTGGAAAAATGTGAAACTTAGGGTTTAAGGTTTTTAGACCATTATTATGTTATATTGAATTTCTCAGAATTTATGGAGATCAATTGTTGACACTTGGTGTATAAAACTCTATTTGCACCCCATCTATTTTAAATAGAATTTATGATTAAATATTCCCTGGGAAAATATGAAACTTAGGGTTTGAGATTTTTAGACCATTACATTGTTATATTGAATTTATCAGAATTTATGGAGATCATTAGTTGATACTTGATGTATAAAACCCTATTTACACACCATCCATTTTAAATCAAAATTATGATTAAATATCCCCTAGAAAATTATGAAATTTAAGATTTGAGGTTTTTAGATCGTTACTCATTGTGAACCTATGGTAAGAATTTGGAACTCATTAGGGCATGATAGGGCCAAGGTTGTGTCTTAAGAGTCAAACCTAGTTCAATCGCACCTTGGTCTGCGAACAATAGAAACTGCGAACATAGATTCAGACCCCTTCCTTATGGTCACCACCCCTAGAGTTATTAACTCTAAGAAATTTGCATATGCCTAGTTAGGTTGGAAGATTAATCACCAAAGGCAGTCGTCAGAAGTAAAGACAGGGGTGCGTTTAGTAAACTATCAATTTTGGAATTTGACAAGGACCTATTAGAGGATGTGAAGAATGACTTAGCGGGAAGCGCAAGTTATGATTGAGAGATAACACAAGGATATAGTCGGTCACTAGAAATGATATGGTTTGGTGTTCAATAGAACACTGACACATGACTACCCGAGTTAAATGGTAATCCACCCTAGGATTTTAGAGCAATTGGAGAGCAAATGGGCATATAAGAATGGGTAGAAACCAATAAGAGTAAATATCCTAGAACTTGGGCTTCAGTCACCATCGCATTCCCTAGTACCGTTGCGAGCCCTTCTCCGGGTAATCCACGGGAAGTCCAGGATTCACTCCAAGCCTCTGCGATCAACTAATAATAAACAAGAGTAGTAAAGTAGGATAACTAGAAATATAATCTCCCTCCCAAATTTGGGAGGGAAAGGAATAAGGATTGAGATAGTTCTGCGAGCGGTAGGCTCAGGTTATAAGGAAGGACTGGGATAGTTCTGCGAACGGTAGGCTCGGGTTATAAGGAAGGACTAGGATAGTCCTGCGAGCGGTAGGCTCGGGTTATAAGGAAGGACTGGGTTAGTCATGCGAGCAGAAGGCTCGGGTTATAAAGAAGGACTATGATAGTCCTGCGAGCGGTAGGCTCGGGTTATAAGGAAGGACTGGGTTAGTCCTGCGAGCGGTAGGCTCGGGTTTAAGGAAGGACTGAGATAGTCTTGCGAGCGGTTGACTCGATTTTTATAAATGTTGGTTTAAAATTATGAGTTGAAGGCTCGGTGGTATGAGATAATACATAATCGCATGTGCATAAGATGTTGTAGGTCTTCGGTTCAGGCTTAGTCGTCACACCGATAACAGTTCGTTGACTCGGCAGTGCTAGTGGCTTGATTAGGTGCCAGGTTGTTTTACTGCGCGTCAGATGGGACGGATTCCCTAAACCCTGCCTGGCCAATTCAGTTTAGTACGCAGGAGCTCGTGAGTATCGGGTACCGATATCACAGCGTACGTTAGGGTCTAGGTCTGATAGTGTGACTTACCCACCTAGGTGAGGAGACGCCCGCTCCTCTGCCACCGTTTGACCACGACGGGAGGTGCCCGAGAGGTTAGCTACCTCCGTAAAGTGGGAACTAAAGGTCTGTACGTACAGAGTCGTGTGCGTGAGTTGCACCATTGCATTGCATTGCATATCATAGCATATCATTCTTGCATAAAACAGAGACCTCATCGTATAAATTAGTATGGGCTCTTTTATATGATGAGTTTACCTTTGTGTCAGATCCCTTAGCTTATGTGCTTTTGTGTGTGCATATAAGTTAAGGTTACATTCGTAGCTTCTCTTATTTTTATACCTTACTTACTGCTTTACTTATAGCTTTACTTACTGCCTTACTTACTGCTCATATATACTATTAGTTAGGGGTTTTACACGTTTTATTTTATATATCTGCTAGCGTAGACCCCTTGTCACCTACTTGTTTTATTACCCCTTGTTGTCCTCCATTTCGTCCTTCCGCCCGGTGCCTAGGAGTCGCGGGGGGGGGGGGGGGGGGGGGGGGGGGGGGGGGGGGGGGGGGGGGGGGGGGAGGCGAGGACAAAACTGTCTTAGTCTTATGACTAACGGTCGGTTGTGACCGTTGGTTTATAAGGAGCTGGAGCAGCAGAACGACCGACAGTACTTGATGACAAGACTTAAAGAGCGGTTTCCTTGCAACAACACTACTTGACGACAGATCGATAAGGGTTCGATAGCTTCCACATATATTTAGAATGAGAGAGATTTTGTACTTTATTTTGGACATGTACAGGGCATAACCCTTCTCTCTTACTCTTTTAGTTCTTTCTCATCGTGGACATTTGTATTATGACAATAAAATAATGTGATTTTGTGGACCTGTTTCATTTAATGCTTCTATTACTGTGAATATGGTTGTCCTGGATGATGACGAATAACCGGCAGGATCGGCGTATTGTGGCGGCGACCATTGGGTGTAATGGTGTCGCCGCAAGATGGCGGTTCTGGGCGGTAAGACCCGGGAAAGAATGCAAAAAAGGGTTCTTACACAAATGATGCAGGAAATTCCACTCAAAGATGTGCACAATCCGTTCATGATCCAGTCCGGTCTCCTTCTTCTCCACTAGGGTTTTTCGCCAACCCTAGTTCTCCTCCTCTCCAATGCTCTCCTTCCCTACTCTATTTCGTCCCCTTTGATGGTTATTTTCCTCCCATAAAAACGAGCAGCTCCCTCCCAAGAGACGTGTCCTTCCATATTTGAATTTGGCGCAAATTCAAAATTTTGAATTTAAAATCCGTCCAGAAGTTGTTATAACAATTTATTTTGGATGTTATAACAACTTGTGCAGGACAAAATATTTAAGTCCAGCTTTTCTTCTCTGAGTCGATTTCTTCAGCATTTCTAATAAGAAAACATATGATTTTAATCAAATGATCCATAATTGAAATAAACATGAATTTATTTATATTTTATATTCATTTAGATCTTTTTTTTTCATTTATTATAAAATAATTAGTCAGAATAAAGAGCTAGATAACTTCTTTTTAGGAAGTTATCAAACCTCCACACTTAAACTTTTGCTAGTTCCTAGCAAAGATCATTCAAATTACTGACTTGAATGAAGAACTGATAACAAAACATAAATTCAAATGATCTTTCATCCTTGTAAAAAAATCAATCAAAGCGTACTATAGAGATTAGCTTTACTCAATTGATAAACCTATAATCAACAAAAGTTCAACCATTCATAACTCCATTAGCTTGATAAAAGATAAGCTCAAATAAGAATTTTAGTGCGGTGAGTGCTAAAAAGGAATTTACTCCCATTCAATATTTCTTATTGAACCTCTGCATTTATTGGAAAGGATGAGAATATGTTAAGCTTTTGATTTTAGTCTCCACATAAGTTAGTAGTTCAATTGAAAATAGGATTAACTTTGGCTTGGTTTGACATTTATGGATGACTTTGATAGTGGAATGACATTTACTAGTTAGCACTATTAGCAAGTTTACCATATTATGAGGTTTATCAACACACACACATATATATATTCTTCATAGTAGGGATCATTCCATGTATTAGTGTGCATACCTAGGCCGCATATCACTATGATGCTCTTTTTTTCTTCTTCTTTTTCTTCTTTTAAATATATATCACAGTTGGGATCATTTCAAGTATGTATACAAATACCTAGGCCACATATCACTGTGATATTTAACCATTTTTTTAAACTAAACGCCCATAAATGGCTACTTATTAAGATACAACTAGTAGGAACATAGGGAATTTAAGCATGGAATAGTGTATATCAAAGTGGTAAGGATAAGGCTCAAAGTGTTTAGTGGATGCTCGAAATGAATTAACTTCCTAAACTTATGTCTTGACCAACATCGTTAACTCAGTTCTTGCTCACCCCTCCCTGGTATTTGCAGAAGTCAATATCAAAAATTGCCTTGGTCGTAAACAAAAATTTTGTGCATAAAATAATTGCCTAAATGAGCATTATCCAAAAAAATTCTTACTAACTTCAAATTCATGAATTGAACTCCTAAGATTGATAGGCATACCAATTAATTATCACGGAATACTAAAGCAACTTATTTATTAATTAAAACAAGAATTAAGATCAATAAATTCATAATTAGTTAATTTAATCTTCACTCAAGTGGTTGGGGTTATACTACCCCCACCTCCACACTTAAGTCATTTGCTAGTCCCTAGCAAAGAAACTATATCATGCAAATACCAGAATGGAGCAATACACAAATATAATGAGAATCTAAATTTCGAAATAAGAAACTCCCCTGAATTGGATGTAACTGAATGGATGCCCAAGAATTCTTGCGTATGCCCTCATGTTACTCAGTTGGTCTTGCCTGCATACTCACAATTTCTAGAATGGATAGATATTAAAGCATGGCATAGTTTTATAGATCATCAATATTAAACTCGAATATCATCATAGTAACCTTTTTACATAAATCAGTAATCAACAACTCAGAAGAAATATCATCATAATGAAAATCATCCATCATAATACTAATAATCAAGCTTCAGGATTCACCAATATTGCACCAACCAATAATACACATCTAATAATCAACAGAAGCATAATAAAGTGTAGTGCAAAAACAACGCCACCAAAACGCATTACGGTGAACAACAAAGACGAAATAAAATAGCACATGAAGAAGCATTCAAGTTAGTTTAGCCTATTAGTTCATAACATTGATATAGTTCATAGCATGTAATCAAATAGGCAATATCAAAATATAACCATGTTTGTAGATAAAATAAAAAGAGGTCGATACGGCTAGTCCTCCTCGTCGTCACCTTCGTCTTCTTCTTCTTCTTCGTTGATGTCCTCATCTTCAAAACCTTCTTCTTCGAATTCCGATTCGCTTTCCACGCCGGCCTTTGACAACCATGCCAATGGATCCAACCTAAGTTGATTCCTCAACATCAAGATACCCTTGCGGTCCCATTGACCTGACATTCTTAGATTAGGAGTTGGGATTGGAATTTTAGCTTTCAGCATCAATTGAACTTGGTTAGCCCGAAGATCCTGCAATTGCGACTCAAAATTAAGATGTTGGTATCGTTGATATTCCTTTAGTCATTCTAAATATTCCATCATTTTCTTTGTTGCATTGTCCAAATCTTCCATGGGGAGTCCAAGGCATTAGGGCTCAGCCGCCGGTGGATTGGTGGATGAATCAACCACCTTACTTTTGTCTGCCTTAACGTTTACCTCTATAACGGTCTTTGTGATATGGTGTTTCACTAGTGTGATTAAATCTTCAACATTCTCCACTACCCCTGAATTTGGACATAAGTCAGCGATAAGCGTCGGGAACCATAACTGCCGAGGCTTCTCTTCATCAATCATCTGCTTCAGTTGTAGACTAATAATCTTTCCTAAATCAAACTCCATTCCCGTCATGATTCCAAAGAGCAGGGCAAACTTATCCAGTGTTACACTATTGGAATGACGGGTGGTCATGATGCTTGCATTTATAAAGAGTAACCATACCTTTGCTTCACATTTCAAACAAGTAGTCTTAACTGCTTTTTTCGCTTTGCTTACCCACTCCGATTATGGTGTACAACACACAATATTCACCATCTCCTGCAGACTAACTGTGTTCAGAATTGTTGTATAATCATGAAAATCATGATCTTCAAGGTTGAACATTTCACTTATTGAAGCTGCTGAAAAATTTATTGCTTTCCCTCTAACTATCACTGTTTCGTCGTCCTTACTTTTCGCATTTGCATAGAATTCATACACGAAGGGAAGGATGGCCTCCGTCTTGGGATGACAAAAAGACTCCCATCGCAGTGTTTCAATTTGGTCAGCGTAAAAAATGCTCCATGCATTCTTCTCTAATTTAAAACCTCTCTCAGACAGGCAGGGTAGTTCCTTCAGAAGTTGGAACCATTTCTTATCCGCTGGATTGGAAAATTTTTCAACTTGTTTGGCGACCTTCTTTCCCTTACCCTTCTGATTTCGGCATTTAGAAGAATCGACCTAAATCGAGATATGATGCTAAGAAGAAATCGGTCTAGAACAAATTATACTACTTATTAGGCGAAAAGCCAGAGTATTACCTCCATTCACGCTTAAGCAACTTTCGCGATCTGTGATGGAGGCGCCTGCTAGACTTGCTGGCCTTCGATGATCTCCTCTCTGAACTCGCCTGCCTCTGCTTCGATGAGTTCCTCCGTCGATGCCTCGCGAGAACGTTTGCCACTGCTTCACTGAATCGCCCGCCGCTCGCGTGTTCGCCCTTTCTAAACCTAGCCGGTCGGTTTGTGAATTGAGGGATATATTAGGTAGTTTTAGTTATATTAGGAATAGGGTGTTTAGATTAGTATGGCAGGCTAATTAGTATTAATTCGGATTAAGTTTATTATAACTACCATTTTAATTCAAATTACAGCTTGGGTTAATCGCATAGGCACCGGTTCAGTTAAACCGGTGCAAAACTGCTGGACAGCGGAAATCCTGAAGAAAAGTGCAGAGCGGCAGATGTTATAACAAATATTTTAAGTTGTTGTAACATTCAACTTAGAAAAATTTGCAGCACATTTTCTAGCCGAATTTATCTAGTCGAAAATTGTTTAGCTAGGTTTTTCTAGCCGAATTTTTCTAGTCGAATTCATCTTTTATACCTTGTTGGTCATCATCTTGTGGCTTTCCTCTCTCCACTCACATATATTTTACTAAGTTACATGCATATAAATTGTACAAATAACATATTAAATGGGTTGCCTCCCACTAAGCGCCTTATTTAACACGCCCCGTCAGGACGTTCCTCACGCAACTAGTCATCAAAATTTTATGACCATCGCATCACGCTGATTATTCCCCTCGTAATACTCCTTGAGTCGTTGTCCATTCACTTTGAATATCGAACCATCCTTCTCATTACAGATTGTTACCACCCCATACGGAAATACTTCTTTGACTCGAAAGGGCCCAGACCATCTAGATTTTAATTTTCCAGGGAATAACCACAGACGCGAGTTGTATAAAAGGACTAATTGTCCTTCCCTAAATTCTCTTTTCTGTATTCTAGAATTGTGTCATTTCTTTGTTCTCTCTTCATACAACCTAGCATTTTCGTACGCATTGAATCTAATCTCATCCAATTCATTGAGGTGCAACAGTCTATTCTTACCCACCTATTTACAATCGAAATTTAATTTCTTTATTGCCCAGTAGGCTTTATGCTCCAATTCTACGGGAAGATCACACGATTTTCCATATATCATCTTATAAGGGGTCACTCCTATGGGTGTCTTAAATGCAGTTCGATACGCCCATAATGCATCATTTAGTTTCATTGACCAATCTTTACGATTTATGCTCACCGTCTTCTCAAGAATTGACTTGATTTACCTGTTTGAGACTTCAGCCAAGCCATTAGTTTGCGGGTGATATGCAAGGGCGACTTTATGCGTTACACCATATTTTTTAAAAGAATTTTACATTGTGAATTACAGAAGTGTGACCCTCCATCACTGATTATTGCTCTCGGTGTACCAAACCTAGGGAAGATGTTGGACTTTATAAATTTCAATACTACAGTTACTTCTTTGACCCTCCATTACAGATTTGTGCTCGCACCCCAATGGATGTTCCTCGTCTTTTGACACCAGTCACATTTCCTAACAAACATATGCGCATCCTTAAACAAAGTCAGCCAGTAAAAACCATCCTCTAATACTTTCATAGCAGTCTGTTCCACCATAAAGTGTCCTCCGTAAGGGGATGCATGACATTTTTCTAGAATACTATGTACCTCTTCTTCTGATACACACCGACGGATCACTTGATCAGCACAAATTCTAAACATATATGGAGCATCCCAAAGATAAAATTTCACCTGGTTAAGAAATCGTTTCCTTTGCTGATAATTCATATCTGACGGGAATATGTTACTTACTATAAAATTAACAAAATCTGCGTACCAAGGAGTGCTACAAGTGTCTAATACTGCTAGTAATCGTTCATCAGCAAAGTTTTTGCTAATCTCAATGTGCATATTTTTCTCGCTTTCATTATCTAGTCGTGATAAATGGTCGGCTACTGGATTCTCTATTCCCTTTCGGTCCTTGATCTCTAAATCAAATTCTTGCAGAAGGAGGACCCATCTAATAGGCATAAGCTTTGCGTCCTTTTTATCTACTAAATACCTTATTGCTGAATGATCTGTATAAACTATAACTTTGGAGTTTATCAAGTACGAGCGAAATTTATCAAAGGCGAATACAACAGCTAATAATTCCTTTTCCGTAGTGGTATAGTTTATCTGAGCATCCATAAGCGTTTTGCTAGCATAATAGATGGTGTGGAAAACCTTATTTTGCACTTGCCCTAGGACTGCTCGTACCGCAATATTGCTAGCATCACACATAATAGAGAATGGTAATGACCAATCAGGAGCAATGATGACCGGCGATGAAATCAGACTTTGTTTTAAAATGTTGAATGCTTCAAGACATTCCTCATTGAAAATAAAAGGACTATCCTTTTCAAGTAAGTGACTTAGAGGTTTAGAAATTTTTGAAAAGTTTTTTATAAATCGCCGGTAGAATCTTGCATGACCTAAGAAACTACAAATTCCCTTAACAGTTGATGGTGGTGGGAGTTTTTCAATGACTTCTATCTTCGCTTTGTCTACTTTAAGCATCTTTTTGACACCTTATGCCTAAACACAATACCCTCGCGTACCATGAAGTGGCACTTCTCCCAGTTGAAAATCAAATTGGCTTGTAAACATTTATCTAAAGCTTTCTTTAATACTTCTAAACATTCATCAAAAGATTTCCCAAACACAGAAAAATCGTCCATAAAAATCTCAATACCATCATCTATCAAATCCGCAAAAATAGAGATCATGCAGCGCTGAAATGTAGCGGGGGCGTTACATAATCCAAATGGCATTTTTTGAAGTGCGAATGTTCCATAGGGGCATGTAAATGTAGTTTTCTCCTTATCTTCTGGTGCCACCATAATCTGGTTATACCCAGAATATCCATTCAAGAAACAAAAGTACTCGTTACCTGCCAATCTATCCAATACCTGATCGATGAATGGCAACGGGAAATGATCTTTTCTAGTGGATTTGTTCAATTTCCGGTAGTCCATACATATTCTCCATCCTGTTACAGTTCGAGTGGGTATCAATTCATTTTTTTCATTTTTCACGACCGTGATACCTCCTTTCTTCGGCACACATTGAACATGGCTTACCCATTTACTATCGGAAATAGGGTAGATAATACCCGGGTGTAACCACTTGAATATCTCCTTCATGACTACGTCTTTAATGGGTGGTCTAAGTCTTTGTTGATGTTCAATAGATTCCTTTGAGTCTTCTTCCAACAAGATTTTATGCATGCAGATTGATGGACTAATTCCTCGAATATCAGCAATCGTCCACCTCAGTGCACCCTTGAATTCACGAAGCACCTTAAGCAGTTTTTCTTCATTTCTTTCTTCTAAAGATGAGTCAATAATTACAGGTAACGCGTTCCCTTCTCCAAGAAAGACATATTTTAAATTTTCAGGTAAGGGTTTTAACTCTAGTCTTGGTGGATCAAGAATAGATGGTTTCATTATTGTTGATTCCCTTGACTTATTTAATACTTCAAATTTTTTTACCAAAAGGCAAACATTCATAAGTGTCTAACGCCTTCACACATTCGACTATACCTAAATCTTCTTCATCCAATTCTTCATTCGTTAAAATGCTAAAAATCTGATGATCTAGATCATCTTAATCATGCATCAATGGAGTGGGTACATCTACTTCTGTAAGAGAATAACATTCTGAAAGGAGAGTTTTAGATCTTATTTATCTTTTTAAAACTCTTGTTTAAGTTTGCTTTAAAAATAAATGATATATATAACTATATATGAGTTTGCTGAGTAATAAAAACAAACAGTAAGAGTGCATAAAAATAAACACAGCACAGGAAATAAAACAAACAAACAAACAAGAAGCAATCCAGATGACACAGAGAAATATAGTAGTTCCCCAAACCCGGGTACATCTACTCTTCTACCCACTGGTAGGAATCCACTAGGAGAGTTGATCAGGTGCCCTCACACCAAGGTGTTTTTGATCAGGTGTCCACACACCAATGGAGGTTTGATCAGGTGCCCAATTCACCTATAAGCTTTTGATCAGGTGCTTATAAACCAACTAGATTTTTTGTTCAGGTGTCTTGCCACCAACAGGTTACACTTTTGAAGGGAGTATTAACCCTGTACAAGATGGGGAAGGAGAAAGGGAAAGTTTTATTGTTCTTCTCTTTGTGCTGAGAAGACTCTTGATGAAGATCCTGATTGGTAGTTGTGTTTGGATCTTGATGATGATGTTGAAGGAAGCTCCCCCTGTCTGATTGAGGTATTTGACAGATTGAGGATGGAGCTTCTTCTCTAGATTGTGATACTCTTCTTCTTCTTCTTCTTCCTGAGCAAGTGATATTGATTTTGTGTCTCAGGTTGTAGAAGATCTGCAAGAAAGATGTTAGCAAAAAGAAGATATAAGTATATATGATCTGCTTCTTCTTTTTGCTTTGTTCTTCTTCTTCTCTTCTTCTCCTTGTTCCTGTACAGCAGTTGTAATATATCTTCTATCTATATTAGATCTGTACAGCAATATATATTATGTATATGTATATGTTAAGAGAGAATAGCTATATATATTCTGATATATATTCTGTTGTCGAGTATAGCTGTTTGAATCCTTGCCGACCAGAAAGGAAGGGAGTAAAGTCACTTTCATTTCCCAGATCCTTGAGCAGATAACTTGCCGTCATTGACTTGCTGCAATGGCTATATTAATTAATGCTTTTGTCAAACGGCTACAGCATTAAATGCTTGCATGCTGTAATGTCAGAACTGAAATATATATAGCAATATATAAAATAGAATAAAGAGATATTGCTTTAAATAAATCTGACAGTAAAATATCTATTTTAGTCAAGCTAAGTAACATAAAGTATTCATGTCAGAAATTCATCGAGCTGAGCTCTACGTTCGTCGAGCTCATCATTTCATTCGTCGACCAGATCATGTGATTTACTGTTTCTGAATATCTGTTGGATTTCGTCGACCGTCGTTCATCATTCGTCGGCCTCTGCTTCCCTGCTGTAATCTGTCGAGCGATGCTTCTGATCTGTTCGCCGATCGCCGTCCGACGAATGCCGAGCGTTGCTATGATCTGTTTGCCGAGCGCTGTTATGATCTGTTCGTCGATCTCCGTCCGACGAATGTCGAGCGCCGTTCGACGAATGTCGAACGCATCTAATATGTAAAATATATTATTTCTCTTATATTATTTTATATTAATTTCTCTTATAATAATTTCTCTTATATTATTTTCTCTTATATTAATTAGCCTATTATTATATATATATTTTTCTTAGTATATTATATATATATATATATATTATTCTTTTCTGCCTATTAATATATTTCTTTTTTCAGCCTTCTTTCTTAATGAGATATTTAATCTAAGTTATACAATCTGAGTTATGATATAAACATAGATACTAAAGGTGGATCCTAACTCAAATCAAAACTAAGGTTCCAACAATCTCCCCCTATTTGAGTTGGGATCCTAATCCAAATAAACTAGGTTCTAACAATCTCCCCCTATTTGGTTTAGGATTCCTAAGCATAAAAAGTCTTGAGTTGCTTAAGGGTTTAGAGATTATTTTTAAATTTCTTTTATAACTAAGCAATTTCTAATTTCCTAAATCTGATTTTAAATAGGAATTTAAATGAAATGAATTGCTAGCTGTTTAACAGATTCTAAGAATTTTTATAATCAGAAAGACAATATCTTATAGCTTCTTTCTATAGAATCCCCTTAATCAGAAGAGACTCACACTCAGAGCTCTGATCATTTCTGATCTATGCTACTACAGTAGAATGCTCAATCTAATTTTGGAGAAAATCTGTAAGATAGTGAAGTTATCTGATATTGCTTTTAAAATAGAAAAATTCAACAGAATCATTAAAACTGCTGTTTAATTTAATTTAAGTAGAAATATTAAACAGTTAAAACAAAATTGCCTTATAATTAGATATTTTGGCCTTTTTATTTCATTAAAGTATAAATTTGAAAATTTAAATTGATTTTGTTGAACATAAATACTTTTCTTCTTAACACGTTGTTCAAATTTGTTTTTCAAAGAAAAAATGTTCTTTTCTGATGTTTTCAAATCTATTTTAAGTCTTGTGTGTTCAGAAGTTATTTTTCACTCTTTTATATTTTCTTTGTAAGATTTGTAATTTTCACATAACATTAAATATGTACATGATGAATTAAAAACAGATTTAAAATCAGATTTTATTAAATCTGTGCATGAAGAAGTGCAAATAGCTTTAAAAGTATCAGAGGTAAAAATAAAGTTTGAAGATACCTCTTTTACCTTTTCTGAATCAGATTCAGATATGTAGTTTGAGACATATATTGCCAACATGCAAAAATTTCTGGCTTTTTGTTCTTCCTTGTCTTCTTCTTCAGTTAGAGTAACTGATGGTTCTGCATCAAAAATGATGTTAGAGGAAGAGGAAGAAGATGGTTCATTTACCATCCAAGAGAGGGAGTTCCAAATGCTCCTTGCTAAAGTGCAATCAGCCACTTTAAGAAGAATGTCACTTGACATTGATTTAGCCAATATCTCCATGGCTATGACATCAGCACTTTTCAGCTTTTCTTGATCATCAGATGAAGAAGTTGAAGATGTAGTTCCTGTCAAAACAGATTTATAAATATCTTCATCTATGACATTCATAAATAATTTAATTCTAATTTGTCATAAATCAAAACTATCCAAATTGTATAAAGGTGGATCTGAAAAATAGAAATCTGAATATGTCATTTGGAAAAACCTTTTTACAACAAAACAAAATAAGAACTAAGGCGATCTTTGTGATTTCAGGTGTTAGCCTGTGTGAAAAATCAACTTCCTCTGATACCAATTGAAAGGGACAATTGATATCCTCTGATGAGGGTGATTGATAAAATCAACCTGCTTTGATACCAATTGAAAGGAGAGTTTTAGATCTTATTTATCTTATTAAAACTCTTGTTTAAGTTTGCTTTAAAAATAAATGATATATATAACTATATATGAGTTTGCTGAGTAATAAAAACAAACAGTAAGAGTGCATAAAAATAAACACAACACAGGAAATAAAACAAACAAACAAGAAGCAATCCAGATGACACAGAGAAATATAGTAGTTTCCCAAACCCAGGTACATCTACTCTTCTACCCACTGGTAGGAATCCACTAGGAGAGTTGATCAGGTGCCCTCACACCAAGGTGTTTTTGATCAGGTGTCCACACACCAATGGAGGTTTGATCAGGTTCCCAATTCACCTATAAGCTTTTGATCAGGTGCTTATAAACCAACTAGATTTTTTGTTCAGGTGTCTTGCCACCAACAGGTTACACTTTTGAAGGGAGTATTAACCCTGTACAAGATGGGGAAGGAGAAAGGGAAAGTTTTATTGTTCTTCTCTTTGTGCTGAGAAGACTCTTGATGAAGATCCTGATTGGTAGTTGTGTTTGGATCTTGATGATGATGTTGAAGGAAGCTCCCCCTGCCTGATCGAGGTATTTGACAGATTGAGGATGGAGCTTCTTCTCTAGATTGTGATACTCTTCTTCTTCTTCTTCCTGAGCAAGTGATATTGATTTTGTGTCTCAGGTTGTAGAAGATCTGCAAGAAAGATATTAGCAAAAAGAAGATATAAGTATATATGATCTGCTTCTTCTTTTTGCTTTGTTCTTCTTCTTCTCTTCTTCTCCTTGTTCCTGTACAGCAGTTGTAATATATCTTCTATCTATATTAGATCTGTACAGCAATATATATTATGTATATGTATATGTTAAGAGAGAACAGCTATATATATTCTGATATATATTCTGCTGTCGAGTATAGCTGTTTGAATCCTTGCCGACCAGAAAGGAAGGGAGTAAAGTCACTTTCATTTCCCAGATCCTTGAGCAGATAACTTGCCGTCATTGACTTGCTGCAATGGCTATATTAATTAATGCTTTTGTCAAACGGCTACAGCATTAAATGCTTGCATGCTGTAATGTCAGAACTGCAATATATATAGCAATATATAAAATAGAATAAAGAGATATTGCTTTAAATAAATCTGATAGTAAAATATCTATTTTAGTCAAGCTAAATAACATAAAGTATTCCTGTCAGAAATTCGTCGAGCTCATCATTTCATTCGTCGACCAGATCATGTGATTTACTGTTTCTGAATATCTGTTGGATTTCGTCGACCGCCGTTCATCATTCGTCGACCTCTGCTTCCCTGCTGTAATCTGTCGAGCGTTGCTTCTGATCTGTTCGCCGATCGCCGTCCGACGAATGCCGAGCGCTGCTATGATCTGTTTGCCGAGCGCTGCTATGATCTGTTCGTCGATCTCCGTCCGACGAATGTCGAGCGCCGTTCGACGAATGTCGAACGCAGCTAATATATAAAATATATTATTTCTCTTATATTATTTTATATTAATTTCTCTTATAATAATTTCTCTTATATTATTTTCTCTTATATTAATTAGCCTATTATTATATATATATTTTTCTTAGTATATTATATATATATATATTATTCTTTTCTGCCTATTAATATATTTCTTTTTCAGTCTTCTTTCTTAATGAGATATTTAATCTAAGTTATACAATCTGAGTTATGATATAAACATAGATACTAAAGGTGGATCCTAACTCAAATCAAAACTAAGGTTCCAACACATTTCTCTTCGTCATTAGGAAATTTCATGGCTTTAAGAATGTTAAATGTTACAACCTCTTCGTTGACTCGCATCGTTAATTCACCCTTTTGGACATCTATGAGTGTTCGTCCCGTAGCTAGAAACGACCTTCCTAAAATAATAGGGACATCCTTGTCCTCATCCATGTCTAACACAACAAAATCAGCTGGGAAGATAAATTTCTCAACCTTAACCAATACGTCTTCAACAATTCCCTTAGGAAATGCAAAAGATCTATCGGCCAATTGAAGAGTGAGAGTTGTTGGTGTAATCTCTCATAAGCCTAATTTTGTATAAATAGATAGCGACAACAAATTGATGCTAGCACCCAAATCACACAATGCTCTCCCGGCAAATTTCACTCATATTGAACATGGTATTGTAAAGCTACCAGGATCTTTTACTTTTTAAGGTAATTTCTTTTGTAATATTGCACTGCACTCTTCGATTAATGCCACTACCTCCTTATCAACGAATCTTCTTTTCTTAGATAAAATGTCTTTCATGAACTTGACATAACTAGGCATTTGTTCGAGTGCTTCGACAAATGGAATACTTATAGTTAGTTTCTTAAGGATTTCCATGAATTTCTGGAATTGCTTGTCAAGCTTCGTCTTTGCTAGCCTAGATGGAAATGGTGGAGGAGGATAAAAATTTTCTTTCTTCTTAGCATTTTGTTTGTCCACTTCAACTACTTTCGGTTCCTTACTTTCTACAAGATTTTCTTATTCACTTTTATTTGTTTTACTAGTGCTCTTATGTTGCTCATCTTCTCTAATTTTCTCCAACAACCCATCTCCACTAGCTATTTCAATCCCACTCCTTAAAGCTATAACTTTACATTGATTATGTTGAGAATTTTGTGTTGGATTTTGTGTAGTGTCAGATGGGAGTGATCCAACTGGTCGCCGATGTTGAAGCCAGGAAAATCCCGGCTCCAAAATTCGGATCAATGCAGCCCGAGGTTACTGATCCTGCGGTCCAACTCCACGGCTCGGATAGCTAAAATAGGAGAGAGAAAATGACTATAAGCACACCCCAAGTGCTCTAGCAGGAGGTCCCACCACATACCCGGAAGTTTGGGAGAAACTTCCCCTCCGCAACCAAAAGCTAGGCGAGGTAGTAGACGGGCATGGACTTGGAGAGTATCCAGCTTGGGGGGAACTCGACCACTTCCAAAAAGGTGCCATTTCTAGTACCCCTGGGGGTCTATTTATAGAGAAATCCTGGGGGGGGGGGGGGGGGGGGGGGGGGGGGACAGGCGAGTATACTGCCTGCTCGCGAGTTACAAGGGCAACTCGCCCGTACTCATGAGATACTCGCCCAAACTCGCCTCTGCTCGCGCCTTGCTCGCCAAGATCGCCTCTTGCTCGCCCAGCTCGCCTCTTGCTCGCCCAGCTCGCCTCTTGCTCGCCCAGCTCGCCTCTTGCTCGCCCAGCTCGCCTCTTGCTCGCACAGCTCGCCTCTTGCTCGCCCCTTGCTCGCCCAGCTCGCACCTTGCTCGCCAAGCTCGCCTCTTGCTCGCCAAGCTCACCTCTTGCTCGCCCAGCTCGCCTCTTGATTGCCTTACGAGGTCGGCGAATAGGCGTCTCCTTAGGCCTTTCTGATCTCGACGAATTACGGGTTGAACACAATCCCCGCTTTTTTCGAGCTCGCTCGCGAGGTCAGAAAAACAATGTTGGACCCGCAGTTCGGAGAGATGTGAACAAGAGGACGTATCGCGCAAGGTCCTTCCCAGGATGGGATCTCATCTGTAGGAGAAACAAAAGAATTGATACCTCACCGAGCTTAACTGGAGGAGGAGAGAATGCCGACACTTCACGGGAGCCGAGCTCAACAGGAGACGGATACAAGGTCGACACCTTCTACGAGCCGAGCTTAACTAGAGGCGGAGAGATGGTCGACACCTTCTAGGAGCCGAGCTCAACTAGAGGTGGAGAGAAGGTCGACACCTCGCAGGAGCCGAGCTCAACTGGAGGTGAAGAGAAGGTCGACACCTTCTAGGAGCCTAGCTCAACTAGAGGTGGAGAGAAGGTCGACACCTCGCAGGAGCCGAGCTCAACTGGAGGTGAAGAGAAGGTCGACACTTCACGGGAGCCGAGCTCAACAGGAGACAGATACAAGGTCGACACCTTCTACGAGCCGAGCTCAACTAGAGGCGGAGAGAAGGTCGACACCTTCTAGGAGCCGAGCTCAACTAGAGGTGGAGAGAAGGTCGACACCTCGCATGAGCCGAGCTCAACTGGAAATGAAGAGAAGGTCGACACCTTCTAGGAGCCGAGCTCAACTAGAGGTGAAGAGAAGGTCGACACCTTGTAGGAGCCCAGCTCAACTAGAGGTGAGAGAAGGTCGACACCTCGCAGGAGCTTAGCTCAACTGGAGGCGGATACACGGTCGACACCTTCTAGGAGCCGAGCTCAACTAGAGGTGGAAAGGAAGAGTCATCCGAGGGGGCAAGTAGCTAGCTTGCTGAAGAAGGGCTCGGGCAGAGGCCTGGATCACGACAACTCCACAACTCGATGACTTCTTTTCACTCGAGGGGGTGAGCAACTTCGGGCTAGGAGGGTGGCTTCCAACTCTACTCTGATAATTCTCCAGATGGACGAGAAGTACAATCGGGGGGGGGGGGGGGGGGGGGGGGGGGGGGGGGGGGTAGCCCGGCCAGCATGCAAGGGGGGAGCTGATTTCGACCATCAGTGCAAAGGCTTGGTCTTAGGAGGACGCATTGAAATACCTGGTATACTGTCCCATCACCCGCTCTGGATGTTACGAGAGTTAAGTAGGATACTCATCCTCTAACCCAGTCGTGACGCGAATCGATGACCGCTTCGACTAAATTTCATCGCATTGCCTGGATAGGGCATGACTCTCGAGGGAGTCTTTCTGGACATACACACTCGAGGTCTCCACTATGCCTGTCGGATGCTGGATATCGACCAGTAGGGAATGACAGTCGGGGAGGTCCAAGGGGACACACCATCCCAAGGCCTCCATCCTATTGCGGTTGTTGAATGCTGGTTGGTCAAATTGATCATCTCTTCGTCAAGTTGGGGGGTTGGCGTCCGGACTCTCCTCTGATAACCTCTCCAGCCGGATGGGAAGTGCAGTCGGGGGGTAACTCGGCCAATGTGCAAGGGGGGAGCTGATCTCGACTGTCAATGCAGAGGCTTGGTCTCAAGAGGACTCTCTCCCGAGGCGCTATCCCACCACCCGACTTGGGTTTTTACGAGAGTCGAGTCGGAGACCTGTCCCCCAATCGGTCGCCAGGTTGCGAAAGAGTCTTCATACTGTCACTCAACAATCAGAGGGGATTAACCGCACCAACCCATATGATTGGAATAAACGACAAGAGATATTAGGCTTTGCCGTAAGAGGTCAAATGACACCTTTATACAAGGGTCCCTCAGTCAAGTAGATCGATCATCGCTTCGACGAGTTTGGGAGGTCGGCGTCCAGACTTTCTCCTGATAATCTCTCCAGTCGGATGAGAGATGCGGTCGGAGGGTAACTCGACCAACGTGCAAGGGGGAGTTGATCTCGACCGTCAGTGCAGAGGCTTGGTATTAGGAGAACGCACTACCGAGGCACCGTCCCCTCATCCGTTCTGGGTTTTACGAGAATCAAGTCGGAGGCTCGTTTCCCAACCTGTCGTGGAGATCAGTTTTACCTACTTCGAAAAGCTCTTGCCAGAAGAGAAAAACAATTCTTGCGGCCCATGTTTCAGGGGGCGAGGAATTTTTATTTAAATGGAATAAACACAAGGAGGGGGAGAATAGACCTTCCCGCTCAGAGATAGAACCTTTTCAGATCATTTCCGCTCCAGGTATTCCCAAGCGATTCCCCTTCATGATTCTACAGGTGGTCTCTGCCAGTCTCGAATGCCTCTTGAACGATGAAAGATCCCTCCTAGTTCAGTTTGAGCTTCTCGATGACAAGTGATCTCCCTATTGAGCCTTTAGGTACTTCTGAGCAGTTCTTCATCTCATGGAACACACCATGAAGGGGAACTGACAGTCGGGGAGGTTCCAGAGGAACGCACCATCCCGAGGTCTCCATCCTACTTGGGTGCTGAATGCCGACCCAACCTGTTTCCTCATGAGTAAGACCCATCATGGATCATAGCCGACAGAAGGAGATCATCAGGAGTATAGCATCGCGGGACATCAACTGGAATACCTCATGAGTAAGCATTCTCATGGAACATAGCCGACGGAAGGAGATCATCAGGAGTATAGCATCGCGGGACATCAACTGGAATACCTCATAAGTAAGCATTCTCATGGAACATAGCCGACAGAAGGATATCATCGGGAGTAGGGAGCTTGCAGAATACCAAGCTTGAAGACGTCGCGAGTAAGCATTCTCGTGGAACATAAGCCCTTGATAAAGATCACCGCGAGTAGAAGCTCGCGGAACACCAGCTTTGAAAACCACCGCGACTAGGAGCTCGCCGAGCATCAACTTGAAGACCTCGCGAGTAGGTTGCTGAAGAAGACCATCATGACATGGAGTCGCGCAACAGCTTATGTGCTTTTCCTTGGTGGCGAACTCGTCATGAATCATCCTGTTTGTTAGTCATACAAAAGCACTCACGGGCTTTACCAAAGCACCCGTAAGTATGAACATGTATGGAAATCACTGGCATTGAAGAAGGAAGAAACTGGGTCCCTTTTGACATAAGACCTCCTATGCAGAGGGTTCGGGGGCAGCGCCCCTGGAAATTTTTTATTTTCCATACTTGCCAGGCCTGGAAATCGCCCTTCGGGAACTCGCCTACATGAAGTAAAGAAGCATCTTGCTCGCCTGCATGAAGTCGCCTTATTTGATGTTGCTCGCCTGCATGAAGTCGCCTACATGCGAGTAACAAGAAAGCTCGCCTATGGGCGAGTAAGGAAGGATCTCGCCAAATTTGATGTTCGTCGCCTGCATGAAGTCGCCTATGCCGAGTAACAAGGAAGCTCGCCAATGGCGAGTAGGGAGGGCGAGTAAGGAAGGATCTCGCCACTACCCAGGAAGCTCACCTCTCTTCTAAGTAAAGTCGCTGGTCTGAACTTATCTCTGCATCTCGCCTGCAGGAACTCTCCTATGGCGAGTAGGGATCTCGCCATCTGGAACTCGCCAATGGCGAGTAGGGATCTCTCCATCTAGAACTCGCCTAACTTGTCGAATGCTCGCGAGTTGCTGCCTTTGGCCACCATCTCGCCACTTTAATCTATGAAGCCTTCTCGCAAAAATTTCTTCCTCCGGTTACGATCCGCGCTCACCGCACCAAAGTGTTGAAGCCAGGAAAATCCCGTCTCCAAAATTCGGATCAATGCAGCCCGAGGTTACTGATCCTGCGGTCCAACTCCACGGTTCGGATAGCTAAAATAGGAGAGAGAAAATGACTATAAGCACACCCCAGGTGCTCCAGCAGGGAGGTCCCACCACATACCCGGAAGTTTGGGAGAAACTTCCCCTCTGCAACCAAAAGCTGGGCAAGGTACTAGACGGGCATGGACTTGGCGAGTATCCAGCTTGGGGGGACCTCGACCACTTCCAAAAAGGTGCCATTTCTAGTACCCATGGGGGTCTATTTATAGAGAAATCCTATGGGGGGGGGGGGGGGGGGACAGGCGAGTATACTGCCTGCTCGCGAGTTACAAGGGCAACTCGCCCGTACTCGCGAGATACTCGCCCAAACTCGCCTCTGCTCGCGCCTTGCTCGCCAAGCTCGCCTCTTGCTCGCCTCTTGCTCGCCCAGCTCGCCTCTTGCTCGCCTCTTTCTCGCCTCTTGCTCGCCCAGCTCGCCTCTTGCTCGCCTCTTGCTCGCCCAGCTCGCCTCTTGCTCGCCCAGCTCGCCTCTTGCTCGCCCAGCTCGCCTCTTGCTCACCCAGCTCTCCCCTTGCTCGCCCAGCTCGCGCCTTGCTCGCCAAGCTCAGCCAGCTCGCCTCACGAGGTCGGCGAATAGGCGTCTCCTTAGGCCTTTCTGATCTCGACGAATTACGGGTTGAACAGTCGACTTATCGCATTTGCTAGTTGACTTAATGTGGATTCCATCGATCGGAGAGAAGATTCAGTGCCAACCATTCTAGAATCATTCTTTTGGAACATTCCCAAAATATAGTCATCGGTCAATTTCCTAGAGTTCACTTGGTTATTAGGAGGAGGATTTGGTATAGGATTAACATTTTGATTAAATCCCGATGGTTGAGTCATCCCTTGATTATTTTTCCATAAAAAATTATGATAATTTCGCCACTCCGGATGATAATGATTTGCAAAGCCAGGTGGAACTTGCCTTGGTTGTCCACCAATGTAATTTGCTTCCTCAGTTAGTTGATTTAGTTGCTCTACTGTGAGTGGTGCATTTGAAGAGGGGGTAGATAAAGCATCTAACCTCTTGTTAATTAGATTAAATTGCGACGTCATTTGAGCAGCCAGAGATATGAATTGATCAACTTGGTGGACTCCTACCGGATTGCTAGACCCTTGTCTTTCAAAAGCTTGGAAGTTATTAGATGTTAGATCTTCTAGAATAGTATAAGCATCTTCAGGGTATTTCTTCATTAATGATCCACCCGCAACACCATCGATCAACTAAAATCATAGTTGCGGTTTGTAACTCATTATAGAATGTGGAAACTTGCTGGTGTTGGGCTAACCCGTGATGTGGACATTTTCATAATAAATCTTTATATCGCTCCCAAGCGTCATAAAGGGTTTCTCCAGGTCCTTGCATAAAAGTTGAAATGTCCCTAATAAGCTTTGCAGTCTTTGAAGGTGGAAAATATTTATTTAAAAAAATTTCAACTAAAAGATCACATGTGGTAATCGACTCTTGTAGCACTGAGGCTAAACAATCACTAGCTCTCCCTTCTAAAGAAAACGAGAATAGTCTTAATAGGATTACTTCGTCAGACGCACCATTGCATTTAAACATATGACATATCATTAAAAATGTTCTTAAGTGAGCAGTTGCGTATTCATGATTTAGACCTCCAAATTTACTATGTTGTACTAGTTGCATAACTGTAGAATCCATTTTAAAGTTGTTAGCTTCGATTGGGGGTCTGACAATACTAAAGTGCAACCCTCCTCTTAAAGGAGCATTAATCACTACAAGTCATTCTCGGTTCAGGAGGTTGAATATTTTGTTCAACTTGTTCGTTAGGGTTCGCTTGACCTTCATTTTCATTCATATTGGATTGTCTATTGTTATTCATCGCAGGATGAATAATTTGATTCACTCTACGACTCTTTCTATTCTGTTTACAGGTGCGCTCAATTCAGAATTTAACGAAAGTATTTGAGTATTCCGATATCTGAACATGCACTAAACATAAATCTTAATATAAGCACAAACAACACAAAATAAAAATTCGATCTCTAAATACTTAGGGTTTACTAATATTGCAAGAAATATAATCACTAAATAGTTGCACTTCCCCGGCAACGGCGCCAAAAACTTGATACGCTCAAAATTGATTTATGTTTTAACGCAAGTGCACGTGCCGAATCAAGTAATATAATGTGAGAAAAGATCGTTCCCTCAGAGAAGTGATTAATTTAGTGCTCGCAAGTACTAGCTCTACCTTTTCTTTAAATTCAAGCGGGATAATTAGAGTGTCTTTAATAATGAAAAATTAACAATAACAACAAAACTAAACAATGTTTACTTAAGAATACTCTTATCAACTTAATTTGAGAAATATCAGTTTTTGAGAAATAATCTTGTATATTGATTTCCTTTGATTGCTGTAATGACTTCTTAAAATGATTCAAAATGAATGTTGAAATAACTATCATGCAACGATTTGAAAGTGGACCATGTTATCTCTCGATACCCGAAATAAACATTTGAATTTGGCGCAAATTTGAAATTTTGAATTTAAAATCCGTCCAGTTGTTATAACAATTTATTTTGGATGTTATAACAATTTGTGCAGGCCAAAATATTTAAGTCCAGTTTTTCTTCTCCGAGTCGATTTCTTCAGCGTTTCTAATAAGAAAACAAATGATTTTAATCAAATGATCTATAATTGAAATAAACATGAATTTATTTATATTTTATATTCATTTAGATCTTTTTTTCATTTATGATAAAATAATTAGTCAGAATAAAGAGCTAGATAACTTCTTTTTAGGAAATTATCAGGCACATGCTTGTGTGTCAAGGGTGTGTGTGCTTTAAAATGCGTGATAATGGTTGGTAGCAGTTCTAGACCAAAAGGAGTGACTTTCGAAGGCACACACCCGTGGGTCAAGGGCGTGTGCACAGTTTTTCATTCTAGAGTCACGAGGAGTTGTGCCTACATGAATCGACGTGTCTTTTGGGACGCAAGCCCAATACACATGCTCATGTGTCAAGAGCGTGTGCACCCCAAATTTTCCGTAATGGTTCATGCCAATAAAAATGTCTACTTATCCTGAAGAACTAATTATGTCGTTCTCGGAGTTCTTCATATCGTAAAACCACCAAGAACACATCTCTACTAAATTGGAATTAGCATTTCGAATGATAGAAAAAACAATCATCTTCTAGCCCCGAGTTCATTGGATGAACTACGTGGTGTTTTTGGCATTCGTGTGGGTACCTCTAGAGACACTGATACTATTCTGTGTCCGGACTCAAACACTAGTTATTTTTTGTGAAATTTGATTTCGATGTAGGTATAAACTTCTTACTTGAATATTTAGTGTGTTTCACATGGATTATGTCGAGAGTTTCCTGTATTTACGATGCAAATTTGATGCCCTTGAAACTTAACATATCTCCCTCACCTCCATTAATTTCGTCGGCAACCTTGTTGAATCCAACAATTGCTCTCATCGTGATCAAGAATGAGTCTAGTCTCCGTCGATTCTAACTGCCACTCAATCAACGCATTCAGGGACAGAAGGGATTGAAACCATATAGATAAAAAATGTGCACCTATTGTGAATTAGAAGACCTGAAGCTCTGGCCTTTAGATCTGACAACGACTTCCATTATAGGAGGCGCTCACTTCAGATATTAGATCACAAGATTTTGAATTTGTTGACCAAGATCACTCACCTTGCTCAAGATCTTCCATGGGACATACCTCCAAGAAGGGTTGAACGCGTTCAGATTAACTTCCCTTATGATCAACGACTTCACCTAGGCCAAGAAAGCCTTCCTGGAAATAAGGCAAAGAGATTAACAAGCTTTTATCTTCCATCCTGGCTTTTCTCTTTCTATGGTGGTAGATAGCAGCAGAAAGAGTTCTGTTCCAAAAAAGAAGATGTAAAAGATGGGATGTCAAGATAATGAGAGGAACAACTATTCACACCTATGACGATTGGATCATCAATTACATTGGCTAAGGAATTGGGTTTTATTCTTCAATCGGCTTTGCCGTTTTTTGGTGAAGCCATTTTTATTCATCCCATTTTTCGTCGACGATTTAACAATGACAGAAGACTTGTTCGATGTTATTGAGGCATGCAAGCAAAACATGTTATGCAGCTTTGATGCCTTCGAGCATTGCATGGACAACAATTTTCAACGCCTCATGGATACCACACGACAACAATTTTCTGAAATTTAACACTCTTCCTTGATCGAGTTAGCGGTCTGCAAAAGAAAACAAGAGGAGGCGATACATCAAACTTTGCAAAAGATGGACAATATAAGTCTTGCTCTTGGGGAGGAAGAGGAGCAAGATTCCCTTCAAATAATTCATGAGGAGCAGATTCTAGTCATCATCAATTCGTTGCCAACAATAATAGAAGATGTTCACCATACAGTTCTTGAACAAATCAATTTAACCCCCAAACCAACGAATCAGGTTGTAAATGGCTTTGTGTTGTCGTCTAGCACCACCAAAATCAAGAATGATTGTGAGGCCGTTTTTAACGAAATCTTTTCAGAGCATTATGTTATGCAACCATTTCTTAGGATGACTCCAACAGAGCTTGTTTTGAACGATCAAGTAACAACAATAATTCCAGTGTTGGACACTGGCACAAATAACCATGTATATAACAACCCAGCCCAACCACCACACTGATGGGCTGGTAACCCGGCTCACAAGCCGGTCCATCTCCACATCAGTGGGCTGGCTGCCGCGGTTGACGGGCCGGCGCCATCTCCCACACCTCGCTCGATGTTGGCTGCCCTTCCGGTCCGCTTTTTTACAAGGGTTGCAGCTCATACACCCCAACGCATATCTGACCTGTTTCTCAGCACAGTGCATTGTTGATGGCGGGTCTCGATCCCCCGCCACCCTTGATGAGAAACCTTCCATAGTTCTCATCACCAACTGAGCTGCAGCGAAGGAGATCTTCGAACCGCGAAGGAGATCTCCGAAGCGCGAAGGAGATCTTCGAAGCGCGAAGGAGATCTTCGAAGCACGAAGGAGATCTTCGATGGAAATCTTCAAGGAGCTCTCTCGGATGCCAAAAGTCAGATCCCCTCAAATGAGGATTCAGGGTCCCTTTTATAGACTTGGCCAGGGGCGACCCAGTAATTCTGCCGTTGTAACCACCGTAACTACATGACGGGCCGATCTCGACCGTTGATCGAGAGCACACAGATCGCCACTTTCTGAATATGACAATTTTGCCCCCCCCCCCGGTCAGTTCGGGCAGTTCGGGCAGTTTCCGATTGCAATGTGTGAATCCTGCAATCTCAAAAAAGATAGTGGAGTTAGCAATTGCATGCACTATGAACTTTGCAATGTTCAAGCGCGCGCAGATCAAAATCACGCTACGAACTTAGCGGTGCTAAGCGCGCGTTGAGCACCGAGCGGGAACGCCGCAAAAGCATGATCGGAGTCATGCGGGGTCGACGCAAAGGGGCGACGGGCGTGCCGTGCGCCGAGGGAGGCCGACCGGCAGGCCGCGCGCGCTAGCGTGCAGGTCACGCGCTAGCGCGCACGCCACGCGCTAGCGTGCACGCCGCTCCAGAGCGGAGGCTGCGCGCGCTAGCGCGCAGGCCGCGCGCGCGCTAGCGCGCAGACCGCGCGCTAGCGCGCAGGCCGCGCGTGTGCGCGAGCCGCACAGGCCGCGCGCGCGCGCTAGCGCGCAGGCCGCGCGTGTGCGCGAGCCGCACAGGCCGCACACGCGCGCGGTTCCGCGCGCGCGCTAGCGCACGAAACTGCGCATTGTGGCTGCTTTTGGACGGTTTTTGGGCGGTTTTTCTCTTCCTTCTTGCCCATGCCTCCACCATCTTAATGTGGAGTGGGGTTTTTTGGCTAAACGCAGCCCGGATTCCTCTACAAGATGGATGAAGACCCATTAATTGCCTCCCAAATCCTCGGAGTTCGCTCATATTGCTTAGAGAAGTGCGAGAATGTTATTATCTTTTGGTGCGGTCCGAACGATGCGGCGGAGTCATGGCAGAGGTATTTTGTGTTTTTTCTTCCTCTCATCGCGCCGCTATTATTCCGTTTTTTGCAGTGGCCACCGCGTTGTGCAGTGGTAATTTGCGCGGATTCAAGATTTATTAATTCTTATTTTTCCTCTCCCTTTTTTCAGACATCGAGGAACGGAGCGCGATCAAAATCGATGTGATTGCATTCTACGCTTAATGTTGAGCGCGTTGAGGCTTGACGTAAGCGGTTTAGACTCTCATCGTCCGTAGAAGTGAAGATACCATTTCCGGAGGAACGTGCTCAGAATCCGCCAACCGGCTTATTACTGTCTCTGAGAGCTGTTTAAAATCGGGGTTTCGCTTTCCCCCGTCGGAGGAGGCGATCGAGATTTTTAGGTTCTGCAGCGTGCCTATTTCACAGTTTACACCAGTCGGCATGACGAGGATTATGGGGTTTATTGCATTTTTTCGGGAGCACGGCTCGCAGCTTTCTTTGGAGATTTTCAAGGATTGGTGTGAGGTTTTCACCGATCCGGGAGGTCGGATTGATGTTTGTAGCAACAAGAGGTGGTTCCGTTTTGGTGAAAAGAATGATTATCGCCACGGGAATACTTTATATGGGTATGTTCGCAACCGCTGGGACTTGCCAGAGCTTTGGAGGAATCTTCCGGGCTGCTGCCGCCGCCAAGTGGAACGAGGAAAACGAGTTCCAGCCTCTTCCTGGTTTTCCAGATCGTGATGACTTATCGAAGGCTCTTCATGGCGTGGCTCATTTTGTCGAGGAGAAGAGATTACTATTAGTTGGGCTTTCGTCGGATGCCGAGCGGGATGCTGCCGTTCCTTTACCGCGTGATAGGAAGAGAAAGCTTGTCATTAGATGCGGAGGCTCAGAGACAGCATCTTCTCCACCTCCACCGAAGAGCCGTTCTGAAGGGGCGGGTCCCAGTGGAGTCGTGCCTGACGAGACTCCTATCGACGTTGACGCTGAGATCGCGGCTTCTCCTGTGGCGGAAGTGCCTCCTCGGAGCGATCCTCCTCATCCTCCGCCGATGAAGGCGAAGAGAGTATCGTCTTTGTTACGGGCGATGACTTCAGCGGTTAGCCACATCTTTTTGTTGTTTGCTTTTTATGTGTTTTCTTTTTCCAATATTGTTATCTTGCCCTTTCTTTGCAGACGGATGTCATGAATAGCGTTGCTCATACTTGGAACGATTGCTACGTTGGGCTGAAGGACGGGTACTTCATTCTTTAAGAGGAGCTACGTGTCGCGAAGAGCTCTTTGGAGGATTCCAAGAAGAAGAGGGAGCGCGAGATGTCGCGGGTGCTCCAATTGGAGTCCGATCTGGCCCTGGCCCGCTCCGAGATAGAGCGTCTGCAGAGGGAGCTTGGCGCAGAGAAGGCTGCTGCTGACGATACTGCTAGATTGGTCAAAGATTTGCAAGGAGACATGTTCCGCCAGGACGGCGAGCTGGGATTCCTGAGAGGCGAGGTAGAGAGGCTTTCTTCTCTTGAGCCGGATGCCAAGGCTATTAAGGCCGAGGGAGTTGCTGAGTACAAGGATTCCCTGGAATTCGTGGAGGAGCGCTCTAGGATCTCTGAGGAGCTTCGAGCGGAGATTATGACCAAGGAGGTGGATCCCCTTCTGGAAGATGAGTGCGAGATTTCTTTGAAGAGGGGGATCGAGAAGACCCTTCGCATGGTGGAGAGAAAGCTCGGGTGCAGCACGACCGGGCTCGGCGTTGGCGATCTTTCTGAGGACGATTGTTCAGACGTAGATATTGATGGCTGATCATTTTGCTTTCATTTGTCCGTATATTTTGCTTTCCTTCCCCATGTACCATATTTCGTTGTGTTTGTATTTGCATGTTTCGCGGTGTGGTGCGACTCTTTACTTGGTCATATTGCTTGATGATTATTTCTTTGTCCGCCATTGATATTTGCCTTTTGCTTTTCTCGCTTTTGTGAGCGTGTGCTAGGAGCTGGATAGAAGGGGAACTGGCCCCGAGTATCGGTTAAGGGCGGACGCTTCGAACCGTGGGCGACCGTGAGGGGGGCAGGCCCTGGCGGCGCCGTGATCTTACTACCGGGGTGAAGGGCGAACGCTTCGAACCGGGTAGCGCGAGATCACTAGGGAACTGGCCCCGAGTATCGGTGAAGGGCGGATGCTTCGAACCGTGGGCGACCGTGAGGGGGGGCAGGCCCTGGCAGCGCCGTGATCTAACTACCGGGGTGAAGGGCGGGTGATTCGAACCGGGTAGCGCTAGGTCACTGGGGAAATGGCCCCGAGTAGCGATGAGTAATTGTATAAGTATACATTGCGCGGGTCGAGGCTGACGGCTTTTTCATAAAAATTGCAGGAAGATAATTTGCCTGAGTCGAGGCTCACGACTTTTACTCAATTTTAAAAATTCCAGAAAGATAGTTTGCGTGAGTCGAGGCTCACGGCTTTTAGACAATATAAAAATTGCAGAAAGATAGTTTGCGTGAGTCGAGGCTCACGACTTTTACATAATGGGGTAAAAAGGTTACTGATAGAAGCGGCGCAGGTTTTGCGCATTCCAAGTGCGTGGGAGGGTCTTTCCCTCGGCTGTTCTGAGTTTGAATGTTCCAGGCTTTACTGTTGCGGTGACCACATAAGGTCCTTCCCAGGCTGGTGAGAGTTTGTCTTTCTGCGGACCCTTTCCGACTGCTTCAATGTTGCGTAGGACGAGATCTCCGACGTTGATTGGCCTGGGTTTCACCCTTCTGTCGTAGAGTCGGGCTACGCGCCATTGGTAGGTAGCGACGCGCTGGACGGCGTTGTCTTGAGTTTCAGAGATTAAGTCGAGGTTCTCGCGAAGCAGTGCGTCGTTCTTGCTGGGATTGAAAGTCAGCACCCTGATGCTTGGTACTCCGATGTCGACGGGGATGACAGCTTCGGTTCCGTAGCAGAGGTTAAACGGCGTTTCTCCCGTTGGAGTCCTCTCTGTCGTGCGGTAGGCCCATAGTACATTCGGGATTGCGTCCACCCATTGCCCCCCAGCTTCTTCGAGGCGCATCTTCAGCCCTTTGAGGATGGTGCGGTTGGTGACCTCCACTTGCCCATTTGTTTGTGGATGTGCTATGGCGGTGTGGCGGAGGTTGATCTTCAAATACTCACACATCTTCGTGAACGACTTCCCGGTAAACTGGGTGCCGTTGTCGGCGATGATTGTAGCTGGGATACCGAAGCGACAGATAATGTTCCTCCAGACGAACTGTTTGGCATTCTCCTCCGTGATCTTGGCTAGGGGCTCAACTTCCACCCACTTGGTGAAGTAATCAATGGCCATAATGATGAATTTTCTCTGTCCGGATGCTAGAGGTAGGGGCTGAGGAGATCAATTCCCCACTGTGCGAAGGGCCATGCACTTTGAAGCGTGGTGAGTGTGACCGGGGGCTGGTGAGGTACGTTTGCGTGAAGCTGGCAGCTCTTGCATTTCTGGACAAGCTCGGTTGCGTCCTTTTTCATTGTTGGCCAATAGAAGCCCCGACGCAAGATCTTCTGGGCCAGCGCTTTTCCACCTAGATGTTCTCCGCAGACTCCTCCGTGAACCTCCCTTAGGGCGTAGTCCGCTTCGCCTGCCGGGAAACACTTTAGATAGGGCCCTGAGAACGCCCGCTTGTAGATCTCCCCCTCTATGATGGAGAACGATGCCGCTCGCATTCGTAATTTGCGTGCTTCTAGGCGGTCCTCGGGAAGGTTCCCATGCTCGAGGTAGGCCCGTATGGGGGTCATCCAAGACGACTCCTCTTCATCGATGGCCGCAATTTCCCATGCCCCTGGAATACTTGGAGCCACGATCTCTTCCACTCTGCGTCTTCGTGATTGACAGCTGGTGGGCGAGGTCGCCAGCTTAGAGAGCGCGTCTGCTCTAGAATTCTGTTCCCGCGGGATGTGCAGAATCTGGTATGACGGTATCTTCTGAAGGAGCGATTTCACGAACGCGAGGTACTGCGCCATATGGTCATTCTTGGCCTCGTATTCTCCCTCAACTTGCGAGACTATAAGTTGGGAGTCCGCGTGAATCGTCAGGCTCTCAGCCTTGCAATCGATGGCGAGTCGGAGGCCGGCGATCAGAGCCTCGTACTCTGCGATATTGTTGGTTGCCGGGAATTTCAACCCGAGGTCATACTCCAAGGTAGTATCATCGGGGCTTATGAGAAGCAATCCTGCTCCAGCTCCTTCTGCTCCTGAAGCACCGTCGACGTAGAGAGTCCAACAGGGGGTGGTGATATCTTTGACAGGGGTCGTTTCTGGTGGAATGGTGTACTCTGCAACAAAGTCGGCGAGTACTTGCGACTTGATGTCTGGCCGGGGTAAGAATTGGATGTCGAATTTGCCAAGCTCCACCGCCCACTTTACTAGTCTCCCTGAGACTTCTGGTTTCTGGAGGATTGTTCGTAGCGGGAGCTGAGTTAATACTTTCACCGTATGAGCCTGGAAGGAGCTAAGGTAGTTTTCTCTGCCGCCGGATACCTGGTTTCAGTATCAGTGAGTACTTTGTTAAGGTAGTAGATTGGCCATTGTACTCCTCCTTCATCCTTCACGAGCACTGAGCTGAGAGCTGTAGGCGAAACTGCCAGGTACAAGAACAGGGTTTCTCCGGGGATTGGCTTTGACAGGAGCGGGGGCGAGGCCAGGTATTGTTTGAGAAGTTCGAAAGTCGTCTGGCACTCGTCCGTCCACTGGAATCCGGTGTGGCGTGCTCCTCGGAGGATCTTGAAGAACGGGAGGTACTTGTCTCCTGTGCGTGACAGGAAACGAGACAGTGCGGCGATCCTCCCATTTAGGCGTTGCACTTCCTTGATTGAATGAGGTGGCGACATGTCCTCCAACGCCTTGATCTTCTCGGGGTTGGCTTCAATCCCCCGATGGGTTACCATGAAACCCAGGAACTTCCCCGCCGTCACACCAAACGTGCATTTGCTGGGGTTGAGCCGCATTCGGAAGCGACGAAGAAGCTGAAAGCACTTTCCCAAGTCTTTCAAGTGGTCGCGACGGCGGACGCTCTTCACCAGCATGTCGTCCACGTACACCTCCATCGTTTCCCCGATGAGGTCCTTGAAGACTTTGTTCATCAGTCTTTGGTATGTCGCTCCGGTATTTTTAAGTCCGAACGGCATCACCTTGTAGCAGTAGATTCCTTTGTCAGTGCGGAAGGTAGTGTGCTCCTCGTTTGCGGGGTTCATCCTTATCTGGTTGTAGCCTGAGTAAGCATCCATGAAGCTGAGCAGCTCGTGGCCGGCCATTGCGTCGACGAGCTGGTCAATCCTCGAGAGAGGGAAACTGTCTTTCGGGCACGCTTGGTTCAGGTTGCTGTAGTCGACGCACATTCGCCAATTCCCCGAGGCCTTTTTTACCATTACCACGTTAGCGAGCCACGTGGGGTATTCTGCTTTGCGGATGAACCTCGCCTCCAAAAGCTTATCTACTTCTTCTTCGATTGCCTTCAACCGCTCGGGAGCGAAGTTCCTCTTCTTTTGAATCACGGACCTGCAGGCAGGGTTAACGTTCAAATAGTGAAAAATGACTTCAGGATCTACCCCAGGCATGTCCTCCGGGCTCCAGGCGAAAATGTCGTCGTACTCCTGCAGGAAGGTTGTGAATTCTTCTCGTTCTTCTGGCGATAAGAGGGACCCGACTTGGACGGTCTGGGTCGGATCCCGCTGGGAGAGCGGCAATTCCACCAATCCTTCAACGGGTGCCCCCCGCTGTAGAGTAGCCTCGTCCCGCAGGTCGAAGTTGTCGATGTTGAGGGTAGTCGCCTTGGCTGGTTGAGCCTGCTTCAGGTAGCAGGTTCTAGCTGCCTCTTGATTTCCACGAACGATTCCCACTCCAGCGGCCGTCGGGAATTTCATAGCCAGGTGCGGGATTGATGGGATGGCTCTGAAAACAGATTGGAGCGGTCTCCCGAAGATTGCGTTGTAGGCGGAGCTTGACTCCACAACTACGAACTGAATGTTATGAGTTGTTTGTCTTGGGAACACACCGAGCGTTACCAAAAGGGTGATCATGCCCTGGACTGGGACGGGGCGGTTGTCGATGCCGTAGACGGGCCCTGCTGCTGAGCTGAGGTGCTCCTTAGTGAGTTTCATGCTTTGTAGAGTGGAGAGGAACAGGACGTCGACGGAGCTCCCATTGTCGACTAGTATTCTCTTGACGTTGAAACAGGGATCCCCGATCCCAGCATTGATTACGAGCGGGTCTTGGTGTGGCAGCCGCAACCCCTCCAAATCTTCATCTCCAAAGGTGATGGTGGTGTCTTGCTTTAATTTTTTGTCGTCGTGCCCCCTCTCGGGCCTAGCAATGGAAAGTATCTGAGCGGCGAGATTAGGAGACCCGACAATAGTCTCGACTTCTCCTATCGGCCTTCCCGCCGCTGCGCCATGAGGTGCAGGGGGGCTGATCTCTTGGTTTCCTAGGCTGTTGTGCCTGGTTCGGCTGCTGACCTTGCAAGAATCTTCCGAGGAGCCCTTGCCTGACAAGGCGCTCGATCTCTTCCTTCAACCTGGTGCATTCTTTAGTTGTATGACCAACCCCTCTATGAAACTCACAATACTTCGATTGGTCGGTTCTTTCATTCGTGATAGGCGGCCTTGGCCTATGAAATGCCGTATTTTCTTGAATGGCATAAAGCACGTTGATTCGTGACGTGTTGAGTGGGGTGTAAATCCGTGGCGGCCGGGGTCCCTGATCTCTTCGGGGGTCTCGGCGATGATCATCATTCCGACGCTCCTCCATACGCCGCTCTTCCTGCCTTCTGGGGGCCTGCTCCTTCCCCTTCCTTCTCTTCTGACTTCCTTCGAACTGCTAGCGATGTACCTCAATCGCCTCATCTGCCGCTATCTGTGCCTCCACCCGGTGCACAAGGTCTGGATAGCTTGGTATTGTCTCCCTCATCAGAGCGGAGTAAAATCCGCTTGGGCGGAGTCCCCCCAGGAAAACGCCGCGCAGAAGCTCGGGATCAAACCCTGGGATTTGCCGCGCTTCAGCCGTGAAGCGACGGAAAAAGTCTTTGAGGGTCTCTCCTTCGTTCTGGCGAATCCCTGAAAGATGTGAGGGATCTCGAACGATTCTTCGGTTAGCGACGAACTGGTCCGTAAACTGTTGTGCGAGCTCGGTGAAGTTGTTGACGGACCCATCCTGCAGGGAATGAAACCAAGTGCGTGCCTGTCCCCTGAGTGTTGCCGGAAACACTTGGCAGAGGAGCTGATCTGCGGCGTTGTAGATCCGCATAATGGTGGTAAAATGGTTGACGTGCTCGAGGGGATCGTCCGTCCCATCAAATGTCTCGATGTTGGGAAGCTTGAAACCGTGCGGAATTGGATGGTCCAAGATTTGTTGCATGAGCGGGGAGCCGCGACGTTGGGGGCGACGGGCGAAGATGCCCCGACGTCCGGCCTGTCCGTACTCTTCAGCTATCACGTCGCGTATCTCCTCGCGAGTGGGCCTTCCTATGGCTTGCTCGACTCCTTCCCCTCCTTGCTGATGGTGAAGGGGTTCTCCTATAGCTCCCCTGGCGGGGCGGACCGGATGCGCGGAGCTGGCAGCATCTGAGTATTCTTCTTCATACATTTCTTCCTCTTGAGTAGCTTCCCTCGATGGAGCCTGGTTTGGGATCAAGGGGGTTGAATGATCGGTGCGGCAGGTGGAACGGGAGCCTGCGGGGTTCCGAGGTTTCTGAGGAGGGCCAGCATTTCAGCTTGCTGCTCTTCCATCTGGGGCATACACACCTCCAACGCTGCGACATGTGCTAATGTGCCCTCTTCGGCGGGAGGAGCGTTTATAAGGGAGTGATAGGGAGCGGGATCAATGCGCCCTTCCGAGATGGAACCATCTGTAACGCCCTGCCAGTACGAATAGTATAACAGTAGGTCCGGCCGGGACCCCACGCCATACAAACCACACTAGCTAGGAGTTAAAAGGTGATAAACAGAAAGAACTACAACAGAGTAAACAAAACACTAGCGGAAGCATAATGATTTAACATTTCATTTAGAACTGTCCACTATCATAGGAATGAAACCATAAAATAGAGTTACGGCCTTAAGGCCTTACATTCACGAATGTACAAAACTCAGAACATACTTCGGCACGCAGGCCGACAATACATGAGAAAGCAGAAAAGGGAGGCTGGCCTTCAAGGGCCAACTCAGCAAAAGGGCCACCGCCCGCTATTTCCCACTAGGCTCACCCGCACCTGCATAAGAACATTCCACCAAGCGGTGGCAAACAAAGTAACGGTCAGCACAGCTGACCAAATTATAACGACCCCACCCCTTTCCCGGGGTGGCGGAGCTTCTACCCTACAAGCAAGTCATACTAGCACAAGTACTAATATAAAGAAAGTGCAACTACACAATTTGAGGTTTCAAGCACAATCAATCTTCTAGGTTGAGCATCAAAAGGAGGGAACCTAGGAATGCATATGATGTTGGTTGGGTTCACCCGAAGGTTCCCCACAACCGCCTAAACAACCGCATGAGGCTAACAACATCAATTCCACAAAACACTCCACCGTAAGGGCCATCGCCTTAGGTGGGGAAAAGAGCTTTTGGTCGGTCTAGGTAAATCACCTTCTACGACCTCTCCCATGATCACACGGCTTCCATGAGGTAGGGACCTCTTACCGATCTGCATGGAAACGGGTTCGGTTTAGCTTTGCCCGTGCTCTAATCGTCGCGATCTATCGCACGACGCGGGTACGACTTCACCTCGGCACGTAAGGGTTTAGCACTTTCAAGTGCTACACAAATTATATGCTACGCACCTAACCCCTTCGCAAGGATCTAGGATTCACAAATACTCAACAAGGGAGGTACAATACGCTCCGCATCAATTTCGTGGTGAAGGTTTGCCTTCATCCAATCTCAAAGCATGGGGCTTTCATTAGGATCTTCACAAGACGCCTACACTTAAATCCCGCAATACTATAGATGATTTCACGGAGTCATTATCCGGCACGCATTCTAGGCTTAACCTAAATGCAACGTTGCAAATCAAGCATCACCGATTCGGGCTCACGGCCACGAATAGGCTTCACACAAAATGCCTAAATCCGCACGACTACCGGATTTCTACATGCAATAATGCCGGGGACGGACACAATCTACCCGGAGTTCCGAAGAACTTGAGGAAATCCGACACTTCACTCATTTGGTGAAAGCGATTCCTCATGCAAGCATAGAGAAATGAAAGATAGGACAATTGACAAGTCCAAATATCGGGAGGAAGAATCGTTACCCTAGTAACGTTCTTCTTAGCCATGGATCTGAGATTTTACACGGAGGGATAGGACCGCACCGGGGTGCACTCTCCAGATCTGGAAACGGCTCGCGAAACGGAGCTCCGGAGCTCCGTCAATGGCGGGATCTCCTCTTCTTCTTCCTTGCCTCCTTCTTCTTTCTCTAGCCTAGGAGAGAGAAGAGCCTTGATATTATGAGGATAGAACCCCTCTCAAAAGCCCTAATACCCTCCAACCAATCATCACAGCCGTTGGATCAAATTCCAAGAATTTTGAACGGCCGGATCATCTTCTCGGTTCATTTTCGTGGAGCAGAATAAACAGTGCGCACGTTCACAGGCGCACGGTCTCTAGTCGTGCGCGAAGAACCTCTGGTCGTGCGCGTACTCCCTTTCAGCCGACCCCTATTCCTCTCAATTAACGCACGATCAAGGCGCACGATCACTGGTCGTGCGCGAAGAAAGCCACTGGTCGTGCGTGGACACCCTTTCATCTGACCCCTATTCCTCTCAATTAACGCACGATCATGGCGCACGATCACTGGTCGTGCGCGAATAAAGCCACTGACCGTGCGCGAGGAGCAGATTGGGAAAATTCAGCCTACTTCGAGCGCTGCACTACCATTCCGCCTACTTCGACAAATTACGACTTTTGGGGTGTTACAACTCCACCTCCCATAAAAGAATTTCGTCCCGAAATTTCGAAAACCGTAGTAATAGCAAATACCGTTAAAAATTACCTGAGGGGAATAGCTCGGGGTACTCCGCGAGCATCGCTTGCTCTCTTTCCCAAGAGAGTTCCTCTCTTCCGCAATTATTCCAACGGACTTTCACCATCCGTATGGACTTGTTCCGCAACTGATTCACTTCAGTGTCTTCAATGCAAATGGGCTTGACTTTCGTCGTTAGCCCACCATCTACCGACACTTCGTTGACAGCAACAACAACATTAGGCTCTTTAACAGCCTTCCGCAACACAAAGATGTGGAATACATCATGCAGCCCGCTCAACTCCAAAGATAGAGCAAGCCGGTAAGCAGCTTCACCGATGCGCTCCAAGATCTCGAACGGTCCTAAGTACCTCGGACTTAGCTTTTTCAAGCGTCGGATCCTTGATACTCCTTTGAACGGTTTGATCTTGAGATAGACCCAATCGCCAACGGAAAACTCGACGTTTCGGTGATTTGCGTTGTAATATTTTGCCTGCCGATCCTGGGCAATGAGCAAGCGCTCCCGAATAGCCCGGATCGATGTATTCGCCTCATCCACGTCATTGCGTTTTAACAACTTAGTGTCGCCCGTTTCAGCCCAAGACAACGGTGTGCGACATTTCCTACCATAAAGAGCCTCGAAATGGGCCATCTTTATACTCGCTTGGTAGCTGTTGTTGTAAGCAAATTCGATCATAAAGAGGTGGTCTTCCCATCTCTTTCCGAAATCCAGGGCGCACATCCTCAGCATGTCTTCCATCGTCCTATTGGTCCTTTCGGTCTGTCCATCCGTTTGCGGGTGGAAGGCCGTGCTAAACTTCAGCTTGGTACCCAATAGTTGATGAATTAGCTTCCAATCATTCGATGTGAACCGCCCATCACGATCACTGACAATGCTACGGGGAATCCCGTGCAACCGTACGATGTTATCCACGTACAACTTTGCCAGTTTTTCTACAGAATCATCCTTCCGGTTCGGAATGAAGTGTGATACCTTTGTCAGTCTGTCCACGATCACCCAGATGGCGTCGTTTCCATGCCGTGATCTCGGCAAACCGTGCACGAAATCCATCGAAATATCATCAAACTTCCATTCCGGAATCGACAAGGACTTCAAAATCCACCGGGACGTTGACATTCCACCTTCACCAACGCGCAAGTATTACACTTGGCCACGTAGAGGGCAATGTCCTTCTTCATACCCGGCCACCAGAAAAGTTTCTTCATGTCCATGTACATTTTCGTGCTCCCCGGGTGGATCGAGTACTTGGTATGATGAGCCTCGTACATCAACTCCGCCCGTAGAGTACCAATGTTTGGGACGCACAATCTGCCCTCTTTCCACATAAGGCCATCTTCGAAGGAGAAATCAGAGTTTAACCCATCCACGGTTTCTGCTTTATAGCATTTCATGCTCTCATCCAGCTCCAATGCTTGTCGAACTCGGTCGGCAAGGTCGTATTGAACCTCCGTCCAGTTCAAGCATGCTGAAGTAGACGCTCTTCTATCAACGCAAATGATCTCCATTTCTTCCAGTTCGCGGATTAGACGCTCATCGTGCATCAAAATCCAATTTGCTTGAGCGGGAGCCCGACGACTCAACGCGTCTGCAACTACATTTCCCTTTCCAGGAGTATATTTGATGTCGAAGGTGTAGTCCCCCAGGAACTCCAACCACCTCCTCTGACGCATATTCAACTCCCTTTGAACCAGCAGGTACTTGAGGCTCTTGTGGTCGGTAAAGATGTCGATCTTCACGCCATACAAATAATGCCTCCAAAGTTTGAGAGCAAATACCACGGCCGCCAGTTCCAAATCATGGACCGGGTAATTCCTCTCATGAACCTTCAATTGTCGGGAGCCGTAGGCAATTACCTTTCCGAACTGCACTAGGACACAACCCAAGCCACTCCCCGAGGCGTCGCTATAAATTTTGTAGCCTTCCGTACCACATGGCGAGCATAGAATGGGCGTCGTGGTCAGACGACTCTTCAGCTCTTCAAAAGCTCGTGCGCACTCGGACGACCAAATGAACTTATGATCTTTCCTAGTCAGTTTAGTGAGAGGGAGTGCAATCCTCGAGAAGTTCTCCACAAAGCGCCTATAATAGTCGGCAAGTCCTAAGAAACTTCGGACTTCCGCTACGTTTTTCAACAAAGGCCACGCTCGGATCGCTTCTATCTTCGACGGATCAACTGCAATTCCTTCTCCACTAACAACATGACCAAGGAATGCTACAGACGGTAGCCAAAACTCGCACTTGGAGAACTTGGCATAAAGCTGACTCCTCCTCAAGGTGCTCAGAACTGCGTGCAGATGCCCTACATGCTCCTCTTTCGACTGAGAGTATACCAAAATGTCGTCGATGAAGACGATCACAAATTGATCCAAATACTCTCGAAACGTCCTGTTCATTAAGTCCATGAATACCGACGGTGCATTAGACAGACCGAACGACATCACCGTGAACTCATAGTGCCCAAAGCGGGTACTGAACGCTGTCTTTGGAATATCACATTCCCTTATCCGCAGTTGGTAATAGCCGGACCTTAGGTCCAGTTTGGAGTATACCGTCGACCCAACCAGTTGGTCGAATAAATCATCGATTCTTGGAATTGGATATCGGTTCTTCTCGGTCAACTTGTTTAGCTCTCAATAATCGATACATAGACGCAAGCTCCCGTCCTTCTTTTTCACAAAGAGGACCAGCGCACTCCAAGGCGATGAACTTGGACGTACGTAGCCTTGCTCTAGCAGCTCTTGCAATTGGACCTTCAGCTCTGCCAATTCCTTTGGCGCTATCCGGTACAGTGAGCGGGCCACAGGTTTGGCACCTGACACCAACTCGATACAGAAATCAATCTCTCGCTAAGGCAGAGCCCCGGGGAGTTCGTTAGGAAACACGTCGGCGTACTCCACTACAACTGGGACATCACACAACCTGGGTTTTGGTTCCGAAGCCTCCAACAAAGTGAAGAACAACTCGACGCCTTTTCTCACCGCCTTAACCACTTGGAGAGCAGACATCAGCGTCTTGCTCGCTCCTCGCATACCGGCGAACGTGGTTTCGTCTTCGGTGTTCTTTCCCAGAGTGATCTCCTTTGAATTGCAATCTATGCATGCTCGCTGCTCCGAGAGCCAGTCCATGCCGAAGATCATATCAAATTCCGCTAACGGTAATAACGACGCTTCCAAGTCGAAATCCTGACTTCCGATCCGCACCTTCACACGGATCTTCCTATCCGCACTCATGCGAGATCCATTGGGTAGAACTACTTCCAATCTATCCTCTACCAAGGTAGACGGCACTCCGATTCGCATCACGAAGTCCTCGGACAGAAAAGAGTGTGATGCACCCGTATCAAATAGAGCTCTCGCCGGATAGTTGAAAATTAGGACGAAACCTAATTGTACACAAATAAAGCATATAGTCGTACAACAATATGAATTATCTATATAGCTGTAAAAGTTAGCTTCTAATTCGTACCTGTGACGACATTAGTCTGTCGTATAGCTTCTTGCTGGCCAAGCGAATAGACTCTCGGCTGAGTCGGAATAATGTGCTGGGAAGCCGAAGACTCCGCAGCTTTACCCTTTTCCGCAGCACGAGCATAGTCCAACGCTCGGTTCTCTGCCTTCGGGGGACCACTTCGACACACCGCGACCTTGTGTCCCACCTTCCCGCAGGTGAAACACGTGATAGGACCCCGCACAGTCGTTGCTCCTGAAACATTTGAGCGAGAATGCTCCGCCGGTTTGAACTTCCTTTTGTTCTTTCTGAACTCTGACTTGGACTGAGAGGTCGGCGCATGAAACTCAGGTTTCTTTGCCACGGTTTTTGCGTGTACCCTCTTCATGTCCAACTCTAGGGATCTGGCAGTTTGGACCATCACATGGAAACCTAACGTCATTGGGCCTGCAAGGAGCAGCCTCAACTCATCCCGAAGACCTTCATAGAACTTATTCGTCTTTGTCTCTTCATCTTCCATCATAGGCCCCGCATAACGACCCAGTTTAGTGAACTCGTGCAAGTACTCATCCACTGAGCTGTCGCCTTGAGTTAACTTCAGAAACTGGTTCTGCAACACAATGCGTTGGGCAGAAGGAATATACCTTTGAAGAAATGACTTTGAGAACTCCGCTATCGTGATCTCGGTAATCTCCTTGCCTCCAAACTTGTGCACTTCCTGTTCGGCCCACCAACGCCCTGCCTCTCCGTTAAGGAGGAAGGTGGCTAAAGTGACCATCATAGCTTCTTCTGTTGTTGTCGCCTTTAGAGTTTTTCTAACCGTTGACAGCCAGTCTTCCGCCTCCGTTGGGGATCCGGTCCCCGAGAAAGTTGGAGGGTGGAAGCTTAGAAAGTGTTGCAGTTGTTGATCACGCGCTCGCGCAACGGCTACACGCTCTACATGATGCTCCACCCTTTGCACCACCGCAGGTTCCACTGCAGCCACTGGCACAGGGGTCTTAACCCTTGGTTCCACCGCAGGTTCCACTGCAGGTTCGATCACCGGGGCCGCATCTGTATTAGGCGTAGCAGGTTGTGCAAGCCTTTGCGGTTGAGCATTGATCATCGCGAAGACAGCTTCTGCGATTAACCTGATCATCTCAGCAGGAGGAGTGGTCGCTGGCACTTCAGTCGACCCACTACTTAGAGCAGTGTTACGGGGTTGAGACGGCCCCGCACCACTCCTAGTCACCTATAATCGTGTAAGACACAATTTAGTGACTGAAAACATAGCAAACAACAATCGTGGAACGCTCAGGTTCCGCAAACAAGTATGTTTTTCCATTCCTAAGTGGACATTCTTATTAGTTTTTGTCGTTGTAGGTGAATGCACATCCCGTGCACACCACCCCTTAAAAGGAATTCGTCCCGAATTCGCTAAACTACGGATCGACGCCTTAAGTCCGATACCAAATTGTAACGCCCTGCCAGTACGAATAGTATAACAGTAGGTCCGGCCGGGACCCCACGCCATACAAATCACACTAGCTAGGAGTTAAAAGGTGATAAACAGAAAGAACTACAACAGAGTAAACTAAACACTAGCGGAAGCATAATGATTTAACATTTCATTTAGAACTGTCCACTATCATAGGAATGAAACCATAAAATAGAGTTACGGCCTTAAGGCCTTACATTCACGAATGTACAAAACTCAGAACATACTTCGGCACGCAGGCCGGCAATACATGAGAAAGCAGAAAAGGGAGGCTGGCCTTCAAGGGCCAACTCAGCAAAAGGGCCACCGCCCGCTATTTCCCACTAGGCTCACCTGCACCTGCATAAGAACATTCCACCAAGCGGTGGCAAACAAAGTAACAGTCAGCACAGCTGACCAAATTATAACGACCCCACCCCTTTTCCAGGGTGGCGGAGCTTTTACCATGCAAGCAAGCCATACTAGCACAAGTACTAATATAAAGAAAGTGCAACTACACAAGGTGAGGTTTCAAGCACAATCAATCTTCTAGGTTGAGCATCAAAAGGAGGGAACCTAGGTATGCACATGATGTTGGTTGGGTTCACCCGAAGGTTCCCCACAACCGCCTAAACAACCGCATGAGGCTAACAACATCAATTCCACAAAACACTCCACCGTAAGGGCCATCGCCTTAGGTGGGGAAAAGAGCTTTTGGTCGGTCTATGTAAATCACCTTCCACGACCTCTCCCATGATCACACGGCTTCCATGAGGTAGGGACCTCTTACCGATCTGCATGGAAACGGGTTCGGTTTAGCTTTGCCCGTGCTCTAATCGTCGCGATCTATCGCACGACGCGGGTACGACTTCACCTCGGCCCGTAAGGGTTTAGCACTTTCAAGTGCTACACAAATTATATGCTACGCACCTAACCCCTTCGCAAGGATCTAGGATTCACAAATACTCAACAAGGGAGGTACAATACGCTCCGCATCAATTTCGTGGTGAAGGTTTGCCTTCATCCAATCTCAAAGCATGGGGCTTTCGTTAGGATCTTCACAAGACGCCTACACTTAAATCCCGCAATACTATAGATGATTTCACGGAGTCATTATCCGGCAGGCATTCTAGGCTTAACCTAAATGCAACGTTGCAAATCAAGCATCACCGATTCGGGCTCACGGCCACGAATAGGCTTCACACAAAATGCCTAAATCCGCACGACTACCGGATTTCTACATGCAATAATGTCGGGGACGGACACAATCTACCCGGAGTTCCGAAGAACTTGAGGAAATCCTACACTTCACCCATTTGGTGAAAGGGCTTCCTCATGCAATCATAGAGAAATGAAAGAGAGGACAATTGACAAGTCCAAATATCGGGAGGAAGAATCGTTACCCTAGGAGCGTTCTTCTTAGCCATGGATCTGAGATTTTACACAGAGGGATAGGACCGCACCGGGCTGCACTCTCCAGATCTGGAAACGGCTCGCGAAATGGAGCTCCGGAGCTCCGTCAATGGCGGGATCTCCTCTTCTTCTTCCTTGCCTCCTTCTTCTTTCTCTAGCTTAGGAGAGAGAAGAGCCTTGATATTATGAGGATAGAACCCCTCTCAAAAGCCCTAATACCCTCCAGCCAATCATCACAGCCGTTGGATCAAATTCCAAGAATTTTGAACGGTCGGATCATCTTCTCCGTTCATTTTCGCGGAGCAGAATAAACAGTGCGCACGTTCACAGGCGCACGGTCTCTGGTCGTGCGCGAAGAACCTCTGGTCGTGCGCGTACTCCCTTTCAGCCGACCCCTATTCCTCTCAATTAACGCACGATCAAGGCGCACGATCATTGGTCGTGCGCGAAGAAAGCCACTGGTCGTGCGTGGACACCCTTTCATCCGACCCCTATTCCTCTCAATTAACGCACGATCATGGCGCACGATCACTGGTCGTGCGCGAAGAAAGCCACTGACCGTGCGCGAGGAGCAGATTGGGAAAATTCAGCCTACTTCGAGCGCTGCACTACCATTCCGCCTACTTCGACAAATTACGACTTTTGGGGTGTTACAACTCCACCTCCCATAAAAGAATTTCGTCCCGAAATTTCGAAAACCGTAGTAATAGCAAATACCGTTAAAAATTACCTGAGGGGAATAGCTCGGGGTACTCCGCGAGCATCGCTTGCTCTCTTTCCCAAGAGAGTTCCTCTCTTCCGCAATTATTCCAACGGACTTTCACCATCCGTATGGACTTGTTCCGCAACTGATTCACTTCAGTGTCTTCAATGCAAATGGGCTTGACTTTCGTCGTTAGCCCACCATCTACCGACACTTCGTTGACAGCAACAACAACATTAGGCTCTTTAACAGCCTTCCGCAACACAAAGATGTGGAATACATCATGCAGCCCGCTCAACTCCAAAGATAGAGCAAGCCGGTAAGCAGCTTCACCGATGCGCTCCAAGATCTCGAACGGTCCTAAGTACCTCGGACTTAGCTTTTTCAAGCGTCGGATCCTTGATACTCCTTTGAACGGTTTGATCTTGAGATAGACCCAATCGCCAACGGAAAACTCGACGTTTCGGTGATTTGCGTTGTAATATTTTGCCTGCCGATCCTGGGCAATGAGCAAGCGCTCCCGAATAGCCCGGATCGATGTATTCGCCTCATCCACGTCATTGCGTTTTAACAACTTAGTGTCGCCCGTTTCAGCCCAAGACAACGGTGTGCGACATTTCCTACCATAAAGAGCCTCGAAAGGGGTCATCTTTATATTCGCTTGGTAGCTGTTGTTGTAAGCAAATTCGATCCAAGAGCCTCGAAACTGCGCATTGTGGCGGCTTTTGGACGGTTTTTGGGCGGTTTTTTGGGCGGTTTTTTGGGCGGTTTTTCTCTTCCTTCTTGCCCATGCCTCCACCATCTTAGTGGGGAGTGGGGTTTTTTGGCTAAACGCAGCCTGGATTCCTCTACAAGATGGACGAAGACCCATCAAGTTTCTATAAAAAAACACAAGCATGGAGTATTTTTGAAATGGATTCGGATTGTATAGCGAAATAAATTTTTTGAGATTTCATGAGTATTATTGTATTATGAAATAATTTTTTTTGATCTTTTACGATGGTGGGAAAGTAAATCGAACAATTATTCTACTTTGGTCTTAATGACTCGAGATATACTAAGTATTCAACCTAGTACTATAGCTTCGAAGTCTGTATTTTCTTTGAGTGATAAAATAATAAATTTGAGAAGGAGACAAAAAAATAAAAAATCATTGAAATTTTGCATATGCTACAAGGATCATTTGGACATAATTAATGAAGAGGGCACAATACATTTTTTCCATTGAAGATAGATCGTCTAAACTTGAAGAAGAACTAAGCACCCTTAATTTGAAGGATGAAAATTGAAATTTAATGCATAATATGTTTTGTGTATTTTTGTAAAAATGTACGACTGTAACATTGTTTATGCACTTAAATTTTTTTAATACGTATGCAATTTTATGATGAATGTAATTTGTAATGTTGTACTTTTTAATAATAATAATTTTTTGTAAAAAAATCAAATTCCAATCCTTATATGAATAATAATAATAATAATAATAATAGGGTATTATCTATATAATTTTTAAAAATAAAGTTATAATATTAATAAAATTACTCATCTTGCAGGCTCAATCAAGCCCCCTTTGGAAGGGGAATCGGGCCCAAGCCTGAGCTTGCCTAAATGAAAGCATGGGCCCGAGCCTAAAATGGGCCTATCGGGCCTTTTGAACAAAAGTAATCCATAAAATCTCTTTTTCACAAAGCTTATTAAAAAAAATTAATTGTATATATAATATTAATTCGAATGCCATTAATGTTTTCCAATTAAAAAGCTTATATTAAAATCAATATAATGTACATCTAATATTAATTAGAGTGTCATTATCAGTATTATTTATACCCTACGAAAAACTGATAAGATTATTTCATTATTATTGGATATAAGAGGCTAAGAGTTCCTATATGCTTCATCTAAGGCCCAATCCGACACTTATGATATGGCCTAGAAGCAAATATAAAGGGCCCACTTATGAAAAACAATGTATTTTGCCACACGTGCAAGGAAACAAATCACACATGCGGAAAAACCAAAAATATCATGTTCACTCTATTGGTGCGAATAATAAATAATATAAGAGCAATGTTATAGGCAAACAAGTTTTCTCCCCATATGAGCCTGAATCTCGCTGGTGCACTTCAGCGCAATTCCGGCGAGCTTCGCAGCTTCTGGCGCGGAAAAGCAAACGTCTAGATTGTTCTCGAAGCATGAGATTGCTCAGTTGCCCTTGAGGATCGAGAAGACGACGATTTTCAGTCCCTTTTTTATTTGTGAAGATTGCAGATCATTCAGGGTCCGTTCGTTTGGACAGAATTGGCTTTCTGGAATTGGCATTGGAGATTAGAAATTCAATTCTAGTGTTTGGGGCAACGAAATTTAAGCGGATATTGGCTTTCATGTGAAAACCCATGGCTTTTACTATGAACTACAAAATCAAATAGCAATTATTACCTCCGGCCATAGGTTTTCCGCATAATCAAATGTTTACGCTAGAGTTTTTCGACCTACGCGCAGGTTTTTCGCCAAAGTGTGCGTTTTCTTGTAGGGTGTGCTTTTCAGTCGGGCACAAGTTTTTCGGTCGGGCGCGTGCTTTTCGACCGGACGTTCATTTTTCTCCCAGACGAGCGTTTTTCACCCGGGCGCATATTTTCGCCCGGGAGCGATTTTTTCGCCCTGGCGCAATTATTTCTCCCGGGCGCGTTTTTTCAGCCGGGCGCGATTTTTTCGCCCGGGAGAGATTTTTTCGCCAGTGCGGGATTTTTTTGCCCGGGGCGCGATATTTTCGCCCTGGCGTGATTTTTTCGTCCGGGCGCGTTAATTTCACCTGGGCGCATATTTTCGCCCGGGGGCGATTTTTTCACACGGGCGAGATTTTTTCGCCCGGGCGCGTTTATTTCGCCCGAGCGAATTTTATTTCTCCCGGGCACGTTTATTTCAGCCGGGTGCGATATTTTTGCCGGGCGCGATTTTTTCGCCCGGGCACGATTTTTTCGCCCGGGCGCGATTTTTTCGCCCGAGCGCGATTTTTTCGCCCGAGAGCGATTTATTCGTCCGGGGAGGAATTTTTTTGCCCGGGCGTGATTTTTTCGTCCGGGCGCGTTTATTTCACCCGGGCGCATATTTTCGCCCAGACGCGATTTTTTCGCACGGTCGCGTTAATTTCACCCGGGCGCATATTTTCGCCCGGGCGCATATTTTCGCCTGGGCACATATTTTCGCCCGGGCGATTTATCGTCCAGGCGCGTTAATTTCACCCGGGCGCACATTTTCGCCCGGGCGCGATTTTTTCGCCCGGGCGAGATTTTTTCGCCCGGGCGCGTTTATTTCGCCCGGGCGCATTTTATTTCTCCAGGGCACGTTTATTTCGGCCGGTCGCGATATTTTTGCCCGGGCCCGATTTTTTCGCCCGGACGCGATTTTCGCCTGGGGCGCGATTTTTTCGCCCGGGCGCGATTTTTTCGCCCGGGTGCGATTTTTTCGCCCGAGCGCGATTTTTTCGTCCGGGGAGGAATTTTTTCGCCCGGGCGCATATTTTCGCCCAGGCGTGATTTTTTCGCACGGGCGCGTTCATTTCGCCCGGGCGCGTTTTATTTCGGTCGTGCCCGATTTTTTCGACCTGGCGCGATTTTTTCGCCCAGGCGCATTTATTTCGGTTGGGCTCAATTTTTTCGTCCGTGCGCGATTTTTCGCCGGCCGCGATTTTTTGCCCTGGCGCGATATTTTAGCCCGGGCGCCCGTTTTTTGCCCGGGCGCGCGCTTTTCACCCGGGCGCGCGCTTTTTGCCCGGGCGCGCGCTTTTAAAAATTTGAATTTTAAAAATTTCAATTTTAGAAAGCCAATTCCATTGTGCAGCCGAACAACTTACAGATATCAATTCAAATTCTGTTCACTGAATTTCATCCTGCAACCGAACAGCCGAATTGGTTTTATTCACAAAACCAATTCCTGCAGATATTTGTTTTCTGGCCAAAGCCAATTCTAGAAAGCCATTACATGCGCGCCGAACGGACCCTTAAGGATTTTTCTATGATGAACTGCAGATCATCTAAAACATCCCATATCATCGAAATTCTTCGATCATCTAAGACTTTTAACTGGTTCGGTGATATTCGGTCTTTTTTTATTGTGTGCACATAAAAATTTTGGCTGCAAATTAAATTTATCGATGTGCACATAATATTTGTGTGCACATAGCCAAAATGTATGTGCACATAACATTGCTCAAATATAATTATTGTTTGTTTCCATCTAGAATGAGCTTTAATTTATCGTTCTAAATTTTTCTTAAATTTTATCAAAAGTTGTGGATTTTTATTTATATTCACTTATATTGAGTTTTATCTTCTAAATATTAAACTTTATGGGGTTATTTAAAAGCGAACAGTCGAATCCGAGATTTTTTGCCGCGACCTCGATCGACTCGTCGATACAATTTCAGCATGCTCGTTCTCACTGAATTCCGAGTCCGCTTGGTCTCCCAAACGAATGTTGGAGGGCATGTACGCGCGTGCCTCGCCGGTGAGCTTGCCCGGACGGGCCGAATTGCCCGAGCCGCATGGGGGGCAAGGTTGTCATTTTCCGAAAATTGGTGATCCAGGTGACCATAATCACACATCCTCATTCGTTAGTTCAAATTCCAAGAGAGCGCAATTACCGGTGCCCCCCTATAAAAACTATAAAACTGTGTTTACACCTTCATTTTCGGAGGGGGGTGGGGGAACGAGAGGAGAAGATAGAGCTCTTAAATTTTCGGTCGAAGACTTGGTTCCCTGTTGGTATCCCTGCTCAGCAGTCTCTCTGATTATAGCGGAGACTGCTTACAATGGAGCCTGTTACAGCGAAGACTGCTTAGAGTGGAGCGTGTTACAACGAAGACTACTACATAGATTGGTATAGAGACCGCTCCCGCGAGCGCTGCCAAAGACTTTACTCTTTCATCAGGACACTTGTAAAAGGAGAGGTGGCCTTTCACCCTCCTGAGAATTCTAACTCCTGTTACCACCCGCAACTAGTGGATTTAGTCCGCACCGATCCAGCCACGTGATTTTTTTACTTTCTGGGTTTTCCCATGTTAAACACCTTTGACTCACTCTCAAGCTAAGACGGTTCGATTCATTCGAATGGGGGGAGCGCTAAGCGACCCGCAACAAAACTATACTAAACGTTTTTACTCCTGTGAGTTTGGACAAAAATGTCACCATTATAGGACGTATGTTTGGCATGACAATGGTTATGACCGCCACCAAGAAAATAAAACTAGTTTTGTGTTGGATTGGTGACACCTCACCGAGCCGTATGCCTAAGTAATTCCTGATTTGGAGGAGACCTATATTTGGAAGGAAGTATTTATTTCCATCTGGTCCTAGATGGCAGTCTCCTTCTATCGCCTCTGCCTTCTTAGGCAGTTATTTATCGTCATCCTATTTCCTTTCATTTCTTCTCCATGCATGTTATTAATGGATGGTCTCCTATTCATCTATAAATAAGGAGGTTATCTTAGGATCTATGTGCAGAGAAAAGGTTGAGAGCGAGTTCTACTTCCCGGCGAGCGTTTTTCGGATTCTCTTAGCGGCATCTTCCTCTCTGTCGGCGAGCTCTCCTCTCGCCGCCGTGTTCTTCCGCCACCGGCTTCGTCTCTCGTCGCCAATTTTTTTTGTTTCTCATCACATCGTGTACGACCGGATCTTGGAGGTTTCGAGTTCTTCTCGGTTTATTCCTTCTCCTTCATTTTAGTTGTATTGTATGTTTGAGAAACTTGAAAGATATGTGATCTCTGCTTGCACAGTGGACGTACCCATTTCATTTTTCTGGGGAACCACTTTAAATTTTGGTGTTCTTCTCTTTTGTGGTGCTTGTTTTATTTCCTTTATTTTTGTGCATTATCATTTTGCGTAACTTCGTTTGGCCGTGTTAAGAAAATTTTATTGGGAATTGGATTCTTCATTTGCATAGAGATCGGCTTTTCATAACAAGTGGTATCAAAGCGAGGTTCGATCGACGACCGTTTGTACATTCCATTTCGAGTTGGGTCAATGGTAGGTGACGACATTGGTCCGCTCCCTATCTTCCCAATCTTGATCCGTAAATTTATTCGGTCCCTTCGATCTCCGTACAATTTTTTCTTCAGTTTGATTTCTATGGCGACTTCTGTACCTAGTGCGAAGTTTGACGGAAAGCACAATTTTGGCCTGTGGCAGGTCAAAGTCCGAGCGCTACTGATTAAGGAAGGATTACACCGTGTCCTATTGGGGAAGGCCAATAAGGATGTTGAGGTTACCGATCGCATGTGGGAGGATTTGGATCTCAGAGCCTTGTCCACCATACAGCTTTGCTTACACGACGATGTGCTGTATGGAGTCCTTTCAGAGACGACTGCATCTGGTCTTTGGGCAAAGCTGGAGAGTATCTACATGACGAAGCCTCTCCCCAATCGCATCCACCTCAAGCAGCAGTTGTACAAGTTCAGCATGAAGGAGGGTTCCTCTCTACATGACCACCTGAACTATTTTAACAAACTGTTATCTGAGTGTCTCAGGATGGATATCAAGGTGGAAGAAGAGGACAAGACAGTTATTCTTCTAAACTCTCTTTCAAAGTCCTACGAGAGCATGGTCACTACTCTCACATACAGTAAGGACGTTTTGGACATGGAAGAGGTCACGACAGCCTTACTCTCACATGACATCGGAAAGAAGTCGTCCGGCTCAAGCGTTGCTGAATGCTCTGCTTTATTCTCTCGGGGTCAGTTTTGTTCAAGCAGAGGAGGCAAGCCCAAGAAAAGTTCAGATAGCCACTGCAATTACTGTAAAAAGAAGGGTCACAGAATCAAGGACTGCTGGAAGCTTCATAACAAGGAGAAAGAAAAATCCCTTGGTGATGATAAGGGAAAGTCTGTCGCATCTCTATGCCTTGAGGATGTCGATGATGACGTCCTTTAGTACTTTTCTCACCTATCTTTTTCCCTTGCTTTGTCAATATTTTTCTTCCTGCATTTTTTATCCTTTTCATTCTATTTTTTTATCCGTTCATTTGCTCACCATCTTTTTCTCTCTATTTTTTTAGTCATGCTACATCGATACTTGTGTCTTTTATAACTCTTATTCTGAGTTATTTTTTCCTGGTCAAAGATTTCATTATTGAATGCGTTTTGTCCTCCAATTACCTTAGGCCTTTCATTATTACTCCTTCGTTCTACATGGGCTTAGAGTGTGTCTAATAAATCCCTTTCTGTTTTGTTCTCATAGGGGTTTCATCTTTCCATGCCGAGGTCAGTTGTTTGCATTTTTTTCTTGATGTGTCTGCATTTATCAATTTCTCTCCGGCGCGCACATCAATGGCCAGAAGTCTTGACAGGTTCATTTTTGCTATGGGAGACCACCGCTGGAGGTGGAGCAGTTGAAATTTAGCTTCAAGGTGGAGCGTTTCTGAGACAGCCGCGTTAGTCCAGTTTGTGTGCTACTTAGGATTAAAGGAGTTTCTTTTCTCGGCCGAAATTCATTCAGTTGGTTTTTTCTTTGGCCTTGGATCGTGGTGACCCCAGGAGAGCGGGAAATTTTTCGGATGGAGAAGATCCAAGCTGCAGGTGGAGCATTTCTTGCGTGAGGCGTCAAGGTGGAGATTGTTGGGATTGGTGACACCTCACCGATCTGCGTGCCTAAGTAATTCCTGATTTGGAGGAGACCTATATTTGGAAGAAAGTCTTTATTTCTATCCGGTCTTAGATGACAGCCTCCTTCTATCGCCTCTGCCTTCTTAGGCAGTTATTTATCTTCATCATATTTCCTTCAGTTTCTTCTTCATGCATGCTATTAATGGATGGTCTCCTATTCATCTATAAATAAGGAGGCTATCTTAAGCTCTATGTGCAGAGAAAATGTTAAGAGCGAGTTCTTCTTCCCGGCGAGCGTTTTTCGGATTCTCTTAGCGACATCTTCCTCTCGGCCGACGAGCTCCTCTCACCGCCGTGTTCTTCCGCTGCCGGCTTCGTCTCTCATCGCCAATTAATTTTTTGTTTCTCGTCACATCGTGTCTGGCCGGATCTTGGAGGTTTCGAGTTCTTCTCGGTTTATTCCTTCTCCTTCATTTTAGTTGTATTGTATGTTTGAGAAACTTAAAATATATATGATCTCTGCTTGCACAGTGGACGTACCCATTTCATTTTTCCGGGGAACCACTTTAAATTTTGGTGTTCTTCTCTTTTGTGGTGCTTGTTTTATTTCCTTTATTTTTGTGCATTATCATTTTGCATAACTTCATTTGGCAATGTTAAGAAAATTTTATTGGGAACTGGATTCTTCATTTGCACTGAGATCGGCTTTTCATAATAGTTTTGAACATAAATGTGGATGAAGTTCTTTAGGTGAGATCGAATGTTCATGAACGACGGTTCATAACCACCGCGTTTTCGACCGCCACCGTCGTGCCAATTGGAGTCTTAAGTAATTTCCCTATAAGTTATTTTCTTTGTAATCATTTCACAACTTTTATTTATATACTAGTCTAATTGATGTATTTTCGTTTTTGTTATACATCTTTAAAATCATCTAAATAATTTTTCATTTTATTATTCTAATCTATGTCATGCTCAACCAACTCATACATTAATAGTTTTTTTTTTGGTGAAAAGGCAAAACTGTTAGCTTGATTATTGCTTTAGAAATTTACTTCTAATATAATAACCACCAAAAATAAAGTAAAATGATAAAATATCCCAAATGTAAATGTTTCATTTTGTGACGTCGTAACCAAAAACAAAAAAGAAAACCACAAACAAACCCAAATCATGGGCAAAAGTATGTATACATTTTCTCACAAAATCTATGGCCATTACAACTATATATACATTTTCATTATTTACATTTACTTATGTTGAGTTCTATCTAAGATTCTAAAAATTAAACTATACAAAGCACATTAAACTATTTTCATCCACCATCCTCGCATGTAGATTGAGGAGGACAGCGGTCCCAGGAACCGCAACCCTCCCTTGGTTGTGGAGATGTTATCGGCTCCCCAACTCACTCCTACAGCCCTTGTCCAGACAGAAGTAGGACAGACCTTGACTGTGATCTTATACACCTTCTGAGCTTCCTTTCACCATCACCTGAATGCTCCGCGGAGCGATTGTGTGAGTCAGTTTTGGATTTCGGTTATTCCATTTCCAACTGCTTCATTGATGAAGTGTTTTGTTCGTCCATAAAAAATTAGAAATTTTCATCATTGCAATTGATGATTTATTGTCACAAAAGGAGTTTTGGTAGTAGATAACAACATAATCTCTTTTTATAAGAACACAAAAGAATGTGCAAATCCAAACAACTTCAGCTCTCCATTCACAATATTGTACATGTTTCCAGAGTTAAATGTTCCTTGCAAATATCTCAAGGCTCTCTTTACTGCAGCAAAAATCGCTTGTTTGAATTTTTCATAAACCTTGACAACAAACTTGAGGCGTACATAATGTTGGGCCTTATTGCCATGGGATTCAACAAATTTGCTACCGTGCTCTCACAAGACCACTATCTTTCATTAATTTCTTATTTACGACCATAGTTGTTACAACCATTTTACAACCAAATTAGCAATTTAAATTTTTTATTTAGAATGCTCTCACAAGACTTCTTTTGGAACATAAAAATTCCATTAATATCTTAATGAAAATCTATGCAAAATAGTGTAAAAGCCCAAAGTCACTCATTTCATATCACTTAATCGTGTTCTTAAATCAGACATCATTTTTTCACTATTACACATAATGATTAGGTCATCGACATATGAAAAAACATAAGAGCATCATTGTTACATCGGTCTTGATATATTGTGTTGGCATATTCTTGCTTCCCTTAAAATGAAGCATTCGTCAATTTGGCCATATTATAGTTTATGTAAATTTTATCTAACTTGTATATCTTGTCTTATTTGCCTTTCGTAACAAAATTGTGTGGTTGCACAACATAAAATTCAACTTCTAAACTCTATTAAAAAGCTGATTTCACATCACTTTAATACAAGTAATAACCTTTTATGATGCAAGTGTTATAAGAGTTCTAATGGTGTCAAGCCTTGCAATGGGAGCAAATGTGTCCTTGAAATTAATCGTGTTGGTTGTGCATACCCCTTTGCTAAGTCTTACTTCATTTTTTTTATTGATGGTCTTATGTAGACTGTGCATAACATTATAGATCCACTTCAAGCTTCTTTGACTTTTGTTTTTTCAACCAACTTCTAGGATTTGTTTTTAACCGGCATGCATCGCAGTCTCTTCCTCCATTGCTTTTTTTCGCAATAGCTTCAGATATTGCTTCTTCAAAACTTCTAGTTTCACCTCATTGAAATTACAACAAGCTTAATTATCACAATTACTTCTAATCTTCTTTGGAGATGAACTTGATGAATTTCATGAACTGAAGCACTAGCTCCATCTAATGGTGAAAAAGGCTTCTTATAAATCATTGCTTATTAATTTTCAATTTTATTCTTTATCAACATTTATAGTGTCCCCCAAAATAGCTTGTTTCTCAATTTTTGTTGTTCCTAATTCCCATAGCTTTTTCGTCATAAATAATATCTCTTGTAATAACGAGTTTGTTATTTTTCAATCTATATATAAATGATGACATTCCAAATACAAACTATAGCCAACTAATATATACCGTTCACTAACTTCATCAGTTTGTATCTTTTTTTCTTTCATGATGTGGGCATAACATACACAACTAAATACATTCAAGCGATTTACAAAAGCCTACCTCCCACTCAAAAATATAAATGAAGATTGATCATCGAGATTTGTTGGATTTCTAGTTGTTATGCAGACCACAAAACACTAGTTTAGCCCAAAAGATGTTAGAAATCATTTTTCTATGAAGCATAACATTTCATGTCACAACTCGCATTTTCCCTCGAATTTAATACATATTATCAGAGCAAGGGGAAAATACGCATCGTGATGCCACGTCCTGCAGGAGACGACTACAGACGCTCAGACAAAGACTCCTTACGATAAATTTATAAAAGACATGTTATTGAGATAAAAAAAAACAATTTACATATTAGCTTAGGACCGCGTCCCTCGGTCCGGTGGATCACTACTCCACAAGTAGAAAGCTATACATACGCAGCGGAAAAATAGGTTTGTTTTAGCCTACATGAGCATGAAGATCCACATCCCAGAAATGATATGCACATGTCTATGTTTAGTATAGTAAGAAAGTATTTTCTACGATCCTCAAAGTATGTGACAATTATTTAAAATCATGGTGTGCAAGAATGACATTTTTATACAATAAGATAACTAATGCATCCTAGCATAAAGCTTCCCAGAGAGCAAGTAGGTAAGCAACCCGAAAGTAACAGCAAAACTACTAGCAAGTAAACTAAGCATAAAGCCAAACGGGCGCCAACAACTGACACGAACCCGCAGGAAAGAAGGAAAACATCCAAAAGTAGGCAACAACTAAAGAACTGCCCCTTACCTAGAAGAGAGGAAGGGCCTCGACAGGAAAACTGAACGACACCGCTCCAACTCCTGCGGCAGCTAAACACCTGAACCTGAGACATTCATAAGAAAAGAATGCCTCAGCTCAAAGGGTGCAAGAAAACCAAGATTAGCAGCAACCAGAAATAAAAGATTGCAGAAAAGAGAATTAAGCAGATAAACATCAATAATCTTACAACAACTCGAGCCAGCTCAAACAAGTGCACTCGGTAAGAGGAAAAGCCTGCAGCAGAAGGTAGTAGCCAAAGCAATCAAAGCCAACCACGTGTCCGCCATTGCGGCTCAGAGGTGATGGTCATACATATAATATCATAAAACACATATATAAACATATATGTTTATAAGAACTTGAGACTGATCAGCTCAAATAAAACAGGTGGCGGTCCTTTATCCCCTGCCAACCCAAAAAGCCAAACCCGGGTGGTGGTACTCTATCCACTGCCACCCGAAAAGCCAAAACCGGGTGGTGGTACTCTATCCACTGCCACCCAACAAGCCAAAACCGGATGGTGGTCCTTTATCCACTGCCACCCAAAAAGCCAAAACTGGGTGGTGGTCCTTTATCCACTGCCACCCAACAACTGCCCACCGCACAAGGCATAAGACAAAGGTTCTAAATAATTGAATTAAGTTTCAATTAAGACACGGGACGTAACCCGAGATATCAGCACCATAACACCCTAACAATATGGTCACAAAGAAGTAAACACTACTCAACGATTCATTTGAAAACACTTGGTGAGTCCAAACTTGACTCCCAACGAACTTCTCGTAACAATACGATGAATAAGGCACGACAAGACACCATAAAAGATCGATAACCAAATGCCGGACAACTCAAAGAATAAAGCATAGCTTCATCAAAAGTCTCCACAACATGGCTTAAAATGCTTGATAACATCGTTTAAGATACCCGAAAACACCCGTCGAAAGAACATATAAATATATACGGAATCAATTCAGAATAAGCGATGAAGTCGACAGAAAAACTTATCAAAAGTTGACAGGAAAACTTAACAAAAGTTGACGGGAAAAGACTTATATCAAAGTCGACGAGAATGACATATATCAAAGTCGACGAGAAGACTTCATGTCAAAGTCGAAGGGAAGCTTCATAAAAGAAGAAATAATTGCACGATCTTAGGGCGAGCAAACTTTTCTAAACATAGGGAAGTTTTATCAGACTACCTGGTAGTATAACTAAACAGATATGGAAGCTATCCAGATTCCAAGGCGGATGACAGCAGGAATCAAGAACCCAAAACACCAATCAAGACCCAGAAGGGAAACACAACAACCACTAACCTAAAATTAACAGGTTTGGCAGACAAGGAAGAAGAAAGGACTGAAGTGAAGGACTTTCAATCATCCAGCAAAATCAAGCCAAGGGGACTACTACTACTTGAAGGACACGACCAACAAGAGAGCCTAGCATAACTAAGCTTCAGGAAACAAAGTCATTAAGGAAAAAGACCGCTATTTGCAGCCCACAACCACTAAAAGAGAAATCTTTACATTCAATCAGATTGTTAAGACAGTGAGGAGGAAACATTACCCTTCGCTGAGAAAGTTAACACAAAATTTTCATGAAAGACTGAGTCGGAAAGGGTTTAAAATACTCAGAAACAAAAGGCATATTACACAGAAAACCAGGGAAAAGGATTAAAAGAGAAGGGAACAGACAATAGATTACCTCAACAGCTAGGCTACTAGCGCGAGACTATGAGTGGTTTGCAAGTTAGCCAACGTTTAAATAATTGCCAAACTTGACAATCGTATTTTATTATACCCAGGGCCGTATAACCAAAGCAATTAAATGTCATTTAGCAAGAATAAACTTGAGCTAAGAGTCGATTACGCAATTTGAATTATCGAGGCTTGCAACCCGGAAGCGGCCCATTGATCATATAACAACAATGGAACGTAATATCGAGAATAGGATTAGACATGCCAACCCCCATATAGTTCTAAAAATAGAACTATATATAGCTAATAGAAACTACGCATAGCGGTCCCAAATAAAATAATCCAACTGGAACAACATATGACAGCCCCCAAACAGAACATAATTTTATAACAGCAACCCCCAAACCGATTCTACAAGGCAGCCCCAAACAGAATAATCCAAACAGGAATGATGCAAAGCAGCCCCTAACAAAAACCAACTGGAACTATATATATATATATATAACAGCCCCCGAACAAGAAGAAATATATATAGGAAGCAGCCCCTAACAAATCCAAACTAGAATTATATATATAGCAGCCCCCAATTGAAATCCCGATTAGATGATATATAACAGCCCCAATTGAATTTATATAAAGCAGCCCCCCAAATCCAATTAGATCTTATATATATAGCAGCCCCCTCAACAAGAAAAGGAGAATCATATATATAGCAGCCCCCTCGACAAGGAGAGGAGAAATGTATGAATAGCAGCCCCCCCCCCCCCCCCCCCCCAACAAGGAGATTATAAATATATCAGCCCCACACAGAATGCATAACAGCACCCCATATTAAATTATATATCAGCATCCCCCTCCACAAATCAGAACATAGGTAAGGCAGCCCCCCAATTAGACAATATAAAAGCAGCCCCCAATTAGAGTGTATAAAAAGGCAGCCCCAACTCAAAATATAACAGCAACCCCAACTAGACAAAACTTAAGAAGCGGCCCCCAATTAAACAAGTATAAGAAGCAACCCCCAGTTAAATTATATAGCAGCAGCCCCCAATTAAACAAGTAAGAAGCAGCCCCCAATCTAGACAAACATATTAACAGCCCCCAAACGCAAAGCTATAAGGCAGGCCCCTTGATGGTTTGCAAAAATCCAAACTAAACCAAGTAATCAGCCCCCATTTAACAATTTTTATTTTTAAGAAGCATCCCTTAGCAAAAGCATAACAACAGCCCCCCTAACAGAGTAGCATAGCAGCCGCCCCCAACAAAAGGCATAAGAGGCAGCCCCAAATTAACAAAGATAAGAAGCAACCCCCAACAAAATGCATAGTTCTTAGGTATAAAAATTTTCTGGAAGGGTAAACCAACCACTATAGCCCAAAAAGAGGAGGTAGATATGAATAATTTCCTGGAATACAAACTCAAACAACTACTAAAGCTAAGATGGTGAAAATTCTCCATGAGTGAAACTCCTTGAGCACAAACCCGTTCCACCATTAATAAATTTTTAACAAAAAAAATGATTCTTGAAGCTTATGCATACCCCAAACAGCCACCATAAGAAGGAAGAGAAAAGAAGCTTATGAAATTCCTGAAGCTTATGCATACCCCAAACAGCCACCATAAGAAGGAAAACGCACATATATAAATTTCCTGGAGCATAGCCCAAATGGGAGGGGATGAAGGAGGAAGAGGGGAGAGTGAAGAGTTTTCTTGCCTCGATTCAACCGACGACCCGCCGGATCGCGGCAAGCTTGCTGAAAACCTAGCCCCGGCTTCGAAGATGAGCCCCGGCCACCTCCAAAACCCCTCCAACGGCCAACGCCGCCGACGCCCGGCGACTCCGGCGCGAACCCTAGCTCACCTCGACTCCTCCTCGACAGAACCAGCGACACGGGAAGGGAAAGAAAAGGGGGAAATTGCCAACCTCCAACTCTTCCAGAACTAATAAGCCATTATAAAAGAGGCTAAAATGAATGATACCTTTAATTCATATACATATATATACGTTTTTTTTATTTAAACAAGTGTATACATATATTATATATATATATTAATGTATTGAGTATAGATGTACAAGCCTTTATACACCGCTATACGCACACACATAAGTCCCTTATACATCCTATTGCACAAATATGAATACTTATATACATTTATATATTTACCTACTTACGTAACCCTTCCCATAGGAAAAATTTTCACAATTGATTAGGTTGCTTATACACGCATAAAGCTTCATACGTGCATATATATATACATATATTTGCATAAATGACTCAATCGAGGATTAACTCGCCGGACGACGACGTTCACGAAACGGTAACACCCTCTCGCATTAACACTCGTAACGATAGCTTTAATATTTAATCCATTATCATTTCGAACCCCCGCTTAGAAGACTATAAGGAAACCTGGGGCGTTACAGTCACCCCACCAAGAAGGAAGTTTCGTCCCGAAACTTAGAACCGAAACTTAGAAAACAACGAATGAAAAGAGCAAAGGGAGAGGTAAGCCCACACTCGCTAGATAGAAACGCTAACCGAAGAGGGCTAGGAAAACAGATGCGGGTAAGATTACCCAAAAGGAAAAGGACATTACCAAGAACTCGAAATGTCCAAGCCGAGAACAGAAACCAGATCGCGGAACTTCTGACTCGCGGATCCCCAACTAAAGGAAGCCTAAACGAAGATCAGCCTTCGAAAACACCGAACTACCACGCAACTGATCAAGCAAAACATTAATCTGATGCACGACTATCTGCTCTTGATGGTCACCTTAATCAGTTCCCGATAATCGACACCCAATCTCACCAAACTAATTTTCTTCTTTATGAACAAGACGAGAGCACTCCAGGGCAAGGAACTAGGCCAGGAAAAAGCCACACTGCAACCACTCATCTAACTGAGTGCGCAACTCTCGCAACACACGCGGGGCCAAAGGGTACGGTGCCTTAGCAATAGGACGGGTACCCGGCTCAAGGTCAGAAACGAACTCCTCAACTCTCACAGGTAGAAAAAACCAGGGGGATTAACTGGGAAGACATCAGGGAACTCCCGCGCCACAGGAAAAGCCTCGATACATGGCAAACTGATAACGGTTTCTAGCATAGAAACGAGGTAAGCATACCCACCGGGAACTAAAAGGTTACGAGCACACGCCGCGGAAAGAATCGGAGGAAAAACCTAGTGCGAAAAGCCAACGCACTCAAGGAAAGGCCGATGTCCGGCTAAAGGACCAAACGCTTTACCTTGCGCGCACCCGAAGACTCGCCCTCTAACTGGGGAGTCGACTCCGATGCACTACGCTCTGAAGTCATCGACTGCAATTATGAACAAGCACATCACTACACCTAGCTTAAGACGCAACAGCCAGAAACTAGAATTTCCTAACTCGATACAGATCAGAAAAGAGTTGATACTTGCTCTTGCTGTTACCTTACTCTGGGAATTCATGAAATGATGTTATGCTTAACTTAGGATGATATATCATCATCCTATCAACTTATGTGCATATAATATAAATGCATGAATGCCAAATTTTATTTCAAATCATGTGTGCACGAGCGTCATCATGTATGTCTTTAGCTTGACACGTGTGCTAATGCTATGTTATGATGTATATGCAGTGTTATGCAATCTACAAAGGCATTAATGCATGCTATGAGCAGCGTACACATGCGATCTTATGCATCCCATACTACATATTATCACATGTAACGAAAAAGAAAAATGAGCTAATGGACACGCATGCGACCTACGTTATGCATCACATACTACATAACAGTCATATGTTGTCACCTATGAGGATCCATATACAAACACATATTATGCATCACATACAAATAATATGCCCGGTCTACTTCTTATCATGTTATGAGTGTAGTGTTCATGCTTCAGCCAAGACATACTGATGACCCCTTGGTGTGTGTATGCAATGAATAACGATTCTCACCAGGCGGTTAACCGGGCCAACCAGACTATCCCGGCAACCCGACTAACCTCCCTCTGATACCAACTGTCACAACCCGTATTTTCCCTCGAATTTAATACATATTATCAGAGCAAGGGGAAAATACGCGTCGTGATGCCACGTCCTGCAGGAGACGACTACAGACGCTCATGCAAACACTCCTTACGATAAATTTATAAAAGACATATGTTATTGAGATAAAAAGGAGAATTTACATATTAGCTTAGGACCGCGTCCCTCGGTCCGGTGGATCACTACTCCACAAGTAGAAAGCTATACATACGCAGCGGAAAAATAGGTTTGTTTTAGCCTACATGAGCATGAAGATCCACATCCCAGAAATGATATGCACATGTCTATGTTTAGTATAGTAAGAAAGTATTTTCTACGGTCCTCAAAGTATGTGACAATTATTTAAAATCATGGTGTGCAAGAATGACATTTTTATACCAATAAGGTAACTAATGCATCCTAGCATAAAGCTTCTCAGAGAGCAAGTAAGTAAACAACCCGAAAGTAACAGTAAAACTACTAGCAAGTAAACTAAGCATAAAGCCAAACAGGCGCCAATAACTGACACGAACCCGCGGGAAAGAAGGAAAACATCCAAAAGTAGGCAACAACTAAAGAACTGCCCCTTACCTAGAAGAGAGGATGGGCCTCGACAGGAAAACTGAACGACACCGCTCTAACTCCTGCGACAGCTAAACACCTAAACCTGAGAGATTCATAAGAAAAGAATGCCTCAGCCCAAAGGGTGCAAGAAAACCAAGATTAGCAGCAATCAGAAATAAAAGATTGCAGAAAGGAGAACTAAGCAGATAAACATCAATATTCTTACAACAACTCGAGCCAGCTCAAACGAGTGCACTCGGTAAGAGGAAAAGCCTGCGGCGGAAGGTAGTAGCCAAAGCAATCAAATCCAACCATGTGTCCTCCATTGCGGCTCAGAGGTGATGGTCATACATATAATATCATAAAACACATATATAAGCATATATGTCTATAAGAACTTGAGACTGATCAGCTCAAATAAAACAGGTGGCGGTCCTTAATCCCCTGCCAACCCAAAAAGCCAAACCCGGGTGGTGGTACTTTATCCACTGCCACCCGAAAAGCCAAAACCGGGTGGTGGTACTCTATCCATTGCCACCCAACAAGCCAAAACCGGATGGTGGTCCTTTATCCACTGCCACCCAAAAAGCCAAAACTGGGTGGTGGTTCTTTATCCACTGTCACCCAACAACTACCCACCGCACAAGGCTTAAGACAAAGGTTTTAAATAATTGAATTAAGTTTCAATTAAGACACGGGACGTAACCCGAGATATCAGCACCATAACACCCTAAGAATAGGGTCACAAAGAAGTAAACACTACTCAACGATTCATTTGAAAACACTTGGTGAGTGCAAACTTGACTCCCAACGAACTTCTCGTAACAGTACGATGAATAAGGCACGAAAAGACACCATAAAAGATCGATAACCAAATGTCAGACAACTCAAAGAATAAAGCATTGCTTCATCAAAAGTCTCCACAACAGGGCTTAAAATGCTTGATAACATCGCTTAAGATACCCGGAAACACCCGGCGAAAGAACATATAAATATATACGGAATCAATTCAGAATAAGCGATGAAGTCGACAGAAAAACTTATCAAAAGTTGACAGGGAAACTTAACAAAAGTTGACGGGAAAAGACTTATATCAATGTCGACGAGAAGGACTTATATCAAAGTCGACGAGAAGGACTTATATCAAAGTCGACGAGAAGACTTCATGTCAAAGTCGAAGGGAAACTTTATAAAAGAAGAAATAATTGCACGATCTTAGGGCGAGCAAACTTTTCTAAACATAGGGAAGTCTTATCAGACTACCTGATAGTATAACTAAACAGATATGGAAGCTATCCAGATTCCAAGGGGGATGACAGCAGGAATCAAGAACCCAGAACACCAATCAAGACCCAGAAGGGAAACACAACAACCACTAACCTAAAATTAACAGGTTAGGTAGACAAGGAAGAAGAAAGGACTGAAGTGAAGGACTTTCAATCATCCAGCAAAATCAAGCCAAGGGGACTACTACTTGAAGGACACGACCAACAAGAGAGCCTAGCATAACTAAGCTTCAGGAAACAAAGTCATTAAGGAAAAAGGCCGCTATTTGCAGCCCACAACCACTAAATGAGAAATCTTTACATTCAATCAGATTGTTAAGACAGTGAGGAGGAAGCATTACCCTTCACTGAGAAAGTTAACACAAAAATTTCATGAAAGACTGAGTCGGAAAGGGTATAAAATACTCAGAAACAAAAGGCAGATTACACAGAAAACCAGGGAAAAGGATTAAAAGAGAAGGGAACAGACAATAGATGACCTCAACAGCTAGGCTACTAGCGCGAGACTATGAGTGGTTTGCAAGTTAGCCAACGTTTAAATAATTGCCGAACTTGACAATCGTATTTTATTATACCCAGGGCCGTATAACCAAAGCAATTAAATGCCATTTAGCAAGAATAAACTTGAGCTAAGAGTCGATTACGCAATTTGAATTATCGAGGCTTGCAACCCGGAAGCGGCCCACTGATCATATAACAACAATGGAACGTAATATCGAGAATAGGATTAGACATGCCAACCCCCATATAGTTCTAAAAATAGAACTATATATATAGCTAATAGAAACTACGCATAGCGGTCCCAAACAAAATAATCCAACTGGAACAACATATGACAACCCCAAACAGAACATAATTTTATAACAGCAATCCCCAAACCGATTCTACAAGGCAGCCCCAAACAGAATAATCCAAACAGGAATGAAGCAAAGCAGCCCCTAACAAAAACCAACTGGAACTATATATATATATAACAGCCCCCGAACAAGAAGAAATATATATAGGAAGCAGCCCCTAACAAATCCAAACTAGAATTATATATATAGCAGCCCCCAATTGAAATCCCGATTAGATGATATATAACAGCCCCAATTGAATTTATATAAAGCAGCCCCTCAAAACCAATTAGATCTTATATATATAGCAGCCCCCTCAACAAGAAAAGGAGAATCATATATATAGCAGCCCCCTCGACAAGGAGAGGAGAAATGTATGAATAGCAGCCCCCCCCCCCCACACACACACACAACAAGGAGATTATAAATATATCAGCCCCACACATAATGCATAACAATACCCCATATTAAATTATATATCAGCATCCCCCTCCACAAATCAGAACATAGGTAAGGCAGCCCCCCAATTAGACAATATAAAAGCAGCCCCCAATTAGAGTGTATAAAAAGGCAACCCCAACTCAAAATATAACAGCAGCCCCAACTAGACAAAACTTAAGAAGCAACCCCCAATTAAACAAGTATAAGAAGCAACCCCCAGTTAAATTATATAGCAGCAGCCCCCAATTAAATAAGTAAGAAGCAACCCCCAATCTAGACAAATATATTAACAGCCCCCAAACGCAAAGCTATAAGGCAGGCGCCCTGATGGTTTGCAAAAATCCAAACTAAACCAAGTAATCAGCCCCCATTTAACAATTTTTATTTTTAAGAAGCATCCCTCAGCAAAAGCATAACAACAGCCCCCCTAACAGAGTAGCATAGCAGTCGCCCCCAACAAAAGGCATAAGAGGCAGCCCCAAATTAACAAAGATAAGAAGCAACCCCCAACAAAATGCATAGATTTTAGGTATAAAAATTTTCTGGAAGGGTAAACCAACCACCACCAACAGCCACTATAGCCCAAAAAGAGGAGGTAGATATGAATAATTTCCTGGAATACAAACTCAAACAACTACAAAAGCTAAGATGGTGAAAATTCCCCATGAGTGAAACTCCTTGAGCACAAACCCGTTTCACCATTAATAAATTTTTAACAAAATAAACGATTCTTGAAGCTTATGAAATTCCTGAAGCTTATGCATACCCCAAACAGCCAACATAAGAAGGAAAACGCACATATATAAATTTCCTGGAGCATAGCCCAAATGGGAGGGGATGAAGGAGGAAGAGGGGAGAGTGAAGAGTTTTCTTGCCTCGATTCAACCGACGACCCGCCGGATCGCGGCAAGCTTGCTGAAAACCTAGCCCCGACGACGAAGATGAGCCCCGACCTTCTCCAAAACCCCTCCAACGGCCAACGCCACCGACGCCCGGCGACTCCGGCGCGAACCCTAGCTCACCTCGACTCCTCCTCGACGGAACCAGCGACACGGGAAGGGAAAGAAAAGGGGGAAATTGCCAACCTCCAACTCTTCCAGAACTAATAAGCCATTATAAAAGAGGCTAAAATGAATGATAGCTTTAATTCATATACATATATATATACGTTTTTTTATTTAAACAAGTGTATACATATTATATATCTATATTAATAAGGCCGGTTCGCTCCTAAGGAATGTCAACAATGTCAGTCACAGTAAATGACAGTTTTGCCCTCCGTAGGAACGAAAAATTTAGTGCGGCTGAGGCTTGGTCAGGCCGGATCCCGGTGGGCGTGCGCGATCAAGCGGGGGCAGGGCGGGTGCATGCGGGCTGACCGGCTGCGCGCTCAAGCGGAGGTCGGGTGCGGTGCAGCGGGGCGGGGGCGGGGGCGGGCGCACTCAGGGGCGGGGCGGACGGGCGGGGCTACCTGTTGTTCGAATACACAGCGGGTTTCCGCTATATCAACAGCGGAAACCCGCTGTTATTGGCGATGTGGGACTAAAGATCCCACATCGCCATTAAGCGGGCGGGGCCCGCCTGTGGGCCCCGCCTGCAATTTTTTGAAAATAAAAAAAAAAACCAAAATTGTTTATTAATATTAATAACTATATTTTATTAAAGAATTCAAAAACAACAAACAAAATGGCGGATGAACAGTCGCGTCACTGTTCATCCGCCATTTTGTTTTCTTATAATTAAAATCTTAATTTCTTTAATTTTATTTTAAAGTTTTTTTAAAAGTTATATCAATTAATAATAATAATTATTATTATTTATAGTTAAAAATTCTTATTAAATGTAGTCCCATGACTACATTTTGAAATGTTTTTTTATATGTTTTTTTTTTAACTTTTTTTTTTAAGGTTTTTTTAATAAAAAAAAATTGTGAGTGAATACCGGGGAGGGGCGGGCGAATACCGGCGAGGGGCGGGCGAATACCGGCGAGGGGCGGGCGAATACTGGCGAGGGGCGGGCGAAGCCCGCCGACGCCGAGGCGGCGAGCGAAGCCCGCCTTGATTGCCAAGGTGGCGAAGCCCGCTTGGTTGCGGGCGAAGCCCGCTTGGTTGCGGGCGAAGCCCGCTTTGATGCGGGCGAAGCCCGCATTGATGCGGCCGAAGGCCGCCCGAGAGCATCTTCGTAAGCCCGCAACCAAGCGGGCTTGATGCGGCCGAAGGCCGCCCGTGAGCATCTGCGCACGGGTGTCCAAGCGGGCGAAGCCCACTTGGTTGCGGGCGAAGCCCGCATTGATGCGGCCGGCCGACGCCGAGGCGGCGAGCGAAGCCCGCCTTGAATGCCAAGCGGGCGAAGCCCGCTTGGTTGCGGGCGAAGCCTGCATTGATGCGGCCGAAGGCCGCCCGAGAGCATCTTCGCACGGGCGTACCAAGCGGGCGAAGCACGCTTGGTTTCGCCCGCCGGATCCCGGTGGGCGTGCGCGATCAAGCGGGGGCAGGGCGGGTGCATGCGGGCTGACCGGCTGCGCGCTCAAGCGGAGGTCGGGTGCGGTGCAGCGGGGCGGGGGCGGGGGCGGGCGCACTCAGGGGCGGGGCGGACGGGCGGGGCGGACGGGCGGGGCTACCTGTTGTTCGAATACACAGCGGGTTTCCGCTATATCAACAGCGGAAACCCGCTTTTATTGGCGATGTGGGACTAAAGATCCCACATCGCCATTAAGCGGGCGGGGCCCGCCTGTGGGCCCCGCCTGCAATTTTTTGAAAATAAAAAAAAAAAAACAAAATTGTTTATTAATATTAATAACTATATTTTATTAAAGAATTCAAAAACAACAAACAAAATGGCGGATGAACAGTCGCGTCACTGTTCATCCGCCATTTTGTTTTCTTATAATTAAAATCTTAATTTCTTTAATTTTATTTTAAAATTTTTTTAAAAGTTATATCAATTAATAATAATAATTATTATTATTTATAGTCAAAAATTCTTATTAAATGTAGTCCCATGACTACATTTTGATTTATATGTTTTTTTTAAACTTTTTTTTTAAAGGTTTTTTTAATAAAAAAAATTGTGAGTGAATACCGGGGAGGGGCGGGCGAAGACCGGCGAGGGGCGGGCGAATACCGGCGAGGGGCGGGCGAATACCGGCGAGGGGCGGGCGAATACTGGCGAGGGGCGGGCGAAGCCCGCCGACGCCGAGGCGGCGAGCGAAGCCCGCCTTGATTGCCAAGGTGGCGAAGCCCGCTTGGTTGCGGGCGAATCCCGCATTGATGCGGCCGAAGGCCGCCCGAGAGCATCTTCGTAAGCCCGCAACCAAGCGGGCTTGATGCGGCCGAAGGCCGCCCGTGAGCATCTGCGCACGGGTGTCCAAGCGGGCGAAGCCCACTTGGTTGCGGGCGAAGCCCGCCTTGAATGCCAAGCGGGCGAAGCCCGCTTGGTTGCGGGCGAAGCCTGCATTGATGCGGCCGAAGGCCGCCCGAGAGCATCTTCGCACGGGCGTACCAAGCGGGCGAAGCACGCTTGGTTTCGCCCGCTTGGTTGCGGGCGAAGCCCGCATTGATGCGGCCGAAGGCCGCCCGAGAGCATCGAGCACGGGCGTAGCCCGTGCGAGGGGCGGGCTACATGTTGAAATGTTTTTTTAAATGTTTTTTTTTTAAGTTTTTTTCTAAATGTTTTTTTAATAAAAAAAAATTGTGGGCGAATACCGGCGAGGGGCGGGCGAAGACCGGCGAGGGGCGGGCGAATACCGGCGAGGGGTGGGCGAATACCGGCGAGGGGCGAGCAAAGCCCGCCGACGCCGAGGCGGCGAGCGAAGCCCGCCTCCAATGCCAAGCGGGCGAAGCCCGCTTGGTTGCGGGCGAAGCCCGCATTGATGCGGCCGAAGGCCGCCCGAGAGCATCGAGCACGGGCGTAGCCCGTGCGAAGATGCTCGTATATATATATATATATATATATATATATATATATATATATATATATATATTAATGTATTGAGTATAGATGTACAAGCCTTTTTACACCGCTATACGCACACACATAAGTCATTTATACCTCCTCTTGCACAAATACAAATACATATATACATTTATATATTTACCTACTTACGTAACCCTTCCCATAGGAAAAATTTTCACAATTGATTAGGTTGCTTATACACGCATAAAGCTTCATCCGTGCATATATATACATATATCTGCATAAATGACTCAATCGAGGATTAACTCGCCGGACGACGACGTTCACGAAACGGTAACGCCCTCTCGCATTAACACTCGTAACGATAGCTTTAATATTTAATCCATTATCATTTCGAACCCTCGCTTAGAAGACAATAAGGAAACCTGGGGCGTTACATTTCATCTCTTCAATTGTTCTTGTCGTGGGCCGCTCGACGCTCTTTCAGACCGGGAGAGTTGAACCGTCTTAGCCCGAGAGTGAGTCGAGCACGGAAACAGTCACAAAGAGAACAGACAGATGACAAGAGAACGTTTTTAGCATGGAAAACCCGGAAAGGGTGAAAAACCACATTATCGTATCTGTGCCAGCCAAATTTCACTAGATGTTGGAGTGTTACAAGTAGAGTTGTGAAAACCGAGAGCAACATGCCACTTCTCGTTACAGTTGTAGTTGAAGGAAAGTCTCTGATGTTGACAGGCCACCTCTCAGAAAAACTAAGTATTTTGCTGTCACAAGAGGTCTTCGAGGTCTGAAGGAGATCTTCAAGCAACGAAGGAGATCTTCAAGCGACGAAGGAGATCTTCTAGTCACGAAAGAGATCTTCGAACACTGAACGAGATCTTCGAGTTGCGAAGGAGATCTCTGAAGGAATTCATCAGAAAGCTCTCTCGGATGCAGAATATCAGATCCCTTGAAATAAAGGCCCTGGACTCCTTTTATAGATTTGGCCAGGGGTATTGCGCGTGCCGTGTGCGGTAGCTCGCGCGCGGTAGCGCGTGCCGCGCCCAGTTGCGCACGCGTGCCACACGCGATACCGCGCAGGCCACGCGCGATACCGCGCAGTCTGCGCGCGGTAGCGCATGCCACACACGGTAGCGCGTGCAGCAACGATGTGCGCAGTCGCGCATGCGGTACTGCCTCGCGTGCCGCAGGCGGTTGTGCAGGCGATCGCGTGCGGTACTGCCGTGCGTGAATGCATTCACGGTCACGCGGCACCGCCGTGCGCGGCGGAGCGCGCGGTTTCGTTTGGCACGAATGTGCGCGGCGCCGCCGCGCGCGGTTGCTCGTGGACGTAAGCGGTGGATCGCTCGCACTCGTAGCAGTTACGCGCGCGGTTCGCTGCGGAGATAGTGGGTTTGACTTTCTCTTGGTTAAACCCACTTTCTCACCAATGACCCCATTATCTTAGTGGGGGAGTGGGGTTTTGTCTAATCACAGCCCGGATTTCTCTACATAATAGATGAGAACCCATTAATTGCCCCCCCCCCCCAAAAAAAAATCCTCGGAGTTCGCACTTGTTGTTCAAAGATGAGCGAGGATTTTGTCATCTTTCGGTTTGATCCGAGCGCTGCGGCGGAGTTAGAGGAGTCCTGTGCTGAATTCCGAACTGAGAAGGCTCTTGGGGAGGGTTCAGCTCATTTTTTGGAGTATCATTTGCTGACTGTATTGTTGTTGACGGGTTGCATCGTTTGTGCAACTGTTCTTACTTTTAGCTCTTATAGTAGTAGAGATTTTGTGGCGTCTGAACCGACGTTTTGCTCGGCCAACTATGTTCTGCATTTACGGGGTTGGCTTTTAGAGGACGAGACCCAGATGGTGTTGGAACCTACTACGTGGGCGAATGACGAGCGATTCGATCCGGGTAGTGTGAGTTTCGCTTTACCGATCTGGGAGATGTCTTTTGTACAACCCCGTATTCGCCGAGTGGGTCCCCGGGGCCTAAGATGTCTTTAGGCCCAGCAGTTTTCAGTGCTGCCCCAGGCAAGAAGAAGGGGGCGAGCGGTGGAGGCGGAGGACTCCCGCTCGCCCAGCCCGTAGGGGGCGAGCGGTGGAGGCGGGAGGCCTCCCGCTCGCCCAGCCAGCATGGGGCGAGCCCAGGAGGTGGGCGACCTCCCGGCTCGCCCCGCCCCAGCAGGGGGCGAGCCCGGGGAGGTAGGCGACCTCCCTGCTCGCCCTGCCCCAGTAGGGGGAGAGCCCAGGAGGTGGACGACCTCCTGGCTCGCCCCGCCCCAGCAGGGGGCGAGCCCGGGGAGGTAGGCGACCTCCCGGCTCGCCCCGCCCCAGCAGGGGGCGAGCCCAGGAGGTGGGCAACCTACCGGCTCGCCCCGCCCCAGCAGGGGGCGAGCTCAGGAGGTGGGCGACCTCCCGGCTCGCCCCTCCCCAGCAGGGTTTGAGCCCAGCAGGTAGGCGACCTCCCGGCTTGCCCCGCCCCAGCAGGGGGCGAGCCCCGGAGGTAGGCGACCTCCCGGCTCTCCCTGAACCAGCAAGGGGCAAGCCCAGGAGGTAGGCGACCTCCCGGCTCGCCCCGCCCCAACAGAGGGCGAGCCCAGGAGGTAGGCGACCTCCCAGCTCGCCCCGCCCCAGCAGGGGGCGATCCTAGGAGGTAGGAGACCTCCCGGCTAGCCCCACCCCAGCAGGGGGCGAGCCTAGGAGGTAGGCGACCTCCCGGCTCGCCCCGCCCCAGCAGGGGGCGAGCCCAGGAGGGGGCGACCTCCCAGGCTCGCCCAGCCCAGTGAGGGGGGCGAGCAAGGGAGGAGGTCAGCCCCCTCTTGCCCGGCCCCGAGAAGGTGTTCTGGACTGCGCTTAGCGCCTCTGAACAGCGGGATCTGGCTGTTCGCAGGCCAAATCCGGAGGTATTTTCGTAATCTTGTAGGCCAGAATGTGGCTATTGGCAGACCAAGTCCAGAAAACTATAAATAGGCCCAATGGGCACCATTTGGAGAGATCTCTCTTTTGACCTCCTCTCCCCCTAAGTTCCTTTGTTGGGTGGAGAGAGCCTCCAAGTTGCCCAAGCTTAGCATTGGCTTGTGAGGGGAAGCGCTCTAAGATCTTCCGGGTGTGTGGTGGGACCTCCTCGCTAAGCCCTTGGCCTTATTCCTAGTTTCTTAGCCTCTTAGCCTAGAGCTATCCCTTGGGAGGAGTATGTGTGAGGTCACCCCTCAACTTGTTGAGGGCCCGAACTCCTCGAGAGACCAATTTATTGGTTTCAACATTATGGTGTGGTGAGCGTGGAGAGTGACCAACACAAGAAAATCTCAAGCTGAGCTCCATGGCTGGAGGTGGAGGAGGATCCGACCCAGGCCACTCGCAGCCCCCGGTGGCTGGAATGACGTTGGAGATGTTGGAAAATTTCAAGCAGGAGGTCCTGCACACCTTGCGGCTGACTTTCGCCGCGATAGGTGAATGCAGGAGAGGAGGTGGTCCGGAGGTCCCTCCTCAGCAGGTGGGCGAGAGCACTCCCGGCCAGCCATCCAGGAAGGAGGTACCAGTGGGGGGGGGGAGTGGGGAGGCATTCGGCCCCCACTCGCCCGGTCCCCAAGGAGGGGGCGAGTGGGGAGGTTTCATACCCCCACTCGCCCAGCCCCAAGGGTGCGAGTGGGGAGGTGTCATACCCCCACTCGCCCAGCCCCGAGGGGGCGAGTGGGGAAGCGGCAAGCCCCCACTCCCCCAGCCCCAAAGGGGGGAGAGCAAGGGAAGTCCTTTGTGTGAGTTGATCCTCTCGGCCCCGGTTCCAGAGGGGTTCAAAGGGTCGGAGATGCCTTACTACTCCGGCAAGGATGACCTAGTCCTGCACCTGCAGTGGTTCGAGGACTTGGTCTCTGTTAGGCCTATGTCAGATGCCTTCCAGTGTCGCCTCTTTGCTACCACCCTGAAGGAGAAGGCAAGGGATTGGTTCCACCAGCTCCCTGTGGGGTCTATCTGGGCCTTTGAGGATCTGCGTCGAGGTTTTCTGTTGCGCATTTCAACATCGAGGAAGAGAAAGAAGGATGCAGAATCACTCTTCAAGATTAAGCAAGAGCCATGGGAGTCACTGGCTCACTATGTGGACAGGTTCCAGGAAGAGGTCTTGCAAGTCCAGGAGGTGCCAGGGTTCATCCTCCAGCTCGCCTTCATAGTGGGTCTACGGGAAGGGTTCTTCAAGATGAGTTTAAAGCGGAAGGCTCCCCTGTCCTTCGAAGAGTTGATGGAAAGGGCGGCAGAAGAAATTGAGGGAGAGTAGACCAACCCGGAGTTCGCGAGAAGGTTGGCCAAGCTAAGTGAGCCATAGGCAAGGCAGCAGGGGGGAGATGGAGGCTCCCAAGAGGAAGTTCGACCATGAAGAGGACAACTTTCAGGGAGAGAGGCCCGACCCCCCAGGGTGGAGGCAGGGACCGAAGGCACCCTCTCCACCACCTCTGCATACTATGGCAATTGGGGGAGGAAGAAGGAGGAGAGCCAGAAAAGCAGAAAGAAGAGGAAGAAGATGGGCTACAGTTGAGTTGCCCTACTGTGACTTCCACGATGAGGAGGGTCATGCGACGTCCTCCTGCCCTGAGTTCTTGGAAATGAGGGAGGTGAGGGGTCCGAGGCAGCAACAACAACAACCGAAAGAGGTCGGGGAAGACCAGGCCTGGGAGTAGGAAACCAAGTTTTGGTTTCCATAGTCTTGTCTACTCTTAAGTCCATGTATTGCGATGTTTCATTTCCATAGTTTTTCTTGCGTGTATTATGACAATTAAAATAATGAAAATGTTTCAGAAGTACTTAGCCCCGATGCTGGCCCGCTTACCAGGCTCCCATCAAGCTGTCAAGGCCGGGAACCGCTCGGTGGCCGGATGTTTCAAAAGTGCTTAGCCCCGATGCTGTCTCGCTGACCAGGATCCCATCAAGCTGGTAGGGCCGGGAACCGCTCGGTGGCCGGATGTTTCAGAAGTACTTACCCCAATGCTGGCCCGCTGACCAGGCTCCCATCAAGCTGGCAGGGCCGGCAACCGCTCGGTGGCCAGATGTTTCAGAAGTACTTAGCCCCGATGCTGGCCCGCTGACTAGGCTCCCATCAAGCTGGCAAGGCCGGGAACCGCTCGGTGGCCGGATGTTTTAAAAGTACTTAGCTCCGATGCTGGCCTGCTGACCAGGCTCCCATCAAGCTGGCAGGGCCGGGAACCGCTCGGTGGCCGGATGTTTCAGAAGTACTTAGCCCCGATGCTGGCCCGCTGACCAGGCTCCCAACAAGCAGGCAGGGCTGGGAACCACTCGGTGGCCGAATGTTTCAGAAGTACTTACCCCAATGCTGGCCCGCTGACCAGGCTCCCATCAAGCTGGCAGGGCCGGGAACCGCTCGGTGGCCGGATGTTTCAGAAGTACTTAGACCCGATGCTGGTCCGCTGACCAGGATCCCATCAAGCTTGTAGGGCCGGGAATCGCTCGGTGGCCGGATGTTTCAGAAGTACTTAGCCCCGATGTTGGCCCGTTGACCAGGCTTCCATCAAGCTGGCAGGGCCGGGAACTACTCGGTGGCCGGATGTTTCAAAAGTACTTAGCCCCGATGCTGGCCCGCTGACCAGGCTCCCATCAAGCTGGCAGGGTCGGGAACCGCTCGATGGCCGGATGTTTCAGAAGTACTTAGCCACGATGTTGGCCCGCTGACCAGGCTTCCATCAAGCTGGCAGGGCCGGGAACCGCTCGGTGGCCGGATGTTTCAGAAGTACTTAGCCATGATGCTGGCCCGCTAACCAGGCTCCCACCTAGCTGGCAGGGCCGGGAACCGCTCGGTTGCCGGAAGTTCTCTAAGTGATTTTCTCCCCCGAGGTGGCTCCGCTAGCCGGGCTCTCGCAAGCCAGCGAGGCGGGAAGGTTTCTCGGGGAGGATAAGTGTTTTTCCCCTGAGGTGGCTCCGCTAGCCGGGCTCTCGCTAGCCGGCAAGGTGGGGAGGCCTCTCGGGGAGGCTAAGTATTTTCCCCCGAGGTGGCCCCGCTCGCCGGACTCTCTCTAGCCGGCGAGGTGGGGAGGCCTCTCGGGGAGGCTAAGTATTTTTCCACCGAGGTGGCTCCGCTAGTCGGGCTCTCGCTAGCCAGCAAGGTGGGGAGGTCTCTCGGAGAGGCTAAGTGTTTTTCCCCCGAGGTGGCTCCGCTAGCCGGGCTCTCGCTAGCCGGCGAGGTGGGGAGGCCTCTCGAGGAGGCTAAGTGTTTTTCCCCCGAGGTGGCTCCGCTAGCCGGGCTCTCGCTAGCCGGCGAGGTGGGGAGGCCTCTCAGGGAGGCTAAGTGTTTTTCCCTCGAGGTGGCTCCGCTAGTCGGGCTCTCGCTAGCCGGCGAGGTGAGGAGGCCTCTCGGGGAGGCTAAGTATTTTTCCCCCGAGGTGGCTCCGCTAGCCGGGCTCTCGCTAGCCGACGAGGTGGGGAGGCCTCTCGGGGAGGCTAAGTGTTTTTCCCCCGAGGTGGCTCCGCTAGCCGGGCTCTCGCTAGCCGACGAGGTGGGGAGGCCTCTCAGGGAGGCTAAGTGTTTTTTCCCCCGAGGTGGCTCCGCTAGCCGGGCTCTCGCTAGCCGGCGAGGTGGGGAGGCCTCTCGGGGAGGCTAAGTGTTTTTCCCCCGAGGTGGCTCAGCTAGCCGGGCTCTCGCTAGCGGATGAGGTGGGGAGGCGTCTCGGGGAGGCTAAGTGTTTTCCCCCGAGGTGGCTCCACTAGTCGGGCTCTCTCTAGCCGGCGAGGTGGGGAGGTCTCTCGGGGAGGCTAAGTGTTTTTCCCCCGAGGTGGCTCCGCTAGCCGGGATCTCGCTAGTCGGCGAGGTGGGGAGGCCTCTCGGGGAGGCTAAGTGTTTTTCCCCCGAGGTGGCTCCGCTAGCCGGGCTCTCGCTAGTCGGCGAGGTAGGGAGGCCTCTCGGGGAGGCTAAGTGTTTTCCCCCGAGGTGGCTCCGCTAAGCGGGCTCGCAGCACCACTCGCCGAATATGCGGGGTTGGACTTCTCTTTCCGAGCGTGTGCCCCGCTCGAAAAGAGCGGGGATTGTGTACAACCCCGTATTCGCCGAGCGGGTCCCCGGGGCCTAAGATGTTTTTAGGCCCTACAGTTTTCAGTGCTGCCTCAGGCAAAAAGAAGGGGGCGAGCGGTGGAGGCGGAGGCCTCCCACTCGTCCAGCCCGTAGGGGGCGAGCGGTGGAGCAGGGAGGCATCCAGCTCGCCCAGCCAGCAGGGGGCGAGCACAGGAGGTGGGCGACCTCCCGGCTCGCCCCGCCCCAACAGGGGGCGAACCCGGGGAGGTAGGCGACCTCCCGTCTTGCCCCGCCCCAGTAGGGGCAAGCCCAGGAGGTGGGCGACCTCCCGGCTCGCCCCGCCCCAGCAGGGGGCGAGCCCGGGGAGGTAGGCGACCTCCGGGCTCGCCCTGACCCAGCAGGGGGCGATCTCAGAAGGTGGGCGACCTCCCGGCTCTCCCCGCCCCAGCAGGGGGCGAGCCTAGAAGGTGGGCGACCTCCCGGCTCACCCCGCCCCAGCAGGGTGCGAGCCTAGGAGGTGGGCGACCTCCCGGCTCACCCCGCACCAGTAGGGTGCGAGCCCAGGAGGTAGGCGACCTCTCGGCTCGGCTCGCCCCACTCCAGTAGGGGGCGAGCCCAGGAGGTAGGCAACCTCCCGGCTCGCCCCTCTCCAGCTGGGGGCAAGCCCAGGAGGGGGGCGACCTCCCGGGCTCGCCCAGCCCAGTAAGGGTGGCGAGCAAGGGAGGAGGTCAGCCCCCTCTCGCCCGGCCTCGGGAAGGTGTTCTGGACTGCACTTAGCACCTCGGAACAGCGTGATCTGGCTGTTCGCAGGCCAAATCCGTGGGTATTTTCGTAATCTCGTAGGCCAGAATGTGGCTATTGGCAGACCAAGTCCAGAAAACTATAAATAGGCCCAAGGGGGCACCATTTGGAGATATCTCTCTTTTGGCCTCCTCTCCCCCTAAGTTCCTTTGTTGGGTGGAGAGAACCTCCAAAGGTGTCCAAGCTTAGCATTGGCTTGGGAGGGGAAGCGCTCTAAGATCTTCCGGGTGTGTGGTGGGACCTCCTCGCTAAGCCCTTGGCCTTATTCCTAGTTCCTTAGCCTCTTAGCCTAGATCTCTCCCTTGGGAGGAGTAAGTGTGAGGTCACCCCTCAACTTGTTGAGGGCCCGAACTCCTCGAGAGACCAATTTATTAGTTTCAACATTTTTGATAGTAGCGGTGAAGGGCAAACGCTTCGAACCGTTTGCGAGCTCGAGGGGGGGGGCAAGCCCTGGAGACGCAGTTTAGAGGACGAGACCCAGATGGTGTTGGAACCTACTACATGGGCGAATGACGCACGATTTGAGCCGAGAAGTGGGAGGTTTGCGTTGCCGACCTGGGGGATGTCGTTGATAGTAGCGGTGAAGGGAAAACGCTTCGAACCGTTTTGCGAGTGTGAGGGGGGCAGGCCCCGGCGACGCGGTTTAAAGGACGAGACCCAGATGGTATTGGAACCTACTACGTGGGCGAATGTTGAGCGATTCGAGCCGAGTAGTGGGAGGTTCGCGTTACCGACCTGGGGGATGTCGTTGATAGTAGCGGTGAAGGACAAACGCTTCGAACCATTTTGCGAGCATGAGAGGGCAGCCCCTGGCGACGCGGTTTAGAGGACGAGACCCATATGGTGTTGGAACCTACTACGTGGGCGAATGACAGCGATACGAGCTGAGTAGTGGGAGGTTCGCATTACTGACCTGGAGGATGTCGTTGATAGTAGAGGACGAGACCCAGATGATGTTGGAACCTACTACGTGAGCGAATGGCGAGCGATTCGAGCCGAGTAGTGGGAGGTTCGCGTTACCGACCTGGGGGATGTCGTTGATAGTAGCGGTGAAGGGCAAACGCTTCGAACCATTTGCGAGCGTGAGGGAGCAGGCCCTGGCGACGCGGTTTAGAGGACGAGACCTAGATGGTGTTGGAACCTACTACGTGGACGAATGACGAGCTATTCGAGCCGAGTAGTGGGAGGTTCGTATCGACCTGGGGGATGTCGTTGATGTTACAGCAATTGGCGCTGTTTGTCGCTGATCCTAACTGTTTTTGAATAGAATGGCTTGAAGCAAAGAAAGCATTTCGAAATTTAACACACAAAATTCTTGCTTAAGCGCAGACTTACGAATTTTCTAGAATAATTATTACAAACAAGAGTTCTTAAAGATGATTTAACGAGTTTGGAATATAGTAGGACATTTCTGCCCAATTCCCAGCTCCTTTTGGGGCTTCAAGTTCTGGATACGGTGGCGCACAGGTCGGCTCCTTGTCTAGGCTTCATCTGCTGCAGGTAGCACGCGTGTGTTGCTTCCTGGTTTCCGCGGACAACTCCAATTCCTCCTGTGGTGAAAAACTTCATTAAGAGGTTGGGATGGACGGGATAGCTCCGAATAGAACCTGCAGTGGTCGATCGAAAATCGCGTTGTAAGGTGATTCTGACTCGATTACCACGAACTACACGTCGTGGGTAGCCCGCCTTGGGAAATCTCCTAGGGTAACCATGAGAGTGATGGTTCCTTTAACCGGGAGGACTGTCGTTGAAGCCGTAGATTGGACCGGAAATTGGTTGGAGACTTTTTGGTAGGATCTTCATGTTGAGGAGAGCGGGCATGAACATGACGTTGACTGAGCTGTCATTGTCCATCAGCACCCGCTTGACGCGAAAGCTGGGGCTGCCGATTTCTGCGCTAACAACCAGTGGATCTTGGTGCGGAATGAGCAGTCTCTGTAAATCTTCATCGCCGAAGCTGATCGTCTCTGCTGGCTGGGCAATGGAATTGACGGTGGGGAACGGAACGCTTGAGATGGTTTCCACCACCCCTAGTACTTGTCTGTCACCCTGCGCGCCTTATCGAGCAGACAGCTGTTCTCTTCTCTCGTTTGCTGGATGATTTTGTGTCTTGTCCTACAAGAACCTTCTGAGGATACCTTGTCGGATGAGACGTTCTATCTCATCTTTGAGTTTGATGCATTCCTTGGTGGCATGTCCTGCACCTCGGTGGAACTCGCAGTACTTTGACTGATTTCCCCTGCCGTGGTGGAGTTCTCTTGGCCTTTGTAGTGTCGGTTTATCTTGTATTTCGTAGAGTACATTTATGCGGGAAGTATTGAGCGGTGCATACTCTTGGTAGGTTCGGGGGGGGGGGGGGGGGGGGGGGGGGGGGGGGGGGGGGCGTTGTTCCCAGGACGGTCTTGCTGACGTACATTCCCCTGGCGCTCCTCTTGCTGCTTCGGGGCTGGCTCTTCTCTATTCCTCTTTACCACTCCTTCGAATTGTCGGCGGTGAGCTTCGATCTCTTCGTCGGCCGCAATTTGTGCCTCTATCCGGTGTACGAGATCTGGATAGCTTGGTAATATCTCCCTCATCAAAGCGGAGACAAAGACGCTTGGGAGGAGTCCCCCTTGGAAAATGTCGCGTAGCTCGGGATCAACCCCTGGGATTTGTCGTACCTCCGCGGTGAAGCGACGGAAAAAGTCATTTAGGGTCTCTCCCTCGTTCTGGCGAATCCCCGAAAGATGTGAGGGATCTCGGACAATTCTTCGATTAACGATGAACTGGTATGTAAACTGTCTGGCTAACTCGGTGAAGTGGTTGATGGACTCATCCCGCAGAGCATGGAACCAAGTGCGCGCCTGCCCCTTAGGTGTTGCAAGAAACACTTGACAGAGGAGCTGATCAGCGGCGTTATAGATTCTCATAATGGTGGTGAAATGGTTGTTATGCTCCAGCGGATCATCCGTCCCATCAAAAGTTTCGATGTTGGGAAGCTTGAAACCGTGCGAAATTGGATGGACCAGGATTTGATGTACCATGGGAGCCGCGTTATAGAGGGCGGAGGGCAAAGATGCCCCGACGCCCGACCTATCCGTACTCTTCGGCAATCACATCGTGGATTTCCTCGCGAGTGGGCCTTCCTATGGCTTGATCGACACTTACCCCTCCTTGTTGATGATGAAGGGGTTCCCCTCTGACGCCCCTGGAGGGGCGGACCGGATGCGTGGAGCTGGCAGCATCCGAGTACTCTTCTTCGTACGTAACTCCTTCTTGGGCAGCCCAATGGAGCATGATTCGGGATCAAGGGGGTGGGATGATTGGTGCGGCAGGTGGAACGGGAGCTTGCGGGGCTCCGAGGTTTCTGAGGAGAGCCATCATTTCAGTTTGCTGCTCCTCCATCTGGCGTACGCGCCCCTCCAGTGCTGCAACGGGTGCTAACGCGGTCTCTTCAGCGGGAGGCGCGTTGATGAGTGAATGAGAGGGAGCGTGATCAACGCGTCCTTCCAGGATTGAACCATCGATGGTGCGAGCACTTCTTCTTGCCATTGATGTTAGTCACGAGTTTTGCGCGCGACCGACGCGTGCGGCACTGCGCGTGTCGCGCAGCGGTGCCGCACGACGCGCGCGGTACCGCGTGCGGCACCGCAGCGCGCAGTACCGCACGTGTTGTGCGCGTTAGCGCGCGTGCCGCGCACGGTACCGCGCAGGCCGCGCGCAGTAGCGCGGACAGCGCGCGGTTATGCGCACGTACCGCGTGCGATCGCGCGAGCGGTACTGCCGCGCGTACCGCACGCGGTTGTGCGGGCGGTCGCGCGCGGTACTGTTGGGCGCGGATGCGCGTGGTACTACCGGGCGTGGATGCGCGGGCGGTTTCGTGCGGCGCCGCCGTGCGCGGTCTTGTGCGCAGGATCGCGCGGTCTTGTGCGCAGGATCGCGCGCTCTCGTGGCGGTTACGCGCACGGTTCGCTTCGGAGATAGTGGGTTTGACTTTCTCTTGGTTAAACCTACTTTCTCACCCATGACCCCATTATTTTAGTGGGGGAGCGGGGTTTTTGTCTAATCGCAGCCCAGATTTCTCTGCATAATAGATGAAAATCCATCAATTCTATTTTTTTTCTCTCGGCTAATCCATTTTGTTGTAAAGTATAGTCAAACATTAGTGTCTTCCCAAGACATTTTCATCACAGAAACTTTTTAATTTCATGGGAATTTTTTTTTTCTTACAATACTTCAATTTTGTCTCGTATTCATCATGAATGGCACATCTACATCTACCTCCTCTTACGACATCATCTTCATCTCCATATTTATCCTTTACCATGTCTTCAGCCTCCACTTCCAGTGATGGGTCTGTAAAATCCATCGAGGGGATGTTAAGGTTCACCGCCATGATCTTCGGTGTTGGTGATGGAAAAAATTTTGACAAATCAAAGGGAGCAAGATTTAGTTCTGCTTCTTCATCGAAATCTCGTTCCAAATCCAAGACGTTATGCTAGTCTCAAACACAAACATTTCTATTCATGAGGCTTAAGGAAGATGAATAATGTAAGGCCTTAATCCTCTGTCATAGCAAATCCCATCTATTAGGGTTTTCTTTTCGATAACTAATTGGTGTAATTTGACCATTTCCAACAAAAGTCATCGTCACACACCACGTGGAAGGCGGATATATCTAATCCAAACCTAAAACCGATCGATGGACCAAGTGTACAAATCTCGCTCATTCGATCCCTCACATTTAGTACTCAATATAGACCGATCATGTGATCACTCAATATAGACCGCTCATTGATCCCAAAAAAGAGGTAGAAATCGCCTCTAGTGAGGTATAACACCACTTGTCTTATGGATGCTCCCATCCTCATAATCACAACTTGCTTTCCTGGAGATAATAACATTCTCTATCAGAGAGAATAGTAATAAAATCACATTCTTTGACCCTCAAATTAAGTACATCTTGTCAGGAGATAATCTTCCTAAGTCAAATAATCTCTGATAATCTGAATCACAAGTTCCAATGTAAGCATGACTTTGTCATCATTCAATCAACTTCTATAAATTTACTAGATCTTACTGAGAACAAAGCAATCAATACATGTAATTGTTGTGTTTGGTTCGGAGCTGAATTGATTCAACCCAGATTCAGATCTGATTTTTTCCTGTTTTGAGAAATAAAAGGAATCCATGTCATTTATTGAGTTTCCTTTTAGAGACCACGCCACCTTGAAGTTATATATATACTATATTAAAAAGAAATATAGTGGTCTGTGAATAGCATGAGTTCAAAATTACCCAAAAAATTAGGACCGTTCAGATATGACATCATAATTCTGGAACCACTCGATTTAAGAAAAACCTAACAATAGGCTCTTTTCTATTCTCGCTGCTCTGCCCCCCCCCCCCCCCCCCCCCCCCCCCCCCCCCCCCCCCCATGCCCACCCGACACTCCTCATATCCCACTCTCGATAGCCCCTTCGAGTTCCCTTCTAGGTCGCGATGGTGCCGCGCAAATCCTTCCTCCAAATCCAGACATCGCCGCGATCTTTCCCAATCTGCGCTCCAAACATCGCCGTCTAGATCCTTCCTCCAAGTCCAGACATCGACGGACTCTCCCTCTAAGCCCTACACATTGCATCTCGCAGCTCCGTCCTCCGCCACGCAACTAGACGCTTACCACAACTTCCAGCAGCTCCTTCGTTAAGGTACGGGCCTTCAATCCTCAAGTGAGGCTTCAACATCTCCTCCGAATTTTCAAACCGTCTCTTCCATTCTAGCCTCCATTAACCTGCGACTAAACATAACTAGATCTCAACATAATCAAGTGGAAAAATGATTCATAAACCTAAACACAAGTAGTTGTGTTGATTTCAGTTGCTCATTATACTCGATAAATTGATTAAAGATTTTGGTCATTATACTCGAGAAATTGATTCTGCTTCTTATAAACAGATATGTTGATCGATAAAAATTCCCCTGTTATGTTAAATTATGGTTGTCTGAGCAATGAACTTTTCCTTCTTGACTATGGGTTTGTGGTTCCATCAAACCCATTTGACCATGTTGAGCAGACGTATGATTCTGCTTCTTATAAAGATTAAAAGTTGCCGCCGACAGTCGCCACCAACACCGACTGTTATTTTGTTTAGGAGCATAAAAAGAAACATGCATCAACGTTGCTTTCTTTAACTTAGTTTATTTTTAACTGAATGCAGGAAAAAATCAGCTAGCTTTGTTTAACAACCTTGCAGAGGGTATTCCTTTCCAAAAAAGGTTTGTCATTTTTTTATATTTAGATATATCATGTAGCTTTTCATTGAAAAATTGTCCGTAATTGCTATTTAATATTTTGCTTTCATTTTCATGTTTCCTAGGGGCGCTTTGTGGGTATTAGTCAATTAGTGGCTAAGCAAAATACGATAGTCTCTGTGATGACTGCTACTAGGGCTGCTTCGTAGTATCGTCCGGTAGAGGGTCGAGCGGAGCAGATAGTTTCTTTTTAATATGTTTGTTTGTTCATGTACATTATATAACTATTTCTGTGTATATAATCTGCCTTTTTAAATGAATTGTAGCAGATTACTATCATCTTTTTTGTGTGTGACAGTATAACCAAAACACAAGAGCACTATCGCCCGAGACCATTTATAAATACTAAACATTTACTACAGTTTGCCGACTAACCCTCAATGAATGATGTATTACGACAAATGATGCTCTGTTGACTAATGTTGAACCCAATGCGAATGTTGAACCCACGGCGAATGTCGCCCCCACGACGAATGTCGCCTCTTGCGTAGGGCCGGAGGCCCGTGCCTGTCACTCGTATATATATATATATATATATATATATATTATAATACAATAGACATATTTGCAAGCACACCAAAGAAGAAATCTGTACCGTTGGATGAGGGTGGAACAAAGAATGGTTGTTGGATTGAAAACATCTGGACTGTGAATATTGATTTATACAAAAAACATAAAACTGGGGTTCACAAGCAGGGCCGCCGGCAGCGGCGGCGTAGGGAACGTCAGATGGCAGGCGGAAGCGAACGCGGGGGGTTCACATTTTTTTTTAATTTTTAAAATTTTTATTTCGTTTTTTTTATTACTTTTTAAATAAAACTAAATTAAATAAATATTTATTAAAAAAATGTAATAATATATATCTTTATTATATAATACAATAGACATATTTGCAAGCACACCAAAGAAGAAATTTGGACCGTTTGGATGAGGCTGGGACAAAGACCCATTCGTTGAATGCAGTTCGTCGTTCTCTCGACCGTTCGTCGATCGGAGGCCACCAGGAGACAGTTCGTCGATATCCCGCCCATTCGTCGAACGCAGTTCGTCGATCTCTCGACCGTTCGTCGATCGGAGGCCGCTAGGCGACAGTTCGTCGATCTCCCGCCCTTTCGTCGAACGCAGTTCGTCGATCTCCCGACCGTTCGTCGATCGGAGCCCGTGTTCGTCGTTCGGAGCCCGTGCTCGTCGAACGGAGCCCGTGTTCGTCGAACGGAGCCCGCGTTCGTCGATCGAAGCTTATTCGTCGATCGTGGTCATTCGCCGTTCGTCGATCGTGGCCATTCACTAAATAAAAACAACGCGTATCAAATCTCCTCCACGCTGCGCGTATATCCAGTGGCCCATAATTATAAATAATTGTCGGGGCGGGCGAAGCCCACTTGAATGCCAAGCGGGTGAAGCACCGGGCAAAATAATTAAATTTAGAAAATCCTAAAACTTTAAAGGTTTCAAAAATTAAATTTTATTACAAAATTTATTTACTTAATTATAAATAATAATAAAAAAATTTGGTGTGCATTGCTCGCGACCAGACAACCCCCAACGGGTTCGCCGAGGGGGTGGGGGCGGAAAATAGAAATAAAAAAAAAAATATTGGTGTGCATTGCTCGCGACCGAACAACCACCAACGGGTTCGCCGAGGGGGTGGGGGCGGGTGAAGCCCGCCGAGGGGGCGGGCGAAGCCCGCCTTGAATGCCAAGCGGGCGAAGCCCGCTTGGTTACGGGCGAAGCCCGCAGCGACGCATCGAGAACGAGCGTAGCCCGTTCGAAGATGCTAGTGTATATATATATATATATATGGATGAGCAGGTGCCCTGCTTACGTGGTTAGAAATCACAGTCGTCAAGAGAAAAAACCTATTCTTCTGTCACGTGAGATGGAGCCGCCTTGCCAGCGTTGGAGGGAAGAGTCGCGGTCGCCGCCGCCGCTTTCTCGCTCTTGGTGCCGCAAGGGGTGGGAGACCCAAGTAGGGTGCCGCCTGTGGTTGCCGTTGGTGCAACACCGTGCGATGGCGCCGAAGACGTTGGTGCCAACATCGCAGTTTTCTTTTCTCTTTTCTCGTGTGGGACTCTCGTACGTATCCACCTCTCTTGGAGGAAATAGCCGCCGGTCTTGGAGGAGAGGATCTCTACCGGTTTTGGAGGAGATGATGTGGTGCGGGTGTGGTGGCGAAGGCTTGTGGTTTTGCAGTGGTCTTGACGGGGTTTCTCTCCGGCGGTGCGGGTGTGGCGGCGAAGGCATGCGGGAGTGCATGACCCTTGATGGTGTTTCTCTCCGATGGTGCGGCTTGGTGTCGATGGCGTGCGTGGGTGCAGTTGTCCTCGACGGTGCTTCTCCGGTGGTGGCAGGTGGTTTGGCCATCATCCGACGACGAAGGTTCTCGGTGAACCTTGTGCGTCCGCTGTGCTAGCGGATTGCAGTCCAGATTATTCTCTCTCCTGCGGATCGAGCGAGTCCGGCTCCTCCGCGGTGTATTCTATAACGGTCGTCGGTACATTTCTTCATATTTTGCATTGCACTTATATTATTTTATATGCAGAATTTCTTGTTCAGATTTCAATTCTTGTATACCATATATTTATTTGGTTGCGCTTAAAGGATTGTTTATGCGAAATATCCCAACAAGTGGTATTAGAGCTAGGTTCTGTAGGCGACTGATTGGACATTCGAGGAATGGTTTGACTGTGGTGGTTGACGACTAGGTCCGCTCCTCATCTTTTCAAATCCGACCTTTGAATTAATCAGGTCGGCCTGGTCGTGTGCTGTAGGACAACCATGATAAAGAAGAATATGAATCTGGATAGTGTTTCTTTGAAGACGTGCGACAGTGGTGGGTTTGACCTATGAGAGGTGGTACATCATGAGATGGTCATGATAACGGCGAATTTATTACAGGGAGGTGATTATTCGTGGGAACACAAGGCATGTTCAAACGATTTCGGTGTCAATTACAGGCAACTAGTGCAGAGATGGAGGAAGACATGAAGATTGTTTCACTTCTTACCTCGCTAACATATTTTTACCTGGCATTAGTGATGATGATCTTGTATGAGAAGGATACAGTGGAGCTACTGGAGGTCACAATTGTAGTGCTATCCAGACAGATGTTAGTGGGCCCTACTCCTGAGGGCGGTCACATCTTGGCAGCAGCGGATGGGTAAGGTGAGGCAGTTTGGCAAGGGATTGAGTGGAGCACGATCTCGATCCGGGTCAAAGGAGGGTATAGTATTTTACTATTGCAGACAGTGCAGTCACACAGAAGAGCGTGTTCGTAGCGTGCAAAAGGCCTCGAGGCTAGGGTGCGGACAGGGTGACAGCTGGGTCAGGGTGCAGAGTGATGAGGTCCTCACCATCACTGAGAGTGTGCAACGCTGGCAGCTAGATGTTTGACATCACTGAGTGGATTGGATTCAGGTGGCTACAGTTGGGTGGCCCGAGGTGGAATACGATGGTGGAGTGAGGGCGTACCATGCTTTGGATAGTTGTACAGTGTGGTAGTCTATACCGGATGATGAGGACCATAATGTGTGGTGGTGTACCCATAATTTTTGAGGCCGACATGGTGGATTGTGGTGGTGGTGCAGAGGATCGTCCTTCTGGGACTCGGATTATGCGAGTGATCAGTTTCTACGATCAGGTTGCGACGACGTTCACGGGTTGAGCCAGAGTAAAGATGAGTCGACTGGAACAGGTTGGTTGATGCCTCAGACTGAGGCGGTGCTATGTGCAGAGCTGCTTTGTGCAATGAGTGTTATGTGCAGGTGGTGACTCCGGATCCCGAACAAAGGTGATGATTGTTGTGTTTGGTTCGGATCCGAATTGATCCAAACCGGATCCGGATCTGATTTTTTCCTGTTTTGGGAAACACCTTGTATGGTATTTTAGAGGGTGAATAAGAGCCATGAAATAAAAGGAATCCATGTCATTTATTGGATTTCCTTTTAGAGACCACGCCACCTTGGAGTTATATATATATATATAGATTTATATATCTAAATAGATGAGCAGGTGCCTTGTTTACGCATGTAGAAATCACAGCCGCCGGGAGAGAAAACCTATTTTTCTGTTCACGTGAGAAGGACCAGCCTTGCCAGCGTTGGAGGGAAGAGACGTAGTCGCCGCCACCGCCGTCTCGCTCTTGGTGCCGCAAAGGGTGGGAGACCCCTGTATGATTTCGTCGATGGTTTCCGTTGGTGTAACACCGTGCGTTGGCAGCGGAGACGTTGGTGCCAAAAGCGTAGTTTTCTTTTCTCTTTTCTTGTGTAGGACTCTCGTACGTATCCACCGGCCTTGGAGGAAATAGCCGCCGGTCTTGGAGGAGAGGATCTCTACCGGTTTTGGAGGAGATGATGTGGTGCGGGCGTGGCGGCGAAGGCTTGCGGTGGTGCAGTGGCATTGACAGGGTTTCTCTCCGGCGGTGCGGGTGTGGCGGCGAAGGCTTGCGGGAGTGCATGGACCTTGATAGTGTTTCTCTCTGGTGGTGCGACTTGGTGTCGATGGCGTGCACGGGTGCAGCTGGCCTCGACGGTGCTTCTCCGGTGGTGGCCGGTGCTTTGGTCGTCATCCGACGACGAAGGTTCTCGGTGAACCTTGTGCGTCCGTTGTGCTAGCGGATTGCAGTCCAGATTATTCTCTCTCCCGCGGATCGACCGAGTCTGACTCCTCCGCGGTGTATTCTGTAACGGACGTCGGTACATTTTTTCATATTTTTTATTGCAGTTATATTATTATATATGCAGAGTTTCTTGTTCAGATTTCAGTTATTGTATACTCTATATTTATTTGGTTGCGCCTAGGGGATTGTTTCCGCGATATATCCCAACAATAATTAATCCAACATATAATTCACCATGGCACTAATTGAAGGAAAATCATGTAAACAAGAAGGGAGAAACCATGCACAACTCTTAGATGTGTGGTGGGACCTTTGGCATCCTCCACGGTCGTCGTTCTTAGAAAGTACGATGTCCTCTGTCCACATAAAACCCAAGATCCAACTAATTTTTCTAGTAAACTACTAGTTAATTAGCTGACAGAAATCTCATTCAAACTAACACTTTCACTCATCTTCAGGTTCTGTAATAGGTGACACCAAATTTTGTTTTTGAGCAATATTAGGCCATCATTCATTCATTAGGTAACTCAGAATAATACATGATCAGGTAAGACCGAACGATTAAGCAAGGAAATAAAAGCCACACTCTGAGCTACCCGATTGGCACAACGACGAGTATACATGAACGAGCACGAAGGGAGCAAGGGTAGGGCCTCCAAAATATAAAGAACAATAAAACAGTCCGCCGAAAAGGGCGTCTTCCGCGCAGACAACGCAACAATGAGATTCACACAATCACCCTCAAACACCACCGCGTTCCAACCCCGAGAGATCGCCAAATCCACCGCAAGCCTTGCTGCAAGGGCTTCGGACACCAACGGACATTGCATGACCGCAAAAATCGCTGACCTCCAATCCACCAGACGTCCAAAGGAGTCTCGTGCAACCACCCCGACCCCCACCAAGCCCAGCCTCCTTCTCATCACCCCATCAAAATGCACATTAATCCATCCCAAAGCCGTCGGAATCAAAGAAAGAGGAGCAGATCAGAAACTGATCGCACAAACCCCACCGTAGAAGAAACCGACTGCACCTTCCCCTCCCAAAGAGCATTATTTATACACCGCCACACTGCCCAGCAAATAGTAGAAAAAAGTGTAAATCCATCACAAGAGAGGCACCTAGAGGCCTCCCGAAGCCAATCCTCTGGAGAACCCACCTCCCACCACGGCTCCAAACCAGAAATGTCAAAGTGAGACCAAATAATGGCAACCACCGGGCAGTAGAAGAGAGCATGGCGGGCATCCTCCCCCGCCCACCCACATAAAGGGCAGAAAAGGGGCTCCTGAGTTTGTCTCCACCAAAGGTTAGATGTCGTAGGTAAGATATCCTGAGGAAACCACCATAAAAGCATACTCACCCTTGGAAGAACCGCCGCCTGCCACACAAAATCCCAATTGGGTGGAATCGAGGACGAGGATGTGCCACCCTATATGCAAGAGCAGTGAAGCAGAAGAGCGCAATGGGTGGTAAGAGACGATGGGGGAGAGGCCGGCGCCGAACACGTGCGCAGACGCAGGCGTGCAGCCGCGCGCTGGGTGGCACGCACTGCAAGCGAGGGGTACCGCGCGCGGTTCCGCGCGCACGATTGCGGGTGCGCGCTACCACGCGTGCGGTACTCCCCGCGCGCGCGGTCGTGCGCGCGCAGTTGCGCGCACGCGCAACCGCTCGTGCCGCGCAGTTGCTCGTGCCGCGCGCAACTGCACGCGGTCATGCGCTACCGCGCGCGGTAGCGCACTACCGCGCGGTTGCGCGCGCGGTCGTGCGCTACCGCGCTGCGCGCGCGGTACCGCGCGCGTTAACGCACGGAGATGCTGCTCGCGTGGTGGTTTTCGGGCGGTTCTGCGGCGGTTTTGGGCGGTTTTTCTCCTCCTTCTTGCCCATGCCTCCACTATCTTAGTGGGGAGTGGGGTTTTCGGCTAAACGCATCCCAGATTTCTCTACAAAATGGATGAAGACCTATCAATTGCCTCCCAAATCCTCGAAGTTTGCTCCTATTGCTTAGAGAAGTGCGAGGATTTTATTATCTTTTGGTGCGGTACAGACGCTGCAGCGGAGTCATGACAGAGGTATTTTGTGATTTTTCTTCCTCTCATCGTGCCGCTATTATTCCTCTTTTTGCAGTAACCACCGCGTTGTGCGGTGATAATTTGCGCGGATTTTAAGATTTATTGATTGTTACTTATTATTTTTTATTTCTATTCTCCCTTCTTTCAGACGTCGAGGAAAGGAGCGCGATCAAAATCGATGCGGTTGTGTTCTACGCTCAATATTGAGCGTGCCGAGACTTGGCGTAAGCGGTTTAGACTCCCATCGTCCGTAGAAGTGAAGATACCATTTCCGGAGGAACGTGCTCAGAATCCGCCGACCGGCTTTATTACTGTCTCCGAGAGCTGCTTAAAATTGGGGTTTCGCTTTCCCCCGTCGGAGGAGGCGATCGAGATTTTTAGGTTCTGTGGCGTGCCTATTTCACAGTTTACACCAGCCGGCATGACGAGGATTATGCGGTTGTTTGTATTTTTTCGGGAGCACGACTCGAGGTTATCTATGGAGATTTTCAAAGATTGGTGTGAGGTTTTCACGGATCCGGGAGGTCGGATCGATGTTTGCAGCAACAAGAGGTGGTTCCGTTTTGGAGAAAAGAATGATTATCGCCACGGGAACACTTTATACGGGTACGTCCGCAACCGCTGGGACTTGTCAAAGTTTTGGAGGAATCTTCCGGGCCGCTGCCGCAGTCAGGTGGGATGAGAAAATGAATTCCAGCCTCTTCATGGTTTTCCATATCGTGATGACTTATCGAAGGCTCTTCATGGCGTGGCTCATTTTGTCGAGGAGAAGAGATTACTGTTAGTAGGGCTTTCGTCGGATGCCGAGTGTAACACCTCCCCTGTAATGACTATATAATATAGGTCCGGCCGGGACCCCACAACATATAACCGCCACAACTTCAGTATTACAAGATGATATAACTACCCAACTCAAAACTCAGATAACACAGCGGAAACAAAACTAAGAAACACAGAGATTGTCCACAACTACATAGGAGTAAAACCGGCCTTAAGGCCTTACAAAACCAGTGTTCAAGTCATCAAACATTCAACACACATAAGAAATCCCAACATGGGAAAAACTAGCTTCCCTATGCTACCTTAGCATGCAAGCCGGAAATAACAAAAAACAAGTACATAAAGGCAGGGAAGCTAAGTAAACACTTCATGAAGCGTTGGACCTTTTTGTCCTGCGAGCTGGTTCCGGCCTGCGATCCTTGGCATGCATCCAAATCACAAAGAGCGGTAAACGAGGGTCAGCTATGGCTGACCACAAACGGTGTAACAACACCCCTCCTCTCGGCCGTCCTAGCGGACCCCGGGGAACTACATCACCCTGCAAGTCAGCACTTCGTATGCACATGTATATAAAGAAAAGCAATATAAACAACATGCATGAGTGTCACAACCATCATCCATATTTCTATGTTGAGCAAGTAATAAAAGGGGCCTACAAATGCAATATGAATGCAACCCGGGTTTCACCCAAGGCACCCTAAAGCGTATGAATCTAACACATCATCATACATCCACAACACAACCACGGGGTACTCGATATTTCTCCCAAAGGGCATCGTAGCCCAAGGCCAAGAACTCACGCTGTGACCCACCGCGCCTGGCCCACCATGCCATCGGGCTTGCCAGACAGCTCAAATGTTCTTGCCGCCAACATTGTGCACCGCACCACCACGGGGTACTCAACACTTCCCCCAAAGGGCATCGTAGCCCAAGGATAAGAGCTCACGCTGTGACCCACCACGCCTGGCCCACCATGCCATTGGGCTTGTCAGACAGCTCACTTGCTCTTGCCGCCAACACCGAAGGGACTTGTCTTGCCGGGACACTCTCCACACATGAATTCTGGCATTCACGGGATAGCCAGCCGACTACAAAGACCAAATCACGCCTTCGCACACCACTAGGCATCATACGCCTCATAAAACGCACATTATTTTCCCCGCCCGAAAACCATCATTCGTTAACATACGAACCTACAAGGGCATCACGATGACGAATTCGCCGTATTCGGGTTTCTAGCAAATCCCCTATAATGCGCGTCAATCAACATCACCGAATCGGACCAACGGTCGCGAATACGGCTTCAACCACAATGCCTAATCCACTAACGCAGCGGATTTCTAGTGCAAATCATGTCGGGGACTGACTCAATCAACCCGATGGTTCCTCTTGAACCAAGGCGACCCAGATCCCTCTCACTCGACGGATCCGGTGCCAAAATGCAGAAAAATAGAGAGGAAAAAGGGATGCCATGCACGCATCCTAAAGACCGGGAGGAGAAATGTCGTTACCTTTTGAGATTTCCTCCTAGCCATGGGAAACTTGCAAACGAATGGAGGAGAAGAAGCGCCTCGACGCCCCCTATGCGCTGCCGGTCTCGGATCGGCGAACGGAGCTCCAAAGCTCCAACAATGGCGGGATCTAGCTCTCTTCCTCCTCCAAACCCCCTCTCTCTATCTCAAGCCCTCAAGAACAAAATGAAAAGGAATCCTAAATGGAAACCTTCTCAGCCCTACTTAGGGTTCTCCCATGCACGAACCACTCACAGCCGTCCGATCAAGATCTAAACCAAACGGACGCCCAGATTTAGCTATTTACGAAACTGGTTCCGTCATCTTCCTCGCGGCGGTAGCGCTAACGCGTCGCGCTAGCTCTGCGAACCCCCTTGTCGTCTCAGCGGCTCCCAGCGAAGAAAACCTAACGCCAGCGGTAGTTCTACCGCCTCGCGCTAGCAACAGACCTCGTTTTTCACTTTCTAGCCACCTTCTACTGCGCCGCGCTAGCACTACCGCGCAGCGCTAGTGGTTTGACGAAAACGCGCCCCATCGACGTTCGTCGAACCCCCCGCACTCTACTACCGCTGGCGGTATTACTTACCGCCCGGCGTTAACTCGCAGAACAACAAAAGAAACTGGGGTGTTACAACTCCACCCCCCTTAAAAGAATTTCGTTCTCGAAATTTCAAAAACTGAAACAGAAAACCACGATGCATACCTGATGCAAAGAGTTCCGGGAAGTCCTTCCGCATCTCTTGCTCACGCTCCCAAGAGAATTCATCTTGCCCGCAATTGTCTCATCGCACCTTTACAAGCTTGACTTCCTTGTTACGCAACTGCCGGACTTCCGAGTCCTCCACGCAGATCGGACGGACCCTCGTCCTCAGATCCTCCATCACCGGCACCACCGCCGCTTCGATCACGACGCTTGGCTCTACCAAAGATTTCCTCAGCACAGAGACATGGAAAACATCATGTAATCCACTTAGCTTAGCGGACAATGCCAAACGATAGGCTGCTTCGCCTATATGCTCCGTAACCTCGAACAGACCCAAATATCTCGGACTCAACTTCTTGAGTCGCTGCACACGCGAAACGCCCTTGAACGGCTTGATCTTCAAGTAGACCATGTCGCCCACTGCAAACTCCACATTTCTATGCCGTGCGTTAAAATACTTCGCTTGCCGATCCTGGGCAACCTTCATGCACTCCTGAATCGTCCGCACGATATCGCAAGCATCTTCCACCACTTGCTTTCCCAAAAGCTTAGTGTCTCCCGCCTCTGCCCAGGACATCGGCGTTCGACACCTCATTCCATACAATGCTTTGTATGGCGCCATCTTGATACTCGCATGGAAGCTATTATTATAAGCGAACTCCACAATGAAAAGGTGGTCTTCCCAACTTCTACCAAAGTCAAGAGCACACATCCTCAACATATCCTCCAAAGTACGGTTCGTTCGCTCCGTCTAACCATCGGTCTGCGGATGGAACGCGGTACTAAACTTGAGTTTGGTGCCTAAACTTTTCTGCACTAACCTCCAATCCTTCGACGTGAACCGCTCATTGCGATCACTAGCAATGCTCTTAGGAATCCCGTGCAACCGCACAATATTTCGAACATAAATATCCACGAGCTTCTCCACGCTATCACCCTTCTGATTCGGAATGAAGTGAGCCACCTTGGTCAGGCGATCCACTATCACCCAAATCGCATCGTTACCCTGCTGCGATCGAGGCAAACCATGCAAAAAATCCATGGAGATATCGTCGAATTTCCATTCGGGGATAGGAAGAGGCTTTAAGAACCCACCGGGCCTTTGACACTCAGCCTTCACTAAGACACAAGTCTAACACCGGCTTACATACTCAGCTACATTCCGCTTCATCCCAGGCCACCAAAAGGATTTCTTCATATCCGAGTACATCTTTGTACTACCTGGATGAATGGAGTACTTCGTAAAGTGAGCCTCAAACATCAACTCCTCGCGGAGCTTGCCAAAGCGCGGAACACAAACCCTTCCGCCTCTCTTCAAAATCCCACCGACCATCTCCAAAGCACTGCCTTCGCTTTGCTGAGCTTCCAACACCAACCGTAGGCACTCTTCGTCTGCACTAGTCGCCTCTCGGATTCGATCTGTTATATCACACTGCATTTCAATCCAGTTCAACCGAGCCACGCTAGACTCACCTCTAGCCACACAAGCAATGTCAAGAGACTCCAAGTCTCGCACCAAATGCTCGTCATGCGCCTCAATCCAATTACCTTGCCCGGAGTACTTCCTACTCAAGGCATCCGCCACCACGTTGGCTTTGTCTGGCGTATACTGAATCTACACGTCGTAGTCCCCAAGGAACTCGACCCACCTACGCTGCCGCATATTCAGATCCTTTTGGTCTAGGAGATACCTCAGACTTTTGTGATCCGTGAAGATCTCCACCTTTGCACCATAAACGTAATGCCGCCACAATTTTAACGCAAAGATTACCGCCGCCAACTCTAGATCATGGACGGGGTAATTCCTCTCATGAGTCTTTAACTGCCTTTACCCATAAGCTATCACATTGCCGTGCTGCACCAGCATGCAACCCAAACCGCAACCTGATGCGTCACTGAAAATCTGAAATCCTTCCGTCCCACTAGGAAGACTAAGGATCGGAGCAGACATCAACCTTTCCTTCAAATTCTCAAATGCACGGGCACACTCCGGCGTCCACACGAACTTTTGGTCCTTGTGAATAAGAGTGGTGAGGGGCAATGCCACCTGCGAGAAGTTCTCCACGAACCTTCTGTAATAACCGGCTAGTCCAAGGAAACTCCGGACTTTCGCCACGGTTCTCAAAACAAGCCAGTCTCTAATGGCTTCAATCTTAGCCGAATCTACCGCCACCCCATCTCCACTGATCATGTGACCCAAAAATGCCACCTTCTCGATCCAAAACTCGCACTTCGAGAACTTAGCATAAAGCTGGTTCTCCCTTAGAGTCTGCAATACTAGCCTCAAGTGAGACTCATGCTCCGCTTCCGATTTCGAATATACCAAAATATCATCTATGAACACCACCACAAATGAATCCAAAAACAGTCGAAAAACCCTGTTCATCAAATCCATGAACACAGATGGCGCATTCATCAGTCCGAACAGCATCACCGAAAACTCATAATGGCCATACCGAGTCCCAAACGCTGTCTTGGCAATGTCCTCTTCTCGAATATTCAAATGGTAGTACCCCGACTTCAAGTCCAACTTAGAGTACACCACCGACCCCACTAACTGGTCGAACAAATCATTGATTCGGGGAATCAGATATTTATTCTTGACGGTCAACTTATTTAGCTCACGGTAGTCAATGCACAACCACATACTTCCGTCCTTTTTCTTTACGAACAATACCTGTGTGCTCCACGGCGAAGAGCTGGGCCTAATGTACCCTTGCTCTAACAATTCTTGCAACTGAACCTTAAGCTCGGCCAGTTCCTTTAGTGCCATCCTAAATGGAGGACGCGACACCGGCCTTGCAACCGGTACCAACTCTCGAAAAATCGATTTCACGCTGAGGAGGTGCTCCCGGAAGCTCCTCGGGGAAAACATCCTCAAACTCTTCCACCACCGGAACATCTCTAATAGACAACCTTGTGGAGTGAGTCTCCAACAAGGCTATGAACGCCTTGCCTCCTTGGTTTACCACACGCCTCACTTGCATGGTGGAAATCAGGGAGCAAGCCACTCCGCTCAGGCCTTCAAACTTGACCTCTGCTCTACCCTTGCCTCTCAGGGTTACCACCTTCAACTGGCAGTCGATACTAGCTCGATGCTCTGCAAGCCAGTCCATCCCTAAGATAACGTCAAATTCGGCTAGTGGCAGAATCGCTGCTACCAACTCGAAATCACAATCGTAAAATTGCAACACAATGCGTCCTTTCCTCACGGTGGTCATGAAAGACCCATTCGGCATGCGCACGCTTAGCTCCACCTCTGCCTCGACGGACTCAGCGCCAATCCTCCGGATAAATCTTTCCACAAGAAAAGAGTGTGATGCTCCCGTGTCGAACAACACTCGAGATGGGTAGCCCGAAACTAGCACAAAACCTAACCACGTGCATAACAAACATAAAAGACCGCAAACTACATTACCGTAACAAACAAAAACTTAAACTTTTCATACATGTCACCACATCGGGTTGACGAATTACTTCCTGCTGCCCAAGATTATACGCTCTAGGCTGCACCGTAGGGAACCGCGAAGCACTCGACTCTGCCGCCTTCCCTTTCTCCCCAAAACTAGGGCCGGAACGCACTGATTGTTCCTGCCTCGTCTCTAGCTCAGCTCTGCCCTCGGTACAAAACCGACTTATGTGACCCACCTTGCCACACTTGAAACTAGTAAACGGACCTTTGGAGAGAAAATCTCCCGAAGGTGCGCCACTCCTCTCCCCAGGCCCACTAGGACGGGGCTTCTTCTTCCATCGGTTTCCCTAGGACTTCCACTGAGACTGAGACTGAGAAGGCTTTCCTTCTCCCTGCTTTGCCGCAAAACCCTTTCGCCGCTGGGTTCGCTCCAGGTCGCTTTCTAATGTGCGAGCGGCTTCGACCCACTCATTAAATCCTGCGTTCTTTAAGGCTATCAATGGCTGCCTTAAATTTTCTCTTAGACCTTGATAGAAGAGATTGTCCCTCTCTTCATCGTCTGCCATAGTCGTTCCCGCATAACGACCCAACCGAGTGAACTCCTGCAGATACTCGTCCACTGTTTTCTCATGCTGCACCAAATGCAAGAACTGCCGCTGCAGTGCTAGCCTCGTCGACGATGGAATATAATGCTTGAGGAAAGCATTCCTGAACTCCTCCATGGACGAAATGCGCCCAAGGAAATGGCGACCACTGAGATTCACCCACCACAACTTCGCATCGCCCTCTAACATGAAGCTCGCAAAGTGGGGCTGCCTCTCCGCTGGGGTCTCTGTTGCCTTCAAAAGTTCCTGGATCCTTGAAAGACAATCTTCGGCATCCGTTGGAGTGCCAAATCCCTTGAATGTCGAAGGATGGAAACTCAAGAAGTACTTCATAAATCGATCGCCCATCACAAAAGCTCTCTCCGCTAAAGGCTCTGCTTGCCTCACTCCAACCTCCGGTGTATCTGGTGTAGCCGCCGGAGTAACAGGAGTCGTAACTTGCACCACAGGCGTCGGAACCCGTGGCATCGTCGCAGCTTGAGCCGCTACCATGGCTTCCGCTAGCATGCGAAAGAAATCAGCCGGGGACATGCCCATATTCATGAGGCCCAGAGCAGTAACACTACTTCCCGAAGGCTCCTCTTGCCTTCTCTACATCCCCGCATCGTCGCCAAGATCCTAGCATAAGCAAGGAAATAAACTCATCAAGTTCTATTCGCAAGACTCGAATGTAGGGATACTCATGATCCTGCACAATACTCATATGTGGACAACCTCTTTACGCAATCCGAATACACTAGACCTCGCAAGAATACTCAACCTACCTCTGATACCAAATTGTAACACCTCCCCTGTAATGACTATATAATATAGGTCCGGCCGGGACCCCACAACATATAACTGCCACAGCTTCAGTATTAAAAGATGATATAACTACCCAACTCAAAACTCAGATAACACAGCGGAAACAAAACTAAGAAACACAGATATTGTCCACAACTACATAGGAGTAAAACCGGCCTTAAGGCCTTACAAAACCAGTGTTCAAGTCATCAAACATTCAACACACATAAGAAATCCCAACATGGGAAAAACTAGCTTCCCTAAGCTACCTCGGCATGCAAGCCGGAAATAACAAAATACAAGTACAGAAAGGCAGGGAAGCTAAGTAAGCACTTCATGAAGCTTTAGATCTTTTTGGCCTGCGAGCTGGTTCCGGCATGTGATCCTTGGCCTGCATCCAAATCACAAAGAGCGGTAAACGAGGGTCAGCTATGGCTGACCACAAACGGTGTAACAACAACCCTCCTCTCGGCCGTCCTAGCGGACCCCGGGGAACTACATCACCCTGCAAGTCAGCACTTCGTATGCACATGTATATAAAGAAAAGCAACATAAACAACAGGCATGAGTGTCACAACCATCATCCACGTTTCAATGTTGAGCAAGCAATAAAGGGGGCCTACAAATGCAATATGAATGCAACCCGGGTTTCACCCAAGGCACCCTAAAGCGTATGAATCTAACACATCATCATACATCCAAAACACAACCACGGGGACTCGACATTTCCCTCAAAGGGCATCGTAGCCCAAGGCCAAGAACTCACGATGTGACCCACCGCGCCTGGCCCACTATGCCATCGGGCTTGTCAGACAGCTCACATGTTCTTGCCGCCAACATTGCGCACCGCACAACCATGGGGTACTCAACACTTCCCCCAAAGGGCATCGTAGCCCAAGGCCAAGAGCTCACGCTGTGACCCACCGCGCCTGGCCCACCATGCCATCGGGCTTATCAGACAACTTACTTGCTCTTGCCGCCAACACCGAAGGGACTTGTCTTGCCGGGACACTCTCCACACATGAATTCCGGCATTCATGGGATAGCCAGCTGACCACAAAGACCAAATCACGCCTTCGCACACCACTAGGCATCATATGCCTCATAACACGCACATTATTTTCCCCGCCCGAAACCAACATTCGTTAACATACGAAACTATAAGGGCATCACGACGACGAATTCGTCGTATTCTGGTTTCTAGCAAAACCCCTAAAATGTGCGTCAATCAACATCACCGAATCAGACCAGCGGTCGCGAATCCGGCTTCAACCACAATGCCTAATCCACTAACGGAGCGGATTTCTAGTGCAAATCATGTCGGGGACGGACTCAATCAACCCGATGGTTCCTCTTAAACCAAGACGACCCGAATCCCTCTCACTCGACGAATCCGGTGCCAAAATGCAGAAAAATAGAGAGGAAAAAGGGATGCCATGCACGCATATTAAAGACCAGGAGGAGAAATGTCGTTACCTTTTGAGATTTCCTCCTAGCGATGGGAAACTTGCAAATGAATGGAGGAGAAGAAGCGCCTTGACGTCCCCTACGCGCTGCCGGTCTCGGATCGGCGAACGGAGCTCCGAAGCTCCAACAATGGCGGGATCTAGCTCTCTTCCTCCTCCAAACCCCCTCTCTCTCTCAAGCCCTCAAGAACAAAATGAAAAGGAATCCTGAATGGAAACCTTCTCAGACCTACTTAGGGTTCTCCCACAAACCCCTCACAGCCGTCCGATCAAGATCTAAACCAAACGGAGGCCTAGATTTAGCTATTTACAAAACTGGTTCCGTCAGCTACCGCGCGGCGGTAGTGCTAACGCGCTGCGCTAGCTCCGCGAACCCCCTTGCCGTCTCGGCGGCTCCCAGCGAAGATAACCTAACGCCAGTGGTAGGTCTACCGCCTCGCGCTAGCAGCAGACCTCGTTTTTCACTTTCTAGCCACCTTCTACCGCGCCGCGCTAGCACTACCGCGCCGCACTAGCACTACCGCGCCGCGCTAGTGGTTCGACGAAAATGCGCCCCATCGATGTCCGTCGAACCCTCCGCACTCTACTACCGCCGGCGGTAGTACCTACCTCCTGGCGTTAACTCGCAGAACAGCAAAAGAAATTGGGGTGTTACATTGAGCGTGATGCCACCGTTCCTTTACCGGGCGATAGGAAGAGGAAGCTTGTCATCAGATGTGGAGGCTCAGAGATGGTGTCTTCTCCACCTCCACCGAAGAGCCGTTCTGACGAGGCAGGTACCAGTGGAGTTACGCCCGATGTGACTCCTATTGACGTTGACGCTGAGATTACGGCTTCTCCTATGGCGGAAGCGCCTCCTCGGAGCGATCCTCCTCCTCCTCCACTAATGACGGCGAAGAGAGTATCATCTTCGTTACGCGCGATGACTTCAGCGGTTAGCCATATCTTTTTATTATTTACTTTTTATGTGTTTTCTTTTTCCAAGATTCTTATCTCGCTCTTCCTTTGCAGACTGATGTCATGAATAACGTCGCTCATACTTGGAATGATTGCTATGTTGGGCTGAAGAACGGATATTTCGTTCTTCAGGAGGAGCTACGTGTCGCGAAGAGTTCTTTAGAGGATTCCCAGAAGAAGAGGGAGCACGAGATATCACGTGGGCTCAAATTGGAGTCTGATCTTGCCCAGGCCCACTCCGAGATAGAGCGTCTGCAGAGGGAGCTTAGCGCAGAGAGAGTTGCTGCTGACGATGCTACTCGACTGGTCAAATATTTGCAGGGAGACATGTTTCGTCAAGATGGTGAGATGGGATTCCTGAGAGGCGAGGTAGAGAGGCTTTCCTCTCTTGAGCTGGATACCAAGGCTATTAAGGCCGAAGGAGTTGCTGAGTACAAGGATTCCCTGGAATTTGTGGAGGAGCGCTCTAGGATCTCTGAAGAGCTTCAAGCGGAGATCATGACCAAGGAGGTGGACCCCCTACTGGAAGATGAGTGCGAGATCTCTTTCAAGAGGGGGATCGGGAAGACCCTTCGCATGGTGGAAAGAAAGCTCGGGTGCAGCACGACCAGGCTTGGTGTTGGCGATCTTTCTGAGGACGATTGTTCTGATGTAGATATCGAAGGCTGATTGCACTGCTTTCATTTGTCTGTATGTTTTGCTTTCCATTGTTATGTGTCATATTTTGTCGTGTTCGTATTTGCATGTCTTGTGGTGGAGTTGTGCAACTCTTTACTTGGTCATATTGCTTGATAATTGTTCCTTTGTTCACCATCGATGTTTGCCTTTTGCTTTTCTCATTCTTGTGTTTGTCAAATTTTTGATTTCGGATAGCGGCGGTGAGCGTGCGCTAGGAGCTGGGTTGAAGGAGAACTGGCCCCGAGTGTAGGTGAAGGGCGGACGCTTCAAATCATGGACGACCGTGAGGGGGGGGGGGAGGCCTTGGCGGCGTCGTGATCTTACTACCAAGGTGAAGGGCGGACGCTTCGAACCGGGTAGCGCGAGATCACTGGGGAACTGGCCCCGAGTATCGGTGAAGGGCGGACGCTTCGAACCGTAGGCGACTGTGAGGGGGGCAGTGTAAGACCCCCCCCCCCCTCCCCAGACTGAACCGGGTTCCGGGAGGGGGGAATCTTACTGCCCAAAGAGGACCACCCAGCGCTTTCCGGGTGGCGACGTCCCACCCACTCAAGCACTGAGCGGTCTCTTTGTCAGGAACAAGAATCATTACATCACATCAGATCGTACAGCGGAAGCAGATAATATAAAGAAAACAAGCACACTGCTTATATTATACATTTAAATATGGCCGGAGCCTATCGTTTACGAAATATTGCCCGAAGGCTACATAGTCCAAAACAACAAGGAGCCCTAGGCTAATCTTTATTCTCTCGCACTCACGTCTCTGAAGATAGGAGGAGAGGCTGGGGTGTCCGATCGGGCCATCTCTAAGGCATGTATCTCATCCTGCGGGGTGGGGGCTTCGCGCTGTCCCGTTTCCTGTGATTGGTTATAAGAAGTAACTGTTAGTCACAGAGCTAAGTAGAACAATACATCCCCTCCCCGGATCCTTATCAGGGGGGGACGGCTAAAGGACAGAAATGAAATAGCCGAAGCAAGGAAGAGGGTTAGCCGCAGGTGAATATGTATATATATATATGTATATATATATAGATAGGGCCGCTTGCCCTAAAGCCCGTATTTGCGCCGTATAGCAACCACACAACACTATATCGCGCAGACACACACCCAGGTATTCAAACCCGTATGCACACAAAAGACCCTGTGTCGACACAGTTTAGACCGCTTTCGTTCAAGCAGCGGAGCTAACCCCGCGGGCCTCACCGATGTGGCCGTCGGTGACAGTGGACAGTCTTGCCACTTCTGAATATAGTCGTACCGTATCATTCAGGCCCTCCTGTACAACTTGGTGTACCAACTGGATGTGAGCGACATCCGGCGAGCCGATTTGTAGGCCGACCAGCGGAGGCAAAACTGCATGTTCGGAGGGTGATAACCCGCTGCGCACATCTCCCTGTCGCCATGAGTCGTCAACCCACCCGCACCGGTACGAATGGTCTGCGAGCGTGACCAACCCGCCACTTCCAATCAATCTTCACCCGCTATATATACAACAAACCCTTGGGCCACGTGGCAATTTTACTCGACCGGTCGCACGACCTTGGACCGGGAGGCTTAGCGGTATGAGGGCTCCTTGCTTGGGGCTAACCTGGGAGGAGAGACTCAACTCCGGGTTTTCCCCAACTAAGGCCTCACCGAAGGGAGGATAAGCACCGCATTTGTTGTCACGACAGCTCTGCACTAGCAAGTAAAATAGGCCGAAGCAGGGGCCGTAACATTAAACAGAAATGTAGGCCGAAAGCAGAGGCCATAACGATAAGCAGAAAGTAGGCCGAAAGCAAAGGCCATGTAATAAACAGAATAGTAGGCCGAAAGCAGAGGCCATAATGATAGGACCAGTGCAAGACTGGATTTAATTGAAAGTACAGAAAGTAAGTGCGGGGGACCGGTGCGAGACTGGATTTAATTGAAAGTACAGAAAATAAATGTGGGGGACCAGTGCGAGACTGTATTTAATTGAAAGTACAGGAAGTAAGTGCGGGGGACCAGTGCGAGACTGGATTTAATTGAAAGTATAGAAAATAAGTGCAGGGGGACCAGTGCGAGACTGGATTTAATTGAAAGTACAGAAAATAAGTGCGGGGGACCAGTGCGAGACTGGATTTAATTGAAAGTACAGAAAATAAGTGCGGGGGACCAGTGCGAGACTGGATTTAATTGAAAGTACAGAAAATAAGTGCGGGGGGACCAGTGCGAGACTGGATTTAATTGAAAGTACGGAAAGCAGTAAAATCATAAGAAGAAATGGTTAGTAGTCCAATCACTCCATAAGAGGAGGCTTCGATCGACGACTCCGTTCTTTTATTATCGTCGCGGCGGGGTTAAATTTCGGTGCCGCGCCGCGATGTCGTTCCGATTTTTGCGTTGCTTTTCCGAGCTTAGTCGATTCTTTAGATTGATACGCATGATTTTGATAAGCATCTTAAAATATGCGTCGAGGGTCGCCGATTTATTTCGATGAATATCGCTCTTTTCCAGGTGTCTATTTTTGCTTGTAAAAGCTTTTAAGGGATCAAATCAAAAGGTCACATCTCCCAACTTTGATAGTATTTGCAAAATACCTATACTTAGAGCCCCTAATTTTTGGGGAATTTTAGAAACTCATTTGGGCATTTTATTTCCTAAAATAAACTTTATAATGGGTTTTAAAAATAGAAAAACTCCTCCCAAAAATCCAAAAAATACAGGAGGTGCCCCTATGAGTGGGGCACAATTTTCATTTAGGAAATTTCTTTTGAAAAGGCCCCAATTTTCCTCAGAAAAATGGGGAAGGGAACCAGGGGGGTGGGGTGCGGTTAGAGGCAGGGAAGAGGCGCAGGGGTTTTGCACCCTGCGCCCTCCCGCGGCCCCCACAACGGATTTGTGGCAGATCCGCTGCGGGGGGCGCACAAATGGAGGTGGGGGGTGGCGGGAAACTAGGAAATGGGGGCCGCTCGATCTCCTGGGGGAGATCGTGCGGCCCCCGCTCGCGCACGTTTGGTAGCAGCTGCCGCCGCCGGGCAGCGGCCAGCTGGGGCCGGCGCCGCCCCAGGTTGGTGCGCCGGGGGCCGGCGACCACTCCGGTGGTGGTCCGGCGGGCTGGCGCCGCCGACCACCGCCGGGGTTAGTGCCGAGAGCGGCACGGGGGCGGTGGCGTCCTGCATGCAGTGTGCACGCTAGCCGCCGCCGCCTCTGCCAGGGGGGTGCGGGGAGTGCCCCCGGTCGGTGCGCCGGGGGCCGGCGACTCTTCCGGGGGTGGTCCGGCGGCCTGGCGCCGCCGGCCACCGCCGGGGGAGGTGATACAGAGGGCGGGAGGCGGGGGCGTGGCCTGCATGGGCCATGCAGGCCCGCTGCGCCCCCGCCCCCCCTGCCGAGGGGCCACTGGTGCCGCCCCCGGTCGGAGCGCCGGGGGTCGGCGCTTACTCCGGCGGTGGCCCGGCAGCCTGGAGACGCCGGTCGCCGCCGGGGGAGGGGGTTATCCTACTACAGGAAGTGCGGGGAGGAGGGGGAGGCCACGGGCGCTGCCGACTGTGCCCGCTGGCGGCCCGGCCGCCTCCCCTGTGCCGGCGCCGAGGTCCTTGAGGGGGACCCCCTCCCCCCCCAGCGCCACCGCCGGCGCTGGGGGAGAGGGTTTCCTCGGCCGCCTCCTCCCCGAACCTTGCAAGGCTCGGGGCGGCGGCCGGCGGCGCTCCGGCGACAGGGGGAGGGGGGGTCTTCCTCCGGGAGGTGGGAAGGAGGAGGGGAGGTGTTTCTACCTGGTGAGGGGCTCGGGTGGAGGGGCGGCCGGCCATGAGGGAGGAGGTGGTGGCGGAGGCTTGCTCCGGCAAGGGGGAGGAGGGGGTGGCTGGCTGGGGGGGCTGCCGGCAGAGGAGAGCTGAGAGAGAGAGAGAGGTGGTGTGGGGGGGGGGGGATTGGAGAGGGGCTGCCCCTCCTTTTATAGGAAGGAGGGGAGCTCTCCCCCCCCCCCCCCTCTCCCTCCCTTCCATGTGTATGAAGGGAGGGTGAGTGGGGGGAGATATTTTCTCCCCCCCCCTTCCTTTCTCTCTCTTGCCCCTTGCCCCAATAGGGGCAGCCTCCCCCCCTTGGGGGGGGGGGGGGGGGGTTTCTCTCTCCCCCCTTTTCTTTAGCAATTTCGAGTTCGGGGGGGGGGGGGGGGGGGGGGGGGTTGACTAAGTCAACTTAGGGCGGGGTCCTCCTTGGCTCCCGGGGCACGATAAGAGTTGCCGGGGCCGATGCCGGGTTCGTGTGCTTTATATCTCGTGCGTTGCACTGAGGCGATCTGCATAGGACTAAAATGGCATACTCTCCATACGACCTCGTATCGAGATGCAACGAGTTCCGTTGTGCTTGTATTGGTCATACGATCCTAACGGAACTGACAGAAGTCAATTCGTGGTTCGTACGGCCATTATTCACAATAATGGGGTGGTGGCGCGCTACGATACCTAAAATGGTCATTTTCTCCAAATGACCTCGGATCGAAGTGCAACGAATTCCGTTGCGCTCGTATTGTCCATACGAGTTCAACGGAACTGACGGAAGTCAATTCGGGGTTCGTACGGTCACTATTCATAATAATGAGGTAGTGGCGCGCTACAATACCCGAAATGGTCGTTTTCTCCAAACGATCTCGGATCGAAGTGCAACGAATTCCGTTGCGCTCGTATTGTCCATACGAGTTCAACGGAACTGACGGAAGTCAATTCGGGGTTCGTACGGTCACTTTTCATAATAATGAGGTAGTGGCGCGCTACGATACCCGAAATGGTCGTTTTCTCCAAACGACCACGGATCGAAGTGCAACGAATTCCGTTGCGCTCGTATTGTCCATACGAGTTCAACGGAACTGACGGAAGTCAATTCGGGGTTCGTACGGTCACTATTCACAATAATGAGGTAGTGGCGCGCTACGATACCCGAAATGGTCGTTTTCTACTGCTCGGGCCTACTTTTATTGGGCTCACTAGGGTCTAGTGGCCCAATAAAAGTCGGGATGTTACAATCCAATAAAAATAAAGAGATTTTCGTCCCCGAAAATTGGCTAAAGTAGGGGTTTAAAGGATGACATACCTGGGGAAACAGTACCGGGTATCTCTCCCGGACGAGGGCTTCTGGTTCCCAGGTGAACTCTTCGCGTCCTCCGTTTGACCATAAGATCTTGACCATTGTGACGGTTTTGTTCCGCAGCTCTTTGATCTTGGAGTCCATTATCTTCACAGGTTCGAGTCGGACAGATCGGTCGGATTGTACTGATGTCGCTGGTGTGGGAAGGTGCTGCTCGGGTTGGCGAAGTACGCGTCTCAGCGAAGAGACGTGAAACACGTCGTGGAGGTTTCCTAGTTCAGCTGGCAGGGCTAATCTATAGGCCACCGGGCCAACTCTTTCGATGACTGGATACGGGCCTAGATAGCGGGGGTCCAGCTTTTTCTGCCTCTTGATTCGTGATATCCCATGCATAGGCTTAATCTTCAAGAAAACCATATCTCCCACTTGGAATTCCACTTCCCGATGACGTGCGTCGTAATACTTGGCCTGCCGGCTCTGCGCTTCCAGCATGCGTTCCCGGATTAATCTTATCGCGGCGGTGGTATCGTCGATGTAGGTGACTCCCAAGGCTTCGGGGTCCTCATCCTGTGCCCAAGATAGCGGGGTTCGACAGCGTCTTCCGTAGAGGGCTTCGTAAGGTGCCACCTTGATGCTTGCCTGGAAGCTGTTGTTATATGAAATCTCTACCAGAGGTAGTAACTGCTCCCATGGCTCGTTGTGTTCCACTATGCATAATCGGAGAAGATCTTCCATCGTCCGATTCGTTCTTTCCGTCTGCCCATCGGTCTGGGGGTGGAAGGCGGTGCTAAAAGCTAATCTGGTTCCTAGATAAGCTTGCACTCTTCTCCATTCCTTCGATGTAAAGCGCCTGTCGCGGTCCGAGACGATTGATTTGGGTATTCCGTGAAATCGGACTACCTGCTCGATAAATAGTCGGGCTAGAATGTCGACACCGTCACCTTGCCGGTTCGGGATGAATCGGGCTACCTTGGTGAGGCGGTCCACTACTACCCATATGGAGTCGTTACCTGCACGGGATCGGGGTAAGCCATGGACAAAATCCATGGAAATATCCTCAAACTTCCATTCCGGGATGGGCAGGGGTTGTAGTAGGCCTCCTGGGCTTCGACATTCTGCCTTGACCATTTGACAGGTCTGGCAGTGCGCAACATAGTTGGTGACATCCCTCTTCATTCCTGGCCAGTACAAGGTCCTTCGCAGGTCCGTATACATTTTTACTACTCCTGGGTGTATCGAGTACCTGGTCTGGTGCGCTTCGCGGAGGATTTCTTCCCGAATTCCTTCTGTTGCGGGGATGAATATGCGGTGTCTGAACTGCAGGATGCCATCGTACAAATTGTAATCCTCCTGCGCACCATGTTGCAGGGCTTGAATGATCGGGGCTGCTTCTACGTCAATCTTCTGAGCTTCTCTTATCCTATTCCGGATGTCGCACTGTATTTCCATCCAGTAGAGCTGGGCCTGGTATTCCATCGGATTTCTGCGAGCGATGAGGATAATATCCATTTCCGCCAATGATTTGACTAACTCCTCTGGCACCATTTCTAACCAACTCCCGGTCCTCGGAGGCTGCCGACTCAAGGCGTCTGCAACCTTATTAGCCTTGCCGGGGTGGTACTGGAGGGCTAAGTCATAATCACAGAGAAATTCTAACCACCGGCGTTGCCGGAGGTTCAGCTCTTTCTGGGTGAAGACGTATTTGAGGCTTTTATGATCGGAGAAGATTTCGCATCGTACCCCGTAGAGGTAGTGTCTCCAGACTTTTAATGCGAAAACTACCGCCCCCAGCTCCAGATCGTGGGTGGCGTAGTTTAGTTCATGCGGCTTGAGCTGACGTGAGGCGTAGGCAATCACCTTGCCATGTTGCATAAGCACGGCCCCCAGTCCTTTCAGAGAGGCATCAGCATAGATTTGGAAACCCTCGGTACCGGAGGGGAGGGTTAGGATTGGGGCCGATATCAGCCGGTTCTTCAGTTCGATGAATACCGCCTCGCATTCGGGAGACCATTGGAAGGTCACATCCTTCTTGGTGAGAGAGGTAAGTGGTAACGCGATTTTGGAGAAACCTTCGACGAACTTACGGTAGTAGCCGGCGAGGCCAAGGAAACTTCGGATGTCTGCTGCTGTCTTAAGTGGCGGCCAATCTCGTACCGCTTGCACCTTGGCTTGATCCACTGCTACTCCGTTCTTGTTGATGGTGTGTCCCAGAAAGCCGACTTCTTCCATCCAGAACTCGCATTTGCTAAACTTGGCGAAGAGCGAGTGCTCTCTTAGCTTAAGTAGTACCATTTGGAGGTGCCTGGAGTGATCGGTTTTGTTCTTTGAGTAGATGAGAATATCATCTATGAAGACTATTACGAAATGGTCCAGGAAGGGTTTGAATACCGTATTCATCAAAGCCATGAAGGCGGACGGGGCATTGGTTAACCCAAATGGCATCACCATGAACTCGTATAGTCCGTAGCAAGAGTTGAAGGCGGTCTTGGGAATGTCCTCTTCTCGCACTCTAAGTTGATAGTAGCCGGACCTTAAGTCCATCTTGGAAAAGACGGACGCGCCTTGCAGTTGATCGAACAGTTCATCTATCCGGGGTAGGGGATAGGTATTCCGGATAGTGAGTTTATTCAAACCTCTGTAGTCGATGCAGAGACGCAGCGATCCATCCTTCTTTTTAACGAACAGTACTGGGGCTCCCCAGGGAGAGGTACTAGGACGTATGAATCCTGCGTCGACTAACTCTTGTAGCTGAATCTTGAGCTCGGCCAGTTCCCTCGGGGCCATCCGGTACGGTGCTCGGGACACTGGTCGGGCTCCTTGAGTAAGTTCGATTTGGAAGTCCACTTCCCGTTGCGGGGGCAACCCGGGGAGTGACTCTGGGAAGATATCTGGGAAGTCCCTGATCACAGGTACTTTAGCGAGTACTTGCGTCGTGTTCTCCATCTCAAAGTAGATTAGGTATATCTCGTCCTTCCGTCGAACTGCCTTGACGGTTTGTGCAGATGTTAAGATAATGCGGGTGACGGAGGGTATACCTGCTAGCGTGATAAATTGTCCATTTGGATTCTTGAGGCGGATTTCTCGAGTCGAACAATTGATTTGGGCGCTGTGCTCGGCCAACCAATCCATCCCCAGAATGATGTCGAATCCGGTTATTGCTAAGATGGTGGCGTTGACTTCGAACTCTATGCCTCCCAGCATTGCTTGGAAGGAACATTTCTCGGTGGAAGTCATGTCTGACCCATCCGGGAGTCGTATTCGGATCGACATCCCGGATGATCTCACTGTGTTCCCTTTGTCAGCGATGAAGTTTTGTGCAACGAAAGAGTGTGTGGCGCCGGTATCGAACAGTGTTTTAGCGGGATGACCTTCTACCAAAAGTAGACCTGATAATATATATACTATGATCATAAGCTTTTCACAAATATACAGGAGTAGGGATGACATATACAAAAGTCCCAATATATAAAGCTACAACATCTCCTAGGATATCATACTATCGGAAGTAGATACCTATCACTACGTCAGGAGCAGGACCGTGCTGGAGATCCAACGCGTATGCCTCGAGCGGTGCTGCTCTGCCCTGCCTAGCCGGCTCCCTCCTGCCTGCGGGACGTCCTTTGCGTCCACCTCGTCCTCTCTCTGCCGCTCTCTGTACTGCTCCTAAACCGGGTCTCCCGGTAGCCTGTGGGCAGAAGGATCGTATATGCCCAGGCTGCTGGCATAGGTAGCAGTTCCCTGCGAAGGGAACATCTCGTCGTGCGGCTAGGACGACCTGAGGTGCTGGGGCTGGGGGTGCTGGTCGGGGCTAGGGTGCTGGTCGGGGCTGGGGTGCCTGTCTATATGGCTGGTGACGCTGACGCTGTCTCCCGTCTCGGCCCTGCCTGCGAGGACCTACCCCTCTCTCTCGGCCCTGAGTCTGGGGAACACCTACGTGTCCCCTCTGTTGCTGGGCTACCATCCGCTGGTCCATCTCTAGAGCGGTGGCATGTGAGGCGATCGTGTGGAAGGATGCCTGGGAAATCATGATCAGGGCCTGACGGAGGTCGTCTCGTAATCCCCGGTAAAATATGGCCGCCCTGTCCCTATCCGTACCTGCTAAGGTCCCGGCGAAGCGGGCCAGGTAGATAAACTCTCTCTGGTAGTCTGGAACCGTCCTATCTCCCTGCCTGATCTGTAGGAACCGCTCCTGGAGTGCCATCCGGTCTGCATCCGAAATGAAATGCTCTAAGAAGGCCTCTGAGAACTCCCCCCAGAGAATGGTGCTGAGGGGTCGCCCTCTAAAAGTGGAGCGGCTAGCTGCCCTCCACCAGTCCCGGGCATAGCCATCCAACATGGTCACCACTAGGGACACTGCGGCTACTGCTGGGCACATCATCCCTACAAGAAGCTCCTCTACCCTCTCCACCCACTCCTCAGCCTGGATGGCTGACTCTGTACCCCGAAAGGTGGGGGGCCTTAGCCCTCGGAATGTCGTCAGCAGATTGGTGGGTACGGTGGCCTGCTGGGGTGGCCGTAAGGTGGCTGTCTGGAAGGCGGCCAACAGGGCTACCAGGGTCTGCCCGAGCTCTGTCTCTCCGAACGGAACTGTGGCTGGAGCGGTCTGAGCTGGTGGTGGAGTGGTAGGGTGGTACTGGTCTCGAGAGGAGGACCTTCCGTTACTTGACTCCGGTATCTGGAGAAGAAACAAACGGGTGTCAGAACTTGCAAAAATAAGGGAATTTTGCAGGACAGAAAGAAAAGGAAGCGGAAAGCGTGTGGGTGTACTATCGTGCAGTCTCGAGTCCTTAACCTTAAACCTAAAGGGTCTACCAGGCTTCCGCTGCGTGGTTCGTCCCGAACCAAGAAACGAAACCGGGGAAGGGAGGATCGAAAGACTGCCCCATGTGGTCGGATCGTGGTAGCTCTGATCCATTTGTAAGACCCCCCCCCCCCCTCCCCAGACTGAACCGGGTTCCGGGAGGGGGGAATCTTACTGCCCAAAGAGGACCACCCAGCGCTTTCCGGGTGGCGACGTCCCACCCACTCAAGCACTGAGCGGTCTCTTTGTCAGGCACAAGAATCATTACATCACATCAGATCCCACAGCAGAAGCAGATAATATAAAGAAAACAAGCACACTGCTTATATTATACATTTAAATATGGTCGGAGCCTATCGTTTACGAAATATTGCCCGAAGGCTACATAGTCCAAAACAACAAGGAGCCCTAGGCTAGTCTTTAGTCTCTCGCACTCACGTCTCTGAAGATAGGAGGAGAGGCTGGGTGTCCGATCGGGCCATCTCTAAGGCACGTATCTCATCCTGCGGGGTGGGGGCTTTGCGCTGTCCCGTTTCCTGTGATTGGTTATAAGAAGTAACCGTTAGTCACAGAGCTAAGTAGAACAATACATCCCCTCCCCAGATCCTTATCCGGGGGGGGGGGGGGGGGGGGGGGGACGGCTAAAGGACAGAAATGAAATAGCCGAAGCAAGGAAGAGGGTTAGCCGCAGGTGAATATGTATATATATATATATGTATATATATATATATATAGATAGGGCCGCTTGCCCTAAAGCCCGTATTTGCGCCATATAGCAACCACACATCACTATATCGCGCAGACACACACCCAGGTATTCAAACCCGTATGCACACAAAAGACCCTGTGTCGACACAGTTTAGACCGCTTTCGTTCAAGCAGGGGAGCTAACCCCGCGGGCCTCACCGATGTGGCCGTCGGTGATAGTGGCCAGTCTTGCCACTTCTGAATGTAGTCGTACCGTATCATTCAGGCCCTCCTGTACAACTTGGTGTACCAACTGGATGTGAGCGACATCCGGCGAGCCGATTTGTAGGCCGACCAGCGGAGGCAAAACTGCATGTTCGGAGGGTGATAACCCGCTGCGCACATCTCCCTGTCGCCATGAGTCGTCAACCCACCCGCACTGGTCCGAACGGTCTGCGAGCGTGACCAACCCGCCACTTCCAATCAATCTTCACCCGCTATATATACAACAAACCCTTGGGCCACGTGGCAATTCTACTCGACCGGTCGCACGACCTTGGACCGGGAGGCTTAGCGGTATGAGGGCTCCTTGCTTAGGGCTAACCTGGGAGGAGAGACTCAACTCCGGGTTTTCCCCAACTAAGGCCTCGCCGAAGGGAGGATAAGCACCGCATTTGTTGCCACGGCAGCTCTGCACTAGCAAGTAAAATAAGCCGAAGCAGGGGCCGTAACATTAAACAGAAATGTAGGCCGAAAGCAGAGGCCATAACGATAAGCAGAAAGTAGGCCGAAAGCAAAGGCCATGTAATAAACAGAATAGTAGGCCGAAAGCAGAGGCCATAATGATATGACCAGTGCAAGACTGAATTTAATTGAAAGTACAGAAAGTAAGTGCGGGGGACCAGTGCGAGACTGGATTTAATTGAAAGTATAGAAAATAAGTGCGGGGGACCAGTGCGAGACTGGATTTAATTGAAAGTACAGGAAGTAAGTGCGGGGGACCAGTGCGAGACTGGATTTAATTGAAAGTACAGAAAATAAGTGCGGGGGGACCACTGCGAGACTGGATTTAATTGAAAGTACAGAAAATATGTGCGGGGGACCAGTGCGAGACTGGATTTAATTGAAAGTACAGAAAATAAGTGTGGGGGACCAGTGCGAGACTGGATTTAATTGAAAGTACAGAAAATAAGTGCGGGGGGACCAGTGCGAGACTGGATTTAATTGAAAGTACGGAAAGCAGTAAAAGCATAAGAAGAAATGGTTAGTAGTCCAATCACTCCATAAGAGGAGGCTTCGATCGACGACTCCGTTCTTTTATTATCGTCGCGGCGGGGTTAAATTTCGGTGCCACGCCACGATGTTGTTCCGATTTTTGCGTTGCTTTTCCGAGCTTAGTCGATTCTTTAGATTGATACGCATGATTTTGATAAGCATCTTCAAATATGCGTCGAGGGTCGCCGATTTATTTCGATGAATATCGCTCTTTTCCGGGCGTCTATTTTTGCTTGTAAAAGCTATTAAGGGATCAAATCAAAAGGTCACATCTCCCAACTTTGATAGTATTTGCAAAATACCTATACTTAGAGCCCCTAATTTTTGGGGAATTTTAGAAACTCATTTGGGCATTTTATTTCCTAAAATAAACTTTATAATGGGTTTTAGAAATAGTAAAACCCCTCCCAAAAATCCCAAAAAAATACAGGAGGTGCCCCTAAGAGTGGGGCACAATTTTCATTTAGGAAATTTCTTATGAAAAGGCCCCATTTTTCCTCAGAAAAATGGGGAAGGGAACCAGGGGGTGGGGTGCGGTTAGAGGCAGGGAAGAGGCGCAGGGGTTTTGCACCCTGCGCCCTCCCGCGGCCCCCACATCGGATTTGTGGCAGATCCGCTGCGGGGGGCGCACAAATGGTGGTGGGGGCGGGAAACTAGGAAATGGGGATCGTGCGGCCCCCGCTCGCGCACGGTTGGTAGTCGCTGCCGCCGCCCCCGGTTGGTGCGCCGGGGGCCGGCGACCACTCCGGTGGTGGTCCGGCGGGCTGGTGCCGCCGGCCACCGCCGGGGTTAGTGTCGAGAGCGGCACGGGGGCGGTGGCGGCCTGCATGCAGTGTGCACGCTAGCCGCCGCCGCCTCTGCCAGGGGGGTGCGGGGAGTGCCCCCGGTCGGTGCGTCGGGGGCCGGCGACTCTTCCGAGGGTGGTCCGGCGGCCTGGCGCCGCCGGCCACCGCCGGGGGAGGTGATACAGAGAGCGGGAGGCGGGGGCGTGGCCTGCATGGGACATGCAGGCCTGCTGCGCCGCCGCCCCCCCCCCCCCCCCCCCCCCCCCCGCCGAGGGGCCACTGGTGCCGCCCCCGGTCGGAGCGCCGGGGGTCGGCGCTTACTCCGGCGGTGGCCCGGCAGCCTGGAGACGCCGGCTGCTGCAGGGGGAGGGGGTTATCCTCCTACAGGAAGTGCGGGGAGGAGGGGGAGGCCATGGGCGCCGCCGGCAGCCCGGCCGCCTCCCCTGTGCCGGCGCCGAGGTCCTTGAGGGGGACCCCCTCCCCCCCAGCGCCACCGCCGGCGCTGGGGGAGAGGGTTTCCTCGGCCGCCTCCTCCCCGAACCTTGCAAGGCTCGGGGCGGCGGCCGGCGGCGCTCCGGCGACAGGGGGAGGGGGGGGGGGGTCTTCCTCCGGGAGGTGGGAAGGAGGAGGGGAGGCGGTTCTACCTGGTGAGGGGCTCGGGTGGAGGGGCGGCTGGCTATGAGGGAGGAGGTGGTGGCGGCGGCTTGCTCCGGCAAGGGGGAGGAGGGGGTGGCTGGCTGGGGGGGTTGCCGACAGAGGAGAGCTGAGAGAGAGAGAGAGGTGGTGTGGGGGGGGGGGGATTGGAGAGGGGCTGCCCCTCCTTTTATAGGAAGGAGGGGAGCTCTCTCCCCCCCCCCCCCCCCCCCCTCTCCCTCCCTTCCATGTGTATGAAGGGAGGGTGAGTGGGGGGAGATATTTTCTCCCCCCCCCCCCTTCCTTTCTCTCTCTTGCCCCTTGCCCCAATAGGGGCAGCCTCCCCCCCTTGGGGGGGGGGGGGGGGTTCTCTCTCCCCCCTTTTCTTTAGCAATTTCGAGTTCGGGGGGGGGGGGGGGGGGGGGGGGGTTTGACTAAGTCAACTTAGGGCGGGGTCCTCCTTGGCTCCCGGGGCACGATAAGAGTTGCCGGGGCCGATGCCGGGTTCGTGTGCTTTATATCTCGTGCGTTGCACTGAGGCGATCTGCATAGGACTAAAATGGCATACTCTCCATACGACCTCGTATCGAGACGCAACGAGTTCCGTTGTGCTTGTATTGGTCATACGATCCTAACGGAACTGACAGAAGTCAATTCGGGGTTCGTACGGCCATTATTCACAATAATGGGGTGGTGGCGCGCAACGATACCTAAAATGGTCATTTTCTCCAAATGACCTCGGATCGAAGTGCAACGAATTCCGTTGCGCTCGTATTGTCCATACGAGTTCAACGGAACTGACGGAAGTCAATTCGGGGTTCGTACGGTCACTGTTCATAATAATGAGGTAGTGGCGCGCTACGATACCCGAAATGGTCGTTTCCTCCAAACGATCTCGGATCGAAGTGCAACGAATTCCGTTGCGCTCGTATTGTCCATACGAGTTCAACGAAACTGACGGAAGTCAATTCGGGGTTCGTACGGTCACTATTCATAATAATGAGGTAGTGGCGCGCTACGATACCCGAAATGGTCGTTTTCTCCAAACGACCTCGGATCGAAGTGCAACGAATTCCGTTGCGCTCGTATTGTCCATACGAGTTCAACGGAACTGACGGAAGTCAATTCTGGGTTCGTACGGTCACTATTCATAATAATGAGGTAGTGGCGCGCTACGATACCCGAAATGGTCGTTTTCTACTGCTCGGGCCTACTTTTATTGGGCTCACTAGGGTCTAGTGGCCCAATAAAAGTCGGGAAGTTACAGGCAGGCCCTGGCGGCGCCGTGATCTTACTAGCGGGGTGAAGGGCGGACGCTTCGAACCGGGTAGCGCGAGATCACTGGGGAACTGGCCCCGAGTATCGGTGAAGGGCGGACGCTTCGAACCGTGGGTGACCGTGAGGGGGCGGGCCCTGGCGGCACCTTGATCTTACTACCAGGGTGAAGGGCGGACGCTTTGAACCGGGTAGCGCGAGATCACCGGGGAACTGGCCCCGAGTATCGGCGAAGGGAGGACGCTTCGAACCGTGGGCGACCGTGAGGGGGGTAGGCCCTGGCGGCGCCATCATCTTACTACCGGGGTGAAGGGAGGACGCTTCGAACCGGGTAGTGTGAGATCACTGGGGAGCTGGACCCGAGTAGCGATGAGTAATTGTAGAAGGACACATTGCACGAGTTGAGGCTCGCGACTTTTTCATACTATAATAGAGGGAAAGTTTGCGCGAGCCGAGGCTCGCGGCTTTTTCATAAAAAATTGCAGAAAGATAGTTTACGTGAGTCTAGGCTCACGGCTTTTACACAATGTAAAAATTGCAGAAAGATAGTTGCGTGAGTCGAGGCTCGCGACTTTTACACAATGTAAAAATTGCAGAAAGATAGTTTGCGTGAGTCTAGGCTCACGGATTTTACACAATGTAAAAATTGCAGAAAGATAGTTTGCGTGAGTCGAGGCTCACCTCTTTTACACAATATAAAAATTGCAGAAAGATAGTTTGTGTGAGTCGAGGCTCACGACTTTTACACAGCGGGGTAAAAAGGTTACTGAAAGAAGCTGCGCAGGTTATGCGCATTCCAAGTGCGTGGGAGGGTCTTTCCTTCCGTTATTCTGAGTTTGAATGTTCCAGGCTTTACTGTTGCGGTGACCACATAAGGTCTTTCCCAGGCTGGTGAGAGTTTGTCATTCTGCGGACCCTTCCCGGCTGCTTCAATGTTGCATAGGATGAGATCTCCGACGTTGATTGGCCTGTGTTTCACCCTTCTGTCATAGAGCCGGGCTACGCGCCTTTGGTAGGTAGTGACGCATTGGGAGGCATTGTCTCGAGTTTCGGAGATTAAGTCGAGGTTTTCACGAAGCAGTACGTCGTTCTTGCTGGGATTGAAAGTCAGCACCCGGATGCTGGGTACTCCGATGTCAACGGGGATGACAGCTTCAGTCCCGTAACAGAGGTTATATGGCATCTCTCGCGTTGGAGTCCTATCTGTCGTGCGGTAGGCCCATAGTACATTCGGGAGCGCATCCACCCATTGCCCCCAGCTTCTTCGAGGCGCATTTTCAACCCTTTGAGGATAGTGCGGTTGGTGCCCTCCACCTGCCCATTTGTTTGTGGATGTGCTACGACGGTATGGCGGAGATTGATCTTCAGGTCTTCGCACATCTTGGTGAACGATTTCCCGGTAAACTGGGTGTCGTTTTCGGCGATGATTGTGGCTGGGATACCGAAGCGGCAGATAATGTTCCTCCAGACGAACTATTTGGCATTCTCCTCTGTGATCTTGGTCAGGGACTCGGCTTCCACCCACTTGGTGAAGTAATCAATGGCTAGAATGATGAATTTTCTCTGTTCGGATGCCAGAAGTAGGGGACCGAGGAGATCAATTCCCCACTGTGCGAAGGGCCATGCACTCTGAAGCGTGGTGAGCGCGACCGGGGGATGGTGAGGTACGTTTGCGTGAAGCTGACAACTCTTGCATTTCTGGACAAGCTCAGTTGCGTCTTTTTTCATCGTTGGCCAATAGAAGCCTTGGCGCAAGATCTTTTGGGCTAGCGCTTTTCCGTCTAGATGCTCTCCACAGACTCCTCCATGCACCTCTCTTAGGGCGTAGTCCGCTTCACCTGCCAGTAAACACTTTAGATAGGGCCCTGAGAACGCCCGCTTGTAGATCTACCCATCTATGATAGCGAATGATAGCGAACGATGCCGCTCACATTCGTAATTTGCGTGCTTCTAGGCGGTCCTCGGGAAGGTACCCATGCTCGAGGTAGGCCCGCAGGGGGTTCATCCAAGATGACTCGTCTTCATTAATGGCTGTAATTTCCCATGGCCCTGGAATACTCGGGGCCACGATTTCTTCCACTCGGCGTCTTCGTGATTGAAAGCTGGTGGGTGAAGTTGCCAACTTAGAGAGCGCGTCCGCTCTAGAATTTTGTTCCCGTGGGATGTGCAGAATTGGTACGGCGGTATCTTCTAAAGGAGCGATTTCACGAATGTGAGGTACTGCGCCATTTGGTCATTCTTGGCCTCGTAATCTCCCTCAACTTGCGAGACCACAAGTTGGGAGTCTGTATGATTTGTCAGTCTCTCAGATTTGCAATCTGTTGGAGTTACCATTGTGATCTAGAAGTGGTCAAACATGTAGTCTCACTGCCAACGTGATATGAGCCTGCAGGGTCGCACATAAGAGCCTGTGGAGAAGTTGGAAGATTGACTGTGTTGGTAAAGGTTACCAATCACCATACAGAATGGGGTCCGGCAATTGTTGCTGTCACAATTCATCGAATATGATTCGTCGGAATTCGTCGAATATGATTCGTGGAGACTCGACGAATGCTGATACCCGACGAATTGTTCCAGAAACCCTAAACCCGGCAAATGTTGATGTCCGCATTCGTCGAATATGATTCGTCGGAATTCGTCGAATATGATTCGTCGGAATTCGTCGAATATGATTCGTGGAAACTCGACGAATGCTGATACCCGACGAATTGTTCCAGAAACCCCAATTTTCTGTGGTCTGCGGACAGCGATTCTTTTAGGTCTTTTTATGCTTCGGGTATAAATAGAACTTGTTTTAAGGGTTAAATAGACTGTTACGCCAACAGGAAGTTTAGCCGACGGAAGTGTTCCGCCTCCCGAACCCTAGTCAACGGAAGAAGTTCCGCTTCGCTCGCCTACGCAGATCGCATCGCCGGCGATCGTCGCCGTGATTGTTCTTCCTAGAGCGAACCTAGCAGTTCGTGGAAGTGCAAGGTGCAGTCGTATTTCTCCCGGCTTGTGTGGACTGCTGCAGAGACGTAGACATCATTCTATGTAAGGACTCTCGCACAGCCGACGACAGGACTCTTCTTCTTGGAGCATCTAGGTTGGATTTGATCCAACTCCACTAAGGTAATTTATGCCTAGTATTTTGATTACTTCTTGATTCATTTTCATGGCCCGATCCGAAACTCTTTTGGGTTGTTCTCTTTATTTCCGCTGCGCCTACATATGATGTATGGTTGTAGAAAACCCAACACAATCGATGGCGAGCCGGAGGCTGGCGATCAGAGCCTCGTACTCCGCGATATTTTTGGTTGCTGTGAACTTCAATCTGAGGCCATACTCCAAGGTAATCTCATCAGGGCTTATGAGAAGTAATCCTGCTCCGGCTCCCTCATCCCCTGAAGCACCATCGACGGACAGAGTCTAACGGGGGGGGCTGATATCGTTGACGGGAGTCGTGTCTGGTGGAATGGTGTACTCTGCAATAAAGTCAGCGAGTATTTGCGACTTGATGTCTGGCCGGGGTAAGAATTGGATGTCGAATTCGCCATGTTCCACCGCCCACTTCACTAGTCTCCCTGAGACTTCTGGTTTCTGGAGGATTGTTCGTAGCGGGAGCTTAGTTAATACTTTTACTGTATGAGCCTGGAAGTAGAGCCAAAGCTTCCTTGCCGAGAAGACGAGATCTAGGGCCATTTTCTCTGCCGCCGGATACTGGGTATCGGTATCGGTGAGGACTTTGTTGAGGTAGTAGATTGGTCGTTGCACCCCTCCTTCATCTTTCACGAGCACTGAACTGAGGGTTGTTGGCGAGACTGCCAGGTATAAGAACAAAGTTTCTCCGGGGATGGGTTTTGACAGGAGCGGCGACGAGGCCAGGTATTGTTTGAGGAGTTTGAAATCCGCCTGACACTCGTACGTCCACTGGAACCCGGTGTGGTGCGCTCCTCGAAGAATCTTGAAGAAAGGGAGATACTTTTCTCCCGTCCGTGATAAGAAATGAGATAACGCAGCGATCCTCCTGTTTAGGCATTGCACTTCCTTGATTGAATGAGGTGGCGACATGTACTCCAACGCCTTGATCTTCTCGGGGTTGGCCTCGATTCCCCGATGGGTTACCATAAAACCCAGGAACTTCCCCGCCGTCACACCAAATGCGCATTTGCTGGGATTGAGCCGCATCTGGAAGCGACGAAGAAGCTGAAAGCACTTTCCCAAGTCTTTCAAGTGGTCGCGACGGTGGACGCTCTTCACCAGCATGTCGTCCACGTAGACTTCCATCGTTTCTCCGATGAGGTCCTTGAAGACTTTGTTCATCAGTCTTTGGTAGGTAGCTCCGGCGTTTTTAAGGTCGAACGACATCACCTTATAGTAGTAGACTCCTTTGTTGGTGCGGAAGGCGGTGTGCTCCTCGTCCACGGGATTCATCCTTATCTGGTTGTAGCCGAAGTAAGCGTCCATGAAGCTGAGTAGCTCGTGGCCGGCCGGCGCGTCGACGAGCTGGTCAATCCACGGGAGTGGGAAACTGTCTTTTGGGCATGCCTAGTTTAGGTTGCTGTAGTCGACGCACATTCGCCACTTTCCCGAGGCCTTCTTCACCATGACCACGTTAGCAAGCTACGTGGGATATTCTGCTTCGTGGATGAACCGTGCCTCCAGAAGCTTAGCTACTTCTTCTTCGATCGCCTTCAACTGTTCGGGAGCGAAGTTCCTCTTCTTTTGAATTACGGGCCTGCAGGCAGGGTTAACGTTCAAAGAGTGAAAATGACTTCAGGATCAACCCCAGGCATGTCCTCCGGGCTCCAAGAGAAAATGTCCTCGTTCTTCTGTATGAAGGTTGCGAATTCTTCTCGTTCTTCAGGCGATAAGAGGGACCCGACCTGGACAGTCCGGGTCGGATCCCGCTGTGAGAGCGGCACTTCCACCAATCCTTCAACGGGTTCCCCCCGCTGCAGAGTAGCCTCATCCCGTAGGTCGAAGTTGTCGATGTTGAGGGCAGTCGCCTTCGCTGGTTGAGCCTGCTTCAGGTAGCAGGTTCTGGCTGCCTCTTGATTTCCAGGAACGAATCCTATTCCAGCGACAGTCGGGAATTTCATAGCCAAGTGCGGGATTGATGGGATAGCTCCGAACACAGACTGGAGTGGCCTCCCGAAGATTGCGTTGTAGGCGGAGATTGACTCCACGACTACAAATGGAATGTTGTGAGTTGACTGTCTTGGAAACTCACCAAGCGTTACCGGAAGGGTAATCATGCCCTGGACCGAAACGGGGCGGTTGTCAAAACCATAAACGGGTCCTGCTGCTGGGCTTAGGTGCTCCTTGGTGAGCTTCATGCTCTGCAAAGTAGAGAGGAACAGGACGTCGACGGAGCTCCCGTTGTTGACTAGTATTCTCTTGACGTTGAAACAGGGATCCCTGATCCCAGCGTTGATTACGAGCGGGTCTTGGTGTGGCAGCCGCAACCCCTCTAGATCCTCATCTCCAAAGGTGATGATGGTGTCTTGCTTCAGCTTTTTATCGTCGTGCCCCCTCTCGGGCCTAGCAATGGAAAGTATCTGAGCAGCGAGGTTAGGAGACCCGGCTATAGTCTCGACTTCTCCTACCATCGGCCATCCCGCCGCTGTGCCGTGAGGTGCAGGGGGTTGATCTCTGGGCTGTCTGGGTTGCTGCGGCTGGTTTGGTAGCTGGCCTTGAAGGAATCTTCCGAGGAGCCCTTGCCTAACAAGACGCTCAATTTCTTCCTTCAACCTGGAGCATTCCTCAGTCGTGTGACCAGCTCCTCTATGAACTCACAATACTTCGATTGGTCGGTTCTTTCATTTGGGAACCCCGGCCTCGACCTACGGAACGATGGGCTTTCTTGAAGGCATAAAGCACGTTGGTTCGTGATGTGTTGAGTGGTGTGTAAATTCGCGGTGGCCGGGGACCCTGATCTCTTCGGAGGTCCGGACCATGATCATGATTCTGGCGCTCTTCCAGACGCCGCTCTTCCTGTCTTCTAGGGGCTGCTCCTGCACCTTCCTCCTCTTCTGACTTCCTTCGAACTGCTGGCGATGAGCCTCGATCACCTCATCCGCCGCTATCTGTGCCACCACTCAGTGCACAAGATCTGGATAGCTTGGTACTGTCTCCCTCATCAGAGCGGAGTAAGAGCCGCTCGGGCGGAGTCCCCCCAGGAAAACACCGCGCCGAAGCTCAGGATCAACCCCTGGGATTTGTCGTGCCTCAGCCTTGAAGCGATGAAAAAAGTCCTTGAGGGTCTCTCCCTCGTTCTGGTGAATCACTGAAAGATGCGAGGGATCCCGAACAATTCTCCGGTTAGCAACGAACTGGTCTGTAAACTGTTGGGCGAGCTCGGTGAAGTTGTTGACATATCCATCTCGCAGGGAATGAAACCAAGTGCGCGCCTGCCCCTTGAGTGTTGTCGGAGACACTTGGCAGAGGAGCTGATCAGTGGCGTTATAGATCCTCATAATGGTGGTAAAATGGTTGATGTGCTCCAGCGGATCATCCATCCCATCAAATGTCTCGATGTTGGGAAGCTTGAAACCGTGCGGAATTGGATGGTCCAAGAGTTGCTGTATCAGCGGGGAGCCGCGACGTAGGGGACGACGGGCGAAGATGCCCCGGCGCCCGGCCTGTCCGTACTCTTTGGCAATCACATCGCGGATCTCCCACGAGTGGGCCTTCCTATGGCTTGTTCGACTCCTACCCCTCCTTGCTGATGGTGAAGGGGTTCTCCTCTAGCTCCCCTGGCGGGGCGGACCGGATGCGCGGAGCTGGTAGCATCTGAGTATTCTTCTTCGTACATTTTTTCATCTTGAGTAGCTTCCCCCAATGGAGCCTGGTTTGGAATCAAGGGAGGTTGGATGACTAGTGAGGTAGGTGGAATGGGAGCTTGCGGGGCTCCGAGGATTCTGAGGAGAGCCAGCATTTCAGCTTGCTGTTCTTCCATCTGGCGCATGCGCCCCTCTAACACGGCGACAGGCACTAATGCGTCCTCTTTGGCGGGAGGTGCGTTGATGATGGAATGAGATGGAGCGGGATCAACGCGCCCTTCCGGGATGGAACCATCGGTGGTGCGAGCACTTCTTCTTGCCATCGTTGTTAGTCATGAGTATTGCTATGAAGCGAATAATATTTTCAAAAATTCTTTGCAGAGTTTAGGGAACACCTTTCCCACAGACGGCGCCAAACTGTTGTGGGTCACTCAGCGCTCTTCCAAATCGGGCGAATTGAACCGTCTTAACCCGAGAGTGGGTCGAGTGCGCAAACAGTCACAGAGAGAACAGACAAATGACAAGAGGACGTTTTAGCGTGGAAAACCAGAAAATGGTGAAAAACCACGTGGCCGGATCTGTGCCAGCCAAATTTCACTATGTGCTCGAGTGTTACAAGTAAAGTTGCGAGAACTGAGAGCGATAGGCCGCTTCTCATTACAATTGCAGTTGAAGGAAAGTCTCTAAGAGTGACAGGCCACCTCTCAGAAAAACTAAGTACTTTGCTGTTGCGGGAGCTCTTCAAGGTCCGAAGAAGATCTTCAAGTGACGAAGGAGAGCTTCGAATCGCGAAGAAGATCTTCGAACCGCGAAGGAGATCTTCGAACCGCGAAGGAGATTTCTGAAGGAATTCTTCAAGGAGCTCTCTCGGATGCCAAAAGTCAGATCCCCTCAAATGAGGATTCAGGGTCCCTTTTATAGACTTGGCCGGGGGCGGCTTAGTAATTTCACCGTTGTAACCACCGTAACCACCTGACGGGCCGATCTCGTCCGTTGATCGAGAGCACACAGATTGCCACTTTCTGGGTATGACGACTTCGCCCCTCAGGCAGTTCGGGCAGTTGACGTTCCTGATTGCAATGCGTAAATCCTGTAATCTTAAGAGAGAAAATGGAGTTAGCAACGACGCGCACTATGAACTTTGCAACGTTCAAGTGCGCGCCGGTCAAGAGTACGCTAAGGTCTTAGCGACGCCAGCGTGATCGGGGTTGAGCAAGGATTGCGCAAAGAGCGCAACGGGCGGCGCGAGACGAGGGGGGAGAGGCTGGCGCCGAACACGTGCGCAGACGCAGGCATGCGGCCGCGCGGTGGGTGGCACGCACGGCAGGCGAGGGGTACCACGTGCGGTAGCGCACGCGCGATTGCGGTTGCGCGCTACCACGCGCGCGGTACCCCCCGCGCGCGGTACCACGCATGCCGCGCGCAACCGCGCGGTCGTGCGCTACCGCACGCGGTTCCGCGCGCGCGGTCGTGCGCTACCGCGCGCGGTACCGTGCGTGCCGCGCAGTTCCGCACGCGCGGTCGGGCGCTACCGCGCGCGGTCCGGCGCTACCGCGCGCTGTTGCACGCGCGCGCGGTACTGCGCGTGCCGCGCACGCGGTTCCGCGCGCGTCGCGCGGTTCCGCACGTGTCACGCGGTTCCGCGCGCGAGCGTGCCGCGCCCGCGGTCGTGCGCTACCGCGCGCGGCACCGCGTGGCGGTACCGCGCGCGGTAGCGCATGGAGCTGCTGCGCGCGTGGTGGTTTTCGGGCGGTTCTGCGGCGGTTTTTCTCCTCCTTCTTGCCCTTGCCTCCACTATCTTAGTGGAGAGTGGGGTTTTTGGCTAAACGCAGCCCGAATTTCTCTACAAAATAGATGAAGACCTATCATTTATCATTTGGTATTTCATTGATTAATAAATTAACATTACATTATAATAAAAATACTTAAAGCAATTTGTGAAAATCATAATATAGTTTATGTTGATTTCACTTATAATAACACACACACGCACACACATATATATATATACACACACATACACACACTAGTGACAGGCACGGGCCTCCGGCCCTATCCAAGGCGACATTTGTCGTGGGAACAACATTTGTCGTAGGGGCGACATTTGTCGTGGGGGCGACATTTGTCTTGGGGGACAACATTTGTCGTGGGGGCGACATTTATCGTGGGGGGCAACATTTGTCATGGAGGCGATATTTATCGTGGGGGCGACATTTGTCGTGGGCAACAATATTGATCGTGGGCTATGTGCTTGTAGCCTATGTGCTATATGACAATCTATCAACTTTTTCAATGTGTTTGTAGCCTGTGCTATATGACATTACCATAGCTACCATTTTAATAAACTTGCGGGGTTAGATTTGTGTGTTCCTTTCAAATGCAGCATAACTTTCCAGTGAGCCATTAATGAAAATGAAATTGCAACAAACATTAACCAAATATTTTTATATTTAAAAATATCTATAACATAATGTATGGATGAAAATCATTTGGGTAAGGCCATAGAGGTGTAGGAATCATAGTAATCATTAGCATTAACTTGATCTCAGTGCAAAAACAATTGTTTTTTCATTGACTTAATCTGATTAACCAAAAATTGTGGAAATTAACAAATGGATGCGATGTCTCGAACATCTCTTCACTGTGTAGGGATATTTGAGCAGTAATAGATAAAAAAGTGGACAAACCTAGCAATGCTTAAGTTCAAAGAAAGCATACAAATTTATGCTCTAAACTAAAAACCTACTCTGTTGTTGGCAGGAAGAACCATGGATAGGGGCTCGGGATAGGGTTGATCACAAAAAAGAAAAGAAAAAAAAACTAAAAATACTGTCATTCTCATATTTCTTTTTACGTACTCATTTGGTGATTATATTGTTATTTGCATAACAAAATGGGGAAGCAATCTCATCCATTCAAAATGGATAAAACCTTAGTCGAGGGAAGAGAATGTACTTACCTCTATTGTCTCCTTGAATTGATTTAGCTTTATTTCCAGCAACTTTCATGAGTGCTTCTTCCAACTCCATTTGCTGATCCTTCCTGATCAATACCAATGCAAACAAAGAAATTTTATTTGAGATTTTGTTAGAGTTCATGAACTGAGAGAGAATGCTATAACAATTTACCAAAACAATGCAGAAAAATTACGTAAGATATTTAAAAGTGCATCTTGTGTCGCGAGCATACCCAATAATGTCTCTAGAATATGTAATCGCTTCTTCTTTGTCTTCTCAAATTTCTTTTCCATACTGCTCCATAAAATAATTTATCACAGTCATGTCATAAATAGGTCATGGATGCAGACACAACATAAAAGAACTCATCATAGTTATCTCAAAGCTAAAAGCATGGATCTAAGCCCCTGGGTGGAAATTTTATTTCACGCTAATCGTAGAACTTAGTATTTCTTTTTAAAATAGTATATATATAGATAGATATATATATATACATAATAATGATAATATTTAATATATTAATTAAAATAAGTACCTTGTAAAACTCCCCAAACTTGATTTAGAAATCAATGAAAATGGCCCGTGCGGATTGCCGGCGGCCTGAAAGCGCGGATACGGATTTTCTTAAGTATTGCACAAATTTCACTGCCGATGGACGGCCATGGAAAACCGACCCCTGTACTAATAAATCAGTTTAAAATAAATATGCGAATCGTCCAGCGCCGGCCGGCCGGCCGGCCGTCGTCCCCACCTCATATGTCTTCTACCTTTTAACTTGACCGCATCAAATTCCAGCCATGGATGCATGACCTTACCAAAACAAACAAAAAAGAAGCTCCAGAACAATAATAATTTTCATCTTCAATGCTGCAAGTAGTATTCATGAAGAAGATTCATTGCGATTATATCTATATACACCTCTTCCTATATCAACGAATATGTATGCGACACATTTTCATTACAAAAAATGTTAGATTTTCCCCCCAAAAATGAATAATTTCTTGATCAATGGCTGATGAGGAGTGTCGCTCTCTAGTTATTCAACTTGTTGGTTCCTCTGCTTGGACCAGAGGGACTAATTTGTGTTCCTCTGGGTAGAGCATTGAGCAGCAGGGAGCTGTATTTCTCATCAATCGGCGACGAATTGGAAAACTTCTCTTCATCAATCGACCGATCGCCGTTAATCCCGGAAGATCCTTCGAGCTCCGGCGGCTTTCGTCGGCCGTTCAACTGTCGGGCAGAGCATGAGTGAGCGCCGATGAATAGGATGAGGAGGAGGAAGGCGAGGAAGGAAAGCCTGTGAAGAGCACGCATGGAAGAAGTTGGTTTAGAGAGAGAAGGGGAGAAAGAGAGAGAAGGGGAGAGAGAGAGAGACTATGAGGTATGAAGGGATGAAGCCATGAAGGGCTTTAAAGGTGGGGAGTTGTAAAACTAAATATTAATTAAGCAGGCCGTGGAGAAGGTGAAGAGGGATGATGAAATTATTTTGACTTGTATTATGTGGAAATATTTTATTGGCATGAAATGGGAAATGAGAGAGCAGGGCGTCAGCTAGCGGAATATGGTTTTATTATATATATTTATATATAATATATAAAATATAAATAGGCATCAGAAACTAGTTCTGGGAAACAAAAAGCATCGTCTTAAGCCAAAGTTTGTTGATTTATGAATGTCCATCTCAATATATTGTGTATGCTGATGTTGAACGGGGTTGCCAGATAGGTAGATAGCGCTTACGTTGTCGCAGTAGATAACGGAGGCTGAGTGAAGCGGGCACTGTAGCTCAAGAAGAATATTGCGTAGCCAACAAGCTTCGGCGATGACATTGGCAACTCCACGGTATTCCTCCTCGGCACTAGAGTGAGAGAGGGTTGGTTGGCGCTTAGAGGACCAAGAAATGAGGTTATCACCCAAGAAGGCATAATATCCGGAGGTGAAACGACGAGTGTTGGGGCACCCGCCCCAATCAACATCCGTGTAAAGGACAAGCTTGTCCAACAGGGACGGAGAGAGCTGCATACCGAAGTGGAGTGTCCCCTGAAGGTAGCGGAGTATGCGCTTGAGAGCATGCCAATGTGGTTCGCGAGGGTCATGCATGAAGAGACAAATTTGTTGAACCGCGTAGGAGATGTCCGACCGAGTAAAGGTAAGGTACTGAAGGGCGCCGCCCAGACTGCGGTAATGAGTCGGGTCCGAGATGGGAGGACCAGAGTCGGCGCTTAGTTTGGCATGAGTATCCACGGGAGTGAAAACGGAGTTGTAGTTGGATAGGTGTGCCCGGTTGTTGATGTCGGCGGCGTAGTTCTTTTGGGACAAGAAGATGCCGTTTTTGTCGCGGGTCACTTGAATGCCAAGAAAGAAATGAAGAGAGCCCAAATCGGTCATGGAGAATTCCGCACTGAGAACGTTAATGAGGTGTCGCCGGAGAGCATCGGTCGATGTCACGAGGATGATATCATCCACGTATAGGAGGAGGTAGGCAATGTTAGGCCCGTGCCGAAAGATGAACAAAGAGTGATCGGACTTGCTATGAGAGAACCCGACCGTGGCGACAAACGAAGCAAATCGATGATACCAGGCCCGAGGGGCCTGCTTGAGGCCGTAGAGGCTTTTGCGGAGGCGACAAACATGTTCGGGCCGAGATGGATCATTGAAGCCCGGGGGTTGATGCATGAACACAAGCTCCTCCAGGCGCCCATGTAGGAACACATTTTGACGTCGAGTTGATAAATGGACCACGAATTAGAGAGAGCGATGCTGAGGACGATCCGGATAGTGGCCGGTTTAACCACCGGGCTAAAGGTCTCTTCGCAATCCACCCCAACTTGTTGGGACCTGCCATTAACAATAAGGCGAGCTTTGTGTCGCTCAAGAGGACCGTCAAAGCGAAATTTATGCTTGAACAACCACATGCACCGAATCACATTAAAATTTCTAGGCCAGAGAACAAGCTCCCATGTCTCATTTTCAAGAAGAGCATTAAACTCGTCGGTCATGGCAGCTTTCCAGTGCGGGTCAGGGAGGGCGGTGAGATGCGATTGGGGAAGAGGTGAAATGGAGGAGTGATTCATGGAGAGGTTAAGCGGGATGTGTGATTTGGTGATGCCGTGTTGGCTACGGGTAGCCATGCGGTGTGACGGTCGGGTGGCAGCCGACGTGTTGTGGGAAAGAGATGGAGGGGTCGACGGTGGGGAGGAATTGGTAGGGTTGTTGGGTGCAGGTAGGGAAGGTGGCGGCCCAGCAGTTGGAAGCATGAAGGTAGGATAGGGTGGCTCGTCCGAGTGGGGGGTTGTAGTGGAGGGTGGTGGTTGATGTGGGGAGGAGAACGGGAACGAGCGTTCATCAAATGTAACATGTCGGGAGATAATAAACTTGCTGGTGATGATGTCAAGACATTTGTATCCTCTATGATTGGTGGGGAAGCCAACGAAAACACAAGGCTTGGAACGGGGAAGGAGTTTATGCTGGGTGGTGTCGAAGAGGTTGGGGTAGCATAAACAACCGAACGTACGGAGGTGAGAGTATGTTGGTTGGCGACGATAAAGTGCGAGAGTAGGGGTGGAGGAACCGAGGACAGTGGTAGGTAGGATATTATGGAGATATGCGGCCATTTGTAAAGAGTGGGGCCAATATGTAGGTGGCATGGAAGCATGGATAAGAAGGGTGTGAGATGTATTGTTGAGTGTCTGAATCATGCGTTCTGCTTTGCCATTTTGCGAAGACGTGTAGGGGCAAGAGAAACAGAGTTGCATACCGTGTTGGGCACATAGGGTTTGAAATAACGTGTTATCGTACTCACGACCATTGTCGCATTGGAAAGTTTTGATGTCTCTTTCAAATTGGATGTGTATGTAAGTGCGGAAGGTGAGAAATGTAGCGAATACTTGAGATTTGTGAGCAAGAGGAAAAACCCAAACAAAATGAGTATAATCATCCAAAAATAGCACATAATAGCGAAAATTATTATTGCCTATAACAGGAGAGGTCCAAACATCACTATGAATGATATCAAAAGGTGCAAAAGTACATGATACAAATGAAACAAAACGGTAGTTTAATATGCTTGCCAAGCTGACACGACTGACAAAGCGGACTGCCGGTGCGGTTGGGACATGCGATATGGTGATGTTGCCGAAGGATATTGAAGACGGGATGCCCTTGATGCCCAATTCGGTGATGTCAAGTGGTAGAGGAGACAACGGAGAGAGCATCCGGGATGGTAGTGGTCGGGCGGACTGGGTAGAGGTCACCTGAGCTGTCACATCGCATGCGAGTTGTGTCTGTCGTAAGATCCTTCACAGAAAAACCAAGAGGGTCAAATTCAATGGAATAATTGTTATCTTTGGTGAATTGACGGACTGAAATCAAATTTTTGACAAGATGTGGGGCAAGGAGAACATTAGTGAGGGTCATCGAGGGGTTAGGTGGTGGTAATCTATACTTGTTGGTAATCTATACTTGCCGAGACCGTAAACTGGAATGTAGTTGTCATTACCAACAAGTATAGATTTATGAATGCTCGAATGAGAAAGAGAAGAGAGATTACCCGGACTAGAAGTCATGTGAGAGGAAGCACCAGTGTCCATGTACCAATTTTCGTCTGGTGGTTGGAGAGTGAGAGTTTGCATAGAAGAGGCGATGTCCGTAGGATAGTAAGAAGCTTCCGGCGCGGCAGTTGCGTGGAGCGCATGAGAGCGGGGACCAATAACACCAGATGAAGAGGTCCATGACGAAGGAGCAAGAGGCCACAGAGCTGTGGAGTACAAACAGGGAGGCGTAGCCCATGGTTGTGGCCATTGGGGCCAAGGACCGACCCAAGGCGGACCGGGCCACGACATGCTGGGAGGTGGGCCTCCGCGGCCAGGATGGCCACGTTCTCGTCCACGGGTCTGTTACAGCCATGTCCACCGCGGTGCTGAGACCGACCGTGACTCGAGACAGGGTCGGGTGGAGGAGAAGCAGAGCGAGCTGTGTTGGTCATGGCAGTCGGAGTATGTTGGCGATCCTTGCGCGTTTCCTCAAGAGTCAACATGGAGCGGGCTTGCGCGAAGCTAGGCAGCGGAGTAGTTTGATTGATGATGCTAGCAACGGTGTCAAATTGCTCAGAGAGGCCGGCCACCAGCCGTAGGACAAGCCGCACATTCGGGACAGGAGAACCGACGGCCGCGAGTTGATCGGCTAGAGTTTGAAGCGCCTTGCAGTAGGCGGTGGCATTAGGAAATTGGTCGAGGTGAACACCCGAGAACTCGTTCTTCAATTGGACGGCACGAGTCTGTTTGTTGTCCTGAAAAATATCGGCTTGGCGTTCCCAAGCGGCTTGAGCCGTGGAGCCAGGCTCGATGATCGTAAGGAGGAGATCTTGCGATATGGTGTCGTAGATCCATTGAAGAACAACTGCATCAAGGCGTGTCCAAAGGTGTTGGGTAGCAACAGTAGATGTGCAGGGAGCATTGTCGGTAGGCGGGATGGGTATGATGTGGTCGAGCACATCGTAGGCTCTCGCGGTAATATGAAAAAGTTCAGCCCAGGAGGAAATAGAGGGCGGATTCTTGATCCAAGAGAATGGGAATGACGTTCCGTATATTGGAGACGGCAAGAGCAGGGTGAAACGCCGGAGACATCTCGGTAGCAGTTTTCTCGGTAGCAGTTTTCTCAGGAGCCATTGAGAAAACAACGGAAGGATCCGGCTGGGAAGAAGAAGGGTAACAGGGCCGGCGTCGACTTTAGATCTGGAACAGGGTCGGCGTTGCCCGACGGAGTAGCGAGCAGAGGGGCGAACAGTGCCGGCGTCGGCTTCAGATCTGGATCTGGGAATAGGCTCGACTTCAGATTTGGAAGAGGGCCGGCGTCGGACGCCCGACGGAGCAGTGAGCAGAGGGGGGAGAGAGCCGGCCGGCTTCAGATCTGGAACAGAACCAATGAAGAAGAGGCGGAGTGGGAGAGATCGGACGCCTGGCGGAGCAGCGAGCAGAGAGGAAAGAGAGGCGGGACCCTAGCGGAAATTCTCTGATACCATGTTAATTTGATAATCTCTCCTTGACTCTAATTACAAAGGACCCGGACGGACCCGGACTCTATATACAAACAAGAGACCGACTGAACCGGTTTACCAAAATAAACCGGCTAATAGTACCAACTGGTATCAGAGGATTTGTTCCTCCGGCCGCTGCTGATTTCATGTCGATACTCCGGCCGCTGCTGATTTCATGTCGATACTCCGGGACCGCAGCATCACCCTTATCCTGGAGGCATTCGATTGTCTCGATAAGCAATTCTACTGTCTGTACCAAGAGATCGATGCACTCCCGCTCGCTATACCGCCAACGCCGCCACCAGCAACGCCAACGCCGCCACCAATACCGCCGCCGCCAACGCCAATTTGGTCTGACATTAAAAGTCTCGGTCTGACATTAAAAGTCTCGGTCTGACATTAACATTCTCAGCCTGACATTAACCATGAGCTGTCATTAGCCAAAGTAGGTTTGCCCATATGGGCCCTTTATTTTCTTGTCATCTATTTATTTAGGTGATTGTTATCTACAAACTATTTTTGAATATGTGAAAAACATTTTATTAATTAAATTTTTTTAGCAATTACCTAAAAGTTAACCCTATATACTGATAAGTGCAAACCAAAATCTCCTTTTTTGTGTGTTCTTCTTTCTGTAGATGGGATCTTTGGAGATTGGCACCCAATTTAATCGCACCCTGGTGACCTGCTCCTCCTCCGCCTGCACGGGCAGCGTCGACATCATCCTCTTGAAGAAGTTCGACTACCTCCCCCTTGGTTCCTCACTTCGTGGTGTTTTGTTGGCCGGAGCATCTATTTGTCGGAGCATTCGTGATTTGATTCGTGTCAGCGATGCTTCTGGAGAAGATTGATAGGGAGAGGAAGGAGCCTGTTTCGACATCAATGGTGTTTGGGAGGCCAATTGGACTCAACCAATTTGAAATTACCCAACCTAAACTGGTTGGAGAGAGGAATTAATGGAGGTGAGCAAAAATGTTGGATTATATATTATAATTGATGGGGTCAAACCCACTAATTAGGGGATCCTTGCGTATGGAAGGATTAACAGCCAAGGAAACCCGATATTCATGAAATCCTCCCCGCAAGGAAACACCATATTTGGTGAATCCTCCCCGCAAGGAAAGTTCGCCCCGCACGCACGATCGGCGCACCGGAATGCACGCGCGGGCCGCGATCCCCGCGTGACCCCTCACGCTCGCGGCCGGCCACGCAAGGGCCGGCCGCCCGGGCCCCCACCGACCAAGGCTGCGCCGGCCTTGGGAGCGGCCGCCCAAGGCCGAGCCAGCTGCCCGGGGCGCCGCCGCCCAAGGCGGCACCGACCTTGGGCGCGGCCGACCAAGGCCGAGCCGGCCTTGGCCACGGCCTCCAAGGGAGCCGCCGCCCAAGGCCGCGTCGGCCTTGGCCGAGACCGCCCTAGGCCGCGGCCGCCAAGGGCGCCACCGCCCTAGGCCGCGGCCGCCTAGGGCGTCGCCGTCTTGGCCGGAGGCAGCGCGTAGTCTCCTCCTTCCGGCCGCATCCGAGTTTGGGGGTAGGGCCGTCATTTCCATTAATTTGGCGATTCGCATGATAGGATCCGAGCGATCCTATTGGCCGGTTCAAAAATTAACGGGTATAATTACCGGACCGCCCTCTCAAAGCCCTATAAATAGACCCTCCTTATTCTCTCATTTGGACACTTTTTGGGTGGAGAAAAAATCTCTCCTTTCTCTCTCTCTCTCCCAATTCCTCTCCCTCTCTCTAGAGATTGGAGACTTGGAACTTACTATCAGCAGACCACTTGGAGACTTGGAACATACTATCAGCAGACCGCTTGGAGGCTTGAGATTCGCTATCAGCAGATAGCTTGGAGGCTCGGAGCTCACAATCAGCAGGACGCTTGGAGGCTTGGAACTTGCTATCAGCAGACCGCTTGGAGGCTTGGAACTTACTATCAGTAGACCGCTTGGAGGCTTGGAACTTGCTATCAGCAGACTGCTTGGAGGCTTGGAACTTCCTATCAGCAGACCGCTTGGAAACTTGGAACTTACTATCAGCAGACCGCTTGGATTCTTGGAACTTACTATCAACAAACCGCTTGGAGGCTTGGAACTTGCTATCAGTAGACCGCTTGAAGGCTTGGAACTTGTTATTGGCAGACCAATCAGGGAGCTGAAGGCCCGCAGTGGTACGAACGAAGCTTAGACCCTGGGGGCAAACCCGCATTGGAGCAAGGCAACATAACCTCTCTTTCACCTCCATCATTGTAACGAGGCGCGGCATGTTGCCCTCGCACTCTCAAGAACGAATCTATAGAAGAACTCAAAGCATAGTGAAGGTTAGGCCGGCACAGCTCCGGTCGCATGGTTTTTCACCCCGATTTCAGGTTTTCCACGTCATCAACTATTGGGCTCGGTCTTCTCAGAAGACCCATTTATCTGTTTGCACGTTTGGGCGCTAGCGGGCTAAGGAGGTCGAATTGTCCAATCTACCGGAGGCCCCGAGCGATCCGCATCAGATTGACGCCGCCTGTGGGAAGGAGTTCCTCGTATTCAGCGAAAGAAGTAGAAGCTAATTAGGACATGGCGGGGAAAGACACTCGAACGACCTGAGGATCGGCTCGCAGGGAACCGAATGGCGCCCCTTCGCCATAATCCAACGCTCTAGAACAGCGCGAGGATGCCCCACCCCCTGGCGACGCCCCCGGGGCAGACATCCAGGCCGAAATGCTCGCCCTTCTTAGGCGCATTGCCGGCGAAAACCCCGCACAGGAGAATGTCTCGCCGCCCGATGACCGCGGTCAGGGGCCTGGGATGCGAGATGCAGAGTCTGAGTCGTCGAGACGAGCAAGCCCGGAGCACCCGGATCGACCAGTTAGGGCAGACCAGGTCGTCCTACCACCACCCCAAGACAGGGGGAAGCGAGGGAGGCACTAAGAGAACTGCTAGTAGAGGAGTATGGGTTGTTGGGCCGCCGGGCCGTGCTAACGTGTCGCCCAGACCGAGGAGCTTCACCACTAGCAACCGAGGTACTGGCATATCCCATCCCGCCAAGGTTCAAGCTCTCGCACATCGATACATACGACGGGACAGTGGACCCTCTAGAACATTTGAATCACTTCGCGACAATCCTCCATCTCTACCGCACCCACAACCAGCCACCAGATAGGAGCACCCTTGCAAACAGGAAAGGGGGAATCGAGCAGGCCAAAATGGCCATAAAGAGAGCAGCAGCAAAGTGAAGATCACCGGAGCGACGCACGACGACCATTTATGCTTTATCGTATCCTCTAATCATTTGCCACTAAAGCCACAAGATAGTGCTCGCGCAAGACCGCCACGATAAAGTCGCGATCTAGTTCTCGTGCCCTCCTGCGCTATAAAGTCGCGGACCCGCACTCGCGCACCATTTCTTACGTATTCCTTGCCCTGACAATTTCAAACTCAAACCTTGCAGGGACATCACAGGCATGACAGCCCCCGCATGGCCTCTCCACAAGGACCAGCCCTGGGGAAGGATCGTGGCGCGCACATCCCAGAACAAGGACGGACTCCTGCCGTCACAAACTACAGCATGGTATCCACGAACACGCAGCGACATCCCCCAGTGTTCCCGTGTCTCACCCATACCTTCAGCGGCATCCCCCGGTTTACCCGGGTCTCGCCAAGACATGCAGCGACATCCCTCGGTTTACCCGGGTCGCGCCCAGATATTCAGCGACATCCCCCATGATAGTACCCTCAGTATCTCCCTGGCGGACAAAGGTTGCCCCCAAGTCCAGGCGATCGAGCACGGAGCTATCCGGGTCTCGTCCTTCACGACCTCTCGTTGTCAGGGATTGAAGGTTAGCCCTTCTCCGCATAGCAAGTCGTAGCCCCGTCAGGGCCTGCCCCCCTCGCGGTCGCCTCGGTTCGAAGATTCGCTCTTCACCCACACAAAATTAGGGGCATCCCCTGATTTACCCGGGTCTCGCCCAAACATTCAGCGGCACCCCCGGTTTACCCGGGTCTCGCCCAAACATTCAGCGGCATCACCCAGTTTACCCGGGTCTCCGCCAAATATTCAGCGGCATTCCCCGGTTTACCCGGGTCTCGCCCAGACATTCAGTGGCATCCCCCTGTTTACCCGGGTCTCGCCCAGACATCCAGCGGCATCCCCCGGTTTACCCGGGTCTCGCCCACACATTCAGCGGCATCCCCCCAGTTTACCAGGATCTCGCCTACACATTCAGCAGCATCCTCCGGTTTACCCGGGTCTCGCCCAGACATTCAACAACACGCCCCGACTTACCTGGGTCTCGCCGGAACATTCAGCGGCATCCTCTGGTTTACCCGGATCTCGCCCAGCCATCCAGCGACATCCCTCGGTTTACCCGGGTCTCGCCCAAACACTCAGCGGCATCCTTCGGTTTACCCGAGTCTCTCCCAGACATTCAGCGACATCCCCCGGTTTACCCGGGTCTCTCCCACACATTCAGCGGCATCCCCCAGTTTACCCGGGTCTCGCCCAAACATTCAGCGGCATCCTCCGGTTTACCCGGGTCTCGCCCAGACATCCAGCGGTATCCCCATTTACCCGGGTCTCGCTAAAACATTCAACGACATCCCCCGGTTTACCCAGGTCTCGCCCAGGCATTCAGCAACATTCCCCGGTTTACCCGAGCTAACCTATACATCCGGCGACATCCCCCGGTTTACCCGGATCTCGCCCAGACATTCCACGGCATTTCCCGGTCATGCCCAGATATTCAGCGACACCCCTGATACACCTAGGTCTCGTCCGAGCATTGAGCGACATCCCCGGTACGCATGGGTCTCGTCCCTAATACAAAACACCCTCTAAGATGGCGTGCATAACTTTCACTGATGGGTTCAGAGGGTTCACCGTTTTCCCCAGGGACTAAACACGAACCCAACTGGGCATCGCCAACCGGCGGAGCAACATCATACCACCCAAGCATAAACGCGGCAAAAGAAACTGGTCACCAAAAAGCACTCGCAAAAATCAAGCGCACACCAAGCGCGCGCATAGCGCGCACGCAACACGTGCGCGCAGCGCACGCCGAGTACTCATATTGCGCACACAGCGCGCGCGCACCTCACACGCGCGACAGCGCGAGCCGACACGATGTGCGCGCCTCACGCGCACGGCGCGCGGACAACATGCGAGCAATGCACGCGGACAACATGCGCGCAATGCACGCGGACAACATGCGTGCAATGCGCGCGGACATCACACGCGCGCACATCCTCAGGCGCACGCGCGTCCTGAGCAGGCGTAGCACGCGCACGTTCCCTCCGGGTGCAGCGCGCTCACCGATACGTGCTCCTTATGCGCGTCACTTGTGCCCCTTACACAACGCCTCGATCTCCTTCAACACTGCCCGCCATCCCGAGGAAAAAAGAAGAAAGCTCTCGGGACCCTCTTATTCTGATACTCGGCCCCGAAAGCTTTGGGGGGCAAATGATGGGGTCAAGCCCACTAATTAGGGGATCCCCGCGTATGGAAGGATTAACAACCAAGGAAACCTGATATTCATGGAATCCTCACCGCAAGGAATCACCATATTTGGTGAATCCTCCCGGCAAGGAAAGTTCGCCCCGCACGCACGATCGGCGCACCGGATCGCGCGCGCAGGCAACGATCCCCGTGCAGCCCCTCACGCTCGCGGCCGGCCGCGCAAGGGCCGGCCGCCCGGGATGCGGCCGCCCAAGGTTGCGACGGCCTTGGGCGCGGCCACCCAAGGCCGCGCCGGCCGCCCGAGGCACCGCCGCTCAAGGCCGCGCCGGCCTTGGGCGAGCGCCGACCTTGGGCGAGCGCCGACCTTGGGCGAGCGCCGACCTTGGGCGAGCGCCGACCTTGGGTGCGACCGCCCTTGGCCACGAACTCCAAGGGGGCCGCTGCCCAAGGTCGAGGCCGCCCTTTGCCACGGCCGCCAAGGGCATCGCCGCCCTAGGCCACGGCCGCCTAGGGTGCCGCCGCCCTAGGTCGGGCCGGCCGCCCTCCGTCCCGGCCGCTGTCTTGGCCGGAGGCTGTGCGCCGTCTCCTCCTTCCGGCCACATCCGAATAGGGTTTGGGGGTAGGGCCGTCATTTCCGTTAATTTGGCGATCCGCGTGATAGGATCTGAGCGATCCTATTGGCCGGTTCGAAAATTAATGGGTATAATTATCGGACCGTCCTCTCAAAAGCCTATAAATAGACCCCTATTATTCTCTCATTTGGACATTTTTTGGGTGGAGGAAGAATCTCTCCTTTCTCTCTCTCTCTCCCAATTCCTCTCCCTCTCTCTCTCTAGAGATTGGAGACTTGGAACTTACTATCAGCAGACCGCTTGGAGACTTGGAACTTACTATAGCAGACCGCTTGGAATCTTGAGATTCGCTATCAGCAGACTGCTTGGAGGCTCGGAGCTCGCTATCAGTAGACTGCTTGGAGGCTTGGAACTTGCTATCAGCGGACCGCTTGGAGGCTTGGAAATCACTATCAGCAGACCACTTGGAGGCTTGGAACTTACTATCAGCAGACCGCTTGGAGACTTGGAACTTACTATCAGCAGACCGCTTGGAGGCTTGGAACTTGCTATCAGCAGACCGCTTGGAGGCCTGAAACTTGCTATTGGCAGACCAATCAAGGAGCCGAAGGCCCGCAGTGGTACGAACGAAGCTTGGACCCGGGGGGCAAACCCGCATTGGAGCAAGGCAACAGACACTCTCTCTCACCTCCATCATTGTAATGAGACGCGGCATGTCGCCCTCGCTCTCTCAAGAACGAATATGTAGAAGAACTCAAAGCATAATGAAGGTTAGGCCGGCACAGCTCCGGACGCGTGAATTTTCACCCCAATTGCGGGCTTTCCAGGTCATCGGCTCTTGGACTCGGTCTTCTCAGGAGACCCATTTATCTGTTTGCACGTTCGGGCGCTAGCGGGTCATGGCGGTCGAATTGTCCAAACTACCGGAGGCCCCGAGCAATCCGCATCATTAATGCTCTGTTTCATGTAAATAGCTAAGCTCGAGATCTGCACAAGATTCTTCCCGAACTCATCTACCAAAAACTAAAGATCTGAGTTTTGCTCTGTCTCCAAAATCTGTGTTTTGCTGTCATAAAAATTTGAGTGTTGCACTGATCCTCATTTCTCAGCAGAAGAGGTTGCTGAGTAATTTGTTATCAGGATGACTTGGACTGAACTGCGTTATCTGATGCACCTAAACATGAGCATACAAACCTTCGTACATGTGTAACATGTTCTTACTCCGTCATGCTTCTTTTTCCTGTTCGATAGACGTTTGCACTTATAATTTGATTTGCACATAACATGCTTTATTTGGCGTGGCGGTGGCGGGCGGAGAAGGCGGGAGGAAACGCAGTATTCCAACCGGAGGGAGGGAGGGGGGATTCCAGATGCGGAAAACGGCGGCGTTTCTCACGCGCGGCGGGTGGAGACGCGGCAAACGCCGCCGTCACGCATTTGATTACGCGCCTTGCGGCGGCGTTTGCCGCAAACGCCGCCCGCAAACGCGGAACCAAATGAACCCTTAATGTGGTCTACGTTTTCGATCAATTCTTTAGAAAATAGTTTCTAAACAAGTATGAATAATAATATGTTTAGCAACAATAATAATTTATTATAAATTTTTTTTCTGGCCGGCTTCTATTAATTGCAACATGAAATTTCAACTCAATCTTCAAGAACATTGTTTGGTCACTCGGTGCGCGCATTGTAAATTTGGGATCATCAAAGACAATGTGATCATTATTTAAAGTTATGCAGCTATATATAGGAGTTTGTTTCAAGGTCCTCAAGTTCAGATGGAGCAAAAGGCGGGAAAAAGTGGTGGGTCCAACAACAAATTTTGCTCCTCTTCTTCCTTGCTACTCGAGTAACGTCATTCACATAGTTGTCAATACGCACGCCACAATTGTAGCGACTATGACGTAGCAAATCCTCCTACAATGTTGCATAAAAATAGAACCCGTAGCTTCGGGGGCTGGCTGATGAGCGCACTTTGGCCTCATACGATGGGATAGAGTTGGTGCGAGGTGGACAAAGCTTGTGGTTATAGCAATATAGGGGGCTCAAGAAAAGATAACAACGATGATGGAAGCCCACCAAGAGGGTTGGGCAAGTGATCGCTAGACCATGCAACCCAGTGAAGCAAGTGAGGCACTCAATAAAAGGGGCACAATAAGAAAGCGCGAGAAACTGCCCGTTCGACTTTCATAAAGAAAAGCAAGTTGAGCGATAGCGAAGGCACTTGTTTTCTTTTTGAATCAAAAATAATCAAAAGAATTGAGTTGAATGGGAGGTCGAACAAAGGACCTACAAAAATCATGGCTCATCTCTAGTCAATATTGAATAAAACAATAGTAGATCGACATCAACACTTGCCTTTTTTCACGACAATCGAAGAAAAGAGGGTATTGTAGTAAGGGGCGGATTTAGGGGGGCAAGAATTTTCCGAAATTATTAGTGGATTTGAATTACTCTCGTCGAGGCAATGAATTGTGACTACTTACACGTCAAAAACGGTGACCAGATGAGGTAGAAACAACTCTTATAAGATTGACACTTACAATTATTATTATTTTTTTATGAGAGAAAGAAGATTTATGCCCCCTCCTCCCCCCCCCCCCCCCCCCCCCCCCCCCCCCCCCCCCCCCCCCTCTACGAAGCCGCTGCCGAGGGGGCAGCTAGCACTTACTGATCCCGCGGAGGAACCTGACCGAAGACTTATAACTAAATATCGACCCTTGGCTGCAGCGTGGAGGTCCCACCACACACCCGGAAGATCTTAGAGCTAACCAAAGATGTCCTAAGGAGGAAGAAGTCAAAGATTTCGATCCTCTTTTTTTAACAAGTTCACAATTATTTTATTTGCCGCATCCACCTTCCCATTGCTCCTAGGGTGATGGACCGACGCAAAGCGAAGATCTATGCCCAGCTGACCGCAGAAACCGACGAACTCATCGCTGGCAAACTGTGGCTTATTGTCTGACGATGGCTAGTGGGAGCCCATGTCGACAGATTATCTCCCCCCAAACAAAGTTTTTTACAACTTGAGAGGTTACCTTAGCTAGTTCCTTAACCTCCAGTCACTTGAAAAAGTAGTCGATCATCACCAGGAGAAATTTCCTTTGGCCACTAGCTTAAGGGAAAAGGGCCTACCAGGTTCAGCCCCCGTATCGCGAATGGCCATGGCGTTGAGATGGTCTGAAGCCTCTGGTCTAGTAGTAGCTGGAGGGGGCATACAACTGACACTTAGAACACTTCTTCGCGAACTCTACCGCATCCTTGCTGAGGGTAGGCCAGAAGTAGCCTTGCCTCAACACCCTTCCTTCCAGGGTCCTGCTTCTAGAGTGGCTGTTGCACTCCCCTGAGTGGATCTCCTCCAGAACTCTCGAGGTCTCCTCTTCCGACAGACAACGGGATAGGAGTCCCGAGAGGGTCTTTTGGTACAATCCTCCAGCATGCAAAGAATAATATGTTGATGTAACACCCTCATCCGTTCGGGAGCATATAACAGAGGGTCCGGCCGGGGCCCCACGCCATATACTACAAAACAAACGGGAACGTCACTTAATTGAAATATCGAACGACGCTATACAACGAAGCCTAACTCAGAGCATTCTATGCGGAAGCTGAAAAGAGACAAGATAAAGCCCAAAACCCGTACCCGGGTATGTCCACTTTTACTAAATAGGAATAAATATTTTACAACACAAAATTTAAGCACGACGGCCTTACAAGTTACCAACATCGGCGCGCAGGCTGGCCATACATGAAAACAAGAGAACATCAAAAAGGCCTTCAAGGGCCGAGCAACGCAGGGGCTTCAGCCCCCTATGAGCCCACTATGTTCCCGCTCGGTCCAGCACCTGTACAACAAGCCCACAAAAAACGGTGGCAAAACAGGGCAACGGTCAGCTACGGCTGACCAAATTATAACGACCCCACCCCTTCGAGGGGGTGGCAGTTTCCCGTCACTGCAAGAGCATCACAGCATATATATATATAACAGAATGAAGCGGCTGACACGGACCACAACAATTCATACATATGCATCAATCACAAACGTGGGAATGGCCTCCACGTCTCGTGCTCTCAGGCACTCTTTGGTGTACTTCGCCTTCCACCACCATCCACTCTTGATGGCTTTTCCCTTCGAGGCTAAAGTCGGTGGCCCGAATACCAGAGCTCTCCCGTGCTTTGATTGTGAACATCCCATAGTCCGAAGACTCTTTCCCATTGCTTCCCGACATGCTGTACGAGACTTACTAATCAGGTGCTGCAATGGTGCAGTTTCAGGTTCGCCAAATGCCTGTTGTTCACAGCTCTCGTTGTACAACACGAAAAGCGGGTATGGTGTCCCCTCAGCCCAGGTATTCTCAATTAGCCGGCTCTACGGGCCGCTAAGTCAACCACCAGGACACCCTCACAGTTCGGGCACACAGGCCTCAGGTCCTCTCAACAGGTGGACACAACAACATCACCAGAACTCAGTCTGGGAGCTGTCGCCAGCGTTAACGCTAACGCCTGGCGATAGCGCACAAAAACCCCATTTTGGCTTCTAGCTGTGGGTGCTTCCCGGGGCACACCCCCAGGCATTGCTGCACATGCAGTAGCACTCCCACTGCCTCAGAACGCACAAAATCACCAGAACCAAGTCTGGGAGCTAGCGCCCGGCGATAACGCTAACGCCAGAGGTAGTGAACAGAAACTCCATTTCTGCTTCTAATTTTGGGTGCTTCCCGGGGCACACCCCCAGGCGTTGCTGCGCATGCAGTAGCACTCTCTAGTCCTACGAAGAAGGATATCAACACGGAGTTTTCCCTGGCACGCATAATATCAAAAAGCATCACCAATCCGGACGAACCGTCTCGGATGGGCTTCACACAGCGTGCCTACGTCCATTTCACGCATGGACTCTACATGTATGCAAGATCTGACGGGGATAACACGAATCCACCCGTCGGAGGTCACGACCTCACCCTTTTGGTTAGGGACCTCAAATATGCACGGAAATGGACTAACACATGTCCAAAAGAGGGTAGAAAGGATCGTTACCCTTAGACGTCGCTTCGAGGCCATGGCTTGATTTTTGGCAGGATGGAAAGGAGCGTATAGCCCTCCTCTACGCGTAGCCACCAACGCCTTCGACTTCGGAGTAGAAGAGCTCCTCCAAAGATGAGGTCTAGGCTAGGGTTTACTATTGATCTCCTTCTCCAAAGCTCTCCCTCTCTCCTAATTAAAACCCTTAGAGAATAAAGGGTTTCAAGTGAGTTTCGGCCACCCTATGCCAGCTCCCGAGTCAATTAACCAAAGTCCAGCCCCAAAAGTCCAAGAGCCATCAATGCCCACGATTTCGGCCGCAAAGTACAAATTTCCGCTGTCGCCGGGCGGTAGCTATCGCCTGGCGATAGCTCTAAAGAACCGACTCCGACCAGTCAACGCCACTGCTTTGAACGGTGTATGTCACGTGTCACGGTGTCGCCAGCGTTAGACTTACCGCCGCGCGACAACCTCTCGACAGAGGCCTTCTCGATAGAACGCTATCATCGGGCGATAGCCGCTATCGCCAGCGACAGCGCTGGATTCCAGAAATCCAACTTTCTGTTTTGAGGTCTTACAGTTGATTTGTATCAGAATCATCGCTTATATATATCCCCCCCTGGGAACTCCCCCAATGCGAGGAAGGTGATGAAGGGGTCCATCCACGATGCTCGGTTATCCACCTCCATCAACTCTCCTTCCTCAATGGATGATCAGAAGAGTTCTGACACTGTCCCCCCTTCCCGGGGACTGAACTTAGCCAGGAGGTCCGCCGAGGAGCTCTCCTCCCTCGACATATGCCGAATTGAGAAAGTGTGGAACTGTCCAATGAGTCACTTGACCTTCTCCAGGCATCGCTGGAGAGTCGGCTCCTTTGCCTCGAACTCCCCCTTGACTTGGCAGGCCACCACCATGGAGTCCGTCGAGACCTCCACATCCTACACCCCCAACTCCCTGGTCAGGCGGAGCCTTGCAAGCACAACCTTATACTCGGCATGGTTGTTGGTGAGTGGGAAATGTATATTGGTTGCCTGCTCGATCTTTGTTCCCTGGGGACTCACCAGAATCACTCCTCCCCCAAAGGAATGCTTCCCCGACTCCCCATCGACCAACACCTTCCATGCCATCAAGAGGGGTGGCTCGGCCCTTCCACTCGGTTACGTAGTCCGCCAAGAAATCTGCTACTGTTTTTGCCTTTATTAATAGCCTGGGAACAAATGAGATGTCAAACTCGCTTAGCTCCACCGACCATTTGGCCATCCTTCCTGAGTGTTCTACCCCCTCCATGATGTTACGAAGGGGATGGACGGTTACCACCTTGATAGAATGTGCCTAAAAGTAAGGTCAGAGATTTCGGGCCTACACCACCAGGGCGAAGGCCAGCTTCTCCAAGATGGGATACCTGAGTTCTGCCTTTCTCAGCACCCTACTGACGTAGTAGATTGGGAGTTGTTTTTCCCCTCCTCTCGGACCAAGACCGAACTCACTGCCTCGAGCCCCACCCCTAGGTATAGGGATAGGTCCTCCCCCTGCCTTGGCCCCTGGAGCAGCGAGGCTTGAGTTAATTTCTCCTTTAGTGCTCAGAATGCCCCCTCGCACTCAGGGGCCCATTCGAACTTCTGGTTCCCTCGCAGCATCTTGAAGAAGGATGATCATTTCTCCCCTGCCCTGAAGAGAAACCTGCTTAGCCCGTCCAACTTCCCAGTGAGGCGCTGAACCTCCTTGGCGTTCCTTGGCGACCCTAGCACAATTATTGCTCTCACCTTGTCTGGGTTAGGCTGTACCCTAGTAGGGGTGAGTAGATGGCCCAAGAACTTCCCCCCGCTGGCCCCAAAAACATATTTCTGTGGGTTGAGCCTCATTTGAAATTTTCTCAAGGTGCTGAAGCTCTCTTCAAGGTCCCGGACGTGGGACTCGAGGTCACGGCTCTTGATCATGAGGTCATCCACATAAACTTCCAGGTTCCTCCCCTTCTGCTCATGGAAGACCCTGTCCATCATTCGTTGGTAGGTTGCTCCTGCATTCTTCAGCCCGAAGGGCATCATCTTGTAGCAGTAGAACCCATCCCCAGTGATGAATGATATATCCTTAACGTTGGGTGGTGCATATGAATTTGATGATAACCTGAAAATGTATCTAGAAAACTCATTAGAGAAAAACTAACGGCTAAGTGAACCAGCGCGTCGATTCGAGGCAAGGGGTAGCAATCCTTAGGGCATAATTTATTTAACAAAGAGAAATCGACACACACCCTCCATCTTCCATCTCCCTTCTTTACCATTACTACGTTGGAGACCCAGCCTGGATACTGGATCTCTGATACAAATACTGCTTTAAGGAGATTGTTTACCTCCTCCCGAATGGGCTCCACCAGCTTGTCAACGATGAACCTCTTCTTCTTCCAGATGGGGGGAGTGCCGAGGTCAAGGTTGAGGCGGTGACAAGCCATATCTGCATCGATCCCTGACATTTCCGACGCGCTCCAAGCGAAGATGTCCATGTTTTCGTGGACGCATGCTAGGATCCTCCTCTGGTCCTCGGGGCTAAGTTCCCCACTGATCTTTACTTTCTCTATCACCCCTACCCAGGAGACGACCTCCAGCTCTACGACCTCCTCCATGGCTTCCAGCTTAGATTTCTCCCCCCAATCGTCTTTCTTCTTCTCCCCGTAAGTGAGTGCTTCGGTTCTCTCTTCCTCCATCCTCTCCTCCCGAACTTCCAGCAGCTCCTCCGCCCCCTCCTCATGGGCCTGATCCTCTTCTTATCTTCCCTCTCCTATCTCCTCTGTCTCGGATCCTTTGAAGACCCCCTCCGCCACACCCTGCCTCTCCATCCCCCGGTCCATCTCCTCCGCCTCTGCTTGCCAAGTGATGGTGTTGACCGCAGTAACATAGCGTTGTCTTGCTACCTTTGGGTCTCCTCTCACCCTGATCTGGACTCCGCCGACGCTGAACATGAGGCACTGGTGGAACGAGGAGGGGAAACACCAGAATGCACTGATGAGGGGACACCCGAAGATCGCGTTGTAGCTAATCGGAGCGTCAACGATGACAAACTGGTAGTTGCGGGATTATCCCCAAGATGACATGGAGCCCGACTCCTCCTTCCACCTCCTTCCTTTCCCCTGAGAACCCAAATAGTGGGCCATCCGAGGCTAGCACCCTTCTCGCCTCCACCTTCATTTCGTCGAATGCCTTCTTGAAGATGACGTTGACCGAGCTCCCATTGTCGGCCAGGATCCGAGAGACGGTGAAGTTCTCGATAGCCGCATGGATCATAAGCGCATCGCAGAACGGGTCTTCGTAGTCGGGCATGTCCTTCCAAGAGAAGGTGATCTTCTCTTCCGGGGGTGGGGTTTGAGAAGTCGAAGCCACGCTCCGATGGTACATGGTGTGGAGGCTTGCCTTTCGGGTCGCCTCGATCCCCACTCCTCCGTGGATCACTATGATCCCTCCTCGGCTCCCCACGTCAGCCATATCTATGCACCTATCCTTCTCCCCTGCCACCCCAATCACCTCCTCTATCCTTACCGGTGGCTGCTGCTCCCTAGAGCCTCTCTCCCTCCCAATCTCCAGGAACTCCGGGCAGGTGTCCGTTGCGTGAACTTCCTCCTGATGGAAGTCACAATATGACAACATCACCCCCCTCCCTCAGCCTCCGACGCATAGTTTCTCCTTCTTGCTCCTGCTCCTCCTCTTGCTCCTACTCTACTTCCCCTTCCTCAGCCGATCGTTATGGCCTGCTGAGGCAGGGGAGGGAGTGGCCCCGGGCCTTGACTCCACCCTGGGTGGTTGGGTCTTCCCTGACCTACCTGGAAGTTTCCCCCTCCTTGGACGAAACCTCTTCCCGGGCCCTGCATCCCCCCCTCCTTGCTGCCTCCACCCCAACTTTGGGGCCCTTGGCTCCTCTCTTCTCCTAACCTCCTGCTTCCTAACTTCCGGCTCACTCAGCTTTTCCATCCTTTTTGCGAACTCCGGGTTGGCCGTTTCCCCTTCGATTTCTTCCGCCGCCCTCTCTATTAGTTCCTCAAAGGACAAGGGGGTTTTCCGCTTCAGGTTCATCTTGAAGAACCCCTCTCGCAGCCCCACCGTGAAGGCAAGCTGGATGGTGAACCCTAGCACTTCCTGGATGAGCAAGAAATCCTCCTGGAATCTGTCCACATAGTGGGACAGCGACTCCCCCGGTCCCTGCTTGATCTTGAAGAGTGCCTCAGCTGTACTACCTGTAATTCGTCTAGATTAGAAAGGCCTAAGGAGACGCCTATTCACAGACCTCGCTGGGAGACCAAGGCGCGAGCTGGGCGAGCAAGACGCGAGCTGGGCGAGCAAGGCGCGAGCTTGGCAAGCAAGGCGCGAGCTTGGCGAGCAGGAGGCGAGCTTGGGCGAGCAGGAAGTGAGCTTGGCGAGCAGGAAGCGAGCTTGGGCGAGCAGGATGCGAGCTTGGCGAGCAGGAAGCGAGCTTGGCGAGCAGGAAGCGAGCTTGGCGAGCAGGAAGCGAGCTTGGCGAGCAGGAAGCGAGCTTGGGCGAGCAGAGCCAAGTATGGGCGAGTATGGTCAGGTAACTACCCCCCCCCCCCCCCCCCCCCCCAGGATTTGTCTATAAATAGACCCCCAGGGGTACAACAAAGAGGACCTTTTGGACGAGGTTGACCCCCTCAAGCGAGATACTCGCCACGTCCCTGCCTTCCTTGTACCAAGCTCGGCCATTTTTGGTTTTGGAGGGGAAGACTCCCTTAAGCTTCCGGGTACGTGGTGGGACCTCCCTGCCGTGGCACCTGGGGTCCTGTTTGTTGCTCTTCTAGCTTCTTCGTCATTGCCAGCCAAGTCATCTCGTCGGACTGCTGGGCGAGTAGCCTCCGACTGCATTGGTCCGAATCTTGAGGCCGGGATTTTCCTGGCTTCAACACTTTGGTGCGTTGAGCGTGGATCGTAGTCGGAGGAAGAAATTTTTGCGAGAAGGCTTCATGGCTTAAAGTGGCGAGATGGAGGCCAAAGGCAGCAACTCGCGAGCATTAGACAAGTTGGGCGAGTTCCAGATGGCGACATCCTGAAGGCGAGTTCCAGATGGCGACATCCTGAAGGCGAGTTCCAGATGGCGACATCCTGAATGCGAGTTCCAGATGGCGACATCCTGAAGGCGAGTTCCAGATGGCGACATCTGAAAGTGGGGATAGATCAAGATTACTCTAGTTCGACGAAAGATGTGGCATTCGTCGAGCCCTGTCTGCAGCAGGTTTGCTGTTTAGATTCAGGCCTTGGTTTTCGTCGATCGCCGTTCGACGAACTTGCTTGTGCAATATTTGTTTCAGGAATTTTTTCTGTGTCTTGTATTGCTTCCTTCCTTCTTGCAGATACAAATTTTACTGGGGTAGATAACATATTCTTCTTCAAAAGAAGAGGTTGATTAGATGATGCCCCCAAGCCCAATTTGCCAGTCAGCCTGGCATTCACTGTGCTTGTGATGTCCATCAGCTTGAGACTTCTCCCATTTAGAGAGTTCTCTAGCTGCTTGGCCTCAGTTAGCTGTGTTTCTAGAGAACTCACTTGTTCCCTGGAAATTCTTAGCTCATTTTTGAGGTTAGTGTTTTCAGTGGATATTCCATCCATCTTAGCTAACTTGTCTCTCAGAGAAATAATTTCTTTCTCTGATCTAATCATGTCTTTACACAATTGTTTAAAATCATCTTTAAATTGTTCTGAATGAAAATCAAAACTGGAAATTACCTCATCCTCATTAGCTTCCAATTCATCATCTGAGTTGTCATTTGATGAGGAGGCATTGATTGCCATCATGCAGAATTCCTTGTCTTCTGCTTCTTTCTCCTCATCACTGGAGCTGGAGGATGACTCAGATTCAGTGTCACTCCAGGTTTCAGCAACAAAGCCTTTTTCTCTTTTCTTGTGGCCTTTTGATGAGTGTTTGCTGGAGTGTTCCTGCTCTTTTCTCCTACTTTTCTTGTGAGCTTCTGGACATTCAGTGAGGATGTGTCCAGGCTTCCTGCACCCAAAGCATATTATTTCTTTAGATGGAGTTTTATCATACCTTGGCTTTTCATTGTGCCTGTTGGGTTTTCTTCTAAAGTCCTTCCTTGCCATCTTGTAAAATCTCTTTGCTAAGAGACTCAGCATCTCCTGATCACCAATCTTCTTTTCTTCCTCTGTTGCCTGAAAGGCAATGCTTTTCTCTTTCTTTGAGGATGAGGAAGGAGAGGCTTCTGCTTCTCTGCTCTTTATCAGCTGCTCATAGGATTTGAGCTTTCCAAGAAGATTCTCAGTTGTAATCTCATTTAGTCCTCTGGCATCTTTAATTGGCCAGATTCTTGTGTCCCAAGAGCTGGGAAAGCACATCAGGATTTTGTCATTAACTTCAGTGACTGTGATCACTTTTTCAAGGGTCCTTAACTCATTGATGATGAGGCTGAGTCGGTTGTACATCTCTGCAACAGTCTCTGATTCTCCCTTTTTAAAATTCTCATACTGGGAGATCAAATATGATCTTCTGTCCTTTCTCTCATCTGCTGATCCTGCCACCATTCTTGTGAGGGAGTCCCAAATTTCTTTGGCAGAGGTGCAGTCAACCACCTTTTGAAATATGTCATCAGTCATGGTTTGTGCTAAGATATTCATGGCCTTTGCATCAGCAGTTTTCTGTTTCTTTTGTGTTTCTGTCCATTCTGGAGGAGGGACAGCAGTTGTGTCTGATGTTGTATTTGTTGTTGAGGTTGGTGCAGTTGGAGGTCCTGTCAAAATAGAATTAAAAATTTCTTCATCAATAGAATTCATGTAAAGTTTGATCCTTGCTTGCCATAGTGGAAACTTGTTCAGATTGCACATAGGAGGTCTTGTGCTTGAATATTCTTTGTTCTGTGCCATGGCTCTAATAGACAAAACCTTTAAAGTAGTCTAGATCTATCAGATCTGTTGGTCCAGGTGTTAGCCTGTAACAACCAACCCAACCTCTGATACCAATTGAAAGTGAGGATAGATCAAGATTACTCTAGAGGGGGGGTGAATAGAGTATTTTAAAATAATCTTACTTAGCTTAAAGAAATCTGTATAAAACAATTTGAGTTATTTAGTATATGTGTAAGTAAGTGCAGCACAGATATAATCACAAACTAAAACACAACACACACAACACAAATAAATAATAAAGACAGGCACAGAAGACACAAGGATCTATAGTAGTTCCCCACAATTTGGGTACATCTACTCTTCTACCACCCTGGTAGGAAATCCACTAAGGCTTTTTGATCAGGTGAGCCTTCACCACAGAGCTTTTGATTAGGTACTCTAAACCACAATTTAACTTTTAAAGGGAGTTAGAACCCTGTACACAATTATAGAATAACAGTAAAATAAAGATGATGATGTCTTCTCTTTTCTCTAACAACAAAGAAGACTAGTGGATTGTTGAAATTGTCAGATCTCCCCCTGTGAGTAAGAGTAAGTAAACAAGAGAGAAAATCTGCTCAGGGTGTAGGTCTTCTTGATCTTCAGAATATCTTCAGCACAAGTTCTCTAGAGGGAAAAATGATGCAGATGATTTCTAGAGATTAAAAGTAGGTGTCTGGAGAAGATGAAGACTTCAGAGAGAAAACAGAGAGAGTTCTTCTTCAAGAATGAAAACTGAGTAGCACAAAGCTTATATTTAATATCTGTGTCTCTCTCTGGTATAAATAGCAATGATAATCTCTTCACGGGAGAAAGTTGATCCTCTTTAAAATTTCAAATAGGGCTGGAAAGGAAGGAGACAAAAAGGAAAGATTTCTCTGGAATACCAATATATTAAATTCCTTGAAACTTGCAATCTGCCTTATAAAATAATCTGCGCGCAGCCCTTAATTAATGCAGCAACGGTCATAAAATCTTTGATAGAGAATACTGCAATAACTGACTGATATTTTAATAAGAACAGCTGTCAGCCTTCATAAGAAATCCTGAGGATAACTCCAAAATAATACTCTGAATAGAAGAGGTCACTGAATATAGAGACTCTGAAGAAGTTCGTCGATCTGAAGGGAAGTTCGTCGAACTTAACCTAGGAAGTTCGTCGAACAAACAGAAACTTTCGTCGAACAGAACTTTGAAGTTCGTTGAACCAAGTTCGTCGAACGGATACTTGAATTCGTCGAATGAACTAGAAGTTCGTCGAACACCTTGACTTAGCTAATCTTCAAATTTCTTCTAGACTTAGCCTATGACCCTTATACTATACATGTTGGGTCAAAACAGATCCTATACCTGGAAATAGACATCCTAGCCCAAATCAGTAATAGGGTTGAACTGTGTTCCAACAATCTCCCCCTATTTGGGTTAGGATCCTATGAATAGTACTTATCAATTCACACAAATATGCATAAAAATATCTGACAGAAAGGAAATTCAGCAGATATAAATCAATTGTCACAAGCAGATATCATCACAGAATAATTAAGAGTCAATTAACCAGAGAGAGAGTTTTAAGGATTCCTATCCTCTGAAGAGGGCTTCTTGAAGATTATTTTCCTGCTAGTATCTTCAGATTGCCTTCTGCTTAGCTTGCAGTCTTCATCACCCAGTGTTACCTTCTTGGAAATAGTTGGCAGAATAGCTTCTGGATGGAGACTCATGTAGGCAGAAGTGTTGAACATTTTCTTTACCTGGTACTGTTGAAATTCCTGTTCTCTATAGGGAGATAAGGTAGAAACGTGAGAGGTATCTAGACCCTTTTCTCTGGCCTTTTTGATCTGAGAAAGAGCAACATGCTCTCTAAACCTTGCCATATTGTACAATCTATCTGCTTCAGCTTCCTTATTTTTGATTTCTTGTTCAGATAATTGGCTATGCTTTCTTTCATAAACCTGATAGCCTGAAGATCTTTCTTTCTTATATGAAGAGGATTGACCAGATGGCTTGGAGCCAGCAGACTGAGATGCCCTGGATGTGGAAGAAAGTCCTCCTGCAGAACCTGCACCTGGAGGAGGTGGAGGAGGAGGGGGTTTCTTGAACACAGCAGGGTGATCCTTCTGGTATCTTCTTCCAAGGTTGAGTTATTTCATGAGGCTTGAGATTTTTCTGCACATAATAGGGAATGTCATTTTTATTAGGCTTTTTGGAAGGAGCTGGCAGCTTTTTGCATGAAGCTTTTCTTTTTCTTGAATTGACTTTGGCATCACTATCATCACTGTCATCATCATCATCATCAGAGTTTGAAGAAGGCACATTTTCATACATTTCATCAATTTCCTTGATTGCTTCAATCATTCTTTTCTCTAAATCAATATTCTTGACAGTAGCAGCATCAGTGGCAGCAGCAGGCTCAGAAGAAGAGGAGAGAACAGAGGCATCAGGCATCTGTTCATCAAGAACAGTCTGTTCAGGAGCAGTAGGTTCCTGATCTGCCTCAGAGATAACTGGATCTGGAGCTGGAGAGACTAGCAAATTTCCATGCCTGGCATCCAAGTCTGGGGAATAACAGACAATTGCCTTGGAGAGATCTTCAGCTGATTCCTTGTATGATGGGACTGAGCAGAGGGACTGATTGGTAAGCTGCAGAATCTGATTTACTATAGGGGAGAGTATGAAGGAGCTGCTGGGAAGAACTTCTGGAGGAGGAGGAGGAGGAGCACCTTCTGTGCTTTGAGCCAGGGAGACCAGGGATGAGCAGACATCAGGTAGGTCTGACTCTTGCTCTTCAGGAGCTTCTGCCTCTAGAGCTTCATCCTGGAACATCTCCCCCTGCCTAGACTCTGGGAACTTAGAGTCTGGGCCCCCAGATGAAGGGAAAGAGGAAGAGGAGAGAGAGACAAGATGGGAGAGAATGAGATCAAGCTTAGAATGTACTGGGACTAGACTTTGATCAATAAGCTCTTGTAATTTAGGAATTATGTGACCAAACACCTGGGTGGCTATCTGGGAGACATCCACAAACAGTACATCTGGAATTTGGTGAGAGAGGAAGAAGAAGGGATGGAAGATGTGGTATGAGCACAAGAAGTGGATGGAGGAGGAGGAGTGAAATCTGATGGGATTTCATCCTGAAAGAGGTCTGGAAGGAGAGAGTCTTGTGGAAGAGGAGGAGAATTGGAGAGATTTTCATTTTGTGGAGGAGGAGGAGGAATCTGGGGTGAGAGAGTGGCTATTCTAGTCCTGGTGTCCTCAGAAGCTTGAACTGATGGAGTCTCAGGAGCCAATTTCTTCTTGAATGTCCTATCCCACTTCTTGAAAAGAAGTGGAGTCAGTTTCTTTGAGGCATTAATGCCAACAGCAGTAGAAACTGAGAGGGATGGACACTTGGCCTGAAGAAAGATTCCCAGAATCCTTCCATAGCCTACATTTCTTGAGGTCACTTTCTTTTTGATGGAATCAAATAGAGTCAGACTCCAATTGATGTGCTTTTTCTCAATCAAAGCACTCATGACTAGAAATTGCTGCCTGGTTATGTAGTCATGTGCTGAGCTTTTCCCCATCAGAACCTTTCCCACAACATCTGCCAGGAAGGTGTATTCCACTGTAAAATCACATTTCAGAAGATGTTTAGGGTTACTCCCAGAGTACCCCATCCTGTCCAGCATCAAATTGAACTCTTCCTCAGTGAGTTCTAAAACATCATCTCCATTTTCAAATTCAAATATCTCAGACAAAACGGCAGCATTTAGAACAAATTTGTTCCCTGACACCTTTCCTGCAATTTCTGTGCCATGTCGAATCTCAGAAGTGAATGCCCATTCCTTTATCTCATTGGTATGAATCTTGGGCCGACAAGTCATAAACTTGCGCAACTTCGAGTCTTCAAAGAGATTCAGAATGTCTGTGAAGCCTTCTCCTGACTGGGCAAACGATTCTAGATCAATATCGAATCCTGTATCGAACTTTATTGAGGCGAGGATTCCAGCAGTGATCGACATTGTTCCTGCAAAGAAAGAAAAACGATCAAGTGCAAAGGGAACTGGAGGGAGACGAAGAGTTTGAGAGCGCAAAAGACAGAATCCAGACAAAATAGAGATTAAATATTAGGGTTCGGCGAAGGCATATTTCGTCGAGCGAATTTGACAAATTTTCTGAACCTTAAAAATTGTTGGGTAAAAGAAAAAATTAGATTGACTCCCCATTTATCATTCCAAGCTGATTTATAAAGAATTGGTGTTTCTTTTCATCTAACGGCTTAGTGAAGATGTCAGCTCTCTGCAAATCAGTTGGTATGAAGTCTAAACATATTTTTCCCTTCTCCACATTATCTCTGATAAAGTGGTGTCTGATCTCAATATGTTTAGTTCTACTGTGGAGTACTGGATTTTGTGTTATTGATATTGCACTGGTGTTATCACAAAAGATTTTGGAATTCTTTAGATTGTAACCATAGTCTAGGAGCTGGTTCTGTATCCACAAAAGTTGTGAACAGCAACTGCCAGCTGCTATGTATTCAGCTTTTGCAGTTGATGTAGACACAGAGGTTTGTTTCTTACAAAACCAGGACACAAGCTTATCTCCAAGGAACTGACAAGTTCCTGAGGTGCTCTTTCTGTCTATTCTGCATCCAGCATAATCAGCATCTGAATATCCAGTTAACTCAAATCCTGATTCTGTAGGATACCAGAGTCCTAGATCTGGACAACCCTTTATATATCTTAAAATCCTTTTTAATAAAACATAGTGAGATTCTTTAGGATTTACCTGAAACCTAGCACTAATACATGTGGCAAACATGATGTCTGGTCTACTGGCTGTTAAGTATAAAAGAGATCCCACAATGGCTCTATATACTTTCTGATCAACAGGTTTTCCTGATTCATCAGTGCCAACAGCTGCATTTGAAGGCATGGGAGTTTTCATGGGGGAGGCATCTGACATCCCAAATCTTTTAACAAGCTCTTTAGCATATTTAGATTGGGATATAAAGATGTCTTCTTTTGTTTGCTTAACTTGCAAACCAAGAAAGTAAGACAGTTCTCCCATACTGCTCATTTCAAATTTTGAATGCATTAGATTTGAAAATCTTTTGCATAACTTAGAGTCAGTAGAACCGAATATTATGTCATCTACATATATTTGTACCAATAGGGTTTCAGATTTATGATTTCTAAAAAACAATGTTTGGTCTACTTTACCTCTAGAAAATTTATTTTCCAAAAGAAAGTTTGTAAGGGTCTCATAACATGCTCTAGGAGCTTGTTTGAGACCATACAAAGCCTTATGTAATCTAAATACATGAGAGGGTTGAGTTGGAGAAACAAAACCTGGTGGTTGTTCCACGTATACTTCTTCCTTGATATCTCCATTTAGAAAGGCACTCTTAACATCCATTTGAAATACCTTGAATCTTTTGTATGCAGCAAATGCTAGGAATATTCTAATTGCTTCCAGTCTTGCTACAGGTGCAAAAGTCTGATCATAGTCTATGCCTTCCTCTTGGCAGTATCCTTGAGCCACTAGTCTTGCCTTATTTCTGACTATGACTCCTTGAGCATCCAATTTATTTCTGAATACCCATTTAGTGCCAATTACTGGATGATTCTTGGGTCTTGGAACAAGTTCCCATCCTTTGTTCCTTTCAAATTGATTTAATTCCTCTTGCATAGCAGTAATCCAGTTGGGATCTTGCTCTGCATCTTTGATGGATTGAGGTTCAATTTGAGAGAGGAAACAGGTGTGCAAATTATTTTGATTTAGTTGATTTCTTGTTTGCACACCCACTGAGATGTCACCAATTACTTGAGATCTAGGGTGATCTCTTATGTTGACATAATCAGTAGGAAATATAACTTCTCCTTGAGCTTGTTCATTTTCTCTATGAGGAATTTCTATGTCCTCCTGAACTTCAGCATTAATAGCTTCAAGATTTGTAGGAATATTTGCTGTATCCAATGTTGGTGCATTAGGACATTCTTCTTCACTGTCCTCATTAGGTAATTGAGAAGGAATTATTAAATCCTCTTTCTGTAGAGTTAGATTATCTAACTTCTCACAGAGAATTGGTACCTGTGCATCTTGTGAGGTAGAGATATTTCTCTCCTTGCAGCTCAAGCTAGTTTCATCAAATGATACATGAATAAATTCTTCTATTTTAAAAGAAGATTTGTTAAATACTCTGTAAGTTTTACTACTCACTGAATAACCAAGGAAAATGCCATCTGAGGCTTTTGCTTCAAATTTCCCTAGGTGCTTCTTGTCATTATTATGAATGAAGCACTTACAGCCAAAGGCCCTAAAGTAATCTACTCTAGGCTTCTTCCCTTTAAGCAGTTCATAAGGTGTCTTCCCCTTTTGTTTATGAATTAAACTTCTGTTTAAGACATAGTTTGCTGTGCTGACAGCCTCAGCCCAGAAGGATTGGGGCAAACCAGCATCTGCAAGCAATGTTCTTCCAGATTCAATTAGTGTTCTATTTTTCCTTTCAGCTACCCCATTTTGTTGAGGAGTTCTAGGAGCTGAAAAGCACTGCCTGATACCTTCCTTCTCACAGAATTCTCTCATCAGAAGAGATTCAAACTCAGTGCCATGATCACTTCTGATCAATGCAATCTGAGTAGAATACTCAATCTTGATGCTCCTGAGAAAGTCTGTAAGAACTTTGAAATTATCTGACTTGCTTCTCAGAAAGAATACCCAACTAAATCTAGAGAAGTCATCAACAATAACTAGGGTGAAAGACTTACCTCCCAAACTGTGTATGGGAAGGGGTCCAAAAAGGTCTAAGTGCAGCAAATACAAAAACCTAGGAGAATCACTCTTAGATAGTGACTTAAAGCTGCTCTTAGTCTGCTTTCCCAATTGACATGCCCTGCAAAGGCTTTCCTTCTTGTATGATCCAGAAGGTAGTCCCCTGACAAGGTTGTCCTTTGATAATTTGGCTAGGGTCCTATGGTTTACATGACCTAGTCTCCTATGCCACAAATCAGTATGTTTACTGACTTGGTTAAACAAGCAGATTTCAGGTTTGGCTGAATCAAAATCTACTAAATAAACATTACCTTGTCTGTTTCCTAAAATAACAGTATTATTTTCAGAGAAGATAATGCATCTAGATTGGTTGAAGCATACCTGATATCCTTCATCACATAGTTGACCTATACTGATGAGGTTATGTTTGAGTCCACTTACATAGGCTACCTTTTTGAATGTGATTGTCCCAATTTGGACTTATCCATAGCCTTCTGTCTGTCCCCAATTGGAATCTCCAAAAATCACTCTTGGTCCAAGCTTTGCCTTATAGTTGATTAATTTGGCTCTTGTTCCTGTCATATGTTTTGAGCATCCACTGTCCAAGTACCACTGTTCCTCTGTGGTAGGACAGTTCTTTTTCTGCAATAGAAAGGAGGTTAGGTGTTCTTAACCCAGGTTACCTTGGGTTGCTTTTTGTAACCTTGAAATGCAGAAATATATGAGACAACAGGTTGATTATGATAACCTAGAGGGTGATATCTTCTAGGAGGGATAATCCAATCACTAAATGAATTCTTCATTTTAGAGGAGGATGTATATTGTCTGTCCTTAGTAAAATTTGCGTTCGACGAACTTTGTTGTGTTCGTCTACCTAGTTCGACGAAAGATGTGGCATTCGTCGAGCCCTGTCTGCAGCAGGTTTGCTGTTTAGATTCAGGCCTTGGTTTTCGTCGATCGCCGTTCGACGAACTTGCTTGTGCAATATTTGTTTCAGGAATTTTTTCTGTGTCTTGTATTGCTTCCTTCCTTCTTGCAGATACAAATTTTACTGGGGTAGATAACATATTCTTCTTCAAAAGAAGAGGTTGATTAGATGATGCCCCCAAGCCCAGTTTGCCAGTCAGCCTGGCATTCACTGTGCTTGTGATGTCCATCAGCTTGAGACTTCTCCCATTTAGAGAGTTCTCTAGCTGCTTGGCCTCAGTTAGCTGTGTTTCTAGAGAACTCACTTGTTCCCTGGAAATTCTTAGCTCATTTTTGAGGTTAGTGTTTTCAGTGGATATTCCATCCATCTTAGCTAACTTGTCTCTCAGAGAAATAATTTCTTTCTCTGATCTAATCATGTCTTTACACAATTGTTTAAAATCATCTTTAAATTGTTCTGAATGAAAATCAAAACTGGAAATTACCTCATCCTCATTAGCTTCCAATTCATCATCTGAGTTGTCATTTGATGAGGAGGCATTGATTGCCATCATGCAGAATTCCTTGTCTTCTGCTTCCTTCTCCTCATCACTGGAGCTGGAGGATGACTCAGATTCAGTGTCACTCCAGGTTTCAGCAAGAAAGCCTTTTTCTCTTTTCTTGTGGCCTTTTGATGAGTGTTTGCTGGAGTGTTCCTGCTCTTTTCTCCTACTTTTCTTGTGAGCTTCTGGACATTCAGTGAGGATGTGTCCAGGCTTCCTGCACCCAAAGCATATTATTTCTTTAGATGGAGTTTTATCATACCTTGGCTTTTCATTGTGCCTGTTGGGTTTTCTTCTAAAGTCCTTCCTTGCCATCTTGTAAAATCTCTTTGCTAAGAGACTCATCATCTCCTGATCACCAATCTTCTTTTCTTCCTCTGTTGCCTGAAAGGCAATGCTTTTCTCTTTCTTTGAGGATGAGGAAGGAGAGGCTTCTGCTTCTCTGCTCTTTATCAGCTGCTCATAGGATTTGAGCTTTCCAAGAAGATTCTCAGTTGTAATCTCATTTAGTCCTCTGGCATCTTTAATTGGCCAGATTCTTGTGTCCCAAGAGCTGGGAAAGCACATCAGGATTTTGTCATTAACTTCAGTGACTGTGATCACTTTTTCAAGGGTCCTTAACTCATTGATGATGAGGCTGAGTCGGTTGTACATCTCTGCAACAGTCTCTGATTCTCCCTTTTTAAAATTCTCATACTGGGAGATCAAATATGATCTTCTGTCCTTTCTCTCATCTGCTGATCCTGCCACCATTCTTGTGAGGGAGTCCCAAATTTCTTTGGCAGAGGTGCAATCAACCACCTTTTGAAATATGTCATCAGTCATGGTTTGTGCTAAGATATTCATGGCCTTTGCATCAGCAGTTTTCTGTTTCTTTTGTGTTTCTGTCCATTCTGGAGGAGGGACAGCAGTTGTGTCTGATGTTGTATTTGTTGTTGAGGTTGGTGCAGTTGGAGGTCCTGTCAAAATAGAATTAAAAATTTCTTCATCAATAGAATTCATGTAAAGTTTGATCCTTGTTTGCCATAGTGGAAACTTGTTCAGATTGCACATAGGAGGTCTTGTGCTTGAATATTCTTTGTTCTGTGCCATGGCTCTAATAGACAAAACCTTTAAAGTAGTCTAGATCTATCAGATCTGTTGGTCCAGGTGTTAGCCTGTAACAACCAACCCAACCTCTGATACCAATTGAAAGTGGGGATAGATCAAGATTACTCTAGAGGGGGGGTGAATAGAGTATTTTAAAATAATCTTACTTAGCTTAAAGAAATCTGTATAAAACAATTTGAGTTATTTAGTATATGTGTAAGTAAGTGCAGCACAGATATAATCACAAACTAAAACACAACACACACAGCACAAACAAATAATAAAGACAGGCACAGAAGACACAAGGATCTATAGTAGTTCCCCACAATTTGGGTACATCTACTCTTCTACCACCCTGGTAGGAAATCCACTAAGGCTTTTTGATCAGGTGAGCCTTCACCACAGAGCTTTTGATCAGGTACTCTAAACCATAATTTAACTTTTAAAGGGAGTTAGAACCCTGTACACAATTATAGAATAACAGTAAAATAAAGATGATGATGTCTTCTCTTTTCTCTAACAACAGAGAAGACTAGTGGATTGTTGAAATTGTCAGATCTCCCCCTGTGAGTAAGAGTAAGTAAACAAGAGAGAAAATCTGCTCAGGGTGTAGGTCTTCTTGATCTTCAGAATATCTTCAGCACAAGTTCTCTAGAGGGAAAAATGATGCAGATGATTTCTAGAGATTAAAAGTAGGTGTCTGGAGAAGATGAAGACTTCAGAGAGAAAACAGAGAGAGTTCTTCTTCAAGAATGAAAACTGAGTAGCACAAAGCTTATATTTAATATCTGTGTCTCTCTCTGGTATAAATAACAATGATAATCTCTTCACGGGAGAAAGTTGATCCTCTTTAAAATTTCAAATAGGGCTGGAAAGGAAGGAGACAAAAAGGAAAGATTTCTCTGGAATACCAATATATTAAATTCCTTGAAACTTGCAATCTGCCTTATAAAATAATCTGCGCGCAGCCCTTAATTAATGCAGCAACGGTCATAAAATCTTTGATAGAGAATACTGCAATAACTGACTGATATTTTAATAAGAACAGCTGTCAGCCTTCATAAGAAATCCTGAGGATAACTCCAAAATAATACTCTGAATAGAAGAGGTCACTGAATATAGAGACTCTGAAGAAGTTCGTCGATCTGAAGGGAAGTTCGTCGAACAAACAGAAACTTTCGTCGAACAGAACTTTGAAGTTCGTTGAACCAAGTTCGTCGAACGGATACTTGAATTCGTCGAACGAACTAGAAGTTCGTCGAACACCTTGACTTAGCTAATCTTCAAATTTCTTCTAGACTTAGCCTATGACCCTTATACTATACATGTTGGATCAAAACAGATCCTATACCTGGAAATAGACATCCTAGCCCAAATCAGTAATAGGGTTGAACTGTGTTCCAACAACATCCTCAGGCGAGTTCCAGATGGCGAGAAGACGAGCGCATGATTGGCGAATTCCATACTCGCCCACATGTGAGTTGCATACTCGCCCACAGGCGAGTTCTAGTCGCAGGGAGACGAGACCGTGATAGGCGAGTTCCAGCTGGCGATATCCCTACTCTCCATAGGCGAGTTCTTGCAAGCGAGATCTAGAGATAAGTTCAGACCAGCGACTTTACTCGGAATAGAGGCGAGCTTCCTGGGTAGTGGCGAGATCCTTCCTTACTCTCCCATAGGCGAGCTTCCTTGTTACTCGGCCATAGGCGAGCTTCTTCAATGCTCGGCCATTGGCGAGATCCTTCCTTACTCGCCCATAGGCGAGATCTCTACTCGCGAGGGTGAGTTCTCTACTCGCAAGGTGGTGAGAACCTGGTGCCTAGTTCAAGAGTGGCGAGTTCCTGAAGGGTGATTTCAAGGTCTGCGTAGGGGGTATTATGTCAAAAGGGACACTCCTCCTCCCCTCAGTTTCGTCCTTCTTCAATGCCAGTGGTTTCCATACATCTATATGCTTACAGGTGCTTTGGTAAAGCCCACGAGTGCTTTTGTCTGACTAACAAACAGGATGATTCATGACGAGTTCGCCACCAAGGGAAAGCACACAACCTACTCGCGAGGTCTCCAAGTTGATGCTCGGCGAGCTCCTAGTCGCGATGGACTGCTTCAACAACCTACTCGCGAGGTCTCCAAGTTGATGCTCGGCGAGCTCCTAGTCGTGATGGTCTTCTTCAACAACCTACTCGCGATGATCTTCATCAAGGGCTTACATTACACGAGGATGCTGACTCGTGACGTCTTCAAGGTGGTGTTCCATGAGCTCCTACTCGCGATGGTCTTCATCAAGGGCTTACATTCCACGAGGATGCTGACTCGTGACGTCTTCAAGGTGGTGTTCCGCGAGCTTCTACTCGCGATGATCTTCATGAAGGACTTATGTTCCACGAGAATGTTTACTCGTGACGTCTTCAAGCTTGGTATTCTGCAAGCTCCTTATTCTCGATGATCTCCTTCTATCAGCTATGTTCCATGAGAATGCTTACTCATGAGGTATTCCAGTTGATGTCTCGCGACTCTATACTCCCGATGATCTCCTTCTGTCGGCTATGATCCATGAAGGGTCTTACTCATGAGGTTATGTTATCTATAAAACTCTCACCTCCCTGAAACATGGGAGATTGTGAGTCTTTTGTCTCTTTCAGCTAAGCTTTTTCAAAAGAAAGAAACAAAGCAGGTGAAGTCGATCTCCACGGCAGGTTGGGAAACGGACCTCCGGCTTGATTCTCATAAGATCCAGAACGGATGATGGGATGGTGCCTCGGTAGTGCGTTCCCCTAAGACCAAGCCTCTGCATTGACGGTCGAGATCAGCTCCCCTTGCATGTTGGCCGCGGTTCCCTCCGACTGCACCTCTCATCCGACTGGAGAGATTATCAGGAAGAAGTCGTGACGCCGACCTCCTAGCTCGACGATAGGATGATCGACTTAACCTCTCAGGGGACCCTTGAATAAAGGTGTCGTGCACCCTCGAGGGCTAAAAGCCCATAACAAAGCGACGTGTTTCCAATTATTTCCTCCAATTGTGTGAGTTAATGTGCTTAAGTGTGCTTAACTCCCCGTTTAATTGTTGAGCAACAGGAAACATGTTAGGTCGGCATTCAGCATCCAAGTAAGATGGAGACCTCGGGATGGTGTGTTCCTTTGGAACCTCCCCGACAGTCAGTCTCTACTTGTCGATCTCTTCAACAACACCGACAATAGCAGTAGGATGGAGACCTCGAGATGGTGTGTCTTTGGACCTCCCCGACTGTCAGTCCCCACTTATCGATCTCTTCACCAACATCAGCATCAAACATAGGGGTACCGGATGAAGTCTTGGGAGTACATGCCTCTAAAAACTTCTTTATATGCAAGTGCGAGTATGTATGTGCGAGCATGCAGGTGCGAGTATGCATGGGCGAGCAGACAGGTGCGCGTAGCTATGTGCGAGCAAGGTATGATCGTCAATTGCACCAAGTACCTCCCAAGGTCGCAATTATTATTCCACGAGGATGCTAGGATTCCACGAGCTCTTACTCGCGATGATCTTCATCAAGGGCGTATATTCCACTAGGATGTTTACTCATGCCGTCTTCAAGCTAGGATTCTGCGAGCTCTTACTCGCGATGATCTTCATCAAGGGCGTATATTCCACGAGGATGTTTACTCGTGACGTCTTCAAGCTAGGATTCCGTGAGCTCTTACTCGTGATGATCTTCATCAAGGGCGTATATTCCATGAGGATGTTTACTCGTGACGTCTTCAAGCTAGGATTCCGCGAGCTCTTACTCGCGATGATCTTCATCAAAGGCTTACATTTTACGAGGAGGCTTACTCGTGACGTCTTCAAGCTGGTATTCCACAAGCTCTTGCTCATGATGATCTTCTCCAACAACCGGCATTCCATGATAATTCTAAACTGGTCATGCTTGTGAGGTCATCACTTCAGCAACTATGCAACTATATTATTTGTTTAATCTCTTCAACGACTCTTACTAGCAAGGATATCTCTAACTACTCACCTCTATGAGATGAGGAACTGCTCAGAAGCACCTAAAGGCTCAACAGGGTGATCACTTGTCGTCGATAAGCTCGAACTGAACTAGGAAGGACCTTTCATCGTTCAAGAGGCATTCGAGACTGGCGTATACCGCCTGCAGAATCATGAAGGGGAATTACTTGGGAATACCTGGAGCGGCAATGACCTGAAAAGGTTCTATCCCTGAGCGGGAAGGTGTATTCTCCCCCTCCTTGTGTTTATTCCATTTGAATAAAAATTCATCGCTCCCTGAAACATTGGCCGCGAGAGTTGTTTTTCTCTTTTGGCAAGAGCTTTTGAAGTAGGTAAAACCGATATCCACGACAGGTTGGGAAATGAGCCTCCAACTTGATTCTCGTAAGACCCAGAACGAATGATGGGACGGTGCCTCGGTAATGCGTTCTCCTAATACCAAGCTTTTGCACTGATGGTCGAGATCAGCTCCCCCCTTGCACGTTGGTCGAGTTACCCTCCGACCGCATCTCTCCTCCGACTGGAGTGATTATCATGAGAAAGTCTGGACGCCGACCTCCCAATTCGACGAAGCGAAGATCGATTTACCTGACTAAGGGACCCTTGTATAAAGGTGTCATTTGACCTCTTGCGGCAAAGCCTAATATCTCTTGTCATTTATTCCAATCATATGGGTTGGTGCGGTTAATCCCCTCTGATTGTTGAGTGACAGTATGAAGACTCTTCCGCAACCTGGCGACCGATTGGGGGATAGGCCTCCGACTCGACTCTCATAAATATCCAAGTCGAGTGGTGGGATAGCGCCTCAGGGGAGAGTCCTCCTAAGACCAAGCCTCTGCATTGACGGTCGCGATCAGCTCCCCCTTGCACGTTGGCCAAGTTACCCCCCCCCCCCCCCCCCCCCGACTACACTTCCCATCACACTGGAGAGGTTATCAGAGGAGAGTCCAGGCGCCACCCCCCCCCCCCCCCAACTTGACGAAGAGATGATTGATTTGACCAACCAGCATTTAGCAAATGCAATAGGATGGAGGCCTCGGGATGGTGTGTCCCCTTGGACCTCCCCGACTGTCATTCCCTACTGGTCAACATCCAGCATCCAACAAGTAGAGTAGAGAGCTCTAGTGTTTGTGTGCAGAACCCCCCCCCCCCCCCCCCCCCGAGATTCATGCCCTATCCAGGCGATGCGACAAGATTCAGCCAAAGTGCTCATCGATTCGCGTCATGAGTGGGTTAGAGGATGAGTATCCTACTTAGCTCTCATAACATCCAGAGCGGGTGATGGGACAGTATACCGGGTTTTTTAATGCGTCCTCCTAAGACCAAGCCTCTGCAATGATGGTTGAGATCAACTCCCCCTTGCACGCTGGTCGGGCTACCCCCCCCCCCCCCCCCCCCCGATTGTAATTCTCGTCCATCTGGAGAGATTATCAGAGTAGAGTTGGAAGCCACCCTCCTACCCCGAAGTTGCTCACCCCCTCGAGTGAAAAGAAGTCATCGAGTTGTGGAGTTGTCGTAATCCAGGCCTCTGCCCAAGCCCTTCTTCAGCAAGCCGGCTACTTGCTCCCTCGGATGACTCTTCCTTTCCACCTCTAGTTGAGCTCGGCTCCTAGAAGGTGTCGACCTTGTATCTGCCCCCAGTTGAGCTCGGCTCCTGCGAGGTGTCGACCTTCTATCCGCCTCCAGTTGAGCTCGGCTCCTGCGAGGTGTCGACCTTCTCTTCACCTCTAGTTGAGCTCGGCTCCTAGAAGGTGTCGACCTTCTCTCCACCTCTAGTTGAGCTCGGCTCCTAGAAGGTGTCGACCTTCTATCCTCCTCCAGTTGAGCTCGGCTCCTGCGAGGTGTCGACCTTCTCTCCACCTCTAGTTGAGCTCGGCTCCTAGAAGGTGTCGACCTTATATCCGCCTCCAGTTGAGCTCGGCTCCTGCGAGGTGTCGACCTTCTCTCCACCTCTAGTTGAGCTCGGCTCCTAGAAGGTGTTGACCTTGTATCCACCTCTAGTTGAGCTCGGCTCCTAGAAGGTGTCGACCTTCTCTCCACCTCTAGCTAAGCTCGACCCCTAGAAGGTGTCGACCTTGTATCCTCCTCTAGTTGAGCTCGGCTCCTAGAAGGTGTCGACCTTGTATCCTCCTCTAGTTGAGCTCGGCTCCTAGAAGGTGTCGACCTTATATCCGCCTCCAATTGAGCTCGGCTCCTAGAAGGTGTCGACCTTCTCTCCACCTCTAGTTGAGCTCGGCTCCTAGAAGGTGTCGACCTTGTATCCTCCTCTAGTTGAGCTCAGCTTCTAGAAGGTGTCGACCTTGTATCCTCCTCTAGTTTAGCTCGGCTCCTAGAAGGTGTCGACCTTCTCACCACCTCTAGTTGAGCTCGGCTCCTAGAAGGTGTCGACCTTGTATCCTCCTCTAGTTGAGCTCGGCTCCTAGAAGGTGTCGACCTTGTATCCGCCTTCAGTTGATCTCGGCTCCCGGGAAGTGTCAGCGTTCTCTCCTCCTCCAGTTAAGCTCGACGAGGTATCGACTCTTTTTCCTCTTACAGTTGAGATCCCCTCCTGGGAAGGACCTCACGCCTTTACTCTCTAGTGCCCATCTCTCCGAACCACGGGTCCTACATTGTTTTTCCGACCTCGCGAGCGAGCTCGAAAAAAGCGGGGATTGTGTACTACTCGTAATTCATCGAGATTAGAAAGGCCTAAGGAGATGCCTATTCGCAGACCTCGCTGGGTGAGCAAGGCGCGAGCTTGGGCGAGCAGGAGGCGAGCTTGGGCGAGCAGGAGGCGAGCTTGGGCGAGCAGGAGGCGAGCTTGGGCGAGCAGGAGGCGAGCTTGGGCGAGCAGGAGGCGAGCTTGGCGAGCAGGAAGCGAGCTTGGCGAGCAGGACAAGAGCTTGGGCGAGCAGGAAGCGAGCTTGGCGAGCAGGAAGCGAGCTTGGTGAGCAGGAAGCGAGCTTGGGCGAGCAGAGCCAAGTATGGGCGAGTATGGTCAGGTAACTACCCCCCCCCCCCCCCCCCCCCCCCCAGGATTTGTCTATAAATAGACCCCCAGGGGTACAAGAAAGAGGACCTTTTGGACGAGGTTGACCCCCTCAGGCGAGATACTCGCCAGGTCCCTGCCTTCCTTGTACCAAGCTCGGCAATTTTGGTTTTGGAGGGGAAGACTCCCTTGAGCTTCCGGGTACGTGGTGGGACCTCCCTGCCGTGGCACCTGGGGTCCTGTTTATTGCTGTTCTAGCTTCTTCGCCGTTGCCAGCCAAGTCATCTCGTCGGACTGCTGGGCGAGTAGCCTCCGGCTGCATTGGTCCGAATCTTGAGGCCGGGATTTTCCTGGCGTCAACATCAACATTCTTCTTCCTCTTCTTCGAGGTCGAGAAGCGTAGCTGAAAGCTACGACGTAGATCTTCGAACGTGTAGATCGACCCCACTGGGAGCTGGTGAAACCAGTCCTGCGCCTTCTCCTTCAAGGTAATGGCGATGAGTCGGCATTTGAACGCATCTAAAATATGTCGGATGGAGACCGTGTCCTCAAACCATTAAAGGTTTTGGACGGGGTCGTCCTTGCCGGTGTAGTAGACCATATCCGGCTCTCTGAAACCTTCTGGAACGGGCGCTGAAAGCACCAGCTCACAGAACGGGCTGCCCCATTCGCCCCATGAGTTCACCCACTGGGCTCGCACTCGCCGGGCTGGGGAACAACTCATGCCCTGCTAGATCTTGCCTCGGCGCCTCGCCGACCTGTTCCTTATCGGGCCTCTGCCCCGGGGCATTTTATCCTACCCCCGACAGCGGGACGACCTAGGCCGCTGGGGTTACGAACTCGCCTCGCGCTGTAGCGAAGGCGAGGTTGATCGTCTCGAGCACCTCCCTTCGAAAATCCGCCAGCATCCCTACCGTTGTCGGCGAGCCAGATGGCGGCGAACCACCACAGCCGGCATCTCGCTCGTCCTCTCCGACCATGTTGCCTCGGGAATTTCTTATACTAACTGCGGTCAATGCTCATGCACCAAAAATATTAGAACTAAGATATGACCCAACGAGGAGTTCGTACCCCTAAGAGGGGGCAACTAGCACTTACTGATCCCACGGAGGAACCTGACCGAAGACTTAGAACTAAATACCGACCCTTGGCTGCAGTGTGGAGGTCTCACCACACACTTGGAATATCTTAGAGCGATTTCCCTCCTAAGCCAAAGCTGAAGTCGGGCACCTTGGAGAGCCTGAGGAGCTAACCAAAGATGTCCTAAGGAGGAAGAAACCAATGATCTCAATCCTCTCCAAAGGTGCCCTTCATGGTCTATATATAGTTTTTCTCTTCTGGTCTGCTGATAGCGTAACTCCGCCTTTTGGTTTTACTAACCGCACCCCAAAAGTGGTCTGCTAACAGCCAAACTCTGCTATTCTGAAGAGCTATCGACAACCCATCAAGGGTATCTGGGTAAATTCACTTTTAGGCCCCACTGAGCGAGTGGCCTGAGAAGGCGCCACTCGCCAGCCTTCCTGCGAGCCGGGCTCGTGAGATCTCGCTATGCGAGTGACCCATGACGGTACCACTCGCTAGTCCCCCTGTGCCCTCAGGCGAATGGGGTTCTGCCTCTTCCTCGCCTGGTGCCCCGGCATCCCGAAGCCTGGACGGGTGAGCGCTTGATGAAGAATGCGCTCGCCCCCTTTTACCGGTTTAAGTCGCTTATGCGGGGAGGCGAGCCCTCACTTGTCTCGTCGTTGCTAAATGCACCCCAAAGCGGCGAGAAACGCACTTGCCTCGCCCTCGCACTGCACGCCTCGCGAGGAGGAGCGTCGGGCTCGCCTCGCTCTTGCGACTCGCTCGTCGCGAGTCGGCGAGCCCCTACTTGCTTCGCTTATGCCTGATTCTCAGCTTTACCCCTTGGCGAACACTGGCTTGTACAGTAAGCAACAATGCATGTCGTCCCATTTTTGTCCCGTCGATGTCCATTTGTCCCCAACCACAGCTGAAGCCACCATCAGTCTCCCCATTCGGCACCCTACCAACAGCGTCTGCTCTCTCCTCATGAGATCCTCACTGATCGAATTTGCTCAATCACTCGTACGTGTGTATCGTCCATGCTGACCCCACGGAGAAGAGCGACCTTTTTCGAGCCCCGGGTCATCTTCCCTCGGCACATCTGCCATTTCTTCTCGAGCCGCCCGCTGCTCGTTCCATCGATCCCAACCCCATTTGTGAAACTGTGTGGACCCATCAGACGGCCCGTAGTTTTCTCCCCTGACCGCACCGCCGTCGCGACCCATCATAGCCCCACCGACCCTTGTTGTACCGGCCTTGTCGGCTATCTCTCTACCTCTTCTGCTTGGCCCACCCTTGTCAAAAATCCAGGATTCATCTCTGATTGTAATACAAAGACAATAGACACACCCGATAAATCCCCCCACAAGATGGGCACGTTGTACCTCTTCTATTCCTTGTGTTTTCTTGTGCTAGAAACAAAATAGTATGAAAGATAGCTTGGAGCGGTCTTGAGAGAGGAGCGCACGAAGGCGCGCTTGGAATGATTTTGAGAGTGGAGCGCACGGAGGCACGCTTAGAGCGGTCTTGAGAGCGGAGCGCACGGAGGCACCCTTAGAGCAGTCTTGAGAGCGGAGCGCACCGATGCACGCTAGCTTGGAGCGGTCTTCAGAGCGGAGAGCACGGAGGCGCGCTGGGAGCGGTCTTGAGAGTGGAGCGCACAGAAGCGCACTTGGAGCGGAATGCTTGCTCGAAGAAGGATAAATTCCTTCGTATGATCTTCAAGGCGCTCAAAAATCTTCAAAGGAGGACAAGAAGATCTTCGAATTCCTCGAGGATTTCCCTTGCACGTAGGAGGAAAGGAGGGATGATAGAAAAGATGGAAATGAAGCAGGGCCCTGAGTCCTATTTATATGCCTCATTGGTGGTTATGGTGGTCACACAGTTATCCGTAGGTCCTAACGATCTTTTTACTATTTGTAAGCCGGTTTAATATAGATTAATGCACATATTTCATAATAATTTACTATGCGCAGACCGATATAATTTCGGATATTTACACCCACCCATAAAGGGTGGTGTAACGCCCCTGAATTTTCTATAATTGGTTTAATCTTATTAATGACATAATATCATTGTAAGGGCGTTATGTTTGAGCGGAGTTTACCGATGCGCTGTAATTCGTGTGATTTTGCATCTGTTCGGTCAATTTGATCGTGTTTTGAACTTACCGGAATTAAGATTTTAGACTTTAGAAACTTTAAATTAATTTATTTTAAGTAAGTCTGTCAAGTTTCGTTGCGATCCGAGCTATATTTGAAGCTCGGTGAATTTGCAAAGATTTAAAGAATTTATCGTTGTCGTGAACTTCGGAAAATCATAACTCGAGAGAGGCTTGTCGAACTCTGAATTTGACTTCGTCGTTGGATTCGTAGTACCGGTATTCACCTTAGTTGCAAATTTCGTCGAAAACTGAGTTAACCTTAGTCCAATTCGTCAAATCTAAGGTTAAGAAATTTATATATACATATTAATATAATTTTAGTATAAAAAGGTTGATCGATTAGGTTTTTCTTCTTCTTCTTCGTTTCCGTCGAACCAGTCGTGCGCGAGAGAGAAGGTCGGTGTTCGTCTGAAGGCTTCGGTTGGTTGCTGAGGGAGCTCTAGTGCTTGGAATCTTCGTCGGAGTATAGAATCGGAAAGCTCTCGCCAAATTCTATGCATGTGCGGTGAGTATTTTTGGTTTCATGGATTTTTGGGGTTGGAATGTGTAGCCCTAATCTTTTTTTTTTTTCCAAAACCTTTCAGAAATTCGTTAGTGTGGTCTTCTCTTCGACCGATCATTGGCGTGGAGCGTGTAGGAGTTGGAAAGCGGAAGATTTGAGGCAAGTGGTAGATTCTACCTTATCTTCCTATCTCTCTTTACTTTCCTTAGGCGTATGGATATGGTAGGTTTATTTTATGGCGTTAGACTTTTAGTTTTACGGTTTCAATCGAGTAGCTGAGTAAATTCGTCGAGTGGTTGTGTGAGATTAAGTCGAATTCGTCGAGTAGATTCGTCGAGTGAGTAAATTATTCTTCGAGTGATCACGGTAAATTCGGCGAGTGGTCCATTCCGTCGAGTAGTTAGTTAGATTCGTCGAGTGAGTAAATTATTCGTCGAATGATCACGGTAAATTCGCCGAGTAGTCGATTCCGTCAAGTTGTTAGTTTGATTCGCCGAATGCTTGTCTGATTCGTCGAGTAACCCAGCCGAATTCATCGTATGGCCTCGGCGAATTCGTCGTGTAAGGCTGTAGATACTTGAAATTTTCTGGATTTTTGTTATTTCTGTGTCGCGTGGCGACCCGATTTCAAGCTTTTGTGTGGTGTCAAATTTTGTTATGATAAGTTATTTTTTTACTATTGTTTGGGTTGGAATGGATGACCACCACCACAGTGTCTATTGGTGAATCTTTGTAACCAGTGGATTTGTGGCGGACTGTTAGGTTGGGTTGCAATGAATGAGCACCACCTCAGATCAGTTTTATGTCTGGTGTTACTGATTAACTTTTCAACTTATTAGTCTCTTTACTATATAAATATATATACATACATACGATTAACTTTATGAATATTCATCGCACTTGGTGCAAAACTTTACTCTCGTCTTGAGTCAATCCTGCTGAATTATTATACATTATTGTTCTTATGACTTTGTTTGTTGTTGATTTACAGTTGCTCTCGTTGAGTTGGTAACCTTCTTAATTTATTGATCTTTTAATCTTGTTTGAGGTGCCTTTTTGCGCATTTGTGTTGAATCATTCTTTTCTTTTGAATGTCTCAGGTTCAGACCAGTAGCAGTTAGAGCTGGTCAAGCTATCTCTTCCAGACTTTTGTAGCTGATTTCTTTTCCTCATTGGTGAGGTGTGGTCTGCTGTGCTTATTTATTTAACTTTGCGGGGTATTTCTGTTACTTTCTGATTTTTCTATAGATTCGTGTCAGATTGTTGACGCTCATAGCTTAGTTCCTTTATGAATACTGTTTACGTATTGTTCCTACTACTACTACTACTACTTACTGTTGTTGATGCATTGCTCTCTAGGAATGCTGTATGTTAGGATGCATAGTAGTTATTTTATGTGTATAGTTACCTGCACCTTTACTCATAGCATGATTTCAATCAAATGTCGCTCTACTTTGAAGATCGTAAAAGCTATTTTCTTACTTATACTAAAACTAAAGATTTGCTTACCACTAGCATAATGTTTGGTCTTCATGCTCATATAGAATAATGAATTAAACTTCATATTTTCTCTCCACTGTGTATGTATATATTTTTCTACTTGTGGACTAGCTGATCCATTGGACTGAGGGGCACAGTCTCGAACTTCAAATGTAAATCCTATCTTTCAACATAAAGTATATATATATGTCTTTTATGAAAATAAATAAAGAGATGGAGATGTCTGAGCATCTGTAGTTGTCTCCTGCACAACATGGCATCACAACGCGTATTTTCTCTCACTCTGATAATATATTTATATATTGGAAAAAATGCGGGCAGAGCGGAGGTTAAGTTGGTTGTTAGACAGGTTAGTCGAACAGCCATCTATTTTAGAATCTTATTTCATTGCATACACACACTGATAGGTCATCAGTATGTCTTGGTTGAAGCATGAACACTACACTCATAAGCATGACAGAAGTATATGTGGCGTATTATGTAGTATGAGATGCATAAAATGTGTTTGTATATGGGTTCTCATAGGAATAACAACATGTGACTGTTAAGTTGAAATGGGCGACATAACAATTATCACATGGATGTTCATTAGAATTTTTTTACGTTACATGTGATATTATGTAGAATGGGATGCATAATATTTCATGTGTATGCCGCTTATGACATACATTAAGGCACTTTTCAGAACGTATAGCACAACATGTATTGAATAACATAACATTAGCACACATGCCAAGTTAAGATCTACATGATGAAACTCATACACACATGATTTAAAATAAAGATTAAGCATTCATGCATTCGTATTATATGCACGAGAGTCAAAGGATGATGGTATATCATCTAAGTTAAGCATAATATCATTCATAAAGAATCTCAGGGCAAGGTAGTAGCAAGAGGAAGTTTCTGGGATTCTTTATGAATGATATTATGCAAAACTTAGATGATATACCATCATCCCTTAACTTAAAAGATAAGTAAGTTTAGCTTTTAACTAAGTCTTGATAGAATGCTCATTCGTACTCAGTGATGATGGCTCCAAAGCGTCATACGTTGAGGTCGGCTCCCCAGTCTGAGGGTGATTCTTCAGGTGCGCACAGTGAGGCAATGATCGAGGAGCAACGTCAGAGCAATGAGACTCTGTCGAGGTAGATGATTGCGATGCAAGCACTGATGCATATGTTGTTGACTGACACCATAGGGCAGCAGTCTGTGGTGCAGGATCCTGCGGTGGGTGGGGTTGTTCCTGTTCGTCCTGCTCCCCTAGTGCCTCCTATTCTGTTGCCTCCTGAGATGGACTTCATCTCGCATTTCCAGCAATTAGGACCCCCGACCTATGATGGGAGGGCTGATTTCATGGCGTTAGATGACTGATCATAGCTATCGAGGAGATGTTTTCCTATTCAGGAATTTCAGCGGACCAAAAAGTTATGGTCGTTGCTTAACAGTTGAGGGGTCTTGCTTATCAGTTGAGGGGTCTTGCTAAGGGTTGATGGATCAGAGAAATGGAAGGTCTCACGGATGGGTGCTCGTGGGAGCGGTTTAAGGGGATGTTGTTGAAAACGAATCTGCTGTCGGTTGAGCAAGACAAGTTGATGAACAATTTCCTGCATTTGAAGCAAAGGCAACTCACGGTTGGTGAGTATGAGATCGAGTTCAGCAAGTTTAGCAGGTTTGCTCCAGAGTTAGTAGCCACAGAGGAAGGCAGAGTTAAGCATTTTGGGGTGGTCTTCGAAGTGACATTCAACAATTAGTCAGCGCTTACCGATCAAGAAGTTATACGGAAGTGGTGGAAGCTGCCTTGAAGGTTGAGGCTATCGATAATGCCAATAATTGTGACATGATACTGAGGAAGGAAAAGAGGAAGGTTGAGGATGGTGGAAGCCCTTGGGCATTTGGCCCTGCTCCAAAGAAAGGGGGCAAGGAGGCGTGTAGCTTTTGTGGTCGGACGGGCCACCCTTTTGAAAAGTGTTTTAAGATATTGGGTGCTCAGAAGCAGCCTCAGGTGCTTGCGATTCGAAGCGCACCCAAGAATGAGCTTACATGTGCTTCGTGTAAGCAGAAGGGGCATGATGTTACCCACATCTGGTCAAAGAATAAGATGTGTTTTCAGTGTGGACAGAAGGGGCATATGAAATCTAGATGCCCGCATTGTAACATCCCGACTTTATTGGGTCACTAGACCTTAGTGGACCCAATAAAAGTAACCCAAATGATAGAAAATAACCCGATTATAGGATATTGTGCTAAGGAAACCTGATTTAAGTTCAGTCAGTTCCGTTAGACTCGTATAATCAATACAAGCGCAATGGAACTCATCCCATTTCAATCCGAGGGTCGTTTAGAGAAAACGATCATTTTGAGTATCGTAGCGCATCGCAACCTCGTTGTTGGGGTACAGTGACCATATGTACTCCAAATTAACTTCTGTCACTTCTGTTACACTCGTATAATCAATTCGAGTGCAATGGAACTCGTCCCATTTCAATTTGAGGTCGTTTAGAGAAAATGACCATTTTGAGTATCGTAGTGCATCACAAGAATGACATTGGGGTACGGTGACCATACGTACTCTGAATTGACTTTCATCAATTGCGTTAGACTCGTATAATCAGTACAAGAACAACAAGACTCGTTTCGTTACAATCAGAGGCCGTATGAGAAATATGACCATTTTAGGTTCCGTAGCCCACCACAGTGCACTTTTCAAAATATTAAACGAACAAACTCGGAATCAATCACAGTCAGTTTCATTGGACTCTCAAAGTCAAAACAAGACCAACAAAGTTCATTATAACCAAGTTTCACGTGAGAAAGTCAACTTACTGTCAAATCAAGCATTATGGCACACCAAAAAGCGTGCGCACACCCATGTTAATTTAATACCCCAATATTGACCAATCACCCGACTATTTGGACACACTTGGACTTTGACCAACATGAGTGGCCCACCCTAGGGTTGACTTTGGTCAACCCCTCAAAAATCTCTACTTTTGGAATTATTTTCCAAAAAGGGGCTTCACCCCCCCCCCCCCCTCCCCCCCACACACATACCACCACCACCAACAACATTTGGGCCTCACCCCTCTATACTTAGGACCTCAAAAATCAGCAAGGGTATCATAAAATGTTCGTGGCTAAAGCCCACCATCAATTCCCCTCCTCTTTTCCAAAGTCACCACCCCACTATAGGGATGATCTCCCTCCCCCTCATGCCACTAGGAGAAGTTGCCCCCTACCCCATGAAGATGGCCAGCTATCCATAGCTAATGGAGGGGGAGAAATATCTCCCCACACCCCATCCCTTTAGTCCCACATCGGGAGAAAGGAAGGGAGGGCCCTCCTCCCTCCCTATAAAAGATACCCCCCTCCCCATTTACTGAGCACACCACACCCTCACTATACCCCCATGTCGGAGTTACCTCGTCAGAAAACCACCAGAGCCCTCACCACCCCGCCACCCTCTAATGGACAACCTCCCAAGCACCTCTCGAGCTCCCCCACAATAGGTGGAATACCTCCCCTCCTCCTTCCCCATCCCCCCAATGTTCTGCATACACTACTACACCGCCGGAGCGCCGCCAGCACCACCCGAGCCAACCCCCAAGCGTGGGTGGTGTCCAAGCGGAGCGAGCCCTACCCAACGTCGATGGTGGCGATGGGGGAGTAGTAATCCACCAAGGGACCCACCCCTGGAAGTGAGAGGCGATGGGGCTTGCCGGAAATTGCGTATTCGGCGGCACTCGTACCCCTCCTCTTCTTGTTATTTTACTCCTCCTGGCGGCGGCCGGCGGCACCAAGCCGCTGGGCCACCGCTGGAGGGAGGCCTGACCCCCGTCGAGCCAGGGGGGGTAGTAGGGTTTCCATCGGGGAGGGAGGGGTGGTGCGACACTAGTTGGAATGCATCATGCAGGCCGCGCCACCCGCCCATCACTTTAGAGAAATCTGATGGTGACTGGCGGCGGCAGGCCGCCGGACCACCGCCAGATTGTTTGCCAGCCCCCGGCGAGTCGATCGGGGGCGGAGCCGGCGACAGGAGACTGCCAGACGATGGTGGCAGAGGCTGCCACCCTCTGCACCGCTGGGAGCAACAACTGCCGTCCGATCTTCATGATAAGATCAGACAGCGGTGGGATTCTTAAATCCCACCCGCCTCTGCATTCCCCCCCCCCCAGCGGATCGGGCCCAGATCCACTATGAAGGCAGAATACCACACGCGTGGTTGACCCCCAATCCCTGCGCTGGGATTCGGCTAACCACACCCCAAATTCCCCCTCCTGGACTGTTTTATTTTTCCGAGGAATCTGTGGGCTCCTAGGGAAAAATGTTCCTTACTAGAAGGGCTAACATCCATTTTTTTTGGAAATTTTCTAAAGTGATTTACTATTATTAAAGGCCTTTACAAGATTTGTATGGACAAAATAAATGCCTTGAATTTTTTTTGAAAAAAATCCTAGACTCATATTAGGGTCCCTTGGGGGTACTGTAATTTCTTTGGGATTTTATAACTAAAATTTATATTTTAAAGGTCCTAATTAAGTTTCCTTTGGACAAAATAAACCCCCTAAAAGGGTTGGAAAATCTTGGAATAATTTATTGGCTCTTAATAGACTATTTTGAGTTTACTATCAAAATATAGGGGCATTTAGAGGGAAATGGTGTAATCGGCAAATTTTCAGGTAAAACAATCGAGTTTTAAATTATCGAATTTTCAAAAGAATTGGGAGAAAAAATCGTGACACGCAATCGCGTTATAATCGTTAGATGATATTACAAATAAATAACGACCCGATGAATAAAAAATCGAAACTCAAGCTCAAAGCAATGTGATATTTACAAATCATCGAGCTGCATTTAGAAGAATCCTAGGACATTGAAAATCGCCTCAAATCGGAGAAATTAAGGAACTCGTAATAACGTTCATCCAATCCGCTTAAACCATGTTTAAAAGGCGTAATTAAAACCTATGGTCGAACTGTAATAAAGGGGCAGAATTTGGAAGAGACTCCTTTGAACGGAGACAGAATATATCTTTCCTCCTATGAACGGAGAATGGAACTGAAGCCTCTTATGTATGGAGTGAAGGACTACTAACCCTTTCCTTTTATTGGCAATTACTTTGACTCTAGTCTCGTACTGGTCCGATGATTGCTGCTGTTTATTTAGTTTCTTTTCGGTACTCCAGTCTCGTACTGGTCCAATGATTGCTGCTCTTTATTTAGTTTCTTTTCGGTACTCCAGTATTGTACTGGTCTGATGATTGCTGCTTTTTAATTAGTTTCCTTTCGGTACTTCCAGTCTCGTACTGGGTCTGGTTGTTTCAGCTCTTTACATCGGTCCTTTTACAATTCAGCATTTCGTTACTGCAGCTTACTTTGCACCACTTCTTACCGCGCTCAAATACTGTAACTTATCATATCTACAGTTCTAGCCCGGGTTCTACTCTGACGAGTGGTCGTTCCTATTTAGTAGAGCCTTAGTTGGGGATAACTGCGAGTTGAGTATCTCCTCCAAGGGTTAGCCCCAATAATGTGCCCTCAACGCCCGTTGCGCCTACCGGCCAAGTAGGGAACAACCAGTCAATATAATAAGGACGTGGCAGGCCCGAAGTGTGATTTCATTGTTTAATTAACTGTTTTTGAAATGCTTGTGGTAAAAGTGGCTGGTCGGTCATGCCCGCAGACTATTCGTACCGGTGCGGGAGAGTTGATGACTCATGGAGACAAGGAGATGTGTATTGGGGTGATCACCACACCGTACCCGTTGATTTTTCCTCCGCTGGTCGGCCTAAATTTCGGAATCTCCGGATGTCGCTCACTTCCAAGTAGTACACTAAGTTGTACGGGAGGGCCTGGGTGATGTAGTACGACCACACTCAGAAGTGGCAGGACTGGTCACTGTCACCGACAGCCACATCGGTGAAGCCCGCGAGGTTCGTTACCCTGCTGGAAGAAAAGCGGTCCAAACTGTGTCGGTACAAGGGTTTTGTGAGCGGGTTTGAACACTCACATCATGTTTACAAATCACGGTTACTTGTGTTATTACTGCTACTAGCTGAGTTGTTCTTGTAATTCAACTGATGATATTATTAGGGCTACTAGATATTTACATGCTGCTAACCTCTTCTTTTTCGGCTATCTATTTACTGTTTGAGTACTGAGCTTGTCCCCAGGATATGGATCCGGAGAGGAGGTGTGTTTTCCACTTAGCTCTGTGACTAATGGTTGTTTGTATAACCATTCACAGGAGATGGGACAGTGTGAAGCCCCTGTACCGCATGATAACATACCAGCTATTGAGATTGCCCGATCAGATACACCGGACTCACCTCCCATCTTCTGTGATGTGAGTCCTAGGGTATAGGACTATGCAAGGAATATAGGGGATGTAGTAGTTACCCTTAGCCCACATGGCCAACCATGTAACCAGTTAGCTTCGGCCTTTTGCTTATGAATATATGTATGCTTGTTAGTTTTCCTTATGATTGCTTTCACACTGTGATCTGATGTGATGTATTGTTTCGCTTGCCTAACAAGGCGACCACCTAGTGCTTGAGAGGGTGGGTCGTTGCCACTCGGGAAGCACTGAGTGGTCGTCTTGGGTAGTAAGACTACCCTCTCCCGACCTGGGTTCAGTTCGGGGGGAGGTGGTCTTACATGCACTCCCAGCATGCGATGCAGCCAGTTCCACTTCAGGCCTTATCGTCGCCACAGCTGTAGCAGCTGGAATGGGAAAAAGGTAAACTAAATGCAGTAACCAAGGAAGAAAATCAGTGTTCCACCAGGTGATATCAGGTTAGATTCTGAACTAGTTGTTAACTAGTAATTATAAATTTAATTTCAGCCATATTAGTTATGTGTATGATTTTATAGGCGAGTTTAAGGTAAAGAATCGTTGGTCGCGGCGTTCTTTTCGATTCGGGTGCTACTCATTCCTTTGTGGCTAGGAAATTTGTAGACCGTCATCGTTGGGCTATCGATCGAGTCGGCGAGCCGCTTTGCGTTAAATTTCCATCTGGTGATTCGGTGGTACCGAATCAGGGTATCCAAAAGTGTCCTATTCTTTTAGGAGGATTCCTAGCATATGTCGACCTGAAGGTGCTAGATTTGGAAGACATCGACGTAATCTTGGGCATGGATTGGTTATCCAGATTTGACGTTGTCATTCAGTGCAAGGTCAAGCATTTGGATTTCTTGATGGGCAATGGCCAACCCTTGAGCGTGTATGGTTTTTCGCATCAGGACTCCCCAATCATATTTGTGGTATATGCACGGAAATTTTAGAATTCGGTGGTATTGCTTATCTTATTTCTATTTTGGAAGTTGCTCATGATTTGCCGCGTGTCGAGGATATTTCTGTGGTGCGAGAGTTTTCCCGATGTTTTTCTCATTAGTCTTCCTGATCTCCTCCTAAGAGAGATGTAGAGTTCGTTATAAACCATGAGCATGGTAACTTCGTCCTATTGCGAAGGCACCCTAATGTATGGCTCCGCGTGAGTTGCAAGAACTATGTGTTGGATCTTGAGGCGCCCTTAGAGGGGGGGGGGTGAATAAGGGTTTTAGAAAACTTTAATCTTGTATAGAAAACTTTAGATATTTTATTAGAAGTAAGTTAAATCAAAAGTAAAGAGATAGAAATTAGAAATGAAATCAATTTTATTAAACAGGAAAGACATGATTATCGTTTATAAAAATTGATTACAAAATCTGATTTCTATGATGCTAGAAATCAAGGCGATTATGAAATACTCTTTTCATTTTCTATACCGACTCTTCTCACTAAAAACCGGTTGGCTTTAGCCGATCTCTCCCCAGATACGGCCTCAAGTCGCTCTAGCCTTTCTATCCCCAAAAAAGGCCTCAAGCACCCCCTAGATCTACTCCCTAGACCTAGTCGCCAACAAGAGATGAATTCCTCCCTAAGTCCTACACAGACCTAGTCGCCACACGAGGCGAATTTACGAACCGATTACAAAAATAAATATAAAAGACAAATATAAAAACTCCCTATGAGGTAATCTGAAGGAGACGTCGAAGAATCGTTGAAGATCGTTAAAGTCCAAGCGTGCGTTCTTCGCGTTGAGTTAGCGTGTTGATCCAAGCCTCCTTTGATTCCTCCTTTTGAAATTTAGTGGGAGATCCTTTGTGGTTTGGAAATATGGCCCTCATAAATAATTCAGAGTGTTGGAATAGGGCTCCTTGGCATTGGATGTTGGAGAAGATGAAATCCACCTATTTATAGGATTGGACGCTAATGTCAGCGTTAAGGCTAACGCCTGGCGTTGACCTAGTATAAAAATGTTTTGATGGCTCAGATCTTCAAAACAGGAAGGAGATTCTGCATCTTTGGAAACATTCACTTTAGGCAACCTTAAATGCTGGCGTTGAGTCTAACGTCTGGCGTTGAGTCAAATCATTCCCAAAATGCTCATGCAATCACGACAGCTTCCCTCCCTGCCATTTTCATCTTGGTGGGAATGAAAGTCAACGTCGGCATTAATAGTTAACGTCAGGCGTTAGCTCTCTTCCATTCTTTTCAACTTGTGAGCAAATCCAGACCAACAACAGCAACCTAGTGTCATCTTTGTTTAAACATGCATGCTAAAAACACAATGGCAAACAAGATCAAATACAAGTAGGATTTGTTATACTCAAATAAAAGGGATGCGGAAAACCGTATTCCAATAATCTCCCCCTTTTGATAATAACAAATTCAATAGAGATAAATCAGATTCATATATAAGAGAGATGTGTTTTTAGAAGGATATATGACACTAAACAATATTGAGATAATAATAAGAATTATAGATTGTTAAATTATGCTCCCCCTACATAAGTGATCCCCTTAGCGTATGCTCTCATAGACTAGATTCATGTTCCCCCTTAATTTAGTGAATCGTACTCCTTTAATCATAACGATTTATCATTTTATTCTCCCCCTTTTGTTATTAGCAAAAGAGGGTGGAGTGAAACAAAAATAGAATGGAGAAGACAAAAGTTTGGACATAACTAAGAGAGGATTAAGAGTTTTGTGTAGACATAAAGTAAATCATGATCGAGATGAGGGATATAGTAGCACAACGGAAAAAGATATGATAAGCGTGAAAGAACAACATTCATTTTTTTGTTTTACCAAAGGAATTCTACCACTTACTATTTAAAGTGAAATTTTTTAAGAAACTTGTTTGAAGAAATGCAATATAGTTGGACAAGCACAAGTGAAGAAAAACCTTAGAAGTAAGCATGATAAACCATGGTAAAAGAAATACTTGATCAAAATAGAAATGCAGAAAACAAAAACAAAACAATTAAGAGTAGTATTTTTGTATAGTTTGACCATTCCAACAATATGTCTAGGCTCTTCACATTTGAGCATTAACTTTGAAAATTTCATTGCAAATAGGCAAGCATGATTGAACATATTAAAAAAGATAAGGGCTGCAATGTAACTAATTCATATTTCAAGTAAAGAAAACATTGTAGAAATCATGCATTGCAATCTAGTGCTTTTACTTAAGTTTTTAGAGAATTATGTAATGTTGCATTAGGATCTAATTCTCATGAGTAGAAGTTTTATGAAAAACAATGATGTGTGCAAAAAGGTGTTTTGATAAAAGTATACGAGTGAAATAATCAAAACACATAAAGTGCACAGTGTGCCCTAAGATATACTCTAGAGGGGGGGGGGGGGGGTGAATAGAGATTTAAAATTATTTCTATTATATTTGTGCAGATACAATAAAACACTAAGTGTTTATGCTTCAACAAAATCCTAACACAGAATAAAACAAAGTTGTATAAAATAAAAGCTAGAAAATAGTTAATTAAATGTGGACAGCACAGAAAATTATCAACCATAAGACACAGAGATCTTATAGAGGTTTCCCAAAATATGGGTAGTCCTCTCTTCTACCACTGTAGGATTGCACCAACTATGCCTGAGTCTTTGACAAGGAGACTCTCAGAATCACTGATCTTTTCATAAGGAGATCATGAACTACCAGATCTTTTCATAAGGAGATCTTAAACCACCAGATCTTTGATAAGGAGATCTTAAACCACTGATCCTTTGGAAGAGGGATTCTAAAAACTCTTTTATAATTGGGAATGAGAAGGAGAAAGAAAGGGGAGAGAAAGAAGAATTCTGTTCTCAGAATTCTTATGAAGCCTGTATGAAGAAAAACTTCTATAATCTTTCATTGGATCTGCTAATGATGAACTCCTGCTTATGATGATGATAATTTGCAAGGAGCTGTGTTTGTCAGATCATTTATCTTCTTTCTGATTGAGCTCTGGTTGCTATGAGATATTGATGATGAGCAGCCTTGTTCTGTTCAGCAATAAGAGAGAGGGAGAGAAGTTGTTCTTTCTTTTCTGTATTCTCTCTATTAGGGTTCATGAGGAGGAAGAAGAAGAGGAAGCCCTACAAGAAAGGTGTAGCCGATTGTGATGAATGCTCTAGTTTCTCTTTCCTTTCTTCCTTTATTGTCCCTGTTCCATTTGATTTTGTTTCCATTTTGGTAAGCCCTGAAAAGGTATTTTTGTCTGGACAATTACTCCTTTCCTTCCTTCTTTAATTCCCGACCCGTCCACCAACAATAAGCTTATTTCCAAGAAGGCTTTTCTCTGTCCTCTGTTAATTCTTGATTCTATTTGAGGCAATTAAGGAGTCGTTGGGGAACGGTCTAGAGTGAGGTGGGCCATGAGAGAGGGGTCCAAAAATGACAGTTGAAAAGGTTTCTTTTTCAGACTGTAATTCAACGTAGCATCGATTTCTCTTCCTCTCTTATCGACGCACCTTCGAGTTCTTATAAGAGCAGCTTCGATTCATCCTTACTCTGATTGAACTCTGCTAGTCGATGTTGCATCGTTATCTTAACCGACGTAACCGTCGAGTTGAGGACATTGCTCTGAACTCCACTATCTGCGTCGAGATGAAGTCGACATTGCATCGACTCTAGATTGCTTTGACAAATACTTTCTTCTGGCGTTTGAGTTGAAGTAGAGGCTGCGTCGACTTCTCAAGTTACTTCGACAGGTTCATGGCCTCTACGTCGATTCCTATTCGATGTAACGTCGACTTTATTACTTCGACAGAAGGGTTGAATTACTTGGACTTCTAGTCAAGTAACGTCGTCAATAACTCGATGTTGCGTCGATTTCTATTGACGCAAATGATAACTTTGCCAAATTTTGCTTCTTTTGACACCCTAAGTTGAGTGTGACATCCTAAGACATCTAATGACTAGATTACCCTCACTATAACAAAGGGTAATGTATCCTAAGAAGTATAAAATCACTTTAGGTAATTTGTTAAGCTAAATCAAAGGGTTTTTCCAACAATCTCCCCCTATTTACTTAACAAATTTTATAGTTGTATAAAGTGATTTTAACATATTTCTTTGCAAAAACAATACATACAAGACAATATGATCACAAAAATAAGACAGATTTGAAATCATAAACAATCTCATTCATTTGTCAAGAGATAGCATTTGTTCTTCCCACCATAGTGTTATTTTCCAGAAGACAATAATCACAGAGTACCTGAGCTTTAGGAATCCTTCTCAGGAGTTTTTCTTTTCCTGGTGAAGACCTTTGGAATTTTTCTTTGTGCACTTGAAGAGGCTCATTATCATCATCTACTTCTTTAGCATCCTCTTTGTCCTTGAGAAGCTCCCCTTGAGTATATGCATTTGTTCAGCCTCCCGGGCAGCCTGGCAGCTTCTTGAGCAATTTGAGCTACTTCATCTAGCAGATTGTCATTCTGAGGCTTCTCTTGATCAGCTGATGTTCCTACAGCTGCCATTTCAGACTTCCAGATTCCTTGAATACTTAGAGCAGACTCCCCCTGAATATCTGGGAGCTCCTCCCGATCTGCTGCATCTATTTGCTCCTCATTCAGCTTTTCTGAAGCAGGCTCTCCTGGACCTGTGCATCTTGAAAGATAGTACTTTGTCAAGAGCAAAAGCTTCATCAGCATCATCTTAACATGTCCACTCAAATCTAGGACAGGTCTTTCTTCCTCCAAAATGTTCTCCCCCCTTCTTAACCTTGTTGTGAAAAGAGGTTAAGAATTCTTTTGTGACCATGGAGGAATACACAAAGTCCTTGAGACTTTGAAAGGATCTTATAGAATTTAATAACCTAGCCTCCATTTGGGAGTACTTCCTTTCAAATTTCCTTGCTTGGGAGGTCACCATGTCTGCAAGGTAGAGGAGGCAAGGCCAACTGCTTTGAAGATGATTTGCTCAAGATCAATTGTGGGAATATGAGAGGTAGATGGAGGAGGTGATGGAGGTAAGTCTTATTGGATGGGAGATAGAGCCTGGTAAATCTCAGGAGAGATATGAAATTATGGAGGTGGTGGAGGAGCAAGAGTGGATGGAAAGTTGATGTTATTGTTGTTGATGTTGCTGTTGTTGTGCTGGAGTATCTTCCTGAGGAGTTTGAGAGGGAGGAGATGATATATTATCCCTTGGAGGATTCGGCATCTGCCGCTCAAAATCTTGAGGAGGAGGAGAGGGAGGTGGTGAGGCTGAGATTGACCAGGCTTTAAGATATGCCTGGTCCACTTAGAAAAGATCCCAATATTAATCCTCTTCCCATGAGGAATGGGAAACTCCTTTGGATTTGCAGATACTTGGTAGTGTTGGAGAGCACTTGACTCATTATTCTCATGTAAGCATTTTCTTATGGGCATACTTATGCCAATAATTCTAAGGAGTAACTTCCCCAGTTTGTCTTTTTCTTCAGAACCAAAGCTCCCATTATTTGAAGCTGTTGCTTGGAACAGCATCATGTATTGATTATTTATATAGCAAGCACCTCCCTACAATGTCTGCAAGGAACCTATATTCTTCCCCAAGATCAATCTTCTTTAAATTGATGGGCTTATCTTTCTTGAACTACATAATCTTCAGGGCCCTCTTGGTCTCTTCCCCTGATAATTCATCTGACTCATTTCCAGGAAGAAGATCATATATTTGGTTCAATATCTCTTCTGTTATCAGTACATATGTATCAGACACCTTCCTTGATGGTTCCATCCCCTTCTATTTATACACTATCTTTATACTCAGTCAGTTCAATATCCATGATCTTGGCATCTTGTGGATATCAGCTTGATTAAGCCAGCATCTTGAAATAGGCCAAGAATGGCCTTGAAGCTTTTGGGCCGCAGCATTGAATGAATTAATATCGACATCAAATCTTGAGTTGACCTTGGGTGGAGCCATTGATCGATGGTACCTGCAAACACAAAGAGAAAGCAAAGAGAGAGGCACGGGAGAGCTGGAGACAAGAGAGCAGGAGAGAAAAATCGAAAGCGCAATGATCTTGACGCTGATGTTGCTGAAAAGAAGATGACTTCGTCGCAACTTAGGGTTTATGTCGACGCACCGTCGATAAGGATTATTATTTGGCGTGCAAAAAATAAGTCGAGAAATGCTTCTAGAAGCAATTCTAAGCGCGCAGGAATATCGATGTTGCGTCGAATGATATTCGACGTAGTAACATTCTGGAAATTGTTCAACATCCCTTAAGTTGACGAAGTCCTGTCGACATTACGTCGATTGTCAATCGACGCAAATTCGTCTTTAATCAGTGACTAATAAGACGATGCATGCGTCGATAAGAACTCGACGTTGCGTTGTGATCTATTCGAATTATCCACTCTGAATGCTTCTTGACGCTGACGTAGAGTAAAAGTCGATGGTACGTCAACTTCTATTCGACGCACCTCTGAATGAACAGATCTATTTTTTAGAAAATTCTTGTTATTTTCCCAGCAATTATGTTTATTGAAAATAGATTATGTTACTAATTTATAAACTGTAAGGAAAAATCAGGCAGAAGTCACTCCCTTGGATGGAGTTTGTTCCTTATTCACATTCTACATCTTTCTCCCCACTCCATTTCTCCTGAGTGGACCCTACCTAATCCCGCACAAGTAATTCAAACATTAGAAGGGACCCAGGTAACCTTGGGGCACCCTTTTCTTTACCATTGTAGGATTCAATAAAAGAATAGAAGGGTATTTCATGATACCCTTTTGGATGATAGGAATGGGTTTCCCAAACCCATATTTGTTATCATGATACTTGAAATGTGTTTTTATAATGTATCTAAGTATAATAGGTCTGCAGAATGTCTAATTATTTGCATTCTGGTTTTAGTTCTTTAATTGAGATTCACAGGTTTTCCTAAGTTGTTTTTCCTTAGAGTTTTCCTTTCATTAGCTGGATTAACTCTATGAAATGTAGTGATTTTATCTAGATAATGATTATTTGTGGATTTTTCTACATGATGTTTGCTTAGTATTCCTTGTTGATTATTAATATTCACTCTATTGAATATTGTAACTTTATCAGGGTGATCATGTATTTCTTCATAGATTTCATTATTTTCACAACTTGATCCTCACTAATTTCAACAAAAATTACTGGATTTTTCCAGGCAGGTCTCCTAGAGATTTTTGTGCCGGTGGATGGGTCTGCTCCTAAACCAAGATGTTTAAATCTCATGTTGAGATTTTGTGTGATGTCTTGAGTTTTGACTCCTCCCATTGAGTGAGTCTTCAAAGGTCTTTGCCTTTGTAAGCTCTTCCTTGAGTTTTAGATTTTCAGCCTTTATTTCATCTACTTGTTTTCTTAACTCTCCTACCTCAATCTTGAGTTGATTATCATATGAGTATTTTCATCTATCCTTTTACTTTTCAGTTCTTTAATTCTTTCCTAAGTATTTTTATTTGATTTTCTGCCTCTAATTGATCTTCGCAGAACTCTTTAAAGCAAGTTTAAATTCATTGAAGAGAATCAAAATCATCAAAGTATGATACCTGATCTTCTTCATTATCTGAGGAGGCCCCCAAAGCATCAGACAAAATTCTTCAACAGTACCTTCCTGTTTACTTTCAGATGAGCAGCATGACTCAGATTATGAGTCACACCAAGTTTTAGCTAGGAAACTTCTTCCAATTCTTCTGACCCTTCTTATCATCAGCACTTTCTTCAGCTAGACTGATCATTGTATCCCATATTTCTTTTGCATACTGTCATTCAGCCACTTCCTGAAATATGTCATCTGACAGAGTGGTGATGCGATGATTCGGCAAGTGCACCGGTCGCGCAAGTAATAATAATGGGGAAAATCCCCGAGTGTCGGTCTCTTGAGGAACACAGTAAGGTGGAGTTAGGTTTCGAGGAAGGACTTGAGATTGAAGTCCTTAAATCGGTTGGAATGCGGGGGAGTTGGGTTGGCTTTTGGAAAAATAAAATAAAAGCTATCAACTACTCCTATGCAAAGCCGCTATGCAATGCTTCGCTTGCGGGATGGAGACTAGGAAGGCCTTGAGGTGCGCTGCGTCGAAAGGGCGGATGGACGAGTAGGCAAGCGGAATCGAACTGTGCAGGCCTTGAGCGCACTGCTTCGTTAGGCGGGATGGAAATACGGGCCGCGATGCCACGCTTCGGTAGGCGGATGGACGAGTAGGCTAGCGGAGTGAGGGTCGCAAGCACCTCTTCGACAAGCATGCCACTAGCAATTGCTAGTGGCGGCACACGACGCGGTGGTGAAGTGGAAAATGGATGGTGGCGCTCCTCATAAACACATAGACCACAAAAGCATTTCACACAAACATGAAATCTATATAAATAGAAGCAAGTCTAAGTGCAACTTCATCAAAATATATAGATCTAGCTATTACAACAATCAATAAGAGAAGAATAAGGCAAGAAATCGACCGAATCCGAAGTCTCGTTGTAGATTCACGGTTGGAATCGTCGGGTTGTCAATCCGCGTCCAAGCTCGTCCGCAACTACGTCCGGGGTAGAGAGAGCTGTCACGACTCTCCAATGAGCCCGTCTTCTTCGTGTCACGATCTGGTAGAGGTTGCAAACTTCCCCTTGCTTGATGGTAATGGCGGCTAGGTCTTCCTTTGGAGCGCTAGGATGAAGGAGGAGGCCGAGAGGAAACTCCGGCTCAAGATTGGCGTGAAGAGCAAGCCCGGAGCACCTCTAGATGGTGGGCGGCGATGGAGGGGCGAAGTCGGACGAACTGGAGCAGAAAACGGCGGAATACGGCGGTCTGTCCGACCTAAATCGCGAGCAGCGGATTTTATAGGCGCTGGAATAAACAGTGCGCACGGTCAGTGGCGCACGACCAGTGGTCGTGCGCACTAGAATTCGATGATCGTGCGCTCTGCCTGAACGGAACCTGCAAAGACAGAAATTATGAAATAACATGTTCGCACGACCAGTGGCGCACGACCGGTGGTCGTGCGCACTGGAGTTGATGGTCGTGCGCACTACAGCAAACAGAACTCGGAAATTAAATGGTAAGTGCGCACGAGCAGTGGCGCACGACCGGTGGTCGTGCGCACTGGCATTGATGGTCGTGCGCACTATACCAAACAGAACTCATGAAAAAGGTGTTAAGTGCACACGATCAGTGGCGCACGATCAGTGGCGCACGACCAGTGGTCGTGCGCAATAGAACCGGTGATCGTGCGCAGTGTTCCTGTGCAGAATTGCACCGGGAACACTCGCCCGACTCCTATTCCAGGCACAACCACAAATCTAGCCACTGAAAGTGGCACTTAACAGCGCATGAAAACAACTAATGAAGAAAAGCAATGAAATCACACCAAAATGGGCCTAGAAGTGCACCTAGCATGGAATATCAAATATAAACTATAACAAGGCTAAAATGCGGTGAAATGACTAAATAAATGGCCCAGATGAGTCCATAAAAGTGTATATGATCAGGACTCATCACACCCACAGACTTAACTGTTTGCGCGTCCCGAGCAAACAAATTCTAAGCGAACGGGGAAAGAAAAGTAGATGGCTTAAAACTACAATACAGAGTACCATGCGAAGTCGCATGCTCACGTGCATAAGAAAAATAGTAGAAAAGATTTCTGATTATAAAAACAGTTTATATATTTTTAAAAGAGTAAAAGCATATTACAACTACTCAAAATGGTGAACTACGGTGAATCATTCGGTCATGCATACGGAGAAAGTAAACTAAACCCTGAGATGAGCATTGCTCAAGATTGGGGTGTCGGATAAACTCCACCGAAATCCATCGGTGTCGGTGACCATAGGCTTGCCCGGACACATTCTCTCCACGGCACTGGTCTGACTCAAATGCGTGAATCAATAGGACTTTAGGTTTTAAATGGGGCTTGGGTTTAGGTGAGGAAAAACAAAGATAAAAACGACGGCTAAAGCACTAAACCCAAATGAGCTAATGCAGGAAACTATCCTTATTCACCACACAAACATGCGGGTACACAACACCCCCAGACTTGGACTTAACAGCATGGGTGCGTGCACCGCCTACTCCCAAACATAAATCTATACATAAAGATTTTCAAGAAAACATTCCTTCTCTTTCCTTTCTTTTTAACTTCTTTTTCTTTTTCTCATTTTTTTTTTCTTTTCTTATCATTTTCAGCAAATAAACCAAAGGACACATCCACATCTTCACAAACATATTACCACATCAACAACCCAACTCATGAAAATAATAAACAGCTAAAGCTCAAATTTTGGGTGTGCGACTAGGATTGGCTTTTGGGCTTTGGTGAAATAAAAGTGGGGCTGAATCAAAGAACGGGTAGGCACAACTGGGCTAGCGAGGATATAACGGTAGGGATAGGCACAAAGGCTCAACCGGGCCAAAATGATGGCCTATATCACATTCACGCAATTGACTAACCGTATACCCATGCTTCAAGAATCGCTTGGGGCAAGTTCTAGCCACCGAGAAAGATTCTCCTTTCTCCCGACTCAAGCAATACGAATCTAGCGATCGTTTACACACATCCCTATGCTACCGTTTGATTCCACCGAATTCACCATTTGAGTAGAGTAAACAACATTCACACTAATAAGAAAAATATAAAACCATTAGTATAAAGAGAAGTCTACTCTACATAAATTTCTATGCAACCGAGCACTCGACTAGGAGCACTACTAGAGTCAACATTTTACTCTGCTACATAATCCTAAGCCATCACCTAGACTTTCCCAATTAAGCAGAAGAATTAAATTCACAACAGAGCAATCAAATAGATGAGTACGTGCTCAAGTGGGTGCGGTGGTGTGCAATGAAAATGAACAACAATTTAAATGAAATCTTCTAGTATGCAGTGCAATAGTGCACGTGAGCGGGTAAACAAAACTACTCTCCCCCAGACTTAAACTAAACAATCCACAGAATATATGACATGAAAATCAGGAAAGGCTAGGGAAAGAGAGTACCCAGTGCTCAGAAATGAGCACACCAGAAGATTGGCGTGTAAGCTAAAATGAAGCTGCAGCGTCCGCCATCCAGAAAAGATACCTGCAGGGGTCAGCTCCGCAAAACAAAAGAAACAGAAAAAGATAAACTACAATACTACCGCTAACTAAACAGGATTGAATAAAATAAAATGCATGAAGAGTAAGATAACTACTGGGGTTATTGTCATCCCAGCACGACTTATTCAGATTTTGTACAGTTCTAGCTTATAGGCCTATGAAAAGAAAAGTGCACAGGTAACTGTTCTAATATGCGCATCGGTAGCGGGTACCGATACGGAGACAGAGCAGTCACCCCTCTACCTAAATATAGATAATACCTGCTTGACACAGGTAGAGGGAAAAGAAAGTAAGAAGAGGAGGAGGCCTGGTCCTCACTCATCTCACAAAACACCTCCTTGCCTAGCAAGGTATCGTCAACAGGGGGGCAGCAGGAGGAAAAGGCAATGAGTGGAGCTTCCTCAACGGAGGGGGAATAAACCTCCTCACATGAGAGGATACTCTCATCATTGACTTGAGCAAAAAGCTCCAAGTCCTCCTGGGGCACCTGTAAAGACTCAACCTGCACAGGCTCGGAAGAAGAAGGGGGGTCCAGAAATAAAAGAGAAGAATGACATAAATAATCAAAAATCAGGGGAGTGGTCCCGGTCTCACTCCCATCAGGTTGGGGAAGTAAAATAATGTTGGCATTGTCATCAATGCCGCAAGGTTCAGCGGGATCGACAGTGGCCATGCCCAAGATTTGGACTTCCTCCACCGGTGTTGAGGAAAGCTCCTCTTCACCTAGAAGGTTGTCCTCCTCCATAGGAATAGGCGCAACACATAGATCGCCAGCCTCATCCTGCGACACATCCTCAACAATGTCGTCGGAGACGAGAGTAGTATGCACAACAGAGGGAGGAATAGTGCTCGGATAAAAGTCGAGCACCGATTCCTCACAAAGAATCGAATCCACTAGGGGTGGTGGATGCACCGGGAGAATAGGCCCAGCAATGTCGGTGCCCAGATCAGCCACACATCCAGTGACCGTGTCCATGCCATACCCTTCAAGATGGGAAGGTGACAAAGACACATAACCGGATGTTGAAGGTGTGCCGCCAGAGTTAGGAGTTGGGACGATCCGGATATCCGGCTCGTCATCCTCATCCAATTGGCGACGAAAAGCAGCACAATCCTTCAGGGCGTGATCAGTGCTCCGACAAAACTGGCACTGCCTTGCGGGCTTCTTTGGCACAGCGGGGGCTGGAGCCGAAAAGAAGTATGACGGTAAAGGCTCAGCAGAGTAGCCATAAGACTTACGCGCACCATATGGAGTACTAGACGAAGTCGGTGCTCCATATGCTGGGCTATAAGAATTATGCCTACTATTCTCCGTAGGGCATTCATCACTAGAGTGAGAGGTAGCTCCACACCAACGGCAACGGAAATTGAGATGTGCCCACATAGTGGGAAGATAAAACGATTCAAAATCAAAATGCTATTGTGCAAAATACTACACCTAACAAAAATTACTAAAGCAACCTAATAAAAAAAAACAAGAAAACAGAAAATGAGGAAATAAAACAAAGAAATGCGATTTACAAATGGAAGGGCTCCTTTCTCAGATTCTCCCTCTCCAGAAAACTCACACGACTGTGTTCCCCGGCAACGGCGCCAAAAACTTGATGCGATGATTCGGCAAGTGCACCGGTCGCGCAAGTAATAATAATGGGGAAAATCCCCGAGTGTCGGTCTCTTGAGGAACACAGTAAGGTGGAGTTAGGTTTCGAGGAAGGACTTGAGATTGAAGTCCTTAAATCGGTTGGAATGCGGGGGAGTTGGGTTGGCTTTTGGAAAATAAAATAAAAGCTATCAACTACTCCTATGCAATGCCGCTATGCAATGCTTCGCTTGGCGGGATGGAGACTAGGCAGGCCTTGAGCGCGCTGCGTCGAAAGGGCGGATGGACGAGTAGGCAAGTGGAATCGAACTGTGCAGGCCTTGAGCGCACTGCTTCGTTAGGCGGGATGGAGTACGGGCCGCGATGCCACGCTTCGGTAGGCGGATGGACGAGTAGGCTAGCGGAGTGAGGGTCGCAAGCACCTCTTCGACAAGCACGCCACTAGCAATTGCTAGTGCGGCACACGAACGCGGTGGTGAAGTGGAAAATGGATGGTGGCGCTCCTCATAAACACATAGACCACAAAAGCATTTCACACAAACATGAAATCTATATAAATAGAAGCAAGTCTAAGTGCAACTTCATCAAAATATATAGATCTAGCTATTACAACAATCAATAAGAGAAGAATAAGGCAAGAAATCGACCGAATCCGAAGTCTCGTTGTAGATTCACGGTTGGAATCGCCGGGTTGTCAATCCGCGTCCAAGATCGGTCCGCAACTACGTCCGGGGTAGAGAGAGCTGTCACGACTCTCCAATGAGCCCGTCTTCTTCGTGTCACGATCCGGTAGAGGTTGCAAACTTCCCCTTGCTTGATCGTAATGGCGGCTAGGTCTTCCTTTGGAGCGCTAGGATGAAGGAGGAGGCCGAGAGGAAACTCCGGCTCAAGATTGGCGTGAAGAGCAAGCCCGAAGCACCTCTAGATGGTGGGCGGCGATGGAGGGGCGAAGTCGGACGAACTGGAGCAGAAAACGGTGGAATACGGCGGTCTGTCCGACCTAAATCGCGAGCAGCGGATTTTATAGGCGCTGGAATAAACAGTGCGCACGGTCAGTGGCGCACGACCAGTGGTCGTGCGCACTAGAATTCGATGATCGTGCGCTCTGCCTGGACGGAACCTACAAAGACAGAAATTATGAAATAACATGTTCGCACGACCAGTGGTGCACGACCGGTGGTTGTGCGCACTGGAGTTGATGGTCGTGCGCACTACAGCAAACAGAACTCGGAAATTAAATGGTAAGTGCGCACGAGCAGTGGCGCACGACCGGTGGTCGTGCGCACTGGCATTGATGGTCGTGCGCACTGCACCAAACAGAACTCATGAAAAAGGTGTTAAGTGCACACGATCAGTGGCGCACGACCAGTGGTCGTGCGCAATAGAACCGGTGATCGTGCGCAGTGTTCCTGTGCAGAATTGCACCGGGAACACTCGCCCGACTCCTATTCCAGGCACAACCACAAATCTAGCCACTGAAAGTGGCACTTAACAGCGCATGAAAACAACTAATGAAGAAAAGCAATGAAATCACACCAAAATGGGCCTAGAAGTGCACCTAGCATGGAATATCAAATATAAACTATAACAAGGCTAAAATGCGGTGAAATGACTAAATAAATGGCCCAGATGAGTCCATAAAAGTGTATATGATCAGGACTCATCAAGTGGACAGTAGTATGTTCATAGCCTTAACATTACAGGCTTCTGCATTCTTTTCTGCCTATGTCCACTCATTCCTTGGGATAGCTTCTAGTGTTGAAGCTCCACTGGTATCTTGTCTAAGTGGAGCTGGAGGACCTGAAATCATAACATCAAAGATGTCTTCATCAATAGAGTTCATGTAGATTTTTATCTCGGCCTTCCAGAGTGTGAACTATTCAAATTACACACTGGGGGTCTTATGGAAGCATAATCCTTAGTACTCATTTTATTTGTAAAATATGTTTGTAATAAAGAAGTAAGAGTATGAGGTCTTTTTGATCAAGGTGTTAACCTTTAAATAATCAACCTCCCTTTGATATCAATTGAAAGTGCACAGTGTGCCCCTGAGATATACTCTAGAGGGGGTGAATAGAGATTTAAAATTATTTCTATTCTATTTGTGCAGATACAATAAAACACTAAGTGCTTATGCTTCAACAAAATTCTAACACGGAATAAAACAAAGCTGTATAAAATAAAAGCTAGAAAATAGTTAATTAAATGTGGACAGCACAGAAAATTATCGACCAGAAGACATAGAGATTTTATAGAGGTTCCCCAAAATGTGGGTTGTCCTCTCTTCTACCACCTGGTAGGATTGCACCAACTGTGCCTGAGTCTTTTGACAAGGAGACTCTCAGAACCACTGATCTTGTGATAAGGAGATCATGAACCACCGGATCTTTTGATAAGGAGATCTTGAACCACCAAATCTTTTGATAAGGAGATCTTGAACCACTGAATCCATTAAAAGAGGGATTATTAAAACTCTTTTACAGTTGGGAATGAGAAGGAGAAAGAAAAGGGGAGAGGAAGAAGAATTCTGTTCTCAGAATTCTTATGAAGCCTGTATGAAGAACAACTTCTATAATCTTTCACTGGATTTGCTAATGATGAACTCCTGCTTATGATGGTGATAATTTGCAGGAGCTATGTTTGTCAGATCCTTTATCTTCTTTCTGATTGAGCTCTGGTTGCTATGAGATATTGATGATGAGCAGCCTTGTTCTGTTCAGCAGTAAGAGAGAGTGAGAGCAGTTGTTCTTTCTTTTCTGTATTCTCTCTATTAGGGTTCCTGAGGGAGGAAGAAGAAGAGGAAGCCCTAAAAGAAAGGTGTAGCTGATTGTGATGAATGCTCTGGTTTTCTCTTTCCTTTCTTCCCTTTTATTGTCCCTGTTCCATTTAAATTTGTTTCCATTTCTGGTACGTCCTAAAAAGGGTATTTTTGTTTGGATAATGACTCATTTCCTTCCTTCATTAATTCCCCGACCCATCCACCAACAATAAGCTTGTTCCAAGAAGGCTTTTTCTCTGCCCTCTGTTAATTCTTTATTCTATTTGAGGCAATTAAGGAGTCGTTGGGGAATGGTCTGGAGTGAGGTGGGCCATGAGAGAGGTTCCAAAATGACAGCTGAAAGGTTTTCTTTTCAGACTGTATTCGACGTAGCGTCGAGTTCACTTCCTCTCTTATCGACGCACATTCGAGTTCTTGTGGGAGCAGCTTCGAATTCATCCTTGCTCTGATTGAACTCTGTTAGTCGACGTTGCGTTGGATGTCTTATCGATGTAACTGTTGAGTTGGGGACATTGCTCTGAACTCCATTATCTGCGTCGAGATGAAGTCGACGTTGTGTCGACTCTAGATTGCTTTGAAAAATACTTCCTTCTGCGTTGAGTTGAAGTAGAGGCTGCGTCGACTTCTCAGTTACTTCGACATGTCCATGGCCTCTACGCGATGTCTATTCGACGTAACGTCCTACTTGAATTACTTCGACAGAAGGGTTGAATTACTTGGACTTCTAGTAAGAGTAGCGTAGACAATAACTTGATGTTGCGTTGATTTCTATTCGGACGCAAATGATAACTTGCCCAATTTTGCTTCTCTTGATCTGTCTTGACACACCTAAGTTGAGTGTGACATCCTAAGACATCTAATGACTAGATTACCCTCACTAGTACAATGAGTAATTTATCCTAAGAGATAAAATCACTTTTAGGTAATTTGTTAAGCTAAATCAAAGGGTTTTTCCAACAACACATGACATATGTAATGAAATAGTAACAACAATATTAAGTATGTAATCTTATAATTTCATTCACACATCAATTCTAGAATAAAATTTCAAAGCACATAAAGTGATACACCAACCAAGGTGCTTCGACTACATAATGTTCATTAAGACTTATCATGGAGCGAAGTATTGCTTGGGGGATCACATAAGCACTTTTATTAATTTTTTATTTTAGTGATCCGGTGTACAAATAAAAGTGAAAAAAAGAATGTGTTGCACAAGACACTTTACAATTCTTTCCAAGGTGCTCAATCTCACAATGCTCATTAAGACTTATAAGGAGGTGAGTAGTGCTTGGTGGAGTTATCTTTGGCATTTTATTTCATATATTTTTTTAAGTTTGGGCCAAAGATCTCTAAATTCATTTGTTCTTGCAAACATGAATAATATTGAAATAACACTTCTATGTGTGCAAGAAATTTATTGTTTGAAAGACGGTATAGGTAATTTAGACATACAACATAATATGTTAAAATAATTATACTACACAATCCTGCAAGACTAAGATTATGAGCACATGTAGATTACCAAAATAGTGAGTATATGAATCATTAATTAGCATAAAACATTACTCATAATTAGAGGCATGTTAGGCAATCATACACAATTTTCTATAGACTATTTCATTGCACATAATCAAATTAAGGTCAATGCAAGAAGATAAAACAATGTTTAGGAAATTTGAAATTAAAAATTAGACTTTGAAGACAATCTTTAAGTGTATGCCTAATCAATTTTGACCATTTGAAATAAAATAATTAACTAAGATGTTTGCTCTTGTGAAGTCATATAGTCAAACCATAATTTTGTAAATATTTAAAATATTTTTGAGCATTTGAATTATTTAATTTTTTGTATTTTAGAATAAAATTAGCAAATTAAGAACAAAGTAATTTGAAATCTACCATTTCAAAAATGAAATTAACCATTTGTAAATTGACTGTATGAATATTGATCGCACTTGGTGCAAGACTTTACTCTCTTATTGAGTCAATCCTGCTGAATTATTATACCTTATTGTTCTTATGACTTTGTTTACTGTTGATTTACAGTTGCTCTCGTTGAGTTGGTAACCTTCTTAATTTATTAATCCTTTAATCATGTTTGAGCTGCTTTTTGTGCCTTTTTGCTGAGACATTCATTTCTTTTGACGGCCTGATCAGGTTCGGACCAGTAGCAGTTAAAGCTAGTCAAGCGGTCTCTTCCAAATTTCTGGTGTTGATTTATTTTCCTCATTGGTGAGGTGTAGTCTGTTGTGCTTTTTTTTTAAATTTGTGGTTTATTTCTGTTACTTTCTGATTTTTCTATGGGTTCGTATCAGATTGTTGGCGCTCATGATTTAGTTCCTTTGTGTAGAGTGCTTACTTGTTGTTCATACTACTACTTACTGTTGTTGATGCAGTGCTCTCTGGGAAGGCTTTATGTTAGAATGCATGTAGTTATTTTACGTGTATAGAAACATGCACTTTACTCATAGCATGGTTTCAATCAAATGTCACCATACTTTGAAAATCGTAAAAGCTCTTTTCTTACTTATACTAAAACTAGAGATTTGCATATCAGTGGCATAATGTTTGGTCTTCATGATCATATAGGATAAAACGAATTAAACTTCATATTTTCTTTCCGCTGCGTATGTATATATTTTTCTACTTATGGACTAGCTGATCCATTGGACCAAGGGACACGGTCTCGAACTTCAAATGTAAATCCTATCTTTCAACATAAAGTATATATATGTATGTCTTTTATGAAAATAAATAAAGAGACGAAGATGCATGAGCGTATGTAGTTGTCTCATGCACGACGTGACATCACAACGCGTATTTTCTATCACTCTGATAATATATTTATATATTGGGAAAATGCGGGTTGCGACAGGTGGATACGATGGTTATGGTGGTTATGATGGTTATGCGTCTACCCACACACCATAACCATATGATTTGCTATACGCATACCGTATTGGAGGATCTTACAATTTGCACCCTATGATAGGGGATTTTACTATCTGCGTGTAACACCCCCATCCGTTCGGGAGCATATAACAGAGAGTCCGGTCGGGGCCCCACGCCATGTACTACAAAACAAACGGGAACGTCACTTAATTGAAATATCGAACGACGCTATACAACGAAGCCTAACTCAGAGCATTCTATGCGGAAGCTGAAAAGAGACAAGATAAATCCCAAAACCCGTACCCGGGTATGTCCACTTTTACTAAATAGGAATAAATGTTTTACAACACAAAATTTAGGCACGACGGCCTTACAAGTTACCAACATCGGCGCGCAGGTCGGCCATACATGAAAACAAGAGAACATCAAAAAGGCCTTCAAGGGCCGCAGCAGCGCAGGGGCTTCAGCCCCCTATGAGCCCACTATGTTCCCGCCCGGTCCAGCACCTGTACAACAAGCCCACCAAAAACGGTGGCAAAACAGGCCTCAGGTATGGCGTCCCCTCAGCCCAGGTATTCTCAATTAGCCGGCTCTACGGGCCGCTAAGTCATCCACCAGGACACCCTCACAGGTCGGGCACACAGGCCTCAGGTCCTCTCAGCAGGTGGGCACAACAACATCACCAGAACTCAGTCTGGGAGCTGTCGCCAGCGTTAACGTTAACGCCTGGCGATAGCGCATAGAAACCCCATTTTGGCTTCTAACTGTGGGTGCTTCCCGGGGCACACCCCAGGCATTGCTGCACATGCAGTAGCACTCCCACTGCCTCAGAACGCACAAAATCACCAGAACCAGGTCTGGGAGCTACCGCCCGACGATAACGCTAACGCCAGCGGTAGTGAACAGAAACTCCATTTCTGCTTCTAACTTCGGGTGCTTCCCGGGGCACACCCCAGGCATTGCTGCGCATGCAGTAGCACTCTCTAGTCCTACGAAGCAGGATATCAACACGGAGTTTTCCCCGGCACGCATAATATCAAAAAGCATCACCAATCCGGACGAACCGTCTCGGATGGGCTTCACACAGCGTGCCTACGTCCATTTCACGCATGGACTCTACATGTATGCAAGATCTGACGGGGATAACACGAATCCACCCGTCGGAGGTCACGACCTCACCCTTTGGGTAGGGACCTCAAATATGCACGGAAATGGACTAACACATGTCCAAAAGAGGGTAGAAAGGATCGTTACCCTTAGACGTCGCTTCGAGGCCATGGCTTGATTTTTGGCACGGATGGAAAGGAGCGTATAGCCCTCCTCTACGCGTAGCCACCAACGCCTTCGACTTCGGAGTAGTAGAGCTCCTCCAAAGATGAGGTCTAGGCTAGGGTTTACTATTGATCTCCTTCTCCAAAGCTCTCCCTCTCTCCTAATTAAAACCCTTAGAGAATAAAGGGTTTCAAGTGAGTTTTGGCCACCCTATGCCAGCTCCCGAGCCAATTAACCAAAGTCCAGCCCCAAAAGTCCAAGAGCCATCAATGCCCACGATTTCGGCCGCAAAGTACATATTTCCGCTGTCGCCGGGCGGTAGCGCTATCGCCTGGCGATAGCTCTAAAGAACCGACTCCGACCAGTCAACGCCACTGCTTTGAACAGTGCATGACACGTGTCACGGTGTCGCCAGCGTTAGACTTACCGCCGCGCGACAGCCTCTCGACAAAACGCTATCGCCGGGCGATAGCCGCTATCGCCAGCGACAGCGCTGGATTCCAGAAATCCAACTTTCTGTTTTGAGGTCTTACACTGCGCCCTCATGTTGGAGGATTTTACTATTTACACCCTCATGTTGGAGGATTTTACTATTTGCAACCCCACGATGAGGATTTTACTATTTGCACCCCATGATTGGGGATTTTACTATTTGCACCCCACGATGGGGGATTTTGCTATTTGCATTCCATGATGGTGGATTTTACCATTTGCACTCTTATGTTGGGTGGTTACCGGGCTAGTGGGTTTAGTTTGGTCAACCACATTTCCTCCACCAAATGAGGCGGGTGTTTTGGCAATTCGCAGCCCGGATTAGGGGTTACCTATCAAGTATTAATTGGCTACTGTTTTATATCTGTTTAGAGCTTTGTTTTGCTCTTTGTTACACTTATTGGTTGGACTATATTTTGCTCTTTTGTTGATCATAAGACACTCGGTATGCTGGAACTTGTGTTATGATCGTACTTTAGATTGCTTTGTGATGCTGCTGGGATTTATGTTTATTCTTATGCCTGCATACAGTTTCCTTTAAGTCTAATGTGTTTAACTGGTGTGAGACACGGCTGTGAATGATTCATATTTTGGTTGAACTTTGCACAAACCACTCATTCTGAAGTCGGGTTTGGGGCGGACATAGGAGGAGATTGAGGGATAATTTAGTGTATGTCCGTGCGCGTCGAGACCGACTCGGCAGTGACCCATGAGTTTCGTGTCTGCCTAGGGCAAGACTCTATACGCTGGAGGTACTATAAATAGTCATTCCAAATCTGATTGTCTATTGTAAAAAACTTTGAGCTGAGCATCCCTAACATATATATCACTTGATGCCAAGTAATTAAGCCCGACTCCATTTTGCTAAGATGTGAAGCAGTGACTAATACGGTTTTGATGCCCACAATTCTCTCCGTTGACCAAAAAAACATGTCGCCCCGAGCTATAATGCGCTCAAACAAAATATTTGAACCTCTCCGCCATCCCTGACCTGAATGATTAAGGCTCTGTTTGGGGGGATTTATTTTCATCGGTCAAGCGGTTACGACCGCATGAATCGGGCCTTAATTAAGGTCCGGTTCATGCGGTCGTAACCGCTTGACCGGTGAAAATAAGTCCTCCCAAACGAAGCCTAAGGCTACCCGGCACTGTTTTTTGTCCCATGAGACGAATTGAAAGTACCACAGCATCGAAAATGGAATAACAAACATAACATAAAGCCACGTTGGCGAGGGTGAAATTGCCGCGGCAGAACGAATTGCGGCTCCGCTTCGGGCGTTCCAACCACCGTGAGTGCAAAATCCAGGTCCCAAACAGTGCACCTGTCCGTAGACTTGCTCCACGAACTCATGTGTGGTGGAATTATTTTAAACAACTGTAAGAAACAGCCGGAATATCCAAATATCATGCTTTAAAAGTTGTGAAAATAATATGATATATAAGAGGATCAATCTTCCTCCACGACACCAATCAATTTTCGTCCCTTCTACTGGAACCAATCAACACCCTTGATTTAAATATATTAATTCGACACTCGGAGTTAGATTTTGGAAGAACGCTTTGTGCCAAATTTGTTTTTTTCAACAGAATTAACGGCAGAAACAGCGGCGGGGCGATGAAAAATTCCTTCTGCCTCCATATGGAGCTGATGGCTCCAGCCCCTGCTTTACAGCTATCATGTGATTTTGAGACAAAACTCAGGAATTTGTATTTTGGGGGGGGGAGACAATTTTGAATTAATCAAGAATTTGCAATAAATATGATTAACAATCGTTTTTTATTTCTGTTTTTCTAGTTGTTTATCGATTGGATATGAGATATAATGCACTGTAATTTTGTTTTAATATATATATAATTGATGTCTGCTTTAGTTTATATGAAAAATATAATTTATAATATATAAATATATATAATTTTTATGTGATAATAAATTAGGAGGTATTTGGATGAGAACAGCCGATCTTTTTTTCCTCACTTGTTTCTGTTCGGTTGTATTCTTCCTTGCAAGCGTGAGGTACTTGAAATGGTCAACTTCAGTACATAAATTAAGTTAAATAAAATCTTTGTTATGATGCAGGCAGTTATGATAACCGCCTGACTCAGAATTTAGGCTCCGTCTTTTTGGTCCGATTTGGACAAAAATGTCACCGTCATAGAATGCATGTTTGACAAGACAACTGTTTTGATGTTATATAATAAAGCTGAGTATATGGAATAGCTTACAAAAACACAGCGATGCTTAACCAATTATAAAACACCCAGTTTTACTTCTTATATTTCTGTATATCAAAGTATTTACACAGATGGGCCTTTTATAGACCAAATCAGGCGGTGGCTTGATTTACAAGTAAGCTATATTTCAAAGCCCGCTTGACTTCAACTTTATCTCATCTTTCCCAGATAAGCTTGTTTTTCATTGATTGCAGCATTCGGCTTAGGTCATCGTCAACATCCCACCCTTAAGCCGAAATCCTTCCAACCCCCACCAAAGCACGCAGCTCGGAAAATCGGAAGCGTTGCAAAGGCTTCGACTGTAGGTCTGCCAGTCGTTTGTTGGAGGGGTGGTGATTCACGGATATGAGACCTTTGTCCACGAGATCTCTAACAAAATGATATTGTATGTCAATATGCCTGCTACGCCTTTGTGTGATAGGGTTTGTTGCAAGGAAGATTGCTGATATATTATCACACAATATGTTTATAGGTTCCTTTTCTTCTTCGCCTTTGATTTCTGCAAATATTCTTTTGAGCCATTGGCATTCACAGGCGGTTGTACTGAGTGTCATATACTCAGCTTCAGTCGTCGATAATGCGACAGTTGGTTGTTTACGGACGCCCCAAGCAATGGGTTTTGATCCTGATAGAAATAGGAATCATGTAGTACTCTTTCTATCATTTACACTGGATCCCCAGTTTGAATCGGCATAGCCCAGTAGTTCAGAACTGAGATCATGCTTGTATATTAGGCCAAAATCTTGGGTGCTCTTTGTGTAGCGAAGGATGCGATGAACTGAAAGTAAATGATTTTTAGTAGGTTTTTGCATAAACCGGGCTACCAAATTCACAGCATTAGCTATATCTGGTCTCGTGTTTGTAAGGTACATAAGGGAACCAACAAGAGATCTATATTGGCAAGCATCCACGGATTCTTCTTAATTTTTAATTCTTAACACTTCTTTTGTCATCATTGGTGTTAAGGTTGGGTTGCACTGATCAAATTGAGCCCTTTTTAGTAATTATGTTGCAAATTTTTGTTGAGTAAGAAACATACCAGACGGTGGTTGATGGAATTGAATTCCAAGAAAGAATTGCATGAGTCCAAGGTCTGGCATTGCATATCAGCTTGCATAGTCTTCTTGAATTCATCAATCATGGATGGAGAGTTCCTTGTAATAATCATTTCATCAATGTATAGTCCCACTATGATTTGGTTAGTTGTAGTACCTTTGATATATAGAGATGGTTCGTTTGCGCAACGTTGAAAAGATGATTGAATGAAATATTTATCAATATTTTCATCCCAAGCTTCTGGGGCTTGTTCTAAGCCGTAGACAGTCTTGTGTAGTTTGTATACTTTCTGTTTATTAGTCCCTTCCTGACAATAGCCCTTTGACTGCTGTGCATATATTTCTTCTTTGATGGTTCAATTGAGAAATGTTGCCTTTACATCTAAATGATATACAAGGTTGTTGTATTGTGCGGTATGAGCTAGTACAAGACGAATAGTATCCATCCTGGCTACTGGAGAAAAGTTTCATTGTATTCTTTCCCTAGTTTTTGTGAATACTCTTTCACAACTAAACGAGCTTTATGTATGGAAATTGCTCCAGTGTCTAAATATTTTGTTTTACATAACCATTTACGACCAAGTGGGATTTTATTTGAGGGTAAATCCATTAAGGTCCGAGTTTTATTTTATTTTTTTGGATAGTGTCCCATTCTTCTTTCATTGCTATTTGCCATATTGGATCAATACAAGCTTCTTCATAGTTAGTTGGAGTTGAGCATAGCAGGATCCTTTCAGTCTCATTATAGATGTCTTGCAGACTCCTTGTTTTAGTAGGTGATGATGAGGAAGTACTAGTCTCTGAAGAACTTTGTTTTGGAGGTCTGTCTTCAGGTTGATCTTCAGTATTGATATGGAGGGGGCAGGACATTTGCTCAACCGTCAATTTAGGTTGATTAACATTTTGCTCCTCTGACTGCCAATCCCATGATGCTTGTTCATTGAAAAGAACATTAGGAGAGATGATTACGTTCTTGGAGAAGGGATAAAATAATCTATATAAGCTTTAGATTGCTCACTATAACCCACAAATATGCATTTCTCACTTCTATTGTCTAACTTATCTCTGTCTTCAGGTGTAGTAAGTGAGTATGCAATGCATCCAAATGTTCGTAGGTGCTCCACAGATGGCTTTTTCTGTTTGAGCATGAAATAAGGAGTCTTATTGGTAAGAGCTCTGGAGGGAACTCTATGTAGAATGTAGACTGCCGTTTGGGTGGGTTCAGCCCAAATACTTTTGGAAGGGCTTTTGTATGTAACAAGGACCTAGCCATCTCCAAGATAGTCTGATTTCTCCTCTCAACTAATCCATTCTGTTGGGGAGATCTAGAAGCAGTTAATTGTCTTTTAATTCCAGTATTTGCACAAAATGTAGAGAATTGATTGGAACTAAACTCACCTCCTATATCAGTTCTTAACATTTTGATGTTTAAACACAGCTGCAATTCAACTTCCTTCTTAAAGGTAACAAATTTATCATATGCTTCACTTTTGGTTGAGAGATAATACAACCACATGTATCGTGAGTAATCATCAACTAATAGTAAAAAGTACCTTTTGTCTCCAAAGTAAGGTTGTGAGGCTGGAGCACATAAGTCCCTATGCAATAGTTCCAGAGGTCGTAGAGATTTTACTGATGCAGTTTTATGGAATGGTAGATTGTGAGCCTATAGGCACATTCTTCACAGAAATTCTTTGATTTTTCTGGAAGTGTTGGTAGACCTGAAACCAAGGCTGTCTTTCATTAATTTTATAGCCTGCTAATGAAGGTGACCCAGCCGGTGATGCCAAAGAATAAGAGGGGTGTCACCAATCTGATTTTCTGGAATTAGTGCATGTTGTTTGACAGTAGATATCTGAAGATTAAATAATCTATCGCTTGTCATACTTGTTGAGGCTAATACCTCACCTGAGGCACCATGTGTGATAGAAGCTCCGGATTTGTTGAATTTGAGAGAGTAGTCTCGAGTGACTAATTGGCCAATGTACAACCCCTATTCTCTGAGGGTATGACCCAATTCAAGCCACGTAGGCAGAAGTCAAAGTCAAGGTCAACACAGAAAATAGGAGTTAGAGACTGAATACAGCTCAGCAAGCAAAGGCATAGAAGGCATGTGCGAGTATAAGCGAGCAAGGGCGAGCAAGCCCCTTATACTCGCCAAGGTGGGCAACCATAAGAGATGCTCGTCGAAGCCAGGCGAGATTCCCCTCAATGTCGCGTAGTCGTCGGGCTGGGCTGGGCTATAAATAGCCCCCCTCCACTTTGGTTTTCCAATAAATTGGACCCCAGGGGTACTTGGATTAGCACTTTTGGCTGAGCTTTCGGAACCCCATTTTCAAAGACTTGTCCCCATGAGTTCTTGACTGTCACACTCGACCGTCATCCTAGATACTCGCCAGGTTGGTGCCTTCCTCATACCCTGCTCGACCATATTTGGTTGTGGATGAGAAGTCTCTTTTGAGCTTTTGGGTATGTGGTGGGACCTCCCTGTCGTAGCACCTGGGGTCCTATTGTTACCATTCTAGTCCCTTCGTCGTTGTTAGTCAAGCCATCTAGTCAAACCGCTGGGCGAGTAGCCTCAGGCTGCATTGATCTGATTTTTGGAGCCTAGGAATTTCTTGGCTTCAACACTTTGCTGCGGTGAGCATGGATCATAGTCAGAGGGAGAAAGTATGGTAAGAAGGTGAGATGGTCCAAGCTGGCAACCATGAAGGAGCTGCGGGTAGCTTAGCAAATGGAGGCGAGTTCGTGACGCGGGCAAATTTTGAAGTGTTCGAACGGCGTTTGGAGGAGACCATGCGAGTCGCGCTTCTTCTTCAGTGGGAGGGCACAGCGACCTCGCCTCATCGCATGGCTACGTCCGAGGATGGTGTCCCTCCTCGGACATCAGGGAAGGGCCCAGTGGAGGAGGAGCTGAAGCGACCAAGGAGGCAGCAGTTTTATCAGCAAAGCTCGCAGGGGATTCGATTTTGCGAGGTGGATGACCAAGCGAGATCCCGGAATACTCTCCCCTACGACGAGTATGGGGAGCTACTCGCCAGGCCGAGGATCATGGCATGTTAGGTGGGAGGAGCCTATTCTGTGAGGAGATTCTCGCTGCCTTCGTGCGAGAGGGTTTCAAAGAGACAGTGATGGCCTACTACTCTGGGAGGGATGATCCTGTCCGAAACCTATAGTGGTTCGAGGATGTAGTCACCATCCGAACCATGTCGGACTCCTTCAAGTGTAGGATCTTCGCCATCACTTTCCGAGGAAAGGCCAGGGACTGGTTCCACCAGCTGACAGCAGGTTCGATCTACTGCTTTGAAGACCTTCGCCGAGGAGTGACGATACGATTCGCCACGGTAAAGAAGAGGAAGAAGGAAGCCACAACCATTTTCTATCTGGTGCAAGGAGCGGAGGAGACGTTAGGGAACTACATCGACCGCTTCCAGGAAGAAGTGTTGGACATCCAGGAGGTGGATGGCTTCACCTTGTAGCTTTCCTAAATGTTCGGCTTGATGGAATGCCTATTCAAGATGGAGATCAATCGGGATCGTCCCATGTCCTATGAGGAGCTTATTAAAAGAGCCAATAAGATCGTTCAGGGGGAGGCTTTGAATCGCAGCTTCCTGGCCAAGCTGACCAAGTTGACTATGGAGGAGGAAGAAGAGGAGAAGGCCCCCGTGCTCAGGAAGAAGGAGGAGCCCAGAAGGCAGGAGAAGAGGAGACCGGAAGAGAGAAGGAGAGAAGATCCCAGGAGGGAAGAGCCAAGGAGGGGGGAAGAGAGGAGGCCCGTAGTGGCTCTGGAGCGTCGGGAGGAGGAGAGACGCTACCAGGTCCTCGCTAATAGGTCGTCGTGGAGGCCAGCGGGTCATCCCTAGCGTCAAGTCCTGGGAAAAAGGGTCTCCCTAGAGAGGAGGAACTTTAACCAGCAGGAGAGGCATCAGGAGAGATGACGCGAGGAAGCGATGGTTGTTTCCCGACAGGGTAACAAGCCACCCCGAAGGAACCAGCGGAGGAGGTCGCAGACAGAGGTGGTTCCCCTCTATTGTGAACTCCATCGAGTAGAGGGGCACGAGACGATGGCCTGCCCGGATTTCTGGGAGACCATTAGGAGGCTAGCCGCTGGAGAAGTGGGAGCAGATCCTGGGAGGCTGGAAGCCCCTGTCGAGCCACAGGCAATGCAAGCTGTCGCTCGAAGGAGGAATGAAGACCGAATCAACTATGGAGGTCGAGGAGAGGTCATCCAGGGATGAGCAGGCGGAGTAGGAGGAGCCGCAGTGAGAGTGATCCATGGGGGAGCAGGGCTCGGAGCCTCCCGCAAGGGAAGTCTCCATTAGATCTATCGTTGGAGTGTCGTCTCGACCTCGCAGGCACCGCCCCCATTGGAGGAGATCGCTTTTTCAGAGGAGGACATGTTAGGGAATGAGAATCTCTTCCATGATGCCCTCATGGTTCAAGAGGTCGTGGAGGACTTCACCGTCGATCGGATCTTAGTGGATATCAGAAGCTCTGTAAACGTTATCTTCAAAAAGACATTTTATGGGTTGGGAGTCGAGCCGGGAAGGGGCACGGCTTCGGATGGTACCCTCTTTGGCTTCTCAGGAGAGAGGAAAGAGGTGGAGCGAGGAGTGGATCTGCTAGTGATGCTCAGGGGCACCTCCATCAAGTGTCGATTCATCATCGTCGACACCCTTAGCTGCTATAAGGCGATCTTTGGGAGGCTGCTAATCAACTTCTTCAAGGTCGTCCCATCCTCCTACCATCAGTGTTTGAAGTACTGTCAAGGGTAGGTTTGGGTGAGGATCGGGAGCGATCTAAGTGCCACTCGTGAGTGTTACCTCAGCACAGTTAGCACCATCAGCAGGATGGCGGACACTGAGGAGATGGAGAAGGTGTTGGAAGGGATGGCTAGGCTGGAAACCGCAGAAGAGGTGGAGGAGATCGAGGTACTCTTCGAGGCTGGAGTACCTGGGCTGCTGAAGTTAGGAGGATCTCTGAAGACCGAAGAGAAGATCGAGATGGCGGCATGTCTGCAAGAGAATGTCGACATCTTTGCCTAGAGTGCCGCTAAAATGCCCGAGAATTACACAGAGGTTGCTTGTCATCGCCTCAATCTGGACCCCACTGTCAAGCCCATCTGTCAGAAGAAAAGGTCAAGTGTCGTCTTGCTTGCCGGACCTATCAGGGAGGAAGTGTGGAAGCTGCTTGAGGCAGGCTTTGTGTCGGAGATCCAGTATCCAGGTTGGGTCTCGAATGTTGTAATGGTGAAGAAGGGTGGGGTAAATGGCGCATGTGTATCGACTTTTCCCTTCTGAATAAAGCTTGCCCGAAGGATTGTTATCCATTGCCTCGAATCGACACGCTAGTTGATTCAACCGTCAGTTTTCCTGTGATGAGTTTTCTCTATGCGTTTTCAGGATACCACCAGATTCGGATGCATCCCCCCCCCCCCCCCAGATTGTCACGATGTTTCCTTCATCAATAGAGACGGATGCTACAGCAACAAGATGATGCCCTTTGGGTTAAAAAATGCAGGGGCTACCTATCAGCGGATGAGGGATCATGTTTTCAAGGAGCAAAAGGGGAGGAACCTGGAAGTGTACGTGGATGACCTCTTGATCAAAAGAAAGAGCGTCCAGGAGCGTGTTGCCAGCCTGGTAGAGACCTTCGCGATGCTTAGAAACTTCAAAATGAGGATCAATCCTACAAAGTGCGTGTTCGGGGCGGGGAGAGGAAAATTCTTGGGAGATCTCACCCCAGAAGGAGTAGAGCCTAACCCTAATAAGGTTAAGGCTATCCTGGAGATGGCATCGCCAAGGAGTACTCAAGAATTCCAGAGGTTGACCGGAAGGCTGGCTGGCCTTAGCCGTTTCCTATCAAAGGCGGGGGAGAAGTGTTCTCCGTTCTTCAAAGCGCTCAGGAAAAATGTCGACTTTGAGTGGTCCGAGGAGTGCAAAAAGGCGTTCGAGCGGTTAAAGCAGCAGCTAACCCAGACACCTCTCCTCCAAAGCCCGAAAGAAGGTGAAGACCTACTCCTCTATCTGGGAGTAGGAGCGGAAGCGGTGAGCTCGGTGCTTGCCAGAGAAGAAGGAAGAAAGTAGCTACACACCTATTACGTTAGTCGGGTGCTAAAGAAGGCGGAGTTGCGATATCCGATCCTGGAGAAGCTTGCCTTCCCCTTGGTGGTGTCGGCGCGGAAGCTCCGGCCTTATTTTCAAGCTCAATCCATCCTGGTCATCACCGATCATCCCCTTTGAGGTATCCTAGAAGGAGTGGAGCATTGAGGAAGGCTTGCGAAATGGTCGGTAGAACTCAGTGAGTTTGACATTTCCTTCTCGCCCCGGGTGGTGATCAAAGCACAGGCAGTGACGGACTTCTTAGCTGACTTCTCGGGAGAAGCAGATCCGAGTGAGGCACCTTCTAATCTGATTTCATGGACGATGTTCGTGGACGAAGCTTTGGGAAAAAGCTCTGTAGAAGTAGGCATCGTGTTTGTCAGCCCACAGGAAATTAGGATCGAGCAAGCAGTCAAGATCCTCTTCCTCGTCACAAACAATCAAGCGGAGTACGAGGTAATAGTGGAGGGTTTGCGCCTTGCCTAGGAGCTAGGCATCCAGGATATCCAAACTTTTACAGATTCCATGGTGGTCGCGTCACAGATTCGAGGAGAGTTCGAAGTGCGCGACGTCATCCTACAAAAATATCTTGTCATGGAGAAAGGATTGATTAGAGGTTTTCAATCCTTCTTCGTCGAGCATGTACCGAGTGAGGAGAACTCAGCGACGGACCATTTATACAAGTACGGTCCGAGGGTCGGAGGAACGATCACTGAGTTGTTTCGACCATTCTTCGAAGAAGTTGAAATGATGGAGATCGAGCAACGCCCTTCCTAGATGGATCCGTTCGTGGCATTCCTGACTACCAGTCAACTCCCAGTAGATGACGGAGATCAAAGAAAGTTTAGGTACAAGGCGGCGTACTATCCTTTATATGGTGGGGAACTGTATAGCAAGACCATCTCGGGCACCTTGGCCAGATGTGTTTCAGAAACTAAAGTACCTCAAGTTCTAGAGGAAATCCACTCGGGAGAGTGTGGAAGTCATTCGAGGACTCGCATTTTAGAGCAAAGAATCCTGAGGCATGGCTACTTCTGGTCGACCATCCGGAAGGATGTTGAAGCCTTCTCCAACAAGTGTCAGAAGTGCCAGTTGTTCGCTCCTCTCCAGCTACAGTCGGCTCGTCAGCTTCGTTCTATTACGACCCCGTGGTCGTTCGCTATTTGAGGAATGGATCTGATAGGCCCCTTTCCCCAGGATAGCGACCAGATGAAGTTCGTTCTCTTCATGATCGACTACTTCTCCAAGTTGATCGAGGTCAAAGCTCTGGCCAAGACCACCTCTCAAGTCGTGAAGAACTTCATCTAGGGATAAATAGCTTGCAGGTTCGGGATCCCTCTCGCCATCATCACCGACAACGGTCCCCAATTTGCCAGCTTAGAGCTAGAAGATTTCTGCAAGCAGCTAGGGACAGATCTTCAATTTTCCTCAGTGCACCATCCTCGGAGCAACGGCCAAGTAGAGGCCGCCAACAAGATGATCATCAACCTCCTGAAGAAGAAGATCAAGAACTTAAAAGGGAACTGGGCGGACCATCTCCCTTCGGTCCTATTGGCTCTGAGAACCACTCCTAATTCGGCCACGGGAGAAACTCATTTCAAGCTCTCTCATGGTTCCGAAGCTCTCATCCCTGTGGAGTTCGAAGTCAGAAGTCTAAGAGTAGTTGCGGCAGGGGAGGGAGATGAAGAATGGAGGCTGGAAAATGAAGAGGCTCAAAAGCTCTCTCTCGACTACATCGAAGAGCTACGAGACTTAGTCTCAACTAGGAAAGAAGAAATCAAGAGATGAATGGCGAAATATTTCGACAAACATGTTCGCCTCAAGCACTTCCAAGCAGGTGACCTCGTCTTAAAGAAGGTGGACGCGGCAGGAAGATCAGCCGCCGTCAGGAAACTTAATCCAAGTTGGGAAGGAGCCTTCATCACCCAAGAGTCATTAGCGACTGGCGGATACCGTCTACAGAATCATGAAGGGGAGCTACTTGGGAACACATGGAGCGGTGATGACCTGAAAAGGTTCTACCCCTAGCAGGAATGTATATGTCCCCCTTCTGTAAAGTTACTTTACTTCAATAAATTTCACGTCCCCTGAAACATGGGCCGCGAGAGTTCTTTTTCTTCTAAAAGTTCTTTTCAAAGTAGGTAAAATCGATCTCCACGACCAGTTTGGGGGAATAGGCCTCCAACTCAACTCTCATAAAAATCCAAGTCAGGTGGTGGGACAGCGCCTCGGGAGTGATGTCTCCTAAGACCAAGTCTCTGCATTGATGATCGAGGTCAGCTCCCCCTTTACATGTTGGACGAGTTACCCCATAATTGCACTTCTCATCCGACTTGAGAAGTTATCAGGGGAGAGTACGGACACCAGACCCCCCAACTCGACGAAGAGATGAACGATTTGGCCGACCAGAAGACCCTTGAATAAAGGTGTCATTTACCCTTAAAGGGATAAAATCTCGCAACAAAGCATAATTTCTCTACATTTATTCCGATTATATGAGTTGGTGTGATTAATCCCCTCTGATTGTTGAGTACTAGGAGAAAGATCTTCATCAGCATTCAACAATGCAGTAGGATGGAGGCTACGGGATAGTGTGTCCCCTTGGACCTCCATGACTGTCATTCCCTACTCATCAGCATTCAGCAACGCGATAGGATGGAGACTGGGATGGTGTGTCCCCTTGGACCTCCCCGACTATCATTCCCTACTCGTCAGCATTCAGCAACGCAGTAGGATGGAGGTCTCGCGATGGTATGTCCCCTTGGACCTCCCTAACTGTCATTCCCTACTCATCAGCATTCAACAACGCAGTAGGATAGAGGCCTCGGGATGGTATGTCCCCTTGGACCTCCCTGACTGTCATTACCTACTCATCAGCATCCATCATCCAAGAAGGATGGAGGCCTCAGGAGGGTGTGTCCCCTTGGACCTCCATGACTGTCATTTTTTGCTTATCCTCCCTATTCATGTTACTACTATTGCGACATATTAAAAAATTCTTATCAGGTGAAAGCAGAAGCCTTGAGAGTGGCATCCCGCGGGACCCCTCGAGCGCCCTTCACAGCTCAAGCATCATCAAGAACTCTGCAGTAGGTGAGAATGCCTATAAGCGAGTATCTACACGTGCGAGCATGTAGGTGCGAGTATACCATAGGTGAGTAAGGTATGATCGTCGATCGCCTCAAGCACCTCCCAAGGGCGCACCAATCATAACGGTGATCACTCAATCTCGCTTCGATCCTATGAGCCTAGCGAGCACTCATAGAGTTTGATCCTAAGAGTCTAAGTGATGTACAGGAAAATATGCGAGTATAAGAAGAACATGCGAGCAAGAAAATTTCATTCTTTCATTTTGTATGTTCTAAAGAGTATACATCCACCAAAGCTTTACAAAGTCCCTGAGCAATCAAAAAGCTGCCCTGGCGACTAGGCCTCATCCTCGCCTCCATCATCGTCTCCATCCTCGCCGTCAATATCGACATCCTCCTTGTCCTCTTTGTCCTCATCCTCATCTTCTTCATCCTCGGCATCACTGGCCTCGGGGAGGGAGCTCGTAGAGGAGAGGTAGACTCCTTGACGAGTAGCGCTGAGATGATGTTCATCACAGTCAAGTTCATAGCCTCCGGCACCAGATGGCCTTCAGCTCGCAACCTACTCAGGACGACCTTCCTAGTTGCTCGCGCGATCTCCCGACGAATCTGTGGCATCTTGTCGTCATGAATCCTTATCTTCTTGCCCATCCGGGAAGGACCTGCTGAGGAAGGTTGTTTCTTGACAGGGCGAGTTTCCAGCTCGACAATCCTTACTTGGGCGGCCTCCAAGGCAGCCCGAGTGTCCTCCAGCTCCTTCTCAAGCTGCGACATCTTCTTGGCCGCCAAGATCTTATCCTCCTGCTAATAGAACAGATAGTCGTTAGAATGAAAGTCGACAATAGGCGAGTAGCGATGAAACAAGAAAACTTCAAGCCAAAAGCACGAATAACTTGCACTTCTCCAGTTGAAGGCCGAGCGAGATGGTAGTCTTGCCCAGCACCTTTAGTCGCTCTTCAGCAACGAGAAAGTTCCTCATTGTCTGATGACTTAGCTACGCTGACCACAGGAGTGAGCGCGAGGTCTGGTGAGCCAGATACTTGGATGAGACCTCCTGCAGTGACTCGGCATCAACACGACCATACAAGGCGAACGTGATGTCGAATGCCTCGTCTTTATCCTTCCAATCCTCCGACCAGGCTGGGAGGTTGTTGCTTAGAGTCACCACGTGGGCACTCTCCGCCCAGTCCACCGGCGGGCGACCATAGGGATCCTCGCTTCGGAGGCATTCATTGTAGTTTGGATGGATGTAAGGCTCGCCAGCCTCAGAAGGGTCCGCCTTCACGCCAAGGTCCCTGGTCGCGACCCGCTTCTTCTTCCTCGCAGGCTCCTGGACTTTGACCTTGCTCTTCCTTTTCTTCGATGACCCACCCTCCTCGTCGGCGACCATTGGGTCATTATCGACTTGCGATAAATCGATGGGGGAGGTCGGCAATCCCGTGCCCGCCTGAGGAGGAACCGCCTCCTTCGCCACGGGGAGAGGCTCGCGCGGCAGAATGCGAGTAGCTGTAGAAGAAAGAAGACAAAGATTAGTCGTCATTCCAAGACAAAGGCGAGTATAGCAGAAGCTCGCTCAGTAATTTACCTTCACCCAGAGAGATCACGGTGAGTACATCTACTCTCCTCCGCCAGAAGACCACATCAAAGCGGCAACCTCTGAAGCAGTCGAGAAGCTTCTCGCAAGGTCCCTCCAAGAAGGGAGTCGTGAAGATGTGCTCGGGGGGCTGATAGGATGTGCAAGGAATATCCTCGAAGTTGTCGCTGATGACAACTAGCTGCTCGCCCCAGCGATGATTCTTGTTCGTCGTGCCGACCAGGGTGCAAACATGGCTACAGAAGAAGATGACGCCCTCGCCGGTTGCCATGAAATGGAAGATCCTTCGGAAGACAGAAAGATCATAGGCGATCTTCTCTTCTCGCAAGAAGCAAAGGAAGCTTATGATCATCGCCATGCCGTTCGGATTGATCTGGGCGGGGACTATCCCAAAGTAACGTAAAATTTGGCATAATTCTGGCCACAACGATAGTCGCAGGTTGACCTCGAAATGGCAAATATGGCATACGAGCTCGCCCTCCACAAAGTTGTTCAGTCGCTCTCTCTGGCGAGGAAGCCTGGCAGAGTACCCCAGGGACAGGTACTTCTCTGAGAAATCATCCAAGTCCTTCTGGTGCGAGGTGGACTTCTTAAAAGTGGTCGTCGCAAAATTCCTCGCGTGACTGGCGTGCCGAACAGTGGCCTCATCAGCCATCTCGATGGGAAGAAAGAAGAGAATGTTAGCGAGTAGTAGAGGCGGGAAGGAGGGAATACTCACGCGAAGAGAGGTAATGTCGCTGATAGCGTAATAAATACATACTCACCCCCATTTATAGGCAAAGGTAAGGTATGGGAGATTGACTACCCCGCCGCAACTAGAAATATGGGGGTAGCGAGTAGCACGGGAAGTAGCCATGTCTGCGATACGCATTAAAGCCGCCGACCTTCAGCATGCGAGGACCTGCACTGGAATACATAGCAACTCGCCAAATACACGCGACATTCAAGCAACAAATACTGGCAAAAATCAAGAATAAAGAAAACAAAGCAATAAATCAAAGGCGAGATTTAATGATTGCCAACTAATATTACAAAATCAAATGTTTTTTACAAGTCGCCAGAGGCGTTCTACTCAACATACAAGCGATAAACGAAAGAAGGAAGTAACTACTGGGGTATTTGGGTATTCGCCTAAGAATCGATAGGTTGAGGATGTCGTCCGACTCAGCCCATGATGTGCGCGTGCTTGAAATGCTGCAGGGCCGGCGACATCGCATCCTCGCCTTGGCGCAGTTGATCTTCAATCCTTTCCAGTCGGCCGACCGATCCCATGCTCGCTCGCATTCCGACCAGCTCGTCATGATGATCGAAGCTGTTGGCGATGCTCGATCCTCGCGATCTGGTGCTCCAGGTCATAGATGGATTGGAAGCGGGACTCCGTGCCAGTTAGCCGAGTCTCAAACACTTCCAGCCTAGTGACCCGCACCTCCAGCTCGGTAAGGCGGCGATGATGTTGAATTTTTTGAAGTGTAGTGGAGGAGACCGGGCGGTCTGTTTTGGGAGACCGCGGAGACCGCGCGGCTTGTGTATGTTATCTGCCGGTCTGGCTCTACCGGTTTGCTCTGGCGGTCTGCTGGTAGTTCCGATTTGTTCTTTGTAGCTACGGTCTGTTCTCGAGCTGGTGTGCTGGTTGGCTTGTTTTCCTTGTTGGAAGACCAGGCGGTCTGTTCCTATGTGTGACCGCCTGTCCGGGCAGTTTGTGCTTGGCGACCTGGCGACTTGTTCTAAGTCGGCCAGATGGTTCCTGGTTTGCTCCTGGTGGTCTAAGGAAGGAGTACCTTTGTGACCGCGCGACTTGTGCGCGGTCTCGTGTTCGCGCGACCTATGCGCGATCTTATCTGCTGATCTGCGTCTTGGTCGGATGTTCGTCCAAGAGGTCTGATCGCGCGGTCTGCCTTATGAGACCGCTGGCGATCTGACGGGTGGTGTTTGTATCTCTCCTGTGCAGTGACGACATCCGTCTACCTGCCTATAAATAGAGGTGCAGGGCCCGTCATTTAAAAACGAGAACTGTAAGAACTAAGCCTGGGTTAATTCGTGCGGTCTCACTTTGAGGTCGGGCGGTCTCGGAAGCGAGCTGACTGTTTGTTGTGTTCGCAGGTTAGCGATCAGCAGGTTGCGGTCTTCTTCCTTGGTGTTTCCCAGTGGCTTGAATAAATAGCTCGGCAGCGGTCGGTCTGCGAGCTGGTTTATGTTCGTTCTTATGCTGTTCGCAGCGAGCTCAGCGATCAGGCGACCTTCAGCGGTTAGGCGATCTGAGTTGCGGTCTGGCGATAGTTTCAGTTCTTCGTTCCAATAAAGCTCCGGTTCGTGTGGTCTGAGGTGCGGTCTTGCAGTGCTGGCAGTCTGTCCAGTTTCTGATCGTGCGATCTCAGGTCAAGCCGGGCGACTTTTGGAGTCGAGTGGTCTGTGCGGTCTCAGCTTGTCTAGCCGCCAAATTTGTATTGGTGTGTTTTGTTCTTCTCGTCTCCGTGATTCTGATGAATCATGTCTCGCCATGTATGCCTCGCAATGTAAATGAAGATTGTGTTTCAATAAAGTTTCTTGTGTTGCTGTGTGGCATTGTGGTTGTTTGGCTTTAACTCAGTTGATGCAATTCCTCCTTACTCCTAAACGGTCCAAATCAAAAATTTTAACATGGTATCAGAGGGAGGTTCTTGGAGTGGATAAGCAGTGATCAACTTGAGTTGCCATCGTCTTTGTGAAGAAGGGACCACATAGATTGCCATGGAAGGCGGATTCGCAAGAGGGCTTGGTATTGAACTCCTTACATCGACAAACTATAAGAAATGGAGGTCGTGTATGGAGAGCTATTTACTTGGCGAGGATCTATGGGAGATAGTTGGAGGAGAAGACACACAAGAGGTGTTTCTAGCAGGAGATAATATGGCAGAGGTGAGACTTTGGAGGAGGACGAATGCTTAGGCAGAGTTCACTCTCAAGGGCTATCTCACCGGAGCTGTTTGATCACATCATCGGATGTAAATCTGCTGCTGAAATTTGGACGTCTTTGGACGGGTTGTTTAATAAGAAGAATGTAGCTCGGCTACAGTTTCTTGAAAATGAGTTGGCGAGAGCCTCTCAAGGCGATCTTTCTATTTCTACCTTCTTTCTCAAGATGAAGAACCTCACAGCAGAGATTTCTGCATTGGACCCTGATGAGCCCATCTCGGAGGCAAAGCTGAAGAGGCATATCATCCGCGGGTTGCGAAAGGAGTATCTTGCCTTTGTGACTTTAGTTCAAGGTTGGGCGAATCAACCATCTCTGTTGGAGATGGAGAACTTACTTGCTTCGCAAGAAAGTTTGGCAAGACAGATGGCGGGGACTTCTATCTCTGGGGGAGATAGTGATGTGTTGTTCTCTGGGAAGAAGAAGACGAAGTGGGAGAAGAAGAAGCCAGTTATGATGGAACCTCTACTTCAGGTCAGCAGGATAGGGGTTATGCTCCTAAGTCTGATGGGAAGAAGAAGGGAGATGGACCAAGGTGCTTCAGGTGTAATAAGACTGACCACTTCAAGAAAGATTGTCGGGTTAATCTTCAGTCGGGACATGTAGCAGAGAAGGAGAAGCCAAAGGCTGATGAAGCTGGATGGGGAGGAGCCTTTGCGGCCAATATGACGGCGATGCCCGTTAAGGCCTTGGCTGCCATCAACTTCGAAGAGGATTGGATTGTTGATTCAGGGTGTGGACATCATCTCACCGGGGATGAATCAAAGTTCTCTTCTTTGGCGCCTTACTCAGGTAACGATGATATCATCACGGCTGATAATTCTGTTCATGTTGTCGAACAAGAAGGTGTTGTCTCCCTGAGCAGTGATAAGGGTCCACTCACTTTGAGGAGTGTTTATCACGTGTCTGGTATGAAGAAGAATCTCTTCTCTGTGACCAATGCGGTCGATGCCGGTTATCACGTTCTGTTTGGCCCAACAGAAGTGAAGTTTCTTAAAACTCAACCGGAGATAAGGGGGGATGTTATCCATGTTGGAAAGAGGGTGAAGGACTTGTTCGTGTTATCGACAAGTACTTATGTTGATAAGATGAAGACCAACGATAGCGCGGCTATCTGGCATGAAAGGTTGGGGCATGTTGGCATGGACAAATTGAAGGCTATGGCGGTAAGGCGCCTTGTCAAGGGCTTGCCTAGCTTGTCCTCTTATGGAGATGGTCATGTTTGTGCGGGATGTCAGTTTGGCAAGTCTCATCGACTTCCATTTGATAAATCGCAAACGAGATGCAAAGCACCGTTGGAGTGCATTCACGGTGATTTGATGGGACCAACTGCCACCCCAAGCCTTGGAGGCAATAGATACATGTTGGTGTTGATTGACGATTACACCAGATATGTCTGGGTGTATTTCTTAAAAGAGAAGTCAGAAGCCTTTGCGAAATTTGTGGAGTTCAAGGAGCTGGTGGAAGGTCGGTTAGGACTGCGGGTGAAAAAATTGAGAACTGACAATGGTGGGGAGTTCACCTCTGGTGAGTTCTCTAGTTTTTGTAGGAAACACGACGTTCGGAGAGAGCTCACTTGTGCCCATACTCCACAGCAAAATGACGTTGCGGAGAGGAAGATCCGTCATCTGACGAAAACCTGCAAATGCTGGCTTCATGCCAAGAGTATCCCAAAGTCCTTTTGGGCGGAGGGAATGTCTTGTGCGGCTTACGTCATCAACATGATGCCTCTAAGTCCTATCAACATGAAGACCCCTCACGAACTGATGTTCAAGGAGAAACCGAGTGTTGCTCACCTTCGGATGTTCGGATCAACATGCTACGTGCATATTCCTGATGCTCTTCGGACAAAGCTAGATGCGAAAGCAAGGAAGCTAGTCTTTGTTGGGTATGATGAGCGGAAGAAAGGATGGATGTGCATGGATCCTGAGACACGGAGATCAGTGGTATCTCGAGATGTAGTGTTCGATGAAGTGACTTCCTACAAGGGGAGGTCAGGAGTTGAACTACCGGAGAGCAGGGTTGATGAAGCAGGGAAAGCTGCAGGAAGTCTTCAAGTGGAATTGCCTGTTTCACCAGGAGATCCAGTTGTGTCAAGCTCTGAGATGGAGGCTTCAGGTTCTGGAAGCAGGGGGAGCGATGATCCAAGATCGTCTGAAAGAGGAGCTTGCACAGAAGAAGCAGCTGAGGAGGTGGTTAGTCAGGTGCAACCTCTTAGGAGGTCGAAGAGGACTATCAAGCCACCAAATCGATACATAGGAGGAAACATGGTGAGCTTCGTCTCATGTTTCTTCGCCGGTCCCTTGGATGAGAGGGAGCCGTCGAGCTTTGAGAAAGCCAAAGGCGTGAAGCAGTGGGATATTGCTATGCAAGAAGAGATGGATGCTCTCAAGAAGAATGAGACTTGGTCTCTAGTGCCCAGGCCTAAGGGCATTACCCCTGTAACATGCGGGTTTACAAGCTCAAGAAGAAAGCTGACGGCATGATCGAGCGATACAAGGCTCGCCTTGTAGCTCGCGGATTCTCACAGCAGTATGGTGAAGATTATGATGAGACGTTTAGTCTAGTGGCAAAGATGACTTCGGTCCGATTTGTTATTGCTTTAGCGGCATCTTGTGGATGGGAGATTTGGCAGCTTGATGTTAAGAATGCTTTCTTATACGGAGATATTGACAAGGATATCTTCATGATCCAGTCGCCGGGCTTCATTTCGAAGGATCGTCCGGACTACGTCTGCAAACTGAAGAAGGCCTTATATGGGTTGAAGCAAGCGCCTCGGGCGTGCTATGGAAAGATCACGGAGTATCTCTTATTCTGCGGGTTCTTTGCTTCAGACTCTGATTCCAGCTTGTTCGTCAAGAAGGAGGGGGCGCTTCGGGTTATTTTGCTGTTGTATGTGGATGACATGATTGTCACCGGGAATTCGAAGGAGGCGGTAGCAAGGCTGAGAGATGAGCTTGCTATCAGGTTTGAGATGAAGGATCTGGGGGAGCTTCACCATTTCCTTGGACTCGAGGTCCAGAGGCGGGAGAGCGGAGTGCTTGTTTCTCAGGCCGGTTATGCGGAGCGGATCGTTCAACGATTTGGCATGGAGGAAGAGAAGAGCAGCTCTATACCTCTGTAACAACATCATAAACTTCGGAAGGATGAGGGAAGAGTTCTATCTGATCCGTTGGTGTTCCGAGCTCTGGTTGGGAGCTTGATTTATTTGACCATCACGAGGCCTGATATTGCTTATGCAGTTGGCAAAGTGAGTCGGTACATGGCGGAGCCACGGAAGCCTCATCTTCTAGCAGTGAAAGGTATATTGAAGTATGTGAAGTCGACCTCTGATTTGGTGCTCCTATTTAGGAGAGGGTCAAGCTTGGAGTTGCATAGATACATGGATGCTGACTATGGGGGAGACGTAGATGATCGGAGATCAACGTCTGGTTATGTCTTTATGATGGGCCCCACAGCTATCTCTTGGTGCAGCAAAAAGCAGGACTCGGTGTCCGTATCTACCACAGAAGCGGAATACAAGGCTTCGGCCTTGGCTGCTCAGGAAGCCGTTTGGCTCAGGAGGTTGGTGGAGGACGTTCATGAGGAGGTTCGAGGTCTCACTATGCTACGCGGGGACAATGAGAGTGCTCTCAAGCTGGTTAATAATCCAGTTTGTCATGCGAGGACCAAGCATATTGAGATTGAGCATCATTTCATTCGTGAAAAGGTGTTGGGAGGATCTCTTATGGTCGAGCATGTTCGGAGTGCGGATAATGTCGCAGACATCTTCACAAAGCCGCTGGCAAAGAGACCGTTTACACGGTTGCGGAGTTTACTCGGGCTGGTCTCCACTTCCCACTCCAAGGGGAGTGTTGAATTTTTTGAAGTGTAGTGGAGGAGACCGGGCGGTCTATTTTGGAACACCGCGGAGACCGCGCGGCTTGTGTATGTTATCTGCCGGTCTGGCTCTGCCGGTCTGGCTCTGCCGGTCTGGCTCTGCCGGTTTGCTCTGGCGGTCTGCTGGTAGTTCCGGTTTGTTCTTTGTAGCTGCGGTCTGTTCTCGAGTTGGTGTGCTGGTTGGCTTGTTTTCCTTGTTGGAAGACCGGGCGGTCTGTTCCTATGTGTGACCGCCTGTCCGGGCGGTTTGTGCTTGGCGATCTGGCGACTTGTTCTAAGTCAGCCAGATGGTTCCTGGTTTGCTCCTGGTGGTCTAAGGAAGGAGTACCTTTGTGACCGCGCGACTTGTGCGCGGTCTCGTGTTCGTGCGACCTGTGCGCGATCTTATCTGATGATCTGCGTCTTGGTCGGATGTTCGTCCAAGAGGTCTGATCGTGCGGTCTGCCTTATGACACCGCTGGCGATCTGACGGGTGGTGTTTTTATCTCTCCTGTGCGGTGACGACATCCGTCTACTCGCCAATAAATAGAGGTGCAAGGCCCGTCATTTAAAAATGAGAACTATAAGCACTGAGCCTGGGTTAATTCGTGCGGTCTCACTTTGAGGTCGGGCGGTCTCGGAAGCGAGCTAACTGTTTGTTGTGTTCGCAGGTTAGCGATCAGCAGGTTGCGGTCTTCTTCCTTGGTGTTTCCCAGCGGCTTGAATAAACAGCTCGGCAGCGGTCTGTCTGCGAGCTGGTTTATGTTTGTTCTTATGCTGTTCGCAGCGAGCTCAGCGATCAGGCGACCTTCAGCGGTTAGGCGATCTGAGTTGCGGTCTGGCGACAGTTTCAGTTCTTCGTTCCAATAAAGCTCCAGTTCGTGCGGTCTGAGGTGCGGTCTTGCAGTGCTGGCAGTCTGTCCGGTTTCTGATCTTGCGATCTCAGGTCAAGCCGGGCGACTTCTGGAGTCGAGCGGTCTATGCGGTCTCAGCTTGTCTAGCCGCCAGATTTGTATTGGTGTGTTTTGTTCTTCTCGTCTCTGTGATTCTGATGAATCATGTCTCGCCATGTATGCCTCGCAATGTAAATGAAGATTGTGTTTCAATAAAGTTTCTTGTGTTGCTGTGTGGCATTGTGGTTGTTTGGCTTTAACTCAGTTGATGTAACTCCTGCTTTGTTGGAACCTTAGGTTTGATTTGAGTTAGGATCAACATCTAATCTCTAAAGTTCATCTATCTGATAACTTAAATCACATTATCCTAAAGAAAACATAAATTAAATATAATGGGATCGAAATGGAGAAGAAAAGATAAAATTATCATAAGTCTTCTGCGCTCGACGAACTGCTACCGGCGTTCGACGATCAGCGCTCAGCGCTCGACGCTTTCTATAAATCTCAGCGCTCGACGCTTTCTCTAAATCTCAGCGCTCGACGAAATCATCAAGGCTCAGCAGGTCGACGAGATAAATCAAGATCGACGAAATCTATTCTGATCAAATCAAGTATATTTTATATACAGAGAATTGCTTAGCACATCAAAAGATAAGCCCAGCTCGACGAAAGCAAAGCTGAGTTCGACGAAATTTTATATGCCTCTGTCAGTTCGACTAAAATATGATTTATGCTGACAGCTCTCTTATATATTATGCAATATCTTTTGCTAATCTAGCCGTTGCAGCATTAAAGTTCATAGCCGTTTCTGTTGTGTCAAATCGGCAAACTTATCTTCCCAAGGAATGAAATTAAAGAGACTTTATATCTTTCCATTTTCCCGGGCAAGAATTCAAAAGTACTTCTCAGATTATAAATACTAAAGAGAAGGAGAGAAACACAGACATATACAGAGATACAGAGACGACACACAAAAATATAGCACACTCTTGGTTGCTAACATCTTCCTGCAGATTAAAAACATCCTGAGACACAAATCACAACTACTTGCTCAGGATTATCATTGCATCAGAGGAAAGAAGTGTTTGAAAGGAGAGACCTCCAGAACTGTCAACAATCTATATCAGACAGGGAGAGCTCTTCAATATCAGATCCATTCAACACCACATCTGGATCTTCAAGAGTCTTCTTATACAGAGAAGAACATTACAATTTCTGTTTTATTTTATTTCCTTACCCCCATCCTGTACAGGGTTATAACTCCCTTCAAAAGTTAATCCCGGTGACAGGGCACCATAGCAAAAACCTGCAGTTTGGTTAGAGCACTTGATCAACAGCTCACCTGGTGTGAGGGCACCTTATCAACAACCTCCTAGTGGATTCCTACCAGTGGGTAGAAGAGTAGATGTACCCAGTTGAGGGGAACTACTATATTTCTCTGTGTCATTTGGATCGTTTTGGTTTGTTCATTGTTTTATGCTTTATTTGTGTTGTGCACTCTCACTGCTTGTGTTAATCACTCATAAAACAAACACATATAAATATACATATCATTTTTGAAACCAAAACTTAATCAAGATCTTTTAAATAAAGTAAATAAGAACTAAAACACTCCACTTTCAATTGGTATCAGAGGAGTTGATTTGTCACACAGGTTAACACCTGAAATCACAAAGATCGCCTAGTTCTTATTTTTTTTTTTCAAAAAAAAATGACACAAGATCTTTTATCTTCAGATCCACTTGTTTGTAATCTAGATAGATCTACTTTATGGCAAGATAGAATTAAGATATATACAAATGCCACAAATGAAGAAACTTACAAATTTATTTTGGCAGGACCTCCCCTCATATCATCAAAGGCAGTTACACCTGCATTACCAAGCTCCAAGGGTCTCAAGTCTCCTTCGAGAGCAATGAAAGGGCCTGTTTATGTTGGCGCCGATATATCTTCTTCAAAGAAAACTGTCGAAATAAAACGTAAATCTTCTTCCATATCTTCAACTAACTATATTTTTGATGCAGAACCATCAACAAATCTAAGTGAAGAAGAAGAAGAAGAAGAACTTAGAACTAGAGCTTTCTGCATGATGGCCATATATAGTGGCTCTCAAAATCCAGATGCAGAAATCGAATCGGAAAAGCTTGAGGTAACTGAGGTAACTCCAACTTATAATTTTATCTCTACTCAAGATAAAACTGATTATAAATTAACCTTTACAGATATAATAAAACATAACATAGAATTCAAGGAGTCAATAAACAAAAATCATTTAACTCCTAAAATTAACAAACTGGAAGAAAATTTAAAAATATCAAAAGAAATATTCTTGAAAAACAAATTTAAACATTTCTTTAAAGAAAAAGGAATTAATTATGTTCAACAGATTCAAGAAAAATTTTCAAATTTATATTTTAATGAAATAAAAAGGCTAATATAGTTCAAAAGCTAAATCTCTCAACTCTAATAAAATTTAAAGAAACTTTCTAATTAATTATTATTAAGTTTCTCACCATTAAACTCCATCCCAATTCTAAAACAACAAATCTAAAATTTACATGGATTGTTTCCATTATTAAAACAATGTTAAAGACAACTTTTTATTCTTACAGACTTCTCTAAGTCAGTTTGAGCATTCTACTGTAGCTGCACTGATCAGCAATGATCATAGCACTGAGTGTGAGTCTCTTCTGATAAGGGGATTCTATGAGAAAGAAGATGTCTGACATCTCTTAAAATTCATTAACAGTTGTAGCAATTCATATATTAAAACCTTTTAGGATAATAAAGTTACCCAAGTGAGAGAGAAAATGAGAAGCTCAAAACCCCAAATAAGATTTAATCTCTCTAATTACAAAGGTTGCTGCAATTGAAAATTTTAATTCAAATCTTAAGAAATTAAAATTTAGGAAAGCAGAGTGGCTCAAGTAATTTTAAAAGGATGAAAATTTATTAAAGCCCAAGTGAGAGAGAAAATGAGAAATTCAGAGAAACCAAGTGAGAGAGAAAAGGAGAATATAAAGATTAAAACTGTCGGCATCCTAAACCAAATAGGGGGAGACCACCAGGCCACTAGTTTTAATTTGATTTAGGATCCCAACTCAAATAGGGGGAGATTGTTGGAACCTTAGGTTTGATTTGAGTTAGGATCAACATCTAATCTCTAAAGTTCATCTATCTGATAACTTAAATCACATTATCCTAAAGAAAACATAAATTAAATATAATGGGATCGAATCGGAGAAGAAAAGATAAAATTATCATAAGTCTTCTGCGCTCGACGAACTGCTACCGGCGTTCGACGATCAGTGCTCGACGCTTTCTATAAATCTCAGCGCTCGACGCTTTCTCTAAATCTCAGCGCTAGACGAAATCATCAAGGCTCAGCAGGTCGACGAGATAAATCAAGATCGACGAAATCTATTCTGATCAAATCAAGTATATTTTATATACAGAGAATTGCTTAGCACATCAAAAGATAAGCCCAGCTCGACGAAAGCAAAGCTGAGTTCGACGAAATTTTATATGCCTCTGTCAGTTCGACTAAAATATGATTTATGCTAACAGCTCTCTTATATATTATGCAATATCTTTTGCTAATCTAGCCGTTGCAGCATTAAAGTTCATAGCTGATGAGATAAATTCGCGCTGCGCAAAATTAAAATATTATCCACGTATAATTCGATAAGGCAAGTGTACCTATCGCTTTATAGTATAGGATTTAGAAAATCAAGTGTCGTATTTTTCCGGGCTTGTTGAGTACTTCTACTCACAAAGAAGAGCTATTATTTTATCGATCAAAAGTTGGGTTTGTTTTGGAAAAAACGATTTGGAGAAAATTAACTACGAAGAAAGATTATGATTAAAAGGATTAGCACTTGGTCTTGAATCCCTTTGGAATAAAATTTAATTTTATAAAAGATGAAACCGCAAACTCTTATTGAAATATATTCGACCGTGGAGGTTCCCAAAATATGGTAGAGCCTCTCTCGAGAGAACTACCACCTAACCTTAGGTTGATCGATTAAGACCCCTCGGCCAGTCGAAACCCCCTAAGCTTGCTTTAAGCGGTGAACCCCACTATTGGATTTGACTCCAATCCGGAAGATTTGCGTCACCCTCTCTCGAGGAATGCATACAACTCTTTTTATCTTTGAGTGATCTCCTCGTTCGCATGGATCTCTCGATCACTAGCAAACGAATCTTAGATTGAAAGTCATATTCCGGACATATGAAATCAAAACGAAATAATTCAAAGATAAATCGAAGATAAACAATACGAGAGTTTGCTAATTAGAAAAATTCAAAACATATTTTATTTCATTCCAAAGTTCATCATGACCAAGTGCTAAAGAAAATTTAGCTACTCATCATGATGGAGGAAACACATATGATAAGAGAGAAATACATGATTTTAAAAAAAAACTAGAATACTTGAAATGAAATTACAATAATAAAAGCTTTCAACTTGAAGAAAAACTAGCTAGAACAACGATAATAGTAGACTAAAGCTGTAAGTAAACTCCAAAATCGAACCCCCAAACTTCTGGAGATTGCTGCCTTTTATAGCTGAAAAATCGGGGAGTCACGCCCTTGGTCACGCCCGTGACCAAGGGCGTGTAAGCTGCGTAATTGCTGTCATGAAAGCCCGGGACGTTGGGGAAGAGAAACCGGCAGAAATCAATTGCATGGCGGGTCACGGCCTCGGTCACGCCCGTGACCGAGGGCGTGTCTTGAACGGGCCAGGAAACGGCGGGAAACGCCGCGAACAGGAGTTATTCTGGCGGTTGCAGAAGAGTCACGGCCTTGGTCACGCCCGTGACCAAGGGCGTGTAAGCTAGAAACGGCGGGAATTGATTGCAGGCTGAATTGAACGCATTCCGGGCGTGTCACGCCCGTGACACTCTAGGTCACGCCCTCTGTCACGCCCGTGACGGAGGGCGTGTAATTTTAAACTGACGTGGCGGACGGCTTTTTCAACTGGAATGCGCGGGGCTGGATCACGGCCGTGACAAAACGTCACGCCCTAGGTCACGCCCGTGACCGAGGGCGTGTACTTTGCGATTTCGGCCGAAATGCTCCAAATAATCTTCTGATTATTCCTATGAGCTTGAAATTGCTATTGGCAGCCCATATTACCTGAAAATACAAAAAGAAGATAAATTAGTGAAAAATTAACTAAAACTAAATTAAATTAAATTAATTATTAATAAAATATTATATGAAAATAACTATAAATATAGGATTATCAAATACCCCCATACTTATTCGTTTGCTAGTCCCGAGCAAATAACTTTCCATAGGAGTAGAAAAATTTAAATACTAGAAAAGAATTTTGAATCTAAGGAGTAAAAATGCGAAGTCTTGCGCCTAAGCGTGTAGAAATCCTAGTAGAAAAACATATTCAGCATAAAGATTAGCTTATAATTTTCAAGAATGCGTTATAACATATTGTTTTTACTTTTTAATTGAAAAATCCGGTAAATCCTAAAATGATATTTAAGGAGCGGGTAGCGTGTTTACTAAGATCAATATTACACAAAATCAAAGTTCGGGATAGCCTCCAAAGAAATCCATCAATGACGATGGCCATAGGCTTGCCCTTTCACACTCTCGCCACGGCACTAGTTTAACTCATAAGCACGAATCAATAGGACTTAATTAGGTTGAAATGTGGCTTAGGTTCAAGGTGCGGAAATCAAAAGATAAACGTGAAGGGTTAAGGCACACTTAAAACAAAAATAAGAGCTTTGCAAAAACTTGTATGCTAATTAATTTTTACACCCCAAATAATTTTGAAATATAAAGGTAGGGGTCAAAAATGCACGCTGCAAATTTTTTCCTCAATATTTTTCTTATTTTTTTTTATATATTTATTTTTTTTCATTATTTTTTTTCTTTTTTTTTTTCTTCTTTTGCAGCAAAATGATACAAAAATTAAAATCACCATTTTCACAAATAAGATACACAAGCTAGCAACAAATAAAGCTCTAAATTTCAAGCGTGCATCATAGGTAGGCTATTTGGCTTTGGTGAAAATGAGTGGGGCTTACAAAAGAAACGGTAAAAAGAACAAAATGGCTAGCAACGGTTAAGATTTTATGGCTTGGAATGCAAAGGCTCACACGAATCAAGAGGTGGCCTAAATCATTTTCATGCTCATGAATCTAACTTATGCAAATGTCTTGAGAGTCGCTAGAGGCAAGTTCTAGACATCGAGAAAGAATACCCTTCCGTTCAAATTGGGTAATATTTCTCCAGTAAACTTCTACATACTCACTTAAAGTATTTTTGGATTTTACCGGTTTCAAATTAAAAGTAAAACAAAAATATTCTACGCAATTAGAAAAACATAAATCTAATTTTATGCTGAATAGTTAATTCGACATGAGATCCTACTAACGCGTGCGCGTAACTAGAACACTGCACGAGTCAACAATTTTACTCCAAAATTCAAAATCTAATAAAGTATATAAAATTTTCTACAACACTATGTAAAAGTAAATTTACTAAGAACTGTGCAAACAAGTAAATATAGAAATATTGATAAAACTATATATATTTATTTTTTTTTTGTAAATTTTTTTTTTAATTTTGTAATTTTGTAGATTTTTTTTTTTTTTTGATAAAAATTTTGGGTGTTGCTTTGCAATACAACCGTCGTGAAATACCCTCCCCCCCATACTTAAAAGAAAACAGTGTCCCCAATGTTTTAGAAATAAGTACGAGTAAAGAAGAGAAAACTTCCCTGATGAAGAGCAAATCAATACCCAAGCCATCCTGAAGAAAGACATAAAGCAAAACATTTTTTTTGATATTTTTAATATTTTGGCAAAAATAAAAGAGAAATAAAACAAATACAAAAGTGCAGGACAGAAAATAAAAGATACAGACGACCAAAAATAAAAATCTCAAACATCATCGTCGTCGTCCTCCTGCTGATAATAAGCACGCAAATCAGCAAATTCCCGCTGCAGATGCTCCATAGAGGAAGCATGGCGCTGCTCGAGGGTATCAAAACGTGCGTCAAAATGAGTGCGCATGGACAGCTGCTCTGTGTGAATCTGATCCAAACAAGTGTGGATCCGCCCAAACTGCTGATCGAAATAAGTGGATGAGTCGGGCGCAGGGGGAAAATGCTGCTGTGGCGGCTGTGGAAACTGCGGAGCTGGAGCAACGCCACCGGAATCAGCTTCGAAATCAAGATCGATCGGGTCGCCACCCACTTCGCCAGGAACGGCCTCGTACTCGCGGCCACGCCTACGCATCAAACCAAGGGCTCGGAGGTTTTGGAAAGTGATAGGCGCGGGCGTTTGGAGTGGAGACATGGGAGGAAGTGTATCCCAGAGCCCCAAACGCTTGGCCAAAAATGTAACAAACGAGCCTCCATGTAGCGCACTAAGCCTCCGATTTTCGGCCTGATGCCGGAAAAACATCGCTAGCGCCGAACCAAGATTGAGGGGGACTCGTTCGTGCATGCTATATAAATATAACAGGTCCGCGCGGGTCACCACTCCATGGCTATCGCCGCGAGCGGAAAGTGTGAAAGTGAGGAGGTAGTGGAGATAGCGTAAGGCGGGGGAGAGGAGATGACTACCCTTGGATTTTTTAGGCGAATATGGATTGGGGTCGTTACTGATTTCCGCCCAAAATCCGGGAAGGTTATACTCACGAGGGAAATCAAGGGGGAGAGCGGTGTAGGCCTCCGTAAGAGTGAAGGCCTCGTCGCAGAAGCCCATGAGAACGTTGAACTGACGCAAAGGAAGAGTTTGTGAAAGCCCGCCCATTCGGAATTCAAGCACGTTGTCGGCCCCGGCCCAGTGGAAATCAAACGAAGAGAAAAACTCCACCGTCAGCTCGTAGTACGCCGGCTCCGAAATGGAGAAGAAAGGAGCCCACCCCGGAGTAGTGAGTAGATCTCGCACCGCGTTCGCCTGCCCGAGGGTGGTGAGAACGTTCCAATCGATGACGCGGAAAACGCCAAATTCTTTCCCACGGAGGCGGGTACTTCGGTCTTGATGAGTGGGATGCGAAAAATTGAGCATAGCCTCCGCATCAAAAGCTTCATCGGGGAGTGAAGAGGAGGATTCGCCAATGGGGTGATTGCGGCGGCGGCCGGCCATTTGGAAGGAAGAAAGGAAATAATCGGCCAAAGATGAGAGAAAAGAAGGGAGAGAGGGGGGAGAAGGTGTGGAGAAAGGAGAGGGGGAAGGGCACTTAAATAGGAAAAATTTAGGTGTCACGCCCTCGGTCACGCCCGTGACCGAGGGCGTGTAAGGGGCGACACGTGAAAAGATGGCGTGAGGGAGGAATCCGAGGCTGGACCGGTCAAAAAGCGAATTTTTAGCATGTCACGCCCTCGGTCACGCCCGTGTCCGAAGGCGTGTAACTGGAAAAGCAGGACCGGCCAGAGAATCCAATGCTGGCCGGTCAAAAGGCGGTCCCCGAGGTGTCATCGGTCATAGTCACGCCCGTGACCATGGGCGTGACTTGACTGTCACGGGCGTGACAGTCAAAGGGAATCTTTGACCGGGTGCTGTGGAGGTGATGTGCCAGCGGGATGAGTCACGGCCGTGACCTTCAAATGTCACGGGCGTGACTCGAGTTGTCACGGGCGTGACATGTCATGTTGAGTCCGGGAGTGCCGTGATGGGTGAAAATGTTCTTCCGCCAATGTCACGCCCGTGACCAAGGTTGGTCACGCCCGTGACTTTTGCGGAAGGCGGAATGGGAGGCAGCTCGTCGAGAGACTCGCCAGGAAAACGAAGCATGACGCGCCACGCCCTAGTCACGGCCGTGACTGAGGCCGTGACCAAGACTTTTTTTCAGAAACATTTTTTTTTTTTTTTTTTGGTTTTGGAATCTTTTTTATCTTTTTTTTGAAAAGAAAACAAAAAATAAAAAAAACAAAAGCAAGGTAATAAAAATAAAAAGAGAAATACTAAAAAGAAAGTACCGACTTGGAGAGCGGGGTTTCATGCGTATGCGCGAGTGACCGTTATCACGCAAATCTCCTCCAAACCTGTAAAAACCTCAAAATAGAATAATAACATTTTTTTTTTATTTGTTTTTTCCATTTTTATATGTTGTAATTTTTTTATTGTTGTTTTTTTTAAAAAACAAGAATAAAAATACTTAGAATTTTTTAAACGGAAGAAAAATAAAATAAGATAAAAACATGGGTTGCCTCCCAAGAGCGCTTTGGTTACGGTCGTTGAGCTCGACCATAGTGGCACGCCGATTTAGGTGTTCGGAAGGTGAATTTCCTCCCGGTGCTCATGAAAATTATCGCCGGTGAAAAATAATTTCAACCGGTGCCCATTCACTTTAAATTCACCTTTTTCAGGATGTGTTATTGAAACGGTCCCGTAGGGCCAAACCTCTTTGACGATAAAGGGGCCGGACCAACGGGACTTAAGTTTTCCCGGAAAAAGTCGTAAGCGCGAGTTATAGAGGAGAACTTGGTCTCCCGGTCGAAAAGTTTTAGGATTCCTAAGTTTCTTATCATGATAAAATTTAGTGCGCTCCTTGTATAATTTATTACTTTCATAAGCAAGGGAGCGCCATTCATCGAGCTCGTTAAGTTGGAACTTGCGGAGCTCGGAAGCAATATTGCTATCTAGATTAAGAAATTTAAGCGCCCAAAAGGCGCGATGCTCAAGTTCGACCGGTAAATGACATGCTTTCCCATAGACCAATCGATACGGCGTACAACCGATAGCGGTCTTGTACGCGGTCCGATAGGCCCATAAAGCATCATCGAGTTTATGCGACCAATCTTTCCTATTGGTCGAAACCGTTTTTTCTAAAATTCGTTTTAATTCACGGTTAACCACTTCTACTTGGCCACTTGTTTGAGGGTGATATGGGGTGGCCATCCTATGTGTAACGCCATATTTAGATAAAACTTTAGTGAATTGGGCGTTACAAAAATGAGTTCCCCTATCGCTAATTATCGCCCGCGGTGCTCCAAATCGCGAAAAGAGTTTTTTGAGAAATTGGGTTACGACTCGGGCATCATTGGTGGGAAGGGCTTGCGCTTCCGCCCACCGAGACACGTAATCGACTGCTACCAAAATATATCGATTTCCAAAAGAAACTGGTAGCGGGCCGACAAAATCGATCCCCCATAAATCAAAAACCTCAATTTCTAAAATAGATTTTAAGGGCATTTCATCAAGACGGGAGATATTACCTGAGCGTTGGCATTGTTCACAACGACTTACATGTGCGTGAGCGTCTTTGAAGATGCTCGGCCAATAGAAGCCCGCTTCAAGTACCTTCCGTGCCGTCCGATTTGCTTTATAATGCCCACCGGCGGGTCCCTCGTGGCAATGCTTTAAAATTTGAGCGCCCTCCTCATGAGATACACACCTCCGCACCACTTGGTCCGCACAAACTCGAAAAAGGAACGGATCCTCCCAAAAATAATTTTTCAAATCGGAAAAGAATTTCTTCTTTTCTTGATAGGAAAAATCTTTTGGGAGAAATCTCGCAACAAGGTAGTTTGCGAAATCGGCGAACCAAGGGGTGGGGAGATCTATTACCTTATGAATAACGAGGAGGCGTTCCTCAGGAAAAGTATCATTAATTTCTTCCTCTATGAGCTCCTCCGAATTGGGATTCTCCAACCGAGAAAGATGATCCGCCGCCAAATTTTCCGCTCCCCGTTTGTCCCGGATCTCCAAATCAAATTCTTGTAAAAGTAAGATCCACCTAATCAACCTTGGCTTGGCATCAGTTTTTGTTAGCAAATAACGTAAAGCCGAGTGATCAGTAAAAACAATTACTTTAGATAAAGTAAGATAAGAGCGAAATTTATCAAAAGCAAAAATCACGGCTAAAAGCTCTTTCTCGGTTGTTGTGTAATTCTCTTGTGCGTCGGTAAGTGTCTTGCTCGCATAATAAATAGGATGAAAATTTTTATTTATGCGTTGTCCTAGGACTGCACCAACGGCAAAACTACTAGCATCGCACATAATCTCAAAAGGAAGATCCCAATTGGGAGCTATCATAATAGGAGCGTTTATTAATTTTTCTTTAATAATAGAAAAAGAATGCAAACAATTTTCATCAAAAATAAACGGTGCATCTTTTTCTAATAAGTGAGTGAGGGGCTTGGTTATTTTAGAAAAGTCTTTTATAAACCGGCGATAGAAACCGGCATGCCCAAGAAAACTACGTACGGCCTTAACATTTGAAGGGGGAGGTAATTTTTCTATAGTTTCAATTTTAGCTTTATCTACCTCTATACCCTTACTAGAAATTTTGTGGCCTAAAACTAAACCTTCCCGTACCATAAAATGGCACTTCTCCCAATTTAACACTAAATTTGTCTCCTCACATCTTTGGAGAACGCGGGAAAGGTTAGTCAAACATAAATCAAATGAATCTCCGAAAACGGAGAAATCATCCATAAAAACTTCCATAATATCCTCCACTAGCTCGTCAAAAATTGCTAGCATACATCTTTGGAATGTAGCCGGCGCATTGCATAACCCAAATGGCATCCTACGATAGGCGAAGGTGCCAAACGGACAAGTGAAGGTTGTTTTCTCTTGGTCCTCGGGCGCAATTGGGATTTGAAAATACCCCGAGAGACCGTCAAGAAAACAATAAAACGAGTGTCCGGATAATCGTTCAAGGATTTGGTCGATGAACGGTAAAGGAAAATGATCCTTACGGGTCGCATCATTTAATTTGCGATAATCAATACAAACCCGCCATCCGGTAACGGTTCTAGTTGGGATTAATTCATTTTTTTCGTTTGGCACTACCGTTAACCCTCCTTTCTTTGGCACCACTTGGACCGGACTAACCCAAGAGCTATCCGAAATTGGATAGATGATGCCCGCATCTAATAATTTAATTACCTCCGCCTTAACCACCTCCTTCATATTAGGATTGAGGCGGCGTTGAGGTTGAATAGATTTACGTGAAGTTTCTTCTAATAAAATTTTATGCGTACAAAAGGAGGGATTAATCCCTTTTAAATCCGTAATTTTCCACGCAATTGCGCGGCGATGAAGTTTTAAAACATTTAATAATTTTAATTTTTCTCCATCGGACAGAAACGCCGACACGATTACGGGAAGCTTAGAATCCTCCGCTAGAAATAAATATTCTAAATGATTAGGCAATTGTTTTAGTTCTACTACGGGAGGTTCCTCATAAGAAGTTTTTAATCGATCACTACTTAATTCTAAAATTTCAAAAATAGGTTCGTGAGTGATCGTGTCGTCAATAATTTCATGAGAAATAAGTTCGAGATTTTCAAATTCTTCATCATAGAAAGATGACGGTGAAATATATTCAGAAAATAAAATTGAGTCTTCATCAGGTGAAGCCTCCAAGAAAAAACAAGAGTCGTCATTTGAGAGCGTATTTTTCATAGAAGAATTTATAGTAAAGGTAACTTCCTCATCTCCGACTCTAAGGAGAAGTTTACCGTTACTAACATCAATTATGGCGCGCGAGGTGGCAAGAAAAGGGCGACCGAGAATGAGTGGTACCTCGGCGTCCTCATCTATGTCAAGGATGACAAAATCTACCGGAAAGATAAATTTATCAACCTTGACAAGCACATCCTCGATAATACCCATTGGGTATTTTATGGATCGATCCGCCAATTGGATGCTCATTCTCGTAGGATTAGGCTCTCCTAAACCCAATTTTTGGAAAAGAGAATAAGGCATCAAATTTATAGAGGCGCCTAGATCGGCCAACGCATGTTTTACTAAGAAATCGCCAAATAAACAAGGAATTGAGAAACTACCCGGATCGGTTAATTTCTTAGGTAATTTATTAAGTAAAACTGCCGAGCACTCCGCGTTCAATTGAACGGTAGAAATATCCTCAAGTTTCTTTTTATTAGACAAAAGCTCCTTGAGGTATTTAGCATACTTCGGCATTTGCGCGATAGCTTCGCAAAACGGTAGATTAATTTGAATTTGTTTAAACATATCTAAAAATTTACCGTAATGCTCATCATTTCGATCTTTTTTTAATTTAGACGGATAGGGAAGTGGTTGTTGAAATTCCTTAATTTTATTTTGCGTTGGAACTTGAGGAGGAGGAGAAGATGAAGAGATTGTTACCTCTGGTTCAACCAATTGTGAAGGGGTAGTTACCTCCTTCCCGCTTCGTAGCGTGATAGCCTTTGCTTGCTCCTTTGGGTTGGGCTCCGTATTGCCTGGAAGTGCTCCCTGCTGGCGATCGGAGAGCATCTTCGCAATTTGCCCAATTTGATTCTCCAAATTGCGAACCGATCCGGTAAGATTCCGGATATTGGCATCGTTATTTGCTGCATATTTGGTGAAAACCTCCTCAAGAGAGGGAGATTTTGGAGCTTGTGGTGGAGGAAAACCAGGTGGAATTGTGTTTGGGGGTTGTGCCGCATTCCCTGGATTACTCCAAGAGAAATTTGGGTGGTTACGGAAACCCGGGTGATATGTGTTACCATAATGAGTGTTACCCGAATTAAAGTTTGGCCGATTCGGATTACCCATGTAATCCACATGTTCGGCGATGGTGGAGGGGGATCCCCAGGTAGGTGTAGAAGAGGAAGCAGTCATCTCTTCTATTTTTCTATTTAAAAGCTCAACCTGGACAGATAAATTCGAAATTGCATCAACTTCATACAAACCGGCCGGTTTATTTGAGCGCGACCGAGGTGTACTCCATTGATACGTATTCATGGCCATACTCTCTAAAAGCTCTTGCGCTCCTGCCGGTGTTTTGTTATTCAAGGTACCACCGGCGGCGGCATCAATCATTTGACGCGTTTGAGAATTGAGGCCGTTATAAAATGTCTGAATTTGCAACCAATCGGGGATTGCATGATGGGGGCATCGGCGCAAATATTCCTTAAACCGCTCCCAAGTATCATAAAGCGTTTCCGATTCAACTTGGGAGAAAGAAATGATATCCTTACGCAATTGAGCTGATTTAGCGGGCGGAAAATATTTTGTGAGAAATTGTTCCGTCATTTGGGCCCATGTGGTGATAGATCCTCTTGGAAGAGAACTGAGCCACTGCTTAGCCTTATTGCGCAAAGAGAAAGGAAAAAGACGAAGCCTTATTGCGTCATCGGATACCCCGTTAATTTTGAAAGTATCGCATATTTCTAGAAAACTAAAAATATGCGCGTTGGGATCCTCATCTTGAAGCCCATCAAATTGTACATATTGTTGTACCATTTGAATGATGCTTGGCTTTAATTCAAAATTATTGTTCGCTATAGCAGGTCGAACAATACAAGAAGTGGTATCCTCCAGATTAGGCCGGGCATAATAGGACATAGTCCGTTGCGCGACCTCATCCGGATTTGGATCACCCATATTAGAAGAAGTGGAAGAGGAGGAAGAAGTAGAAGAAGAAGAAGAAGGAGAAGTGACACCTACGGACTCCTCGATCGGATCTTGAGAATTTGGTCCTTGAAATCTTAAGCGTCGCCGAATGGTTTGCTCGATTTCCGGATCCAATTCAAGAAGATCGGACGGATTCCTTCGGGTCATACACCAAACAGAAAAACGTAGAAAAGAGAGAAAAAAAATGATAAAATTAATAGAACTAAGCTTTCAAAATATCAACAATAGTCCCCGGCAACGGCGCCAAAAACTTGATGAGATAAATTCGCGCTGCGCAAAATTAAAATATTATCCACGTATAATTCGATAAGGCAAGTGTACCTATCGCTTTATAGTATAGGATTTAGAAAATCAAGTGTCGTATTTTTCCGGGCTTGTTGAGTACTTCTACTCACAAAGAAGAGCTATTATTTTATCGATCAAAAGTTGGGTTTGTTTTGGAAAAAACGATTTGGAGAAAATTAACTACGAAGAAAGATTATGATTAAAAGGATTAGCACTTGGTCTTGAATCCCTTTGGAATAAAATTTAATTTTATAAAAGATGAAACCGCAAACTCTTATTGAAATATATTCGACCGTGGAGGTTCCCAAAATATGGTAGAGCCTCTCTCGAGAGAACTACCACCTAACCTTAGGTTGATCGATTAAGACCCCTCGGCCAGTCGAAACCCCCTAAGCTTGCTTTAAGCGGTGAACCCCACTATTGGATTTGACTCCAATCCGGAAGATTTGCGTCACCCTCTCTCGAGGAATGCATACAACTCTTTTTATCTTTGAGTGATCTCCTCGTTCGCATGGATCTCTCGATCACTAGCAAACGAATCTTAGATTGAAAGTCATATTCCGGACATATGAAATCAAAACGAAATAATTCAAAGATAAATCGAAGATAAACAATACGAGAGTTTGCTAATTAGAAAAATTCAAAACATATTTTATTTCATTCCAAAGTTCATCATGACCAAGTGCTAAAGAAAATTTAGCTACTCATCATGATGGAGGAAACACATATGATAAGAGAGAAATACATGATTTTAAAAAAAAACTAGAATACTTGAAATGAAATTACAATAATAAAAGCTTTCAACTTGAAGAAAAACTAGCTAGAACAACGATAATAGTAGACTAAAGCTGTAAGTAAACTCCAAAATCGAACCCCCAAACTTCTGGAGATTGCTGCCTTTTATAGCTGAAAAATCGGGGAGTCACGCCCTTGGTCACGCCCGTGACCAAGGGCGTGTAAGCTGCGTAATTGCTGTCATGAAAGCCCGGGACGTTGGGGAAGAGAAACCGGCAGAAATCAATTGCATGGCGGGTCACGGCCTCGGTCACGCCCGTGACCGAGGGCGTGTCTTGAACGGGCCAGGAAACGGCGGGAAACGCCGCGAACAGGAGTTATTCTGGCGGTTGCAGAAGAGTCACGGCCTTGGTCACGCCCGTGACCAAGGGCGTGTAAGCTAGAAACGGCGGGAATTGATTGCAGGCTGAATTGAACGCATTCCGGGCGTGTCACGCCCGTGACACTCTAGGTCACGCCCTCTGTCACGCCCGTGACGGAGGGCGTGTAATTTTAAACTGACGTGGCGGACGGCTTTTTCAACTGGAATGCGCGGGGCTGGATCACGGCCGTGACAAAACGTCACGCCCTAGGTCACGCCCGTGACCGAGGGCGTGTACTTTGCGATTTCGGCCGAAATGCTCCAAATAATCTTCTGATTATTCCTATGAGCTTGAAATTGCTATTGGCAGCCCATATTACCTGAAAATACAAAAAGAAGATAAATTAGTGAAAAATTAACTAAAACTAAATTAAATTAAATTAATTATTAATAAAATATTATATGAAAATAACTATAAATATAGGATTATCAATAGCCGTTTCTGTTGTGTCAAATCGACAAACTTATCTTCCCAAGGAATGAAATTAAAGAGACTTTATCTCTTTCCATTTTCCCGGGCAAGAATTCAAAAGTACTTCTCAGATTATAAATACTAAAAAGAAGGAGAGAAACACAGACATATACAGAGATACAGAGACGACACACAAAAATATAGCACACTCTTGGTTGCTAACATCTTCCTGCAGATTAAAAACATCCTGAGACACAAATCACAACTACTTGCTCAGGATTATCATTGCATCAGAGGAAAGAAGTGTTTGAAAGGAGAGACCTCCAGAACTGTCAACAATCTATATCAGACAGGGGGAGCTCTTCAATATCAGATCCATTCAACACCACATCTGGATCTTCAAGAGTCTTCTTATACAGAGAAGAACATTACAATTTCTGTTTTATTTTATTTCCTTACCCCCATCCTGTACAGGGTTATAACTCCCTTCAAAAGTTAATCCCGGTGACAGGGCACCTTAGCAAAAACCTGCAGTTTGGTTAGAGCACCTGATCAACAGCTCACCTGGTGTGAGGGCACCTTATCAACAACCTCCTAGTGGATTCCTACCAGTGGGTAGAAGAGTAGATGTACCCAGTTGAGGGGAACTACTATATTTCTCTGTGTCATTTGGATCGTTTTGGTTTGTTCATTGTTTTATGCTTTATTTGTGTTGTGCACTCTCACTGCTTGTGTTAATCACTCATAAAACAAACACATATAAATATACATGTCATTTTTGAAACCAAAACTTAATCAAGATCTTTTAAATAAAGTAAATAAGAACTAAAACACTCCACTTTCATGCTTACTCCTAAACGGTCCAAATCAAAAAATTTAACAGATGAGGCTCGCTGATCACCAGGCGCTGGACCTTTGCCTTCAACTCAAGGTATATGCGAGCGACCTTTTCTTGATACTCGCAGGATGAGAGCCCGATGGCATTGATCAAAGCCCCCCCCCCCCCCCCCAGCGTAGTAGCGCGGGCTACAATTAGAGACAGAAACAACAGAGTCAGCGACAAGTCCAGCAAAGATGTAGCGACTATCAGAAAGGCGATGATTACCAGGTCGAGGTGCTTTGCTCCTCGCATCGCGATGAGGGCTGTGAGATTGTCCCAGAAAAGGAATCCTAACTCGGCGTGGAGAAGTGCTGCGATGATCCCGCCAAGCCGCAAAAGAACCGCTGAGGTGATCCCTGCTCGGAGGCACATTTCCTCGGTCGCGACCATCCCCTAATCGCCCTCCCCCTCTCAGGGCGAAGAAGCTCGAAGTCCCACCGCGCCGCAAGGACTCCACTGGATGGATCGGAGAGGCGACTGAGGATGAAGGGCAGAGGAGGCGGATGTTGGTAGGAGGCGGTAAAGGAGGTGGATGTGGAAGACCAGCCGCGGGCAGCTGCAAAGTACTCACCGAAGCGGATCGCAAGGGAACTGAAGGCGGTGGAGGTAGACTGCTCGCCAGAGGGCCCCCATGCTCGCTCCCCGGAGGTCGCGAGGTATCGTCCTCAGGAGGCCTCTGACCTATTGGCGCCGGAGGTGAGCTATAAAGGATCCACACCGAGCGACCCGATCGCGGTCCCGAACGGGTTTTCGACGCGAGCATCAGCGACAATCGCAGAGGGAGGATGTCTAGATGCTTGTCCGGAGCTCCAGTAGTCGGCAGGTCTGCAAATAGAGAAAAAAGTGTCAAAACCTCGCCAGCAATATCAGGATAACGACAGACCTAGCAGGACGAGAAGGTGTCTTCTACCTCGCAAAGAAGCGAGGTCAGGTTGAATCTGGTTCTGGGACCCAGTGGTTCTCGCCCCGGGGGAGACCTTTGGCATTGAAGGCGGGGAAGCGGGTTGCTCACCTGCATCACATAGGCCCATATCGTCGAGCACCTGCCAAGTGCTCATAGAGGCCCCATGTTGGTCAGTGGGAAGATTAGCTACATCCTCCGCGGGGGCAGGCTGTTTCTTCTTCTTCTTCTTCTTCTTCTTCTTGGCGAGTTTCTTCCTCTTTTTGGAGGAGAGGAAGTCATCAAGCTCAACATGTTCGCGAGTGCATTTCTGAGGTGGCGTTAGCAGACCCAGGAGCGTGAACAAATCCTCGGCAGCCTCTTCAGCAGCAGTGTCGACATCTTAAGTGAGTTCAGAAAGACGGTCCAATAAAAGACCCCCCCCCCCCCTATATATAGTGTCCCAGAACTAGCTAGGCAGATGCCGAGTAGACCCGATACTCGCCCAGAGCAGCTCGTCGAATAGAGGTTGGATGATTCTTTCTGAGCTACTTCGTTGCTCGCAAAGAGCGGGGATTGTGTACAATCTCTATTCTCTGAGGGTAGGGCCCAATTCAAACCATGTAGGCAGTAGTCAAAGTCAAAGGTCAACACATAAGACAGGAGTCAAAGACTGAATACAGCTCAACAAGTATAGGCAGTAGAAGGCATGTGCGAGTATGAGTGAGCATGTGCGAGCAAGCCCCTTATACTCACCAAGGTGGGCGACCATAGGAGATGCTCGCCAAAGCCAGGCGAGATTCCCCTCAATGTCGCGTAGTCGCCGGGCAGGGCTGGGCTATAAATAGACCCCCTTCCCTTTGGTTTTCCTATAAATAGGACCTCATGGGTACTTGGATTGGCACCTTTGGCTGAGCTTTCGGAATCCTATTTTGAAGACTTGTCCCCCTGAGTTCTTGACCATCACCCTCGGCCGTCATCATAGATACTCTCCAAGTTGGTTCCTTCCTCATACCCTGCTCGACCATCTTTGGTTATGGAGGAGAATTCTCTTCTGAGCTTCTGGGTACGTGGTGGGACCTCCGTGCCGCAGCACTTGGGGTCCTGTTGTTATTGTTCTAGTCCCTCCGTCGTTGCCAGTCAAGCCGTCTAGTTGGACCGCTGGGCGATGTTGGATCGGTCGGCACCCTTAGAGGGGGGGTGAATAAGGGTTTTCAAGAACTTTATATTTAGTTTGGAAAAACTTTAGAATAATGCAATATTTAAAACAATAAGAAGTTTAGTAAAAACAAAAGTGAAGAGACATGCTTTTATTAATATTGAATAAGTTTTACAAAACTTGATCTCTTATGACGCTAGAGATCCGGAGGCGAATATATTAAAATCCTTTTTCGTTTTCGATACCGACTCGTATCCCCACGAACCGGTTGGCTTTAGCCGATCTCTCCCCAGATACGGCCTCAAGCCGCTCTAGCCAATCTATCCCGAGAAAGGCCTCGAGCACCCCCTAGATCTACTCCCTAGACCTAGTCGCCAACACGAGGCGAATTACCCCCTAAGTCTAACCCAGACCTAGTCGCCAACACGAGGCGAATTTACTACACGATTTTAGAGGAAAAAGAAATGAAATAAAAAGACAACAATAATAACAACTCCCTATATAATGAACTTCTGAAGTCGGAGACGAAGATCCGCTGTAGAATCAGCGTTTGTCGAAGCGGACTTCGTTTGGAATCGGCGTGATGGAATCCTCCTTCAGAAGTCGGCAGAGCTTCGCTGGGACCTTAAATTTCGGCCAAGACAGGCCTCTGGAATTCTAGCACTCTCCCTCTAAGAGGTATGCAATCAGGTGTGTCAAGATCAAGAGGAGAGGGGGTCTTTTTATAACCCACGCGCTACCGCCGGCGCTAGCACTACCGCCGGCGCTAGCCCGGATTAAGAAACAAATTACGCGGCAGAATCTCCCATCCGCGGCAACAAGCTGCTCTATTCCTTCTGTGCGCTCCGCTACCGCCGGCGCTATCCGCTACCGCCAGGCGCTAGCATCCTTCTATAAACGCTGCCGGATTGTCGCTAATCATCGCTAGCGCCTGGCGCTATCACTACTGTCGGCGCTAGTGGCCACATTCGAATTCCAGCCTCAATTTTGGGGGCAGTCATCATGTGTACTCCTTGAGTCATGTGGACCTAGTAAACCTGCACACTTGAACACACAAGATCAAATACACATAGGATTTGTTATTCTCAAACCTAGGAGATGCGGAAGACCATGTTCCAACAAACTCCCCCTTTTGATAATAACAAATCCATTAATGATAAAAACAAAGCATTAATAAATAAGCATGATGAGACTATACTTGTGTGTGTGTGAGAGTGATGACTTTAGGATAATTATTGATTTTAGCATTTAGAATTGCTCCCCCTAAATACATGCTCCCCCTAAGTGAATGCTCCCCTAATATATATGCTATCAACTTAATCAATCATGTTGGGTTTGCATTTTGATAGCGGATTATATATTTATCATGTTAGTTCTATCATGTTAGTTCTCCCCCTTTTGCATTTTATCATGTTAGTTCTCCCCCTTTGTTATTAGCAAAAGTGGGTAGGGAGACAGAGCACCAAAGAATTTGTAAATAGAATATAAGGCATGATCGAGCTTTTTAAGTAAATGATAAGGAGTTGTAGAATTGTTTTTCATTTTACTAGATCAGAGTTATAAGCATTACACAATTTTTCATAGAAGGAAATCAGAGTTTTTAGTATATATAAAAAAGTAATGATTTTCCCTTTATATAAAAAGTTTAAGCATAAAAATAAGGATTTCCAAATAACCCATCTACCCAGACAATACGTCTACACCCTAGCCCCGTACTAAGTGACGGATTGGCATGAGGAGCTGCGCACATGCCGTAGGTTGGGGTGTTAGTCCCATATGCAAACACTAGACAAAACTTAACCTAACACTCTTTCCCCCCAGTGCCTCGCAAGGCCCCACTGGAACCCTCCCCGGTTAAGGACAAGACATGACTAGAGATAAGGTTATCTAATGTCTACAACCCTACGCCCCCGCTATGGTGAGAAATGATGTCAGGATAATAATTATTGGAAACATTTAGCATTTAAATTTTAATGGGAAATTTCATAGCATATGGATTTTTATTTGAAAATTAGAATACTCTTAGCAATATTGAAATTCATGAATGAATTAGAGTTTGAGCATTGCGGAAGATTTCGAAAAATAAACATCATAATATTAAATAAGAGTTTAAGTTCAAAAAGGAGATGTTTTTGAGTTTCAAAATAAACTTTATAAAGATAAGAGTTGAAGCATTTTCAAATAAAGAAACAACATCCTTATAGCAATTAGAGAAGAAAATATTGATTTGAAATAAAAAAAAAAGATGTTTTATAGGCGATATTTTACTTGTTGTAGGAGTGTTTAGCATGAAAGTGTACATAGAAATAAATCAGAGTTTATAGCATAAAAAATGATATACGTGTTAGAACAACCAATATAAATTCTACCCAGCAAGTCTACCACTTGTTTTTTTAAAAAAATTGAGATTTTAGACTTGATATAAGCATGAAAGCACAAGGTAAAAATTATATGGTGATTATGCGGAAGACTTGTAGAAATACATAAAACATCTTATTTTAATCAAGGATAATCCATAAAAAGATATATGAGTTAATTTCAAAAAGAAGATGTTTATGTAAATCATGTTTCAATGAAAATCTTTTATGGTTGACAAGAATAACCAAGCATGAAATAATACTATCACAAAGAGATTACTACAATGTTATTTCAATTCACAATTTCAAGTCATACCAAACATTGTAGAAGGCATGCTAGGTTATCTAGTGCATTTCATAAGTAAAGAGTAGTATAGAGTTTGCATTAGGATCCAATACTCATGAGAAGAAGTGTTATGGAAGATAATGATGTGCACATAAGTGTATTTTTGAGTAGAGTAAACACATGTTTTAATCACAAATACAAGTAATATGTAAAGTGAAGCACAATGAAACACAAATAATTTTACTTCCACTCACATCAATGCACAAAAAAAATGTACAACTACCAAGGTGCTTTGCACACACAATGCTCATTAAGACTTATTAGGGTGCAAAGTAGTGCTTGGGGGATCACATAATTTTATTCTTGTTTTTTTTTATTGTGATCCGGTGTACTTAAGAATAAGTAGTTTTTATTTTGAAAGAAAGATATGGTTTGCACAAGATACTTTATTATTCTTTCCAAGGTGCTCAACCTCACAATGCTTATTAAGACTTATCAGGAGGTTCAAGTAGTGCTTGGTGGAGATAACTTTGTTAAATTATTTCATGATTTTTTGTTTTGTGCAAAGTTCTCTGAATACACTTGCTTTGCAAACCAATATAATTTATAAGAAAGATAACCACTTTTCTTAATTTGTAAAAGTGCAAATAAAGGAGTGTAGGTAAGATACTTGTGCAATTTTAATTCATTGTACTAATACAACACATACACAAGCATTCTTAGATTTAAACACAAATGTAGACAATGCCAAAAATAAGTGAGTGAATAAAGATCATTATCAAACATAAAACATTTACTCATACTTAGAGGCATGTTACGCATAGTTCTACACAACTTTTACAATATAATTGATGCACATATTAATAGATGTATCAAAGCATGATGAAAGCAATGTTCAAAGTAGTTTGAAAAGATAAATTGCAACATCATAGAAGTTTTAAATGATGGGTTAAATCATGCTTGATTTTCAATACAGTCCATACAGTATTTTTGATATTTTTGAGAAATAATTTTGAGTTAAAGTTTGAACTCATAAGATTGATCTTGGACTTCCCGAGGACTACCTTGTGAGAGGTTCGCCCGGGTACTAGGTGATGTGATGGGATGACAGCCCAAAATCACCCTTTCGCAAGATAGAAGTATAAAGTTAAGTTCAAAGAAATAACAATTTTTGATAATTTTTTTGTTTTATATTTTTGTATTTGATTTTTGCTTCAAGAAATAGAATTTAAACAAATGACAAACCACAGGGCAAAATATATGATATTTTTGTAATTTGGCTTTTGTATTTTTGTATTTGATTTTTCAAAAAATAAAGAAAAACAGAAGTGCAAAAACTAAATAGAAAATATAGATTTATATATTTTTATGGATTTTTCAAATTTTAAAAAATACAGAAAATCGAACATGGACGCTAGCGCCTGCGGTAGCGCTAGCGCGGGAAACAGTAAGTGATTTTTGAGGATATTGGAAATTTTGATTCTTGATCTTGATTAGGTGTCCCATTAGGAGTTTCATGCTGAAATATCAGAATTTTAGGAGATGTTTAGATAGTGCAAATTGCATGAAACGTTAGCGCTTTTCTTATATGACTAGACTACCTAACCATCGCATGAGACATATTTTCTTATATCTTTTTTATGATTTTTCAAAGGCTTGTGTTTACCAAAATAATGTAAACTGAAAATAGATAGAGAATATAAACACAAGATAGCATGTTTGAATAAGCCAAATAATATATGTCTTAATGATTAATCCATAAACTATGTGATTGATGGAATTTTAGTATTCTATTATGATTTCAAATCACATGGTTGTCATAAAATATGAATAACATCATAAATGTTGTACCTGGCTAGATATATAAGCATAAACCAAAATGAGATGCTAGGATGATGAGTTTAGATGCAATGTTAAACATAGGATTAATCATGCATTTTGTAAGCAATATTTTATTATAAGGGCTATCATAAAACAAAGATCAATGCATTTTGCATTTTAAGTTTTAGCCCACTCCGTTTAATAAACCATTTAAATCCATTAAGGTAATATCATTAGTCTTGATAATAATTTCAATTTTCAATTTATAATTCAAGACATTTTAAAAGGTAATGGATTTAGAAGAAAATAAAATAAAAAGGATAAGTAGATCACCTAAAAATGATATGACTTTTATTCAATTTTATTCAATTTGATTCATTTATGAATTATGGTTTAAATTATGAAAGTCATATTACAAGATATATAAAGTGATCATATCATGATGGTTTTAAGAAAAAGAAAATAAACAAAAAGAAAGTTTTGCTTTTATTTAAATCTTGAATTTTCTTTTAGATCAAGTTATTTCATTAAACCACTTGATGGTGAAGGCTAAGAATCTTAATAGTCTAATAACCGGATTTAATTGAAAATATCTTATAGCAAATTTAAAGTTTGATTCATATAAGATATTTAGAAGCAATGAATATAAGAATAAAAGATAGGTCATCAAAATAAAAATATGATTTTGAATTTGATCAATTTGATTTTATAAACATATTAAGCTTTTAAGAGATAAGATCATATTTTTAATATTGTATAGGATGACCATGACATGATAGTTCAAAAACAAAAGAAAATAAACAAAAAAGGTTTAAGCATATCATGAAGTAGAGAAATGATATTTCATTTTTAATTGATTTCTACTTCATGCAAATGATGGGATACTAATGAGTAAGAGATTTAGGTATCCAAAGAGGACCGGCAGTGATGGTTCCTTTGGGTACCCAAATACATCGTGTTTTCTTTTGAGGAGACAAGGATGAATGAACCCTTTCGTTTGACATTAATGCGTCATTCTTAAGTATGGATCTCCATTCATACCTTGGTTTACTATTGTTTTTGTTCATTAAATTTCCATTGTGATTTTGCAAAACATTATTTATTGGAAATTTATTTGCATTTAAACTTAAGTTGGGAATTGGTTGATATTGTAAATGAAGAAGATGATAATGTTTTGAAAGTTCATTTACCATCTTTTGTTGTTTATTGTTTGGTTTAAATAGAGATGAATGGATCCTTGCATTTAAGGTTTCATTTTTTATTTTTGGTCTCCATTCAAATATTGGTTTAATATTATTCTTATTTGTCAAATTTCCATGATAATTTTGCAAAACATTTTTTATAGGAAATTTGTTTATTTTTAAGTTTATGTTGGGAGAGTGGTTATTTTGTGAATGATGATGATTTGGAATTTCATTTTTAAGCATTTGATAATTTTTATTTCCTTTGTTGGGTTTAGATATATTATGAAAATTCATATTTAACTTGCTTTTGGAATTTGTTTGAGAATTTTTCTTTAAGATTTTCTTAAGCAAGATAATTTTAGTTTCTAATTCATCATTCTTAGTTTTTAAATTATGTCTAGCTTTATTATAAGCGATTGAGCTATTTTTAAGAGTGGTAGCAATTGATTCAATATGTTTTTCGTATTCATCCCTATATTCATCAAATGTTTCGTCCATCTCTTTAATTTCAATTTTATAGTCTTTACACTTAGCACAATTATTTTTCAAAGAAGAATTTTCTAAACATAATTTTTCATTTTGTTCTTTTATAAAAATAAGATTCTTTTCAAGTTCCTTGTATTTTTCATTTAAATTATTAAGATCTTTGCAAGGTGTTATGTTTTCATTAGAATTAAATTTTGCTTTTAAATTTTTATTTTCTAAGCGCAAGAGTTTATTAGCCCTTTTTAATTTCTTTATTTTGTGCTTAGTATTTTGTAGCAATTGTAATGAAGAGATAGAAGTACAAAAGATGGGATTAGATTTCTTTACATTGCTATCGGGAGAGGCACGATTTGACCATATTACATCTTTTTGCAACTCCTCTTCCGAAGACAGTACTTCTTCTTCTTTTTCATTCGATGTGTGCTCCATTGATTCGTCATGAGAGAAGATTTCTTGAAGACTAGTGCACGCTTGCATATTCTCCGGTTCTTGTGATTGTTCCATACCTGCAGGAGGAGAATCATACATTTCTTCAAGAAAATTCCATACTTTGTAAGCACTAGAAAAACAATATATTAGTTTGAAAATATCTTGAGATAAAGCACAAAAAATATAATGCATAGCTTTTGCATTTAGGTGACGCTCTTGTCTATTTGATTCGTCCGCTGGTCTAACTATTGCTAAATCCCACGCATTGATATCTAAGCTTTTAATAAATTTTTCCATTAATAATTTCCACCCTTTATAATTTTTCCCTTCGAATAAAGGTGGTTTAGGTGATCTTTCTTCTTCACAAAAATTTCCCCCACTAAAAGAAGCGAGATCATGAGACGCCATTATTCCCGGTTGTTAAGCCGATTGGAATAAAACCGCTCTGATACCACTTGTTGGATCGGTCAGCGCCCTTAGAGGGGGGGTGAATAAGGGTTTTCAAGAACTTTATATTTAGTTTGGAAAAACTTTAGAATAATGCAATATTTAAAACAATAAGAAGTTTAGTAAAAACAAAAGTGAAGAGACATGCTTTTATTAATATTGAATAAGTTTTACAAAACTTGATCTCTTATGACGCTAGAGATCCGGAGGCGAATATATTAAAATCCTTTTTCGTTTTCTATATCGACTCGTATCCCCACGAACCGGTTGGCTTTAGCCGATCTCTCCCCAGATACGGCCTCAAGCCGCTCTAGCCAATCTATCCCCAGAAAGGCCTCGAGCACCCCCTAGATCTACTCCCTAGACCTAGTCGCCAACACGAGGCGAATTACCCCCTAAGTCTAACCCAGACCTAGTCGCCAACACGAGGCGAATTTACTACACGATTTTAGAGGAAAAAGAAATGAAATAAAAAGACAACAATAATAAAAACTCCCAATATAATGAACTTCTGAAGTCGGAGACGGAGATCCGCTGTAGAATCAGCGTTTGTCGAAGCGAACTTCGTTTGGAATCGGCGTGATGGAATCCTCCTTCAGAAGTCGGCAGAGCTTCGCTGGGACCTCAAATTTTGGCCAAGACAGGCCTCTGGAATTCTATCACTCTCCCTCTAAGAGGTATGCAATCAGGTGTGTCAAGATCAAGAGGAGAGGGGGTCTTTTTATAGCCCACGCGCTACCGCCGGCGCTAGCGCTACCGCCGGCGCTAGCCCGGATTAAGAAACAAATTACGCGGCAGAATCTCCCATCCGCGGCAACAAGCTGCTCTATTCCTTCTGTGCGCTCCGCTACCGCCGGCGCTATCCGCTACCGCCAGGCGCTAGCATCCTTCTATAAACGCTGCCAGATTGTCGCTAATCATCGCTAGCGCCCGGCGCTATCACTACCGTCGGCGCTAGTGGCCACATTCGAATTACAGCCTCAATTTTGGGGGCAGTCATCATGTGTACTCCTTGAGTCATGTGGACCTAGTAAACCTGCACACTTGAACACACAAGATCAAATACACATAGGATTTGTTATTCTCAAACCTAGGAGATGCGGAAGACCATGTTCCAACAGGCGAGTAGCATCCAGCTGCATTGATCAAAATTTTAGAGCCTAGGATTTTCCTGGCTTCAACAGCCAACACTTAGTAGATTTTTGTGTTAATATTGGAATATAGCACACATCATGAATCTGTTTGGTTTCGCCAGAATATATTTGAACATCAATTGACCCTTTCGCATTAATTTGAGTTGTGAATCCATTGCCAAGAATGACTTGTGATTTAATGGATTCCTCCAATTGAGTGAAGTTTGCTTTGGTATTGTTCATGTGTGATGAACACCCACTATCCAAATAACAAATATCCATATTTACTGTGGAATCAGTAGAAGGAGTAAAAACATTGCTTCTATATTGGGATGTTCTATTTCAGTTACTTTGGCTTCTTCTTTTGGATTGTGCCAAAAATTTTGAGCAGAGTGATTAGAAATGCGACAACTTTTGTATCTAAAAAACGATCATTTGATTGATGATTAATTTTCTTGCAGATGATGCAATAAGCTTCACCAGCAAGAGTAACCATGGGGTATGTTACTTGTTGCTTACCTTTTCATTTTCCATTATTCCATTTAAGGTCCTGCTTCTGCTGGAAGGGGCATATTGTTCCATTTTATATTGTCTGGGATATTAGATTTCAGCTGTAACTTAGCTTGTAGCGCTTGATCTAACGGTTGATTGAACTAGTGCGGTCGTTCTTCATGCATTTTTACGGAGTCCATAAGGGCAGCTAAATGAAGAGTTTTTAAATTTTTTAACTCCTCTATAGCTGTTACAGCAGGGTAGAAGCTTGGAGGTAAACTCAGTAATAGTTTTGGCACTATTTTACTATCTTCAATTGTATCTCCAAAGCTTCGTATCTGATTCATTATATGAAGTGTTTTGGCTAACATATCATCTACTTTCTCTCCAGGCTTCATAGAGAGGTTTTCAAAGTCTTTCCATGCGTTTTGAAATTTTAAAGTTGCAACCTTCTCATCTCCTTTAAACTCTTCTCTTAAGATATCCCAAGCGGCTTTACTCATCTCTGCTCCCATTATCCTTGGGAAAACAGCTTCTGAAACCCTTTGATAGATCAAGCAAATTGCACGAGCATCCTTTTGTTTTTCTTCTTCAGTTGGTTTTTTTTTTCACTTGGTTTTATTTCAGATATAATTTCAGAACTCTTACCTTTGTTGAGAATGGTAGGCTCATTGGAGACTATGTCCCATAAGCCTTGAGAATTAAAGACCGCACGCGCATGAATGCTCCAGAAATCATATTTTTCACCATTGAAGATTGGGATTGATGTATGAGAAAGAGAGAATGTAGTGGTAGTTGCCATAAACTCCAATGATGTCTTGCAAGATACTACTTGCTCTGATACCAGTGATGTTATATAATAGAGCTTGAAGAGTATATGGAATAGCATAAAAACCATAGAGAGGCTTAACCAATAATATAAAACACCCAATTTTAGTTCCTATATTTCTGTATATCTAAGTATTACACAGATGGGCCTTTTATAGACCAGATCAGGTGGTTGCTTGATTTACAAGTAAACTATATTTAATTATTACATTCAAAGCCAACTTGACTTCAACTTTATCTCTTCTTTCCCAGATAAGCTTGCTTTTCATTGATTGTAGCATTCGAATTAGGTCATCGTTAACATCTCCCTCTTAAGCTGAATCCTTCCAACCTCCATCAAAGCACGCAACTCGGAAAATCAGAAGCGTTGCAAAGGCTTCGTTAGTAAGTCTGCCAGTTGTTTGTTGGAGGGGTAGATATTCACGGATATGAAACCTTTGTCCACGAAATCTTGAACAAAATGGTACTGTAAGTCAATATGCTTGTTATGTCTTTGTGTGATAGGGTTTGATGCAAGGATGATTGCGCATATATTATCACACAATATGTTTATCGGTTTCTTTTCTTCTTCGTCTTTGATTTCTGCCAGTATTCTTTTGAGCCATAGGAATCCACATGCGGCTGTACTGAGTGTCATATACTCAGCTTCAATCGTCGATAATGCAACAGTACGTTGGTTGTTTATGGACGCCCCAAGCAATGGGTTTTGATCCTGATAGAAATAGGAATCCTATAGTACTCTTCTATCATCTATATTGGATCCCTAGTCTGAATCGACATAGCCCAGTAGTTCAGGACTGAGATCATGCTTGTATATTAGGCCAAAATCTTGGGTGCCCTTTATGTAGCGAAGGATGTGATGAACTGAAAGTAAATGACTTTTAGTAGGTTTTTGCAGAAACCGGACTACCAAATTCACAGCATTAGTTATATTTGGGCTCATGTTTGTAAGGTACATAAGGGAACCAACAAGAGATCTGTATTGACAAGCATCCACAGATTCTTCTTGATTTTCAATTCTTAACACTTCATTTGTCATCATTGGTGTTAATGTTGGGTTGCACTGATCAAATTGAGCCCTTTTTAGTAATTCTGCTGCAAATTTCTGTTAAGTAAGAAATATACAAGACAATGTTTGATGGATTTGAATTCCAAGAAAGAAACGCATGAGTCCAAGGTCTGTCATTACATATTCAGCTTGCATAGTCTTCTTGATTTCATCAATCATGGATGGAGAGTTTCATGTAATAATCATGCCATCCACGTATAGTCCCACTATAATTTGGTTAGTTTTAGTACCTTTGATATATAGAGATGGTTCGTTTGCGCAGCGTTGAAAAAATAATTGAATGAAGTATTAATCAATATTTTCATTCCAAGCTCGTGGGGCTTGTTTTAATCCATAGAGAGCCTTGTGTAGTTTGTATGTTGTATGCTTATTAGTCCCTTCCTGACAATAGTCCTTGGGTTTCTCTACATACATTTCTTCTTTGATGGTTCCATTGAGAAAAGTTGCATTTACATCTAAATGATATACATGATAGTTGTATTGTGTGAGGCAGTAGAAGGCGAATAGTATCCATCCTGGTTATTGGAGCAAAAGTTTCATTGTATTCTTCCCCAAGTATTGTGAATACCCTTTCACAACTAAAGGAGCTTTATGTTTGGAAATTGCTCCAGTGTCTAAATATTTTATTTTATATAACCATTTAAGACTAAGTAGGAATTTATTTGAGGGTAAATCCATTAAGGCCCAGGTTTTATTTTTTTGGATGTGTCCCATTCTTCTTTCATTATAGATGTCTTGCAGACTCCTTGTTTTAGTAGTAGGTGATGATGAGGAAGTACTAGTCTCTGAAGAACTTCTTTCTGAAGGGTTGTCTTCAGGTTGATCATCAGTATTGATATGGAGGGGGCAAGACACTTTCTCAACCGTCAATATGGGTTGATTAACATTTTTCTCCTCTGACTGCCAATCCCATGCCGCTTGTTCATTGAAATGCACTTTACGAGAGATGATTTCCTTCTTGGAGATGGGATTAAATAATCTATAATCTTTAGATTGCTCACTATAATATGCATTTCTCACTTCTATTGTCTAACTTACCTCTGCCTTCAAGTGTAGTAAGTGAGTATGCAATGCATCCAAATGTTTGTAGGTGCTCCAAAAATGGCTTTTTCTGTTTGAACATGAAATAAGGAGTCTTATTGGTAAGTGCTCTAGAGGGAACTCTATTTAGAATGTAGATTGACGTTTGGGTGGCTTCAGCGCAAAATACTTTTGGAAGGGCTTTTATATGTAACAAGGACCTAGCCATCTCCAAGATAGTCTGATTTCTCCACTCAACTACTCCATTCTGTTGGGGAGATCTGTGAGCAGTTAATTGTCTTTTAATTCCAGTATTTGCACAAAATGTAGAGAATTGATTGGACATAAACTCACATGAAAGTGTACAGTGTACCCTTTGAGTATTCTCTAGAGGGGGCGAATAGAGATTTAAAACGTTTACCCTAAATATGCACACACAATAAAACTCCTAACAACTATGCAATCAGCAAAGCCAATCCAGAATAAATAAATGCAGAGTACAGAAATAATAAATGGGACAGCACAGAAAATCACAGCATAAGACAAAAGCTATAGTGGTTCCCCAAACTATGGGTACATCCGCTCTTCTACGACTTTAGTACGAATACACTAAACAGTGTCTGAGTCTTTTGATAAGGAGACTCTTAGAACCACCGAGTATTTTGTTAAGGAGATCGACTCTTAGAACCAACCACTGAGTCTTTTGATAAGGAGACTCTTAGAATTAATCTAGATCTTTTGATAAGGAGATCTTGAACCACTGAATCCTTTGGAGGGGGATTCTTAAAACTCTATACTCAGTTACAGTAAAAAAAGTGAGAGTAAAGGAGAAGAAGAAGAAGAAAGAATAGCCTTCTTCTGTTTGAATCCTTCTTCAGCTATCACTCAGGATGTTGTCACTTGATGTTCTTCAGGATTTGTATAGGATGAACTCTTGCTTAAGATAAAGAAGAATGCAAGAGTTGTTTTGCTTGTGATCTTGATAATTTATGTACTCTTGTTGGCTCTCTACTGTAAGGTGAAGAAGAAGAAGCTGAGCTTGTGTATTTTTATTGTATAAGGATGTTCTTCTTGTTTTTCCTGAGAGAGAGCTTGAGAAAGAAGAAGACTGAATAGCTTGATTAGTTGTTCTTGTTGTCTTCCACCTTGCTGCATACTTATTCTCTGTCGAATAGTATTTGAATTTATTTCTTTTATTGTTTTGTACACAGAAGGAATGTCCATTGGACAATAAATGTCTTTTTCCATTTTTGTTCACAAACCGTTATTCTGAATTTGAATAGCTTCCAAGAATGTCCTTGTTGTCTCTCTGGAGTACTTCATTCCATTCTTGTCAATAAAAGAATCAGATTATAGCCCTGGATACCTTCTGGAAAAGCATCAGAAAAGATAGCAGAAAGCATTCTATTAATGTTTGTATTCGTCGTAGCGTCGAATTCATCTCACTTCTAATCGACGCACCTCTGAGTTCTAATAGAAGCTGCTTCGAATTCCTTCTCAGCATTGAATATACTCATATGTCAATGTTGCGCCGAATCTTTATTGACGTATCCGTCGAGTTGAAGGCTTGGACTTTGAACCTCATCTTCTGCGTCGAAATCAAGTCGAAGTTGCGTCGACTTTTAATATTGCTTTCACTTCATGCATGGACGGGTCGGCGCCATCAAACCTCCCCCAGTCAAAAGCACTCATCGCCGGTGAATGGTCACGACGATAGTGTTGGAGGAGGGCAGCATCTAAACGTTCCAAATCAGCCTCGGGAAGCCAAGGCAAGAATCATCTAAAGCAGAGCGGTCACGCCAACGAACAAGATAGCGGTGGGGACCACCATCAGCGTAGGTAACAGCTTCATCATCCAAATCCTATCAGGCATAAAGGAGGTTTTGGGAAACCTTGGAAAAGCGTTAGCATCGTGTGAAATATTGGTGGTAAAATCGCCACCCGATGTAACCACTGTAGGATCTGTAAGCAAAAGAGACATGGGAACACGTTCACCCCCTAACCCCATAGAAGAAGACGACACATCAGAAGAAGAGAATAGAGAGTGGAGTAATTCTGGTGGTGGAGAGATATATGACGTTAAATCAGAAACATTGAAAATAGGGGAAATACCCCAATCAGCGGGTAAATCTAAACCTAGATTCTGTGACTCATATTGGGGAGGCTCTCAGGATGATCGACGAAGCACCGAGGGATACATATTCTTCTATGGCTCAAAACCGGTTTCATGGAGATCCATGAAGCAACAAATTGTGGCCTTATCAACAACTGAGACCGAATACATAGGCATCACCTCAATCATATGTGAAGGAGTGTGGATGCCGAGAATGATAAAGGAGATTAGTGATCAAGAAAAGAAGCCGATATTGCTGAAATGCGATAACACTTCCGCAATCGCACTCTCGAAGAACCATGTATTCCACAATCGAAGCAAGCATATTGGAATTAAATACTATTTCATTCGAGAAAAGATTGAGAATGGAGAAGTTGTGCTGGAACATTGCACGACTAAGAAGCAGATTGTCGACGTCTTCACCAAATCTCTAAGTCGAGGTCATTTTCAGATATGAAGGAAAGGCTGAAGGTTTCTGGACCGTCGGTTCAAGGGGGATATTGGAAAATGAACCAGCTAGCCTGCATTAATGAAGAAGAGCATTCTGTGCACCTGTCTTACTGTTTTATCTCCCAACTTGAATGCTAAAATAAATTCATTTTGATGTTTTGTATTCCCTCCTGCTAGCTATATATGGCAGAGACAATGTATGAATGATGATTATGGATGAATGAATGAAAAGCCCTATATTGTTCTCTCCTATGTCGTGTTTCACTTCCTCCATTTTGTTTTCCTTCCCTGCATAAAACATAAATTAAGCACAGTAGAAAAGGCGTTAAGCTTCCCAACAGTTCCTGCCGAATGTCATTGGCAGTGAGACATGTCTTTGTATTTCTGTTGTTGATGTTGTTGGGATTTTCGGTCGCGGAAGCGCAATCCCCAGGAACAACTAAATACAGAGTCACAAGAAAATACATACTTCGCACAATTTTATTAGCACAATAAAATAAGGAAATACTCAAATTAAGAGATACAAGTTCGAAAATATACTGCAAAAAACGGACTACGAAAATCCGCAGAAGTAATATGAACTTCACTGCAATCCGTAAAACGGACGCACAAGATTCGTACCAGAATGAACCTTTGTCGTCGTCAGACGACCAACCGCCGCCACCACCACCGAGAAGAGATCCAAGTCAGGACTTGACCTTGCCGCGAACGCGCAGCCCGCCAATGTCATCACTTGTGCACAACCACCACGGCCTACGAGCATGCAACCATCGAGCACTGCGCACCTTGTCGCAGCCCGCGAATATGACGTCTTGCCGCTGCCCGCACGCTTTCGCTCTTCGATGTCGATGCAGCCCGCAATCGGATGACGATGGCCACCTCCTCCTTCATTCGTGCACTACCACTCTCTTCTTCAAGGCTTTACCTCTTTTTGGTTTGGCTTTTTGGTGTGTCTTTCAAGCTTGCCTCCCTCACCTTTTATAGTGCCAATTCACATGCATTGGCCACTTTCCAAGAAACTTCCTCATTCAAAGCACATGGGCGGCTTGAAGAAAAGTTCGCATTGGCGGCCGGTAGGTGGGAAAGATGAAACATGTGGGTTTGACTATTCAAAACCAACTCAACAGATGTTATCGCCGCTACGTTGCTGACGCGGACTAGATCTTATAGGTGGGTGACATCAGACGATGTCGATATGGTGAATGTGCTGGGTTTGGATTCTTGTGGTCGAGCCGATCTTCGATAGGCACCTGAAGGCGTCTGGGCGCGAAACTGCATGCCAGGTGTTTGTGAGAAAAGAATAAACAAGATTCTGGTAATGAGGAACCTGGAGGGCCTGGCCAGTTATTTAATTTAGGAATCTCCTGTGGAATAGCAGCAAGTCTGGTACAAATTGGCAGATATCATTTCAAGAGGATGGGGGATCAGGAGAAGTCTGTTAAATTTTGTGAAGTGAGCTAACGCTAGCGCCGGCGGTATCCCCGCTTTCTGGTGGCGGATCCGGATCCTATAAATAGAGGGGCAATTCCCCTACAGAGATTATTAGATACAAGAGGTGACTTGGGCGGTCTGAATAGGCGATCTCATGTAAGAGCGAACTTGGAGTGAGTTCGCAGGAGAGCTTGGGCGGTCTGACTGGGCGGTCTCAAGTGGGAGAGAGAACTCGGAGTGAGTTCGGAGCGACCTAGAGCAAGGTTCGCGAGTTGTGTAAGCTAGCGCTGGCGGTAGTGATAGCGCTGAGCGGTAGCGGCTTGTGTGAATTGGCGGTCTGCATCTGCGGTCTCGTCAGGAGGGAGTGCGAGCAGCGAGCTCGCGCGGTCTGAAGATAGCGCTGGAGGTAGCGCTAGCGCGGACGCTAGCGAGAAGTAGGGAAGCGGACTCTGTCCGCGACCAGTTGTTGTTACTTACTCTCGGCTGTTGTGAATCAAGTTGTATGCAACTTGTATTCAGCCCATTTCTTTTGTAATTGTCTGTAACTACTTGCCAAGTAATAAAGAAGTATTTTTTGTTCATTCTTGGTGTGCTTGTCTCAGTGTTCCATCGATCTTGAAAATTTCACATGGTATCAGAGCCAGGTTGGAACAAGCACTGAGTTACAAGTACTGAGCAACCAAGATGGACGGCGGAGGAGGCTATACGAGAGGTCTTGGCATTGAGTTACTTACTCAGACAAATTACAAGAAGTGGAAGTCTTGTATGGAGAGTTACCTGCTTGGAGAGGACCTATGGGAGGTCATTGGTGGAGATGAGCAAGAGGAAGTCGTAGCTGCCGGAGACAATGGTCCAGCTATTAGAGCTTGGAGGAAGACTAACGCCAAGGTGGGGTTCACTCTGAAGAGAGAAATTTTACCTGACTTGTTCGACCACATCATAGGTTGCAAGTCAGCGTCTGGTATCTGGAAAGCCCTCGATGGGCTGTTCAACAAGAAGAATGTGGCGCGGCTACAGTTTCTAGAGAATGAGTTGGCGCAGTCCACTCAAGGAGAGTTGTCAATTTCCACCTTCTTTCTGAAGGTGAAGAACTTGTGTGCTGAGATCTCGGCTTTGGATCCTGATGAGCCGATCTTTGAGGCGAAGCTGAAGCGGCATATACGTCGAGGCTTGCGGAAGGAGTATACTGCGTTTGTTACTTCTGTTCAAGGATGGGATACTCAACCCTCCCTTCTGGAGCTAGAGAACCTGTTGTCGTCACAGTAGAGCCTGGAGAAGCAGATGGCGGGAGTGTCTATCTCAGGGGGAGATAGCGAGGTGTTGTTCTCAGGCAAGAAGAAGACCTGGGACAAGAAGAAGAAGAACTCCGAAGATGGACCCTCAACATCCTCTCAAGGAGATAAGGGGAAGTTCCTCCCTGCTCGTGATGAGAGGAGGAGATCTCTTTGCTTTGCCTATAAGAAGTATGGGCACATGGCAAAGGACTGTCGGTCAAATCTGAAGGCCGGTCATGTTGCTGAGAAAGAAGGAGGCCACTGGATAGGTAGAGCGAGAGGTGGAGGTCACCAGGGTGGTGAAGGCGGAGACAACTGCTTCCTTGCTGAGATGACGGCCACGCCTGTCGATGCCTTAGCCTCTGTAAACTTTGTGAATGACTGGATAGTGGATTCCGGTTGTGGGCAACATCTCACTGGAGATGTGTCTAAGTTTGCCTCCCTGAAGGCATATGGAGGATCGGATGCCATCATCACTTACGGTGCATCCTGTGGTGCAAGAAGGGATGGTATCCCTGGGAAGTGAAGAAAAGCCCGTGGCACTGAAGAGTGTGTATCATGTGTCAGGCATGAAGAAGAATCTCTTCTCGGTCGCAAACGCAGTGGATGCAGGATACTACGTGTTGTTTAGACCGAAGGAGGTGAAGTTTCTGAAGAACGTTTCGTTTGTTGATGCTGATGTCACACTCACCGGGAGGAGGGTGAAGGATTTGTATGTTCTTTCTGCAAATGCCTATGTGGACAAGCTGAAGACTAACGACAGTGCAACGATCTGGCATGAGAGGCTAGGTCATGTGGGGATGCACAAGTTGAAGATAATGGCTGCTAAGGGTCTGGTGAGCGGCCTGCCTAATCTCTCTTCTTGTGGCGACGGCCATGTTTGTGAGGGCTGTCAATATGGAAAGTCACAACGACTTCCGTTTGTCAAGTCGGAGACGAGGTATATGGCGGAACCAAGGATGCCTCATCTACTAGCGGCCAAAAATATTTTGAAGTATGTCAAGACGACTTCGGATATGGGTCTCCTATACAGGAGGGATGCGGGCTTCGAGGTGCATGGATACATGGATGCTGATTAAGGGGGAGATTCGGATGATCAGAAGTCGACGTCTGGATTCGTCTTCATTGCGGGCCCTACAGCTATATCATGGTGCAGCAAGAAGCAGGATTTCGTGTCTGTGTCTACCACGGAAGCGGAATACAAGGCTTCGGCCTTGGCAGCTCAAGAAGCCATCTGGCTTAGGAGGTTGGTAGGAGACGTCCATAAGGAGGTTCGGGGTCCGACTCTGCTCCGCGGCGACAATGAGAGTGCACTCAAACTGGTTACTAATCCATTTGTCACGCGAGGACCAAGCATATCGAGATCGAGCATCATTTCATTCGTGAGAAGGTGTTGGAGGGGTCTCTTTCAGTTGAGCATGTTCGGAGTCAGGACAACGTTGCTGACATATTCACAAAGGCGCTGGAGAAGGGGCCGTTTACTCGGCTGAGGAGTTTACTTGGGCTGTTTTCAACTTCCCACTTCAAGGGGGAGTGTTGAAAATGTTGAAGTGGAAGTTGGCGGTCTGGGAGGAGACCGCGCGGTCTGGTCTAACTGCGTGAGCTTGCGGTCTCCTTCTGCGGTCTGACCTATTCGGTCTAGCCGCTGGCTTATTCGGTCTGACCGTCGTTCTTTGTCCAAGGTTGCCGAGGTGAGGCCGCGCGGTCTAGTTTGTGAGACCGCGTGGCGGGCTATTCTGAACTATGCGGGTTAAGCTGCTAACCGCACAGGGTTGTTCTGGAACAGGCAGTCCGGTCTGGTGACTATCCGGGTTCTTGGTGGTGCGCGCCGACTACTCTTCTTAGTCGCGCGGTCTCCCCTTTTTGAGTTCGCATAAGCTGGTCCTTGGCGATCTGCTGGTGTATGCGGTCTCTGGTGTTGGTCGACTTGGCGGGTTGTTGCCTTAGTCGAATCGGTTGTGTTCGCGGTCTCTGGAGGAGATCTCGTATATGTGAACACTGGTGGTGGGCGTCATGACCGGGCGAGTTGTCATGATCGCGCGGATTCCTGGAGGAGTGGCGGTCTCCTGGTCCGGGTTGAAGTCGGCGAGCTCACAAAGCGCAGAGCGATCTGCTAACCGCGCGGGTTGACCAATCTTGGTCGCGCGGTCAGGGCGGTGACTCTATCTCATAGGGTGGTGACTGGATCTGGTTCCACGCCTATAAATAGGAGTCACTGTAGCAGCAAATTAATCGCACCAAGTGTAAGCTGAGCTCGCGCCTAATTCTTGCGGTCTCTTTTTGTGACCGGCCGGTTAGCTGATTGAATTTCCTTGTGCAGCTTCTGCGGAATGTGCGGGCAACAGCGGTCACCTCTTCTTCTAAGGTGTTCGGGCGGTCTCGCGGCTTGCAGTGCGGGTTGCTGGAGTTCGGGAGAATCAGTGGAGTTCGGGAGGTCGCGGCTTCAGTGGTGTTGATTCCAGTCGCGGGTTGTCTGTTCACGCGGTCTCCGTTTCTAGTCGCGCGAACACTCTGACCGCGCGGTTTGGCGGTGTTAAAATTTTTTTGAAAGACCGTTTAGGAGTAAGCAGGAGTTGTATCAACAAGAGTTATAGCCAAACAACCACAATGCCAAAACAGCAACACAAGAAATCTTTATTGAAACAAAACTGCTTTACACTTCGAGGTATACATGGCGAGACATGATTCATAAGAATCACGGAGATGAGAAGAACAAACACACCAAAACTGAAACTAGCGGTCTGCCAAAGCAGAGACCGCACAGACCGCAGAAAAGCTCAGGTCGCCGGGCTTGCTCTGCTGTACTCCCAGATCGCTTGCACAGTCAGACCGCAGAAACACCTTGAGACCGCGCGAACAGAAGCAGACAACCTGTACTGCCAGACCGCAATCCCAAACCGCACGAACTGAAGCTTTATTGAACTAAACAAAGAACTGAAGCTGTCGCCAGACCGCAACTCTGATCACCTAACCGCTGAAGGTCGCCTGATCGCTGAGCTCGCTGCGAACAGCACAAGAACACAATAAACCAGTTCGCTGACAGACCGCAGACGAACTGTTTATTCAAGCCACCGGAAATCACCAAGGAAGGAGACCGCAACCTGCTGATCGCAAACCTGCGAACACAACAACCGGTTAGCTCGCATCCAAGTCGTGCGACCTCAAAACTTGAGACCGCAAGAAATAATCCGGGCTCTTATTCTTACAATTCTTGTTAGGAATGACGGGCCCTGCACCCCTATTTATAGGCGGAGAGACGGATGTCATCACCGCACAAACCGGGATACAATAACTGCCCATCAGATTGCGAACGGTCTCGCAAGGCAGACCGCGCGAACACAACACTTGGACAAGATTCAGTCCAAGACCGAAGTCAGCAGCAAGCCGCGCACAAGCCGCGCGGATACAGCGACCACCCTTCCTGAGATCGCCAAGACAAGGACGAACATCTGGCCGACTTGAGCCAAGTCGCCAGAACAGCTCAAACAAGCCGCACGGTCACTGCGGTCAACCAAGAACAAGCCGCCCAGAACAGGACCGGAAGAACTCGCAACAAGTCGCCAGAACCAACGACCAAACCAAGAAGCAAAAACTGGCCGATCACACCAGATCGCCAGAACAGCAGGGAGAGAACGCAAAACCAAACCGCTAGAGCACCAGCGCAGGTCGCGCGGTCTCTGAGGTCTCCAGCCTTCAGACCGTCCGGACTCCCTTCCACTTCACTTCAACAATTTCAACACTCCCCCTTGAAGTGGGAAGTGGAAACTAACCCGAGCAACTCCCTTAACCGAGTAAATGGTCCCTTCGCCAGCGGTTTTGTGAAGATGTCAGTGACATTGTCCGCACTCCGAACATGCTCGACCATAAGAGATCCTCCCAACACCTTTTCACGAATGAAATGGTGCTCAATCTCTATATGTTTGGTCCTCGCGTGACAAACTGGATTGTTAACCAGCTTGAGAGCACTCTCATTGTCCCCGCGTAGCAAGGTGGGACCTCGAACCTCCTGATGAACGTCCTCCACCAACCTCCTGAGCCAAACGGCTTCCTGAGCTGCCAAGGTCGAAGCCTTGTACTCCGCTTTCGTGGTAGATACAGACACCGAGTCTTGCTTCTTGCTGCACCAAGAGATAGCTGTGGGACCCGTCATAAAGACATAACCAGACGTTGATCTCCGATCATCCACGTCTCCCCCATAATCAGCATCCATGAAACCATGCAACTCTAAGCTTGACCCTCTCCTATATAGGAGACTCAAATCAGAGGTCGACTTCACATACTTCAAGATGCCTCTTGCCGCCAGAAGATGAGGTTTCCATGGTTCCGCCATGTACCGACTCACCTTGCCAACTGCATAAGCAATATCTGGCCTTGTGATCGTCAGGTAGATCAAGCTCCCAACCAGAGCTCGGAAAACCAACGGTTCAGATAGAATTCTTCCCTCATCCTTCCGAAGTCTATGATGTTGCTCCAGAGGTATAGAGCTGCTCTTCCCTTCCTCCATGCCGAATCGCTGAACAATCCGCTCTGCATAGCCAGCCTGAGAAATGAGCACTCCGCTCTCCCGCCTCTGTACCTCGAGTCCAAGGAAATGGTGGAGCTCCCCCAGATCCTTCATCTCGAATCTGATAGCAAGCTCAGCCCTGAGTCTTGCAACAGCTTCCTTCGAGTTCCCGGTGACAATCATGTCATCCACGTACAGCAGCACAATCACCCAAAGCACACCCTCCTTCTTGATGAACAAGCTAGAATCAGAGTCTGAAGCAAAGAATCCGTAGAATAAGAGATACTCTGCAATCTTCCCATACCACGCCCGAGGCGCTTGCTTCAACCCATATAGGGCCTTCTTCAACTTACAGACGTAGTCCGGATACTCCTTTGATATGAAGCCTTGCGGTTGGATCATGAATATATCCTTGTCAATCTCGCCGTATAAGAAGGCATTCTTCACGTCGAGTTGCCAAATCTCCCAACCACTTGAAGCCGCCAAGGCAATAACAAATCGAACCGAAGTCATCTTTGCCACTGGATTGAACGTCTCATCATAATCTTCTCCGTACTGCTGTGAGAACCCGCGAGCTACAAGGCGAGCCTTGTACCGCTCGATACTGCCGTCAGCTTTCTTCTTGAGCTTGTAGACCCATTTGCATGTCACGGGAGTGGTGCCCTTGGGCTTGGGCACGAGAGACCAGGTCTCATTCTTCTCGAGAGCTGCCATCTCTTCTTGCATAGCAATGTCCCACTCCTTCACGCCTCTGGCCTTCTCAAAGCTTGACGGCTCCCTCTCATCCTGGGGACTAGCAAAGAAACATGAAACAAAGATTACCATGTTCCCTCCTGTGTATCGATCTGGTGGTTGAATAGTCCTCTTCGACCTCCTAAGAGGTTGCTCCTGACTAACCACCTCCTCAGCTGCTTCTTCTGTGCAAGCTCCTCTTCCAGACGAACTTGGAGCATCGCTCCCCCTGCTTCCAGAACATGAAGCCTCCATCTCAGATCTTGACACAGCTGGAGCTCCTGGTGAAACAGGCAACTCCACTTGAAGACTTCCCGCAGCTTTTCCTCCTTCATCAACCCTGCCCTCCGGTAGCTCAACTCCTGAACTCCCCTTGTAGGAAGTCACTTCATCAAACACTACATCCCGAGATACCACTGATCTCCGTGTCTCAGGATCCATGCATCTCCATCCCTTCTTCCGCTCATCATACCCAACAAAGACTAGCTTCCTTGCTTTCGCATCTAGCTTTGTCCGAAGAGCATCAGGAATATGCACATAGCAGGTTGACCCGAACACCCGAAGGTGTGCAACACTCGGCTTCTCCTTGAACATCAATTCGTGAGGGGTCTTCATGTTGATAGGACTTAAAGGCAACCTGTTGATGGCATAAGCTGCACAAGACATTCCCTCTGCCCAGAAGGACTTTGAGATACTCTTAGCATGAAGCCAGCATTTGCAAGTTTCCGTCAGATGACGGATCTTCCTTTCGGCAATGTCATTCTGTTGTGGAGTATGGGCACAAGTAAGCTCTCTCCCGATGGCATGCTTCCTGCAGAAACTTGAGAACTCACCAGAGGTGAACTCCCCACCATTGTCAGTTCTAAGTTTTTTAACCCGCAGGCCTAGCCGGCCTTCAACCATCTCCTTGAACTCCACAAATTTTGCAAATGTATCTGACTTCTCCTTCAAAAAATACACCCAGGCATATCTGGTGTAATCGTCAATCAACACCAACATGTATCTGTTGCCTCCAAGGCTTGGGGTGGCAGTCGGTCCCATCAAATCACCGTGGATGCACTCCAACGGCACTTTGCACCTTGTTTGCGATTTGTCAAATGGAATTTGATGAGACTTACCAAACTGACATCCTTCGCAGACATGACCATCTCCATAGGAGGACAAGCTAGGCAAGCCATTGACAAGGCCCCTAACCGCCATAGCCTTCAATTTGCCCATGCCTACATGCCCCAACCTTTCATGGCAGATGGTCGCGCCATCATTGGTCCTCATCTAAGCAACATAGGTACTTGTCGATAAAACAAACAAGTCCTTCACCCTCTTGCCGACATGAATAACATCTCCCTTTATCTCCGGTTGAGTTCTAAGAAACTTCACTTCTGTTGGGCCAAACAGAACGTGATAACCGGCATCGACCGCATTGGTCACAGAGAAGAGATTTTTCTTCATACCAGGCACGTGATAAACACTCTTCAATGTGAGTGGACCCTTATCACTGCTCAGATAGATGACTCCTTCGTATACTACTGGATGAATAGAATTATCAGCCGTAATAATAGCATTGTTACCTGAGTAAGGCGCCAAAGATGAGAACTTTGATCCATCCCCGGTGAGGTGATGCCCACACCCTGAATCAACAATCCAGTCCTCATCATAGTTAATGGAAGCCAAGGCCTTAACGGGCATCGCCATTATATTAGACACAAAGGCTCCTCCCCATCCAACTTCACCAGACTTTGGCATCTCCTTCTCCACTGCATGTCCTGGCTGAAGATTCACCCGGCAATCTTTCTTGAAGTGACCGGTCTTGTTGCATCTAAAGCACCTCGGTCCCTCTCCTTTCTTCTTCCCATCAGACTTAGGGGCATAGCCTCTATCTTGCTGACCTGAAGTGGAGGGTCCATCATGACCCGGCTTCTTCTTCTCCCATTTCTTCTTCTTCTTCCCAGAGAACATCACATCACTTTCTCCCCCGGAGATAGAAACCCCCGCCATCTGTCTTGCTAAACTTTCTTGCGAAGCAAGAAGGTTCTCCAGCTCCAACAACGACTGTTGATTTACCCAACCCTGAACTGAAGTCACAAAGGCAAGATACTCCTTCCACAACCCGCGGATGATATGCCGCTTCAGTTTTGCCTCAGAGATTGGCTCATCAGGGTCCAATGCAGAAATCTCTGCCGTGAGGTTCTTCATCTTGAGGAAGAAAGTAGAAACAGAAAGATCACCTTGAGAGGCTTTCGCCAACTCATTTTCAAGATACTGTAGCCTCGCTACATTCTTCTTATTGAACAATCCATCCAAGGATGTCCAAATCTCAGCAGCAGATTTACATCCGATGATGTGATCAAACAGCTCCGGTGAGATAACCCTTTTGAGAGTAAACTCTGCCTTAGCATTCGTCCTCCTCCAAAGTCTCACCTCTATCATATTATCTCCTGCTAGAAACACCTCTTGTGTGTCTTCTCCGCCAACTACCTCCCATAGATCCTCGCCAAGCAAGTAACTCTCCATACATGACTTCCATTTTTTAAAGTTAGTCGATGTGAGGAGTTCAATACCAAGACCTCTTGCGTATCCACCTTCCATGGCAATCTATGTGGCCTCTTCTTCACAAAGACGATGGCAACTCTAGTTGATCACTGCTTATCCACTCCAGAAACCTAGCTCTGATACCATGTTAAAATTTTTGAAAGACCATTTAGGAGTAAGCAGGAGTTGTATTGATAAGTAGTATTTTTATAACTTTTTAATAGAAAATCTTGTAAATATTTAATATGAATTCTCTATTTTATGTCAAATTTAGGTTATAAGTAGTTCTTTTTGTAATTTTGATTCTAACTTAGCCTAATTTTAATATTTGCAGATTTTTGGACAAATTGGGAAAATATTGCATTACACGCCCTCGGTCACGCCCGTGACCAAGGGCGTGTAACTTGTAGACCAGTCCAGGTCGACGCCGTGCTGTTGAGCTAGTCCACACCCAGTCACGCCCTAGGTCACGCCCGTGACCCAAAGTCACGCCCATGACCTTCCCGCGTGATCCAAGCACGCCGCCGCGCGGTCTGCCTAGCCCATGCCGCATTAAATGAAGCCGTCCTAAGTCACGCCCGTGACCCATATGTCACGCCCGTGACATGTCTGATTTTCTCCCGCCGTCACGCCAAGCCCACGCCGCTGCCGGATCCAATGTTACAGTGATTACACGCCCTTGGACACGCCCATGACCGAGGGCGTGTAACTTGAAAATTTTGCCTATAAATTCAGAGGCTCTCCTTGAGTCCAGGGTTCAGAAATTTGGAGATGGGGAGGTGTTGTTAGAGCTGAGGGTGAGTTTTTCAAGTTAATGTTCATGTTTCTTAAGGCTTTCATGTTCTCCTCCTTCCCTTTTTCATGCAATGTTGTAGTGTAACTTTCGTGTACTAGTGTTCTTAAGCTTGCAATTTTCATTTTCCTTAGCCTTGCACTCTTAATTTAAGGCTTGTAATAGTTCTTTGATTTTCAATAAAATTAGTTTTCTCTTTCATGTTCTTTTTCTCCTTAAGTAATTTCTTCCTTTTTATGCAAGGTTAAATTTTTCTCTCCTTAGTAATGTTCTTTTTTTATGCAATGTCAATTTCTCTTTCTTTTCATGCAATGTTCAAGCTTTTTATTTAGTTTAAATTTAGTTTTAATTTTAGTTAAGCGAAAACAAACCACCTCAAATTTTCGTCGATAAAATAATAGTGATTTTCCTCGAAGTAGAAGTAATCAACGCGCCCCGTGGAATACGACCTTGATATTCCTAAATATCCTATACTATAGACGATAAGGTACACTTGCCTTTATCGGATATAGTTTTGGAGAAAATCTCAACCTTTCACTAAATTTCAAAACCTACCAAATTAAATATCATGTATCAACAAGTGTACAACCCCGATATTCGCCATGTAAGGAAATCGAGCGAGGCGGGAGTGGCGAGATCCAGACCTCGCCGAGATCGGCCCCCAGCCGATGAGACCTCGGCAGACCACCAAAATAGGCAGCGAGGTCCTCGCGAGGCGACCCTCTAAAAGAGACGACGCGGCAGTATTCGCGAGAGGACCCGCGAGAACTCCTTCAGCAGGGTTCTCGCAAGGCGATCCCCCGGAAGAGATATCGCGGACAGGACCCGCGAGAAGGCCTGCGAGAGCTCCGACAGTAAGGTTCTCGCAACCCCTTATCCATAAATCATTAGGGTCAACTTACCATTTTACCCTTGGTGGTCTGCCCTTAGCCTCTCCAAACAGCGGAGCTTGGCTGTTAGCAGACCCATTTGGGGTGCATATAGTAAAATCTAAAGGCGGAATCCTGTTATTTGCAGACCAGATCAGAAAATCTATAAATAGGACCTTAAGGGCACCTTTGGAGGGGACCTCATTTTCAGCTTCCCTCTCCTCAGGCTTTCTTTGGATAGCGTTTCCGGAGCTCTCCAAGGTGCCCGAGTCTCAGCTTTGTCTTGGGAGGGGAAGCGCTCAACGATCTTCCGGGTTAGTGGAGGGACCTCCTCGCTGTGACTAAGGTCTTAGTCAGTTTCCTAATCTTCCGTCTACCCTCCTCGAGGGATCAGTAAGGGCTAGCCGCCCCTCATCTCGGTGAGGGCCCCGAGCTCTACGAGAGACCGAGAAATCGGTTTCAACATTTTGGTGCGGTGAGCGTGGAGCGTGGCTGGTTCAAGAAAGTTCCAGAGAAGGGTTATGGCGGGAGATGAGCAGGGCGAGGAGTTCGGCGAGACTCCTCAGGAGGCGATGGCCAGGATGCTCGCAGATTTCAGAAAGGAGGTGCTCGACACCTTAGGGTTCACGGTCACAGCTCTGCGAAGCGAGTTCGCGACCCCAGCACCTCAGGCGACCCCTCCCCAAACAGCAGTAGGCGAGAAGGCACCAGGGGGAAGGGCTGGAAAGGAAGTTGCCGTTGGTTTAGGTCAGAGCCAGGAAGGGCGAGTGTTGTTCGCCAGTCCGGCGAGCTCCGTGCCTGCAAGCTCAGTGTTGGCGAGCTCCGTCCCAGCGAGCGCGACGCAGGTGAGTGCGCGCCAAGAGGAAGCGGCGACGGTCGGGGTGGTTCAGGCGAGCACCGCCCTAGCGAGCATAGTCCCGGCAAGCTCAAGTTTGGCGAGCGAGCTCGGGGGGCGAGTGGAGCCAGGAAGAGTGACAGGAGGGGGAATCCCCTTTTGCGAGCTGGTGCTTTCCGCACCCGTCCCTGGGGGATTTGGAGAATGGGACCGGGTGTACTACAACGGTAGGGATGACCCCGTCCAGCACCTGCAGAGCTTCGAAGACTCGGTCTCCATCAGGCCAATGTCAGATGCCTTCTAGTGTCGGCTCTTTGTCGTCACCCTCAAGGAGAAGGCTAGGGACTGGTTCCATCAGCTCCCTGCAGGGTCAATCTACTCGTTCGAGGATTTACGCCGAAGCTTTTTGCTGAGGTTCTTGACCTCAAAGAAGAGGAAGAAGGACGCTGATTCCCTCTTCGCAGTGAAGCAGGGACCTAAGGAGTCGCTGGCTCAGTACGCCGATCGGTTCCAGGAGGAAGTGCAGCTCACTCAGGAGATGCCTGGGTTTGCACTCCAACTCGCCTTCACGGTCGGGTTAAAAGAGAGTTTTTTCAAGATGGCGTTGAAGAGAAAGGCCCCCGTCTCCTATGAAGAGCTGATGGAGAGGGTGTCGGAGGACGTCGCGAGTGAGGAAGCCAATCCGGAACTCACCAAGAGGCTAGCAAAGCTCAGTGAGCCGGAGGTGAGGCAGCAGGAGGTCAGGAGAAGAGAAGAGCCCCGGGCCCCGGAGGGGGAATGGAGGCCGCAAGGTGGAGGAATGCATGCGCAGGGAAGGGGTTACAGCCCAGGAAGGGGTAACCATGTTGGAGGTCAATGGAGGCCCCCCCAGTTAGGGTGGAGGCAAGGTCCGATGCAAATGCCTCCCCCTCCCCAACAGGCCATGGCAATCGGACGGGGAAGAGGAAGAGGAAGAGGAAGGAGAGGAGAGGTGGAAGCGGCAGCCGCTAGGAGGAGAAGAAATAGGGTGGCAGAGGTCGATGCCGGGGAAGTGACGTTGCCATATTGTATCTTCCATGATGAGGAAGGTCACGCGACGGACACCTGTCCGGAGTTCCTGGAAGTAAAGAGGGGCAGAGCGCCCGCGCCACCGCAGCAGCAGCCAGTAAGGATCGTGGAGGTCGAACCTCGAGAGGAGGATGAGGAAAGGTGTGAGGATAGAACCGATATGGGAAGTAGAGGAGGGATCGGGGTGATCCATGGGGGGGGGGGGGGGGGGGGGGGGGTAGGGGTGGAGGCGACCCGCAAGGCTAGCCTCCATACCATCTACCGCCGGAGCGTGGCTTCAACATCCACCGCTCCACCCCCGGCCGAAAAAATCGTTTCACCCAGAAGGACATGTCGGGCTACGAGGACCCGTTCTGCGACGCGCTGGTCATCCAGACGGCGATCGAGAACTTCATCGTCACCCGGATCCTAGTGGACAATGAAAGTTCGGTCAACTTCATCTTCAAGAAGGCGTTTGACAAGATGGAGGTGTAGCCCAGAAGGGTGTTGGCCTCAGATGGCCCTCTGTTCGGATTCTCGGGGGAGAGGAAGGAAGTAGAAGGGGGAGTAGGGCTTCATGTGACCCTGGGTGGGCAGTCCCGGAACTGTCGTTTTGTCATAGTGGACGCCCCAAGCAGTTACAGCGCCATCTTCGGACGGCCACTCATCAGCGCGTTCCGCTGTGTCCCTTCCACCTTTCATCAATGCCTTAAGTTCAACGACGGAGAGGTTCAGGTGCGGATCAGGGGAGATCCCAAGGTGGCAAGACAGTGCTACGTAACGGCTGTCAACACCATCTCCTGGATGGGAGAAGCTGAGGAGTGGGATAGGATGATGGAGGTAGCCGGGGAGAAGCTGGAGGTAGCCGAGGAGAAGATGGAGGGAGATGAAGTCCATGCCCAAGAAGGGGTAGCTGAGGGACCCCAGGCGGAAGGAGAGGAGGAAGAAGAGAAGGCCCAGGAGGGAAGGGCGGAAGAGCAGATGGTGGTAGAGAAGGAAGTCGAAGAGGGAACCCAGGCTCCCACTTGTGCCGAAGAGGAGAAGGCTTGGGGAGAGCAGTCCCGGTTGGAGGCTGTGGACGAGGTCGTAGAGCTCGAGGTCACCACCCGGCTGGGGGTGGTGGAAAAAGTCCGGGTCAGCGGAGGACTCAACCCGGAAGATCAAGCGGAGATTATGGCTTGCGTACAGAAGAACGTAGACATCTTCGCTTGGAGCACAGCGGAAATGCCCGGGATCGACGCGGATGTGGCTTGCCATCGTCTCAACCTCGACCCCGGCGCCCGCCCCATCTGCCAGAAGAGGAGGGCCATCGCAGACAAGCTGGAAGGGCCCATCCGCGAGGAGGTGGGCAAGCTCCTGCAGGCAGGCTTTGTATCGGAGATCCAGTATCCAGGCTGGGTCTCCAATGTCATTATGGTGAAAAAAGGGGGAGGTAAATGGAGGATGTGTATCGACTTTTCTTTGCTTAATAAATCATGCCCTAAGGATTGTTACCCCCTGCCTAGAATCGACGCGCTGGTTGACTCAGCCATCGTTTTTCCTGTAATGTCTTTCTTAGATGCTTTTTTCAGGTTACCATCAAATCCGCATGCATCCCCCAGACATCAAAGATGTCTCCTTCATCACGGGGAATGGATGCTACTGTTATAAAATGATGTCGTTCGGGCTCAAGAATGCAGGTGCCACATACCAAAGGATGATGGACAGAGTCTTCCGCGAGCAGAAGGGAAGAAATTTAGAGGTTTATGTAGATGACCTCATGGTAAAGAGCCGGGACCTCGGGTCTCACCTCCGAGACCTTGAAGAGACGTTCGGGACCCTGCGGCGGTACAAGATGAAACTCAATCCCTTGAAGTGTGTCTTCGGGGCGAGCCGAGGAAAGTTCCTGGGCCACTTGCTCACCCCCGCGGGAGTGGAACCTAACCCAGACAAAGTTAAAGCGGTGATGGAGTTGGGGTCGCCGAGAAATCCAAAGGAGGTTCAGAGCCTAACAGGGAAGTTGGCTGGGCTCAGCAGGTTCCTCTCCAAGGCGGGAGAAAAGTGTGCGCCTTTCTTCAAGGTGCTGCGGGGAAACAAGAAGTTTGAATGGACCCCGGAGTGCGAGAAAGCCTTCCAGGCTCTGAAGGAACAGCTCACCCAAACCCCTCTGCTCCAGGGACCGAGGCCCGGAGAAGACCTGTCCCTGTACCTGGGGGTAGGGTCCGAAGCAGTAAGTTCCGTATTAATTCGGGAGGAGGGGAAGAAACAGTTCCCTATCTACTATGTCAGCCGAGTGCTGAAGAAGGCAGAGCTCCGGTACCCGATCTTAGAAAAGTTGGCCTTCGCATTGGTGGTGTCAGCCCGGAGGCTCCGGCCTTACTTTCAAGCCCATTCAATCAAGGTAGTGACGGACCACCCGCTCCGTAAAATCATGGAAGGGGTGGAGCACTCAGGGAGGTTGGCAAAGTGGTCCGTGGAATTAAGTGAATTCAATATCACGTTCGTGCCCAGGACATACATCAGGGCTCAGGCGGTGGCAGACTTCATGGCCGACTATGCGGCCGAAGTGGGGGAGCACGAGCCACCTCCCCCAGAGGCATGGAAGATGTTGGTGGACGGAGCGTCGGGAAAATACTCCTATGGAGGGGGAATGGTCCTGGTAAGTCCTCAGGGTACTCGGATTGAGCATGCTTTAAACATCCATTTCCCGATTACCAACAACCAGGCTGAGTATGAGGCAGTTATAGCGGGCCTTCGGCTGGCCCGGGAACTGGGTGTGCAGGACGTGGAGGTCTCCACGGACTCCATGGTGGTAGCATGCCAAATCAAGGGAGAATTTGAAGCAAAGGACCCGACCCTCCTACTATACCTGGAGAAGGTTAAAGGGGTCATCGGGCAGTTCCGCACCTTCTCCATCAAGCACGTGCCGAGGGAGGAGAGCACCCAGGCGGACCTCTTAGCCAAGTTCGGTCCCCGGGCGGGAGGGACGACTTCGGAACTCTTCCGGCCCTCCATCGAGGAAGGAGAATTGATGGAGGTGGATCAACGAGCCTCGTGGATGGATTCGTTCATCACCTTCCTATCCTCCGGGCAATTCCCTGGAGAGGACGTGGACAAGAGGCGCTTCAGGTATAAGTCCGCTTATTACTCCTTGCATGCAGGAGGGCTATATAGGAAAACTCTCTCGGGACTCCTGGCCCGTTGTGTTTCCGAGGAGGAGGTTCCGAGAGTCTTGGAAGAAATCCACTCTAGGGAGTGCGGCAGTCACTCCGGGAGCCGGACCCTGGAGGGAAGAGTATTGAGGCAAGGCTACTTCTGGCCCACCCTCAGCAAAGACGCGGCAGAGTTCGCAAGGAAGTGTCCAAAGTGCCAGCTCTATGCTCCGCTCCAGCTCCTCCCAGCTCAAAGACTCCGGACCATCACGGCTCCCTGGCCCTTCGCCATATGGGGGCTGGACCTGGTCGGTCCCTTCCCCCAAGCCAGCGGCCAGAGGAAGTTCCTGCTGGTCATGATCGACTACTTCACCAAGTGGGTAGAGGTGAAAGCACTTGCTAAGGTAACCTCTCAGGTTGTAAGGAATTTTGTGTGGGGGGAAATAATTTGCAGGCATGGACTCCCTCTAGCTATAGTGACGGACAATGGGCCGCAGTTTGCTAGTGAAGAGTTTGTTGTCTTCTGCACTCAGCTCGGCATTGACCTCAGGTTCGCATCGGTCCACCACCCGAGGAGCAATGGGCAGGTGGAGGTGGCGAACAAGGTAATCGTTAACCTACTAAAAAAGAAAGTGGAGAACCTTCGAGGAAACTGGGTGGAACAGCTACCCTCCGTCCTCTGGGCCATGAGGACTACTCCGAATACCGCCACCGGGGAGACCCCCTTCAAGCTCTCTCACGGGTCCGAGGCCGTTCTCCCCATAGAGTTTGAGGTAAAAACCCCCCGGGTGATCGCTGCAAGCGAGGGGGATGAAGAGTGGCTGGAAGGTAACAATGCAGAGCAGAGGTTGTCTTTGGACCTGGTGGAAGAACTCCGGGACTTGGCCACCATCAGACAGGAAGAGGTCAAGCGGCGGATGGCCCGATATTTTGACAAACATATCCGGATAAAACACTTTCAGAAAGGAGACCTGGTCCTGAAGAAGGTCGATGCGGCCGGCAGAGGGGCCACGGTGGGTAAGCTTAACCCCAACTGGGAGGGTCCATATATTGTAAGCGAGGCGCTCAAGTCGGGGGGATATCACCTCTAGGATGTGGAAGGGGTACCCCTCGACCGAGCCTGGAGTGGGGATGACTTGAAACGGTTTTACCCTTAAAAGACTTTATTACGCTTTTTAATGAATGTCTTGCTTTCTTTTGCGATGCTTTTAACTGCTGCCGTGCCAAGATAACAAGTGTTGGTGCTGGAATGCCCCAGATCGATTCCGCTCTCGGCCTCTCACTAGACGGGGGGTTCAGGTTGATCTCTGGATAGGCTGGCAAGGTAACAAGTGTTGGTGCTGGAATGCCCCAGATCGATTCCGCTCTTGGGCTCTCACTAGACGGGGGGTTCAGGTTGATCTCTGGAGAGGCTGGCAAGGTAACAAGTGTTGGTGCTGGAATGCCCCAGATCGATTCTGCTCTCGGGCTCTCACTAGACGGGGGGTTCAGGTTGATCTCTGGAGAGGCTGGCAAGGTAACAAGTGTTGGTGCTGGAATGCCCCAGATCGATTCCGCTCCCGGGCTCTCACTAGACGGGGGGTTCAGGTTGATCTCTGGAGAGGCTGGCAAGGTAACAAGTGTTGGTGCTGGAATGCCCCAGATCGATTCCGCTCCTGGGCTCTCACTAGACGGGGGGTTCAGGTTGATCTCTGGAGAGGCTGGCAAGGTAACAAGTGTTGGCGCTGGAATGCCCCAGATCGATTCCGCTCCCGGGCTCTCACTAGACGGGGGGTTCAGGTTGATCTCTGGAGAGGCTGGCAAGGTAACAAGTGTTGGCGCTGGAATGCCCCAGATCGATTCCGCTCCCGGGCTCTCACTAGACGGGGGGTTCAGGTTGATCTCTGGAGAGGTTGGCAAGGTAACAAGTGTTGGCGCTGGAATGCCCCAGATCGATTCCGCTCTCGGGCTCTCACTAGACGGGGGTTTCAGGTTGATCTCTGGAGAGGCTGGCAAGGTAATAAGTGTTGGTGCTGGAATGCCCCAGATCGATTCCGCTCCCGGGCTCTCACTAGACGGAGGGTTCAGGTTGATCTCTGGAGAGGTTGGCAAGGATGAGTTCTTTATGCTCGAATACTCCATCTCGCTCGGCAGACCTGTCCGTTCGGCACAGAGAAATTTCGCACATCATGCGAGTGGCGAGAACCAATCTTATACGATCCCGGACAACTGGTCCTCGGCGGAAAGTTTGCCGACACCGGGTAAGAGGCGAGCCCTCGCCAAGAAGAAAAACGCCTTGCGAAACCTATACCTATCTATTCGACAAAGCATGGCGCGAGAACAACCAACGCGAGAATAGCCTCTGTGAAGGCGGATATCGAGATAAGCGAGAGCGAGACATTCAACGCGTAAAAATAACAAGACAGGAAAGAGGGCACAATAAGCAAAGTAAAATTTACATTCCACAGTTCATAGTTCGGTTACAATCTTCGGCGATCTCGCCGATCATAATTACCGCTCAAAAGGAAAGAATAGCGGCGAGCTTCAGGAACCACCCGCAGATCCTTCTTCGTCATCACTATCCTTCATGGGCGGAAGAGGGAGGAAGAGCTCCGGGACGTTGTCTTCCAGAGTCATGTCGGCCGTATTATCAGCCAAGAGGCTGATCGCCTTCGCCACCGAAAAAATGTAGCGAGCTGACTCTATAGATCCCACGCGGATCTCTTCATCTCGCGCTCGCCGGTCTTCTTTTAAACGGCGAGGCGAGGGGGGAACAACGGCGCGAGTGAGGTCGCAGTTTAGGGCCTTCAGCCCGGCCACCTCGCCCTCCAAATTCTCGATGCGAGCGTTGGCTCTCCCGGCGGCCTCGACATCCTGCAAATAAGTTCAGTTAGAGAGGTTAAATGGCCAGGGGAAAGGCGGATGAGGGAGGTCTAGATGACTCACCACACGGCCCTCCGCGGCGAGCAGCTTCTCCTTCAGCTGCGTGTTCTCGGCAAGAACCCCCTGGTAGGCCCTCGCAAGCTCCACATTCTGAAGCTCCAGCTGTAAGCAACGCCTCCCCATCATGTGGGCGAGCTCGGCAGAGCGCAGCTGGGACCTCGCGCTCTCGTAAGCAAGGGTCCTCGCGGTCTCATCCTTATAAGACTCCGCATCCTCGCGACCATAAAGGGTGAACGCGAGGTCAAAGGCATGACCACTGACGGTCTCCTTCTCCACCCAGGAGGGGAGGATAGAAGAAATGTCCACCCTGTTGGTCTCCGGCTTCCAGGTGACGAGGGGCTCACCAGTCTCATCCCGACGCCTCTGGCCGAGCCCGAAGTTGTAGTGGTTCACCGGGATGGGGAGGGCGGAGGTCCTGACCGCCTCCTGGCAGGGCTCTTCGTCCTCGCCCACCGAGAGGCCGGTGAGGTCAAACTCGTCGAAGGCGGCCTCGCGAGGTTCCTTACCTTTCGACGGAGCGAGCGAGGCCGCACTCTTCTTGCTCTTCTTCTTGGGCGGAGATTTCGAAGGGGCAGCATGACTACCGGAAGCCCCCGATCTCTTGCGAGAAGAGGGCTCGGCCGGAGCGACGACGCCTTGGCAAGCTTCCGCCCCCATGGTAGCGAGAGCCATGGTAGCCTCGGTTTTCCGGTTGCTCGAGTAGGGGGGATGAAGGGGAAGATCTCGCTCGCCTAAAAACAAACAATAATATGGATAAGTATAATATGCTAGCGAATTGAGACAGATATTAGGCGAGATTTTTACCTTCTCCGGCGAGAACCGGAGGCAGTGAGTCTAGGTTGCGGCGGAGGTAGACGACTTCGAAGTTCTTCTTGCAGAAGAACTGATGGAGGAGGGCATCATGGCCGCCGAGGGCGGTGGGCCGGTAGGTGGTCTCGCTGTGTTGAACCGGCGAGAGGGGAATGTTGCCGAAGTTCCCCTTGACGACGACGAACTTCTGGGCCCAGAAGTGGGCCTTGTTGACTGTCTCAACCACCTTCGGGCCCGTGCCCACGAAGTAGGCTGTCCCATCTTTGTAGGCCCGAAATGCGAACAGCTTCCGGAAGACCGGGAGGCTGAACTCGATTCGCTCCTCGCGGAGGTAGCGGGCGAAGGCATTGACCACCGCCATGGCATTAGGAGTGAGCTGACCGGGAACCACCCCATAGTGTTTGAGCACCTAATAAGTAGCGAGAACAGGATTATCCTGCAAGGCGAGCGAGACTCGAATGGCAAAAGAAAAAATGGGAAATAAGCGAGAACGATTAATACCTGGCGGACTTCCGGCCACAAGGGAAGGCGCAGACCGACCGCGAAATGGGCGGTAGGAATGGCCAGCTCGTCGACCAACGGGTCGTTGATCACGTCGTCCTCGCTAGGGCGGCGTGCCTCGAACGGGGGGGTGACGTAATCAGCGACCGCGCTGAAGTACTCTTCATCAGTCAAGTTGCAAGTAAAAAAACTATGCTCAGCGAAGGCCTTCGCGACCCTTCGCCGACCCTCCGACTCCGCATCACCGCCCATCTTAGCAACCTGCGAGAAAGGATGAAAGGCGAGAACGAGAAGAAACGAGAGCTCTGAAGAGGAAGAAGAAGGTCGGGAATAAATGCGGTGGTTGACTCAGTTAAAACCGCCTATTTATAGACGAAGCAAAAGGGCGGGAAGAAGTCCAAGCGCCGGCGAGCGCGGGTAGCAGTAAAAACGTCACATCATGGCCATGGGAAAGATGGACCTGCAAGGTTAGGATAGGCATTTTTGCGAGGTACATCTGGCGAGAATGGAGGGTCTTCGCGAGCACAATATGACAATTAAAATAGATCTATAAACTGAGCGAGAAACCAGAAAAATAGATTTATAGACAGCGAGCGAGAAACCATAAAAGATAATGGTGATTGTCAGGCGAAGGCCAGCATCGGTGGCAAATACGCGAGCCACGAAATATATCGAGATCGTTCAAAAACAGCGACACCAATTACAAATAATCCTATAACTTAGCAGTTAGCGAGAATCATGGGGTAGCCATTTCCACCGGCCCCCACCCCGCGACCCGGACCTCGGCGGTACCCTAGAGTTGTAGTAGTCCTCCGCCAAACGACCCTCCCGGTCCATGAGGTAGGCGTAGTCTCTCATCCTCGCGATGTGCACCTCAGGCGTCGTAGCACTCTCGTCCTGATCACGCTGTCTCGCCTGCCGGAGCCTCGCGCACTCTTCCATCAGGACCGCGTGCCTGTCCTCGGCAGCTTCCCTGTCCCGTCTCGCCTGCATGCTGAGATCCATCAGCATTCGCCCGTGCTTCCTCAAAAGCTCTGCGGCCCGCTGCTTCATCGTCTCCGGATCTCGCGGATCCCCTAAGAATTCCTCCACCTGGTCCGGAAGGGGAGACATCTCATCATCGCCCAGTTCAGAATCGGTATGCGGATTCTCGGCATTGTCTGCAAGGTTTTACAAATTAGATGGCAAGCGTGAGTTCGTGCAGGGTTTCGGCGAGGTCATAACGCTTACCGAGAGGGTGGCGAGAAGTCGAGGGACGACCCTGGAACACGCTGCCGTAGTGAGGATAAAGAGATTTGCCTAAGCCGGCGGGGTAGGCGGCGATGTTTATAGGAGGGATCTTCGGCGGCGCAGAACCCCCGGTCTCCTCGCTCGTCAGGAGCTGGAACCCGGGCTTATCTACGATTTTGCCTGGAGGAGGAGGGGACGGCGGCCGCGACGACTGGCGGACCGGAGACTTCAGGGATGAGACTGTAAGAAAAAAGTAACGGTCATATATGGTTGACAGAAATATTACGGTATGCGAGATCCAGATCGTACTGGTGGTGTTCTTCCCAGCGAGGTTAGTATCCACCTGCGGGCTTTTCTGAGACCCCTCAGCAAGTTCTCCAACGATCTCGCTCGGCAAAGTATCCTGCGAGTAGAAATGAATGAAGAGCGATTTATTGACGTGAATTCGAGTAGCTCATACCTCCTCGGGGCGGCGATCATCCGGGGAGGAGTCCAGCATCACAGAGTCGTCGCCGGAGCGACGAGCCGCCTTCGCCTTCTTGACTTTCGGCGATTGAACGGGGGGCGGCCGGTTCATCCAGGCGGGAACCTTAGTCGTGGAAGGTAGCCCGCCAGCTCTCATCGCCCTCAGGCGAGCCTCTGCTTCTTCGGAAATCGGCATCTCCAGGCAGCTAAAGTAAGAAAGGGAAGAAAAGAAACGGCGCGCTCCAATAGGGGTTCGGGACGATATTTATAGCCTACAGGGTGGGTCCTGTAACACCTCCCCTGTAATGACCATATAATATGGGTCCGGCCGGGACCCCACAGCATATAACCGCCACAGCTTTAGTATTAAAAGATGATATTAACTACCCAATCTCATAACTCAGACAACACAGCGGAAACAAACTAAGCCACAGAGATTGTCCATACTACAAAGGAGTCCAACTGGCCTTAAGGCCTTACAAAACAATGTCCAAAACATCAAACATTCCATAATAAAAGACATCCCAACAAAAGGGGAAGGATAGTTTTTCCCTATACTGCCTCGGCATGCAAGCCGGATATAACAAAGTACGAAGAAAGTAATGCAGGAAATCAACTAAGCACTTCGTGAGGCTTTAGGCCTTTTTGGCCGGCGCGCTGGGTCCAGCCTGCGATTCTTGCCCTGCAATCAAATCACAAAGAGCGGTAAACGAGGGTCAGCTATGGCTGACCACAAGCGGTGTAACAACATCCCTCCTCCCGGCCGTCCTAGCGGACCCCGGGGAACTACTTCACCCTGCAAGTCAGCACTTCGTATGCAAAAGTACATAAAGGAAAGCAACATAAATACTGGCATGAGTGTCACAAGCATCATCCACGTTTCTATGTTGAGCAGGTAATAAAAGGGGCCTAACAATGCAAAAATGAGTGCAAGCCCGGGTTTCACCCAAGGCGCCCTAAAGCGTATGAATCTAACACATCAGCATACATCACCAACACAAGGGTACTCATCACTTCCCCACAAGGGCATCAAAACCCAAGGCCAAGCGCTCTCGCTGAGACCCACCTCGCCTGGCCCACCATACCATCGGGCTTGTCTGACAGCTCACACGCTCGGGCCGCCAATAACGCACCAAGACCGATTCTAAGAATTCTGGCCAACCAAAACGTCCCAAGGCCCTGGGCTTACTTTCGGGACAACGTCCACCGATTGCCTCGCCTGGCGACCGTCAACGGACTCAACCGTAGCACAGACATTCTCGTCAGTCAACAATCGAAGGGACTAATCTTGCCGGGACACTCTCCACACGTGAATCTCAGTCTTCACGGGATAGCCAGCCGACCACAAAGACCAATCGCGCCTTCGCACAACACTAGGCATCACAAGCCCCAAAATCCGCACATTATTTCTCCGCCCTAAACCCAACATTCGTTACCACACGAAGCTATAAAGGCATCACCACGACGAGTTCGCCGTAATCGGATTTCTAACAAAACCCCTAAAATGTGCGTAAATCAACATCACCGGATCGGACCAACGGCCACAAATCCGGCTTCACCCACAATGCCTAATCCGCTAACGGAGCGGATCTCTAGTGCAAAACATGCCGGGGACGGACACAATCAACCCGGTGGTTTATCTTGAACCAAGGCGACCCGGATCCCTCTCACTCGGCGGATCCGGTGCCAAAATGCAGAAAAAGAAGGGATGCCAAACACGCATCCTAAAGACCGGGAGGAGAAATGTCGTTACCTTTTGAGATCTCCTCCTAGCCATGAGAAGCTTGCAACCACACGGTGGAGAAGAAGCGCCTTGATGCCCTCTACGCACTGCCGGTCTCGGATCGGCGAACGGAGCTCCGAAGCTCCGGCAATGGCGGATTCCCCTTCTTCTTCCTCCTTGCCTCCTCCTCCTTTCTCCAACCTAAGAGAGAGAAAGCCTTGGAAATAATGAGGGTTTAACTCCTCTACCAAGCCCTAAAACCCCCCAGCCAACCATCGCAGCCGTTGGATCAAATTCCAATAGATTTGGACGGACCGATCTCCTTCTCCGCTCAAAATCGCGGAGCAGAATAAACAGGGCGCACGATCACATGCGCACGGTCACTGATCGTGCGTGAAGAGGACACTGGTCGTGCGCACTGTTCGAGACAGAACTCCGAATCCTTGCGAATTAACGCACGATCACATGCGCACGGTCACTGGTCGTGCGCGAAGAGGACACTGGTCGTGTGCACTGTTCGAGACAGAACTCCGAATCCTTGCGAATTAACGCACGATCACATGCGCACGGTCACTGGTCGTGCGCGAAGAGGACACTGGTCGTGCGCACTGAACAGCTATGGAATTTTAGCCTATCCCGAACGCAGCACTACCACTCCGCCTACCTCGCTGAACTACGATTTTTGGGGTGTTACAACTCCACCCCCCTTAAACGAATTTCGTCCTGAAATTTCAGAATTTAAACAGGGAAATCATAACGCATACCTGGAGAGAAAAGTTCCGGGAAATCCTCCCGCATCGCTTGCTCACGCTCCCAAGAGAATTCGTCTCGCCCGCAGTTGTCCCATCGCACCTTTACAAGTTTGACTTGCTTGTTACGCAACTGCCGGACTTCTGAATCCTCCACGCACACCGGGCGAACCCTCGCCCCCAAGTTCTCCATCACCGGCACCGCCGCCGCTTCGACCACGACGCTCGGCTCCACCAAAGCTTTCCTCAGTACGGAGACATGAAAAACGTCATGTAATCCACTCAGCTCTGCGGACAACGCCAAACGATAGGCTATTTCGCCTATACGCTCCGTAACCTCGAACGGACCCAAATATCTCGGACTCAACTTCTTGAGTCGCCGCACCCGCGAAACACCCTTGAACGGCTTGATCTTCAAGTAGACCATGTCACCCACTGCAAACTCCACATTTCTGTGGCGCGCATTAAAATACTTCGCTTGTCGATCCTGAGCAACCTTCATGCGCTCCTGAATCGTCCGCACAATCTCGCAAGCATCTTCCACCACTTGCTTTCCCAAAAGCTTAGTGTCTCCCACCTCTGCCCAAGACATCGGCGTTCGACACTTCCTTCCATACAAAGCTTCGTATGGCGCCATCTTGATACTCGCCTGGAAGCTATTATTATAGGCGAACTCCACCATGAAAAGGTGGTCCTCCCAACCTTTGCCAAAGTCGAGAGCACACATCCTCAACATGTCTTCCAACGTACGGTTCGTTCGCTCCGTCTGACCATCGGTCTGCGGATGGAATGCGGTGCTAAACTTGAGCTTCGTGCCTAGACTTTTCTGCACTAATCTCCAGTCCTTCGATGTGAATCGCCCATCGCGATCACTAACGATGCTCTTCGGAATCCCGTGCAACCGCACAATGTTTCTAACATAAAGCTCCACGAGCTTCTCCACGCCATCGCTCTTCTGATTCGGAATGAAGTGGGCCACCTTCGTCAGGCGATCCACTATCACCCAAATCGCATCGTTACCCTGCTGCGATCGAGGCAAACCATGCACAAAATCCATAGAGATGTCATCAAATTTCCATTCGGGGATGGGAAGAGGCTTCAAGAACCCGTCGGGCCTTTGGCACTCAGCCTTCACCAAGGCACAAGTCTGACATCGGCTCACGTACTCGGCTACATCCCGCTTCATCCCAGGCCACCAAAAAGATTTCTTCAAATCCGCGTACATCTTTGTACTTCCTGGATGAACGGAGTACTTCGTAAAGTGAGCTTCAAACATCAACTCCTCGCGAAGCTTGCCGAAGCGCGGAACACAGATCCTCTCATCTCTCCTCAGAATTCCACCAACCATCTCCAAGGCAGTGCCTTCGTTTTGCTGAGCCTCCAACACCAACTGTTGGCACTCCTCGTCCGCGCTGGTCGCCTCTCGGATCTGATCCGTTATATCACACTGCATTTCAATCCAGTTCAAACGAGCTATGCTAGACTCACCTCTAGCCACACAAGAAATGTCAAGAGACTCCAAGTCTCGAATCAAACGTTCGCTATGCGCCTCCATCCAATTACCTTGCCCGGAGTACTTCCTACTCAAAGCATCCGCCACCACGTTGGCTTTACCCGGCGTATACTGAATCTCCACGTCATAGTCCCCAAGGAACTCGACCCACCTACGCTGCCGCATATTCAGATCCTTTTGGTCTAGGAGATACCTCAGGCTTTTGTGATCCGTGAAGATCTCCACCTTCGCACCATAAACATAGTGTCTCCACAGTTTTAGCGCAAAGATTACCGCCGCCAACTCCAGATCATGGATGGGATAATTCCTCTCATGAGTCTTTAACTGCCTTGACCCATACGCTATCACCTTGCCGTGCTGCACCAGCACGCAACCCAACCCGCAACCTGACGCGTCGCTAAAGATCTGAAATCCTTCCGTCCCACTAGGAAGACTAAGGATTGGGGCAGACATCAATCTTTCCTTCAAATTCTCGAATGCCCGGGCACACTCCGGTGTCCAAACAAACCTCTGGTCCTTGCGAGTGAGTGTGGTGAGGGGCAACACCATCCACGAAAAGTTCTCCACGAATCTTCTGTAATAACCGGCTAGTCCAAGGAAGCTCCGAACTTCCGCCACGGTTCTCAATACAGGCCAACCCTTAATGGCTTCAATCTTCGTTGGATCTACCGCCACACCATCTCCACTAATTATGTGCCCCAAGAAAGCCACCTTCTCGATCCAAAACTCACATTTTGAGAACTTAGCATAAAGCTGATTCTCCCTTAGAGTCTGCAATACTTGCCTCAAGTGAGACTCATGCTCTGCCTCCGATTTTGAATACACCAAAATATCATCAATAAACACCACCACGAACGAATCTAAGAACGGGCGAAAAACCCTGTTCATCAAATCCATGAACACAGATGGCGCGTTCGTCAGTCCGAACGGCATCACCGAAAACTCGTAGTGTCCATAACGAGTCCCAAACGCTGTCTTGGCAACGTCCTCTTCTCGAATCTTCAACTGGTAGTACCCCGATTTCAAATCCAACTTGGAGTACACCACCGACCCCACTAACTGGTCGAACAAATCATCGATTCGGGGAATCGGATATTTATTCTTGACGGTCAACTTATTTAGCTCACGGTAATCAATGCACAACCGCATACTTCCGTCCTTTTTCTTCACAAACAAAACCGGTGCGCTCCACGGCGAAGAGCTGGGCCTAATGTACCCTTGCTCTAACAACTCTTGCAACTGAACCTTTAGCTCGGCCAGTTCCTTCGGTGCCATCCTAAATGGAGGACGCGACACCGGCCTCGCACCCGGTACCAACTCTATCGAGAAATCGATTTCACGCTGAGGAGGTGCTCCTGGAAGCTCCTCGGGGAATACATCCTCAAATTCTTCCACCACCGGAACTTCTCTAATAGCCAACTTTGTGGAGTGAGCCTCCAACAAAGCTAAAAACGCCTCGCCTCCTTGATTCACCGCACGCCTCATTTGCATAGCGGAAATCAGGGAGCAAGCCACTCCGCTTAGGCCTTCAAACTTGACCTCTGCTCTACCTTCAGCTCTCAGGGTTACCACCTTCAACTGGCAGTCGATACTAGCTCGCTGCTCCATAAGCCAGTCCATTCCCAAGATAACATCGAATTCAGCTAGTGGCAGAATCGCTGCTACCAACGCGAAATCACAATCGCCAAAATGCATCACAATGCGTCCCTTCCTCATGGTAGTCATGAAAGACTCATTCGGCATACGCACACTCAGCTCCACTCCTGCCACTACGGGCTCGGCACCAATCTTCCGGATAAAACTTTCCGCAAGAAAAGAGTGTGACGCCCCCGTGTCGAACAATACTCGAGAGGGGTAGCCCGAAACTAGCACGAAACCTAACCACGTGCAAGACAAACATGAAAGGCCGCAAACTACATTATAGTAACAAACGAAACTTAAACCTTTTGTACCTGTCACCACATCGGGTTGACGTATCGCTTCCTGTTGCCCAAGATTATAGGCCCTAGGCTGCACTGGAGGGAACCGCGAAGCACTTGACTCCGCCGCTTTCCCCTTCTCTGCAACACCGGGACCCGAATGCACCGATTGTTCTTGTCTCGGCTCTGGCCCAGCTCCGCCCTCGGTACAAAAACGACTAATGTGACCCACCTTGCCACACTGGTAACAAGTAACCAGACCTTTGGAACGGAAATCTCCCGAAGGTGCGCCACTTCTCTCCCCAGGCCGATTAGGACAGGGCTTCTTCTTCCATCGGCTGCCCTCGGACTTCCACTGGGACTGAGACTTAGAAGGCTTTCCTTCTCCCTGCCTTGCCGCAACACCCTTTCGCCGTTGAGTTCGCTCCAAGTCGCTCTCCAGCGTGCGAGCGGCTTCGACCAACTCATTGAATCCCGCATTCTTCAAGGCTATGAGTGGTTGCCTTAAATTTTCCCTCAACCCTTGATAAAAGAGGTTATCTCTCTCTTCATCATCTGCCATTGTCGTGCCCGCATACCGACCCAACCGAGTGAACTCTTGCAGATATTCATCCACCGTCTTCTCCCGCTGCACCAAATGCAGAAACTGTCGCTGCAGTGCTAACCTTGTTGAAGCCGGAATGTAACGCTTTAGGAAAGCGTTTCCGAACTCCTCCATGGACGGAACACGCCCAACAAAAAGTCGACCGTTATGGTTCACCCACCACAACTTCGCATCGCCCTCTAACATGAAGCTCGCAAAGTGAGACTGCCTCTCAGCTGGGGTCTCAGCTGCCTTCAAGAGCTCTTGGATCCTCGAAAGCCAGTCCTCGGCATCCGTTGGAGTGCCCACTCCCTTGAATGTCGGAGGGTGGAAACTCAAGAAATACTTCATGAATCGATCACCCATCGGAATAGCTCTCTCCGCTAGAGGCTCTGCTTGCCTTACTTCGACATCTGGTGTATCCGGCGTAGCCGCCGGAGTGACAGGGGTCGCAACTTGCACCACCGGCGTAGGAACCCGTGGCATCGCTCCAACTTGAGCCGCTACCATTTCCTCCGCTAGCATGCGACAGAAATCAGCCGGGGACATGCCCACATTCATGAGGCCTGGAGCAGTAGCACTACTCCCCGAAGGCTCCTCTTGCCTCCTCGATGTCCCCGCATCGTCGCCAACATCCTAGAATAAGCAAGGAAACAAATAAACGCTCATCAGGATCTAAACGCAAGACCCGAACGCAGGGATACTGATGATCCCGCACAATACTCCTATGTGAACAATCTCTTACGCGATCCAAAAACACTAGACCTCGCAAGAATACTAGAACTAACCTGGCTCTGATACCAAATTGTAACACCTCCCCTGTAATGACCATATAATATGGGTCCGGCCGGGACCCCACAGCATATAACCGCCACAGCTTTAGTATTAAGAGATGATATTAACTACCCAATCTCATAACTCAGACAACACAGCGGAAACAAACTAAGCCACAGAGATTGTCCATACTACAAAGGAGTCCAACTGGCCTTAAGGCCTTACAAAACAATGTCCAAAACATCAAACATTCCATAATAAAAGACATCCCAACAAAAGGGGAAGGATAGTTTTTCCCTATACTGCCTCGGCATGCAAGCCGGATATAACAAAGTACGAAGAAAGTAATGCAGGAAATCAACTAAGCACTTCGTGAGGCTTTAGGCCTTTTTGGCCGGCGCGCTGGGTCCAGCCTGCGATTCTTGCCCTGCAATCAAATCACAAAGAGCGGTAAACGAGGGTCAGATATGGCTGACCACAAGCGGTGTAACAACATCCCTCCTCCCGGCCGTCCTAGCGGACCCCGGGGAACTACTTCACCCTGCAAGTCAGCACTTCGTATGCAAAAGTACATAAAAGAAAGCAACATAAATACTGGCATGAGTGTCACAAGCATCATCCACGTTTCTATGTTGAGCAGGTAATAAAAGGGGTCTAACAATGCAAAAATGAGTGCAAGCCCGGGTTTCACCCAAGGCGCCCTAAAGCGTATGAATCTAACACATCATCATACATCACCAACACAAGGGTACTCATCACTTCCCCACAAGGGCATCAAAACCCAAGGCCAAGCGCTCTCGCTGAGACCCACCTCGCCTGGCCCACCATGCCATCGGGCTTGTCTGACAGCTCACACGCTCGGGCCACCAATAACGCACCAAGACCGATTCTAAGAATTCTGGCCAACCAAAACGTCCCAAGGCCCTGGGCTTACTTTCGGGACAACGTCCACCGATTGCCTCGCCTGGCGACCGTCAACGGACTCAACCGTAGCACAGACATTCTCGTCAGTCAACAATCGAAGGGACTAATCTTGCCGGGACACTCTCCACACGTGAATCTCAGTCTTCACGGGATAGCCAGCCGACCACAAAGACCAATCGCGCCTTCGCACAACACTAGGCATCACAAGCCCCAAAATCCGCACATTATTTCTCCGCCCTAAACCCAACATTCGTTACCACACGAAGCTATAAAGGCATCACCACGACGAGTTCGCCGTAATCGGATTTCTAACAAAACCCCTAAAATGTGCGTAAATCAACATCACCGGATCGGACCAACGGCCACAAATCCGGCTTCACCCACAATGCCTAATCCGCTAACGGAGCGGATCTCTAGTGCAAAACATGCCGGGGACGGACACAATCAACCCGGTGGTTTATCTTGAACCAAGGCGACCCGGATCCCTCTCACTCGACGGATCCGGTGCCAAAATGCAGAAAAAGAAGGGATGCCAAACACGCATCCTAAAGACCGGGAGGAGAAATGTCGTTACCTTTTGAGATCTCCTCCTAGCCATGAGAAGCTTGCAACCACACGGTGGAGAAGAAGTGCCTTGATGCCCTCTACGCACTGCCGGTCTCGGATCGGCGAACGGAGCTCCGAAGCTCCGGCAATGGCGGATTCTCCTTCTTCTTCCTCCTTGCCTCCTCCTCCTTTCTCCAACCTAAGAGAGAGAAAGCCTTGGAAATAATGAGGGTTTAACTCCTCTACCAAGCCCTAAAACCCCCCAGCCAACCATCGCAGCCGTTGGATCAAATTCCAATAGATTTGGACAGACCGATCTCCTTCTCCGCTCAAAATCGCGGAGCAGAATAAACAGGGCGCACGATCACATGCGCACGGTCACTGGTCGTGCGCGAAGAGGACACTGGTCGTGCACACTGTTCGAGACAGAACTCCGAATCCTTGCGAATTAACGCACGATCACATGCGCACGGTCACTGGTCGTGCGCGAAGAGGACACTGGTCGTGCGCACTGTTCGAGACAGAACTCCGAATCCTTGCGAATTAACGCACGATCACATGCGCACGGTCACTGGTCGTGCGCGAAGAGGACACTGGTCGTGCGCACTGAACAGCTATGGAATTTTAGCCTATCCCGAACGCAGCACTACCACTCCGCCTACCTCGCTGAACTACGATTTTTGGAGTGTTACAGGTCCCACCAAAGATTCCTGACAGGTCATCCGGGAGCGGTCGAATATCAGGGGTTGGACGATTCTTCGCGAGGACATTAGTCCTCGCGAAGAGCGGGGATTGTGTACAACCCCGATATTCGCCAGGTAAGGAAATCGAGCGAGGCGGGAGTGGCGAGATCCAGACCTCACCGAGATCGGCCCCCAGCCGATGAGACCTCGGCAGACCACCAAAATAGGCAGCGAGGTCCTCGCGAGGCGACCCTCTAAAAGAGACGCTGCGGGCAGTATTCGCGAGAGGACCCGCGAGAACTCCTTCAGCAGGGTTCTCGCAAGGTGATTCCCCGGAAGAGATATCGCGGACAAGACCCGCGAGAAGGCCTGCGAGAGCTCCGACAGTAAGGTTCTCGCAACCCCTTATCCATAAATCATTAGGGTCAACTTACCATTTTACCCTTGGTGGTCTGCCCTTAGCCTCTCCAAACAGCGGAGCTTGGCTGTTAGCAGACCCATTTGGGGTGCAGATAGTAAAATCTAAAGGCGGAATCCTGTTATTTGCAGACCAGATCAGAAAATCTATAAATAGGACCTTAAGGGCACCTTTGGAGAGGACGTCATTTTCAGCTTCCCTCTCCTCAGGCTTTCTTTGGATAGCATTTCCGGAGCTCTCCAAGGTGCCCGAGTCTCAGCTTTGGCTTGGGAGGGGAAGCGCTCAACGATCTTCCGGGTTAGTGGAGGGACCTCCTCGCTGTGACTAAGGTCTTAGTCAATTTCCTAATCTTCCGTCTACCCTCCTCGAGGGATCAGTAAGGGCTAGCCGCCCCTCATCTCGGTGAGGGCCCCGAGCTCTACGAGAGACCGAGAAATTGGTTTCAACAACAAGAGTTATAGCCAAACAACCACAATGCCAAAACAGCAACACAAGAAATCTTTATTGAAACAAAACTGCTTTACACTTCGAGGTATACATGGCGAGACATGATTCATAAGAATCACGTAGATGAGATGAACAAACACACCAAAACTGAAACTGGCGGTCTGCTAAAGCAGAGACCGCACAGACCGCAAAAAACCTCAGGTCGCCCGGCTTGCTCTGTTGTACTCCCAGACCGCTTGCACAGTCAAATCGCAGAAACACCTTGAGACCGCGCGAACAGAAGCAGACAACCTGTACTGCCAGACCGCAATCCCAGACCCCACGAACTGAAGCTTTATTGAACTGAACAAAGAACTGAAGCTGTCGCCAGACCGCAACTCTGATCGCCTAACCGCTGAAGGTCGCCTGATCGCTGAGCTCGCTGCGAACAGCACAAGAACACAATAAACCAGTTCGCTGACAGATCGCAGACGAACTATTTATTCAAGCCACCGGAAATCACCAAGGAAGGAGACCGCAACCTGTTGATCGCAAACCTGCGAACACAACAACCGGTTAGCTCGCATCCAAGTCGTGCGACCTCAAAACTTGAGACCGCAAGAAACAATCCGGGCTCTTATTCTTACAATTCTTGTTAGGAATGACGGGCCCTGCACCCCTATTTATAGGCGGAAAGATGGATGTCGTCACCGCACAAACCGGGATACAATAACCGCCCATCAGATCGCGAACGGTCTAGCAAGGCAGACCGCGCGAACACAACACTTGGACAAGATTCAGTCCAAGATCGAAGTCAGCAGCAAGCCGCGCGGATACAGCGACTACCCTTCCTGAGATCGCCAAGACAAGGACGAACATCTGGCCGACTTGAGCCAAGTCGCCAGAACAGCTCAAATAAGCCGCCGGGTCACTGCGGTCAACCAAGAACAGGCCGCCCAGAACCAGACCGGAAGAACTCGTTACAAGTCGCCAGAACCAACGACCAAACCAAGAAGCAAGCTGGCCGATCACACCAGGTCGCCAGAACAGCAGGGAGAGATCGCAGAACCAAACCGCCAGAGCACCAGCACAGGCCGCGCGGTTTCTGCGGTCTCCAGCCTTCAGACCGGCCGGACTCCCTTCCACTTCACTTCAGGAGGCTTCGCTCGCTGTTCGGAGTGGTTGACGGAGATCACTTCAAAGGGGAGTGTTAAATTTTATGAAGTGAGCTAGCGCTAGCGCCGGCGGTAGCTCCACTTTCTGGTGGCGGCTCCGGATCCTATAAATAGGGGCAATCCCCCTACAGAGATTATCAGAGACAAGAGGCGACTTGGGCGGTTTGAATAGGCGATCTCAAGTAAGAGCGAACTTGGAGTGTGTTCGCAGGAGAGCTTGGGCGGCCTAACTGGGCGGTCTCAAGTGGGAGAGAGAACTCGGACTGAGTTCGGAGCGACCTAGAGCAAGGTTCGTGAGTTGTGTAAGCTAGCATTGGCGGTAGTGATTGCGCTGGGCGGGTAGCGGCTTGTGTGAATTGGCGGTCTGCATCTACGTTCTCGTCAGGGGGGAGTGCGAGAAGCGAGCTTGTGCGGTCTGAAGATAGCGCTGGCGGTAGCGCTAGCGCAGGCGCTAGCGAGGAGTAGAGAAGCGTACTCTGTCCGCGACCAGTTGTTGTTACTTACTCTCGGCTGTTGTGAATCAAGTTGTATGCAACTTGTATTCAGCCCGTTTCTTTTGTAATTGTCTGTAACTACTTGCCAAGTAATAAAGAAGTATTTTTTGTTCATTCTTGGTGTGCTTGTCTCAGTGTTCCATCGATCTTAAAAATTTCACAAAGTCTAGAATAACTTGGACAGATTTCCATTTGAAGGTTGTGGAGGAATAGAACTTGGAGGTTTTGCATTTGAAGATGGTGGAGGAATACCGTTGGGCCTTGAGTTTGCTCGATTGTTTCTTTCTCAATCAAAATGTGTTTATTTTACTTTATGTTGTTCATTTTTCGATATCATTTGTTATGTGTATTTTTTTTAAAGAGGGAGTTTTGAGAATGTTCATGACCACTATCACACTCATGTATTACCAAACACTTCAAATAGCTTTTCCGTTCATAGTCACAAAAACTAAAATTCTTCCAAACGGAACTCCGGTCACAAACCGCGGTTCACAACCAGTCCATTTGCAAATCATGGTTCATTATCACAATGGTCATGACCGTCACCACTCTGTTGTATTTGGTTCGGATCATGCATGAATTTTCTCTCTCTGGATAGAGAGGGAATGGAAACCGCATACAGTTAAACGGCTGTTGATAGTGGGCCACCCGCTGATAGTAACCGCCTGTTGGAGGTGGGCCACCCAGTTTTATTAATAGTAATTGTCTATTAATAAAGAAGCAAAAATGTCGGTCCATTTCTTTGGGATAAAACCGCCAGAACAGATCTATAAATAGATCTGGCCGCTCCTCGTTGAGAGTGCAGAACCGGAAGAAGAAAACCCACCCCTCTCTCTGTGTGTTGAATTATCGCCGGTGCTGGAGGTGTTGTAGCCGCCGGCGTGAGAGAGAAGGTTGTCGTCGGTGTTGGAGGTGTAGCCGCCGGCGTGAGAGAAAGGGTTGTCGCCAGAGGAGCTGTAGCCGCCTGTTGTGAGTTGGCCGCCTGGAGAAGCTTGGCCGCCTGGGGGTTCTCGTCGCTGCCACTGTTTGGAGGAGGCCGTCCGCTGAGAAGACGGAGGTCGCTCGCTGAGAAGATGGAGTCCGTCCGCTGAGACGGAGGGGACGTCCGCTGAGACGGGTAGACCGTCCGCTGAGACGGTTAAGGCATTCGCTGAGACGGTTCAGGCCGCTGTTTTGGACGTCGGACTTGACGTCGAAGGTTCCAACGAACCTTGTGCGTTCGCTATGCCAGTGAATTGCAGTCAAGATTAACCTTTCTCCCGCGGATCGAGCAAGTCCGGCTTCTCCGCGGCGTTTTGTATCGGACGTTGATTGTTATTATATATTCTCGTTATTGGTTATTGTTACTAATTTTTCTCTGCATTATTTGACTATCATGCGCACATTTCCCAACAAGTGGTATCAGAGTTAGGTTCGGTAGACGATCGTGATTGGACGTTCTAGGAAGGGTTTGACTGCGGTGGTGAACGACTAGGTCCTCTTCCCACTCTTTCAGATTCGACCTTTTGAACTAATCAGGTCTTCTAGTTTGTCAGGGACAGTTATGACAGGGAAGAACACAATTTTGGAGAGATATTCAGTGGAGAGGTTCGATGGCAGTGGGAATTTTAGCCTATGGCAGATTCGAGTTAAGGATATGTTGGTTCAACAAGGTTTGATTCAAGTCTTGCGGGGGCGCGACCAATTAACCACGGAGGTAAAAGATGATGAATGGAAGGATCTTGATGAAAGATCCACGAGCACAATCAGGATGTGTGTTGCTAACCAGGTGCTCTTCAACATCGGGAATGAAGAGACGGCAGTCGGGCTTTGGGAGAAGCTGGAGCGACTATACTTGGCAAAATCCGTGACGACAAGATTGTTGCTGAAGCAGCGCCTCTAGGCGCTGAAAATGCAGGAAGGTGGCAACCTGCAGGAACACTTTAATGTGTTCAACGGTCTTCTGAGCCAATTGCATGTGGTTGGCTCGAAGGTAGAGGAAGAAGACAAAGCCCTCTTGCTTCTTACCTCGCTCCCATCGTCGTACAAGCACATGGTGACTACGCTCCTGTATGGGAAAGATACGGTGGGGCTGGAAGAAGTCACATCGGCGTTATTATCCAGTCAGATGCTAAAGGACCCCACTCCTAGGGGTGACCAGATCTTGGTAGCGCATGGACGCGGGAGGAATTCTGATAGAGGATCGAGCAGTGCATGAGCTCGATCGAAAACGAAGAAGTCAGTGACGTGTTATCACTGCAGACAGGTTGGTCACATTAGGAGAAACTGTCCGCAGCGTGCAGGAAGTTCTGAAACTTCGAAGGATGTCCAAGATGCGGGCTTGGTGACATCGAACCTGGAAGGAGATGACGGATTTTACTGAGTCGACTGGAGCAAGTCGGGTGACGCCTCAGTTTTTGGGGTGGTGCTTCGCGCAGTGTTGCTTCGTGCAGTCGGTGTCTTGCGCAGTCAGAAGTGCTTCGTGCAGTTGGTGGCTTTGGATCCCGAACCAAGGTGGTGAATTGTTGTATTTGGTTCAGATCATGCATGGATTTTCTCTCTCTGGATAGAAAGAGAATGGAAACCGCATGCAGTTAAATGGCTGTTGATAGTGGGCCACCCGCTGATAGTAACCGCCTGTTGGAGGTGGGCCACCCAGTTTTATTAATAGTAATTGTCTATTAATAAAGAAGCAAAAACGTCTGTCCATTTCTTTGGGATAAAACCGCCAGAACAGATCTATAAATAGCTCTGGCCGCTCCTCGTTGAGAGTGCAGAACCGGAAGAAGAAAACCCACCCCTCTCTGTGTGTTGAATTATCGCCGGTGCTGGAGGTGCTGTAGCCGCCGGCGTGAGAGGGAAGGTTGTCGTCGGTGTTGGAGGTGTAGCCACCGGCGTGAGAGAAAGGGTTGTCGCCAGAGGAGCTGTAGCCACCTGTTGTGAGTTGGCCGCCTGGAGAAGCTTGGCCGCCTGGGGGTTCTCGTCGCTGCCACTGTTTGGAGGAGGCCGTCCGCTGAGAAGACGGAGGTCGCCCGCTGAGAAGACGGAGGGGACGTCCGCTGAGACGGGTAGACCGTCCGCTGAGACGGTAAAGGCATCCGCTGAGACGGTTCAGGCCGCTGTTTTGGACGTCGGACTTGACGTCGAAGGTTCCAATGAACCTTGTGCGTTCGCTGTGCCAGTGAATTGCACTCAAGATTAACCTTTCTCCCGCGGATCGAGCAAGTCCGGCTTCTCCGCGGCGTTTTGTATCGGACGTTGCTTGTTATTACATATTCTCGTTATTGATTATTGTTACTAATTTTTCTCTGCATTATTTGACTGTCCTGCGCACATTTCCCAACACACTCTACTAAACAAACCCTAGATTCTATGGCTTGTGGCAATGATGCTAACATTCACATGGCTTCAAACTCGAATTTCGAAAACTTGGAACACAAGCATCCAAGTACTTCTACAAAATATCTGTAACAAGTTTAACTTGTCGAAGTGCAAAACTGTGCAAAATTGCTCACCGTGAAAGAGAATATGATGTTAATCAGTTAATGTGACACATGAAGTCTTCTATGGACAAATAAGCACCCAAGTAAATAATTGCAGCAATTTAATTTTTCAAATTGTTTCCTTAAATGATATAAATCGCAATATCGTTTACATAAATCTTACTTAAGTATATATTAAAATTCTTAAGTAAAAACTTGTAATTTCAAAAAAAGGTGGTGTTATTGGTATCATTCATACCCATTAATTACAATTCTTCTATTAATTTATAATATCCAGAATCTTAATATTTGTAACTCACCTCTCTTTCACGCCTCCGGCCGTCGCGCGCATTGACGGATCCAGAAAATTATAAATAGGAGTGCATAAAAATTTCTAAACACAAATGCTAGCGGGGTGAGTAGGAGGGTCACATGTTGGAAATTAATTTTGGTGTACACATAGCTGAACTTGGACTGTGAATAGCCAACTTTGATCTGCGAATAGCCAACTTTGGTCTGCGAATAGCCAACTTTGGTCTGCGAATAGCCAACTTTGGTCTGCGAATAGCCAACTTTGGTCTGCGAATAGCCAACTTTGGTTTGCGAATAGCCAATATGTATCCCAAAACAAACTAGTTACGGGGCGTGAGAACGCTTCCATTTTATCGGAGATGTTTCTCCCTCATCTGGCCAGACGAAGATCCAGAGGTGGTCCCAAGAGACACGCATGTAACTGAGCATTTGTTGGTCGCAATGCCGACGACGACGGAAATGACGGAAGGGCCGAGGTAGTTGTAGAGTAAAGCGAGGGAGTCACTGACTTGTAATGGCATAAGCCAAATGTAGTGGATCTGGAGCATCATGTCGGAGAGTTGATATGCGTCGACAGCCATGTTGTTAACGATCATAACCATGTCGTGGGATTGGCGGGCAGAGCCGGAGAGGGTGATAAAGGTGGGGAGGTTTAGCATGCCTGCTTTTTGGGAGTGGAAGTTGTATTGTTGGGGGCAGAGAACGTACCTCAACGAATTTTGCGGCGAGGAGGGTGAAGCAGAGGTAGAGTAGCCTTCATAGATGCAGGGGCGGATCTAGAGGGGGGCCCGAGGGACACTGGCACCCTCATTATTTTTCAAAATTGTTATTGAATTTGGATTCCTCTCGTCGAGGCAATGGATTTTGACTACTTATATGTCAAAAATGGTGGCCAGATGAGAGAGAAAGAGCTCCGATAAGATGAAAACATTCTCACGTCACGTGACTAGTTTGTTTTGGAAAAAATATTGGCTATTCACGGACCAAAGTTGGCTATTCGCAGACCAAGTTCAGTTATTCGCAGACCAAGTTCAGATATGTGCACTACCAAAATTAATTTCCAACATGTGATCCACGACCCTCCTACTCACTCCGCTAGCATTTGTGTTTAAAAATTTATTGTGCACCCTCATTTATAATTTTCTAGATCCGTCGTTGCGTAGATGGAGGAGCAGCGGCCGAAGGCGAAGTCGGCGAAGCGTGAAAGGGAGGTATGGTACAAATATTAAGATTGAGATAATATAAAGAGTCATGTTAAATGCAGGCCGGTTTTGGCTACATGCAGGCCGCGGATATATGCAGGCCAAAAAATTATTCATGCAGGCCAAATTTCATATTTACATACTATATTCAAAAATAAAATTAATATTTATAAAATAATAAAATAAGTAAGCAACACCAAGCAAAATAGCATTCATAAAATAAGTAACTACCCGAAGTATAACCATCGCCGTCATCACCGTCATGGCCGCCATCGCCGTCATGGACGGAATCTCCGCCATCGCCGCCATCGCGGCCATCGCCGCCATCGCCGCCGACGCCGCCATCGCCACCATCGCCGCCATCGCCGCCATCGCCGCCATCGCCGCCATCGCCGCCATCGCCGCCATCGCCGCCATCGCCGCCATCGCCGTCATGGACGGAATCGCCGTCATGGACGGCATCTCCGCCATGGCCGCCATCGCCGCCATCGCCGACGAAGCCGCGATCGTCGCCATCGCCGCCATCGCCGACGACGTCGCGATCGCCGCCATCGCCGCCATCGCCGCCATCGCCGCCATCGCCGCCATCGCCGCCATCGCCGCCATCGAAGCCATCGCCGCCATCGCCGCCCTCGCCATCGTCGTAGCAAATACCCATGAATAGCTTTAGGCCAGTTGTAATTTAAAAACACATCAGACTCGGACAAACGAGTAAACTTCTTGGGGACACAGTTGCATGGAAGGAAAAAACACAATACTTGAATTATTAAATTATTTTCCTAAAGTTTTAAAAGGAAAAATGATATCTTTTTTTTTAAACTGTGCCAGATAAAATCGGCCTGCATTTAACAACGGTCTTTTTAAAAAATTGTGGCCTGCATATAGTCAAAACTGGCAAGCATTTCAATATAAATTAATAGAATAATTGTAGTTATTGGGTATAAATAGTCAGGTACCAATAACACCACCCAAAAAAACAAGGCAAAGTCCATGTGACCAGTTTGACAGGCCCTCTTTGTAATTGAGTGTGGGCCATGTCTTAATAAAGATCGGGCCTGCCCTGTTTTAATAAAGGCCGGGCCGGGCCTGTCTAAATAAAGGCCGGGCCTTCTTGCTTCAAATATGCTCTTTGGTGACATATATCGCCTGGAAGTTAGGCTAATGAAAGCATGCCAATTGTCAAGTTTTTTTTTTGTATCTGTTTTCTTTAGTTTTTAGGAAATAATTATTCGTTATTTATTAAGATAATAAATGATAATTTACTATACTAATTCATAAGCGCGACATATATCGCCTGGAATTTAGAATGTTTTTTAAGCAATAAAAAATACGAAATATCCATCCTTTAAATTCACTTTGAAATATTAGCTTCACTAAAAACTAATTTGAACTAGCTTTTCATTTTACTCTGTAGCAAGAAAATCAAGTACTTATTTATGTAATTTTAGCTAATTTATTGTGATTTTATTATCGAATACGTTTGTGGGGGTGATCGTGAACCCATAGGCAATTACCGCATCTGACGTCGCTCACTCTTCTCCTTGCCCAAAATGCGACAATCCGACAACAATATGGGACCGCTGATAATGTCCCCCTAGCACAATGTGTGGCAACAGTAGTTCATGACCTTCACGCACTGTCTCAATGATAAAGGTTGGGTTTTATCTAATATGAATTTAGTTGAACTAAAGCCAAAATTATTTTAAATATTATGGGATGAGTCTGTTATATTTTGTTAGTGATAAATGTTAATTAAATAATGTTGATTAACCTATGTTCTTTGTATATGAATATTTGCGATATTTTTCTCTGTGATCATGTAAGTCAGGTAAAGTCAAGGATCCACAGCCTATGAAAGTTCTTACTCGCTACTCATGTCATTATTCTCTTTTTCATTTGTTTTGAAGTGCTAAAAGTTATTTGCTCATCGAAAAACCATCCACAAGAAGGAAACATACTCTTCTATTCATCTATTACTATTGGGATAGAAGGCTCCCTAATTTGTTGCCTCCTTTTGTCGTATTCAAAGAGAGATCTTAGTGCTTGGAGGTAGATCCGAGCTGTGAAGGTGAGTGACAATAGAAGACATGAGCGAAGACAAAAAGTGTGATAGTATAGCGAAGCGCTTTCGGTAAAGGCTAGCTTTATCTCTTCTTAATGATTGTTGTGATCTTGGTGTTATATATCTGCTATTATGTTGTGAGCTTCATCTTGAGGGAAATTGTTATGCACTCGTCATTTTTTCCCAAACAACGTGTCAAGGCAAGGTTCAATTTTGGTTATCCAGTTTGTCATTTCATATCGTTTGATTTGTGTAATGGCTGATAACTGTAAGTTTAATTCCATGTCTATCTTTCCCCAATTGTGATCCTTAAAGTTATCAGTTCTCTTGGTGGTATCTTGAAGGTCTATAAGATTAGTGTGGAAGTGAAGAATGTAGTAAACTTTAGTAGATTTGATGCAAAGAAGTTCCATGAAAATGAGAAACATTTGTTTATGGTAGAGACGAGTCAAGGATCTGTCGATGCAACATTGCCTTTATCAGGTCTTACTGTGGAAGTTCACAAACTAGAGGTGATAAAATGTAAGGAATTGGATGAGTTGAAAATGAGAGATATGTGTTGTCTGAATGTGTATGACTTATAGTCCTCTTCAATGTCATAGATGAATATACTCTTACATGCATGCCACCGTGTTACTTTCCCTCGATCTTCTCTCGAACATCCTACATAAACTTGTACTGCTATATTGGAGAGGAACTTTTTTTAATCCAAAAAAATGGGATACCAAATTTAAGTGGTGTAAGGAAGGAGAACATTCAAGTTATTGGGTAAACGATGAGACCTTTGTTTCCCATGTCATCATCTTATCTTAGGCTCGGTTTGGCGTAATCTTTTTGCCTCCGATGAGTTTAGACAAAAATGGCACCGTCATAAAAGGTATGTTTGGCATGACAACGATTATGACTGTCACAAAGAAAACAAATCTAATTTTGAAAATAAAAGTGGATGAAGTTTCTTAGGTAAGGTTGGGCATTCACGAACAATGGTTCATAACCACCGCCTTCACAACCGTCGTCGTCGTGCCAAACAGAGTCTTAGTAAGATCATCATTATTTCACTGTTGAAACCGATTTCTCGGTCTCTGTGGAGTTCGGGGCCCTCAGCAAGCTGAGGGGCGACCAACCCTTACTCCCCCCAAGGTAGAGCTCTAGGTTGAAGGTTGAGGAACTATGGACTTGACCAAGGGCTTAGTGGGGAGGTCCCGCCACGTACCCGGAAGCCCCTTAGGAACTGAAAGTGCACAGTTTACCTCACTAGAATTCTCTAGAGGGGGGGTGAATAGAGATTAAAAATTATTTTGTGCAAAGTTAATATATATATGTGTATGATCACAGATTATAGCTTCCCACACACCAACAAGAATTAAACAAGTAAAGAAAGTAAATGCAAGAAAAGAAATCACAGCACAACACAAGAAAATATAGTGGTTCCCCAAACTTTGGGTAGTCCACTCTTCTACCCCCTTGGTAGGAATTCACTATCGTGCACTGAGTCTTTTGATAAGGAGACTCTTAGAACCACCCTGAGTCTTTTGACAAGGAGACTCTTAGAACCAACTGAGTCTTTTGACAAGGAGACTCTTAGAACCAGTACACTGAATTTTTTGAAGAGAGATTCTAAAAACTCTTTTACAATGTTTAAGTAAGGAAAAGAAAGAAGAAAGAAATAAGAACAAGAATGAATCTTCTTCCTAGCAAGAAGATTGGAAGCACAAGAAGTAGTGAATGAAATCTCTCTTCTATAGTGAGAAGGAGATAAAAAAAACTTTTCTCTCTTTTGAGAGAGCTTTCAGAGTTTGCAGTAGAATGGCTTCTGAAGAAGAAGAAGAAGATGAAGGCTTTTTCTCTGCAGCACACTATCTCTTTTCTCAGCTCATTCTCTCTATTCTCTTGGGAGCTTTTCCTCTATTTCAAATGTATGTGGTGGATCACTCAACTCTTATTTTCTGTCGACCTCCTCTTTATTTATAGCTCTGTGTATTCAAAATAATGCTATAGGAGGATAATTAATTAGCAGTCAGAAAAATAGAAAGATGAAAATGTTTCCATAATATTTATTTCTGTAGAAGGAAAGAACCAATTCAGATTTCAAATAATATCCAAATAAGTTAAATCAAATTAGCCAAGAATCAGATATAAGGAAAGAATGATTCAGAACGGCTATAAAATATTGACACTTATTCCATATAAATCAGATCTATTGAAAGAAGGAAAGAGATCTGGCGCATATTTAAATCTGTCATATAAATCGACGTGCGTCGATTACCATTCGACGTAAGCGTCGAATTCATCCTGGCTGGACGTCGAGAGAAGAATAAGGAAGGTGCGTCGACTAAGGTGCGTCGACTTCTCTATATGCGTCGACTAGAAATCAGAGTAGCGTCGACAACACATACGTCGAAATCTTCCTAAAGTTACTTTGACTTAATCTGAAGGGAACGTCGACTACAGCTCGACGTTGCGTCGAATACTATTCGATGCATAATTACTTAGTCTTATTTTTCATTGTTAAAACTCTTTCTTTAACTCATTTCTGGGGGTTAAGAGAAATCATTTTCCCAACAATCTCCCCCTATTTGTCTTAACCCTATTTAGAGGGAAATTGTACTAGCATATAATTAACCCAGCACAGCATTTGTATAGAAAAGAAATATGTCTCTCAATCAAAAGTGAAATGTAGAAGAAGAGATCATATAAACAAATTTTCAGAATCATATAAACAGATGTCATGTTCATTCCAATTAGTAATCAAAAATATATCAGCATTGTTTTCAAATATTATTCAGGAGGGGTAGGAGGAGTCTTTCTTTTTCTCTTGAATACTATTGTGGATTGCTCTTTCTCAGTAGTAGATGGTTCCCTCAGCTCCCCTTGGGTCTCAGCCATTTGCTCCCCCTGAGTTTCAGCTTCAGTTAACACAGCATCTGGCTGCCCTTTTTCATTTTCAGCTTCATTCATAATAGTATCCAGCTCCTTAGCTCCTACTTCAGCTACCACAATTTCCAGCTCCCCCTGAGGTTTAGTTTCTTTAACTTTCTCATCATCTGCCCCATCTTCTTTTTCAGCTCTGCTTGCTTCCCCTTGCAGTAGTGCCACTTGGTCTGCAACCTCTCTTGCTATGCTGAGTACCTATATTGTTTGTTCATCAATATGGAGCTCAGGTACTTTCTCATTCCCAAGGGTTTTGAGCAGTGCTAGACTGTCAGTTTTTGAGGTAGGAAGGGATTTATGAGAAGGAGATTTAGGATTGGAGGGCTGATCTTCATCTAAATTCTCCCCCTTCTTGACCTTCTTGGCCAAGGAGGTTAAGAAAGACCTAGTCACTCTAGAGGAAGAGAGAGATGACTTCAGATCTTGCACAGAGGCACTGACCCCATCTATTTGGGTGTGCATGTGAAGGATGGAGGAATGAATCTGGGAGCAATGCTCATCTAGCATTGCTTGGAATCTTTGAGCTGTGGATTGTATGCACTGGGTGATGAGAGCCTCAGTGGATTCAGATGGTTCATGGTGTGAGAGTTGATGAGGAGGTGATGGTGGAGGAAGAGGTGATAGAGGAGGAGGAGGAGATAATGGATGTGGAGAGGGGATTCTATCATCTTGAGGAGGTATATTTGATGGAGGAGGTGGAGGAATAGAAGAAGGTTGAGCAGGTGATTGAGGAGGTATTGGTGAGGATGATGCTGGGACAGAAGATGTGACTGTTTGAGAAGGAGGAGGATGAGCAGGAGAGATAGGAGGAGATGGAGTCCTTTCAGGGATGGAACCAGGCTTAGGGATTTGCCTGGCCCATTTAGAAAATAGGGCTATGGACATCCTTTTTCCTGGAGGGATGGGAATTCCTTTTGACCTACATAGGTCAGGGAAGGAGTGGAACAGTACTTGACTCATCATTCTCATATAGGCATTTTCTTTGTGGGAATATTTAGAGCCTATCATCTTGAGCAAACAGCTGGCCCAGTCTATTTTCTTCTTTAACACCAGAGCTCCCATGATGTTCAGTTGCTGCTTGGGCACTGCATCATGGGCAGATATCTTACATAGTAGTATCTTTCCTACTATATCTGCTAGTAGTCTATACTCCTCAGAGAAGTCTATTTTCTTTAGATGGATTGGTTTATCCCTTGAGAACTTCATGGTGGTTAGCAGATGCTTGATTTCATCAGGTGTGAGGTCTATAGATTCATCACCTAATAGGAAATGATGAAGACTTATGAGATTTCCTTTCCCTATTTTAGTTGAACAAAGATGACATTAGGATATACCTGATGGGAGATCAAAGGTGGCCCTAATGTGTTCTGCTGAGATTGAGACTGGTGTCTCATATAGTGTTCCTTGGATTTCTCCTTGTTCAGAAATCTGAACATGAGTTATGAGCTCTGTGAGCTCAGTTTCCAGAAGCTTGCACCTAGTGGAGATGAGCTTGTCCAGTCCTGCTTCAGTGAAGAGAGCTATGATGTTCTTATAGTTCTCTGCTGCTGCTTGGAAGGATTCGAGGTCGATATCGAACCCAGAATTTATCTTGGGAGCCATTGAAGATCGGTGAGAGAGGGAAAAAGAATCAGCTGGACAGAGGAGCAAGAAGGATGATAGATGCAGAATCACGAAGGTTTTCTAACTGAAGAGTTTATTTAAGTCAGGTGAAGCGTCGAAACGGGACTCAATTCGAGGCTTATTCGGTATTTCAGTGGATGTGACTGAGAATATTTTAGTATTGCCGCTCGTTTTTATGAAGTCGACGTTACGGCGAGTGGAATTCGACGTGAACGTCGATATGGTCTGATTTGGTATGATAGGGTTTCCTATCGACGTATGCGTCGATAGTAGTCGACGCATGCGTCGATTACACCTGTTGATCTGAGTCATCTACGGAGCGTCGAGTAGAAGTTGACGTGACTTTTGATTTTTCTGAACCACTCTTTGTTCTTATTTCTTGTTGTCTCTTCCTAGTCCTAAAGCTTTTCTAAGACAGCCTAGGATTAATTTTTACAGTTAGTTTGATTGATTATGCCAACATTGTTTGGCAAGGTGGCCAGTTTTGTTATATATATAGCATTTGATTATCCTATTATTATGAGAATTTGAGTTTAGAGTAGGATAGAAGTGTTGATGAGGATAAGAGTGTTGGTTAGAATAGAGGGTTTGATTTGGATAGAATTCATGATTAGGATGAATGGGTCCTGAATAAGGGTTAGGATGAAAGATTTTTGGAGGAAAGATGTTTAAATTGTTCTGAATTTTTGTGCGTCGATATCCATTCGACGCATGTTGATAGTCACGTTGATTTGTATTCGGCGCTTTCTCCAGATGGTGTCGATCTGATTTCGACGCATAGAAGAAGTTGCGTCGATTGGAAGTCGACGTGCTTTTGTTCATCCGTCTAGAAGAAGTCGAAGCATCTGAGAGATTGCGTTGAGTAGAAGTCGACGCACTATCGTGCATGCGTCGATATGAAGTCGACGCAACTGTATCTTCATAAATTTTCATTTTGCCTTTCTCTGTTTTTACTCCTTTATGTCTTGTTTTTCTTGGTTTGATTGTTTCTTCAGATGAAGTTTGTGAGTCATCAGCTGAATAATAAGATGTTTCATCAAATTCCTTTATTTCTTTGAAGGAGTTTTCTTCCTTATCTTTTGGGTCTTTTTCTTGGTTTGTCATTTTGACAGGTTTAGTGAATTTTACAGGGCTCATCCAAGCAGGTTTGTTGGATGGAATTAGGCTGATTGAGGGATCAGCCCCTAGCCCAAGATGGTTGTGTCTTATTGTTTGTTTTTCAGTGATTTCCTTAAGAGTTTGACTTCTCATTTTTATTGATTCTTCAAAGGCTTTTGCCTGGGTTACTTTATCCTTAAGGAACTGATTTTCTATTCTAGCCCTTTCTATTTCCTTTTCTATTCTGCTAGTTATTGATTCATAATCTTTAGAGGATTTAATTTCTGTGTTTCTTTGGTTTTTAGCTACATTGATTTGTTCTTTTAGATCTTTAATTTCCTGTTTTGTTTTTAGTTGATCTAGGTATATTCCCATAAAATCATTTCTAAAATTATCACTTTGAAAATCTATTTCATCAAACATGCTTACCTCATCCTCATCCTCAGATTCCTCAATGAGAATGAGGTTCTTTTCTTTTTCATCATCAGAAGATATGCTTTCTTCTGATCCTGTTTCACTCCATGATTTATCATCATTCTTTGTGTCTTCAAAGGCCATCAAGCATAGGTCTTCTTGCCTAGATTCTTCATTGTCACTCTTAGAGGATGAAGTATCCTCAGAGTTTGTTTCACTCCAGACTTCTGCAATGAAGCCTCTTTCTTTCTTCTTCCCCTTTTTCTTTAGATCTTTCTTTTTCAGATCCTTTTCTGTTTCAGCATTCTCTGGACATTCTGGGGCAATGTGTCCAGGTTTCCTGCAAGAATAGCAAGTAATTTCTTTAGTGGGGGTTTTGTCATACCTTGGTTTTGACTCCCTCCTTTTTGATTCATCTGTTTTGACCCATTTCTTAAATCTTCTGGCCAAGAAACTGAATAATTCTTCTTCAGTGACAGGGGTTCCTTCTTCTGTTGCCTTTAGAGCAATGTTCCTGCTTTTTGAGGAAATTGGAGTGTTTTCTCTTCTTTCCTTCTCCTCTCTAGTTTTCAGCAACTGCTCATAGGATCTGAGTTTTCCTAAGAGAGCATCTGTTGAGATCTCTTTTTGTCCTCTTGTGTCTCTTATTGCCCATATTCTTGAGTCCCATGAACTAGGGAGACTCATTAGCAATTTGTCATTAATCTCAGTGAGAGAGATTTCTCTATCCAAGTCTCTTAGTTGATTGATGACTAGACTGAATCTGTCATACATTTCAGAGATGCTTTCTTCAGCCTTCTTTTGGAAGTTCTCATATTGAGAGATCAATAGAGCCTTTTTATCTTTCTTTTCATCAGCACTTCCTTCCACCATCTTTGTGAGAGCATCCCAAATTTCTTTGGATGAGTCACAGTCAACAACCTTTTGAAAAATGTCATCTGAGAGAGTTGAGACAAGTATGTTCATGGCCTTTAGATCATATGTTCTTGCCTTCTTTTCATCTTCTGTCCACTCAGATCTTGGAACAAGTGTTTGTGTGACATTGCCATTTGCATCCTTTCTATAAGGCTTTGGGGGACCTGTCATAGTAATATCAAACAAGTCAGCATCAATGGAATTCATATAAATTCTAATTCTTGTTTTCCAAATTGCAAACTTTTCAAGATTGCACATTGGAGGTCTGGTGGAAGCATAATCTTTGATTTGTGTCATATGATAAAATAGTTTTGAAAAATATATATATATATATATGAGAGGTAAGATCTTTTTTATCAAGGAGTTATCCTTTTTAGATCAACCTCTCTCTGATACCAATTGAAAGTGCACAGTTTACCTCACTAGAATTCTCTAGAGTGGGGATGAATAGAGATTAAAAATTATTTTGTGCAAAGTTAATATATATATGTGTATGATCACAGATTATAGCTTCCCACACACCAACAAGAATTAAACAAGTAAAGAAAGTAAATGCAAGAAAAGAAATCACAGCACAACACAAGAAAATATAGTGGTTCCCCAAACTTTGGGTAGTCCACTCTTCTACCCCCTTGGTAGGAATTCACTATCTTGCACTGAGTCTTTTGATAAGGAGACTCTTAGAACCACCCTGAGTCTTTTGACAAGGAGACTCTTAGAACCAACTGAGTCTTTTGACAAGGAGACTCTTAGAACCAGTACACTGAATTTTTTGAAGAGAGATTCTAAAAACTCTTTTACAATGTTTAAGTAAGGAAAAGAAAGAAGAAAGAAATAAGAACAAGAATGAATCTTCTTCCTAGCAAGAAGATTGGAAGCACAAGAAGTAGTGAATGAAATCTCTCTTCTATAGTGAGAAGGAGATAAAAAAAAAACTTTTCTCTCTTTTGAGAGAGCTTTCAGAGTTTGCAGTAGAATGGCTTCTGAAGAAGAAGAAGAAGAAGAAGATGAAGGTTTTTTCTCTGCAGCACACTATCTCTTTTCTCAGCTTATTCTCTCTATTCTCTTGGGAGCTTTTCCTCTATTTCAAATGTATGTGGTGGATCACTCAACTCTTATTTTCTGCCGACCTCCTCTTTATTTATAGCTCTGTGTATTCAAAATAATGCTATAGGAGGATAATTAATTAGCAGTCAAAAAAATAGAAAGATGAAAATGTTTCCATAATATTTATTTCTGTAGAAGGAAAGAACCAATTCAGATTTCAAATAATATCCAAATAAGTTAAATCAAATTAGCCAAGAATCAGATATAAGGAAAGAATGATTCAGAACGGCTATAAAATATTGACACTTATTCCATAAAAACCAGATCTATTGAAAGAAGGAAAGAGATCTGGCGCATATTTAAATCTGTCATATAAATCGACGTGTGTCGATTACCATTCGACGTAAGCGTCGAATTCATCCTGGCTGGACGTCGAGAGAAGAATAAGGAAGGTGCGTCGACTAAGGTGCGTCGACTTCTCTATATGCGTCGACTAGAAATCAGAGTAGCGTCGACAACACATACGTCGAAATCTTCCTAAAGTTACTTTGACTTAATCTGAAGGGAACGTCGACTACAGCTCGACGTTGCGTCGAATACTATTCGACGCAACATTACTTAGTCTTATTTTTCATTGTTAAAACTCTTTCTTTAACTCATTTCTGGGGGTTAAGAGAAATCATTTTCCCAACAGGAACTTCCCCTCCCAAGCCACTACTAAGCTTGGGCACCACTGGAGGCTCTCCTCACCCCCTAGAGAGACTTGGGGAGGGAGAGAAAGAGAGAGAGAGAGAGAGCTAGCCTACAATGAGCCACCCTCAAATGGTGCCCCCTTGGTCCTATTTATAGGATTTCCGAAGTTGGGCTGCAAATAACCAAAAAACCGGTCCCTGAAAATACAAACATACCCCCGGAAGTGGCTGCAGATAGCCAAGTCCCGCTGTTCTGAGACGCTAAATGCAGACCGCCTCCTACCTCGGAGTTGGGGCGAGCCAGGGGGCTGGCCCCCCTCCCTGCTCGCCCCCTAAGGGTTCTGGGGCGAGTCAGGGGCTGGCCCCCCTCCCGGCTCGCCCCCTAAAGGTTCTGGGGCGAGCCAAGGGGCTGGCCCCCCTCCCTGCTCGCCCCTTAAGGGTTCTGGGGCGAGCCAGGGGGCTGGCCCCCCTCCCGGCTCGCCCCCTAAGGCTTCTGGGGCGAGCCAGGGGGCTGGCCCCCTCCCTGCTCGCCCCCTAAGGGTTCTGGGGCGAGCCAGGGGGCTGGCCCTCCTCCCGGCTCGCCCCCTAAAGGTTCTGGGGCGAGCCAGGGGGCTGCCCCCCTCCCGACTCGCCCCCTAAGGGTTCTGGGGCGAGCCAGGGGGCTGGCCCCCTCCCTGCTCGCCCCCTAGGGTTCTGGGGTGAGCCAGGGGGCTGGCCCCCCTCCCGGCTCACCCCCTAAGGGTTCTGGGGCGAGACAGGGGGCTGGCCCCCTCCCTGCTCGCCCCCTAAGGGTTCTGGGGGAACCAAGGGGCTGGCCCCCCTCCCGGCTCGCCCCCTAAGGGTTCTGGAGCAAGCCAGGGGGCTGGCCCCCTCCCTGCTCGCCCCCTAAGGGTTCTGGGGTGAGCCAGGGGGCTGGCCCCCCTCCCTGCTCGCCCCCTAAGGGCTCTGGGGCGAGCCAGGGGGCTGTCCCCCCTCCCTGCTCGCCCCCTAAGGGTTCTGGGCGAGCCAGGGGGCTGTCCCCCCTCCCGGCTCGCCCCCTAAGGATTCTGGGGCGAGCCAGGGGGCTAGCTCCCTCCCTGGTCGCCCCCTAAGGGTTCTGGGGCGAGCCAGGGGGCTGGCCCTCCTCCCTGCTCGCCCCCTAAGGGCTCTGGGGCGAGCCAGGGGGCTGCCGCCCTCCCTTCTGCCCCTACTCTTCCTGCCTGGGACTATGTTACCACACAGTGTTCTAAGGGACTCCTGGGTCTCGGAGAATCACTCGGCGAATACGGGGTTGTACACCGGGGGTTCGCTCGGCGAATTCAGGGTTGTACATGGAGCATGTTTCCTTCCTGCCCCGAGCGGGTCCCGGCCCTGCCAGCTAGGTGGGAGCCTGGTCAGCGGGCCAGCATCGGGGGGGGAGTACAAGGTCGACACACTCTAGGAGCCGAGCTCAATTAGAGGTGGATAAGAGTAAACACCCTCCAGGCCATTCGCTAGACGAGCGAGCTCAACTGGAGGTGGAGCATGTTTCCTTCCTGCCCCGAGCGGTTCCCGGCCCCGCCAGCTAGGTGGGAGCCTGGTCAGCAGGCCAGCATCGAGGGGGAGTACAAGGTCGACACACTCTAGGAGCCGTGCTCAACTAGAGGTGGATAAGAGTCGACACCCTCCAGGCCATTTGCTAGACGAGCGAGCTCAACTGGAGGTGGAGCATGTTTCCTTCCTGCCCCGAGCGGTTCCCAGCCCTGCCAGCTAGGTGGGAGCCTGGTCAGGGGGCCAGCATCGGGGGGCAGTACAAGGTCGACACACTCTAGGAGCCGAGCTCAACTAGAGGTGGATAAGAGTCGACACCCTCCAGGGCATTCGCTAGACGAGCGAACTCAACTGGAGGTGGAGCATGTTTCCTTCCTGCCCCGAGCAGTTCCCGGCCCTGCCAGCTAGGTGGGAGCCTGGTCAGCGGGCCAGCATCGGGGGGGAGTACAAGGTCAACACACTCTAGGAGCCGAGCTCAACTAGAGGTGGATAAGAGTAGACACCCTCCAGGCCATTCGCTAGACGAGCGAGCTCAACTGGAGGTGGAGCATGTTTCCTTCCTTCCCCAAGCGGTTCCCGGCCCCGCCAGCTAGGTGAGAGCCTGGTCAGCGGGCCAGCATCGAGGGGGAGTACAAGGTCGACACACTCTAGGAGCCGATCTCAACTAGAGGTGGATAAGAGTCGACACCCTCCAGGCCATTCGCTAGACGAGCGAGCTCAACTGGAGGTGGAGCATGTTTCCTTCCTACCCCGAGCGGTTCCCAGCCCTGCCAGCTAGGTGGGAGCCTGGTCAGCGGGCCAGCATCGGGGGGGAGTACAAGGTCGACACACTCTAGGAGCCGAGCACAACTAGAGGTGGATAAAAGTCGACACCCTCCAGGCCATTCGCTAGACGAGCGAGCTCAACTGGAGGTGGAGCATGTTTCCTTCCTGCCCCGAGCGGTTCCCGACCATGCCAGCTAGGTGGGAGCCTGGTCAGCGGGCCAGCATCGGGGTTAAGTATTTTTGAAAAACTTTCTTTATATTAACTATCCCAATACATGTGAGGAAATTAGGCATGGAAACAAAACATCGTATTACATGAACTTTGGGATTGAAAAGAAAACTAAGCATGGAAACTGAACTGAGTCTCCCACTCCCAGGCCCGGTCTTCCTCGACTTCTTCTGGTAGTTGTTGTTGTTGCCTTGGGCTCCTCGCATCTTTCATTTCCAACAACTCGGGGAAGGTGGACGTTGCGTGACCCTCCTCGTCGTGGAAGTCGCAGTAAGGTAATTCGACCACATCCTTTCTTTTTCCCCTTCTCTCTGCTTTCCTAGCTATCCTCCTTCTCCCCCAACCGAATGTCATGGTTTGCTGAGGTGGTGGAGAGGGTGCGTTCGATCCTTGCCTTCGCCCCGAGTGGTTGACTCTTTTCCTTTGGAAGCCCTTCCTTCCTGGCTCTCGCGGAGTTGAATTGCTGACCTCTGCGCTCGCCGGGCTATTGGGTAGCCGCCACCCAGGGTGGTCTCGCCCACCAACATTCACTCGACACCTCTTGGAGTGGGGCGAGCGGGGGACGGATGCCTCCCCGTTCGCCACCCTTTGGGGCTGGACTAGAAGGGGCGGGGCGAGCTGGGAGGGCGCCTCCCTCCTGAGCTCGCCCACTTGAAGGGGCGGGGCGAGCTGGGAGGGCGCCTCCCTCCTGAGCTCGCCCCCTTGAAGGGGCGGGGCGAGCTGGGAGGGCGCCTCCCTCCTGAGCTCGCCCCCTTGAAGGGGCGGGGCGAGCTGGGAGGGCGCCTCCCTCCTGAGCTCGCCCCCTTGAAGGGGCGGGGCGAGCTGGGAGGGCGCCTCCCTCCTGAGCTCGCCCCCTTGGGGGTGGGTAAGTGGTGGTATGGCACCTCCCCACTCCACCTCCACCGGTACCTCTTTCCTGGACTGTTGGCCAAGAGTTACCTCGTCCACCTGCTGGGGCGGGACCTCTGGGCCATCTCTTCTTCTGCCTCCGACTATCATGGCGAAAGCAACCTGGAAGGTCTGTAAGACCTCTTGCCTGAAATCTTCGAACATCTCCGACGTCACCCCAGCCACGGGAGGTTGCGAGTGACCTGGGTTGGATCTTCCTCCACCTCCGTCCATGGAGCTCATCTTGAGAGTTTCTTGAATCGGTCACACTCCACGCTCACCGCACCATAATGTTGAAACCGATTTCTCGGTCTTTGTGGAGTTCAGGGCCCTCAGCAAGCTGAGGGGCGACCAACCCTTACTCCCCCCAAGGGAGATATCTAGGTTGAAGGTTGAGGAACTATGGACTGGACCAAGGGCTTAGTGGGAAGGTCCTGCCACATACCTGGAAGCCCCTTAGGAACTTCCCCTCCCAAGCCACTACTAAGCTTGGGCACCTCTGGAGGCTCTCCTCACCCCCTAGAGAGACTTGGGGAGGAAGAGAAAGAGAGAGAGAGCTAGCCTAGAATGAGCCTCCCCAAATGGTGCCCCATTGGTCCTATTTATAGGATTTCCGAAGTTGGGCTGCAAATAACCAAAAACCGGTCCCTGAAAATACCAACATACCCCCGGAAGTGGCTGCGGATAGCCAAGTCCCGTTGTTCTGAGACGCTAAACGCAGACCGCCTCCTACCTCGGAGCTGGGGCGAGCCAGGGGGCTGGCCCCCCCTCCCTGCTCGCCCCCTAAGGGTTCTGGGGCGAGCCAGGGGGCTGGCCCCCCTCCCGGCTCACCCCTTAAGGGTTCTGGGGCGAGCTAGGGGGCTGGCCCCCCTCCCGGCTCGCCCCCTAAGGGTTCTGGGGCGAGCCAGGGGGCTGGCCCTAAGGGTGTGCATAGAAAACCGAAACCGACCAAACCGACCCGAACCGATCCAAACCGAACCGAATTTGGACCGAACTGATCAGTTCGGTTCGGTTTCGGTTTGGGGGGGCTGAAAACCGAGCCTATTCGGTTCGGTTTCGATTTATAGGGTTGATAAACTGAAAAAACCGAACCGATTATAAGTTTGGACTTGGAGTTTGTCCCGTCGTATTAAAACATGAGGTTGTGAGCATTGAGTTTGAAGTTGAACCCGAAATAACGAGACCATGTAATATCACTTATCTTATCATAAGTTTGTAACAATTACCCGAGCGTGAACGAGTAAATTAAATGTGTTGTACATATTGATTTTTATTTTAAACTAATACTTGAACTTATTGTATTAATTGTACAAGTTAATCTAAATGTTATTGTGTTTTTTCAATTTTCCTTCAATGTTGATGAACTGCTTTCTAGATTTACTATTAGAGAATCACTTGGACAAACATTAAAATTTATTTTAAGGGATAATAAGTTTTAGGTTTACCGAAAAACCGAACCGATGTTAAAAAACCGAACCAAACCGAACCGATCCATTTCGGTTCGGTTTCGGTTTTGGGTGTGTAAAAACCGAGCCTATTCGGTTCGGTTTCAGTTTTATCTAAAACCGAACCGAACCGAACCGCTTGCAGGCCTAGTTGGCCCCCCTCCCTGCTCTCCCCCTAAGGGCTCTGGGCGAGCCAGGGGGCTGACCCCCCTCCCTGCTCGCCCCCTAAGGGTTCTGGGGCGAGCCAGGGGGTTGGCCCCCCTCCCGGCTCGCCCCCTAAGGGTTCTGGGGCGAGCCAGGGGGCTGGCCCCTCTCCCGGCTCGCCCCCTAAGGGTTCTGGGGCGAGCCAGGGGGTTGGCCCCCCTCCCCGCTCGCCCCCTAAGGGCTCTGGGGCGAGCCAGGGGGTTGGCCCCCCTCTTGGCTCGCCCCCTAAGGGCTCTGGGGCGAGCCAGGGGGCTGGCCCCCCTCCCGGCTCGCCCCCTAAGGGCTCTAGGGCGAGCCAGGGGGTTGGCGCCCCACCCTGCTCGCCCCCTAAGGGCTCTGGGGCGAGCCAGGGGGCTGTCCCCCCTCCCTGCTCGCCCCCTAAGGGTTCTGGGCGAGCCAGGGGGCTGTCCCCCCTCCCGGCTCGCCCCCTAAGGATTCTGGGGCGAGCCAGGGGGCTAGCTCCCTCCCTGGTCGCCCCCTAAGGGTTCTGGGGCGAGCCAGGGGGCTGGCCCTCCTCCCTGCTCGCCCCCTAAGGGCTCTGGGACGAGCCAGGGGGCTGGCCCCCCTCCCTTCTGCCCCTACTCTTCCTGCCTGGGACTATGTTAACACACAATGTTCTAAAGGACTCCTGGGTCTCGGAGAAATACTCGGCGAATACGGGGTTGTACACCGGGGGTTCGCTCGGCGAATTCAGGGTTGTACATTCACAGATATTTTTTTGGTTCAACACTTAAAAACTAGCTGACTGCGTGACAAATTCATGCAATATACTAGGGTCAGGAATGCACTCCATGGATTTTCTTCCTATATATAATGATTACAAAGCGAGATGCAAAAAGAAGTTCTTTTGTACTTGAAGTCTAGGACTACCGAGAAAGTTTGTCATGATCTCAAACTTGAAGGATCTACTTTTGTTGATCTTCTAGACCCTCATCAAAATCATTACATTAATCTTCTAGACCCCCGTCAAAATCATGACTCGAAGGATTTTTTACTCTGTCGCCCTCTAATTGGATGACATTCAACTTTCATAACGGATTAGTCTGTCATTCCTTCCCCCATCTCTGAAATGTTATCTCCATTTATGCTTCATCCCTTCTAATAAGGAGATCCATACCCCTATTTTTTATATTAATTGTGATTATGTTGGTTGCCCCTTTGGATTCTCTTCTCATTTCTTCCAGCGTTATTGGGGCATCATCAAGTTGGATATGTGTCACACATGGAGGGACCTCTTTTTCACTCCATTCCTAGCTATTCCTCTCTAACTTCAATCACTCTTATCCCTAAAAATGATTATCATTCATCCCATAATAACTTTTGTCATGAGTTTTTTGTATTATTTTTTAATAAAACAATTACAAAGTTTTAGTATGAAGGTTGTCTTTTATCCTTCCTAATATTTTCTACCATAATCATAGTAGTTTTTTTTTTCTAATAATTCATCTGCATACTTAGAGGCATCTTTTAGCTCTTCCGCGGCATAAATTCTCGTAATCTCACATTTCTGCACGTGTAACGTCAAATCATATGCAAAATAGCTTAAATGATTTGTAAATATTGGACTCCATAAGGCATCTCCTATTGTTTGATTGTGATTAAAGTGGATATATTTTTTTGCTCTAAGAATCTGTCTTTTCAACAAATATTTTTTTGGAATGGATGTTACATTTTAGTATTATATACTTCTACAACATGACAACATCACATTACACTCATCTCAAATCCACTGCATGATCATTGTAAGTCATAGGTGATTACATGCATTTTTATGGTCAGTTTTTGTTATTTTATCCTCGGTCACACTATCTTAAAATCATCATACATATATTATCTTTAATTATATGTTCCTACTCAATGTATAGTCCAAAAGCATCTTGTTTAAACGCCTCTTAAAACTTATCATACATAGTATGTGTATACACTTTCAAAACCTGTTTTAAAATGGGACAATTTTTAATATCCACATGTACACGTCTCTGGCTGCATTAATGATCCTCCTCAATTTCCTTTTCACTGCAATTCTTAATAAATTCTTTCAATTGCGTAAAACAATCTACCAGTGTGCAACTTGCTCTAGTTTTTCATAACATACATTATCCATTGCCTCGCTCCTTTGGGTAGACAATACACTATGGTATATATATGTTTTGCTGAAAGTTGTTGACCACTTCTCTCTTATTTTATACAAATCCTTAATCCACCTATTCTCTTCTAAGTGGCATATTTGAATCATTTTACTCTAATACATTTCGAATTCTTCAGCATGATCACACTTGCTAAGAGATACGTAAAATAAAGAACGAATATATGGGTTAACATTGAAGTGAGCACTTTAGATAGAACTTTCTTTACAATGTGGGACTGACATAAACGATGTCTACTCTCATTCATGACATTCTGAATCACAATAATTATTGTTTGATCTTGGTCTGTGAAAATGATTATTGGAGCAATGAATTTCAAAAATTTATGGAACAACCAAATAAATGTTTCAATTATTTTCTTAGCAACAAAATCTACCGCTATCATGACATTCTGTCAATGATGGTTATTTACTACCACAAGCGGCACACATGCAATGTTGTACCTATTCATTCTATAAGTAGTGTCAAAGGTTATCACATCGCCAAAGCATTGATAATCTATTTTTCTTTGACCATCAATCCATACAATTCAAAAGTGCCCTAAGTTCTTCTTGTATACTCTGCACATCTTCAACGACACTCAAGGGAAGGATCTGACATATTGGGTACAGATGGGTGGCCCTAATCTCCCTTTACAGCTGTTTTCGCCAAAGGCGTGTCACGCCACTTGTCTTCTTCAAGATTTGAATCAGTCTCAGCGGTTGTCCTGAGACAACTTTCAGTCTCAGCGGTTGGGCAGCTGTCGTCCCAGTGGATCCGCTGAGACAGTTTTTCTTCTCAGCGGATTATGTCTATCTGCAGCTCAGTGGAGACGTGTTGCTTCTCAGCGGCACCTGTCATCGTCTCAGCGGTTCAGCTGAGACAGAGACACTTTCTCAGCTGTTTGGTCAGCATACCCCTGAACATATTCCATTGTATGGAATATCATCACCCTGTACAACCCTTGAGACAAGGTAGAGTTTATCAAATACAATATGTACTTAGCATTGTGAGTGATGCCACTTCAAATCAAGGGAGCATTGAGGGCAATATTCCCAACAATCTCCCCCTATTTGAAGAAGGCAGAACATTCTCAATGCTAAGGTACATAACCAACAAAAAATTATCATGCAAATGTACTACATAGAATTCATGATATCATAACATCCAGAAGATAACATTATTTGGGCATTACAATAAAAATCATGACAGATTATACAAGGTGATTATGATATCAGCATTGTTTGTTATTAGAAACTTGGCATCACAAACTATTTGAAGCAATAGTACAGAAAATAGAATATTAAGCTTTGACTAATATTAGCCCATACCATACACACTTATTTTCAACATGATTTTCATTGTCAATTCTATTCAAGAGTTAATACATAGATCTAGTTCCACTTTGATTGACAGAAGCAATTTATGTTTTCCTTTTCTTGGAACTTTCAGCTTTGTTGACATCAGCAGCTTCCTTCCCTTTAGCAGCAACAACCTTTAGCTCAGCAACTTTCTTCTTGTTTTCCTGTCTTTTGAAATAAAGGAAAGGTTTGGGAATATATTTTGAAGGCATTCTTTTTTGATTGTACTTCATCACAAGGTTTTCTTTGAAGATCAAGTCCCTCAGAGAATTTCTTTCCAAGTGTCTTATCCATTCTTCAGCTGGGTAGATCATGTCAATGTCTTTGCATATTTGCCCATGGTTTACCCAAGCATTCAGAATAATGCTTTTGGGGTCATCACTCCAATACTCAAAATCAGGCTCATTGTCCTGCTCCTTCCTTTGCATAACCATAAATTCTTCAGCTAGCATGACTTGTTCTCTTTTTCTCTTCTTTACCAGGTGAGCATTCTGAGCTAGTCTGGCTTGCCCCTCAAATTCAAAGTCTTCCTTGATGAAGTTGTCCAGCAGAGGAAGATTTAGGGCTATCCTTGTACCCTGTAGCACTTGAAGAGCTAACTCAGAGTTGGTCTCAGCATTGGCCACCTCCCCCTTTCTGACTTCTTCAACCATTTTTGCTTCTAGGGATTGGGAGGCAGCAACTATAGAGCCATAGAAAGTTTGGAAAGCATTTTCCAAGTCCCCCTTTAGGTCATCCTTCATCTTCTCTGATTCTCCAAGCATTGTGGTGGCTGTTTTCCAGACAAAGTCTTCAATGTGATTGGAGGCTTGTTCTATGACTTCATCTGTCTTGCTCACATAATTCTTGACATAGCTTATGTCTTGCTCTGCCAACAGGAGTTGTTTGTCCATTGATCTCAGAATAGTGTTCTGAGCAATCACTGTGTGTTCTGCTAGATCAAACCATTTTGTCATTTGTTTATTTTAGGATTGATGTATCTTCCTTTATTTCCTTTACTTTAGCCATAATTTCTTCCTTCAAGGATTGTAATCAATTATCAATATAGGTCTTTATTGAAAGCATATGACCTTCAATTAAGGTACTAATAGAGCTGAGGAGATTGTCATGAGTTGTTGTAGTTGTTAGATTGAGCTCCTTTTCAACTTGAGCATGGATTTGCTCTCCCTCAACCTGAGCAGGGACTTGCTCCCCCTCAATCTGAGCAGGGATTTGCTCCCCCTCAATATGAGCAGGGATTTGCTCTCCATCAATGTGAGTACTAGTAACTTTATTATCTGATAGAAAGATTTAAAGTTAAGATTTGTTGTAGAATTAAAAATTGTGTGACAAGCAAAGGATTTAATAATATGTATGATACCTGATGACTTATCTAGATCATTTTCAATATATCTCTCTTGCTCCTCCTCACTAGGAGCATTAGTATTGTGCTTATTTGGAGATGTGTTGAGCTGCTCCCCCGCAGAAGCAGAAACATCATTTGCCTCATCATCTTTCCAGTAACCTGCTGGTTCAGGAGGGATTTGATTTAATCTTTTGTTTAGGTTGAGGATAATTGAAGCAATCTCACCTTGAAGATCAATATGGTCATTGTCTTCATTGTCTTCAGGAGAGGAGTGTGAGATTGTGTTATTTCTATTAGTAGTGCCACCTCCTTCTTCATCCTCTTGATGCACTATCTCAGCACCATCATCTCTTTCTTGTTCAGGATTAATGCATGCATGACCTTCAGTGTCATGATTATCTCCTAGGTTATCCTTTGGAGGACTGCTGGCTGGAATTTGATTGTCCGGATCATGTACATCTTCTTCTAGCTCTTGTTCTGAGTTAGAGCATATCATTCTTCTTCTCCTCATTCCCTTCACTAAAACTGGCTTTTTCTTTTCCTTCAATTGAGAAGGCTGGCTCATTGGAAGAACCCTAGAGAATCTGTCAAGGGTTTTTATGTCCATTCTTTTTAGGTAATGGAGGTTTGATCCATTGGACTTATCAAAGTAATCTGGGTAGGTATTGAGAAGATAGATGGAGAGGATTCTTCCTAGGTTGGGGGCTTGCAGACATTCTATTGTTCTTTGAAATAGTACCTCTGCCCAGGAGGTCTTCTTCTTTAGGATTACTCTTGACATCAATTCAAACATGTGTTTGGAGATTGTGTCATGAGAGCCTGGCTTGCACAATATGGCCTTGCCAACAATGTTAGAGAGCAATTTGCCTCTCTGGTTGAAGAACTTCCTCTTCAGTGAGCCAAGTTTGGCATCACAATAGTCACACCATTGTAATGCTGTGTCTCTGTCTTCCTCTGAAATTAGGCCTGCGAGCGGTGCGGTTTGGTGCGGTTTGAGCCCAAACCGAAACCGCACCGCAAGGGTGCGGTTTTTGACCGACCAAAACCGCACCGCACCGAAATCGTGCGGTGCGGTTTCGATTCGGTGCGGTTTGCGGTCGGTTTTTGCGGTGCGGTTTCGGTTTTTCCCTGCTTTTTTATCACATTCATTTTTTACAATCATCACCGTCATTTTTTTGCTGATTTGTATTGTTCAGCTCTGTTGTATTTAAGTCAATTCTCTATTTTAAACTAACAATTTTCCTAGGATAATTCATGTGTACAATTTGCTTAAATGTCATATAACCATTTTCCTCATTTCAGCATTATATGATGGACAGTTGTCATTTAAAGGTAAATAACTATCAAGCAGCTGCTCTGCCAAGCAGATAAACCTACAACTCCATTTCATTCTGAATTACACTAAAATGAAGATTCTCCAAATAATTTGCAGCTTTTCTATCATTGGTTTCCTGGCAGTTGTGACACTAAAGTGAACATACATTCCCTACAGCTGCAGCCATCCCAAACAGAACCTAAAATAACTATTAATTTCTATATAAAACTGTTAATTTATACATGCAAATTTTCTAACATCTGTTTACCAATTTTGTGGAATTTCCATTTGATATCTTAGTTTTAGCTACTTTAGTTTGATTGCTTGAATTTCAACTTGATAGTGGACATGTTGTCAACAAGCACTTTGCAGTTTTTGTCATAAAAAATAGTTTTCTCTGTTAGGGATATTTAGTTGCAGGGTTTGCTTACCTTGCTTTTTTTCCTCCGAGTTAATTGTTTGGCATCTCATACCAAATTATAAATAATAATTACGGTGCGGTGCGGTTTTCATGGTTTTTACGAACTGAAAACCGCACCGCACCAATACACCTGCGGTTTTCAGACGCCCAAAACCGAACCGCACCACACCCGATCGGTGCGGTTTGTAATGTAGTGCGGTGCGGTTCGGTTTTGCGGTTTGGTGCGGTTTTCGGTTTTTCTGTGCAGGGCTATCTGAAATAGCTTCTTCTTCTTCACTGCAGGAGGGCAGTTGAAGGGCTTTTTCAATTTTCTTAGGGGATATTTTTATCCTCCTGCTTCCTATCTTTCACTTAATAGATGACTTTGAGGAGGACAACTTAGCACTGGAGAATAATTCCAGAACTTCTATTTTGAGAATTGTGGAGGGCTCGGATAGGGCATATTCAAGTCCTTGGGCAGATAGAAGATCAATCACAGCTTTTATTTCTTCTGGAGCATGCAAGAACCCATTCCTAACTATTTCATAGCCTTCATGCAGCTCTTTTGCCATCTTTGGCGCCATTTCTTCTGCATTCCAGGTCGCTGAGTCAGAGGAGAGAAGGGTTCGTCTCGCCGGCTAGGTTGAAGGAAAGTGTGATATTTTAATCAATCCTTATGATATTTATAGAGGCTGGAATTAGGTGTTAGGTTTGCTCTAATTGTATAAGTTGATTAGACTTAATCAATTTATTTGAGTTTTTATTCCTGATGAATCAAATTTGACCAATTTGATATTTAAGCAATCTGTCTCAGTGGTGCAGCTGAGAAGGAGTGGTTATCCGTTGGGACAGTAATTGCCAACCGCTGAGACAGTTTTATTCGTCTCAGCGGTTTAGATGAGATCACACAAATTGTTTCAGCTGATTTCATGATCTGGTAGAGGGGCTTGATACATGACCTACACTTGGTAATAATCTTGTAGATAGCAAATTTTTAACAAATTAAAGCTTGTTATACATGCGACACTTGCTATATTAAACTAGTGATTGACAACATGAGCAAAACATATAAGTTTGCAGAATCAGATTTATTCTAAGTTCAACATTCCAAGCTCAATTTTAAAAGCATTAAATTTAACTTCATCCAAAGGCTTTGTGAAGATGTCAGCAACTTGTTTGTCAGTGGGGACAAATTCAAGGCATACATCATTACACTCTACATGTTCTCTAATGAAATGATACCTTATCTCAAAATGCTTAGTCCTGCTATATGAGACAGGATTTTAGCTATAGAGATGGCACTAGATGAATCACAATATAGTGGAGAATTACTTACCTTGAGGTTATAATCCTCTAACTGATGTTGCACCCACAGTAGTTGAGCACAACAGCTCCCTGCAGCTATGTATTCAGATTCAACTGTGGATATTGCCACACTGGTCTGTTTCTTGCTGCTCCATGAGATCAGTCTTCTTCCTAGGAATTGACAAGTCCCACTTGTGCTCTTCCTATCTTCCTTGCATCCTACAAAATCTGCATCTGAATAGCCAGTTAGTTCAAAATCATTGTTCTTAGGGTACCAAAGGCCAAGATGTTGGCTGCCCTTAAGGTATCTTAGAATCCACTTTGCAGCTGAGTAATGAGATTACTTAGGGCAGGCTTGGTACCTAGCACAAACACATGTATCATACATAATGACTAGTCTACTAGCAGTAAGATACATCAAGTATCCAATAATACACCTATACATGGATTCATCAAAGGTCTTGCCCTTCTCATCCTTGTTCAGGGAGTTGTTGGATCCTATTGGAGTTTTCATGGTGGAGGCTGATTCCATCCCAAACTTCTTAATTAGCTCCCTAGTGTATTTGGTCTGAGAGATAAAAATCTCATCATCAGACTGTTTCACTTGGAGGCCTAAGAAGTACTTTAATTCTCCCATACTGCTCATCTCAAACTCCCCCTGCATTAGATTGGCAAATCTTTTACAGAGGTTGTTATCTGTAGACCCAAAGATTATGTCATCAACATAAATCTGGACTAGAAGACACTTGTCATTTGTTTCCCTAAGAAACAATGTACTATCTATCTTTCCCCTCAAGAATTTTGTTCTTGATGAGAAAACTAGACAATGTCTCATACCAAGCCCTAGGGGCTTGTTTAAGACCATATAGAGTTTTTTAAGTAAATAAACATGAGATGTAAGAGTAGGATGGACAAATCATGATGGTTGTTCAACATATACCTCTTCCTTCAAGTTGTCATTCAAGAAAGCTGACTTGACATCCATCTGGTATACTTTGAACCCCTTGTGGGCAGCATAGGCAAGGAATAGCCTAATTGCTTCTAACCTTGCAACTGGGGCAAAGGTTTGATCAAAGTTTATACCCTCTTCTTGTCTATATCCCTTGGCTACAAGTCTAGCCTTGTTCTTGATGATTACTCCATTTTCATCTAACTTGTTCCTGTAAATCCATTTGGTGCCAATAATGTTGTGTCCTTGAGATTTTGGCACCAGCTTCCATACCTTGCATCTCTTGAATTGAAGAAGTTCTTCTTGCATTGTCTGAATCCAGAATGTATCTTGGTTGGCTTCTTCAAACCTTTTGAGTTCCATTTGTGATAGGAAACTCAGGAATAGGGCTTCATTGTGTGCCCTACTTCTGGTTAATACACCTTGGTTCTGATCCCCAATGATTAATTCTCTTGGATGATCCCTTAGATGTCTTGTAGCTGCAGGCAATCTGTCCTCTACTTGTTGAATTCCTTCCACTGGATCAGCAGCTTCTTCAGCAGCCTGCACCTCTACTTCTTCAGGAATTGCAGCTTCTGTATAGGCTCTTCTACTGCTGGATGGCTCTTGTATAGATGATTCTTCCATAGCCCTTTAACATCCTGTCAAAACAGAAGAACTGGACCAACCCTTATAGATTAGGCTGGTCTCATCAAACACCACATGCATAGACTCTTCAATAACATGGGTTTTCTTGTTATAAACTCTATAGGCTCTACTATGTGAGTTATAGCCAACAAGAACCCACATGTAGCATTTTTCAGCAAACTTGGTTAATTGAGATTTTTCATTGTTTAAGATGTAGCATTTAGAACAAAAGATCCTAAAGTATGAAATGGTTGGTTGTTTGCCTTTCAGAATCTCATAGGGGATCATTCCATGAATCTTATTGATGGAAACTCTATTGAGAACATAATATGCAGTATTGACTGCTTCAGCCCAGAAATATTCTGAGAGTGAAGAGTCACTAAGCAATGTTCTCACAGCTTCTATCAAGGTTTTATTCCTCCTCTCAGCCACACCATTTTGTCGTGGGGTCTGTGGGGAGGAGAACTCTTGGATGATACCAAGTTTAAGACAAAACCTTATCATGGCTTCAGATTGAAACTCTGTGACATGGTCAGTCCTAGTTCTGACCACAGAACATTGTAAATCATTCTGAATTGCCTTGACATGGTTTATAAAGACATTTAGTGTATCTGATTTCTTTTTAAGGAAAAATTCCCAAGTATATCTTGAGTGATCATCAACAATCACTAAAGTATGCAGCTTCCCTCCTAAGCTCTGAATTTGCATAGGACCAAACAAGTCCATGTGCAATAAATGTAGACATCTTTTAGTGTCCTTGGAGCCAATGGCTTTTAAAAGTGGCCCTTATTTGCTTGCCCATTTGGCAAGCATGACATGGACTATTTTTAACACATTTTAAGTTAGGACTATTTCTAACCAAGTTCTTAGAGAATAGTTTATGCATAGTCGTGTAGTTGATGTGGGCAAGTCTCTCGTGCCATTGAACATATAAAGACTCACTTTCATTTGTCATAAGACACACAGGAGAGGAAGATGAATTGCATATAAAATCTAAGCAGTAAACATTCCCACTCCTAGTGCCTGAGAGTATGGTCTCTAAGTCATTGGACTTTTTGACCAGGCACTTATCATTGTGGAATTCAATGACATAGCCTAAGTCACACAGTTGGCTTATGCTAATAAGGTTGTGTTGCAATCCTTCAACATAAGCCACTTTAGTGATGGAGACTATGCCATTTGAGATCATACCATAACCTCTGGTGACTCCCTTTTCTGATCCCCCAAAGATGACTTTGGGTCCATTCTTCACAGCTTTGTATTCCTGAAGAAGACCTTTGGTGTCTGTCATATGTCTTGAACACCCACTGTCCAAATACCATATTTGCCCAAGGCTGGTATTTGAACTAACCTGCATGAGGGAATTTAATTACCCTTAGGAGCCCAAGTGATATTGGGTCCTAGGTTCTTGTTAGTATGAAAAGACTTCATACCTGCTGCAACTTTTGCAGGAAAGCTCATCCTTGCAGTTGGCACCTTGGGATTGTGTCAACAATCTATGGCAAAGTGTCCCACTTTACCACAACACCAACACTCATGAATGTTATATCTCCTCTTCTGAACATTTCTTGTGGTGAAATGAGCATCAACATGCTTGTGTTCAGGAGAGGAGACAGCAATCTTCATTTTGTTCCTTTCAGCAATGATTTGACTGAAGGTCATCTTGTGGACAGTCTTAGTAGTCTTTGTATTAATGGCATCAACTTGCTTTTGTTTTTGGGCAAGGCAAGAATTGATGGCATTAGACACTGAGCAACTAGACTGGTCTACTAATATGGCAGCAGTCATGTTCTTAGCTGAATTAAACTTAGAAGAGCTTGCATCCTTATTCTTGAGTGAAGGGGCTGCAGTACAAAATACAAATGGTCCATGTTGGGCCATTTGAATTTCCTCATGGGGAGCCTTCATAGCACTCAATCCCATGCTCTTTCTTCCACTATGGGAAGGAGTGTTTTCCTTCATATAGGCACTTCCATTCTTCCAGTGACCATATATGCTTTCATGGTCATGCCTGTTGGAGGGAAGTAACACCTTTTGAAAGGCAGTTTGAGGCTTAGCCTTACCCCTGCATTTTTCTCCACTCCCTTCTCCTACTTCCAGTTTATTGAATCCTAGTCCTCTCCTGGTGGATTGAGAAGAAAAGGAGTCAATAATAGGGAGAACAGATTTTGGCTTGGAGAATTGAGCCACTAGGCTTCTTTCTTTCACCTGATTCTCCTCAAGATCCTTGATGACCTTGTTCTTCAGGGATATGGTGCTCAGATGGGTGATTGTAATCCCCTTCAGATGGATAATTTCTCTATACATCTGACTCATCTTGGTAGATGATTCAGTGCATTCTTTTTCAGCCATTTTAAGGGAAGCAATTTCCTGGACTTGCCTCTTGGCAAGCTTCTTGCTCTTTTTCAGAGCTTTCAAGAGAGCACTATATCTGTCAATCAATTGATTGACATCTTCCTCAGATTCTGAATCACTTTCACCATGTGATGAATGTGCTTCAGATTCTGGGCATGCCTCGTGATCAGAAAAGGAAGTGGAGAGAGTTAATACTTGTTTATTGTCAGAAATATTCTAACTGTCTCCCTCACCAGTGAGGGCCATAAGACCCAACTGATCTTTGTAGTCTTCATCCTCCTCTATGTCACTATCTGATTGTGATAGAGGGGCCCTGACTCCCACCCTGGCAACAGGATAATCTTCATCTTCTTCTGCTGTAAACAGCCCTATGTAGGCTTCCTCTTCATTCTCTGAATCTGAAGTTGATGACTCAGATTCACTCCAGCTTTTTTCCTTCTTGGCTAGGAAGGATTTCTCACCCTTTCTTCCCTTCTGGTGATAAGACTTCTTGTCACCCTTATCCTTTCTTTTGACTGGACAGTCAGCAATGACATGTTCAGGCTTACTGCAGCAATAACAAATCACATTAGCTAAACCATGTTTAACTGTTTAGAATCATACCTGTCCCCTTTGGGGTACTGCCTGTCTGCCCTATTTGAATCCTTCCTAGGATGTGAAGAGGAGGAAGGCTTATTCTTCCACTGCTTCCTCCACATCATCTTCTTGAATTGCCTTGAGAAGGCAACAAATTCCTCATCTGAAGAGCTGATATCAGATGAGCAGTGTTCAGAGTTTTCTAGGTCAGCAACCCTTTTTGGAGGGGTAGGAATTCTTGTTTTGCTCTTCTTGGATCCTTCAGCCTTGAGGGCCACAGACTTCTCCCTAGCATGAGACCTAGAGGAGGTGTCCTCCTCCTTTCTAGCAGATAGTTGCATCTCATATGAGAGCAACTTTCCAAACAGAGTGTGAGGAGGAGTTTCACTCAGCTTTGCCACTTCCCTGATGGCACAGATTTTGGTATCCCAGTCTCTAGTTAGAGATCTTTGGAATTTATCATTTAACTCATAATGAGTAAAGGTCCTTTCATAGGTCCTCAACTCATTTACTATTCTGAAGAATCTTTCATAGCAGTCAGCTATGCATTCCTAATTTTGTTGCCTAAAGGCTTCATACTCCTGATTGAGGAGGGATTTCCTATCATTCCTCACTTATTCAGCCCCTTCCATGTAAACAATCAATGTATCCCACATATCCTTTGCAATCTCACAGTGCACCAAGTTTTGGAATGTTGAATCATCATAGCATTGACTATAATATTTTGAGCCCTTTTATCCATTGTAGCCAATGATATCTCATCCCTTGTTATTTCAGTGTAAGACTTGCCTACCTGCCTAGTAGGATCAATGGTGGAGGGCTTTGTGATAAGGAAGGGGCCTTCCTGAACAGTGATATAGATCCTAGGGTCTGAAGCTTTCATGTACAGCCTAACCCTTTGTTTCCAAATGCCAAAGGTTTCCTTTTTGCATATAGGAAGCTTCATAGAACCAATTTCCTTCTAAACTACATTGGAAGCCATTGAATTCAGAATTAACAATACCTATGTAGGATCTGGTCAGACAGTTAAGCCCTTTATGACCAACCTATCTCTGATACCACTTGATAGAAAATAAGTATCTAATTCACCTAGAGGGGGGTGAATAGGTATTTTGTATTTTACTTAGTTGATATAGATAGTTAAATCTATTGTGAGCTAGTAATCAAGCATACCCAGAAAACACACAAGTGTTTATAGTGGTTCCCCAAGATAGTGTGTCTATGGGTAGTCCACTTTCCCCCTTCACCTTTCTAACAGTGTGTTAGACAAGGTCAACTTCTCAAATCTCAGCTACAAGAGCTTACAGTTCAGATCCTTCAAGATCTCTCAGGCTTGCTCCAAGCCCTACCTCAGGCCAGTTAGCCTTACAACTCAGGCTTTACAACCCTACAACCTCAGGCTTAGCATCCATACAACCTCAGGCCTAACAGCCCTACAAACTCAGGCTTACTAGCCCTACAACCTCAGGCCTAACAACCTTACAAACTCAGGCCAAATAGCCCTACAGTAAGAGAGTATTATGCTTACTACAACAGACAACACTGAGAAGATGTCTTCTGTAGTTCCTGCACAGCTTATGCTTTTGAGTAGCTTAGATGGATGATGATTTCTGAGCCAGCTACTTTCTGATCTTCCTCTTCAGTTGAAGGATGAAGGATCACCTTGCTCTTCTTTGTAGGAGAACAATCTTTATCTCTCAGACTCTTCTTCCCTGTTCAGTGAGTAGGAGGAGAGTGAGATGTTCAGGGCCATCAATGGAACAGTAGTAATTTCTTTTAGCACTAGACCAACACTTTCAAAAGTGTCATAAGTTCTTCTTTTATACTATGCACATCTTCAACGGCACTCAAGGGAAGGCTCTGACATATTGGGTACAGATGGGTGGCCCTAATCTCCCTTTACAGCTATTTTCGCCAAAGGCGTGTCGCGCCACTTGTCTTCTTCAAGTTTTGAATCAGTCTCAGCGGTTGGCCTGAGACAACTTTCAGTCTCAGCGATTGGGCAGCTGTCGTCCCAATGGATCCGCTGAGACAGTTTTTCTTCTCAGCAGATTATGTCTATCTGCAGCTCAGTAAAGATATGTTGCTTCTCAGCGGCACCTGTCCTCGTCTCAGCTGTTCAGCTGAGACAGAGACACTTTCTCAGCTGTTTGGTCAGCATACCCCTGAACATATTCCATTGTATGGAATATCATCACCCTGTACAACCCTTGAGACAAGGTAGAGTTTATCAAATACAATATGTACTTAGCATTGTGAGTGATGTCACTTCAAATCAAGGGAACATTGAGGGCAATATTCCCAACATGTATGTGTGTAGTTTTTTTGTGTGGTGTGTGTGTGTATGAATGTGTATGTGTGTATTTTTTGTATGAATGTGTTTGTGTGTTGTATGTTTTTTTTATATGTGTGTTGTATGTTTTTTTTTGTATGTTTTTTTGTTGATTATTATTGCATATTTGTTTATATGTCGATGGATGAAGTGAAGAAGCGCCGTAGACGTAGGAGAGGAACAGTGACAACAACTCTTGCTGCGGCCACTGTAGTTTTGATGAAACCCAAGATTGCAAGAGATCTTATTATAGAGGCTGATGCCAAGACTATTTTAAGGAGGACGTTGTTTGCTCGATTATATAGTGGAACATATGTCAACTGTTTTAACAAACTTCGTATGAATAAAAGCTCTTTTGAAACTTTATGTAACATTCTAATCGGTCGTAGATTATTAAGAGACACCCAAAATGTTGCAGTTAGAGAGTAAGTTAGTATATTCTTATATGTCTTAGCTCACAATAAGAAATTCCGGGTTGTCGGTGGAACATATCTTCGTTCAATTGATACAAACAACCATCATTTCAACAAGGTGTTGTGGGCAATTCTAAAATTAGGCCCCGAGTTTATAAAGCTCTCTAATGCGTCAACAACACAAAGATGGCGTCATTTTCCCGTAAGCATTTTATTAATGTAAAAATTTATGTTTAGGTACTATGCTTAAATTAATTTAATATATATATTATATATATATATATTGTATTATCTTATAGGATTGCATTGACTGTACAACACGTATTCGTCGAGTGGGCCCCCCAGCCAACTGGCGAAACCTGGGTCGTCCGGATCATTCGCCGGGTCACTCGCCCAGGCTAAGGAAGGTAAAAATGCCCCCCGAGTTGGTGGGGGTAAGCTGTAGGAGAGAAGACGTTAGGCGAGTGGTGCCCTCACGGACCACTCGCCCAGAAGCGTGGGCATTCGCCCAGCTAGGCGGGTGCCCAGCGAATGGTGCCCTCACGGACCACTCGCCCAAATGGGTGTAAGGGGAAAATGACCATAATACCCCTGGTGGGCTGCAAATAGCCCTTCGGAACAGCGGAGTTAGGCTATTAGCAGACCAATTTGGGGTGCGGTTAGTAAAATTAAAAGGCGGATTCATGCTATTTACAGACCAGCCTAGGAAAACTATAAATAGACCCTTAAGGGCACCTTGGAGGAGATCCGATTTTAGAGAATCCTCTCCTCTAGGCTAGTTTTGGTTGGCAGCCAGTGCCCTCCAAGGTGCCCGGTTGAGCTTTGGTTTGGGAGGGGAAGCTCTCTAAGATCTTCCGGGTGTGTGGCGGGACCTCCTCGCTTCAGCCTTGGGTCTATTCCGTTTCCAGCGTCCACCATCAGGAGAGTCTAGTGAGGGAGAAATAAGTATCGGCTGCACCCCCAGTGGGTCCGAACTCAAGAGACCAGTTGCTGGTTTCAACATTTTTGGTGCGGTGAGCGTGGACCGTAGCCGGTGAAAGAAAATCCCAAGCTAGTTTCGATGACGGGAGATGGAGGAAATGGTTCTGACTCAGGTCACTCGCAGCCACCAGCGGCAGGGGAGTGGCTGGAGATGTTTGAGAAGTTCAAGCGAGAGGTCCTGCAGACAGTTCTCGCGGCAAGGAGCGAGTGCGAGACCCCGGCGGTCCCAGTGGTCCCGCCTTTGCAGATTGGCGAGAACGCACCGGGGCAGCGGCCGAGGAAGGAGGTGCCAGCAGAAGGAAGCGCGCGAGATCTCCCCGGACGGCAGCTGTTCAGCAGTCCGGCGAGTGCTGAGGTGTGTGAGTTGGTCCCGCGCGAGAGGACCACTCGCCGAGCAGGGGAAGGGAGCCCCTTTTGCGAGATGATCCTCTCAGCCCCAGTGCCAGAAGGGTTTCGTGGGCCGGAGATGTCCTACTACACCGGCAAGGAGGATCCAATTGTGCACCTGCAGTGGTTCGAGGACATGACATCAATCCTTCCCATGTCGGATTCTTTTCAATGCCGGCTCTTCGCAACCACCCTGAAGGAGAAAGCAAGGGACTGGTTCCACCAGCTTCCCACAGGTTCCATCTACGCGTTCGATGATCTGCGCCGAAGCTTCCGACTGCGTTTCTCGACGTCAAAAAAGAGGAAGAAGGATGCGGAGGCTCTCTTCAAGATCAGGCAGAGGGAGGGGGAATCCCTGGCCAAGTACGTGGACAGGTTCCAGGAGGAGATACACCTAGTGCAGGAGGTGCCGGGATTCGCCCTCCAGATGGCATTCATCGTAGGGCTGCGAGAGGGGTTCTTCAAGATGGACCTGAAGAGAAGACCTCCTGTATCCTTCGAGGAGTTGATGGAGAGAGCCGCGGAGGAGATTGAAGGGGAGGCAGCCAACCCCGAATTCTACAAAAGGTTGGCAAAGATGCGCGAGCCCGAGGCGAGGCAGCCAGAGGGAAGAAGGCGAGAGGATCCCACGGGCCAGGGGTTCGAAAGACCACCTCGGGTTTGGAGGAACCAAGAGCCCAACAACAGGTTGGGCTGGAGGAACCAGGAAGGACCAGCGCGAGGTCAGGATGAAAGGTACCAAGGAAGGGAGGCAGGAGGAGTGAATCAGGGGTGGAGGCAGGGTCCCAGACCCCCTCACCCCCCGAGGGAGCAAGCCATGGCGGTAGGCCGAGGGAGAAGAGGTAGAGGAGCAAGAGGAGGAAGAGGAAGAGCGGGAAGAGAGGACAGGGTGGCGTTGCCTTACTGTGACTTTCATCAGGAAGAAGGTCACGCGATCGCCACCTGCCCGGAGTTCTTGGAGATGAGGGAAAGAGGACAGCCACGGCGGCAGCAGGCCCGAATTGAGGAAGTGCTCCCAGAGGCAGAAGAGGACCGGTGTGAGGATAGGGCAGATACAGGAACCAGGGGAGAATCGGGGTGATTCACGGTGGGGTTGGGATAGAGGCCTCTCGCAAGAGAAGCTTCCAGGCCATGTTCCGAAGGGACGTCGCGTCGACTTCCCAGACCCCACCCCCCTCTGAGAAGCTCACCTTCTCCTCAGAAGATATGCCAGATTACGAGGACCCATTCTGCGACGCCCTGGTGATCCAGACAGCGATAGAAAACTTCACGGTCTCTCGGATCCTGGTGGACAACGGGAGCTCGGTGAATGTGATCTTCAAAAAAGCTTTCGACGCGATGGAGGTAGAGAAGAAGAGGGTGCAGGCCTCCGACGGACCACTGTTTGGTTTCTCGGGGGAGCGGAAGGAGGTCGAGGGAGGCGTAGGTCTCCAGGTGACGCTAGGAGGAGTCCCAAGAAACTGCCGGTTCGTCATTGTGGACGCTCCGAGCAGCTATAACGCCATCTTCGGACGACCCCTCATCAGCGCCTTCCGGTGCGTGCCCTCATCGTACCATCAGTGCTTAAAGCTCCATAGTGGAGGAGTCCAGATCCGCGTCCGAGGAGATGCTAAGGTGGCGAGGCAGTGCTACGTGACTGCCGTCAACACCATTTCATGGATGGCGGATGCCGAGAAGATGGATGAAGAGATGGCGAGGCCGGAGGGGCCAGGAGAAGAAGTGGAGAAGAGAGAAGTAGGGGGAGAGGGCGATGCCCGATAGGAGAATATGGAGGTCGCTCGTGAGGAGCAGGAGGTCGAGTTGATGGAGGTCGCTCGTAAGGAGCAGGAGGTCGAGTTGATGGAGGTCGCTCGTAAGGAGCAGGAGGTCGAGTTGATGGAGGTCGCTCGGGAAGAGCAGGAGGTCGAGCCGGTGGAGGCGGAAGGAGCTGCAGAGGAAAAGGCCCGGGAGGAGAGGCGAGAACCAAAAGGCCAGTGGGAAGAGCCAACCCGGCTCGAGGCGGCAGAAGAGGTGATAGAGATGGAGGTTACCACCAAGGCAGGAAGGGTGGAGAAGGTGCGGATCAGCGGGGGCCTCGGCCCGGAAGACCAGAGAAGGATGCTGGAGTGCATCCAGAAGAACGTGGACATCTTCGCATGGAGCGCAGCGGACATGCCAGGCATCGAGGCGGACGTGGCTTGCCATCGTCTCAACCTCGATCCAGAAGCCCGCCCCATCCGGCAGAAGAGAAGGACTATAGTTGACAAGCTCGAAGGACCGATCCGCGAGGAGGTGGCGAAACTCCTCGAAGCAGGTTTTGTAACGGAGATCCAGTATCCAGGCTGGGTCTCCAATGTCGTAATGGTAAAAAAGGCCGATGGCCGCTGGCGTATGTGTGTGGACTTTTCATTGTTAAATAAGGCCTGCCCTAAGGATTGTTATCCCTTGCCTCGGATTGACGCGCTGGTTGACTCAGCCGTCGGTTTTTCTGTGATGAGTTTTTTGGATGCTTTTTCAGGTTATCACCAAATAAGAATGCACCCCCCGGACGTCAGAGATGTCTCGTTCATCACCAGGGAGGGATGCTACTGCTATAAGATGATGCCCTTCGGGCTGAAAAATGCAGGAGCAACCTACCAGAAGATGATGGATCGGGTATTTAAGAAGCAAAGGGGAAGGAACCTGGAGGTCTACGTGGATGACCTTATGATAAAGAGCAAGTGTGTGAGCTCTCACATCCGGGACCTCGAGGAGACCTTCGCCACCCTACGCAAGTACAAGATGCGCCTGAACCCCCTGAAGTGTGTGTTCGGGGCCAGCAAAGGGAAGTTCCTGGGGCACCTTCTCACCCCCTGGGGGGTAGAACCTAACCCGGACAAGGTTAGGGCTATAATGGAGCTGGGGTCGCCACGGAACGCCAAGGAAGTTCAACGCTTGACCGGAAGACTCGCCGGGCTGAACAGGTTTCTCTCTCGGGCCGGGGAAAGATGCTCCCCCTTCTTCAAAGCGCTACGAGGCAACCAGAAATTTGAGTGGACAAGAGAATGCGAGGAGGCCTTTCAGGCCTTGAAGAGCCAACTCACCAAGGCTCCGCTACTACAAAGTCCCAAAGAGGGGGAGGATCTACATCTATATCTCGGGGTCGGGGCGGAGGCCGTAAGCTCCGTCCTGGTTCGGGAGGAAGGCAAGAAGCAGCTGCCAGTCTACTACGTAAGCAGGGTCCTGAGGGAAGCGGAGCTCATGTACCCAATTTTAGAGAAGTTGGCTTTTTCCCTGGTCATCGCAGCAAGGAAGCTTAGGCCATACTTCCAGGCCCATTCGATCCAAGTAGTGACGGATCATCCTCTCCGCCAGATCTTCGAAGGAGTGGAGCACTCAGGAAGGCTCGCAAAATGGTCAATAGAGCTAAGTGAATTCAACATTACCTTTGTCCCTCGATTATCTATGAAGGCGCAGGTGGTGGCTGATTTCATGACAGATTTCGTAGCCGAGATGAAAGAAGACGGAGCCCCTCGTCACGTTCCGTGGAAGCTGCTGGTGGATGGGGCTTCGGGCAAAAATTCTCTCGGAGGAGGGGTGGTGCTGGAGAGTCCCCACGGAGTAAAGATAGAGCAGACACTAGTGATACACTTCCCAATCACCAACAACCAGGCGGAGTATGAGGCTGTAATCGCCGGCCTGCGGTTGACCCGGGAGCTCGGGGTCCATGACGTGGAGGTCCTCACTAACTCCATGATAATAGCTTCTCAGATAAGGGGAGAGTTCGAAACAAGGGAACCTGTGCTCATGAGGTACTTAGCAAAAGTCAAAGGTCTCGTGGGGACGTTCAAAACTTTCTCCATCCGGCACGTCCCTCGAGAGGAGAGCACCCCGGCAGATCGGTTGGCAAAATCAGGTCCACGAGCCGGGGGGACCCTGACGGACCTATTCCGTCCTTCGATCGAAGAGGGAGAGCTCATGGAAGTAGAACAGCGGCCCTCCTGGAAGGATCCCTTCGTCACCTTCCTTGCAACGGGAAAATTTCCGGAAGAAGTTCCGGACCAGAGGCGCTTCCGGTATAAGTCTGCCTATTACGTGCTCCAGGAAGGTGACTTGTATCGGAAGACCCTCTCGGGCCTCCTGGCCCGATGCATCTCGGAGGAAGAGGTCCCAAGGATCTTGGAAGAAGTTCACTCCGGCGAGTGCGGCAGCCACTCGGGGAGCAGGATGCTGGAAGCAAGGATAATAAGGCAGGGGTACTTCTGGCCAACCCTAAGTAAAGACGCGGCAGCCTTCGCCAAGAGATGCCAGAAGTGCCAAATGTTCGCCCCGCTTCAGCTCATGCCAGCTCAGAGGCTAAAGAGTATCACGGCGCCCTGGCCATTCGCCATATGGGGAATGGACCTGGTAGGACCCTTCCCCCAGGCTAGTGGACAGAGGAGATTTCTCCTAGTCATGATTGACTACTTCACAAAGTGGTTGGAGGTCAAGGCGTTGGCTAAGGTCACCTCCCAGGTAATCCGCAACTTCGTATGGGGGGAGATCATTTGTCGACACGGGCTTCCGCAGGCCATAGTCACGGATAATGGACCGCAGTTCGCAAGCGAGGAATTCATCGGCTTCTGTGGCCAGTTGGGGATAGACCTTAGGTTTGCGTCCGTTCACCATCCCAGGAGCAACGGGCAGGTGGAGGCGGCGAACAAGGTCATCGTGAACTTGCTCAAGAAGAGGGTGGAAAATCTCAAGGGCAATTGGGTGGAGCAGCTCCCCTCGGTCCTTTGGGCTTTAAGAACCACCCCCAACACCGCCACGGGAGAGACCCCTTTCAAGCTCTCTCACGGCTGCGAGGCCGTCATCCCCATAGAGTTCGAGGTTATGACACCACGGGTAAAGGTCGCCACAAATGGTGAGGAAGATTGGAGAGCCGAGAACGAGGAGGAGTTGCGGCTCTCCCTCGACCTCATCGAAGAAGCTCGGGATCGAGCAGCCATCCATCAAGAAGAGGTCAAGCGGCGGATGGCCAAGTATTTTGACAGGCACGTCAGGATCAAGCAGCTCGAGAAGGGAGATTTGGTACTCAAGAAGGTCGACGCGGCTGGGAGGTCCGCCGCGGTGGGAAAACTTAACCCCAACTGGGAAGGCCCCTATGTCGTGGAAGAGGCACTAAAGTCTGGGGGGTATCGCCTTCAGAACGTGGAGGGCCAACCCCTCAGCCACACATGGAGTGGCGACGACCTTAAACGCTTTTATCCTTAATACCATGTAGCAACAGTGGTTTTTGAATAATAACATTTTGTTTAAACTATGTGTATAAAAATGATGCTACAGCTCGCAGGAGAGATCCTAAAAGTTCAAGAGGTTGGCCCCGAGCAGACCCGCTGTCCAGGCTCTCATCTAGCTGGCAGGTCCGAAGGCTCACTCGGTGGCAGGTTCTATGTTCCAGAGGTTGGCCCCGAGCAGACCCGTTGTCCAGGCTCTCATCTAGCTGGCAGGTCCAAAGGCTCACTCGGTGGCAGGTTCTATGTTCCAGAGGTTGGCCCCGAGCAGACCCGCTGTCCAGGATCTCATCTAGCTGGCAGGTCTGAAGGCTCACTCGGTGGCAGGTTCTATGTTCCAGAGGTTGGCCCCGAGCAGACCCGCTGTCCAGGCTCTCATCTAGCTGGCAGGTCCGAAGGCTCACTCGGTGGCAGGTTCTATGTTCCAGAGGTTGGCCCCGAGCAGACCCGCTGTCCAGGCTCTCATCTAGCTGGCAGGTCCGAAGGCTCACTCGGTGGCAGGTTCTATGTTCCAGAGGTTGGCCCCGAGCAGACCCGCTGTCCAGGCTCTCATCTAGCTGGCAGGTCCGAAGGCTCACTCGGTGGCAGGTCCTATGTTCCAGAGGTTGGCCCCGAGCAGACCCGCTGTCCAGGCTCTCATCTAGCTGGCAGGTCCGAAGGCTCACTCGGTGGCAGGTTCTATGTTCCAGAGGTTGGCCCCGAGCAGACCCGCTGTCCAGGCTCTCATCTAGCTGGCAGGTCTGAAGGCTCACTCGGTGGCGGGTTCTATGTTCAAGAGGTTGGCCCCGAGCAGACCCGCTGTCCAGGCTCTCATCTAGCTGGCAGGTCCGAAGGCTCACTCGGTGGCAGGTTCTATGTTCCAGAGGTTGGCCCCGAGCAGACCCGCTGTCCAGGCTCTCATCTAGCTGGCAGGTCCGGAGGCTCACTCGGTGGCAGGTTCTATGTTCCAGAGGTTGGCCCCGAGCAGACCCGCTGTCCAGGCTCTCATCTAGCTGGCAGGTCCGAAGGCTCACTCGGTGGCAGGTTCTATGTTCCAGAGGTTGGCCCCGAGCAGACCCGCTGTCCAGGCTCTCATCTAGCTGGCAGGTCCGGAGGCTCACTCGGTGGCAGGTTCTATGTTCCAGAGGTTGGCCCCGAGCAGACCCGCTGTCCAGGCTCTCATCTAGCTGGCAGGTCCGAAGGCTCACTCGGTGGCAGGTTCTATGTTCCAGAGGTTGGCCCCGAGCAGACCCGCTGTCCAGGCTCTCATCTAGCTGGCAGGTCCGAAGGCTCACTCGGTGGCAGGTTCTATGTTCCAGAGGTTGGCCCCGAGCAGACCCGCTGTCCAGGCTCTCATCTAGCTGGCAGGTCCGAAGGCTCACTCGGTGGCAGGTTCTATGTTCCAGAGGTTGGCCCCGAGCAGACCCGCTGTCCAGGCTCTCATCTAGCTGGCAGGTCCGAAGGCTCACTCGGTGGCAGGTTCTATGTTCCAGAGGTTGGCCCCGAGCAGACCCGCTGTCCAGGCTCTCATCTAGCTGGCAGGTCCGAAGGCTCACTCGGTGGCAGGTTCTATGATCAAGAGGTTGGCCCCGAGCAGACCCGCTGTCCAGGCTCTCATCTAGCTGGCAGGTCCGAAGGCTCACTCGGTGGCAGGTTCTATGTTCCAGAGGTTGGCCCCGAGCGGACCCGCTGTCCAGGCTCCCATCTAGCTGGCAGGTCCGAAGGCTCACCCGGTGGCAGGTTCTAAGTTCTCAAGAGATGATCTCAAGACCATTCGCATAGACCACGCGCCGGAGAGAGGATCACACCCCACTCTCATGACTACCTAAGCGAAACCCCGTGATGCGCGAATGGTAAGGTTCACTTGGTAGCGAGAGATCGAAGGGGAACGCCCGACCTAAGTCATCTTTGAGCATTCGCGGGGTGGCCAAGACAGTCGCATCACGACATAACGTCCTAATGAGCCTAACGAGGTGTGGCGGCGAATAAGAAGAATCAACGTCCTAATGAGCCTAACGAGGTATAGCGGCGAATGAGAGGAAAGCTTAGAATAACACAAATTGTAGTCAATATATACATCTTTTAAAGGCACTCGCCCGTTCAAGATTACAGTCAAAAGGATAAATGCAAAAAGAGAAAATACAAGAGGCCCTTCTCAAGGATCAACAGATTTCTCGCTTGAAGATCCGTCGCTCTCACCAGAGTCTAGGATGAGGGCGTCTTCTCGCGGCTCGACGTGGTCGTCCTCCGGAAAGGGGATTGGAATGTAAAGCTCGGGGACGACTTGGCGAGCGGAAAGGCGTTCGGCCTCCGCCTTCAGGTATCCCGCTCGCCGCAGCACCTGCAGCGCATGCTTGACGGCATTCTGCGCGTTCTCTTGCATCAGCTACTCCAACTCGTGATGAGGATAAAAATGGCCCCCGCTCCCCGGGTCGAGCGCTGACGCACCAGCCTCTTGCAATCACTGGACTTCGGCTTTGGCCAGACGGATTTCATCCTCAAGGCCGGCCACCCGAGCGCGGAGCATCTCGGCAACCGTGGTATCCTGAAAATAATAACAAAGGTAGTAAGAATAAAGTTTGTCAATCGGCAACAAGTCACTCGCGGGAAAGGAGAAAACATACCTCTACGACAGGGCGGTTGGCGAGAAGAGTCTCCGCAGCCGCCAGCTTAGTCCTAAGCTCCATTGCCTCAGTAGAAGCAACGGACCGGGACTCCTCAACCTCCGCCAAGTCCCGCGCCAGTTTGATGCTCCGGCGCGAAGACATGTGCGCGAGCTCGAGCGCCCGCAGCATGGCCCTGGCGCTCTCATGAGCGAGAACCTGGGTCGTCTCGGCATCATAGACTTCGGCGTCTTCTCGGCCATAGAGGGCATACGCAATGGCGTAAGCCTCACCGCTGGCGAGATCGCTCTCTATCCACGACGGATGGAGGGTGGAGAGCGAGACCCGGTTAGCATTCCTGTCCCACTTGACCAGGGGAGCCCCCGAGGGGTCCCTGTACTTCTTGGCGCTGGGGAAGTTCGGATGGTCCCTGGGAAGTGGGGGCGGCGGCAACGACGGTCCCGCGCGAGGGATTGTCTCTCCTAGCGCACTCGTCCCCAGGGCTTGGATCTGAGCACCCGCCCCTAGGGTCTCGTCCAGGACCCCCTTCCCCTTGGCGGAAGGGGGGTTTTTGGGCTTCTTGGAAGAAGAAGAAGTCAGCACCGTTGGCTTGCGCTTCTTTCCGCCAGGCTTGGAGGAAGAAGGTTCCTCCGACAGGCATCCGCGGCGGCCTGTGCGAGAGAGAGGGCGGATCCGGAGGGACGCGGCGGATGAAGGGGGAAGTGGCGCACGCCTGCATAATATAACAAATGGTTCTAGCGAATGATGTAAAAATCACAAAGCGAAAGCGAATGAAGTCTCGAACACTTACCCTCACCCTGCGGAATGGGTGGAAGCGAGTTGACGTTTCGCCGGAGATGGACGAGATCCATCCCGTGCTCCAGGATGTATTGGTGGAGTTTGGCCTCGTGCCCCCCTAGGGTCGGGGGGTGGAAGGTTGACTCCTCCTCCTGCACCGGTGCGAGAAGAGTGTTCCCCAGGTTCCCGCTTACGAAAATAAAGCGGCGAACCCAGTCGTGGTTCTTGTTCGGGAGCCCGTAGTGCTTTAGGGGGCTCAGTCCCGAGAATAACGAGATACCATTGGTGCAGCGGAAGGTATAGAGCTTGCGGAAGACGGGCAGCGAGAACTCGATTCCCTCTTCTCGCAGGTAGCTCGCGTACCCGACCAACATAGCGATGGAGTTGGGGTTGAGCTGGCCAGGCACGACCCCGTAGTATCTGAAGGTCTGACGGAGTTCCGGCCAGATCGGAAGGCGAAACCCCACCTCGAAATGCTCTAGCGGGATCGCGAGAGCACAAGGCGAGATGGAGTTCAGACGCTCGTCCGGCCTGGGCTTTCGCCCCTCGAAACCCGGCGGGACGTAGTCGGCGACGACAGACAGGAAAGCCTCCTCAGAGAGGTCGCAGGAATCAAAGACGTGGTTGGCGAATGCGCTGGCGCACTTGTCCCTGCCTTCCGCATCGCCACCCATTTTTGCGAGTGAAGAAGGAAAGGGGAGCAACAGATAAGGAAGAAGCACGAGTGCTAGCGCAAGGAAAGAGAGTGGATGGTTAGGTATTTAATACGGTGGTTGAAAGACTTATTTATAGAGGGACTAAACGGCGTTTGGGCTTTCGAGGCCATGGGTGCGCGGATAGCCATCGCGCCTTCCCGACACCTCGAAGCCCGAGCCGGTCCCTCTCGCCCATTAATGGCAAATGCCCTATGTCTATTCATTCCGCGGCTACGCAACGAGGTTGGAAGAGCATCCGGCTATAAGTTATCACTCGGCAATACCCAAGCAAAGCTATGAGATACGAAAAACGAATAAAGAAGCATTCGCAAAGCATAGAGAAATTATTACAGACAAATATAACGTTCAAACATTCGCAGCATAAAGTAAGAAAAGGAAACAATAAGAGGGGTGGACGTTGGGTAGGTCAGATCTCCTCCCAGATCCACCGACCTCGCTTTCGCGACCCAGCTCCCATGGGCATTCGCGGGCGGTAATAAGCGAGTATATTGGTGATCTCATGGGAAGCCAGTTGGAGTTGATCCCGGGCTCGCGCGGCGTGTGTTTCGGGAGACAACTCCCCTCCTTCGCCCCCCAGGCGCTCCACCATGGTGAGAAGGCGCGAGTAGTCCCGATGGAGGTCCTTTAACTCACGCGCGACTCTCAGCCGCACGTCGTCCACCTGGCCGGCTACGTTTCGCTGGATATGGATGAGCTTCCCCAGGACCTCCGAGATCCGATCCTTCAGGGTCGCGTGATCCGAGGAATCACCCAGGAAGTCAGCGAGATCCCCAGGGGAAGGGAGAGGCGAGAGCATTCCCTCTCCCCCCTCGTAGTAGGAGTCGAAGGGGGAGGCTTCTCGATAGCCTGCGGAATCGCAACTAGGTTAGTGGTGATAAAATATGCGAGTACGATAGAGGCGGGTGAGTGAACTGACCTGGGGTGGGGTCCAGGTGACCTGAAGGACGAGACGAATGGGGGTGCGTCCCAAACAGCCAGGCGGGAGGTAAGACCTTTCCCTTTCCTGGACGGTAAGGCTGTGAAGAAGGAGCCGGAGCATCCGCACGGTCATCAGCACGGAGATGCTGATCCAGCTCTCGCTCAGGGAAGACCCTCCGTTCATTCGCGGTGACAGAGGGGTTCACCTGAGCAGGGGGACTTGGAGGAATGGAGTCCCGCAGCGGGACGTCAGGGTTGAGGGCTGCGAAAAGGTAATGGTTAGTAGCCGACAACATACAAGGAAAAAACGAGAAGGTTCACAACTCATGGGATTGGGGTACAGTCTCCCCAGGAGGAGGCGGAGGAGCAAGATCCAGATCGGGAGGAGGTACCTCGTCCGCGGGAGGTGGCACCACCACACTGCTCAAAACGGCCCCATGGCCGTCCTCCGGCACCAAAGCCCCCTGCGAATGGCCAGAGTCAACGCAGGGTAAGGGACAGGAACTAAATGGAGACAGGAGGAATTCTCATACCGGCATCGCCGGGTCCAGAAGGGCATCCGCCAGCGTGTTCGTCGGTGGAGTATCCGCCGGAGACTCCGAGGCAGTCTCGCCTCTCTGACGATTCAGCCGAATCGCCTTGGCTCGACGCGAGACATAAGGGGGCGCTCGGATCCCGTTTGGACATCAGCCAGGGAGCAAATTTGGATGCCCTGGGGGCAGTTACAGCTTGGGCCGCAGCCAGGCGGTCGATCATCTCTCGCGAGAGGGGTTTCGCAGAAGGTTTGTGGAAAGACATTAGGAAGTGGAGAAACTCCGAGCCGAGATGAAAGAGTGGTCCAGAAAAACCTGACACGAGGATATATATATAAGGTGGCGGTGGGACCCACGGAATCTTATGGATCCAGTCAGCAAGCACTCACCGAATACAGGGTTGGACTGTTCTTTACGACCGTAGGAACCGCTCGTAAAGAGCGGGGATTGTGTACAACTCGTATTCGTCGAGTGGGCCCCCCAGCCAACTGGCGAAACCTGGGTCGTCCGGATCATTCGCCGGGTCACTCGCCCAGGCTAAGGAAGGTAAAAATGCCCCCGAGTTGGTGGGGGTAAGCTGTAGGAGAGAAGACGCTAGGCGAGTGGTGCCCTCACGGACCACTCGCCCAGAAGCGTGGGCATTCGCCCAGCCAGGCGGGTGCCCAGCGAATGGTGCCCTCACGGACCACTCGCCCAAATGGGTGTGAGGGGAAAATGACCATAATACCCCTGGTGGGCTGCAAATAGCCCTTCGGAACAGCGGAGTTAGGCTATTAGCAGACCAATTTGGGGTGCGGTTAGTAAAATTAAAAGGCGGATTCAGGCTATTTACAGACCAGCCTAGGAAAACTATAAATAGACCCTTAAGGGCACCTTGGAGGAGATCCGATTTTAGAGAATCCTCTCCTCTAGGCTAGTTTTGGTTGGCAGCCAGTGCCCTCCAAGGTGCCCGGTTGAGCTTTGGTTTGGGAGGGGAAGCTCTCTAAGATCTTCCGGGTGTGTGGCGGGACCTCCTCGCTTCAGCCTTGGGTCTATTCCGTTTCCAGCGTCCACCATCAGGAGAGTCTAGTGAGGGAGAAATAAGTATCGGCTGCACCCCCAGTGGGTCCGAACTCAAGAGACCAGTTGCTGGTTTCAACATTGACGCCATTGATGACACTCATATTAAAGTAACAGTGCCAGTTAAAGATCAGGGTAGGTATCGGAACAGGAAACAAGCTATTACAACAAACGTCATGGGGGTATGTGATTCAAATATGAAGTTTTTGTACGTCTTGCCTGGATGGGAAGGGTCATCATCGGACTCTAGAGTGTTACATAATGCACTTGAAAGGACAGATCGTTTCGAGGTGCCAGTAGGAAAATACTATCTTGTGGATGCTGGATACACCAATGGTCCAGGATATCTTGCTCCATATAGGTCAACTAGATACCATCTAAAAGAGTGGTCCGCACAGGGCAATAATCCCACAAATTACAAAGAATTGTTTAATCTCCGACACTCAAAGGAGAGAAATGTCATTGAGAGGACATTCAGGCTCCATAATAAATGGTGGGCAATTTTGCGGGGACCATCTTTCTTTGATATCAAAGTGCAGGTAAATGACTATTACATTGTATGCATCATTATGATTTAATTTGTATTGAGATATAAATTGCCTATAATTTTAAACAGGTTCAAATTTTAAACGCATGTTGCATTCTACATAATTTTCTCATAGAGAGAAGACTAGAGAATCATGCTAGATTACTTGCCGAAGTAGATGCTGAGATATTAGCGCAAGATGCAAGTTCGAAATGTTTTGAGTACGTGGACGCAGTTGGTGTAGTTCAAGCAACACCCGAGTGGAGCACATTTAGAGATACTATGGTTATAAGCATGTTCAATGAGTATCGTGCTCGCCGTGGGATGTGAGTATCGTGCAACTTAAAATATTTTTTGATATTTTCGTATTTCTTAAATCATATCGTCCTTTTTGGTGTGTGTTTTGATGTATTCTTATTTCTTTTATCATATCGTGCAACACAAATATGGTGTAATTTTATTGATTACTGTAATTTGTTCACTTTATTTTATTTTATGCATGACTAAAGTGCATACATTAGATGTATGAAAGCAAAGGAAAAGGTGTCAAAGCTAGTGAACGGTCTTATGTTCCCTGGACATCACAGATGGACTGCACTTTATCCACAGCTCTCCTCGAACAACAGAGTTTGGGGAACAAGGCGACTAGTGGATGGAAAAGTGTTGCCTACACATCGACAATTCAAACATTAAAGGAGGATTGCAACGTCGAAATTAGTAAGGAGACGATAATGGCTCAAATAAAAACATGGAATAAATACTACCAACAGATATCAGCAATGCTAGATACTAGTGGATTTGGTTGGGATTGGGAGCGCAATGGGGTGAAGGTAGACAGTGAAGATGTCTGGGCCAACTATGTTCAAGTAATATTTTAATTTGACAATAATTTACATGTTTCGAAATTTTAAAAATTTACGAGTCTAATTTAAACTAAACTTGTAGGCACACCCGACAATAAAACATTATCAAAGCAAAGTGATCGTGAATTGGGGCGACTTAGCTATGATAGAGTTACTGGAGCTCATGTTGCTACTGCATTGAAGTCAATGAACGCGATCCACATTGATGATTCGGTGGAAGACAATGTGGTTGAGGAGGTCTAGCCACATACCCAGAAGAAGAAGAAAACATTTGCGGTAGATATTATTGCTGATGCTGTTTCTGTAATAGCGAGGAACATGGAGCATGGTAACAGTTTGCCTTCTCAGCCACCGCCTCCGATCTCAAAGGCAGACAGGATATATGCGGCCATTGCAGCTATTACAGATCTGACTGAGACTGAGGTCATACAGGCTATCGATATGCTGAGTGTTGACGACACGAAGAGCGACGTGTTCATCGCCTTACTGGTGCCAATTAGGAGAACCTGGCTCCGCTAACATTTACTCGATTGATTATATATGAACTTATGTTTTGTATGTTGCGGACTTTTTTTATGCTCCGGACTTATGTTTTGTATGTTGTTAATGCAAATTTCTATTTTAATTCTGATATTTTAATTCTATTTAAATTTTAATGTTATAAATTTAAAATTTTAATTCCGTCCATTGAATTCTGACACAGCCGAACAACGGAATTACCAATTCCAATTCTGATGACAAAATTCCTGCAGTTAGCCGAACAGCAGAATTGAAATTGACTTCAATTCCAATTCCCGCGGGAATCAGAATTGACTCCAATTTCAATTCCTGCATCTCATTTCCTGCGAAACGAACGGAGCCTTAGAAAAATCACACTTGCAGAAAATCATAAATATTTTCTTGGGATATAATGATATCTAGGTGAGTATAAATGATCTCATAGAATTTTGTTGACGGCCCGATAGAAGATCGGACGGACAAGATCTCATCCGCACGATCTCCACTCCTGTTTGTAAAAATCTCTCTATGTTTATGGAGAAATTTTTGGATTTCTGTCCCGAAGAGAGATTTCGGTCTGGGAGTAACAGTATTGTGACACATGACATATCAAAATTGAAATGAGGAACCTAAACTATAAAAGTTAGGTGAAATATATATTTAATTTCTTATTTTCTCTATGAAGATCGATAATAGTTTCAACCGCCATGGAGATAGAACTCGATCTCCATGGTGATTGAAATTGATCTTCATGGAGATCGAACCCAATTACCATAGAGATTGAAACTTATCATTGTTATTTAAGAAATGAATAAACAGAGTGGTAAATAAGAGTACACATCAAATAAACTGTAACAAAAAGTCAACATCAAAATGACCGAAAATTAAAGAAAAAAGGATTAAACACTGCAATGAAGAATATGCAAGAAAGATGAACCAGAAAATGATCCAGAATAAGGCACAAAATTAACATGAGAAAACAATACCTTCAACATGCAACAAACTTTGACGCATTCTACGGCCTCGTGGGAGCGAAGATTGGAGACGAAAATCACACAACGATTAAATGTGCTCCTTGAATGCGGCTACATCGTGGAAGCAGCAATCGTCGGAAGCGGAGACGACAACGTGGCCGAAATCAAGAGAGAAGTTAGAAAGAGAAAGTCTATTTTTCTTCTTGTAGGAAACTTTAACGCCTTCTACGGCCATGTGTGAGTGAGTATCGAAGACGAAAATTACACAGCGTTGTACTCCATGGATGCGGCTACAACGTGAAAATAATAACCGTCGAAAACGAAAATGGCAACGATGCCAAAATGAAGAGAGAAGTTAGAGAGAAAATCTTTTTTTTTTCTTCTTGCTAAAATTTAATCAAATTTGATGTTGAGCGGTAATTTTTTTTTGTTTTTCCTAAATTTACGTGAACACATTCTCGTAGACACAAATGATTAAACGGGACACCGGGCGAAAAAAAGGAAAAAAATTAGGCGAGTTACTCTCGCCTAGGGGTGCAAGTTGAGTCGAGCCGGCTTGAAAAAAACTTGACTCGAGCTCGAGCCAGTTGAGCTCGAGCTCGAGCTCGACGAGCTCGAGCTTGATTCGAGCCGAGCTCGAGCTTGATTGCTCTTGTTCATGAATTCGCAAGCCGGCTCGTGAGTTTTTTGTAGAGGGAGCTTGAAACATCCGGAGGAAAGTCTAAGTGGAACCTACTCTCCGTTGCCTCCAGCTAGGTATATATAGCAGAATACCTAGGGTTTCCACACGCATAGCCCCCGAGCTCGTTATTCGTCCGAATATACTCTTACAATCTCCTCCTATATTCGTGACAAATAACGTAACGTTTCAGGGTGCTGGAGAGTAGACAAAATAATAAACAAACTAAACAAAGCATTTAGGATAGATCATACTAATCAACATATGAAAAGGTTTTTGCCTAAACGGCAAGTCAGAAAACCACAGATTCTATCCCAAAAAATATAGTCTGAATAATTATTACAAAACATAACATGAAATTAAACGTTTGATGATTCTACTCGTCTAGTAGATCATCGTCATCCATGTTCAGGTCTACATCTCCTCCAAAATCTCCATTGTAGCCTGCAAGGAATTTCACGAGTCAGCCTCTATGAATTCATAATCATATGCAGTAACGTTTAAAGTAAACTAGCTCTTACTAAATGAGCTTAGCATTTCTAGCAACGGTGAAGTAACTCTGTCAGCATCTCATCCAGTCTAACTAGGACTAGTCCCGTTATCTTACTCATTACTGATCACTATGTGCCTCACCAACGCATGTGGGCACACATCACGTGCAACATTATCAAATGTGGAATAATGTGCTGTGACCAATAATGTTTAGATTAACATTTACAACGACTTTCAATTTCCAGTTGAATAACTCTTGAATCAACTTACAATGAGAAAGTTGCTTGGTTATCAAATGTGGAATAACCGGCACCAGACCATCTTGGGTTTTCATCAAGAAGTTATTTGGGTTTTCAGTCTGTTTTTAGATGCTTGAATGTTGTGACTATAGGTTCTCACTGTTAAAACATAAACTGCGGAGGAAAGTTTCATATTTCTATGAACTTTAATCTCATTTCCCCCGATGTTTTGATTGTGAAAGCTCTATTCAATCCTTTGGTCAAAGGGTCTGCAACATTATCTTTCAATCTCACATCAATTATGGTCATAATCCCTTGACTTGTGAGAGAGGTCAACCAGGATTGTTTCAGCCTGAGATGCCTTCTTTTGTCATTGAACAAAGAGTTCGTAGCAATCATTTTAGTAGCCTGATTGTCGCAGTAAACTGCAACAGAACTCATTTTCAAGCTCGACAAAGGAATGTCCAACACCAAATCTCTCAGCCATTCGGCTTCTTCTCCTGCTGACGTAAGAGCGTAGAGTTCGGATTCCATAGACGAGAGTGCAATACAAGATTGCCTCTTGGACTTCCAGGCTACAGCTGCTCCTCCTAGTGTGAACACAAAACCACTAGTGGACTTGCTGTCGTTTAATTCTGAGCACCAAGATGCATCAGAATAACCTTCAATAACTGAAGGATGACCAGTGTAAACTAAAGCATACTTTTGGGTGTGCTTTAAGTATCTCATTAGCCTGTCTAAGGCGTTCCAGTGATCATTACCAGGATTACTAGTGAATCCGCACAACATGCCGACCGTAAAGGCTTTGTCAGGTCTAGTGCAGACCATGGCATACATGAGGCTACCAAGCAGTTTAGAATAATCAACTATCTAACCATAGCTCCTTCATTGGGCTTTAGGAGGTTAGTGTAGTCGTATGGTGTCTCAGATGCTCTACTGGCACTGTATCCCCACGTGTCCAACATGGACTTTATGTAGTGGCTTTGACTTAGGGAAATACCATTCTTCCCAAAACTCACTTGCATGCCTAGTATAGTGTTAGCTACACCTAGGTCTTTTATGCTAAATTCTTTTATGAGATCTGACTTAACGTCATCCACTTCTGATTGATCAGAGCCCAGAATAAGCATATCATCCACGTACAAGCATATTATGGCGACTTTATCCAATCTATTACGTATGTAAAGACATTTATCCGAGAGACTCGACATGAATCCCATGTTCTTTACACTATAGTCGAACTTCTCATGCCATAATTTCGGTGCTTGCTTTAGTCTGTATAAAGACTTAAGTAATCTACAGACTTTCGTTTCGTGACCGTCTACAATGAAACCTTCAGGTTGACTCATGTAGATCTCTTCGGTCAGATCTCCGTTCAAGAACGCGGTCTTAACATCCATTTGATGAACAATAAAGTTCTCAATAGATGCAATAGCAAGGAGAACCCGAATGGTTGCCAAGTGACACACAGGTGAGTAGACATCAAAGTAATCTACTCCGCTGACTTGTGTGAAACTTTTAGCCACCAGGCGTACTTTATACTTAGCTACGCTACCATCATGATTCAATTTCTTTTTCAGAACCCACTTACACCCTACGGTTTTAGCCCCTTTTGGCTTATCAACCAACGTCCAAGTGTTATTCTGAAGAAGAGAACTCATCTCTTCATCTATAACTTCTTTCCAGAGTAGTGAATCCCTGGATCTCATCGCTTCCTTATAGGTGGATGGATCGGCCTCAACGTGGTAAGTCACAAAGTCACTACCGAAGGTTCTGGGAATTCGCTCTCTTAGAGAAGTTCTCCTAGACTCTAGGCCAGAGGTATCTACCGGAACGGAATAGGAGGTGCTCGGTACTGATTCAGGATCCTCTTCAGTAATAGTTACTTGCATACCTGAGATTGTTAAGTTGTTATCTTTGAGGAATTTATCCTCGAAGAACACTGCATCCCTAGATTCTATTATGATATTATTAGAAATATCAAGGAACCTATCTGCAGCACTATCCTCAGCACAATCTAGTAGACACAAGTATTGGTCCTAGGTCCAACTTTAGGCCTTCTAGGGTCAGGAACCCTGACATAGGCTAGACAACCCCAGGTCTTAAGTCGAATAAACGACGGGGGTCTCTTAAACCAAAGCTCGTAGGGAGTTACCTCTAACTTAGCATGAGGAACCTTATTCAGAATGTGATTCGCAGTCAAGACTGCTTCGCCCCAATAAGCGGAAGGCATGCCTGCAGTGAGCAGCATAGAGTTCAACATCTCTGTTAACGTTCTATTCTTGCGCTCGGCTATACCGTTAGATTGGGGGGAGTAAGGAGCAGTGGTTTCTGCTATGATGCCCTGTGAAGCAAGGAAGCATCTGAACTCACTGGACATATATTCTCCTCCTCTATCACTCCTAAAATGTTTTATTTTCATGCTTAGTTGGTTTTCTACCCTGGTTTTGAAAAGACAATTTTTCAAAAGCTTCATCTTTAGTTTTAAGCAACGAGATATGACAAAATCTCGTGCAGTCATCGATAAACGTGATCATATACTTCCTCCCACCTCTAGTGACAAAACTTTTAAAGTCACAAATATCGGAATGTATAAACTCAAGAGGTGTTGTGCTCCTAGTAACCGTCCCAAAAGGTTTCCTAGTGATCTTAGTCTGAGCGCACACTTCACATTTTTCAAGTAGAGACTTGATGTCTAATGTGATCTTGTGAGTTCTAGCTACTTGGAACATTTTCCTGTAGTTTACGTGTCCTAGTCTCTCGTGTAGAGTCCTAGGGCTAACTAAGTTCAATTGAACTAGTTGGACTACCTCACTTGCTAGACTCAGACGGTACATCCTATTTTGGACATAAGCACATCCAAAATAGTGCGAGTTAACTGACAAAGTCACCCTGCCGCTACAGAAGCTAAGCGACATACCCGCATCACATAACAAACTAATAGACACTAAGTTAGCAGCTAGAAAAGGAATAAATTTGACATTCTTTAAAAGTAAAGACTTACCTGAGGAGAGCAGTAGAGTTGCATTCCCCACCTTCAGCACGTCAGCTGTGCCTCCATTTGCCACAGTTACTGATTCCTTTGCATCCTTCAGCTCTGTCATAAGATTAACATTGTTGCAAACGTGACACGTTGCCCCCGAATCCAGGTACCACTCCGTGCTGGCTTGTGCGTGTCCGACCATGGCAACAAAGTCGGATGGCTCAGCTTGGCGGACCAAATGGGCTTGGTTGCCTTCTTGTGGTGCCCGGGTTCTTTCTTTCCTCGGCTGCTTGCAGTCAGATGCGCAGTGTCCCCCACTTATTGGAGTTATAACATTTACCCTTAAATTTCTTAGAGGGTTTACTCGGGCCTGCAACCTGGGGGCTACTGCGAGACATTTTGGTCTTGTGAGGGGGAGGAGGCCGCTTGGAGCTTGAAATCATGTTGGCAGCAGCCTTCTGCTTGCCAACAGCTTCCAAAGCGTGCTTCGTCCTGTTCTCGTCCTCAATGCGTATAAATCTTTGAGGTCGTTCAGACCAACCAGCATCTTCTTGCGGTACATTTCCGTTTTGAAACTGTACTACGAGGAGGGCAACATATACACAATCGTGCTCGCAATAAAACTATCGGGCAGACTAATAGACTCATTATGCAAGGAATCAATTAAATTTTCAAATTCGGATACCTGAGGGAGAATGGCTTTCTCCTCGTCGAAGCTGAAAGAGTGGAACTTGTCCACTAGGTGCGTCTTGGACAGGTCCTCCTCCTGCCTGAAGTGCTCCTGCATCGCATCCCAGATCTCCTTTGCAGTGCTCATCTTCATGTAAGTCTGGGCCAGGCTGGAAGACAAACAGTTGAGCAGGTAGTCCCTGCAGAAGTCTTCATCTGAAAACCAATGTGCCTCATCAGCAGTCCCAACGACCTCAGCACCATCAGACTGAACTGTGTAGAACACGTTCAGAAACTTCATCCCGAACTGAGTGTTCAACTTCCAGGCGTTGAACTCATTCGCTGTGAACTCCTCCAGCTTTATCATCGGAACGGGGGTCGACAAGTTGTTCCCCTTCATCATTGTGCTTGGAGACGGCGGCGGCGGGAAGAGGCGGAAGGCGGCTGAGGGGGATCTGGAGGCACTGGAGAACAGTGGCGCACGGGCACTGTTGCTGAAGAGCGCACGGTCAGTGATCGTGCGTGAACTGCTGAGCGCACGATCAGTGGTCGTGCGGGAACTGGCCGCTGAAGAGCGCACGATCAGCGGTCGTGCACGATGGGTCGAGCGCACGATCAGCGGTCGTGCGCGAACTCCTCCTTTGCTAGCAGCGGCTTCGTCTTCTTTGCACGAGCGGCGCTCCTAGGGCACGGCTTCGACTCCAACAGCGGCAGATCTGGACAACGGAGGCGACGCAGCAGCAGCCCTGGATCTGCGGGCTAGGGCGACGGCGGCAGCGGATCTGGAGCTTCTTCCTCGGCGAACGACGGCGTTGGAGGCGGCGACCTCCTTCTTCACAAACGGCGTTGGGGAGAAAAGGCAGCGACGGCAAGCAACGACTTCGATCTACTTCGCGAACGGCAGCAGCAGCGGTGCACGCGAACGGCAGCAGCAGCGGCGGGAGAACGATCCGCGACGGGGAATGCGACGGGAAGCGCGATCGACGACGGCTAGCAGCAGCGACCATCCTTCTTCGTCGATCTCCTTCCTTCCTTCGCGAACGACGATGGCTAGCAGCAATGGCGCGATCGAGCAGCTGCAGCGAGGGCGCGATCGGCGGGGGATCGCCTTCGGACGGGAACGAGCTCCCCTTAGGGCTGTTTCGAGAATGTAAAGGGAGCTCAAAACATCCGGAGGAAAGTCTAAGTGGATCCTACTCTCCGTTGCCTCCAGCTAGGTATATATAGCAGAATACCTAGGGTTTCCACACGCATATCCCCCGAGCTCGTTATTCGTCTGAATATACTATTACATTTTTTGGGGTATTTTTTTAAAAAATATATATTAATATAAGTAAAAATAGGCTCATGAGCAAAAAGCTCGCGAGCAGCTCGAGCTCGCGAGCAGCTCGAGCTCGCGAGATCGAAAGCTCGAGCTCAATATACTGGTCTCGAGCTTGAGCTCGAGCCAAGTAGGATGAGCTCGACGAGCTCGAGCTCAAAATATTTAGCTCGAGCTCGAGCTCGAGTTTGGGATTTTTGCCAAGCTCGACTCGTTTACACCCCTGCTCTCACCTAAGATCAGTGTGAGAGGTGTGAGGCCCCCATTTAGACACCACATACATCTGTATCTAAGTTATGTTCATACATGTGTCCCAGGTTGAAGTAAGGCTAGTGAATACAAAATAAAGACACATAATAAGAAATGTACTTGCATACCTTGCTTACTTGTTGAAACATTTCTTTTTATCCATAATCAGTTCTTTTGTTTTCGCGTATCCACGTCATGTCCGTTACCTACAAAATTTGACGACGGGCTTAGTCCTAAAAATATGACTAAGTGAGGATATACCTCTTTCATTGCTATATACATTTAGAAAAACTTACACATTTCAAAACATCATTTTCATTTACTAACCGTTTTCTGTCTCAGTAGTAACTTATGCAGCATATAACTATATGAACATGTTAGTACCAGTATAACAGTATGAGCAGTATAGGATCATAATCATACCATGTAACAATATAATAGTAAAGCAGTGTATCCGTATAAGCAATAAATCTTTGTATCAGTATATCAGTGTAAGCAATAATTCCATGTATCAGTATGTCTACATCAGTGTATCAGTGTATCAGTATGTCTACATCAGTGTATCATAGTAGCAGTATATCAGTCTATCAGTATAGCAGTGTGTCCATGTATCAGTATCTAGAAAGATCATAATGACTGGGGGAACATTTTAATAATCATAAACAGTATAAGGAGCTATAGCATTCATATGAACTATGGAACATGTAATCGATGCAAGTATCATAACTATTTCTATATCATGGAAGCAGTGCAAACACATAGCTTCACGTGAGTTTTCATGTCTATAAGCATTTATCAATGTACCTTTATACTCATTTAAATCAGTACTTCCATTAATATTTCGTTTCTTTGGATATATTAGGGGCAATTCAAATTCTTTTTCCTTTTTTCCTTTACCCCGAAGGGTCCTTTACCCTGAAGGGTCCTTTACCCTGAAGGGTCATTCATGTGCATGCATTTCAAGTCGCCGATAATATAACCTCGTGTCGACACGTTTACATAAAGTGAGTTATTCCTTTTTTTTATAATCCCCTCAGAAATATCATTCGCCTGTTTGCCTTTTTCAAGGTCATACAATATAGCGACATTTAGTATCAGTGATATACATTTAACATTCAGTATGATAAGAGTGTGTATATAAAGGGAACATAAAGCAATAAAGCTTAAATAAAACAGGTAGCTCTCACCATCAGTATCAATGTTCATAGCATTGTCAAGGTGCCATCCTCCGTGGTATCTGTATATGCATCATATCATTAGGGTCGTTTATATCGGGGTTGCACCTCGCTATAGCTACACAATGACTTACTATGATTACATCATTTGGAAGCTATTTAACCGGCCCTTTATTTTGCTTAACGCAATAAAAGACACAAACCCAAAATAATTTTAAAACTCTGTTCAACACTCTCTTAACAGTCAACTAACATTCATTACAGCAACCCAACAACAAGCAAGGCAAAGATCACTAATAGACATGCTTTGCTTGGCCCAAAAATAAAGATAGCCGGCCAAGGAGAACTAAAACCATAGTTTTTCTCCTAAAACAGCCGGTCAAGATAGCAGCCAAGGCAAATAAAGCAAGAAATTTCATGAAATTCCCCCCAATATGTAAGTAAAAGAGGGACAGTGCTTACTCAAATATCCAGCCAAAACTCCACTTAAAGACTCCCTCAACAGTCGGCCAACCTGAATAAGATGGCCAGAAATGGAATCTCAAAGTAGCTGGCAACAAGGTACAATCCCCCCTTCACAGTTTCCCATTTTTTGCACAACAATTTGATATTTATACAATTAAAGAATAACAGCAATGAATCCCCTCCTTTTTGACCTAGCCAAAACATGCATGGGTAAACCCTTTACTGAAGATAATCGGTCAACTGAACAGTCGGCCAACATGAGTTAATAAGGGGCTGCCAACAGGAAGCAATTAATAACTGCTGCTACTACATAGCAGCAACCAGAGTCCAACCAACATCAAGTTAGGTCATAACATGCAAAACCAACCCACTGATTTCAGAAATTAGCAAAGCACCCTATCAGGAACCCTAGCTGGACAACAAGGCCTAGAAAAATTAAATTCCCCAACATCCCAAGCATCAATAACGAAATAAAGAGGAGGAGAAGATGGGGGAGAGGGAGGAGAGCTCACAGTGGAACGATAAGAGCAAAAGCAGCTCACAACTGCCGGCCAGCTTCTCTACTCAGTCCAACTCAGCAATAGCGACAAAGGAAGAACAAGACCATAGCCCTAATCAACTCTCCCAGTACTGCCGCTTGTAGGAGATAGGTCGCTGAAGGATATGTAAGGAGAATCGCAGCAGCCCTAAGGCTTCCATGTACGGCGAGAGCTTCAGAGGAGAGAAAGGAGTCGAATCGGTATCGGGGAAAAGAGCCGATCCTAATAAATCCATCCACCGCCTCTCCAAATCCAGCACTAATCAAGGCTTAGCTTATAATATATGCCAGCCACTTAATAATGCCTGAATCAACTATCAGTCAACCGTCATTTTCCTTATTGGCACACCACTTAGCCTATTAGCACCCCAATTCCATTATATGCACACCAAGGTGCATAACCATACCATTCAATCCTATATTGCCGCCGACGATAATAAAATTACAAGTTCATAAACAAAACTCAGCATATATATATATTTCAACTCAACCATCCAGTTGATTATTGAATATATAAACCGCTACACCATGTCGAATGCCGCAACATATTAACGACACTCATATTCACTGTCAAAGCGACGCCTCGTTGACACTGATTTGGTTTTCATCATAGGGGATATAAATACAATTATTTAAATTGAGTTTTATTATCGATTTGCGTCAAGTCACATTTTGAGCCGTTACAAAACTCCACCCCTCTTATAAACATTTTCGTCCTCGAAAATAGGACACGATATATAAATTCTCAAATATGACATTAGTTCCTTTCCTCCACATTCAAACTTTTACTTGCTTTCTCGTTTTCTGTATTCTTACTATTATAACGATGAACAAACCGCCACAATGAACTATAAAAGAACATTAGTATTCCATGAAGCATATGTCATCATTCAATACCTTATTCCGTAAAACAATGTCGTAACGCACTTAACTAACATGACATGCACAATGTGAGCTTTCACATTACCTTTTTACCAACGCACATGATCATTCATCAGTATTCTCATTCATTGGATATAAACTTTGATCGTAATCTTTCACCATAGAAACTTTTCTTTAATGTGACGTTATATTCCGTGTAAGAAAATTAACTTTATCTCCTCTTCTTCGGACACGTTATTAGATCTTCACTTTCGTTTAATAGTTTCACTGACTTCCTCTTTCTTAGTCTCTATATTATGACTTTCAGTACTCATTGTCATATTCTGCGTCGGATTCCTATCTCATTAATTCAAAAGTGGATCTCCTAGTTAATTATCCTATCAGTTCCTCATTGTAACACTTCTTGCGAAACGACCTACAATATGACAAATATCAGTGGACTTTCATTTTCCTTCACATCATATTCACATACTTATATCGTTATTATCTATATTCCTTACCTCAACCTCAGTTTCATTTTAATATCGAACATTTTATTCCTTTTCACATTCATTGGAGTCATTACCTAGTATTGACATGACACACTTTGTAAACAATGTAGTAGTAATCCTCTTTCGTTTTCCTTTTTTTTTACTTCTTTGTATCACACTAAAAAGAAGGTAAATATACAGAGTCCTTTCATTAACGATCGTTATTCGCTCCTTGCAAAATTTTACATTTTCAAGTCTCCTTCCATACCTTATTACATTGATTTATCTCTCGCACCACAGTTCACATATTTTCCATTTTAGTTAACAATTTTCTTTCCTTCCCATGTCGTTTTACTCATCACTCATCGTACAATCATGACTTTTCATTTTCATCGCACTCTCCTTTGTTAAAGTTCTTAAATCATTGATTTAAATTCGTATCTCATTTTCCTATCATTTTCATAGCAGCGTACTTTCATTTTCATGTTGTTCTCAGTTGCAAATTTCTTTTGTCGTTTATTCTTTATCTCAATCTTGATTTCATTTCGCATATAACGTTTCATTTCATTTCACATTTCTTGAGGCCAGTACATCGGATTGAAACGATATACTGTAGAAACAAGTTACCTTGTAGTTGACTTGTGTGTATTACGTTTTGTTCAATTTCATATAGGCTACATAAGACGAAGATAGACTTCAATGCACATTCATTTCCTTATCTATGGTTTGCAAATGGTCTCAAAGCTTTGGCAATGACTATTGTTATGGAATCTTTCTACAGACGTTTAACAGTGTCTTCATGGAAAATAACAATTTGTCTCTTATCAAAATTTTAGAGCCTGTTAATTGTACATCTTTCATTACACATTTATCCTAGTCATCTAAACACATTCATTTACTTTATCCTTCTTTCATTGATAAGCACCTCCCTAGTTCAACTACTCCATGTTTATCATATTCGTATAAGTTTGAGTTGTGAAATGACTACTTTCTTTTTACACATGTAAGAAATATTTCTTGGAGAAGATAGTTATCTCAAGCATTTGTTAGTGGTCTTTATGACACAACCGGTCATGTCGGACCTTTATTTTAACTTTAATACTGAATGAAAATATAGGTTAACATTTACTCCATTACTAACTCTCATGATGGAATGTGTCGGGAAACCGATCTCTTGTTTCTTTTCCTTTATTTTTCTAACATTAGTTTTGTAACACCGCTTTCATAACCATATAACGTATCAAAGATTCGGCCGAAATCTGAGATATATTATATAGAGTGAAAGTGAAATTACAAATCATTATAATCTTTACTTTGCTTATTCATTTCCTTCAATGTTACATACCCATCATCATATTCTCATTTTATTCTTGGCAGTGAGTTTTTCATGATTCTTAATTCAAATTCGTATAGGCTTTATCACTTTTACACAGAATGTAATTATTTAGACTTACTATGGATATTTAAGAGTGCTTGCATTGAAAACAATCTTGTCTTTTAGGATGGTAAAAACCTTTTATCTGTGCATTCTTCATTGGCTATGATGCAACATAAATATAAGCCTTTTCATTTAATCAAATCGTTTGAAATTGTTGAATATCTTATAGCTCTGCTATCTTGGTTCTAAGTTCATCTGGATGAAAAATATATTTCATACTCGTTTGAAGCCTCATGTTAGACATCCTAGATATCATTTTTTTGTTGCACATATTATTTCGTAACTCCATGTTATGGGTCGAATCATTTTTCTCTAGCATATTTTACGTACTAAATGATACTACAAAAACAGAAACCATTAGTAGCTTTTCCTTCATTTACATGTCCATCTAGTTCTGATTTATATGTTGATACTTGTCATTCCATCTAAATATCCTTTCAATCTGAAATTAACTTACCCAACAATTTCTTGTTTCATTCACCATCCTACATTTCTGAACTTTACGACACCCTTCTCCATCAATATTTTCTTTTCTTCCTCTCATTTTAGATAACATATTCATTTCATGCCTTTAAGATTACGCGTCGTCTTTGTCCTTACTTGTTATAGTCGAATGATTTCATGTCGGACTTTTATTTGAAGTTAAATCCTCTTGTCCATACAGGCACCATAATGATAAACATAATATAACTACTCAACGATGTGCATATGATTTTTCTTTCCTTTCTAAGTACATTCATCTTTTACCTATTCCATGTTTATCTTATTCCTCTGTCTAACGCAAACAATACGCAGACATTTCGCCTTGAAGACATTTGGATTGACTCATGCAGTAGAAACAATAGTCATTTCTACTTGGATTCATTTTTATATTCATTTACTTTCTAACCCTTTGGTGAACTCCTTCTAATATCCTTTGACGTCATTGGATTTGGGCAGATTCCAAATTCCTAGATTTCTGAGTGATCTGTTTACATCATATCATGTGTGCTTATTCAGTACTCACTACAACCGAACTTCTTGAAAACCTGGCTCTGATACCAAATTGTGAGACCCCCTATTTAGACCCCACATACATCTGTATCTAAGTTATGTTCATACATGTGTCCCAGGTTGAAGTAAGGCTAGTGAATACAAAATAAAGACACATAATAAGAAATGTACTTGCATACCTTGCTTACTTGTTGAAGCATTTCTTTTTATCCATAATCAGTTCTTTTGTTTTCGCGTATCCACGTCATGTCCGTTACCTACAAAATTTGACGGCGGGCTTAGTCATAAAAATATGACTAAGTGAGGATATACCTCTTTCATTGCTATATACATTTAGAAAAACTTACACATTTCAAAACATCATTTTCATTTACTAACCGTTTTCTGTCTCAGTAGTAACTTATGCAGCATATAACTATATGAATATGTTAGTACCAGTATAACAGTATGAGCAGTATAGGATCATAATTATACCATGTAACAATATAACAGTAAAGCAGTGTATCCGTATAAGCAATAAATCTTTGTATCAGTATATCAGTGTAAGCAATAATTCCATGTATCAGTATGTCTACATCAGTGTATCAGTATGTCTACATCAGTGTATCAGTGTATCATAGTAGCAGTATATCAGTCTATCAGTATAGCAGTGTGTCTATGTATCAGTATCTGTGAAAGATCATAATGACTGGGGGAACATTTCAATAATCATAAACAGTATAAGGAGCTATAACATTCATATGAACTATGGAACATGTAATCGATGCAAGTATCATAACTATTTCTATATCATGGAAGCAGTGCAAATACATAGCTTCACGTCAGTTTTCATGTCTATAAGCATTTATCAATGTACCTTTATACTCATTTAAATCAGTACTTCCATGAATATTTCGTTTCTTTGGATATATTAGGGGCAATTCGAATTCTTTTTCCTTTTTCCTTTACCCCGAAGGGTCATTCATGTGCATGCATTTCAAGTCGCCCATAATATAACCTCGTGTCGACACGTTTACATAAAGTGAGTTATTCTTTTTTTTATAATCCTCTCAGAAATATCATTCGCCTATTTGCCTTTTTCAAGGTCATACAATATAGCGACATTTAGTATCAGTGATATACATTTAACATTCAGTATGATAAGAGTGTGTATGTAAAGGGAACATAAAGCAATAAAGCTTAAATAAAACAGATAGCTCTCACCATCAGTATCAATGTTCATAGCATTGTCAAGGTGCCATCCTCCGTGGTATCTGTATATGCATCATATCATTAGGGTCGTATATATCGGGGTTGCACCTCGCTATAGCTACACAATGACTTACTATGATTACATCATTTGGAAGCTATTTAACCGACCCTTTATTTTGCTTAACGCAATAAAAGACACAAACCCAAAATAATTTTAAAACTCTGTTCAACACTCTCTTAACAGTCAACTAACATTCATTACAGCAACCCAACAACAAGCAAGGCAAAGATCACTAATAGACATGCTTTGCTTGGCCCAAAAATAAAGATAGCCGGCCAAGGAGAACTAAAACCATAGTTTTTCTCCTAAAACAGCCGGTCAAGATAGCAGCCAAGGCAAATAAAGCAAGAAATTTCATGAAATTCCCCCCAATATGTAAGTAAAAGAGGGACAGTGCTTACTCAAATATCCAGCCAAAACTCCACTTAAAGACTCCCTCAACAGTCGGCCAACCTGAATAAGATGGCCAGAAATGGAATCTCAAAGTAGCTGGCAACAAGGTACAATCCCCCCTTCACATTTTCCCATTTTTTTGCACAACAATTTGATATTTATACAATTAAAGAATAACAGCAATGAATCCCCTCCTTTTTGACCTAGCCAAAACATGCATGGGTAAACCCTTTACTGAAGATAATCGGTCAACTGAACAGTCGGCCAACATGAGTTAATAAGGGGCTGCCAACAGGAAGCAATTAATAACTGCTGCTACTACATAGCAGCAACCAGAGTCCAACCAACATCAAGTTAGGTCATAACATGCAAAACCAACCCACTGATTTCAGAAATTAGCAAAGCCCCCTATCAGGAACCCTAGCTGGACAACAAGGCCTAGAAAAATTAAATCCCCCAACATCCCAAGCATCAATAACGAAATAAAGAGGAGGAGAAGATGGGGGAGAGGGAGGAGAGCTCACAGTGGAACGATAAGAGCAAAAGCAGCTCACAACTGCCGGCCAGCTTCTCTACTCAGTCCAACTCAGCAATAGCGACAAAGGAAGAACAAGACCACAGCCCTAATCAACTCTCCCAGTACTGCCGCTTGTAGAAGATTGGTCGCTGAAGGATATGGACGGAGAATCGCAGCAGCCCTAAGGCTTCCCTGTACGACGAGAGCTTCAGAGGAGAGAAAGGAGTCGAATCGGTATCGGGGAAAAGAGCCGATCCTAATAAATCCATCCACCGCCTCTCCAAATCCAACACTAATCAAGGCTTAGCTTATAATATATGCCAGCCACTTAATAATGCCTGAATCAGCTATCAGTCAACCGTCATTTTCCTTATTGGCACACCACTTAGCCTATTAGCACCCCAATTCCATTATATGCACACCAAGGTGCATAACCATACCATTCAATCCTATATTGCCGCCGACGATAATAAAATTACAAGTTCATAAACAAAACTCAGCATATATATATTCCAACTCAACCATCCAGTTGATTATTGAATATATAAACCGCTACACCATGTCGAATGCCGCAACATATTAACGACACTCATATTCACTGTCAAAGCGACGCCTCGTTGACACTGATTTGGTTTTCATCATAGGGGATATAAATACAATTATTTAAATTGAGTTTTATTATCGATTTGCGTCAAGTCACATTTTGAGCCGTTACAAGAGGAGCGCATCTAAGTCATTGGTTCTCCATGATTGATCGAAATACTGCCGTATTTCTGAATTAAAAATACTGTCAATTTTCTTAGATATCAGATCCCCCATAAAATCTGTGATCATACGACTGTATTTATCCCTCACCTAGAACTAGGAGAGAGAACCCATCTAAAAATCTCTAAAAAACCAAAATTTTCCCACGGTTTCTTCGCTTTCTTCCCGGTATCAAAGACCCACCGTACCGCATTCAGAGCTTCTGAACACTCCGTGCTCCCCCCACATGCCTTGTTCCTTTCAAATCCCAGCCCATCGTCACCGCTCTTCTCCAGCTACCACATGGCTCTTCCCCTTTCGCTTTCGCCGGCCACATTCCATTTTTTTTCTTTTGTTTTATTCTCCTCCGCCTTTTGTTTTGTGCAACTGTGTTATCTTCATCTCCATTTGTTTCCGATTACAAAATATTATGATTTGAGCAGCCGGTTCTCCTAAACTACTATTTTTCTATCATTATTCGCCGTGGCGGACGGACGAACGTGGAGAACTGGGTGAATTTTTTAATGATCTTCCTTGAATTTCTTTTACCTAAAGACTGTATGACGTCTCTTTCAGGTTTCTAGATGCCGCCGAGTCCAATTTTTTCTAACCTAATCAGACACGGGGTCTATTTTTTGTTCATTTAAAAATGATGAAATGCTTTTCACGTGACTTCCTGTCTTCTTCTACTTAGGAATGTTGATTGGTTGATGTTAGAGTTCCCCTTTACTCGTTGAATACTTTCTATTAAAGTTTGAGGAATAAATGGTAGTAATACTCAGGGAAATGTGTTGATGGCTTCCAGTCATCAGTGACTTCGTGGTTTGCGCTCAAACCCTTCTTCAAGCTCTTCATAATTTCATGATTTCCGACAATTTATTTAAAAAGAAGTAACTTAGCTTGTCTGCTGCAGATTTTGTATACTGATTTTGCGGTGAAGGAAGTATTTGTGAAGATAGGAGTGCAGTTTCACTATGGATCCCGAGTCTGGAAAGCGTTTAAATAATCAAACGGTCGATACTATAATTTAAGCGGCTTCTGCTGTTGGGATGTCGCTTGAGTCGATTGTGTTTCTGAGTCTCAATTGTTTTTTGTTTTGTTTGTTTCAGAAGGATTCTTGGAAGGGTGTTTTGCTTCTGGCATATCAGAGTCTGGGAGTTGTGTATGGCGACTTGAGTATTTCTCCTTTATATGTCTTCAAGACCACATTTGCAGACGATATTGAACATTCTGGCACAAATATTGAGATCTATGGTGTCCTTTCTTTTGTTTTCTGGACACTGACGCTTATCCCTCTGTTCAAATATGTCTTCATAGTTCTCAGAGCAGATGATAATGGCGAGGGTGAGCGCTTATAGGAATCTAGTATACTTTACTGAGAGACTTGCTGTTCAAGATACAAATAATTACATTTTGTTTTGCTGCAGGCGGCACTTTTGCTCTTTATTCTTTAATATGTAGGCATGCAAATGTGAGTCTTCTTCCGAATAGGCAGATTTCAGATGAAGATCTTTCTACATACATCGTGGAGCCTACGGGGGATAAGGAAACTCATTCAAGAACCAAACTTTGGCTGGAAAAGCATACGAATTTGCAGACGGCGCTTCTTGCAGTAGTAATGCTTGGTACTGGTATGGTTATTGGAGATGGAGTTCTGACTCCAACTATGTCAGGTGCATGTTCCTCATAGTGGGACTCAAACTATGTAAAATGTGCATTTCTCTTTTGGTTTTTGCTGATGCTTGTTTTTTTCCTTCAGTTTTCTCAGCAGTTTCTGGGCTTGAGCTTTCAATGTCGAGGGAGCACCATGAATGTAAGTTTTCTAGGTTGTGGAATGTATTTTTCCTCTTTGAGTTTATGTTTTCTGATAAATGTTCCTTGAATGCTTATATACAAATATTTAGAATTTAGTAGAGATAGTTAAGAGTATTAATTTTGTAAGTCACATCTGTTAACCTGCAAAATATAATCGCTCTTTGGCGGTGCAGCTTTTCATTCATTTGAAAGAGCTATTATTGTTTTTATTTCCAAGTATGAATGGAATTTGGACTATACATACTTAGAATGATGTTATTGATAGGATAAGATCATTATGTATTTCCTTATATGAGAAGCTGAATGCCGTCGTATATTGTTAAATGTGTTCACTGATTTCTGTCGTTCGATACCTACCGTGTATTGTTTCTTTTTATGAGTGGAATTTTTTACGTATTCATTATACAAAAATTCAAAATTGATTTCTGGCTTTGTACAGAAAGTGTTACTTTTATGACATTGTTACTTTCATAGGCGTGGGAGAGGTAGTAGGATTGCCTATTCTTTATGTCTAGGGAAAGAGAAGAGATAAAAGATTAGGGTTTGAATTTTTCTTGGAGATGAATGAATTATTCTCATTAGATCACAAATCTTTAAGTAGCCACAGCGGAATTCTAATACATATTAATAAACTCTCTTGATTTAAAGAATCAAATAATAAGTAAAGATAACAGGATTAAGTCAAATTTCTTAACAAAGGAATAAGAAAATATTCCTAATTGGTTGTCTCCCACCCAGAGGCCGTGGATAGGGTTGGCTAGTTGCATTTGATGAAGTGCTATAATCCTCTTGAGATTTTTATGCAAGTTAATAGAATTTCTAAGTGGTTTAAGGTTGACTTGTGCAAACCTATTGACGCAGAACAAATCTATAGGCGGCGGAAAATCCGCGACATAACCCTACATGCTATGCAAAGCCCGACGACGTGAATCCTAATTAGATAATAAATTTAAAATCAACATCTCACGCAGATAAATTCACAGCAAGATACAATAATTAATCGGGGCGAACAAGCTTTGGTTTCCCTCCGCGTGGAGGGCCAAAGATAGAGCGCGCGACGAATCGGTCCTTCCTGCAGTTAGAGATTTATCCGATAGCAAAATACTATAATGAACAGAAAGTCCCAACATACATGTAATAATCCAAAACCATAACAATGTCTACAACTGAATACCAATACCGAAACACAACACGAAATCTGAAAGTAAACTAGGACTGCAGCGATTTAAAATAAATTTGAAGTTTGGAGGTGAAATGGGGGTTTCCGGGTGGTGGGAGACTAGATCGGGCAAGGGGGAGGTGGATCCACGGAAGGGAGGGGATTGGCTGCGGGTACGGGTGATTTTGGGGCTGGATCGGGGTCCGGGACTGGATCTGGACAGATCTGTCCAGATCTGGACAGATCTAGCCGGCGGAGACAGGGAAAGGGGGGCTGGGACAGGGGCGGCTGAGGGCTGCTGTTGGGAGGCTGCTGGCGGGTGTAGGTGGGCTGGCGGCGTGGGACTACAGGGAGGAGGGAGGGCGGCGGAAGTGGGCTGAGGGGTGGCGGCTGGAGCTTGGAAGGAGGGCTGGCGGAAGGGGCTGGTGCAGGGGCTGGCGGCTGGGATCCTGCAGGGGCTGGCGGCAAAGGTTTGGCAGGGAGGTGGGCGGCTAGGGTTTGAAGGGTGGCTGCGGGAGGAGGAAGGAGAGGCTAACAAAAGGAAGAAGATACTTACCCAAGGAGTCGTCACCAAGGGGGCTCCACGGAGTCGGCACCGCGGAGGAGATCACCGGAAACAAGGAAGAAGACTCTCCAAATTTCAGCAATGAAATTCCTGCAGCCCTAAAGATCCTATTTATAAGAAAACAATATTAGGGCAACCGAAATCGATGGCTAAGATTGGCCGGCGGTTCCGATGCCATAACTACATGAAATACAACTCAATACATAATGTTATATATGAAATCGACTAGCAACACGAATCCGAACGCATCCACGGAGTCAGATCGTCGATCCGGGCACGCCATATATGGTAAGTTGCCAAATCAGCCCCGAATGGGCCCAAAGCTCGTCCTCGCCTATGCTCCGCATCACCTATTGATGCGTGTATGATTCAGATTAATCCGAAAGTAATTCATCAACAAGGAATTAAATAAAGACTAGCAACGCTACACGACATTCACTGCAATTTTGATTGGCGAACAATACACGTTCCCCTTCGCACGAATGGCTATTGCCAAAACTTTTACGTATGAGTTAATAGGAGAATAAGAAAACCAAAACAAAGCACTATAATCCAAAATTCCACGCAAGTATGTGATATCCTTCTAATATTCAATAAAGATGAGGAAACACAATACAAAAATCCTCACAAGCACGAAGAACCGGTGGTGTGGACTAATGCTGGGTGGGTGACTATTGCTTGTATGTGATGGTCGCAGGGGTTGGGATGGGCCAAACGATGGAGGGCGGAGGCGAGGGGGAGTGGAAGCTTTGTGGTAGGGACCATGGAAAGGAAGAATTGTTGGCGGTTGGCAATGGGGTGGAGTATGCGACACTGGGGAAGGGGCTGGAGATGGGGCGGCAGCGCTGGATTGATGCAGGTAGGAGGATCGGCGTTGGAGGGACGCAGCCGGGCGGTGCAGCGTGGATGGCAGTGGGTATGAGTGGCGTGGGATGGAAGTGGGCGAGACGTGTGGCGTTGGATGGAGGCGGGCGGGTGGCACGGTGTTTTTTTTATATTAGGTTGTTGTTTGCGGTGGGAGAGATCGGGAGGGGGTAGTCATTTGCGAAGACAGCGTGGACTGGGGAGGTTAGGGCTAGGGGAGGAGGAAAAGGTGGGGTGGGGGACGGATAACGAAAAATAGTCGAGATGTTGTACCCCTCATCGCACCACGATTTCATTGCCAGTTCTGGATTTTCACAAGGTTAACAATACCCCCCAGTGGCTTCTATCATCCCTTATTTATTATAAAAGAGGGCTAGGGCACTCGACGTGAACGACTATGATTGATCGTTATGTCCGACATCTGATTACTACTAAATAAAGTCCAAAAAATAATAAAAATACATAAAATAGGAAAACGACGCTCCAGACACGCTCGTGGTCTCGAATTGCTGATCCAATCAACGTTTCCTGTGCGAGTACACATAAGCGGGCCTCGTCGAGCAACGTCCCGAGCTCCACTATCGATCCAACGGCTGATCCCTATCAGTATCTGATTGGCTTAACATGGAATGTATCTTTCCTATGAACAGTGAAATAACTGGATTCAAATATTTATCTTGCTACAGAGGTGGTCCCTTGTCTGAAGGTGAGCTAGCGAGATATCATCGGGGCATTGAAAGGAACCTAAGTACATATGCACACACACTTATATATATTATAAAGTAATATATTATAAGTTTGTTTATTTATTCCAAGCAAGGAGAGAGAATTATCCTTGTGGTCCTAGCTTGGTCGAATGTACTCGCTTATTGTGGATGTTATTCTATCGGATGGGAATTGATGATGGAAGAGGCCTATGTTATTAAAGGCGCAAGGCGCATTGGGGTGCAGTATGTCCTGGAGCCTAGGCGCAGATGCATACCTGGTGAATTAAAGACGCAAAAAACATCTTAAACTCCTAAATGTAAAACAATTCATGGCATAAAACATCTACCATAGTAGCCCTAGTGTTAACAATGAACAATGCAATACAAATGAAGAGGAAACAGTAATAGTAATGTTAAAAGAACATTAAAATTGTAAATCTTTTACCACTCACTAGTACAATATCTGCTAATCATCATCAGAAAACTAAACATTTATTTTCCTCTCTACTGTTATTATAATCTTCTTCGTTGTATTTCGATTCCTCATCTGCATCCATATGGACTAGCAGAGTAGGAGCCCTTTTTTAAAGAAAAAGTTCCTATTTTCGACTGCCTTTGTGGAGATCACATTTGCGCCTTTAGTAAATAAGCGTGTTTGATAAATATCCTCTTAAACTTTACTGGCTCTAACAACCGTACCCAATGTCAAATACTCATAATCAAAAACCAATTCGCCTTCTTGATCAACATCGGTTTCTTCCTTCATTCTACCCTCAACTATTCATTGATATTGTATATATCTGTGAATGAAATCAGATACGATCACGTGCATCGTATTGACATCTCAATACTCGATTGCACTTCGCTCTGAATCTCACGTGCATCGATTGTATTGTTGAGGCGTTGTTGAGCTAGCTTATTTTTTTTGTTATGTATTTGTAATATATCCACTTAACTTAGGGCCTGTTTGGCACATCGTTGGAGCTCCGACACGGCGGCAGACAAAGGCGGGATGGAGGCGACCTGAATGCGTGTCTCTCGCGGCGGCGTTTGCTCCTGTCTGCCACCGCGGAAAACGACTCCGTTCGGACTAGTCCGCCGTTGCGGTCCGCCTCCTTCCCGCCTCCCGTGGCATACGTGCTCCCAAACTAACCCTTAATCATCGAGATTTCACAACATTATTAATCTACAAAAATAGAAATTTTTATGATTTAAACTATTTCATTTAATTACTTATATGTTTAAAAAAATATCAATTATGCTCACAACTTGATGTTTAGTTATGTTATTTTACTATAATTTAACGATGTCTGAAAACAAAAATTTACCTGGGGAAGCTTTGACAAAGAAGAAACTTAGATGAAGAAAAATCTTTGAAGAGACTCTTCACCTCTCCCTCAAGAGGGACGACAAAGAAGCTTCACTGAAGAAAAATCTTCAAAGAAAGGAGTCTCCACCACTCCCGCAAGAGGGAAGCTCCGACAAAGAATAATTACCAAGGAAGAGAACTCTCTGGTGAGGGGAAAGTTATGATGAAGCAGGATTTTCGGCGAAGAATTCGGCGAAGAAGGGGAAGCGTCGTGCACTGAGCTCAATTCGGCGAGGGTTCGTGCGTTGGGAACGTGGGATATTTCCTTCAGCTGAGATGCGAGGGTAGAAACAACCTAATCTAATTCACCCACTTGCTGAAACCCGAAAGCGTGCCTTGCGCTTCAGGTGAGGCGCACGCCTTGCCCATCTCGCCCGCTTTTGCTTGGCAGAGGCCGGAAGCTATGCGCCTAGTGCTTGAGGCGGGCCTGAATGGAGGAAGGGCTTGGATGTTTGTGAGCGTGAGGAATATGATCAAAGTTTCAACATAACAAGTTCATATCACTATGGAGTTTGGTGAGACGAATGTATGCCATGCCAAAGCTCTGTGGGAGGTTCTTCGAATACCTGATGAGACTTGACTAATCTTTATCTTGGCAGGAGTGTTAGGCTTGGGTTGAGAGGAGCACGACCATGTCTGATAGATTTTTGTGAGAGTTGCATGACCTAGTGATGCAGGACAAGCGTCACACCCTTCCGCCACCCTGGCGTCGCACCAGTGGTCCTCCTTGGCGTCGCACCAAGGGGCCGCCTTGGCATCGCACCAAGGGGCTCCCTCAGGACTGCAGCCTGTACACCCCAACCCGTCTCCACAGGAGGCCTACCTTGGCAGGTTGTTGGAAGGCGGGATCGAACACCCGACCTCTCTTGACAAGGGCTTTACAAGGCCTCTCATCACCAACTGAGCTGCAGCTCAGTTGGTGATGAGCGGCCTTGTAAAGCCCTTGTCAAGGGAGGTCGGGTGTGCAACTCAGTTGGTGATGAGAAGCCTTGTAAAGCCCTTGTCAAGGGAGGTCGGGTGTTCGACCCCTCCCTCCACCAACCCGCCAAGGAAGGCCTCCTGCGGAGACGGGTTGGGGTGTACGAGCTGCAGTCCTGGTGGAGCCCCTTGGTGCAACGCCAAGGCGGACCTCTGGTGCGACGCCAGAGTGGTGGGGCTGGTGTGACGCCTGTCCTGCATCACCTAGATTGAGTTGTTTCTTTCAGTGTCATCATTAAGCATGAACATGAGTAATGTTGCAGATATTGGATGTAGGGAACATGTCAGATGTCAGTGACATGTCAGCATGGAATTTACATGTCAGATTTGATATGTCAGGGGATATATCAGAAATATTTCTAATATCGGGTTTTGATATTTAATTATTTTTATATATAATTATTTATAAATATAATAATATGTTCTTATGTTTATATATTGATATATTAATAATTTAGCATTTATTTAAATTTATCAAAATAATATACGCATTCTATTTTACACAAGTAATAACAATATAAAGTCAAAAGTTAATTTACACAAATTTAAAAATATAGCATTATTTCTAAGGAGTATTCTGCAAATAGAAGAGCATTAAATTATAAAAAAATTAAAATTCTTAATGTATCAGAATTAATCCTACCTAAGAGAATCAAGAGATGCAGAGAATAGCTATTTGACCAGCCAGAATAGAACAACCAACATATTGATATAGTAGCAGAAGTACTACAACAGGAAAACACAGAGAAATGCGCAGCATTACGACTCTGTTTGGCGCGGCTTTTTGAGAGCTGAACGCCCCTGCAGCCTCAAAACTCGCCAAATAACTAAATAGGCGTTGGCGGTGGCTGAAGCCACCGCCGAAAATGGCTGGTGCCGCTCTTTTCCTGCCGCGGATGGGGACCCGTGACAGGGATAGCTGCAGCCCTGTAAAAGGGCTGCAGCACTGCAACAATTTGTTTTTTTAATTCTTTAGAAAAACTTTTTGAAATTATAAAAAATATAATATAACTTATAAAATATTATATTAAATTGCTAATATAAATTACAAAATCTGAATATTGTATAATAACAATCTATTCTCAATATAACTTATGAAATATGAATATAATTATAATAAGAAATTATTGTTAATAAAACTTATATAACTTATATTATATTAATTTAACTTAAATAATATAGTATGAATGTATATTAAAATGTACAGAACATAATTTATAAAATAAAATATGAATTTAAATGATAGGAAGTTATGTTATATTAATAAAGTAAGAACTTATATAATATTAATAAAATATAATATAAGGATATTAAAATATATAACATAAACTTATGTTATATTATATTAATAAAATATACATAACTTATACTCTCAAAATGTAATAATAAATTGTAGTATATTTTTTAATAAATATAGTTTATTAATATAATATTTATAAAATAAATTCATTATTAAATTATTATTTTATGAACATAAATAAAATTGTTGATATACATATGTTCTTTCAAACAACATTGCACACACAATTCTTCCAAACAGTTTCAGTGATTTTGTCACTGCAAAATAAATAACTCATTTTTCCACCACTATTCCACACTATTGATTCTCCTAGTGTTGCAGCCGAGTCAAACAGAGCCTACATCTGTCGCAGTGAAAATAGACTAATGAGTTGTAGAACGACCATTGCCATAACATCAGTAGAAGTATTAGATTAAAAAAAAGTGAAAAGCAAAAGTACATAATAGCAGATAACACAAATGCGAAGAATGAAAGTGCAGAACTTGTAGTAGAACAATAGATAGAGCATAAGAAGCACGAAAATGAAACTTACGGCTCAGTCGCCACCATGAACACAAAACTCAACCAACTTCAGAGTGATAAAGGAGAAGCTACAATAAAGTCGGAGAGTAAAACAACTTAGAGATCAAGAGGAACTTACCTGTCACAACATAGTTATGTGAGAAAGAAGAGAATTCGAGGTCGGAACAACAGGGAACCCGATGCTCTAGAAAAAACCTAGCATCTCCAAGGCTCCTAGCCGTAAATGTAAGGGTCGAAGCTTCAACGACAAGAGATCACAGACAATGAATAACCCTAAATCTCCACATTGGAGAAGAAGAAGAATTACAATGATCGTTGTCTTTCTTAGAGCCGCATGAGAACACGAAGAGGAGTGAAATGTGTCTCGGGTCGGGATGGTAGATTTATGCTTTTGTATCTATTTATAGTGGATATGAGAGACTGAAATATCAGGCGACATTTCAATATCTCATATTGACCGATATAGTGATAAATGATTTTAGGGTAAAAAAATTGAGGTGACGTTTCCCCCTTGAAACCTTTATCTCTGTCAACACATCGACCATGTCATGGATATCCGTAACATTGAGCTTGACAACTTGGTCTTTTCTTCATTCTCTGTAAAGTTGATATCATAAATTTCTCGCTCTTTCTCATCAGTTTTGTCCAACTATATGCGCCCCATCACCCATGGGATGTCTGTCTCGATGCATGTGTGAATTACTAGCTTAACCCAAAGCTCTGGACTAGGGCAGACTGCCCGAGCCGGTTGATTTGGTGGTCCAGATATTCCTGACTTTGATTTTGATCCTTAGTATCTGATTGATGATTCATCTTCAACCGTGGACTTCTGATTATCTGTTCTTTAATTTCAATTATGCAGTCTAAGAATCACGACTATTGTCAATCTTCATCTTCTGATGTGGATGCTAGATGACTCTATGGTCGGTTGATTTACCCACAATCTGATTCGCTGATGATATCATATTTGCTTGGAACTGCGATTTTAAGTTACTAGCTTATTATAAAAACATTAAACTGGGTAATTGATTTCTCATTCATATCATACACTCTGATTTGATTTCGTATTTTTTTTTCAAATACAGCAGAGCGGCCATGTGTTACTTTCTATTCAAAATTTGCTTATGAATTGTGATGTACTTCAATGAATGTAATGGCCGCTTCATTGTTTCTCTTATGCAGATGCGGTGGTTCCTATCACCTGCTTCATAATAGTATGTCTATTTGCACTTCAACGTTATGGCACTCATCGGGTTAGTTTCTTATTTGCACCCATCATACTGACCTGGCTGATTTGCATCAGTGGACTTGGCATATACAATATTGTTAAGTGGAATCCGAGCATCTTCCAGGCACTTTCTCCTTACTATATGTTCAATTTTTTAAAGACCACAAAGAAAAGTGGTTGGATGTCACTTGGTGGAATATTGTTATGCATCACAGGTAACATTTTTGTGTCAAATCTTAAATCGATGTTTATGAATATCTCTATATTTACGTGCATTTGGTTAACTATCTATTACTTCAGTAGATCTCGAAACTCATTGAAGATTAACATCAATAGTTATGTCTATGTGTGACCAATACATTCCCGGGGGAGGAATCAGGCGAGGGGAAGGACCGGTGGAAGAGAGGAGAGAAAGAGGAGGGGAGAGATTGAGAGGAGAACTCTAGGGAGCAACTCTAAATTATTTTCATCCAAAAATACTGAAAAAGAATACAACACAACCCCTTATAGGTGCAGGGTGTGTATAACAAAAGCACGGGTGCCAATAATAAAGCATATAACATAACCGAATACAAATAAGATAATCATGCCATAGGTGCGTCTTCGATCTCTCCCCCTCTAGAGGGACTCGTCATCGTCTTCCTCTGCGTGTAGACCCGCCACGACGTCTCGTCGGCGTGCACGTCCGTAACAATACCACCGTCTGGAAAATGTGCCTTGACCTCAAGGAAGTAGTCAGCGAACTGGCGGTGGAAGTCATCCCGAGGAAGCCATGTAGCGCCGGAGTCTGTGTGATTAGCCTAAGTGACGAGGACTTCCTCCGAAGTGGGGTCTCCCGACAGAAGGCAGCGACAATCAAGTATCTTGGCCGGGTAGTACGGCGCCTCGCCGACGAGATCGACGTCTGCTGGGATGTGATCCGTGGTGGCATGGTCGCCCACCACACGACGTAGCTGCGAGATGTGGAAGACCGGGTGTATGCGACTCTCGACGGGGAGGTGGTAGGCAACCGCGACGATACGCGCTAGCATCTCAAAGGGCACAAAGAACCGGGGGGCGAGCTTCGGGCAGGGACTGCGGTCCACGGATAGCTGGCGGTACGGGTGCAATTTGAGGAACACCTTCTCCCCCTCTTGGAAAGATAGGTCGCATCGCTTCTTGTTTGCAAAGGAGGACATCTTCTGTTGGACCCGTAGGAGGTGATGCTTCAGGTGGTCCAGGATGGTGTCTCGGCCCTGCAGGGCAGTGGCCAGACTCTCGACCTGACATTCCCCCGGTAGATGGTGGAGTATAGAGGGCGGCGACCGGCCATGGACGACCTCGAAAGGGGTGGTACCAGCCGCGTGGTGGTAGACGGTGTTGTAGGAGTACTCCGCCCAACAGTGCCACTTGGCCCATCCACGGGGCTGCTTCCCCAAAAAACAACAGAGGTACGTCTCTAAGCAACAGATGAGGACCTCAGACTGTCCACCCGCATGTGGGTGATAAGCGGTGCTCATGCGGAGGCGAGTACCATGTAGCCGGAAAAGTGAGGTCCAGAAGGTGCTCAAGAAGAGCGGATCACGATTGCTCACGATCGACTGAGGGAACCCATGAAGGTGCACGACGCCACTGATGAAGCTGTCCGCGATTGTGGCGGCGGTGTAGGGGTGACGAAGGGGGGGATAAAATGGCCGTATTTGGACAGTCTGTCCACCACGACCAAGATACAGTCGAACCCGTGGGAGCGCGGTAACTGAGTAATGAAGTCCATGGCCAAGTCCTCCCAAACGTGGTCCGGGAGAGGATGAAGCTGAAGGAGCCCGGCCGAAAATGTTGCCTTTTACTTGGCCTTCTGGCAGACCAGACAAGCGGCCGCAAATGCCTTGACCTGTCGGAACATGTGGGGCCAGTAGAGAGAGGCCGCTAAACGGCGGTAGGTACGGAAGGCCCCGACGTGTCCTCCGGAGGGCGAGGCGTGAAACTCGGCGAGGAGGCGGGGAATGCTCGGTGAAGAGGGCACTGGAGCAAGGCGGCCCCCTACAAGCGAGTATGGTGGATGGGCGGTGATGTCAGCGTTGAGCGTCGTTCGAATCCCAGACAAAACAGGGTTGGCCTCAACCTCGTGCTTGATGGTCGCCGCGTCCTCCCACACCGTCCGAGAGATAGCCGCGAGCTCCGGCGACTGGCTCTGACGAGAGAGGGCATCGACTGCTCGATTCGCCCTTCCCCGGGCGGAACTCTATGGTGAAATCATAGCCTAGGAGTTTGGCCACCCACACCTGTTGGGCGGGCGTGACGATTTTCTGCTCGAGGAGGTAGCGGAGGCTGTGGTGGTCTGTGCGGACCACGAAGGGGTGAACCAGAAGATAGGGGCACTAATGCTGTACGGCGAGAATGAGGCCCATGAGCTCATTCTCGTATGTGGAGCGGCTGCGGATTGTACTGGAGAAAGCAAGGCTGAAGTAGGCTATCAGCTGTCCGACATGCATAAGGACGGCTCCCACCCCGGAGTCCGGCACATCACACTCCACGAGGAACGACAAAGAGAAATCGGGTATGGCCAGCACCGGCCCGTGTACCAGGGCCCGCTAAAGGGCGACAAAGGAGGCGGAGGCCGCGACCGTCCACTGAAAAGGGCCCTCCTCCGACTTCTTCAAGAGCTGCTTGAGGGGGCGAGCTAGAGCCCCGTACCCCTGGATGAAGCGGCCGAGATGGTGTGGCCGAGGTAGCTCACCTCCGACGCTCCAAAGGAACACTTCTTCGCGTGGAGCATGAGGTGATGGCGCCGGATAGTGGTCAGAGTGAGGCGGACGTGCCGAAGGTGGTCCTGCCAGGAAGAACTGTATACCAAAATGTCATAAAAAAATGAGAACGTGTCGACGAAGTACTGCCCGGAAGATTTTCATCGTCGCCTGGAAGGTGGCGGGCGCATTGGTCAGGCCGAAGGGCATGACCAAGAACTCGTAGTGGCCGTCGTGCGTCCGGAAGGCGGTCTTGGAGACGTCCTCGGGCCGCTCCCGGATCTGGTGATAGCCCGCTCGGAGGTCCAACTTGGTAAAGAATATGGCCTCGTGGAGTTCGTCCAGGAGCTCCTGAATTACTGGGATCGGGTACTTGTCCGTGATGGTGGCCTTGTTGAGCTTCCGGTAGTCCACACAGAACCGTCAGCTACCGTCCTTCTTCCGGACCAGGAGGATCAGGTTGGAGAAAGGGCTCGCAGCCTCGCACTGGGCCGGATGAGGCCCCCCATCAACATCCCATGGACCAACCACTCGATTTCGTCCTTCTGCACATGGTCGTAGCGGTAAGGACTTACCGACACCGCCGCAGTATCAGGCTGGAGGGGAATGACTTGATCGGTCGGGCGAGCCTGAGGGAGGCCGGTCAGGGCCTCAAGGAAGTCGGGTCGGCCGGGTGTGGAAGAGGCGGCGGTGCCGGAGGGGAGAGCGGCCAAAGCCACGCGGAAAAATCAACGTCGATGGTCCGCTGAATCGCGCGGATGGAGACCAGAGAGCGAAGCAGAGCGGAGTTGCCCACTATGTGGCACGTCTGGCCCTGCTGGAGGAACTGCATAGTCATACTCGCCCAGTTGACCCTCACTTCGCCCAACATGCGTATCCAAGCTACTCCCAGAATGCCGTCAATACTGTCGAGGCCAAAGGCGTAGAAGTCCGCGGTCTCCGGGCAAGACCCCACCGTCGGGGAGAAAGTGGTGCAACACCCTTGGGTCGGCCGACGACGCCCATCGCCCAGACAGACTGTAAAGTCAGGGGAGGGAACCGATGGAAGGTGAAGCTGGTGCGTCAACTGTGCGGAAAGGAAATTGTGGCTCGCACCGCTGTCCACCATGAAAACATTAGGACCGTCAGACAACGTGCCCGTCAACTTCAAGGTCTGAGGCCCCAAAATCCCGCCCACCGAGAAACAGGGCAACTCCAAGCGGTGGAAAGTAGACGAGGCGGTGTCCAACACGCCGTCACCCTCGGAGCGCTAGAGAGCCTCAAAGTCCGCCAAGGTGACCCCTGGGTCGAAGTTGTCGATGATGGCGTGGAACTCCTTGACGGTGTACACATGCGTAGGAGAGTAGGGCTGACGGCACCGGAAACACATGCCCTTGCTGTGGCAGTCATTGTAGGCACTGTTGGAGATGCGTTGGGGAACCGTGGGGTGGCCGGGTCGGCCGCTGCGGGGCCGTCGAGGGAGGTGGCGACTGGTTGCAGGCGCAGACACCCTGGGGGAGAGGTCGGCCTCCACCAGACGCGACATGTCAAGGGCGTCAGAGACCGTGCAGGGATGGTGCGTACGAAGATGGGAGCGGATATGGGGCAGTAGCCCCTGCATGAAGAAGCCCAGGTAATGGTCGGGCGGCAATCCGGGAACGTGGGTGACCAAGGCGACAAACTCATCAATATAGTCGTCCAGGCTGGCAGTCTGGCGGACGCCGCACAACCACTCTATGGTGGAGCCCGAGTAGCAGGCGTCATAACACCAGATCATCTCCTGCTTGAGCTCGGGCCAGGAGAGGAACGGGTTAGATTGGAGGAGCCACCGAACCCAGTGGAGGGCCGAGCTGTCCAGGCCAACCACAACCGTAGACACCTTGTACTGCTCTGTTGTGTGGTTGAGGTCGAAAAATTGCTCCGCTTTGACAATCCAACCCATCAGGTCAACGCCGACAAAGGAGGGAATGCCGAGGGAGAGGGCGGACCTTCTCGGAATGGGCGGAGGAGTGGTCCCGACGGGAATGGGCGGCGGCCCGACGCCGAGGAGAGAGTCGTCGTCCTTGGGCGAGCTGGAGCCAGACGCTGCGGAAACGGCGGTGGCGGACACCTGGATGGAGTCGATCTTGGAATGGAGGGCGAGGAGGGAGGCGCGCATGGAGGCGACGAGTTGTTCCTGAGCCTCCTGTTGGGTTTTTCTAGAACCATACATCAGATGTAGGCGCAGCGGAAATAAACAGAAACAACCCAAAAATGCTTGGATCGGCCATGAATGTTGAATCAAGAAGTTAATAAAATACTAGGTAAAAATTACCTCAATGGGGTTGGATCAAATCCAACCAAGATGCTCCAAGAGTTGATTCCTGTCGGTGGCAAGAAGAGTTCTCACGTAGAATTATGTCTACGTCTCTACAGAAGTCCACACGAGCCGGGAGAACGCCAAGTCACGTCGCACGCAACTCGGAATGAAGAAAGGCTGCACCTTGCACTTCCACGAATTGCTAGATCCGCTTCAGGAAGAACAATGCCGGCGACAATCGACGGAGAGGAGGTCGGCGGAGGCGAACGAGCGACGGAACTCCTTCCGTCTAGGGTTCGGGCGAGAGCGGAACACTTCCGTCGGCCTTTCTCTTTTTTAAGTTATTATGAACCCTAAAACGAAGTCCTATTTATACCCAAAGGATAAACAGCTTCTAGAAGAATCGCTATCCGCAGACCACACATCAGAATAAGGGCTTCTGTTACAATTCGTCGGAATTTCACGGAAGATCATTCGTCGAGATTTCACGGGACAACCCGACGAAATCCGACGAATCCAACCAGACGGCAACAATTGCCTAGTCAAGGCTCTCTGTGATAATTCGTCGAGATTCCACGGAATGACCCGACGAATCCCGACGAATTCCGACGAATCCAGACAGACGACAACACTTTGTCGAGTGAAGGATCTCTGTCACAGTTCGTCGAGTTTCCACGGAATGACCCGACGAATCCCGACGAATTCCGACGAATCCACACAGACGACAACACTTTGTCGAGTGAAGGATCTCTGTCACAGTTCGTCGAGTTTCCACGGAATGACCCGACGAATCCCGACGAATCCGACGAATCCAATCCGTGTAAACCCGACGAATTCCGACGAATCATATCCGACGAATTCAGACAGCAACATTTGCTGGACTTCCCCATTCTATATGGTGATTGGTAACCTTTACCAACACAGTCAATCTTCCAACTTCTCCACATGCTCTTATGTGCGACCCTGCAGGCTCATATCGCGTTGGCAGTGAGATTACATGTTTGACCACTTCTAGATCACAATGGCAACTCCAACAGTCTCCCACTTGATCTTGAAAGTATCAAACCAAAAACCTCACAAACAATGAGCGGCATCTAGCAATGCATCATTGCTCCCCAAGCAATAAGAGTTCATAACTCATAAGCCTTTATGACCAATGTTCCAGCGTTGTCTTTGTCCCTTTGTCCCTTACATCCGGAAAGAACTAGAGGTATGGACCGTGTCACCCTCATAATAGCTCAATCCAAGTTTCTTGATCTAGAACGGACTTCCAGAGAATGGTGAGCTCAATATCACATATTGACTCTACCAAGCATGGCCATGCATTTCTCAGTCCAATTCCATCAAGGGGCCCATGGATGCAACTCCTGTTATATAGGAGGACAAATCCCATATCTGCTCACACCCAAACACCCAAATGATTCGTAACGTACCCAACGACCACCCTTATCATCAACCTTCTTCAAGGAAGACTTTAGATGACATCAAAGCACGCTCTTCCTCACTCGGTGAATGCTGTGACTTCAGGTCAAAGGACCACAACACCATTGTCAAATGAGACCTACTTGTGACACTTTTAAGTAACAATCCACAAAGTAGTCTCAGGTTGGGTCTGTCCAGTACAACTTGTTCACTAACAAGTACCCATGTGATGACTTGATATCACAATATCATGACCTGTGAGAACCGGTCATCAGTCAACACACATGCTAATCTTAATGTATCATCATCACCCTTAGCTTCTACGATGATACCTCGACCAGGGACCTTTTAAGAATGAAGCTTCGAAATCATAGGCTCTCACATTCAAGTCTCGTACTTGATGTCCTATGGAAGCGAACATTCTAAGGGTATTTATCACGAATTTTATTCTATCATATAGAAACAGTATATCGTAATAAAAGAACTTGCCATTAATCGTAAAAAGAAATAATTGGTACACAATTCATCATATGAATAAATTTTGAACAGCCAACAGAATATTTATTTTACATGCAACCCACAAGACTCCCACTAGAGTTGATCATTCAGATATCGTATACCCATTGATCTAGTATGACCATCATGCTTTCTCTGCGCGAGAGGCTTTGTCAGTGGATCTGCAATATTCTCCTCAGTCGGCACTCTGCAAATGCTCACATCTCCTCGTTCGACAATCTCACGAATAAGATGGAACCGCCGAAGTATGTGCTTGGAGCGCTGATGGGATCTAGGTTCCTTAGATTGTGCAATTGCACCATTGTTATCACAGTAGAGAACTACGAGACCAACAATGCTAGGAACTACATCTAGCTCGCCGATGAATTTCCTAATCCATACAGCCTCCTTCGCTGCATTAGCTGCAGCGATATACTCGGCCTCAGTTGTAGAATCAGCAACTGTCTCTTGCTTGGAACTCTTCCAGCTCACAGCTCCTCCATTCAGGCAAAACACAAACCCTGACTGAGACTTTGAATCATCCCTATCAGTTTGGAAGCTAGCATCCGTGTAACCACTTACAACGAGCTCTTCCTTTCCACCATACACCAAGAATACATCCTTAGTCCTTCTCAAGTACTTCAGGATATTCTTTACGGCTATCCAGTGACATTCACCGGGATCAGACTGATACCTGCTAGTCATGCTCAAAGCAAAAGAGACATCGGGCGAGTACATAACATTGCATACATGATTGACCCAATTGCCGAAGCATATGGAATCAACTTCATGCGGTCCTTATCTTCACAAGATTTTGGACACTGGTCCTTAGAGAGATTCACACCATGAGACATGGGCAAAAATCCTTTCTTGGACTCAAGCATGTTGAACCGCTTCAACACCTTGTCAATGTACGTACTCTGGGTCAAACCCAGCAACTTCTTCGATCTATCTCTATAGATCTTAATACCGAGTATGTAAGTCGCTTCACCCAAGTCCTTCATAGAAAAGCAGTTCCCTAGGTTGTTCTTAACAACTTTCAGGGTAGGTTTGTCATTCCCGATCAGCAGTATGTCATCTACATACAATATCAGGAAGACAACAATGCTCCCACTGATTCGCTTGTAAACACACGGTTCATCCTCGTTCTTGACAAAACCAAACTCTTTGATCTTCTCATCAAAACGAAGATTCCAACTTCTAGAGGCTTGTTTCAATCCATAGATGGACTTATTCAGCTTGCATATTTTAGTGGCTTCATTTGGGGATACAAAACCCTCGGGTTGTGTCATGTACACTTCCTCAAGGAGGTTTCCATTTAGGAAAGCCGTTTTGACATCCATCTGCCAGATCTCGTAGTCATAATACGCAGCAATAGCAAGCAATATCCTAATGGACTTTACCATGGCAACAGGGGAAAAGGTCTCATCATAGTCAACACCATGAATTTGCTTGAAACCCTTAGCCACCAGTCGCCCTTTGAATGTCTGTACATTCCCATCCATGTCGGTCTTTTTCTTGAAGACCCATTTGCACCCTATGGGTCGTACCCCTTCAGGTGGTTCCACCAAGTTCCAAACTTGGTTTATATACATGGAGTCCATTTCGGATTTCATAGCCTCAAGCCATTTGTCGGAGTCCGGTCCATTCATAGCCTCTTGGTAGGTTGCTGGTTCATCATCATGATCCATAAGCAACACATTACCTATTTGAGACACGAGAAATCCATATCTCTCAGGCTCAAATTTTGGTCTACCAGATCTACGTAGGACTTGTGTTTCGTGAGCAGGTTCTCTAGCTACAACATCTTGTAGTCCTGGCTCAGAATCCAACTCTGGTTCATTCACTATTTGTGGTTCTTGAACTTCTTCAAGTTCTACCTTTTGCGTCTTTCTTGATAAGAACTCTTTCTCCAAGAAGACACCCGTCCTTGCGACAAACACTTTGCCCTCAGACGGTAGGTAAAAGTAATATCCCTTCGTTTCCTTAGGATATCCCACCAGATAACACTTATCTGATTTGGGTTCCAGCTTGTCAGGCATTTGACGTCGTACGTATGCCTCACAGCCCCAAATTTTAATGAACGACATACTAGGACGCTTCCCAGTCCATATCTCATATGGTGTCTTTAGAACTGTTTTCGTCGGAGCGCGATTCAGTGACATTGCAGCAGTCTCTAAAGCAAAACCCCAAAAGGAAACAGGCAAGTCTGCATGACTCATCATCGACCGTACCATGTCTAACAGAGTACGATTTCTCCTCTCAGACACACCATTATGCTGCGGTGTCCTAGGTGGAGTGAGCTGTGATACAATACCACACTCTTTCAGATGATCACGGAACTCATGACTCAGGTATTCGCCACCTCGATCAGATCGGAGTGCTTTAACCTTTTTACCCAATTGGTTCTCCACTTCATTCTTAAACTCTTTGAACTTTTCAAAGGTTTCGGATTTGCACTTCATAAGATACACGTATCCGTATCTACTGAAATCATCAGTAAATGTAACGAAGTAGAAATACCCACCTCTAGCCATAGAACTCATGGGTCCGCATACATCACTATGTACAACACCCAAGAGATCCTCAGCCCTCTCAGTATAACCAGTGAAAGGGGCTTTAGTCATCTTGCCTAATAAACAAGACTCACGTCGCTCAAATGATTCATAATCAAATGAGTCCAATAGTCCATCTTTATGGAGCTTGGATATGCGCTTCTCGTTTATATGGCCCAAACGACAATGCCAGAGATATGTAGGATTTGAGTCATTTGTTCTTAGTCTTTTATTACTATCTACATTATAGATCGGATGGTCCAGGTTCAAAACATAAAGACCATTAAACAATTGAGCTACAGCATAACAAACATCATTCTTAAATATAGAACAACAATTGTTCTTAATTATAAAAGAAAATCCAATCATGTCCAAACATGAAATGGATATAATGTTTCTAGTTATGGCCGGAACAAAATAACAATTATTAAGTTCTATTACAAGCCCACTGGGCAAAGAAAGACGGTAAACCCCTACGGCTACAGCAGCAACTCTTGCTCCATTGCCGACACGTAGGTCCACCTCTCCTTTACTCAGCAATCTCCTCCTTCCTAGTTCCTGCACATTTGTACAAATGTGAGAACCACATCCGGTATCCAATACCCAAGATGAAGGAGCAGAAAGGTTTATCTCTATAACGTAAATATCCGAAGCGGAAGTCATACCTCCCTTCATTTTCTGCAGACCCTCAATGTACGAAGGACAGTTCCTCCTCCAATGACCAGCCTTGCCACAGTGGTGGCATTTCCCTTCCTTCACGGTGCTCTTCTTTTTCAGCGCAGAAGATTTGGGCTCAAGATGTGACTTAGGTCCCACCTTCGTCTTCTTGAAGCCCTTGGCCTTACCCTTGCCTTTATGTACCATCAATATGGGACTAGCAGGCTTGGCCTTCTTCATGTTTATTTCGGCAGTTCGCAACATGCCTAGGAGCTCGGGCAGTGTCTTGTCTATTTCATTCATGTTATAGTTCAAGACGAACTGCTCATAATTATCCGGCAACGATTGCAGGATAAGATCTGTGGCCAACTCTTGACCCAGAGGAAAACCCAGTCTCTCCAGGTTCTCTATATACCCAATCATCTTGAGTACGTGAGTACCAACCGAGTCTCGAGCTCCCATTTTGCACTGAAATAAGGCCTTCGTGACATCGAACCTCTCTTGACGAGCTTGCCCTTGAAACATTTTCTTTAGGTGCTCGTCAATCTCCTTGCACCCCATGTTCTCGTGTTGCTTCTGAAGCTCAGAGTTCATGGTGGCAAGCATAAGGCACTCGACGTCTAAGGCGTCATCGGTATACTTCTTATAAGCATCCTTATCAACACGGGACGAGTTCCCGGTCGGCACCTCGGGGGCTTCTTCTTCCAAGACGTAGAGCTTTCGCTCTTGCCTGAGAACAATTCTCAGGTTCCTATACCAGTCCATATAGTTCGTCCCACTAAGCTTGTCCTTCTCAAGGATAGCTCTTAGGGACAAGGTGGAGTGTGAACCACTTGCCATGGAATTCTACAAGAATTCATGCAGAATCTAATTAGTACCTTAATTTTAAAATACAATTTATTTTTAATTTGGACTTCAATTAAATACTCCCACTATTTTATTCAAAATGATAGCCCTCACTATCAATTCGGAGAGTCCATGCGAGCTACTCTCTTAGTGGACAAGATCCGTATTTCACCAACACCACGAGTCCGCTTTGGCGTTCCTCTCATAATGCGGTTATTTAGGTAGGCAACGCTTGCCAATTGCATCCTCATGCAATTCTTGTATGGCTGGTGAATAACTCCTTATTCGCATCCATCATATGGAGCATGCCAACCCTATGCCTCTAGGCACTCAACCTTTGAGGTCACCTAGTTAAGTTAGACCCGATGTCGACAGTGGGATATCACAATTATCCGCTCGCACCCTTACCAAGATAGATTAATGCACCTTGCTTTGGCAAGCCCACACTTCATCGATCGAGGCAGGAAGAGTGTCATCCATCGGAAGGCATCCGAACACTTAATATTTGATGAAGGGAATTTTAAAGATAGGTTAACACTTAACCATGATCAACATTTGATCAATGTGCACATCCACAGAAAAACAAACTTTCTAAAATCCTCATGCATCCCTTATGTGCACTACATAAGACTATCAACCTTTGATAGATGAAAGGGCTAAATCTGGACATTTAGAACTCTTCCAAATCTTCAGATTTACATGCATTGGACAAAGGCAAAGACAACTCGACTTAAAGCAGTAGACAAGCTCGTCTCTCATTGTTGGATTCAAAATCCAAAACAGAACAAGGGTTCATTAACCACTTGAGGGACGGTTACTGCTAAGGAGACAATAATTTCTAACAATTAGAAATTACCACGAAATACCAAACGTTCCTGGTGGGGTTCCAAGACCCCCTTTTGAAAATCATCAACATTTGATGTTCCAGGAAGAAATCTTGACATTTAGAACACTTCTAAATACCTAGATTTGCACGTACTGGAATAACCAAACTTCTGAAACAAAATTCATGACCAGGAACCTCCCTCTGATACCACTGTTGGGTTTTTCTAGAACCATACATCAGATGTAGGCGCAGCGGAAATAAACAGAAACAACCCAAAAATGCTTGGATCGGCCATGAATGTTGAATCAAGAAGTTAATAAAATACTAGGTAAAAATTACCTCAATGGGGTTGGATCAAATCCAACCAAGATGCTCCAAGAGTTGATTCCTGTCGGTGGCAAGAAGAGTTCTCACGTAGAATTATGTCTACGTCTCTACAGAAGTCCACACGAGCCGGGAGAACGCCAAGTCACGTCGCACGCAACTCGGAAGGAAGAAAGGCTGCACCTTGCACTTCCACGAATTGCTAGATCCGCTTCAGGAAGAACAATGCCGGCGACAATCGACGGAGAGGAGGTCGGCGGAGGCGAACGAGCGACGGAACTCCTTCCGTCTAGGGTTCGGGCGAGAGCGGAACACTTCCGTCGGCCTTTCTCTTTTTTAAGTTATTATGAACCCTAAAACGAAGTCCTATTTATACCCAAAGGATAAACAGCTTCTAGAAGAATCGCTATCCGCAGACCACACATCAGAATAAGGGCTTCTGTTACAATTCGTCGGAATTTCACGGAAGATCATTCGTCGAGATTTCACGGGACAACCCGACGAAATCCGACGAATCCAACCAGACGGCAACAATTGCCTAGTCAAGGCTCTCTGTGATAATTCGTCGAGATTCCACGGAATGACCCGACGAATCCCGACGAATTCCGACGAATCCAGACAGACGACAACACTTTGTCGAGTGAAGGATCTCTGTCACAGTTCGTCGAGTTTCCACGGAATGACCCGACGAATCCCGACGAATTCCGACGAATCCACACAGACGACAACACTTTGTCGAGTGAAGGATCTCTGTCACAGTTCGTCGAGTTTCCACGGAATGACCCGACGAATCCCGACGAATCCGACGAATCCAATCCGTGTAAACCCGACGAATTCCGACGAATCATATCCGACGAATTCAGACAGCAACATTTGCTGGACTTCCCCATTCTATATGGTGATTGGTAACCTTTACCAACACAGTCAATCTTCCAACTTCTCCACATGCTCTTATGTGCGACCCTGCAGGCTCATATCGCGTTGGCAGTGAGATTACATGTTTGACCACTTCTAGATCACAATGGCAACTCCAACACCTCCACGCGGCGGCTCAAGGCGTCGACGGCGGCATCGGGAGGAGGGTTGCTGGTGAAGCAGGTGTTGGGGGCCATGCGGATGGCGGGCTGAAGGCGAAGACGGCGGAAAGCCGATGGCGCAGTGGAAACAGGGACATCGATGGTGCTATGGCTGGTAGAGCCGCGCGAGGCAGCAGCTGCGGGAGGAGACAACGCGATCAACGAAAATGTGAAGCGGAGCGATCAGCAGCAATGTGCGGATCTGGAGCAGAGCGATCTGGATTGGAGCATCTACCGGCGGATCTAGAGCGGAGTGATTGGCGACAATGTGCGGATCTGGATCGTCGGTGTGGAAGTAAAGCGATTGGCGGATCGGGATTGGCGCAAGCGGTATGCCACAGTCGCGGATCGGGAGCAGCTACCAGCGGCAATGTGCTGGCGGTGAGGCAGGTCGGACCAAATAATACGTTCCCGGGGGAGGAATCCGGCGAGGGGAAGGGCCGGCGGAAGAGAGGAGAGAAAGAGGAGTGGAGAGATTGAGAGGAGAACTCTAGGGAGCAACCCTAAATCACTTTCATCCAAAAATACTGAAAAAGAGTACAACACAACCCCTTATAGGTGCGAGGTGCGGATAACAAAAGCACGGGTGCCAATAATAAAGCATACAACATAACAGAATACAAATAAGATAATCATGTCATAGGCGCATCTTCGGTTTCTCCTCCTCAAGACGGACCCGTCATCGTCTTCTTCCGCGTGTAGACCCGCCACGGCGTCTCGTCGACGTGCACGTCCATAACAGTGACCGTGCACAAGATGCCCTTGTGCGCAGTGTGTCATGACGACAATATCGACCATCACTGCAGTGACTATCGAGTACTATTGCCACCGCACACTGCTCCTGGAGACTTTATGCACGACAGTTAGTATCTATAAACATGCACATTTTTTATAATTTTATGCTAGTCATATGTATTAAAAAAACATGCGTTCTGTTAGATCAGAGAAATTAAAATAGAATGACTCTGATTCATTTGAGGGTCCCTATTGCAGGGCCATGACCCCACAAGTTTTTTTATTTTTAACATAGCATTGATTTTGCTTGAGTGTGAAGATATTATGCTGTGGAAAATAAAGTTATTTTGTAGTGTAGATTATTCATGAGATTTATATAATGTTTCATGATATGTCGCATAGATAACGAATTTTGATAGTTTTTTATTTCGTCCATGAGAAAGTAGCTGACATATATTTGGTTGATCTGGATGTAGTTTTCTGAGTATTCATGGATTATGTTTCAGGCTCAGAAGCAATGTTTGCAGATCTTGGCCACTTCTCACACTTATCCATGCAGGTGCTTTGTGTGCTTTAGCTGACTTATTTGCTTTTGAAGATTGAAATGTCTTCTTGTTGTTGTTGTTGTTATTATTATTATTATTATTTCTTTTACTAATTTCAGATTGCATTCACCGTCGTAGTCTATCCAGCACTTATTTTGGCATACATGGGTCAAGCTGCTTATCTATCACAACATCATATTGTTGATTCTAGTTACAAAATTGGCTTTTATGTTTTTGTTCCAGGTAAATTTTGTGGTTTTTTTGTAAAAGTGGTGCATCACTTGCTATTAGTTACCTGATTACTTTTTATTACTTGTCCAACTCTAAAGCTTCTAGAGGTATGATTTTATGAAGATATTACATCATGGAGTTGATACCTTTGGACAAAACTAGGAAATACTTTTTTTTTCAAATTTGAGGCAGTATCAGATTGATTATCAAATTACAAATAACAAATCGATTGGAAAACAGTCTGTACTAACAATTGTTTTTTTAGAAGTTCTAGAAAACTTGATGGTGGGGATTAGCCGCAGGATCAACGTTGGGCTTCGGGCCACCACTCAGCGGGGCCCGCATTCATGTACTCGCACTGGAGGCATTGATTGAATCGGCGATCCGAGACAACGAGCACGTCCGGAGCACCGTTTACAAATTTTTATGTATTTTTATTTATTTTGGACTTTATTCAATGTGATTCGGACATCGTGCGTAATGACCAGTCATAGCCATTCACGCCGGGTGCCCTAGCTCCCCTTTTGCTATAAATAAGGGCGATGACTGTCAGTTTGAGACATTGCTAGCCTTGTGAGCGATTCCATAGCCGATAATCATCATGCAGTGCGACGCCGCGAGACCCCAGGATGCGACGTCCCGGTTCATTTTGGTTTTTCTATTTTATTTTCCCGTAGCCCTCCCCAATTTCTGTTGGTGTTTCCAAGGTGATCTCAAAGCAATCAAACAGTTAGTCTTACTGCCAACGCAATTCGAGCCTATAGGGTCGCACATAACAGTGTTTGAGATGTTGGATGAAGGATTGTGTTGGCCTTACTCATATTGGATATGAGTGGAGGACTAATCCTATGACTGATTGGAGTTGCGTCGAGAACGTCTCGATGGGAAGGGAAGTACACGACGAATCGACCAGTGTCTCGACGAATTGAGTTATACTCGACGAATCGTCGAATTGTCTCGACGAAATATGTGCTAATTCGTCTTGTCGAAATTCGTCGAAATGTCTCGACGAATTAGATATACTCGATGAATCGTCGAGATTGTCTCGACGGAACACGTATTGATTCGTCACGTCGAATCGTCGAATTGTATCGACGAATTATATTCTACTCGACGAATTCGTCGAATTGTCTCGACGAATTTGGTCTACTCGACGAAATTCTGTGTTTACTCCAATACTAGTCTCGGGTGTGCGGATAGCCTCTCTTTCGCCTGGGTATAAATAGACCACGATTTTATGCCCTAGATTTTGATCTCCTTTTGCGACACCTGAAGAGAGACGGAAGCGTTCCGCAAAACCGACGGAAGGGTTCTGATCGGGCTTTCTTCCCGTACGCCGCCGCCGCCACCTCTCCCTGTCGTCGGATCTAGCAGTCTGTGGGAGATGTGTCCAAGAACTCATTAAGAGTGCGGTCGGACATAGAGCAGGCTTTCGAAACATCAGGAGTATCCTCTAGTGATTTTGAAGTACCCTCTACGTGCCCAATAACAAGCTCAAGTTCTTTGCTCAGGGGAAAAATCGGGGGTATGTTTTTTACAACAATCATGGCATCATCCATGAAATCCTGCACCGACACACCACAACAAAATGGCCGCGCTGAACGAAAACATCGAAATCTTCTTGAAATTGCACGGGCCTTGCGTTTCCAAGCCTCTCTACTCATTCGGTTTTGGGGAGAATGTATACTCACTGCCACCTATCTCATCAATCAGACTCCCAGTGCTCACCTTCATCAAAAGCCTCCTTACAAGATTCTTTTTGGAAAGGCGCCGACCTACACCAACTTGAGAATTTTTGCCTGCCTTTGCTATGCACACAACAATCAGAAACAAAAAGACAAGTTTGGTTCCCGCAGTAGAAAGTGTATTTTCATTGGTTGGTGCATGGGAAGGAGTGAAAATTGTATGACTTGGAAGATGAATGGTATTTCTCTTCTCATGATGTATCATTTTACGAAGACATTTTCCCTTTGGCACAAGTTTCCACCGATCCACTCAACACCATACATGCTCAACCACAAGCTTTCCCCGACGTCGTGGAGCACATTGTGTCCCGTGATGATTTTGCTGTTGTTGGGCAAGATACCACCATACCCGAACGGGCCGAAATCGTGCAGCAACCCCATCCACAACTTACTGATGAATCTCGTACTCGTCGTGCCCGCCGCATACCACCACATCTCAACGACAATGTCATCTATTGTACAAGCACATGCTTACCAATTTGGAATGATTTGAGCACGATGACACATGCACCTCTACAAGTCAGTGCAGCAAATCAACAACCCCCCCCCCCCCCCCCCCCCCCCCTCCTCTCCATGTTTCCTCAGGTAAACTTTATTCATTAGCTCATTATGTTTCTCTTAACATTTTATAGCAGCAACAACGACAATTCCTTGCCGCCATCTCTTCTCACCCCGAGCCAAAAATATACGCTGAGGCATTTCGCGTCAAAGAGTGGCGTCAAGCCATGGCCACGAAAATTGTTGCTTTTGAAACTAACTCGACCTGGACCGTCGAGAATCTCCCGTCTAGCAAGCGATCAATTGATTGCAATTGGGTGTACAGAATCAAGTACCGTGCAAATGACAATATTGAACGATACAAGGTGCGCTTTGTCGCCAAGAGTTTTACACAGATTGAGGGACTCAACTTCCATGAGACCTTTTCTCCTGTTTCCAAATTGGTTTTGGTTCGTGTCTTCCTTGCTGTTGCCATTGCTCACGGTTAGAGCTTACATCTAATGGATGTTACCAACGCCTTTCTTCATGGAGACTTGGATGAGGAAGTGTTCATGCGACTTCCTCCTGGTTTTTAGCTGCACAATCCAAATCAAGTATGTCGTCTTTGAAAATCCATTTACGGCCTTCGTCAAGCTTCACACAATTGGTTTACAAAGCTAACCACCGCGCTCAAAAGTTATGTCTTTGTTCAATCCTTAGCCGTCTACTCGATATTCACATATCAACTGGACACTGTTCATATGAGCTTACTTATCTATGTTGATGATATCATCCTCGCCGGTAGTGATTTTGCGGCGTGTTCCACTTTCAAGAAATATCTTCATACTTTATCAAGGATTTGGGATCCCTCACATATTTCCTAGATATCAAAGCAACAAGATCCTCTATCGGTTTATTTCTATGTCAACGCAAATATGTACTTGATATCATTACGGAAACCGGACTCCCTGGGTGCAAACCGGCTGAGACACTGATGGAACATGGCCAACAATTATCATTAGCCGACAGGGAGAACGCTAACGGTGCCTCCTATCGCCGATTAGTGCGACGGTTGATCCACCCCACCATTATTCGCCCGGAGATTTATTACTTTGTTCATGTTCTCTCTCAGTTTGCCCAAGCCCCCAAAAAAGATCATTGGGATGCCTACGCGTCGTTCGTTATCTTAAAGGTAGACCGGGACAAGGCATGTGGCTCCGAGCCAAATCAGATCTCAAATTGCGTTCCTACTGTGATTCTGACTGGGCTAGTTGCCCTATTATGTGCAAGTCCGTCATGGGATACTTTATCACACTTGGGCATTCCCCCATCTCTTGGAAAACAAAGAAACATAGTACTGTATCACACTCTTCTCTTGAAGCCGAATATTGTGCTATGGCGTTCGCTTGCAGTGAACTTATATGGCTAAAATCACTTCTCATTGACCTTCGTGTGACACAAAATAAACATATGGAGTTGTTTTGTGACAGTCAATCCGCCATCCACATTGCGGCCAGTCCAGTATTCCACGAAAGGACGAAGCACATAGAGATTGATTGTCACTACCTTCGTGAGCAAATTCAAGCCAAGAAAATCACCACTATACATCTCCGTTCAAAACTTCAACTGGCAGATGTCTTCACTAAAGCCCTTGGAAACTCCCAGTTCAAATTCTTGTCTGATAAGTTGGGCATTTACGATCCATATGTGCCAACTTGAGGGGGGACTGTTAATATATGGGCTTTTTAAGGTCTTTTTAGTCTTTTCATGTTTTGTCCATTCTTGTATTTTATTTGGGTTTTCTCCCAATAATGAATTAAGAGAGCATTCTGGAGTTTTGACTACATCTGTTTAAGACCAAGATTCAAAAACTTGACTTTTTGAACACATGATTTCAAATTTTATGTGATTAGCAATATATTAATCTGACTACATATTTGTACTTGCATGTTAATGCGTTCATCTTTAATTCAGAACAGTAAATCAGACTTGCCTAATCTAATCCTGGTACACTAAATATTTCTCATACATTTTACAGAAACCATCAGATGGCCTGTGTTTATACTAGCAATAATAGCTGCTGCAGTTGGTAGCCAGGCGATCATCACCTGTACTTTCTCCATCATTAACCAGAGCCAGTCTCTTGGCTGCTTCCCAAGAGTTAAGGTCGTTCACACATCTGACAAAATAAACGGTCAGATTTATATACCAGAGGTCAATTGGACGCTCATGATCCTGTGTATAGCAGTTGCTGTCGGGTTTAGAAACGTGAAGCACTTGGGGAACGCACAAGGTAAGTTCATTTTTTGAGAAATTATTGGGTCTGGGAACCGGATGCGGAGTTGATTTTGCTCCACTTATCACCACTTCCCGCTAAGTGGCGCAGTTCTTAGGGTAAAAAACTCGTGCCTGTGTGGTGGAACGCTCGCCCACATGGCATGAGTCTATCGGGAGTAGGATTGTCAGTTGAGTTGAGCCGACTTAAAAAAAAAATTTAAACTCGAGCACAAGCACTTTTATAAGCTGAACTCGAGCTAATCTGTTTATGTTCATCAGCTCACGAGCTTTTGTAAAAGCTAATATGTCTCGGTTCATCAGCTCGCTAGGCTCACGACCTTTTTTAAAAGCTAGTTTGTCTCTGTTCATCAGCTCACTAGGCTCATGATTTTTTTATATTTTAAGGGGCATTTACCGGGGCCTCCCCTCTAAGTTTGTAAAATTACAGATTGCACCCCTCTTATTATTGAAATTACAAAAACATCCCCTCAATGTTACAAAAATAACATTTACCTCCCCTGAAGTTCACATTCATAACATTCATGCACAAAAATACCCCTTCGGAGTACATTTTTAGGGGTGGGGGGGGGGGATATGAATGTTATGAAATATGAACTTCAGGGGAGATAAATGTTATGTTTTATAACATTCAGGGGAGGTTTTTGTAATTTCAATAATAAGAGGGGTGCAATCTGTAATTATGCTATCTTCTGGGGGGAAGTTTTGGTATTATTCCTTAATTTTAATAAATATGTAGAAGGGGAGCCTTGGCACGACAGTTGAGGTGTTGCCGTGTGACCTTGAGGTCACGGGTTCGAGTCCTGGAAGCAGCCTCTTGCAAAAAGGCATGGGTAAGGATTGCCTACATTTCAACCTTGTGGTGGGACCCTTCCACAGACTCTCGCTGCGCAGGGTTGCCTTGTGCACCGGGCTGCTTTTTTTTTAATAAATATATGTATGAAAAACAGCTCATGAGCAGCATAACTCTTGAGAAGAGCTCAATGTATAGGCCGCAAGCTCGAACTAGAGCCTGCATAGTTGAGATTATGATGATTTTGATGTATGCTCTCCTACTTTGCAGGTCTAGCATTGATGTCAGTGATGCTGGTAACCACATGTCTCACTTCACTAGTCATGATCCTATGCTGGAAAAGATCCCCATTTATAGCTCTATCCTTCCTCCTGTTCTTCGGCTCCATCGAAGTCTTCTACTTCTCCGCCTCCCTTATGAAGTTCCTCGACGGTGCTTGGCTTCCGATACTTCTCGCCGTCATCCTCATGACCATCATGTTCGTCTGGCATTACGCCACAGTGAAGAAGCACGAGCACGACCTGCATAACAAAGTTTCGTTGGAATGGCTCATGGCTTTGGGCGAGAACATCGGGGTCGCACGTGTCCCCGGCATCGGCCTCGTCTACACCGACCTCATTTCGGGAGTTCCCTCGAATTTCTCCCGTTTCATCACCAACCTCCCCGCCTACCACCGCATCCTCGTCTTTGTCTGCATCAAGTACGTGACGGTCGCGTTTGTGCCCCCTGCCGAGAGGTATCTCGTGGGCCGTGTGGGCCCGGCGGATCATAGATCGTATCGGTGCATCGTTCGATACGGGTACCGTGACGTGCACCAGGACGTGAACTCTTTCGAGACCGAACTCATCGCCAGCCTCGCCGACTTCATAAGGACGGAAGTGAACTATGACGGCAGCCGCGACCCGCAGTCTGCTGCCGAAGCTGACACAAGGCTCGCTGTCATCCCGAGTTCGCGCATCGATGAGATTGAGGAAACCTTATGCGGCGAGAGCGTGTCTGTGGGTTTCTCAAGCAGGGAGAACTCTGCGGAGGCGACGCCCGCGAGAGTAGCTAAAAAGGTGAGATTTTTTATAGAGGAGAGGAGCGGTCCGAGATTGGTGGACTCTGTTAAGGAGGAGCTGGAAGAATTGTACGAGGCGTGCGAGTCCGGCACGGCGTTCATATTAGGGCATTCGCACGTGAGGTCCAAGCGAGGTTCGCCGATCCTGAAGAAGCTGGCGATCGACATCGGGTACAACTTTTTGAAAAGGAACTGCCGGGGACCGGAGGTGGCTCTCCGCGTGCCTGCTGCTTCTCTGCTCGAGGTAGGCATGGTCTATGTGTTGTAACATTGTCTTCTGTAAATAGCTTTTTTTTTCCTGTGCAAATAGTGGCTTCGAGCTTGGGATATATAACTAACTGCAAGAAGCTTTTGATTTGGGAGGGGCAGAGAGGCTGTAGGCGTAGGCTCTAAACCCTACAATATCACTGGTTCTGTAAGCATGAGGGGGATAAGTGTGAAAATATATAGAAGTGGAAAACAGATTCTCAGATATCATAATGTTTTTTACTATTGTTTCTCTCAACAATTGTGTCCACAATCTCCTTGTTCATGGCTTTTGTGCTTAGACCCAAAAAATAATTTGTGAGCGAAACACGCCTATTTTACGTCTGATGCATGATTTTAGCCGGTTTTAAACTAGAAGAATTTGCGCAAATGTGGTCTGATTCTGCTCCCGTCCAAGTTGGCAGCGACAGATTTTTAATCGTTAAGAGTATCGAATTGAGGCAGCAGTTGTGTCCATGTTTATAATTAGACAAGTTTGTTGTTTTAGAATTGTTTCATCTGTCACAAGGTGGTGGGAAAATTAGGGCGCAAAATAACACACTTTCTATATTTAAATAAACAATTCAACCAAGAATGATTTTTGTAATTGAATCAAAACAGCAGCAATTGATAGCATTTTGATGGTCGAGCAGCGATCATTATTTTCTCGAAGTTATGTAACGAGCGAAAATGCCTTCACATGCATCCAAAGGTGTTGGAGCGTTACGTAAGCAGATGCTCCGGACCCAAAGATGAAACCGCTTGGCACGGCGGTAGCAATTGTGAATGCGGCGGTGGTTATGAATCATTGTTGATCTCGCCTAAGGAATTTCATCCATCTTATGTTCAAAACTAATTTTATTCATAACGCGGTGGTTATGAATGCGGCGGTAGCACTTTGGCTATGTGCAGACCATGCAATTTAAAAATGGTTATAAGCAGACTAATTTCTGAATGAGTTCACATGTTCCTATGAGTTTTTAGTATGACCTGCATATACCCTTGGACTGCATACAATCAAAATTGACCTGCATATATCCAATCAAAACTGGCCTGCAAAATGAGTTTCAGTGTTTCAGCCAAACCGTCAGATTTTACCTGGTTTTATCTAGTTCCACGTGGCATAACAGCATCCTTCCTTATCAGCATCAGCAGACCACAAGAATGAGCCTTGCCCGGTTCGGTTCAACGAACCGCCGGTTTACCTCTTCAGATATGAAAAAAACAGAGGATTGCCATCTGACTCGAGGCGGCTGTGAATCAGCGGAAGAAGAAACGAATGGGTTCAAGCACTCTTCCTCTCTCCTCTTCCCATAACTGCTGCCCTAAATATGCGGGGATTTTCTCCAAGCCCGCAGCCCTTAAAAGCGGTAGAGCCGCCATCAGATTCGCAGGAATTCGGGCGACGGACGAAAAAACGGAGGACGAGGACGAAGGCGAGGTGAAGATCGGCAAGCAATCCCTGCTCAACAGCATCGCGGATGCGTTGGATTTCTCCCAGACCCGATCCTCTCAGGATGCGCGGCTTATTGAGGAAGCCAGGGAGACCACAAAATCCGGAGGCAAGATGAATAGGGAGCAGGTATAACGAGGATTGATCGATGGCGTTGATGATTCCGATTTGATTGCAATTGAATTGAGAATCGTGTGCTTGTCTTCTTCCAGTACGGCGCGCTCCGGAGGAAGATTGGCGGCACCTACAAGGATTTCTTCAAATCTTATGTTGACGGTGAGCCCCGTTCGCTCTGATATTCCTATTTTTTTTAATGGATGAGTCTAATCATGCGTGAACGTTACCGAACAAATTGAGTAGATATTGGATCGAAATTTATTCATCCTCAGCTCACTCCTCGTTTATCGAGCTCACTTCGAGTGAGTGAGCAAATTTTATGTGCGCTCAGCGCATAGAGAGGATCCCGCGGAGCCTTTTTTCTTGCAAAATTTCAGTTGTAACATCATTTACGGTTGTAAATCGGCTTTATTTCAATTGTAAATTGCAGTTATAAAATAATTCAAAAAATTCACTATTTTACAAGTGTATTTTCACGCAAATATATTGTTGGTGCCAAAAATGGTACCAACTCCACACTCGCTCGAGCTGAAGGATGGGGGGTGAAACTGTTGGTTGACCGGTTACTTTGAGCTGGAGGAAAGACTATTTTATTGATATAAAGCTTGAGTTACAGCTGAGGTTACAACAGGAAAGAATGAAAGAAACAGCATAAAACATGAAGAAAAAGGGGCCTGAAGGGAGATCGGAGAGGTCTCAGCGGTCACTCAAAGTTGAGACCGCTCAAACCACTGGCTGGGACTGGAAGCTCTCCAAAAAAGTGCTCAAACTGGTACCCCTACCCCTCTATTTATAGATGCAGGGGCCTGCCCGAACGGGCAGATCTGGAAGTAACGGGCTGCCCGGAACTGCTGAGATCGCCTGAGACCGCTACTGAGATCGCTGAGATCGTCTGGACCTGCTGAGATCGTCAGCTGAGACCGCTGAGATCGTCTGGACCTGCTGAGATCGTCTGGACCTGCTGAGATCGTCAGCTGAGACCGCTGAGATCGTCTGGACCTGCTGCACCTGAACAGATCACACAAATAGGGATTTCAGAGGGGAGACATAACAGGGGAGATCGCCCAAGGGGCTTTCTCACGGGGGAAGATCGCCCAAGGGGCGATCTCCTCCTCGCGGAGGCGAGGTCGCCCAAGGGGGCGACCTCCTCACAGGGGAGATCGCCCAAGGGGCGATCTCACGGGGGGAGATCGCCCAAGGGGCGATCTCCTCCTCGCGGAGGCGAGGTCGCCCAAGGGGGCGACCTCCTCACAGGGGAGATCGCCCAAGGGGCGATCTCACGGGGGGAGATCGCCCAAGGGGCGATCTCCTCCTCGCGGAGGCGAGGTCGCCCAAGGGGGCGACCTCCTCACAGGGGAGATCGCCCAAGGGGCGATCTCCTCCTCGCGGAGGCGAGGTCGCCCAAGGGGGCGACCCTCCGGGGGAAAAGTCGTGCGGGGCACGAAGCTCGACCTTTACGAGGAAAGAAAAAGCGAGACCACTCGGTCGATGGGGGACCGCCAGGGCTCGGACAGCTAATTTGAGATGATCGCCGATTTCTGGGTAAACATAATCCCCGCATTTTTTTAAGTTTTGAAAAAACTTCGAAAAAATAAAACTTACCCACGAGAATCGCGATCCACCTTTCCTGTCATAGTAGATCATATATGATAGAAAAATGCAAGTACCTGTGCGAACTTACTACCTCCAGGCATGCTTGAAAAACTCTCTCTCTATAAGAGAACTTGCGGCCATTTGATGTTATGTGAGTACCTGAAAAGAACTAGTGTGCACCTGCCTACCTCTGTAAAAGATCGGTTAGAGCATGCATATTTTATCATGAAATACCTGAAGAGAACCAGCTTGTACCTGTTTTCATATGCGATAAGGTATGTTGAACGTGTATATAAAAAGGGTAAAGGTGTGTCAGGTACCTGAGACAACTTGCTAATACTTATTTTGTTCACATTGATTTACAATTGATAATTAAGAATAGCGACCTTGTGGCTGTCAAAATGCATTTTAAGAAGGTATACTTTGGATATTCGAAGCTGCTTTGTTATAAAGTTACTCCGATGTCAAATGGCGATCTTCAATATTCGAGATTTTTTGTAGAAGAATCAGATCATGATAATCCAATAAATGATGCTTCTGAACGCTGTTATGAATTTTGATAATTGAAGGTGTCAAATAATTCAAACCGCTCCTTCTGCGAATGAAAAATGAATCTTGAAAAACGTTGGTCTTTCGAGATAGAATATTGACGATCTAAGCTTTTCAGACTGCTTCTTTGTTGAATAATAGAAGAAAAGGCCTCATGAATACTTTCATGTGCTTTAGATTGCTTGATAAAGAGATGAACACTCAAGTAGTGATCTTAATTTCTCCAGACCGCCCAAAATTAATATGAGAGGTTCTAAGATGATGATCACAAATGCCCCAAAACACATGTCAGAAAAGCTTCTTTGAAGAGAACTAGTTAACAATCTTCAATATTTTAGATTGCTAGAAACTCCTCAAAAAACCTGGGAAAACCCACCAGCAATCTCTAACTTTCAAATCTTGGAGAAAATTAAGCCGGCGGTCTCAAAATTTTGAGATTGCTGAAGAAACCTGAAAAACCAAATAAACTCTGGAAATCCCACCGGCAATCTCAAACTTCCAAATCCTGGAGAAAATTAAGCCGGCGGTCTCAAAATTTTGAGATTGCTGAAGAAACCTGAAAAACCAAATAAACTCTGGAAATCCCACCGGCAATCTCAAACTTCCAAATCCTGGAGAAAATTAAGCCGGCGGTCTCAAAATTTTGAGATTGCTGAAGAAACCTGAAAAACCAAATAAACTCTAGAAATCCCACCGGCAATCTCTAACTTCCAAATCCTGGAGGAAATTAAGCCGGAGGTCTCAAAATTTTGAGATTGCTGAAGAAACCTGAAAAACTAAATAAACTCTGGAAATCCCACCGGCAATCTCTAACTTCCAAATCCTGGAGGAAATTAAGCCGGAGGTCTCAAAATTTTGAGATTGCTGAAGAAACCTGAAAAACCAAATAAACTCTGGAAATCCCACCGGCAATCTGTAACTTCCAAATCCTGGAGGAAATTAAGCCGGAGGTCTCAAAACTTTGAGATTGCTGAAGAAACCTGAAAAACTAAATAACTCTGGAAATCCCACCGGCAATCTCAAACTTCCAAATCTTGGAGAAAATTAAGCCGGCGGTCTCAAAATTTTGAGATTGCTGAAGAAACCTGAAAAACCAAATAAACTCTGGAAATCCCACCGGCAATCTCAAACTTCCAAATCTTGGAGAAAATTAAGCCGGCGGTCTCAAAATTTTGAGATTGCTGAAGAAACCTGAAAAACCAAATAAACTCTGGAAATCCCACCGGCAATCTCTAACTTCCAAATCTTGGAGAAAATTAAGCCGGCGGTCTCAAAATTTTGAGATTGCTGAAGAAACCTGAAAAACCAAATAAACTTTGGAAATCCCACCGACAATCTCAAACTTCCAAATCTTGGAGAAAATTAAGCCTGTGGTCTCAAAACTTTCTCTTCTTTGAAGAAACTTGAATGATCAAATAAACTCTGAATATTTCCCCAGTAATCTCTTATACTTGAGTCCATTCACCTTTAGTGAAATAATCACTTACTGCTCACAGAACCCACTGATTTAACAGAAATATGGGAATGAAATAATCTGGAGCAATTCAACATAACTTTTCCCTGGTAACTTTTCATGTGAAATCAACCCAGCCCTACCGCCTAATAAAAGTCGGTAGCGGGAGCTCACAAATCAATGAACATAACCTTTCTTTTAATCTCAATCAGAATCTCGACTATTGATGGTAATCATCATATAGAAAGTGATTGAGGGAGAGAAAAGTTGGGAGAAAGGGGGTTGGGCTACCCACTACGCATCTGCGAGTGATTCGAGCGTGATGCGGTCGTTGCGGGTTTTACGACCCGGAGAAGAGAGAATTGGAGGTGTTACTTCCATATTTCCTATCAAACAATAGGGATGGTATTTCTACCTTTCGTATCCTTGTCTACGTATTTCACGAGGTATTAACGTAAACAAGAAAAAGTAAAGTGATGATAAAGCTTTACCCGTTCCGGTTGATCTGGCCAATTTCTACTTTTCATATCAAAGTATTTGTAGAAATATGAATGTAGACAGGTAAATGTAAGGAAAAGTAAAGTAATGAAAGAGTATTAAACATACTTGGCTGGATGTCCGCAGTGAATATAGGTATGAAGATTGATATAGCTGACTGCTGGAAAACATCCTTGCGATGATAGTTGCTTATAGAACACAGATAACTGCTATTCTTATTACAAGCAAAACTTAGAAAATAAAAGATGCAGAAACTCCAAACAGGTGGGAGACATGCAAAACAAAATTGACAATGTATCTCATCTATACTTCATGCATTTCTTTTATTGAATGAAAGAAAATTTGCTGTGTGAAGTTGTCTTTGCTGGAAAATAGGATCTTCATGTTATTAAGCAACATAATCCTGTAATTTTCCTGCCTTCAATAGTTGGTCTATCAATTTTCGGAGCGCACGACAATCTTCTGTATCATGACCAGAAGCTAAATGGTATAGGCAGTAGAGTTCTTGATTGCGTTTTGCAACATTAGACCTCATAGGACGGGGTCTTTTACACTCTGGCATATTCTGAATAATTGGAAAAACCTCTTCCAAAGGGATATTCAACTGACCAAATCCTTCTGAGTAAGTTTCATATTTAAATGTTGTAGGATCATAAGACATGATGGGAGAGACCTCCAAGAATGGAGATGACATATCTTGTTGAGGTGGAGTAGACATATCCGGGGGAGATGAACAAGACTCAAACTGCTCATCTTGCGGAGGGATTTGTGATGAAGATGAATGATGATGATATCTATTCACCCGATGCCGCCGAGTGCGCCGGTTCTGAGAATTCATATAATTAGGATTCATTGCCTCACCTTGAATAAACCGGTTTGCTATTTCGATGAGGTGCCTATAAGACTTGGGCTCATTTGCGGTAACTTTGAATTTGAGAGGGCCTTCTTGGAGTCCGTTGATTAAAGCGACTTGATACAGTTCTTGATCTGTACTAACAATTTGAAGAATTTCTCTCTGGAATCTATCGACATAGTGGGCGAGAGTTTCGTTAACTCCTTGCTTGATTTGGAAAAGGGCTGCGACACCTCTTTTCCGCTTTTTGTTGGTAGAAAACCTTAAGAGAAACAATCTCCGCAAATCCACAAGGCAAGCAAATCATCCAGATGGCAGGCTATAGAACCATTCTCTAGCATGACTGTCAAGGGTCATAACAAAGAGCTTGCACTTGACGCCATCCATTAATGTTCTTAAAGAAATAGCTGACTCAAAGGCTTGGAGATGGGAGAAGGGATCTTCTTTTCCAGTGAAGGTTGGCAGACGAGGCTCTCTAAAACTGTCAGGAGCAGTCACCCAACGAACTCTATCTGTGAAGGGAGAAGGATCTTCCTCTTCAACAAAATCTGGAGGAGATGAAGGATAATACGCATCAGCTGGGGCTGGAAAACTAGTACACTTTTCCTGAGGGTTAGACATTTCTACGGGACCTCCCTGGGGTTAGACATTTCTACGGGACCTCCCTGGGCAACTGGCCTGAAAAATTCAGGTCGAGTGGCCGCGAACTCGTCAGCTTGGGGTGGCAAAGGAACAAATGGATCCACAAATCGGGGAGGAGGAGGAGGAGCTTTCTTAACAGGAGCTTGAACATCTGGTATCTCCATTGATACCCAAAAAATAGGAATTGCCGAAAAGGAAAAAGCTGCGATAACTTCCAAACAGAGTCGAATTTTGGAAATCTGAGGGCAGAAAAATGCCTGAACGGGGAACCCGGTTCAATTTCTGGATAGTTCAGGCCGAGACGGTCGCAACGGGCTTTGAATTTCTGAATTCCGACACCCGAATCAAAAGTTATGACCTTTTGAAGTTTTGAAGAATTTTAGGTCGAATTCACCGCAGCTGCTGTTTCACCAACTACTCAAAATCTGAAGGTCGCGTGTTAGATCTGTTGGTGCCAAAAATGGTACCAACTCCACACTCGCTCGAGCTGAAGGATGGGGGGTGAAACTGTTGGGTGGCCGGTTATTTTGAGCTGGAGGAAAGACTATTTTATTGATATAAAGCTTGAGTTACAGCTGATGTTACAACAGGAAAGAATGAAAGAAACAGCATAAAACATGAAGAAAAAGGGGTCTGAAGGGAGATCAGAGAGGTCTCAGCGGTCACTCAAAGTTGAGACCGCTCAAACCACTGGCTGGGACTGGAAGCTCTCCAAAAAAGTGCTCAAACTGGTACCCCTACCCCTCTATTTATAGATGCAGGGGCCTGCCCGAACGGGCAGATCTGGAAGTAACGGGCTGCCCGGAACTGCTGAGATCGCCTGAGACCGCTACTGAGATCGCTGAGATCGTCAGCTGAGACCGCTGAGATCGTCTGGACCTGCTGAGATCGTCTGGACCTGCTGAGATCGTCAGCTGAGACCGCTGAGATCGTCTGGACCTGCTGAGATCGTCTGGACCTGCTGAGATCGTCAGCTGAGACCGCTGAGATCGTCTGGACCTGCTGCACCTGAACAGATCACACAAACAGGGATTTCAGAGGGGAGACATAACAGGGGAGATCGCCCAAGGGGCGATCTCACGGGGGGAGATCGCCCAAGGGGCGATCTCCTCCTCGCGGAGGCGAGGTCGCCCAAGGGGGCGACCTCCTCACAGGGGAGATCGCCCAAGGGGCGATCTCACGGGGGGAGATCGCCCAAGGGGCGATCTCCTCCTCGCGGAGGCGAGGTCGCCCAAGGGGGCGACCCTCCGGGGGAAAAGTCGTGCGGGGCACGAAGCTCGACCTTTACGAGGAAAGAAAAAGCGAGACCACTCGGGCGATGGGGGACCGCCAGGGCTCGGACAGCTAATATGAGATGATCGCCGATTTCTGGGTAAACATATATAAATATATGAGTACTTAAAATGACCGTAAAAGTGGATCAATATTCCATGACTTATTTTGTGAAAAAATAACAAATGTGCCAGATAAATGAATTTCCCGCGGTGCACATAAAATTTAGTTGTTACAAACTCGATATCAACCTCAAAGCTTAGCCATGGGTTAGGGCCCGCCAACCATAAGGATAACCAATATATACTCCACATCAATAATTTCTCTATATGCCGCAATTTTTATAGGACGGAAATTTGGAAACGGGCTCGGATAGAAAAATTTCCCGTGTAAGAGCTTCGTGTATTGGCACCCCCTAGAGTACACTCAACCACATGAAAACTGTTAAGGTATATATTTATATATGATATCGGGTCCATAACGGGTCGTCGAGGATTTAATGTTTCGTCCTATAAATACTCATGTTGGGTGCAACGTGTAGACCTTTCCAAACTAGACGGCCACTCGACGTCATGAGTAAGTATGGCATTGAACTCGGCTCAACCATGATGAAAGTAGCCAAACCCATTGGCCTCATAAACTGGATGAACATACTTGATCCCAGACGAACCATTATGTTAAAAAAAATCTTTTATACTTTATTAAAGGGAAAACTTGGACTGGTCATGCCCCTGAGGTTGAACCATCAAGTGGATTTGAGCCCTTGGATTTTAACCTCTTTGATCTAATGGAACTCTTGTCATTTCTGCAATACATATGATTAGCATAAAATCAAAAAAAATGTATACGCTGTTTTTAGATACCGGTGGCCATGCAAAGGCACCCCCGAGCACAGTGTGCGACGACAATATTACTCGACCATTGATCGAGTGCCGGTTTGGCATTGTCTTCCCCGCACACCGTGCACAGAGGGACCCGCGCATGGCCGCTCGTTTTGTTAAAAGCACAAGTGTCTTGGGTTTAAAAATAAATTCCGAGGATACCATATGCTTGTAGAATTATGAATATCTCTGCATGGTATATATATGGAAAACCCTAGTATGTATGATTTCTAAAGCTTGGGATAAACTTTGTATGTTGAACCTCAGTTGAAGGGCAGTATGTGGAAGAAGGGTGGGTGGACAAAACATGCAAGATCTGTAAGAGAGACACCAAAGGAGAGCCGAGGCAGGTCGACAAGCTCGGCAGATACGTACATGTGTCATGCTTAGGTGATTCCAAGTCCGACAACTTATTCTCCAAACTCTTCTCGAGATGACGACACCTTCCAATTATGGGATTGCACGACTCTTGTATACTACACAAGAAATTATATGATTGGCATTTGGCATTGTTGTTTGACAAACATTTGAAGGAAAATAAAGTTGGCGAAAAAAGTTATTGGTGAGTCTAAAATGATTGGAGTTTTGTGATTGCAAATATGCATATAGTTGAATGAAAAGTTAAGGGCATGTTTTTTATTTGGTAAATATTGTTGTGTAGCCGTTGCATCCTCCAAAAGGACCAAAATAGCCTTGTTAGTAAGGTTTAGAGTTATGAAAGCGTTGATCATTGAGAATCGATAATTGACACACGAACTATGTTAGAAACTCTAGTGGTAACTCACAAGCGCAAACAATATGCTTAGATTTCATAGGGGTTTGGTAGTCTTTTCTATTTCATAGGGATCTCCATGTAAGTATGTAACTAAGGAATAAATGTTAAAGATACCTACCATCTTCCAAACGGAGTAAAACATTATTGATGGTGGTATTAAGCGCATTTCTCTAAAGTAGATTAATGGCATGTCTTGAATCATTAGACAAAAGAGATAACGGTTATGTACTTATTTTTGGAGGTTTGTCGGAGATGAGGAAGGGAGATACAAGGGGGGTAACCCTAGAATGGGGAAGAGGATGAGAAGAACAAGAGGAAGAGAAGAGGAGACTAGAGAGAGGAGAAGAGTTAGAGAAATTGATCTAGTTCTTTGATAACCTATACATATAGCACAATGGTCCCTATATATAGGACACATGATGGCACACGAGTAAATAACCTCAGCATAAGAGATGCGTAATTTACTCTTAACTACGACTCAACTTGGTACGACTCATGCAAATCAACTCATACAACTCGACTCAAGCACTCAACTTGATACTTAAGACTCATAATAATATAATTACTAGATAACTGACGGCGTGGGAGCCATAACAATAGCCTTCATCTAAAAGATCTTGACAAGAGTTCTTTGCACAACTCTAAACAAAGGTCTTCACTACTGGAGGTATTGGCATGTCAACCCGACAATGGCACTCGTCAAGGATTCCTTTCAGTAGTAAAAAGACATTAACACATTTTTGGCGCGAGTCCTCAAGAACAGATCACCTCGCATGTATATTATGTGATAGCTTCGTCAATGCTTAATTCATCTACACCATACCCCGCATCAACTAGTTCCTCCCCGGGAGATCTCGAACTTGGGTTCTTATCACGATCATCGATATAGTGCTCATCTATGTCAGTCCCTACCATCATGTAAAGAATTCGTCCATGAATTCTGATTGAGTTTTTCATTCATGTCAAGCCATTCTTGAAAATGATGTCCATGAGTTTTTCGTATTGCAGTTCTCATGTGGACTTGTGAGGCCTTTTCACCTGTTCGACGAGTTTTATCCCGTGGTTTTCTTGGTTTTAGTGTGGGGTCTAGCGACTTAGTTTCGACTTTTTTAGCTGGCGATTTCTCTCTTGATGAGTATGTCCCATCAACATATGCAAATTTAGTTAGAGTATTATTGAAGCTTCTATTTTGTAGATTTTCTTCTTTTAAACTCCTCTTGACACATGGTAAAGCTCTTGAGAGTCTTCAGGGAGGTGTAGGGGAGTTGTTTGTCGGTAGGGTTTTGTTCCTCGGTAAGTGTTTTATGACAAGCCTAACTTTCCCACGAAATGCTCTTCTTTCTCAACCTTACTCAAATCTGCACTTGGCATGATGATTCATATCCTTTTTGGCAAAAGATGTCGGTCTTCTTTGGTAAGTGTTTTATGACAAGCCTAGCTTTCCCACTAAATGCTCTTCATCTTTCTCAACCTTACTCAAATCTACACTTGGTACGGTGACTCATATCCTTTTCGGCGAAAGATGTCGGTCAGGCTCCGTTTGGCGTAACGGCATCGGTTGTGAACGTGATGATTATGTACCATCGTTCGTTAACGCTCACCTCACCTAAGAAACTTCATTTACTTTTATGTACAAAACTAGTTTCCTTTTTTGGGTGGCTGTCAACCGTTGTCATGCCAAATATACATTCTATGACGGTGATGTTTTAGTCCAAACTCATCGGGGCAAAAACGCCGAGCCAAACGAAGCCCGAGTCTCAATCAAAAATCCAGTAGCTAAGTCATTCACTAATTCTTCTTGTGACTTCCATTATTGATCAAATCTCAAATATTTTACATGGAAAACCTGTTCTTATGTGAATGATCATTGACCTAAGGGTTGAAATAAACCGTAGCACTACCATCACAATCATTTCTTCATCCATGGAATCTGTCTGTATGACTACTGAAGTAGTGACTATCAAAAACGTAACATACTGTTTTAAAGTCCATGTGATCTCCATAGAAATCATTGGAGTGATGTTGATTGCACTTGAAGTACTTGTCAGACAAAAGATTTAGTGTATGATTTATCAGCACAACTAATCTAAAAAACACAGCTTTCAAACAACTGTTCTACCAAACAGTTTAAATGAAAAATCTCTATTCGATCAAGACTTAAGAACGGACTCTTCAAACAGTCTACAACTTTCTCATAAGCGCTTTTCAAACAGCTCTATTCTCAAAGCCCTATTCGATCAGCAGTTTTCTCATCAGCATAAACTGTTACAAACAGAGCCTATATATGTTGGAACAATTGCTTAAAAAGCCTAAAAAATACCTTTAAAAAAAAAACTCTTTTGAAAAAGCTTCTCATTCAAACAATCTCAAAACAGCTTTTGCGGTTTGACTAGAACTTTCTCAATAGAATGAGCTGCCCAAAACAGAACCTTAGTGTATCGTTTACCAGCACAAGTAGTCTCATCAACCAATTTCATGCTTGCTGACTTCTTATTTCTCGATTATTCACCCATTTACTTGGTTTCATTGGAAGCTTTTTGCCGTTTTCCCATTCCACTTTGTTCGGCTATTCAACTGTTATTTCTGCAGCAACAATCACTCGGGCTTTGTTTGGCGCAGCTTTTTTTTTTGCTCCCATGAGTTTGGTCAAAAACGCCACCGTCATAGAATGCATGTTTAGCATGACAACGGTCATGGCCACCACCAAAAAAAGAAAACTTCCCTTGAACATAAAAGTGGATGAAGTTCTTTAGGTGAGGTTGGGCGTTCACGAACGACAGTTCATAACCACCGCGTTCACGACCGCCACAACCGTGCCAAACGAAGCCTCGGTCTTCAAGGCAAGATAGAGAGAATGAGATGGGCGATTGATTACCAAAAAAAATCTTGACTTACATAATTACAAGTTGCACTCTTCTATTTTTTGAAATTACAAAAACCTCTTTTGTAAGTTTATATTTCATAACATTCTCCTTCAAGAGAGATTTAAAAAAAATATCAAAAGATAGAAGGATGCAACCTATAATTTAACATATTTACATATATTTATGCATATATACATAATATATGGCTGACCAATTGGAAGTTAGAAATCTTCTTGAACGGGCAAAATACTGATGACATAAACCTTGCAACGGTTGATTTCTCGGCCAATACTAAACCCTGGCATAACTGTAAATCCAACCTCCAGGCTCAGCTCTTCGCCCGCCATTCCCAGTCGACCCGCGCTGGCTACGCTTTCCATGCGCTCCTTCGAAAACTTATCCCCTCTCCTGGCATAAAAGATTTCAGCCTTCGGAATGAAGGAACTCGCAATCACCTGCAGAGCCCAAACCCTTCTCGCCATCCTCGCAAATGCTTCGTAAAACTGCGTTCTCGGATGCCGGCCGCTCATCACGAACGATCTCTGGTCCAAATTCGCAAAGAACGACGCCTCCATCTTCGAAGGAATCGCTGCTAGATACTTGGATCGACAGAACCTCCCGAAATCCGAATCGGGATCTCGCGCCAGAGAGTCGGAGGGGTCGTCGGATCGCATAACTTGCTGGAAGTTTTTTGGATCGAAGCATTCATCATCGGCGCGGCGAAGCATTGTGCGGGAGAGAAACGACTCGAACACGAATTTCTTGTGAGATCTTTCGGCGAAGAGGGTCGAATTGCATATAGAACTAGCAGCTAGATCAAGATCCCAACCAGATTCCTTCATCAAGTGAATCAGTAGTTTTGTGAAATCGTGAATCGATTTTGATGCCAGCTTGAAGATCTTGGAGAATAATTGAGGCGTCCATTCATGGCTGGTTTGAAGCAGTTCCACTTCAGGTAACCGTGTCTTGCTGATCAAACCTTCGAACTCCTCGCTTTTTTGACTTGTGGACTTAATTTTTGACCTCAAGTGGAATAAATCAGAATCCATGGTCATTAATGCGTATTTCTGTCTTTGTTCAAGCTCCTGCTGTTTCTCTACCTCCATCTGGAGAGATCGCAGAGTTTGGCCCATGTTCCTCTGAATTAGTATGTAAGAACTTTCCAGTTCTGAAATCGAATTCAGTTCAGATTTGACGAGTTCATCCGCGATTCTGATGTTTTTGGAATCGTAAGGAATGTGGGCTTTCTGAAGCTGAATATACGCAGATTTGAGAGAAGAAATGGAATAAAAAAGTTTCGAAACTATGGCTTCTGCGGAGTGTTCTGAACCTGCGAAGAGGGCGAAATCGAATGGATGGGGGTGGATTTTACGGTCTCGGCCATTATCGCAGCAACCGATATCTTCGTCTTCGTAGATGTCGATTTGGGAATCTTGAGCGAGATTAGAGTTTTTGCCGGAGATAAACATTCCGGAAGATCTCGGCCAGCGCAGCTTCGGTAAGTCGTGGAAGATCATGGACTCTTTTTTGGCAGGTCGAAGAGATTCCTCCTCCACGATCCTTCGAATCCGAGATAGATTATCTGCAGAAGAATTCAGGGATGAAAGTAACAGCGAGAAATCGAAGGAGAGAATACTACCAAAAAAATCCGAGTGTATAGATTCCAATGAGAATATGGAGGAAAACCAGACTTGTAGAGTCGGAGAACTGGGAGGCATCCAAGCGGCGATCGCAAGAAACGAATTTATTTAATTCAGTGCGGTTTTAGGTTTGAGGGCTGGGGTCGAGTGGGGCTTTTTTCAATTGTTTAGGGTTTAGGGTTTGAAAGAAACTTAGGTGCGCAACTCTGACCTAATAATAAGTGGGGGAGAAATACAGCCGTATGATCTTAGATCGGACGGTATATAAAATACTGACATTATTGATTATTTATAAATACAGAAGTATTTAGGAAAATACAGGAAAATACAACTATGATCTCTGATCAACGGCTTAGATGAGCTCCCTCTCACCTATTATTAGGTGAGAGATACTCACCAAAAAAATTTTCATGCATTTCGTATACATCACAGTAATGAATGATGATCGTATTTACACGAAATTTCTTAATTCTAAAACTAAAATGAAAAAAAAAAATTACGTAATAGCGGCAGAATAATGACGATGCGGTGGGTTTGAAATAAGTCCCTATCTATTTTGGTTTGATATTGTTCGTAGTTTGATATAAGTCCTTATTTATAATTCTGTTAACTATTTAGATAGAAAAATATGATGTGAAATTAAATTTATATGAAAATTATGATGTGGTGGTTATTAGGAGAGAGAAAAAATACAAAAATTCAAAAATAATTGGATCAAGCTATTATCATACAAATTTATGGTACTCTATTTTCTCTCTCTTTATTAATTCTCTCTCCCCCCAATTAATTAACGTGAGCCCTCGTCACTAATACTTTTTTAGATTCCAATTAACTTATTAATCAAGTGATAGCACGGCGGTGAGGGCGGTGAGTGGTTACCGTCGTAATTAAAATTCAAAAATTTAATTATGATCGGGCGGTGAGGATTTAACCAAGTTTAATCGTCACGTGGAGAAGAAAACATAATCCTCCGGAGACCAGCAAATTTCTCCCATGTGACTTCTATTCGATCAGGTAATCAACCAAGTTAATTTTTTAATTAGATATAAATATCTTGTTCACTCGCTTCACTTGTATATAGGCAGTGTGAGACGACGTACAAGCTAGCTAAATCGGAAAAAACAAGAGTAGAAATAATAATGAAATATTGATATAGAACAAAAAATCATAGAGCAGTAAAGATTCAGTTATTTTTCAATTATTTTTGAATGTTTGCATTTTTTTTCTTTCTCCTAGTCACCACCACATCATAATTTTCATATAAATTTAATTGCACGTCATACTTTTTCATCCAAATAGTAAAAAATTATAAATAGGGACTTATATCAAACTATATACCAATATCAAACAAAAGAAAGTTAAGGGAGGGGGATCCGCCCCTACTGCCAAGGGCGACAGTAGCCGACCGATGACGGCGGGTTTCGCCCGCCCCCGGCGGGCTTTGTGCGGGAGGGCTTCGCCCGCCCCCGGCCAAGAGCTATTCGCCCTCCCCTGGCGGGCTACGCTCATGACGCTCTGGGCTGCACCCGCATCAAGCCAGTTGCGCCCACAACATATACATATAAGTACTCAAAATGAAAGCACAAAAATTTTAATTAATATTTTATAAAAAAAATTTCAAAAAGATTTATATTTTAACAAAAAATCATTTTAAAGTCTACGAGGTCTACTGATTATCTATCATAGTAGGCTTAGGATGTCTACTAAAAAACTTTTAGATTTTATGAATTTTCAATCATTATTTTTATTATAGAGATATATTATAATTACACAAACACCATTGTATTTTATGAATTTCTTTTTTTTTTCATTATATATAAATATATATATATATTTTTATTATATAAACCAATATAGATATCTTGAAAGCACACCATAGATCCCATCTGAACCGTCCGATCAAAGCATGATCAAAATCTGGCCGTCGGATGCAAGTTGGGAGGGCTGCGTATAGCGATTCAATCAAAAAAATCAAAACTCCAGCTCTCAGAATTCCCGTGCCTCTCCCGTCTCCACCCGCGGCTTCACCATTTCACCACGCCGTCGGCGCCACCCGCCTCCGGCGGCCTGACCGGCGCACACCGGTGGGTTCGCCGGCCACCGGCGAACCAGCCGGTGGTTGTCCGGCGGCGAGCAGGCAGGGCCACCGCCGGCGGTGGCCCTGCCCGTAAGCCCCAGTTTTAGGGCTCACGGGCAGGGCCACCGCCGGCGGTGGCCCTGCCTGCTCGCCGCCGGACAACCCCCGGCGGGTTCGCCGGAGGCCGGCGAACCCGCCGGTGGGCGCCGGTCATGCCGCCGGCGGCTCCGCCGGCGGCGGCCAAGGAAGGCACGGGCACGGCTGGGGCGGAAGCGGAACAGGGGGGGCATCGGGAATATGTTTTTGTTTTCATTTTTTTTAATAATTATTAAAATATTTAAATTTCTTATTTATAAGTTCTATTAATTTTGCAAATAGAAAATAGGTGTATATGAAATTTTTTAATATTCTCTTGCCCGTTTCTTTTCACTCCATTGGAAGCATCCACTGTAGGTTTCTGCGCATGTTTCAGGCTTTCAATCGCTAAATCAATAAAATGGTATTGACACAAGCTAAATTCAAGTGCAAATTTCACTTTTTTATCCTTTTAAAATACTTTTATACCTGCCTCATTCAAATTAATCTGGCCCCAACTAGCAAATTAATTATTATTTTTTATGTTAGTTAACAGTAGGGGGAACATAACGTCGCACGACAAGAGAGTTTCAACGACCAAACCTAACTTATAGTTTGGTCAACCAGGCGTTTGCCTTGATTGCTCACATGCGATCATTGATGCAAAAGACTATATATATACATATACGAGCATCTTCGCACGGGCTACGCCCGTGCTCGATGGTCTTCGCTGCGACAGTACCATTGCAGCGACGGTACCTTTGCCCAAAGTCACACATTCTCGGTGTACAACCCCCATATCCATCGAGTGAGGCCCAGCATGGAGGGCCGTCGAGACGTGTCGACTAGACCCAAGGGGTCTTAAGACTTTTGGGTATCGCCCGGCGAACCCCCGTAGCTCTCACCAGAGGAGGAGTTAGAGGCGAGAGGGGAGGGGCGGGTGCCCCCCCTCTCGCCCTCGCCAAGTTAGAGGCGAGAGGGGAGGGGCGGGTGCCCCCCTCTCGCCCTCGCCAAGTTAGGCGAGAGGGGACGGGCGGGTGCCCCCCCTCTCGCCCTCGCCAAGTTAGGCGAGAGGGGAGGGGCGGGTGCCCCCCCTCTCGCCCTCAGCCAAGTTAGAAGCGAGAGGGGAGGGGCGGGTGCCCCACCCCCCCCCCCCCCCCCCCCCCCCCCCCCCCCTTTTTTGCCCTCGCCCAGCTAGGGGCGAGAGGATGAGGGGCAGGTGCCCCCCTCTCGCCCTCGCCCAGTAAGGGAGCTCGCCGAGCCCCGTAAGGTACCCCCTTCGCCCAAGGGAGGTCCCTTCTCGTCCCGTTTTGGCTATTCGCAGTCCAGTTTTGGCTATTCGCAATCCAGTTTTGGCTATTCGCAGTCCGGTGGTCTGCGTTTAGCGCTTCAGAACAGCGGGATTTGGCTATTTGCAGTCCGGTTTTGGCTATTCGCAGTCCAGATCCGAAAAACCTATAAATAGGACCAAGGGGCACCATTTAGAGGCAGACTCATCCTAGGCTAGCTCTCTCCTCCCCTCTCCCTTTCCCCAAATCTCTCTAGGGGGTGAGCGAGAGGCTCCAGTGGTGCCCAAGCTTAGTAGTGGCTTGGGAGGGGAAGTTCCAAGGGGACTTCCGGGTATGTGGCGGGACCTCCCACTAAGCCCTTGGTCCAGTTCTTAGTTCCGACACCTTCAACCTAGAGCTCTCCCTTGGGGGAAGTAAGGGTCGGTCGCCCCTCAGCCTCGTTGAGGGCCCCGAACTCCACAGAGACCGAGTAGTCGGTTTCAACATTTATGGTGCGGTGAGCGTGGAGTGTGACCGATTCAAGAAACTCTCAAGATGAGCTCCATGGGCGGAGGTGGAGGATGTTCCGACCCAGGTCACTCGCAGCCCCCGGTGGCTGAGGTGACGTTGGAGATGTTTGAAAACTTCAAGCGGGAGGTCGCGCAGGTCTTGCAGGTTGCTCTCAGCCAGCAGCCCAGGATGGAGGTGCCAGCGGGGGGAGAGTGGGGAGGTGCCATACCCCCACTAAACCAGCAAAGGGGGGAGATCCGGAGGGGGGCGCCCTCCCATCTCGCCCCGCCCCAGCAAGGGGGCGAGATCTGGAGGGAGGCGCCCTCCCATCTCGCCCCGCCCCAGCAAGGGGGCGAGATCCGGAGGGGGGCGCCCTCCCATCTCGCCCCGCCCCAGCAAGGGGGCGAGATCCGGAGGGGGGCGCCCTCCCATCTCGCCCCGCCCCAGCAAGGGGGCGAGATCTGGAGGGAGGCGCCCTCCCATCTCGCCCCGCCCCAGCAAGGGGGCGAGATCCGGAGGGGGGCGCCCTCCCATCTCGCCCCGCCCCAGCAAGGGGGCGAGATCCGGAGGGGGGCGCCCTCCCATCTCGCCCCGCCCCAGCAAGGGGGTGAGATCCGGAGGGGGGCGCCCTCCCATCTCGCCCCGCCCCAGCAAGGGGGCGAGATCCGGAGGGGGGCGCCCTCCCATCTCGCCCCGCCCCAGCAAGGGGGCGAGATCCGGAGGGGGGCGCCCTCCCATCTCGCCCCGCCCCAGCAAGGGGGCGAGATCTGGAGGGAGGCGCCCTCCCATCTCGCCCCGCCCCAGCAAGGGGGCGAGATCTGGAGGGAGGCGCCCTCCCATCTCGCCCCGCCCCAGCAAGGGGGCGAGATCCGGAGGGGGGCGCCCTCCCATCTCGCCCCGCTCCAGCAAGAGGGCGAGATCTGGAGGGGGGCGCCCTCCCATCTCGCCCCGCCCCTTCCGGTCCAGCCCCAAAGGGGGGTGAGCGGGGAGGCATCCGACCCCCACTCACCCCGCCCCAAAAGGAGTCGAGCAAATGATGGCAGACGAGACCACCCCGGGTGGTGGCCATCCGATAGCCCGACGGGCGCAGAGGCTGGCAAGTTGACTCCGCAAGAGCATGGAAGGGAGGACTTCCAAATGAGAAGAGCCAACCGCCCGAAGTGGAGGCAGGGACCAAGGGCACCTCCTCCACCGCCTCTGCAAACCATGGCGGTTGGCGCAGATAGAAGGAGGAGAGTCAGGAAAGCAGAAAGAAGAGGAAGAAGAAAAGATAGGGTGGTGCTACCCTATTGCGACTTCCACGAGGAGGAATGATCAGCTCCCTCAAACAGCCTGAGAAGAGAATGCCATGGGGGGGGGGGTATGTTGTGTTTGTTCTTTCTTTTGTTATTATTGTTTTCCTTTATATGTTTAATAAGTTCAACGCCGAGATGTCCTCCTCACTCCAGGCTCTCACTAGCTGGGTGGGTCGAATGATCCTCGGAAGGAAAGGCTTACCATCGAGATGTCCTCCTCACTCCAGGCTCTCACTAGCTGGGTGGGTCGAATGATCCTCGGATGGGTAAGTTCAACGCCGAGATGTCCTCCTCACTCCAGGCTCTCACTAGCTGGGTGGGTCAAATGATCCTCGGAAGGAAAGGCTTACCATCGAGATGTCCTCCTCACTCCAGGCTCTCACTAGCTGGGTGGGTCGAATGATCCTCGGATGGGTAAGTTCAACGCCGAGATGTCCTCCTCACTCCAGGCTCTCACTAGCTGGGTGGGTCGAATGATCCTCGGAAGGAAGGGCTTACCATCGAGATGTCCTCCTCACTCCAGGCTCTCACTAGCTGGGTGGGTCGAATGATCCTCGGATGGGTAAGTTCAACGCCGAGATGTCCTCCTCACTCCAGGCTCTCACTAGCTGGGTGGGTCGAATGATCCTCGGAAGGAAAGGCTTACCATCGAGATGTCCTCCTCACTCCAGGCTCTCACTAGCTGGGTGGGTCGAATGATCCTCGGATGGGTAAGTTCAACGCCGAGATGTCCTCCTCACTCCAGGCTCTCACTAGCTGGGTGGGTCGAATGATCCTCGGAAGGAAGGGCTTACCATCGAGATGTCCTCCTCACTCCAGGCTCTCACTAGCTGGGTGGGTCGAATGATCCTCAGATGGGTAAGTTCAACGCCGAGATGTCCTCCTCACTCCAGGCTCTCACTAGCTGGGTGAGTCGAATGATCCTCGGAAGGAAAGGCTTACCATCGAGATGTCCTCCTCACTCCAGGCTCTCACTAGCTGGGTGGGTCGAATGATCCTCGGATGGGTAAGTTCAACGCCGAGATGTCCTCCTCACTCCAGGCTCTCACTAGCTGGGTGGGTCGAATGATCCTCGGAAGGAAGGGCTTACCATCGAGATGTCCTCCTCACTCCAGGCTCTCACTAGCTGGGTGGGTCGAATGATCCTCGGATAGGTAAGTTCAACGCCGAGATGTCCTCCTCACTCCAGGCTCTCACTAGCTGGGTGGGTCGAATGATCCTCGGAAGGAAGGGCTCGCCATCGAGATGTCCTCCTCACTCCAGGCTCTCACTAGCTGGGTGGGTCGAATGATCCTCGATGGGTGAGTTCAACACCGAGATGTCCTCCTCACTCCAGGCTCTCACTAGCTGGGTGGGTCGAATGATCCTCGGAAGGAAGGGCTTGCCATCGAGATGTCCTCCTCACTCCAGGCTCTCACTAGCTGGGTGGGTCGAATGATCCTCGATGGGTGAGTTCAACACCGAGATGTCCTCCTCACTCCAGGCTCTCACTAGCTGGGTGGGTCGAATGATCCTCGGAAGGAAGGGCTTACCATCGAGATGTCCTCCTCACTCCAGGCTCTCACTAGCTGGGTGGGTCGAATGATCCTCGGATGGGTAAGTTCAACGCCGAGATGTCCTCCTCACTCCAGGCTCTCACTAGCGGGGTGGGTCGAATAATCCTCGGAAGGAAGGGCTTACCATCGAGATGTCCTCCTCACTCCAGGCTCTCACTAGCTGGGTGGGTCGAATGATCCTCGGATGGGTAAGTTCAACGCCGAGATGTCCTCCTCACTCCAGGCTCTCACTAGCTGGGTGGGTCGAATGATCCTCGGAAGGAAGGGCTTACCATCGAGATGTCCTCCTCACTCCAGGCTCTCACTAGCTGGGTGGGTCGAATGATCCTCGGATGGGTAAGTTCAACGCCGAGATGTCCTCCTCACTCCAGGCTCTCACTAGCTGGGTGGGTCGAATGATCCTCGGAAGGAAGGGCTCGCCATCGAGATGTCCTCCTCACTCCAGGCTCTCACTAGCTGGGTGGGTCGAATGATCCTCGATGGGTGAGTTCAACACCGAGATGTCCTCCTCACTCCAGGCTCCCACTAGCTGGGTGAGTCGAATGATCCTCGGGAGCGAGGTTCTGCCCCCCCCCCCCCCCCCCCCCCCCTCGATGGATATTTGGGCTTGGACTTTTTCTTTCCGAGGTTGTACCAACCTCACAAAGAGCGGGGATTGTGTACAACCCCCATATCCATCGAGTGAGGCCCAGCATGGAGGGCCGTCGAGACGTGTCGACTAGACCCAAGGGGTCTTAAGACTTTTGGGTATCGCCCGGCGAACCCCCGTAGCTCTCACCAGAGGAGGAGTTAGAGGCGAGAGGGGAGGGGCGGGTGCCCCCCCTCTCGCCCTCGCCAAGTTAGAGGCGAGAGGGGAGGGGCGGGTGCCCCCCCTCTCGCCCTCGCCAAGTTAGAGGCGAGAGGGGAGGGGCGGGTGCCCCCCCTCTCGCCCTCGCCAAGTTAGGCGAGAGGGGAGGGGCGGGTGCCCCCCCTCTCGCCCTCGCCAAGTTAGGCGAGAGGGGAGGGGCGGGTGCCCCCCCTCTCGCCCTCGCCAAGTTAGAAGCGAGAGGGGAGGGGCGGGTGCCCCACCCCCCCCCCCCCCCTTTTTTGCCCTCGCCCAGCTAGGGGCGAGAGGATGAGGGGCAGGTGCCCCCCTCTCGCCCTCGCCCAGTAAGGGAGCTCGCCGAGCCCCGTAAGGTACCCCATTCGCCCAAGGGAGGTCCCTTCTCGTCCCGTTTTGGCTATTCGCAGTCCAGTTTTGGCTATTCGCAATCCAGTTTTGGCTATTCGCAGTCCGGTGGTCTGCGTTTAGCGCTTCAGAACAGCGGGATTTGGCTATTTGCAGTCCGGTTTTGGCTATTCGCAGTCCAGATCCGAAAAACCTATAAATAGGACCAAGGGGCACCATTTAGAGGCAGACTCATCCTAGGCTAGCTCTCTCCTCCCCTCTCCCTTTCCCCAAATCTCTCTAGGGGGTGAGCGAGAGGCTCCAGTGGTGCCCAAGCTTAGTAGTGGCTTGGGAGGGGAAGTTCCAAGGGGACTTTCGGGTATGTGGCGGGACCTCCCCACTAAGCCCTTGGTCCAGTTCTTAGTTCCGACACCTTCAACCTAGAGCTCTCCCTTGGGGGAAGTAAGGGTCGGTCGCCCCTCAGCCTCGTTGAGGGCCCCGAACTCCACAGAGACCGAGTAGTCGGTTTCAACACTCGGACACTCGGTCAATTGACAGTGCGATTAGAATGCTGCGATCGGGGGTGGCGAGCGGAGCCGCAACCGTAGTACCATCTCTGTGAGCCCGAGAGAAGGTGATTGCAGGCGGAGTGACGGCCGCAGTTAGAGTACTATTGTGGCCGGGGGTACTGTCGTGCACGGGGGTTTGAGAGCTGCAGGATTGTTGTCGCGTTGGGACACTGCCAAGGCGGGGCTATTGTCGCGCTGGGCACGGGGGTTCCCGGTGCGCTGTCAATTGACCGAGCGCCCGAGAATGGGTGACTTTGGGCAAACGTGCCGTCGCTGCAATTGTACTGTCGTAGCGAAGAGCATCGAGCACGGGTTAAAGTTTTTTTCATTTTTAACTTTTTTTAAAACTTTTTTTTTAGGTTTTTTTTAAAAGTTGTTTTAATCAAAAAAGCGGGTGAAGCCGCCGAGGGGCGGGCGAAGCCCGCCGCAAGCAGCTGGGTACTGCCGCGGGATTTTAGGGGGTTAGATTTTTTATTATTTTTCATTTATTTTCTATTTTAATCTTTAATGAATGTAAAATTATTTAGAATTTTAAATAGGTGACGGGGGCGAAGACCGGCGAGGGGCGGGCGAATACCGGCGAGGGGCAGGCGAAGCTCGCCGACGCTGAGGGGGCGGGCGAAGCCCGCCTTGAATGCCAAGCGGGCGAAGCCCGCATTGATGCGACCGAAGGCCGCCCGAGAGCATCGAGCACGGGCGTAGCCCGTGCGAAGATGCTCGTATATATATATATATACTAGCATCTTCGAACGGGCTTCGCCCGTTCTCGATGCGTCGTTGCGGGCTTCGCCCGTAACCAAGCGGGCTTCGCCCGCTTGGAATTTAAGCGGGCTTCGCCCGCTTGGAATTTAAGCGGGCTTCGCCCGCTTGGAATTTAAGCGGGCTTCGCCCGCCCCCGACATATTTAGACTATCAAATATGAGGATATTCACATAAAACAAATGAGTATAGTAGATTAAATATTTGGAAGTGGAGAGAGACGCTATATAATGCAATTTGACCAGAGACCTTAATGGGATGGGAGACTGCAAGCCAAGGATGCATTGAGTTCAATTTCAAATTGGATGGCACGGCGACCATCCAATGCATCCTTTACTGTAGGAAGAGAAATTTCGAAATAAAAAGAGATAGTTGAACTTGCAAGTGGAATACAAAGACACATTGATACAATGAGATCTGCCTCCCCGACAATTATTGGAAAAAACCATTAAATGTGTGATAAATAACAATTAGAAACTACAATTCGAAAACAACCATGAATGACAAAATTTGCGATAAATAATGCAGACGTTTGATGTCATTTTGCCGACGGCGTGACTCCGGCTCCTGGGCGTTCAGAATCCTCTTTTTGCCGACGGCGTGACTCCGGCTCCTGGGAAATATCAAGCTTCCTCCGAATTTCACGTCGCCGGAAGATTCGTACGGCGCGTCCTCGTCGATCCTCACGGATGCGACGTTCTGGCTTCGTCGGACTGACCCCTCGGCGATAGCGGGGAGCGGCGTCGCGAACGTGGCTCCGCGAGGAGGCACGGATTAGTTCGGTGAGGTCCTCGTCGTCGGAGGAGAAGCGCGGGCCGCCGACGCTGCTGCTCCGGGTCATGTGTCGGCTGGAGATCGAGTAGCTCAACGGCGCCGCCTCCGCCCCGTAATGCATTCGACCGGCGCAGCCGGTCATGCTCCGGATGTAGAAATCGCGGGCACGGCAGAGCGCGCGATAAGAGAGCCGAAAGCACCACTGGAGTTGGTTCACCGGAGCACTGTAGGTTACCGGAGAGTAGTGCAATATGGAGGGTGGAAACCTAGTTACAGACGCAAGGTTTAAAAAGAAACGGACTTAAAATAAAATATTGCCGGACTTAAAAAAATATTAAAAGATGGAGAAATTGGAGGCTTGCTGGTTTGGGCGGGATTTCTTGGTTTGGGCGGGATTTTTGAGTTTAGGGGGGGGGGCTTTGCTTTTGGCAGCAGATTCCAAAAATGGGACTCAAAAGCCTTCTTAGAAGATGAGCGTGGAGAGGGGAGAAGCCAGGATTTAGGCTGTGAGGAAGGAGAGGGATGCCACGTGTATTAGTTTGGGGTTTTTTTAAGGAGTTTAGATATATATATATATATATATATATATATATATATATAAAAGAAATCAACGAGCAAAGCAAAGCTTAACTCAATGAGACCAAATTTATATAAAAGAAGAAAAAAATGCAGGATACAACTGGTGCGGGAGCTACCCCGGACCACCACTTACAACCATGAGCTCTTATCCAAAATCTAGACAAACAGAGCTAGATCCAAAATCAGATACACGAATATGAGGGGGGCTACTAGCATCCGCTTGGATGACATTGCGGATAGAGATAGGAAGGTGGTATGAGAGAAACCACAACTAATGTTTCGCCGCAGCGCATATTTAGCCATGGCGTCCGCCACTCTATTCCATTCACGGTGTACGTGAGCGCATGAAGTTTCCAATGAATTCACCATCCGAATAATACTCTCACCGTGATCCCAAAGTCTCCACTGATTGAACTCCTTATTGAGTAAGCAGTCCATTATTATTTTGGAATCCCCCAGTATCTGAAACCTGTTTATATTTTGATGCAAACATAGATTGATCCTGTTTACCGGGAAAACCGCTTCTCGGGTTGGATCATTCTCGGACCGGGCGAACTGCTGGGTCAGGCCGCTGGGTTCCAGGATCAGTGGCTCTCAGCTCAAGGTAAACCAGGCCGGGTGGTCTGATGTCATTTTCGGACCGCCCCCAAGAGTGAAGGTCGTCAAGGGCCAAAGTAAGAAGGCTATCCGCGGTCTCAGGAAGGAGACCGCGCGGGTTGTGCCATAGAGATTCAAGATTCAAACCCGGAAGAACAAGCCGCAGTTTTCAGATCAGAGACTACCTGGGTTACCTTATGAAGATCAGCCAAGCCATGTCCAGAAGACAGACCGCGGTCTCAAGCCAGAGACCGCTCGGTCTGAATCATTGACTTGGTCCCGGTATCTTCAGCCTCAGGTCAGACAGGTCGGAAAAGCAAGCCGCACGGCTTCTTTCTTTTTTCTTCTTTGTGCATCCCGTCACCGCCTGCCCGTTTCTCCTGTACCCGGGCAGGTGGTTATTCTATCCCTGCCCATTCGGGCAGGCCCCCAAGCCTATAAATAGGGGGCGCCACTGTTCACAAGACACGCACTCTCGAATCCAGGAGCTCGCTTGTTTGGGCTGCGGTCTCGAGTTTCACGTCTTGCGGACTGTCTGACCGGCCGGCTTCTCTTTTCCTGCACTTGCAGCCCGCTGTAACCACTTCTTTCTAATCAAAGGAAAGCCCGTCGCAGGAGTGGCATTTGCCGCGGCGGGCGAAGTCTGGCCTTGACCGCTGCTAGCGGTCTCATTCTTCTACACAAAAAGTAACCGGCAACCCGCAGCCTCCGGTTTCCCTCGGAGGTGCGATCTCGGACTCAACAGAAACACGCGACCTTCAGATCGCGGATTGTCGGTGAAATCCTTTTCGCCACGATGTCAGACCGTCAGTTCCCCCTTGGAGACCGCTCCGATCATAGCGAGGACTCTTTATGGGAAGCCCTGGAGCAATCAAGGAGAGAAGCCGAGCGGGCTCAGAGGGCCACTGATCAGCGACTTGAAGCGATCAGTCAGACTTTAGCAATGCTAACCGAGCGACTAGTTCCGCAACAAGCCGCGGCTAATCAGGCGGTGACCCCGGTCCTTCCTCCACCTCCTCCTTACTCGCTACCACAAGCCGCTAATTTCCAGCTCCACCAAGAAGACCCTGCGGCTAGGAAAAACTTCTATCAGGAAGCCGCGCACAACATGCCAGCTCGAGTCCTCGACTTCCAGGGGGCGACTTCTCACGCTGCCCACCTTTCCTACCCGCAGGAGGGCGCGACCCGTCTATCCTACCCGCCTGAAGTTCCTACTCATCACTCCTATCCGCCAGAAGTCGCTGCCCGGTCTTCTTATCAGGCGGCTTATCCGCGAATAGCCGCAACTCCGGCGGCTTATTACCCTGCTCCTCTGTATGAAGACATGGAAGAAACTTCTCCCTTTGTGGACGAAGTCAGAGGGGAGCCTGCCCCTAATAATTTCAGGGAGCCTCGCTTGCCAGTTTTCAATGGGGAGACTGATCCCACGGTTCATTTGCAAGCTTTCGAGTCAGCCATTGCTCTCAGAACCTTAACTGATGCAACCAAGTGCAAGCTTCTTGTAACCTCCTTTGAAGGACAAGCGAGGGAATGGTTTTACGGTTTGCACCCCAGGTCGATCTGTTGTTTCGCGGAGCTGCGAAGAGAATTCCTGCTGAGATTCTCCACCTCAAGGAAGAGAAAGAGCGGCCCAGCGGCCCTTTTCGATATAAAACAACGGGAAGGCGAGACATGGGCTCGTTTTGTGGATCGATTCCAGAAAGAGATCATGGAAGTCCAAAATGTGGACCCGGAGCTGTATAGGGTTGCCCTCATCCATGGCCTAAGAGAGGGCCCCATAAAGTTCGAAGCAAATATAAGGGAACCTAAGACTTATCAGGAAATGATAAGTTTGGCAAATATGTTTATCAGAGGAGAGAAGAGCAATCCAGACTACGTCGCGAAGCTGGTAAGCGACAAGGAGCCATCGAATCCATCCTTTCGTCATCCACCATCGAATCAGTCCCACTTCGAACCCCGTTCCCAAAGGGGGAGGAACTACAAAAATAAGCAACCATTTATGGGCCATCAGCGGTTTCAAGATCAGAAACCACCGTTGGCCGTCGCTCCCGCTCCATCCGCTCCCCCTCCGCAAATCATGCCGGTATATTTACAACAGTATGCCGCGCAGCCACCTCCAGTCATTCCATCAACTCAATACGATGATTCGCAAGAGTCATTCACTCCCCTAAACGTCACCATGGACGAAGTAGTCCAGATTCTACAAAAGAGGTCAGATTTCAAAAGGCCTGCTCCTCTGAAGTCGGATATTCGCAATCGAAATCCGAACCTTTATTGTGAGTATCATAAAGAGGGGGGACATCTAACTGAAGACTGTCGAACTCTTCGTCTGCTTATAGAAAGACTCCTGGGAGAAGGAAAGCTCCGGGGTCTAGTTCGGAAAGATAAAATTGCTGAGCCAACTACCGAGAAGAAAAAGGAGAAGGAAACAGCAGAAGTGACCTGGGAATGCGCCGACGTCGAGGACGCCGGCTACTATGGTGACATCCATCCTTCTACCGAATGCGTCGAAGTCAATGATGTGGGCCCCTTAGGGGACATCTATTGTATCCATGGGGGAGCTGGAGCGGAATCATCTCGCAAATCCAGCATTGCAAGGGTTCTAAAGCAGGAAGTGGCAGCCACTACAAGTTCTCCTCCCGAAAGCACTATTGTCACGTTTGGTCAGGATGACTTTCCCCCCAATGCTAATCCTTTCGATGATGTGGTGGTTATCAAGGCCATCATCGAAAACTATACAGTCCACAAGATTCTGATTGATACCGGCAGCTCTGTCAATCTCCTTTTTCGTCCGACTTTCGAGGCCCTGAAGACTGGAAAGCATCTGCTCTCCACCGAGGGACCCCTCTACGGTTTTTCTGGTGAGAAGAAGGAAGTAGAGGGTTCAGTGAAGCTCCTGGTCTCTCTTGGAGGAATAATAAAGTTGATCAATTTCGTGGTAGTAGATGCCCCGAGCAACTACTGTGCTATCTTCGGGAGGCCGATTCTCAATGCGTATAGGGCGGTAGTGTCCACCTTTCACCTTGCCCTCAAGTTCGCTGCTGAAGGAAAGCAGTATCGGGTTAGAAGCAACCCAAAAGTAGCTCGGGAGTGCTACGTCCGAACTGTCAACATGATCACTGACGTTCCGCTTCCCAAGATCATGGATGAGGTTCTGGAGGTTGCTGAGTCTCCAGAGGCCGTCGAGGAAGGAAAAGATCGAGAAGGGGCTCACTTGGAACCTGCCCAAGCGACCCAAGAAGTTCCTATCGCTGAGGGGGCAGAAAATAAGCTGGTCATCAACGCTGAGTTGTCAGAAGAGGAGAAAGTGGAGCTAATCTCCTGTCTGTTGGGGAATATGGATATCTTCGCTTGGTCAGCGGAGGATATGCCAGGAGTGGATCCAGACGTGGCTTGTCATCATCTAAACGTATCTCCTGAGTTCAAGCCCGTCCAGCAAAAGAAGAGAAAAGTGGCGACCAAGTTGGCGTTGCCCATCAGAGAGGAGGTTTCCAAACTCCTAAAAGCGGGTTTCATTTCTGAGATTCAATATCCCACGTGGATGTCAAATGTTGTAATGGTTAAGAAGTCTTGTGGGAAGTGGCGCATGTGCGTGGACTTCACCAAACTTAATAAAGCGTGCCCTAAAGATTGTTACCCTTTGCCTCAGATAGATGTCTTAGTTGATTCCGCGGTTGGGTATGGTTTTATGAGTTTCCTCGATGCCTTCTCCGGGTACCATCAAATTAAAATGCACAAACCTGACATCCCGCATACCTCATTTATCACAAACGATGGGTGTTACTGCTATCTCGTAATGCCCTTCGGTCTTAAAAACGCGGGTGCAACATACCAAAGAATGATGGATACCGTCTTCAAACATCAAAAGGGCAGGAATCTCGAAGTTTACGTCGATGATCTTCTTCTCAAAAGTAAAACATTCTCATTGCACTTGAAAGACCTCGTAGAGACGTTCGCTACTCTACGGAGGTTCAAGTTAAAATTAAACCCATTGAAATGTGTGTTCGGGGCAAGCAAAGGAAAATTTCTTGGGCATCTCTTAACTCCTGATGGCCTTGCACCAAATCCAGATAAGGTGAAGGCCATCCTTGATATGACCCCTCCTCGAAATACTAAAGAAGTTCAGCAACTTGGGGGATATTGGCAGGATTGAGCAGGTTTATCTCCAGATCCGGAGATAGAAGTGCCCCATTCTTTAAAACATTGCGAGGGGGATCAAAGTTCGAATGGAGCGAGGAGTGTAACAAGGCTTTCGAGCAGTTGAAGGGACAGTTAACTTCGACTCCACTACTCCAAAGTCCCCGCGAGGGAGAAAAGCTATTCTTATATTTGGGAGTCGGACCAGAAGCGGTAAGTTCCGTCCTCGTTCGGGAAGAAAAGAGGAGGCAGTTTCCAATATACTATGTCAGCCACGTCCTTAAGGATGCGGAAACCAGATATTCGATCCTGGAGAAACTGGCCTTGGCTTTGGTTATGTCTGCGCGAAGGCTTCGCCCTTATTTTCAGGCTCATTCCGTCCAAGTTATTACAGATCATCCTTTAAAAGTGCAAATCTTGGCAGACTTCCTGGTAGATACAACAGAGCTTAGTCCTGAACAGGTGGTACGATCTCCTCTGGCTTGGATCATTTATGTGGATGGGGCTTCTGGCAAAAACTCCGTGGGAGCCGGAGTAGTGTTGATCAGCCCAAATGGCATCAGGCTGGAGCAAGCTATCAAGTTCTTCTTTCCAGTTACAAATAACCAGGCAGAATACGAAGCGCTTCTGGCTGGGCTAAGGCTTGCGAAGGAGTTGGGCATAGAATATGTACATGTTAGAACCGATTCACTGGTGATGTCCTCCCAGGTCTTGGGAAATTATGAGACAAGGGAGCCAATTCTGCGAAAATATCTGCTATTAGCCAAAAAGGAAATCGGAAGATTCAAGTCATTTATTATCGAGCACATCCCAAGAACGCAAAATGAGGAGGCAGATGAATTGTCGAAGTTCGGTCTTCTATCAGGGGGAGTGGCCTTTGAACTCTTTCATCCGGCAATAGATGAGGCAGAACTCATGCAAATTGATCATAATCCTTCATGGAAGGATCCTTACGAGTTATTCCTATCAAAGGGGGAGTTCCACCATTCCATCAAAGATCGGAGAAGATTCAAAAGGAAGGCAGCATATTATTATCTAATAGCAGGAGTACTCTACAGAAAAACTTTGATTTCCCCCTCAGCACGATGTGTTTCAGAAGAAGAGATCCCTATCGTACTTCAGGAAGTTCATTCTGGGGAGTGTGGTAGCCATTCAGGGGCAAGAACCTTAGAAAAGAGGATCCTGCGGCAAGGATATTTTTGGCCGACTATGAGAAAGGATGCTGAAGCATTTGCCAAGCGGTGTGCGCAGTGCCAAAAGTTCGCTCCTCTTCAGCATCTGCCCGCTCAGTTGCTTAGGTCAATAACTGCACCCTGGCCCTTCGCAGTTTGGGGGATGGATCTCATCGGACCCTTTCCAATGGCTAGCGGTCAGCGCCGCTTTATCATAGTGATGATTGACTACTTCAGCAAGTGGATCGAGGCTAAGACACTGGCAAGAACTACTACCCAAATCATCAGAAACTTCATCTGGGGAGAAATAGTCTGCCGACATGGAATTCCGCTGGCAATTGTCACTGATAATGGTCCACAATTCAATAATCCTGAGATGATAAAATTTTGCGATCAGGTTGGAATTGACCTGCGGTTTTCCTCAGTACATCATCCAAGGACCAATGGTCAGGTAGAAGCAGCCAACAAGCGAATCCAGCAGCTCCTGATGAAAAGAGTTTGGAATCAGAAAGGAAACTGGGCGGATCAACTTCTCTCCATCCTTTGGACTCTTCGTACTACTCCATCTTCAGCTACAGGGGAGACACCATTCAAACTGTCTCATGGCTCGGAGGCTGTTGTTCCTGTGGAGTTTGAGGTGGTCACTCCAAGAGTTGTGTACGGAAAAGAAGGAGGAGAAGCGTGGGTAGAATACAATGACGAGGCTGTCAAGTACAGTTTGGATCTAATCGAAGAACTTCAGGATGAGGCAACAATAAGGCAAGAAGAAGTTAAAAGGAGGATGACAAAGTACTTTGACAAAAATGTTAGGGTAAAGCATTTTGCTGTCGGTGACGTCGTATTAAAAAAGGTTGATGCAGCAGCCCGAACAGGTAATGTCGGGAAGCTAAATCCTAATTGGGCTGGACCTTTCATCATCAAGGAGGCATTAAAAAGTGGGGCTTATCGCCTCCAAACAAGTGAAGGAGAAGACATCCCGCGCACCTGGAGTGGCGACGATTTCAAACGGTTCTATCCTTAAAATGTCTTCTTTACTTTCTTGCAATTTTTGAGATATTTTAATAAGAAGCACCATACTGACACTTCTCCATGTCTGATGTTTCCTTTCTGCATTTTCTCATATATCAAACTCACTGAACCACGGAGACATCGCCAAGTTCTGCTCGAACCCCCTCGGATTGTAGTCATTAGCGTAAAACCATGAAGATCATGTGTAGCGGGGAGTTTTCGCACACGTGTAGTGGTAGCTTGCCAATTCCCGTGCTGTGGTCTTCAGAACCTTGGATCCCGGCTGATATCCGACACACCCCTGCATCAAGGGAGGTCTAGGTGAATGTTGGCTCTATCATGCCCCGAGGGGGATATAATTACAGCTTTGATGATCCTTCTGAGGAAAGCAATGTCGGTATAGCCCCCGCGGCATAACCACACCTGCCCAACTGATCATCTTAGTCTGTGACTATCGAATACTCCAAGGTACTCTCGAGCGATGCCTAAGCGGGACCCACAACTGAGTTGATCTCTCTGAGGAAAGCAATGTTCGCCGCCTAGGCCCACCTGCCCAATTGATCAACTCGGCTTGTAGCCCTAGGCAGGAGAGCAGTCGAGTCGCTTACAACCCTTATGACCACTTGAGGAAAGCAATGTTCACCGCCTAGGCCCACCTGCCCACTTGGTCATCTGGGTCTGTACTTGTTTCTCTTTATTTCTACAGCTCTTATGACCACTTGAGGAAAGCAATGTTCGCCGCCGAGGCCCACCTGCCCACTTGGTCATCTGAGCCTGTAGACTATCCTTTTTCCCTACAGGAAGGTATTCACCTCTTGTGGTTTTTTGTACAAAACCATTCGGGGAAGATATTATTAAAACAGGTACAGGTGTTCTTCTACCCTAATAAAGGGTTGTGATACTAAGATCGGGCGGTCTGAACTTTTAAACCGAACGGTCTGATTGTGTATAAGTTGGGGTATTTCTGGATAATTACATGGTTGCCCTGGTTGTATTCTAACCGGGCGGTCCTGTCAATCTTTTATAGGTTGGGTATTTTTGGACAATTATATGACTGCCCGGATTATATTCTAACCGGGCGGGTTTATCCATCCATTATAAATTGGATATTTATGGAGCTAATTATATGATTGGCCGGATTGTGTTCTGACCGGGCGGGTTTATCCATCCATTATAAATTGGATATTTATGGAGCTAATTATATGATTGGCCGGATTGTGTTCTGACCGGGCGGGTTTATCCATCCATTATAAATTGGATATTTATGGAGCTAATTATATGATTGGCCGGATTGTGTTCTGACCGGTCGGGTTTATCTATCCCTCCATTTTGTTGAATTGGATATTTCTGGATCTGAATATATTGCTCGGGTTGTATTCTAACCGGGCGGGCATTACCTATCTTTTACAATTAATTAAGTTGGATATCTCAAGATCTAAATATCTGATCGCCCGGATTATGCTCTAATCGATCGAGTTTGAGCTATTTCTTAAGCAAAAGTTATCTCTAAGATGCAGTGTATTACTTGCCAGGATAGAATTCAAACCGCGCAAAGTTATGATTCGTTATTTACATCGGCAAGGATAAAATATCTCTAAATGATAAGAAGCCGCCCGGTCTAAATTACAGTCGCATGAGTCTATATGTTATGGTTCATATTATCAGAAATCAGACGTCCTGAGACCTAAATGAGTAATCGCACGGTTCGAATATAGATCGTCCAAGATCATCAAATCATCACTTATGCTCAGATCAGGATAACCGCACGGCTAGATCATAAAAGGCGAAAGGTAAAAAGAAAGAAAAGAAACAAGACATCAGCCACAAGTAAGTAATACTAGAAGGTCAATCAAACAGGTAAAATTTCTATTCATTTCTTCAAATGTTTTGACAAAAATTTAACCGCCCGGCTAACAAAAAAAAAGAGACCGGCGATTGTACAAAAATAAAGTTAAAAACAAAGGCATTATTCTGCCGACTTCTTCTTCTTCTTCTTGACAGGAGAAATCGAGTCCACATCAACGTCGGGCGAATAACCTTCACTTGACGTGGAAGAATAATCCGATGAATCGCTACCACTGGACCGCCCGGTCTTACTAGCAGAGCCAGTTGTTCCAGAGGACAAGCTGTCCTCATCATCATCATCATCAGCATCATCATCCGCGTCGACCTCCTCAGCGGCTCCACCACTTCTATCACCTCCTTGATGGAGTACGATCTCCCTGCCCGCATCGGCTTCAGCCTCCTCGCCTACCTTGGCTTTTCCCTTCTGCCTTCGGCTGATCTCATCAAGTTGAACCTTCAGGGCAGGGAAGAGGTCGGAGAAGGTAGTACCCCCGAATCCTTCGCACAGACCGCCCCGGTCTTCCATAAGACCCAAAGCTTTGTTGATCCCTTGGGCCACATGAGGCAACACCTCGTCTTGGAAGGCCGGGTTGGTCATCTCATATTGTTTCTGCAAAAAAGAAAAGAAAAGTAATAAATTAGGTCGCTCGGTCTGAATAAAAGAAGCCGCGTCATCATTTGTCAAACTCACCGCCACGACTTCTTGAAGCCGCGCATTCTCTTCTTGAAGCCGCGCATTCTCCGCGACCTGCTCCTCGTACTTCTTCTCCAGAAATTTCTGGACAGAAACCAGCCGCCTAAATGACAAAGCCATGAAGTGATTGGCCGCGAACCCCCATGCGCCGGCTTGCGCCGCTAGCCGGGGAAGCTCTTCTTCCGGAGTCTTCTTCAGCTTCTTCAAAGTCTTTCGGCCATACATAGCGGCCCCGGCGGCTAGCGCATGGCGGTTAATTTTGTCACATCCCCATGGGGGAAGTGCAGTGGATACCCGGATGCGGCTCCCATCCCTATGCCAGAGGACAGTCGGGTTGCCCTGCAGGTCGGGCGGGTTTCCGCAGGAACGAAGAAGCTCATATTCATCCGGAGACACCGGGCCCTCTTCCTCTGATGATGGCGACCTGTTTCGCCGCTGCCTTTTCTCCCTCTGGGTCAGAACCGGGCCGACCGGAGTGACCGGCTTGTTCGCAGGGACGATGTGGGCAGCTGCAAGGTAAAATAAGAAGTTTAAACAAAGCAGTCCGCGCGGTCATATGCAAGCGGTCTAGAAGAACTTACTGTGCTCGGGAAGGACATCCTCTAGCTCTGAGAACAGCGAGATGTAATGATTGATGTCCAACCGCTCGTTCTCAAGAAACGTGAAGGTGTCCATCTCGATCTTTCCAACCTGGGGGATCTGGAAGGCCTCTTCCCCCCGAACTTGCGGGTTGGTTTGCAACAACCCGAAGTTGCCTTCGAGCATTACGAACCGCTCCGACTAGTCTGAGACCTTGTTCGCCAGGTTGACGATTTTCAGTCCGTGGCATCCAAAGTAGAGGTGCCCCCTGAAAGTTGAAGTCCCCACGTCGGAGACAGCCCGCACCGAGAAGAACTTCCTGAATAGGTCAAGAGAAAAACTGGTTCGCTCGAACCGAAGGTAGGATATGAAACTGTATATGGAGGCGATGGAGTTCGGTGGAAGTTGGCCGGGTACAACCCCATAATGGTCGAAAATGGCTATGACTTCAAGTGGCAGCGGAAATTTGAAGCCATATTCGAAGTGGTCGACCGGGACGGCTATTTGGTGCGGATTGGAAGAGTTAATCCGCTCGTCGCGCAAAGGAAGCCGCGCGAGCAGGTTACTCCCTGCCATGTGTTTTGCGATGAATTCATCCAGTTCGCTCTGGGTGAGTCGGCACTCTGGGTGGTCCGCCGAATGAAAGGCTAAAGCCGCATCAGCTCGGACGGCTTTAACCTTAACAGGCCGCTGCGACTTGTTCTTAGATCGCGCCATCTGGAAATCGTAAAAATGACTTCGAAGAGTCCCTACTTATAGATTTTTACGATCTGTGAATAGTAAAACTATGCCACGACTATATATTTCTAACCGCGCGGTCAATAGCCTGCATGGTTAGATTCACCAAAAAAACAAAAGAAGCAAAGGAAACAGGAGCAAGCTTACATCACAGATCGTGCGACCTGAAATCAGTTCAGAGAAAACACAGAAAAAACAGAACACAAACACAACGACCAAACAAAAACCCGCACAGGTTATTCAAATAAAAGACATAAAGTAAAAAGAAGCATTGTTTAAACAAAGGCCAAATCAACAAGCCGCATTCATAATACAAATTGTTCTCAAAAGCCGGTCACGGCTGACGGTGTTCAGGGGAGACATCTTCTCTGTGAAGTCGCGCGACCTGGTCGCTGGTGGTGTTCAGAAGGGAATAAATCTGGCTGGTATGATAATGGAGATGATTGATTGTGCTATGAAGCCGTCTGGCATCCCTTTCAACCCGCGTAGCGGCAATCATGCGGGGGGTTGCGGTGGCCTCATCAATCATAGGGTCAGCCGCCCGAACCAGGGGAGGATTTGAGCCCGCCCCAACAGTCGGGCGGCTAACAACCTGCATTCCATCATTCATACTTCGCCGGCCCGCGACGACTTCCCTGGTTAACCGCAGGAATTTATCCTGGTAGTATTTCGAGTCATCCTCGAACTTAGCCGATGTTTTCTTCTCCTTCTCGAGCTGAGCGGTCAGAGTAGCGACTTGCGCCACCTTGGCTCTCTTCTCGGCCTCCACCGTAGCTCGTGCGGCCTCAAGCTGAGTCTCCAGGCCGTTCTCCCTTTCTGTCCTGGATTTTCTGTCAATCTCCACCTGCGCCTTCAGCGCCTCTTCAGCTTTCTTCCTCGCCATTCGCTCGGCCTCCAGAGCAATCCGAGTGCCGGCCTCCCGGTCTTCCACCTCCTTCAAGCGGGCCCTCAGATTTACCAGATCCTCCTCGAGATGCTCGAACAGTTGCGGCCCTTCTTGCGAAGTCGTCGCGCAGATTGATATCGGGGGGACTAATGGAGGCAGGCTGGCCTCAAGGTCGCCCGGCTTCACAATCTGCTCCTCGCTATCTGCAAGAGGCCGCTCGGGTTATAAGAAGCAAGAGCATACAACGCCATATACATACAAAATGGACATAAATATAAGATCAATGCCTGGGCGCACAGGCCGCTTAGACCGTTCCGGGTCCATCCTCCGACGTTGCTCACGCCAGAGTCTCTCCGTTTTCTGCCTAGCGGAAGGGGACCAGGCCGCTAAGGGAAAGAAGCTCGGCGGCGGGTTCATTACGACGAGGCCGCGGGATGAAGAAGCGGACAGCTTTATAATCCATGGGGCGCTTACCTGGCGCAAAAGGATCAGGCCGCAGCGGCTTGTCTGAAACCCGCTCCGCCCTTTCCTTCTTCACCATCATTATCTCCTCCCCGGTCATCACCGAGGGGACCTCCGCCTGCACTTTTAACACTTCTCCGAGTTTCCTCGCTCTTTCTTCGACCTCCAGGGCGGTCCGGGCAGCAGCTTCTCGCTCTTCGGCCTCCGTCTGAGCGGTCTCCTCAGGCTGGGCTGTGTTATCTGTAATAGGAGCAGTTCGCTTTGAAGACATCGGGCTGTCAAGAAGTTTATCTCGCCCCATCAGCTCATCCATATCCTGAAAGATCTCATTAAGTGATAAGCTACTCGCCGAGTCCGGGGGCAGGTCGCCCGGTTTCGCATCAGGGGTAGCAGGCGAGTCATTTACCTTAGCGGATGGAGTAGTCGCTAGGCCAAGCTCCTCTTTTAGTCGCGGATTGGTCTGGAGGAGGGACTCAGCTGGTCTCTTAAAAGCCGCCCTTTCCTTGGAGGCTAGTCTCTTGACCTTCTTGGTTATTCGCTCGGTCACTGACCCGGTCTTCTTCCTTTTCTTCTCTTTCTTACCCGGAGCTGGGCTAACTTCTTTGGAGGGACTGGGGTAGTTGTCCACGGATAAAGGGGCACTCAGTTCGCCCGGCCTTGGAGAGTTAACCGCCTCCTCCCCCAAATCTCTGACTAACAAGTGAGGATTCCCGGATGGGGTGATTTCCATGTCAAACGAGTCGGCCTCACCGACCTTCTTCGAAGGGCTACTGGAGTCAACTTTTCCAGAAGGGGCGGCCTCCCCTTTGTTCAGCGGGCTAGCAGCCGGTTGGCCAAGATCTCTGGGAGGAATCAACGAGTCGCTGGGGGGAGGCCCCGAACTGTCCGCTGCGGGCTCCACAGGAGTCTTGGGAGTTGTTGAGTCTACTACGGACTTGGAATTATCCGCCGCGGCTCTCAGCCCGCTTCCTCTTTTTCCGGTCTTTCCGGTCCTGTTTTTCTTTCTCCTTTTTCGACCTCTCCATCGATTCGCGCCTTTTACCTTCCACCTTCTTCTGATCTCCGGCGGGATCCACGCGGTCTAACACGGTGTCTAGGAAGTCCATTATTGAAGAGTTACCGGTCTTAAAAATTTCAACCGCAGCTGGCGAGCAATATCCCGTGATTTCAGAAAAAACTCTGCAGAATGAATTCTCTGGCTCTCTTATAGAATTCAGGGCAAGTCGGAGCGGTCTCCCGGCTAAAGTTCATATTTTCGAAATCCTCTTGAGATTTGAAAATATGCGGGGATTATGTTTACCCGGAAAATCGCTTCTCGGGTTGGATCATTCTCGGACCGGGCGAACTGCTGGGTCAGGCCGCTGGGTTCCAGGATCAGTGGCTCTCAGCTCAAGGTAAACCAGGCCGGGTGGTCTGATGTCATTTTCGGACCGCCCCCAAGAGTGAAGGTCGTCAAGGGCCAAAGTAAGAAGGCTATCCGCGGTCTCAGGAAGGAGACCGCGTGGGTTATGCCATAGAGATTCAAGATTCAAACCCGGAAGAACAAGCCGCAGTTTTCAGATCAGAGACTACCTGGGTTACCTTATGAAGATCAGCCAAGCCATGCCCAGAAGACAGACCGCGGTCTCAAGCCAGAGACCGCTCGGTCTGAATCATTGACTTGGTCCCGGTATCTTCAGCCTCAGGTCAGACAGGTCGGAAAAGCAAGCCGCCAAGCCGCACGGCTTCTTTCTTTTTTCTTCTTTGTGCATCCCGTCACCGCCTGCCCGTTTCTCCTGTACCCGGGCAGGTGGTTATTCTATCCCTGCCCATTCGGGCAGGCCCCCAAGCCTATAAATAGGGGGCGGCACTGTTCACAAGACACGCACTCTCGAATCCAGGAGCTCGCTTGTTTGGGCTGCGGTCTCGAGTTTCACGTCTTGCGGACTGTCTGACCGGCCGGCTTCTCTTTTCCTGCACTTGCAGCCCGCTGTAACCACTTCTTTCTAATCAAAGGAAAGCCCGTCGCAGGAGTGGCATTTGCCGCGGCGGGCGAAGTCTGGCCTTGACCGCTGCTAGCGGTCTCATTCTTCTACACAAAAAGTAACCGGCAACCCGCAGCCTCCGGTTTCCCTCGGAGGTGCGATCTCGGACTCAACAGATCCCATCCCTTAAAGCCAAACATTCCGCCTCCAAAGCATCCATTTCGCCATATGAGTGAGCAAAACCAGCCACAAATGCCCCAAACTTGTTACGAATGCAACCCCCGCCACTTGCCCTGTGCCGAACCAGATCCGTCGCACCGTCAATGTGCAGAAACCAATTTGCATTAGACCCACCTTTCCAGTCAAAGGCAAGACATCTAAAACGGGTTCTTTTCGGGGTTAGGCCAAACCAGTCGAGCACCCACTTTTCTTCCATAGAACTAACATAATTTTTTTCAAAGCCTTTAAAAATCCAACAAACCATATTATGGATTTCCAAAATAATTTTATTTTTTGATCTACTCACGCTTGAAATTTGCGTGAGCATCTTTCCTTCCATAAAATCCAACTACAAATGACCGCACAACAATTGATTAGTTTTTTAAATCCCGAAGAGAAAATCATACCTTTGTTCCACCAGAAATCAAGCTTGGAACAAAAAGGGCGTCCTTTATGAACAATACCGAAAAGGAACTTCTCATAATGACTCCAAACGGAGCTAGCCATCTCGCTTGTAACCAGAAGGTGGTCATTGGATTCTGGAAGGAAAAAGAGCACAACATAAGCATTTGGATACAATTTGAACACCGGCCTTTCGTAAGTTAAGATCTAACGGTAGAATGTTCCATATTGCTTTCCAACAAATCAACGAAAATTTTGGTGGTAAAGGTTGAGCCCATATCCATTTGTATTTAAATGCCTCAATCGAGTCGTATGTGATTCCCCTGTTAAAACTTTTGATAGAGAACTTGCCTAAATCATTCAAAATCCAAACCGGCTTATCTGGCAACCCGCTCGTTTTGAATCCCGACTCAGACACCATCGCGAGAGCAGCCCCGCCACATGCGATTGGCAATTGATGCAGACCAAATTCATTAAAAACATCCGCCACCGTAATTGAGTAGTCACGAGCCGGGTGAGGATCAACTAATACCGCCAATGGCTTGTCCCCAATCCAAACATCGTTCCAGAAATTCACAGAACCACAACCAACTTTCCATCTAATATGTTCCTTCAAATGATGGTAGAATCTCAGATTTTCTCTCCAAGGTCCATGAGCGTTAGATCTAATGTCCAAAATACCTTTGTTTCTCTCACTGTAATATTTTCCTTTGATATATGCTTGACAAAGAGAATCCTTCGAGAGAAATTTCCATATCACTTTACATTTGAAAGCTTTGTATATATCATGCAGCCTATGGATGTCGAGACCCCCCAATGATAGTGGCTTGCAAATCCTGCAGCCTATGAATGCCGAGATTTTTTTTCATAATATATGTTAAGTCATTGGAGTAAAAGAATGAGGCTATATTTGGCAATTTTGAATGTTGCACCAAAGGAAACTTCTTGTATATAATAGTTAAAGATATATGGGTTGCTTTTTAATGCCATGAATTAAAAAGCCATTCACCTGATCTCAGTCGTTCATCCCATCAAATAGACCCTTTAATTTAACATATTTGCTACGGCCTCCTCCCAAAATCCCGATATCCTCTTCGTTATTTTCTCCTCCCTAGGTCACGACGCGTCGACGCCTCCTCCTCAACCCCTCTTTCACGATTTGCTCGGCCTCCGCAACTGCTGGATCGCACGCCGTCATCGTCCCCTACCACGCACGAAAACAGTGGCTACCTCCTCACTCTGCGACGACTCCGGATCCCGCACGCCGTCATCGTCCCCTACCACGCACGAAAACGGTGGCTACCTCCTCACTCTGCGACGACTCCGGATCCCGCACGCCGTCATCGTCCCCTACCATGCACGAAAATGGCGGCTACCTCCTCACTCGGCCGCCCCAACTCTCCATCGACGAATGCACCCTCGGCGATTCTACATAAGTCAGCCTTTAAGCTTCTTTTCCCGCTGCAAGTGTGACGTCGTCGACAATTATTAATTTATTACAGGTATTAATCGCGTGACGCAAGCTAATTAGAGGCTCAAATAATATTATTAGTACATCCCAGGCGCGAAAGCGAGTCGTCCCTGTCGCAGAGCCGATCGACGCCAATCCCTCCAGCAACCCCAAAACTCCTCAGAATTCCTTCATTCTTCTTCTTATAGAGAGGTAATCTCTTCCTCTCAACTCCTCTTAAGTTTTATAGGGATTTTAGCCCCGTTTTCCCTTGGCCGAAAATTTTAGATTTCCCTAAAAGTTATATTTTTTATATTCTTGCTCCTCTTGAGTTTCAGAAGAGATTTGTAGCATGTTTTAGATTTTTCTTTGAGTTTCATGCAAGGAACCCGAAACCCTTGTTGGATAGAGGATGATTCAATTCCCAATTTCAATTACCTAGATCATCTAAGGTGTTATTTAAGTAAAAATGATTAGGTTTTATGAAATTAGAGCAAAACCCCCTTGTTTCCATTTTAGGGCAGCCAACAATGTTGAGGAATGGAGTCAAATCTCTGATTATGATTTCTTTATGGGCTATTAAGAGTTTCCCTTGCTTAATTAGTGCAAAATCCCTATGCATGAAGTTAGGACAGTAAACCCTAACATAAGTAACCTTCCAATTACCTTGGAAGGAAGGGAATTAGTGGTGTATAGCGATGAATTAGTTCAAGACAACAATAATCCGGCTTGTATACAAGTGTATGTGTTTTAAATCGGGGCAAACTCTCATGTTTAATTTGAAGGGCAGTTCTAGTACCTCATGATCATTAGGAAATTATGATAACACTGTTATTATTACAATAGGACTAGCTAATTATGGTAATGTATTTAGGTCATGGACTCGCAAGGTGGAAAAGGGAAATGAGCAGAGCAAGGAAAAAGGAAAAGAGAAAGTATGGGTGAGTTCTTATTTTCTTTATTATTTTTAATTGCTTGCTTTTCATATGACTCGTATTAAGCTATTAGGGTAGAAACCTTCATATGATATACAAGTAATTCGCTAACAAGTCCAATAAAGGTAAATCCACAAATCAGATGAATAACGACAATTCCGCAAAGTAGGTGAAGCAAGATAAAAGATTAATTAATCCTCCAAGAAATTATAGGATTAAAAGTCATATCAAATTAATTGGCAATATTAAGAGTTAACCCAAACCAGGAGATGGGGAGAATATTCTGCCGACATAATATGAACATAATTATGATCCGTGCGAGTCAAGGGTACAAATGACAATATGAACGTGCGAGACAAGGGCACGCGATAAATATTGCAATATGAACGTGTGAGACAAGGACACGTAATAAATTCATAAAGAATTAATTTACGCTTGATATGGCCCATCAATGAAAAGTCAAGTAATATCCTTTAATTATGATGCAGGAAACATAAGCTAAGGATATAAAAGAGCGAGAATAAGAGGGTTAATTCAGTACAAGTCTAAATACAAGTCTAAATACAAGAAAAGCCACAAGATAAAAGAATTCATGATAAGTGAAAGAAAGTACAAGTAAGAATTCACACAGTCCTTTGACTGATTAGAAAATAAAATTGTAGCGGTAGCCAATAAGGGGGCCGTTATAGCAAGAGCCAAATAATCGCAAGGCCGAGTGCTTGAATTCCTTATTTTTAATATCTATTCTTATGCTTATTTACGGGATCATTTTCCTTCATCTTCATCTTGCTCCAAAAACCTATCTCCCATCTCCATCTTCCACTGTTTCTTTTAGGCAATTTCTCACGTCTGCTTACACGCTCTTACAGCATAGGGCTCTTCTCTCCAACCACTAGCCTTCATTGCCCCAGGTACAATAAACCGCATTGCATGAAAGCTCATTTACCTAAACTCCTCCATGATTCTTTCCTCTATGCATCGTTCCTCCATGCTTCCTCTACTTTTTATGCTTTGCACTTGACAGCTATAAATTTCAATATTTTTTTGCACTTGACAGCCATATCATCGTGGATGATCCTCAAAGTTTTGAATATGTTGCTTAAATACCCTTATAAAAATTACAGTCTTGGAGCCCATTGAGCATTAGTATTGCTAATACCCCTATAACTCCATAACAGACAAGTGAAGGAGACGAGGCTTCCCCTTGCTTATGCTTTTTCCTTCATTTACAAAGGAGGTAATGTCTAGGTTTGCACTATCACATCCTCAAGCATCTCTCTGCAGCAACTGGTGAAACCACACTCAAATATTTAATTTGATAATTTCATTTGGACCTCACTCACTCTCTCTTACTTACACACAAAAAAGTGAATACAAGTTATTTCCTGTGTGATCAATACTTTGCTTCTCTTTTGATAGAAAATTAACTCTTTCAAGTCAACTTTTAGGAAGATTATGTTTGCCTCCTTTTACATCTTACACATCAACAAAGCATAGGAGGATCCCTATAAGTATACATTTCTTTAGAGGATCACAAATTCCTGGAGGTATTTTGTTATGGCCGGTACAAGCTCGCTTATGCAACTCATTGTGTTATGATTGCAGTGGTGCAATAATGTTTTGATGATTTCCTACACACGTTGACTGCTATGATCGAAGAAAGGAACACTTAGGCTTTGTTTGGGACAGCTTATGCTGATAAACAAACTGCTGATTGAAAAATGATGATTGAATATAAATTTTATAAAAGCAATGATGAATAAGCATTAGACTGTTTGGATAGTTTGTCCATAAGTGTTTATATAAAGTTTCATTCATTCATAAGGGTTCGTTCGTTTGGACGCATTTTTTTCCCGGACACGTTTTTTTTTTCGCCCGGGTGTGATTTTTTCGCCCGGGCGTGATTTTTTTGCGACGGGGCGAAAAATTCACACCCGAGCGAAAAATTAGCTCCCAGACAAAAACAAATTGCGCCCGGGTGAATAAATACTCGCTCGGGCGAAAAAATCGCGTCTGGGCAAAAAAACTGTGCCCGGGTGAAAAAAACGCGCCCGGGCGAAAAAACTGTGCTCGGGCGAAAAAAATGCGCTCGTGCGAAAATATCGCGCCCCCGGCAAAAATTTCGCGCCTTGGCGAAAAAAACCCGCCCTGGCAAAAAAAAAAACGTGCCCGGGGAAAAATCAGGCCCGGGCGAAAAAAGTCCCCCCGGGGCGAAAAAATCGCGCCCTGGCCCGATTTTTTTGCCCGGGCGTGATTTTTTCGCGCCGGGGCGAAAAATTCACACCCGCGCGAAAAATTAGCTCCCAGACGAAAAAAAATTGCGCCCGGGTGAATAAATGCTCGCTCGGGCGAAAAAATCACGCCAGAGCGAAAAAATGCGCCCGGGCGAAAAAACTGTGCCCGAGCGAAAAAATGCGCTCGTGTGAAAATATAGGGCCTTGGCAAAAAAAGTCGCGCCAGGGCGAAAATTTCGCGCCCTGGCGAAAAAACCCGCCCGGGCAAAAAAAATGTGCCCGGGGAAAAATCAGGCCCGGGCGAAAAAAAAACACGCCTGGGCAAAAAAAACAGCTTAGAGAGATGAGCGCTTTTGAGAAGCCATAAGCTGGACCCGAGTAACTTATGAAAAATCAACTTATCATCAATTTTAAAGTAAGTTATTTTCTAAGAGCTGCACAAACAAACAACTGTAAAACCGTATTTGCATTTTGAATAGAGATTATTCATCAGCATAAGCTGTTACAAACAGAGCCTTAGTAAGATCTAAAGAAAACTTCTCAAATTATTGATCATGGCAATGATGCAATATTATCCCTTCTATTTTCTCATTGTTTTATATGTGGATGTTCAATTCATATTTTATGTCTCAGTTTAATCATCTTTCTCATTCTAATTGCAGGGTAGGATTTTTTGTGGAAGACATCATGACTATCTCGAAAGAATTGGGTGAGAGCTTCAATTATGAAGAGATTATCAAAATGATAGAAGCAGCAGACCATCTAGGTAAATATTTTGTTAAAGTTGATTGTGTTCTTATCTAAGCTTATTTTAAATTTAAATATAGAATATAGTTTCTCTACACATAATCCTTTAATATCATTACAAAGAGGGCATTTTAATATCTTTATTAACAGAAAGCCATATGTTAGTCATGGATCTTTTGATTTCTTTTTGCTTGCATACATGGTTTTTACTGTCTCATGCTTTCCATATCTCATCATATGGAATGCTTGGTATATTTACTAAGCCTTCATTTTCAGTTTTCCAATTTTGTATATTTACTTGATTTGGAGAAAGTAAATTATTTCTTTCTGTATATTTCGAGCACTTCCTCACCCAAGTTTAAACTAATCCTGAAGCTTCTGATTTACCGCGACAGATGTGTGTTGACTACATCGTATGTGTGATAGTCTTATTATTGTTTTATACAGAATGTGTTGTCCTATATTCTACATGTCTTTCCACAATACCATAAGTTATATATGTTTCTTATAACCAGGGATTGACTTTGATCCATGTTTTATTTTATTTTATATATAAGCAGTTCTAAAGAAGAAGCTCTTTTAGCAATTACTAATTCATTACTGCTTACCTCTTCCTCCCATTTACTATTTCAGTAAGAAGGCGATGGAAGAATGCAAATTATCATTGGCGGTTTCAGGTGCATATGTTCTTATATCTTTTTATTAAAAGCCTCTTCCATGCATTTATCTGATTCATAAAGTTTCTGAATTATAATTTCGGATTGTGCAATACACTTAGATTGATGTCATGATATTGTTTGGGGTTTTTGATGTTTTAGTCGGTCTACTAAAATCAAAATGAAAATACAATGATTATATGTTGTAATTTCCTATTAAAATCATGTTTGATTCATGACCTTAAAACTAGGTCTGCTGCAACTAGCTATTAGATAAAAGACTGGAATTAGCATAATTGTCCACTCCAAAACTGGAATTAGCATAATTGTCCACTCCACAAAATCTGAAATGGATGGAAGATTGCTAGGGTTAGTATCTAAAATGGATGGAAGATTGCTAAGCAAATCTGGGCATTGGTTTGATTTGTTGCAGGGCTAGAGAAGGGTATTATGGACGACTAAGGTGCAAGTTTTTAAAATTCTCGACTCGGTTGTGATTGGGTTGAATAGAAGAATTGACGACGATGTTAAACTTTTTCGCTGGGTTGAATGGAATAATTGCTTGAACTATCATCAATCTGCACACATCTCTTTTAAAATCTCATATTGTTTAGTACCAAGTTTTATAAATAGGAAGGAATATCGAATGCTGATATCAGTCTTCTGCAAAGATATAGACATGCTTTATCAAGTAATAATGGAGAAGATAAAGCATAAACTAATTGTATAATGATCCAATTATGAATAATAGTGAGTGATTTCCACAAGAAAGTGCCATTTCATTTTGAATATACGGTAAAATCTCATATTTATTATTTGTCTAGCTCTTATTATTGACCATTCAATCGTCATCTTTCCTGTCAATCTCATTCTGTATACAATTTTAATAACTGTTTTATAAACCAAGTTTTATTGTGATGGTTATTGTTAGACTTTTGATTAAACATGCAACAACTTGATTCACCTCCACAAAAAATGAAAGATCAAAAGATAGAACACACAAAAAGCACAGATCTTACTTGATGTTTCTTCAGCTTTCAGCACATACCAACTTCACACACATTAGCAGGAAAAAAACATAAACATAAGTACTTAAGTTCTTGCTATTACACAGCAGGGGCCTGGAAAAATAAATAGAAGGCAACACACATACTACAAGACAAAAAAAACAAAACACGGCAAAACATAGAGCCCCGAGCCATATCCCAAGATAAGATCCTGATCACATTTCCTTTTTTGCTGCAGGTCTCATCTTGCCTTCTCTTTCCTCTTTGATGCAACTTGCAGGTAGGCCAGTGACTTTCCTTTTTGTGATTGCCAGATAACTGTGGGGATTAGTCTCTAACACCCCCTCATAATCCCCACTGTTCTCCATCTTAATCCTCTTTCTAAGCTCAACAAACGCTGGTGTTGGTAAGGGTTTTGTGAAAATATCTGCGATTTGATCTTCAGAGGAGCAGTACTTCAACTCAATTTCCCGATTGTTCACAATTTCTCTGGTATGATGTAGTTTGATTTCTAGGTGCTTAGTTCTTTTGTGAAACACGGGGTTTTTTGCTAGAGCGATGGCCGAAGTATTATCGACCTGGATCTCTGTCGGCTCGGCTTCTTCACCACTAAATTCAGAAATTAAATTTCGTAACCATTTCACCTCTCTAGCGGCATCACTCAAAGCTGTGTATTCTGCTTCTGTCGATGAAAGGGCTATGGTTTTTTGTTTCATAGAACCCCAAGAGACGGGATTTGAGCCAAGGAACATTATGTATCCTGTAGTACTTCTTCTATCATCCGGGCACCCAGCCCAATCACTGTCAGAGTATCCTCTTAACTGACTTTTCTCCTCTTTCTCATACCTCAACCCCAAATCACGGGTTCCATTTATATACCTTAGTATGCGCTTTGCTGCTATGAGATGCTTAGTACTTGGTGACTGCATTAATCTGGCAACAGTACTCACTGCTAGCTCAGTGTCTGGCCTAGTTATGGTCAGATAGATCAAAGATCCAATTAAGCTTCTGAAGCTCTCTGCATTAACCTTCTCTTCACCATCTGCTCTGCTCAACTTTTCACCTACCACCATGGGAGTGGATGAGGGATTGGAATTCTCCATGCTGAATTTGCGCAAGATCTCCTCAGCATATCTGCTTTGAGACAAGTGAATTCTATTTGGGGATTGAGATACCTGTAGCCCCAAGTAGAACTTAGTGAGTCCGAGATCAGTCATTTCAAATTTGGTCTTTATATATTCATGAAAGCCATTGATAGCACTGGTGCTAGATCCACTGATGAGCAAATCATCCACATACACACACACACGATTAATACACCTTCTTTATCTCTTCTTACATATATACCCGGATCACTGATGGTTTTATTAAAACCAATCTGCAGCAATTGTTCATCCAGTTTATTGTTCCAAGCTCTGGGGGACTGCTTTAATCCATATAGGGCTTTGCTTAGCCGTAGCACTTTGTTCTCCTTTCCTGGTATCTCATATCCTGGCGGCTGCTTTACATATATCTCCTCCTGAATTTCTCCATTCAAAAATGCCGACATAACGTCCATTTGATAAATAGGATAGCTGTTTTGAGTAGCAATGGCCAACAGAGTCCTTATTGACTCAAATCTTACCACTGGTGAGAAGGTTTCAAAAAAATCTATCCCTTCTCTCTGGGCAAATCCTCTTGCAACAAGCCTGGCTTTATATTTTTGAATTTTTCCTTCTTCGTTATACTTTACTTTGTATACCCACTTTAGTCCAATTGCAAATTTTCCTGGTGGCAAATCAGAGATACTCCAGGTTTGATTTTTTTCAATCATGTGCAATTCACTGTCCATGGCTTTAATCCATCTTTCATCTTGGGCTGCTTCAAGATAACATGATGGCTCCTGAACAAACATAGCAATACTACATTGATCATAAACGTCTGAGACTAATCTGAGCTTTGGTGGCGGTGATGGAGATGATGAATCATAGGACAAATCCCCCTCTTCTTCAGTTGCCGGCAAGGATGGCTGACAAATGGCATCTTCAGCCTGAGCTTCAACAACCATCGGCAAAATTATCTGATCCTGAGCCACCTCCCAATCCCAACTGCTTGCCTCATCTATGATAACATTTTTTGTAATTAACATTTGCTTTAGTGTTGGATTATAAACTCTATAGGCTTTAGAGTTTTGGCTATATCCTACAAATATGCCTTTTACTCCTTTTTCATCAAGTTTATCTCTGTTTTTTGGAGTGGTTTAGACTATAGGCTAAGCTTCCAAAAATTTTGAGCTGAGATATGTCTGGCTTGGTACCAGTCCATGCTTCAATAGGTGTGACATTGTTTAAGGCATGACAGGGAGATCTATTTAAAATATAAGTAGCGGTATTGACAGCCTCTCCCCAGTATTGTTTTGGGACTTGTTTGTTATTCATCATACACTTTTCCATTTCGATTATTGTTCTATTTCTTCTTTCAGACACCCCATTCTGTTGGGGTGTCCCAGCCACAGTTAACTCCTGTGTAATTCCATGCTCTAGACAGAAGGTGGTAAACTCCTTGCTGGTGAATTCACCTCCTCTGTCTGTCCTTAGAGCCTTTAGTTTCAGGTTAGTTTGAGTTTCAACCTGAGCCTTAAAGTGCCTGAACTTGATTAAGGCTTCAGATTTGTTATCAAGCATATAAATCCACATCATTCTAGTGTTATCATCTACAAAGAGCAAAAAATAGTGCTTACCTGCAAGAGTGGCAGTCCTTGAGGGACCCCAAATGTCAGCATGAATTAGAACCAAGGGCCATGCAGTCTTCCTTGAGGATTTCTGTGGATGGGGCAACTTGTGTATCTTGTTCATGGCACATTCAGGACATACTTTGCAATTTTCTTGAATCTTTGGTAAGCCATACACCATTTGTTTCCCTTGTAGTTTCTTTAAGTCCTTATAATTCAAGTGCCCATACCTATGGTGCCACTTAGAGGATTCAGTTTCAATGGTTGTTATCAAGCTCTTTTCTCCCAGATGAAGGTTCAAAGGAAACATTTTATTTTGAGACATCTTTACTTTGGCTATGATTTGTGATGTGTGTTTTTCTATAATGAAGCAACTAGTTCCATCAAACGTGAGAACATATCCTTATTCCATGAGTTGGCCCACACTCAAAAGGCTATGTGCAAGCTCTGGCACAAATTGAACATCAGTAATTTTTTTTACTTTACCATTTCTAGCTAGAACTGCAATGGTGCCTTTACCTCTTATTTTTTTGGATGTTCCATCACCCAAAATTACTTGGGAGGTGATCAGTTCATCTAAGAAAATAAAGGATTCTTTGTTGTTGGTCATATGATTTGAGCATCCACTATCAAGATACCAAACCTCCTCACTCTTCTTTCCATTTTCATCACATGTGTAAAACACATAATCCTCCTCTTCTTCTTGTTCACCGTAATTAGCCTCTTCAACTTGTGGCTGCACAGGTACTTGGAAAGGGCAATCTTTGTTGAAATGGGTTGGTTTTGGGCATTTTCTACACTTATAAAAACAGTCAACAATATCATGGTTGTTCCTCTTACACAGGTTACAAAACTGGCCATTCCTGCGCACGACTTTTCCAGGAGCTGCTTCTTTGGTATGTGGGAATGATTTTTGTTGAGGGGATATCATTAATTTACTTTGAAAAGCTTGCTCAAAGGTTTGTTGCTCAAATCTCTTCATTCTCTCTTCATGTGCCTGTAATGAGCCCATGAGATCTATCATAGTTAATGTACTTATATCTTTGGCCTCTTCTATGGCCGTGATAACATAAGCATACTTCTGCGTTACAGTTTTTAAGATTTTTAACACCATTTTCTTTTCTTCCACAGCATCACCATAGCTCTTTATTTGATTTGCAAGGGATGTGATCCGTGAGCAATAAGACATAGCATTGTCATCCTCCCTCATGCATAAAGTGTCAAACTCCTGCCACAGGTTTTGGAGTTTGAAAGATACTACCGTGGTTGATCCTTGAAAGTCTGTTTTGAGGATGTTCCAGGCCTCCTTAGCTGTCTGAGCTCCCATAATCCTAGGGAACATGCTCCTTCCTATTCCTTGTTGGATATATAGGAGAGCTTTTGCATCCCTTTTTTGGTTTTCTGAGTACTCTTTGAGCTTGTCGGCATCCCACTCTGTAGCAGGAGCAAGTTCTGTAGGCTGATCACCCTTGCCCACTCTGTAGCAGGACCAAGTTCTGTAGGGTGATCATAACCATCCCACATGAGGATTTTCCACTTTTGCCCCCATGCATGTGTTTGCATGCTGGATTCAGAGGGCAAGGGTGGTCATTGTGCACATGGGCTTCAGAATGGGCTTTGGGTGAGAGCCTTAATCCATTGGAATTAGGATTAATTCCAATTAAGCCCAATTTAGGCAAAATTGACCCTATGTTGACTTTTGGGTTGACTTGGTCAATTGGGCGTGTTGACTGGTCCAATGTGATGGTCTTGAGTCCATTGGCACCATCCAAGGTTGGTTGAGTCATGGTGAGGACCTAGGTTGGCTAATTTGACCAATAAGTGTGATTTTGACCAAAATTGGGGGAATGTTCACTTTGGTCAATTTGGTCAAATTGAAGACTCCATGATGGGGCTTTTGAGTCAATTGGGTCCCTCATGATGTCCTAAGACTAGGGGGAAGTCAATTTCATGCTTTGGGGGTTCAATTGAACTTATTGGGGAGGATTTGACCTATGTTGACTTGAGCCTTATAGTAGACCACAGGTGAGTTCTCCTAACCCTATGTGTCCTAAGGCTGCAATCTAGCTCAAACTCACCACACTCCCCACTTGTCTCACCCAAAATTGGAGTTAGGGGGTCCAGTAGGTAATGGGATGTTACAATTCCCAATAAACAAAAGAATAATTTCGTCCTCGAAATCTAAGTTCGGGTCCACGGGGTTCCCAGCTCATGAAAATGAGAGGTCTCAAGGTTATCACAAGATTACCTGATAATTGTTATTTCATCTTATCATCCATATCCCAATCTATCCATTCTTCAAATGTATTCCATAACAACTCAGTAATAATTCATGGTATTAATTTCTCAAATTATGCGTTCAAATTCTACGTTGCGAAGGGAGTATCAGAAATGGGAAACCATAAAATCCACCAAAATTTTAAGAAGTTCAAGATATTTCAACATCCAAAAAAAAAAAATTCCTCAAATTGTAATCTCACATTGCACTTTGTGAAGGGGTATGTCCTTTATTCAACGATTGTTTCCAATAAATTTTTCATAACTTAGTACTATCACGGGAGATCATCATTGTTATGAATAACCCATAATCCAACCTCTAAAATTATGATTTTAATGAGGTGTTGTATTTCCCAATATCACATATTACTCTCCAAACATACAACATTCTTGGGGATTATACTGACATTTGTCTTTCAATTCCCAGGCTCATCAAGCCATGAATCTAAGGGTCGTAAGTACTCTCATATTTACTTAATTCCATAGGTATAATTTCAACGATCTCCAGTTAGGTGTCACTAGCTCCCAAGGCATATGAATATTGGTTACGATAAAATTGTTCGAAAATAACAAGAGCTTGATTTTTCAATAAGTGTATGTACATTATCTTCGAATGCCCAGAAATTCAAGAATCTCCAATTATAGTTCTATCACGCGGGAAATCTAATTCCAATCCACAAGCTTCATGACGCGATAAATGGTTCCAAGCAGCTAACTTGGCAACTTTATGCTTCTAATAACTTGACTAAAAACCAGTCAACTTTCTATTCGTCCCGATTCTATTATAGATCATCGTCTCAGGCTTGAGGAGGTGAATCTATGATATCATCCTTCTCATTGGGTTATTTATTCATTTCTTAAGATCACGAGAGCCTACAACCATGTTCTATTTCTATCCAATCCAAACCCTAAAGTCTCGTACTGACTTCCTTGATTTCAGAGGTCATACATACACGTATAACTTGACAACCTCTATGCATATCCCCAATGGTTATTTTGCTACCTTCTTATTTACTTGTCTACACCTACAAAACCTCAAAGTCTATAAGTTTGAGATTCGTCTTCCAATTAAGGTCTAAGGAAAGTCAAATCAGTACTAAGTTGGCCCAATAAACAAAAGGGATAAGCCCCCATATATTTTGGGCTAAATTCCTTCGATATCACTATAATGCATTTACCCTATATATGCACACAATTCTTAGGGCATACAACATTGTCTTTGAGTTCCACCTTGAGACTTTAATGATATGATACACATTCAAGGTCCTTAAAGTTACCATTCACGAATCCTTCTTAAGGTCAATGTGTGGCCTAACCAAGAATGGGCCTTCTTTGGATTTGGATTATTATTCGACCTCTAATACTTGTCTTGGTGACCGCTTCACCGTAAAATAAACGGGAAGTGTAATTGGTAGGATAATTTACGCGCAAGAGTCTCTTATTACTCTAAAAGTAGGTCACAGGCACCAAATCCTTCGAGATAGTTCAATTAGTTTGGTTAAGGGGGTAAAATCATTTGATAAGTGCGCGGTAAGCATCAGAGTATAAGCCTCAAACACCTACACTCATACTAAACTCCTTCCTCTAATCATGTCGGGAATCCCCCTGTCCTAACCAAACCTATACTTGGGATCGATTTAAGACTAAGATACGCTATGAAAACGTCTTGTTAAGTCAAAACTAAAGTGTTGTCCTTAGTTGGGTTGGCCTAACTCATTGGAAAATGGATTAAATTGTGTGATTTTTACACATGGGCACACCACTGCTTCCGCTGCTAGTTTGTCCTCAAACTAACTCGAGCGGGGGTGTCCCAGTTTTTGTGGACTTCTTTCTCGTTGGATCATTTTCGCTCTGATACCATTTGTAAGACCCCTCTCCCGCACCAGGAGAGTTCCCGGATCTTATGCCCAGAACCGCCGCCTTACGGTGATGCTAGCACACAAGTTAGCCACCTACGCAAGACGCCGATCCTGCCGACAAGCACGAACAACCAGGCCAACAAGAGATAAGAAGAGAAACAAGCACACAAGTCCACAATCACACGCATCTGCATATAAATATATAACAAATGTACACTGTACATCAATGAGTACAAGTAAAGAAAGAGGAAAAGGGGCTTACGCCCAGTACATGTGTGAATGAATAAAAGAAGTACAGTTCTCTCTCTATATATATACATCTACGCGGAAGCTACAAACAAAATATCTCTCGTCAACACCTGTCCAGTAGCCATTGAGTTATAGGAATGCCCATACAAACCTATAGACCAAGTGGTCGTTTAGCAGGGCCTATCGTATAAAAAGTCCCATACCAATTTATACAATAGGGGTAGGGGTTGAAATGCAATGTTCATGCTATGTCATGCAAGGTATGTTGTTATGCTATGTTCATACAAGTGTAACTCACACACTACGACTCTATGCGCATAGACCTTTAGTTCCCCCTTTTTGGAGCTAGCAAGACTCCCCGGATACTCCCGTAGTGGCAAACGGAAGCGGTGGGTTGGGCCTCGCCCACCTCTAGGTTGGTATTCGCACTACCTAACCTAGACCTATCGTACGCCTCAACACAAAACTGTGGAGCGTCTGCGTACTCTTGCTGACTGGACCGCCAGACTTTCTAGGCTAAGTGTATATACCACACTTGCCGAGTCAACGTATTGACGTCGGTGTGAACGTCCGTCCAATACAGAAGACCCACCACCTTCAATGCACATGCAACATGTTCTACAATCTATCTCCGAGCCATAAGCTCCCCGGGCTAACCTGCCCGTCATTAATAACCTTCCGAGCCACCGGCTCCCCGGACCAACCCGTCCGTACCAAAAATCTCTACTGAGTTGCAAGCTCACCTGACTTTCAATCCGCTCTTTCAAACACTGAGCTTACTGCTCGCATCACCAAACAGACTAGGCTCCCGCAACCACGGGGTGTGGGTGAGTGTGTTATTAGATTATTCTTGCAACATCTTATCCCTACGATTTACGTTTAATCTTGGATTCCCGAGGGTTACCCTGTAAAGGGCTCGCTACGGTATTAGGAACTACAATGGGATGACACCCCAAAATTCCCTTTCCCAAGACACTTAGTATTATTGATATCTACCCATAAGATTACCCTCTTATCATTTCACTTGAATTAACCTCAGCGCTTTATGACTCTCTAAGGGGAAGGATGATCTTTCGTCAATCCCGAGCACAACCTTACCCACAGCTCACCAAGCAGTCTCATCTTCTAACTCCTATTTAAACTGCTCTTGATTAGTTATTATTCTACTTGGAAGTTTAGGGTGGATCCTGGACTTCCCGAGGGCTACCCGGTGAGGGGTTCGCAAGGTGCTAGGGTATATGATGGGATGATGCCCAACCCCTTTTCAGGACATTTAACATTCTTGACGGCTACCTTGACCTAACCTTCCTCCCTCTCATTACCCTTTATAACTTACGCCTTATGTTTCACCCCGCTCCTATGCAATCAATCTTTTGGACTCAACTCTAAAAACTTCTAGTCCTCTAAGTGGTCTATACTCATCTCTTGTTATAATCAAATTCTCACCGAATTCCTTGTGATTATATTGACCTATTCATCATAATGAGTTTTCACTATCCGCAGACCACGCCAAATAACTAACTTAGATTCCTATGATGGAATCTTGGTCAAATTACTTCCAAATGACTTCTAATTTTTATCCTAGGTTCATAGTGGATAAAATAAGGGATGATCAAAATCCAAGCATGTTTCATCTAATTTTGACCTCTATAAAAATTCATTAATTACTGATATGAATCTAAAATGTGAAGGAGGTATCTTGCTAGTGAATTCAAACTTGTCAAAAATCCTTCCAGAGATGAGAGGTGACATGATAAAAAGATTTCCAAGATTTCATAATTTTCCAGCAATTAAATAACCCTAATCCCTAATTTTTAATGAATGAATGGAAAAATAATTTTACACATCAAGTACAAGATTTTGACTTCCTAAAATTCTGGAAAAATTACAGTAGCTTCATATGAACATAACATCACTATTTCCAGAAGATCATATTTTCCAGCAAATTTATAATCATAATTTATATTTATCATGAAAAAGATGAAGACGTGACTTTATACACCAAGTACTAAAATAAGAACTCCAAAAATTCTGAGAAAATTAACCTAGCATAATAATCCTCTAAAAACACCAAATCCAAGGTTTCATAATATTCCAGGTAATATTTATCCACAATATTCATTTAATACAAGTGGTGTGCCAATAAGAGTTTACACTACAACCACCACCTAAATGTCTCAATAAAATCTGAATAAATCACAGAAGTATGTTATTGACCTAAAATCAGCAATGCCTAAGTTTCAAATTATTCCAAGGAGTATTTACCCTTAATTGTCATTTGTTACATTTGGTGTGCGTATAAGGGTTTACACTACAAGTGCTATGTTAAGACTTCAATAAATTCTGGGAAAATTATCATGGCATAATAATGGTCTAAGAACACCAAATCCTAAGTTTCACATTTTTAACAGAAATTTTTGACCATAATTTCTATTTAACAGAAATGGGGTGCAAATAGTGATTTACACTACAATTACCATTAATATGTCTCTATAAATTCTGAGAAAATTATCCAAGTATAATAATCATCTAAAAACACTAAATCCAGAGATTTAGAATTTTTCAAACTATTTTACCCCATTAAATTAATTAATTACAAAAGGGAGTTTTTCCTCAATAAATTGATAATTACCACAACAATTCATCTAACAATTATGATAAAATTTACAGAGCTATAGAATCACCCAGGAAACCTACTAGAATAATTTCATAATTCTCCAAATGCATATGATACCTAAATGTCATATTTGAATAAATTGACCTAACCAAATAAATCAAATCCAGAGAAATAAATGAGGTCCAAAAATTCCAACCAAAAATTCCTAAATGTGCCTTTCCAGTCAAAGATCCATTTCCCAGAGTTTTGGATTTAGCCCTAAGTTTTTGATTCAAATTATTCCATTAATTTAAAAGTGTGACAATTATCATTTAATTAAAAACCTTAGGAAAATAATTTCCAAAAATCATGAAACTTATGACAATGATGTATATCCTCATCACATACACTAACCCCAAGGTTTTAGAGGCATGCAAGGTGATTCCCACCTTCAATTCCATCAAAAAGCTCAAAATCCCAAATTGACTATTAGCACCCCACTTTTCCTCTTAAACCCTAACTTCATTTTGAATTTCAGAGAAAACTACTCATGCACATGAGATGAGATTTAAACCAGTGACTTAGATATGTATGAAGAGCTCACCCCCCAAATTAGGGGGTGTTTGGAGTTATACAACTCCTTAAATACCAAAAATTTACTTTTACTAATAAATGAAATAACTCAATGGATACACATCCAAAAATTCTCAAATTAAAACCCTAGGTGTGTCTTCATACCATGCATGCATGGTAGAAAATTCAAGTGATTATGTTAAGCCAATTGAAAGTTATAGCCCTTTTAATTTCTGCCCTACATAAAGAGCAGTCCTAGAAGAATGGGTGCCCTGATGTCCATATTGTACCAAATCATTTTCTTAAGGTGTCAAATGAAAGTAGACTCCTAATGCTACAAGAGTTATCTCTGCCCTTTTTTGCAAATATGGCCTCTAGGGCCTTCAATTTTTGCATGCAAACATTGCATTTTTAAGTTCTGACCAACCTCACAAGAATGACTACTGTGGACCCTACAGTGGTCCAAATGACTTGATCTAAATTTCTACTGAAAGTAGACATCCATATCTACAAAACTTGTCTCTGGTCATTTTTCAAAAAAAGGCCTCTAAGGGCCTCTACAAAATTAAACAAGTCTATGATACAAGGTGTGACAACATAAGAAATTAATATGTCCATTAATATGATGTAAGAATTCAATCCAGCACGAATCTTAACGCAGGATCGAGCGGCATCCCGTCATCGTCCCCGATAGCCAACGGCTGCGATTGATCCCGCCTGGGCCGACTTCTCTCCTCCAAATCCCGGCCATCCACGGCCCACCACCGCCGGCCACCGCCTCCACCACCTCCGTTGAGGTGGTGGCCATCGATTGACGGCGGCACGGCTTCCTGAGAGCCCGTCTCCGGCGATTCCGAGCAGGAAGAAAAGCTCGGAAAATCTCCCTCAAGTTCACATGGGATCGGGCTCAATTGAGCCCGATTTCTCTCCTAGATAGATCTAGATGCTAGCACAGAGGGAGAGGGGGAGAAATCGTACCCTAAACGAGTTTGGTGGCGCGTATTGAGGTGGTGCGGTGCGGCGGCGGCGAGCTCCGGCGATCCTCACAGAAATCTCGAATCTCCATGGTTTGCTCCACTGTAAAAGGCTAGCTCCACTCCTCTCGACCCTCTGAAGCTGATGGATGGGTTTGTTTGGGCTGATAAGAGCTGTACACATGGTTTTGGACTTGGTGATTTTTGGCCTCCTCCTTGGATGCTCCTCCCAGCCACCAAGTGGCATCTCTTCAGCTGGAATTCGGCTGAGGAGTTGATGGGGAGTTCAGCCTTCACCTTGGGCAGAGGAGAGGAGGGCCACATGGCCTCCTCTCCCAAAAATCCTCTTGTCCTTAAGGAGGAAGGGGAGATTTTCCACTTTTGCCCTCATGCATGTGTTTGCATGCTGGATTCAGAGGGCAAGGGTGGTCATTGTGCACATGGGCTTCAGAATGGGCTTTGGGTGAGGGCCTTAATCCATTGGAATTAGGATTAATTCCAATTAAGCCCAATTTAGGCAAAATTGACCCTATGTTGACTTTTGGGTTGACTTGGTCAATTGGGTGTGTTGACTGGTCCAATGTGATGGTCTTGAGTCCATTGGCACCATCCAAGGTTGGTTGAGTCATGGTGAGGACCTAGGTTGGCTAATTTGACCAATAAGTGTGATTTTGACCAAATTGGGGGAATGTTGACTTTGGTCAATTTGGCCAAATTGAAGACTCCATGATGGGGCTTTTGAGTCAATTAGGTCCCTCATGATGTCCTAAGACTAGGGGGGAAGTCAATTTCATGCTTTGGGGTTCAATTGAACTTATTGGGGAGGATTTGACCTATGTTGACTTGAGCCTTATAGTAGACCACAGGTGAGTTCTCCTAACCCTATGTGTCCTAAGGCTGCAATCTAGCTCAAACTCACCACACTCCCCACTTGTCTCACCCAAAATTGGAGTTAGGGGGTCTAGTAGGAAATGAGATGTTACATGAAGAGTCCGATGTCACGTTGTGGGAGAAGCTTGAGGGACTCTACATGAGCAAGTCGTTGACCGCGAGGCTGTTACTGAAGCATAGATTGTACGGCCTGAAAATGCAGGAGGGTGGTAACCTGCATGAACACTTCAATGTGTTCAATGGACTTCTTAGCCAACTGCATGAGGTTGGTGTGAAGGTGGAGGAAGAAGACAAGGCCCTCTTGCTTCTTACCTGGCTCCCAGCGTCGTTCAGGCATATGAAGACTACGCTATTTTATGGGAAGGATACAGTAGACGTGGAGCAGATTACATCTGCGTTACTGTCCATTCAGATGTTGTCGGACCCCGCTCCTGGGGGTGAGCATGTTTTGGCAGTAAATGGACGAGGGAGGCAGTTCAAGAAGGGATCTGGTAGTGCACGTGCCAGATCAGCCTCGAGGAAGGTTGTGAAGTGTTACCACTGCGGGCAGATAGGCCATATCAGGAGGCTTTGTCCACAACGTGCGCAGGGTTCTAGGGACGCCCAGAGATTGGACATAGCAGGGGGTAGCCTTTGCAGATGATAGTGATGTTCTTGTCATCACTGAGAGTCGATGCGACTCTGATAGCTGGATTTTAGATTCGGGTGCATCGTAGCATGTTTGCTCAGATGCAGAGATGTTTAGTTCTCTGGAGGTGACGACTGGGTCGGTCTATCTTGGTGACGACTCAGTATGTGAGGTCACGGGGACAGGGACTGTGGAAATTCAGACGCATGACGGAGCAGTGCGCAGGCTTGAGCGGGTACACTTGGTACCTAAGCTGCGCAGGAATCTGATATCTTTGGGCAGATTGGACTCTGGTGGGTGCAGTTTTGCATCGAGAAGTGGAGTTATGATGGTGAGGCGAGTGCGCACCGTGCTCATGCGAGCTAAGCAGCGCGGTAGTCTGTACCGGCTGATGGGGACCACGGTGCGAGGTGGTGTGCCCATATTTTCTGCGGCCGACAGGGTGGATAGTCGAGGTGGTGCAGGGGATCGCCCTTCTGGTAGTCTGACTAGGCGAGTCAGATTCAACGATCCGGTTGCGTCGACATTCATGGGTTGAGCCCGAGCAGGGATGAGTTGACTGGAGCAGGTCGGCTGACGCCTCAGGACTTTGAGGTGGTGCTTCACGCAGTGTTGTTTCGCACAGTTGGTGTTTCGTGCAGGGAGTGCTTCGTGCAGGTGGTGGCTCCGGATTCCGAACCAAAGTGGTGATTTGATGTGATTTGTTTGGTTCGGATCGCCATCAAGAGGGAGAAAAGTCAAGAGCCGCCTGTTTCAATAGGCGTGAAAGTTAGAACCGCCTGTTTAGAGAACTGACGCCTGGGAGGAAGTGAAGAATTGTCTGTAGCATTATTCGGGAAGTTCACGCCTGGGAGGAAGAAGAACGCCGGCCAACCCTCCTCCTCTCTCTCTCTTCCGTTTCTCTCTCTCTTTCTCGTGCGACGGAGAGGCCGCCGGCCTCGTGGGGTTCGCCGTTGGAGAGGTGGTGTCGCCGGTCTTGGAGGTGAGCCTCCGACGTTGGAGAGGGAGTCGTTGTCAGGTTTGACGGAGATCGCCGTGGACGTCGAAGGCTTGCGGTGGTGTAGTAGCCTTGACGGCGTTTTTGATCTCGGTGGTGGCGTTTGTCTCCGGTGGCGGCGTTGGTTTCCGGTGGTGGTTGCGGTTGAACGTCGGAGATTGACGTTGAAGGTTCCGACGAACCTTGTGCGTCCGTTAGTCGGATTGCAGTCCAGATTTCTACACTCACGTGGATCGTGCGCGTCGTGCGCGTCCAGATTTCTACACTCACGTGTTCCACCGAACGGTCTATTTCTTCACTTGTTATTTCCTTGTAATTGTTTTTATATAAATATATACTTGTGATTGTGCGCCGGCGGGTTTGCCGCTCGCAATTTTTGCCTATATTGTATTCTTGTTTCCTGCAATTTTATAGTAGTGCACTGTGGTGTGCACCTGATTTCCCAACACCGCTCTGAAGTCTGCTGCAGTGTGCGCCCCTGCGCTCCACTCCGGTGCTTATATATACTAGTGATAGTCACGGGGCTCCGTTCCTAAGATCATCCGCGACAGTGCCCCGACCGCGACAGACACGGGGCTCCACCCCTACCAATTAAAAATTGCGGCTTAAAATAAACACACTATCAATTAATTATTGCAGAAATTAGTTATACAAATTTTTCTATTTTTATTAAAAAAAAATCTTTATCTTGATGCATATATCATCGTGCATGTCAAATCAACTTTAATAAAGTTGATGTGTTTAAGTGTAGCTACTCGTAATTACCAATGACATATCTAATGACAATCTTTCTCGAAAAGACTATTGACATGCCTAATGCCAACTTATCATAGTAGATGCAAGAGCTCTGCTAAATTTTTTCCGATTATAATGTAATTACTTGGATGTTTATTATATTTTAATTTTTTTTGGAGATGAGTATAATATATGTTAAGTCATTTGATTAAAACGATAAAATTATATTCGACAATTTTGAATGTCAGACACCAGTTCGGTTGTTCGTGCAAGCATAGTTATCCCAAGCTTTCTACCACGGGTCGCCGACCGTGTCGGCACATTTTTGCCACGGCACGCTCCGGCGCCCAAGCTGCGAAACACGATCTTTGTTGTATACCTCTGCCTAATTGGACACCACTTTCGTAGTAGAACATCTGTAGTTTTTGTACTGTTAGAAAGTTCCAAAGCTTATCATGCCGTAATGCCCTTATCTTTCTAGAGTTGTATTTCCTTTGATTTTGTATTAAATAGCTTGGGATGTCAATCTCGGCATGTTTGCTTTCTAAGAATATTTCAACAAATAATAATTGAAATAAAAATACCCCTCTTGAACAAAAAAAAAAAAAAATAAGGCGATTGTTATCCGCACTACCGTTTTGGCTATCCGCACTCATTTTTTATGAGTTATTACGCGCATTTTGGAAATACACCTTGTGCGTGCATTTTTAGGAAAAGTGATCAACACGAAAGTTGTAGACCTCATCTAGATCTACAAACATTCGTGTTGAACACGTTTCCTAAAAATGCACACACAATACGTATTGCCCCCTGATTGAAACATGTGCGTAACTATAACGAATTTTTTGAAATGCGCCGTGTACATGCCTTTTTAGGAAAAGTGTTCAACACGAAAGTTGTAGATCTCGACGAGATCTACAACTTTCGTGTTGAACACTTTTCCTAAAAATGCATGTACAGGCGTATTTTCAAAATGCGCGTAATAACTCATACAAAATGAGTGCGGATAGCCAAAACTGGGGTGCGGATAACAATCGCCAAAAATTATGCAACTTTTATAATTTGGCGTACAAATGATATCGCGTGCGGATTAAATTTCATAAAAATCTTCAGGATATTTGGGTTTCCGCGGCGGACTAGGGCTCCGTTTGGCGCTGCTTTTTTTTTTTGCTTAGGCCGCGACTGACAAGTGCAAAAGGCTATTTTCGGCCATAAAAAATAGTGCTGTCGCTCATGAAAATTGTGTCGCTTATCCGTAGTCCAAATTTCATGAATTTGCTTATTTATTTATTTATATGTATATCTATACATAAATGCGGCAGTACCAAAATCGGCTTTCTCTACCGCTATTTCTCCATCAGAATCCAATTTTGACCCAATTTGTAATTTCCCCACGTGGAGTACATAGTTCCGTCTCAGATATCCTTCCCCTGTTTGCGGCGCCGCCGGAGTTCCGATGCGGCTCCCCACCCTATGCGGGAGGGAGGCGGGCCCAAACAGCACGGACCACCTCGCGGCAAAAAATCGCAGCTCCACCGCGAGCAGATTCGATTGGTGCTTCGGCTTTGTTTGACATGGCGGTCACGAACGCGGTAGTTATGAACTGTTATTCGTGTACGTTCAACCTCACCTAAGTAATTTCATTCACTTTCATATTCAAAACTAGTTTTCCTTTTTGACGGAGGTCATAAACGTTGTCATATAAAATGTACATTCTCTGGCGGTGTCATTTTTGACCAAACTCACTGGAGCAAAAATACCACGCCAAACGGAGGCTTAGCGTTTTTCTTCCAGTCAGTTTGGAGAAAAACTCAACCGCCATCGAATGCAAGTTTGACAGGACAGCAGTTATGACCGTCACCAAGTAAAGTTTACTAGTCTTAAACATAAGAGCAGATGAAGTTCCTTAGATGAGGTCGAGCGTTCACAAACAACGATTCATAACCACCACATTCACGGCCGTCGCAAACGAAACCTTGGTCATTCGCCCCGACATACAACACGACTTGTCGACTTTTCCGAGAAGTAAAGGAAGCCCAAGTCTACGCACATGGAAGATGCGTGGAATTTACTTTTTTGTCCCACATGTTTATAAATATTCTTAAGATACTATTTGGGATAGCGTCACTCATCTGATCTCAGAAATCACTAATTTAAGCTGGCAGATAAAATGGGTTTTAATTCTTACTAAAATTAGAATTAATATAAATTTCAGATATGTTATTAGGTTAACAAATATAATTCAGTATATAAAGTAGAAAATAATAAATATATTGTTCGGTCGTAGAAGTGGTAAATAATAAATCACATAATATAAATTACAAAATAAACAATAAAGATAATAATAAAAAGGAAATTCATGATAACATATCTTTATCATGATTTTCTTATCATTGACATTTTAAATTAAATCGTAAATACGTTCCTCACAAATCATCAAATTTCTTGCCGTGTCAAACTATGTGTTGTTGTGGCTGAAAAGTCCTCAACTCCACACTCCAGAGATGGTGGGCTGGACGGTCCGGGACCAACGAATTGCCGCCATCTAAGTCAGCCCGGGCCCACGCGCAAAAATGTATGTCAGTTTTTTTGTATTGTTCCGGCATCTGAGATGTCTCCAAAAAAATTCTGAGATACCCTGCTAATACAAAATGATATCTGGAAATTTACCCGGACCTGCGTCCGATACCCGGACCCAAAAATCTTCCGAGATGGTGGGGCGAGTTAAGCAATTTATGTGGCGGTTATTTTGAATTGTTAGAATAGTGGGAATGTCGTGGACGGCGTGACTAAGTTTCGCACAACGAGAACTTTTAGTTGTGCGTGATATTATTAATTGAAGATATGGTTATAGAAATTGAGTTTGATACATATATCTCAAAGTAGAGCTCGCGAGTACCATGAAAGTTCGGTCGTCGAACTCACCAGAACCTTTGGGTAGCTCGATGAGTCTTTCATGGTACTGTTCATGTTAATGTATATTTGGATACATAATGGTTCGGGGGCTTAAAGAGTTCGGTTCGGATACCGGTATATCCGACACCCGTTCTAACCCTATGGTTTGCCTATAAAAGTACCCAAGCTACGGACAACGGGTAGGTAGTTCCACTTTAACCACCACCCGAGATGCTTCGAGCAACCTAACAATTCATCCCTGTTTAAATTAATGCTGGTTGCCAAGCGAGCAGGCTTAAGAAGAAAAGGGTTGCCCATGTACAAGAGAAACGGGCAGGGGTAAAGGTGCGTATGAGAGATGTTGTAGATAAAGGAGGTGGTAAAGGTGCTTATGAGAGATGTTGTGGATAAAGGAGGTCGGGCGAACATGATATTTGAGTTTGCACGAGCTACTTCCGGAAGTCGAGGTTGCGTGGTTTCAAGAGGAGTGTCCGCCCGAACTGAGAAAAAAGACTTTGTAGGTCAAATCCGCGGTAGTCGTATTGCGGCTAAACATGCATGAATTGTGCGGTTTGATTTTTTTCCCATAAATATGTAAAATTTCATATGACATTTTATTCACGTTTGTATCTTACAAAGAACAAGAAATTATGCTTGTTGCGAGTCACTCGGGTGCTTTGGTAGACCGGTCGAATTGAACCACCTTAGCTCGGAAGCGAACCGAGCGCGCAAACAGTCAATAAGAGATTCGTTGAGTACACTGCGACTTTTTAACGTGGAAAACCCGGAAAGGGTAAAAAACCACGCGACCGGAACTGTGCCGACCAAACATCACTATTTTCTGAGAGATTACAGTCAGGTACTTAGAAATCGAGCGCGACAGGCCGCGACTGTTAGAAATTTTAATTATAAAACATTATAAAATTAAATGTTTTGATTGGAGCTAAATGGTGTTTGGTGTTTGGGCTCCTCATTATGATGGAAAAGCTCAAAACCAAACTTGGAGGGAATCCAAATATTTGAAGGGAAGCTTTTCATGATGAAAGGGTGTTCTTTAGTCCCACCTTGTCATTCTCCTTCTTCCATTAAGTGTATATAAAGAAATTCACACATTCTTATTTGTTCAAAAGAACATAAGGAGAAACTATGAACCACGCGCGCGCGCGCACGCACCGGACCGGATCCGGATTTGGGGAATAATTGAATTGAATTGTAATTTTTGTACAAAATAGTTTCAGAGCTTTTACTTGGAGCTGCGTCGAATAAATTTCGACGCAACGTCGAGAAGCCCGCTGAAGTTGGAGGCGTCGAATGGAATTCGACGCACCCGACTTGCGTCGATATATTTTCGACGCTTGCGTCGATAAGACCTGCGTTGACTTGCGTCGATATGATATCGACGCAACGTCGAATTAGATTCAACGCTTTTGCCGTTTTACGCTCTCTCTCTTCGCAGTTTTACCCGTTTTCTTAACCGCTCCTTTACGCGTGTTTTACGCCATTATTTACGTTGGAAATATTCAACGTTTATCTTCCCACCACATACCCGGAAGATCTTTAGAGCGCTTCCCCTCCCAAGCCAATGCTGAGCCTGGGCACCTTGGAGGGCACTAAGAACCACCTCACCGTCAACTGGAAGGTGACAGGGGAGGGGGGGTGCTTGCTCACAAGACCACGCGAGGGAGGGGGTAGAGACCAACCCTTCCTAAGGTGCCCATGGGGGTCTATTTATAGACTTTCCCAAAAATGGACTGCGGATAGCCAAGATCTGGCTATCCGCAGTCCAACCATGACCACGAATGATCAACACGTGAGGGGAGGCGAGTGGGACCCGAGGTGCCCACTTTCCCCCTCACGAGAGGCCATACCGGCTTCCCCCCAATGTACCGGGCGAGTGGGAGAGTTTCTCCCACTCGCCCAAAGGGGGTGGCGAGTGGGAGGGCCCCCTCCCACTCCCCCTCAAGGTGGCCGGCGAATGGGAGGGACCCTCCCACTCGCCCGGCGAGTGGGAGGCTCCTCCCACTCGCCCGAAGGGGAGTCGGGGGAGCGGGTGCTCCCCCCGCGTCCCATGTGGCCTCTTTTTGCCTTGACTGGTCCCGGCCGCTTATGCGTGGTCATTTTGATCGTCTCGACCACCTTGAATTGTCTTGGTCTCATCCGGGTCGGGTCACACCGACTCGGGAAATATGAGGGTTGTACATAATCCCCGCTCTTTGCGAGCTTGTCCCAAGCTCGGAAAGAAAGTCCAACCCACCTATTTGACGAGTAGGTGGGACCTTAGGGGAATCCACGAAGGGATCCGTCATCGGGGAACCTCTGCCAAGCCTTTCGGTTGATCCTAACTTGAGACGGAAGGTGAACCTTTCTCCACTAAAGAACCCTCCTATGGGCCGAGCCCAACTGGAGGTGGAGAAAGCTCAACACCTTGGGTCGGATTAACCTCGACCTGAGGTGGAGGAAAAACTCAGCACCTCTAGTCGAGCCGAGCTCGACCTGAGGTGGGAGGAAAACCTTTCTCCACTTAAGAACCCTCCTATGGGCTGAGCCCAACTGGAGGTGGAGAAAGCTCAACACCTTGGGTCGGATTAACCTCGACCTGAGGTGGAGGAAAAACTCAGCACCTCTAGTCGAGCCGAGCTCGACCTGAGGTGGGAGGAAAACCTTTCTCCACTTAAGAACCCTCCTATGGGCCAAGCCCAACTGGAGGTGGAGAAAGCTCAACACCTTGGGTCGGATTAACCTCGACCTGAGGTGGAGGAAAAACTCAGCACCTCTAGTCGAGCCGAGCTCGACCTGAGGTGGGAGGAAAACCTTTCTCCACTTAAGAACCCTCCTATGGGCCGAGCCCAACTGGAGGTGGAGAAAGCTCAACAACTTGGGTCGGATTAACCTCGACCTGAGGCGGAGGAAAAACTCAGCACCTCTAGTCGAGCCGAGCTCGACCTGTGGTGGGAGGAAAACCTTTCTCCACTTAAGAACCCTCCTATGGGCCGAGCCCAACTGGAGGTGGAGAAAGCTCAACACCTTGGGTCGGATTAACCTCGACCTGAGGTGGAGGAAAAACTCAGCACCTCTAGTCGAGCCGAGCTCGACTTGAGGTGGGAGGAAAACCTTTCTCCACTTAAGAACCCTCCTATGGGCCGAGCCCAACTGGAGGTGGAGAAAGCTCAACACCTTGGGTCGGATTAACCTCGACCTGAGATGGAGGGAACTCAACATCTCTAGTTGAGTCGAACTCAACCTGAGATGGAGGGGACTCAACATCTCTAGTCGAGTCGAACTCAACCTGAGATGGAGGGGACTCAACATCTCTAGTCGAGTCGAACTCAACCTGAGATGGAGGGAACTCAACATCTCTAGTCGAGTCGAACTCAACCTGAGATGGAGGGGACTCAACATCTCTAGTCGAGTCGAACTCAACCTGAGATGGAGGGAACTCAACATCTCTAGTCGAGTCGAACTCAACCTGAGATGGAGGGAACTCAACATCTCTAGTTGAGTCGAATTCAACCTGAGATGGAGGGAACTCATCATCTCTAGTCGAGTCGAACATGACCTGAGATGGAGGGAACTCAACATCTTCCAGGGAGCAGAGCTCAACTGGAAGTGGAGGCAGCTCAACGAGAGCCCGCGCGCCGGTTTCTCTTCTCGCCTGCTGAAGCCCAACGACAGCTAAGGGAGAAAGGAGAGAGAAAGAGGCAAACCTTCGAGGGCAGCGACGACTGCCCCACCTTGCCCTGTTGAAGCCGAGTGTACTCGCAGGAGGATTGTGACGTCAACGACCCAAGCCCTGGGGAGCCGCCTTCATGAGGCGGATGCTCTCCTAGACAGCTGGAGGGGAGTCTCTGCCGATGACATCCTGCATGAGTCCTCCCCTTCTCCTGCGCGACCCGACTCGTCCCCTTGCAGCGGTGGCTATTCCCCCTGAACGTGAGGGTGGCCAGGGAATTCTTCTCTTCTTTGGCTCCTTGTAGGAGCCATGTATTTCCTGCATACCTGTTTCCTTTAATCTTTCTCCCTTTACTGCTTGAGGATTTGATACCTTACTTGAACCGATCATTGGGTAGTTAATCGATCCGATGAGCCTCCCATCTGCCGACATGACTGAGCCCGGAGAACGGTCGTCTTTCGTCGGGGATCTTACCGGTCGGAGGCGGAAGTACCCATCCATGTCCTGGGAGTCTCAGCTCAACCGGGGGTGGAGGAACTCAACGCCCTCCTAATCTAACTGGAGGTGGTAGTACCCATCCACGTCCTGGGAGTCTTAGCTCAACCGGGGGTGGAGGAACTTAACGCACTCCTGATCTAACTGGAGGTGGTGGTACCCATCCACGTCCTGGGAGTCTTAGCTCAACCGGGGGTGGAGGAACTCAACGCACTCCTGATCTAATCGGAGGTTGTGGTACCCATCCACGTCCTGGGAGTCTTAGCTCAACCGGGGGTGGAGGAACTCAACGCACTCCTGATCTAACTGGAGGTGGTAGTACCCATCCACGTCCTGGGAGTCTTAGCTCAACCGGGGGTGAAGGAACTCAACGCCCTCCTGATCTAACTGGAGGTGGTAGTACCCATCCACGTCCTGGGAGTCTTAGCTCAACCGGGGGTGGAGGAACTCAACGCCCTCCTAATCTGACTGGAGGCGGAAGTACCCATCCATGTCCTGGGAGTCTTAGCTCAACCGGGGGTGGAGGAACTCAACGCACTCCTGATCTAACTGGAGGTGGTAGTACCCATCCACGTCCTGGGAGTCTTAGCTCAACCGGGGGTGGAGGAACTTAATGCACTCCTGATCTAACCGGAGGTGGTGGTACCCATCCACGTCCTGGGAGTCTTAGCTCAACCGGGGGTGGAGGAACTCAACGCACTCCTGATCTAACCGGAGGTGGTGGTACCCATCCACGTCCTGGGAGTCTTAGCTCAACCGGGGGTGGAGGAACTCAACGCACTCCTGATCTAACTGGAGGTGGTAGTACCCATCCACGTCCTGGGAGTCTTAGCTCAACCGGGGGTGGAGGAACTCAACGCCATCCTAATCTGACTGGAGGCGGAAGTACCCATCCATGTCCTGGAAGTCTTAGCTCAACCGGGGGTGGAGGAACGCAACGCACTCCTGATCTAACTGGAGGTGGTAGTACCCATCCACGTCCTGGGAGTCTTAGCTCAACCGGGGGTGGAGGAACTTAACGCACTCCTGATCTAACCGGAGGTGGTGGTACCCATCCACGTCCTGGGAGTCTTAGCTCAACCGGGGGTGGAGGAACTCAACGCACTCCTGATCTAACTGGAGGTGGTAGTACCCATCCACGTCCTGGGAGTCTTAGCTCAACCGAGGGTGCAGGGACTCAACGCCTTCCCAGTCCCCTTACCGATTGGAGGTGGAAGTATCCATCCATGTCCTGGGACTCTTAGCTCAACCGGGGGTGGAGGAACTCAACACCTTCCCAATCTGACCGGAGGTGGAAGTATCCACCCATGTCCTGGGAGTCTTAGCTCAACCAGGGGTGGAGGGACTCAACGCCTTCCCAGTCCCCTTACCAAGTAGCGAGTCGACCCGACGAGTCCCCCATCTACCGGCATGACTAAGCCCGGAGAATGGTCTCTAGTCGGGGATCTTAGATTGGGGTATTACCCCAGAACCCCTTTTTTTTATTCCTAGTTCGTCTATTACAACTTCACTACCCTACGCCCTTCCAGGGCACTTCATTACACCTCGCCTTTCTTGGGCACTTCACTTACATCTCGCCCTTCCTGGGCACTTCACTTGGCCGCACGCTCCTTGGTCATCTTCTTCGCCACTTCTTCCGTCTCCGCAACTCCTTCTTGGCACTTCCAGGTGAAGTTACTCCCCCCTGGTTGGACGGGGGCGTTCTTATTGCCTCTCTGCCGGTGGTGTCGAGAACTGGATCCCTTTGCTGAACTCATCGACGTCGCCCTTCTACACATACTCGCATGCCGGAGGCGAGTCTCCCAACTCGTCGCTTCCAGCCATGAGACATGGCTCAGAGCTTTCCGAACTAGTCACTTCCATGCTCACCACACCAGAATGTTGAAACCAGTTTCCCGGTTTCAGCGTTCGAAAGGGGGTTGCGACTAACTCTTACTTGACCTAAGCCTTGACTCTTGACCGGTCACTAAGAACTAAGAGACTCGGACTTGATAACAACTGGAGTCTAGGAACGGACCCCTTAAGCTTCAGCGTGGAGGTCCCACCACATACCCGGAAGATCTTTAGAGCGCTTCCCCTCCCAAGCCAATGCTGAGCCTGGGCACCTTGGAGGGCACTAAGAACCACCTCACCGTCAACTGGAAGGTGACAGGGGAGGGGGGTGCTTGCTCACAAGACCACGCGAGGGAGGGGGTAGAGACCAACCCTTCCCAAGGTGCCCATGGGGGTCTATTTATAGACTTTCCCAAAAATGGACTGCGGATAGCCAAGATCTGGCTATCCGCAGTCCAACCATGACCACGAATGATCAACGCGTGAGGGGAGGCGAGTGGGACCCGAGGTGCCCACTTTCCCCCTCACGGGTGGCCATACCGGCTTCCCCCCAATGTACCGGGCGAGTGGGAGAGTTCCTCCCACTAGCCCAAAGGGGGTGGCGAGTGGGAGGGCCCCCTCCCACTCCCCCTCAAGGTGGCCGGCGAATGGGAGGGACCCTCCCACTCGCCCGGCGAGTGGGAGGGTCTCTCCCACTCGCCCGGGTAAATGGCGAGTGGGAGGGACCCTCCCACTCGCCCGGCGAGTGGGAGGGATCCTCCCACTCGCCCAGGTGCTCGGCGAGTGGGAGGCTCCTCCCACTCGCCCGAAGGGGAGTCGGGGGAGCGGGTGCTCCCCCCGCGTCCCATGTGGCCTCTCTTTGCCTTGACTGGTCCCGGCCGCTTATGCGTGGTCGTTTTGATCGTCTCGACCACCTTGAATTGTCTTGGTCTCATCCGGGTCAGGTCACACCGACTCGGGAAATATGAGGGTTGTACACTTCCAACTATAACCATCAATACTTATTATGGTTTTAATATTGCCGTTTTCAAGATCCTCCTTTTCCGGAGATTTTCTGTCTATATATATATTGTCGTTCTTCGCAGAAAGAACGATCGCTCTCATATGTTGATAGACGTTCTTCTGCTCTCTCACTCTCTAGCTTTGGTGCGATCTTCTACGTGTCTTCTTTTCTTTACATTTGCTTCATCAAGTGGGAGTTCGAGTGCTTTGTGCTTCTTCGGTGTCTGCGCACATCGGAGTTTCGGGATCTAGCCGGGTGTTGTACCTTGGAGGAGTGAGCATCGGTTAAAAGCCCTGCCGGAAGGTGGTGCAACTTCTTTAGGGCAGTGATCACACGCCTTACCCAGGCTCGATTCTAAACTATCCTTTAACTAATCTCATTTTGATTCTCATCCCTTCTGTTTTAAAGTTTTAATAATCTAGTTTTCTAGATTTGTTCTCATATCTTTATTTTCTGCAATTTTCAAATAAGAAAATTATATATTATTTTGGAATATACAAGAAAATATTCCTACAATCTAAAGAAGTTGTAGTTAAATAAAATCAAATAGTCAAAATGATAACATCTGCTTTCATTCTCATATGTACAACAATTTATTGTATCTATTTTAATTTTCAGAAAACTAAAATGACATCTAGATCTGAGGACTCCGCCGGGATCAAACCCGAGAAATTCAATGAAAATTGTTTTCGTCGTTGGCAAGCTCAGATAGAATATTGGCTTAATACGTTAGGCCTTTTGTCTGCCATCTTCGATGCTCCCGCTGTAGAATCTGAAATCCCTAGCACTGCAAATGCAGTTGCTTCAAACCTGCCATCATCTTCATCCTCAAATGCAAATACCACTAGAACCTATGTTAGACGTATCCCATATAGAGATCCGGTGGACATTGAATATCATTGTCGCAACCGCATTCTTAGTGCCTTGTCCGACAGCCTTTACGATGTATTCCTCCAATATCGTACGACTAAGGATTTATGGTATGCTCTTGAAGCGCGCTATAACCTGGACAATGCAGGTATAAAACGCTATAATGTTTCCAACCTTCATAAATTCAAGATTGATGCTTCCAAGCCTATCAATCCTCAACTCCATCAACTAGATGAGATGTTGTCCAAGATCCGAGCCGAAGGCTCAATCCTTTCCGAAAATTATCTTGTGGCATGTCTTATTGATTCTCTTCCTGATTCATGGTCCGACTTTAGCACTAGACTAAGGCATGACCAATCAAACCTTACTTATGTCCAGATCCAAAATGCTATCCGCATTGAGGAGGAACATAAGAGTTAAAACTCTAAAGTTCCCAAAGACCTTGCTCCAAGAGTAAACCTCACCGAATCGCAAGGCAATCATTCCTCTCACCAACACCACAAAGGGAAAGGAAAGAACTTCAAGAAACCTTTCGGTCAAGGTTCCCGCCATCAAAAACCCAATCGTTCCAAACCTAGTTCCTCAAACCAAAATCTAGGTAAAGGGAAATGGTGCTTCATTTGTGGCCGCACAAATCACTTGTCAACCAACTGCTTCTACAAGAAGACTCAACCAGTGGTCGGCAAATGTCATGGCTCCAAGCCTCAGGCCAACATGATCCAAGCACCGGATCAACCTATCTTCAGGTTAGATTATACTCCTAGTCTTCTTCTCACTTGTTCATCAGATTGGTGGCTTGATTCCGGAGCAAATGTTCATACTTGTTTAATTGATCGTTCTTGCTTTGCCACCTTTCAGGACATCAGTGGAGGAAGCGTGATCTTAGGAGATGCTTCATCAGCACAAATACTTGGATGTGGGCGAGTGGATCTTAGGTTGACATCCGGGAAGACACTAGCCTTGCATGATGTGCTTTATGTGCCGAGAGTTAGGAAGAATCTTGTTAGCGGATCCTTGCTAGTGAAGAAAGGCTACAAGATTGTTTTAGAATCTAATAAAGTTGTAATAACATTGAATGACAATTTTATTGGCAAAGGTTTTGTATGTGATGGATTATTTAAATTGAATATTGTTGATTTAGAAGTAAATCAAATTTCTTCTTCTTCCTTAGTTTCAAATCCTTCTCCTGATTTTTGGCATGCTAGATTAGGACATGTGAATTCTGATTGCATGAAAAGAATGATGTCCTTAAATTTGATTCCCAAAATCAATATTGCACCAAGTGCTAAATGTGAAATTTGTGTGCAAGCTAAATTTTCTAGAAAGCCTTTTAAATCAGTTGATAGAACTTCAAAACCTTTAGAACTAATTCATTCGGATGTATGTGATTCAAACCGCCAACCTTCTAGAGGTGGAAATAAATACTTTGTAACATTCATAGATGACTTTACAAAGTATTGTTACATATATTTATTAAAAACCAAAGATGAAGTATTTTCATACTTTAAGATTTTCAAAGCCGAAGTAGAAAAACAATTAGGATCGTCAATCAAAATTCTTAGATCCGATCGAGGTGGAGAATACACTTCGAATGAACTAACCCAATTTTGCCAAGAACATGGGATTATTCATCAAGTGACTGCTCCATATTCTCCTCAATCGAATGATGTAGCTGAACGTAAAAATCGGACCTTGATGAACATGGTCAATGCCATGTTAGCCGAGTCCGGTGCCCCAGAAAATCTCTGGGGAGAAGCGTTGCTCACTTCCTCCTTCATTCTTAATAGGATTCCATCTAAACAAAAATATAAGACACCTTTTGAATTATTCAAATTAAGAAAACCTAACCTCCAAATTCTTCGAGTGTGGGGGTGTTTAGCTAAGGTAGCAATTCCTGAACCTAAGAGAAAGAAAATAGGACCAAAAACATTAGACTCTATTTTCATAGGATATGCTTCCGATAGTAGTGCTAATAGATTTCTCATCACTAATTCCCTAATTAGTGAAATATCTAACAACACCATTATAGAAGCTAAAGATGCAGCTTATTTTGAAGATAAATTTCCATATAAACTAAATAATTCATCTCAACCTTCAACTAGCTCAAACCAACCTTCCACTTCTTCTATAGAACCATTAGAAAATGATGAACCTAGAAGAAGCAAAAGAGTTAGAACCGAAAGATTCTATGGGGGAGGACTGCTTCACTTATCTAGTTAAAGGAGATCCTAATACATATGAGGAAGCAATGACCTCATCTGATTATCCCTTTTGGAAAGAAGCAATTAATCTAGAAATTAATTATATCTTAGAAAATAAAACTTGGATCCTAACCGATTTACCTCCCGGTGCCAAAGTCATAGGATGTAAATGGATTTTTAGAAAGAAATTAAATCCGGATGGATCCATAGATAAATATAAGGCTCGCCATGTAGCTAAAGGCTATGCCAAAAAACAAGGAATAGATTATCTAGACACATATGCTCCCGTAGCTAGAATAATCTCTCTTCGAATTTTAGTCGCCTTGGCTTCGATCCATAGGATGATCATTTATCAAATGGATGTCAAGACCACCTTCTTGCATGGAGACTTAGAAAAAGAAGTCTACATGTCTCAACCCGAAGGTTTTGTGGTCAAAGGCCAAGAAACCAAAGTTTGTAAATTAATTAAATCTCTTTACGGTTTAAAACAAACACCTAAACAATGACATCAAAAGTTTGACTCCGTAGTCTTAACTTTTGGTTTCAAATCTAATGAATTTGATAAATGTATTTATGTCAAACAAAACGGAAATGAAATTGTCTTGTTATGTCTCTATGTAGATGACATTTTAATTTTTGAAAACTCAATTAAAATTATTAATGAAACCAAAAATAATTTATCATCCAATTTTGATATGAAAGATTTGGGGGAAGCAAACATTATATTAGGAATGAAACTAGTTAAAAATGATTCTAGCGTATCATTATCTCTTTCACACTCGATTGAGAAAATGTTGATTAAATTCAATTTATATGATTCCATTCCCGCTTCTACTCCATATGACGCTAGTGTAAAACTTTGTAAAAATACTAATGAACCTGTTGATCAACATAGGTATGCACAAATGATATGATCACTCCTATACATAGCTAACCCCACTAGGCCCGACATTTCCTATGCCGTAGGCCGCCTTAGTAGATATACTAGTAATCCAAGTGATGAACATTTGATAGCTCTAAATAGAATATTTAAATATCTTCGTGGAACTATGGATTATAGTTTAGTGTACACGGGATTTCCCAGAGTACTAGAAGGATATTCAGATGCCAATTGGGTAACTGATTCGTTAGACGTTAAGTCAACGACAGGCTATGTATTCCTCCTTGGAGGTGCTGCCATTTCATGGGCTTCTACAAAACAAATAGCTATTTCTAGAAGCACCATGGATTCGGAGCGTATAACTTTGGACACTACATGTGCCGAAGCAGAATGGATTAAAAATTTACCTAGTGAAATTTCATTAATTGAAAACCCCATGCTTGCTATCTCTTTACATTGTGATAATAAAAGTGTTATTGATTTAACTGCTTCTAATAGTACTAATTCCAAAATGAATAAGTTCATGAGAATCAGGTACAAGTCCGTGAAGCAAAGAAGAAAAGAAGTTATATCACTCAACTATGTAAAGTCAGAATTGAATCTGGCTGATAATCTTACCAAGGGATTGTCCCGAAGGGAGATATTGTTGTCATCGAGGGGAATGAGGCTTAAGCCCACATGATTTGCTGCCAACGGTGGATACCCAACCCATGTGATTGGAGATCACATAAAGTGGGTTCAATGTGGTAGAAACGAAACCGTTGATGTAGCGTAGTTGGGAGCACAAAATATAAGGTTGAGAAAACCTTCTCCCCATTCCTATGATGTTGTGCTCTACGTAACAAGTTAGGATGAACTTAATTAAGTTCTTAATGGTTGTCAAAGGCATGTTTCTTTGCGAGATATTGGTTACGAATATCTCTTGAGGCACCACCTATGTGGGGGTTGTTGTGAGGCCGCAACTTTGGGACCCGGGCTGAACCCAAAATAACTCTCATGAAAAATCAAGGAATGCGCATGGCCATTAACACGCCCACCGCTATAACCCAAGAACAACCAATCTTTTGTGTGCTTATCTAATTTACCGGTCAAAAGTTTATAATTCAAAGCCTCTGGCACATTATACTCTTCGGTAGAGGAAGTAAGTACTAAGTATAGATTCAAGGTAACCATTCCATCTATACCCATTGCATTAGATACAACTTGATGAAACAAATTTGTATTTGATTTTATTTATTATTAGTAATATCATATTTATAAAGTTCGCTTTTGGTTTATCGCTTTTGTGGGGGATTGTTAGAAATTTTAATTATAAAACATTATAAAATTAAATGTTTTGATTGGAGCTAAATGGTGTTTGGTGTTTGGTCTTTGGTCTCCTCATTATGATGGAAAAGCTCAAAACCAAACTTGAAGGAAAGCCTTTCATGATGAAAGGGTGTTCTTTAGTCCCACCTTGCCATTCTCCTTCTTCCCCATAAGTGTATATAAAAAATTCACACCTTCTTATTTGTTCAAAAGAACATAAGGAGAAACTATGAACCGTGCGCGCGCGCGCGCGCACGCACCGGACCGGACCGGATCTGGATCCGGATGTGGATTTGGATTTGGGGAATAATTGAATTGAATTGTAATTTTTGCACAAAATAGTTTCAGAGCTTTTACTTGGAGTTGCGTCGAATAGAAATCGGAGCTGCATCGAATAGATTTCGACGCAACGTCGAGAAGCCCGCTGAAGTTGGAGGCGTCGAATGGAATTCGACGCACCCGACATGCGTCGATATATTTTCGACGCTTGCGTCGATAAGACCTGCGTCGACTTGCGTCGATATGATATCGACGCAACGTCGAATTGGATTCAACGCTTCTGCCGTTTTACGCTCTCTCTCTTCGCAGTTTTACGCGTTTTCTTAACCGCTCCTTTACGCGTGTTTTACGCCATTATTTACGTTGGAAATATTCAACGTTTATCTTCCCAATTATGATCCTTCCAACTATAACCATCAATACTTATTATGGTTTTAATATTGCCGTTTTCAAGATCCTCCTTTTCCGGAGATTTTCTGTCTATATATATTGTCGTTCTTCTCAGAAAGAACGATCGCTCTCATATGCTGATAGACGTTCTTCTGCTCTCTCACTCTCTGGCTTTGGTGACGATCTTCTACGTGTCTTCTTTTCTTTACATTTGCTTCATCAAGTGGGAGTTCGGGTGCTCTGTGCTTCTTCGGTGTCCGCGCACATCGGAGTTTCGGGATCTAGCCGGGTGTTGTACCTTGGAGGAGTGAGCATCGGTTGAAAGCCCTGCCGGAGGGTGGTGCAACTTCTTTAGGGCAGTGATCACACGCCTTACTCAGGCTCGATTCTAAACTATCCTTTAACTAATCTCCCTTTGATTCTCATCCCTTCTGTTTTAAAATTTTAAAAATCTAGTTTTCTAGATTTGTTCTCATATTTTTATTTTCTGCAATTTTCAAATAAGAAAATTATACATTATTTTGGAATATACAAGAAAATATTCCTACAACGACTTGTTACAATAATAGAGAGAGAGAGAGAGAGCGTTCCGAAGGTGACAGGCCACCTCTTGGAAAACTAAGTCTTTTTCTTTCTGAGAACTGTGGAGAACAAAAGTGAGATTGTTCCGGAGAACAAAAGTGAGAATGCTGAGTCGCCTTTCGGGATGAAGGAAATCTTCAAGTCCACGAAGGAGATCTTCAAGCGTCGAAGGAGAATTCCGTGAAAATCTTCAAGGAGCTCTCCCGGGTGCAGAAGACGAGGTCCCCACAAATGAAGGCTCTTGGCTCCTTTTATAGCTTTGGCCGGGGGTAGCCCGGTAATTTCGCCGTTGTAACCACCGTAACCACCTGGCGCACGAATCATGTTTTCCGGTTCGGAGCACACGGATCGCCATTTTTCGTAAATGACTGTCTCGCCTCCGGGCAGTTCGGGCAGCTTCGTTGAAGGCGAAAATGACGATAAGCCGTTCCTGCAATCTGAGAAATTAGAAAGACAAAAAGTGAGTGTGCCCGAAATGTGAAAGTGCTCTGAGCGCGCTCAGAAGTGTTCTGAGCGCGTAACGAACGGGGAAGCGTCCTGGGCGCGCAGGGAAGCGTTCTTGGTGGAATCCGGAACCCGAAGAGCGGACGACGAGTCAGAAGAGGGGGGATTCGCCCCAACCTCGTAACGGGGGAGGGTGGCTCGGCCGCACCCTAAGGAAGGTGCGGCGCGGCCGCACCCGAGGGGGGTGCGGCTTTGTTTGGCCGCACCCAAGGGGGGGGGGGGGGGGGGGGGGGGGGGGGGGGGGGGGGGGGGCGGCGTGGCGTGGCCGCACCCCCCACTATTGGGGGTGCGGCTATTCGCACCCCACTAGCGGGGTGCGGACTAATCGCACCCCAGTAGTGGGGTTTGGTCATGGCGGCACGCGGCGCGTTTCGTGCGTGTTCTCGCACTGGCGGTTGATGGCGGAAATGGCGGGCTCGGCCCGCTCTGCCCCTCACTCCTCACTACCTTAGTGGGGTGAGTGGGTTGAGTGAGTAACCGTCATTCGATTATTCTTTTTATAGAGGAGAGCCCATTGTATGAATCACTATAAATGCGTATGATTGAAATAATTTATCACCGCATCGTTGTATATATCAGTCCCAAAAATGGCCTTTGTAACGTAACATTTTCATCAAAATCGTGGGTTAATTATAGCAAGAGGTGTTACAAACCCTAAACAATAACAATTACTTCAAACCCCCAAGCAATAAATATAAAGCGACAATTGGAAGGTATGGATATAATCAGAGAGAAACGGTATGAAAATTGGATGGTGGCGGATGTCAATGGAGACCTCCGCGCTAATTAAGGCTTCGTTTGGCGCTACTTATTGGCTCCGGTGAGTTGGGTCAAAACGCTTTTATCATAGATTGTATGTTTGGCAAGACAAAGGTTATGACGGCTACCAAGAAAATAAACTAGTTTTGAGTATGAAATGCATGAATTTTTTTAGGTGTGGTCGGGCGTGAACGACGCCACCACCGTGCCAAACGAAGCCTAAATCAAGATGGAAGTCTACTCAGACGCTTTCTAAGATGAAGAGGGTGGTCGGGTCGTTGAACATCATCAGAATTGGACGTAAGTCGCGGGCTCGGATGCCCCATCAATTAAAATTTTATCAAAAATAGATCGGAATTGGAATATGCCTAATTAATGCCTACTTCAATTTTAATGGAATTGAAGGGCTTCCAATTCCGACTTAATTAATAACCCACATAATATTAGAATTGGAATTGAGGGGTCTAATACTAATTCTTTTCTCTAATTCCTTTCCGTGACCATTGTCATGAGGTCCCAAGCATCCGACAAGTCTCCTAAATTAATAGAACCCATTGCAAAGGAGGTCCCAAGTAGAAGATGAGTGGTCCATACACCAAGTGGAACCCTAAGATAAGACCAAGAAAAATAAAAAAAAAGTATGCACAAAAACAACTCTATCCCTCAAGTTTGCGTGCATACAACGCAAATGCCCAACTTGCCAAAGATCGGGAACCAAACTACGGTCTAGTGAATGCCTTGGTGAAAATGTTCGTTGGCTAAAATTTTGAATGTGAGTGGTGCGGATGCACCCAGTCTGTATCTGCTCATGAACCTAATATCAGTCAATATCAATATGTTTCATTCTCTTGCGGAACAATGGATTTTCCGCCATATGACAGGCCGAGTGGCAATCATAAAATAAGGTCACGAGTCCTTGATACTCCACACAAAAGAGATGACAAAAGGGACTTGAGCCAAACAAGGTCGCTTGCGGTCGCCTTGGCGTTGTACTCGACTTTTGTGGATGATTTTGAAATCGTGTGTTGTTTCTTGTCTTCCACAAAACATGTAATCTCCCAACATGAAAATATATATAACATGTGGTAGAACGGCGAGTAATGAGACAACTACTCAGTTTGAATCACAAAAAGCTCGCAATGTCAAATCCCCTCGAGTATGTCGCATGATGTCATACCCAGGACTACCTTTGATATATTGAACCATGCGCAGAGCAACCTTCCGTTTTAGATGAATAAACTGGGAAAGGATGTAGAATGATGTGTAATGAGGCAACTATCTCAATTCAAATCATAGAGGGCTCGTGTTACGCGCACGCGCCACCTCTTTTTATTATTACTGTTTTTCTTTAAATGTAGTAGGGTTGATGTGAGCCCCCTCCTCCCTATATAAGGAGGAGGTATGGGAGTGTTAGTCTTATCTTTGGATCATTAGGGATTTAGGCTCTCATTTGAGAGAGGGATCATTGGAGGAACCAGCCTCCTTGATCTTGGACGAACTTCGATCTGGATTGTATCCGTGTTTCTTCTTTGATTAATGCAACTTGCTTATTGTTCGTATTATTTGGTCCGACCTGCCGCTCCGCCCGCTGACCTAGCCGTCAGAGTTTTCCTCTCAGCCGAGTTTTTTTTCTTTCCTCGAATCGCGTCGCTGAGGCCCGTGCCAACCAGATCATCGCCCCGCCAGCGATCCAAGCCGCGTGCATTTCAGCCGCATCCCGCCAGCGCTCCCAGATCGGCATTCCGCCGGCGTCCCGTTTGCTGTCCCGCTCTCCCAGATCGGCATTCCGCCAGCGCTCGTTCTTCGACTCATTCCGCCTGATCGGCATTCCGCGTGCGTTCTTCGACTCCTTCCGCCAGCAGTCTCGGCCGACCCACTCTCCCAGCAGCATTCCGCCAGCGCTCCCAGCCCCGTGCATCCTCCGCCTTCCACCAGCGCTCCCAGCCCCGTGCATCCTCCGCCTTCCACCAGCGCTCCCTGCCGCCGCCCCGCCCCCCTGCGGGCCAGATCTGCCCCGTGCCGCACCAATCCGCCCTGTGCCGCACCAATCCGCCCTGTGCCAACCTCCAACTCGGAGCAATCGTCCTCATATGCCAAAGAGCCGGATGGAAGCCCGCGTGGAAGCCCTCGAACACTCCCTCGCGACCATTAACTCTCGTCTCGAGGCTCAGACCGAGCAGTTCACCTCGATTCTGACCATGCTCCAGAAATTGCAGCCCACCCAGCACTCCGGGCCCTCTACCACCTCTGTTGTGGGCTCCCCCAACACCGTGCTTCCAGATGCTTCCGCAGCGGTGGAAATGTCTCCTCCACTGTCCCGTGGACCTGACATGCCTACTTTCAACGGGTCTGACCCCCTCGGGTGGATTGCCCGCGCCGAGCAGTTCTTTGACATTCACCAGACCGCGTCGACACAACGGGTCTCCACCGCAATCATCGGCATGGAAGGGTCGGCCCTCCATTGGGTCTGTTGGCTCCGGGATATATACCTCTCCCGACCTCACCTGGCCAGCTCTCTCTGAGGCCCTCATTCAGCGGTATGACGCCCGCTACTCCGGCCCCATGATCGAGCGATTTTGCGGGGTCCGTCACACCGGCTCCATTGACTCGTACATTGATGCTTTCGTGGAACTAGTCACCCATGTCCTCGGTCTTCCCCCAGACCATTACTTGGGATTCTTCATGAACGGCTTGCAACCCCACTTCCGCTCCCGTCTCCGCACTCTCCAACCGTTAACGGTTCACCACGACATTGACCTCGCTCCCCTGGTGGAGGTAGAGTTTCCCGCAACGTCCGACGACATTCCTTCCCCGTCACTTCCCTCTCGCCATCCTTCCTACACATATTTCTCGACCCATCTGAAACCTACACCTCCGCCACCTCCTCTTCCCCGGCCACCAATGATGGGTCCTCGCAACAACTGGACTATCCCTACCCACCGCCTCTCCAACCAGGAGTACAACGACTTACGAAGCAAGGGCCTGTGCTTCCGCTGCAAGCACCCCTACTCTCCTGGTCATGAGTGCTCCGTGAAGGAGTGTCGAGTCCTCATCGGTGACGCCGTGGCCGCGCTCTCTGTCGCTGACTTCGACGCCCTGCTTCTCTCGTATGGACTACCGGACGACGCCCCTGGCACCTCGACGGCACCCCACTACTTATCGGAGGGCGACGCTCCGACCTTAGGGACAAGGTCGCTTTTCTGACGGGATGTATTGTTACGCGCACACGCCATCTCTTTTTATTATTACTGTTTTTCTTTAAATGTAGTAGGGTTGATGTGAGCCCCCTCCTCCCTATATGAGGAGGTATGGGAGTGTTAGTCTTATCTTTGGATCATTGGGGATTTAGGCTCTCATTTGAGAGAGGGATCATTGGAGGAACCAGCCTACTTGATCTTGGCCGGACTTCGATCCAGATTGTATTCGTGTTTCTTCTTCGATTAATGCAACTTGCTTCTTGTTCGTATTAGCTCGCAATGTCAATTCCTCTTCAATCTATCGTAGGATGCCACGTCGAGGACTATCTTTGATATATCAAATCACATGCAAAGACAACCTTCCTTCTTTAGGTGCTTGAGCAAATTGAGAAAGGATGTGAACAAAATACGAAATCTCCAATCTGAGTTGTCGTCAAGTATATGAGACAACCAACAAGCCTCATGTAGGATGAACCATCCGCCTCCTCTACTTCTGTAAGACCCCCCCCCCCCCCCCCCCCCCCCCCCCCCTCCCGGAACACAAAATACGGCTAAGGGAGTCTTATGCCCAGGACAGCCGCCTTGCAGAAGCGCCAGCTCACGGGCTAGCCACCTCCACAAGACGCCTATCCCGCCGGCTAAACCAACTCAACAGCGCCAACCCATCAATAAACTAAAACAAGAAGCCACATATAGATATATATAATTCGCATAAGTAAGAGTCCATAATTATACAAAAAGGTAGCTCCACGAGCTCCTGCAAAATATATCAGAGTATCACACAAGATGCCCAAAGGGGCTACATCTCAAAACTACTACTCACGTCTGTCACTGCCGGTACTGTAGGTATCGCTGTCTCCGGCCCTGCCGCCCTGACCTGACTGTCCTCCTTCTGCGCCGTGCGCTGCGGCTCCAGGGCGCACTCCTAAAAAGAGGGACGTAGCAACCGTTAGTCATAAAGACTAAGTGGCTTCACATCCGCTCCCCCGGCGACTCCAAGGCACCGGGCGGTAGAATTGAATAGAAGCTGCAATATTAGCAATAGTATACAAAACAGGTGACAGGAAGGGTTGTTCATATGTGTCGGTTGTATAAGTACCCAAGTACTTGCAATGGCACTAACAAGCTGTTCATAAGTATATATATATGTAGCAGCAGTTATAAATGCAAGTACTGGAAACAGAAAGCATAAGCAGAGTATCAAAATCGTACTAGTATCAGGACATAGATAAAGTATCACAGAGCTGAATTGAACTTAACTTATAAGTATGCCCATAAAAGTTTATAAGTTAAGGGTCTGCATATAAAGGTAACTCATCATATTAAGATGCCCATACAAGTTTATATGATGAGTATCCATTGTTGTGCAATGCAATGATTATGATATGAATGCGGTGCAATGATTATGATATGAATGCGGTGCAATGATTATGATATGATGACTTCTCCAAGCGCATTTGCTATGTCGACACAGACCTTTAGTTCCCACTTTTCGAGGGTAGCTAACCACTCAGGCGCCCCCCGTCGTGGCCAGACGGTGGCAGTGGTACGGGCTTCGCCACTATTAGGAGGGTATGAACACTACCGGTCCTAGGCCTATGTACGCCTCGACGCTCTTGTTCATAGCAGAGTCCTTGCGTACTACCCGCATTCCTGCGGGGTATTCAAGACGCGGAGGGGATCTATTGGGTAGATGGAAACCAAGACATTCCAACCCAACCGGTCTGAGTCTAACTGCCGGCTCCTGTCGGTGTCACGACTAGCGAGCTCGTAGACCCGCCACCAACTATCCTCTACCGAGGATCACTACACCACCATGTGTGAAAACCTGCACATTCATACTATCACGTCCTGCCCGTAGGCCCATTCACAACCGGTGCTCACAAGCACTCATCATATTAGCACGTTCTGCCCGTAGGCTCCGTTCACAACCGGTGCTCACAAGCACTCATCATATTAGCACGTTCTGCCCGTAGGCTCCGTTCACAACCGGTGCTCACAAGCACTCATCATATTAGCACGTTCTACCCGTAGGCTCCGTTCACCACAAGTTCAACCTAGTTGAACTATTCACATTCTTGAGAGTTTACTACCAATACGCATCATCCCGTTGTTTATCTAGCGAGGCGATCATTCATAGAAGCACGTCTTCCAAACATGCGCCAAGAGTCCCCAAGATAACGTTCGGGATTTCCAAGCATATCTCACATGTCATCGACATTCACCTCTCGCACTCAATTTACGGCTAACTCTATCACAATGAGATGTTTATCGCATTTGAGGGGTTTTCACCAAACCACACTCTTCGCTGGGTGATCGATCGATGTGCGCATTATTATAAACATGTCGTCAAAGTCTTTATTCGATTATTCATCGCAATGCCTCATTCCATACATCATGTCATTCGCCCATGCTCCGCCCAATTGACACGTAAATCTGGGCACTCATTTCCTCATTAAATTGGAGAATATAGATTTTTCTCCAAACAATAGCCACGTCGGCATTCCTAGTTATTATTCCCAGAGCGAAGCGAGAACGAACTACGGTTGGCGAAATCACAACAAGTACCCTCCCACAACTCATGAAATTCAACAAGGGTCAGCACAATATCATCAATTCGATTTCTACCACTATTAAGAGCGTCGGACAAGTATTATAAAAGATATCCCAAGTTTATCGTAATTCAAACTACAACGACGCTGATTAACAAAACTGAGATTCTGGGAGTTATACTCCACCCCAAATTATGTGCCACCCCATTTTGGAAAGCTCTCTCCAAGGGCTACAACAATCATGTTGAGTCCTAAACCCAGATCCAAGTGGCTCCTACCTAAAATCTGCTCCAAAGTCAGCTGCAGAAATCCTGGACAGCAAAAACAGCACGCAATAGACCCAAACCAGCTTTCTGGACAGTCCACTCGACTGGACCTTTAGAGAGCTACAGGTCACTTCAGGAAACGGATAACCTATCGTTAGAAAGCTCTTTCCGAGGGCTACAACTTCCTTGTTGAGCCCGAAGTCTAATTCCTGTGGGGTCAAGCCTAAAAATTGGCTCGAACCCAGCTGCGCACAAATTCACCCCTTATTTACCAAGTGAAATGCTGTTAATTAAATCTTTCTTTAAGGAGGGGTCTGTTATCATAACATCCTTATCACATATACATAATTAAAAACCCTATTTAACAGAGGGTTATTAACAGGGAATTTACACCTCATCTTTTCCCTAATAATTAAATTCACCCCTCTACTTAATAGGGAACTATTCATCATCTTCCCCAAACAAAATTAGGTCATTACACTTTTAAAATCCGACACAATCAATTCCCCTCATTCTCCCTCAACGACCATGGGTTTGCCCCAAATCAAATCCCATCTCTTCCTCTTGGAGAGAAGAAATGATTCCGAAAACCTCGCGGCGAACGATGCCCTAAATTTTGAGGTTTCGACTTGGTCTTCCTAAGGGAACTCCATTAAAGCTCACACGAGAAGCTCTCTTGAGCCTTCATCTCTCCTATTGTGATCTAAGAGGCTAGCACCAAGGGAGAGGGGAGTAAGTCACCTTAATCCGGGCCGACGATCGCGGCGGTCTCCTCGGCGCCATGAACGAACTCGACCTTCTCCAAGCTAGCTCTTCTTCCAATGGTCGCACAAGCTTTTCCACGGGTTTTCTTGGCCAAAGATCCTTCAAAGCTCCCTGGATAGAATCCCTGGGAGGAAGAAAATGAAGAGAAGAAGAAGAAGAAGAAGGAGAAGAAGAAGAAGCAGAGGAAAAAGATGAAGATAAAGAAGAGGAAAATCGCTCGGGTAATCAGCTCTTAAGAGAGAAGAGAGGATAGTGGGAAATAAGGGTTAGCATTAAATGCTCCCCCCCCCCCCCATTCCCAATGCAAGCCCTGGAACTCCAAGATTTGACATCCGCCTAAAAGATAAGTTCTTCGAATTCTGCCCAGTTTTCGTCGAACGGGACACGTTTCGTCGAACGGATCGTTCGACTTTCGTCGAACGGAAGTCAATTCGTCGACCGCAGCTGGCAAAATCTTCGTCGAGCGCCGCCTAATTCGTCTACCGCCGAAACACATGATTCGTCGAACGCCGTTCCACGATACTTCGTCGAACGCAGAACCTTAGTCGAACGTCGTTCGTCGAACGCCGTTCGACGAACTTTCGTCGAACGCCGTTCGACGAACTTTCGTCGAACGCTGGCAGCCTTCTTCGATCGCGGCTGCAGCAATGTATCGTCGAACACAACCTCCTTTACTTCGACGAACGCCTCTATCCCTTCGACGTTCGTCGAACGGAGCTGCCCTTCGACGTTCGTCGAACGAGGCTCTCCTTCGACGTTCGTCGAACGAAATCACAGAAATATATATATCAACAATTTGTTAATCCTTTCCCCCAATTAATCCAAAACCGTGCACGCACTGGAAAGTCCAAAATCGGGTAATCAAAACGTCTCCGATGGGTCTAGCGCGAAACGGGATGTTACAAATCCAATAAACGAAGAAACAATTTCGTCCCCGAAATTTAAGTTGGGCTTATGGGGACCGAAGATCGGATTACGAAAATTGTTCTTCCGAGCACACACCGAATCTTACCCGTCTCAGGTGAGGGCCAGAACTCGTCCTTCCTACCTCACCTCAATTTCTCCCCGGTGTGCTCTCGTCATACTCCACGCACTTGGTATCCCAAGTTTTCTCAACCTCAACGAATCAACTTTGCTATACCTTTGTCAAAAGCCGTCAGGTTAGAGAGCCTAACACGCACGATGTTATCACTCGTCCTCTCAACCTTAACCGATCAACATTCTTCGCACCTTGGATCTGAATCATTCTAGGTTCAGTGAACCTGTTACGCACGAGTTTACCACTCGTGCTCCCGCACCAAATCAAGATTCCTCCTCTCAAGGAGTCATGTGTTTTAGATTTGCAAGAGTAAGTTGATTCTTCCAATCTCAGGCATCGTTATCCAAATAACGTGCAGCACCCTTATCGTCATCACTTGAATGTATTCAAAAATTTAGCTTTCAAAGAAATCGGCCTCAAAGTCAGGCGGGTAGTCTACCAGGTAAGGTATGGGGTCACGCACATGCTTGACACAGCCTAGGTGGCGGCTTCGGGAATGAACACCAAACAATAGCCCGGATGGAGGCCTTGGGAATTAACACCAAAGGGCTCGGACCATCCAGTTGAACGAACTACATTAGCCTGGATGGCGGCTTTGGGAATTAACACCAAAGGCCCGGACCATCCAGTTGAACGAACTACATTAGCCCGGATGGCGGCTTTGGGAATTAACACCAAAGGGCCCGGACCATCCAGTTGAACGAACTACATTAGCTCGGATGGCGGCTTTGGGAATTAACACCAAAGGGCCCGGACCATCCATTTGAACGAACTACATTAGCCCGGATGGCGGCTTTGGGAATTAACACCAAAGGGCCCGGACCATCCAGTTGAACGAACTACATTAGCCCGGATGGCGGCTTTGGGAATTAACACCAAAGGGCCCAAACCATCCAGTTGAACGAACTACATTAGCCCGAATGGCGGCTTTGGGAATTAACACCAAAGGGCCCGGACCATCCAGTTGGACGAACTACATTAGCCCGGATGGCGGCTTTGGGAATTAACACCAAAGGGCCCGGACCATCCAGTTGGTCATCTAGCGATGCGAGCAGTAATATAACAAAGCTTCCAACATCTTCATTTAACCACCACGTTGCAAAACCTTAGCACTATGAGTGCTACGATTTAAACTAATTATCCTAAATATGTCACTTTAAGCACAACTCTTTGATCAACAATCGAATACGACTCCCACTCAACAAATTTCAAGGCGTCCCCCAAAATTTATCACGCAGTCGTCTGACCAACCATTGATCATTGAGAGGCACTACAACACTATCAAGAGAGTTCAAGTTTCCACTTATTAATCCCCATGAGGTTCTAATGATGGAACTCATGCTATTAGGACCTAAGGACTACCACCGAGTCCTTATGTCATCCACACACTTGCCAGGATCCGACTAGTGCATAGCCGCACTCAAGGACTGCCAGTCTCAAGTCCTTACCCTCACATCAGGATGTATTCATATCTTCCAAAAAACATACGTCAAGAGTTCCCAATATAGTGTTCATGATTTTCAACCATCTTGCTTACGGCGAGTTAATTATTCAGAGATCACAAGCTTCTGAGGTTAAAATTACAAGGATTTAAAATCCTCAAAGAATTCCAAGACGGCACCTCTCTAGCCCAATAAACGAAGAGATAAGCCCCCATATCTCTTCGGCTGATTTTCTTTTTCCCGTAGATACTACGTTCATGGCTTCTTCAATCTATGTTCGAATACTCATCCAAATTTTTATTCATCATAATAATCGCCTACATCTCTTTCAACCGAAATGCGCATCTAACAGTTCTACACGGCAGGGGCGACTTCAACGGTAGGCTAACGTCAACTATCATTATCATAGGCTCATTCCCCAGGTAATCGTATTCGCGTAACCATTTATAAGGAATTATTGAATCAGGGGATTATTTCGAGCGAAAACCTCCCAAATTTATCACAACAAATAATCCCCCTCTGAACATTTCCGCCAAATTTAAGTCTCACCCATTATTACCATAAATATACAACCCAATTCATAAATTTCATTTGGGGTGATCTCAATATCATCGGCATATATCCACCAAACTTTAGGGAAGAGCAATCCTCCAAGCCTATATGGAAGATACTCACCCGAGTCTTTCAAACTTCATGGGAACGGTTCGTCGTCATTATAGTCGTGCACATACAAGATCTCTTCTACTCCCTGCCATAAGGTTATCATTTCCAAGATATTCCTTTCTCCCGTTTTACTAATGAAATTGCCCATCGCTCAAGGTCTGACGATACAAGCCGTACCGCTCAAGATGAAGTAAATCCTCAAGGGTCACCGACTCTAAGCGTCGTAGAATTGTGACGACTCAATAAGCGACAACACCCCACGACGACATCTACTAGCCCCAATAAACGAAGAAACAAGATCAGCCCCCATACCTCCCGGGCTGAGTTTCTTCCATTGCCAATACGATACATTCGTCCCAACATGAGCCTTCTTTGGATCCGAATTCTTATCGTATCTTCTCTATATGAAACCTTCTACATAAATAGATGTGTGAGGTATCCACGTAGAGTATAAAAGACATGCTTGGTGGTCTCTCACTAAGCTGGTAATAGACTACAAGCACCAGTCTCATTGAAATTGGCCAAATTTTTGTGTAAGGTGATAATATTACTCCATTTCTAGGGTAGAAATCTCAGGGTGTGAGTCTCCAGCATTTACACTTACGTTAAACTCTTCCCTTAGTCACTCAATGTCACTTATTGCTTGGCCCAATCATCCCCAAGATCAGTATAAGGCTAGGATACATCATGACCTATCCTGCTAAGTCGACCAAAAAGGTGTCATATGCCAAACCAACTCTGACTGTTGGAATGGGAAAACAAATTACTGTCTCGGGATGAGCCAGCATCTATACGTAAGGGTACGAGTTTGGCTTAGGTTGGCACTTTCTATAAGAAAAAGCGGACATACTTATAGCGAATTACACATGGGCACACCACCGCTTCCGCTGCATCAGTTTGTCCTCAAACTGATCTAGCTAGCCGGGGTAGCCTAGTGGTCTAATGGACTTCTTTATCTCAGGATCGTTGCAAGCTGATACCATTTGTAAGACCCCCCCTCCCGGAACACAAAACACGGCTGAGGGAGTCCTATGCCCAGGACAGCCGCCTTGCGGAAGCGCCAGCTCACGGGCTAGCCACCTCCACAAGACGCCTATCCCGCCGGCTAAACCAACTCAACAGCGCCAACCCATCAATAAACTAAAATAAGAAGCCACATATAGATATATATAATTCGCATAAGTAAGAGTCCATAATTATACTAAAAGGTAGCTCCACGAGCTCCTGCAAAATATATCAGAGTATCACACAAGATGCCTAAAGGGGCTACATCTCAAAACTACTACTCACGTCTGTCACTGCTGGTACTGTAGGTATCGCTGTCTCCGGCGCTGCCGCCCTGACCTGACTGTCCTCCTCCTGCGCCGTGCGCTGCGGCTCCAGGGCGCACTCCTAAAAAGAGGGACGTAGCAACCGTTAGTCATAAAGACTAAGTGGCTTCACATTCGCTCCCCCGGCGACTCCAAGGCACCGGGCGGTAGAATTGAATAGAAGCTGCAATATTAGCAATAGTATACAAAACAGGTGACAGGAAGGGTTGTTCATATGTGTCGGTTGTATAAGTACCCAAGTACTTGCAATGGCACTAACAAGCTGTTCATAAGTATATATATATGTAGCAGCAGTTATAAATGCAAGTACTGGAAACAGAAAGCATAAGCAGAGTATCAAAATCGTACTAGTATCAGGACATAGATAAAGTATCACAGAGCTGAATTGAACTTAACTTATAAGGATGCCCATAAAAGCTTATAAGTTAAGGGTCTGCATATAAAGGTAACTCATCATATAAAGATGCCATACAAGTTTATATGATGAGTATCCATTGCTGTGCAATGCAATGATTATGATATGAATGCGGTGCAATGATTATGATATGAATGCGGTGCAATGATTATGATATGATGACTTCTCCAAGCGCATTTGCTATGTCGACACAGACCTTTAGTTCCCACTTTTCGAGGGTAGCTAACCACTCAGGCGCCCCCCGTCGTGGCCAGACGGTGGCAGTGGCACGGGCTTCGCCACTACTAGGAGGGTATGAACACTACCGGTCCTAGGCCTATGTACGCCTCGACGCTCTTGTTCATAGCGGAGTCCTTGCGTACTACCCGCATTCCTGCGGGGTCTTCAAGACGCGGAGGGGATCTATTGGGTAGATGGACACCAAGACATTCCAACCCAACCGGTCTGAGTCTAACTGCCGGCTCCTGTCGGTGTCACGACTAGCGAGCCCGTAGACCCGCCACCAACTATCCTCTACCGAGGATCACTACACCACCATGTGTGAAAACCTGCACATTCATACTATCACGTCCTGCCCGTAGGCCCATTCACAACCGGTGCTCACAAGCACTCATCATATTAGCACGTTCTGCCCATAGGCTCCGTTCACAACCGGTGCTCACAAGCACTCATCATATTAGCACGTTCTGCCCGTAGGCTCCGTTCACAACCGGTGCTCACAAGCACTCATCATATTAGCACGTTCTGCCCGTAGGCTCCGTTCACCACAAGTTCAACCTAGTTGAACTATTCACATTCTTGAGAGTTTACTACCAATACGCATCATCCCGTTGTTTATCTAGCGAGGCGATCATTCATAGAAGCACGTCTTCCAAACATGCGCCAAGAGTCCCCAAGATAACGTTCGGGATTTCCAAGCATATCTCACATGTCATCGACATTCACCTCTCGCACTCAATTTACGGCTCACTCTATCACAATGAGATGTTTATCGCATTTGAGGGGTTTTCACCAAACCACACTCTTCGCTGGGTGATCGATCGATGTGCGCATTATTATAAACATGTCGTCAAAGTCTTTATTCGATTATTCATCGCAATGCCTCATTCCATACATCATGCCATTCGCCCATGCTCCGCCCAATTGACACGTAAATCTGGGCACTCATTTCCTCATTAAATTGGAGAATATAGATTTTTCTCCAAACAATAGCCACGTCGGCATTCCTAGTTATTATTCCCAGAGCGAAGCGAGAACGAACTACGGTTGGCGAAATCACAACAAGTACCCTCCCACAACTCATGAAATTCAACAAGGGTCAGCACAATATCATCAATTCGATTTCTACCACTATTAAGAGCGTCGGACAAGTATTATAAAAGATATCCCAAGTTTATCGCAATTCAAACTACAACGACGCTGATTAACAAAACTGAGATTCTGGGAGTTATACTCCACCCCAAATTATGTGCCACCCCATTTTGGAAAGCTCTCTCCAAGGGCTACAACAATCATGTTGAGTCCTAAACCCAGATCCAAGTGGCTCCTACCTAAAATCTGCTCCAAAGTCAGCTGCAGAAATCCTGGACAGCAAAAACAGCACGCAATAGACCCAAACCAGCTGGACAGTCCACTCGACTGGACCTTTAGAGAGCTACAGGTCACTTCAGGAAACGGATAACCTATCGTTGGAAAGCTCTTTCCGAGGGCTACAACTTCCTTGTTGAGACCGAAGTCTAATTCCAGTGGGGTCAAGCCTAAAAATTGGCTCGAACCCAGCTGCGCACAAATTCACCCCTTATTTACCAAGTGAAATGCTGTTAATTAAATCTTTCTTTAAGGAGGGGGCTGTTATCATAACATCCTTATCACATATACATAATTAAAAACCCTATTTAACAGAGGGTTATTAACAGGGAAGTTACACCTCATCTTTTCCCTAATAATTAAATTCACCGTTCTACTTAATAGGGAACTATTCATCATCTTCCCCAAACAAAATTAGGTCATTACACTTTTAAAATCCTACACAATCAATTCCCCTCATTCTCCCTCAACGACCATGGGTTTGCCCCAAATCAAATCCCATCTCTTCCTCTTGGAGAGAAGAAATGATTCTGAAAACCTCGCGGCGAACGATGCCCTAAATTTTGAGGTTTCGACTTGGTCTTCCTAAGGGAACTCCATTAAAGCTCACACGAGAAGCTCTCTTGAGCCTTCATCTCTCCTATTGTGATCTAAGAGGCTAGCACCAAGGGAGAGGGGAGTAAGTCACCTTAATCCGGGCCGACGATCGCGGCGGTCTCCTCGGCGCCATGAACGAACTCGACCTTCTCCAAGCTAGCTCTTCTTCCAATGGTCGCACAAGCTTTTCCACGGGTTTTCTTGGCCAAAGATCCTTCAAAGCTCCCTGGATAGAATCCCTGGGAGGAAGAAAATGAAGAGAAGAAGAAGAAGAAGAAGAAGGAGAAGAAGAAGAAGCAGAGGAAAAAGATGAAGATAAAGAAGAGGAAAATCGCTCGGGTAATCAGCTCTTAAGAGAGAAGAGAGGATAGTGGGAAATAAGGGTTAGCATTAAATGCTCCCCCCCCCCCCCCCCCCCCCATTCCCAATGCAAGCCCTGGAACTCCAAGATTTGACATCCGCCTAAAAGATAAGTTCTTCGAATTCTGCCCAGTTTTCGTCGAACGGGACACGTTTCGTCGAACGGATCGTTTGACTTTCGTCGAACGGAAGTCAATTCGTCGACCGCAGCTGGCAAAATCTTCGTCGAGCGCTGCCTAATTCGTCTACCGCCGAAACACATGATTCGTCGAACGCCGTTCCACGATACTTCGTCGAACGCAGAACCTTAGTCGAACGTCGTTCGTCGAACGCCGTTCGACGAACTTTCGTCGAACGCCGTTCGACGAACTTTCGTCGAACGCTGGCAGCCTTCTTCGATCGCGGTTGCAGCAATGTTTCGTCGAACACAACCTCCTTTACTTCGCTGAACGCCTATATCCCTTCGACGTTCGTCGAACGGAGCTGCCCTTCGACGTTCGTCGAACGAGGCTCTCCTTCGACGTTCGTCGAACGAAATCACAGAAATATATATATCAACAATTTGTTAATCCTTTCCCCCAATTAATCAAAAACCGTGCACGCACTGGAAAGTCCAAAATCGGGTAGTCAAAACGTCTCCGATGGGTCTAGCGCGAAACGGGATGTTACAACTTCGGTCAAGGCTGGGCAATAGCAATGTTCCACGGAGGTGTCGACGAATTTACTACTCAGGAGCTTGGTTTCGGACTATATATCCAAAACATACTTTCTTTGTAATAAATAAATACCAATATGGGAGTAGACAATTTCAATGACTAGGAAAAATTTCAAATGGCCAAGACCTTTGAGGTGAAAACATTGGTGCAAATAGGGTTTGAACTGCAGACAAGCAATGTGATTATTATCTACCAAAATAAGATCATCAATGTAAATGAGCAGGCTAAAAAATACCCCATCCTTATGATATGCAAATATGGATAGTGTGCCAAATTCTGGAGAAAATTACAACATTTGAGAGACTCCGTTATTTTGTTGAACCAATTGCGAGACACCTGACGAAGACTGTAAAGGGACTTGTGGAGACGACAAACATGATTTTGGCTTACAGAGTGGAATCCAAGCGTAAGACTCATGCAGACCTTCTCATCAAGGTCTCCATGTAGGAAATCATTGTTGACGTTCATTTGATGTGGCACCATTCACGAGAGACTGCTATAGAAAGAAAAACTCAGACGAAAATGAGTTTAGCAACAAGGTAAAAAAGTCTCGTGAAAATCAAGACCTTTGACTTGCGAAGCCCTTTGCCACTAATTTTTCTTGTATCATTGAATAACGTCATTCTCCTTGCGCTTCACCTGGTACACCAATCCATGAGATAATGGAAAACTCGGACGAAAACAGGTTTAGCAACGAGTGCAAAAATTTCGTGAAAATTGAGACCTACGCCTTGTGAAGCTCTTTGCCACTAATGGTTACTTGAATCGTTCCATAGTGTCATCCGCCTTCTCTCTCTTTATAGGTAGTATTTTTAACACCATACTCCTCTCATCCATAACTCTCGTGTTTCTCTTCCTTCCTAGCTCAATCGTAGTGGCATTGAAACTCTACGAGGGATACCAAAACAACGATGGATTCCCAAATGGTCTTCACATTTCTCTTCTTCACCTTTTGTTTTACCTTCGATTGAAGTCCATTGACAAATAAAATTGAAGAAGATCAATTGTAATGTTCGGTAGTTGTAGTGATAATGTCAAGAACTCGTTGACGCACTCCTTAATTGTGTCCGTTTATTTCAATTCTCCTAGCCACTTCATCATTTCTTTTTTGACAAGCATGGGTGAAATGTTGCCTTAAGTCTCTCTTGAAATCCTACCAACTATTGCTCCGGTACAATCTCTTGGCTACATCCACCTACATTCTACTTCACAAGCAATATTATCCAAATAAAAGCATTAGAATTTTCTTTTGTTGCATTGTCATAGATGTCACAACCATCCAATTATGTTTTTATTAGCAAAAGGAAGTTTTTAATTTCCTTGGTATCCACATAACCAAATGAATTCCTTTGACTTTTGGTCGTCCTATTTGGAACTCAACCTAGTCCCCATCATGCTAGCACTACTTCACCTAAGCCTTTTCTTCCTCAGTCAAGCGATCTTCATAATCATCAATGATACATGACAGATATAATAGGAATTTTGCTTGATCTTCATAATCATCAATGATACATGACAGATATAAATGAAAATTTATTTGACTTGCTCATGACTTGTTCCTTCAAGCATTCATGACCATTCTTCGACACTTCAAGGTCCCGCAAAGGTTGCAGAAGTATTGCATCAACTGCTCATCTCTTCCTTTTCAAGACCAAATGTTTTTTTAGCATGGAGAAGCTATTTTTCAACACCTCATAGTGACCTTATGCATGGTCAACAAAGTCTATAGCTTCATGAGAGAGTGCTCCTAGTGAGATTCATCACAACTTTTTTTTGTCCCTCCTCCTTTTCTTGCTTCCCCGCAATTGCCATGCTGCCGCATCAACAATGTCACTTGGCCGTACTTGAATTTGATACCAAACATCACAAACTTGTTCTTTTGCCAACATTGCGTACATTACTTGGGTATTTTTCATAGCAAATTTGCACTTATCAAGTAAGCCTTCAAACCCTAGACTATAACCAACAACAAAGATGATGATAGAATCTCTCACAAAGAACGCAATTGCTTCAACAAATCTTTACTCTAAATCTCAAGACACGCTCAAGCAATTCACACCGTCATAACTTGGAGAACTCTCCCTCAAATTTGACTCCCACACCTGGATGATGAAAGTTAAGATAGATCTTCCTCTCTTACATACCCTCATTCGCTTTCCCTCCAAAATAAAATAAAAAAGGATCCGGACTTTTGCATTTGAGGATTATGTTAGATCCTTCTACATACTTCTATTTTTTTCTCGTGATTTTTCTTCACTCTATTGATCACTCCACACATTTCTAGAGTTTTCTAAATCCTAGAGCACTCTATATCATCTTATAACATCATAGAACTTCTATTTTTTTTTCTCGTGATTTTTCTTCACTCTATTGATCACTCAACACATTTCTAGAGTTTTCTAAATCCTAGAGCACTCTATATCATCTTAGAACATCATAGAACTTCTATTTTTTTCTCGTGATTTTTCTTCACTCTATTGATCACTCCGCACATTTCTAGAGTTTTCTAAATCCTAGAGCACTCTATATCATCTTAGAACATCATAGAATATGCAAGAGACATTCACACATTTCTAGAGAATTGAGTGCATCTTGAATTCTCTAGAAGGTTGAGTTTAGACAAAAACACCACCATCATAGAATACATGTTTGGCATGACAACGGTTATGACCGCTACGAAGAAAAGAAAATTAGTTTTGAACATAAAAGCGAATGAAGTTCTTTAGGTGAGGTCGGGCGTTCACGAACGACGGTTTCATAATCACTGCTTTCACGACCGCTACCGTCGTGCCAAACAAAGCCAAAGCAAGACATTTATGGAGTAGTCATAGTGTATCCGTAAATCTCGAACCCACAACAAGCAGCACTGAACATCGGAATCATTAGTTACAAAATTGAAGTAAAATAATGAAATGAATTAAATAAATTGTTTTCATCACTAGCCAATTGTTAAGGAAATCTTACACTTGCAACAATTCCAATCAAATGTTGTTTAAAGTTGACAGATAATCAGAAGAATGAGTTAAATTTAAAAAGCTTTTGAAAGTGAAGGAAGAGGAAAAGAGACTCGAAATATTCACAATTGGGAAACGGCTAAGGAACTCTGAGGAGGACTCCTGCTTAGGCGGCTGTGGTGGACTGTGAGATGCTCGCCGCCGCGAATCTAACTATTCGATCGGACTCCTCAACTGCCGCCAGCCATCTGCGGTAAATTCTCCCGAGCGCCGCCGCCTTGCGCCGCGCCCTCACCGTACCGGAACCAGTCAACTCCCAAATTACCCATTCAATCCCCGGCATCCTGGCGAGCTCCGACACCGTGACGGCACCTGTCCTCCGACAAAGGAGCACCAGCGCTGCCGCAGCATTCTCCCTCGAACAATCTGACCCTCGCCGCATAACCCCAACCAGCTTAGGAATAGAACCCTCCGCCTCGATCACGGCAGCCGCGCCACCGCGTTTGGCCAAAGCAGCGAGCACCGCCACCGCCTCGTCTGCTATTTCGATGGAGGCCACCGCCTCCAAAGCTGATTCCACCACTCCGCCTTCCACCAACCGGGCAATGTTCTCACGGTCACCGGCGAGGCTTAGGATGGCTGCGAGAGCATCCTTCTTCGTGCTCGCTGGGCCTTTCCGCACGAGGGCGAGAAGCTCCGTTATCAGACGCGGGTTACGTCCCAGCCGGCGCCGATACGCATGGATTGACGATAGGCTGAGAAGAGTTGCGGCGGCGTTTTCCTTCGCCGCCCAAGTTTCCCCGTCGCTTAACACATGGATCACGGCGTCGATACATCCGTCAGCGTGCATGATCCTCTTCTTATTGGCTTCCAGAATGGAGAGGTTGAGGAGCGCCGTGATGGCGTTGAGCTGTAGTCCGGGGTCGTCTGATGAAAGGAAGGGGAGGAGCAGAGGAACCGCCCCAGCCTCGGCGACGAAGGCCCGGTTGTCCGATCCGGTCTTGGCTAGCTGCCGCAGCTCGTGGACGACCCGGTTTGCTGTCTCGATCGACGGAGATGAAGTGAGTTCCTTGACTAAGAACGTCGCCGTCATTCTCGCCGCCTCGAGCGCAGCCTTGTTTGCGCAAGCGGCGGCGGCAGGATCGCCCTTGTTTGGATCGAAGCCGTCGAAGGGGATACTATGCTCGCGGCACCAGGCGAAGATTAGGTTCCTGAGGGCCTTATTGGGGACGAGATCGGTGTGGACCAGGGTTTGGCCAGACTTGGGACACGTTGCGTGCCCGGCGCTGATCCAACGGGTGATGGAATCCCGATCGTACGTCTGCCCGCTTGCCGCAACCACTGGATCCCGCATCAGCTCAAGAGAGATAGGGCAACGGAAGTCTGGCGGCACAACGGGATCGGATTCCGTGAAGGTGAACTTGCCGGCGGAGGAATCCGATCTGGGCGTGGAGGCGCCGAAGAGAACGCACTTTGCGTATCGCACCACTCCGACGAGGGCGATCATTGCTGGCGTCAATTTCTCCGACACGCGATCCCCTATCTCTCCCTCGAGCAAATCGATCTCGTTCCTGCAGCTCCGGGTGCCATTGAGGCCGAGTTTCTCGAAGATGGTCGCGAGGCGGATCAAATCGGGGACAACCTCCTGCTCGATCTCACGGATCATAGACAAGATTTCCCGCCGTAGAGCGTCATCAGCGGGAACAACGGCAGAGGTGGATCGGCCGCACTGGATGCAAAGTAGATCGACGAGTTCGCGGACGTCATCGGAGAGCCGGAGGTCCGGAAGGGGGAGGATGTCAAGAAGAGTTGAGAGATCGAGTGTGAGTTCGTGGAACTCGTTTCCAACGGAATTGATCTGGAGGAGAAGCCGCATCCGACTGCGGGTGGAGCAGTCGCCGATGAGGGCCTTAAAGCGCTGCTGGACAACGAGGATCTCGCGGAGGCAGAGGGATGCCGACCGAGGGAAAGAACTGGTGTCCCGGAGGAGCTCCTCAAACAGAAGGGATAGGAGCTTGGACTTACGTGCAAGAGAGGAGAAGAGCCGGCGTAGGAGAGGGCAGGGGGCCTCACAGAGGGAGATTTCCCGAGAGAGACGGAGGAGAGAACGGAGGAGCTCTCCGTCGCAAGGAGGCGAAGCCACCGGCGTAGATGGAGTCGAGGGCAGCGGGAGAGGGAATGAGGAAGGGGATGAGAAAAAGAATTCCGCCATGGCTGGCGTTGGTCAAGCTTCGGTGAGACGATGGTGGCGATCTGTCTTATATCTGAGTTTCCTTTGGAAGCAATTCTTCGGCCTTAGCTGGGCCTGAGTGGGTTACAAACAACTTGAAGCAATCGCGTTCTTTGATCTCATTTCGGTTTATTTTAACTTCAACCTCCGTCGAAATGGAGTTGATTAGAAGACCCACTTGACATTTATTCTTTTCATAGTTCTATAATTTCATTATTTAATTATATTTTATTATAATATTAACTTCGTTAGCTTTGGAGATTTACATGAGCTCTATGTTATGACATAAATCAACTTTGGTAGAATAATATTTAATTTAAAGTAAAATTCTAAATTCTTTAATATGAGTTCGTTGGAGAGAATCTGAATTCCTACATAAAAAATTAATTTGCAATCTATGTTATTCAAATTGGGCAATGAAATCGATCATATAGAAGCAATTATTATTACTTTTTAAATTAAAATACATCCCATGACCAAAATTTTGATTACTCCCTATATTAAGGCTCGGTTTAGGACAGCAATGATGAGAAAACTACGTACTATTTGGAGAATCTGTTTTTAAATGTTAATCGAATAATATTTAAACGTGCATCCTGGGGTAAACGCGCTCCCTGGCATAAACGCACCCGAGAAAACACAAGCGTCCGGGCAAAAAAACGGTCGCCCGGGCGAATAATGCGTGCCCGGGCGAAAAAAACGCGTGCCCCGGCGGATAAACGCGCGCCCGAGCGAAAAAACGCGCGCTCGGGCGAAAAATGATCGCCCAAGCGAAAAAATGCGTGCCAGAGCGAAAAAACGCGAGACCGGGTTAAAAATGAGCGTCCGGGCGAAAAACAGCCGTCCGGGCAAAAAATGGCCGCCCGGGCAAAAAATGAGTGTCCGAACGAAAATACATCCTTAGACGAAAATGTTCGATTGATATGTAGTGAAATGAAGTTAATAAAAGAGAAAAAGTTAAAAGCAGATAAAACCGTTTTTAGAAAGCTATGAACTGACTTCTCAAAAAGCCTTCAAAACAGCTTTTTTAAGAAGCTCTTTTGAAAAAGTTGATCATTCAGGTAGTGTTTGGGGGCAGCTTATTGGCTCCGGTGCTGCAGCCTAAAAACAAAGTTTCCATAAAAGCCGTGTTTGAGTGACAAGCTGGAAACGGGGTTTTTAATTTTCAGCTTTTTATTATATACCTGAAGACGCGCGCCCCTTCTCCAGTTCGACCGCGCCGTAGGAGTTCGCCATTTCTTTCCGCCCTAATCGCGATCTCGTTGAGCTTCTCTGCTCCCGATCAATGACGGCGTCGACTACGCCGACGATTCTTCTTCTCTCCAGATCTCCGACGGCCACGCCTCCGCCGTCGCAATTTTTGGGCAAATAGTCATTATTTTGTAGATCTAAACCACATAGATGCTTGGATAGGCCTAATATTTTGGACATAAGGGTATATACCATACATACACCCTCTGCCCAAAAATAAGAATTTTTGGGCAACATTTTTCTAAGATTTTGAGATAAATATGATTTTTCATATTATTGAAATAAATGTGGTTAAATAATTTCAAAATGGCCCAAATCTGGGGTGATATGTTTGTTAGGTCATAAAATATCACATGTAAAAATGTGAGGTCATTTGGACTACTGTAGAACAGTATACACTAATACATATGAAGGATGAGATATGGAAGGGTGGTGTGACCGTACTAAGCTATGCTGACCTAGTCCACCGGGTCGAGGTACAGATCGCTGCAGATGAGGCAATCAAGGCACATCTCCAACAATTCAAAGGAACCTCAAAGAGAAAAAGGGAGCAGGTGATAGCTCCGGCAACTTCTAGAAGGAGCAGCGAGTGCCACGACAAATCCCACAGGGACCAGGGTGTAAGACCCCCCCCCCCCCCCCCCCCCCCCCCCCAAAAAAAAAAAAAAAAACTAAACCTGGTTCAAGGGGAGGGGGTCTTACTGCCCAAGACGGCCACTTAGCGCTTCCTGGGTGGCGACGACCCACCCTCTCAAGCACTAAGTGATCGCCTTGTCAGGCACAAGAATCATCATATCACACATCAGAGTCACACAGCAGAAGCATAATTTGGGGAAGAGGCGCAAACTATATACATATCTAACTAAAAAGGTCGTGACTTACTATTTACATAAACTGCCTCGTGGGATACAATAGGTACAACAAAAGACTCCTTATTTAGCCCTATGCTCTAGGACTCACGTCACAGAAGACAGGGGCGAGGCTGGAGTGTTTGATCGAGCAATCTCTAGGGCTGGTAAGTCATCCTGCGGTGCGGGGGGCTTCGCGCTGTCCCATCTCCTGTGAATGGTTATAAGAATAACCGTTAGTCACAGAGCTAAGTGGAAAACGCATTCCCTCCCCGGATCTGTATCCTAGGGGCGAGATAAAGTATAGCCGAAACAAAGAAAAGGTTAGCAGCAGGTATATACATATATGCCAAAAGGGCCTACCAGCCACAATTTCAATAACGCAGAGGGGGAGACACAATTTACGACAACATTAGCAACCATATCTTGCACACACAAATCAGGTATTCAAACCTGAATACACATAACCCTGTGTCGACACAGTTTGCACCGCTTCTCTTCTAGCAGGGTGGCGAACCATGCGGTGCTCACCGATGTGGCCGTCGGTGACAGTGGCTAGTCCTGCCACTTCTGAGCGTCGTCGTACCGTATCACCCAGGCCCTCCCGTACAGCTTGGTGTACTAATTGGATGTGAGCGACATCCGGCGATTCCGAGATTTAGGCCAACCAGTGGAGGCAAAACAACGGGTTCGAAGTGGTGATAACCCGCGGTGCACATCTCCCTGTCGCCATGAGTCGTCATCTCTCCCGCACCGGTACGAACGGTCTGCGGGCGTGACTGACCCGCCACTTCCATAGCAAGCAATTTGCAAATAATTTATAGAAAGAACGACTACTCCAGGTCCACCACAGTTTCCTTGACTCAACCGGCTAAACGACTTTTGGCCGGGAGACGCATCAGAAATGGGGCATCTTATTTGGGGCTAACCCTAGAGGAAGAACTCGACTCTTGGTTATCCGCAACTAAGATCTTATAGCAGCATAGAAGTAACCGTTATCTAGCGTAGGACCTGGGTTAGTATAATATAATGCAACGTAAACTGCGGAGTTGAGTAATAAAATACTCCGAATTAACGGGACCAGTACAAGACTGGAGTATCGAAAGGAATGAACAAGAAACAATAATCAACTAACCAGTGCGAGACTGGAGTATTGAAAAGAAGGAACAGAAAGCAAATAATGCAATGACCAGTGCGAGACTGGAGTACTGGAAATGAACGAACAAAAAGCAAATAAAGAAATGACCAGTGTGAGACTGGAGTATTGGAAATGAACGAACAGAAAGCATAACTAAAGAAATGACCAGTGCAAGACTGGAGTACTGGAAATGACGAACAGAAAGCATAACTAAGTAACCAGTGCGAGACAGGAGTATTAAAAGAATAATTGCAGAAAGTAAATGCAGGACCATTACGAGACTGAATCACATAAATGAATAAGCATGTTAATAGTCCAATCACTCCATATTAGGAGGCTTCAGTGTCGTCTTCGTTCTTAGGAGGAAATTCTGTTCTTTCCCCGTTCATAGGGGGCCTCTTCTCCGTTCATAGGAGCCAGTTTATTTTAGTTATAGATCGGGGTCGACTTATATTTTATGAGACTTCTTATTTCTGTGTTCCTGGGGCTCACACTTTAATTATCTTGTCGTTACTGCTAAAAAATGTCGCCTCGCGATCGCGACCCGATTGCGTGTCTCGATGCTTTTAACTTAGTCGATTTCTTGCCGTAATTGGGGAGCTTACCATTTATCTCTTATCGACTCGCACAATTTTACTATATAGTTAAAATGACGCGTCGAGGGTCCGCAAATTTTTCCCAAATATTTCCGTTCATTTTAGGGCGTTATTTTGCTCGTAGAAATCTCATTTAGGTTTTTAAAAATATCAAAAGAGTTGACAAAAGTCTCAAACTTAGATAGTAGTTGTAAAATAGCATAAGTGTGAGTCTATAATTTTTTTGGGATTTTCCAAAGTCATTTGGGCCTTTAATTCCTTTAAAGAAATCTTGTATAGGCTTTCAAAAATAGCAAAACTCAACCTAAAAAGCTCAAAAAAATACTTGAGGTGCCCCTCTAGGCGGGGAACATTTTTTATGTTGGAAGCTTTTGTCATTGGGGCCTATCTTGACCTCAGAAAATTCGAGAAAGGGAGGGGAGCAAATGGGGTGCGGATAAAGAAATGGGAGCCGGGAGGGGGCTGGACTGGGCGTCCTCCCCTTGCCCCCACAGCGGATCTGAGCTGATCCGCTGTGGGCGACACAGAAATGGAGGGGAGGGGCGGGAATTTATGTTCCCGCCGCCGTCCGATCTCAACAAAGGATCGAACGGCGGCTGCTGCCCCTCCCGACGAGGCAGAGGGTGGCGGCCCCTAGCACCGCCATGAGGCAGCCTCCTGCCGCCAGTGCCGCCCCCGGCCGACTTGCCGGTGGCCGACGACTACTCCTGCGGTGGTCCGGCGGCCTGGCGTCGTCGGCCACCGTCGAAATGAGAGAAAAGAGGCAGGAGGGGGCGTTGGCGCATCCTGCATGGGCCATGCAGGCCATGGTCGCGCCACCCCTCCTCCCGGAGGGCCTTTCCCCGCCCCTGGCTGGTTCGCCGGGGGTGGGGCTTACCTCTGGGGGTGGTCCGACGACCAGGCACCGCCGGCCGCCGCCGGGGGTGGCCGCTAAAACCCTGTAGGAACGCGGGGGGGGGGGGGGGGGGGGGGAGCTCGCGGGTGCCGCCGGAGACGAGTTCTCCGCCGGCCCACCTGCCTTCCCTCATCGGAGCTGAGGTCCCTGGGTGGGGACCTGCTCCCCCAGTGCCACCTCCGGCGTTGGGGGTTCGACTTCCACGACCAAGCTCCACCCGAGCCTGGACAAGGCTCGGGTGGTGCTGGCGGCGCTCTGACGACAGGGAGGGCGGCTGGCTTGCCTCGGGGGAGTGGGAATGGGGAGGGAGAGGTGGTCCACCTGCAGGGGGGGCTCAGGAAGTAGTTGGTCATCCGGCCATTGATGGGCGGCGGTGGTGGCTTCGGGGAGGGCTCCTCTGGCGATGTGCTACTCGGGCAGGGAGGGGGGAGGCTAGGGGGTCTGTGCTCAGCAGGGGGGTCCCCTTTATAGGGGAGGAGGGAGACCTCCCTCCCTTTATTCCTGACGTGGGACTAAAGGTAGGGTTGGGTGGGGGGAGATATTCCCCCCCCCCCCCCCCCCCCTCCCTCCCTCCACTACCCTAGGGTGGGCTGCCTACTCATGGGCAGCCCTCCCCTTTAGTGAGGAGGTGAATGAGCTTTCCCCCTTAAGGTTGCTTGCAAACTTAGGGTTGGGGGGGGGGGGTGACCAAAGTCAACCCTATGGCAGGGTCCCCCCATGTAGGTCAAGGTCCAAGGGGGTCCACCAAGACTTACTGGAGTCACTTTCGAGTTCGTGTGCTCCGTATTTTGTACGTTGTGCTGGGGCGGTCTACAAAACCTAAAACTGTATATTTCCTGTATGACCTCGGATTGAAGTGCAATGAATTCCGTGACACTCGTATGGATCATACGAGTCTAACAGAACTGTCGGGAGTCGATTCGGAGTATGTCTGGTCACTAATTTACAATAACGTGGTTGTGACGCGTTACGATACTCAAAATGGTCATTTTCCCTAAACAACCTCGGATCTGGGTGCAACGAATTTCGTTGCGCTCGTATTGGTCATGCGAGTCTAATGAAATTGACAGGAGTCAAATCTGAGTATGTTTGGCCACTACTCCACAATAGTGTGGTTGTGGCGCGCTACGATACTCAAAACGGTCGTTTTCCCTAAACGATCTCGGATCAGGGTGCAACGAATTTTGTTGCGCTCATATTAGTCATACAAGTCTAACGGAACTAATAGGAGTCAAATCGGAGTATGTTTGGCCACTATTCCACAATAGTGTGGTTGTGGCGCGCTACAATACTCAAAACGGTCGTTTTCCTTAAACGACCTCGGATCGGGGTGCAAAGAATTCCGTTGCGCTCGTATTGGTCATACGAGTCTAACGGAATTGACAGGAGTCAAATCGGAGTATGTTTGGCCACTATTCCACAATAGTGTGGTTGTGGCGCGCTACAATACTCAAAACAGTCGTTTTCCCTAAACGACCTCAGATTGGGACAGAACGAATTCCGCTGCTTTCGTATAGGTCATACGAGTCTAACGGAATGGACAGGAGTCAAATCGGAGTTTCCTAGCACAATATCCCCTAATCATGTTACTTTCTACCTTTTGGGTTTACTTTATTTGGGTCCACTAGGGTCTAGGGACCCAATAAAAGTCGGGGTGTTACAATTCGTTGTATTTTGCTTGGCGACTCCGCGCTTCTAACATTCGGTCTCGGATTAACCTTATTGCCACGGTGGTGTCATTTATGTAAGTGACCCCTAAAGATTCTGGGTCCTCATCCTGTGCCCATGATAACGGTGTCCGACAACGTCTTCCGTAGAGGGCCTCGTATGGTGTCATCTTGATACTCGCCTGGAAGCTGTTGTTGTATGAAAATTCTACTAAGGGAAACACCTGCTCCCAAGGTTCGTTGTGTTCCACTATGCATAGTCGGAGGAGGTCTTCCATCGTCTGATTCGTCCTTTCTGTTTGCCCGTCTGTTTGGGGATGGAAGGCGGTGCTGAATGCCAATCTAGTCCCCAGATATGCTTGGACTCTTCTCCATTCTTTCGAAGTGAAGCGTCCTTCGCGATCAGACACAATCGACTTGGCTACCCCATGAAATCGGACTACTTGCTCTATAAAGAGTTGGGCCAAGATGTCGACACCGTCACCTTGTCGGTTTGGGATGAAGCGAGCCACCTTTGTGAGGCAATCCACCACGACCCATATTGAGTCGTTTCCTGCACGAGATCGGGGCAAGCCATAGACAAAGTCCATTGAGATATCCTCAAATTTCCATTCGGGTATGGTTAAGGGCTGTAGTAGGCCTCCTAGACTGCGGCATTCTGCCTTGACCATCTGACAGGTCTGGCAGTGCGCCACATAATTGGTGACATCCCTTTTCATACCTGACCAGTACAGCGTCCTCCGTAAATCTGCATACATTTTTACTACTCTCGAGTGTATTGAATATCTCAATTGGTGTGCTTCGCGGAGTATCTCTTCCCGGATTCCTTCGACAGAGGGGATGAATATACGGTGTTTGTACTGTAGAATACCATCGTATAAGTTGTAGTCTTCCTGAGCACCGTGTTGCAAGTTTTGGATGATTGGAGCCGCTTTTGCGTCGAACTTTTGCGCCTATCGTATCCTCTCTCTAATGTCATACTGTATCTCCATCCAATATATCTGGGCTTGGTAGTCCATCGGTTTTCTGCGGGTAATGAGGATGATGTCCAAGTCAGCCAAGGACTTGACAAATTCTTCTAGTATCATCTCTAGCCAATTCCCGGTCGTCGGAGGTTGCCGACTTAGGGCATCTGCAACCTTGTTGGCTTTGCTGGGGTGGTATTGGAGGGCGAAGTCATAATCGCACAAGAATTCTAACCACAGACATTGTCGAAGGTTCAGTTCCTTTTGGGTGAAAATGTATTTGAGGCTTTTGTGGTCGGAGAAGATTTCACATCTTATCCCGTATAGGTAATGCCTCCAGATTTTTAGTGCGAATACTACAGCACCCAGCTCTAGATCATGGGTTGCGTAGTTTAACTCGTGAGGCTTCAACTGTCGTGATGCGTAGGCGACTACCCTGCCGTGCTGCATGAGTACGACTCCTAACCCTTTCAGCGATGCGTCGGTGTAAATTTGGAAGCCCTCAGTGCCTGAGGGAAGTGTTAGAATTGTAGCAGATGTTAGCCGGTTCTTTAGTTCCACGAATGCTGCTTCGCATTCGGATGTCCATTGGAACATGGTATCCTTCTTGGTGAGAGTGGTGAGGGGTAAGACGATCTTAGAAAAACCTTCTACGAACTTGCAGTGGTAGCCGACGAGACCAAGGAAGCTCCTGATATCAGCTGCTTACTTAAGTGGTGGCCAGTCTCGTACTGCTTGCACTTTGGCTTGGTCTACTGCTACCCCATTTTTGTTGATCGTGTGCCCAAGGAATCCGACTTCCTCCATCCAGAATTCACACTTACTGAATTTGGCGAAGAGAGACTGTTCCCATAACTTGAGTAACACCATTTGAAGATGCATAGAATGATATGTTTTGTTCTTTGAGTAGATCAATATATCGTCTATGAAAACGATCACAAAGTGATCTAAGAAGGGTTCAAACACCTTATTCATCAGAGCCAAGAAGGCGGACGGGGCATTGGTCAGCCCAAACGGCATTACCATAAATTTGTAGAGCCCGTAGCGGGAGCTGAACGCTATTTTGGGGATGTCCTCCTCACGCACTCGAAGTTGGTAATACTCGAACCTTAAGTCCATTTTGGAGAAGACGGACGCGCCTTGCAATTGATAGAATAATTCGTCTATCCTAGGTAGTGGATAGGTATTTCGGATGGTGAGTTTGTTTAGTTCTATGTAGTCGATGCACAGACGTAATGACCCATCTTTCTTTTTGACGAATAAGACAGGGGCTCCCCTGGGTGAGGTACTCGGACGAACGAATCCTGCATCAATTAGCTCTTGTAGATGTATTTTGAGCTCGGCTAGTTCCCTTGGGGCCATTCGGTAGGGTGCTCGGGACACTGGTCAAGCTCCGTGTGTGAGTTCAATCTGGAAGTCCACTTCTCGTTGCGGGGGCAACCCTGGAAGGGATTCCGAAAAGATGTCTGGGAAGTCTCGGATTACAGGTACTTTGGTGAGTACTTGTGTCTTGTCCTCCATTTCGAAGTACATCATGTACATCTCCTCCTTTCATCAGATTGATTTGACTGTTTGGGCGGACGTTAGAATGATGCGGGTGACAGATGGTATACCTGCCAGAGTGATAGATTGCCCATTCGGGTTCTGGAGGTTGATCTCTCGGGTCGAGCAATTGATTTGGGCGTTGTGCTCGGCCAACCAGTCCATTCCTAGGATGATGTCGAATCCGATTATTGCTAAAATAGTTGCAAAGATTTCGAATTCCATGTCTCCCAGCATTGCTTGGAAAGAACACTTCTCTGTGGATATCATGTCTGATCCGTCTGGGAGCCGTATTCGTATTGATATTCCAGAAGATCGTACGATGTTCCCTTTGTCTGCGATGAAATCCCAAGAGACAATGGAATGTGTGGCACTATATCGAATATCGTTTTAGTGGGATGACCTTCTACCAAAAGTAAACCTGATAACATATATACATATACCAAGATTACATGTTCTTCACAGATATACATGAGGAGTAACTACATAGTCTAAACAAAAGGCTATATCACACATTTCTACTAGATCATATCATCTCAGTCTAGCATCGGTAACGAAAATATATACCCATCACTACGTCCGGTGCAGGTCCATGAGGAAGATCTAACGCGTAAGCCTCAAGCGGTGCTGCTCTGCCCTGTCTGGCCTGGTCCCTCCTGCCTGCAGGTCGTCCTCTGCGACCTCCTCATCCTCGTCCTCTCTCTGCGTCCCCCTACACTGCTCCTAAGTCGGGCCTACCTATAGCCTGAGGGCAGAAAGCTCTAATGTGTACAGGCTGCTGGCAAAGGAAGCAACTCCCTGCAAAGGGAACATGTCGTCGTGCGGCTGGGGCGGGCTGAGGTGCTAGAGCTGGTCGGGGTGCTGGGGCTGTAGGTGCATGTCGAGGCTGGGGTGCCTGCCTGTATGGCTGATGGCGGTGATGCTATCACCTATCTCGGTCCTGCCTGCGAGGGCCTGTCCCTCTCTCTCTGCCCTGAGTCTGGGGAACATCCATATGTCCCCTTCGCTGTCGGGCCACCATCCTCTGGTCCATCTCTAATGTTGCAGCGTGTGTAGCGATCGTGTGGAAGGTCGATTGTGAGATCATGATCAATGTCTGTCGGAGGTCATCTCGTAATCCTCGGTAAAATCTAGCAGCTCTGTCTCTATCTGTAGACACCAAAGTCCCAGTGAAATGGGCTAAGTGAATAAACTCCCACTGGTACTCCGACATAGTCCTCTCTCCCTGTCTGATATGCAGGAATCGTTCCTGGATAGCAACTCGGTCAGCGTCTGAGATGAAGTGCTCCAGGAAGGCCTCAGAAAACTCCCCCCATAGGATCGTGTTGAGTGGTCGCCCTCTAAATGTGGAGCGGCTGGCTGCCCTCCACCAGTCTCGGGCATAGACCTCCAGTAAAGTCACTACTAAAGACACTGTGGCCACAACGGGGCACATCATACAAACTAGGAGCTCCTCTACTCTCTCTACCCACTCATTTGCTTGCATGACAGACTCGGTACCTCGGAAGATAGGAGGCCTTAGCCCCCGGAAGGTCGTCAGAAGGTCAGTGGGTATGGTGGCCTGCTGGGGTGGTAGTAGAATGGTCGTCTGAAAGGTGGCCAGCAAAGCTGTCAGTGTTCGTCCCAAGTTGATCTCGGTAAAAGGGACTGCAGCTGGAGCGACCAGAGCTGGTGGTGGAGTGGTAGGATGGTACTGATCCCTAGAGGAAGACCTTCCATTACTGGACTCTAGTATTTAGAGAAGTAACAGACGAATATCAGTATTTGCAAAAGTAAGGGAATTTTACAGAACTGACTGAAACGAAAGCGGGAAGCGTGTGGATGTACTACTGCGCAGTCTAGGATCCTTAAACCTATGGGTCCACCAGGCTTCCGATGTGTGGTTTGTCCCGAACCAAGAATCGAAACCCGGGAAGGGAGGATCTAAAGACTGCCCCCATGTGGTCGGATCGTGGTAGCTCTGATACATTTGTAAGACCCCCCCCCCCCCCCCCCAACTGAACCTGGTTCAGGGGGAGGGGGTCTTACTGCCCAAGACGACCACTTAGCACCTCCTGGGTGGCGACAACCCACCCTCTCAAGCACTAAGAGATCGTCTTGTCAGGCACAAGAATCATCATATCACACATCAGAATCACACTGCGGAAGCAGAATTTAGGGAAGAGGCACAAACTATATACATATCTAACTAAAAAGGTCGTGGCCTACTATTTACATAAACTGCCTCGTGGGCTACAATAGGTACATCAAAAGACTCCTTATTTATCTCTATGCTCTAGGACTCACGTCACGGAAGACAGGGGCGAGCCTGAAGTGTCTGATCGAGCAATCTCTAGGACTGGTAAGTCATCCTGCGGTACGAGGGCTTCGCGCTATCACATCTCCTGTGAATGGTTATAAGAATAACTGTTAGTCACAGAGCTAAGTGGAAAATGCATTCCCTCCTCGGATCCGTATCCTGGGGGTGGGATAAAGTACTAAAATATAATAGTCGAAGCAAAGAAAAGGTGAGCAACAGGTATATACATATATGTCAAAAGGGCCAGCCAGCCACAATTTCAATAACGCAGAGGGGGACGCGCAATTTATGACAACATTAGCAACCCTATCTTGCACACACAAATCAGGTATTCAAACCTGAATACACACAACCCTGTGTCAACACAGTTTGGACCGCTTCTCTTCTAGCAGGGTAGCGAACCCTGCGGTGCTCACCGATGTGGCCGTCGGTGACAGTGGCCAGTCCTGCCACTTCTGAGCGTTGTCGTACCGTATCACCCAGGCCCTCCCATACAGCTTGGTGTACTAATTGGATTTGAGCGACATCTGGCGATTCCGAGATTTAGGCCAACCAGTGGAGGCAAAACAGCGGGTTCGAAGTGGTGATAACCTGCGGTGCACATCTCCCTGTCGCCATGAGTCATCATCTGTCCCGCAGCGGTACGAACGGTCTACGGGCATGACTGACCCGCCACTTCCATAGCAAGCAATTTGCAAATAATTTACAGAAAGAACGACTACTCCAGGTCCACCACGGTTTCCTTGACTCAACCGGCTAAACGACTTTTGGCTGGGAGACGCATCGGAAATGGGGCATCTTATTTGGGGCTAACCCTAGAGGAAGAACTCGACTCTTGGTTATCCCCAACTAAGATCTTATAGCAGCATATAAGTAACCATTATCTAGCGTAGGACCTGGGTTAGTATAATATAATGCAACGTAAACTGTGGAGTTGAGTAATACAATACTTAACAATAGGAAGGCCGAAAGCAGGGGCCGAATTAACGGGACCAGTACAAGACTGGAGTATCGAAAGGAATGAACAGGAAACAATAATTAACTGACCAGTGCGAGACTGGAGTATTGAAAAGAAGGAACAGAAAGCAAATAAAGAAATGACCAGTGCAAGACTAGAGTACTAGAAAGGAACGAACAGAAAGCAAATAAAGAAATGACCAGTGCGAGACTGGAGTACTGAAAATGAACGAACAGAAAGCATAACTAATGAAATGACCAGTGCGAGACTGGAGTACTAGAAATAAACGAACAGAAAGCATAACTAAGTGACCAGTGCGAGACTTGAGTATTAAAAGAATAATTGCAGAAAGTAAATGTAGGACCAGTACGAGACTGGAGCACATAAATGAATAAGCGGGTTAGTAGTCCAATCACTCCATATCAGGAGGCTTCAGTGTCATCTCTGTTCTTAGGATGAAATTTTGTTCTTTCCCGGTTCATAGGGGCCTCTTCTCCGTTCATAGGAGCCAGTTTATTTTAGTTATAGATCGGGGTCAACTTATATTTTATGGGACTTCTTATTTTTGTGTGCCTGAGGCTCACACTTTAATTATCTTGTCGTTACTGCTAAAAAAATGTCGTCTCGCGATCGCGACCCAATTGCGTGTCTCGATGCTTTTAACTTAGTCGATTTTTTGCCGTAATTGGGGAGCTTACCATTTATCTCTTATCGACTCGCACAATTTTACTATATAGTTAAAATGACGCGTCGAGGGTCCGCAAATTTTTCTCCAATATTTCCGTTCATTTTAGGGCGCTATTTTTCTCATAGAAATCTCATTTAGGTTTTTAAAAATATCAAAATTGTTGACAAAAGTCCCAAACTTTGATAGTAATTGTAAAATAGCCTAAGTGTGAGCCTATAATTTTTTGGGGATTTTTCCTAAGTCATTTGGGCCTTTAATTCCTTTACAGAAATCTTGTATAGGTTTTTAAAAATAGCAAAACTCAACCTAAGAAACTCAAAAAAATACTGGAGGTGCCCCTCTAGGTGTACTTTTCATGTTAGAAGTTTTTGTCATAGGGGCCTAATTTTGACCTCAGAAAATTTGAGAAAGGCAGGGGAGCAAATGGGGTGCGGATAAGGAAATGGGAGGCGTTAGGGGGGGTGGACTGCGCGTCCTCCCCTTGCCCCCATAGCGGATCTGAACTGATCCGCTGTGGGGGCACAGAAATGGAGGGGAGGAATTAATGTTCCCGCGACCGTCTGATCTCATCAAAGGATCGGACGGCGACTGTTGCCCCTCCCGACGAGGCAGAGGGTGGCGGCCCCTGACACCGCCAGGAGGTGGCCGCCTGTGCCTCCCCCGGCCGACTCACCGGGGGCCGGCGACTACTCCAGCGGTGGTCCGGCGGCCTGGAGTCGTCGGCCACCGTCAGAATGAGAGAAAGGAGGCGGGAGGGGGCGGTGGCGCGTCCTGCATTGGCCATGGTCACGCCATCCCTCCTCCTGGAGGGCCTTTCCCCTTCCCTGGCTGGTTCGCCGGGGTGGGGCTTACCTCCGGGGGTGGTCCAGCGGCCAGGCGTCGTCGGCCGCCGCCGGGGGTGGCCGCTGAAACCCTACAGGAACGCGGGGGGGGGGGGGGGGGGGGGGAGCCAGGTGCTGCCAGAGACGCATTCTCCGGCGGCTTGCTGCCTTCCCTCGTCAAAGCTGAGGTCCCTGGGTGGGGACCTGCTCCCCCAGCGCCACCTCCGATGCTGGGGGGTGTGGCTTTCACGACCAAGCTCCACCCAAGCCTGGGCAAGGCTCGGGTGGTGCTGGCGGCGCTCCGGCGACGGGGAGGGCGGATGGATTGCCTCGAGGGAGTGGGAAGGGGGAGGGAGAGGTGGTCCACCTGCAGAGGGGGGGGGGGGGGGGGGGTGCTCGGGAAGAAGTTCGTCGTCCGGCCATGGAGGGGCGGCGGTGCTGGCTTCGGGAAGGGCTCCTCCGGCGATGTGCTGCTCGGGCAGGGAGGGGGAGGAGGCTGGGGGGGTCTGTGCTTAGCAGGGGGGGGGGGGGGGGGGGGGTCGGGTCTTCTTTATAGGGGAGGAGGGAGGCCTCCCTCCCTTTATTCCCTAATTGGGACTAAAGGGAGGGATAGGTGGGGGAGATATTTTCTCCCCCCTTCCCTCCACTACCCTAGGGTGGGCTGTCTACTCATGGGAAGCCCTCCCCTTTAGTGAGGAGGTGAATGAGCTTTCCCCCTTAGGGTTGCTTGCAAACTTAGGGTTGGGGGGGGGGGGGGTGACCAAAGACAACCCTATGGCGGGGTCCCCCATGTAGGTCAAGGTCTAAGGGGGTCCACCAAGAGTTACTGGAGTCGAATCCGAGTTCTTGTGCTCTGTATTTTGTACGTTATGTCGGGGCGGTCTACAAAACCTAAAACGGGCATATTTCTCGTATGACCTCGAATTGAAGTGCAACGAGTTCCGTGGCACTCGTATGGTTCATACGAGTCTAACGTGTTGGAGCATGCGTTCCGCACTCGTCCGGTTTGAGAATAACAAATCCCGAATGTATTTGATCCTATTTTTGATTAATGGTGTGCAGATAACAGGTGCAAGAATATCATGTTTTCAATTGGAGCAAAATGACAATTTTCAAGAATCTGGAGCTATCGGATTTCCGACAGCGATATCGAATTTCCGACAGCGCACTATATCATCCGTTTTCCAATCTCTGGTCGACGGTTATGTGCTATCGGATTTCCGATATCGCTAACGGATGGCGACGGTGCACGATCTTCCAATAACGCCAGGATGTGCAGCAGTCACCTTAGCTAACGGATATCCGATAGTGCTATCGGATATCCGACAGCCCACGTCTCAACCCCGACCTCAACTTCACGCAGAAACTTCGTTTTAGTGGGACACGTGGCAGCCTCTGGAGGTATCAGATTCCGGCGACACCTAGCTATCGGATGGCGACAGCTCCTTTTTCTTAAAAGAGCTCAAAACTTCGTGGAATTCAGTTCTTGAGATTTCCAGACCTTCTTCCAGAGTGCATTCGAACCAGAAAGCTCCAGAACTCCATCAACTCCCATTTGTGCTTGAAGGATTGAGATTGAAGACGAGAGCGGACGCGTTTCTACATCAACGATCATCTCGAGGCTTCAACCTTCCTTTCAGAGATCTGATTTTCTAGGGAGTTCTTCACTTGACTTTGTATTTTCATTCATTTACATTTAACTTTGTATTGGTAGAGAAATCGTCGTTTTGCGTGCGACGTCTAAGTCCTTGCACGGCTTAGGGGAAAATCGCTTCAATTCCATGTGCGGAGCGTCCAAGTCCTTACGTGGCTTGGTAGGAAATCGTGGCCTTGTGTGCTACGTCTAGATCTTGGGAAGATCTAGAGGGTAGGCTTGGGCTTGATCTAGGGAGAGACAAGTGATAGCCTTCCGATCCTTGGGAGAAGGATTGGTAAAATCAAAATTATTGAAATTTATATTATCATATTTGTGCATTGATCTTAAGCATTGTTAAGATCATTTTATTGTATGTAAATTTCATGATTAATATAATTATGCTTCTTTCATTAATTGCAAATTTGGTTGCTTAATCTTTAACTTAGAAATTTGTGTTTGGTTTAATACAAAAATTACATTGGTTTGAAATTGTTTATAAGTAATTATTTAGAAAAGTAAAATCTGTTTAAAAAATTATTAAGTAAAAATTATATTTTAAACACACCCTTATTCACCCCCCCCCCCTCTAAGGGCGTCACACGATCCAACAAGTGGTATCAGAGCCAGGTTACTCCAAAACGGTTTTACCACCGGGAGTAATGGCGCACAACGATCACGCGTTCGTTGAGGGGCAAGGAATTAGTAGGCCACCATTTTTTACGGGCACAGACTATAACTATTGGAAAACCCGAATGCGGTGTTTTCTAATAGCTCTCGACATGGAAGTTTGGAATATGGTCGAGACATGTTATACTTTCCCAACATTTGTTGTAGGAGATGTAACTATGGATAAGCCCAAAGACAAGTGGGATGACAATGATAAATTAAAATGTAAGAACAATGCAAAAGCCATGAATGCTTTATTTCGCGCACTAGATCGCACTGAATTTAATAGAGTTTGTGCTTGTAATACTGCATTTGAAATTTGGAATCTGTTAGAAATCACTCATGAAGGTACTTCGCAGGTAAAAGATTCAAAGCTATTTCAACTGGAGTCTGAATTTGAAAGGTTCAAAATGGAGGTAGATGAAGAGATTGATACGATGTACACACGATTCACAAAAATCGTGAACGAATCAAAGGTGCTAGGAAAGGTGTTCTCAAATGGAGACTTAGTAAGGAAAATCTTAAGATCACTTCTCCCGAAGTTCAATCCTAAAGTGACTGCAATTTCTGAGTCACGTGATCTTAAGACCTTACAATTGGAGAGCCTCATTGGGAACTTGAAAACTCATGAAGTTGAATTGAAAATTCAACAACAATAGTATATGGAGTCAAGGAAGAAGGGATTGGCTCTAAGATCTAAGAAGGAAGAAACTAGTGATTCTGAGGAGGAAGAAGAAGATGAGGAAAGTATATTTGTTAGAAAATTTAGAAATTTTTTGAAAAATCCAGAGAGGAGAAATTCGTTTAAGAAGTATTTTAAGAAGGAGACGTTTAGGAAGAAAAAAGGAAAGGAAGGCGATGAGGAGGAAGAGAGACCGCCACCGGAGTGCGATCACTGTAAGAAGTTAGGACACATCCGAAGCAAGTGTCCAAAGTACTTGAAAGAACTTAAAGAAAAGAAGCACAAAGAGAAGAAGAAGGTGTTGAAGGCGGAGACATGTGATGATACTACTTCTGAGGATGCAAGCAGTTCAAGCTCAAGTAAAGATGAGGAGGCCAACATGTGCTTAATGGGAAAGAGCGTCATATCTGATGACGAATGCAGTGTCAAAAGCGACACTGAGGTAACTCCTCCAACCTACGATGAATTATTTTCTGAATTTTTAAAGACTTGCAAATTTTTTGAAAAGAGTTTAAAAGATAATGATCTTCTTAAATCTGAAAATGAAATTTTGCTTAAAGAAAACAAAAAATTGTTAAATGAAATTAAGACTATTGGAAAAAGAGATATTTCTTGCCAAGAGTGTGATCACTTTTTGGGAAGAATTAAAGAACTTGAAGAATCTCTTTCCAAATTTCATTCTACAATAAAAATTCTTACTAAAAAGAATGAGATTTTAGAGAGAGATCTGCAATCTTCAATTTCCAAAGTCTATGAGGGAAAGAAATCTTTTGAACGTAGATGTGTAAATCTAGTATCCAAGAATACAGAAATGAGAAACCAGATTCATGACTTAACGCTAGCCATGAAAAAATTTGGAATGGGTCGAAGATCAGTGGATATGATCTTAGGATACCAACGCTATGGATCTGGAAGGTTTGGACTCGGATACACGTCAAGAAGCTATCGCCCGGCGACAACCACTGTCGCCGGCGACAGCGAAAAATCCAGAAATTTTGTATTTAAAAATTCTGAAATTAATAAACTGTCTAATAAAGCATCCTCATCCAGTAAAAGTCCAGAAAAATTATACTCTTCTCAATACATTACTTGTGCCAAATGCAATAGATTTGGTCACACTACGGACTCTTGCTGGAGGAAAGGAAAAAGTAAAATTAAACAAATCTGGGTGCCTAAGGCTTCTACCTATACTATGGGTGGAACCACTTGGGTAACCAGATCTTTACTCACCTCTTCTTTCTAGGTGTGTTGGCAGGCTAAGGACAAAGAAGACGTGTGGTACTTGAACTCGGATTGTTCAAAGTACATGACGGGCAATAAAGAGAAGTTCTTTAGCCTGGAGATGAAGAAAGGAGGAGTTGTTACATTCGGAGACAATGGAAAAGGAAAAATCATCGGCATCGGAGTTGTGGGTAACGAAAATTTTTCAATTTCAAATGTTCTATTTGTAGAAGGATTAAAACATAATTTGATTTCTATTAGTCAATTATGTGATAAGGGTTTAAATGTTTTATTTGAATCTTCTACAAATTTGTGCAAAATTATTAATTCTAAAATAAATGAAATTGTTTTTACCGCACCTAGATGTCATAATGTATATATGATTAAATTTCTTGATTTTTCAAATTCTACTTTAAAATGTTTTTTATCAAAAAATGATGAATTAGATTTATGGCATAGGCGACTTGGACATACTAGTGCCAAGTTAATTACAAAACTTTCAAAAGATAAATTAATTAAAGGTTTACCATTGTTAAATGGAAATTTATCTTCTTCAGTATGTGTGCCTTGCCAAAAAAGAAAATTTTCAAAATCATCCTTTAAAAGTAAAAAAATTATTTCTACCAATAGGCCACTTCAATTAATACATATGGATTTATTTGGGCCAATTGGAATTTCTAGCTTAGGAGGGAGAAAATATACATTTGTATTAATCGATGATTATTCTCATTTTTGTTGGACTTTATTTCTAACCTCCAAATCCGATGCATTTTCAGAATTTTCAAAATTATGTTTGCGTATTCAAAATGAATTTGAGTTAAAAATTAAACGCATACGATCGGATCATGGAGGAGAATTTGAAAATGAAAAGTTTATTTCTTGTTGTACGGAGTTAGGAATTAAACATGAATTTTCCGCTCCACGCACACCACAGCAAAATGGTGTAGTGGAGAGGAAAAATAGAACTCTTCAAGAGTTAGCCCGTACGATGCTATCTGAGTTTAAATTACCAAAATCTTTTTGGGCTGAAGCGGTTAGTACGGCATGTTATGTAATTAATAGAGTAATGCTTCGCCCTATTTTAAAATTAACTCCTTATGAATTAATTTTTAGTAAAAAATCAAATGTTTCTTATTTCAAAGTTTTTGGGTGAAAATATTTTATTTTGAATTCTAAAGATTCCTTAGAAAAATTTGATGAAAAATGTGATGAAGGTATTTTTATTGGTTATTCTTCAACTAGTAAAGCTTATAGAATTTTTAATAAAAGAACAAAAATAGTTGAAGAATTTATTCATGTTAGGTTTGATGAGTTTGTTTCATGTATAGAAAAGAAATTCACAGGAAAAGAAGATGAACCTCTTCCTTCGGTGGAGAATGATGATGAAGAACTTGGAGAAAATGAAGAAGAAAAAGAAGAAGAGAGAGAAAGAGAAAGAGAAAAAGATAGAGAAGGAGAAGAAAGAGAAGAATATGTGCCTCCCAGTGAATTGAGATTTTCAAAGGATCATCCAAAGGAGCTTATCATTGGAGATCCGCAAAAAGGGGTTAGTACTCGTTCATCATTACATATTTTATTTTCAAACCTTTGTTTTGTCTCTGAAATAGAACCAAAAGATGTTTCCACCGCTTTAAATGATGAATTTTGGCTTTTAGCTATGAATGAAGAACTTAATCAATTTGAACGTAATAAGGTTTGGAATCTTGTAGAACGACCCAAAAATCACCCTGTCGTTGGAGTTAAGTGGATTTTCAAAAACAAATTGGATAGTGAATATAGAATTATTAGAAATAAAGCCAGATTAATTGCAAAAGGTTATGCACAAATTGAAGGGGTGGATTTTGATGAAACTTTTGCACCCGTAGCAAGATTAGAAGCGGTTAGGATATTTCTTGCATTTGCTTGTTTTAAAAGATTTAAATTATTTCAAATGGATGTCAAAACCGCATTTTTAAACGGGTATATAAAAGAAGAGGTTTATGTCGAACAACCCCCTGGTTTTATAAATGAGAAATATCCAAATTATGTTTATAAATTAGATAAAGCACTTTATGGATTAAAACAAGCACCTCGTGCTTGGTATGATCGATTAACTCAATATTTGTTAAAGCATGATTATAAAATAGGAAGTGCCGATTCTACACTCTTCATTAAGCAAATTGATCATGATTTAGTTATTTTGCAAATTTATGTTGATGATATTATTTTTGGAGCCACTAATAAAGAGTTGTGTAATGAAATAGTTCAAATTATGAAAAATGAATTTGAAATGAGCATGGTAGGAGAACTTTCATATTTTCTAGGTTTTCAAATTACACAAAAATATGATGGTATCTTTATATGTCAATCCAAATATATTCATGATATGTTAAAAAGATTTGGATTTGAAAATCTTAAGCATGCAAACACTCCTATGAGTACTTCACTAAAATTAGGAAAAGATGAAAGTGGTGTTTCAATTGAGCAAACCCTTTATAGAAAAGTATGATAGGATCTTTATTGTATTTAACCGCCTCTAGACCTGACATTATGTTTGTCGTTTGTTTATGTGCTAGATTTCAGGCTAATCCTAAAGAGTCACATTTAAAAGCGGTGAAACGCATCTTTAGATATCTTATAGGAACATCTAAATTAGTATTATGGTATCCTCATAATGATTCCTTTATTTTACATGGTTTTTCGGATTCCGATTATGCGGGATGTTCATTAGATAGGAAAAGTACTAGTGGCACTTGTCATTTTTATTGGCCCTTCACTTATTTCATGGTCGAGTAGGAAACAGAATTCTGTTGCCCTCTCTACTACCGAGGCCGAATATATTGCACTAGGTAGTTGTTGTGCCCAAGCTCTTTGGATGTCACAAACATTAGAAGACTTTGGCATGCAACAAAGTAGTGTAGAATTAAAGTGTGATAATAAAAGTGCTATAGACTTAACTAATAATCCCGTATTACACTCTAGATCTAAGCACATAGATGTCCGACATCACTTTATAAAGGATCATATTAAGAGGGGTAATATAAAAATCAACTTTATAAGCACGGATAATCAACTAGCTGATATATTCACTAAACCGTTACCGGATTCCCGTTTTTCTATGCTTAGGCTAGAATTGGGAATCCTAGATATTTCACAATGATTATATCCCTACTTATAACCTATAAAAATTAAAAACATCACCATAGTCTTACATTTAAAAAAAATAAAAAAATAAATATTCTTAACATAAACATTCACCACATCAATCATGTCCAAATCTTAAAAATTATTACAGAATTTTAATAAAAGGGTACTTAAAAAGTCTCAAAATAGAAGTTCACAAAATTAGGAAGAGATCTGGGCTGGGCAGCTGTCGGATGGCGACAGTAAGATGTCGGATGGCGATATCCTCCAGAACTCTGTTTCAATCTGACTCCTCCTCATTCCGACTGCCTGCTCCACTGCTCTCTAGAATATCAAAATCAGATCTCCTTACCACCTTCTTGGACCGTCGACCCTGACTAACTGATTGCCGACGAGGCTCCTCCGCAGGCACTTCCCATTATGAGGCTTCCGCAGGTGTAGGTTTCAATTTAATTCCCTTAACAAGGAACCATTCTTATCTTGGCGTCAAGGCGTACCAAGGCGAGCCCGATCGCCTTGACGCTTAGGCGACAAGGCGGACGCCTAGGCGACAAGGCGGACGCCTAGGCGACAACAAGCCGAGCAAATGCAAGGCGACAATATTAATTTTTTTTAAAACAAATGAAGTTATAGACAGCGGTTATTATAATAACCGTTGTCTATAGTGTCTGTCAAGTGACTATAGACAACAGTTATTATAATAACCGCTGTCTATAGTGAGTGCCATGTGACTATAGACAGCGGTTATTATAATAACCGCTGTCTATAGTGACTGCCATGGGACTATAGACAGCGGTTATTATAATAACCGTTGTCTATAATCCCGATTTTTTTTAGGCAAAAGAGAACCATCATTCAACATTAACTACACAGATTTTATTCAGCATTCACTACACAGATTTTATTCATTAATACATCCAAAATGAACAAGGCAACCTGCAACCAGCATGAAGAATGCTTTAAATCATTTCTATAATCTGTGACATCAAGCAAACTCAGAAGACACCAAATGATTAGGGCTCTAAAGATAGTTCTCACAGTTTAAAACATGATCTGTGCATGCAAGTTTCTTGACAATCAATATATATTACAAGTTTACAACAATCACAAGTATGACAAGTTGACAATCAATATATAATGACAAATTGACAATCACAAGTTCACAACAATTTCACTCAATACCAAAATGTTATCAGATAGAATCATCATCTAGTAAATCATCATTTGCATTGCATGAGCTTAATTGGTTTGAGGTACTCGTCATTTGCCCATAATTATCAACAATATCTTCATCATCATTTGGAAAGCTAATATGATCTAGATCTTCATCCCCTTCAGCTATTAGTTCATGATTAGCTGGAGCTCCACTTCTTAAATTTCGAGCCCTAGTCCCAATAGCTCTCTCTACAGCTTCCCATGTGAGATCATCATCATCATAAACTAAAGCCTCCTCTTGTTGGTTCATCATCCACTCACTACTCCAATCTAGCTCATCAAGCACTAAAGGGTTGTAATTTCTTCCCTTTTCACGTCTTTCTTGGAATCAAGCTTGTAGACGACGATTGTATTGAATGTATACAAGATCATTAAGCCTTTGATGCTCTAATCTATTTCTTTTCTTTGTGTGAATCTGAATCAAGATAGTTGCAATTTGCAAACTTGTTATTTGTTAGTAGCTAAAACAAGTTTAATTTTAAATTAAAAATTTGTATACTTAATTACTTACAAACTCAAAAGTGCTCCAGTTGTGCTCACAACTAGAAGAAGAACAGCATAAGCCAAGTATGTGCAATGCTACCTTTGTAAGGTCAACATTAGGTCCTCCATGTGCACCCCACCAATCCATTATTTATTTAAGACATATAAATTAGTATAAGTGTATAACATTTAAATATTTAAGAATAAATAAAATAGTAATCAATACTTACTTGGATTTAAGGTGGTTCGTTGCCTAATAGTCATAGGCTTTTCAAAACTATTTCGAGATGCTTTATAGTTAGTGCCTTGCTCTGCAATCTTGTCTTGCAATTGTTGATCGGGCACTAGTCTTGCAATAACATCATTGAAAGCATCTTGAAATTTCCAAGCATCATCAGCATATTTTTCCTCATATTCAAAATATTTGTTTGGATTAAGAAATAAAGCCGCCCTATACAACTTTTGCTCCATTTGCTTTGTCCACCTATTTTGAACAATGTCAATAATCTTTTTATATAATCTTTCTTTATTATCAAAATGATCTTTGATTTTTTGTTTGGCTTCTTCCATTGCCACATACACTTCAGGCATAGCTGGCCTTTCATCTCCATCTACTAATCGCAAAACGGCTATAAGTGGCTTTCCGCCTTTTAGACAATCTCTTACTCCATTCCAAAAAACAGTTGAAAGTATTGCTTCAACAACTTATTTTCCAGCTTCGGTTTTTGCTAGATTAGCAGCATTCCATGAAGGCGACACAAAGAATAATTTCAACTTCTCCTCGTGCTTAAGCACACTTTGTAGAGTAAGGAATGATGTTGCAAACCTAATCACTGAATGCCGGACTAGATCACCACCTATAGTAGTCCTTACTACATCAAGTAAACGAGTGTGCCTGAAGATGAAATTTGTAATCATCCTTGCCTTTTTATCACTATTTTGTTTTGTTGTAGCTTGCCTATATCTTCTAGCATGAGATCAATGCAATGAGCTGCACAAGGAGTCCAGAATAATGTGTGTCTTCTCTCCATTAAAATTTTACCAGCTGCCTTATAATTGGAGGCATTGTCAGTCACTACCTGCAAGCATACAACAAAATTTTGTATATATCAAAAAGGTAACCTGAACAACGCAAAAGGTAACCTGAAAAATGAAAATTAGTATAACCAAAAAGGTAACCTGAAGAACGCAATCAGCTCCTATCTCTGTAATTTTACTATCAAGCAAATCTGATAGCATTGCAGCATCTTGAATATGACTGGATGCATCTACGGAACCCATAAAATAAGTTCCTTCTTGACAGTTTACTAGGAAATTGATCAAATGTCTCCCTCTCCTGTCTGTCCAACTATCTGACATAAGAGTGCAACCATATCTCCTCCAATACGCTTCATACTTTGTTTTCATCTCCTTAACTTTCTCTTTTGTATTTAGTAATAGAGAGACTCGTAAATCATGATAACTAGGGCCTTTATAACCAGGCCCATACTGTCCAACTGCTTCAAGCATTACTTCAAAACTTCGTGCCTTTGCAGCATTGAATGGAATTCCACATTCATAGAACCAATCAGCAACATAGCCATCAACTCTCTTTTTCTCTTCAGGAGATCTAAAACATCTCTCAATAGTAGTTTGTGCAGGACCTTTAGCACGTCTTTCATCAACTACATCTTCGGGAGCACGTCTCACATGAGCATCCATAGGGCCCCATTTTTGTGGAAGGTGGAGAACTTTTCTCTTTTTGGCACTTGTCCCAGAACTTGGGACAAATGAACTTTTAGCTGTAGATACATTATGTGAACTTGTTCGCTCTATTTCTTGTTCACTCGCATTATCATCATCAGCAGTCAAATCCACCTTGTCCTTTTTTTTACCATTTAAAGCCGCATACATTTCAGTTGATATTTCCGAAGTAGTCTTAAAACACTTTGCTACATCTCCATATCCGCCACATAAGTGTTGTTTCAATCTTTTGATTTCACCTTTATATACTTTATCACACAAATTACATTTAACTGTATTTTTATCCTTGATGTCAGGCCAATGTCCATACTTCCATCCAGGATCCTTTGAATTTGCTTTTCTTTTAGGATCAGTTTTTGGGTCTAGCTCATTGCTATCAACGGATGGAGCAAGACTGTTGATGTTTTGGTCTTCCATCTTTCACAAACAACTGAAGTAAGAGCTATAAAATTCAGTTACACAATTAATTATGAAGCAACACACTAACACATAAAGTTAAGTAATAACTAATAAGTAGGGTCAATGTTCATAAACAATTACACAAATAGTTCATACATCATAGATTAGCAATAAGACAAAATATGTTTCTACTTTCAACTTTGTTGCTACTATGTTTCTACACAATTACATTTGATTAGCAATAAGACAAAATATGTTTCTACTTTCTAACTTTCAATTTGAATAGCACATGTATTAATTATATAATCACAAATCTTATTTCGCATATTATCTATTTTCTCAGGCGAAAATTCATTCACTCCATCATAGATCTGCAATAAAAACAAAAATATTTGTTAAAATAAATTCAACACAATTATTATCATGTATGAAACTATATGCAGTTAACTTACACTTGATGGCATTGTCGTACTCCTAAGAGCATCAACTATGTCAATCATGTAGCACATGATATAATACCCACATACAATACTATCCGGTTGTTTAGGGCACTAAATAAACAAATGGTAAACATTAGAATTTAGAATTGTAAATATGAAAATAATTATATAACATATACTCATATAGGTTATAGCTTACCGGCTTCCACCGTAAAACCTTTGGTTTTTTAAATTTGAGACTCTGCTCCTTTGCCAAATCCTTCAATGCACTTCATAAAATATTATAACAAATTAGTTTACAGCCGAATCTAAATTTCAAATAGGAATTAGGAAATATACAAATTAATAAACTTACAGTGCAATGACATTTTTAAGATCATCACGAATGTCATTATTTAAAGGATCAAGCCAATAAATGGTATTGTTATCGTAATCAAGAATCGACAACATCCAATGTACTCTGTGTAACAAATAAAATCATTAATAAGTAATAACTTAATTAGAATAATAAATAGCAATAATTATTGATACTTACTCTTTATGATATGGCAAAAATAATAAAGAATCCGGTTGTAGTTGAGCAAGCCTATTTTTTAGCTCTTCTGCTCGTGATTTAATACGATCCTTGGCAAACTTATCATTAAAAGCAAAAATTGATGTCGGATTATGAAAATATACATTTCTTGTGTATCTAAACTTGTTTAGTTGTGAATCTATGTACCTGTAAAAAAACATGTAAATTAATAATCAATATATATTAACTAAAAATCTTAGGTTTGTAATATTTGATAATCATTACTCACCCAATACATGATAATATGATGTTAACTCCAATCTTTTCCATATTAAGAAAATCAAACAACTCTGAAGCTTCAAAGTATGTACATGTTGATGTTGGAGTTCCAAATACATTTGGATGTAATACCAGATTTATTATTTTGTCCTGTGTCTCCATCATCTTAATGAAATTGGGTAACATGACAATGACATCATTGGCATTCTGTGGAATTATAAATAATTAGTATTTAGTATTTCGGGCAAAAAATTTAATTACATAAAGATCATAAATAATAATTATAAATTTATAATACCGAAGACGGTAAACACCCATGTGATGTTTCAAGCTGATGTGACGTTTCGGGGGTATGTGATGTTTCAGGCCCTTGTGAGGCTAATACAAGTGCCTGCTGACAAACCAAAAATACATTTGGATAACATGATATTTCATAAAAGTATGAATAATTAAACATAATACATAATAATACCTGAGAAGTTTCAGTTCTAGCACTAAATATGCGCATAAGATCATCCATTTTCATTTTCATACTAGCCATCTCTGCTTGATACGCCTGTTGTTGTTGTTGTTGTTCATTGAGTTGTCTTATTTTGCTCGCATAGGCTTGATGCTCTTGTTGTTGTTCTTGCCTCCACAACTCTTGTTGTTTGCTCAATCTTTCTTGAACAATAGACTCCACATCATCAATACGAGCTATTGTACTTCTCTCCTTCCGCTTATCATTCTTGAAAAAATTTGTAATGGTGGAAAACTTGCCACCAGCTCTTACTCTGCCCGGATGTTCCTTGCCTAAAACAGATGCAAGGATGTCATCCCTTCCCTGTGACACTAATGCAGCAGACTGAGACTCTTGGCTCGAGACCTCATCCTAAGTGAAATCAAGAAATATTAATGCAAATGATGTAATGAAAATTTACAAATTATGAAATGATAATTTAAACATACAATTCTAGCCGCCAAATCAGCTGCATCTTGACTAATGTATTCACCAGTCTTTCTTTTGTGACCGACTTTCCATAGCTCCGCACGTGAAAGTGGTGCATTTGCACCTTGTTCAATCTTGACAATAAAATGCAAATAAATTATCATTTAAATTATTGAGAAAACCAAGTTTTAAAACAAAATATATGAGAGAGAAGTAGAGAACTAAATAGTAAATACTAATACCATCCTTTTTTTCTAATCCAGAATAACCCATTCTGGAAGTAGTATGAAACGACTTTTGTGCTTTTGCTCTCTCTGAATTAGCTTTACTTTTCTCCTACACAAATAAATATTTGTTAATACTTAATACGTAGAGTAGAATGCTATAAAACATTGAGTTTATTAAGAAAACATAACCATAGATTCCGTAGTGGTGCGACTGTCGACAAAAACTTTCCAATCGTCGGGAGTTATGAAATTATACTTGACAGGAACATTGTAACGATGCTCCAAATCAACATCCTTTACATAAGTGACATACAGTTTGGATTTCCAAGACCTCCAACTTTCACCCATGCTTTTCATTAATTGATGGCGAACACCATCAACATTATCAAAATAATTCTGAAAATAATAGACAATATTAATTAATAATTAACTAAAAAAACACAATTATGTAATCACTAAAAATGAAATTACGTACATTTACTTCTTGCCACATTCGATCTTTAATTTGTTTATCAACTTTCTTCTATCTAGCAAATGTAACTGGCACATGCATCCTCACAAGAGAACCAATTAAACTCATCAATTTATTATACTCAGGCCCGGGAATAATGTGGCCATCATCACTAACAGAAATATAAAGCTTCTTCCCCTCTACTATAAGCTTATTCAATCCGTACATCTTAGTGTAGCCTCTTGTTGACTTTGATGAAGATCCTTTATCAGCCATTTTCCTAGAATAAGAAAACCCTACAAAAACCCTAAACCATCCAAAACACCTAAACAAAATACTTAAAAAACCTCAATAATATTGAGGTAAATAAAGAACAGTAAAACACATATATAACTATCATAGAGAGACAGAGAGTATGCTTGGCAATCACACATATAAATAAAGCAAAAAACCTAAACCACAAACAGTGAATCGTAAGAAGAAAAAAACCATAAACCACAAACAAGAACTTGAAAATTATATGAGCAAGGAAAAAATCGTAAGAAGGTAGAAGGAATTAACGAACCAAAGGAGATGGGAATCTTTGAAGAAATCGTCGTTAGGGTTTTCGCACAGTCGAAACAGAGCAGCAGCGAGTAAAAGGTAAAATGTCGAGGTAAAAATGATAATTATATGTATATTGGACAGCGGTTTATATATAAACCGCTGTCTATTGTATCATTCTTGATACAATAGAGAGCGGTTTATATAAAAACCGCTGTCTATTCTCCTATTATTCGAAAAAAAATAAAGCGGTCGTCGCCATGTTTCCAATCGGCCGACTGGACGCCTAGGCGTCGCCTAGGCGACGCCATGATAAGTTCATAAACTTCTGCATTCGTGTTCGATCTTTCTTCACCTCCATTTTATGTTCCTCAAATGACCTTCTATGCTCTTCAAAATTTTCAATATGACTATCCAACTTTGTTTGGAATGTGTCGAGTGCCTCCCGCATAGATCCTCTACGTGCTATTGGAGGCTCTCTCATTTCCATAGTCGGCGACTTTCGTTGACTTTTCTTACCTTTAATACCCGACGTCTGATATATCTCCGGAACACAATCTCCAAGATAAAAGTTTTGATCTATCCATGCATATTTCTTGAATAGAATACGCTGGATAATCACACCTAAAGGGAGGGTGTGTGCCTTTTTCCACTGAGGATTTTGTAGGCGGTATGTATAACGAATCAAAGATAAAAGCAGATCGGCCACATCAAATACTTCTCTCTCCACTATATAATACGTCACAAGACTAAGTTGAGCCGTAATACTATATGTATCACCGAACTTCAACATAATCGTGTGCCTTAGTATATCTTGCACAAGACGAGCATCGTCTGTCAATGTCGTCATAGTGGATATAAGGCTCTTCGTCGAATTTCCATGCAAAGCCATGTTCATCAAGGTCCAATCTCTTTCTTGTCTATAATTCTCCACTATGTACAAAACATTCTCACTCTCCACTATTCCAAATTCCCTTCTTAAATCAATGGGAGTGATCTCCACATATTGGCCTTGAATTTTGGATCTCACTCCTCCATTCAAATCTGTATATGAAGGGTCCTCCAGATGATTATAAAATTCGCGTACTAAAAAGGAGGAGAACATGTCTTGGATTATGACCGAAAGTATACCTGCCTCAGCAAGCATATCGTAGACACGTTCATGTCGGGGGAGATCGAATTCCAAAACTTTTGAAATCCCGATCTGAGCTTTCTCTATGCCAGGGAAACTTTGATAAGACGAATGAGCGTCTCCTAACTCGCTCCTTCGCGATCTCCAACTGGTAGACATATCTGCATAAGCAATAAGAAAAATATTAAAATAAAAAAAATATAACAAAAAAAATTTCAGGAACTGTCGGATTTCCGATACCCACTGTCGGATATCTGATAGCTACAAGTTTATGCTTCCTAAAAATTTCTTCACAAAAACTCTTCCTATCACAAATCCACACAATTTTCCCACAGAAAATATTCTTCAACATTTATTTAATTTTTGAAAACTCAAAATTTGGGGGAAAATATCATTTTACTATTCATCATCTTCTTCATCTAACACTTCAACATTTTTTTTATGTCATCATCTTTTTCCTCTAAAGCTGATACCTCTAAAACTTCTAGATCTCCCCACAATCAACAAGAAAGAATGGAAAATCATGATTCAACACAAAAACACACAAAAATTTCTAATTTTACTTCAAAATCACAAGATCTACATCTCTTATACAACCCAAGATCTAAAATGTCTAGATCTACTAAAACTTCTACATTTTATATTCACAAAACTCCATGAAAATCAAGAGGAATATGAAAATCACAAAACTATTGGAGAAATTTTAACCAAAACTTGAAAAAACAACATATCTCACTTTAGATCTGAAGTTTTCCGGCAACTAGAGCTCTAGATCTCGAAAATTCCCCTAAAACTGAAGTGAGGTGTCGGTCAAAAGAAGAAACGCGTCCTTTTATCTTTTCCGAGCTGTCGGATGGCGACATCTAGATATCGGAAATCCGACAGCTCCCAAAAAAAATATTGATTTCAATTTTTCCTAGTTTTTTCATTGCCTGATTCTAAATATGTTCATAGGAGATTTTTTTCTTTATCTGGCATAAATGCTTCTTCATGTGTTATTTTCTCTAACAATAGCTTAACACATGCTTATGATGTTCAATGTTCCGTTATCAAAAAAATTGACACTTTCATACAGTAATTTCGAATTGTTTTCGCATGCCTCTAAGTATAAGAAATCTTTTATCTATGACAATGAGCAATCACAAACACTTACTTTAGTAATACATGTGAATACAATTTATTTTATACATATATCATGATTGCTCGAACATAACAAAATACATTTCATAAATGCCATTTTCAACTTTGCTACTTTGCACGTATTTACATTATACCATTTGTAGCATGCAAGTGAATTCGGAGATCCTTAATATATGTATATACTCCACACACAAAAAAGAAGGCAAATTCAAATGCAAAACATACATTTTGCTAAAAAGTTTTAAAGAAATACATAAAAAATTTTTGAATAGGATCATCCACCAAGCACTACTTAGTCTCCTGATAAGTCTTAATGAGCATTGTGGGGTTAAGCACCTTGGCAAGAATTGTAAAGTGTCTTGCACAAACAAATTGGTCCTTTTATGTTACTTGCAAAGTTTCTATAAGTTCATAAGTTTGGTTTTATGTATATTTATGTTATGTTTAACAATTCCATGATCATGTATATTTTAAATATATTCATACGTATTCTTTCTCAAAGTATCACTACTACACTTCATTGTTATTTATAAAATTTCTTCTTATGAGAATTGGACTAAAACAATATTCTATATTCTCATGTGTCTTTCTCTGATAATTGACATTTGTATCTCATCATGGTTAAGTATATTTGCTTCTATACATTATAACACATTACTAGAATGCTTAGCCTCATCTCTATGATTACCTATCTCAACATCATACCACTTACAAAGCTTCCGCTAGTGTACTCAAACTATTCCTTCAATTCTTTTTCATTTTCTACCATAGCTCCTTAATACTCTTTCCTCGTCTCTATTCCCTATATTCATTACTTTTGATAATATCAAAGGGGGAGAAGATAATAAGAGAAATCACTTAAATCACTAAAAACACTTAATTAATTAAGTGAGCATTCATGTAGGGGGAGTTTATAAGTCGGGGGAGAATAATTTTAGAAGGAGCTAATATTAAGGGGGAGATCATATTAAGGGGGAGAACATGAAGATCATAAGTTCACACTTGTACACACATAATGTACTTGTCACTATCTATATAGGATTTATTCGATTTCTTTTTATAAGGATTTATTATTATCAAAAGGGGGAGATTGTTGGAGCATGCGTTCCGCACTCGTCCGGTTTGAGAATAACAAATCTCTAATGTATTTGATCCTATTTTTGATTAATGGTGTGCAGATAACAGGTGCAAGAATATCATGTTTTCAATTGGAGCAAAATGACAATTTTCCAGAATCTGGAGCTATCGGATTTCCGACAGCGATATCGGATTTCCGACAGCGCACTATATTATCCGTTTTCCAATCTCTGATCTACGGTTATGTGCTATCGGATTTCCGATATCGCTAACGGATGGCGACGGTGCACGATCTTCCAATAACGCCAGGATGTGCAGCAGTTACCCTAGCTAACGGATATCCGATAGTGCTATCGGATATCCGACAGCCCACGTCTCAACCCTGACCTCAACTTCACGCAGAAACTTCATTTTAGTGGGACACGTGGCAGCCTCTGGAGGTATCGAATTCCGGCAACACCTAGCTATCGGATGACGACAGCTCCTTTTTCTTAAAAGAGCTCAAAACTTCGTGGAATTCAGTTCTTGAGATTTCCAGACCTTCTTCCAGAGTGCATTCGAACCAGAAAGCTCCAGAACTCCATCAACTCCCATTTGTGCTAGAAGGATTGAGATTGAAGACGAGAGCGGACGCGTTTCTACATCAACGATCATCTCGAGGCTTCAACCTTCCTTTCAGAGATCTGATTTTCTAGGGAGTTCTTCACTTGACTTTGTATTTTCATTCATTTACATTTAACTTTGTATTGGTAGAGAAATCGTCGTTTTGCATGCGACGTCTAAGTCCTTGCGCGGCTTAGGGGAAAATCGCTTCCTTGTGCGGAGCGTCCAAGTCCTTGCGTGGCTTGGTAGGAAATCGTGGCCTTGTGTGCTACGTCTAGATCTTGGGAAGATCTACAGGGCAGGCTTGGGCTTGATCTAGGGAGAGACAAGTGATAGCCTTCCGATCCTTGAGAGAAGGATTGGTAAAATCAAAATTATTGAAATTTATATTATCATATTTGTGCATTGATCTTAAGCATTGTTAAGATCATTTTATTGTATGTAAATTTCATGATTAATATAATTATGCTTCTTTCATTAATTGCAAATTTGGTTGCTTAATCTTTAACTTAAAAATTTGTGTTTGGTTTAATACAAAAATTACATTGGCTTGAAATTGTTTATAAGTAATTTTTTAGAAAAGTAAAATCTGTTTACAAAATTATTAAGTAAAAATTATATTTTAAACACACCCTTCTTCACCCCCCCCCCTCTAAGGGCGTCACACGATCCAACATAATGGAACTACCGGGAGTCGATTCGGAGTATGTCTGGTCACTAATTTACAATAATGTGGCAGCGACGCGCTACGACACTCAAAACAGTCGTTTTCCCTAAACGACCTCGGATCATGGTGCAACGAATTCTGTTGCGCTCGTATTGGTCATACGAGTCTAACGAAACTGACATGAGTCATATCGGAGTATGCTTGGCCACTATTCCACAATAATGTGGTTGTGGCGCGCTACGATACTCAAAACGGTCGTTTCCCTAAAAGACCTCGGATCGGGGTGCAATGAATTTCGTTGAGCTCGTATTTGTCATACGAGACTAACAGAACTGACATGAGTCAAATCGGAGTATGTTTGGCCACTATTCTACAATAGTATGGTTGTGGCGCGCTACAATACTCAAAACGGTCGTTTTCCCAAAACGACCTCGAATCAGGGTGCAACGAATTCCGTTGTGCTCGTATTGGTCATACGAGTCTAACGGAACTGACAGGAGTCAAATCGGAGTATATTTGGCCACTATTCCACAATAGTGTGGTTGTGGCGCGCTATAATACTCAAAACGGTCGTTTTCCCTAAACGACCTCTGATTGGGACGGAACGAATTCTATTGCATTCGTATTGGTCATACGAGTCTAACAGAATGGACAGGAGTCAAATCGGAGTTTCCTAGCATAATATCCCCTAAACGTTTTACTTTCTACCTTTTGGGTTTACTTTTATTGGGTCCACTAGGGTCTAGGGACCCAATAAAAGTCAGGATGTTACGCAGGGCTCCCACCGGTACCAGGACTTCACTACCTTGAACACCACTCGGATAAGTGTGCTCATGGCCATCTGGGATTCTGAGGTGCTCAGTAGGGCCAAGTCGTTCACCCTAAACCTGTGAAACCAAACACAGTACTGTGAATACTACTGCGGACACGAGCACAACACGAAGGAGTGCACATACCTATTAAAATAAATCAAGCGCCTTATCCTCCAGAGGCACGTGGGAAGGTTCTTGTAGAACCAAGTACCAAACAGGCCCGCACCACCGCAGCCAAGGCGAGAGCAGCCTCCCGCTCAGCAGGGTGCGCAAGGGTTAGACAAATGGTAGGGGAGGTAGAAACCATATTTGGGTCACCATTCCCCTACCCAAGCCATCTCTATCGCTCGACTATAAAAGGGACCTGAAGATCAGAAGATGTGGCACATCGCAACCATCAGCTTTGGGGCTGAATATATACATGGAAGGGCTACGCCTGCCGCACCAGGACCCCCTCATCATTAGCACAAAAATCGGCAATCCCTGCTTCAGGGTCAGAAGGATATTGATCGACAGTGGGAGCTCGGTAGAACTCATGTTCACATTTACACTTCGCAACATGAAGATCACCGGGGAGCGCCTCGAGCCAGCAGCAGGGCTGTTGTACGGGTTCGACAACAGCCTTGTTCTAGTACAAGGGATGATCGCCCTTCCAGTTAACCTGGGGGAGTTCCCGAAGCAAGTCACACGCAACGTCCAGTTCGTGGTGATCAACTTTAGCTCAGCATATAATGCCATCTTTGGTCGTCCGCTCCTCAAACTTTTCGAGGCGATCCCCTCTATCCCACACCTGACGATGAAGTTCATCACTCCAGGAGGGGTTGGTGTTATTCGAGGAGATCAAGAGGCAGCTCGACTCTACAACCTGGAGCAGTCATGCCCCGGCCAAAGCACAGCTCCCAAGGACACCGTCAAAGCATGATGTAGGAAGGCTAGGGGTAGAGCAAAACAATCCCCCGCGCCATCAATCGTTTACTTCTTCCAGCTTTTCGTACTTCTCCATTCAACAATAGGCCACAAGAAAGGACTTGTGCGCACCTGTATCATCCTTTCAGCTATGTCGCAAGTATTTTCTGATTCTATCTGTTGCATCGACCTCCCAAAGGAATGGACTCTGTGTCCTTCTACTTCAAGGGGAAAACAGACAAAAGTCTTTCTGCACCTCCCAAAGCAATGGACCCCGAGTCTTTCTACTTAAAGTTGAGAACGGACATAGGTCATGCTGCACCTCCCACAAGAACAAACCCAAAGTCCTACTTCAAGGTGAAAACATACAAAGGTCCTTCTGCACCTCCTGAAAGAACGGACCTCAGGTCCTTCTACTTAAAGGCGAGAAAAGACAAAGGTCCTTTTGCACCTCCCAAAGGAACGGACCCCGAGTCCTTCTACTTCAAGATGAGAACGAACAAAGGTCCTTCTACACATCCCAAAATAACGGACACCGAGTCCTTCTACTTCAAGGCGAGAACAGACAAAGGTCCTTCTGCACCTCCCAAAGGAACGGACCCCGAGTCCTTTTACTTTAAGAAGAAAACTGACAAAGGTCTTTCTGCACCTCCTGAAAGAATGGACCCCGAGTCCATCAACTTAAAGGCGAGAACAGACAAAGGTCTTTCTACACCTCCAAAAAAAATGGATTCCGAGTACTTCTACTTCAAGATGAGAACGGGCAAAGGTCCTTCTGCACCTCCCGAAAGAACAAACCATGAGTCCTTCTACTTAAATTCGAGAACGGACAAAGGTCCTTTTGCACCTCCCAAAAGAACGGACCCCAAGTTCTTCTACTTTAAGACAAGAATGAACAAAGGTCGTTATGCACCTCCCAAAAGAACGAACCATGAGTCCTTCTACTTCAAGACGAGAACGGACAAAGGTCATACTACACCTCCCAGAAAAACGGACCCCAAGTCCTTTTACTTCAGAGCGAGAACGGAAAAAGTTCTTTTTGCACCTCCCGAAAGAACAGACCATGAGTCCTTCTACTTCAAGGTGAGAACGAACAAATGTCCTTCTACACCTCCCCAAGGAACGGACCCAGAGTCCTACTTCAAGGAAAGAACAGACAGAGGTCCTTCTGCACCTCCCAAAAGAACGGGTCTCGAATCCTTCTACTTAAAACAAGAACAGACAAAGGTCCTTCTGCACCTCCCACAAGAACGGACCTCGAGTCCTTCTACTTCAGGACGAGAACAAACAAAGGTCCTTCCGCAACTTCCAAAAGAACAGACTCTGAGTCCTTCTACTTTAAGACGAGAACATACAAAGATACTTCTGCTCCTCCCAAGAGGGCGGACCCCGAGTTCTTCCACTTTAGAGTAAGGGAAAACTAAGGTCCTTCTATACCCTCAAGTAAGAACGGACCCCGAGTCCTTCTACGCCTTCCGATAAGAGCGAACTCCAAGCCGTTCCACACTGTCAGATTAGAGCAAACGAAAAATCCCTTTACACTACGCCCGAACAAAAGCAATGCGCAAATGAATAATTATACGAGTCACCACCCAATATCAACGACAGGATCTTCATCCCCCAAGGTTGACACCAAGTGATGAAGAATATTCGGCATGCATCTCCGGATTTTGGGCAAAAACATTGTTGCTTCTCACCACGGACAATTCGTGTGGCAAACACAAGTTCATTCAAAATCCACGGCTCGAAATCAGCGCGCTCAAGACTAAAAATTTATGGGCTTGTCTCTTGGCAATTCAGGACCCGCAAAAACTATGAGGCATTTGATGGGGTTCTCCTAAAGTTATCTAAGTTGAGGCGGTTTAGACCCGGATCGAGTCGTCCCAGACGGTCCGAGCCGACCAAGCGAGCCACGATCTGTGTGTGCACACACAAGAACGAGCCAACCTCGCATGTACGGGCGCACAAGCACAAAGACGCACTTGCGAACGCGCTCGGACGCGCACGCACAATCCATGAACCCACGCGCAAGCAGCGCACCGCCGCCTTAAGCACGCCGCCGCCACTTCCTTCGCTCATCATCGCCGCCTCGCCGGAAAATCCACCCGGGGCGCCCGTCTTGCTCGGGCCCGCCTTGCCCAGGCCGCCCGCCTTTCCCGAGCCGCCCGAGGAGCACGCTCGTCATTTTCTAAAAATTGGTAATCCATGTGACCAAAATCATGCAACCTCATTCGACAAGTCAAATTTCAGTCGGGTGCAATTTCCAGTGCACCCCCTCCCAAAAAAACTATAAAAACCCTCAGACCTTCATTTGAAGACACGCGCGCAATAAAAGAGAAAAGAGAGAAATCTGAGGTTTTTCGACGTTAACTTAGCACAAATCTGCTCGCACTTTCGCTCTGAATTTGCTTCGTTCTCTCCCAAGTCCGCTTCCTTGAAGATTCTAAAGAATGCTCCCGCAAGCACAAGAGAATATCACAGAGAACGCTCCAACGGACGCTTTTGAACTTGTTTTTTTTTCTCTCACAAGGCTTATAAACGGAGAGATGGCCTATCGGAATCTCGAACTCTTGTAACCGCTAAGGAAATAGTGGAATTTGGCCAACACCGAACTGGACCCGTGGTTTTTCTCTTTCAGATTTTTCCATGTAAAACGTCTCATTGTCATTGTTGTTTGTTCTTTTTGACTGTTTTTACGCTTGGCTCACTCTCGAGCTAAGCCAGTTCGATTCTCCGAACCGGGAGAGTGTAAGCGACCCACAACAATATGCAATAAAAATATGCTTTTAAATAAAAAAAACTTAAAGCCCTTCTATGTGCGTCCCTACACGGCTTTCACAGACCCAATCAAAGTATATTAATATTTAGCAAATATATATTATCAAACATTTATATTTTTTTAATGTATTTTGTTGCTCTGGCACGTATATAGCCAGCTCACTGATCCCTGAATCAGTTGGTCGTCTTTTACACGCTTAAACATCTTAATTTCTCTCTCCATATTAATTTATATATCTCTTAATTATATAATATAATTCAACTTAAAATCTTAAATAGGTTCTTACTTCTTAGCGTATATTAACGTTTATTTGGTGATGATTTCAATTCTATGAAAACCTCATTATTATATAATTTCGAGTTATATAAAAATTAACGAGTTAAATTAAAATATAATTTGCTCCTTAATACCATTTCTGCCCCCATCCTGTAATCTGTCGTTGCTTATTAATTAGAGTCCGAAGAAATTTCAGCTAACACTAAAATTTCCAAAACGTTGCTCCACATTCATTTTATTATTATAAATAAAAACATTTTCTTTGGGTAAAATATTCATTTTTCTAAATTTATTCATATTTATTACAACTATTTACAATTGAATTGAATTTGTTTATTTCATTTTAAAAAATATATTCGTATCTGTTGAATTATTATTATGATTTATAATGGCTAAACAAAAAATTGACTGATAAGAAAATGACAAATGCATTTCACATGAAGGAACCTGTACATCACTGCTTGTACATATTTATGATATTATATTAATAAAAATAAACTTTTGATAAAACTTTTTTTTTTCAATTTTACTATTTTTATTTCATTTTTATAAATTTATAATTGAGTTTAATTTATGCATTTTTATTTTATTTTTAAAAAGCAAGTAAAATTATGTATTTTGACCGGAGAAGGCATCCTCTTAATAGCAATTTACTTCAAATGGAGAAATTCCACTTCACCCAAAACTATCTAAGATCAACAAAAATATAAAACAAAACAAAAAAGTTTAGTGTTGTGAAAAACCTGGTACATGTTATCAACATAATATTAAAATTTTGGGAGCGCGCGGGCTTCACTCATCAACTTCCACAGTGCATATCTCATAGAGGTGTTAGAAAGTTTCCATTAGGTGGACTCGATTCATCGAGACGTACCGATAAAGTCGTACGCGAAAATTAGAATCTATTCGGACTCCTACGAGCGTGTGTTAATTCAGTCGCGCGAACGATCGAAACCTGTGATAGGTGGGTTAGATCGTCTCGTAATTTCATGTCGCGAACTCGGTCTCATCCTAGGCACAAATTTTGATGGTTATGAAATTCAATTAATTTGGGGGTTACATTTTTTTGAGAAATTGATTGTCTTTAATTTCTCAATTGGTAACTCCATGAATTGGCTTCTCCTATTAATAGCCAAATCTGAATTTCATTTCTATTCTAAGGAGTGAACTAGGCTTGAAATCCCGATTCTTCAGTTTTAGCCTCTCTCGTGAAACCGACGGGCGTCTTCATCTTCCATTGCTTTTCTATCGGATCAGTTTTCCGAGAGATCTAGAGGGGCGGCCACTTCTGAACATTTTGCCTATGGATCTACATCGTCGGTGCGATCTCTGCATTTCTGCTTGGCTTCTGAAAGAAGATGGGTGTTTGGCGTTTCCTGCTCCTACAGAATCAGACATCTGGAGAAAAGCAAAGGAGATCTTGAGAGAGATCACATTCGGCCAATAAAAACTGCCTCTCCTAGTGACTTCAGTCAAAGTCTTGGAGACCGCAACCTGCATACAACCGAGAAAGGTACTTTTCATTCTCCATTGGAGAATGAAATCGCCCATTTCATACAGGTATTTGGCTTGGTGAAATTATATCACCGCCTTTGGAAAAGGTTCTTGTCCACACATAAATCTAACTAGATTATTTATATACATATGTGCATATGTGCTGAATCAATATGAAGTTGCATAATTGATTATCTTATTTCCGGTGTTTTAATCCTCCATTTTGGGTCAAGAACATCCAACTCAATCTTGTTGTTTATATGATTTATATCTTTCACTGTGCTAACCCTGTTCCATTCTGGAGAACAATTTTATATAGGTTCTTGTATGATAGCGGGTCTTTCGACAGCTCCGGTCCTTTTAAAAGGCAATGCGTCTAGGCTTCTCGGTGTGACCATTATCATGAAGCACAGTGGGAGATAAGAACGGTATAAAATAATTTCCGCACTTCATTCACCGTTTATTCAAGTTTAATTTTATTGTGTGTTCTTAAATTAATTTAATTAATTAGAAAATTAATTTTTAGTCGTTTCTCCAATAGAGATTGATAGTCTTTGAATAAGACGATCCTGCATATGTATAGTCGCTACATCCAGTAATTAGTGTTGTCATAAATTTTTCGATAATACTGATTAGCGTAGCGGCACCCAAATTTTTCTCACAGTTGGTATCAGAGCGAACTTATTTCAATTCTATTAGTCTCATTAATTATTTGGAGTGCGATTAATTTCTAATTAATTTCATAAAGAACACCAAATTAGAAAACCCATTTAGTTTGAGAGAAATAAAATAAGGAGCTGTTTTCTAAAAGTGCATTCATTGAAACAGTCCAAGACAGTCGTCGTGTCTCTTTAAGGCGATTAAGTGCCCACACGTCATTAATATAAGAGCACGACATTCATCTTAGAGCAATATTCAGATATCCCGGTGTGAAAGGGTCTTATAGGTTGATAAGATCTGTAGCCGCCAAAGTGGCCATTTCGAGTCAGCCTATGAGATTACGGTTTCACATATTTTAGGGATTTCTCTGAGACTAGTGCGCAATCATTCACCCAAAGGTGGTGTTTGCGCAATAGGTTCAGAGGGATACACTCGGACATTTGGACGGTAGTGCGGGGCTCTAGTAATCTATTCGCCCAAAGGTGGTAGATCTACGAAAAGCTCAAGCATAACTGTTGCTCGTTCGTGTGTGGAGAATTACTAATTGCGTGACGTGTAGTCTGCCCAAAGGTGTTGCCCGCTGACGCGCCTGGATTCTCCGTTTAGTGTGCTATTTAGGGTTTTTAGCCACTGTTGCTCTATTTGTCAAATTTATTTTTATTTTCTCTCTTTTTAGTCACCTTCATCGTCCATAAAAATATTAGACGACCATCAAATAATTCATTGAGTCGAACTTCGAAAATTCTATGTTCGACATTAAGTTTGCACCACATAAGGTAGATACAGAAATGGTCATGGATACCAACCAGCATGCAGCTCTTACATCGACCGTCACTCAAGTTGATAGAGATCGCAATGATCTCATTACCTGATGTGTTGCTAATGAAGAGAAATTAAAGAACAATGAGCCTCACCCCGCAATACATATAATAAAGCCCTCATTTAAGAAGAAGTCCAAAACTCCCTATAGAGCTCATGAGGGACACGCTTCATATACTAGGGACACTACTGAAAAGAAGCCTCTCACTTGCTTCTTCCGTAAGAAGAAGGGACACGTGAAGATGGAGTGCATAAAGTTTAGAGCTTGGATTGAGCGGCGTGTTTTCACTCCTAAAGTTAGCCATTTGGCATTGGTCCTTTGTGAGTCCAATTTAATTGAAGCCCCGTCCAGTTCCTGGTGGCTTAATAGTGGGGCGACGAATCACGTTGCTTTCACATTGCATGGACTCATTAGAAAGAGGAGGCCAAATAAGGGTGAGTGCAGACTCACGGTAGGCAACAACGCTGAAGTAGAGGTGGAGTTTATAGGAGACGTATGGTAGTTCTAGCTTCTGGTTATGAACTATATTTAAGAGACATTTTCTATATTCATTCATTTAGAAGGAACTTGATTTCAGTCTCCGCATTAGATAAACTTAATTATGGCTTTAACATTCTGGGTGGTTCAATTAATATTTATTTTGAATCACGAGTTATAGGCCAATGTTCATTATCTGGCGGATTGTATAGCTTATGTCTAGCTCCTACAAACATTTATGCAACCTCTTTTAATGTAGAGCGCGTTGCCAGTAAAAGACCACTACTTAAGGAAAAATCGTTCATGTTATGGCATAAACGTTTGGGCCACATTTCTAGGGAGAGAGTAGAGAGATTAATGAAGGAGAATATTCTCCCTACTCTTGACTTCAGCGACCTAGAGACATGCGTCGATTGTTGTAGAGGCAAGATGTCCAAGATCAAGAAGAAGGGCTCCACACGTAGTCTTGATTTATTAGAGGTTATTCATAGACATTAGTGGTCCTTATTCCACTACCCTCTGTAAGAGCACTTACTTCATTACTTTCATTGATGACTACTCCCATTTCGGATATTTGTACTTAATTAAGGAAAAGTCTGAATCTCTTGACAAATTCAAGATTTTAAAGCCTGAAGTTGAGAAACAAATAGGGAAAGTCATCAAGATTGTTAGGTCTGACAGAGGTGGCGAGTATTTTGGTAGACATGATGCCTCTGGGCAACATAAAGGTCTGTTTGCTAGATACTTGGAGAGTTGTGGCATTGTTGCCCAATACTCCATGTCGGGTAGTCCTGAGCAAAATGGTGTGGCCGAAAGGCGTAATCGCACCCTTAAGGAAATGATGAGGAGTATGATGAGTAGGACTAATCTTCCTGAGTTTTGTGGGGTGAGGCACTTAAGACTGCGGTGTACATCCTTAATAGAGTACCTTCAAAGTCAGTACCCAAATCACCTTTCGAGTTGTGGACTGGTAGGCGACCCAGCCTTAATCATTTACGCGTTTGGGGTTGCCCTGCAGAAGTCCGTTTATATAACCCATCGAAGAGTAAAATTGCCCATAGATCTTATCGTTTCTATTTCATAGTCTACCCAGATCATTCTAAGGGATTTAAGTTCTATTTCTCTTTAGGAGGACCCAGAATAGTGGAATCACAAACAGCTAAGTTCTTAGAGTTAGATGTTGCTGACGAACCAAGTTGCTCTCGCTCTATTAGTGAAGTCGAGGAGATTGTGCCTATTAATTTGATTGTGCCCTTATTGGAGAACCATGTGGTGCCTGAACCTATGATAGAACCTGTAGAGGAATTGGAACCGGTTTTGCCACCGATTCCAATTGAGATTCCTCCACAGATTCAGGAGGATCGTCCGCCCACTAGGAGATCTATTAGGCAGAGGAGGCCAACGATTTCCTCAGACTATGAAGTTTACCTAGGCGAGAGTAATTTTGACATTGGTCATGTAGTTGATCCAGTGACATTTGAGGAGGCTGTTTCTGGACCTCAAACTGATCTGTGGTGGGAGGCAATGAAAGACGAGATGGAGTCTATGAAGCTGAATAAAGTTTGAGAGTTATTTGAGTTACCTAAGGGTTGCAAACCCATTGGTTCTAAATGGGTGCTTAAGACCAAAAAGGACTCCAAAGGGAAGATCGAGCGGTTTAAAGCAAGACTGATAGTCAAGGGATTTACACAGAGAGAAGGTATCGATTATAACGAGTCGTTTTCTCCTGTTTCCTCTAAAGACTCTTTTACAGTAATAATAGCGCTTGTAGCTCATTATGATTTGGAGTTACACCAGATGGATATTAAGACCGCATTCTTGAATTACGATCTTATCGAAGAAGTCTATATGGTACAGCCCGAGGGTTTCAAGTCCGGTCACACTGACCAACTTGTATGTAAGCTTAATAAATCCCTATATGGTATGAAGCAAGCTTCTAGACAGTGGTATTTAAAATTCGATGAGGTTGTCACTTCATTTGGTTTCGAAGAAAATAAGGTAGACCGTTGCATATATCTCAAGATCAGTGAGAGCAAATTCATCTTCTTAATTTTATATGTAGATGACATTCTGCTTGCGAGTAGTGATTTGACGCTATTGCATGAATCTAAGCAGTTTTTTGTCAAAGCACTTTGATATGAAAGATCTTGGAGAAACGTCTTTTGTTCTATGGATTGAGATTATTAGGGATCGACCTCATCATACATTAGCACTCTCTCATAAAGTCTATATAGAGCGTGTACTTGAGAGGTTTAGCATGCTCGAATATAAGCCTGGAGATGTATCTCTGATTAAGGGTGATAAGCTGAGCTTGTCATAATGTCCCAGGAACGATAAAGAGAGAGAGTGCATGAAGGATATACCTTATGCTAGTGCGGTAGGCAGCTTAATGTATTCCCAAGTCTACACCAGACCGGACATTGTCTTCGCAGTAGGACTTCTAGGCAGATATCAGTCGAACCCAGGACCAGCTCATTGGGTTGCTGCTAAGAAGGTCTTAAGGTACTTAAAGGAACAAAAGATTTTAAGTTGGTCTACCATAAAGTTCAAAATCTCGAATTGGTGGGGTATACAGATTCTGATTTTGCCGGGTGTGAGGATGATAGGAAGTCTACTTCGGGTTATATATTTAAGTTTGCTGGTGGGGCCGTTTCGTGGAAGAGCGTTAAACAGACACTCATTACTTCATCCACTATGCACGCAGAGTTTGTAGCTCTCTTTGGAGCTTTTACTCACGGCTTAAGAACTTCATTACAGAGTTGATGGTCGTCGATTCTATAGCTGGACTCATTCGGTTGTGGTGTGATAATGTTCTCTATGAACAATAAAAGTATCACAGGGTCCAAACACATGGAAATTAAATTTTAACCGTTAAGGAGTTGGTTAAGAAAGGTGACATTATAGTGGAGCATATAGGAACAGATGATATGTTAGCCGATCCCCTTACTAAAAGACTTCGCCCCAATATATTTCAGAAGCATGCCTACAGTATGGGGCTTATGGAGTCGATTGATGTGCTAGATTAGTGGGAGGCTACATAAAGCTCCAATTCATTCATCTGTTAATTAATTAAGCACTTTTATATATTCATGAATAGTAGTTTGAAATCAAACATTAAGATAAATATTCATGTTGAATATCATTGAGTTTCGATATTCATAAATTTTGTGATATATCACACTTCATATAAAAGACTCAGACGAGTGTCAGTCTGAGCATAAGGCTTTGGGCACTTCATTTCATTTCGTAAAGCCTTGGTATGTCTATTTGACACATTAATTAAAAATCTTAAGATAATGACATACATGTTCTTTCGAACACTTAAGGTTTTCTCGTAGCATGGTTTAGTGCATTCATTAGAGAAATCGGTTGACCACCAAATTAGGACAACAACTACATGTGTATACACTTTTCATTATGTTGTTCTAAAATTCTAACCGCGCTTTGTCCATGTCGATTGAATCTGTAAGCTACTGTGACCATGGAAGGTCCCGTGTCGCTCAATGATGCGGTTGCCGCCATGATTCGGAGTGAAGGATTTGGTTGGACCGGATTGACGTGAGAGTAGACTCTTAATATCGCGTTCGCTAATGGTACCCTTAAGTTTAGTGAAGATTTTATACGGAACGTCATAAGTTACGATGAATATAAGTCCAAGTGGGAGAATGTTAGAAAGTTTCCATTAGGTGGACTCGATTCATCGAGACGTACCGATAAAGTCGTACGCGAAAATTAGAATCTATTCGGACTCCTACGAGCGTGTGTTAATTCAGTCGCGCGAACGATCGAAACCTGTGATAGGTGGGTTAGATCGTCTCGTAATTTCATGTCGCGAACTCGGTCTCATCCTAGGCACAAATTTTGATGGTTATGAAATTCAATTAATTTGGGGGTTACATTTTTTTGAGAAATTGATTGTCTTTAATTTCTCAATTGGTAACTCCATGAATTGGCTTCTCCTATTAATAGCCAAATCTGAATTTCATTTCTATTCTAAGGAGTGAACTAGGCTTGAAATCCCGATTCTTCAGTTTTAGCCTCTCTCGCGAAACCGACGGGCGTCTTCATCTTCCATTGCTTTTCTATCGGATCAGTTTTCCGAGAGATCTAGAGGGGCGGCCACTTCTGAACATTTTGCCTATGGATCTACATCGTCGGTGCGATCTCTGCATTTCTGCTTGGCTTCTGAAAGAAGATGGGTGTTTGGCGTTTCCTGCTCCTACAGAATCAGACATCTGGAGAAAAGCAAAGGATATCTTGAGAGAGATCACATTCGGCCAATAAAAACTGCCTCTCCTAGTGACTTCAGTCAAAGTCTTGGAGACCGCAACCTGCATACAACCGAGAAAGGTACTTTTCATTCTCCATTGGAGAATGAAGTCGCCCATTTCATACAGGTATTTGGCTTGGTGAAATTATATCACCGCCTTTGGAAAAGGTTCTTGCCCACACATAAATCTAACTAGATTATTTATATACATATGTGCATATGTGCTGAATCAATATGAAGTTGCATAATTGATTATCTTATTTCCGGTGTTTTAATCCTCCATTTTGGGTCAAGAACATCCAACTCAATCTTGTTGTTTATATGATTTATATCTTTCACTGTGCTAACCCTGTTCCATTCTGGAGAACAATTTTATATAGGTTCTTGTATGATAGCGGGTCTTTCGACAGCTCCGGTCCTTTTAAAAGGCAATGCGTCTAGGCTTCTCGGTGTGACCATTATCATGAAGCACAGTGGGAGATAAGAACGGTATAAAATAATTTCCGCACTTCATTCACCGTTTATTCAAGTTTAATTTTATTGTGTGTTCTTAAATTAATTTAATTAATTAGAAAATTAATTTTTAGTCGTTTCTCCAATAGAGATTGATAGTCTTTGAATAAGACGATCCTGCATATGTATAGTCGCTACATCCAGTAATTAGTGTTGTCATAAATTTTTCAATAATACTGATTAGCGTAGCGGCACCCAAATTTTTCTCACAAGAGGAACTTTAACTTTGCGCTAAAACTTCTTAGTCCTCTCACTCTCTGTTAAAATGGTGCTTGAAGCATCCGTGTGACTGTCTAGTTTGAAACAGTCTACTCGTTGCCCCTGGCAGGGTATTTATAGGCAAACCCTAAATCCTCGGCGGGTAAGTGGATCCTTATTGGATCCTAATCAACTGTGAAGTATCCGTTAACCCGACATTTAAACATACCTCAACAATCTCCTCCTATATTGTAAATAACAGGGTCACATCACAGATTATTTAAATAAGAGTTAATAACGACAAAGCATGAGTTTCCAGAAACACAACACATAGGTTTTAGAATACAGATAAATCTAAACTCAAACACATAGTTCCAAACAAAACAGTAAATAAAACTGAGAAACTCAAAACAGATAATTGATCACTAGTTTATGCAAACAGCGGATCATCATCATCCGGGTCGAAATCAACTTTCTCTCATCCAGTCTCCATGTGATCTGCAAGCAGACACAATAAGAATGTCATGAGACAAATCTCTATGAATTTTAACATTTGCTAATCAAAAATAAAGTGATTAGTTCTAACAGTAAAAGAACGTAATACTCTAACCAGGAAGAAAGAATCACATATCAGCATCTATATCCAATTTACACAAAATTAGACAATTGATTTCATAGAATCAAACCACGGTCCTTCGATTATTAAGATTATTACTGAACATTTCACAATTGTGTTATACCATCAGATTTGGAATGATACAACAAGTTGTGACCAATATATCATCAAGTTTGGAATGATATAAGTAATGATCATAATATCAGGACGCATATCAGCAACTTCAGTATTCCTTTTTGAAATGATACTCAAATCAACATTTGAATAAAATAATTGCGTAAGTCATCAAGTTTGGAATGACTGACAACTATTCATCTCTGGCTTTCATCAGATAGCATCTGAAATACTTTCGTGTGCTCACTCTAGATGCTCGAATGTAAACAGACTATGGTTCTAAGATTTAAAACATAAGCAGGGTATTAAGTCATACTAAATGAACTTTAATCTCACCTCCCCCGATGTTTTAGTTGTTAGAACCTTACATAAGCCCTTGGTAAGGACATCTGCTATACTATCTTTTGATCTCACGTCCAATAAGGAGATTATCCCCTGACTTGTGAGATGGGTCAACCAGACATGTTTCATCCTTAGTTGCCTTCACTTTCTATTGAACAACGTATTTGTTGCAATGGTCTTTGTGGTTTGATTGTCACAATATAGCGAAATAGAGTGCATTTTCAGACTCGTCATTGGAATGTTTATTATCAGATCTCTTATCCACTCTGCTTCTTCTGCTGCTGAAGCGAGAGCATAGAGTTCTGATTCCATAGAGGATAGTGCAATGCACGTCTGCCTCTTTGACTTCCAAGCTACTGCTGCTCCTCTTATGGTGAACACAAAACTGCTAGTGGATCTACTATCAGTAATTTCTGAGCACCATGAGGCGTCAGAATACCCCTCAAGCGCAGGAGGATGTCCACTATAACATAAAGCATACTTCTCAGTGTACTTTAAGTATCACATTAGCCTTTCTAAGGCATCCCAGTGGTCCTTCACAGGATTAATTGTAAATCTACTTAACATGCCGACCGTAAAGGTTATGTCAGATCTAGTGCAGGTTGTAGCATACATGAGACTACCTATGAGTTTGGAGTAATCCAACTGACTAATAGATGAACCTTCATTCGGTTTTAGTCTATAGTTATAATCGTATGGAGTCACTATTTTTGCTATTAATGTAACTCCACTTCTCTAGTAGATTTCTAATGTAGTGACTCTGACTTAGGATAATACCATTTTCAGTGAAGTTCACTTCCATTTCTAGGATGGTTTTCACCACATCTAAGTCAGTCATGCTAAATTGTGTCATCAAGACAGCTTTCGCATCTTTCACCGCAGACTGATCAGTGCCCAGAATTAGCATGTCATCAACATACAAGCATATAATTGTAACTTTATTTGAACTTGTTCGAACGTACAGATATTTATCTGAAAAGCAGGATTTAAAACACATGGCTTTAACACAAGTGTCAAATTTTTTCGTGACATAATTTGGGTGCTTTCTTCAATCCGTAGTGACTTAATCAACTTATATACCTTATTTTCTAGACCTTCTACGACAAACCATTCAGGTTGGTGCATATAGATCTCTTTGGTCAGATCTCCATTAAGAAATGCAATCTTAACATCCATCTGATGAACCGTAAAGTGTTCAATAGATGCTATCGCGAGAAGTATCCTAATCGTCGCATAGTGAAAAACAAGTGAGTATATATCAAAGTAGTCTATTTCACTCACTTGAGTGAAACCTTCTGTAACTAGTCGTGCTTTGTATTTTGTAATACTCCCATCATGATTAAGATTCTTCTTCAGAACGCATTTTTTTCCAATGGTTTTAGCCCCTTTGGGCAAGTCAACCAATGTCCACGTATTGTTCTGCATGAGAGAGTTCAACTCTTCATCTATGGCTTCTTTTCATAATATAGAATCCCTAGATCGCATCGCTTCCTTATATATGGATGGATCTGCTTCAACTTGGTAAGTCACGAAGTCTGTACCGAAGCTTTTAGGCATTTTCTGTCTACTAGATAGCCTTCTGGTATCTAAACCACTCGTGTCTACATGCTCAGTGTCAGAGTTACATTTGCTTGGCTCAACTAGAGGCTCAAGACTAGTGGCTGGTAAACCTGGAAGCGTCGGGTTCTTATCCTTAAGGAACTTATCCTCAAAGAAGACATCATCTCTAGATTCTATTATATAGTTCGTTGAGAGGTCTAGAAACCTATCTGCAGCATTATCCTCTGCACATCCAAGATAGACACACGTATTTTTCCTAGGTCCAATCTTAGCTCGTCTAAGGTCAGGTATCCTAGCATAAGCAATACAGCCTCAGGTCTTAAAATTATCAAATCTAGGAGGTCTCTTAAACCAAAGCTCATAGGGTGTCTTAGTCAACTTGGCATGGGGAACTTTATTAAGAATGCGATTTGACGTGAGGACAACTTCACCCCAATAGGCCGCAGACATGCAAGCAGTCAACAATATAGAATTCAACATCTCTGTTAAAGTTCTATTTTTCCTTTCAGCGATACCGTTGGATTGGGGGGAATAAGGGGCAGTCGTTTCAGGGATTATGTCATTGCTGACAAGGAAATCTTTGAACTCCCCTGAGATGTATTGTCCTCCTCTATCACTCCTTAGCTTTTAAATTTTCATGTCAAGTTGATTCTCAACCCTATTTTTGAATATACTAAAATTTTCAAAAGCTTCATCTTTGGTTTTAAGGAGGTAAATGTGACTGAATCTAGAGTAGTCATCGATAAAGGTTATCAAATACTTCCGACCTCCTCGTGTGACAAAACTTTTGTAGTCACATATGTCAGAGTGTATTAATTCTAGCAATTGTGTGCTCTTAGAAACCTGACTAAAATGTGTTCTAGTTATCTTGATTTGAGCAAAAATTTCACATTTGTCGAATTTGGTTGTTGTGTCTAAGGGGAAGTTGTGAGTTCTAGCTAGCAGGAGTAGTTTTCTATAATTGACGTGTCCTAGTCTTGCATGTAAAGTCTTAGGATCGATCAAATTAGAACTAACCTGATTTATTACTTCTTTTGCTAGACTCAACCTATACATTTCGTTTACGACATACGCACAACCAAAATAATGTGAGTGAACCATCAACATTACTCGACCACCAGAAATATTAAATGACATACCAGTATCGCGTAACAAACTAATCAAAATTTAATTAGCAGTTAATTTGGTATAAATTTAACATTTTTCAAAGAGTTTTACCTAAGGAGAGCGTCAAGGTAGCATTACCGACCTTCAGAACGTCAGCTACTCCTCCATCTGCAACAGTAAAAGTCTCTCTGACTGCAGTGACATCCTCCAGAAGCCCATTGTTGTTGCAGACGTGACATATAGCACCTGAGTCTAGCCACCACTCGGTACTGGTCTTTCCTTTACTGACCATGGCAACAAAGTTGGTAGACACAGTCTAATGAACCATATTGGCCCGGTTATCAGTCTTTGGTGTGCTAGAGTCACCTCTCTTAGGTTGCTTACACTCGGAAGGGCAGTGACCACACTTGTTACAATTCTAGTACTTGTCATTGAATTCCTTCGCCTTTTTGCTTGTGTCCACAACTGCGGGTGCACTGGGCAACGGTCTAGTCTTTCCAGGCTTAAACTTATGCTTAGGATGCGTGACCATATTGGCAGCAGAGGACTGCTTGCTAACTGTCTCCATAGCGTGTCTAGTCTGATTCTCATCCTCAACGCAAATGAAGCGCTTGAGGTCTTTTATACTGACCTGTGTTTTCTTCCGGTACATCTTCGTCTTAAAGGAGTATCACGCCGTCGGGAGCTTGAAAATGATGGCTCCTGCAACAAAACCATCTGGCAGTGGGATGTTCTCACTGTTCAGCTTGTCCACCGGATTTTCAAAATCGGCGACCTGTGGAAGGATTTCCCTTTCCTCAGTGAAGGTGAAAGCCATGAACTTATCCACCAGGTGCGCCTTGGACATGTTTTCCTCTTCCTTGAATTTCTCCTCCAGAGCGTCACAGATTTCTTTTGTCGTCTTCAATTTACTGTACATCTCGGCAAGTCTGTTGGAGAGACAGTTCAGCAGGTAGTCGCGGCAGAATTATTCATCCTCAACCCACTAGGCCTCGCCATCAGTCCCAAGAACTTCAGTGCAAACAGACTGAATGGTGTAGAACACGTTCAAGTACTTCATGTCGAACTGAGTGTTCATCTTCCAAACACAGAATTCAGAATTGGAGAATTTCTCCATCTTGATCATCAGAACGGGAGTATTCTCTTTCGACAACTTGTCTCTCTTCCAAACAGGAGATTTCCACTAGCAACCATGATCACAAGCAAAAACTAGAAAGTGATCACCTGAAAACCGTGTGGAGACGACGAAATCTTCGAGTCCAATCCAGAAACTTGATGTACTTCTTTCCTCTGGCTGAACAAAATCGCCAAAGACAAGAGTAAGAATGTTGTCGTAAAACCGATAGCGCTGTCGAAATTCCGATACCGCAACACAATTGCTCTCGGAAAACCAATAATGGAAACAGCACCGGCGGAACCGAAACGGAACAGATCCGGCGAGATCGGGACAACAAGATCCGTTGACGATCAGATCTGGCAGCACAGGACTCCTCCTTTCACTGGAGCACTGGATCGGAGAACTCCAGTGGACCGACAGCACTGGATCGGCGAGCAAGATAAGATGAGTGGTGGCTCCTTCAGTCGCACAAGCGGCGATGGCGAGAGAAGAGAAACGCACGAAATTGAGAAGTGACTTGGTCCTCCCCGTCGAGCGGCGTCCGGATCGCAGGAAAACAGAAAAGAGAGTCGGGGGAGGCGACCTCTACTTCTCTGCAGGGAAACGGGCGGCTGTCTATTCGCGAAGACCAGCGATCCTCCTATTGACGGCGGCGACGGGAGAGAGAGACGATGCCTTCTTTGCTACAGGGACACGATCGGCGTTCTCCTTCACTGCAAGGAAACACGGGCGACGATCTAGTTCCGCCTGGAGACGCAAACGGATCGGCGTTCCAGTCGGCAGCGACAAAGAGAAAAACACCGAGAGGGAGAGCATCGGGAGCGGTTACAGGAGAAATGGCTAGGGCACACGAGGAACTTCAAGAATGTTAAAATGGTGCTTGAAGCATCCGCGTGACTGTCTAGTTTGGAACAGTCTACTCGTTGCCCCTAGCAGGGTATTTATAGGCAAACCTAAATCCCCGACGGGTAAGTGGATCCCTATTGAATCCTAACCAACCGCGAAGTGTCCGTTAACCCGATATTTAAATATACCTCAACACTCTCAACTTCCCCCTTTGAACTTAAACCGAAATTCTCTCTCTCTACAAAAAATAAATTAATATGTGTAGGAAGAGAAAATCCAAAGTCCAACTGATTAAAAAAAATATTTAAGTTTTATAGCATGCACCAAGAAGGAATATACATGAGGAAGAAGTCATAGGAACAAATATTTACCTTACTCTAGATTGTAGCATTTGCAAATGAAGAAGAGATAAAGAAGAGCACTACAACAGAACGGGTCTACAACAACACTTTTTGAGGTTTTCCGTGATGCTTTTCAAGCGGCACAAGTATTTTTGTGCACTTCGTGAAAACGTTGAAAAATTGTCGGGCTAGAGATTGTCGCAATAGACCATCACGATATTTTTGACAAAGCACTACGAAAATACGAGGCATTTGCTACATTTTTTAAATAAAACGGTGCAAGTGTGGCGCTTTTTTTTGGGTCCGGAGTCCGGACTCCGGGTAATCTCCTGGAGATCAAATTTGATCTCCTGGAGAAATTTTTTTGAGATCAGAATATGATCTCCAGGAGAACAAATTTGATCTCCAGATAATCTTTTAGGCTGTTTTTGATTTCCTAAAATCCATTTCTACATCCAGAGATAAAAAAAAATACGTCAACCCATATGTTTTCTTAAATCCTGGACCTAAATCTTGGAAACGGGCTCCGGACCCAAAAATTCCTCGCAAGTGTGACACTTTAAAGAACACAACAAATACATCAACATTTAAAAAAACAGCAGAAACTCGAGAGCTAGAAACTCATCTTTAATAAACACAATTTAGTATGATAATAATAATGATAATTTTTAAAATAATAATAATAATAATGTTAGAAGAGTTTGATAGCGTTGTGAATTGTGATTACTAAATAAGAGTATTTCTTTTTAAGAGAAGTGATTAATAAGCTTAGCTTAATACGATAATATTAAAAGTATAATTTGTATTAATCGAAATCACCAAATTTCATGGAAGTAGAATAATAAATAAACAACCTACCGATAATTAAAGGCCTAATTAAATTATGTAGGTTGGAGGAATAAAATATCAAATCCCAGAATTTACACACCAGCCTGGAACTGAAATCACGGGCCTCCATTAACGGAGACTGTTCTTAACGCGGATATTTTAGGTCCGGGATTTATCCCCGTCATTTATTTGCGTTTCGATATTCTCATATTCGTTTAATATTGGCGATTGTTATCCGCAGTATAGTTTTGGCTATCCGCACTCTTTTTGTGTGAGTTATTAAGCGCCTTTTGAAAATACGTCATGTGCGTGCATTTTTAGGAAAAGTGTTCAACACGAAAGTTGTAGATCTCGATGAGATCTACAACTTTCGTGTTAAAAACTTTTCCTAAAAATGCACGCACAAGACGTATTGCCGCCCTGATATAAACATATGCGTAACTGTAGCGAATTTTTGGAAATACACCTTGTACATGCATTTTTAGAAAAAGTGTTCAGCACTAAAGTTGTAGATCTCAACGAGATATACAACTTTCGTGTTGATCACTTTTCCTAAAAATGCACGAACAAGACGTATTTCTAAAAGGCGCGTAATAACTCATACAAAAAGAGTGCGGATAGCACAAACTGTAGTGCGGATAACAATCGCCTTAATATTTCTCATTTATAGGAGGAGAAGTATCTTTTACGCATGACTTCATATGATTGCTTTCGGACGGCCCGAGTCCAGGACCTAAAAATTCCACGCCCGTAAAGGGACTGAGGCCCCGTTGGCGAGGTCGATCCGCCGCGGTGGCTCAGACTGTACCGCACGGTCACGACCGTGCGCCGTTATGAAGTGCAGCAGCCGGGCGGCAGGCCCATTAAAACTGAAGAAATCCTGCGGATTTCATCAGCGTAGAGATGACGGTCGCCTCCGGGCGGATTTCCTCCGCTCCAAAGCCATCAAGAAAAGAAAAGTAGTTTTGAACATAAAAACGTTCACAAACGGAGCCTAAAGAATCAACTTGTTCTTCAGATCTTATTTTAAGCATTTCTTATTGGAGGGCACCGAATGAATTGGGTCAATTTTTAAAATTACGGTCGTACCATGCTCTTCATTTCTTTGACTGGTCGATTTACATAAATTATAGAACCTTACTATTTAATTTATAAATTTAGTTTTTTACAACTTCATATCCTTGCTAAATGCTAACCTTTAGGCCGCCGGCGGATCTAGAGGGTACCCCAAGGGGTACCTACCCTCGTTATTTTTTAGACGATTTGTTATAAGCACACTAAAAATTTGCTATTTGTACATTAAAATTTGACTATTTGCGCATCCATAAACAATAAGGACAAGCCTTTACTAATTTCCCTAGGCTCCCAGTCCCACGGGTACCAGGCTCCCAACCCTAGTCTTTATTGATTCGGCGGTTCCAGGATCTCCGGTCTCGTCTCTTGTCGCCAATTGCGACACCCATAGTTGAATCGGAATTCTCACCGACTCGCCTCCGTGAGCAACCCCTTTGATCATCGTCGATTCCACATAATTCATGTCAACGCCCCTTTGATCGGGATCTTCCAACGAGGTGACAACTCCTCTTCTGAGTCTTCTCAATTCTCGCCAATGTCGCCTCTTCAAAAAATCAAGGATTAGGAGGGCCCTATATATATTATATCTTTAACATATATATAAAGATATCCTCTTAGCATTTTTTGTGGTGTAATGATGTGCACCATCGCTTAAATCTAAGCTGTCCGATCTCGCTGAAATCAAATCTAGCTATCTGATAATTATCTGTGTGGTGTAATGGTGGAGCATCGTGTTAATTTTACTAGAGGTCATATACCTCCTATGATATGGTGTCCTAGACTTATATTTTCAGGTCACGGTTGCTCTACAACGCGAAATTATGATTTTGTCATTATCTACATTAAAATTTTAATATTATTTATAATAAAAACAATTTTCTTGCAAAATTGCGCTACCATGTGATTGAAACCACAATCAATAATATATTAAATAAAGACTCAATCACTACATCCGCTCGCAAGTTATTGTAAGCACATAAATTATTATCTATATTCAGGAGAAACTAGAAGTTTTATATCTAATATAAGTAAATATATTATAATTTATTTTTATATTATCTAAATATAAGTTTATATATAAATATAAGTTTATATTTGATAGGTACCCCTAATCGGGGTTGCGAATAGTAAAAACACCCGCCTCATTTGGTGGAGGAAATGAGGTTGACCAAAGTAAACTAACCCCACTAGCCCCGTAACCACCAAACATAGGGTGCAAATAGTAAAATCTCATATCGTGGGATGCAAATAATAAAATCTCATATCGTGGGATGCAAATAGTAAAATCCCCCATCGTGGGGTGCAAATAGTAAATCTCATATCGTGGGATGCAAATAGTAAAATCCTCCAACATGAGGGTGAAAATAATAAAATCCCATATCGTTGGATGTAAATAGTAAAACCCTCCAACATTGAGGTGCAAATAGTAAAATCTCATATCATGGGATGTAAGTAATAAAATCCTCCAATATGCGGTGCAAATAGTAAAATCTTCCAACGTGTGGGTGTAAACGGTATCCTCCAAACGGGTGTGTGTACAACACATAAATTAGTTATGGTGCGCGGGTAGCCACATAACCACCATAACCACCGTAACAACTCATTATGGGTGGGTGTAAATATCCAATTATGGGTGGGTTTAAATATCCAAAATTATATTGACCTGCACGTAGTAAATTATTATGAAATATGCGTATTAATTTATATTAAATCGGTCTACAAATAGTAAAAAGGGTGGTTATGTGGTTGCGGATAACCGTGTAACCACCATAACCACCCATGGGGCCTATAAATAAGACTAGGGCCCTCCTTCATTTCCATATTTTCTCTCCTCCGGCCCTCCTTTCCTCCTTTGAACAAGAGAGATCCTCAAAGACACCTTCGAAGATCTTCGAGCGCCTTCGAAGATCTCCTTCTCCTTCGAAGAATCCTTCAAAGATCTTCGAGCATCTTCGAGCGTCTACGAAGATCTTCGAGCACCTTGAAGATCCTACGAAAGCGTTCATCCTCCTTCGAGCTAGCGTTCCGCTCCAAACGCCCCTCCGTGCGCTCATCTCTCAAGACTGCTCTAAGCCCGCCTATGTGCGCTCTGCTCTCAAAACCGCTCCAAGCGCGCCTCTGTATGCTCCGCTCTCAAGACCGCTCCAAGCGCGCCTCCACGCGCTCCACTCTCAAGACCGCTCCAAGCGCGCCTCTGTGCATGCGCTCCGCTCTCAAGACCGCTCAAAGTGCGCCTCTGTGCCCTCCGCTCTCAAGACCGCTCTAAGCGCGCCTCCGTGCGCTCCGCTCTCATGACCGCTCCAAGCGCGCCTCTGTGCGCTCTGCTCTCAAGACCGCTCCGAGCGAGCCTCTGTGCGCTCCGCTCTCAAGACCGCTCCAAGCGCGCCTCTGTGTGCTCCGCTCTCAAGACCGCTCCAAGCGCGCCATTGTGCTCTCCTCTCTCAAGACCGCTCCAAGCGCGCCTCCGTGCGCTCCGCTCTCAAGACCGCTCAAAGCGTGCCTCCTTGCGCTCCTCTCTCAAGACCGCTCCAAGCGCGCCTGTGCGCCCCGCTCTTAAGATCGCTCCAAGTGTGCCTCCGCGCGCTTCGCTCTCAAGATCGTTCCAAGTGCATCCCCGTGTACGCAGCAACAAGCACTACACGCACTCAAGATCATCACTCCAGACTCCTCGCACGCAGCAGGAGACAAACTGCAGAGACAAAGGCGCGCAGAGCACACCAATCCAACCATCAAGCAGCAGTCGAAAACTACAGAGCACTCAGAGCGGAGCATTCCCTTCTGCAGCATGCAAAAGACTTAGCTCCGTGAACGGTGGTCTGTCACCCTCCGGCACCTCTCTCTCCCAACAATTATAACGAGGAGCGACCTGTCGCCCTCGCCTTCTCTTAAAAGGCTCTGTACAACGCCAATAAATAATGAAGTTTGGTCGGCATAGCTCCAAACACATGATTTTTCACCCCTTTCCGGGGTTTTCCACAGTAAGAAGGGTCCCTTGCTAGCCGTCTCTTTCCTCTGTGACTAATTGCACGCTCGACCGCTCCCAGGCTAAGACGGTTCAGTCTCGACCAGTTTTAGGAGTCTCAAGTGAGTCGGACAATATTAAAACTTTTATAAGTAATATAAGTAAATTTAATTGTTGCAGGTTGCCTGACGCTTCGCGGACTGGTCGAGATGGACCGTCTTAGCTCGAGAACGAGATGGACCGTCTTAGCGTGGTCTGTGTTAGCCAAATTGCACTATATCTTGGTGTGTTACAAGTAGAAGAATGTGAGAGGGCGATAAGTCACCGCTCGTCGCACGGGGTGAGAGAAGAGAGAGAAATGGAAAATCTACAAGTCTCCAAAGAGGAATCTCCAAAGGGGAAGGAGATCTTCAAGGGAGTCTTCAAGCGCCGAAGGAGAACTCTGAAGGATCTTCGAAGGAGTTCTCTCAGATGTTGAAGGCAAGGTGTGTTGGGAATATTGCCCTCAATGTTCCCTTGATTTGAAGAGGCATCACTTCCAATACTAAGTACATATTGTATTTGATAAAGCTTTGTTTTTGTAAGTTAAACAGGCTTAGGTTACTCAAGAGAAAGAGTTAATCAAGACCTAAGGTTAGGAGAAATCTTCTCCTAAGTTGATGAAGATATGTCTCAGCTGAACCGCTGAGACGAGGAGCCGTCTCAGCGGATCCGCTGAGAAGAAGTTGTCTCAGCTGATAAGTTCGTCAAACGCTGAGAATCAGCGTGTTCGTCGAACGCAGAGAGCCGTTCGTCGAACGCAGAACTCAGTTCGTCGACCGGTGAGACGAGACCAGAGAAGGAGCCGCTGAGAAGGCACAAAGGGCGTGTTCGTCGAACGCAGAGTGCCATTCGTTGAACGCAGAACTCAGTTCGTCGATCGCTGAAACGAGATAGAAGAAACAACTGATAATTGACAAGATCGTCGAACGCAGAGTTTGGCAAGTTCGTCGAACGCAAAGTTTGACAAGATAGTCAAACCCAGAATGAAGCGGGTTCGTCGAACTCAGGGCATAGTGGGTTCGTCGAACGCAGGATGCAGCGGGTTCGTCGAACGCAGAGTGTAGCGCGTTCGTCGAACGCAGAACTTCTCTACAGATAGGCAGGGCGGCGGGTCCTGCGGCTAGGGCAAGTTGCAGAAAAGCTACAGGGGACCACTAATGTCTCCCATACTTCTTGGGAGATCAAATTAGAGCCGTTGAAGACAAAAGAAGAATAAAAGAAAGAGTTAGGGTATTTTCTAAACCCCCCCGGCCGATTACTTGCGAAATCTCGTTTTCTCCATTGACGGCTGCTGCTCTCATTTTTATTCCTGCTCACTGAAAGAGAAGAAGGAACAGAGAGAAGAAGATAGCTCCTCCACCAGAAGGGGCAAGGTGATCTTCCATCCTTCTATTGAAGAGGAAGATCAAGTGGTAGCTGTTATCAACATCTTCAGCTGCAGGAAAGCACAGACTGTGCAGGATCTACGGGAGAGTATTTCTGCTGTAGAATATTTCTAAACCATCTTATTCTGTAAGGCTTTTTGCCTGAGTTTGTAGGGCATTTGCCTGAGTGTGTAGGTTTATTTGCCTTAGCTTGTAGGGCTAGTTTGCCTGAGATTGTAGGAGCTGGTGATAGCTCTGAGTTGTAAGGCGTGTTGCCTGAGGTAGGACCAGGAGGTGGTCTGAGCTGTAGGAGGTGTTTTCTTCTGAGTTTGTAGGGCAGCTGTGCCTGAGGTAGGAGCTGGTAATAGCTCTGAGTTGTAGGGACTTTTGTCCTGAGGTAGGATCATCTTTGATCTGAGAAGTTCTGAGGAACTTGTGTTGTAAGCTCTTGAAGCTGAGAATTGGAGGAGTTGGCCCTGTCTAACACACTGTTAGAAGGGTGAAGGGGGAAAGTGGACTACCCATAGACACCCTGTCTTGGGGAACCACTATAAACACTTGTGTGTTTTTCTGTGTTGCTTGATTCTCTGATTAGAATATTTTAACAGGCCATGATAATCAAGTAAAACTCAAAAGACCTATTCACCCCCCCCCCCCCCCTCTAAGTGAATTAGTTAGCATACCTATATTCTTTCAAGTGGTATCAGAGGTAGGTTGGTCAAGAAGGACTTAACAGTCTGACCAGTTCCTAAATAGGTTGTGCTGATTCAAAATCAAATGGCCTCCAGTGGAATGAAGAAGGAGTTGGGGATAATGAAGTTGCCCATATGCTCCAAAGAAAACTTTGGCATTTGGAAGCAAAGGGTGAGGCTGTTCATGGAAGCCTCAGACCCATGGATCTATGTAACAGTCAAGAATGGTCCTTATACCTTTGAGAAGGCCTCCACTATTGACCTTACTAGAAAAGTACTCAAGGTATTTTCCGAGCTGACCAATGATGAAATTACACTATACACTATGGACAAAAGGGCCCAGAACATAATTGTTAATGCAATTGATGCCACTACATTTCAAAACTTGGTACACTGTACAACTGCCAAGGAAATGTGGGACACATTGGCTGTATGTATGGAAGGGACAACTGAAGTGAGGGATGATAGAAAGTCACTCCTCAATCAGGAATATGAAGCCTTCAGACAGCAGAGTGATGCGCAAATCTAGCACACCGCTATAGGCGGTAGCAAGACTGCGACACGAAATGGCAGTGTACCGATCGTTCAAGTAATATAAAACAAGGAGCAAATCCCCGAGTATTGATCTCGAAGGAACACAGTAAGGTGGAGTTTACTATTGAGGAAGGACTTGAGATTGAAGTCTTTTATGTCGGATGGGTTGCGGAAACGGGGGTTTTGGTTGGTGGAAATAAAGAGAAAATACTACAACTACTCCTATGCAATGCCGCTATGCAATGCTTTGCGAGGCGGGATGGATACTACGTAGGCCTTGAACGCGCTATTTCGCTAGGGCGGATGGACGAGTAGGCAAACGGAATGAGGGTCGCAAGCACCTCGTCACAAAGCTCACACCTAGCAATTTCTAGTGCAGCCAACCCAAATCGCTCACACCATAATCACCACAAGAGCTCACCTCAAGCACTCATACACAAATAATATCATTGCATAACAATGAAATAAAAATCAAATCAAGTGCAGAGTACAAACATCATCATAAAATAGAAGATTACACTGCAAGCAACAATAACCTAAGAAAAGAAAAATGCAAGAGATACGACCGAATCCGGAGGCTTGCTGTAGATTCTCGGTAGGAATTGTCGGGTTGTCAATCCGCGTCCTAACTCGGTCACAGCTATCGTCCGGGGTAGAGGAGGGCTGTCACTTCCTCCCAATGGACCCGTCTTCTCCGGAAAACTACAATCCGGCCACGTCTGATGCGAAGAACTCCTAGCTTGGCGATGAAGATGAGTGTAGCCTCCTCTCCTTGAAGCGCTTGGATGATGTGAGGTGGCCTTGGGCAAAAGGTGGAGGAAGAAGGGAAGAAAACGGAGCTATCGCCCCTTCCGGCGGAAGAAATCGCGGAACAGAATCGGCCTGCAAAACCTAAAAAATCGCAGTTTAAATAGAAAAGTTGTAGAATTTTGTTCATGCACGACCAAACGCACGACCGTGCGTAAAAATGCACGACCAAACTCAGAATGCTGTTTTGGGATGCAAATGAACCCGCACGATCGACCAGATCGTGCGTGAAGGATAAACGCACGACCGTGCGATCTGGAAAAATGTAAAATGACATAAATTCTTAGATAAAAGAGGGAAACTCGTTCGATTTTGCTCACGCACGATCAAAACTGACCGTGGGCGAACAAAACGCACGAGCCGGGGAAGATCACCATTTATAAGTACTGTAGGAATCGCACAGTGAAGTATCTAGTTACTAACTTAAATCACCTAGAGGGGGTGAATAGGTGATAACTGCGTCTTTTGCGGAATAAAATTACTGTAAAGAAATAAACACACAGCATGCAAATCACAAACAAAGATGGCACAGAGATTTATAGTGGTTCCCCGTTCTTGGGTACTCCACTTGCCGGCCTCGCCAATCTAGCACCACAGCTAGACTTGACTACTTCACTAAATCTCGGATCAAGAAAGATCCTACAAACTCGGAGTCAAAACTCCTACAATCTCGGAGAGAAAACCTCTCTTACACCTCGGAGAACAACCTCTCCTACAACTCGGAGAAAACCTCTCTTACACCTCGGAGAACAACCTCTCCTACAACTCGGAGAAAATCTTCCCCTACAACTCAAAATAATAAGGTAATGATACAAAATACCAACAGTAATTCAGATCTGATTGTCTTCCTTGAAAACTTCTTCCTTCTTGATACTTGAAGAACCTTGCCTTGAGAAATTTGAGGAAGAACAAAAGGATTCCAGATCTGACCTTCCTTTGATCGAATGATCCAATAGAACTTGTCAATGATGAGATATTGATCAATCGATCCTTCACTTTAGTCGGAGATGAACGATTACGAACACCAAATAGATCTCCGACACTTGCAGGAGGCGGCACAGCAATATCGCGATTCTTGAAGCGACGATTAGGTTAAAAACGCGATTGGAATTATATGGAGTTATCATTTAATCAATAGGAGCAGGGCCTTATATAGGAAAAGGATAAACGCCCATGAAAAGACCTTAAACGAATCGAAACAAGCCGTTAATCGGAAACAGAGTCCCGTTAGAACAGTTAACGGAAAAATCAGAATAGACTGACTTCTCGAGAAATAGGAGATCACTTCTCGAGAAATAATCTGGACCAACCGAGAAAAAGGATTTCAGAACTAAGAAGGAGACTTCTCGAGAAATGGTGATTTCTCGAGAAATGACTTAGATCAGAAAATCTTGGTGAAAAGAGAAAATCAAATGGATTTCTCGAGATATAGAAGGAAGTTCTCGAGAAACCGACTTAACCTCTCGAGAGAGAACTTGGACCTCTCGAGACATACTTCGTAGTTCTCGAGAACTGAAGTTGACTTCTCGAGAAAAGGGCTTAGGCTCTCGAAAAATTCCTAGAACACTTGGAATAATTCTTTTCTTCAACTCATCCAACAGCATCAGCTTCCTCCTAGCTCTTCCTTAGTGCTTGAATCAAAAGTACATCCCAATAGAGAGATTTCACATGAGTCAACACCTTGAACCATACAATGAGAAATTACATTGCATGGGCCTGTGTTTGGTGACCCATTGAAACCTGACACTGGTTTGTACTTACTCATTTGAAAACCTGCTAGCACTATACTAGAAAGCAATATCAAATACAAACTCAATTCAACTTAGTTTAAAGGGGACTTCTTCAAATCAAGGTAATTGTGGACACAATTTCCCAACACACGGTCGCTGAAATCGTGCGTCAAGGAATCGCACAGTCGCTGAAATCGTGCGTCAAGGAATCGCACGATCGTACGATTTCTCCAGATTACAATTCTCATAGAATGAAGATCTGCCCACCTGCAATATAAACCAACAAGCTGGGGAACATACCACCAACACATAAAAATATATAATAACAACAAAATAAAGACATGGGGAGCATCATGTGCTTACCCCCAGCAGAATAGTGCCCAATTGCACACCACAATGGGCTAAAATGAGCACTTCGTGAAGAAATGTGTTCAAGTGAAATATAAGCAATAATGTGCAGAAAGTGAAGTGCATGTGCGTGAAAACAAGCCCAGATGAGTCCATAAAAGTGTATATAATTGGGACTCATCACACCCCCAGACTTACCTGTTTGCGCGTCCCGAGCAAACAAATCCGGCGGAGTAGGAAAAACATAGCTAGCCAAAAATTTGCAAACATGGAATAGAATGTGAAGTTGCATACTTGTGTACATAGAAGTTCATTAGAAGAAGTTTCTACATATGCTAGCTAATTTATAAAAGTGTAAATGCGTAAAAAGGAATTTATTTTTTTTACTCAAAATGGAATATTGGTGAATCTTGTGATCACGCGTAGTACGAAAGTAAGCAAATCGCGAAGGGGAGTGTTACCCAAGACCGGAACTCGGAATTAACTCCATTGAAATCCATCAACGTTGAGAGCCATAAGCTCACCCTGTCACACTCTCTCCACGACGCTAGTGAACTCACAAGATGAATCAATAGGACTTTAGGTATACACGAGGCTTAGGTTACGGTTTGAAATGCAAAGATAACATGATGGCTAATCGCAACCCAAAAGAGCACACAAAAGTGCTAAATCATAGCAGCCCCAATAATACACGTGTAACACACCCCCAGACTTGACTTTGAAACCGGGTGTACACACGGCCTACTCCAATCGATAGAGATAGATGTTTCAATTAAAACGCTAGGGATATATATATATTTTTTTCTTTCTCTTTGTTTTTTTTTTCTTTTTCTTTTCCTTTTTTTATATCCCCAAAATTCGCAAAAAAACTCAGCATATAGAAATTTTTAAGAAATCCACATCAACACTAAAATTTCTCATCGCCGCACCGCATTGGCAAATTACAATTCATTAATGCTTTTGGCTTATTTTTTGTTGCGATAATGGGATTAGCTTTTAGGCCTTGGTGAAGTATGGTGGAGCTGAACCAAAAGGTCGGGTAGGCACAAAATAGGCTAGCAACGGTTAGCACATAGGAATGGTAGAACAAAGCTCAAGCTTGCCAAATAGATGGCCTACGTCACGCTCAACTTGCAAATCATTCGCACCCATGCTTCGAGAGTCGCTTTGGGCAAGTTCTTAGCCCCCGAGATGTTGAAATTGTTGAAGTGGAAGTTAGAAGCTTTTTGGACCTGGGCGGTCTGGGAGGAGGTCGGGCGGTCTGGTGTGATCGCACGACTTGGCGGTCTGCCTCTGCGGTCTGGCTTGTCTTAGCCTAGCTGCGGTCTCCTGGCTTGATCGCTGGTATGGGTCAAAGGCGGCTGAAGGTGAAGGCTGCGCGGTCTGTCTCTAACCACGTGGCGGGTTGTTCATCTTCTAGTGTGCGCAGTCTGTTCGTGATCGCGTGGCGGGTTGTATTCCTCAAGGCTGTGGCGGTCTGGTATGATCGCACATCTTGTCCCAGGTTTCTCCAGAATGCGGTCTGGTGGTTGACCGGGCTTTCTGGTGGTATTCGCGGACTAAGGGTCTTAGTCGCGCGGTCTCAGGTTGCGGTCTCAGGAGGAGACTGGTATGCAAGCTGGACGCTGTTCGCGGTCTCAGGTGGAGACCGACATGCGGACAGGAGTTCGCGGGTTGATGGCAAACTGGCTGTGTTCGCGGTCTCGGGCGAACACAGGGGGTGAACAGCTTCGGGTGGTCTGGCGATCTCCTTTGGAGTCGCGATCTGCTGTGAGAGTGGCGATCTCTCATGGTTGATGTTGAAGCTGGCGAGTTCACCAAAATGAAGCAGGAGTACTATTGCTGATCGCGCGGTGTGACCGGTCAGGTCGCGCGGTCTGGAGGGTGGTGATCCTATCTCATAGGGTGGTGACTGGATCAGGTCTCACGCCTATAAATAGGACCCATCAGCAGCAATAATCAAGACACACCAAGTGTAAGCCGAGTTCTCTTCTTTCCTGCGGTCTCTATTTGTCTGACCGGGCGGTCTGCTGATTGAACTCTTCTTGTGCAGCTTCTGCGGATAGTGTGGGCAGCAGCGATCACCTCTTCCTCTGAAAGTGTTCGGGCGGTCTGCGGCTTGGAGTTGTGGTGCTGGAGTTCATGAGAATCAGGAGTTCGTAAGAAGGAGTGCGGTTTGGTGGTGTTCTGTGATCGGCAGGTCGCTGCGGTTTGGCAGCTTACTCAAGTCACAGGGAGGTCGCGCGGTCTGAGCGGTCTCAAGTTATCTTCAACTTTGTAATTTTCTCTTTGGTGTTTGTGCTGGCGAAATCATGTCCCGCCAAGCATGCCTTGCCTTGTAATTTAAGTACTGCTATCAATAAAGATTACTTATTTGCCTCCATTTGCTTCTGGTTGTTTGGCTTGTGTACTCTAAGTTGACTAACTCCTGCTCGCTCCATAAAGATTCGAAAAAATTTCACATGGTATCAGAGGGAGGTTGGAGTGGATAGAGCAGTGAGTGACTTAGAGTAGCCATCGCCTTTGTGAAGAAGGAACCAGTGGTAGAGCAATGGAAGCGAGAGGTCTTGGAATTGAGATGTTTACATCGACTAACTTCAAGAAGTGGAAGTCGTGTATGCAAAGCTATCTTCTAGGTGAGGACCACTGAGAGGTAGTTGGAGGAGATCAGACACAGGAAGTTGTCCCGGAAGGGGATAATGGGGCTGAGGTGAGAACTTGGAGGAGGACGAATGCGAAGGCAGAGTTCACTCTGAAGAGAGCAATTTCACCTGATCTGTTTGATCACATTCTGGGATGTGGATCGGCTGCGGAGATCTGGAGATCCCTGGATGGGCTGTTTAACAAAAAGAATGTAGCGAGGCTATAGTTCTTGGAGAATGAGCTGGCAAGGTCGGCTCAAGGTGATCTTTCTATCTCCACTTTCTTTCTGAAGATGAAGAACTTGTGCGCTGAAATCTCATCATTGGATCCTGATGAGCCTATCTCTGAGGCGAAGCTGAAGAGGCACATCATCTGCGGCTTGCGAAAGGAATATGTTGCCTTTGTGACGTTGGTGCAGGGATGGGCAAATCAGCCGTCTCTGTTGGAGCTGGAGAACTTGCTTGCATCGCAAGAAAGTTTGGCAAGGCAGATGGCGGGGGTGTCGGTGGCTGGGGGAGATGGCGAAGTGCTTTTCTCAGGCAAGAAGAAGAAGTGGGATAAGAAGAAGAAGACCGCTGGAGGAGGCTATGGGCCTTCAACTTCTGGGCAGCAGGAAAGGGGGTATGCTCCCAAGGCTGACGGGAAGAAGAAGGGTGAAGGTCCGAAGTGCTTAAAGTGTGGCAAGTATAGACACATCAGGAAGGATTGCAAGGTGGTCACCCAAGCTGGGCATGCTGCGGAGAAGGAGGAAGCTGAGGCCAGGCACTTTGAAGGAGGTTGGGGAGGAGCCTTCTCGGCTTCTGTTAAAGCTTCTGCTTCTATCAACTATCTGGAAGACTGGATCATGGACTCGGGGTATGGTCATCACCTCACCGGAGATGAGACCAAGCTTTCTTCTACACAGCCCTATACAAGTAACAATGTAATCATTACTGCTGATAATACTGTGCATCCAGTAGAGAAGGTGGGGGTTGTTTCCTTGGGCAGTGATAGAGGGCCACTTACTTTGAAGAGTGTCTATCATGTGCCTGGTATGAGGAAAAACCTCTTCTCCGTGACCAACGCTGTATACGTTGGGTATCACGTTCTGTTCGGCCCAACAGAAGTGAAGTTTCTACGCAATTTTGAGGCCGTAAAGGCGGAGGTCGTCCATGTCGGGAGACGGGCAAAGGACTTGTTCATTTTATCGACAAGTTCCTACGTCGACAAGATGAAGACGAATGATGGTGCCGTTATATGGCATGAGAGGTTGGGGCACGTAGGGATGGACAAGCTGAAAGCTATGGTGGTGAGAGGTCTGATCAAGGGTCTGCCAAATCTATCTTCCTACGGTGAAGGTCATGTTTGCGCGGGATGTCAGTTCGGCAAGTCTCATCGACTACCATTTGACAAGTCGCAGACAAGGAGTAGTGTGCCGTTGGATTGCATCCACGGTGACTTGATGGGACCAACTGCTACCCCAAGCCTCAGAGGCAGCAGATATATGATGGTGTTGATCGATGATTACACCAGATATGTCTGGGTATTTTTCCTGAAGGAGAAGGCGGAGGCGTTTGCCAAGTTTGTGGATTTCAAGGAGCTCGTGGAGGGTCGGTTAAGACTGCGGGTGAAGAAGCTGAGGACTGACAACGGAGGGGAGTTCACCTCCAGTGATTTCTCTACTTTTTGCAGGAAGGCAGGCATCCGGAGGGAGCTCACTTGTGTACATACTCCACAACAGAACGGAGTTGCAGAGCGGAAGATCCGTCATCTGACGGAGACATGCAAGTGTTGGCTGCATGCCAAGAGTATCCCAAAGTCCTTCTGGGCGGAGGGAATGTCTTGTGCTGCCTACGTCATTAACAGGATGCCTCTGAGTCCCATCAACATGTTGACTCCACATGAGATGATGTTCAAGGAGAAGCCAAGCATGTCACACCTTAGGGTGTTTGGATCCACCTGCTACGTGCATGTTCCAGATGCTCTTCGGATGAAGCTAGATGCGAAAGCAAGGAAGCTAGTCTTCGTGGGATACGATGAGCGGAAGAAAGGATGGAAGTGCATGGACCTGGAGACGCGGAGATTTGTGGTATCTCGCGACGTCGTGTTCGATGAGGTGACATTTTACAAGGGGTCTTCTAATGTGGAGCTACCAGAGAGCAGGGTGGAGGTGCCAGAGAAAGCTGTGGAGGATCTTCAGGTGGAGCTACCTGTGTCAGCAGGTGGTCCATCTCCTTCTAGTTCCGAGACGGGGGCTTCTGGTTTAGGGAGCAGGGGGAGCGATGCTCCTAGCACGTCTGGAAGAGGAGCTAGGGAAGAAGCAGCTGGAGATAATGCGGTTCAAGGGAAGGAGCTGAGGAGGTCGAAGCTAGCGATCGTCGCCCCTGATCGCTATACAGGAGGAAACGCAGTGAGCTTCGTCTCATGTTTCTTCGTTGGTCCCTTGGATGAAAGGGAGCCGTCGAGCTTTGAGAAGGCCAGAGGTGTGAAGGAGTAGGACATTGCTGTAACACCCCAATTCTGGTAGTTCCGCGAAGTAGGCGGAGTGGTAGTGCGGCACGTGAAGCAGGCTAGAATTTTCCCTGTCTGCTCTTAGCGCACGATCAGTGGCCTCATCGCGCACGACCAGTGATCGTGTGCCAGCGATCGTGCGTTAATTCAGAAGAGAATCGAGTTCTGTCTCGGACAGTGCGCACGACCATTTCCCTCTTCGCGCACGACCAGTGATCGTGCGCCAGCGATCGTGCGCTTATTCGCAAGAATTCAGAGTTCTGTCCCGGATAGTGCGCACGACCAGTGCCCTCGTCGCGCACGACCACTGACCGTGCGCCTGTGATCGTGCGCCCTGTTTATTCTGTTCCGCGATTTTGAGCGGAGAAGAAGATCCGACCGATCAAATTTCTTGGAATTCGATCCAACGGCTGGGATTTGTTGCTGGGGGGTCTTAGGGCTTTGGAGAGGGATTAAACCCTCATTACTTCATAGTGTTTCTCTCTCCTAGGCTAGAGGAAGAAGGAGGGGGCAAGGAAGAAGAAGAGGAGATTTCGCCATTGACGGAGCTCCGGAGCTCCGTTTCGCGAGCCGTTTCCAGATCCGGAGAGTGCAGCCCGGTGCGGTTCTTTCCCTCCGCGTAGAATCTCGGATCCATGGCGAAGAGGAACACGTCTAGGGTAACGATTCTTCCTCCCGAACTTTGGACTTGTATTTGTCCATTTATTCCTCTTTCTTTGCTTCCATGAGGTATCTCTTTCACCAAATGGGTGAAGTGTAGGATTTCCTCACGTCCTTCGGGACTCCGGGTAGATTGTGTCCGTCCCCGGCATATTGCATGTAGAAAATCCGGTAGTCGTGCGGATTTAGGCATTTTGTGTGAAGCCTATTCGTGGCCGTGAGCCCGAATCGGTGATGCTTGATTTGCGACGTTGCATTTAGGTTAGACCTAGAATGCGTGCCGGAGAATGACTCCGTGAACTCACCTATAGTATTGCGGGAGTTAAGTGTAGGCGTCTTGTGAAGATCCCTACGAAAGCCCCATGCTTTGAGTTTTGGATGAAGGCAAACCTTCACCACGTTATTGATGCGGAGCGTATGTACCTCCCTTGTTGAGAATTCGCGAAGCCTAGATCCTTGTGAAGGGGTTAGGTGCGTAGCGTATATTTTTGTGTAGCACTTGAAAGTGCTAAACCCTTACGGGCCGAGGTGAAGCCGTACCCGCGTCGTGCGATAGATCGCGACGATTAGAGCACGGGCAAAGCTGAACCGAACCCGTTTCCATGCAGATCGGCGAGAGGTCCCTTCCTCATGAAAGCCGTGTGATCATGGGAGAGGTCGGGGAAGGTGTCATACCTAGACCGACCAAAAGCTCTTGTTTCCCACCTAAGGTTGTGACCCTTAGGGTGGAGTGTTGTGAATTTGATGTTATGTTTAGCCTCATGCGATTTGCTTAGGCGGTTGTGGGAAACCTTCGGGTGAACCCAACCAACATCATGTGCATACCTAGGTTCCCTTCTTTTTGATGCTCAACCTAGAAGATTGATTGTGCTTGAAACCTCACCTTGTGTAGTTGCACTCTCTTTAGATTAGTACTTGTGCTAGTATGGCTTACTTGCAGGGTAGAATCTCCGCCACCCCGGGAAAGGGGTGGGGTCGTTATAATTTGGTCAGCTATGCTGACCGTTGCTTTGTTTACCACCGCTTGGTGGAATGTTCTTATGCAGGTGCAGGTGAGCCTAGCGGGAAATAGCGGGCGTTGGTCCTTTTGCTGAGTTGGCCCTCGAAGGCCAGCCTTTTTCCTGTTTTCTCATGTATTGCCGGCCTGCGTGCCGATGTATGCTTTTTTTGGAGTTTTGTACATTGATTTGATGTAAGGCCCTAAGGCCGTAACTCTTATTTCTGGATTCATTCCTATGATAGTGGACATGTCTATTTGAATGGTTTAACTAATGCTTCCGCTTACGTTTTGTACTCTCGTTAGTTGTTACTTTTCTGGTTATCACCTTTTAACTCCTAGCTAGTGTGGTTTGTATGGCGTGGGGTCCCGGCCGGACCTGCTGTTATACTTTTTGTACTGGCAGGGTGTTACAATTTGGTATCGGACTTAAGGCGTCGATCCGTAGTTTAGCGAATTCGGGACGAATTCCTTTTAAGGGGTGGTGCGCACGGGCTGTGCATTCACCTAAAACGACAAAAACTAATAAGAATGTCCACTTAGGAATGAAAAAACATACTTGTTTGCGGAACCTGAGCGTTCCATGATTGATGTTTGATATGTTTAGGGTCACTAAATTGTGCCTTGCATGATTATAGGTGACTAGAAGTGCTGCGGGGCGGTCTCAACCCCGTAACACCGCTGAAAGTAGTGGGTCGGCTGAGGTGCCAGCGACCACTCCTTCAGCTGAGATGATCAGAATGGTCGCAGAAGCAGTCTTCGCGATGATCAATGCTCAACCGCAAAGGCTTGCACAGCCTGCTACGCCTACTACTGATGCAGCCCCGGTAGTTGAACCTGCAGTGGAACCTGCGGTAGCACCAAGGGTTGATGCCCCTGTGCCAGTAGCTGCAGTGGAACCGGCGTTAGCACCGAGGGTGGAGCGTCAAGTTGCGCAAGTAGTTGCGGGGCGAGCGCGTGACCAACAATTAAAGCACTTCTTGAGCTTTAATCCTCCTACCTTCTCGGGATCTGAGTCCCCAATGGAGGCAGAAGACTGGTTGTCAAGAGTTAGAAGAACTCTGAGGGCGACGGCGACGGACGAAGCCATGATGGTCACCTTAGCCACTTTCCTTCTTGACGGAGAGGCTGTGCTGTGGTGGGAAGAGCAGGAACTGCACAAGTTCGGCGATAGAGACATTACTGAAATAACAATGGCTGAGTTTTCAAAGTCGTTCCTCCAGCGGTTTATCCCCTCTGCCCAACGCATTGCGTTACAAAACCAGTTCCTGAGGTTAACTCAAGGTGATCGCTCCGTTGACGATTACTTACATGAGTTTACCAGACTGAGTCGCTATGCGGGGGCATTGGTGGAGGATGAGGAGACGAAGACGAATAAATTCTATGAAGGGCTTCGGGACGAGTTGAGGCTGCTCCTTGCAGGCCCTATGACGTTTGGCTTCCAAGTGATGGTGCAAACCGCCAGATCTTTAGAGTTGGACATGAAGAGGGTACAAGCAAAGAGTGTTGTAAAGAAACCCGAGTTTCATGCGCCGGCCTCTCAGTCCAAGCCGGACTTCAGAAGGAACAAGCGGAAGTTCAAGCAGGCGGAACCAGCTTCTTCGAACGTTTCGGGAGCCACGACCGCGCGGACTCCTATTACGTGTTTCACCTGCGGGAAGGTGGGACACAAAGCTGCGGTGTGTCGAAGTGGTCCCCCAAAGGCGGCAAATCGAGCGGTGGATTATGCTCGGGCTGCGGAAAAGGGCAAAGCGGCAGAGTCTTCGGCCTCCCAACACATTCCGACTCAGCCGAGAGTCTATTCGCTTGGCCAACAAGAAGCCATACGACAAACCGATGTCGTCACAGGTACGAATTAGAAGTTAGCTTTTACAGCTATGTATATGATTCTTTCGGTTGTACGACTGTATGTGTTATTTGTGTACAATTAGGTTTCGTCCTAATTTTCAACTATCCGGCGAGAGCTCTATTCGATACGGGTGCATCGCACTCTTTTCTGTCTGAGGACTTCGTGGTGCGAATCGGAGTGCCGTCTACCTTTGTAGAGGATAGATTGGAAGTAGTGCTACCCAATGGATCTCGAATGAGTGCGGATAGGAAGAGCCGTGTGAAGGTGCGGATCGGAAGTCAAGATTTCGACTTGGAAGCGTCGTTACTACCGTTAGCTGAATTCGATGTGATCTTCGGCATGGACTGGCTCTCGGAGCAGCGAGCATGCATAGATTGCAATACAAAGGAGATCACTCTGGGAACGAACACCGACGATGAAACCACATTCGCCGGTATGCGAGGAGCGAGCAAGACGCTGATGTCTGCTCTCCAGGTGGTTAAGGCGGTGAGAAAAGGCGCCGAGTTGTTCTTCACCTTGTTGGAGGCTTCGGAGCCAAAGCCCAGGTTGTGGGATGTCCCAGTTGTAGCGGAATACGCCGACGTGTTTCCTAACGAACTCCCTGGGGCTCCGCCTCATCGGGAGATTGATTTCTGTATCGAGTTGGTGCCAGGTGCCAAACCTGTGGCCCGCTCACCATACCGAATAGCGCCAAAGGAATTGGCAGAGTTGAAGGTCCAATTGCAAGAGCTGCTAGAGCAAGGCTACGTACGTCCAAGTTCTTCGCCTTGGAGTGCACCGGTCCTCTTTGTGAAAAAGAAGGATGGGAGCTTGCGTCTATGTATCGATTATAGAGAGCTAAACAAGTTGACCGAGAAAAACCGATATCCGATTCCTAGAATCGATGATCTATTCGACCAACTGATGGGGTCGACGGTTTACTCCAAGCTAGACCTAAGGTCCGGCTACTATCAACTGCGAATAAGGGAATGCGACATCCCAAAGAAAGCGTTCAGTACCCGCTTTGGGCACTTTGAGTTCACGGTAATGCCGTTCGGTCTATCCAACGCACCGTCGGTATTCATGGACTTGATGAATAGGACATTCCGAGAGTATTTAGATCAATTTGTGATCGTCTTCATCGACGACATTTTGGTATACTCTCAGTCGGAAGAGGAGCATGTAGGGCATCTGCACGCAGTCCTGAGCACCTTGAGGAGGAGTCAGCTATATGCCAAGTTCTCCAAGTGCGAGTTTTGGCTACCGTCAGTGGCATTCCTTGGTCATGTTGTTAGTGGCGAAGGAATTGCAGTTGATCCGTCAAAGATAGAAGCGATCCAAGCGTGGCCTTTGTTGAAAAACGTAGCGGAAGTCCGAAGTTTCTTAGGACTTGCCGGCTATTATAGGCGCTTTGTGGAAAACTTCTCGAGGATCGCACTTCCTCTCACAAAACTGACTAGGAAGGATCATAAGTTCGTTTGGTCGCCCGAGTGCGCACGAGCTTTTGAAGAGCTAAAGAGCCGTCTGACCACGGCGCCCATTCTATGCTCGCCACATGGTACGGAAGGCTACGAAATATATAGCGACGCCTCAGGAAGTGGTTTGGGTTGTGTCCTAGTGCAGTTCGGGAAGGTAATTGCCTACGGCTCCCGGCAACTGAAGGTTCACGAGAGGAATTACCCGGTCCATGATTTGGAGCTAGCGGCCGTGGTTTTTGCCCTCAAACTTTGGAGACACTATCTATATGGCGTGAAGATCGATATCTTTACCGACCATAAGAGCCTCAAGTACTTACTAGACCAAAGGGAGTTGAACATGCGCCAAAGGAGGTGGATGGAGTTCCTTGGGGACTACACCTTCGATATCAAGTATACTCCCGGTAAAGGAAACGTAGTTGCAGACGCGTTGAGTCGTCGGGCTCCCGCACAAGCAAATTGGATTTTGATGCACGATGAGCGTCTAATCCGTGAGCTAGAAGAAATGGAGATCATATGCATTGATAGGAGAACGTCTACTTCAGCATGCTTGAACTGGACGGAAGTTCACTACGACCTTGCCGACCGAGTTCGACAAGCATTGGAGTTGGACGAGAGCTTGAAACGATACAAAGCGGAGACCGTTGAAGGGTTAAACGCTGATTTCTCCTTCGAAGACGACCTTATGTGGAAGCAGGAAAGGTTATGCATCCCAAACGTTGGTACTCTACGGGCGGAATTGATGTACGAGGCTCATCATACCAAGTACTCGATCCACCCGGGGAGCACTAAAATGTTTATGGATATGAAGAAACTGTTCTGGTGGCCGGGCATGAAGAAAGACATTGCCCTTTACGTAGCCAAGTGTCATACTTGCGCGTTGGTGAAAGCGGAATGTCAACGTCCCTGTGGGTTTCTGAAGTCCTTGCCGATTCCGGAATGGAAGTTTGATGATATTTCGATGGATTTCGTGCACGGATTGCCGAGATCGCAACATGGAAACGACGCCATATGGGTGATCGTGGACCGTTTGACAAAGGTATCACACTTCATTCCGAACCGGAAGGATGATTCCGTAGAGAAGCTAGCAAAGCTCTATGTGGATAGTATCGTGAGACTGCACGGTGTCCCTCGTAGCATCGTCAGCGATCGTGACGGGCGTTTCACATCGAAAGATTGGAGGCTTATCCATGAACTGTTGGGCACAAAATTGAAGTTCAGCACGGCCTTCCACCCGCAAACGGATGGACAGACCGAGAGAACCAACAGGACTATGGAGGATATGCTCCGAATGTGCGCTCTAGACTTTGGAAAGAGGTGGGAGGATCACCTCTATATGATCGAATTCGCCTACAATAATAGCTACCAAGCCAGCATAAAGATGGCTCCTTTCGAGGCCCTCTATGGTAAGAAGTGTCGTACGCCGTTGTCTTGGGCGGAAACGGGCGATACTAAGCTATTGAAGCGAAAGGATGTTGAAGAAGCAACTTCGACGATCCGGGCTATACGCGAAAGGCTATTGGTTGCCCAGGATAGGCAAGCAAAGTATTTCAACGCCAAGCATAGGAACTTAGAGTTTGCCGTCGGTGACCGGGTTTACTTGAAGATCAAACCGTTCAAAGGGGTATCAAGGATTCGACGCTTGAAAAAGCTCAGTCCGAGGTACTTAGGACCGTTCGAGATCGTGGAGCGTGTTGGTGATGCGGCTTATCGGCTTGCACTATCTGCAGAGCTGAGCGGTCTGCACGACGTGTTCCACATTTCAGTGTTGAGGAAGGCAGTGCAAGAGCCTACTCATATCGTTGCGGTCGGCAAAGTTCCGGTCGATAGTGGGTTGTCGACGAAAGTCAAGCCTTTACGCATCGAAGATACCGAAGTAAAGCAGCTGCGGAACAAGTCCATTCGGATGGCAAAAGTCCGGTGGGATAACTGCGGCCGAGAGGAGCTCTCTTGGGAGAGAGAGCAAACGATGCTTGCGGAGTATCCCGAGCTTTTTCCCTCAGGTAAAGTATAACTGTAATTTATGCTATTACTGTTTCCTGGATTTCGGGACGAAATTCTTTTAAGGAGGGTGGAGTTGTAACACCCCAATTCTGGTAGTTCCGCGAAGTAGGCGGAGTGGTAGTGCGGCACGTGAAGCAGGCTAGAATTTTCCCTGTCTGCTCTTAGCGCACGATCAGTGGCCTCATCGCGCACGACCAGTGATCGTGTGCCAGCGATCGTGCGTTAATTCAGAAGAGAATCGAGTTCTGTCTCGGACAGTGCGCACGACCATTTCCCTCTTCGCGCACGACCAGTGATCGTGCGCCAGCGATCGTGCGCTTATTCGCAAGAATTCAGAGTTCTGTCCCGGATAGTGCGCACGACCAGTGCCCTCGTCGCGCACGACCACTGACCGTGCGCCTGTGATCGTGCGCCCTGTTTATTCTGTTCCGCGATTTTGAGCGGAGAAGAAGATCCGACCGATCAAATTTCTTGGAATTCGATCCAACGGCTGGGATTTGTTGCTGGGGGGTCTTAGGGCTTTGGAGAGGGATTAAACCCTCATTACTTCATAGTGTTTCTCTCTCCTAGGCTAGAGGAAGAAGGAGGGGGCAAGGAAGAAGAAGAGGAGATTTCGCCATTGACGGAGCTCCGGAGCTCCGTTTCGCGAGCCGTTTCCAGATCCGGAGAGTGCAGCCCGGTGCGGTTCTTTCCCTCCGCGTAGAATCTCGGATCCATGGCGAAGAGGAACACGTCTAGGGTAACGATTCTTCTTCCCGAACTTTGGACTTGTATTTGTCCATTTATTCCTCTTTCTTTGCTTCCATGAGGTATCTCTTTCACCAAATGGGTGAAGTGTAGGATTTCCTCACGTCCTTCGGGACTCCGGGTAGATTGTGTCCGTCCCCGGCATATTGCATGTAGAAAATCCGGTAGTCGTGCGGATTTAGGCATTTTGTGTGAAGCCTATTCGTGGCCGTGAGCCCGAATCGGTGATGCTTGATTTGCGACGTTGCATTTAGGTTAGACCTAGAATGCGTGCCGGAGAATGACTCCGTGAACTCACCTATAGTATTGCGGGAGTTAAGTGTAGGCGTCTTGTGAAGATCCCTACGAAAGCCCCATGCTTTGAGTTTTGGATGAAGGCAAACCTTCACCACGTTATTGATGCGGAGCGTATGTACCTCCCTTGTTGAGAATTCGCGAAGCCTAGATCCTTGTGAAGGGGTTAGGTGCGTAGCGTATATTTTTGTGTAGCACTTGAAAGTGCTAAACCCTTACGGGCCGAGGTGAAGCCGTACCCGCGTCGTGCGATAGATCGCGACGATTAGAGCACGGGCAAAGCTGAACCGAACCCGTTTCCATGCAGATCGGCGAGAGGTCCCTTCCTCATGAAAGCCGTGTGATCATGGGAGAGGTCGGGGAAGGTGTCATACCTAGACCGACCAAAAGCTCTTGTTTCCCACCTAAGGTTGTGACCCTTAGGGTGGAGTGTTGTGAATTTGATGTTATGTTTAGCCTCATGCGATTTGCTTAGGCGGTTGTGGGAAACCTTCGGGTGAACCCAACCAACATCATGTGCATACCTAGGTTCCCTTCTTTTTGATGCTCAACCTAGAAGATTGATTGTGCTTGAAACCTCACCTTGTGTAGTTGCACTCTCTTTAGATTAGTACTTGTGCTAGTATGGCTTACTTGCAGGGTAGAATCTCCGCCACCCCGGGAAAGGGGTGGGGTCGTTATAATTTGGTCAGCTGTGCTGACCGTTGCTTTGTTTACCACCGCTTGGTGGAATGTTCTTATGCAGGTGCAGGTGAGCCTAGCGGGAAATAGCGGGCGTTGGTCCTTTTGCTGAGTTGGCCCTCGAAGGCCAGCCTTTTTCCTGTTTTCTCATGTATTGCCGGCCTGCGTGCCGATGTATGCTTTTTTTGGAGTTTTGTGCATTGATTTGATGTAAGGCCCTAAGGCCGTAACTCTTATTTCTGGATTCATTCCTATGATAGTGGACATGTCTATTTGAATGGTTTAACTAATGCTTCCGCTTACGTTTTGTACTCTCGTTAGTTGTTACTTTTCTGGTTATCACCTTTTAACTCCTAGCTAGTGTGGTTTGTATGGCGTGGGGTCCCGGCCGGACCTGCTGTTATACTTTTTGTACTGGCAGGGTGTTACAATTGCAATGCAAGAAGAGATGGTAGCTCTTGAGAAGAATGAGACCTGGTCTCTTGTGCCCAAGCCCAAGGGCACTACTCCTGTTACATGCAAGTGAGTCTACAAGCTTAATAAGAAGGCTGACGGCAGCATCGAGCGGTACAAGGCTCGTCTTGTAGCTCGGGGGTTCTCGCAGCAATACGGTGAAGACTACGAGGAGACATTCGGCCCGGTGGCAAAAATGACTTCAGTTCGGTTCATCATTGCCTTGGCGGCGTTCAGTGGATGGGAGATTTGACAGCTTGACGTCAAGAACGCTTTCTTGTACGACGAGATTGACAAGGATATCTTCATGATCCAGCCACCAGGCTTTGTGTCCGAAGATTTTCCGGAGCATGTCTGCAAGTTGAAGAAGGCCCTGTATGGGTTGAAGCAAGCGCCGAGGGCGTGGTACGGGAAGATCGCAGAATACCTCCTATTCTGTGGATTTGGTGCTTTAGACTCAGACTCAAGCTTGTTCGTCAAAAGGAGCGGGGAACTCGAAGGAGGAGGTAGCGCAGCTTCGGGCCGAGCTGTCCATCAGGTTCGAGATGAAGGACTTAGGTGAACTTCACCATTTCCTTGGACTTGAGGTGCAGAGGAAGGAAGGTGGAGTGCTGGTGACCCAGGCCGGTTATGCGGAGCGGATCATGGAGCGATTCGGCATGATGGAAGGGAAGTGCACTTCCACACCTCTGGAGAAGGCTATGAAGCTTCAGAAGGATGAGGGGAGGATTATGCAAGATCCGTTGGTGTTCCGAGCTCTGGTTGGGAGCCTGATCTATCTGACGATCATGAGGCCGGATATTGCATATGCAGTTGGCAGAGTGAGTCGATATATGGCGGAGCCACGGGTACCTCATCTGCTAGCGGCCAAGAATATTCTGAAGTATGTCAAGGCGACCTCGGATATGGGTCTCCTATACATGAGGGATGCGAGCTTCGAGGTGCACGGGTTCATGGATGCTGATTACGGGGGAGATTCGGATGATCGGAAGTCGACGTCTGGATTCGTCTTCATGGCGGGCCCTACAGCTATATCATGGTGCAGCAAGAAGCAGGATTCCGTATCGGTCTCCACCACGGAAGCGGAATACAAGGCTTCGGCCTTGGCAGCTCAGGAAGCCACCTGGCTTAGGAGGTTGGTGGGAGACGTCCACAAGGAGGTTCGGGAGCCGACTCTGCTACGCGGTGACAACGAGAGTGCTCTCAAACTGGTTACGAATCCAGTTTGTCACGCGAGGACCAAGCATATCGAGATCGAGCATCACTTCATACGGGAGAAGGTGCTGGAGGAATCTCTTTCGGTCGGGCATGTGCGGAGTGCGGACAACGTGGCGGACATCTTCACAAAGGCGCTGGCAAAGGGGCTGTTCACACGGCTAAGGAGCCTACTGGGGCTAGTTTCAACTTCTCACTTCAAGGGGGAGTGTTGAAATTATTGAAGTGGAAGTTAGAAGCTTTTTGGACCTGGGCGGTCTGGGAGGAGGTCGGGCGGTCTGGTGTGATCGCACGACTTGGCGGTCTGCCTCTGCGGTCTGGCTTGTCTTAGCCTAGCTGCGGTCTCCTGGCTTGATCGCTGGTATGGGTCCAAGTCGGCTGAAGGTGAAGGCCGCGCGGTCTGTCTCTAACCGCGTGGCGGGTTGTTCATCTTCTGGTGTGCGCGGTCTGTTCGTGATCGCGTGGCGGGTTATCTTCCTCAAGGCTGTGGCGGTCTGGTATGATCGCACAGCTTGTCCCAGGTTTCTCCAGAATGCGGTCTGGTGGTTGACCATGCTTTCTGGTGGTATTCTCGGACTAAGGGTCTTAGTCGCGCGGTCTCAGGTTGCGGTCTCAGAAGGAGACTGGTATGCAAGCTGGACGCTGTTCGCAGTCTCTGGTGGAGACCGACATGCGGACAGGAGTTCGCGGGTTGATGGCGAACTGGCTGTGTTCGCGGTCTCGGGCGAACACAGGGGGTGAACAGCTTCGGGCGGTCTGGCGATCTCCTTTGGAGTCGCGGTCTGCTTTGAGAGTGGCGATCTCTCATGGTTGATGTTGAAGCTGGCGAGTTCACCAAAATGAAGCAGGAGTACTATTGCTGATCGCGCGGTGTGACCGGTCAGGTCGCGCGGTCTGGAGGGTGGTGATCCTATCTCATAGGGTGGTGACTGGATCAGGTCTCACGCCTATAAATAGGACCCATCGGCAGCAATAATCAAGACACACCAAGTGTAAGCCGAGTTCTCTTCTTTCCTGCGGTCTCTATTTGTCTGACCGGGCGGTCTGCTGATTGAACTCTTCTTGTGCAGCTTCTGCGGATAGTGTGGGCAGCAGCGATCACCTCTTCCTCTGAAAGTGTTCGGGCGGTCTGCGGCTTGGAGTTGTGGTGCTGGAGTTCGGGAGAATCAGGAGTTCGGAAGAAGGAGTGCGGTTTGGTGGTGTTCTGTGATCGGCAGGTCACTGCGGTTTGGCAGCTTACTCAAGTCACAGGGAGGTCGCGCGGTCTGAGCGGTCTCAAGTTATCTTCAACTTTGTAATTTTCTCTTTGGTGTTTGTGCTGGCGAAATCATGTCTCGCCAAGCATGCCTTGCCTTGTAATTGAAGTACTGCTATCAATAAAGATTACTTGTTTGCCTCCATTTGCTTCTGGTTATTTGGCTTGTGTACTCTAAGTTGACTAACTCCTGCTCGCTCCATAAAGATTCGAAAAAATTTCACACGAGAAAGGTAATCCTTCCTCCCGACTCGAGCAACACGAACCTCGTGCTCGCTTACACACAATATCACGCTACGTACCACTAGATTCAACCACATTCACCATTTTGAGTAAAATAAATTAAAATCTACGCAAATCTACTAATTATAAATTAGAAGCATAAATAAAAACTAATTATACTCAAATCCCTATGCAAGACACGAGTACTCAACTAGAGCACTACAAGAGTCAACATGCCACTCTATCTTGCAATTTTTAGGCTAATACAGCAATTTCTACATCACAACCAAGAATTGAATATACAATAGCATACAAACAAGCGAGTGCGCGCTAAAGTGGGTGTAGTGGTGTGCGGTGCATATGAAACAATAATTATAAAACTGAACTAAAATGTACTTCTAGTATGCAGTGTCATGTGCACGTGCAGTGAGTAACACATAGCGGCTCTCCCCCAGACTTAATCCAAGCAATAAAAGCAAATGATGTAACCATGAAAATTAAATAAAAGACTAGGGGGAAGAAAAGTTACTCATGCTCAGAAATGAGCATTCCAGAAGATTGGCGTGTAAACCAAGAAAAAGCTGTTGCATCTCATCCAGAAAATGAACCTGCAGGGGTGAGCTCCGCCAAAAACAAAAGGAAATATAAAAAATAAAATGAAAAACACTAACTAAACTAAACTAGATGAAATAAAAATTCAGGAAAAGGAAAGATAACTACTGGGGTTATTGTCATCCCAGCACGACTTATTTAAAAACATAACAGTTCTAGCTAATGGGCGTATGAAAGAGGAAATGCACAGGTAACCGTTCTAATATCCGTGTCGGTAACGGGTACCGATACGGTGATAGAACCACTACTCCTCTGCCTACATAATAATACCTGCTAGACACAGGTAGAGGAGATAGAAAGTAAGAAGAGGAGGAGAGCTGGTCCTCACTCATCTCACCACAAACTAAATCCTTGCCCAGCAAGGTGTCGTCTTCAGGGAGGCGGCAGGAGGAGAAGGCAATGAATGAGGCTTCCTCTATGGAGGGGGGATCAACCTCCTCACATGAGAGGATACACTCATCATTGACTTGAGCAGAATGCTCCAAGTCCTCCTGAAGTACCTGTGAAGACTCAACCTGCATAGGCTCAGATGAAGAAGGGGGGTTAGGAAATAAAAAAGAAGAAAAACTTAAATGAACATCAATCGGGGGAGTGGTCCCGGTCTCACTCCCAAGAGGTTGGGGAAGTAAAATAATGTTTGCATTGTCATCAATGCTACAAGGTTCGGCGAGATCAACAGTGGTCATGCCCAAGATTTGGCCTTCCTCCACCGGTGCTGAGGATAGCTCCTCTTCACCTAGAAGGTTGTCCTCCTCCATAGGAGTAGGCATAACACATAGGTCGCCAACCTCATCCTGTGACACATCCTCAATAATGTCGTCATAGACGAATGTAGTATGCACAACAAGGGGAGGAATAGTGCTTGGATAAAAATCAAGCACTGATTCCTCACAAAGAATCGAATCCATACTCGGTGATATATGCACAGGGGAGATTGGCTCAGCCATGTCAGTGCCTAGATCAGCCACACATCTGGTGACTGTGTCCACATCATCCCCTTCAAAACTTGAAGGTGAAATGGGCACATAACCAAATATTGAAGGTGAGCTGCCAGAAGTAGAAGTCGGGATGATCCAGATATCCGGTTCATCATCCTCGTCCAATTGGCGAAGATAAGCAGCACAATCCTTCAAAGCATGACCGTGCTCTGACAAAACAAGCACTGCCTCACGGGCTTCTTTGGCACAGCAGGTGCTGAAGCCGAAAATAAGTATGACGGTAAAGGCACAGCAGAATAGCCATAGGACTTACGCGCACCATATGGAGTACCAGACGAAGTCGGTGCTCCATATACTGGGCCTTGAGTATTAGGGATATTATCTCCCGATGGCCATCTATCACTAGCATGAGAAATATCTCCACACCAACGGCATCGAATATTAAATGAAGACCACATTGTGTGACGATAACTAGATTCAAAAGGAAAATACTATTGTGCAAAATACTACACCTAACAATAATTACTAAAGCAACCTAATATAAAACAGGAAAACGGAATAAGAAAAACTGAAATAAAATAAAGGAATGTAATACACAAATGGAAAAGAACTTTTATCTCACAGCTCTCCCTCTCCAGAAAACTCACACGTCTGTGCTCCCCGGCAACTGCGCCAAAAACTTGATGTGCAAATCTAGCACACTGCTATAGGCGGTAGCAAGACTGCGGCACGAAACGGCAGTGTACCGATCATTCAAGTAATATAAAACGAGGAGCAAATCCCCGAGTATCAATCTCGAAGGAACACAGTAAGGTGGAGTTTACTATTGAGGAAGGACTTGAGATTGAAGTCCTTTATGTCGGATGGGTTGCGAAACGGGGGTTTTGGTTGGTGGAAATAAAGAGAAAATACTACAACTACTCCTATGAAATGTCGATATGCAATGCTTCGCGAGGCGGGATGGAGACTACGTAGGCCTTGAACGCGCTACTTCGCTAGGGCGGATGGACGAGTAGGCAAACGGAATGAGGATCGCAAGCACCTCGTCACAAAGCTCACACATAGCAATTGCTAGTGTAGCCAACCCAAATCGCTCACACCATAATCACCACAAGAGCTCACCTCAAGCACTCATACACAAATAATATCATTGCATAACAATGAAATAAAAATCAAATAAAGTGCAGAGTATAAACATCATCATAAATAGAAGATTACACTGCAAGCAACAATAACCTAAGAAGAGAAAAATGCAAAAGATACGACCGAATCCGGAGGCTTGCTGTAGATTCTCGGTAGGAATCGTCGGGTTCTCAATCCGCATCCTAGCTCGGTCCCAGCTATCGTCCGGGGTAGAGGTGGGTTGTCACTTCCTCCCAATGGACCCGTCTTCTCCGGTAAACTACAATCCGACCACGCTGATGCGAAGAACTCCTAGCTTAGCGATGAAGATGAGTGTAGCCTCCTCTCCTTGAAGCGCTTGGATGATGTGAGGTGGCCTTGGGCAAAAGGTGGAGGAAGAAGGGAAGAAAACGGAGTTGTCGCCCCTTCCGGCGGAAGAAATCGCGGAACAGAATCGGTCTGCAAAACCTAAAAAATCGTAGTTTAAATAGAAAAGTTGTAGAATTTTGTTCATGCACGACCAAACGCACGACCAAATTCAAAATGCTGTTTTGGGCCGCAAATGAATGTGCACGATCGACCAGATCGTGCGTGAAGGATAAACGCACGACCGTGCGATCTGGAAAATTGTAAAATGACATAAATTCTTAGATAAAAGAGGGAAACTCGTGCGATTTTGCTCACGCACGATCAAAACTGACCGTGCGCGAACAAAATGCACGAGCCGGGGCAGATCACCATTTATAAGTACTGTAGGAATTGCACGGTCGCTGAAATCGTGCGTCAAGGAATCGCACGATCGTGCGATTTCTCCAGGTTACAATTCCCATAGAATGAAGATCTTCCCACCTGCAATATAAACCAACAAGCTGGAGAACATACCACCAACACACAAAAATATATAATAACAACAAAATAAAGACATGGGGAGCATCATGTGCTTACCCCAGCAGAATAGTGCGCAATTGCACACCATAATTGGCAAAAATGAGCACTTCGTGAAGAAATATGTTCAAGTGAAATATAAGCAATAATGTGCAGAAAGTGAAGTGCATGTGCGTGAAAACAAGCCCAGATTAGTCCATAAAAGTGTATATAATTGGGACTCATCACAGAGCCAGGAGAACATCTCCATGTGCTATGAAAGGTTCTTTAGGATAGTAAATGAACTAAGAACCTATGAGAGGGTGTTCACAGATTATGAGCTAAATGACAAGTTCCTTAGATCTCTAACTAGGGATTGGGACACAAAAATCTGTGCAATCAGGGAAGGGGCAAGGCTTGGAGAAACCCCTACCCATACACTGTTTGGGAAACTGCTCTCATATGAGATGCAACTGACTGCAAGAAAAGAGGAGAATACTTCCTCCAAGGCTCACACAAAGGAGAGAACTGTTGCTCTCAAAGCTGATAGCTCAAAGAAGAGCAAGAGCAGGTTGCAGTCACCTCCAAGAAGGAAGGCTGAATCTGAGAAGTCTGAGAGCTGCTCTCCAGACTGCTCTTCTTCTGATGAAGAGTTTGTTGCCTTCTCTAGGCAGTTCAAGAAGATGATGAGGAGGAATCAATGGAAGATCAAGCCTTCCTCCTCATCACACTCCAAGAAGTATCACTTTAGATCTGAAAGGCAGCACCCCAAAGGGGACAGGTATGATTCCAAAACTAGTAAACATGCTTCAGATAACATTGTTTGTTATTGCTGCAGCAAGCATGGGCATGTCATTGCTGACTGTCCAGTCAAAAGGAAATAAAGAGGTGAAAAGAAGCCTCATCACAAGAAGGAGGGGAAGGGAGAAAAATCCCTTCTAGCTAAGAAAAGCAAGAGCTGGAGTGAATTTGAATCTTCATCTTCAGATTCAGATGAAGAAGAGAAAGCCTACATAGGGTTGTTTGCTGCTCAGGAGGATGAAGACTATCCTGCTGCTAGGACAGGAATCAGGGCCCCTCTATCACACTCAGATAGTGATGAAGAGGAGGATGAAGAAGACTGTGTTCTGCTAGGCCTTATGGCCCTCACTGATGAGGAAGGGAGTCAGAATATGTCTGACAATGATCAGGTATCAATCCATTCCACTTCTATTTCTGATCATGATGTTTGTCAAGAATCTGAAGCACAACCATCACATGATGGAAGTGTTTCAGAAGCTGAGGTAGATGTCAATCAATTGATTGACAAATATGATGCCTTGGTTATTGCTCTGAAAGAGAGCAAGAAGCTTGCCAAGAGGCAAGCCCAGGAAATTGCCTCCCTTAAGAAGACTGAAGGTGACTACACTGGACCTACCTCCTTGGTGGCCCAGATGAGTAGACAAATAAGTCATTTAAAGGGTATGACAAGTGTTCAATTGAGCACTATTTCCCCAAAGAATAAAGTCATCAAGGACCTTGAGGAGAAGCTGGTGAAAGAGAAGAGCCTGGTGGATCAATTCTCCAAGCTCAAATCTGTGCTTCCCATTATTGACACATTCTCCTCTCAAACCAATAAGAGAGGACTTGGACTCAATAAGATGGAAGTAGGAGAAGGGAGTGGAGTAAAGAGCAAGGAGAAGGCTAAGCCTCAAACCACCTTTCAAAAGGTTCTACTTCCTTCCAACAGGTATGACCATGAAAGCATTTATGGTCACTGGAAGAATGGGAGGTCCTATAGGAAGGAAAATACTCCTTCCCATAGTGAAAGAAAGGGCATGTGATTGAGTGCACTGAAATCTCCCCATGAGGAAATACAAATGGCCCAATCTGGACCATTTGTGTTTGGTGTCTCAGCACCTTCAGTCAAGAACAAGGAAGCAAGCACTTCCAAATCAGCTTCAGCAAAAAGCAAGACTGCTGTCAAATCTATTGACAAGGCCTGCTGCCCAGTGTCTGATTCCATCAGATCTTGTATGGCTGCCAAGCCAAAGCTAGCTGAGGCATTCAGGACAAAGAGCAGCAAGATTGTCCACAGATTATCCTTCAGTCAGGTTATTGCTGAAAGAAACAGGAAGAATGCTGCAGTCTCTTCTGCTGAACATGTGCATAGTGTTGTACCAATACATAAAAATGTTCAGAAAAGGAGATACAGTATTCATGATTGTTGGTGCTGTGGCAAAGTTGGATACTTTGCCATAGATTGTTGGTACAATCCCAATGTACCTAATGCAAAGAAGAGCTTTCCTGCTAGGAGTGTAGCTAGTGTGAGAGTATCTCATCAAACTAACAGGCACCTAAGACCCAAAGCTTTTTGGGATCCTAAGGATAACTAAATCTTTCTTTGCAGGGTAGTTCAAATACCAGTCTCAACCAAATATGGTACTTGGACAGTGGGTGCTCAAGGCACATGACAGGAACTAGGAGTCTTCTACAGGATTACAAGCCTGTGAAGAATGGACCCAAAGTTATATTTGGGGGAGGTGAAACATGTCACCAAAGGCTATGGTATGATCTCCAATGACACTGTTACAATCACAAGGGTAGCTTATGTTGAAGGGTTGCAAAACAACCTAGTAAGCATAAGTCAACTATGTGACTTAGGCTATGTCATTGAATTCCACAATGACAAGTGCTTGATCAAAAAGTCAAATGACTTAGAGACTATTCTCTCAGACACTAGGAGTGGAAATATTTATTGCTTAGATTTCATTTGCAGTAATTCTTTTACTTCTGTTTGTCTTGTAGCTAATGAGAATGAGTCTCTTTGTGTTCAATGGCACAAGAGACTTGCACATATTAACTATAAGACAATGTATAGACTTTTCTCTAAAAATCTTGTTATGAATAGTCCAAATTTAAAATGTATTAAAGATGGTCCCTGTCATGCATGCCAAATGGGTAAGCAAACTAGGGCCACCTTTAAAAGTATTGGCTCCAAAGACACTGAAAGATGTCTTTATCTCTTGCATATGGACTTGTTTGGTCCTTTGCCAATTCAGAGCCTAGGTGGGAAGTTGTATACTTTGGTGATTGTTGATGATCACTCAAAATATACATGGGTATTCTTCCTTAAGAAGAAATCTGATACTTTAAATATCTTTATCAATCATGTCAAGGCAATTCAGAATGATCTGCAATGTGATGTGGTCAGGACTAGGACTGACCATGGCACAGAATTTTAATCTGATGCAATGACAAGATTTTTTCAAGAATTTGGTATCACCCAAGAGTTATCCTCCCCAAGGACTCCACAACAAAATGGTGTGGCTGAGAGGAGGAATAGGACCTTGATAGAAGCTAGGAGAACACTGCTTAGTGACTCCTCACTCCCAGAATACTTCTGGGCTGAGGCAGTCAATACAACTTGTCATGTCCTCAATAGAGCTTCTATCAATAAGGTTCATGGGAAAACTCCCTATGAAATTCTGAAAGGCAAACAACCTACAATTTCCTATTTTAGAATCTTTGGCTCCAAATGCTACATTCTAAATAATGGAAAATCTCAATTAACAAAGTTTGCAGAGAAATGAAATGTAGGTGTTCTTGTTGGCTATAGCTCACATAGTAGAGCTTATAGAGTATTCAATAAGAAAACTCTTGTTGTAGAGGAGTCTATGCATGTTGTTTTTGATGAGAGCAGCCTAATATATAAAGGCTGGTCTAGATCTTCTGTTTTGACCGGAAATGAACAGGAATTGGAAAGGATGTCTATACAAGACACTCCCAGCCGCAGCAAAACTATTTTTGATGCTGCCATCCCTGAAGAGGAAGAAGTCAACTTTGATGAAGAAACTGCTGAACCTACAGAAACAGCACAGCAAGCTGAGAACAGAATGACTACAGCTACCAGACATATAAGGGATCATCCCATAGAGCAGATAATAGGGAATGTTCAGCAAGGTGTGACAACTAGGAGCAGGTCTCACAATGAGGCCTTGTTCCATAGTTTTTTTGTCACAGGTAGAGCCTAAAAGGTTTGAAGAGGCCAACTTGGATCCATTCTGGATTTAGGCTATGCAGGAAGAGCTTTTGCAATTCAAAAGATGCAAAGTATGGAAGTTGGTGCCAAGACCAGAAGGACACAACATCATTGGCACCAAATGGATATTCAGAAATAAGTTAGATGAGAATGGGACAATCATCAAAAACAAGCAAGACTGGTTGCAAAAGGATATAGGCAAGAGGAAAGAATAGACTTTGACCAAACCTTTGCCTCAGTTGCAAGGTTGGAGGCCATAATACTATTCCTAGCATATGCTGCTCACAAGGGCTTCAAAGTCTACCAGATGGATGTCAAATCAGCATTCTTGAATGGAAATCTAAAAGAGGAAGTATATGTAGAGCAACCATCAGGTTTTGTTCATCCCACTCTTAAATCTCATGTTTATTTTCTTAGAAAAGCTCTTTATGGTCTCAAGCAAGCTCCAAGAGCTTGGTATGAGACTTTGTCCAGCTTTCTCCTCAAGAACAAGTTCATGAAGGGAAAGATTGATAGCACATTGTTTCTTAGGGAAACAAGGGGCAAGTGTCTCTTAGTCCAAATTTATGTTGATAACATAATTTTTAGGTCTACTGATGACAACCTCTGTAAGAGATTTGCTAATCTAATGCAGGGGAGTTTGAGATGAGCAGTATGGGTGAGCTCAAATATTTCCTTGGGCTCCAAGTGAAACAGTCTGATGATGGAATTTTCATCTCCCAGACCAAGTACACTAAGGAGCTCATCAAGAAATTTGGGATGGAGTCTGCCTCCACCATGAAACACCCATGGGATCTAATGTATCATTAGACAAGGATGAAAAGGGGAAGGCCTTTGATAAGTCCATGTACAGGTGTATCATTGGATCTCTGTTGTACTTGACTGCTAGTAGACCTGACATTATTTATTATACATGTGTTTGTGCTAGGTATCAGGCATGTCCTAAGGAATCTCACTACAACTCTGTCAAGAGGATTTTGAGATATCTCAAGGGCAGCCTAAATCTTGGCCTTTGGTACCCTGGGAACAATGATTTTGAACTGATAGGCTATTCAGATGCAGATTTTGCAGGATGCAAAGAGGACAGGAAAAGCGCAAGTGGCACCTGTCAATTCCTAGGGAGGAGGCTGGTCTCATGGAGCAGCAAAAAGCAAACCAGTGTGGCAATGCCCACAGCTGAGTCAGAGTACATTGCAGCAGGTAGCTGTTGTGCTCAAATTCTGTGGATCCAACATCAGTTGGAAGATTACAACATCAAGATAAGACAATATCCCCTACTGTGTGACTCATCCAGTGCAATTTCTATTACTAAAAATCCTGTCTCTCATAGCAGGACCAAGCACAAAGAAATTAGGTATCATTTTATTAGAGAGCATGTAGAGTGTGAAGATATCAAACTTGAATATGTCCCTACAGACAACCAAATAGCTGATATCTTCACTAAGCCACTAGATGAGGCCAAGTTTAATTCTTTTAAAATTGACTTAGGCATGTTGAATTTAGAATGAGTTCAGTTCTGAATATATGTTCTCTATATTAAACTGCTTATACCATATCTGTTCAATTTATCAGAAAATGTAATGTTATGATAAATTAATATCTGAATTAATCTTCCATCAATAGGCATAATCCACTGATAGGGTAAATAATCTCCCTAAGTTGTTAAATGTAAGATAGTTTAAATTGATCAGCTGAATCAGAAACATCTGGATCAGCTAAAATTCTAGTTTTTTGTTAATCAGCAGGGAAATGTCTGGGTCAATACAGGTGCTCCAATTAAGGGGGAGCAAACTCCTGCTCAAATTGAGGGGGAGTTGGCTACAAATTGAGGGGGAGATAGCAAATGCTCAGTAGGTCAGAAAGGATGTAGGCTGTCCTAAAAGAGGATTTGGAAAATGCTTTCTAATCTATCTTAGGATTTGTTAGATGTATCCAGAAAAGAGTAGAGGTTGAAGAATCCTATTCCCTAATGGGAAAGAGGTTGAAGAATCCAGAAAGGGGGAGATGACCAATGCTAAGACCAAATTTGGTCTTGTTAGATGCAAATAGGAGATGAAATGCTAGTTGCTAAGACCAAAGTAGTGTTAGCCCTCTAAGTTAGTTATCATGATATGTTATTCAATCTGAGTTAGAAAGGGGGAGATGCCCTCTAAGCTAGTCAAAGCTTTATATAATCTGTCATGAATATGTTAGCTTAAACAATGTTGTTATCTAGAAGCTATGTTATCATGATCATCTTATAGATCATTTACATAATATATCCTTCAAGTGGTATCATGATATGTTTTTATTGGCTATGTACCTTAGCATTGGGGATGTTCTGCCTTCTTCAAATAGGGGGAGATTGTTGGGAATATTGCCCTCAATGTTCCCTTGATTTGAAGAGGCATCACTTCCAATACTAAGTACATATTGTATTTGATAAAGCTTTGTTTTTGTAAGTTAAACAGGCTTAGGTGACTCAAGAGAAAGGGTTAATCAAGACCTAAGGTTAGAAGAAATCTTCTCCTAAGTTGATGAAGATATGTCTCAGCTGAACCGCTGAGATGAGGAGCCGTCTCAGCGGATCCGCTGAGAAGAAGTTGTCTCAGCTGATAAGTTCGTCAAACGCTGAGAATCAGCGTGTTCGTCAAACGCAGAGAGCCGTTCGCCGAACGCAGAACTCAGTTCGTCGACCGCTGAGACGAGACCAGAGAAGGAGCCGCTGAGAAGGCACAAAGGGCGTGTTCGTCGAACGCAGAGTGTCGTTCGTCGAACGCAAAACTCAGTTCATCGATCGTTGAGACGAGATAGAAGAAACAGCTGATAATTGGCAAGATCATCGAACGCAGAGTTTGGCAAGTTCGTCGAACGCAGAGTTTGGCAAGATAGTCGAACCCAGAATGAAGCGGGTTCGTCGAACTCAGGACTTAGTGGGTTCGTCGAACGCAGGATGCAGCGGGTTCGTCGAACGCAGAGTGTAGCGCGTTCGTCGAACGCAGACCTTCTCTACAGATAGGAAGGGCGGCGGGTCCTGCTACTAGGGCAAGTTGCAGAAAAGCTACAGGGGATCACCAATGTCTCTCATACTTCTTGGGAGATTAAATTAGAGCCGTTGAAGACAAAAGAAGTATAAAAGAAATAGTTAGTGTATTTTCTAAACCCCCGGCCGATTACTTGCGAAATCTCGTTTTCTCCATTGACGGCTGCTGCTCTCATTTTTCTTCCTGCTCACTGAAAGAGAAGAAGGAACAGAGAGAAGAAGATAGCTCCTCCACCAGAAGGGGCAAGGTGATCTTTCATCCTTCTATTGAAGAGGAAGATCAAGTGGTAGATGTTATCAACATCTTCAGCTGCAGGAAAGCACAGACTGTGCAGGATCTACGTGAGAGTATTTCTGCTGTAGAATATTTCTAAACCATCTTATTCTGTAAGGCTTTTTGCCTGAGTTTGTAGGGCATTTGCCTGAGTGTGTAGGTTTATTTGCCTGAGCTTGTAGGGCTGGTTTGCCTGAGATTGTAGGAGCTTGTGATAGCTCTGAGTTGTAAGGCTTGTTGCCTGAGGTAGGACCAGCAGGTGGTCTGAGTTGTAGGAGGTGTTTTCCCCTGAGTTTGTAGGGCAGCTGTGCCTGAGGTAGGAGCTGGTGATAGCTCTGAGTTGTAGGGACTTTTGTCCTGAGGTAGGATCATCTTTGATCTGAGAAGTTCTGAGGAACTTGTGTTGTAAGCTCTTGGAGCTGAGAATTGGAGGAGTTGGCCCTGTCTAACACACTGTTAGAAGGGTGAAGGGGGAAAGTGGACTACCCATAGACACCCTATCTTGGGGAACCACTATAAACACGTGTGTTTTTCTGTGTTGCTTGATTCTCTGATTAGAATATTTTAACAGGCCATGATAATCAAGAAACTCAAAAGACCTATTTACCCCCAGCCCCTCTAGGTGAATTAGTTAGCATACCTATATTCTTTCAAGGTGTCCTTTGAATGAGAGCTCTGAGCTTCTTTTGTTGTTTTTGATAGGCGGTGACTTGGTAATTGCGATGTTGTAACCACTATAACTACCGTTTGGGCGAATCACGTTCCTTGATCTGGATAACGCAAATCGACTTTTGTAGATATGATGGTTCTGCCCCTAGAACTTTGGCACGCTAGGAGGCGACAAAAGCTTTGGCGTGCTCGGAGGCGGTAAGAACTTTGGCGTGCTCGGAGGAGACGGGAGTTTTGGCGTGCTCGAAGGCGATGAGAGTTTTGGCGTGCTGGGACGCGACAGGAGCTTTGGCGTTCTCGGAGGCGACGGGAGCTTTGGTGTGCTCGAAAGCGATGGGAGTTTTGGCTTGCATGGAAGCGACTGAAGCTTTGACGTGCTAGGAAGTGACTGAAGCATTGACGTGCTAGGAAGTGACGAGAGCTTTGGCGACCCCGGAAGCGACTAGAGCTTTTGACATGCTCGGAAGTGATGGGAGCCTTGGCGTACTCGGAAGCGACGAGAGCTTTGACATGCTCGGAAGCGACGAGAGCTTTGTCGTGCTCGGAGGAGACGGGGCTCTGAGCTCGAAGGACGGGCTGAATGAGTTCTTCGAGTTATCTTCGAGAGTACCTTAGAGGAGCGAAGGAGGTCTTCGAGGCTCCGAATGAATCTTCAAAGGCCGAAAGAGTTCTTTGAGCCGTCTTCAAAAGTCGAAAGAGATCTTCGAACCGTCTTCTAGGAATCTTCGAACTCCAAAGGAGATCTTCGAAGGGATGTTCAAGCGCTGAAGGAGAACTCGGAGAGATCTTCGAAGGAAGATTATGGAGCTCTCTCAGGCGTTAAAGACAAGGTTCTTTCAAATGAGGGCTTTGGGTCCCTTTCTCCCTTTTATAGATTCTGAGAGGGACATTTTGGTAATTATGTCACTATGGGTGTCTTTCTATCCGCACACCCATGATCAAATATTTGACTATGCCCCCTCCCTGATGAGGGATTTCACTATGCACACCCCCATGATGGGGGATTTCGCTATGCGCACACCCATGACGGAGGATTTAACTATATGCACCAAATGATGAGAGATTTTAATATCCGCACCCAATAATTGAGGATTTTACTATGTGCACCCACATGATGGAGGATTTTACTATCCACACCCAATGATGAGTGATTTTACTATCCACACCCAATAATTGAGGATTTAATTATGTGCACCCCCATGATGGAGGATTTTACTATCCACACCCAATAAAAAAGGATTTTACTATATGCACCTAATAATTGGGGATTTTACTATGTGCACCCCCATGATGAAAGATTTTACTATCTGCACCCAATGATGAAGGATTTTACTATCCGCACCCAATAATGAGTGATTTTACTATTTGCACCCTCATGATAGATGATATTACTATCTGCACCAAATGATAGTGGATTTTATTATCCGCACCCAATAATATGGGATTGTAACTATGTGCACCCCATGAAGGAGATTTTAACTATCCGCACCCAATGATATCTGCTTCACTATTCTGATTCAAGATGCTTTTTTTACGGTCATTTAAGTTAAAGGTATCACATTTTCTTATCTTTTTTTATAAAGAAGTTTTTTACCATCTTATACTTTAGAAACGTACCCTTAGCCGACCTCACTATGGTGGGATAAAGGCTTGAGTGTTGTATATTTTAGAAACCCTTGTGCAAGAGCAGTGTTATATATCACTGAAAATTCTTTTGCCTTCCAATTTATTAGGATCCAATCAATAGAAACTGGGGCCGACCCATCCAGCCTTCTTTGTTGGTGAGGTCCATCTTACCTATATTTTCTTCAAATATGGGGTGGGGGGTTGAATGTCAGGTCTTCTTAGCCCAAAGTCATTAGTTTGTCTTCATTTTCTTCCAATTTCTACAAGATTTCTTTGTTCATTTCTTCCTATTCCAACTTGCTTCAACACATCAATTATTAATCGCTCTCTATATCATTTTGTTCTTCTTTCGCATTGCAAATATCTCCGGTGTGATAGTTTCGACTTTCTTTCAACACGTGTAGGTTTTGTTAGGATTTCGGTTGGTTCGGATCCGGATTAGGTTCAGCTTTTAGGTCTAGCTGAGACCTAAATTGAGGCTGCCCCGCCTCTTGCCTGATAGAGAGCAGGATCGCACCCCTCTTTGAGTTTGGCGAATGACGAACTGCCATCTCCTGGTTGTGATAGAAGGAGCCGCAAGCCATCTTCACTGCCGTTGTTCGCGAGAGTGGAAGGAGTTCACCGATCACTTGTTCGCGTGAGAAAGTGTCGCAGCACGCGAAAGGCGGTCCGATCTCCTATTCGCGGTGAGAAGAACATGAAGTGCCGACTCCATCCTGTTCTCAAGGTAGGAAGCCAGAGAGGTGCTGGAGCATCCTTCTTCTTCCTCCTACTATACCATCTTGGTTGCCGCCGGTCCCGGAGGAGTTAGCCGCTGACGTTGGAAGAGGGTGTTGTCGTCGACTTGGGATCAACTAGGTAATTAATTGGTCGTTGGAGAAAAAGGGAAGTGGCGCGGGCTTGGTGTCGAAGGCGTGCACGAATGCAGTTAATTGATCGTTTGAACCACATGATCATTATTTCTACCAATTCAACCGCATACGACAAGAGATTACAATATCGCCCCGATAAAAGTCTTCGCTACGAAAACATGCACGAATAATGAGAGAAGCGCGCAACTATGCAGAGCTTTACATACCTAGCTTCATTATTATAATGTGTGGTCTACTAACAGAATTCAAACAGATTAAAATTCATGAGATTATAAACAATTCATCACCTTAATTCATTATTAATCGGCCTGCTTGTGGCTCGTAAAAATCAAAGGACGGCGCGCCACCTTCATTAAATAATAATACATAACTTCTTCTCCGCGTGGCCGGCATTAGCTATCTGCTCACCAATTGTCATCTTTATCTTTTTTTTTTCTTTTCTTAATAACTAACTAACTCCATAATTAGTTCTAGTTCCATGATTGACGCGATAACCATGGAAAGGGACCCCTTAACAGCTACCTATCTAATCTGAAGCAGTGTTTAATTACCATCAAACATTAATTTTAATTATGATAAGTGCAATTTATCGACATCTATATATATTATGCTAGCAATCGTGCACGAGATTTGTTGCTGTTTTCGGGCATTCCGTGTGCGCCCAAATGCTTTGGGAGGGATTGCCTGAGCATTTAAAGAACTGAGAAAAGGAAGCGGGTATGTACGGATAGAGGGCTTGCATGAGTACTTGTTATTACGGCGTTCTGCCCATGTTTTTTTTATCTTGAAAATACATAAATAATCAATATTGCATCAATGGATCCTCTTCCCACAATGAGCCCTATGTGGGTCCGCCTATATATATGTGTGTGTGTGTGTGTGTGTGTGTGTGTGTGTGTGTGTGTGTGTACAAGCACATTAAAGGACTCTAGGGATAAGACCAAGTGTGTACAAGCACATTAAAGGACTCTAGGGATAAGACCAAGTGACGTGGCACCCGTAGGGTTGCAACAACAACGAAAATTGTGGAAAATGGAAACGTCTTGAGTACACTTGTAAGATTTGCTTTCATAAGACCCTTAGTAGACCCTAAGATGATAGACTTGTGAATTGTGATGTGATGATGTGATAATAAATGGTTAATTATGAGGTCCTCCCTTCGGAGTTTGAATAATTACAGGTTGCGCCCCTCTATCTTTCGAAATTACATTTACCTTCGCTCTGGGTTTCCCCAATTTACCTAAAATGCACCTTTCGTTAGAAATATGGATGAGAAATGATAAAATCAGACAAATTATTTTATGATATTTCAATTTTATTATTTTATAATGATTTTATATTCGTTACAAGGGATAATTAAAATGTAACACACCTCTTTCAATGTAGAGTTATTACAAAGGATAAAAGTGAAATATCATAAAATATTTTGGCATATTTTATCACTTTTCATTATATTTTTAAAGAAAAAAGTTACCCCTTTCATTATATGCATGATTCTACGATAAATACTCCATAAGAGAATGTGTCGAGAAGTATAATTTATGCTCAAGTATGTATAAGATCATGTGTCGGGAAGTATAATTTTTAGGTACATTAGTAGAAGGTGCAATAGCTTCTAATTTTACATGTTACTAAGCAGCTACTTACGTAAGTTGATTGGTTAAAAATTTTAATTATCTTGAGTCAATTTTTTAAAAATATTAGTAAGAATATATCATGGGGCTAAACCTTGGAGATAATGTATTTGATAGTTAAAAAAAATATGAGTAAAGATGATTTATTTATTAATGACATTAATGTATGATCCTTTAATGAAGGAATTTCTATCATATTGATTTTAAAAATCATCCAAGTTCTTTGAGATTAGTGAAGACATCTAGCGTGCTTGATCAATACTAAAAATTTAATATTAATAAATATTAATATTTTACTAGTATCATGAAAAACATATTTGTTTATGTATTTAGTATTTCTCATTTATGAATTTATTTGGTAAATCTTTACAAACTATACAAATAAGCAATAAAGTACTTTTACTTAGTACTAGTGAACTACTTGAATAAATAAATGAAATGTCTTATAAATGAAATTTCTCACACGCACACACATTTTCTCATGTTAGTGCACTTATTTGATTTTGTGATCGTGGGAATATATTGTTGAATGATGAAGCTATTACTATGCTTCAATTTCAAATTAAGATCCTAATGAAAATAATCACTATTATTAGGATATATAATCAATTAATAAAGTTCAAGAGGGAGATTATTGTAATTTCTCATTGCTTGTAAGCCTACAGCCCGCTCCAATCAGATGGGCCCAAGTATCATTTGGTAGTGGGCTGTCTAATGTAGGTCCATATGATGCTCTAATTATTTGATTTGAAATGACTTTTCCCTACATATTTGTTTGTGTTCTTTTTAGCACGGCGGCGGCACACGATGGTTGTGAACGGTCGTTCGTGAATGCTCGAACCCACCCAAGGAATTCTATCCATTTTTTATGTTTAAATAATTATTTTTTTGGTGACGATCATAACCGTTGTTATGTCGAACACATTCATGACGATGAGTTTTGTACAAACTCACTGAAGCAAAAACGTCGCGTCAAACAAACGGCGGTTTGTAACCACCACGTTCACGACAGCCACAGTTGTGCCAAAGGTACCCCAAAATGGAAAGCAGAGTAAGTTTGTAATCCTTGTTATTATTTTTTTAATAACATTTTTTTAGTTTTAATTTATTCTATATTAAAAATAACTAGACATTTGTGATAGCTGTGAACATAAAGATGGCCGGTCCGGTCCGGAATCGGTCTTTTTAAAAGATCGGTCTTTTGGCCGACCGGTCCCGGACCGGTCCCGTTCAAATCGGTCCCAGTCCGGGACCGATTTTTCTCCTCTGGAGGAGGACCAGTTGGGACCGAAGGACCGGTCCTAATCGGTCCCGGGCCGGTTTTTTTATTTAAAAAAAATAAATTTTAAAAATAAAATATATAATTATAATTATATAAAGTAAATTAAATTTTTTTTATGATATAAAACTAATGAGCATATAAATTACAAAATAAAACTCAAAATGATAAAAACTCAAAATTAAATAAAATTTGATTTTTTATTAAAAATTAAATAATATTACAAATTATAAAATTATTTACAATACATTTTAAAAAAATTAAATAACATTACATTCAATAAAATAAAATAAAAATTACATCTAAAATAAAATAAAATTATATTGAATTGACTAAAAATACAATTTGCTAGTTTATTCAGTGCTGCCCAAATTTAAATTATTCAGCTCATCTTCAACTTCAGACTCGTTATCTTCAATTGACGAAACATGTTGCCTCCTCCTCAGAGCATCCAAATGATCCTTGTAGCAAATGCAAATCTCCACAGACTCTTCAGTCAAACGACTTCTTCGCTCGTTCAGAATCCTACCACCCAAAGAAAATGCAGACTCTGAAGCTACCGTACTAGCTTGGATTGCTAGTAAATCACTGGTCATTAAGGTCAAAATAGGATACACATTAGTTTTAGATTTCCACCAGTTTAATATATCAAAATTTTCAATTTCGCTTGCGGTCATATAATTTTGAAATTGCGTTGCTATATAAACATAATTCATTTAAAGTACTTGATGTTCTTTGTTTTTTCCTAAAAGCTAATTTTAAAAGTTTATTTTTTAAAATATCTTTTATTTTAGGTTGGGTGGATTCTACGTGACGTCGCGATTCGTACATTTGATTATAATATTTATAAAGGTGAGTAAAATCATAAATAAATTTTGAAACACTAACATTAACAAAAGCACTAAAGAATTCGTCTAAATCTAAATTCCGATTAATTTCTTTTATAAAATTTTTTACGACATCTACGCCCATTAAAGGGTTCAAAGCCGCGGCGCAAGAAAACATATGAGGCATATATTTGTAATATTTTATAAACTTTTTCTCCATTATTAATATTAACGGACGCCACATTTCGTTCGTTTTGTAATTTTTAAACGTTTCAGAAAATAATAAAATATATATTTTCAATAACTAATGAGCTAGTAGGATAGTAAACTCCTGATAAAATGGTTGTTGCTCGATAAAAACTTCTAATAAATTTACATAATCTTCGAGCACGACCCAGTCCGACGCGCCTAAATCATGTGTTTCGACACTATTATAAAATTTTATTAGTAACGTTTTTGTGACAAAGCTCGCTTTAACATTTTATAAGTCGAGTTCCATAGTACAGTCATATTATACGATGGTCCTAAAAACTTTTTGTTGGGAAATCAGGTGCAAACCGCAGGACACCGCTATAAAATTGCAGGGAAACAAGAACACAATATAGGCCAAAACTGCGCCCGGCAAAACCCGCCGGCGCACAATCACAAATATATATTAAATTTAACAATATATAAATGCAATAACAAGGAAATAACAAGAGAAGAATAGACCGTCCGGTGGAACACCGCAGATGCGCTGGATGCGCATGATCCGCGGGCGAGTAGAAGATCTGGACTGCAATCCGCCTAGCGGACGCACAAGGTTCGCCGAACCTTTAAGGTCGAAGTCCGACGTTCAACCGCAACCACCACCGGAGACTAACGCCGCCACTGGAGACAAACGCCACCACCGAGATCAAAACGCCGTCAAGGCTAACTGCACACACGCAAGCCTTCAACGTCCACGACGATCTCCGCCAAGCCCGACGACGACTCCCTCTCCAACGCCGGAGGCTCACTTCCAAGACCGGCAACACCTCCCTCTCCAACGACGAAACACCACGAGGCCGGTGGCCTCTCCGTCGCACGAGAGAGAGAGAGAGAGAGAGAGAGAGAGAGAGAGAAACGGGTGAGAGAGAGAAGGAGGGGCGGCACTCCAAAAACAGCAGGCGGTTTCACCCAAAAATTTTGTCGCAGGCGGCTCTATCTTTTGTCCAAAGCATGCAGTTACAATAGTTCTCCCCCTGGCGTTCGATTGATTTCAATCCATGTAAAATAATAATGAAATAGTTATTTCTCGCTGGCAGTTTCTCCAAAGACAAACCCACGTACAGGGGCTGCTATTCACGGTTATCAATTATATATATATCCAGATATATATCCTGACCACGGATCTGACCCAAAAATTAACAATCCACCACCTTGGATCTGATCTGAAGCCACCACCTGCACGAAGCAATACTGCACAATGCCCCACCCCAAAAACTGAGGCGTCAGCCGACTTGCTCCAGTCGACTCATCCTTGCTCTGGCTCAACCCCTGAATGTAGACGCAACCGGATCGCTGAATCTGACTCGCCTAGTCAGACTACAAGAAGGGCGATCCCCTGCACCACCTCGACCATCCACCCTGTCGGCCGCAGAAATCATGGGCACGCTACCTCGCATCGTGGTCCCCATCAGCCAGTACAAACTACTGCGCTGCACAGCTCGCATGAGCACGGTGCGCCCTCGCCTCACCGTCAGAACTCCACCTCTCGATGCAAAACTGTACCCACCGGAGTCCAATCTGCCCAACGAAATCAGATTCCTGCGTAGCTTCGGTACCAAATGTACCTGCTCAAGTCTACGCACTGCTCCGTCATGCGCCTTGATGTCCACCGTCCCTGTCCCCGTGACCTCATATGCTGAGCCATCACCCAGAAAGACCGACCCAAATGTCACCTCCAGTGAACTGAACATCCCTGCATCTGAGCAAATGTGCTGCGAAGCACCAGAATCCAATATCCAGCTATCAGAGTCACTCTGACTCTCAGTGACGCAATAAAATCCGTCATCTCCTTCCAGGTCCAATGTCACTAAGCCCGCATCTTGGACATCCTTCGAAGTTCCAGAACATCCTGCACGCTGCAGACAATCTCTCCTAATGTGACCAACCTGTCTGCAGTGGTAACACGTCCACTATTAGAAAATTAACTTTTAGCCAGGGCAAATTACCGTGGCTAAAAGTCCAAAATTGTGGCAAAAGACTTTTAGCCACAGACTGCCGTGGCAAATGGGCGTGGGCAATATGAGTGTGGAAAAAAAGTATTTGTCATGCTCTTTCTGTGGCAAATACCCTTGTTCTATGACTTTTAGCCACGATTTTAGAATTTTAGCCACGCTAATTTGACTGTTTGCCACAATAAATGGTCGTGGGCAATACTAGCGTGGCTAAAAGTCAATTTTCTAGTAGTGGTCACTGCCTTCTTCGACGCCGATCGAGCTTATGCACTGCTCGATCCTCTGTCAAAACTTCTCCCGCGTCCATGCGCTACCAAGATCTGGTCACCCCTAGGAGTGGGGTCCTTTAACATCTGACTGGATAACAACGCCGACGTGACTTCTTCCAGCCCCACCGTATCCTTCCCATACAAGAGCATAGTCACCATGTGTTTGTATGACGATGGGAGCGAGGTAAGAAGCAAGAGGGCTTTGTCTTCTTCCTCCACCTTCACACCAACCACATGTAGTTGGTTAAGAAGTCCATTGAACACATTGAAGTGTTCCTGCAGGTTACCACCCTCCTGCATCTTCAGGCCGTACAATCTCTGCTTCAGTAACAGCCTCGCGGTCAACGACTTGCTCATGTAGAGTCCCTCAAGCTTCTCCCACAACGTGACAGCGGACTCTTCAATACCGATGTTGAACAACACCTTGTCGTCGACGCACATCCGAATAGCGCTAGTTGCACGCTCATCCATCTCAGTCCACTCAGAATCCTTCACCGAATCGGGCAAAGAATCACGCCCCCGCATCACTTGGATCAACCCCTGCTCGGCCAGCATATCCTTGACCCGAATCTGCCATAGGCGGAAATTCCGGCTGCCGTCAAACTTCTCCACTGAATACCTTGCAAACACTGAATTCTTCCCTGCCATAACTTCCCTCAGCAAACTAGAAGACCTGATTTGTTCAAAGGTCGGATCTGAGATAGTGGAAAGAAGACCTCGTCGTTCACCACCGCAGTCAAACCCTTCTTAGAACGTCCAATCGCGGTCGTCTACCGAACCTCCCTCTGATACCACTTGTTGGAAAATCAGGTGCAAACCGCATGGCACCACTATAAAATTGCAGGGAAACAAGAACACAATATAGGCCAAAACTGCACCCGGTAAAACCCGCCGGCGCACAATCACAAATATATATTAAATTTAACAATATATAAATGCAATAACATGGAAATAACAAGAGAAGAATAGACCGTCCGGTGGAACACCGCAGATGCGCCGGACGCGCACGATCCGCGGGCGAGTAGAAGATCTGGACTGCAATCCGCCTAGCGGACGCACAAGGTTCGCCGAATCTTTAACTTCGAAGTCCGACGTTCAACCGCAACCACCACCGGAGACCAACGCCACCGCCGGAGACAAACGCCACCACTGAGATCAAAACGCTGTCAAGGCTAACTGCACACACGCAAGCCTTCAACGTCCACGACGATCTCTGTCAAGCCCGACGACGACTCCCTCTCCAACGCAGGAGGCTCACTTCCAAGACCGGCAACACCTCTCTCTCCAACGGTGAAACACCACGAGGCCGGCGGCCTCTCCGTCGCACGAGAGAGAGAGAGAGAGAGAGAGAGAGAGAGAGAGAGAGAGAGAGAGAGAGAGAAACGGGTGAGAGAGAGAAGGAGGGGCGGCACTCCAAAAACAGCAGGCGGTTTCACCCAAAATTTTTGTCGCAGGCGGCTCTATCTTTTGTCCAAAGCATGCAGTTACAATAGTTCTCCCCCTGGCGTTCGATTGATTTCAATCAATGCAAAATAATAATGAAATAGTTATTTCTCGCTGGCAGTTTCTCCAAAGACAAACCCACGTACAGGGGCTGCTATTCACGGTTATCAATTCTATATATATATAAATATATATATCCATATATGTATCCTGACCACGGATCTGACCCAAAAATTAATATTTTTTACCTTGAGAAATAACAAATTTTTTGAAATCTTGTTTTCTTCTTTTGGAACTATAAATAACTTTTAACATAGTGTGTATTTTATTAACGTAGTCGTTCATAAATTGTAAACTATCTTGCACAATTAAATTTAAATCGTGACATACACAACGCGTATGAAAAAATAATCCGTCTAACATTGGTTGCAAATCTGATAATAAATATTTGACGGTCATCCAAATATTTGAAGCAAATTATAAAAAAGATCGGTGTGCGGTTACTCAAATTCTTCAAAACAAATTATACGTTTATTTAACTCTCAACTATCTGGATCGACCCAGTGACAAGTAATGCAAATATAAGAAATACCATCAATTATACCGCTAATCCAAACATCGCTTGTTAAGCTAACGCGATCGTTGAATGTTTCAAAAAAAAAATTAAAATATTTTTTAGATTGTAAAGCATCCCGTCTAGTTGTAATATGACTTACCTGGTGATTTTTAGGCTGGAGTACGTCGTGAATGTAAAACGTCATTTCTTCATCGTCGTAGTGGTTGAATAAGAGTCCTTTTTGATGGAGTTCTCCATTTGCCGCTCTCGTTGTCGAGCTTGGTCGTACGTCCAAATGTGCTCGGTCGTCGAAATTTAAGCTTGGGTAGACTCCAGGGCTTGCTTAGAAATACAAGATTTCACATGTCGGACGAGCGTTGTGTTGCTGCCGACGGCCATTAGCTTCCCGCAAAGTTTGCACTTCGCTTTCATTTCGCCAGCAACCCGCACTTTATCAAAGGTCTCCCATATTGCTGCTTTGTGATGATGCTCCACTATTTCATTATCGACAGACGCGGAGGAGGATGCCGACATGGATGAAGAAGATGTCATTTAAATTCAAGCGAATTTGAAAGAGAGAGAGAGAGAGAGAAGTAGAGAGAGAAATCGAGAGAGAGAATGGGGGAGAGGGGGTATTTATAAAAAAAAATTCTTTTATTTAAAAAAATAATAATAATTAAAGAGCCTAATAGGCTCTTTAATTAGGCTCTTTAATTAAAGAGCAGAACGCGTTGGCTCTTATATTAAGGTGATTGTTATTTGCACTACAGTTTTGGCTATCCGCACTCTGTTTGTATGAGTTATTACGCGTCTTTTGAAAATACGCTTTGTACATGCATTTTTAGGAAAAATGTTCAACACGAAAATTGTAGATCTCGTCGAGATCTACAACTTTCGTGTTAAACACTTCCTAAAAATGCATGTACAAGGCGTATTTCCAAAAATTCAATCAGGACAGCAATACGTCTTGTACGCGCATTTTTAGGAAAAGTGTTCAACACGAAAGTTGTAGATCTCATCAAGATCTAAAACTTTCGTGTTGAACACTTTTCCTAAAAATGCACGCTCAAGACGTATTTCCAAAAGGCGCGTAATAACTCATACAAAAAAGTGCGGATAACAATCACCTATATTAAAGGGCCGTTTGTAACGGTTGACCGGCGCCGGTCCCGGTCCTGTCCCGGTCCTGTCCCAGGAAGACCGTTCTTTTACTGGTCCCGGTCCGAGACCGATTTTTGCCGAAATATAGAGGACCGGTCGAGCCCCTGCGACCGGACCGGTTAGGACCGGTCCCTAGCCAATCCTAACCATTCCGGTCCCAACCGGACCGATTAGGACCGATCTTTTTGTACAAGCCTATTTGTGAGAGTTTGATTGAATTATCATAGGCTAAATACATATTTCAGTCTCTAAGGTTTGCTTGCTTTAAGATTTCAGTCCCCAAGCTTTTTTTTTTAAGATTTTGGTCCCCAAAGTTTATTAACTGTAAGATTTTGGTCCCTAGTTTAACACTGTTAATGGAATCCGTTTTATGGGAGTAGAGATTCCAACATCGTTCATGTTTGCGAGCTCATCATCTTCTTCCTCAATTGTTTTCTGAGCACACTCTAATTTTTTCTTGTCCGCAGATATCATTTCTTTGATTTCCTTCTCGATGTGTTCCGTCTTCAGCAGCATCGCCTTCTCTTGTTCCCTCGGTGCTTCCATCCATCCATCCATTAATGGCTGCTATCTTTTTGTCCGCCACTGCCTCTTTCAGCGCCTTCTTCCCATGAAACAACTCCACTTCCTGGGATTTCTCCTGCTTTTCTGATATTTTTTGAACTTCTCCAAAACGAACATGTCATCAATGAAATTTCGGGCATGTGAGCTTTGACTGTGAAAAAATAAAAAAATGTTTTGTTAATGGAAGAAGGTGCTCTCTGTTCTTGTCTAGCGCTCTTCCATGTGCCTCAGTGTCGTTGCTTTTGTACACCATGTTCATCAACGCTATAAAGACGTGTTAGCTTTCAAATCAAGAGGAAACATTTATGTGAAGGAAGAAGATTAATTTTTGAACTTATTCAAGTTATAAGAAAGCAGAGTACAATTGAAACTACTCCAGTGCAGAGAAGATAAACCAGTTGAAACATGCCAAGTCCCAGGAGGCCGGAGGAATTGAAATATGACATGGCTTTTGGTCTACTTCGTGTAGGGATGGGAGAGAAAAGAAGCATCAAATAGAATATTCCGTTAACGGTGTTAAGCTAGGGACCAAAATCTTAAAGTTAATAAACTTTGGGGACCAAAATCTTTAAAAAAAAAAAGCTTGGGGACTGAAATCTTAAAGCATGCAAACCTTAGGGACTGAAATATGTATTTAGCCAATTATCATAATATAATTTAATATGCCGTTGTTTTCTCATTGTTTATAATATGCCGCTGTTTTCTCTTTCTATTAGGCCAACTCCATCAGACATGAAGCATCACAAATGCGCCTTATCTACAAGCACACGCCGCTGTTTTCTCTTTCTTTATTATTATTTAGTTATACAATTATTATGAACTAATATGCTAATAAAAATTAAACTCAAATTTTTAAAATTAAAAAAAGTCAGTAGGAGATTCAAATGTCATCGTCGTAGAATATATGTTTGACATGACAATAATAATGATCACAACCAAGAAAAGAAAATTAGTTTTAAACATAAAAGTGGACAGTTCTTTAGGTGAGGTTGAACGTTCGCAAATGACGGTTCATAACCACTGCGTTTATGACCGTCACCGCCGCGCCAACTAGAGCATTAGTCTTCGTTTGGCGCAGTTTCATTGCTCGTTGAGTTTGGATAAAAATGTCACCGTCATATAATGTATGTTTGGCATGACAACGGTTATGACCATCTTAAAAAAAAATAGTTTTGAACATACTCGGAATCTCTATCTCCATTATTTCATCATCATTTTTACATTTTTCTTACAAAATTTGGGATAATTGACCCATATACTAATCCTTGCAACCTTATATAAATACATCTTAAAGAATTAACCAAATAATACTTCTATAAATTATTCATTAATATACAAGTGTATAGAAAGATGTATTTTATAGACTTCTTGTAAGAGTTTTTTTTCATAAGTAAAACACTACTGATTCGGTCATTATACAACTACGCTCCTCTATGAAACACCGTAGTGTTAATAGTGGTGATTCCAACAACAACATTTTTACAATCGCCGCCCTATATACGACGACGTTTTAAAAGCACCGCTCACAACTATAAAAACACCACTATAAGTTTGTTTTGTTGTTGCGACGGAGTCAACGAAAGAATGATTTTTACGTGATGAACGGGGTGTAACATCCTTGATCTGCAAATAGAATATAACATGAGTCCGGCCGGGACCCCACGACATATAATATCCACAAAATCTAGAACGTTAATAATTGATACAAGAAAACATGTTAATAAAACTCAGAGTAAACAGAAACGGAAGCTAACCACAAGCCCAAAACAAAGGGGCCAGAATGTCCACATCAACAAGGAAAACAGTACTGAAGTGACACGGCCTTAAGGCCTTACATGGCTTTCAAAAGAGGTACAGACAAACCAAAGGGGCTATATGGAAAAACCCCAAAACAGAGAGAGGACCCTAGCCAGCTCCTCAGCAACCCATGGGCTCCGGCCCACTACACACCACTGCGAGCTCCGCCACCTGAAACCAAGAACAAACAGGCGGTGCAACGAAGGTCAGCATGGGGCTGACCAACACAACGTAACGACCCCTCCCCCCGGCCATCCTAGCGGACTCCGGGGCGAGTACATCGCTCTCCTGCAAGCACGCACGAAAACCAAAGCACCAAAACAAAGGACCGAGGGGCACACACGGGGGTCCCCATAGCATAGCAAAGCACACGCGTCGTTGACTCCCAAGGTCACACGACCTAAACCACAGAGGCATTCTAAACCGAGTACTCATGACGAGAGGCGTGACCTTTCGCACTCAAGCGTAGAGGTAGGTAAGCTACGCTACGCATCGATTCGACGGAACGCGATAGCGAGGTACGAAGTACATGTCTATCTAACAGAGCGCGACAGAGGAGAAGACAGTCTCCAACCATCCGAACGAGCGCGACAGAGGAGAAGACAGTCTCCAACCGTACGAACGAGCGCGACAGCGGGAAGAAACGGTCTGCAATTGTCCAAACGAGCACGACAGCGGGAAGAAACGGTCCGCAATTGTCCAAACGAGCGCGACAGGGGGGGGGGAACACAATCCGCCACTGTCCAAAGGAGCGCGACAGAGGGGAAACACAGTCCGCCACTGTCCAAACGAGCGCGACAGAGAGCGTAGCACCACTCCCAGTCCTGGAACGTCGTGACGGGGAAACTCACCCGCTCTGCACAATCTTCACGAACGTCATTCTACCAGGCCCACCTAAGCCCGCCTAGGAACAGGGTATTCACAAACGACCCCCACGAATTCCTATGATCTCTACGGCGAATAACACGGGACATTCCCGTTGACGTATTTTAGGCTAACCGCAATGCACAACACAACATCACCGATCCGGGCTTCCCGCCACGGGTAGGCTTCACACAGCATGCCTAAATTCAGACTCGCACGTCGGATCACTAATGCAGTTTATGCCGGGGACGGACACAATCGACCCGGGGGTTCGCAATAAACCGAGGGAAACACACACCGCGTCCAATTGGAGGCGGGTGGCCCTCCTAAGCAAAGCAAAAGCAGAAAAACTAGACCGGGGTCGCAATCCCACGCCCTGGCGAAGTCCCCGCTCTCCACCGCGTAGAGGGAGAGGGACTCTACGTGCAGCTCACACAAACATACGCCGGGGACGCAATCCCACGCCCTGGCGGAGTCCCCATCCTCAACCGAAACGACGTGAGGGGACTCTCATTGCACGAAACATATTCACAAGCACAAAATACAGAAAATACGGTCCTAAGACCGGGGGAAGAAATCGTTACCCTTGTAGAGCGTCGCGCAGGCATCACGGAGACGGTAGTCGCTGCCCTACTTCGGATCTAGCCTCGACTCGGCTCCACACACGGCTCTCGCAAGAGATCTCCTCTAGATCCTCGGTCAAGCGTCAAAACATCGAGAGAAAGGGAGGAGAGGAGAGGGTCGACCTCCTCCTTCCTGGAGCAGCGCGAGCAAGAGAGGGAGTGGGGACGTCGGCCTCCTCCTGACCGGCGAGAGAGAGGGAGGAGAGGAGGGTGTCGGCCTCCTCCTTCCTGGAGCCGCGCGAGCAAGAGAGGGAGAGGGGGCGTCGGCCTCCCCTTGACCGGTGAGAGAGAGGGAGGAGAGGAGGGTGTCAGCCTCCTCCTTCCTGGAACCGCACGAGTAAGAGAGGGAGAAGGATCGTCCGACCTAGACGAGGGCGAGAGGGAGAAGGATCGGGAGAGAGGGGGGAAGCTTTGCGGTTGATTCACGAGAAGCACCAAAGAAAGAGGGGGAAAAGGATCGGGTTTTATCAAAACCCTAAACGGAGGAGGCTATCCGCACCCCCACTCGGTTATTCGCACACCAAGCTTTCTATTTGTACCCCCAAAGCTCCTAATCGCAGACCACGCCCCAAATTGGATAAATGTCGAAATATTGGGGGTGTTACAATTCTCTCCTCCTTAAAGAAATTTCGTCCCGAAATTTATATTCGATCTTAACAGCGAAGGATACAAAACGTCAAATGACAAAACGACCTATGGGTTATGGACCCACCACGCTTCCGCTGCGCTACTCTGATTTACACATTCATGAGGGAAACCATGTGATCTTAAATGCGGTGAGATATCACCCTAGGAGGTCACGGATAACATTCGTACGACTTTTCAACGCCCGGGGATTCATCATAGATTCGAACATACAAACATCAACGAATCTTTACATACAATCTCACAAGGATTCACCCGTCATATTGCTTATAACCACAAAGCCTTACGAACTCTCATTTCCGTCACTCCATGGTCATTTCATTACGCCGAGAAGAGTCACACTCTTCCCAAAATGAGGGACTTCGACCTCTCATAGGAGAATCGAATCACTACATTGATTCCAATTCTTTGCGAGTTCACTCACACCTCCAAACACATTAAGACCGCAATTGTCCCGGAAGCCTTTAACTAACGGTAATCAAACTTGAACAACAGCTCTATTCAACACGTAAAAACACAACACCACCACCATCATTCACATTTTGTGTAAGCCACACACAAAAGAGACAACTATGCCTGAGATATCACAATCTCAACAGGGCACTTACACTTGGATTTTCTTTACACTTTCATTCAACGCAAGCAACAAGCTCAAACAAATAAACTTTTCTAGAGGTTTCACTACATAGGTCATCACGACCATATAAGTTTACCTATACGAGGATTTCAAGGATCATGTCCTCGAACCATCAATCTCCAACTCACGACCCATAAATTCTCGTATTATTGTGCAAACAATTCGGTTTCGAACGAATTACCTTCAACCCATCATAGGATAGACTAGCAACACTTCACGGGTGTTATTTACCAAGTAACACCAATAACAATTTCCATTCACCAACATGTTAGGAAATCAACCTCATAAAGGGTCATCACTACACAACCATGCAATAAGACAACACCACTAAATTGCTAGAATCATCTTTCACGCTAAATCCACGATTTTTGCACGAATCCAACCATTTCACATGATAAACACGCATTTTACAACCAGAAATTTCAATTTCGCTTATCAACTCAAAGCCTCAAATGAAAAATGTCAATATTTCGTTGTGGCTCTTCAATAGGAGCAATAACCTTAACATGCTAGCATTCATCACGATTTATTATGACCAATCCATCTCATACATATGCAAATCATCAACCTGACACGGGCCTTAACCCATGCTAGTAAACTATAAGTAGCACTTACATGTTGTACTATTCCTAGAGCCACCACATACACATTCCATGAGTGACAATGCTCACACAATCCAAAGTCATTAAATACTACCCGAATTTTGTGTAACTCACACACAAAAGAGAGAACCTTATCCGAGATACTTCAATCTCGATGAGGCATTTACTTGGGTTTAAACATGTACGAACCTCCGTACGAATCCTACCAAGAAAACCATGAACTCCACTGTTTATGAACCTACTCATGATTTCAACTAAATTGGACACACGTCCAAAGATCAGGTTCCCAAATTAACAATCTCTAAACTCACGACAATTAAATATTACAGTATCGTGCCAACAACTCAACTTTGAAGGAATCACTTTCAATCTATCTCGCGGTAGATTAAAAACACTTCACGAGCGTGCTACTTATCAAGTAACACAGATATAAATTTTCATCACCCATACGTTACGAGGTCCGACTCGTATGCGGTCACAACTACATCGTTACACAACAATTAAATTTCAACTCGTCCACTATAATCACCATTCATGTTAATGCTTCACGAGCACCATGTACAAAACTACCATATCATCAAAAATGGGCTTGACTCTCAAAGTCATACAAGAGAAAGATAAACCCCCAACGAAAGTCCAAAATAAAGAGGGTATACGCTTGGCACATATAACAAAACATTGCTCAAAAGTGCGACTACACGCGCACACAAAACTCCAACGCATGTTACCTTTCGCGAAAAGAGGGGACAAAAGATGTTATCACCACTGCTTCTTCAGGACTAGGCTCGGCACCCACGCGCAACGTGACCTTCACGACCACAAAGAAAGCCGACAACATGTGACTTTTGCCTCTTCCTTGATTCTCTTGAACTCTCAACTTTGGATTCTTCAAAGGTATGTACTCTTTTCGATTCAACAGCCAGCAATCTATTTCTTTCAAACCCCTCTTCCGACTCACTCTGCCATAAGAGAACGATAAGCTCCAAGTTGCGGGCAGCTTGAATCAAAATGGGGAAACTGATAGACGCTGCTGCGCGCAATCTGATCTTCCACTCCTCGCGCAAGCCTTTAAGAAAATATCGCTCTTTGTCCTCATCAATCACCAGGACATGCTCAGCATAACGGCTCAATCACAAAAACTCTTAGAGATAAGTCTCCACAGACATCTCCTTTTGCCTCAACATCAGAAAATCTTCTCGTAGTATAAGGCGGGTAGTCGTCGGAACGAAATGTTCCCAGAACGCCGACGCAAACTCTTCCACGGGGATTTGGGACCAAGGGCGTCGAGCAAAACGTACACGACACACCTCTTGCCACCATCTCTTAGCCACCCCAAAAAGTGCAAAGGAGATTAGAGTGACCCTCAGCTCCGACGGGACTCTTAAGGCCAAAATTAGATCTTTAATCCATTCCAACCAATCTTGAGCATAAGCGGGCGACTCGACACCGTTGAACAAAGGTGGATGACAACTCAAGAAGTAAGTCACCCAATCACGAGTCTCATATGTTGCTTCTCCAAAAGCAGACATAGGCGCAGATGCCACAGGGATGGGTGTCCCACCAGCAGTCGCATCGGCACACTGATCTTCCATAACTCCTATTTCAGCTTCACTAGCTGTGGTTGTCTCCTGCAAGGGAGTGAGACCAACCTCTTCACCAATCACCTAGTAGAACGACGGAAGAACTCAGCAACACACGCGACATTGTAATATACAAACATCTAATCAGCACGCAAAGAACACTCAGGTCCTTCGTCACATCCAATGCATGGCTGATACAACGGTCTTTGGGTCAGACTATACACGTGACACCTTAACGATAACATGGTTCAACACACCCTGCTAAAACGATGCCAAAAGTAGTCACCACAGACGTAATCCATTGTACGGAATACACAACTGCGAAAGATCATCAAGTCCAATACTAGACTTGAGTCAAACCTAGTGCTCTCATGGCACTTACAATATATGGTATACAAAACCCTGCAAACACACCTGGGATTTTACTTGTCCGGACAATCACACCAGACTCTCGAGGACCCAAGTCACAGAGTTTACAAACTCAAGGCCAAATTATGGCCCCAAACACAATCATAGTGCATACAAAGCACTCAAACTAAAATTAGCAGTGCACAACTCCTAATTTCACTGAACTTCTTATCGGTCCGAACTCTCAAGTCAGACTCAAGGCCTATCTCATGTTTTAGCACAAAAATAATAGATTTCATATTTAACTAAAAGAGCGCGACAGAGGGGAGCATCCCGCAACTGTCCAAAGAGAGCGCGACAGGGAATCCACCCATCCTTTCAATACACGACATTGCTCATGAATCCGAATTCATCACCGCCATTAACAAAGTGTGTCATTACTGAATCATCAGTCTTAAGTGTGAATTTATGCACTCGCTTGCGCACAGCGGGGTCACACCATCAAGCATAGGGTAACACAAATGATTGGATACCTCTTTCAATACATCACACTTTAACTTCACACAGCATAAATGTAAATATGTAATCCAACGATTCCAAATAATAGGTCGCCAAAGGTTTGACGCCATCTATAGTTATCTAATACCGTATCGGGTGAATCACTACAACAAATCTCAACTTAAAGACCATGACTTTTCATTCCACTAGTCATGTTCACATAAGGGTAGCCACAAAGACTCATAACACTTATCAGAATACTACGGTGGTCAACACCTAAGTTATGGAAACAACCAAATCGTAGCGGCGATTCTCCTGATATTCGTATTCCTTTACAGGTAACTGCTCATTCCATTTTCCAATAGCGCAATCCTTGGAGAATTGAAGGCCAAAAGCACTTCAGCTAGTCATTATTAATGTTTACACATGTGAGACACATGATCTAGCAGTTATCAATAGGGGAAATCACTAAGCAGGGGACGCTTAAATTCTCAAAAGTGCACGAAAACCACGATTTTGGTCATTCCTAAGTGGACATTCTCCTTAAATTTAGTCATTTAGGCTCTTGCACTGTAAGTGCTCACCACCCGTTAAAAAGGGTTCGTCCCGAAACCTAAAAACTAGCGGATCACGAAACCTAAAGTCCGATACCAATTGTAACATCCCTGATCTGCAAATAGAATATAACATGGGTCCGGCCGGGACCCCACGACATATAATATCCACAAAATCTAGAACGTTAATAATTGATACAAGAAAACATGCTAATAAAACTCGGAGTAAACAGAAACGGAAGCTAACCACAAGCCTAAAACAAAGGGGCCAGAATGTCCACATCAACAAGGAAAACAGTACTGAAGTGACACGGCCTTAAGGCCTTACATGGCTTTCAAAAGAGGTACAGACAAACCAAATGGGCTATATGGAAAAACCCCAAAACAGAGAGAGGACCCTAGCCAGCACCTCAGCAACCCATGGGCTCCGGCCCACTACACACCACTGCGAGCTCCGCCACCTGAAATCAAGAACAAACAGGCGGTGCAACGAAGGTCAGCATGGGGCTGACCAACACAACGTAACGACCCCTCCCCCCGGCCATCCTAGCGGACTCCGGGGCGAGTACATCGCTCTCCTGCAAGCACGCACGAAAACCAAAGCACCAAAACAAAGGACCGAGGGGCACACACGGGGGTCCCCATAGCATTGCAAAGCACACGCGTCGTTGACTCCCAAGGTCACACGACCTAAACCACAGAGGCATTCTAAACCGAGTACTCATGACGAGAGGCGTGACCTTTCACACTCAAGCGTAGAGGTAGGTAAGCTACGCTACGCATCGATTCGACGGAACGCGATAGCGAGGTACGAAGTACATATCTATCTAACAGAGCGCGACAGAGGAGAAGACAGTCTCCAACCATCCGAACGAGCGCGACAGAGGAGAAGACAGTCTCCAACCGTCCGAACGAGCGCGACAGTGGGAAGAAACGGTCCGCAATTGTCCAAACGAGCGCGATAGCGGGAAGAAACGGTCCGCAATTGTCCAAACGAGCGCGACAGGGGGAACACAATCCGCCACTGTCCAAAGGAGCACGACAGAGGGGAAACACAGTCCGCCACTGTCCAAACGAGCGCGACAGAGAGCGTAGCACCACTCCCAGTCCTAGAACGTCGTGACGGGGAAACTCACCCGCTCCGCACAATCCTCACGAACGTCATTCTACCAGGCCCACCTAAGCCCGCCTAGGAACGGGGTATTCACAAACGACCCCCACGAATTCCTATGATCTCTACGGCGAATAACACGGGACATTCCCGTTCACATATTATAGGCTAACCGCAATGCACAACACAACATCACCGATCCGGGCTTCCCGCCACGGGTAGGCTTCACACAGCATGCCTAAATCCAGACTCGCACGTCGGATCACTAATGAAGTTTATGCCGGGTACGGACACAATCGACCCGGGGGTTCGCAATGAACCGAGGGAAACACACACCGCGTCCAATTGGAGGCGGGTGGCCCTCCTAAGCAAAGCAAAAGCAGAAAAACTACACCGGGGTCGCAATCCCACGCCCTGGCAAAGTCCCCGCTCTCCACCGCATAGAGGGAGAGGGACTCTACGTGCAGCTCACACAAACATACGCCGGGGACGCAATCCCACGCCATGGCGGAGTCCCCATCCTCAACCGAAACGGCGTGAGGGGACTCTCATTGCACGAAACATATTCACAAGCACAAAATACAGAAAATACGGTCCTAAGACCGGGGGAAGAAATCGTTACCCTTGTAGAGCGTCGCGCAGGCATCACGGAGACGGTAGTCACTGCCCTACTTCGGATCTAGCCTCGACTCGGCTCCACACACGGCTCTCGCAAGAGATCTCCTCTAGATCCTCGGTCAAGCGTCAAAACATCGAGAGAAAGGGAGGAGAGGAGAGGGTCGACCTCCTCCTTCCTGGAGCAGCGCGAGCAAGAGAGGGAGTGGGGACGTCGGCCTCCTCCTGACCGGCGAGACAGAGGGAGGAGAGGAGGGTGTCGGCCTCCTCCTTCCTGGAGCCGCGCGAGCAAGAGAGGGTGAGGGGGTGTCGGCCTCCCCTTGACTGGTGAGAGAGAGGGAGGAGAGGAGGGTGTCGGCCTCCTCCTTCCTGGAGCCGCACGAGTAAGAGAGGGAGAGGGATCGTCCGACCTAGACGAGGGAGAGATGGAGAAGGATCGGGAGAGAGGGGGGAAGCTTTGCGGCTGATTCACGAGAAGCACCAAAGAAAGAGGGGGAAAAGGATAGGGTTTTATCAAAACCCTAAACGGAGGAGGCTATCTGCACCCCCACTCGGTTATTCGCACACCAAGCTTTCTATTTGTACCCCCAAAGCTCCTAATCGCAGACCACGCCCCATATTGGATAAATGTCGAAATATTGGGGGCGTTACACGGGGTAAAATTGAAATTAATAAATGTAGTCTTTGGTTGTTCTTGCTATACGACTCTTTCTTTTGATACGGCGTAGATGTATATCCAAAATATAGCTTCTCATGTGCTCCACTTATGAGACCACGTCAAACCTCGGGATCAAATTATTCGTACTTGGTAACTCGGACGGGACGCGTTAGACGAGAAGGTCAAGAAACTTCCTTGAAGTCCCTCATTTACATGAACCAAGTTGGACCGAATGAGTCAACAATATATTGATAGTTTCCCGCCTGAGTATCGTTCTCATATTTTCGTGCGAGACCAATAATCAAGTACTTATTTAAGCAATATATTTTGCACGCGGGACCGGAAAGAGCGGAGGGTCAGCAGAGACAACTATAGGCAACCGGACCAGGATCCTCTGGATTTCTTGCGAGAACTCCAGGGGTGGAGTTCTCGCAAGCTCCAACGGGCGAGAGCCTCTTCATTTTTATTTTATTTTTAAGTTTTTTACTTTTTTTTTGTCTTCTAGCGAATAAATAGGTAGCCGTTGGATTGAACTCATAATTCTTTCTCGCGTCGTTGGATTGAACTCCACCCCTGGAGTTCTCGCAAGAAATCTAGAGGATCTGGGTCCTAGGCAACCATGGCTGATCACCCAGGCAGTGTCCCTGCCCCGGATTGAAAAATTTCGCCTTCTCCAAGTTGATGTTTTATTAAGCTTGAATTTTCTTCAGAATATTAAACAATAAATTTAAGACTTTTTTATGGAGGAAGATAGGATTCGGTAGCGCCAATTGGTGTTATAACTGTTAAAATATTATATATATAATTTATATATATATTGTCTTTTACTGTAATAAGGAAGAAAGTTGGCTTTGGTGCAATGTTCAAAATTGTCAAATATATCCTTATACTTTAACTCTAATGACTTAACTTATATTTAAAATATTGATAAAAATTCGTTAAATGCTACGCCCATTTATGTAATTACAAGGTATCCCCAAATTAAAAGTTGATGAGGTCATCCTAATTATATAAGAATTCCGGGTTGCGAATAACAGGAATTCCATGACCGGCCACTACCTTAGTGAGGAGTTAGGAGAAAAACAACCATGCACGCGATCACCACACGCGATCCGCGCTCCAACCGCCGCTCTAACCGCCCAAGGCACAGAACGCTTCTGTTGAAACCAGTTTCCCGGTTTCAGCGTTCGAAAGGGGTTGCGACTAACTCTTACTTGACCTAAGCCTTGACTCTTGACTGGTCACTAAGAACTAAGAGACTCGGACTTGGTAACAACTGGAGTCTAGGAACAGACCCCTTAAGCTTCAACGTGGAGGTCCCACCGCACACCCGGAAGCCCACTCGGAACTTCCCCTCCCAAGCCAATGCTGAGCCTGGGCACCTTGGAGGGCACTAATGATCACCTCACCGACCACCTTCAACGACAAAGGGAGGGGGAGGGGTAGTGCTTGCTCACGCGTGAGGGAGGGGGTAGAGACTAACCCTTCCCAAGGTGCCCATGGGGGGGTCTATTTATAGACTTTCCAAAAAATGGACTGCGAATAGCCAAAATCGGACTGCGAATAGCTAGAATCCCCCCCAAGGGAGGAAACGGGCGAGTGAGGTGCTGCCCCCACTCGCCCCCCTCAAGAGAGGTCGGGCGAGTGGAGTGCTGCCCCCACTCGCCCACCTTTAGGAGAGGTTGGGCGAGTGGGGGGCTGCCCCACTCGCCCCCTCAAGGGATCGGGCGAGTGGGGGGGGGGGGGGGGGGGGGGGGGGGGGGGGGGGGGGGGGGGGGCTGCCCCCACTCGCCCCCTTAAGGGATCGGGCGAGTGGGGGGGCTGCCCCCACTCGCCCCCTCAAGGGAGGTCGGGCGAGTGGGGTGCTGCCCCCACCCGCCCTCCTTTAGGAGAGGTTGGGCGAGTGGGGGGCTACCCCCGCTCGCCCCCTCAAGGGATCGGGCGAGTGGGGGGGCTGCCCCCACTCGCCCCCTCAAGGGAGGTCGGGCGAGTGGGGTGCTGCCCCCACCCGCCCTCCTTTAGGAGAGGTTGGGCGAGTGGGGGGCTACCCCCGCTCGCCCCCTCAAGGGATCGGGCGAGTGGGGGGGCTGCCCCCACTCGCCCCTCAAAGAGGGGGGATGGGCGAGTGGGGGGCTGCCCCTCAAAGAGGGGGGATGGGCGAGTGGGGGGCTGCCCCCACTCGCCCCCCAAAGAGGGGGAATGGCCGAGTGGGGGGCTACCCCTACTTGCTTTGCCAAGCCTTTTTTTCCCTCCCTCGGGTCATTCCCTAGCCTTACTTGTTCTTGGTCGCTTCCGAGAGGTCGACCTGCTCATCTTGGTTACCTTAACCTCCAGTTTGGTTTGGCGCGTCGCGGTCACTCTCCCTACCACGTCCTCATCTGCGTCGGGTCGCACCGACTCGGAAAATATGAGGGTTGTACAACTTCCCTCTCTCCCCTACAAATTGTAACGAGGAGCGGTCTGTCGCCCTCGATTTCTCACCAAAGCCCTGTAAAGAAGCAGTTGATAATGAAATTAGGTCGGCACCGAACCAACCACGTTGTTTTTTACCTCTTTCTTGGATTTTCCACGGTAAAAAAAGTTTCTTGCCTACCGTCTCAATTTTCTGTGACTGATTGCGCGCTCGTCCACTCCCGGGCTAAGACGGTCATTCTAGACCGATTTTAGGATCCTCTCGTAGACCGCAACAAAAGTAATGATGAAAATTAATTAAATCCAAAAAGTTTTTAGTAGAGGTCCTAGACCTACTTTGACAGACTATCAGTACACATATCCTAGAGAGAGAAGAGGGTGAGGCCCACTTCCATAAATAATCAACATAAAGAAATAGAGGGAGAAATGGGGCGGCTGAAGTTTTGGGGGAGAAATTAGAGAGGGGGAGAGAAGGGTGGGGCACACTGCCATCAATCAACGTAAAGAAATAGAGAGGAGGGAGGGGTGGCAGAATTTTTGGAGGAGAGATTAGAGAGAGAAAGAGATAAATCAACATAAAAAATAGAGAGGGAGAGAGTGGGCGACGAGAGTTTTTGGGGGAGAGATTAGAGAGCGACAGAGAGAGGAATAAATTTGTATTAATATTTACGAGCGATGGGTGCGACATAATCAAGGTACTGTTGGGATCGAGATACGATTGGCTTTAGGGGCAGAGCCCGTGTTCGTACTTGTCACTCGTAATATCTTTAACTACTATATAAAAGAAGTTGTCTTTGGTGCAACATTCAAAATTGCCAAATATATCATCATTCTTTTACTCCCATTACTTAACATATATCATAAAAAAATGAAAATTCATAAAATTTAATGACTATTTGTGTAATTACATCATGTCATTATAATAAAAATAATGATGGAAATTCATAAAATTCAAAAGTTTTTAGTAGACCTCCTAGGCCTATTATGGTAGGTTATCATTAGACCTAAAAAAACTATTTTCGTAATATAATGACTTGCTTTAAAATGATTTTTTGTTAAAATATAAGGCTGCGTTCGTTTCGCAGGTTTTGATCGAAAGGAATTGATTTTGGTCCAAAACCAAAAACTCGAAGGTTTTGGTTGAGTCAAAACTCAATTCTTGTGTTCGTTTGAGGGATGATTTTCAATTGAAACTATCAAATTTTTTGTTCGGCTACATTGAATTCAAGCGCAAGAATTGAATTTTAAGGATGAACATAATGATATTACTCTAGCGCTTAATCAAATTCAACAAAAAATTATTTGCATGTAGGTAAATATCACAAATAACACAAATATATCAATTTCAAGAGTGAGTTTTATTGCAGACATACAACACAACTACGAGAAAATTTTCTAAACATTCAGAGCAAGTTACAAAAATTAATATGGTTTGCAGCAAAAAATAATATCGTCGGCAGAAAAAATGCGGGCAGAGAAAATTTAAAATATATGATTTGCAAAAAATATTGCCAACGGAAAAAAAGGGCTTACAAAAATAATACCTACAGGCGGGGAAAATGCATGCGGGTGGTTTAACCGCCTGAGAAAACTATTTACTGCCGGCGTCGGAGAACGAAGAGACGAAGAGGTCGTCCAACCCTAGAAGAAAACCTGCAGGCGGACGGTATGACTGCTCCCAAAAAATCGACAAAGACGATGAGAAGAAGCCTCGCCGGAAAGAGGGAGGAGCGCAGGAGGAGGTGATTCGCGATCAAGATCGGGAGATAGTGACGGCGCGGGAGAGTTTCGCCCAAAACCTATGGAAAGAGGTGAGTTTTCACTTTAGGATAATTTCTTAATGGATCCAAACCGATAAGCTTTGGAAGAAAATCAATTCTCCAATAAATTATGAAACGAACGCCTATGAATGGAATTGGGTAACCCAAAATCAATTCCTTCCTGCAAAACCCACGAAACGAATGCAGCCTAAATGTTTTTGAAAAAAATAATTATAAAATATTGATGTATATTTTTTTACGATCATTTTGAGTACTCATTTGTATATGTTGCGGGTGAAGCCCGCCGGGGGCGGACGAAGCCCGCCGTCGCCAACCAAATACTGTCGAATGCGTGCGCAGCCCGCTAAGAATCAGCGAGGATGAACGAAGCCCGTACAGAGTTGCTCCTAATATAATAAGAAGAAATATTGGCAGATATCTATCCTTTTGGTGTAGATGTCATCTCAATACTCTTGTACTTAAAGCTGTCGCAATCATGTGGCTTTATGCCTTCCAAGAAATAAAATAATAAAAAAATCATCATATAATAAGGAAATAAAGAAAATATTATTGGTTTATTATAAATAAATATTTTCTCCAATTAATAATGCCAATTGGCAATATAAATCTCACAATAGTTTATTTATTATTAACAGAATATAAAGTATAATAAAAATGTATCCGGGGTAATTCAAAGTATTTGGACTAGCTGCACACGTCTCTTCGGCTCTTGATCATTGCTCGATGCATTTTATTCTTATTTTATTTTTTAGAAAATAATTTAAATATATATAAATAATTACATATCATCTCAACAAATATCTTACGAGATGATGAGTTGTAGTGCAAACCTTAAAGTCAGGGCCGGTTCAGCCTAATTTAGGCCCGATTCAGCATATAATAGTAATTATAAGGATATAAAAGTATATAATAATAGCTTAAGCGCGTATTAATCTATAAATATAGGGTTTAGGGATATAAGAGGAATTTTCTATCTTAATCTCCTCTTCCTAAACCCTAGGAATAATCTTTCTCCTGGCTCGGGTGCTCTAGTAGACCGGTCGAATTGAATCACCTTAGCTCGGAAGCGAACTGAGTGCGCAAACAATCAATGAGTTAATTAGTAAATGACACGAAGACTTTTAACGTGGAAAACCCGAAAAAGGTGAAAAACCACGCGTCTGGAGCTGTGCCGGTCAACTTCCACTATCTTCTGGGGGTTACAATTAGAAATTAAGAACTCGAGCGCGGCAGGCCGCTGCTCGTTATAATGATGGAGAGAGAGAGAGAGAGAACTCTGAGGGTGACAGACCACCTCTCGGAAAGCTAAGTACTTCTTCTGAGAATGGTAGTGGAACAAAAGTGAGAACACTGAGTCGCCTTTCCGGATTCGAAGGATTCCTGAATCGTTTAGGAAGATGGTCTTCCGGAGCGAAAGAAATCTTCAAGTCCACGAAGGAGATCTTCGAGCGCCGAAGGAGGACTCAGAGGAAATCTTCAACGGAGCTCTCTAGGGTGCAAAAGACATGGTGTCTTGAAATGAAAGCCCTGTGCTCCTTTTATAGCTTTGGCCGGGGGTAGTCCGGTAATTTTGCCGTCGTAACCACCTGACGGGCGAATCACGTTCGCGCGGTTTGGAGTGCACGGATCACCATTTTTCGTAATTGACTGTCTCGCCCTTCGGGCAGGTTGGGGAGTTCGGACAACTTCGTTGAAGGTGATGAAGACGACAAACGAGACCTGTAATATGAGAAATTAGGAAATGTTAACTGCGCGCATGTCGGAAATGTGAAAGCGTCCTGAGCACGCAACGAACACGGGGGCGTTCTGAGCGTGCAACGAACACTAAGGTGTTCGACGCGTGGCGTGCACTTGGGAAACAGAAAATCGCGCCACCTAAAGGGAAAGTAGGTTCCGACCGCACCTGCCGAGGGGGGGTGCGGTTTCGACTGCATCCCCCGTAAAGCGGGGGAGGTGCTTGGCCGCACCCCAAAGTGGGGGGGGGGGGGGGGGGGGGCGCACCCCAAAAGGGGGGGGGGGGGGAGGGTGCGGCTTGGCCGCACCCCCCATTATGGGGGTGGGGCTATCCGCACCCCACTAGTGGGGTGCGGACTAACCACACCCCAATAGTGGGGTGCAGTCTTGATTGAGCATGGCGCCTGGTAGAGCGTAAATTGTGCTCGACAGATTCTTCCACTGCCATGATCATTGGTTGGACTCTTGACCCCACTAACTCCACTTCTCCAAAGTAGAGCATTCTCTACACGCATTCTAGAAAATGCTTATAAATATATGAGTGCATATCAATGATAAACATATCCACTTTGCAAGTTTGTTATTTCATGTAGTTCTAAAAAGGGTATGGGTAATGATGTTTAAAATACTTGAATTATCAATGCAAATGCTAGATAGTTAGTTCTCATCCCTCATAGACTGCGAGTGTAATATGAGGCAGACAGTTGACAAAAGGATCAACCACTGGCATGACGATTGCACCCTTGTGTCCCAATCTTATTAACTATTATTGTTTTACACAATTAATTTAATTTTTAAATAAAAGTATTTAATATTGAAAATAAATTTAACGGCTATGAATACTTTAAACCTATAACGTATAATATAAGTATATTTTTTTGTTGACGCCTCAATAATTTCTTTAAGTTATCGCACACAAGTAGCGATAAAACTTTGTTGTCGGCCAGAAAAGCAAGAAACATGTAATTACAGAGAGTGGCGGGTATCTCGAGGAAAATCGCAACTCTTGTTTGGAGTGGAGTCCCCGATAAAAGGTTTACGCGTTGCTCCCTCTATATCTCCCTCTCTATCTCTCTCTAAGGAATTTGTGACATTTGGATCACCGCTTGCACGATAAGGTTTTCGATCGATCGGAGGCCGATTTTGAAGGCAAGCCCCTTTCCCTTTCCTTCATCCGCCATACTTTTCTCTGTAAATCGAGTAGAGTTTGGTTGTTTCTATGGTAGAACACCGTGTAAACTCGATCTAACCCTGGACCGATGATGTTCTTAATTTTAGCTTGAAAAAAATTATATCCTCTATTTACCTTTTTATTAGAGATGAAACGCTATCAGTTACGTCTTGAATTTTCTTCATGGATAACGATAACTTTTATTATTCGGATCCAACAAATTAATTTTGGTGAACTCCGATGATGTTCTGTTTGAATATTTGAATGTTTTTGTAACTAGTTAGGGGATTTGAATTTTCACGCTTTAGTCTTTTCTATATACTGCTACATGAGATATGCCTACGCAAAGTTTCTTATAACTTCCCGTTAATGTTTCCTTCTGTCTGCCAATTTAGATCTCAATCCTTGAACATAAATGTTGTTAACCTACAGGAAGACTTGTGGTTTCTTAATTTCTTGTGGGTGAATTCATAGATAACTTATGATTCTCAATTTATTGCGGGTGAGCATTATTGTTTCTCTCACTATTTCTGCTTGTGCGTCCAAAGCAAGGTTAAATGTGTTATGAAAATGATGCAATCCAATACGAAGTAAGCAAAACAAAAGGGTAGATTTACCTGCTTCGATTAATCAGTTTGATTAAATCTACAGCTTAGGAGATGGACGATTGAGCTTAGGAGATCACGAAGATTATTAAGATTGTCTGCATTCACAAACCCAATAGCTGCAATACACACAATTATAATCCTTTGCTGTTGTTGGCTTCTTTGAGACATACCCTTTCTCTGTGTCTGGCGATTGCACGGACAAACAAAATAGGATTTCACTTCTCATCTTTAATGGAGATTTTTGTGACAAACTCTGTTTAAGAGATTGTTTTAGGGGATCACTTCCTTGTGGTGCTAGACTTCACATAATTCATTCGTGGTTGGACACTCATTTCTATTGCTTCGTAAATCCCACCATCACTAAATACAACTTTCAATTTGGGCTCATAATATCCCAATTTTCTCCAAGCTCTATAGATGCTCGATTATTAATCTCTTGTAAATTGGACTTGAATTGGTTCAAATAGACTGGATCATCCTAAGATTGATTCAACCCAATAATTTTGAAAAAAATCTTAACAATTTTTTACCTTTGCTTGAATTCTCTAAGTCATACATCCATACCAAGAAGTATCCAATCGCCCTTCTTCCTAGATTTCCTTGAGCTCAGCTGCAACATCCAATTGTGTTCAAGCAATCGTTCAACTTTCCTCTTCGAATAGTTTTAGTCAACATGTTTGTCGAATTCTCTTATATAACAATCTTCTGAACAAGAATATTATCTTCCTCAACAACACCTCATAAAAAGTGATACCTTCTATTGATATGTTTCGTTCTCTATTGAAACTATTTTATTTTTGTCAAATTAATTACACTCTGGTTTTTAGTAAACTGCAATCTTTTGTTGCCATAAACCCACAAAAAAGCACAACCATATAACCTATTTGACTGTCTCAAAAAGATCCATATAATTTACCTAAGAAATAGACAAAAGCAACAATAATTTGAAGAGCAACCTTTCAACTGACAACACAACCAAAAAGCGTGAAAACAAACACAATCAAAGAATACCTCCTTTCAACTTCACCTACAAAATTGAAATCTAGATGACCATAACAACTTCATATGAATCTCTACGATGATTAAATATCAAACCCACATTTGTGCTACCTCTTATGTATCTCAAAATCCATTTCACCGCATCCCAATATTGTTACCTGAGTCCAGTTCACGTAAGATGGTCAAGCCGGCTATTGCCTTGGTTTATATAGATAGTAGCACATCTAACACCCCTCAAACTCACGTGGGATCATACACCGAGAGTTTGGAGAGAAGAAACTCTTGGTGAGCGCGAGTCTGAGGCTTGGTGAGCAAATCGGCAAGCTGTCGCTCGGTGGGAACATAATGAGGAACACGAGTACCCTGAATGTGCTGATCACGAAGGAAGAAGACATCAACACCAATGTTCTTGGAGAGCGAGTGCTTGGTTGGATTAAGGGTAATCTGGATAGCCCAGGTGTTGTCACAATAGAGAGTGGTAGGACCAGAAGGAGCAACACCAATATCAACAAGCAACCAACGAAGCTAGACAATATCCTCAGTTGTAGTGGCCATGGAACGAAGCTCTTCCTCTGTGCTAGAACGAGAAACGCCGGTCTCCTTGGATTTCCAGGCAATGAGTGAAGAGCCCAAGAAGAGACAAAAACCTATGAGAACGACGATCATCAATACCACTGGTCCATGTAGCATCAGAATACGCTATATGCCTGTAACTGGAGAGAGCTGCTGCGGGGGTAGAATAGACTACGAGTCATAGGAGCACGAACGTATCAAAAAACACGCAGTAGGTGAGCATAATGAACTGATGTGGGAGCACTTACAAACTGGCTCAACACATGAACAACAAAGACAATGTCAAGTCTAGTAATGGTGAGGTAAACCAGGTCCCAACCAGATGGAGGTACCGTGTCAGATCGGAAAGAGGAGAGCCCTCATCCGGACGCAGCTGAAGGTGGAGTTCCATAGGAGTAGCAGGAGTGTGAGAGTCGGATAGTGCAGCACATGCCAGTAAGTCTGAGGTGTAGCGCTGCTGAGATAATTGGTAGCCAGTAGGAGTAGCAGAGAACTCGATGCTCAAGAAGTAACACAGTGTGCCAAGATCAGTCATCTGAAGTTGCTGAAGGTGATGCTTGACAAACTCAACATGGACGACATCGTCACCAGTAATAATCACGTCGCCCACATATAATAGGAGAAGGGTCCGACCCCGTGATAAAGAGTAGATAAACAAAGCTGGATCATAGTGACTAGGCTGAAACCCAGCTGCAAGAACTGCTGAACTATAATGCTCAAACCAGGCTCGAGGAGCCTGTTTGAGACCATAAAGTGCTTGACGGAGACGACAAACAAGGCCATGAGCGATATAGAGGCCTGATGGAGGAAGCATGTACACCTCCTGCTGCAAGTCACCTTGAAGAAAAACATTCTTCACATCCAGCTGAAAAAAGGACCACTGAAGGATGTCTGCAACAACAATGAGGGTCTTGATAGTAGTCATGTGGGCCACAGGAGCGAAGGTCTCATCATACTCCCGACCGTGCTCCTGTTGAAAACCACGGGCCACCAACCGGGCCTTGTATCTCTCCACCGTGCCATCCGAGCGAGTCTTCACTTTGAAGACCCACTTGCAGGTGATAGGGATTGCACCGGAAGGTAATGGAACTAGATCCCAAGTAGACATGTGCTCCAAAGCACTCAACTCGTCAGACATGGCGACCTGCCACTCAGGAATCAGGACAACCTCCTTGTAGGTACTAGGCTTTGGAACACCACAAGTAGCCGCTGGAAGGGCTGATAGGTCAAGGACTGGTAGATCAAGCATCTGAGTAGCAAGGTTGAGCCGATCGGGTGGGTGCCGATCACGAGTGGGGTAGCGTCGTGCTGGAGGATCATCCACAGGTAGCTCACTGGAAGAGACCGGTTGCAGATGGGCAGATGGCGCATCTGTAGGAGCGGGAGCGGGAGTGGGGGATCGGGAGCAGGCAGCGACTGAAATGTAGCGATATTGCGGCGTCCGTTATCGCTACCCGACAAAAACCTAAAGTAGCGATATTAGCGTATTGCGGCGTCCGGTCCGCGTACCCGTACCGGAATCGTACCCGGTACGGGTACGGGTCTGTTTTCGGCATATCCGTGCTTCGTAGCTTAAATATCATTAACTTCACCAACATAAATAGTATCTCCATCTTAAACCATTGGTATTCACAAAATGTTCATATGAGGCTGTTAAGAAATATAAACAATTAATGTTTGATCATATTTATCACTCTTAATGATGACATTCTTTAATTCAAGAATAATATGATTAAATCAATAGTTATGATCTTTAAATGAGATACCTTCTTTCAACTGTGGGATGTGCATGTGTGCTTCAGATAAAATTTATTCCTGAGAGATTTTGTGATACCTCTTAGGTATCGGACGACCGTCGAAGGAGACGCCGGAGGTGTCGGACGGCTCTGGCGAGAGAGAGAGAGAGATAGCACGAGAAAGGGGGAGAGAGAGGGAGAGAGATAGAGAGGAGAAGAAGGGGAGCGACCCCAATTTACTCAATGGATCCAAAGATAATCCTTAGGGTTTTAGAAAGTCCTCTTATACAATGAGGCCCTTTCCCAATACATTACCAAAATACCCATAGCCATAATTCAAAATTACTAATCCTGTTTAACACCCACGCCTAAGCCGTTCTCGCTGTCGCCGCTGTCGCCGCTGCTACCGCCCGGCGGTACTCCCAAGCTGGCGCCGCTGCTACCGCCTGGCGGTACTCTCCTGGTGTCACCCGCCTCGCTCTCGCCTCCCCCGATAACGCCGGTGGTACCGCTCGCTCCGCGGCCTCGCCGCTCATACACCCGCCAGGTGGTTCATCCTCGTGTAAATCGGTAACAATGCCGCCGTCTGGGAAATTGGCCTTGTCCTCAAGGCAATAGTCCGGAAATTGACGGCGGAAGTCGTTGCGCAGTAGCCACGTGCTTTCAGTCTGGGGGCGGTGGCGCCATGCTACCCGGACTTCCTCAGGGAAGTGCGTTCCGGAGTGAGAGGAGCGCTGGTCGATGATGGCGGCCGGATAGAGGGGTGCGGTGCTGGAGTAGTCCAAATCGGCAGGAATGTGATCCACGGCCGGGTGGTCGCCGATGACTCGCCGCAGTTGCGATACGTGGAAGACGGGATGTATCCGGCTGTTGTCGGGAAGGCGAAGGCGGTAGGCTACCGCCCCAATGCGACCGACCACCTCAAAGGGGCCGAAAAAACGGGGGGCCAATTTTGGGCACGTCCGGCGAGCCACGGACAATTGCCGGTACGGTTGCAGCTTGATGAATACTTTCTCTCCGATTGCGAGTTGAAGGTCCCGGCGTTTGCGGTTCGCAAAGGATGTCATCTTGGCCTGCGCCCGCCGAAGATGATGCTTTAAGCTGTCCAAAATAGTGTCCCGATCTTGCAAGTGCCCCGCGAGGCCGTCCACATTGCACTCGCCGGGTAGATACCGGATAATCGACCGGGGTGGGCGACCGTAAACCACGGCGAAGGGAGATGTGTTGGCGGCATAGTGATAAGCCGTGTTGTACGAATATTCCGCCCATGGAAGCCACTTGGCCCAAGTCCCCGGCCTTTCGCCAATGAAGCACCGTAAGCAGGTTTCAAGGCACCGATTGAGAACTTCCGATTGCCCGTCCGACTGCGGGTGGTAGGCGGTGCTCATGCGAAGCTGAGTTCCTTGGAGACGAAATAGAGATGTCCAAAAACTGCTCAAGAACAGGGGGTCTCGGTCGCTCACGATGGAGCGCGGAAACCCGTGAAGGCGCACGATGCCAGCGATAAAATTGTCCGCGACCGTCTTTGCAGTGTATGGATGGCGCAGGGGAATGAAATGACCATACTTTGAGAGGCGGTCGACCACCACCAAGATATAATCGAACCCGTCCGACCGGGGCAGCCGGGTGATGAAGTCCATGGCAATGTCCTCCCAAATGCGCTCCGGTATCGGAAGGGGTTGTAGGAGGCCGCCCGGAAACCGTGCTTCATACTTGGCCTTCTGACATGTAAGGCATTCGGCGACATAGGCCTTAATGTGGCGGAACATTTGGGGCCAAAACAAGGAAGCCGATAAGCGGCGATATGTCCGGAAGGCGCCGGCGTGGCCGCCGGTCATGGACGCGTGGAACTCGGCGAGCAGCCGAGGAATGCAGGCGGAAGAGGCGGAAAGTACCAAGCGGCCGCGGTAGAACAGTCGTCCTCCGATGAGGGAGTAGGGAGGGTGCGCCGCCGGGTCGGTGATGAGAGCCGTCCTGATTGCGGACAAGTACGGGTCCTGCTCGACGCTCTCCTGGATGTCCGAACTCTCTTCCCAGACCGGCCGAAAGATTGCTGTCAACTCGGGCGCGTGCGGTTGGCGAGACAGCGCATCCGCCGCCCGGTTGGTTTTACCGGAACGGAACTCAATCGAGAAGTCGTAGCCCAATAACTTTGCGATCCAAACTTGCTGAGCCGGTGTGGCGATTTTCTGTTGGAGGAGATAACGGAGGCTGTGGTGATCCTTCCGAACCACGAACGACCGACCGAGCAAATATGGCCGCCAGTGCTGTACCGCCAGGACCAAGGCCATCAATTCATTTTCATAGGCCGAACGGCTGCGAACCGTGGGGGAGAACGCCCGGCTGTAGAAGGCGATTGGTCGTCCGGACTGCATAAGGACCGCGCCGACCCCGGTGCCCGACGCGTCGCACTCGACCACGAAGGGCTGGTGGAAGTCCGGCATAGCCAGGACCGGCCCATGCACGAGGGCCGATTGCAAGGCTGCAAATGCGGCCATGGCCGCCGCCGACCAGATGAAGGGGCCCTCCTCCGAAATCTTGAGCAGTTGGGTGAGGGGGCGGGCTAAAGTCCCATAGCCCTGAATGAACCGGCGGTAGTAGCCGGTTAAGCCCAGGAATCCGCGCACCTCGCGGACCGATGTGGGCGTCGGCCAGTGAAGAACTGCCGCCACCTTGTCGGCCTCCATGGCCACCCCGTCGGCCGAGATCGTGTGGCCCAGGTAACTAACTGAAAGGGCGCCGAAGGAGCATTTCTTCCTGTTGAGGACGAGGTGGTGGTTGCGAAGGGTGCGGAGGGTGGCGCGGACATGCTGGAGGTGTTCCTGCCAAGTGGGACTATACACCAATATATCATCAAAAAAAAACAAGTACATGTTTGCGGAGTACCGGCCGAAAAATGTTGTTCATTGTAGCCTGGAATGTTGCCGGGGCGTTGGTCAAGCCGAACGGCATGACCAAGAACTCGAAATGGCCGTCGTGAGTCCGGAACGCCGTCTTTGGGATGTCCGCCGGCCGTACGCGAATCTGATGATAGCCGGAGCGGAGATCCAGCTTAGTGAAGAAGGTGGCGCCATGGAGCTCGTCCAAGAGCTCCTGGATGACCGGAATCGGGTATTTGTCGGGGACGGTGACCCGGTTGAGTTCCCGATAGTCTGCGCAGAAACGCCAACTACCATCTTTCTTCCGCACTAGGAGAACCGGACTAGAGAATGGGCTTGCGCTCGGCCGAATGATGCCCCCCAAAAGCATTTCCCGCACGAGGCGTTCGATTTCGTCCTTCTGAATGTGGCCATAACGGTACGGCCGAACTGACACGGCCGACGTCCCCGGTTGAAGTACAATGGCATGGTCTGTGGGGCGGACCGGGGGTAAGCCTGTCGGGGCCACGAAGAGTTCCGGACACTCGTCCAATATGCCGCGGATGTCGTCCGGTAACGACGTCGGGTCTTCCGGGTCACTTGCCAAGAGCCACAGGCAAGCCGAAAAATTGACCGCCGACGTGCGTTGAAGGGCCCGGAATGAAACTGGCGTGCGCAGGAGGGTGGAGTCGCCCGTAAGGGAGCACGATGTCGCTCCTTGTTGAAAATGCATCGTCATCTTGGCCCAGTTTACACGAACGTTGCCCAGCGTTTGCAACCAAGCAACTCCCAAGATGGCGTCAATGCCGCCTAACTCAAAAATGTAGAAGTCCGCCGTGATGGAACACGATCCCGCGGTTAGCGAGATCGCTTGGCACCGGCCCTGTGTCGGCCGTCGACGGCCGTCCCCTAAGCAGACCGTGAATTCCGCGGAAGGAAGGTGGGGAAGAGCGAGTTCGCGAGCCAGGTGCGCCGAGATAAAGTTGTGGCTTGCGCCACTGTCAATCATGAGAATAACATCCCGGTCCCGAATGCGGCCTTGGAGTTTCATCGTGCGCGGACCCGTGATGCCGCCGACCGAGAAACACGGGAGCTCCAGGCAGTGGAATGGCTCGGCCGGGTCGGTGAGGGGTTCGGCGTCCTCGGGCAAGTGAGGGCCAAGCTCCTCGGTCAGCGCCTCCGTAGCGGTGTCGTCGCCGAATAGGGCATGAAACTCTTTGACCGAGCATACATGGTTGGGTGAGTACGGTTGACGGCACCGGAAACATAATCCTTTGCGGCGGAGGTCGTTGTACTCGCTATCCGAAAAGCGGTGGTGAGTGGGGCGGCCGGGCCGCTGGCCGCTTTGTGGAACTGTCCGGGGCACCACGTCCCGCGGAGGGGCCGGCCTTGGCGGGGGTTGGGAAACCGGGGCCGGAGGGCGAATACCCAGATCCGCCTCGACGGCGCGAGCCAGGTCAATTGCCGCCGAAACAGTGCGGGGGTTGTGGGTACGGAGGCGAGAACGAATGGCGGGGCGCAATCCCTGCAGGAAAAAACCCAAATAATGGTCGGGAGGCAGCCCCGGAACGTGGGAGACCAAGGCCACGAACTCATCAATGTATGTGTCGAGGTCGGAGGACTGGCGTATGCTGCAGAGGCGCTCGATGGCGGAGCCGGAGTAACGCGCATCGTAACGCTGAATCATTTCGTGCTTGAGCTCGTCCCAAGAAATCAGGGGTTGCACCTGGCGAAGCCACCGTGCCCAGTGCAACGTGGAACCGGAAAGGCCGACGACCGCCGTGCCCACCTTGTCGGCTTCCGGGGTAAGGTGGAGGTCGAAAAATTGCTCAGCGCGGGCTATCCAACCCATGGGGTCCACCCCGGTGAAGGACGACAACTCCAATGCTAGCGGGGGTCGGCCAGCCGTCGGAACAGGGTCTGCCGGCCGCGGATCAGGCCCGAAGGGCGGTTGGTGAGCTGGGGGCGGAGGTTGCCCGAGGATTGATGTGGAGGATGCGGCGACAGGCGAGGCGACCAGAAACTGGTCCATGCGGGCGAGGATGGAGGCGGTGTTGTTCTGGTTGGTGAGGGCGAGGGTTTGGAGCGTGGCTATGGCGGCCCGGAGGTCGGAGATGTCGGACTCGAAGGCGTCGGCGCAGGCGCGGAGGTCAGTCGGCTCGTCGGCGGAGCCGGAGTTGAGGCGGGTTGTAACAACCCAAAATAAATAAATAAACATTAGATATAAAATGCTATCCGCAGCCCCTCCCTGATAAAATCCCGAGCAGCTCCCCCCTGTTAAATCCCGATCCCGCAAGCCCCAGCTAGGGTTCCCGCTTTCGATCCCGCAAGCCGCAAGCCGCAGCGCTGCTCCCGCTCGTCTCCCTGCTCGCCGATGCCTCCTACTCTGGACGACGACTCCTCTTGGCATGGCCGCCTCCTCTGGATCCTCCTCCGTCTCAAGCCTTCGACGTCGCCTCCTCCTCCTGCTCCAGGCGCCGACGCCCCCTGCCTCCAGCAGCCCAAATCCTTCCCCTTCCAAGGTCGGCAGCAGCCTCCTTAGGGCCGGCCGGTGGTTTCTTCTTCAAGCAGCCCTCTCCTTCTTCTCCAGGGCCGGCAACCTGCAACCCTAAACCCTCTTCTTCAAGGGCCGACATCAACCCTCTCCTCCTCGGGCTCCGATTTCGCCTAGGGTTTTGCTCGAACCCTCCTCCGCTCAGATTTTGGACTCGGATTCGGCTCCTTGAGCCCGATTTTGGTCTCCTTGGGTAAGAAATCCCTCCTTTCCCTCCTATTTCAGATTTTTGCCCCCTTGCGATCGTCTAATCGTGATTTGTTTGTGATTTCCGGCATCGTTCGTCGAATCTCCCAGCAGAATCTCTCCAAGGCCCTCTCCGAATTAGGGTTTCCGTCGCCCAAGCGCCGCCAAATCTCTGATTTGCTCGTTGTAGCCTCCGCCTCCGCATGAAATCTCTTCTCCCCTCACTTTTGAGGGAGGTAAAATCCGCTAAACTCCCGTTGTTTAATTTCCTCGTCGTAGAAATGCTTGTGCTTGCGTAGCGAGTTGTTCAATGTCAATTTCATTGTTCCTGAACAGGTTCGAAAGTATGATTTCTGATTTTTGCTCGCGCTATTTGGCCGCCTCCGCCAGCTTCAGCTTATATGAGGCAAGTAGAGATCTCTCTCTCTTGCAAGCATTGAATTTACTTCGCCTGTCTGTTCTTATGATTTTTGTGACTTCATTTTGAATTCATGTTTCATCAAACAAATTTAGATCTTAAATACCTGATTGGACTTGTTAATAAATTGAGATTTCACGCGTTGGAAATGACACGAATTTGAGGATATGAATGATGTTATTTTGATTAGTCGCCTAGATGAATGAATTCCTTATTTGATGGATAATTCAAGGAATACTAGATTTTTGAGTATGTGTAACAAGCGTCATGATAATAATAGTAATGATATCTGGTTAGCAAATATATGATCGGTGTTTTTCTATCATGTTCGGATCGTATACATGTTCGCTTAGAAGATAATCGTGTCTTGAAATGGATCAACCTAAATGAATTGCTTGGTATCCTAGAAAATAATGTACAGTAATCTTGTTACTCGTGAATACTTGAATCCGCAAGTTTCAAACTCTCTTTCGAGTTCTCTGAGTCATCGAATCCTGTTTCTTATACCTGTTTGGTTGAAAGACTTGGATAAAGTCTATTTCTTGATTTGATGTCCTTCTTCAGCGTGAGTCTGTTTCAATTAGAATCACCAATCTATGAATCTTGTAATCTCATTAATAACACAAGTAAACCTTGAAAGGTAGGGTTTAACTGACGCATCTCCTTGACTTGGGTTCCCTCTTGAATCCCTAATGGGAACAAAGAACCGGTCATAGCGAGCATTAAATTTCTGAATCTTCTGAATCTGTACTTGAATCTGTCTGAATCATGAATCCTGCGCGTCAAACAAAAATACCTACACTTTCACTTGTTACAACTTATGTTATTACATGATCATCTTTGTATGCCTTACTCCTGAATCTCTGACAAGTCTTGAATCTGAATTTGAATCCTTTTGAATCATGAATCCTTCAGTTCATTAATGTGATAAGCAATCATTGAAAGGTAGTGTTAAATTGATGTGACGCCTTGAATCGAGTTTCCGCTTACCTTGTAACGGGAACCAATAATGTTATAGCAAGCCCAATTACTTTGACAAGCCTTGCTATTAGACTCATGCTAGAATCTCGTGCATCAAATAAAAACACTTGCACCTTTCAATGATTACAACTATTGACATTTCGTGACTGAATCTATGTTATGCTTCGGAGTAGTCTAATAATTCTAATTATTTCTACTTCTCTTGCTTACTGTTGCCTTGCTAGCCTTGCTTCTGATAAAACTGGTACTTATACATTGTTGTTTCCCTTGCTAGTTTGTAATTTACCTTGCTAATGTTATCAATGTTCTGAGGCTTTTCCTTCTTGTTTTGGATTTGCCTTAGTGTTCGTGCCTGCGCTGCCTGCTCTCCGAGGCCGTTTTGCGTCAAGCTTCAGGTTTTGTGTTTTTGTTTCATTTCTTTACAGCCAGATATTCTTTTATGTAGTAATTACGATCAGCCATTTTCTCCTGTTTCATGGACAACTGCTAGAATAAATATTATATGTACTAGAATTAGACATGTTTTGCATGTTCATTCATCTGAGATGATCACTGCATAAAAACCTGTTTCAAAACTTGTATTAAGATGTTTTATTCAAAAATGCATGTGCACCTGTTTCAAACTAGCATATTTTAAAGCTTCCGCAACAAAACAAGTTATTTATTAGTATCTCTGGTTGCGCCTTAGCAGACATGGTTTTCCTTCCGCCCATGCCTGTGGCATCACGGCCCGCCCGAAGCGCACTCTGACTCTTGTCGAGACGGGTCGTGACAGTTGGTATCAGAGCTAGGTTTAGCTTCAAAAGATAATGTATTTTACAGTGATCAAATATTTTAAATCTTATTTTATAAATATTTACGCATGCATCAATTCTTCACGCACCTCGTCATTATTTGTTGTTCGCGGCTGAAACACGCACACACTCACTCATAAGCATGAGTAGTATGCACACGAATGTTAAGGGAGTATGGGCAAACTTAACATTTTTGTGCATATGAATTCCACTAGGATATACACCGCTTGCGAATATTAAATGGTTATGGGCAGTTTAATATTTTCAAGTGCGTTGGCATTAGAGTCTTAATATGCATGACATGTTAAGTGATATGGGCGTTTAACATGACATGTGTATCCATTCATTTGCATTCATATCATAAGCATTGCACAAGTGTCCAGCTAAGAACAACAATAATGATTGTACACGCATGGTTTTACTACTTGCTTGACATGACACATGATTTCAATTTTGCACTTGCATGATCATTTCCTAGAGTTGTCCAATGGAAATGCTGTAATTATTACATAATTTATGTACCTGACAGTAGGAAATGTGTTAGAATCTCTAGATTCAAATCTCTGATATTCGTAATCAGTGCTTCCTGTTCTGCTTGTCTATCGAGCTCGTCTGATTCTCCAGTATCTCCTTCTAGCTAATTCTTGAGCGTCAACATCGCAAGTTTCGAAAGAAAAATCATCCTTATGATATCTATGTTTTGAATGCATGAAAAGTTTGAATAACCCCCTCAAAAACTTGAATCTGATATTCGAAGCAAATATTCTGCAAATTCTCTTGATCTTGGTAAGTCTCTGCGCTTGTTTCGCTTTCTGTTTCAGCATACTCATAGTCAGCTTCCATGGCTTGACATGCAAATCTTGTTTGGAATAAATGGCATCTGAATCTTCGCCATGAGAGGTCCCCTTTCAGGGAATCCTCAGAAAGTTTCGGGACGAAACTTCCTAAGTAGGGGAGAATGTAACAACCCAAAATAAATAAATAAACATTAGATATAAAATGCTATCCGCAGCCCCTCCCTGATAAAATCCCGAGCAGCTCCCCCCCTGTTAAATCCCGATCCCGCAAGCCCCAGCTAGGGTTCCCGCTTTCGATCCCGCAAGCCGCAAGCCGCAGCGCTGCTCCCGCTCGTCTCCCTGCTCGCCGATGCCTCCTACTCTGGACGACGACTCCTCTTGGCATGGCCGCCTCCTCTGGATCCTCCTCCGTCTCAAGCCTTCGACGTCGCCTCCTCCTCCTGCTCCAGGCGCCGACGCCCCCTGCCTCCAGCAGCCCAAATCCTTCCCCTTCCAAGGTCGGCAGCAGCCTCCTTAGGGCCGACCGGTGGTTTCTTCTTCAAGCAGCCCTCTCCTTCTTCTCCAGGGCCGGCAACCTGCAACCCTAAACCCTCTTCTTCAAGGGCCGACATCAACCCTCTCCTCCTCGGGCTCCGATTTCGCCTAGGGTTTTGCTCGAACCCTCCTCCGCTCAGATTTTGGACTCGGATTCGGCTCCTTGAGCCCGATTTTGGTCTCCTTGGGTAAGAAATCCCTCCTTTCCCTCCTATTTCAGATTTTTGCCCCCTTGCGATCGTCTAATCGTGATTTGTTTGTGATTTCCGGCATCGTTCGTCGAATCTCCCAGCAGAATCTCTCCAAGGCCCTCTCCGAATTAGGGTTTTCGTCGCCCAAGCGCCGCCAAATCTCTGATTTGCTCGTTGTAGCCTCCGCCTCCGCATGAAATCTCTTCTCCCCTCACTTTTGAGGGAGGTAAAATCCGCTAAACTCCCGTTGTTTAATTTCCTCGTCGTAGAAATGCTTGTGCTTGCGTAGCGAGTTGTTCAATGTCAATTTCATTGTTCCTGAACAGGTTCGAAAGTATGATTTCTGATTTTTGCTCGCGCTATTTGGCCGCCTCCGCCAGCTTCAGCTTATATGAGGCAAGTAGAGATCTCTCTCTCTTGCAAGCATTGAATTTACTTCGCCTGTCTGTTCTTATGATTTTTGTGACTTCATTTTGAATTCATGTTTCATCAAACAAATTTAGATCTTAAATACCTGATTGGACTTGTTAATAAATTGAGATTTCACGCGTTGGAAATGACACGAATTTGAGGATATGAATGATGTTATTTTGATTAGTCGCCTAGATGAATGAATTCCTTATTTGATGGATAATTCAAGGAATACTAGATTTTTGAGTATGTGTAACAAGCGTCATGATAATAATAGTAATGATATCTGGTTAGCAAATATATGATCGGTGTTTTTCTATCATGTTCGGATCGTATACATGTTCGCTTAGAAGATAATCGTGTCTTGAAATGGATCAACCTAAATGAATTGCTTGGTATCCTAGAAAATAATGTACAGTAATCTTGTTACTCGTGAATACTTGAATCCGCAAGTTTCAAACTCTCTTTCGAGTTCTCTGAGTCATCGAATCCTGTTTCTTATACCTGTTTGGTTGAAAGACTTGGATAAAGTCTATTTCTTGATTTGATGTCCTTCTTCAGCGTGAGTCTGTTTCAATTAGAATCACCAATCTATGAATCTTGTAATCTCATTAATAACACAAGTAAACCTTGAAAGGTAGGGTTTAACTGACGCATCTCCTTGACTTGGGTTCCCTCTTGAATCCCTAATGGGAACAAAGAACCGGTCATAGCGAGCATTAAATTTCTGAATCTTCTGAATCTGTACTTGAATCTGTCTGAATCATGAATCCTGCGCGTCAAACAAAAATACCTACACTTTCACTTGTTACAACTTATGTTATTACATGATCATCTTTGTATGCCTTACTCCTGAATCTCTGACAAGTCTTGAATCTGAATTTGAATCCTTTTGAATCATGAATCCTTCAGTTCATTAATGTGATAAGCAATCATTGAAAGGTAGTGTTAAATTGATGTGACGCCTTGAATCGAGTTTCCGCTTACCTTGTAACGGGAACCAATAATGTTATAGCAAGCCCAATTACTTTGACAAGCCTTGCTATTAGACTCATGCTAGAATCTCGTGCATCAAATAAAAACACTTGCACCTTTCAATGATTACAACTATTGACATTTCGTGACTGAATCTATGTTATGCTTCGGAGTAGTCTAATAATTCTAATTATTTCTACTTCTCTTGCTTACTGTTGCCTTGCTAGCCTTGCTTCTGATAAAACTGGTACTTATACATTGTTGTTTCCCTTGCTAGTTTGTAATTTACCTTGCTAATGTTATCAATGTTCTGAGGCTTTTCCTTCTTGTTTTGGATTTGCCTTAGTGTTCGTGCCTGCGCTGCCTGCTCTCCGAGACCGTTTTGCGTCAAGCTTCAGGTTTTGTGTTTTTGTTTCATTTCTTTACAGCCAGATATTCTTTTATGTAGTAATTACGATCAACCATTTTCTCCTGTTTCATGGACAACTGCTAGAATAAATATTATATGTACTAGAATTAGACATGTTTTGCATGTTCATTCATCTGAGATGATCACTGCATAAAAACCTGTTTCAAAACTTGTATTAAGATGTTTTATTCAAAAATGCATGTGCACCTGTTTCAAACTAGCATATTTTAAAGCTTCCGCAACAAAACAAGTTATTTATTAGTATCTCTGGTTGCGCCTTAGCAGGCATGGTTTTCCTTCCGCCCATGCCTGTGGCATCACGGCCCGCCCGAAGCGCACTCTGACTCTTGTCGAGACGGGTCGTGACACGGGTGGTGACCGGCATTGCGAGGAGATTCCGGCGGCTTGGCGACGGGCGGAGCGGCAGGTCGGACCAATGATACCTCCTAGGTATCGGACGGCCGTCGAAGGAGACGCCGGAGGTGTCGGACGGCTCTGGCGAGAGAGAGAGAGAGATAGCACGAGAAAGGGGGAGAGAGAGATAGGGAGAGAGATAGAGAGGAGAAGAAGGGGAGCAGCCCCAATTTACTCAATGGATCCAAAGATAATCCTTAGGGTTTTAGAAAGTCCTCTTATACAATGAGGCCCTTTCCCAATACATTACCAAAATACCCATAGCCATAATTCAAAATTACTAATCCTGTTTAACACCCACGCCTAAGCCGTTCCCGCTGTCGCCGCTGCTACCGCCCGGCGGTACTCCCAAGCTGTCGCCGCTGCTACCGCCCGGCGGTACTCCCAAGCTGGCGCCGCTGCTACCGCCTGACGGTACTCTCCTGGTGTCACCCGCCTCGCTCTCGCCTCCCCCGATAACGCCGGTGGTACCGCCCGCTCCGCGGCCTCGCCGCTCATACACCCGCCATGGTGGTTCGTCCTCGTGTAAATCGGTAACATTTTGTCATATATTGACTTCACAGTTCACAATAACAATTAAATTCACTTGCAGTAGTCTCTTCATATACCTTCCTGAGAACCTTATCTATCAAACACGTTTGAATGAAATGAAGGCATGCACGCAGTTCAACAAATTCTCCTTCTTTGAATCTTCTAGCAACACAGACATTTTTCTTGCTCCAAGGCTTTCATCATACCCTGTTGCACCTATGCATGCATTTTCACCCGCCACATCACAAAGTAGTTTTATTTATTAAATTTATCTACTTCAGAGTTCAACATCTCTAAAAGATTGAAAAAACTAAATTTAAAACTAAGGAATTGATCCAACCTTGCTCTGAATAATTGCTGTAGAAATTGATGTAATCCAATGCAAGCAACATAAAATAAAGGACACAAAACTAAGGAATCTAATGGTTGAGTGGAGGTGGTCTGAGAAGAATTGGGAGCAAAGAGTGCGATTCCTCTCACATTCGTCAATGCGGCCTTTACGACACGTGCTCCATGAACTTGATCATAATTCTTGGAGGGTGGAGGTGGGACTATCAGAGGTCGACTCAGGAGGTTTGTCACAATGGATACACGAGTTACAATAGCATCCAATTTGAGAATCTCAGATTCTCCCAACATCTGTTGACGTATCATCTTGTAGAGCTCAGGAAATCAACGTTACCTTCAACCCTTTCCAAAAGAAATCAACCCGCACTCATTGCTACTCTATTCCACCCCTTCGGAAGCCATACTATGGATCTATGCCACCCATTCGGAAGCCATGTTATGAATGACATTGATTATTAAGGGCTACAACGAGGAAGTTGGTAGGAGGAAGCTTTTTTTCTTTGCACCAAATCAGGTAGTCCTCAAAGATCTAATGCTTTTTGGCTCCTACTATGTGATCCTTTATATTTTGAGTGTTGAGGAGTTTTGCATCTCTCTAGACCGTGTCAAAAAAGGTCAGATGCGGTCTTGAAATGACCAGTAGAATTATGTCTTCTTCATCACGACGTGAGAGGGCATCGATGATTGTATTTAGTTTCCCGGCGTGGTATTCCCTTGCAAAATCAAACCCCCCAAAACGACTGATGCAATATCGGTATAGTGAAAACTTATCTTTTGGTTCGATAGATAATTCAAATTGAAATGGTTGGTCTAAATGATGAACTTTCATCCTCACAAGTATCGTAACTCCATGTGATGGTCTGCCTTCACTAATACAATTAACACTCGCTTGTAGTTTGGCAACTTCATGTGATAGGCGAACAATTTGCAGCTAAAGAATTTACTTGGTGTTCTTATTGTTATGGAGCTGCTCTGATTCCTTTTCCCGAAGTATCACACTCCACAAAAAGTCTCGTGTGAAGTCAAGTAATTAGGGGACCGGAGCCGCCCCTAGGCTATTTGAGCTCACTGAATTCTTTGCATTCCTTCGTGGTCCAATGAAAGGCGTTCTTCTTTAAAATGCTCTGGTGTGGACTGGTGCCGCGATTAGTCCATAATTTTTAATAAATCGTTGGTATTTGATAATCCTAGAAATCCATACAACACCTTAGTCAAATGTTGTTTAGGAAACTCATCATGACCTCCAATTTTTTGATCACTCAGCACACCTAACCCGTGCATTATGCGTCTCAAATATGTTATTTGTACTTCTCTAAAGGAATGTCTAGGTTTTTTCAAATACAATATGCACGGAATCTCAAACACCAAGTGGACATGATGGAGATGCTCGATTTATGTTGTACTTGTTGGGTTTCGAGGCATCAAATGTGTGGCGGAAATACACGAGACTTGTGCAGTGGAAATACACGGAACCTCCACAAGATTCTGTTATGGGCCTATTTTGGGACTTCGTTGGAGGTGGAGGTGGAGGCGGATATACTAGGGGAATCGAACTCAACCCGCGGAAAATGCGAAGGGAGAGGAAGAAAGGGAGCCGTGCTCAACCCTAACTTTAGAAATGGGAAGAAGAGAACTAGAGAGAGAAACTTAGAAAGATAAATAAATTTTGATTTACTTCATTCATAACTCAAAGTCTCAAACAATGACCAAGGGGTCTATTTATATACCTACAAGACATTAACCCTAAAAAAGAGATAATACTAAGAACATTTAGACAATAAGGACTCAACTCGACTTGAATTGCTCGACTCATACAACTGGAACTTGATACATAAGGACTCACTATGGATAACAAATGATGTGGGACCATAACATTCCACCCGTCCTTCAAATCGAGCTTGCCCTCAAGCTCGATCGAAGCTTCCATGACCTGGTCATCTGGTTCCTTGATTTTCCGCCGGAATAACTCCCGGTAGCGTGTGGCTGAAGCGGAGGCTGCGTCGGGTGGTAGGGTCTCAATTTGTTCACAAGTGTCATAAAATATTGCAAGGAGCTGGCATGATAGAGACACTTGCTGAGGGAAGACTATCGGGCAGAGCCAGAGTCAGGGTGAGTGTGCCCGGTGGATGGTCGAGGGTGACGAAAGACCGAGAGGTAAGGGATTTGTGGTGTTGAGAAGCAGCGACGAAGACTGGGGAATGGTCGGGGAAGGAATAGATCTAGAGGGGGAGGCAGAGCAGGAGACCAAAGCAGAGGCTGCGGGAAGGCGATTGTGGGGGCTGGTGGCGGCAACATAAATTAGGGCGGCATTGCCATGAGGCTTGGAGGCGACGATGTCGGCGGTGTAAACTGCGTGGAGAGAACTACTGGAGGTGACAGTGGGGCGACAAAAGCCGTGAAGAGCGGTGAAGCTTCTGCGGGCATCACTGGAAGCAAAGATTACTCTAGTGAAATCAATGGCGGGGGACGCGGAAGCTGCGTCTGGAGGCGGCCCGCAGGGTCCGACAGTGGTAGGGGTTGCAATGGAGTAATCACTGGCCTCAGTGGAGCAGTCACCGACATCGACCCACTGGTGATATGGGCGATGAGTTGCGTCATGGAGACCTGATATGAAGCCATCAACGAACGAAGGATAACCGCATCGACGATGCTTAGCTTCATGTCCAACATAATTAATTAATTAAGTAATTAATCCAATTGAGAATTAATTCATTAGACCAGTTAATTAAATTCCTAGTTGGAGAAGGGCGGGCGGCTTGAGGAAGGGAAAGGCGTGGGTTGCTCTGCTTTGCGTGGGTCGGCCACCTCGATAGATGAAGGCGCACGACTCTATAAGAAGGCGTGCGTCTAGCGGAAAAGAAGGCATGGTTCCGTCAGATGGTTACAGGAGAAGATGCAGACGGACTTGTCGGCTCGTGAGAACATGCTTGGGAGAACCGATAGTAGTGGGGCTCCTCTGGCGCTAACAAGACACGACATCAAAAATCACAGGCGGGATCGATCGTGGCTCAGGAGATCGACGATGGAGCGACAACGGGAGGTCGATGATGGGTCGGCTCTTCCTCGTGGGTCTTTGAGGTTGAGACGGGGCATTGGGCCTTCGAGGTTGAGAACACGGGCGCTGGACATTGATCTTTGTTGGATACCGAAGAAAGGATCGTCGGAGATGACGGTAACAGATCAGAAGGGTGACCGCAGGGCGAGCCCAGTGGAGTGTCATCTCGATCTAGTCACTCGATGCAGCGGTGTTGTCGTGAAACCACAAGAAATGGAGGAACACAAGGCTCTGATACCAAAGGTTTTATGACCCTTTTTGGGACTTCGTCGGAGATGGCGGTGGAGGCGGAGATACACGGGGAGCCGAGCTCAACTCGCGGAGAATGCGAGGGGAGAGGAAGAAGGGGATCTGTGCTCAACCCTAACCCTAGAAATGGGAAGAAGAGGAAAACTGGAGAGAGGGGAACTTAGAGAGATAAAAGAAATTTGATTTACTTCATTCATAACTCAAATAATGACCAAAGGGGGTCTATTTATAGACCTACAAGACATTAACCCTAAAATAAAAAAAATAATAGATAACACCAAAAACACTATGGACTCAACTCAATTTGATAGTACTCGACTCATACAACTCGAACTTGATACATAAATACTCCCTATGGATAACGGACGATGTGGGACCCTAACAGATTCATGTGAAATAAACTAAACAAGAGTGTCAAAATTATGCCTGCAACGAAACAGTAAATCTGGTTTCGTTTCAGAAGAGTTTATTGAAGACCGAACACAAAATATATTCGTGTCATATCCACGCGAACGCCTGGAACTCCGACGCAGTCTGTCCAACAACCTCACGGAAGGAAGAATGACCTTCTCTGATACGAAGTACTAACTTCGTTTCCTTTCAGTGATCGTCTTTCCATTCATCTCTCTTCTCTAGCCCACGTAAAGAGTAACCAGCAATTTCAAAAACTACAATGATGTGCTTATATATAAATAGAAAAGAGTGAGAAAGTTTCAAAAATACTAAATGAGGAGTAATAGATGATGAGTTTAATTTGTACATGTATTTTATACCTGCTATTTGCATGTTTTTACCGTCAATTTTCCCTAGTTTTGATGTATTTCTAATGGTTGTCACATTTCACATTTCATGGTTAAACATTGCTTATGAGAATTTAAGACTGCAAATACCAGGTTTTCGGATCATGTCAGGTGAGTTTAGGCAACTCTTTCAGTTTTCTGCAATGATCACACGGTCGTGCTCCCTCATGTGCACGACCGTGCGCGAGCAACTCATCATTTTCCCATAATTTCATGTTCTGGAATCTACCCGTGTACATTCTTCATGCACGACCGTGCCTTGGCGCATGGGATGCTGCTTGCAAATCTGGAAAAATCAGCACGATCGTGCTAATCCTTCACGCATGGTCGTGCCCGCACAGATTAATTTCTGGCCAAAATATAGAGTTCTGGAAAATGCTTGTGCGTATCCTACGAGCAGCACCGTGCTCGAGTGCACGAGCGGTAGGGTGAACATTTCTGGAAATTCAGCACGATCGTGCTTATTCTTTGCGCACGACCGCACCTGAGCAAAATTATATTCATCCCAAATTTGAGTTCTGAATTTTACCCGTGCACTTCCTCTGCGCACGACCGTGCGTGAGCTCATGAGCAGTCTGCATCTTTCTGATGTAAGCCAAGAGTGCCAAAATTAAGTTTTGCGCGCGAAAATCAAACTCGTCGTTATGAACCTTAAGAAATTTGTTAATTTTGTTTGGATTAACCTCTCATGTATTTGCGAGTTGAATCTTTCGCGAGATGAATACGGCCACAAGCAAAATCACAAACAATAATTTATGAAATACGGTAATAAAAGCAATTGAACGTTCAGGGCAAACTTAAGATTATTTAGCTGAGCACATAAAAGTAAACTAATTGATTGGAGCAAGAATACCGAAAGGTTACCGCCGAGGGAAGTCGTTCCAATCCAAACCCGTCGAGCAGGGGAGAGAACAACAAATACTTGGCTTCTCGGTGTTCACCTATCGACAAGATGAACGAACACAGAAGGGTATCGGAATAGAGCGTCGAAGTCGACGACACACCTCACGCAAAAGGATTGGATGGGCGCCATAAATGAGTGGTGGAGTCGACGGCGTCCCAGTGACTGATTGCGGGTCGGAGATGGAGACGACGAGGGGCTTCCGTTCGTCGATTCAGGCGTCTGGTGCACCCTGGGAAAAGAAGCGGGCGGTCAGCTAAGTCGTCCGATGGGGGAAACAATTAGGGCAAGAGTAGTGGGCTTTTCTTCCGGTATTACAAAGAGAACGAATTTATCGTTCTCCTGTACACCCGACTTCCTTCTCTGCACGATGGGGGATGGGTTTTAATAGATAGTTTTTGGCTTTTACTTTTTTATTTCCTTCCAAAAAAATATTGTTTTCAATTCATGTCTTTCCAAAATTCATCTCTCCAAATATTTCCAATTCATGTCTTTCCTGAACAACTCCATGCATTATCCCCTAAATGATATGGATATTTTTTATTTAAATTTATGTCTTCCTTAAATAACTTAACCTTGCCATTTTCGTCCTAACTACCTAAATTACCGGACCTTTTTATTCAAGGCCTCATCGGACGGTCAACCCGATGAGTCGCAAAATAAAGACGGTTATGCGAAAAGAAATACATGAAATGAAATAAATAAATGCATAGTAAACGAAGCTAGGATGCGTCGTTGGATGCATCAATTTCCCCGGGGTTGAGAAAGCTCGACCCCGACGAGAACTCACAAAGACTAGCAACAGAGAGATCTGGGCGGTGTCGCTGTAACTCGTCAGTGCTAATCCAAGTGCTGCCTGTAATGTCTTGTCCTCGCCATGAAACCAAGTAGCCCCGGCACGTCCCGTGGCGAGTACGAAACTCTCGTTCATCAAGAACCTGGTTTATCTCCTCAGTGGTAGGCGTCAACACTGGTGCTAAATCAGGTGGTATCTCTGGAGCTGCAACAGGTGGACTGGACTGGAACTAGGCGGATCTCCATAAAATGGTGTCAAATCAACAACGTTAAATATCGGCGAAGTACCGAATCCAACAGGCAAATCTAGAAGGTTTGCATTCTCTCCTATGCGTTTCTGGATTTGTAAAGGACCAAACTTCCTCTGCTGTAACTTATGATAAGTACCCGGAGTGAATCTTTGCTTCCTGAAATAAGCAAGTGCCTAATCTCCTTCTGAAAAATTTAACTCCCGACGATGACGATCGATCATGAAGTTATATTTTTCAGAAGTTGCTCGTAATTTATTAACAATAGTTTTATGCAATTCCTTTAAATAATCAATATGAGCTTGCATATCGAAAAAAATACGTTCATGAGATGGGAGTGAGTGACGGTCAAGTAGGTGATCAGGTATAGAGAACCCATAAACAATCTCGAAAGGAGATTTATTAGTAGAGCGATTAGTAGAATTATTAAATGTGAATTCAACTTGTGGCAGTATAAGATCCCATTTCTTCGGATTCTCCCCAGTTAAACTCCTAAGAAGGTCTCCCAAACTCCTATTAACGACCTCAGTCTGTCCATCGGTTTGAGGGTGATATAAGCCACTAAACTCAAGTTTGGTGCCTAATTGGCCCACAATGTTTTCCAAAAATACCCCATAAATTGAGTAACTCTATCAGAGGTGATCGATCTAGGAATACAGTGTAACTTAACGATTTCTTTAAAGAAAAGTTCAGCGACGTGTACAACACTAGAGGTTTTCCTACACGGAATGAAATGCGTCATTTTCGAAAATCGATCCACCACAACAAAAATAGAACCTACTTTCCTCTGTGTGCGAGGAAGCCCTACCATCAAGTCCATCGAACTGTCATCCCACGACCTCTCAGGTATCGGTAAGGGGGTGTATAGTCCAGTATTTTGTGCGTGTCCTTTATACAGTTGACAAGTCATACAATGCCTAACAAACTCGATGACATTGTACTTCATCTTGGGCCAATAATATTGAGCACTAGCGAGATCTAACAACTTAGATTGACCTATGTGTCTACCTAACCCAGATGAGTGAAGCTCCCTAAGTAGTGTCTCTCGAAGTGGTCATTCACAGATGCAAATGCGAGTGCCCTTAAACAAATATCCCTCACTCACTATGTACTGTATAGTAGGATCAGTCCCACCATGCTAACACGAGATCCAAATGTCACGAAAGAAAGGATTAGTGGCGTATGTCATGCTGTGAATCTAAATCAGTAATGCAAGGCTGCAGAGTGACTAGTAAATGTGTGCGGCGACTAAGTGCGTCGGCTACTCGGTTCTTGACACCAGGTTTGTGCTTCAAATGAAAGGTAAACTCCTGAAGATAGGCATCCCACTTGACATGACGTCTAATCTCTCTTTGAGAATTCAGATGCTTCAGTGCTTCGTGGTCTGTATTCAGCACAAACTCACGCTGGATCAGATAGTGCCTCCGGTGGCGGAGAGCCTGAACGATATCATAAAACTCTATGTCGTACGTGGAATACCTAGTCTTTGCTTCGTTCAAATTTTCACTAAAAAATGCTACAGGTCTACCTTCCTGACTCAAAAACGCGCCAATGCCTATAATGGATGCGTCACAGTCAACCTCAAAATTTTTATCAAAATCAGACAGCGCTAATACAAGTGCACTAGTGAGTTTTTTCCTTTACTATTAAAAATGTGTGTTCAGCTTCCTCAGTTCAAATAAATAATTCCTTTTTAAAACAATCAGTAACATGTGCAATCAATGTGCTAAAATTTTGTATGAAATGCCGATAAAAAGATGCTAGCCCATGGAATCCTCGAGCCTCAGTAATCGTCCTAGGGTTAGGCCATGATTCTATCGCCTTGACCTTCTCTCTATCAACCTTAATGCCCTCAGATGAGACGATATATCCTAAGAAGGTCAGACTATCCGTAAAAAAACGTGCACTTCTTCAAATTTACGTATAATTTATTTGTGCGCATGATTTCTAATACATGCCTAAGATGAATCGGATGCTGATCAGGATCAGTGCTATAAATCAAAATATCGTCAAAATAAACCATTACGCTGATTCCTATGAATGGTCTAAGCACTTCATCCATCACTCGCATAAATGTGTTAGGTGCATTGGAGAAATCAAAAGGCATCACCAACCACTCGTATAAACCCTCTCTTGTCTTAAATGCAGTCTTCCACTCATCACCGGGTCGGATCCGGATATGGTGGTATCCACTCTTCAGATCTATCTTCGAAAACACACTTGATCCACTAAGCATGTCGAGCATGTCGTCCAATCGGGGGAACGGAAAATGGTATTTGATAGTAATTTTATTTATCGCTCGGCTATCGACACACATGTGCCATGTTTCGTCTTTCTTAGGAACTAATAATGCGGGAACGGCGCAAGGGCTCATACTCTCCCTAATATGACCTTTTGAAATCAGATCAGTCACCTGCCTATGGAGTTCCTCATGCTCTTTCAGACTCATACGATAGTGGGGAAGATGAGGTAAACTAACTCCTGACATCAGGTCAATACAATGTTGAATGTCTCTCATCGTGGGAAGCTGATCGGGCAACTCCTCCGGCATAATCTCAGAGAACTCGTCAATGAGAGGTCGCACTGTGCTAGGGATATCTAATGTGGTGGGAGTGGAATCAATACCGGATAACATATAAACTACATCACTGTCACGACCCGTCTCGACAAGAGTCAGAGTGCGCTTCGGGGCGGGCCGTGATGCCATAGGCATGGGCGAAAAGAAATCCATGCCTGCTAAGGCGGAAACAGAAATACTACAAAATAAGTACTTTTGAGTAAAAACAGGTTGTTTTGTTGCGGAAGCTTTAAAACATGATAATTTGAAACAGGTGCACATGCATTTTAGTAAAAGCTCAAGATACAAGTTTTGGAATAGAAATTTATGCAGTGAACATCGCAAATGAATGAACATGCAAAACATGTCAAATTCTAGTACATATAATATTTAACCTAGCAGTTGTCCATGAAACAAGAGAAAATGGCTGATCGTAATTACTACATAACATAAATATCTGACAGTAAAAGAAATGAAACATAAACACAAAACCTGAAATTTGGCGCAGATCGGCTCAGGAAGCAGGCGGCGCAGGCTCGAACACTAAGACAAATTCAAACAGAAGGAAAAGCCTCAGAACATTGAAATACACAAGAGCAAGTAAAATAAAATACGAGTAGGAGAAACAGAATATTTGTGTACCGTTTTTCATGAAGCAGAGCTAACAAGAAAGACAAGCGAGTGAGACAAGCAGAAATATCTAAAATTATTAGACTACTCTGAAGTATAGCATAAACATTTATTTTGCAACGACATAAGCTGTAATCGATGAAATGCGTAGGTGTTTATAGTGGGGCATGGTTCACACTCAAGTCCAAGTGTAAGTCTTACTAGAATAAGAGTATTTCTTGCTTACCGCGACCATGCTAACAAGACGATGCACCACCTAAACCCTAATTTCCAAGATTTGCTTATGACACTCAGGACCTAAGTGATTCATGTAATAACATAAGTTGTAATAAGTGAAAGTGTAGGTGTTTTTGTTTGACGCGCAAGATTCATGATTCAGACAGATTCAAGTACGGATTCAGGAGATTCAGAAATTTATGCTCGTTATGACCGGTCCTTTGTTCCCATTAGGGATTCAAGAGGGAACCCAAGTCAAGGAGTTGCGTCAGTTAAACCCTACCTTTCAATATTTACTTGTGTTATTAATGAAATAATTCATGATTTCGTGATTCTAGCATATCAAGACATGTAATCAAGTATTGATTCAGATATACAAGAGTATATTTTACAAACGTGAAACGGGAGGAATCAAGTTATAGAACGTTATTTAACCAAGTCTGGAACCAGACAGGCATAAGAAACAAGATTCGATGACTCAGAGAACTCGATAAAGAGTTTAGAAACTTGCGGGTTCAAGTATTCACGAGTAATAAGATTACTATACAACATTTTCCAGGATATCAAGTATTCATTTAGATTACGTCATCCCAAGACACGAATATCTTCTAAGTAAACATGTGTACGAGTCGAAGATTTTATATCAAGCATAATTCACCTAGTTGCTAGCAGGAATCTTAACATTTATTATTATAACAATTAATGTTCCTGCTCGAAAAGAGTTACTAGTCTTCCATTTATCCATCAAATGAGATGCAATTCAATTAAGTGGAAATCCAATTAAAACCACTTTCGTTCACTAACTCGTCTTCCAACAAATGAGACACAATTCATCTGCGTGAATATTCAAGTAACCATCATTCATGTTTACAACTCGTGTTATTTCAATCGCGTGAACCTCAAACTAAAAACAAGTCTGTTTAGGGATTCCATATCTAAATTCAGTTAACGAAACAAGCATTCAAGGGTGAATTAGTATAAACACAAGAACAGACAAGACATTAAGTTCAATGTTTGCAAGAGAGGATGATCTCTACTTGCCTTAAATAAGCTGAAGCTGACGGAGGCGGCCAAATAGCGCAAGCAAAATTCCAAGAACCTGACCAAGCATAACGAAAGCGAATGTAGCATAATTTACTACGCTAACACATGCATTCGACGACGCGGAAAAATAAACTACGGGGGGTTTAACAGATTTTACCTCCCTCAAAAATGAGGGGAGAAGAGATTCCACGCGGAGACGGAGACTTGGCGACGCTTAGGTTGCGGAAACCTTAAATCGGAGAGGACTTCACGTGATCCCACCAATTGAATCGAGGTGCGGCACCGGAAATCGAGAACAAGACACATTTAGACGATTATAAAAGGGCAAAAACCTAAAATCACAATTTGCACGCAGATCGGGGCACTAATAAATTATTAGTGGTTGTGAAAATCTGAATATGAGGGTTTGGGTGGAGAATCTTACCCATATGAACCAAATCCGAGTCCAAAATCCGAGGAGGGTTCGAGCAAAACCCTAGGCGGGAACGGAGAAGAAGAGGGCTGCCGGAGGGGAGCAGAAACTGTTGGAGGCGGCTCCTTTGTAGGAGAAGCCTTGCTGCCGGAGGGAGGAGAGGGGTTGAGGCTGCCGACTTGGGCAGGAGGAGGCGCAGGGGTCGAGGGCCACGACTTGAGGAGCAGGCGGAAGCAACATCGGCCATGGCAGGAGGAGGCGCTGGAGGGAGGACGAGCGGCAGACGGCGCTGCGCACGGGAGACGGGAGCGTCGGCTTGCGGAAGACGGAATCGGGGGAGCTAGCGGGAGACGGGAAAAAACCTAGCCGCAAGTGATAATTATATCGGGAGGGGGGGGGGGGGGGGGGGGCTCGACTGAGGGTTTAAAGGGGGAGGGCTGCGATTAGCATTTTTTATACCTTTTTTTTAAACTTAAATTTTAGGGTTGTTACAATCACTATCCTTCATCTCCTCCTGAAATTGTGTCTCTGTCAGCAACATGGTGGCTGAGGGGAAGGATATTACGGAGACAGTAGTGGAATGGTGTGAAGGCCTTTCGGGGGCTCTAGGAACAAGACTATTCTTCTGGGGAAGAAGAACAATCTTGCTCCCGTTGCACTCGAAGGAATTAGAGTTCTTTACACCGTCGTGAATGACGTGTCTATTGTACTGCCAAGGTCGCCCTAATAGGATATGACAAATCTCGATAGTCGTGACATGACACCAGATTGCGTCCTGATAAGAACTATCTATGGAAATCTCTACGAGACACTAATGTGTGATGAGAATTGTAGTGCTACTAGTGACCCAAGCTAGGCTGTAGGGTTTTCCTATTGACTATGGCTTCGTTTGGTTGGGCGTTTCGCCTCCTCGGTTTGGAGCAAACGCCACCGGACGGCGGGTAAACAAACGGGCGCCGGCGGCGTTTGCTCCGTTTGCACCCGCCGGATAGAGGAAAAGGAGTCTAAATGGAGCGTTTCCAACCCCGCCTCCCCCCTCCGGTTACAATGCTCCGTTTGGACCCGCCGGTTGCATCCGCCACCGCCGAACCAAATGAAGCTTACATCTTCAGTTTCAATTTTTCAACCACGCACTGAGAAACAAAGTTCTCCATACTACCGTTATCAATGATGATGGAACAAAATTGTCCCTGTATGCGGGCGGTCGTACGAAAAATATTGTTTCTCAACCACTCATCTTCAGTATGGGCTCTAGGGATCAGAAGGTTGTGGTGGAGGGCACACACTAGCTGCTTAGGTTGTTCTCCTTCTACCTCTAACTCAGTCTCAGAGATAAGATCAGGTCGGGAGTCAGTAAGGAAGACTCCGTATTCAGGTTCCGACCCATTTTCAGAATCAATAATGGCGGTTGTGGAACCTACGGTAGAGAGTTTGCAAATAATCTTGTGGGATGTATCTCTTACACAGTTGTGTCTTAAATTTAATCCATGTAGTGATGGGGGGCATGCCTAAATTGAATCTAGTGCGCTCTAACTGTCCCCACCAAACTAGAGTGGACCCTTTCAGTCTAAGGGTAGCATACTCAACCTGCTTAGCTTGAGGCAATTGCTTCCAAGCCAGGAAACGATTCATTCTATCGCAACATTCTAAACAACCTTCGGGTTTTGGTCGCCCTTCGTAATCCCCTACACATCTAACTTGACTCCCATATCCAGGGTTTGGGTCCGGGGTGTGCAAGTTCTAGTTGTCTAGGGTTAGGGTTTACTTCGTTCACCGGGGCAGGTGCTCGATTTAGTTGCATGGTGGCTTCAATATTATTAACCGATGTGCACAGACCGTTTATTACGTGCCCGACACTACCCATATTGGTGGTGAGAGTTTCTATTACTTTCATCAAGTCGTTCATTCGTTGGGTCAAGTCCCCTACGCTAGTCTCTAAATGATCTACTCGTTTTTCCATTTTAAATAATTCGATTTTAATTTCTCAAAAAAAAATTCTATTTGATTTTAATAATTAATTTTAAATTATTTTTTAAACGAACGAACCATTTAAGATTAAAGATAACTCAAATATTTTAAAAGAATTTTATTTAAAATGCGAGTTTTACCCGAGTGGGTATAAAAACAATTTAATTTTTATTAAAAAAATAATTTAAAACTAACTTTTTAGAATATAATTAATAAAAAAGGAAATTTTACTCAAATGAAATTTATTCTTATTTTATTTTTTTGAAAACTGGATCGCTTGATTCGCAATAGGAGCGAATCAGCCTCCTCTGATACCAAACTGATGTAAGCCGAGACTGCCAAAATTAAGTTTTGCGCGCGGAAATTAGTTAGTTTTGTTCGTATTGACTTCTCACATATTTACGAGTCGAATCTTTCGCGAGATGAATACGGCCACAAATAAAATCACAATTAATAATTTATGAAATACAATAATAAAAACAATTGAACGTTCAGGGCAAACTGAAGATTATTTAGCGGTGCACATAAAAGTAAACTAATTGATTGGAGCAAGAATACCGAAATGTTACCACCGAGGGAAGTCGTTCCAATCTAAACCCGTCGAGCTGTGGTGAGAACAACAAATACTTGGCTTCTTGGTGTTCACCAATCGGTAGGATAAACGTACACAGAAGGATGCCAGAATAGAGCGTCGAAGCCGACTACACACCTCACGCAACAGGATTGGACGGGCGCCGGAAATGAGCGGTGGAGTTGACGGCGTCCCGGTGACTGGTTGTGGGTCGGAGATGGAGACGACGAGGGGCTTCCGTTCGTCGATTCAGGCGTCTGGTGTGTCGCTGGAAAAGAAGTGGACGATCTGCTGAGTCGTGTGATGGGGGAAACAGTTAGGGCAAGAGTAGTGGGCTTTTCTTCCGGTATTACAGAGAGAACGAATTTATCGTTCTCCTGTACACCCGACTTCCTTCTCTGCACGATGGGGTATGGGTTTTAATAGATAGTTTTTGGCTTTTGGCTTTTTTATTTCCTTCCAAAAATATATTGTTTTCAATTCATGTCTTTCCAAAATTCATCTCTCCAAATATTTCTAATTCATGTCTTTCTTGAATAACTCCATGAATTATTTCCTAATTGATATGGATATTTTTTATTTAAATTTATGTCTCCTTAAATAATTTAACTTGCCTTTTACGTCATAACTACCTAAATTACCGGACCTTTTTATTCAAGGTCTCATCGGACGGTCAACCCGATGAGCCGCAAAATAAAGACGGTTGCGAGGAAAGAAATACATGAAATGAAATAAAAAAATGCATAGTAAACGAAGCTAGGATGCGTCGTAGGATGCATCACTTTCCAACTCAGATGTCAGATCTAGTGTCCGAATAGCAGCATGAGTGCCACCTCGCGAGCACAGTCGTACATAATCTCTTGACAGACTGTTGCCATCACTTTCAGCGCTGATAATTTTCCGCCAAAAGTTCATTGACCGCGCACGATCGGGAGCACGACTGTGCACGACCATTTTTCTGCAATTATAAATACGGGAAATTAGGGCCGAATGTGGACTTTTCATTTCCTTTTTCTTCTCCGTCCGAGCAGAGGCTTTCTCCACCACGACCAATGCTTTAAGTGGAAGAATCCGAAGAGCTAAAAGGTAAAGCTAGAAGGAAGAGAAACAAAAAGGGGAGGATGCAAACCAAAGAAAAGACAAATAAATTGGGGCTTGGTGATTGCACCCTCCGTACTCCAGACGTGCCCAAGGGTTGAAGAGAAGGCCGGCTTGATGACCTGCGACTCTTTTCCGAACATCCGAGGAGAAGTTTTTTGCACCCTCCATATTTTCTAGCATCTCCTTCGCCCTAAACCATATGCAGTTCTAGGAGTCTAATTTATTTTGGTTGTATTTAAACTTTAACTTTCTTTTAGAAGTAAAAATCATGTACAGCTATTTATGTTAGTGAGTGGTTTTTTACTAATCTATCGTGGTTGGATGAATGTTCTCTTATGTGTTTTGGAGAGTTCTCATTTGATGAGTGGTTAGAAAGAAAGGTTTTCAAAACCCAAGTAATGGTTTAGCTTATCTAGCGTAAGACGTCGGAGTTTTGTGTATCTTCACCCGTGCTCCCTGAGGAATCGACAATCCTACACATTCACTTTATTACTTCGATCGGTCACTGCCGTAGAATCTCTATCGGGATTTGCAACAGCACGTGAGAGCGGTCAATGCACATACGAAATTCACTAATTTGGTTCTAGAACTAAAGGGCGCCTCTTCGATTTAAAAACCGAATTAGTAATTGCGATAATAATTCATTATGAATTTATTTTTATTCATTAATACGTTTCAGGTCTTAAGTTAAATTAAAGTTTGGCTTATATTAAATCAAACCGACCAATCTTCCTTTTCAGTACGTTCTTAACGTGCGACTCTATAGTTTTATATTACATTGACAATGACATTAATCCCTTGATTGTTCTAGGTCACAAATTTCAACAGTACTGTAAATTAAAATGTGTCGAAAAATAGTAATATAAATTTGCAAAGGGTTGGAGTACCTCATCTATGAGTGAATGGAATGCGGATGGAGTTTTAGCTAATTCTAAGGGCATAACCCAAAAATTAAAATGACCGGTAATCGGTTCGAAAGATTGTCTTCTCCACATCACCCTGATGCATCCATAATTGGTGGTATCCCGACTGCAAATCCAACTTTGAAAATATTTGACGCACTGTACTTCATCCAAGAGCTCAGCCACCACTGCACTTTAAAATTGTCCTTGATAATCTTTGCATTAACTCTCTATAATCCACGCTAAGACACAATGACTCATCATACTACTTCGCTGCGAGGATTAGGGAGGAGAATGGTGATTGTCCGGAACGGTTGATCCCCTACTGTAACATCTCCCTACACCGACACTCAATCTCGTCCTTCTGAATGAATGGATTCGTGTATGGTTTAACTGTTGCTGATGCTCTATCCAGAAGTAGGAAGATGCGGTGGTTCTGCAAATGAGGAGGGGGCAATTGTTAGATATAATAAAGAACAGGGATGCAATCACGAGGTATGCTCGTGCCACTTCCGGAGGCTGGTTCCTCCTTGAAGCTACTCTCCAAATGAGAGTTCAAAACCTAGAAGATGAAAAATCCTCTCTAACTCCCAATCCACCTCCTTATATAGGGAGGGGGGCTCACATGCCAAAACCCTAAAATCATATGAATACAATAATAAAATACGCGCATGCGTAACAATCCATCCCGCCAGAAAATCGACCTTGACCCCAAGGTCGAAGTACCGCCCGCCATCTAGTAGTAATGTGCCCGCTGGTGGGCCGCCGCCGAGGTGCCCAGATCTCCGTCTGGCGGTACATCCGGGAGCAAGTGGGCGTCCAAGTCAGCCGTGCCGAGCTCGCCCACATCATCCCCGATGAGGGTCCGGAACTCCTTGGCAGGACAATTATGATTAGGCGAGTAGGGTTGCTTGCAGCGGTAGCACAGACCCTTGCTCCGCAAGTCATTGTACTCTTGGTTGGAAAGACGACGAGTGAGGATATGACGGTTGTGGCGTGGGCCCATAATGGTTGGCCGAGGAGGAGGTGGCAGTGGTGGAGGTTTAGACGGGGGAGGAAAATATGGTTGGTAGGGAGGGTTGGACGGAGGCGACGGGAAGGGAGGAGCCCCAGACGTCCCCATGAATTCGGCTTCCAATAGTGGGGAGAGGTCCATGGCTTGGTTGACATTTAACGGATGCAGGGTGCGGAGGCGGGCTCGGATGTGGGGTTGTAAGCCGTGCATGAGGTAGGCCAAATAATGGTCGGGTGGAAGACCAGGAACGTGGGTGACCAACTCTACGAATGCATCAACGTACGAATCAATGGGGCCGGTCTGACGGAGTCCGCAAAGGCGCTCGATCATAGAGCCGGGGTAGCGGTGATTATACCGCTGAATGAGGGCCTCTGTGAGAGTTGCCCAGGTGAGGCCGGGAGAGGATTGGCGGAGCCAACGAACCCAGTGGAGGGCGGTGCCCTCCATGCCGATCAAGGCCGAGCTGACCTTCTGTGGCTCCGAGATCTGCTGTATCTCGAAGAACTGTTCGGCCCGAGCAATCCAACCCATGGGATCGGTGCCGTTGAAAGAGGGGACATGAAGGGAACTAGGGCCCGGTAAGCCCGTCCCGGGCAAGGGGGCTATTGCATGAAGAGTTCCAGGGAAGCCCCGAGGAGGGGCGGCGGATCCGCCGTCGACGTCGCGGATGTGGTAGGGCGGCCGGCCAGGAGGGAGTCGATCTTAGACTCCATGCGTAGCATGAGGGCCCGCATCGGCGCGATTGCACCGTCGTGGTCATCTAAATGACGAAGAATGGCGGGATCAGTGGTTGGGGGCTGCAGCAATGCTTCAGAGTTGACCATCGATCGCCGATGAGGGGGCGTACACTCGGTCGGGTGGAGGAAGACGGAGACAAGCTGGATGGGGAAAGGAAAACGCGGGGCGGAAACGGCCGCGAGAACGGAACTGGGGATGGGTATCAGAAACAGACGCGGACTGGGGATCCGGGTCGGCTCTGGTAGCGGACGCGGGATCGGGGTTGGATCTGGTAGCGGAAGCGGGATCGGGTCGGAAGCTGGTAGCGGGATCTGGAAGAGTTGCGGGATAGCGTGAGCGGGTAGCAGAACAGGAACATGAGCGGGAGCCGATCGGGGAAGAGGCGCTGGATCTACTTCGGGCTGCGGAAACCGCGGCCGGAAGTGGGCAGGTCGGACCACTTGTTAGATATAGTAAAGAACAAGGATGCAATCACGAGGTATGCTCGTGCCAACTTTCGGAGGCTGGTTCCTCCTTGAAGCTCCTCTCCAAATGAGAGTTCAAAAGCTAGAAGATGAAAGATCCTCTCTAACTCCCAATCCACCTCCTTATATAGGGAGGGGGGGGGGGGCTCACATGCCAAAATCCTAAAATAATATGAAATACAATAATACAATACGCGCATGCGTAACAACAATCCAAGTGGTTTTTCGAACAGGTTGGAGTACTCAATCTACGATTTCTACATGAACTCGTGCTACAACATCTATGTTATGCACACGAAGTTTTCTGTCCTTTTTTCCGTGCCAACTATTTTAGAATTCAGCTCAAACGGCAGTTCGGTCAGATTCCATATTATCAGGTCCAGTGTGAAGCCAAGAATCTCCAAGGATCACATCAAATCCTTCCAAAGGAGTGGCATATAAATCCTTGTGAAAGAGATCACCATCGTCCTGCAACTGGATGGCCTCACATATTTTGGGGCTTGCCAGTCACTTTCCATTTGCCAGTACTGCTCTAATCCCTTCTTTTGGCGGTACCTTCAACCCCAAGGCCACGTCCATAAACTCCCTGATAAAGTTATGTGTGGTAACTGGGTCGACCAACACTAAGATGGAATGGTTGACCACCACTGCGGGTTCCGAATCCCACTAATGGTGTGTAAGGAAATATCGGGCTCAACCACCTCCAATTTTTCATTTTCTTCCTCGTCATCAACCTCCAACCAAAATAATTTTGTACACCGAAGTCGTTCGACACAATTAAAGCAAAGTTCTTTGGCACATCACTTCACTCTTCGATCAGGAGTGGGAGCCCTAAAACCCCTTGGAGAATAAACCCCAGATTTCTTATGCATGGCTTGGACCAAATCAATTAGGTATTGTTATGCGTCCACATAGGGGGTCACAGCATGTGGCCATGGATGTTTGTATCTTTATTTCTCACTCAATATTTTTATAATTTTTGTGCATCACATTTTTACTCACATATATGTATAGCCTGGGTGAGGGACATTTTTGTAGTATTTTGGAACCTTTCCCTCTCACTACTCAAGTGAGCAATGGTAATGAAGAGCATGCAAATGTCTAATTTCTATACTCTCTTTCCACTCATCTTCTTCTCCTACACTAGCCGGTAGCTTTTCCTGGTTGTCGCGCATGGGTTAAGCTCGACTCCTCACTATAAGTATCCTTCCACCCACTCCCTCTACCATTTGGAATCTAGGATAAGGGCCGAGAGGATCCCCTCCATTTCTTCCTCCAGTGATCGTGCACCCAGTCTCAAGCGGGAGCCCACAACTAGGTATCAAAACTCTCTTCCTTCTCTGACTGCTGCCTCCCAATCAAAAGCCAAGAATCAAATTCCAATCAAACGAGAGTAGCCCGCATGTGATCTCCTTTACGATCCATGACCTCCAGGCAAGCGATCCATGACCTCCAGCGTTTGCCTGGAATTTCTAGGTTGCACGAAACCTCAATTGACTTCTGGCCGAGGATGTTGACGGCACGTAGATGCGCTAACCCATGAATTCCAACGCTTGATCGGGCTGTTTTGCTTGACTACGCCTTTTTGTGTGATCCTAACACCCTCTTGTCCGCCTTGCACCGCCAGAAGCACTCTCCCAGCAGGTCAACCGATCCATACGCACCTTCGACGAGCTCCCCAACCTCTCTACATTGCTCCCCCGCTCCCCCTACCGACATAGTGCCCAATTCTTCGAATCAGGCTTAATAACCGTCAACCTCATCTTCTGCAACCTCCGGGCAGAACCTTAAATAGACCATTGGCATGGACGAGGACGGTCTTACCCTTGCTCAGGTAATGCAGCCATTCCAAAACATGATACCTGACCAAGCCACCCAAACACTCAACAACTAGCTGCTAATGTCGTATTCGAGGCCCCGAAGGCCCACATCAACGGCATGCATCTGCAACCCTAACCTGGGTACCAATGAGCAACTATGAGCTCCATTCATGGCGGTATGCATTACACAATGCACTCCAAGAAGTTGGTTTGCAAGAGGTAGCTTACCGTCCTGTGTGAAACTGGATTTCCCTCTCTTTGATGGCAAGAGCGACCCTCTAGGCTCACATGCTGTGAGCAATTCTTCGCCAACAAGCACACGCCGTTGGAGTATTGGATAGAGTTCTCGTTTCACCTTTTGGGCTTAATAGAGTTGTGATACGTTCAACTTGCGCGGGAGAAGCCCAATCTGAATTAGATGGCTTTCAAATACTTCCGCAATTTGCATTTCAGACGACCCCTTTGCAGGAATCTAGTGGACGACCTCGGCTACTTTAATCAAACGGGGTTTGTGGACGACAAATCATCAAGTACCAATATTCATTGGCGAGGGGAATGTGATATTACGGGTCTATGGAGGTGGTGACGACGTGTGACCATTGGCATGTGTATCTGTTGGAATAATTGGGAGAGAAATTGAATACATCTTATTCATCCATATAGGGCTATATATAGGAGATACATAGACACATAACGCATGACTTACGGTGTGGGACTAAACTTACATACATACTCAAAAATACATAAATAATACTAAGTTTCTCCAACGCTCCCCCTTAAGTTGGGCGAGTAATGTCTGTCATGCCCAACTTGCCTAATATTTTGTCAAAGGAGCACTGACTCAGACCCTTGGTAAGCACATCTGCGAGCTGTTGGTTTGATGGAACAAAGTGAGTACTCACAATCCCCTTAACTATATTTTCCTTAATGAAGTGCCTGTCAATCTCCACGTGTTTAGTACGATCATGTTGGACTGGATTGTGGGCAATGCTGATAGCAGTTTTATTATCACAATAGATCCTGATTGGACCAGCGCACTCCACACTCAGGTCCCTCATAATCGTCTGAATCCACATCCCTTCACATATCCCCTGTGCCATTGCACGAAACTCGGTCTCAGCACTGGATCTAGCGACCACGTGTTGCTTCTTGCTTCTCCAGATCACCAAATTACCCCCAACAAGAGAGCAATATCCTGACGTAGATCTTCGGTCTTCAATAGAACCCGCCCAATCCGCATCTGTATAAACTTCTACTGTTATTGTCTCGTTGGGTGAGAACAGTATACCCTTGCTAGGAGAGGATTTGAGGTACCTCAGAATTCTGTATGCAACATCGAGGTGATGTGATCTTGGTGAATGCATATACTGGCTAAGGACACCCACAACATAAGAGATGTCTGGACGGGTATGAGAGAGATAGATAAGTTTTCTCACCAGTCGTTGGAAACCTGGTATGTCATCAACAACTTCTCCACCATCTCTACCTAGCTTGTGATTGGCCTCAATTGGGGTGTCCGCGAGTCTGCATCCAATCATTCCAGTTGTCTCAAGCAAATCTAGAATGTACTTTCTCTGCGATATAAAGATCCCATGTCTGGATCTGACCACCTCTATGCCAAGAAAGTACTTGAGAGGTCCAAGGTCCTTCACTTTAAATTCCTTAGCCAACCTAGACTTTAAATGTTCAATCTCCTCTGTGTCATCACTCATCACCAGTTATCACTATATCATCTACATAGACAAAAGAGCAGCCAACTTGGCATCCCTGTGTTTCACAAACAAGGTGTGATCGACATTGTTTTATTTGTATTCAAATGACATCATAGCCCGGTGAAATCTCCCAAACCAAGCACGTGGAGATTGCTTCAAGCCATACATGACTTTCTTCAACTTGCAAACCTTTCCTATTGACCCTTTTGGAAGAACACCAGGAGGAAGGGACATGTAGACTTCCTCCTCAAGATCACTGTGAAGGAATGCATTCTTCACATCCAACTGATTGAGGCTCCATCCTTTACACACGACACATGAAAGCAAAATCCGGATTGAATTCATTTTAGCAACCGGAGCAAATGTCTCTTGATAGTCAATACCAGCCGCTTGGGTATATCCACTAGCCACCAACCTGGTTTTGTACCGTTCAACAAGACCTTGGAAGTTTTGCTTCACGGAGAAGACCCACTTACATCCCGCAATAGTTTTCCCTTTAAGCAGATGGACAAGATCCCAAGTCTGATTCTTGTCAAGGGCCACCATTTCCTCCAACATGGTTGCCTTCCATTCACTGTGCTCAAGAGCTTCATGCCAAGAACGAGAAATATATATGGAAGACAAGGAGGTGACAAATGCTCTATGTGCAGGAGAAAAAGAGTTATATGTCACAAAGTGAAAGAGGATGCTGGGTAGAATTACTTTTGTCAGTACCTGAAGATGGATCAAGTGGTAACCCAGGTAGTGTGGGCAAGGCCCGTGTGTCCATGCCCCTCCTACGTCGAGTGTAAACCTGCAATGGAGGAGGCGTCATTGGGTTCACAGTGATAGGAGGAGGTATCACCGGGTCCCCAGGGATAGGAGGAGAGAATGGAGATGAAGGAAATGACGGAGAAACAGACAAAGGAACATAAGGAGGGGAACTCACTTCCGTAGTAATGGTCTCCCCCTGAAGAGAGGTCCCATAATACGCTTCAGATTCCCGGAAGGTGACATCCATCGTAACAAATGTCCACTTGGTAATGGGATGGAAACACTTATAGCCTTTCTGGGTAGGGGAGTAGCCAATGAAGACACACTTCAACGCGCGGGGGTCGAGTTTGGTCTTGGGATGGATGTGCACAAAACACACGCAACCAAAGATACGGGGCGAGAGAGACGAGGGGAGAACACCCAGAGTGGTCAGAGGAGTATGAAATCCAAGGACACGAGTAGGGAGACGATTTATGAGATAGGCCGCAGTGAGAACATCATCACCCCATTAATATTTAGGGAGGTTCATGCGGAGAAGGAGACATCTAGCAACCTCAAGGAGTTGCCGGTTCTTGTGCTCAGTTATCCCATTCTGAGCTGGGGTATAAACACAAGAGGTTTGATGTATGATGTCAAGATCACTCAGGTATTTCTCAAAGCGAGAGTCAATATACTCACGACCATTGTCACTGCGTAAGATCTTAATAGTATCACCAAACTGAGTAGTGACCATTTGGTGAAAACGTTGAAAGAGAGAAAACACATTACTTTTATGTTTCATCTAATATACCAAAGTACAACGAAAATAATAATAATAAAAGAAACAAACCATGAGCAACCAGAAATAGACGCAGTAGGACTGGGACCCCAAACATCAGTATGAATAAGGGCAAATGGAACTGAGTTGCGTGGAGACATAAGAGGAAGAGAACTACGACGGTGTTTAGCAAGTTCGTATACATCACAAATTTTACAATGAAAAACACTGAACAACGTAGGAGAGATAGTAGGAAGCAAAAGCTTCATAGTAGAGATAGGAGTATGTCCAAGGCGACAATGCCAGGAATCCAAATCAGAGGACCGATCTGCATGAAGAGCTTTTGGAGGCGAAGTAAGGCTGGAGGAAGTGGAGGAAGAACATAGAGCCCGATCACCTTGTCGCATGAGGAATAGTCGGCGTTGAAGTTGGTAGATCTGAGCCGCATTTCCTCGGCATGAGTAGGTGGTCTCTGCGCGCTTCCAGATATCCGCAGCAGTATCCAAGAATAGATAATTTCGAGCGATAGGCTCCATTATAGAGTTAAGCAGCCAGGACATCACAAGGGAGTTCTCAGACTCCCACTGAGGCCACTTTGGAAAATCCGAAGAAGGAGCCTTCGTCGTGTCGCTGACATAGCCAAACAACCGGCGACTTTTGAGGATAAGGATGATAGAGCGTGCCCATGGAAGGTAGTTTGAGCCGTCTAATTTCATAATAGTGATTTGAGGGGTGTCATGTTCAGGATTTACACGGCTGAATCCAACGGAGGCCTTAGGAGGAGGAGCTGCTCCGCCAGAAGACATAGATGTAAAGGAGTCACTCCCCGTCATGGAAGGCCCCGAATAGAAATCGAGGGCACACACAAGAGATCACAATGGATGACGGAAGAGAAGAGTAGCCCTCATAGAAAGGGGAAGAAACCTCATGTCCAATAGAAATCGAAGGAAGAAGAAAACCGGATAGGGAACGCCGGAAATGAGGGAATCAAGACCCCTTGAGACCGGCTGGTGCTGGAAGGCGCGGGAGCGAGAGCGACGGGAGGCGCTGCTGGGAGCGACGGGAGACGCCGTTGCTGGGACGGCCGCCGCCGCTGCTGGGAGTGACGGGAGACGCGGGTGGTTGCTTCTGCGGCCGGAGTGGAAGATGCGGGAGCGAGAGTGAGAGAGAGCGACCGAGCGGAGGCGGAATCGAAAGGCCCGAGAACCCTAAGGCTGTGATACCATGTTGGAATAATTGGGAGAGAAATTGAATACATCTTATTCATCCATATAGGGCTATATATATGAGATACATAGACACATAACACATGACTTACGTTGTGGGACTTAACTTACATACATACTAAAAAATACATAAAAAATACTATGTTTCTCCAACATAATATTTATTTTTCACATAATATTTTTATAATTTCCAGGCTCTCAGGTTTTTACTCACATATCATGTAGGCTTGGTGAGACATTTTTGTAATATTTTGGAACTTCCCCCACTCACTTCGTAAATGAGCAAGGGGGGTACTGGTAGCCTCGCCTCCTTACGGTTGTTGTGCGTGGGTTAACCTCAGCTCCTCACCGACGGAAGGATCCTTTCCCCCCTCCCTCCACCATTGGGAAGTCTAGTTAAGGAAGTGCCAAGAGGCCCCTCCACAACTTCTCCCACTTGCGACTGTGTACTCTGTCTTAAGCGGGAGCCAATACCAGGTATAGATACAATGATCCAAACTAAACCAAGTAGCAAGACAACTGCGGTTCAACCCAACATGAACCAAAAATACATAGTTTTATTTCCTAATAAATGTTGTAGTTGCGCCTAGGCCTGCCCGGCATGCCTCCTCTTTGGATACTACATGTTCATGAAGTGTTGTGCCTTTCTTCTTAACAAATTGCTACTACTTCAGATAGAAAGAATTTGCGCGTGGTTTCGTCTTCTAGAGCCTCTTAACTGTCTCTCATTTCCCCCCCCTATTTTGATGTACATTTCATACAGGGGTTCATCGATAGGACAACTAACGCAAGACAAAATACCCGGGAATGCTGAAAGATGTGTTTGCATTCCGGGAAATACTTGCTTAAAGGTAACAAGAGCGCTCTATCTTTGCTGGCTCTGCTGTTTGACGAAAATGGACAGCATGCTTTGAACCATATTACGTTCTTTGAACTTGCACGTGATGTGTCACAAAGCATAATAGACTTTGTCGTGTTAGATCATGACATCGTCGAAGATGGTTGAAATCTCGAGTTTTTAAGGGGACAGCGTTTTATTTAGCTGCTTGAGATGGAGAACAAAGGGTGTTTATTGCAGAAGTACGAGCTAGGTCGATTACTCGGTCAAGGAACTTTCGCGAAAGTTTACTATGCGAGGAGTGTTAGTACTTCACAAAGTGTCGCTATTAAAATGATCGACAAAGAGAAGGTTCTGAAGGTTGGGCTCATGAACCAGATCATGCGGGAGATCTCGGTGATGAGATTAGTGCAACATCCAAATATAGTGCAGCTTTACGAAGTCATGGCTACGAAGACGAAGATTTATTTTGTGATGGAGTACATTAAAGGTGGTGAACTTTTTGACCGGATCGCAAAAGGCAGGCTCGCCGAAGATGTTGCGAGAAAATACTTTCAACAGCTAATCGCCGCCGTCGAATTCTGCCACAGCAGAGGCGTTTATCACCGTGATCTGAAACCCGAGAACCTCCTCCTCGATGAAAGCGGAGATCTAAAGGTCTCGGATTTCGGTTTGAGCGCTCTCGCCGAGTCTAAGAGGCAGGATGGTTTGCTTCATACCACGTGCGGAACACCGGCTTATGTGGCTCCCGAGGTGATTAGTAGGAATGGTTACGATGGCGCGAAGGCCGACATCTGGTCTTGCGGGGTCATCCTCTACGTGCTATTGGCCGGTTATTTGCCTTTCCGTGACTCGAATTTGATGGAGATGTACAGGAAGATCGAGAAGGCAGAATTCAGATGCCCGAGTTGGTTTCCTTCGGAAGCGAGGAAGTTGCTGTGGAAGATCTTGGACCCAAATCCATCGACCAGGATCTCGATTGCCAAAATCATGGCGCACCCTTGGGTTAAAAAGGGATTAAACGAGCCGAAAGAACCGATTTCTGCAGATCTCAGCTCTAATTGTCAGGCGGAGCGAAATCAAGACAATATGAAGGCGTCGAGCATGAATGCGTTCGACATCATCTCTCTCTCAGCCGGTTTTGATCTCTCGGGCTTATTCGTGGACCCCGACCACAGAAAGGAAGCGCGATTCACTTCTATGCAGCCCGCAGAGGCCATTATCTCGAAGATCGAGGAAGTCGCCGGGAGCCTGCGGTTTAAAGTGCAGAAGATGGAGGGAGGAATCATGAAAATGGAGAGAGCCAAGGGAAGGAAGGGGGGTGTTTTGGGCATTGATGCTGAGATATTTGAAATCACACCCTCATTTCACATGGTGGAGATGAAGATGACGAGGGGAGATACCGCGGAGTACGAAAAACTTTGGAAGGAAGAGGTCAGGCCTGCCCTTAAAGACATAGTTTGGGCCTGTCAAGGTGAATGAGGGCATCCACAGTGGCTGCAAGGTGAGTTTTTTTTTTTCCTTTTGCTTCCAGTCCTGGTGAATATTAAATGTTGGTTTTATTTGGAAAAAATACTGCTTGCTTGATTCAGTGTGTTATTGTTTAAAAAACTCGACAATCTTTGGATGCGAATCCCCGGGCTCTCTTATGCGATCATTTCTTCACGTCTCTGCCGTCTACTGCCGCTCCTTTAGGCTTTAGGATCTGTTTGGCACAGCGTTTTTGCTCCGGTGAGTGCACGAAAACGGTTATGACCGCCACCAATAAAGAGAACTAGTTTCGAACATAAACGTAGATGAAGTTTTTAGGTGAGGTCGGGCGTTCACGAACGACGGTTCTTAACCGCGTTCACGAACGACGGTTCATAACGCGTTCACGGCCTTAATTTTTCTTAGCAATGCTCGAAATGCCTCAGAAATTGTTTTGTAGGAGTCTGGGTCTTAAACCTGGAAACGATAAAATTTTTCTTCTTATTACAGAGTATAAAGTATAAACCATTGATTTGTTGTTTCTTTTAATTTCTTTTACGATCGTAGATGAAATTACAAAAATGTTCGATTTTTTATTGTTTGGGTAGTAAAGTGATCTATTTTTTCAAGACGGTTTTTATTCTCTGTATTAAAAAAAAAACGTTTGTTTTTCGATGGAAAATGAAGAGTGGGATGCTGCAGATCCGTCGGAGGCACGGAAGTGAATAATTTTAGATGCTGTTAAAAAGGCAGACCGGATTTGGTTAGATGCTGTTAAAAAGGCAGACCGGATTTGGTCGCTTAAATTTGTTTTATTGGCCTATTGGCAGCCCAACTCTTAAACCGAAATCCTTCGACTTCGCCCCTTTCGCCCCGCTCGATGACGCCGCCTAGTCCTAGGATCAGGATTCTTTCCATTTGGGGCTTCAAATGGAGGTCCATTTTATGGTGTGGATGCATTCTCATTTGATCTAATCATGCAAAATTTTTTGATTAAAAGAAATATATAAAAAGATGAGATTAGTGAACCCGTCGGATCAGCGTGGACCGTGAAATGGATCTATTCATTTCACTCAAAATAAAGAGGATTCTATTGCCAAGTCCTATTCGGGCCACTGCCCCCATTCGATGGCGATTTCCAGTCAAACTCGTCACTCATGGAATGCTAAAGGATGTTGAAATGATGCATTCTTTGATAGAAAGGCTAGGCTTCACGACTGATTTATTCTTCGTGGCATCTAAGATCAGCGGGTATTTGAGGTCTGGGTCCGCGGACGACGTAGACAAGGTGTTTGCAGAAATGCCGCATAGAGATTCTGGTTGCTGCAATGCCATGATATGCGGGTTTGCCCGAATGGAAGGCCAGGCGAGGCTGCAATGCCATGATATGCGGATATTGTCACTCTTTCAGCCAGATGGTGAAAGAGTGACAATATCGATCCTTCTTCCTGCGCGCACCTCCTTAAATGACATCATAACGGGCATGTCTGTGCATGCTAGTAGCATAACACACTATCGATTTTGAAATTTGGGTCAAACGGTTTGATTGATATGTACAGTAAGCTGGGGGGGGGGGGGGGGGGTAGAAATTTTGTTACATGGTTTTCTATAATACCCGCTCTCGAGCAATTTGGTGATTCAGCCGCAATCCTCGCGTTCTTCAGTCTGCTGAAGACCCAAGGGCTGAATCCTGACCTCTTGGCATTGGTTAGCCTTGCTTCCGCAATCTCTCATATTCGAGACGGCCGGAATTGCCGTTCATCGCACGTTATTTCATCAGAAGAGGGTGGGATGACTTTTCGTCGGGAGCGCGATCATGGAGATCGTTGGAAGGAAGTAATTACTTTTAAGGGTTGTTTAGTGGGACCTCCTTATATAGATTGTACTTCTCTATCTTCAAAAATTACAAAAAAATCTCCCTTGTAAATTTATATTTCATAAATGCATGGCTTCTAGGATGAGAATGAGACATTCAGTGTCACATTCACTTACTTTCCGTGCAAGGAAAGATTTAGATCAAGCATGATGATTGGTCACAAATATTTTGTTGGGTCCACAGTATGATGTATTATCTTTATGTTATAGGCAGCCCTAAAATGGCTATTCGCACCCTCCCCTAAAATCTACATTATAATCGCAGTCTAAAACTTAGAGAACCAAAAAATATGTGTGGGAACCTCTCCTTCACTTGCTCTAAATGGAATGTGAATATTTTTTTGAACTGCGAATAGCTAAAATCGGGCTGTTTATAACATTGCTATTAAACAATTAGGTTAAATGCAATAATCCATTTTTTTAAAAAAATTACCCTTAAAAATAAAAATAAATAAATATGAGTTTAAACATTTGAACTTGTACAAAACGCATGTTTGATACAAATGTATAATTTATAAAAAGTAATGTGTATTTTTATAAGGCAGTGCGTTTGGTATGAGATTTTGGCTATTGGACAAAAAATGCAACATGAATTCTTTTCAATTCTTAAATATCACATTTTCTTAGTGATTTTCTATAATCCCAACATGAAATCTTCTCAAATTCATTCCTTCTTGAATCCCAACCTGGAGCAATAGCACGCCCTCATTCCCGTCGCCGACATTGAAGCTATGTTTGTTCCTGCGCCGACGCCAGAAGTCGCACTCGTTCCCATCGTCGATGCAAGAAGCTGCGGTCGTTTATGTAGCATGAATTGTAATGATTTTTTTTTAAATGTAATCAAGAATTTTCAATTGAGAATTGCAAAACATTGGATTCTATTTGTGAAGATGTCAAGAACGAAAATGAAGAAACGTCTCAAAAGCTTGAAGTGGATGTTTGTAGTCACTTTGAGAAGGACTTAATATTCGATTCTAGAGAAGACTTAGTCGAATGGGCTCGTTGTATTGGTTGGAGTTTGAGTTATATAGTAACTATAAAATCTTCTGATAACTGATCAAGCGATCCAAACCCCATGCATTTCTTAATTGTGTTAGAGAGGGTCATTACCGAGAAAACCAAAACAAGAAAGGGGTGAATAAAGACATGCATAGATCGTCATCAAAGCGTTGTGGTTGCACATTCCCATTTAAAGGGCAAAAACTATTACTTACTGAAAATGGAAGATTGATGTACTATGTGAGAAACACAATCATGAAAGAATCCATTTGAAAACACATGCATACATAAGAAGATTAGACAAGGAAGAGGAAAGGTTGGTAAAACAATGTACAGTTCTGAAGTCAAACACGCAAAATACGACCTACGGCGAAGAAAGAAAATAGTGGAAATATTACGAATATTATGACAATTTACAATGAATGAGTGAAATTACTTAAGAAAGAGTTGGTTGGAGGATCTCCTGTACAATATTTATATAAATATATCAATGATGTGAGTTATAGTTCTTATCAAATTTTCTCAAACAATAACTAATTGAAAATGTTTTTTTTGCACATTTGGTTTCTATAAAACTTAAAAATATGTTTCCAATGGGTTTTCAATTATACAGCACATAAACAACACATTATCGTATATCGTAGCAGTGCATTGTTGAAGTCACATCAACAAACCAAACATTATTTCGTGTTTCACTTTTATGATCGATGAAATGGAACCAAATTATAGGTACGCTTTGGAATGTTTCAAGTCCATTCTCCAGTCGAATTCCTACCAAATGTACTTGTGATGGATAAAAAGCAAGCATTGATGAATGCCATTAATGTTTTTTTTTTTCAAAATCAAAAAAATATTGTGTAAAGTACATATTGATAGAAATATTTTAACACATTGCAAGAAGTTTTTCATTAAAAGAAAGAACTTCAAAAGCTTTATGGGCCCATGACAAAAAGTGGTAGATGCGCAATCAGAGAATGACTTCAGTATGTCATTAAACAAACTTGTGGATGATTATTCTATAGTTTATTGTGTGGCATATTTCATGTCAATTAGGATAAATCTATACAAAGATTATTTTGTTTCCAGTTGGATTGATAAATATCTTCATTTGGATAATTCAATTACAAACCGAGTTGAAGGTGCACATAGTCAACTTAAGAGATTTATAGAGATTTTCATTGGTAATTTATCAATTATTTGGAGGACCTTTGATCAAATGGCCCACATTCAACACAAATATATTAAAAGATCATTTGATAGTAATTGAATTCAAGTTAATAAGGATTTTAGTGCTTTTTTATATTTCGACCTTCTAGGTCGCGTGACTCCCAAATCCTTACAGTGCATACAAGAGGAGGTTGATACAATGAAGGGTGGAAGGGACTACAATAGGGCTGATGAATGCACCTTTGGGAGGAGATGTATTATGGGTTTGCCCTGTGCACATGAGTTGATGTGTTATGTTGCTAAATCAAAAGTAATCTCATTGTGGTTTTTACACATGCATTGAAAACATTTATATTTACATATTGTTCATGCCGAGAAGAAAGTTGACATTGATGAGTTGAACATCATAAGCATTGAAATTGAAGCAATAGTCCGAAAATTCAATGATTATGATAACATATAAAAGAATGAGTTAAAACGCAAGTTGCCGGAACTTATAGATCCATCAATAAGCCAAGCAATTAGTCTTTGGTTAAATTCTATTTAAAAGATAGGTCTAAAGGGAGTTGCAAGAAATTTAGAGATGACTCTAAATCCACTAAACATGATCAATCTCATTTTGAGTATGTTTTGATGAAGGCAACTGAACATTTTTTTTTAAAGTTCTTCCATAATTGAATGTAAAAAGGCGATAGATGTGCAATTAGAGAATGACTTAAGTATGTCATTAAGCAAGCTTGTGGATGATTATTCTACAAATTATTATGCGGTGTATTTCATGGCAATTTAGATAAATTCGTGTAAAGAATATTTTATTTCAAATTGGATCGATAAATATCTTTATTTGGGTAATTCAACCACAAACCGAGTTGAAGATGCACTTAGACAGCTTAAGAAATTTATAGAGGTTTCCATCGGTAAGTTATCAACTATTTGGAGGACCTTCGATCAAATGATCAAGATTCAAAACAAATATATTAAGAGATCGTTTGGTATTAATTGCATTCAAGTAAATAATGATTTTGACGATCTTTTATAGTCCGACCTTCTAGGTCGTGTGTTTCCCAAAGTTTTACGGTGCATACAAGAGGAGATTGATATGTTGAAGAGTGGAAGGGACTACAGTAGGGTTGGTGAATACACCATGGGTGAGGAGATGTACTGTGAGTTTGTCCTGCACACATGAATTGGTGTGTTATGTTGCTCAATCAAAAGTAATCCCAATATGGTTTTTACATAGGCATTGGAAACATTTATCTTTACATATTGTTGACGCGGAGAAGAAAGTTAACATTGATGGGCCGAACATCATAATCATCAAACTTGAAGCAATTGTCTGAAAACTCAATGATTTCGATGACATACAAAAGAATGAGTTAAAATGCAAGTTGTGGGAACTTATAGATCCATCAACAAGCCAAACATTTGAGTCTTTGGTCAAATTCTGTTAAAAGGTAGGTCTAATGGGAGTTGCAAGAAATTAAAGATGACTATAAATCCACGAAACATGATTAATCTCATTTTGAGTATGTTAAGTTGATGGAGAAAAGTGCAACTGAAAATTTTTTTTTGTATAAGTTCCTCCAGAATTTAATGCAAAAAGTGGTAGATGCGTAACTGAAGAATTATTTCAGTATGTCATTAAACAAGCTTGTGGATGATTATTCTACAAATTATTGTGTGGCGTATTTCAAGGCAATTAGGATAAATTCGTACACAGAATATTTTTGTTTCAATTTGGATGATAAATATCTTCATTTGAGTAATTCAACAACAAACCGAGTAGAACATGCACGTAGTGAACTTAAGAAATTTATAGAGGTTTTCATCGGTAATTTATCAACTATTTGGAGGACTTTCGATCAAATGATCAACATTTAACATAAATATTTTAAAAGATCATTTGGTAGTAATTGCATTCAAGTAAATGAGGATTTTAGCGATTTTTTATATTCCGACTTTCTAGGTCGTGTGTCTCCGAAATCCTTATAGTGCATACAAGAGGAAGTTGATACGGTGAAGAGTGGAAGGGACTACAGTAAGGATGATGAATACACCTATGAGAGGAGCTGTATTATGTGTTTTCCATAAGCACATGAGTTGGTGTGTTATGTTGCTCAATCAAAAGTAATCTCATTGTGGTTTTTTTACATAGGCGTTGAAAACATTTATCTTTACATATTGTTGACGCTGAGAAGAAAGTTGGCATTGACGAGTCAAACATCATAAGCATCGAACTTGAAGCAATAGTACAAAAATTCAATGATTTTGATAACATACAAAAGAATGAGTTAAAACACAAGTTGCGGGAACTTATAGATCCATCAACATGCCAAGTAGTTGAACCTTTGGTTAAATTCCTTTTAAAAGGTAGGTCTAAAAGAAGTTGCAAGAAATTTAGAGATGAATTTAAATCTACGAAACATGATCTTGCAAGAAATTTAGAGATGACTCTAAATCCACAAAACGTGATCAATCTCATTTTGAGTATGTTTTGATGGAGGAAAGTGCAACTGAACTAAAAAAAATTCAAAGTTCCTCCAGAATTGAATGCAAAAAGTGGTAGATGCACAATCAGAGAATGACTTTAGTATGTCATTAAAAAAAGTTTGTGAATGATTATTCTACAGATTATTGTGTGACGTATTTCATGGCAATTTGGATAAATCTGTACAAAGAATATCTTGTTTCAAGTTGGATTGATAAATATCTTCATCTGGTAATTTAACCGCAAACCGACTTGAAGGCGCGCATAGTCAACTTAAGAAACTCATAAGAGATTTCCATCAATAATTTATCAACTATTTGGAGGAATTTCGAACAAATGATCAACATTCAACACAAATATTAAAAGATCATTTGGTTGTAATTGCATTTTAGTAATTAATGATAATTTAGCAATTCTTTGTATTTCGATCTTCTAGATTGTGTGTCTCTCAATGCCTTATAATTCATTAAAGAGAAGATTGATATGGTGAAGAGTGAAGCGGACTACAGTAGCACTGATAAATGCACTAATAATGAGAGGAGTTGTATTATGAGTTTTTCCTATGAACATGAGTTGGTGTATTATGTTGCTCAATCCAAAGTAATCCCAATATGGTTTTACATGACATTGGAAATAGTTATCTTTACACATTGTTGACGTCTAGTAGACAGTTGACATTGACGGGTCGAACGACATAGTATTGAAATTGAAGCAATAATTCAAAAATTCAATGGTTCCAATGACATACAAAAACATAACTTAAAACATAAGTTGCAAGAACTTATAGATCTATTAACAAGCCAATCAATTGAGCTTTTGGTCAAATTGCGTTTAAAAGGTAAACCTAAAGGGACTTACAAAAAATTAGAGATAACTCTAAATTATTCACGACACATGATCAATCTCATTTTGAGTATGTTTTGATGGAGGAAAATGCAACTGAGCAAAAATAAATAAATCAAAAGCTCATCCAAAATTGAATGCACACAAGTACATTATTTATAAAAATGTTAATCTGTTACTTACACAGAAAATGTTGGATGACATTCAAGAGCAGTTGTCTTCTTATTTATCACAAGACATTATGGAGGTTATTGATATACTTGGATGGACATTGCAAATATTGGGTAATTTGCTAAGCATTAAACTGTGGGTGATTGAGTGTAAGTCCAGTTCGATCTATATGATGAACTTGAAACTCAAAAGAATATGTATGATATTATGTTTGAGCAAACAAGGATGGAAGAATTAATACATTCTTTTGAATGCAATACAACTCCAACCCCTTTTGAGAAATAAATGTCGATATCGGATATGGAGTAGTTATCGCTTCATGCTACAATATAGCATTAGTCAAACTATCTAAAGTTCAATCTTTGACATTTCTACCATTACATTCACTGCCACCGACAGAACCAAAAATCATTTTCATTGAATTTGTGAATGAAAATTCATTGAATTTCGCATGCGTGAAGTTTTCCCGTTGCCGCTGATTATCCCATCTTGGAGAAGGTACCAACGGAAACATGGGAAGCTTCGTATGCATCAAGGATTGTAGCGACAAAGATCAATATAGCCTCAACCGCGTTTGTCTGTTTGGATTACTCCTCTTTCTAAGGTACGAAAAATTTATTATATATTGACTACATTTCAACTAATTTTGATCTATGATCTGATCTTGACATTTCTTATGTTTGATTGAAGGCACTCAAATGATTGAAAAATTTGCACATGAAAAATTATGTTTTCACTTTACAGTTGGATGACCAAAAGAGGATAGTAATACTTATTTTTCTTTTGTTTAGGATGTCATTTGCAAAGAAAATTTTTAAAATTTCTTTGATTGACTTCAAAGTGTTCATTTATAAGATTGCCAAGTTTTTTTATAGAGATGAAAATTTTGGAGCACATGAATTTTTAATTGGCTCATATTAACTTTAATTTGCCTTCAGCATTGTAATTGAATACTGTTACAATTTGATTGCTCATTTCTTAACAAGTAAATGCAAAAAAAAAGATTAATGTTGGGTTTTATTTTACAAAAAAATTGCGTTGCAATTAACAATTTTGATTGCAGATATTTTTTTTTTAATTTTCAAATTGCGATTAATAAATAATTGCGAATAATCATATACGAGTTACTGTTAACAATCACCTTTATATATATTTGGCATGACAATTGATGGAGACGACGACCCTCAACATGAAGATGATGGTACCGGCACGCTTATGGATGATGAAGTCTCTCCAACCAAAGATTTCTGACGCCATAGCCGCTGCAACCTCCGCCCAAGGCACTAGAATAATAATAAATAATTATAATTATTTATTAATATAATTATTCTATTATCTTATTTTAATTGGTTAATAATTATAATTATTCAATTATAATTATTGATTAATTATTATCATATTTTAATTGTTTTATTATCATGTTTAAATGTTTTATTCTATTGTAATGTTTTATTCTAATTTGGGCTACATGTAGCCATAAGTGTTGTAAGCCTATAAAAGGCCATTTGGAATCATAATTATAATTTGAAATTAAAGATCCAAAGTTGGAATTTCCCTCCTCCTATATTCTCTCTTAATTCTCCAAAATATTTCTTTCCTCCTCCCCCCCTTGAGAAATTCGGCCAACACAAGGAGCAACCCCCCTCCTTGGATTCTCCTCTCCATAGCCTCCCCTCTTGTTCTCCTCTCCATAGCCGACCACTCTTCTCCTCCCTTGACAAGTGCAAAACAGCCCCCTCTTTCCCTTGAAGATTTCGGCCAAGGCAAGGCCCCCATGCTTCCGGCAAAACCTCGTCTCCGGCGTGAAGCGAAGAAGGCGGATGAGTTTTTTCTCCATCCGACGTGAGTCCGGTGGAATCGGTGAAGAGCGATTTGAGCGATTATATGCTTGAGAAACTCTCATCTTAAGCGGGGTAACGAAAATCTCTAACTTTTGTGTGATTCCCTCTTGATAGATCTTGTGGTGGATTAATTTTTGTGTTGGATTCGCCAACGTTGATTTTTCATGGTGTACAACCCTCATATTTTCCGAGTCGGTGTGACCCGACGCGTATGAGATCGAGATAGTAAAGGTGGCCGAGGCAAGTAGAGCGATCGGAACTAGCTAAGGTGAAAGCGGGTCCAGAGGAGATGGAAGGAAGGGCGGTGAGGCGAGCAGATATAGCCTCCCTTCCCTCGGGCTCTTTGGGCGAGTGGAGCACTCGCCCGGCCATGGGCGAGTGGAGCAACATTCAACACAAATATTAAAAGATCATAAGAGGTTTCCATCAATAATTTATCAACTATTTGGAGGAATTTCGAACAAATGATCAACATTCAACACAAATATTAAAAGATCATTTGGTTGTAATTGCAAAAGATCAACATTCAACACAAATATTAAAAGATCAACATTCAACACAAATATTAAATGATCATTAATGATAATTTAGCGATTCTTTGTATTTCGATCTTCTAGATTGCGTGTCTCTCAATGCCTTATAATTCATTAAAGAGAAGATTGATATGGTGAAGAGTGAAGCGGACTACAGTAGCACTGATAAATGCACTAATAATGAGAGGAGATGTATTATGAGTTTTTCCTATAAACATGAGTTGGTGTATTATGTTGCTCAATCCAAAGTAATCCCAATATGGTTTTACATGACATTTGAAATAGTTATCTTTACACATTGTTGACGTCTAGTAGAAAATTGACATTGACGGGTCGAACGACATAGTATTGAAATTGAAGCAATAATTCAAAAATTCAACGGTTCCAATGACATACAAAAACATAACTTAAGACATAAGTTGCAAGAACTTATAGATCTATTAACAAGCCAATCAATTGAGCTTTTGGTCAAATTGCGTTTAAAAGGTAAACCTAAAGGGAGTTACAAAAAATTAGAGATAACTCTAAATTATTCACGACACATGATCAATCTCATTTTGAGTATGTTTTGATGGAGGAAAATGCAACTGAGCAAAAATAAATAAATCAAAAGCTCATCCAAAATTGAATGCACACAAGTACATTATTTATAAAAATGTTAATCTGTTACTTACACAGAAAATGTTGGATGACATTCAAGAGCAGTTGTCTTCTTATTTATCACAAGACATTATGGAGGTTATTGATATACTTGGATGGACATTGCAAATATTGGGTAATTTGCTAAGCATTAAACTGTGGGTGATTGAGTGTAAGTCCAGTTCGATCTATATGATGAACTTGAAACTCAAAAGAATATGTATGATATTATGTTTGAGCAAACAAGGAGGGAAGAATTAATACATTCTTTTGAATGCAATACAACTCCAATCCCTTTTGAGAAATAAATGTCGATATCGGATATGGAGTAGTTATCGCTTCATGCTACAATATAGCATTAGTCAAACTATCTAAAGTTCAATCTTTGACATTTCTACCATTACATTCACTGCCACCGACAGAACCAAAAATCATTTTCATTGAATTTGTGAATGAAAATTCATTGAATTTCGCATGCGTGAAGTTTTCCCGTTGCCGCTGATTATCCCATCTTGGAGAAGGTACCACGGAAACATGGGAAGCTTCATATGCATCAAGGATTGTAGCGACAAAGATCAATATAGCCTCAACCGCGTTTGTCTGTTTGGATTACTCCTCTTTCTAAGGTACGAAAAATTTATTATATATTGACTACATTTCAACTAATTTTGATCTATGATCTGATCTTGACATTTCTTATGTTTGATTGAAGGCACTCAAATGATTGAAAAATTTGCACATGAAAAATTATGTTTTCACTTTACAGTTGGATGGCCAAAAGAGGATAGTAATACTTATTTTTCTTTTGTTTAGGATGTCATTTGCAAAGAAAATTTTTAAAATTTCTTTGATTGACTTCAAAGTGTTCATTTATAAGATTGCCAAGTTTTTTTATAGAGATGAAAATTTTGGAGCACATGAATTTTTAATTGGCTCATATTAACTTTAATTTGCCTTCAGCATTGTAATTGAATACTATTACAATTTGATTGCTCATTTCTTAACAAGTAAATGAAAAAAAAAAAGATTAATGTTGGGTTTTATTTTACAAAAAAATTGTGTTGCAATTAACAATTTTGATTGCAGATATTTTTTTTTTAAATTTTCAAATTGCGATTAATAAATAATTGTGAATAATCATATACGAGTTACTGTTAACAATCACCTTTATATATATTTGGCATGACAATTGATGGAGACGACGACCCTCAACATGAAGATGATGGTACCGGCGCGCTTACGGATGATGAAGTCTCTCCAACCAAAGATTTCTGACGCCATAGCCGCTACAACCTCCGCCGCACAAGAATAATAATAAATAATTATAATTATTCTATTATAATTATTTATTAATATAATTATTCTATTATCATATTTTAATTGGTTAAAAATTATAATTATTCAATTATAATTATTGATTAATTATTATCATATTTTAATTATTTTATTATCATGTTTAAATGTTTTATTCTATTGTAATGTTTTATTCTAATTTGGGCTACATGTAGCCATAAGTGTTGTAAGCCTATAAAAGGCCATTTGGAATAATAATTATAATTTGAAATTAAAGATCCAAAGTTGAAATTTCCCTCCTCCTATATTCTCTCTTAATTCTCCAAAATATTTCTTTCCTCCTCCCTCCCTTGAGAAATTCGGCCAACACAAGGAGCAGCCCGCCTCCTTGGATTCTCCTCTCCATAGCCTCCCCTCTTGTTCTCCTCTCCATAGCCGACCACTCTTCTCCTCCCTTGACAAGTGCAAAACAGCCCCCTCTTTCCCTTGAAGATTTCGGCCAAGGCAAGGCCCCCGTGGTTCCGGCAAAACCTCGTCTCCGGCGTGAAGCGAAGAAGGCGGACGAGTTTTCTCTCCATCTGACGTGAATCCGGTGGAATCGGTTAAGAGCGATTTGAGCGATTATATGCTTGAGAAACTCTTATCTCAAGCGGGGTAACGAAAATCTCTAACTTTTGTGTGATTCCCTCTTGATAGATCTTGTGGTGGATTAATTTTTGTGTTGGATTCGACAACGTTGATTTTTCGTGGTTTCTTCAATCGTTCGTGTTCATCTTGATTTCATTTTAATTCGTGAGGATTGACGAACCTCGTTTTCTTTTTGTGGGAGAGATCTACCCATTCCGAATCATTACTTTTCGGTGGATCTCTTTTGGTACAACACCGCTTGATCGGATCCAATATTGGTCCATTTAGCTTGATCGAATATTGGCCCATAGCCCTTATTCGATCTCTAACGGCGTTGCTACCCGTATGTTAGCATCGGAAAAATAATATTGCATAGCGTGTGTGCTGCGAGTAATTATTTGTGCGACGTATAAATTGGAGCGTAGAGAGAAATTCGTGTTCTTTTATCGTAACAACCGTGTCGGAGAGCGTAGCCTACATCACAATGTTTAGTATGAGCTCGCACGCACCTATCGTGCGAGTATAAATAGTTTTTTTTTTTAGTGGGCCCCACACCTTCGCCTTCTTCCCGAAACGAAAAATTTGTATTTTCGCTTCGCGCTTTCCGACAACGAAACCCCTCCAAGCTTCCTCCTTGTGGAGTAGTGTGGGGGTTCCTCTCTTCACATTGTAAGATTTTCTTCAAACTTCCTTTCCGCTCGAGCTGGTGCACTGTTGTAGCTTCGGTTCAGCTTCCTGTTGTGTGGTGTAAAGCCCTACCTTTTTTTTGCAAGCTGCTCTGAACTTCCTCCCAGCCTTGCTCTGAACTTCCTCCCAGCCTTCGCGGCACCGGAGCGAGGTTCCTCCAGCTCCGAGAGCTTCCTCCTAGTTTGACATTCCTGATACACATTCTACGGTAGAATATTTAGTTTATTTAGACATTTATGAGATGTTTTTACTCTTCCGACCTTGTCCCATTGGTATAGCTACTATCTCTTGGAAGATTTTAGAAGAACAACTCTCAACGGCGTCCGAGAAAGTTAGATGAAAATGTAAGGAAATCCGACTGTAATTTAGAATGAATATTCAACTGTAATTATTCTAGTACTTTACAGTAGTATTTTAGTATTACATTATGACTGTAAGGAAATCCGACTGTAATTTAGAATGAATATCCAACTGTAATTATTCTAGTACTTTATAGTCGTATTTTAGTATTATATTACGACTGTAATGTTTTCCGAAATTCCAGTTGGATCCTGTTCTGTAATTCCTGCTGTATTACATCATTGTTTTAGTGCAGGCGCAAAAGGTTACAGCTGTTTTCCCCATTTTGCACTCGGAGGATGAGGCGTACACAATGTATTGTAATTATGCCTATACAACTGGATTTAATGTTCGTAAACAACACCTGGCATATTGGACTCATACAAGATTTATTAAAATGCGAGAATATAGCTGCGCCAAAGCCGGGTGTTAAGATTGTAAGGCCTTCGCCAAAGAAGTACCACAAATTAGAAACGCGCATTGGATGCCTAGCCTGCATTGTCTTTCACACTGATACAGATGACAAGAATTGGACAATAACGAAGTTCATCGAGGAGCATAATCATCAACAAGCAACCGAGAACGAGAAGCATTTATTGAGGTCCAATCGAAGCATATCAGAAATGTAAGGTAACTTAATGAATAATATGACCGGAGCCGGAATTTAAGCGGTAGATGCATATAACTTTCTTTTTGAATAAGCCGGTGATGTAGCACACGCCGGATAGCGCACAATTAACTCACATGCGTGAGTGAAGCATTTACTCAAACACATCGCAAAATCAATCCTAACGATGAGATTAGCGGAAGCAAACTTTAACGTAGAGATTCCGTCCGAGTTGGGAAAATTTCCAACGAAATTAATTTACCGGGCGCACTACCTTTCCGACCAATTGGTTGGAGACGCGACGACGAACTAGACTTGCTCAGACTAACGTTCGTTATTTCCTATTGTACACCACCACATTCATTCACGCACAAGAATAAAAATGTAGAGACGAATCACAGTAGAGGGGGAGGTGAGAAACACGTTACCCAACCGGACGAGATCCGGTTAACCACTCCCAACAAGCACCAGACATAGGAGATTTGCCGACGACAGCGGGAAGCACTCGTCCAACTCCACGACACTGCCACGCCTGGAGAGGGTGTTCGTCGCCGGAAATAGGGATGAGATCGCCGAGTGGAATGGAGGCGCAGCCCACCGAGCTCTCACGCCGAGGGTGAGGACTCCACGGGAATAGACTGGACGGAAGAGAGAGGAGGGAGATGAGGGCTGTCGGTGTCACGCCGGAGGGTGGAAGTGGAGGCCGCCGGTATCACGCCGGAGAGGGGGGGGGGGGGGGGGGGTGGGGGTGGCCGCTGGTTTCACGCCAAGCAGCCGACATGCTTCACGTCGCACAGGGGAAGGGTTTCACGGGAAAAAAAATCTGGGAAACATTTCCTTTTTTTTTATTAATTCAACTCTCATTAGGGCTACACCCAAAATGAGTATTTATACTCCTCAACAACTACCATCCTAGCCACACAATTTCAAGTACCTAATCCTAGCCATCAAAATGTTTTAACCAAAAATTAAATGCAGAAAATAAAAAGGAGATAAAACGTCCGTGACCACCTAATATTTTGGTCGATCGGACGCGCCCGATTAAATTTAAATGCGCATAAAATGTTTGATAATATTAAAAGACGAGCTAATTAAATGTAAATGATCTTGTCGCGGTAGGGCCTCCGCGTGTTGGGCCGAAGGTTGTAATGGTGTGTCGCGCCGCCAAGTGATACCGGGTCGGCGCCATCAATCCTCCTCCGCTCAAAATCAGTCATCACCGGTGAGTGGTCTAAGCGGTAAAGGTGTAGCATGTAAGCATCAAGACGCTCCAACTCCGTGGCGGTCACCCATGTGGTGTCATATCCGGGGCGGTCCTTCCAACGAACCAAGTAGCGGTATATGCCGCCCTCCGTGGAAGCAAATGGTGGGCCCTCCAAAATTTGAGTTGGAACAAAGAGAATCTTCGGGAACCTGAGACAAGTATCAGTAACAAGCATAATATGACTTGGAACCCCTCTAGTAGGTGAGGGGGGCAACTCCAAGTTAGTACAATGTTGAGACATGGAATCACTCTCTAACCCAATAGAATGGTCGTAAGGAGATGAAGAAGGGGGGGGGGGGGGGGGGGGGGGAGTAATTCTTACGGTGTTTCATGAGACGGTGTAAGATTAGAAACAAGAAACATGAGGTGTATGCCCCAATCGGTAAGCAAGTCAAGAATGTACGCGTTATCGCCCAACTTCATTAAAATCTTAAAAGGTCGGTGCGCCGGTTGGCTAATTTCATTACGGAACCCGTGGGTAACCGTTCGGGAATTGACTTAACCAAGGCTAAATCTCCAACATCAAAAACTCGAGCCCGTTTGTGCACATTCACTTGGGCGCGGTATGCAATGTATGTAGTGGTTAATCGATGGTGGATCTCGTGGTGCAACGCATGCAAGCGAGGAACAACGTCATTTGCAAACTGTCTTGATTCATACGCAGGAGGTAATGAGATCAAGTCAAACGGCACGCGTGAATATGATCCATACACAACTTCATTTGGAAAAATACTCGTGGACCGAATGGTGGAAGACGGAGGGGCGTGTTCGGAGAAGTTATAAATAAGAGGGGCAGCCCAAAAAAATTCCAAGTTTTGGTTCATAACACAATTCAAAGATAGAGTTTGGGGTTCCACGTGCGCACTAGGATTGAGTGGATAAAGTGATAGGTAGGGAAGTGAAAAACCCGGAATAAGGTCGAGGGCGTGTTGGGTATGCCTATGGGAGGGAAATTCGGAGGGAGGGTCCTCTACCATGTCGCTTGGGGTGTCCGAAGCTTCAATGGCACTATGTTTGTCATAGATGATATCATTTCTCTCGGAGGTGAGTTCAATCATATGCACTAACTCCTGGGTTGTAGGACATGCGATCTCGGAGTGGACGGGTTTGGTGCAAGATGTAACATCGACCTTGCTACTCTTCCATAAGGGTATGCGCTCACTCGTGGTGAATTTGTCGAGTGGATTGGGTCGAAGGTAAGCGGGGTCAAAGTGAATAGTGAGAAGGCTACGCATTTGCGGCCATGCGTGTGGAATGCCACCAACACGATGCTCCTCATTTAACCAAAACATTTTGGCACGACCTTCTAATTTCGCGCGAGTGACGACAATCTTTTGGAGGTCATTCAGGTGGTGTCTAGCGAGATAACACTCCATTTTCGCTAGCCAATCCCTAAAATTTTTTGGGTGTCTGTGGCCGTCAAACGTAGGCGCATGTATCCTAATGTGATGAGGTATGTGGGGATGGGTGTGTGTGTTTTGTAAACCATTAGTGAATATTTGGGTCAATGTGGTGAGTGCCGTATTTAATTGAGCGAGTTGGGTGGTGAGATCGCGTTGGACGGCTGCTAGGTGGGCTTGTGTGACTTTCCTAGTATCGTGAGTGAGGAAAGTACACGGTGCCGGAACATGTGTGCATAAAAGTGTAACAAGAGGACCGGCAAAGATTAAGAAATCTTTGCGCCGAAGTCTGATACTGAATTGATGTAGCACACGCCGGATAGCGCACAATTAACTCGCACACGTGATTGAAGCATTTACTCAAACACGTCGCATGCGACCAATGAAGCTACTATAGCGTATCACTACCACATGCAAAATCAATCCTAACGATGAGATTAGCGGAAACAAACTTTAACGTAGAGATTCCGTCAGAGTTGGGAAAATTTCCAATGAAATTAATTTACCGGGCGCACTACCTTTCCGACCAATTGGTTGGAGACGCGGCGACGAACTAGACTTGCTCCGACTAACGTTCGCTATTTCCGATCGTACACCACCACATTCATTCACGCACAAGAATAAAAATGTAGAGATGAATCACAGTAGAGGGGGAGGTGAGAAACGTGTTACCCAACCGGACAAGATCCGGTTAACCACTCCCAACAAGCACCGGACGTAGGAGATTTGCCGACGACAGCGGGAAGCACTCGTCCAACTCCACGGCATTGCCACGCCTGGAGAGGGTGTTCGTCGCCGGAAAAAGGGATGAGATCGCCGGGTGGAATGGAGGCGCAGCCCACCGAGCTCTCACGTCGAGGGTGAGGACTCCACGGGAATACACTGGACGCAAGAGAGAGGAGGGAGATGAGGGCTGCCGGTGTCACGCCGGAGGGTGGAAGTGGAGGCCGCCAGTATCACGCCGGAGAGGGGGGTGGCCGCTGGTTTCACGCCAAGCAGCCGTCAGGCTTCACACCGCACAGGGGAAGGGTTTCACGAGAAAAAAAACCTGGGAATTTTTTTTTTGATTAAATCAACTCTCATTAGGCTACACCCAAAATGAGGAGTATTTGTACTCCTCAACAACTACCGCCCTAGCCACACAATTTCAAGTACCTAATCTAAGCTATCAAAATGCTTTAACTAATAATTAAATGCAGGAAATAAAAAGGAGATAAAACGTCCGTGACCACCTAACATTTTGGTCGATCGGACGCTCCCGATTAAATTTAAATGCGCATAAAATGTTTAATAATATTAAAAGACGAGCTAATTAAATGTAAAGGATCATATCTTGGTAGGGCCTCCGTGTGTTGGGCCGAAGGTTGTAATGGTGCGTCGCGCCGCCAAGTTGTACCGGGTCGGCACCATCAGCCGGTGGTGTTGAAAATATTGTGTTCAGTAAGTCTGATGCCTTCAACTTTGTTCAACGAGAAAGAAGAGCGTTAATAGAAAGCGGTGATGCCTCAAGCTTGCTAAGGATACTGCAAGGGAAACCATTGGAAGACAATATGTTCTCGTATGAGGTACAAACAGATGAGTTGAAAAGGTTGACTAGTTTATTCTGGATGGATGAACATAACAAAGATAGATTACGACTGTTTCAGCGATGTTCTTTGATGGGTTCCCCCTCTATATATGGAGAAATCCGTAACCACCGCACACCGGATCCCGTTCCCGCACATCGGATCCCATTACGGCGCGGCGGATCCCGAAACCACCGCGCGCCGGATCCCACCTTCGCACACCGGATCCCACTCCCGCGCGGCGGATCCAAACCACCGCGCGCCGATCCAAACCACCTCGCGCGGGATCCCAACCGCCCCGCGCGGGATCGCCACCACCAACAACCGCCGTCGGCCAACCACCACCAACCGCCGGCCGGCCACCGCCGCCGGCCGGCCACCACCGGCCGGCCGGCAACCGCCACCGGACGGCCGCCGCCAACCACCGGCCGGCCGCCGCCAACCACCGGCCGGCCGCCGCCGGCCGGCCTCCGGCCGCCAACCGCCGCCGGCCGGCCATCGCCGGCCGCCCCCGGCCGGACGCCAACCGCCGCCGGCCGCCGCCGGCCGGCCACCGCCGGCCGCCGCCGGCCGCCGCCGGCCGGCCGCCGCCGGCCGCCGCCGGCCGGCCGCCAACCGCCAACCGCCAACCGCCGCCGGCCGCCGCCGGCCGGCCGCCGGCCGCCGGCCGGCCGCCGGCCGCCGGCCGCCGCCCGCCGCCGGCCGGCCGACCGCCGGCCGCCGCCGCCGGCCGCCGCCCCCTTCATGGCCGGCGGCCATGGCCGGCCACCCATGGCCGGCCATCGCCGTCGCCGCCCTTCACCCTCCTCCGTCGGATCCCACCGAGTCCCTCGCGGCCCTCCGATCATCTCGCGCGATCACGACCCTTCAATCGTCCCCAACGATCTCGGCCCTCCATTTGGTGGTTATCCGCATAACCACCGTAACTTCCACCTTCCAAGCCTATAAATAGACCCATAAGGGTCTTCATTTGGATTCACTTTCTCATTTGAGCCCAGACTCTCTCTCTCTCTTCGTTTCTTCCTCAGAGCTTCTCTCTCTACATTCCGCCACTCCGCCACTTCGTTTTTACTAACTGACAGGTTCCTCCTGCGAACGCCGCTCACCTGAGAAGAAGTGCTGCGCCATCTCTCAGGCGAGCACCCCAAGCCCGAACAGCAAAGTCAAAGTGCTCCGCGAAGTGCGCTCCTAGCAAGCGCGCAGCCGTACCAGACACGCAGCAAGGTGATCGACTCCTAAGTGGTGGCCTGTCACCCACGGAGCTCTCTCTCTCTCTCTCTCTCTCTCTCTCTCTCTCCCACAATTGTAACGAGGCGCGGCCTGTCGCCCTCGCTTTCTCCAAAAAGGCATTGTAACAGTCTGAGGTAGTGGATTTCGGCCAGCACCGCCCTGGCCACGTGGTTTTTCACCCTTTGGAGGGTTTTCCACGCTAAAGTTCTGTGTGTATCATTTTCAGCATTTACCCCTGCAACATTCTGACTGTGTGCGCGTTCGACCGCCCGGGCTAAGACGGACCGAGTTGAAACCGGTCTACCGAGGGCGTTGAGAAGCCGCAACAGATTGGCGCCGTCTGTGGGAACGTGTTCCCCAAAAGTTCTCTGAAGACAGTATTCGCCTCACGGCAATACTCGTGCTCGGCAGCAATGGCAAGAAGAAGTGCCCGCACCGCTAATGGCTCCATTCCTGAAGGACGCGTTGAGCCCGCTCCATCCCACTCACTCATCAACGCACCTCCCGTCGAAGAGGTCCCTTTGGCACCCGTCGTCACACTGGAAGGACGCATGCGTCAGATAGAGGAACAGCAAGCCGAAATGCTGGCTCTTCTCAGAAACCGTGAAGCACCTGCTCCACCAGCCGCTCCGGTCTTCGCACCCCTCCTGGTCCCTAATCGCGCCCCCCTCAGGGAAGCCGCTCGCGAAGAAGAAGTGTACGAAGAAGACTACTCGGATGCAGCCAGTTCCGCGCGCCCGGCCCGTCCCGGCAGGGTAACTAGGGAGGAACCCGAGCACCATCAGCAAGGAGCCGCGGCCAACCAAGCCATAAGAGGGCCCACCCGCGAGGAGATTCGCGATGTGATCGCTGAAGAGTATGGACAAGTCGGGCGCCGAGGCATCTTCGCCCGCCGCCCTCTGCGTCACGGCTCCCCCTTGTCGCAGCAACTCCTGGCCCATCCGGTTCCGCACGGATTCAAGCTTCCTAGCATCGAGTCGTTTGACGGGACGGAGGATCCACTGGAGCATATCAATCATTTCACCACCATCATGAGGATCTACAACGCTGCCGATCAACTCCTGTGTCAGGTGTTCCCAGCAACACTCAAGGGGCAGGCTCGCACCTGGTTCCACTCCCTGCAAGAAGGATCCATCAACAACTTCACCGAGTTGACCCGGCGGTTCACAGATCAGTTCGTCGCCAACCGAAGAATCGTCCGAGATCCCTCTCATCTCTCGGGGATCCGCTAGAACGAGGGAGAGACCCTTAAAGAATTCTTCCGCCGCTTCACCACGGAGGCGCGGCAAATACCAGGGGTCGACCCCGAGCTTCTTCGCGGTGTCTTCCTGGGAGGGCTCCGCCCAGGCGGCTTCTATTCCGCTCTAATGAGGGAGACAGTTCCAAATTACCCAGACCTCGTGCATCGAGTGGAGGCACAGATAGCGGCAGACGAAGCCATCGAGGCGCATCGCCATCAGTTCGAGGGAAGTCTGAAGAGGAAGAAAGGATCGGAGCCAGCGCCCAGGAGGCAGGAAGAGCGGCGTACGGAAGAGCGCCGGAACCCTAATCGTGGTCGGGATCTCCGAAGGGACCAGGGTCCCCGACCACCGCCGAATTACACTCCCCTCAACACGTCACGAACCAATGTGCTTTACGCCATTCAAGAAAATCCGGCATTTCGTAGGCCGAGACCGCTAAACCAGAATGAAAGAACCGACCACTCAAAGTATTGTGAGTTCCGTAGGGGAGCTGGGCACACGACCGAAGAATGCGCAAGGCTAAAGGAGGAAATTGAGCGCCTCGTCAGGCAAGGACTCCTCGGAAGGTTCCTGCAAGGTCAGCTGCCGAATCAGCCGCAACAACCCAGGGAGCCCAGAGATCAGCCTCCTGCACCTCGCGGCGCAGCGGTCGGAATGCCGGTGGTAGGGCAAGTCGAGACTATAGCTGGGTCCCCTAATCTCGCCGCGCAAATTCTCTCCATCGCTAGGCCAGAGAGAGGCCACGAAGATAAGAAGTTCAAGCAGGACGCTGCCATCGCCTTCGGAGATGAAGACCTCGAGGGGTTACGGCTGCCGCACCAAGACCCGCTCGTGATCAGCGCCGGGATCGGGGATCCCTGTTTCAACGTCAGAAGGATACTGGTCGACAATGGAAGCTCAGTTGACGTCCTGTTCCTCTCCACTCTGCAAAGCATGAACCTCGCCAAGGAGCACCTCAGCCCAGCAGCAGGGCCCGTCTACGGTTTTGACAACCGCCCCGTCCCAGTCCAAGGCATGATCACCCTTCCAGTAACACTTGGTGAGTTCCCGAGACAGGTAACCCATAACATCCAGTTCGTTGTCGTGGAGTCAAGTTCCGCCTACAACGCGATCTTTGGGAGACCGCTCCAATCCATCTTCAGAGCCATCCCATCAATCCCGCATTTAGCCATGAAGTTTCCGACCACCGCCGGGATCGGGGTCGTTCGTGGAAACCAGGAGGCAGCTAGGACCTGTTACCTGAGACAAGCTCAACCGGCGAGGGCGACGGCTCTCAACATCGACAACTTCGACCTGCGAGATGAAGCCACTCTTCAGCGAGGAGCACCCGTTGAAGGGGTAGTGAAAGTGCCGCTCTCCCAGCAGGATCAAACCCGGACTGTCCAGATCGGGTCCCTTTTGACGCCAGAAGAACAAGAAAGGATTATAAACTTCCTGCAAGAGAACGAGGACATTTTCGCTTGGAGCCCGGAGGACATGCCTGGGGTAGATCCTGAAATCATTTTTCACTCATTAAACATTAACCCCGCCTGCAGGCCCGTAATTCAAAAGAAGAGGAACTTCGCCCCTGAGCGAATAAAGGCAATCGAAGAGGAAGTAGCAAAGCTCCTGGAGGCGCGGTTCATCCGCGAGGCAGATTATCCCACGTGGCTCGCAAACGTGGTGATGGTAAAAAAGGCGTCCGGAAAATGGCGGATGTGCGCCGACTACAACAACCTGAACCAGGCGTGCCCGAAAGACAGTTTTCCTCTTCCGAGGATCGACCAGCTCGTCGACGCGACAGCCGGCTACGAGCTGCTCAGCTTCATGGATGCATACTCAGGCTACAACCAAATAATAATGAATCCCGCAGACGAGGAGCACACCGCCTTCCGCACCGATAAAGGAGTCTACTGCTACAAAGTGATGCCGTTCGGCCTTAAAAACGCCGGAGCGACATACCAAAGACTGATGAATAAAGTCTTCAAAGACCTCATCGGGGAGACGATGGAGGTATATGTGGATGATATGCTAGTGAAGAGCGTCCACCGTCACGACCATTTGAAAGACTTGGGAAAGTGCTTTCAGCTTCTTCGTCGCTTCCAGATGCGGCTCAACCCCAGCAAATGCGCGTTTGGTGTGACGGCGGGGAAGTTCTTGGGTTTCATGGTAACCCACCGAGGAATCGAGGCCAACCCTGAGAAGATCAAGGCACTGGAGGACATGTCGCCGCCTCGCTCTGTCAAAGAAGTGCAACGCCTGAATGGGAGGATCGCCGCACTGTCCCGTTTCCTGTCAAGGACGGGGGACAAATACCTCCCTTTCTTCAAAATTCTCCGGGGAGCGCGCCACACTGGGTTCCAATGGACGGACGAGTGCCAAACGGCTTTCGAACTCCTCAAACAGTACTTGGCCTCGCCGCCGCTTCTCTCAAAGCCAATCCCCGGGGAAGCCCTGTTCCTGTACCTCGCAGTTTCCCCTACGGCCCTCAGTTCAGTTCTTGTGAAGGATGAAGGAGGAGTGCAACGGCCAATCTACTACCTCAGCAAGGCCCTCACCGATACCGAAACCAGGTACCCGGCGGCAGAAAAAATAGCCCTAGCGCTCGTCTTCTCGGCGCGAAAGCTTCGACCCTATTTCCAGGCACACACAGTGAAAGTACTAACTCAGCTCCCGCTGCGAGCGATCCTCCAAAAGCCAGAAGTCTCGGGGAGACTTGTGAAGTGGGCAGTAGAGCTCGGCGAATTCGACATCCAATTCTTGCCCCGGCCGGATATCAAATCACAAGTGCTCGCTGACTTTGTTGTAGAATACACCATCCCACCGGAAGCAACTCCTGCCAAAGATGTCGCCACATCCCGTTGGACTCTCTATGTCGACGGCGCCTCAGGAGCTGAAGGAGCTGGAGCAGGGCTCCTCCTCATAAGCCCCGATGGAATTACTCTGGAATATGGCATCAGACTGAAGTTTCCAGCAACCAACAACGTTGCGGAGTACGAGGCTTTGATCGCCGGCCTCCGGCTCGCCATCGATTGTAAGGTAGAGAGCCTGACAATTCACGCCGACTCCCAGCTTGTAGTCTCGCAGGTTGAGGGAGATTATGGGGCCAAGAATGACCAGATGGCGCATTACCTCACATGCGTAAAGTCACTCCTTCAGAGGATCCCGTCATACCAAATCCTGCACGTGCCCCGGGGGCAGAATACTAGAGTGGACGCGCTCTCCAAGTTAGCAAAATCGCCATCCAGCTATCAGTCGCGAAGGCGTCGCGTGGAAGAGATCATGGCCCCAAGTATCCCAGGGCCGTGGGAGATTGCAGCCATCAATGAGGAAGAACCTTCTTGGATGACCCCTCTACGAGCTTACCTCGAGCAGGGACACCTCCCCGAGGATCGCCTGGAGGCGCGCAGATTACGAATGCGAGCAGCATCGTTCACCATCATAGACGGGGAACTCTACAAGCGGGCATTCTCAGGGCCCTACCTAAAATGCTTACCGGCCAGCGAAGCGGACTACACCTTAAGAGAAGTACACGGAGGGGTCTGCGGAGAACACCTGGGAGGAAAGGCCCTGGCCCAAAAAATCTTGCGCCAAGGTTTCTATTGGCCAACAATGAAGAAGGACGCGACGGAGCTCGTTCAAAAGTGCAGGAGCTGTCAGCTCCATGCAAATGTACCTCACCAGCCCCCAGTCGCGCTCACCGCACTCCAGAGTGCATGGCCATTCGCACAGTGGGGGATTGATCTCCTCGGCCCTCTACCACTGGCATCGGGGCAGAGAAAATTCATCATCCTAGCAATCGACTACTTCACCAAGTGGGTGGAAGCTGAGCCCCTGGCAAAAATCACAGAAGAGAATGCTAAGCAGTTCGTATGGAAGAACATCATCTGCCGCTTCGGGATCCCCGCAGCAATCATCGCCGACAATGGCACCAAATTCACTGGGAAGTCTTTCACCAAAATGTGCGAGGACTTAAAGATCAATCTCCGCCACACCGCCGTAGCACACCCACAGACAAATGGGCAGGTAGAAGTCACCAACCGCACCATCCTCAAAGGGCTAAAGACACGTCTCGAAGAAGCCGGGGGGCAATGGGTGGATGCGCTCCCAAATGTACTATGGGCATACCGCACCACGGAGAGGACTCCAACAGGAGAGACCCCGTACAATCTCTGTTACGGGACCGAAGCCGTCATTCCCGTCGACATCGGAATACCAAGCATCCGGGTGCTGACTTTCGATCCCAGCAAAAATGACGAACTGCTCCGCCAAAATCTCGACTTAATCTCCGAAACTCGAGACCACGCCGCCCAGCGTATTGCCATCTACCAAAGACGCGTGGCCCAGCTCTACGACAGAAGGGTGAAGCCCAGACCAATCAACGTCGGAGATCTCGTCTTGCGCAACGTTGAAGCAGCCGGGAAAGGCCCGCAGAAAGACAAGCTCTCGCCAGCGTGGGAAGGACCTTATGTGGTCACTACGACAGTTAAACCTGGAACTTTCAAGCTCAGGACGGCGGAAGGAAAGACCCTCCCACGCACCTGGAACGCGCAGAACCTGCGCCGCTTTTATCAATGATTTTATTTCATCTTGTCATGTAAAAGTCGCGAACCTTGATTCGCGCAAACTATCTTACTATCGTCTTATGTACAAGACTGACATGAACTATTCAGCTACAGTTCTATATGCAGGCAGCGAACCTCGATTCATGCAAATCACTTCTCATCAATCATTGCAGCTCAAGAGACCACAGTGCCTCAGCGTTGCTTGGGCACATTGCCTCAACGTTGCTTGGGCACCTCGCCTCAGCGTTGCTTGGGCACATTGCCTCAACGTTGCTTGGGCGCCTTACCTCAGCGTTGCCTGGGCACATTGCCTCAACGTTGCTTGGGTACCGTAGGGGCCTGCCCCCCTTACGGCAAAGCCGCGAGCCAGACTCGTGCAAAAGCCGCAAGCCAGACTCGTGCAAAAAGCCGCGAGCCAGACTCGTGCACCGTAGGGGCCTGCCCCCCTTACGGCAAAGCCTCAGCGTTGCCTGGGCACATGGCCTCAACGTTGCTTGGGCACCTCGCCTCAGCGTTGCTTGGGCACATTGCCTCAACGTTGCTTGGGCGCCTTACCTCAGCGTCGCCTGGGCACATTGCCTCAACGTTGCTTGGGTACCGTAGGGGCCTGCCCCCCTTACGGCAAAGCCGCGAGCCAGACTCGTGCAAAAAAGCCGCGGGCCAGACCCGTGCACCTATTTTATAAAAGCCGCGAGCTAGACTCGTGCACCTATTTTAGCCGCGAGACAGACTCGTGCAAAAAAGCCGCGGGCCAGACTCGTGCACCTATTTTAGCCGCGAGACAGACTCGTGCAAAAAAGCCGCGGGCCAGACCCGTGCACCTATTTTATAAAAACCGCGAGCTTGACTCGTGCACCTATTTTCGCCGCGAGACAGACTCGTGCAAAAAAGCCGCGGGCCAGACCCGTGCACCTATTTTATAAAAACCGCGAGCTCAAGTCCGCGCAAAATAACCAAACTATGCAGATGCCAACAACCAGATCAACAAGATCGAGCAGATGAACAAGTACGACAAGTACAATAAAAGAGATACAGCCGTATCCGGCAAACATAGCTACAAGCGGCTAAAGAAATCACTCCTCATCAGGACTATGATCCCCCTCCTCTGACAGGTCATCAAAGCCAAGGACACTAACATCGTAGCCCCGCTTTCGGGATACCATCCAGAGAGCCTTTGACGCTCCCTGTCGAAGGGCCAGCTCTCGTGAATCCTCCAGATGAGGCTCCACCTCCTGAGTCCAGATCATATCCCGGACTTCCTCGGAAATCAAGGAGCGGTCCCTCAAGTAGTCAATCGACTCCAGATATTCGGCCAAGCCAGCCGCCTTCAGCTCGGTCTCCCGCTCCACGGAAGAAAGACGCGCTATCTCAGCCCGACACTGCTCCAGCTCTGCATCCCGACACACTACGTCGCCACGGGCTGCCTCTAAGGATCGCAAGGCCTCCTCCAACGCCGCCTTCTCCGCACCGAGACCGGACCTGGTCCTCTCCAGCTCTTCCTGCATCTCCGAGCCAATCCGCCTGAAGCGCGAGATGTCGCGATCCCGCCGTCTCTCCGCCTCCACAAGGGCGCTCCTCGCCTCCCGAAGCTCACCCTGGATGGACATAAACCCGTCCTTCAAGCTCACGTAATGGTTATTCCATATATGCGCAATCGATGCCTGGGTCTCCATCTGCAAGAGAATGGGTAAGTCAGAACCACAACCTCAGGATGACGTCATGCAAGGGGAAGAAAAAATCCGGCTTACCGCCTGGCTCATGGCCTCCAGAGAGGAAGAGACCCTCTTCCCTTCCGACACCTTTCGAGCTGTGCCTCGCTCCGGAGAGGCCTGGGGGGCAGAAGATCCCAAGACCTCGACCTCCTCATCAACCGGCTCGACGTCAGCACCAGATGCACAAGGAGCCGCCTCCTCCTGAGGAGCATCCTGTACCAGTGAAGGAGCAGAACCGGGCTCCTCCAGACCTTTAAAAACCAACTTCCTCTTTCTGTCTCGAACAAGAGGAACAGCAGCGGCACGACCAGCATCAACGGACAGCCCGTATAAAAGCAGGCGCTTCTCGTCTACGAACAGAGAGATACTGTGCAGAATATTCCCCAGCTCTCGAGCATCTGAAAATCCGAGGACAGGAGAAAACTCCCGCTCACGCCCTTTGAGGCGCCGACAACGATCAGGTAAAGAGTTCCACACCTCCGGTAGTCCCTCCGGGTTCCTAACATAGCCAAATAAAGTATTCCCATGACGGCGGTCCCCCCGGGTCTCGAACTCCAGTCATCTCTTGTTGCTAAAAACTTCAATACGACCACCGGCATCAACCTGCACTTCGCACCATTCCTTGAAAAGGCCCAGGGAGAACTTCGCACCATGCTCGCGGAAAAAGGCGATCAGCCCCATGATCCGCACCATCCCCTGAGGCGTAAACTGTGACACCGGGACGCCGCAAAATTTCAGGATCTGGATCAACTCCTCACACACCGGGAGACGAAAGCCACTCCGAAGTGACGACTCGCAAAGAGTCATCCAACCTCGAGGCGGATTCTGTACTCGCTCCTCAGGACCTGGGATTCGAATCTCCAATTCGGGGGGCAGGTTGAAGCGCCTCCTCCATATGGCAACATGATCGAGAGTAAGACTCGAGCCCAGTCGCATTGGGCGACTTTGCCCGCCACGCCGAGAAGCCTGAAAGACAAGAAAAAGCGTCAATACAAACCTCAGGCAAGTGTTAAGGGAGTCCATCCACGAGGCTAACCATCGCACAAGCCTCGCACACAGGCAGACCCCGTAAACACGCCCGAAAGCACGCGGCAGACCCCGCAAAAACACCTCACGCAAACACCCGCACTGTCGCCACGCGACAGCACACGCAGCAGCCCGCGCGCACGCGCACGCACTGTCGCCGCGCGGCAGCACGCGCGACAGCTCGCCCGCGCGCGCGCGCTGTCGCCGCGCGACAGCCCGCGCGCACGCGCGCACGCGCTGTCGCCGCGCGGCAGCGCGCGCGATAGCTCGCCCGCGCGCGGCAGCCCGCGCGCACGCGCGCGCGCGCTGTCGCCGCGCGGCAGCGCGCGCGACAGCTCGCCCGCGCGCACGCACGCGCGCTGCCCCCGCGCGACAGCCCGCGCGCGACAGCCCACGCGCGGGGCAGCCCGCGCGCACACGCGCGCGCGCGCTGTCGCCACGCGGCAGCGCGCGCGGCAGCCCGCGCGCACGCGCCGTCCCTTACCTCCGCGCGACCCGCCACATCTCTAGCGCGCCGTTCGCCCGCCTTTTTGGATGTTAGATCTTTCACCTGCACGCTCACCTTGGCACCGCCATCATCACCGCCAACCTCCACGCTAGAATTCACCCCGGCCATCGCTCACAAATGCAAGTTTTAGGGGGAAATCCAATTGCTCTCCGTGCGCTCCAAACAAAGGGATTTGGGGGGCAAATGATGGGTTCCCCCTCTATATATGGAGAAATCCGTAACCACCGCACACCGGATCCCGTTCCCGCACATCGGATCCCATTACGGCGCGGCGGATCCCGAAACCACCGCGCGCCGGATCCCACCTTCGCACACCGGATCCCACTCCCGCGCGGCGGATCCAAACCACCGCGCGCCGATCCAAACCACCTCGCGCGGGATCCCAACCGCCCCGCGCGGGATCGCCACCACCAACAACCGCCGTCGGCCAACCACCACCAACCGCCGGCCGGCCACCACCGGCCGGCCACCGTCGGCCGGCAACCGCCACCGGACGGCCGCCGCCAACCACCGGCCGGCCGCCGCCGGCCGGCCTCCGGCCGCCAACCGCCGCCGGCCGGCCTCCGCCCGCCGCCGGCCGCCGCCGGCCGGCCGCCAACCGCCGCCCGCCGCCGACCGCCGCCGCCGGCCGCCGCCCCCTTCATGGCCGGCGGCCATGGCCGGCCACCCATGGCCGGCCATCGCCGTCGCCGCCCTTCACCCTCCTCCGTCGGATCCCACCGAGTCCCTCGCGGCCCTCCGATCATCTCGCGCGATCACGACCCTTCAATCGTCCCCAACGATCTCGGCCCTCCATTTGGTGGTTATCCGCATAACCACCGTAACTTCCACCTTCCAAGCCTATAAATAGACCCCTAAGGGTCTTCATTTGGATTCACTTTCTCATTCGAGCCCAGACTCTCTCTCTCTCTTCGTTTCTTCCTCAGAGCTTCTCTCTCTACATTCCGCCACTCCGCCACTTCGTTTTTACTAACTGACAGGTTCCTCCTGCGAACGCCGCTCACCTGAGAAGAAGTGCTGCGCCATCTCTCAGGCGAGCACCCCAAGCCCGAACAGCAAAGTCAAAGTGCTCCGCGAAGTGCGCTCCTAGCAAGCGCGCAGCCGTACCAGACACGCAGCAAGGCGATCGACTCCTAAGTGGTGGCCTGTCACCCACGGAGCTCTCTCTCTCTCTCTCTCCCACAATTGTAACGAGGCGCGGCCTGTCGCCCTCGCTTTCTCCAAAAAGGCATTGTAACAGTCTGAGGTAGTGGATTTCGGCCAGCACCGCCCTGGCCACGTGGTTTTTCACCCTTTGGAGGGTTTTCCACGCTAAAGTTCTGTGTGTATCATTTTCAGCATTTACCCCTGCAACATTCTGACTGTGTGCGCGCTCGACCGCCCGGGCTAAGACGGACCGAGTTGAAACCGGTCTACCGAGGGCGTTGAGAAGCCGCAACATTCTTATTTTTGACACGACGTATAGAGAATGAATAAATACAATCTTGCTTGCGCCCCTTTCATCGCCGTGAACAGTCATTGACAGAATATTTTTGTTGGAGATGCTTTCATAGCTGAAGAAACCATAGAATTGTTTTGTTTGGTGTTTGAGACCTTTCTAAAATTGGTTGGTGGGAAACAACCAATTACTATTTTCACTGACCAAGATCAAGCCATGACCGTAACTCTTCAAAGGGTATTCAGTACCAGCTGCCGCTGTCTATGTCAATGACACATTTCGAAGAAAGCACCCTCGAAAGTCTCTTGCTTCAACCAAGACAAAATTGTTCGGTCATTTTTTTATCAATGCATGAGCAAATGTGATGGCGAAGAGGAGTTCGAAAGATGTTGGATTGAGATGGTGAAGAGAGGAAATCTGCAGGAAAATAAATGGTTGGGTGATTTATATACGGTCAAGAAGAAGTGGTATACTGTCTTCAACAAAGATATTTTGGATCTCAACATTTTATCAACGCAAAGAAGCGAATCAACTAACAATCGTTTGTATGGGAGTTCGAAAACTGCAAGTACACTTGTAGAGTCTTTTATGGGTTTGGAGAAGCTGGTTTCATCGTGGCGTAGAAACGAGCATGATGAAGGCTTTAAATGCAAGCACAGTGCTGACAGTTTGAGGTTCAAAAATTGTTATCTATTGAAACATTTGTCAAATTTGTACACACGTAAGATGTTTTTATTGTTTGAGAAATCATTCATGGAATGAGTTGTTGAAGTTTGTATTGTAGATGAAACGAGATATGATGACCAACACATAGTACACGCGACAAAGGTAAGTGATGAGGAAGAAAAGAGATGGTTTGCGAGCTTTAACATTGCAACCATGAATGCAAAATATTCATGCAGGGATTTTGAGACTAAAGGTATATTATGTCAACGTATCCTGAAAATATACAATATTCGTAATGTAAGGCAAATCAACCCCAAATATGTACTTAAAAGGTTCAACTGTAATGCAAAAATTGACATTTACCTACACAATACCCCAACCATGACGGAACACGAGTCAAATATGATATTTAGAAACCACTTGATGCGCTTTAGCTACGATTTAGCAAACCAGATTGAGAATTTCAAAATTGCAAATGAACATGTTTTAAGCGTTATAAATGATTTGTCGAACACAACTAATGATATGGTGGACTGGGACGAGCAACAGAAGAAGGATTTCTTGGGGGAGAATGTCCACGTAAGTTCCAATTGTGTTAGGAATCAGGAAGTGAAGAGGCCTAAAGGTGCTCCTAGCGCGCACTTGAAGGACCACTGAGAGAAATAAATCATAAAATCATGTAAGTTTTTGTTTATGAATTTACTAATAATCGTGTTGATAATTTTCTTTTTCACTTCCAATTGTTTATGAAAAGTAAAATTCAAATTCAAATTTCTTTTTAAACGGAAGGAGATCAGATGTGAAGAAAAAAGAAAAAAACCTATTGATGACCAACCTCCGAAGATGAAGGAGTTCAACTTCGTTGATGACTTTACTAATGAGCAACCTTCTTCTCAAACGGACAATCAAAATGCCTTAGATTTATCCGATGATTTTGGTTTGGATATGTCGTTTAATTTTTTTGGTATACCGGATGTATTTAAACCTTGAGGTGAATTCATGCAATTGTCTTTAGTTGTAAGTGTCATTAAGTTGAGCATCAGATCATTAAAATCACAATTATTAGAACATGTTATACCGCCACCTATCAGAACATCAAAATAATGAAATGTTATACAAATTAACGATTATGACACTCATTCACTCAAAACATCAAAATCAAGACAATTGTCTTGAAAAATAAACAACAATAGTCACAATTAATGTTATACTGCCACCTCTGGCAACCTCTGACACTCATTCAGTCACAACTAATGTCTTAAGAAATATTAGCACAAATTAACGGAGAAAATGTTATAAAAATTGCAGCCGCAATTTCATCCCGAAATTTCGGCATGTCATCCTGCCACCTCTGGCAACCAACCCAAGAGATTGTTTTTGTAGATAGAACATCCTCCATGAACTTGATGACATAAATGCCGCAATCATTCCCATTCTGTTGCATTGGTATACCAGGAACGTTAGTTATTGGCCAGCTTAGAAAATCAGGTGGCATGACATCACTGGTATCCTCATATAACATTGAAACCTACAAGAACAGAAGACTAGTGGTAACAAGTTAGATTAATAAAAAATGTTAAAATATAACGCTACAAACCTACATACCAATGAGGGCAATACTGCACGATGTCGGCTAGTAGGGAGAGAGTCGTAGTACTCCCACCTACCCTATTTGATATGACATACAAACAAAGCCTAATGACATTCAAAGTGGCATGACATTATTATTATCTCCGATGACTGAACGTTTGCGACTGTTATATAACTAACCAGAGTTTTGGAAATTTCACCTCTTACAGTTCTACGTTAAAATCAGTTAATTAAAATCAATACGAAAATATTGATTTACTTGTGCCAAAAGTGCTTACAGCATAATCCGATTACACATAAAAAACTTTTCATTTTGGTCAATGCCCGCTTCCTTTGTGCGCAAAGGAAGAGTGCATAAGCATTCAGATGCATATCCTCTAGCCATCCCTCACCCAAAAGCTCATCGACTAATTGTCTTGTCAATAAAATATTTCCACTTTGGAAAATAGTATTATTACTGAAATTTCAAAAACTCAACATTATAAAACGTACAGACATTAAAGAAAGTAACAAAGACATCTTAATTACCTCTCCAAAATATTAGTAAGAGCAAATTCTATAATATCACGTAGTCGTTCAGTTATAAATACTTTGCCCGGGTAGTCCTTGATTTTTTTGGCTGGGGTACCTATTGTCTTCTTCTTGCGACCTTCTCTCTTATTTACATTCCTAATTAAACTACTGAGATTTTCATCACTATTGAACCCAGACTCCTTTGACGGACTGATTTGTATAACAGTGGTTTTTCGGCCTTTTGTAGGCTCCAACAATGTCAACTCAACTTCTGATTTGGTTTGGGTGAATTGTGTAGGTGGAACCCAAGTGTCATTGGGGGAAGAGGGACGGGATCCAGAAGTGTGTTGGCCTTGCAGAGATTTAAAACCTGACTCACATAGCCTTCTAAGTGACTCCAAATTTTTCACAACTTCCTCTCTTAGGGAGTCAACTTGAGACGTCACTTGCTCCTTAATAAACCCCAGTAGTCGACTTTCCATACCTCTCCACCCTTCTTCTGTCTTGAGAAATTCGCACTTGTCCTTCACTTTCAACTTCCTCTTGCCCTTCTCAATCTCAATCTCTCTCCTTAACTTTCTCAACTTGACCTTCTCAATTTTTTTTTAACTTTACCTTCTCTTTCTCCCCCTTCTCCAACTTATGTAACCCAATCTCTTCCAAATCTTCACCTTCTTTTCTTCCATTTTTCTAGAAACTCTCAAAATCAGAATCTTCTTCTTCCGGCCCGAGTAGGGTCCTCTCACATGCTCCGATCTTCTGAAATTTGATATTCACCTAAAAATAAACCATATTTGAGGTTAGCTTGTCAACCCTAAAAAAATAAACCCGAGCATCATTAAGAGCTAAAATTGTTGAACTTACTTGTGATGTTGGCCTGAGTTGTCCTTGCAGGTTGAAGTAATACTTTGCATTGTAACTGACATTTGGAGACCAACGAAATATTCTAGGCCTGACAGTAGCATCAATAGTTAACTGGACCTTCGTGTGCTCGTAGAACCACACCTACACAAAAAAATTCTTTAGGCATTTGACTCTGAAAAAAGGTTCGCAAAAATCGGATCTCTTACCAGTAACACCATCGTGCAACCTTCGAAGTAGCCCAAATTGACACCTTCTTCTCGTAATACACTCATCCTACTTAGATCGACCAACTGCAAATGCAGAAAATTGAGGACGGCCATTGGCCAATTGTACTCTCTAAAAACAGTGAGTTTGACGACCTTGTTAAGGGAAGCCAGAATCTTTAAACCCTTCAAAGAAAAAAAAACAGCTAAAATGTATTTAACTAATGCATCTACTCTCCTGCTCTCCAATGTAGGAGAAAACTCTTCAACAACAAGTCTCTGTAGTTCACCAGTTATGTGCTTGTGAGTTAGGTCCAACAAAGGGAGTCTAACAAACTTCAAAATATGGCCTCTATTTGGGAGCCCCAATATCATAGCTACCTCATTCACTGTCAACCGAAGGTAATAATTACCTATTAAGAAAGTTTTCTTGTCTCTATTGTAACATCGAACTAGAAAATACAATAACGGAATGTTTTGAGGAAGACTTGGCATTCGGAAAAATGGTAGCACTTTGGCATCCTTAGGGGTGGACTTTCACTCGGCTGATAGGACATCCAATAACAAATGAGCGTTGGATTTGAATGTGAACAAAGCACACCGGGAACTAAGATATTGGCTCCCAGTCATTCTATGGAAAAGGGATGTAAAGATACGACTGTAAAATGACTGTAACAGGACATTAAAATACTGTGGTAAAATACAGCTGTAAAAGGATTATAAAACCTAATAACAATACAACTGTAACTTGACTGTAACAACACAACAACACAACTAATAACAATGCAAATATTAACGGATTGAGCAAAATAAAAGTTCATAATAGATTATATGAGAGAACACATAATGTTAGGAGAAAAATGACTGTAACAGGACATTACAAGTTCATAATAGATTATATGGGTGTAATTACATACAACTGTAAAATGACTGTAAAACCTAATAACAATATAACTGTAACTTGACTGTAACAGCACAACAACACAACTAATAACAATGAAGATGTTAACGGATTGAGCAAAATAAAAGTTCATAATAGATTATATGGGAGAACACATAATGTTAGGAGAAAAATGACTGTAACGGGACATTAAAATGGCTGTGGTAAAATACATCTGTAAAAAGACTGTAAAATCTAATAACAATACAACTGTAACTTAACTGTAACATCACAACAGCACAACTAATAATAATGCAAATGTTAACGGATTGAGCAAAATAAAAGTTCATAATATATTATATGAGAGAACACATAATGTTAGGAGGAAAAGGACTGTAACAAGACATTACAAATTCGTAATAGATAATATGGGTGTAATTACATACAACTGTAAAAGGGCTGTAAAACCTAATAACAATACAACTGTAACTTGACTGTAACACTACAACAGTACAGTGGTAACAATAACTGTAAAAATACTTTAAAATGAGTGTAATTACATACATCTGTAAAAAGACTGTAAAACCTATTAAAATTACAGCGGTAAAATGACTTCAAAACACAACAAATAAAAATGCGTCTGTAAAAGGATTGCTCTGCAAAATAACAGTTCATCATAACTGAAAAATGGAAGAGGATGGCGTCTTGATGAATCAATTTAGGTTATCAATCATTGAAAATGACCTAAAAATGTCTGTTTATGTCAAAATTTTGTTCAGGAGCTTGAAATTGAAAACTTTACTAATCGTTATAGGGCTAAAAAGAACGCAAAATAAAATACTTCATGAATCCACAACCGTTACAGGGCTAAAAAGAATGTTGGGGAAATCGGCGCCTGACAAAATTGCAAAGAAAAATATTAGCACAATTTTAATAATAACAAGAATATCAAATACAAGGAAGTCCGATACAAAACGCCACGGACGCGCCGGACGCGCACGATCCGCAGGAAAGGTAGAAGATCTGGACTGCAATCCGCCCAGCGGACGCACAAGGTTCGTCGGAACCTTCGACGTCAAGTCCGACGTCCAACCGCAACCACCACCGGAGACCAACGCCGTCAAGGCTAACTGCACACACGCAAGCCTTCGATACCAACGGCGATCTCCGCCAAGCCCGACGATGACTCCCTCTCCAACGTCGGCGGCTCACCTCCAAGACCAGCGATAACGCTCTCTCCAAACGCCGGCGGCTATCCTCCAAAACCGATGACAACACTCCTCTCCAAGACCGGCGAAATGTCTTGATGCCGGCGGTTCCTTCGAGTGCACCAGAGAGAGAGAGGAGGGGTGAGCAGCTTTTCTCCTCCAGCCAGTTCACGGTACTTTATCAAGGTGGCTGCTCTGCCATTTATAATAACCACCCCCCATTACCAAACCCCAATTAAATGTGTGGGGGGGGGGGGGGGGGGGGGGGGGGGGGGGGGGCACATGTGACTTCTCCATGTGAAAAGGAATGATAGAAATGTCTTGGCCGGTGGGTTTTTTTTTCCACTATTCTATATTCAAAGGTGGCAGTCTTTTTTTTTTATAGAATAAGCAAGCAGCCATAAATGCTACAGGTGGCCGAATTATGTCCATAATTCCAGGCGGTTTCCAAATCCAGGATTCTCATATGTGGCGTTTCCTATTTTTGGATCCGAACCAAAAATAACAATCACCACCTTGGTTCGGGATCCAGAACCACCACCTGCACGAAGCACCAACTGCGCGAAGCAACAACCTGCACGAAGCACATTAACTGCACAAAGCAACACTGCATAAAGCACCGACTGCGCGAAGCAACAACCTGCACGAAGCACCACCCCAAAAAACTGAGGCATCAGCCGACTTGCTCCAGTCGACTCAGTAGAATCCGTCATCTCCTTCCAGGTGCGAGGTCACCAAGCCCGCATCTTGGACATCTTTCAAAGTTCCAGAACTTCCTGCACGCTGCAGACAATTTCTCCTAATGTGACCAACCTGTCTGCAGTGGTAACATGTCACTGCCTTCTTCGATTCCGACCGAGCTCGTGCACTACTCGATCCTCTATCAAAATTCCTCCCTCGTCCATGCGCTACCAAGATCTGGTCACCCCTAGGAGTGGGGTCCTTGAACATCTGACTGGATAACAGCGCCGACGTGACTTCTTCTAGCCCCACCGTATCTTTCCCATACAGGAGCGTAGTCACCATGTGCTTGTACGACGCCGGGAGCGAGGTAAGAAGCAAGAGGGTCTTGTCTTCTTCCTCCACCTTCGAGCCAACCACATGCAATTGGCTCAGAAGACCGTTGAACACATTGAAGTGTTCCTGCAGGTTGCCACCTTCCTGCATCTTCAGCGCATAGAGGCGCTGCTTCAACAACAATCTTGTCGTCACAGATTTTGCCAAGTACAGTCGCTCCAGCTTCTCCCAAAGCCCGACTGCCGTCTCTTCATCCTCGATGTTGAAGAGCACCTGGTCAGCAACACACATCCGGATTGTGCTCGTGGCTTTTTCATCAAGATCCTTTCATTCCTCATCTTTGACCTCCGTGGTTAATTTGTCGCGCCCCCGCAGGACTCGAATCAAGCCTTGCTGAACCAGCATATCCTTAACTCGAATCTGCCATAGGCTGAAATTCCCACTGCCATCGAACTTCTCTACTGAATATCTTTCCAAAATTGCGCTCTTCCCTGCCATGACTTTCCCCGGCAAACTAGAAGACCTGATTAGTTCAAAGGTCAGATCTGAAAGAGTGGGAAGAGGACCTAGTCGTTCACCACCGCAGTCAAACCCTTCCTAGAACGTCCAATCACGGTCGTCTATCCGAACCTAGCTTTGATACCACTTGTTGGGGAAATCGGCGCCGGACAAAATTGCAAAGAAAAATATTAGCACAATTTTAATAATAACAAGAATATCAAATACAAGGAAGTCCGATACAAAACGCCACGGACGCGCCGGGCGCGCACGATCCGCAGGAAAGGTAGAAGATCTGGACTGCAATCCGCCCAGCGGAGGTACAAGGTTCGTCGGAACCTTCGACGTCAAGTCCGACGTCCAAGCGCAACCACCACCGGAGACCAACGCCGTCAAGGCTAACTGCACACACGCAAGCCTTCGATACCAACGGCGATCTCCGCCAAGCCCGACGACGACTCCCTCTCCAACGTCGGCGGCTCACCTCCAAGACCAGCGATAACGCTCTATCCAAACGCCGGCGGCTATCCTCCAAAACCGACGACAACACTCCTCTCCAAGACCGGCGAAATGTCTTGATGCCGGCGGTTCCTTCGAGTGCACCAGAGAGAGAGAGGAGGGGTGAGCAGCTTTTCTCCTCCAGCCAGTTCACGGTACTTTATCAAGGTGGCTGCTCTGCCATTTATAATAACCATCCCCCCATTACCAAACCCCAATTAAATGTGGGGGGGGGGGGGGGGGGGGGGGCACATGTGACTTCTCCATGTGAAAAAGGAATGATAGAAATGTCTTGTCCGATGGGTTTTTTTTTTCACTATTCTATATTCAAAGGTGGCAGTTTTTTTTTTTTTATAGAATAAGCAAGCAGCCATAAATGCTACAGGTGGCCGAATTATGTCCATAATTCCAGGCGGTTTCCAAATCCAGGATTCTCATATGTGGCGTTTCCTATTTTTGGATCCGAACCAAAAATAACAAAGAAGAGGAGAAGAAAGTCGGTAAAACTGATACCTGCGGGACCGAGGGTTTAAGAACGATAATGGCGGAAGTTACAGTAGATCTGAGGTTGGCCCCTAACTTCTGCGGTGGTCGTCGGGGAGAAGAAGATCGGGAGGGGTTTGAGATGGCGCGAGACGCGGGTATCGCCGGAGGGGGGACATTTTTTCGATTTCGAGTTGGAGAGGGCGAAGGTGTGGGCCCCAATAAAAAAAGAACTATTTATGCTCGCACGATAGGTACGTGCGAGCTCGTACTAAACATTTTCTCTTTGAACCTAAAAATAAACCACAGTTTTTGACTACTACTTCCAAGATTAACAAAGACAGTTAAATTTTTGAGTAGCTTATTTATGTTCACAACAATTATCATAAATCTTTTTTTTGGTTACACGAGAAAAGTACCAAGATTACTCTATGTTGAACTCATGCGAAAAAGCAACACCTATAGAGTCAGCATACAGAACATACAAAAAATTCAACTGAAGGGCGAGAAAAAAAACTCGACCTCCAGCAGACAGAAACTCGACCTCCAGCACCAAAGCACAGGCCTATTTGGCGAGGAAATAAGCAGCGAAATTCCCTTCGTCTCAAAATATGCTGTAGTTCATCATACCTCCAATCGCCTGGGAAGAAAAAGCACTTTGCATCCTTTGAATTATAAGCTTTTGAAATTAACATTAGTTTTACATATTAATTCAACTTTAATAATCAATGGAATAAAAGAGATTTTATGATTTATCTATACGCCAGCCCGCAGTATAAATAATCCGTTCGAGCCAATCTGATACATGTATATATGCGCTTGCTCCGGTTCGACGGTAGAAGTGTAGAGCTATCTATTAATTTTTTTTTTTTAAAAACAAAAATTATTCTCCCTCCAGAGCCCGCTCGCTCTCCGACGACGCACCCTCCTTCACCCAGACCGGCGACGCCGGTTCGCTTGCCGGCGCAGTTCTCTTGTACGTCTCTTCGTCGGTGGAGGCTGCGCACACCGGTGTAGGCGGATCGCTGGCCGAAACCCTTAGCCCCACAGAAAGCCTCTCCCTCCAGAACTCGGGGCTCCACCGCGCCGCCTCCGTGCCGCCGCCCCTTTCCACTTCCACGACAACTAACTCCACCGATAACCGGAAAACCTCGACCCAGGCGACGAGGCTCCCCATCCGCACCTCTACGGCAGCGCCTCCACGCCCCTTCTCCCCTCTCCGCCGGCGAACCACGAGGTCCTCCTCCTTCCCGACCTTCTCCAACCTATCGAGCATCGCGTCGACCGGACCGGCCGAGACGAAGCGTTGCCTCGCGGCCGCCGCGGTGGTCGGTTTGAAGAAGCGGGAGAGATCGACTCCGAAGGAGAGGGAGATGATATCGAAGGCATTCAGATCTCTATCGTCGTCGTTTTCTTTCTCAATCTTGGAAATCTGTTCCTCCACATCCTCGCGGTATCTCATCAATCTGGCCATGCGTTCCTCTTCCAGACCCCTTCTGAACCAGGGATCGTGCAGAATCTCATCGACAGTTATCCGCGTGGAGGGATTGGTGTCAAGAAGCCGGGAAAGCAACCGCCGGAGCTCAGGTGAAGTCCATCTCGGGCATCTGTACTCGCCGCGGTAGATTTTGCGGTACATCGCCATCAAATTGGGGTCATTGAAGGGGAGATAGCCAGCGTTGAGGACAAACAGGATGACGCCGCATGACCAAATGTCGACATTAGCCCCATCGTAGCCCTTTCTGGAGAGAATCTCCGGCGCCACGTAGGCCGGCGTGCCGCAGAGAGTGTGGAACATGCCGTCGGCGCGAATCTGGTCTGCGATGGCAGAGAGGCCGAAGTCTGAGACCTTGAGATTGCCATTGTCGTCGAGGAGGAGGTTCTCGGGCTTGAGGTCGCGGTGGAAGACGCCGCGGAAGTGGCAGAAGGCGACGGCGGAGATGAGCTGGTGGAAGAAACGGCGGGACTGGTCCTCCGGGAGACGGCCGCGGGCGACGCGGGAGAAGAGCTCGCCTCCCTTGGCGTATTCCAAGACGAAGTAAATGTTGGATCGGGAGGCGAGGACCTCGAGGAGGCGGACGATATAGGGGTGGTGTAGGCGGTGCATGACGACGACCTCGCGCTTCGTTTGGGCGACGAGGCCGCCGCGGAGAACCTTGGCCTTGTTGATGATCTTGATGGCGACGCTGTGGCCGTGGAGGATGTGGCGGGCGTAGTAGACTTTGGCGAAGGCGCCGACGCCGAGGAGCCGGCCCAATTCGTACTTGCCGAAGAGGATCTTGGCCGTCGCCTCCGGCGGGCCAGCGCCGGAGGCCGGCATCTAATGGGATTCGGAGTCAGGGCAGGGCTGGAGGGCGAAGGCGCAGGTTCGAATTCGGCGTCTGCCATTCTATTCCTTTGGAAGTTGGAAGTCGGCACGGAATTCTCGTACAATCTACGGACCACCACAGAGATGGTCCAAAAGATAAACCTACCGAATGATTTATGAATTTTATTATTATATCAAATAAATATGTTAATATATATTCTCAACAATGGTTCATTTGTGACAACGCACAATTGTGCTAGAACGTGGCATATTGTCATAAGTTCGTTGACTAATATTAATATATTGTCAATAAATTATAAATAAAAAAATAGACATGAATGGAATAGAAAAACTAAGTACAATATTATTAAAAATTACTGTACTATTATATTGTTGGTGCAGAAACAGAGAAACTGCTGTGCGCATGAAATATGTGAGTCGACTAAAGTGCTCCCTAGAGCGAGCAATTCTTGCGTCAATAAAAGTACACAAGAAACTGCATGCAGCGGAGCCCACGATGCACTATTTACTGTGCTCATAGCAGTATCCTATGGGCCCACTGCATGCTGATATTTTATTGGTCACGGACCTAGGTCCAGGATCCGGACGCAAGATCTCCTATAGCTGCTCGAAAATTATTTGGATATTGAGCAGAATTGGAATCAATTACAGTTGATTTAACTCATATGAGTCAATCTAATTTTACTCAAATCAAATTTCGAGTGGACTTCGAGTCTGTCTTGAATCGCTTCAAATAAATTAAAATATAATGCATTTATTGACATATTATCATTTCAACATTAAAAATACTAAAGTCTAAACCTAAACTAAAAAAAACGATTCTTGATCTTAAGAGCGATTCTTGAAGAGGTAGGAGAGAAAACTCAATACTATGTATTCATCAGAGTACAACACATACATATATATACAGACTTTTACTTGACGGAAAAGACACCTAACTGATGGAAAAAAACGGAAAACAGAGAACAACAGTAACACCAAAGAGAAGACAGCTGTACATGCATTCATTATAGAATGTAAAACTCCCCCTCAAGATGGAGAGTAGATATTTAAGATACCCATCTTGGACATGAGAAATTTATGTTGATTCCTTAGTAATGCTTTAGTCAACAGATCTGCAATTTGATATTGAGTTTTGATATAAACAAGCTTCATACTTCCCGACTGAATGAGTTCTCGGATGAAATGACAATCAATGTCGATGTGTTTGGATCTTTCATGAAATGTTGGATTGGTGGCTAAGTGAATGGATGATTGATTGTCACAAAAAATCATAGCTGTTGGTATTTGGATTTCAAAATGTAGAAGCAAACGCTGTAGCCAGACGACTTCACTGGCCATAGAAGCTAAAGCACGGTACTCTGCTTCTGTCGAAGATTTTGAGACAGTCGGCTGTTTCTTAGATTTCCAGGAGATGAGTGAGTCTCCTAAAAAAACACAGAATCCAGTGGTAGATCTTCGAGTGTCAAGGCAACTGCCCCAATCCGCATCAGAATAAGCAGTGAGACGAAGAGTGTTATTACCAGGGAAGAATAATCCCTGTCCTGGTGACTGTTTAAGGTATTGTAAAAGGTGATGTACATCATGTAAATGAGTTGTGTGCGGATTGGTCATGAATTGGCTCAATTTTTGAACTGTATAGGATATGTCTGGCCGAGTAACTGTTAAATACATGAGACGGTCGATCAAGCGACGATATGAAGAAGCATCAGGCAAAGGTTCCCCATCATGCGCATGTAGTTTCAGATTGGGATCCATTGGTAAAGGTACTGGTTTTGAGTTAAGGAAACCAGTATCATTCAAAAGACTTAGAGTGTATTTCCGTTGGGATAGTATAATGCCATTGGAAGACCTGGCAAACTTATAATCCCAGAAAATATTTCAGATCTCCCAATTTTTTTTAATTTGAAAGTCTTTTGCAATAAAGACTGTACATGCTGTAGAGAAGAAATGTTAGGACCAGTGATAACTATGTCATCAACATAGACTAATAGGATCACCAATTTGTCATGTGAGCCAAAGGTAAAGAGAGAATAGTCATTCTTTGATTGGATGAATCCATGAAGTAAAAGGGCTGATGAAAATTTTTCAAACCATTGGCAGGAAGCTTGTCGTAGACCATATACGGATTTGTGGAGTTTGCATACTAAGTTCTCCCCCTGAATTGGATATCCCAAGGGCAGAGTCATGTATATTTCTTCATTTAACTCGTCGTTTAGAAAGGCGTTGTTGATATCCAATTGCAATATGGGCCAATTTTTGGTGGCAGTAACATCCATAAAGGTGCGCACAGAAGTAAGCTTTGCAACTGGAGAAAAAGTATCTGAAAAATCAATACCAGCTTGTTGTGAGTACCCTTTAGCGACCAACCGCGCTTTGTACCGATCAACATGTCCATCAGCTCTGTATTTAACCCGATATAGCCAACGACAACCAATTAGTCTATTATTTGGTGGTAAAGGAACAACAGACCAAGTGTGGTTAGCTTCCATGGCTTTCAGCTCATCATCCATAGCTTTTCTCCATTCAGGGAATTTAACGGCTTGATGATAAAACTGTGGCTCATAAATTGCCGATATTTGGAGGATGAAGTCTTTGTAGGGAGGACAGATCTTGTCATAGCTGAGGTGATTATGTATGGGATAAGCAGTAGAACAAGCATAATCATGAAGATAGGAGGGCTGTTTGATAGTGCGAGTGAACTTTCGAATAACAGGAACATCAACAGATGATGGATTAATGGGTGAAGATGGGGAAACTGAAACTACGGGAGGTTCAACAGAAGGTTGAAAAGAAGAAACATTTGGTATGTTGGGTGAAGAAGAAACACTGGGTATGTTGTGTGGATTGTGGAATGGAGCAAGATCATTTTGAGGTAATGTGTAACGCCCCTGATTTTCGTTAATTATTTTACGTATCCTCTGTGACGTAATTTTGGCGTAAGGGCGTTATGTCAGCTCGTCTGGTAGTGTTTCGAGTTTTAGCTTAGTTAAAGCTTGTGATTTAGGTCAAGCGTGCGAGATTTCGCGTCATTTCGAGTTAAAGTGAAGATTTTGAGTGGATATCAAGATTTTAGCTTCGGAAGGCTTTATCCGGAGTTTGGCTCGTTGGAATTGAATTCTGACTCCGCCGTTGGATTCGTAGCGCCGTTTTTCAGTTAAGGCGCGAATTTCGTAGAAATCCGAGGTAATCTGGTCGCCCTTGCAGTTTAAGTAAATTGGGGAATTAATTAAGTAATTAAATAATAAATTTAGGTTATTTATAAGCCAAAAATCCCCTCCTCCTATTCATCTTCCTTTTCCTCGATCAAAATCAGCCGCCGAGGGTTAGGGCGAGAGCGGAGCTTCGGAGAGCTTCCGGCCGGTGATTTCTAGGGCTGTAGTGGTCGGAATCGGGATTGGTTTGAAGATTTGGAAAGCTCTCGGCGAGATCTTCGTCTTAGTGGTAAGCTTGTCTCTCTTCGTGGAGGTTTTGAAGTTTTGGTAGTGGCCTAACTCCTCCTTTTGGTCCGAATCGTTCCAGGTTTCCGTGCTCAGGAGTTTCCTTGGCTTTCGGAGTGAAGTTAGTGGAGTTCTGCAAGGTTAAGGCAAGTGGTTTCTTCCTCTTTCTCTTTTGATTCTTTTGACGGTTGGTTTGCTCGTTTTGAGCTCTTGTCATGCTGATTAGCAAGAGTTTTGTGTGTTTGGTGTAGTAACTTATGATCTAGAACCTCCCCTTGATTTTCTCCTCCTCATCTTACCCTAGTATCTAGTTTTTCCCTGGAGAAAACCGTGGTCGATACAATCCCCTTGTTCTTGCTGTAGCTCGAGAGCAGCTTTGGATTTCTCGAGACATAACTGTCTCTGCCCTTTGGATTTCTCGAGACATAACTGTCTCTGCCCTTTGATCTCTAGAAAACTCATTTGACCCCTGCCTTTGTATTTCTCGAGACATGATTGTCTCTGCCGTAGATTTCTCGAGACATGAGTGAGTTCTCGAGAACTTTGTTTCCCTGCTCCTTGATTTCTTCTGGATTTCTCGTGAAATGTCATACCTGCACTCTTTGATATCTCGTGAGGTTCTGTTCTGTCTATGGAGTCCTCGAGAACTTTATCCTCAGCCCTTTGTTCCCTAGTGTTCGAGTTATGTCCTCGATTCCTTGCCCTTTTCGTTTCTCGAGAAACCTTGGTGTTGCCCTCCATGTTTTCGTCTTGGAAGATCACGTTTGATGTGATTTGTGCAGTTTTCGGTGGTGGGATTTCAAAAATTTGGACGGGGCTCTGCCCCGCACCCCGCACCCCGCATGGGCTCTGCCCCTTGACCCCGCTCGCGAGACCACCGCCAGGGGCGCTGCCCCTTGGACCCCGTTAGGGGCTCTGCCCCTAAGACCCCGCCAGGGGCGCGGCCCCTTGGAACCCCGCCAGGTGCGCGTGTGATTTCGTTGAGTTTCTGTGTTTGAATCTCGTGTCCCCTCGGGTGTACTTGGATGATTGCCAGTGACCCTTCGGTGCTCCTGATCTCGAATCCCTCTCGTTTGAACCTCTTTTTACTCGTTGTGGTCTGTTAACATTTGAGTTACTCTTATGATTCATATTGATCGAGGTGTACTTTGCCTTGACCCGATTTCTTAGGGCCTTCCAGTGATTATCCTTTCGGGCTGCGTCCCGTGTTTAATTAAAATTTAAGTAATAAGAACTACTGTCTTTAGCCCTTCACAGCAGTTGTGTTTGGGGGACAGTGGGGGGGAAATGTTATAGCCTTGCACGGTAGTCGTGTTTGGGTGGTTGGGTCTAATGGTACCCCCACCTGCTTTTGGGCTTGGGGTAGCGGAGGTAGTTAACCGCTCCCGTATAATTTGAGCTGATCAGTCTCTTTAATTGATGAAACTAAATAAATGAACATGTTTGTTCCTCTTTTGGTATTTAGTGCACTTGATGCTTGTTGGTTCTTTGTTTGGAGCTCTCTTTCGGTAAATTTGGCTTGGGTTGGTACCCCTTATGCCTTGCTTGTTTTTCTGCTAGTTTTCTGCCACTTGTAATTCCTTGCTGAGGCGTTCTTTGTTTTATTGAATGCCTCAGGTTCAGAGCCGTAACGGCTAGTGGTGTAGTCTGAAGTTCAGAGTTTTAGTAACTGTTCACCCCGCTGCTGTGAGGTAGTTGTTTTAGTTACTTCTTGTGCTCAGACATACTAGTTGGTGCCAATGAGTTAGTGTCATGTTGTTGACGCCCATTATGCCCATTTTTATACTTTATAGATTATTTGCCAGATTATGCCACTACTTTTAGATCTTGTGTATCTTACCCTCTGGGAATGATTTATGCTAGGTGCACTATAGTTATAAAATATTTTTTCTTCATCCTCATTGCATTCTTTCTAACTGAAACCCTTACTTTAAAGTCGCCTAAAGGTATTTTCTACTCTTACAGTACGCCTAGTTATGTGCATATCATTTACCTCATGCTCCGTCGTTTGCATACATGTAGGACTTTAAGTAAATTAAATCAAGTACTTTTCGCTGCAATTATATATACTTTCTCGGTGGACTAGTTGATCCACGAACTGAGAGACACAGTTCTTATCTCAAAACCCCTGATAAATGATTTCAAATGATGACTTATCATATAATCAAGTTTGTTTAGTTAAGTAATAGGTTCCCGCCTGAGCGTCTACAGTTGTCTCCTGTATGACGTGGCATCATGACGTGTATTTTCTCTTACTCTGATATTCTTAAATTCGGAGAAAATGCGGGTTGTGACATAATGGTAAAACAAAATCAGAGAAAATATCAATTAATGGACTAGATGAAACATTCTCCTTGAAAGGATATTGATTTTCATGAAAAATAACATCACGGGAAATAAAAAAACTATTTTGTTAGTAGATTGTAAAGTTTATATCCTTTGTACCCTAAAGGATAGCCAACGAAAACAACACGAGTAGCTCTTGGTTGAAATTTGGTGCGGTGTGTTTGAAGTGTGGCTGCATAACACAGGCATCCAAAGGTTTTAATGTGATGATAATCAGGAAGTTTATTATGAAGGATGGTAGGGGGATTTGCCATGAAGAAGGGGTGCAGGAATATGATTGATCAAATATGCTGCGGTACCAACGCAATTACCCCAGAATGAAATAGGGACATTAGACTGAAAAAACAAAGCACGAGTAGTATTGAGGAGGTGTTCATGTTTGCGTTCAACAACAGAATTCTGCTGGGGTCGTTCAACACAGGAAAATTCATGAATGGCGCCTTGATGCTGGAGAAAATCAGTGAGGGCTAACTCTTTGGCATTATCAGACCGGATACGTTTGATTTTTAAGTCAAACTGAGTTGTAACCATAAGAAAAAATTTCATAATAGCATCAGGAGCATCACTCTTATGCTTTAGCATGTATATCCAAGTGTAACGAGAACAATCATCCACTAAAGTAAAAAAATAAAATCGTTTGCCATCATATGTTTCATGCTGATAGGGTCCCCAAATGTCACAGTGAACCAAATCAAAAATAGAAGGAGACACATTATTATGAGAAATGAAAGGCAACCGTTTGAATTTGACTAAGGGACATATCACACATTCAGTAGAAGAAAAATTAGCAGGTAATGAGAACATAATAACAACACTTAAAAGTTTGAGAATTTTATCTGATAAATGTCCAAATCGAGTGTGCCACATATTGGCATTATAAGTTGCAGAAACATTATTAACACTAATGGTAGAAGAAAAATTGACAGCAGCAGTGGATGTGGGACTGAAAACATATAGCCCAGCAATGAGGTTACCCCTGCCAATCATCCTGGAATGCTTGGTGTCCTGAATTAAACAATGATCAGGAAAGAACAGTACGGAAAAATGCATGTTGGTCAGTAAAGCACTGACAGATAGGAGATTGAAACGAAAAGAAGGAACATAAAACACATCATGAATGAGTAAATCCTGATTTAAACGAACACTACCAATGGCAGTAACATGGAGAACATATTTATTTGGCAAAGTTATAAATCTGTTTGTAATGAAAGTATAAATGGTAAAAGATTTTAGATCATAAGCAATGTGTGAGCTAGCGCCAGAATCTAAGATCCAAGATGAATTTGATATTGGAAGAGAGGAAGAATTGTTTATGGAAAAAGCCAAACCAGATGAAGAAGCCTCAGTAGAATCAATGTGCGTTTGAGGTGCAGTGGATGGCTGATGCTGGATAAGAGCCAAAAGTTGTTGGTGCTGTTGATTGGTGAATGTTATGCCAGAATCATTCGTAGCAGATACTTGATTGATGTTGCTTGGTGTATTGAAGGAGCGTGAATTAGACGATGATCGCTTGTATCCTGGGGGGGTAGCCATGCAGTTTATAACATTTGTCTTTAGAATGTCCAAGAAGCCCACAATAAGCACATAAGGGGCGATCCTTGTTAACAGATTTGGATTTGTTAACAGATCTAGAATTGTTTTGAACAGCAAATGCCAATGGTTGCTCTGTCACTGGCGAAATAATGTTGATAGCACATTGTTGTTCTTCTTGAAGGATGAGAGAAAACACCTTGTTGATGGGGGGAAGTGGTTCCATGAGGAGAATCTGCTCCCTGACTTGAGAGAATTGATTTCCAAGTCCCATCAAGAAGCTCATAACATACTCCATGTGCTTGTTAAATGTCCTTGAGTAAGACTCATCAAATCGCGTTTAGCTGGAAAATTCGGGGACCATTACGTTGTTGGAAGCGATCTTGCAGATCAAGCCAAATGTCCGCAGCGGAAGACGAGTAGATCACACTTGCAGTAATTTCTTTTGAAATAGAATTTAAAAGCCACGATGCAACGATGTTGTTGTTGCGTTGCCAGGCATGAAATGAGATGGGATCCTTATCAGTAGGCTCAACTATGGATCCATCAACGAATCCATATTTGTTTTTGCCGATCAAGGCCATCTTCATTGCACGACTCCAGGAGCTGTAATTGTCCCCATTCAGGGGTGAAGAAACCAGAACAGATCCTGGATTATCAAACGGATGAAGGTAAAAGGGATTGGATGAATCATCCAGATTAATCCGATGGATCGAAGTAGTTGGAAGAACTGCTTCAGTTGGAAGAACTGCTTCAGATGATTGCGACGATTGAGAGATCTCCATCTTTCAAGAATATTATTGTTATTCCTCTGATACCATCTTAAGAAAGCGATTCTTGAAGGGGCAGGAGAGAAAACTCAATACTATGTATTCAGCAGAGTACAACACATACATATATATACAGACTTTTACTTGACGGAAAAGACACCTAACTGACGGAAAAAAAACGGAAAACAGAGAACAACAGTAACACCAAAGAGAAGACAGTTGTACATGCATTCATTATAGAATGTAAAATATTGAGCAGAATTGGAATCAATTACAGTTGATTTAACTCATATGAGTCGATCTAATTTTACTCAAATCAAATTTCGAGTGGACTTCGAGCCTGTCTTGAATCGCTCAAAATACGATTCAAATTAGTTCAAATAAATTAAAATATAATGCATTTATTGACATACTATCATTTCAATATTAAAAATACTAAAGTCTAAACCTAAACTAAAAACATAAAATCCTTGAGGGCCCGTTCGTTTCGCTGGAATTGTGGCAAGGGAATTGGAATTGGGTATCCCAATTCCAATTTCGTTGTTCGTTTGGTATATTTTGGACCCGGCATTAGCATTCCCTGAAAACCTATAGATTTTAGTTTAAAAAAAAAGCCCTGCCATGAAAACCGAGCCCCTTACGCGAGTTTTGAGCGAGGCGCGATAGGTTTTCCTCTCCCTCTCGTGCGCGCCGCAACCTTCCCCTTCCTCCCGTGCACGCGATCATCTCCGTCGACGTGCATGCCGCAACCTTCCTCTCCCTCCCGACAAAGCTCGACATCGCGCTGAGGTTCGCTTATCTCCCTCGCTCCGGCAAGCTGATAAGTAGTTTTTAGTCATCGTTTTTAGGTTAGTTTATTATGATATTTGCGTTTTTATTTTCATCTTTTGTTATGTTTGTATGCATGTTTTTGTTATTTTCCTATTTTTCTATTTTTAAAATCTAATGTTTTATTTTATGTTTTATTTTTGTTGTTTAATATTTTTATATTTTCTTATATTAATTTTATGTTGTGTCTTAAATTTGTTTTGTTTTAATTTCTTATTTTATTTTGTCATACCTATATTTATATTTTATTCTATTTTGTAGGAATGTTGTCATCATCGCCGCAACGCCATGCTCGCCGCAATGCCACGTCGGCGCCATTGCCGCCACCTTTGCATGAAGTCCGCGCCATCGCCGCATTAGTTTGAAGAATTGTAGCCGACCACCTTGACCAAGTGTAGCAGCCCAATGGTGCAGCCGTGAACAATACATGCAGCCACCTTCCTTGTGTGCTGTCCTGCCATCCTCCAAAGCAGCAAACGACCTTACTCCTCAATGCAGCCCACTTCACATTAATCCATAGCAGCCCATGCACTTCATTTCATTTATTCAAGCAGCCCACACTCACACCCTTCACGCCAAACCGTGAGCTTCAATTGTTGTCCAGCTCATCCACGTGATGCAGCCTCCTTCTCGTTCATCACCCGCCACCTTGCATATTCATGCATGACTCTCTTTCTCCCAACCTCTCTCTTCTCCATGCATGCATCTCTCTCATCTTCCTCTCTCCTCTTTTATAATTTTCTCTCCTCATTTAATCCCATCCATCCCCCCTCTTTTTCTATTTTTATTTTATATTTTATTTTATATTTCTTTTATATAAATTACATTGCATGTAGCCCCTCTCTCTCTTCTCATTTACTATTATTCATGCACCTATCCATTCATGCATCTCTCCACCCCATGTGTCCCTTCATCTCCACTTCCTTCTAGATCCTTCTCCCTCTCCTATAAAAGGACCCCATCCCTCAAGATGAAGAGGCTAATGTAGGAGTTAGAATATTTTAGAAAGCAAGCTTTCATTCCAAGTATTTGTATTTTCTTGTTGTTTTTCATTTCTCCAAGTAATAGTTTAGTATTTTTCATTGTTGTACTTTTATTTCAAGTTGAATGAAAATGCAAGTTTCTCTCTTCTCTTTTTATAATGCTTAGCTAATTTTCATTTTGTGTTCGATCGTGATGATCTTTGCAATGGAATAACGTTTCGTTCATTTTATGTTTGCATTTGTATTTTTATTTTTGATCCGACCTTGAATTATTTTGTATCGACTTCGTATTTCTAGTATACGGTAGTAGATTCCGATCTCCTATTCGAGTAGCCGAGAGGCTCGTGAATGTGAAAGATCACTCAAGGAAGGAAGGAGTTGCACGCAACCCTAGAGATAGGATGACGTAAATCCTCCGGATTGGAGTCAAATCCAATAGCGCGGTTCAATTCGATAATGCGACTTTAGACCTTTTGATTTGCAAAGAGATTTCGGTCAAAACGTCTAGAAGTCAGGAGATTTATTGCTCTAGCGAGAATATTTCTTAGTTTCGGATCCGTCACGGTCTTTATAAAATTACAAATGTCAAACAAATTTATTCCGTTATTTTATTTCAAAGTGAATCGTCGATCGAGCACTCTTTTCGTAATAATTTATTTCTCTTTTAATTAAGCTTAGTTTATTTTTATTTTCAAAACCCAATCAATCGTTCGGTAGGATAATAGAGTCGTTGTGAGTAATAGTACTTGCCAGACCCGAGTTTTTATACGACCTTGATATATTTTATATCATATGCTATATTTTGATAGGTACACTTGCCTTAATCGAGTATAGATTGGAGAACACAAATTTCTCTATCAAGTGTTTGGCGCCGTTGTCGGGGAATATTTTTGGCAATATTACGAAAGCACCGAGTTTATTACTTCTACAAAAAAAAAATTTATTATATATTAACCCACATCATCGTTTTTCTACCCCACCTAAATTCCTGGAAAGGACGCTTTGGGCTTGAATTCCCATCATAGCCTCTAGTACCGTTGCAAACCCCTCACATGACAGATCTCGGGAAGTCCAGGACTAACATAATCCGCCAAAAAAGAAAAATATATATATATATATTATCAGTTTTAATTAAATTTTCTCTTTCTTTTTTGGTAACAGTTTTTTTTTATCATGGAATCATCTTCTTTCTGCGCTCTTTGCGGGTCTCCCGACCATTTTAATTTTGCATGTTTTTTGGGAACCCCTCCCTCATATGATTTCAATTTTTCTGGAGTAGGACAAAGTGGCCAATTTGACCCTTACTCCAATTTTTATCCTACATGGGAGGTGGGGAACCCATCTTATTTTTCGCATGATTTTGCCCCGCAAAGCTCCGCGCCTCCAATTTTTAATTCTATCGATAATTGGTATCTTGAAATGCAAACTTCTTTAAATAATATTAATTCGCATTTTAAGACCATTATTGATTATTTTTCTTGTGAGGCCGCGTCTTTTTCTTCGTCTTCTTCTCCGTCTCCTCCAATTTCGTTATGTAATGAGTCACCGGATATCCCGGCTTGTCTTATTCCTCTCGAGGAAGATAACTATTCGGATATTCCGGATTGTTTCCTTCCTCCTTTGGATGACACAAATATGGATACTCCGGCGTGCTTCTTACCTTTTGAGGATGACGAGCCGTCTCAAAATTTCCCTTCTCCCTTTAATTTCAATTGTTCCAACTTTTCCTAGTTTTAGAGAGTCTTCTTCTTCTTCTTCTTTTATTTTAGACAATTCCTCTTTAGTTCTTTCTACCCATTCTTCTCCCGAAATTTCACAAGATTCACTTTCTCCTTGTGAAATTTCCGTTAATGGAATTTCTTTTTCTACTTCTTTTATTCCTCTTTCTATTTCTTCCTCTTTTATTTCTTCTTCTTTTGACGACCCATTCTTTCCCCTTTTACAAACGGTGGAGTTCTTCTATAACTCCGTATGTACATTTTTGGCCGTCATTCCTTTGAGGATTCCACTGCATGTCGGTGCGATTCTTCATTCCTTCTTTTTTCTTATTTACTCTCCTAAGCGCATACTTAGGGAGTTACCTCTTCATCTTAGTTTTTATTTTCCATTTAGCTAACCAATAACGTCGGGCTCAGACGACGTTAAACAAAGAGCGCTCTTGGGAGGCACCCCTTGCTTCCATTTTTGTTCTTTCTTTTTCTTTTTATTTTGTTTTGCAGGAATAAAACCTTCGGCGGTTCGTTTGGCTCCATCTTCTCTTCCTTAGGCCTGAGTCCGTTTCCAGCTCAAGCATGGGGAGCGACATCAGCATTCGGCCTCACGAATCCGGGGAAGTCGTTTTCTTTTATTTACTTTATTGCACCCCCCCTTTTTTTTCTCATACTTACTATTCAACATTGAGGTCAATGTTGAACTTTAAGCACGAGGGAGTGTTTTCCCTTTCTTTTTAAGTCTTTCAAAAAAAACACAAAAATTTTGAAAACAAAACAAAATAAAAAAAATATTATAGTACTATTTTGTTTCTTTAGCCTTATCAAAAATTAAAAAAAAAAATAGAAAATTCAAAACCCAAAAAAAATAAAAAAATATAAAAAACGAAAAAAAAAACAAAAAACAAGAAATGATAAAACCATCAAAAATTATTTTCTATCATTTCTTTAGTATGTTTCTTTGAGTGTTGTGTAGGCTCATGTAGTATTTTAATCTTTGGTAGTATGTTAGGATAGAGTTTAGTTTAACTATATTACTTTTGCATACGTTAGTTTTGCGTTTTCTCTTTCATAACTTTTGACATCATAATTTTATTTTATCATCATAACGATATTGTAATTTTTCTTCTAAACTAAGTGTAGTAGCGTGTATTTGTTGTTAGATGATATTATTAGACACTCACTCACATTGTAGTCTTTCTTGGTGGCTAGAACTTGCCTCTAGCGATCCTCGAAACATTTGCATAAGTTTGTCATGGTTTTTAGAAATGATTTAGGCCATCTTTTGGATAGTTTGTGCGTTTTGCCCACCTAAAATATTTACTTTGCTAAAACAATTTTGGGCCTTCTCCTTATTTTCTTTGTTAGCTCCACCTCTCATTTTTTACCAAAGCCAAATACCCTTCCTATTATCACAACTAAATTGTTGAGTTTTATTTAAATATCATTTTGTGTTGGGTTGTTATTTTGAAAAATGTGGAGGAAATTATTTCAAGCTTATTTTGGAGCTCTTATGAGCAATGAGTTAAAAAAAATGGAAAAATATCATGAAAAATTATTATCCAAAAAAAAAAATTTAATTGGAAAGTTATTGTTGGCCAAGTATGAAAAAGGAAAAATATCCATGGCCTTATGTTTCTTAAATTTTGAGAAATTTGACGTACGTCTCTTGTCATTTCTCATTCTGGTGTGCTTTATTTCGAAATTTATTTAAACTCTCCCCTTGGTTTAGTGTGATATTTTAACCACCGTGTTTATCTTTGATTTCCAAATCCTTATTATTTACCTAAGCCAAGTCTTTATACCTAATGAAAGTCCTATTGATCTTTAAGCCATGACAATGTACTCGTGTAGTGGAGAGGGTGTGACCGGGCAAGCCTATGGACACCATCATTGATGGATTTCTTTGGAGGTTACCTTGGAGTGTTTGTAGAATAATCGTAGTCTCAGCAACTTTTTGCTTGCTCAATGCAATTATTTCGGTTGAAATCCTACTCTTATTATGTTTGTTAGCTTAAACCTGTTGATGCCTATTTGTTATGTTAGTAGGAAATTTGCAATCTAGGTTTATGCCCAAGTAATGTTTTTAAACTCTTCTTTATTCTCCTCTACATTGATTTCTCGCCGCACTCATTGGTAGCATATTAGTTTTGATAGCTTAATTTTTGTTTGGTTCTCGCAACTAAAATATTGGGTAGTGTAGCCTCCTATATTTTGATTTCTATTTTGCTTGAGGGCAAACAAAAGCCTAAGCATGGGGGAGTTTGATAAGTAGTTTTTAGTCATCGTTTTTAGGTTAGTTTATTATGATATTTGCGTTTTTATTTTCATCTTTTGTTATTTTTGTATGCATGTTTTTATTATTTTCCTATTTTTCTATTTTTAAAATCTAATGTTTTATTTTTGTTGTTTATTATTTTTATATTTTCATATATTAATTTTATGTTATGTCTTAAATTTGTTTTGTTTTAATTTCTTATTTTATTTTGTCATAACTATATTTATATTTTATTCTATTTTGTAGGAATGTTGTTATCATCGCCGCAACGCCATGCTCGCCGCAATGCCACGTCGGCGCCATTGCCGCCACCTTTGCATGAAGTCCGCGCCATCGCCGCATCAGTTTGAAGAATTGTAGCCGACTTCCTTGACCAAGTGTAGCAGCCCAATGGTGCAGCCATGAACAATACATGCAGGCACCTTCCTTGTGTGTTGTCCTGCCATCCTCCAAAGCAGCAAACGACCTTACTCCTCAATGTAGCCCACTACAAAACAGCCCACTTCACATTAATCCATAGCAGCCCATGCACTTCATTTCATTTATTCAAGCAGCCCACACTCACACCCTTCACTCCAAACCGTGAGCTTCAATTGTTGTCCAGCTCATCCACGTGATGCAGCCTCCTTCTCATTCATCACCCGCCACCTTGCATATTCATGCATGACTCTCTTTCTCCCAACCTCTCTCTTCTCCATGCATGCATCTCTCTCCTTTTCCTCTCTCCTCTTTTATATTTTTCTCTCCTCATTTAATCCCATCCATCCCCCCTCTTTTTCTATTTTTATTTTATATTTTATTTTATATTTCTTTTATATAAATTACATTGCATGTAGCCCCTCTCTCTCTTCTCATTTACTATTATTCATGCACCTATCCATTCATGCATCTCTCCATCCCATGTGTCCCTTCATCTCCACTTCCTTCTAGATCCTTCTCCCTCTCCTATAAAAGGACCCCATCCCTCAAGATGAGGAGGCTAATGTAGGAGTTAGAATATTTTAGAAAGCAAGCTTCCATTCCAAGTATTTGTATTTTCTTGTTGTTTTCCATTTCTCCAAGTAATAGTTTAGTATTTTTCATTGTTGTACTTTTATTTCAAGTTGAATGAAAATGCAAGTTTCTCTCTTCTCTTTCTATAATGCTTAACTAATTTTCATTTTGTGTTCGATCGTGATGATCTTTGCAATGGAATAACGTTTCGTTCATTTTATGTTTGCATTTGTATTTTTATTTTTGATCCGACCTTGAATTATTTTGTATCGACTCCGTATTTCTAGTATACGGTAGTAGATTCCGATCTCCTATTCGAGTAGCCGAGAGACTCGTGAATGTGAAAGATCACTCAAAAAAGTGCACTTTTTTTGATGCAGCACGCCCAGGGCCGACCCACCCTGGCTCGGCCAGAAGGAACACGTTCCAGTCGCACTGCCGGGCTGCAGCCCAAGCACCCCAACCCATCTCCGGCCCCACCACAGAGCCGTTAGGTTGTTGAGGCCAGGGCTCGATCCCCCGACCTCCTTGATAAAGAGTCTTCAGGCAGACTCTCATCACCAACTGAGCTCAGTTGGTGATGAAAGTCTGCCTGAAGACTCTTTATCAAGGAGGTCGGGGGATCGAGCCCTGGTCTCAACAACCTAACGGCTCTGTGGTGGGGCCGGAGATGGGTTGGGGTGCTTGGGCTGCAGCCCGGCAGTGCGACTGGAACGTGTTCCTTCTGGCCGAGCCAGGGTGGGTCGGCCCTGGGCGTGCTGCATCAATACGACCTTGATATATTTTATATCCTATGCTATATTTCGATAGGTACACTTGCCTTAATCGAGTATAGATTGGAGAACACAAATTTCTCTATCACAAGCTTCTCGGCATTAATTTCCGGTAGGTTTTCCTCGGCATTAATTTCCCGGCAAGCTTCTCCTTGTCACGCTGAAGTTTCTCCTCTGTAGGTTTTCTGGGGCAAGCACCTCCTTCTTCCTCCACTCCGGCACTCATAGCTTGGAGCAGCTTCCTCCAACATCCTTTCTCCTATTTGGCCCACTTCCTTTCTCCGGTTAGGTATAAAATTTTTTGGTTCCTACAAATTCGTTGATAAAATTATTTCTATCATTTTATTATTGTGTTAGCCCACAACCCAAAGCATTGAGAATGATTGTGATTTTTTTGGAGTTTCTATATGTAGATGTGTGTATGATTGTGTAGATTGGGGATTTTGTTTGTGTACATGTGTGTGTGTGTGTGAGAGAGAATGTATGGTTGTCCTATTGGTTGTGTGTTGTGGTTGTTTGGTTGTGTATGTTTATTGTTGTCCTAATGGTTGTATGTGATTTGTATATGTGTTGATTTTTATGGTTGTGTGTGTATGTGATTGTTGTTGTGTATGGTTGTGTGTGTATGTGGTTGTTGTTGTGTGTTTATGTGGCTGTATGTTGTGTGTATGTGGTTGTGGGTGCATGTGGTTGTATGTTGTGTGTATGTGGTTGTGTGTTATTGGTTGTATGTTGTGTGTATGTGGTTGTATGTTGTGTGTATGTGGTTGTGGTTGTGTGTGTATGTGATTGTGTGTTATTGGTTGTATGTTGTGTGTCTTTATTGTGGTGTTTGTTGTGTGTATGTGTATGTGGTTGTATGTTGTATGTTAGTGTGTGTTTGTTGTGTATGCTATTAGTTGTTGTTGTGTGTATGTGGTTGTATATTGTGGTGTTTGTTGTGTGTATATGTAAGTGTGCAGTTATGTATTTTTTTATGTTTCATAGATGGATACTTTTATCGAGTTTCAGAAGAAAAGAAGAATGGACAACATGATAAAGAGAGCTGTGGTAGCCGCTTTATCTGCTGTTGTCGCTGCTATTTTGATGAAAAATTGTAAAAATAATTGCCCTAGCATTAGGGCACATCACGATACTCTCCGATTGACACTTTTAACTAGGTTATATAACGGGACAGATATCAACTGTTATAACCAATTGCGTATGAACAAGAGCGCTTTCCGTAGTTTGTGCACGGTATTAGTGGATGGGCGTTTTTTGAGTGAGACTCAAAATGTATCAGTGAAGAAATCAGTAGGGTTGTTCTTACATATCCTAGCACAAAACATCAAATTTCAGATTGTAGGTGGCACGTAGCTACGTTCCACCGATATCATAAGCTGTTATTTCAACCTTGTGTTGAGGGAAATCTTGAAGATGAGTTCGACATATATCAAACGTCCTGAAACATCACAAGCACATAGGTGATGGTACTTTAAAGATTGTGTTGGTGATATTGATGACATGCGCATTGACGTTACTGTACCACTAAGTGACCAAGGAAGATATCGCAACAGAAAACAAGCTATTACAACCAATGTCCTCGGAGTATGCGACGCTGATATGAAATTCATATATATTTTACCTGGTTGGGAGGGTTCTTCATCAGATTCAAGGGTGCTTCGTAATGCATTGGAGAGGGAGGATTGCTTTGAAGTACCCGTAGGCAAGATTGAAATTTCCAATTGAAATCTTATAAAAGCTAAGTTTGATATCATGGATAATCCAATTGAAATTTCCACGGTTGGAGTACCTTCGAGGTCTAGGATTGAAGCAGTGTATCAAGCATTATCTGTTATGACAGATCTCTCAGAGGATGATCTTATAAAAGCCTTATATTTACTCAGCGTTGACGCGACAAAGTGCGAGGTCTTCTTGGTCTTGCCAGAGATTGCTAGGAGGAGATGGTCGCGCATTCATATAGACGACTAGTTTAGAGCTTATATGTTTTATTTTGAATGTATCGGATTACTATAACATGAAACATTTTGAAGTCGTAGAAGTTTGTATGTCTTAGTTAAGTTTGATATGATCGGCTACTAGCTATTTCATTTTTGTGATATCCGTTTGTATCAAGCATTATCTATCTTAGCTAAGTTTGATATGGTAGTAGAAGTTTGTATGTCTTGCAATGAGTTTTTAATGAAGTGGTACTGTATGTTGTTTACATACGTTTTGTGATATTTTTGTCAATTCCAGTCTCTGAATTCCATCCTGCAACTGAACAGAAATATTGAAATATTCAATTCCTGTGACTGAAAACATTCCTGCAAACGAACACAGGAAATGATTTTGACCCAATCCCAAAACCTCTGTGCCATAGGTTTTCAGATAAAATCAATTTTTGTCAATCAAAACCTACGAAACAAACGGGCCATAAGGGCTTTATTTACTTAATTTAATCTAGAGCTGACTCAATTTAATTTAGAGCGACTCCACATAAAGAGAAAAACGCTCAATTTTGAGCCGGCTTAAAACCGAGCTATTTCGAATCGAGCCAGCTCGACTTGAACTCAATTTCGAATCGATTTTGTGGAGTTTGATACGAAAATTTCAATTTCGAGCAGACCAAATATCTCGATTTGAAATCAGCCCTAGTCATTAATTTCAATTTTCAGTTTTAGTGAACATAACTGTTGCGGGTTTGATGATGCCGGAAGATTTGCTTTTTTCGCCAATGTAGGGGTTGCGCGACCCTCCTGTGCACCGCGTTTCTTAGAGTTCAGATTTGGCGACGGGTCGTAGTTGATCCAAGGAAGCCCGACTGTGGCCGCGTCGAGACCACGAATCGAATCCCTGAGGATTTTCCCTTTGTTGGCCATGCGTCCGGACATGAAAAAGTCATGATGCAGGACGTCGAGTAAGAGGCTCCCAAATATCGCGTCGTAGGGCGAGTCTGCTTCTGCGATAGTGAACTGAACGTCGTACTGGACCGGTTCCGGGAGCATTCCTATTTGAACAGGGAGGATGCCGACTCCTATGGTGGGTATCACTGTTCCGTCCGGGAGTTCTGCGTCGCCGGCTCTGAGCTTGAGGTTCCCACCTAGGAGTTTGAGCCGCACCACGACTGCCATGAATAGGATGTTGAACGAGATGCGATGGGTTATCAATGCCCTCCTTAGTTCACAGGCTGGGTTGCCTATGCTTGTGTTTAAGGCGAAGTCCAACCCTCCACGGGGACGCTCATGGCGGAAGCTTATGGAGATATTTTCTTGCTGTTTGCCATGCTCCGCCTCCCCCGGTCGGGGGGACCTGCTCGTCTCGAGCCCTTCCCGTTCCTCTTCTTGGATCCTCCGCGAGCGTGCTTCGTGCCATTCAACGAACAACTGGGACAACTCGGTGAAGTTGTGGATTGCTCCCTTGGGCAGAGATCGATACCAGTGGAGAGCATCTCCGCGCAGTGTCTCTGTGAAGATTTTGCAGCTGATTTGGTCAGGAAGTCCGGCGTCTGCATCGCGATCAGGAAGTGATTAACGTGCCCGTACGTGTCCTCTGCTCTGTGGAATTCCTTGTAGTGTGGGAGCTTTAGCCATGATGAGACTGAATATATCAAGATTGACTTTGACAGGGGGATCTCCTTTGCTGGTACGTGACATCATTCGAATCCTGTTCCGCCGCGAGAGGTGCCGGCTTGCTGGCTAAGCCAAGCCACTGAGGCAGGATGGGTGCCGCGATGAGTGCCTTTTCTCCCGAACTTGCAGGAAGTGAGGAACTGCATGCATTCAAAATTGTCTGTGGGATATCCATTCCTGCCGGTCCTGAGTACTTTGGCGAAGCGGGTGTTGTCTTTAGGAAGCTTTTGCAGAGGATTTGGGAACACAGTTCCCACAGATGGCGCCAAACTGTTGCGGGTCACTTGGGTGCTTTCAGTAGACCGGTCAACTTGGACCACCTGGCCTTCTGCACCTGAGAGCTCTGTCGAAGATTTCTCTTGAGTTCTCCTTCGGTGCTTGAAGATCTCCTTCGCGCTTCGAAGATCTCCTTCGAAGCTTGGAAGATCTCCTTCGTGGACTTGGAGAATTCCATCGTTCCGGAAGTCTATTTTCCTAAGCGATCTGGGAAGCCTTCGGATCCCGAAAGGCGACTCAACATTCTCAATTTTGTTCTCACCACAGTTCGCAGAAGAAAAAGAACTTAGTTTCCTGAGAGGTGACCTGTCACCTTCGGAGCTCTCTCTCTCTCTCTCTCTCTCTCTCTATTGTTGTAACATGCGGCGGCCTGTCGCGCTCGAATTCTAAGTATCAGATTGTAACCACCCAGAAGATAGTGGAGTTTGGTCGGCATAGCTCCGACCGCGTGGTTTTTTACCCTTTCCGGGTTTTTCACGTTAAAATGTCCCAGTGTACTTAACGATTCTCTGATTGACTGTTAGCGCGTTTGATTCGCTTCAGAGCTAAGTTGGTTCAAGTCGACCGGTCTATTGAAAGCACCCAAGCGACCCACAACAATAACTAAAATTGTACTAATGTTCAGAGGTGTAACTGGTTTTGCTATTCTGACACGTGAGCAGGGGGGGGACGACAGGTCCGCAGCTTGAGAAATTTTTCAGTCCGCGTATCGGACCGTAAAAACGGTCCGAATATAAATACCTTTTTTTACAGCTGGGCCCCATTCCCTCCCTTTTCTAAAAATAGTGATTTTTTCATCCATCTTCATTTTTCCTCTGGTTTTCCCTCCACTCTCCCCTTCCGGCGAACAGCTTTTCCCTCCACTCTTTCGGCAACCGAGCAACTGTCCTCCATTATTATGGCGAGCAGCTGTCCTCCATTATTCCGGCGAGCTGCTGTCTTTTCCCTCCAATATTCCGGCGAGCAGCTGGCTTACTCCTTTATTCCTCTCTACCGCTGAGATGCACAGTGCACCGTCGAACGTCCTCACCACCTTCCTCGAAACGACCTCTACCAGATCACCACCGGCCATCGTCCCATTTCTTGATAAACGTTGCACTGCAACTGCCACCATGGAGAAATCTGGAGCATCCATAGATAACATTCCCGCAGTTAAGGTAACCGACGTGCACACTGAATCCAATATTCATGCACTCCGATTTTTTTTGGTTTGAATTATATCCGGCCGGAATAGATTTACTTGTAGGCTAACTGGGTTTTTCTCCGGTCGGAAATATTTTGAACCGAGTTTTTAATCATGGTCTTTTTCCTGGCTGAGTGGAACTTCTAGTATTTTCTACAACAAATTTTTTACCATGTTTTCCTGGCAACAAATCTCTCTTGATGCAAGCTTCAAAAAACAACAGCTGTTACATGCTTTGTCTTTTAATAAACGGCCAAGGAGATCATTTTTGTGTGCTACAGTTAGCTTTGTCCATTTGATTTTCAAGCATTTCAAGTTTGAACTAATGCATCCATTTTGTTTTCTTAGAAAACCTTGTTCTTAATCCACAATTTACGGAGAATTTCTGACATATGGTGAATTGAGTGCAGGATCAAAATTTCTTCATTTCTGTTTCTGTATGGTTTAAAGTTCCTTGTTTAAACAAACAAGGACTTACATTATCAAGAAGAAGAATAATACATGACTTACATAAACAACGACTATACACTATTCACATTGTAAACTTATGTTAAGCCCTGCTCCCAAGATTAATAGCAGGAAAATATTCTGTAGTAGATAAAATAAAATAAAAAAAAGGAAAAAGAAAATTGAACCATTTCTGGATACATGAAATTCAAACAATTTCGTGCTTAGATGATAGAATAAGCTTCCAAGTGGAGCCTGTCCCGTCGAATGAATCATCCGCATTAAGAACTGCATTAGTTGAAAGTCCAATTGATGCAAGCTTGTTTATATACTAATTAAAATTGCAGTGAGTAGGTCGGGTAGGGTGAAGAAAATGCATCTATTGTTCAGGTATGCACCCTCCGAAAAGCCTTCCATCTGCATATACAAATAGATAAACCAATGTTGTGATCTTAAGCAAAAACATTGTAATATTGTGATGTAATACGGGATAGATCCGACCGGATATGCAAAAATTTAGGCAAAAAAAATACACACCAACCAAAAAATAAGCTGCAAAAAAAATCATGGCAGATTTTACAACAAACCCCTAAAATCTCAAATTCAGAATCTACAATCAGTACACAATCGGTTCTAAAAATAAGGCCAGAACTTCTAACCTAAGTTCATGTTAGATCAAAACCTATTTTGCAAGAATATTTAAAAACAAACGTTAAACTGAAAGAAAAACTTGCAAAATTTAAAACTAAAACATTGTTCTAGCCATGAATAAATATTGAAATTAGTACTTGACATTCGATCTACACTATAGAGAACTAAGTCTATATAAATCTCAGTCATTAAGAAAAAGTGAGAAAAATTATGCACATTCAGTTGTTCTCCAAACGTGTTATTAGATTATCCCTTCATTAAGTATTCCCAGATTCCTATTTTTGTAACTATTTTGTTTGAATGTAGGTTGTAGAGTGAAGAAATGATCTCAAAACTACAACAGTTGAGTTGTCAAACCTGAAACTACTCTAATTTTGCCTTCCAGGTCTAGGCATTTCAGAATTCACGCCACATCTCATCCTTTCAGAAATCCACGCCCCATCTCATCCCAGAAAATTTCCATTTTAATTTCTCCTTTCAAAAATCCACACCCCATCTCGCCCCAGAAATTTTCCACGCCCATCTAATTGAATCGGAAGAAAAAATACAAGGGGGAAGAACTGTTGAAATCAAATACCATTAAAAAAGCTTGCGGACTGCTAGACAGATGCGAAGCGGCTAGAAGCCGGTTGGGGAGATGTCGAGACAGCAAGTTCTTCCACCACCAAATCGGCCAGTCGGTGAGCGTCACCGTCAACGGCGTCACCATCAGTTCGCCGGCGGACAGCACCAACACCGACGGCATCCACGTCGCCGACTCCACCGACGTCAACATCAGCAACTCCACCATCGGAAGCCCTGGTGTGCCGCCATGTGGATCCGGCCCTGTCTCCGGCGAGGGTTTGAGCGGAGCAGTTTTGAATTTCAAAAGGGGTTCGGGGAAGCAAATGAGAGTGGGGCCCAGCTGTAAGAAAAAGGTATTTATATTCGGACCGTTTTTACGATCCGATACGCGGACTGAAAAATTTCTCCCGCAGCTTAGCTTCTTTTTTGGCCAAATTAAATTACAGCCGAAAACAATTATTACGGAGATATTTAATCTAAATAATGCACATCGTGCGCTAAAGAATTTTTTTTTTTAAACAAAAAGACATTTTTTGCTTAAACTTTCGTGGAAGTATATATTAAATTGCTAGACCCACAGGATCATGCACACCATGACTTGCCACTAGTGTGCAAAATATGCGAATAAGACAAGCACGAGGAAAGGAGGCAAGGAAAAATAAATAAATATCTGTAGAATAATAATAATAATAATAATAATAATAATAATAATAATAATAATAATAAATTCATGAACCAACAGAACTCGAGGTTTTTTAAATATATAAGGGTAGCATAAATACAAATATATGTACGCTATTATAAATACACAAGTCACTCATACATTGAAGATATAATAAAATAAAAGAGTTATTAAAGACACCACAGTTTTAGGGTTTAGCTCCACAATTTCTCCTAATTTAACTTTAAAATTACTCCTCCAAAAATACTAATGGCACCACACTAACTCGGACTGCACTAGCTTGAAAATTAAATTTATTGTAAAGACCTCAGGCTCGCCGGATCCACCGATCCTCATCTCATGAAAATCACTCACGAACTAAGATTCATATTCACTGCATTCATGAAAGAATTATGTGCAGTTCTTATTTTTCCAGTTGAAGATCTTGTTGTTGGATTCAATTTTTTGAAGATTTGAATTGTTATGAAGTGTGTTTGTTGAGAGTGCGATTATTGATATTTCAAGTTCAATTTTATTCATTATTTTTTATAATGTTGAGCAATCATTACTTTATGTTATTTTCATTTTCAAAACTATATTTTTACTTTATGTTGATTTTGATTTATTTTTTATTTTTATAGGAATATTATGACCATGACGATAATTAATTATTTTTTTACAATAATTTACCTATTTTGCTAAAATTTATGATGTAGTTCTATGATTTTTTCATTTTTATTGAAATTCAAGTTAGTGTGCATTTAACATTACTGGTGCAATTAATAATTTTAGGTGCTTTTAACAAAACATGAAAAAGTGTGATACCTTTAACAAAGCCGACTAGCTAAAAGTGTTATATCAATTTGCAATGTCCACTGCTCAAAATAGGGTCCTCTCCATTTAAAGTGAACATTTCACGGTCCAGATCTATTTCTAGCTGATCTGACGGGTCACTAATCCCATCCTTTTATATTTTTCTTATAATCAAAAAATTATGCACCATTAAATCAAGTGAGAATGCATCCACACCATGAAATGTACCTCCATTTGATATTGTCATCTTCGAATACTGCACAGGGGCGTCCTGCGCATTGCCCGACAATTACACTACATGTATATAGACACACGCACACGCATACCACAAGCTCGATCCTGCTCCTCGAACGCCCTGTTCTAAAGCCGCCACAAAAGAACGGAGAGAGCGGTCTTCAGAATGGGTTTAGGCAGCTCTCGAATTTTGTACAATGTGCAATATTCATTGTAGAAACTATACCAAAGGTGATATATTCTTTATAAGCTAAACATTATTGGCCAGAAAAGTTGCACCAATAAAATCTATATGACCACATTTGGATTTGGTAGAGCTAACTCATGAACCTCCTCTGAACCCTTTAACTTTAAACACTTTCATTTAACATAACACATTTTTTAAACACGTGCGAGCATAGAAAATGTTAAATATATATATATATATATATATATATATATATATATATATATATATGTTGTTTATAGATATTAGGAATGCGCACGTGGCTCCTCTATGCTGCAGTTTAGGGTGGTAATAGTACTCGTCCCCCGCTCGAGTAATGGTGAGGTACTATCATCATCATCGCACTTTGGATCGGAGGAAAAGGTGAAGACGCGGTGGACGAATTGATGAAGTAGCTCAGTATTACCTTACGAAATAGAAGTAGCCTGCAACATTGCAAGGTTGGCATGCCGGCGGCCCAGATAATATGCGATCACCAGCCATAAAAAGCATATCTGAAAAGAGGAAATGCATTTTTTAATTATTAGCTTGAACGCAGTCATCATCTTAAGGTTCTGACATTAAATGAAAAAGCTCGAACTTGGGATATCTTTAGTCCCTCTCCAGTTTACGCCCCATTATCGGGGGTTCTGTCATTGCTTCTCATTGTAATCAATTTTCTCTAATAGTAAAATACATGTTGCCCGCGTAAACACCAAAATACGAAGAATTTTCTCAAAGAAGAATGTCACACAACAATTATTTTTAGAGCGCGAGTTGTTACTAGCGCAGGGACATGATTACTGCACAGCATTTTCACAATATGAAGTTGATATGCAGTGAGACTTGAGAGTCGGATACAATGGCCACGATTGGGAAACAAGGACGAAAAAAATAATTAACCATGGTTTAAGACATGAATTCATAGTCTTCCTTGCTACAGTAGAAGGTGGGCAAATCAGCAATCACTTGTTGAGTTTGAGAATTTGCTTGCCAATCAGGAGGCCATGGAGAAAATGATAGGGGTTTCAGGAGGACGCTCTCAATGCCTACAAAAGTAGAGGGAACTTCAAGCAGCACACTATCCATGGATCAAAAATATATGATGATCAGACAAAAAGACATTAAGGTGGGGAGCTCTCATTCAAGGGGAGCTTCCAAGAACCACTTAACAAAGTACCGCGTTTGAAGGATGTGAAGATAACAAGGATGAATGAGGAAGCGGAGTTGGGGTTAGTGGGAGAGCATGTGTGAAGCTAAACATAAGAAAAAAGTCACAAGAGTTGCTTTCAGCTGAAGTTAGAAGTTCAAAGAGAAAGAGTTGTAGTTTTGCAATCGCGCAGTAAACTTGACATGAGAGTTCGTTTACTCGAGTACTTGGCTCCAGAGTGGAGGGACATGAATTCCCCTCTAATGAAAATCAAACAATTAAGAGTTTTAGGATAAGTAATCAAATGGTAAATTACAATAATCTTGACGATGTCCAAGAGACTCAAGGCTGGGTTCAGCTTGAAATGAGAAAGCACACAACTGTTATCGAGAAATAACAGTATTCTGAGTTGGACCTATTTGTAGAAATAACAGTATTCTGAGTTGCAAATATGTGGAATGCAGAAATCTATGTGATGGTTGATGACAGACATGCAAGCAAATATACAAACACTTGGAACTACAATTTCCATGCATATATGGCATAACTTGGGGTATACATTAGGTGCATGGAGTAGAGCCTTGTCCTTACTCAACACGTGCAGAGATATTATGAACCCGAGTATTAAAAATTTGAGGAATATGGAAATGAATATTTCTAGCATGCAATCAATTTTATGATATTTCTAGAAATTTGGCTACTTATATCTATACTTAGAGTTGTCACGGTTCCAGTTCGGTCCCGGTTCTACTAAAATCGTGAACCGAACCGCTAAGGTAACAGTTCTTCAAATTATAACCAAAACCATATTTGGTTTGACCGGTTCCGGTTCTGGTTCCGGTTCCAGCATAATTTTTGGAACCGTCGTGTTAACGGTTCAACAAGAACCAAAACCAAACCGGTCATTAACGGTTCGGTCCGGTTCTATGCGGTTCGGTCCGGTTCCAACTAGAATTAAAACCAAACTTAGCGAAATGAATGGGGGAGGTCAAAAATAAAAATCTGGAGGGGAAAAGTATACCCGCACGTTCGGTTTTTTTTTGCAAGTGGGACTTCGAAGTCTGAGGCCCGGGCGCAGGAATTTTGCGTTACACCAAGGGGGATACTTTTTGTATAATATATAGTAAGTCAGGCTGAAAGTTAAAAACTGAAACCGCAAAACCACAAATTGCACCAGACCGTGCCGATTTTACAAATTCAAAGATCATGATAGTGTAATGCTGATGCAATAATGTTCATATTGCTGAAGACCACGAGTCAACATAGGATAAATAAATTTGAATTGTTGCTCTTGAAATCTTATTTTACAATTAAAGTTTTGTTTGAATAATATATTAGTTAATTCAATTTGACTAATTTATTAGCTATAATTAGATTTGCCTTTCAAGATTACTATTAAATACTAGTTGTATATCCCTTATATTTTTAAAACAAAATAATTCAGAATAATATGTGAGTAAAATTGAAAATGCATTATATGTCTGTATATAAACCGAAAGTACACCGCGAAAAACGACTCCAAATCGCACCAATGTCAAACCACACAGCACGGTTTTGGTGCGATGCAATTTTGTTCAGTTCAAAATCAACTCCCTGTGTTGCGATTGTGATTTGGGTTCAAACCACACCAGTTTCACCCATAATAGTAAGTATAGATATTATAAATATATTATAAAAAATAATAATAATATAATAATAATAATAATACTAAACGGGTTGCGGTTCGGTTCTGCTTCGGTCCGGTTTGGATCGGTTCTACAAATCTCAAAACCGCTTGAGACTTGTATATTGTGGTTCCGGTTCCGGTTCGGATAATAAAATAAAAGAATCATACCCGGACCAATGTTGTTCACGGTTCCAAAATTCTAACCGGAACCCAAATAATTCACGAACGGTTCGTTCTGGTTCTTTGCGGTTCTGGTTCGGTTCCGGTTCGATTTACGATTTTCGATTTTAAGTGACAGCATATTAAAAAAGAAAAACTTTGAAGATGCTCAGAGTTCTCATATAAGACCATCAAATAAATCTTGGTCATTCAATCCCAAAACAACTTTAAATAGAATTATCAACTTCAATTTGAATCTCAAATTCATTTATACTACATCTATACTATATATAAGGGAAAAAAACCCTTGGTGAAGCATCTATCTTTCTGATTTTACCCTTTTATTTAGTCATCATTTATAATTTTTAAAAAGTATGTTTAATTTGTCTTCTGTTACTTTTTAAAATGTGTTACCTTCTCAATTTCTTTTAAATTTATATACGGCTTAAAATTTTCACATAGATGGTGTGCTGCATTGGAGCATGAGGGAACCATGTGCACAATTGTCGCGGCCGGTGTGCGGTCGTGGCCAGAGTACTGTCGCAGCTGCACGGAGGACCACCTGTGCACTGTCACTCGTCTATATATAAAGGAAAACATTGTTTGTGTAAGGGTTTAATAGTAAGACCATCAAGATGAGCGCGATCATTCTGATTTTTTTGTTCCCCTCTGTTTTCCATTCAATTTATTTTGTTTTACAATGCCCTATCTTCTTCCAGCACTCTCGATCAATATTTTCTCTCTGCTCTCCCTCTCTCACAGAGAAGTGGTGGGCACTCCAGAACCTACTAAATCTTTGACAAAGTGATCTTACTTCCCTTGTCGTAAAATACGTAGAGACCAAACAACGTTGAGTAACCTGGATCACGGTCTTGTCGACCAATATGACCCATATAAGGATGTGAATGAGGCTTTACTTTAACTTAAATGTGCTAAAGGCCCTTTTGGGCCACTATATTCACGCAACTACTAGAATCTATCGAAAGCTTGCATGTGCCCCTGTGCTGGGAAAAAAGGTGTAGAAGATAGTGGTGTGACGCCAATCCTCATCAGCGCACGGAGTATGTAAAAGTCATCTAATCACACCCATCCCAAGTGATCTCTCGGCTTCGCTCTCCCAACCATCCTCTACAGTAACTACAATCTCCTCCTCGACCGTATCCCCAACCTCAGTGCTGGGATTGATTTCCTCGATGAGTAGATTCCGCATGGGATACTACACTGCCACATGGCCTCGACCAGAGCATCTAAAACACTGGCTACCCACGGGCTTGGGAGCACTCGTTACAATCGCCATGCACTTTGTGTCGGCAAGCGCATGTGAGGTAGTAGGTGCGGCCTCCTAAATGTGGAACCGTAGGTGCACGCGGGTGCCTACCTCAGACCAGTAGAGGGGAGGTACTGCTCATAATCCAAAGCTAACTGGAAAATCTGCTTGACCGTCTCAAGACGGTGAGGGTGAGGGATGAGCTCTATACGAAAGTCAACACTCAACTTAGCTCGGAAGCGGAAAGGGCTCCTCTAAGATATCACTCCTAACGACCAACTCGTTGAAACGGGACATATAGTCCACAACGGAGAGGGTCCCCTGTTGCAAAGCGTATAGCTGGTCCAAGAGCGGATCACAGAAAGACGACATAACGTACTTATCGATGAGTCGCTGCTTCATGTCTGCCCATTTAGTGATGAGATAATAGTGATTGCGGTCTAAACTCCTCTCAAGGCTCGCTCAAAATATCTTCGCATGACCGTGTAACTTCATTTTTGTGAAGCGGACTCGACGCTCGTCGCTCATCTTGTACCGCTCGAAGTAGTGGTCCATGTCTAAAAGCCGGTCAATGAAGGCATTCGGGTCCAGATGACCATCGAAGGAGGGAGAGTGGATGCATCGAGTGATGTCATCCTCCTGTGAAGGGCAACCTCTACGAGGCTCCTCAAAATAATCCTTGTGATCGTAGTCGTGCCGAGCGGGCGGGGGACCACACTCTCTACGGTTGGGATCATAATAGTCCTCACGATCATGGTCGCGGCGAACACCCATTTGCACCCGACAATTTACTTCCCATGGGGAAGGTGCGTCAAATCCCATGTGTGGTTTTTCTCAAGAGCAGTCATTTCCTCAAGCATCGCCTCTTGCAAGATGAGGGTATGAAAATGGAAGCAAGAGAGGAGACAAATTAGGTCTAATAGGAAGTAAGAAAAGAGTCGTAAGACACATAATGCGATAGGGTATGTTGGGCACAAGATCAGATACCTTTCCTGAGAGCAATGGGTGGATTAGAAGGACTTGAGTCAGGATCCAATGGTTGTTCTGGTAGCAAAGAAGGACCTTGTGTGCTGGTCCCTTTAGTGCGCGGAGTATACACCTGCAAGTTAGGAGCAGTAGAGGGAATAGGTAGATAAACTGATGTAGGGTAGGTTGTGTATTGGACGCTTAGAATGTAAACTAGAGACGTGAGGGGATGGACTCAATCTAACCGATGACTATATGCAAGACACCAATGGACAGGCGAATTAATCAACGTAAGCAATAGAACAATATAATAACATTGCATTCATTCATAAAGAAAATAAACACTTTTTCTTTGAGCGTTTGGCAATAGCGTTCCTCCGCACGGAGGGCTACAATAAGCGCGCGGCGAATTAAGCGTCCTGCAAAGTAGGAGGCTTACGAGCAAACACAACGAGCTATAATTCCTTCAAACAAGAGAACCACAACATGCACAATATTTTATACCAAAAACCATAAATCCTTACAAATCACAAGTACAAAGTCTGAAATTAAAATACTTAGGGCTGAGAATCAAAATAAACTGAGACCTAGGAGAGAAAGAGGGATTCCGGGTGGTGCGAGGGTTGATCGGGTAAGGGAGAGTGGTTCCACGGGTGGAGGGGGCTGGAGGGTGGAGATGGGGGTAGGGAAAGTAGGTCACAAGGGGCGGTTGGGCGCTGGACTGGATCCGGCTGGTTCCAGTCCCGATCTGGACAGATCTGGTCGGATCTGTCCAGATCCGGCTGAGGGGAATTAGGGGAAGGGGCGGCTGGTTCCAGGAGGCGGGGTGGCTGGCGACCACTGGCTGGCGGCAGTTTGCAGCAGGGCGTGGCTCAGGAACAGGGAAACAGGGCTGGCGGGCTTGGATCTGGATGGACAGGGGCTGGCGGAGGGCTGCGGGTTCAGATCTTGATAAAAGGGGGCTGGCTGTAGGCTTCCGATTCAGATTTGGACAGTAGGGGGGCTGGCGGCAGTGGATTGGTATGGGGATAGGGCTGGTGGATGGCTGCGGGGAGGAGGGGAGGAAGGAGGGAAAGATACTTACCCAATGGAGTCGGCACCACGGGCTCCACGACGTCGGCACCGCGGAAGGATCACCGGAAACCTATGTAGCACGGGGACGGAAACGGGATACGGGATACGATACGAAACGGATACGGGAAACGTGATTTTTAAAAAAATACGGATACGGAAACGTTTTTAATATATTTTAAATTATTTTATTATAAGTATTAATTAATATAAAAAATATAATTAACAAACTAAGGTACCATCCCAGTCACTACATTCAATAAAGAATAATTGGCGCACAATCATGTTGTTTAGGCACAATGAGAAAGATTAGGCTTGGAGAAGGTATTGGATATCACAGGAAGAGAAAATATGAAGAATAGCTCATGCAATATATTCCTTGAGGTATCCAAAAGCACAAACATTATTTATAGTGCCTACAAGTACACATTTTAGTTTGATTTATTTATTATCAATACAGATTACTCAAGAGTCAAGATTGAGCCTACAAGTACACATTGAGAACTAATATCATAATATGTAATGATGATCATCAAACTCTTCACATAAACAAAATCTTCTTTGACATTAAATTAATAAAATGATTTTGTAAGGAGAAGAAATTATTTCTAAGAGTTAGCCACCATTTAATATGAGGCGTGACTGCGCGCCTGACGCCGTGAATAAAATTGCGGGAAACGCGTATCCCGCAAGGGGGATACGCGTTTCCCAATTAATTTTTTTATTTAATTTAAATATTGTGTTTCCTACGTTAGGAAACGTTTCGGAAACGAGTTTCCGCGCGTTTCCGGGGGTTTCCCGTATCCGATACGCGTTCGAGCCGATACGCGAAGCATTTTTAAGTATTCGTGCTTCAAGGAAGAGGCTCTCTCCTAATTTCAGCAATGAGATTCCAGCAACCCTAAGATTCCTATTTATAAGAAAGCAACAATAGGGCACCCGGAATCGACGGCTATGATTGGCCGGCGGTTCCGTCCCCAAAACTATATAAAATAATATCCGAAATACATAAAGCTATATATGAAAATGACTCTAAACGACGAGCCGGACGCATCCGTGGTAACGGATCGCCGGTTCGATCAAGTCCGTCGGCGCGAATATACGAAGGTGGGGTCCGCCTTGCGCCGAGTTGCGCTCGATGGTCCCCCATCAACTCCCCCCGACTGAAAAGCCTTCATCTCCGATGAATGGAGATGATCGTACTGTAGTCGAAGTCCGGGGGCGAGTTGATCAAGCTCAGCAGCAGCAATCCAAGTGTCGTCGGAAGAAGAACGTCCAAACCAGCGAACCAAGTAGCGGCACACGAGTCCATCTGTGGAGGGGACGAATTCATGCGCAATGATCTCCGTAATCTGCTCGACCCTCTGCTCTCGGGAAAAGTGGTCCGGCGATGGTGGTGGTGCATCCGTTGAAGCCAATGGTGGTGAACTCCTGGGGAAGTGGGAGTCAAGTGGAGGCTGGGTGGCGGGGAAAATGGAGGAAGGTGGAAGGTCAGGAGGGCCGCCAAGGTAGGGATCAGGGTACTCGTGAGGTGGGAAGTAGGGTGTCAGATCCTCAACATTGAACACGGGGTGGATACCCATGCTCGTAGGAATGTCCAGCTCGTAGGCATTCAACCCGATCCGCCTCAAAACAGTGTAGGGCCCAATTCGCCTGGCGCTTAATTTCTTAGCAGGCCCCTGAGGGAGCCGCTCCGCACGAACTCGAACCATCACCTGTTCGCCAACCAGAAAATGTTTCTCCCGCCTATGTCTGTCTGCCTGTTCTTTATAATGTTCGTTGCTTAAATTGATTTTTCGCCTGATAGACTCATGCAACTCATGCAAATGAGGTGTGAAGGACTCAGCAGACTCACTAGGACGTGACTCAGTCGGGACGGGTATAAGATCAATAGGCTTCCTAGGGTCATAACCGGATACTACCTGAAACGGACTCAGACCAGTCGACCTATTGATGGAACTGTTGTATGCAATCTCCGCTATAGGGAGCACCGAGTCCCAACTAGAAGCATGCTCTCCAACGAGATACCTCAGCAGGTTACCTAAACTTCTATTCACCACCTCAGTCTGCCCGTCCGTCTGAGGGTGGTATGCGGATGAAAATTTAAGGGTGGTCCCCGTTTTCCGCCATAACGTCTTCCAAAAATAGCTAACGAACCGCACATCTCGATCGGACACGATGGACTTTGGGAGACCGTGTAATCTAAAGACCTCACTCATAAATAGGGCTGCGACGTGGGGCGCGTCGGCAGTCTTCCTACATGCGATAAAATGTGTCATCTTAGAGAACCGGTCGACCACTACAAAGATAGAATCATGCTTCCGCTGAGTGCGCGGAAGCCCAAGCACGAAGTCCATACTAATGTCCTCCCAAGGACGATGGGGAACGGGTAAAGGAGTGTATAAGCCCGTGTTCTGCTTCGTGCCCTTGGCCGTTTGGCATACACGACAGTGTCGGACTATACGAGCTACATCTTTTTTTAGACTCGGCCAATAGAAATGATCCTCTACCATGACAATCGACTTATCCCGCCCAAAATGGCCGGCGGCACCCCCGACGTGTAGTTCCCATACTAAATAATCACGATATGAGGTGTTGGGCACACACAAGCGGGAGCCCCGGAATAAGTATCTATCGATGATCTGAAATCCCTCAACAGGATCAGGAGGGTCCCTCGACAACGCAGTGTAGGCCTCAGCAAAATCAGGACAAGTAGGGTAGTCCATGATCAACCTCTCGAAGCCATCCACCTGGGCCCGCAGTGTGTGAAGTAGAGAGACTCGACGACTGAGTGGGTCGGCGGGCTTGTTCTCAACACCAGCACGATGTTTGAGAACATAGTGGAAATCCTGAAGGTACTCTATCCACTTCGCGTGGTGGTGACTCAGCTTCCTCTGAGAGTCGAGGTAGCGTAGGGCCTGGTGGTCCGAATACAGCACAAACTCCCGGGGAAGGAGGTAGTGTCTCCAATATCGCAGTGACTGGACGATAGCATAAAATTCCCGATCATAATTCGAGTATTTTTGCTTGGCTTCGTTCAGTTTCTCACTAAAGTAAGAAACTGGGTGTCCCTCTTGACTCAACACTCCCCCAATGCCCACGCCCGACGCATCACACGCGACCTCGAAGGCTCTACTAAAATCGGGGAGTCGTAGAACGGGGGCGGACGTCAGCTTGTCCTTGATCTCTTCGAATGCTCGAGTGGCCGCGGGGGTCCACTGAAAATCCCCCTTACGCAGGCAACTAGTAAATGGGGCAATAATCGAGCTAAAACCCCTAACGAATCTCCTATAAAAGGTCGCAAGTCCATGAAAGCTACGGGCCTCATGAATGGTCGAGGGTATGGGCCACTCACGGATGGACTGGACCTTCTCAGGGTCAACTGACACGCCTGAGGAGGAGATAATAAATCCCAGAAAGTGGACGGACTCAGATAGGAAGGAGCACTTCTTCAGATTGATAAACAGTTTCTCCTTTCGGAGAATATCGAATAAGAGCCTCAAGTGCTCGAGGTGATCTGGCTCAGTGTGGCTATAGATCAGAATGTCGTCAAAGTAAACGACGAGGAATTTGCCCATATAGGGCCGTAGGACCTGGGTCATGACTCGCATAAACGTGCTCGGGGCGTTCGAGAGCCCAAATGGCATGACCAGCCACTCGTACAGACCGTCTTTCGTCTTAAACGCCGTCTTCCACTCGTCGCCCTCTCGCACTCTAATCTGGTGATACCCGCTTCGGAGATCGATCTTCGAGAAGATCTGAGCCCCGGACATCGTGTCTAGTAGGTTGTCCAGACGAGGGATCGGGAAACGATACTTCACCGTAATTTTATTGATAGCTCGACTATCAATACACATACGCCAACTGCCGTCCTTCTTAGGGGTAAGAAGGGCGGGGACGGCGCACGGACTCAAGCTCTCACGGATAAACTGCTTCCGAAGAAGCTCATCAACCTGCCTCTTGAGCTCAGCGTGCTCAACAGGATTCATGCGGTAGTGTGGCAGGTTGGGGAGCGAGGCCCCCGGGACTAAATCGATGGCATGCTGAATGTCCCGCAAAGGGGGTAACTCATCAGGAAGCTCCTCTGGCATAATATCCGCAAACTCACCTAATAAGGGTCGCACGGCGGGATGAGCCTCGGTTGTAGGGCAATCAGGTGCCATAGTGGCTGCCACTACATATATGATACCAGCATCGGTGCTATCTCTCAGAAACACACTACGCCTCAGAATGTGCACGGGCCTCGAAGCAATCGTGCTAGTGGACGGCTCGACCCGGCCCTTGGACCTCTCTCTGGGCTGGGTGGGAGATAAAGTGATCTTCCGCCCCTTATCATAGAAGACACACGTGTTTGGTCGACCGAAGCACGTGACATCGCGATCAAATAGCCAAGGGCGACCCAGCAAGACGTGGGCGACATCCATAGGGATGACGTCGCACCAAACTCGGTCCTCAAAGGATGTGAGGGTGATCGGAACAAGACAGCGCTGGGTAACCTGGATAGCTGTCTTGTCGACCCAGATGACACGATAAGGGTGGGGGTGAGGCTCCGCCTTCACCTGCATGCGGTATAGACCCTTCTGGGCCACGATATTCACACAGCTCCCACTATCGATAGCTAATTTGCAGGGTCCGCCTGCACTCGGGAAATATGTGTAGAAAATGGTAGTGCGGCGCCAATCCTCATCGGCACGTGGGGTATGCAGGAAGCGCCTGACTACGCCTACCTCTAACAAACGCTCAACGTCGCTCTCCCAGCCCTCCTCAACGGTGGCAGTGATCTCCTCAGTGATCTCCACATCTCCCTCTAAAGCGGTCTCCTCATCCTCAATCAACGGACTACGTGTGGGGCAGTGGGCCGCTATGTGTCCTCTGCCCCCGCACCTAAAACACTGAATACCCCCAGGCCTCTGGCCCTCGGTAGTGGCAGCCTTCCCCTTCAAGTCGGGAGTGACTCGGGGGGGGGGGGGGGGGGGGGGGGGGGGGGGGGTGGTGGAGTGGCTGCAGCAGTCTGGGCTGGAGCGGGCTTCCTAAACGTCGACGAATCCGTCCGGGAAGGAAACTGCTTCGTGCTAGGGGCACGAAGGTACTGCTCATACTCTAGAGCGAGCTGGAATATCTGATCTACAGTCTCCAAGCGGTGGGGAATCAGCTCTCTCCGGAGATCCGAACGGAGGCCAGCCTTGAATCGAGAGGCAGTGGCAACAGGCTCCTCCGAAATATCGCTCCTAACAACCAGCTCGTCGAATCGAGCCATATACTCAGCTACGGAAAGCGTCCCCTGACGTAAGCTCTGCAGCTGATCAAGTAGCTGGTCACGGTAGGAGGCAGGGAGGTATTTATCCTTAAGCCTCTCCTTCATGTCATCCCATCTGGTGATGGGGTAGTAACCGTCACGATCTAAGGCCCGCTCAACACTAATCCAATACACCTTAGCCTGTCCGACTAACTTCATCTTGGCAAACCGGACACAACGATCATCACTCATATCGTACCAATCAAAATAGTGATCCATGTCTAGGAGCCAGTCACTAAAGGCCTTCGGATCCAGGCGACCATCGAATGTCGGGGCATCGAGGCGAATCCTACGGGTGATGTCAAGGGCGTGATCACCTCTCCGCGGGTCAGGATAATCATCAGGATCGTCGTCACGGTCATAATCGTGACGAGCGGGTGGGGGTCCGCGCTCACGTCGACCCGGTGGGTAATACTCGTCTCGACGCTGGTCATGACGACCGTGTGGAGGGACACGGTCCCTGGGGTCAGGCTGACGTGGCATGCGGTAATCTTCCCGCGGGGGCGGGGGTCGGCCACGTGCTGGCTCAGGATTCCGCCTTGCTGGCGGAGTGGGGGCTCTCACAGGAATCTCACGACGGTAGGCCGGGTCATCCGCGACCTCATCGTCATGTAGGGAGGGAGTATCCCTAGCGTTCTCTAGCCTATCTAGGCGATGGTTCACCGCAGCGATATCATGTCGCACGGTCTCAAACTGGGTGCCTAAAACATCGAAACGGTCTAACATCAGACGCTCAAAATCCGTGGTGGCAGCGCTCGAATTCGAGCCTGCCGCTCGATCGTTGGTGACCTGTGGATCTACCATGCTTCTAAATGACCTACCACTACGGAGCATGCAAAACAGCCCAACCTAGCTCTGATACCAACTGATGTAGGGTAGGTTGTGTATTGGACGCTTAGAATGTAAACTAGAGACGTGAGGGGATGGACTCAATCTAACCGATGACTATATGCAAGACACCAATGGACAGGCGAATTAATCAACGTAAGCAATAGAACAATATAATAACATTGCATTCATTCATAAAGAAAATAAACACTTTTTCTTTGAGCGTTTGGCAATAGCGTTCCTCCGCACGGAGGGCTACAATAAGCGCGTGGCGAATTAAGCGTCCTGCAAAGTAGGAGGCTTACGAGCAAACACAACGAGCTATAATTCCTTCAAACAAGAGAACCACAACATGCACAATATTTTATACCAAAAACCATAAATTCTTACAAATCACAAGTACAAAGTCTGAAATTAAAATACTTAGGGCTGAGAATCAAAATAAACTGAGACCTAGGAGAGAAAGAGGGATTCCGGGTGGTGCGAGGGTTGATCGGGTAAGGGAGAGTGGTTCCACGGGTGGAGGGGGCTGGAGGGTGGAGATGGGGGTAGGGAAAGTAGGTCACAAGGGGCGGTTGGGCGCTGGACTGGATCCGGCTGGTTCCAGTCCTGATCTGGACAGATCTGGTCGGATCTGTCCAGATCCGGCTGAGGGGAATTAGGGGAAGGGGCGGTTGGTTCCAGGAGGTGGGGTGGCTGGCGACCACTGGCTGGCGGCAGTTTGCAGCAGGGCGTGGCTCAGGAACAGGGAAACAGGGCTGACGGGCTTGGATCTGGATGGACAGGGGCTGGCGGAGGGCTGCGGGTTCAGATCTGGATAAAAGGGGGCTGGCGGAAGGCTTCCGATTCAAATCTGGACAGTAGGGGGGCTGGCGGCAGTGGATTGGTATGGGGATAGGGCTGGTGGATGGCTGCGGGGAGGAGGGGAGGAAGGAGGGAAAGATACTTACCCAATGGAGTCGGCACCACGGGCTCCACGACGTCGGCACCGCGGAAGGATCACCGGAAACAAGGAAGAGGCTCTCTCCTAATTTCAGCAATGAGATTCCAGCAACCCTAAGATTCCTATTTATAAGAAAGCAACAATAGGGCACCCGGAATCGACGTCTATGATTGGTCGGCGGTTCCGTCCCCAAAACTATATAAAATAATATCCGAAATACATAAAGCTATATATGAAAATGACTCTAAACGACGAGCCGGACGCATCCGTGGTAACGGATCGCCGGTTCGATCAAGTCCGTCGGCGCGAATATACGAAGGTGGGGCCCGCCTTGCGCCGAGTTGCGCTCGATGGTCCCCCATCATAAACATTAGAGGGGCTCACTTCCAAAGGTATAAACTCCCCCTAAAGTGAGAGATAAGGTGGAGGAACTGGCAGAGGAACAGTAGGATTGGGCATAGAAGTAGAGTCACCAGAGGGAGCATAGTATGCCTCGGATTCACGAAAAGTGACATCCATAGTGACAAAGACTTTCTTTGTATGTGGATGGAAAACATTTGAATCCCTTCTGAGTGAGAGAGTAACCAATAAAGACACACTTGAACGCACGATGATCAAACTTAGTAGAACGATGGTGGTGGATATGAGCAAAGCAGACACAACCAAACACCTTAGGGGAAAGTTGAGAGGGAGGCGCATGGAGAGTGCCAAGAGGGGTGTCATTCCTAAGGACACGCGATGACATGTGATTGATAAGATATGACACAGTGAGAACCGCATCGCCCCAGTAATATTCGGGAAGGTGCACAGTTGGTAAAAGACATCTAGCAACTTCTAAAAATGACGATTTTTACGCTCAGTAACACCATTTTGAGCAGGGGAATAAACACAAGTGGTTTGGTGAATAATGCCATGATCGGTAAGACATCGTTCAAACTGGGAATCCATGTATTTGCGGCCATTGTCATTGCGTAGGATTTTAATATTGGTATGAAATTAAGTGGAGATCATTTTATGAAATTATTGAAAAAGGGGAACACATTACTTTTTTTTCTTAGCAAATATAGTAATATGAGAAAAAAATCAATAAATGTAACAAACCAAACACAACAAGAAATAGAAAGAATAGGGCAAGGTCCCCAAACATCTATGTGAATAACATCAAAAGGAGTAGAGCTAGGAAACGAAACACGGTTAAAAGTAGTGCGTCGATGTTTGTTAAGAGTACACACATCACACAAATGAATAAAAAACAACAGTAGACAGCAGGAAATAACAATTTCATAATAGGAGTAGACAGGTGTCCCAAACGACAATTGTTGAAGCCAAGAAAATCCCGACTCCAAATATTCAGACTAAAAGACAGCCTAAGGCTACTTATCCCGCGGTCCGGCTACTCGGATCCGAAGGCTGGAGCTAAGAAGAGGGAGAAAACAAACAGACCCCAAGCGCTTCAGCAGGGAGGTCCCGCCACGTACCTGAAAGTTTGGGAGAAAACTTCCCCTCCACAACCAAAAATGGCTTAGCACGGTACGAGGAAGACACCTCTTGGCGAGTATCTCTCCCGCAGGGGAATTGTGGTGGGGGGGGGGGGGGGGGGTCAAGATTTGAGAGAACATTGGCTGTCTCTAAGGAGTGGTCCCAAGAGGTGCAATTCCTGATACCCCTGAGGGTTTATTTATAGACAAATTCTGGGGGGGGGGGGTATGTAGGCGAGTATACCCAACCCCTGCGAGGTTGCCTATGCCGACCTAGCGACTATGTCGACTATGGAAGGATCTCTCCTACTAGCGAGATGTCGCCGACATCGCATACCTGGCGAGTATGGAAGGATCTCGCATACTCGCACATGGCCTTCAAATGCTGCAGCTGGTTGACTTTGCCTTGACCTTTGACTTCTGCCTACGTGGCATGAATAAGCTCCACCCTCGACGATATATGAGTTGTACACAATCTCCGCTTTTTGCAAGCTATAACAGAGCTCAGACAGAATCATCCAACCCTTATTCAGCGAGGGCTTTGGCGAGTAACTGGCTTACTCGACATGTCTCGATGGTCGGCCCCTGTTGTCTATAAATAGAAGGGGGGGGGGGGGGGGGGGGGGGTCTGTTACAAGCTGTCCTTTCTGAATTTGAGTGAGATACCTGTCATGCCTGAAGAATTCGCGGCTAACAAGCTCGCCTTGAAAAAGATGTTGAATCCGGAGTCCTCGCAGCGCAATCGCCAGGATGACGATACTGGAGATCATAAGAGAAAGAAAAAGAAAATCGCAAGGGAGGGGGCTCAAGTACCCGCTCTTACCGACAATGCTCTGCCACTCGCCGATGATTCCCCCGTTCCTGTAGCCACTAAAGAGCTGCTGAACCAGATAGTCATGGGCGAGGATGTTGAACAACTTCCTCCTGAGACTTCTCGCCTCGCCTCGCAGCAGGATGATACTGCCGAGGATGCCTCGCTGCAGGATGACAGTGCTGAGGATTTGAACGTCTTTGTTCTTGGTTTGTTTTAACTCGTCTATACTCGCTCTGGCGTTGTCCTTTCTTGCAGGGCTGTCGCCGACAGAGACTCTAAGCGAGGCGAGCTTGCCACCTCCGCCGAGCGACACACCCATGGATGTCCCTCCTCTGCCCTTGGTCCCGTTGGTCTCTACCGTGGACGTGCAAAGCTCTAGGACTGGTTGCTCGGTGCGAATCAATTTGAGCAGCGGGAGAGTCCACCTTATGGAGGGTTCCTCATTGTCGAGGTCGCCCGAGGAACCAGCCCCTTTCGGTGGTAACCTACACGTTCCTTGGCGAGCAACCTACCCAGCCGCTGGCAAGCAGCCTACCACCGCCGCCTCCTCTGTCCGCCGACGTCCGCCCCTCCTTAGTCGCTTTCCCGAACGCTGCTACCCCGCTGTTCCCCATGGCGGGAGGAATGGAAGGTCTCATCTGCTCGGACCTCCTTCCCATGGGGGTGCGCGAGGATCTGATTCTCGCGGGAAGGTTCACGCGGACCCACCTGCAGAAGGACACTCCCGGCGAGCTGGAACCTCGCACCAGCAACACGCTCCATCAGACAAGGGTCACCGTGGGGGTTCGTCGATAGGTCGGCGAGATTACACTCAACGCAGCCCATCGCCTCGCTGGAACCGTACTCCTTGGTGTTAGTCTCCTCGCCGAGAGCGCACTCATCCTCGACACGACATGAGGCATCATACTCCGCGCTCTGGTACTTCCTTCTTTCTGGAAATAGCGGCTCTTTCTTTGCATAGATTGACGCTAACTGTATGGGTTCTTTGAGAGGTCGCCCTTTGACTCCAGGAGGCGTGCTGATTGACGCCATCGGTCTTCCGCTGCACTAGTATCAAGAGAAGGTCGCATCGGCCTATATTGGCCGCGAGACGAATTTTGATCAGCTGGAGATCTGTGAGCCAAAATCGCAAACTTGCCGCACTGAAGATGCGAGTTGCGAAGGCGGAGGAGTTCGAGTATTGGCTGGTCGGCGGGGAGTACAGGTTCTATGCAATCAACGACTTGGAACGTCGCGTCGCGATGTTGGAACACTGGCAGGAACTCCAGCACGACGAACTCCTCGACATGAGGACGAGCATGGGCTCCGTTGGCACACTTGCGAGGATGGACGATCACATCCGACAAGGCGAGGAGTACCTGGCCAAGGCAAACGAGCATTTTCCGCCGCGCGCAGGAGATCTGGGATGGGTTGGGCAACATGCTCAAGCCACTGATAGGCGCGGTAATCTCCAGATGTCTTAGTCCACTCTTCTTTATTCTTTTATTTTCTTCTTCTACCAGACTTGTATCCCCTTGGGCGACTTGTGAACTTTATTAATTCATTTTATAATTCATGTTTGCATATTGCGATCTGCGATGATGTCTAATGTTTGTGCTTCATTAACATTTATGCGAGTATGGCCTTTGGATCGATGCTGGATTTGCGAGCTTCCTTCTTGATATTGTGCAGGGTCATGCGAGTTTATTTGTCCAAGAATCGCTCGAGGAGTTAGGTTGGCGAGATCTTAGCCGCAACATTCGTTTGGCGAGTACGCCCTTTCGACGAGCGATCATCGCTACCCCCCCCCTGCCTCCGTCTATAAATAGAGGTGTGTGGGGGGGGGGGGGGATTAAATGCGTTTTTTTCTCGCGGATTGCTTCTACCTGCTAAAGTCAGAGGACAGGAGGGTGGGGTTGGGGGGTGGGGGTGGATTCTGGACTGTGTTTTGAGAGGGCTGGAGCGTGAGTTTCCTGGGAGGGATGTGATGGTCGGTGGGAGGGCTGACCATGAGTTTTCCTGGGGAGAAGGTTGGGGTTTGTTGGGACTTGGGGAGTGACTTACTGGAAGAAGATCACTGTAGTTTGATGTGGGGGGGGGGGGGGGGGGGGGGGGGGGGGGGGGGGGGGGGGGGGGGGGGGGGGGGGGG